>JAWZYU010000002.1:44631816-47623483 GCA_038380435.1 Ryuthela nishihirai | reverse complement strand
GAACTGTTGAGTACGTGGAGAAATGATTTAGTATATTACGAGAGGATGCACCCACGATGTTGCTTGAAGAACACTGCTCGTTGCCCGAACTTTCTCTCTTGGTTGTCGATAGCGGTTTCCCATGGTACACTTCGGTTTCCGGAAATTGGATTCCTTGATGGGGGAAGTTTTCTCAGCAGCTGGACAAATATTATGACGAGACTTTCAGTGGTCTCGTGACTCATGGAAGTCTGTGGAGTGAGTTGGGAGTGCTGTGTGGGACTTGGGGGAGGTTGTCATTAACCCATAAGACACATGTGAAATAGGGCAGCAACCTTTCTGTTGTGGTAGCTATATTCCCCATATCTTGAAGTTAAACAGTCAACGTTATAGAGGAGAGATCATCCTACAACCAGAAACGAGAACTATAAAGGCAGCACAGCATCAAAGTTGCACCGCATGTTATATTTAACATGCCGATTTGATGCTGTGCCGCCTATAAAGGCAGCACAGCATCAAAGTTGGCTCCGCATGTTTGTATTGTTACGACAGATGAACGTACTATAAAATACTTAGGCTTTTCAATTTTTTTTCATTCGATTTTTTTTTTTTGTACTCTTTTCCTTTCGCAAAATAGGGTGAATGTTTTCACAAAACTGTTATTGGAATTTATGCTATTGTTACGGTGACTATTCGTTCTATATTTTAAAGAACAATCCTATATTTTAGGGCTATATTTTAGGATTAAATCATAATTAATAAATCATAAAAAAATTAAAATTAATCATAAAAAATTAAATCATAATCAAAATTAATAATTACCCTATTACCTATATTGATATTATTTATTATATTTTAATCCTATATTTTAGGGCGTTGTCCTATATAACGATAAAAATTAGAAAAAAAGTCTTTGTCCTAGATTTTTTGTTCTGTCCTTTAAAAGTTCTATATTTTTGATATGAAATAAAAATCGTTCTGTCTTTCACTAATATTCATAAATTTATTTTATTTTTGTTCACATGATTGGGTAATTATAAACTATATTATTTACAATTCGGAATTATTTAATTGTACTAAATTGTTAAATATTTCTTGCAATAGTGTGAACCTTTGAAAAATTAAGGTTTTTCTAATATTTGTTTGTTTTTACGTTTTTGAACGTTTTTTACATTATGAATAAAATTAAAGTATGTGTATTATTTGTTTTATTTTAGAATTCTAGGATATTTACCAGTTTTCGATGATGACTTTGCGAGACATATCATTAAATTAAGAATATCATGACAAAAATTGACGAACAAATATTTTTAAATGAAAGAAATTGCCATAAAATATTTCTTTGAATAAGTGTCATATACTTTACCCCGGAAAAAAATTTTGATCCTTATTTGTGGTTGTCCGTTTGAAAAACCACAACTGCTGGAGACTGGAGTTTTTTTTTATATTGGGGCATTTTCTGAGATTTCACGAGTTTATTGATAAAGGCCATACCATTTTATCTTGGATTCCCCAGCAGTCTTACGTAATTCAATGTTAGAAATATATACGCTGTTTAATGAAGAACTTTTCTTGCTTTCACACTGCCAAAAGAATGGCTAGAAAAGATCCATTGGCCATAAATCTTGAAATATACCAGATCAAAACTCTTCTTAGTGAGTTCGTTTTTCTAACTCTGGGACAGTAGGAGATGGGAGCAAGTGTCTTATTGGGAAAAGACGTCATCCGTCGGATGGGACGTTAAGCCGTGTCCCCATATGCGGGCGAGTCACACCCTGCTCACGTTAAAGAACGCGTTGGATGGCCTTGACGGGAGGCTACCATCTGTCTCCCAGCATCTGCACATTGTGTTTCTTCTCCTCACCCTTCTCTAAGCCCTCGGGGTCTTTGTGACTTGGCCATTTAGCCCATTGTGTGCAAAAAAAGTACCGCTCAGAGGTGAAAATCATAATATTTTCTGCTTACTAGTTATAAAAATATGTTACCGATTTTTTTTATAAAAATATATTTCTGCATTTTGTTTTACTTGGTCTAAGGAATATAAAATTCTACCAATTATAGATTGCTATTCGCTATAGATATCTATTAGGAGCAAATTTCTGTCGAATTTATCGTCGCAAACACTCCCAGTTTTGTCTCTTAATGAGTTTGCTTTTCTAACTCTGCGGCAATTGGAGATCTCACCTTCAAAATAGTAAATAAAAATAAATAAATAAATACCTCTTCAAGCAGCTACTTGCCACAGAGGTCTGACAGGAGCCTGTCAGTGTATATGCCATAGTAGAAGGTCTGAGAGGATGGCAGGACCTCAGCAGAAAAACGACACAAACAGCCATAACCTTACCCGGGGCTCGAACCCAGGTCCTTTAGATCAATAGTCAAGCGTGCTAACCACTCGACAGGGCTAAAAACTAAGACTAAATTTCAATGGCTTTTTGTGTTTTATGATTAATTTTCATCTTCTTTGTTATTCTATTGCATGTGTTTTTAAATTATACTGGAATTAAATAAAACTACAAGAACGCATATCGCCTCTGGCGCATAGGACAATCACTTTTCAAAGAGAATTGAGTTTTTCTTTGGCCTACTCTTTCATTCTTTAATAGTTTTAATTTGAGCTAGCGGATGATGGGAATATGTAAATAGTGTATTATTGGTATAAAGGTTTTCGTTTTTTAATTCTTAAATTTAAAAAGTTGCATTTTCCTCACCTCTGAGAAAAATCTGTAGATTTTTGATCAGTGGAATAGATTTAGAAAAAGCTAACTCTAAAATTTCGAATTTCTGTTATTGTGTTTTATTTTATTTCTGTTATAAATTCCCGTAATTTATTATTTGAAAACCTCGGTAACAGCTCTACCGTTTTCATATTTAATGATCTGTAAAGATCTATATATTGAAACTACCTAAGTAATTCAAAAATGCGAATTATAATATTTGATTAGTATCAATCCAACTAAAATAGTTTTCTAATTATCACTTTGCACTGTTTCCAATGGAAATTCCTATCTAACTCAAAAATGAAGTTTTTATTTATCTCTAAATAAAAGCAAATATTTGCTAAAACAAAATAAAAAAAAAAACCTGTTTTCTCTCCCCCTTGGGTCTAAGGCGCCAATTCATTGTTGGCAATGAATATTCCGTAACCTTCAGATTCCGCCACAAAAATTTCAAATTTCTAGGATAAATATATCGTTTGCAATGTTCGTTTGAAATTTTAGAATTTTCAAATATTCACCTATTAATCAGTTACAATATATATATATATCACCTATTAATCAATATAAACGTTGACTCCTACTATGGGGCGGGGGTGGCTCAGTCGGTAGCGCGCCAGTCTCGTAATCTGTAGTTCCCAGGTTCGAGTCCCAGCTGGGTCAGCGTTGAGATTTATCTCCGCAAAATTCCCCGTCCTGCGGGAGAGCCATACCCTGTGCACGTTAAAGAACACGCTGGATGGCCTTGACGGGAGGCTACCATCTGTCTCCCAACAGCTGTTCCAGTGGGTCCCCTCCCCCAACCTTCTCTGAGTCTTCGGGGTCCATGTGACCTGGCCATTTAGCCCATGGTGTGCAAGAAAGTGCAGCTCAGAGGTAAAACAACCCAACGACTCCTACTATTTGGAAAAGTTTTCTCCAAGCAGTGTGCCTCATCATTTTGAACTCGGTAATGGTTTTACGAATGCTCTCATTATCTCCCATTGTTAAAAAGTTACGGATATTAGGGAAACGGTTTGTCTTAAAAATTAGATGTATTTCTTTCTGTTCGCAAAGGTTAGAGGGTTGTCCATGCATTGCGTTACACGTAGTGGTGAAAATAGATTTTATTTCTTATCGGTACGCTTCAAAGCATAGCTATGTGGGGAAAATCACACACAGGTGATCACTCCAGTGAAGATGTCTTACAGGGGCTAATAAATTGTGTGTGGCGAAGAAAGTACAGTCGCTCAAAAAAGTATCCGAACACTATGGTTGATTAGAGAATTCAGAAAAAATATCTGGCAATGATTTTTTTAGAAATTAGTGATCTGGCAACCTTCGTGTCACGTGACACGAAGGTTGCCAGATCACTAATTTCTATCATTCTAATTTCAGATCACTGATATTTGAGTATCTGAAACAGCTCGGCGAATCTAATATGTATAATAAAAAAAAATACCCCCTCAAGCAGCTGCTTGCCACAGAGGTCTGACAGGAGCCTGTCAGTAAGAGGTGTCACGTGACACGAAGGTTGCCAGATCACTAATTTCTAAAAAAATCATTGCCAGATATTTTTTCTGAATTCTCTAATCAACCATAGTGTTCGGATACTTTTTTGAGCGACTGTACAGTGCTCTTAGATTTTCTTACTTTCCATACGTTTTCCGCAAATAGTGAATGATTTAGGGTTTTTTAATGTGAAATAAATATTAATATATTTAAATTCTTGCTGATTCCGTTGTATTCTTCGACTTCAGTCTTATTGAAAAAATAATAATTATATGATTTAGATGTTTTTTTAAATTATTTTGGTATTTAAAAAAATTTTTTTAGAAAGGAAAATTAACCTTTCACTCGTATTTTAATTTTGAATACTCAACTTGCAATAAATTTAAATTCAGAGGGCAAATAGAGCATTTTTTTAGAATAACATTTATCAGAGATTTGGAATAACCTTTAAAATTTATAAAGCTTAATCAATGATTACATGACATACAGAAATTTCGCCTTTGACTTATCCCCGATAATAGATGCGAAATTGCAGAGTTTTCGCATCCAAAATGAGGTAGGAAAAGAGTGACTTTTGTCAAAAAAAAGTTGCGACATGATTTTGTTGAGCTCTCTTGTGTGCCAAGCCAAATCATCTGGCTTTCCACTCTTGCCTCGGGTACTGTAGGTTGGCCATTCCTGCACGAGAAAAATTAATTTGGGTTGGGTTGGGTTGTTTTACCTCTGAGCGGCACTTTTTTGCACACCATGGGCTAAATGGCCAGGTCACATGGACCCCGAAGGCTCAGAGAAGGTTGGGGGAGGGGACCCACTGGAACAGCTGTTGGGAGACAGATGGTAGCCTCCCGTCAAGGCCATCCAGCGTGTTCTTTAACGTGCACAGGGTATGGCTCTCCCACACACGGGGTCACGGCTTAACGTCCCATTCGACGGACGGAGGCCTTTCCAAGCCCATCGGTGTCCCCTACTGACCGTGGGCAGGGCGGGGAATTTTACGGAGATAAATCTCAACGCTGACCCAGCTGGGACTCGAACCTGGGAACTACAGATTAGAAAAATTAATCATTTCACTTTTACACGTGATATATGTATTTGTTGGTACGCTTAACTTTACATATGATTTGACCTCAATATAGACCTTGTCTTCACCTTAATGAGAAATGTTTAGCGATTCAGCAACGCTAATACCACAGAGGGAAAATGGCAACTATTAGGTGGGACGCCGCAGCCCGATGTGCAGAAGACCATTGCATCCCAAACTCTTCTCATTTCTCATGTTTGGTTCCTTTTCCCCTTAAGAGGTAGCCGCTAATTGTAAACTACAACGCCACTCTTCTAGTGGGCCTGGCAGAATTCTTTCTGTTCTCTCCTAACCTTAATCCACTCTGATAAAAGGGGGCGGGGGTGGCTCAGTCGGTAGCGCGCCAGGCTCGTAATCTGTAGTTCCCAGGTTCGAGTCCCAGCTGGGTCAGCGTTGAGATTTATCTCCGCAAAATTCCCCGCCCTGCCCACGGTCAGTAGGGGACACCGATGGGCTTGGAAAGGCCGCCGTCCGTCGGATGGGACGTTAAGCCGTGGCCCCGTGTGCTGGAGAGACATTCCCTGTGCACGTTAAAGAACACGCTGGATGGCCTTGACGGGAGACTACCATCTGTCTCCCAACAGCTGTTCCAGTGGGTCCCCTCCCCCAACCTTCTCTGAGCCATTCGGGGTCCATGTGACCTGGCCATTTAGCCCATGGTGTGCAAAAAAGTGCCGCTCAGAGGTAAAACAACCCAACTCTGATAAAAGGTTCCAAGAAAAGTAACCTTGCTTTTCTTTAATGCAAAACTGCTGGGCTTTTTCTTTCAGTTCCACGGCATTGTTCGTTAAATAATAAAAAAAAATAAATCGTTAAAGCAGAACCCAAATCATGCTGTAGCATTATTTTTATATCAAATTTATTGTTTGGTGTAATTAAAAAGTTGATAATAATTTTATCAATGTTTCTAAGGAAAAACATCTTTGTCATAAATTGATAATCATAATTTCTTTTTATTATAAGGATTCTGATATTTGAGTATCTGAAACAGCTCGGCGAATCTAATATGTATAAATATAAAAAAAAATACCCCCTCAAGCAGCTGCTTGCCACAGAGGTCTGACAGGAGCCTGTCAGTTTATATGCCATAGTAGAAGATCTGAGAGGATGGCAAGACCTCAGCAGAAAAACAACACGAACATCCATGCCTTACCCGGGGCTCGAACCCAGGTCCCGTAGATCAGTAGCCAAGCGCGCTAACCACTCGGCCACGAATAAAAAAAAAATACCCCCTCAAGCAGCTACTTGCCACAGAGGTCTGACAAGAGGCTGTCAGTAAAAGGTTAGTGAGGATGGCAAGACCTCAGCAGAAAATCAACACAAACTTCCATGCCTTACCCGGGACTCGAACCCTGGTCCCATAGATCAGCAGCCAAGCGCGCTAACCACGGGCCACGGAACGGCTTAGTACGTATACAAATGCTATAAATTCTGATACTAAAGGTTAAATTCCAAGGGATGCAAATGATGAAAAAAGGATTAGAGAATTAAATTCTTAGTTGATAATTTTTTTACACCTCTCAAACAGTTGTTTATCACTGGTCTGATAAGAACCTGTCGATTTAAGACGTCAGATGACCTATTACGAAGGCGAGATCTCACCAGAAAGGAAACAACTGTACCTATAGGATCTCGAATCCAGGTACCATAAACTTGAAGCGAAGCGTGTAAACCACTTGATCACAAGGACAATGTCAAGCTCAATAAATTTAACAAATGGCAGTTATCAACGACGCAGTTCTTGTTAATTATTTTGAATCTTCTGTGGACCTTATTCTTGAACTATCTTCTTTATCATTAGCTATCCATTATTTTAAACTTTTTTTTTTTACAGGCGAAAATGTTGACATGCTGCCGGTCAATACTAATGCTGAATTCAGTGAAAATGATAGTGGTTATAAAAGTCAAAACTGGTAGTTCAGTATAAACTACTGATAAAATATGAGGAGGATTCATCATTGCAATTGCCTTGAATATAGGTCTTTTTTGGATGTCGAAAATCTGATACTACAGGTACGTATTAAGAGTCAAGAGGGTTTTCAAAGGCATTCATTATTAATATTTAACATCAAACAAACAAACAAAAAATTGAATATTGTTACCCAGAAAGAGAAAATTTACAGCAATCTGAAGTTTTCTCTTCAAACTCTATAAACAAATTAACTGCACTGAAATAAAAATTGCAAAATCGTTTTCCCAGTAGTGTATTGGCGACAAGACTCGGTGGAAAAGAAAATTTCTTGGGCCTAAAGCTAATCTTTTGAGGAGCGACGAGGGAGAGAATAAAAATTCGATAGAGGTATAATACCTTTTATTTAATATTCAAATAAACTTATCTAGAGTAAATAAATATATTTACTTTCTTTTGTTAAAGTTTATAATTAGATACAAATAAAAAAAAAATTAATTAATATACCCCAAAGTTCTTTTTTTTTTGTAATCTTCCAAATAATTTCAGTCGTAGAGTTTAGAAATGTGCGTATTCTCTTACTGTGTGTGTGTATACTTTGAACACATGTCTGTTTAGAACTCGCAGATGTTTAGGAGATGACGAAACAGACCACCAATTTTTGAAATGGCTAGGAAGGACAACTTTACATTTAAAATTCATAGCAAATATTTCCTGCCTTAAAATTATGTTTAAAAAAAGATGTGCCAACTTTTGTGGGATAATAAAATTAAAAGAGCGTGTTTTAGTTTTTCTATTATGGATACTCCAGTAGCGTAATGTAAAGTGATTATTTGATAAACTTAATTTTTTAAAATCTGTTTTTCTATGATTTTAAATTAAAAAATCCCCCCTCTTCAAACTCATTACTTAAATTTGGGGAAGCATGTGCCCATCGCCCCCATTAAACTGCCTTCCGTTATTCCCAGAAATGTTTAGAATTTTCAATTCAGCAGAATAAAAAAAATACATATTTTTTGAAAAAGAATATTACATGCTGCTTTGCAATGGATTTCAACGTTTAAGTGAGTTCATATCCTTTCTTTGATTTGCTACCCCGTTCAAGCAGCTGCTTGAGGGGGTATTTTATTTATTTCCCAGTTCGCCGTCCCGTGGCCGAGTGGTTAGCACGCTTGGCTAGTGATCTAAGGGACCTGGGTTCGAGAACCGGGTAAGGCATGGATGTTTGTGTCGTTTTTCTGCTGAGGTCCTGCCATCCTCTCAGACCTTCTACTATGGCATATAAACTGACAGGCTCCTGTCAGACCTCTGTGGCAAGCAGCTACTTGAGGGGGTATTTATTATTTTTTTCCCCAGTTCTGCCTCCGGTAGTGATTAAGACCGAACCCAGACAGCTACGGAGGATGGAAACATGCATTGTCTGTGAACTCTTAACGACTCCCCGAAAGATGGCTTTGGTTGGAGTCGCCTTTGTGTGTCTAGATCTGCTGTCTATACTCGATTTCCTTGCTAATCGTTCAAAGAAAGAAAGCGCTACTTCCAATTTCTAGCACTCCCTGTCAGCAGAAATGGAATCTCAAGTATCCGGTTTCTAAGCAACTTGGTATCTAAAGGATTAAACTGTAGTAATGCAATTAAAAACCGATGAGTTTTTCTTAAAAGGAATGGTCTGCTTTTAAAAAAAATTTAATTCTTGGTTGAAAGAGCATTAAAGTGAAAAAGAAATCGTTAACGGAGCCACTACTGAAAAATGTCTTGCCGGTACGAGTACCGGCAAATAATTTCTTGCAGGTACGGCGTACCGGCGCGTACCGGCCTACTTTCACCACTGGTTACATGAGAACCTCGGAAGGTCAGTGTCCAGCTCTACGTACATCATACCATAATGATACCCGAAACTAAAGATATCCGAAAACAAAACGAGAAAACTGAACTTCTTATTGAAAATACACGTAGAAAATGTTTTTTCATAACAATAAATTAAAAAATAAAATATTCCGACAACAAAAGGAAACGTGGCCTTCACCCCGAAATTCGCATTTCTTTAAAGAGGAAAAAAGATTTTTTTTTTTTGGTACACTTCATCTAATTTAACGTAAATTAATTTTCATCAATTTTTCCAGCGGGGAGGAACATGGCCTAGCATGACCTAGCATGGCCATGTAGAGGAACTGAGACAGCAGCCAACTTCCTAGGCACGGCGTAGCATGGCCATGTAGAGGAACTGAGACAGCAGCCAACTTCCTAGGCACAGCCTAGCATGGCCATGTAGAGGAACTGAGACAGCAGCCAACTTCCTAGGCGCAGCCCTGTTGTGCAGCCTAGCATGGCCATGTAAGAGGAACTGAGACAGCAGCCAACTTCCTAGGCGCAGCCTGTTGTGCAGCCTAGCATAGCCATGTAGAGGAACTGAGACAGCAGCCAACTTCCTAGGCGCAGCCTGTTGTGCAGCCTAGCATAGCCATGTAGAGGAACTGAGACAGCAGCCAACTTCCTAGGCGCAGCCCTGTTGGGCAACCTGGCATGGCCATGTAGAGGAACTGAGACAGCAGCCAACTTCCTAGGCGCAGCCTGTTGTGCAGCCTAGCATAGCCATGTAGAGGAACTGAGACAGCAGCCAACTTCCTAGGCGCAGCGCTGTTGGGCAGCCTAGCATGGCCATGTAGAGGAACTGAGACAGCAGCCAACTTCCTAGGCGCAGCCCTTTTTGTGCAGCTTAGCATGGCCATGTAGAGGAACTGAGACAGCAGCCAACTTCCTAGGCGCAGCCCTGTTGTGCAGCCTAGCATGGCCATGTAGAGGAACTGAGACAGCAGCCAACTTCCTAGGCGCAGCCCTGTTGTGCAGCCTAGCATGGCCATGTACAGGAACTGAGACAGCAGCCAACTTCCTAGGCGCAGCCTGTTGTGCAGCCTAGCATAGCCATGTAGAGGAACTTAGACAGCAGCCAACTTCCTAGGTGCAGCCCTGTTGTGCAGCCTAGCATGGCCATGTAGAGGAACTGAGACAGCAGCCAACTTCCTAGGCGCAGCTCTGTTGGGCAGCCTAGCATGGCCATGTAGAGGAACTGAGACAGCAGCCAACTTCCTAGGCGCAGCCCTTTTTGTGCAGCTTAGCATGGCCATGTAGAGGAACTGAGACAGCAGCCAACTTCCTAGGCGCAGCCCTGTTGTGCAGCCTAGCATGGCCATGTAGAGGAACTGAGACAGCAGCCAACTTCCTAGGCGCAGCCCTGTTGTACAGCCTAGCATGGCCATGTAGAGGAACTGAGACAGCAGCCAACTTCCTAGGCGCAGCCTGTTGTGCAGCCTAGCATAGCCATGTAGAGGAACTTAGACAGCAGCCAACTTCCTAGGCGCAGCCCTGTTGTGCAGCCTAGCATGGCCATGTAGAGGAACTGAGACAGCAGCCAACTTCCTAGGCGCAGCCCTGTTGTGCAGCCTAGCATAGCCATGTAGAGGAACTGAGACAGCAGCCAACTTCCTAGGCGCAGCCCTGTTGTGCAGCCTAGCATGGCCATGTAGAGGAACTGAGACAGCAGCCAACTTCCTAGGCGCAGCCCTGTTGTGCAGCCTAGCATAGCCATGTAGAGGAACTGAGACAGCAGCCAACTTCCTAGGCGCAGCCCTGTTGTGCAGCCTAGCATGGCCATGTAGAGGAACTGAGACAGCAGTCAACTTCCTAGGCGCAGCCCTGTTGGGCAGCCTAGCATGGCCATGTAGAGGAACTGAGACAGCAGCCAACTTCCTAGGCGCAGCCCTGTTGTGCAGCCTAGCATGGCCATGTAGAGGAACTGAGACAGCAGCCAACTTCCTAGGCGCAGCCCTGTTGTGCAGCCTAGCATAGCCATGTAGAGGAACTGAGACAGCAGCCAACTTCCTAGGCGCAGCCCTGTTGGGCAGCCTAGCATGGCCATGTAGAGGAACTGAGACAGCAGCCAACTTCCTAGGCGCAGCCCTGTTGTGCAGCCTAGCATGGCCATGTAGAGGAACTGAGACAGCAGCCAACTTCCTAGGCGCAGCCCTGTTGTGCAGCCTAGCATAGCCATGTAGAGGAACTGAGACAGCAGCCAACTTCCTAGGCGCAGCCCTGTTGTGCAGCCTAGCATGGCCATGTAGAGGAACTGAGACAGCAGTCAACTTCCTAGGCGCAGCCCTGTTGGGCAGCCTAGCATGGCCATGTAGAGGAACTGAGACAGCAGCCAACTTCCTAGGCGCAGCCCTGTTGTGCAGCCTAGCATGGCCATGTACAGGAACTGAGACAGCAGCCAACTTCCTAGGCGCAGCCCTTTTTGTGCAGCTTAGCATGGCCATGTAGAGGAACTGAGACAGCAGCCAACTTCCTAGGCGCAGCCCTGTTGGGCAGCCTAGCATGGCCATGTAGAGGAACTGAGACAGCAGCCAACTTCCTAGGCGCAGCCCTGTTGGGCAGCCTAGCATGGCCATGTAGAGGAACTGAGACAGCAGCCAACTTCCTAGGCGCAGCCTTGTTGTGCAGCCTAGCATGGCCATGTAGAGGAACTGAGACAGCAGCCAACTTCCTAGGCGCAGCCCTTTTTGTGCAGCTTAGCATGGCCATGTAGAGGAACTGAGACAGCAGCCAACTTCCTAGGCGCAGCCCTGTTGGGCAGCCTAGCATGGCCATGTAGAGGAACTGAGACAGCAGCCTAGGGCACCAAATTCAAGAGAGAGAAATCGAATTAAAAATTAGAAAAAAAAAGAAAACAAATAACTAGATAATCTCATCAGGGACAGCAAAGGGAAAAAACATGAAAATCCTAAACCATTTAACGCCGATTCGCATTACACAAAAAGCGCCCAGAACAGACGTGCTAATTATAAAACCCATCTTCCCACATTTCCCACTTAACATAAACAATAAACGTAATTACGTCAGATTTTTTTTCACGGTCTTTTGCCAAGAGATGGTGCTGACATACTGCTCTTTTTCATTTACCTTATGGCCGAGTGGTTAGCGCGCTTGGCTACTGATCTAAGGGACCTGGGTTCGAGTCCCGGATAAGGCATGGATATATGTGTCGTTTTTCTGCTGAGGTCCTGCCATCCTCTCAAATCTTCTGCTATGGCATATAAACTGACAGTCTCCTGTCAGAACTCTGTGCCAAGCAGCTGCTTGAGGGGGTATTTATTTTTATTATTTATACCACTCGTGGTGCCATCTAGTGAGCTGATGGTTTTAAACTGTAGAATAACAATGGCTATTTTGGGTTGGTTTGTTTTACCTCTGAGCAGGGCCGTGCGGTAGATTTTCTCATTATGATGCAAGTTTTCGAAATGCCGCCCCTTAAATGTTTTTTCTTTAAAATAACCTTCGATTGTGATTTAAAAAAAAAAAACTGCACAAAATGTACGAATACCATTTTTAATTTGAAAATATAAACTACTTTAAAATAATGATATCAACTATCAACTACAACAATCTACTACAGTTTTATCCTTGTAACTTTAACTTTAGCAAATTCGTTAATTAGGGATGTGTAGTCTAGAGTGGCAGCCAATGTAGTTTCAATAGAAATTAATGACAGATTTCTAAGTTTTGTTTGGCTTATTGAACTTCTTAAGTAGTGTTTTATTAATTTTAATTTGAAAAAACTTCTTTCCCCACTAGCTACAGAGACAGGGAGTGTTAATGAAATTCTCACAGCTACAATAGTATTCGTTTTACATAAATAAAGTATATAAGAATTACACAGCATATAAACTTGTAATTTTTAATATTTTTTGCTACCCTCTTGCCTTAACTTTAGTTTCTGCATCTCTGTTGATGTCTTCTATTATTTGGAATAATGCATCATAGATTTCGTAAAGGTTTTAACGCATCTATTGTGCTTGACCACCTAGTAGCACTCAATGGTTTTAGAGTTAATTGTGAAATATATTTTTTAGCACTTCCCAACGCTTTGTAGAACCAGAAAAAAAGAAAGTGTAAAGTTCTTGTACAATAGAAAAAAAAGTTGTTCTTTCTGTAGAAGAAGACGCTGCATCATTCAAAACTAGGTTTAAAGAATGACATGCGCAGGGCACATAAAACGCCCTTGGATATTTTTCAAGTATTCTATTTTGTACACCCTTTCTTACTCCTTTCATATTATCTCCGTTGTCATAGCCTTGTCCACTAAGCCACTTTAACTCAAAACCTAACTTTTCCAAATGTGTCAGAATAAGTTCTGTCAAACCCTCTCCGGTTGAATCACTAGCTTAAAAAAAACCACTAAAGAATTCTTCAATTTCATATTTATTTTGAATGGAGTTTAAGGCGACAACTCTTATTGTTAATGAGAGCTGTTCAATATGATTTACGTCTTGGGTACAATCGGCAATTATCGAAAAATATTTAGCGATATTTGTTATTTCGACAATTTTGCTTAAAATTACATTTCCCATCAAATTCATCAATTCATCTTGTATATTATTGCTTAGATAAGTCACAGACCATTTATCAGACTCGCGTTGAACTCTCCTATATATGTTCTTCCATAACTGGATCAAACTAAGAAAGCAATTCTACCAACTTTAGGAAGTTTCCGTTATTAGACTGAAACAAATGTTCAGTTGTTCCACGAAAAGCTAAGCTTTGTGAGGCCAATAGTCTAATTATTGACATAATTCTTTTTAGAACTCCTCTCCAATGCTGAATTTCCATATCCATAATTCGTTGATATTCAGCGTCAATAGTTTTTTCTGCTTTAATCGAATGTCCAATTCTTTCCATGCTCTAAAAGCATTTCTGTGATTTACAGACTTTTCGTGCATTGTGAGGGCTCTTATAAGATTTCCCCAGTCAGAATAACCTTTTTTGGGCCAGTCATTAATAGCAGACGAATTATCAAATAATATACAACAAAAGCAAAAAACGGCATCATTTATAACAGAGTAAATCAACCAACTTCTCTAAACGACTTCACTATTGTTCAACACTTCCAAATAATGCGAGGGCGAAAATCTACGCCTTCCTTTATTAATAGGAAACTCGAATTCTTTAATTTGATGTGGACCCCTCTCAACCAGTATTTGAGGAGTTTCAGATGACATGCAGAAAGCATTCAATAATGCAGGAGCAGAAGGAATTTCGTTTAATATCTGCTGGCTGCCACTGCTACTGCTACCCGGCTCTTGATGAATTTCTGATGGTGTTATTTTTTGGCTCTCTTCAACAACTTCTTCTGGAAGTGATTGGGACGGCACTGAATTTTTATTTTCCAAATCCAAAGCAGTCGCTGTTGATGTGGATGTGGACGACTCATCTAAACAGGACTTTTGTATTAAGAATTCCTTCATAACATAGCTTAGCTTTCTTCCTTGTTCCTCTTTCTTTAAGCGTTTATTTTCATATTGACTTCCAGACAATTTTTTCCTTTTCTGTTCCATACTGTAATAAAAATATTAAATAAAAATTCTCAGTCCCTCGCAAAGATGCAACCGGGGGGGAGGGGGGTCATTGAAAATGATTAAATATGATGCTTATCATGCTATTGAAATAGGGTAGACAAAATAACGATAGAAATGAGTTGCAAAACTAGTAAGATTTGTAGGTAACAGAACATAATAAATAGATAACGAATAGCTGTCAAATTGACAGCTAGCAGCCATTTTGACACATGCCTTTCTTTAACTTGTTTATTGCATTGTCTCCACTTCAACGTATATGAAATTGGCAAAAATAAAGCAATAAATAACGAACGCAAAAGTAGGCAAATGCAAATATTTCCTAAGCAACTCTCTCTCTATCACACACACAGAAGGCAAAAGTAGCCCAATATTACCTAAATAACTCTCTCTCTATCACACAGAGGCACACGTTCCGCACCTGAGATATACCCAGTCCATGCAAATGCTACTTTTTAATTCGAGTCCCTATTGCCATAACATAATCATTTTCAGTGATAATAAGCAACTACAATTGCTGTAAAAAACAATTCTCTTGCCTGATCTACTTTTTAAACACAAAAACTGAATTAGTATAAATGCGCAAATATTATACTGATACAGATATATTATATATCTGATTTACTAATTTAAATACAGCACAGTCACTTGCCACTTCTCATGACAAACTAACATTGAAATCAAATATTGTCAATAATTGTAAGCTCAAAGCAGAACTATCAACACGTAACACGAGCAATTGACTTTTGTGATAATTGCCGCCTCAGCTTTTAGGAGCGGCCGCGCGGTATATTACAAACAAAAATATTAGCTCCGCGCTGTCAGATCAAAAGTCTTTCGGCGAGCGCTCGCCAACGATGCACCTGCACCAGAAACCGAGATCAAAGGATACCGAAAGCGCTTAGGCAGAGGCGTACGATAAATCATAAATCGTATACATCAATATCGGAATAACATAGACCAATATAGAAAAGCGTTGCGTAAAGATTTTCAATTATTGAATGGTTCAAATTGTATTTTGATTTCGCTGCTTATGCCGCCCCCTTACGGTGCCGCCTGATGCGGCCGCCTCTCTGTATCATAGACGGCACGGCCCTGCCTCTGAGCGTCACTTTTTTGCCCACCATGGGCTAAATGGCCAGGTCACATGGACCCCGAAGGCTCAGAGAAGGTTGGGGGAGGGAACCCACTGGAACAGCTGTTGGGAGACAGATGGTAGCCTCCCGTCAAGGCCATCCAGAGTGTTCTTTAACATGCACAGGGTGTGGCTCTCCCGCACACGGCACTACGTCTTAACGTTTCAGGGGCGTAGCGAAAATGCTTGGGGGGGGGGGGGGGGGAATCAAAAATTTTCCAACTAGAAATTCAAATTTTGCCAACTGATCTGCAAACTTACTTAGATTTTCCGCTCCGTGGGGGAGGCAATTTTAACAACTCTTCAACTCTCCTGCATTTTGCCGTTTGACGTCCAATTTTGCCAACTAGCCATAATTTCACAGAAGTAATTCCAATATTTTCATCTGGTCTGAATTGTAGCGGGTAAGTGTGAATTTACCCTTGATTTGGCCAACTATCCTTCATTTTACGAAACTAATCCCAATCTTTATATCTCTCCTAAATTTGTCAAATCACTTCAAACTTTTCAAACTACCCAAGATTTTGCCAAGTTTTCTCGATTTTAGTCAACTATCCTGAATTTCACAAACCCAATCCCAATTATCACAACTCGCCCTTATTTTCCAAGTGGATTTGAATTTTCCCAACTGCCCTACATTTTGTTAAGTTTCCTCGATTTGTCCAACACTCGTTAATTTCACAAAATAAATATCAATTTTCACAACTCGCCTATATTTTTCCAAGTGGATTCGAAATTTACTCTAGATTTTGCCAACTCGCCGTAATTTTACAGAAAAAATCGCAATATTTACATCTTCCCTGAATTTCCCAAGTCACTTCGAATTTTATCAACTCTCCTTAATTGCACAAGAAAGGCACAATTTTCACAACTCCTCTGTATTTTACCAAGTGGCTTCGAATTTTGCCAACTCCCCTAGATTTTGCCAAGAGTTCTTGGTTTTTCCAGCTCTCCTTAATTTCACAAAACCAATCCCAATTTTTCCAACTCACCTGTACTTTACCAAGTGGTCTCCAGTTTTGACAACTTCCTTAGGTTTTGCCAAGTTTTCTCGATTTTGTCAACTCTCCTAAATTTCATAAATAAAAATCACAATTTTCACAAATCTCCCATATTTTACCAAGTGATTCGAATTTTGCCAACTGCCCTAGTTTTGCCAAGTTTCCTCGATTTTGCCATCTCGTCACAATTTTACAGAAAAAAAAATCCCAATTTTACAACATACCTGATTTTTGCAAAACCACTCTGAATTTTACCAATTCCCCCAAGATTTGCCAACTCTCCTAGATATTGCGAAGTTGCCTCGATTTTGCCAACACGTCATAATTTTACAGAGAAAAGATTGCAATTTTTACATCTCACCTGAATTTTGTCAACTCTCCACGATTTTTCCAAGTCACTCCGATTTTTGCCAACTGCCCCTAGATTTTGCCAACTCGCCATAATTTTACAGAAAAAAATCCCAATTTTTACATCTCACCTGAATTTTGCCAACTCCCCACGATTTTGTCAAATCACTCCGAATTTTCCCAACTACCCCTAGATTTTGCTAACTCCCTAAGTTTTGCCAACTCTCCTAGATTTTGCCAAGTTCTCCCTATTTTGCCAACTCCCCAAGATTTTACCAAGTCACTCCGAATTTTGCCAACTCCTTAAGATTTTGCCAAGTTGTCCCGATTTTGCCAACTCGTCTGTGTTTTACTAAGTGGCTTCGAATTTTGCCAACTGCTCTAAATTTTGCCGTCTCTCCATTTTCCTAACTGTCTCAGATTTGCCAAGTTGCCTCGATTTTGACAACTCCCCCAAAAAATTAAAAATTTTCCCAACTCACCTAGATTTTACGAAGTCGCTTCGATTTTTGCTCACTCCGAAATACTTTGGAGGGGGGGAGCCTCCCCCCCCCCCATGGCTACGCCCCTGGTCCCATCCGACGAACGGCAGCCTTTCTAAGCCCATCGGTGTCCCCTACTGACCGTGAGCAGGGCGGGGAAATTTGCTGAAACTGCATATTACGATCCTGGCGCGCTACTGACTGAGCCACCCCCGCTCCCAATACTAATGGCTGTTTCAGGAAATTCCAGAGTACTTAATTTCAAAAAAATAAGGGGCTTATACTTACTTAAGAAGAACATAATAATAATCTAGCGGAATGTACAAAATAAATAAGGAAGTTCAGGTTTATAATAATTCACCATGAGCTAATATTTTTTAATTAAGTAGACCTCTGTGTCTTTGGGTTCTCTGAGCGGCACTTTTTTGCACACCATGGGCTAAATGGCCAGGTCACAAGGACCCCGAAGGCTCAGAGAAGGTTGGGGAAGGGGACCCACTGGAACAGTTGTTGGGAGACAGATGGTAGCCTCCCGTCAAGGTCATCCAGTGTGTTCTTTAACGTGCACAAGGTATGCCTCTCCCGCACACGGTGCTACGGCTTAACGTCCCATCCGACGGACGACGGCCTTTCCAAGCCCATCGGTGTCCGCTATTGACCGTGGGCAGGGCGGGAAGTTTTGCGGAGATAAATCTCAACGCTGACCCAGCTGGGACTCGAACCTGGGAACTGCAGATTACGAGCCTGGCGACTTCTGTGGTAGGTAGTCACTGGAAGGAGAGCTATGCACCAATCCCCTGTGATGATGCATAGAATCGGCCAGGCCTAGTACCTAATGTCCGACCCCGCCTTCTCGTGGTGCAGACCGTTAGTACCTTTCAAAAGAGATACTCTCTTGTGGAAGTGAACGGAAGGGGAGGGCTGCCAGATTAGTGTGGCCTACTGATCTGAACAACTATGGCTACTTTTCTTTTTTTTCTACCCTGCTGAGGAGTGGTCAACCACATAGGGTCCTGGTGCTGACCATATAAACCCACTGGACTGGACAGATATATGGTTCTGAGCTTGATTATGGATCCTGATTTTGCTGCACTGGTGGGCTTCTGTGGAGGGATAATCTTCCGCTGTGTTTTCTGTTTGTTTGTTTGTTGACAGCCCCAAGTGAATAGATTCACAGGATATGTTTATCAGCTGGTGGATAATCCTGAGCAGAGGTCATCGCGGGCATCTGAACTCTTTGCTTCTATTGGCATCTTCAAATTCTACATTGGAGGAAGTCTTCCAGTGTAGATGGCTTCAGCCTTTAGTGTTGGGGGAACGGGTCTTTGCCCCATGTCTGTGATTAGGGGGCTGTTTGATATTGTCGGCATTCCCGCTCTCAATAAACATAGTTTCTTTAAACATCCCACTAACCATTTTCTGAACATAGGTAGTTGGAATGTGAGGACTCTGCACAGAGCTTTTTCTCTTGATGTCCTCACACAAGAATTCCACTGTTATAATTTAGATATTCTCGACTTGCAAGAGACCAGATGGACAGATAAAGGTCAGATTCTTAAAAATAATATTAAATTTCTCTTTTCAGGGAGGAACGATAATAAACATCACCAAGGCGTGGGTCTGCTACTCAGCAGACACGCTAGTGATGTTCTTCTAGGATATGAGTGCATTAATGAAAGGTTTCTTACAGCAAAATTTCAGACAAGCGTTAAAGACTTGAATGTTATCTGCTGTTATGCCCCCACTGAGGATGCCGATGAGAATGAGAAGGATAGGTTTTATGAACAACTTCCGGATATTTTGAATTCTGTCAAGAAAGGAGATATTACCCTTGTTCTAGGTGACTTTAATGTCAAAGTTGGTACTCACTCTGAACTTTGGGGAGGGTGAGAGGCCCTTTTGGTATTGGTAGCTGCAATGGCAATGGGCAACGTCTCCTACACGTAAGTAAACTCAGTGAATTCAGAATAACTAACACTTATTACAAACACCGCGACATACATAAGTACACATGGGTTTCACCTGATGGGCTGCATAGGAATATGATTGATTATATATTAATTAACAGCAAATGGGCTTGTTCTGTTAGAAATACCAGGGCATATAGGGGAGCTGAAATTGGATCTAACCATTACCTTATTAAAAGTGTCTTTTAAAGTGCAAAAGTGTTTTTAAAGTTTAAGTTAAAAGTGTTTAAGTTACACTTAAAAAGTGTTGTGCTAAGGTTAAAAAATTTACTTTTAATACTGAAGCGCTGAAAGATCCAGTTATAGCCAAAGCTTACCATGATAGGTTACTTAGTCATTATGACAGTCATGCTTAATACTGAAGTTGAGGAAGAATGGGATTAATTTAAACAGGCTTTTTCGGACACTAACAGTACTCTTTTAGAGAAAAAGGAGCAGAGGAGACAGAATTATCTGAGTAATAAGGCACGTGACCTTATTTCGGAAAGAAAGAACTGCAGGAATGTTCTTAATCAATACCCTACTAGTCCTAATAGAAAGCATTACAGAGAACTTAATAAACGTGTAAAGGATCAGTTAGCTACTGATAAGAATCTTTGGCTTGATGGTTTGGCTGACAAAGCCGAGGAAGCAGTTAGATAGCACAACAGCAGAGAGCTGTACCAGATAGTTAATGTTTTATGTGGTAGAAAATGGACAGGCATATAAGGATTGAAGGATAAACAAGATACGTTTGTAGAAGGTGAGGATTATGTCATGACTAGGTGGCTGAGAATGTCAGTATGTTCTAAACAATGTGGTTAGTTCTATTCCCATTGTTTGCAATGATGACAAATGCATTGGTGTCTTTAATGTTGGCTCTATGACACAATCTGAAGTTATTTTGGCTGTTTCTAAACTTAAACTTCATAAATCCCCAGGGGTAGATGAAATTAATACAGAAATGCTTAGAGCTAGGAATGTTTCGGTTACCACTTGGATGACTGAAATTCTGAACATCTTTTATGATAAAGGCATGGTTCCTAAGGATTTTACCAGAGCTATTGTTATCCCTATTTTCAAAAAAGGTGATCGCAGTTCTTGTGATAACTATAGGGGTATCAGCCTACTCTCTGTTCCAGGTAAAGTTCTTTCCATGATTGTGCTTAATAGAATTAAGAATCTGGTTGACAGTCAATTGCGTGATGAGCAATGTGGATTCAGAAGTGGTAGGGGATGTGTGGATCAGATATTTTCACTTAGGCAGATTCTTGAGAAATGTTTAGAGTTTCAGAAACCTTTGGTTGCTAGCTTCGTTGATTTTAAAAAGGCTTTCGACTCTGTTGATCGTCATAATTTGTGGTTGATTGTGAAATCAGATGGTATATCAGACAAGTTAGTTAACCTAATGAAAGCTCTCTGTAATAACACTGAGTCGTGTGTGAGAGTTGGTAAGGCTTGTAGCAATTGGTTTAGCATTACTTCTGGTGTTCGACAAGGGTGCATTTTGTCTCCTTTTCTCTTTAGCTTGGTTATTGATTATGTTATGCGAAATTCACTTCAAGGGAAATATTTTGGCCTTAAATGGACTGGAGATACGAAAATTTCTGATTTAGATTATGCTGATGATTTAGCCCTTTTCGCAAATGATGTTGATGAGATGAACTCTTTCATTCGAGCTGTTGATGAGACTGGTAGTAGAGTAGGTTTGGTTATAAACAGAGAGAAAACTAAAGTGATGAAAATTGGTCAGGCAGGCTGTGATTCAGTTAATCTGAATGGTTGCAGTCTTGAGCAGGTGTCACAGTTTAATTATCTTGGGAGCTATGCAACTGATAATGGTGATGTGCGGCATGAGATTAACAGACGAATAGGGATTGCTGCCGGGACTTTAAAGAATCTATGGAGATTGTGGAGAAATAGGCGTATACACCTAAAGACTAAAATTAGACTGTATAACAGTTTGGTTCTTTCTAGGGTTAGTTATGGTAGTGAAACTTGGACACTTTGTAAACGAGATAACAGGAAACTAGATGCTTTTGATTCCAGATGCATACGCAGTATCTTGGGCATTAGGCGTTCAACTTTGTAACTAATGATGAGGTTAGGCAAAGGAGTTTGCAACCTCCTTTAAAGACTTGCAAATTTTCCATTCAACTCGATGAATCAACTCTACCAAATAACTCTACTCTACTCTTATCATACGTACGATTTATAAAAGAAGAAAAATTTCGAGAAGAGTTATTATTTGCTAAAAATTTGGAATCTGATACAAAGGGAGAATCTATATTTAATACCATGCAAAAGTTTTTTCAAGAGAAAGAAATTCCTATTTGCAATATTTTGTCTGCTGCTACTGATGGTGCTCCAGCAATGACAGGGCGTCATAATGGTTTCATAGCGCATTTGAAACAAGCAGTACCATATGTACTCGCTGTACATTGTATTATTCATCGTCAGCATTTAGTTGCAAAAAATTTGAATGAACGTCTGCATACGTCGCTCCATTACGTTATTAAAGCAATCAATAAGATTAGAAGCAATTCATTGAATGACCGATTATTTGGTAAGCTTTGTAATGAAAATGATGAAGATTACAATCGCTTGCTGCTGCACACAGAAGTACGTTGGCTCTCTAAAGGTGTTTGAATCGTTTTTTCAATCTATTTGACTCAGTACTGGACTTTCTTGAAGACAGAGACGAAAAATTGCGCGAAAACCTGATTACGTCAAAAAATGACATCGCTTATTTGACAGACCTGTTTAAAATATTTAATCAAGTTAATTTACAATTGCAAGGTGATGAGTTGAATTTAATTAAAACAAAAAACGTCATAGCTGCTTTTGCGGGAAAACTTCTTCTATTCAAACGAAATCTAGGTAGAGGTGAATACAACCACTTTCCCACATTATCAGCAGTCTCTGCAAAACCGGAAGATTTACTTACTTACTGCCAACACTTGGAAGTTCTTCATGTTGATTTTACGGAGCGTTTCCAAGATATTTTAAACATGAATATACCGAGTTGGGTTTGAGATCCTTTCGCAAACACAGATATTGAAGAATCATCAAATTTGGAAGAGGAACTCTTAGAACTCACGACTAACGAAGCACTCAAAGTAAAATTCAAACATGGATACCAAGAGTTCTGGCTTCGAAAATCAATTCCAGTTCTCTACCCTGGATTGTGGGCAATAGTACAGAAGTTTTTAATCGCATTTCTTTCGTCCTATATGGCTGAGCGTGGATTCAGTGCAGTAGCTAATTTCTGTCAAAGAAGAGGAACAGACTACACATCACTGAACTTGGCGATCTGCGATTGATGTTAACGAAATTGGAACCCGACATTAACAAATTGTTAACATTCCACCAACCTCAACCATCTCATTAATTTTTTTTATTTATTAATTTTGTGTTTATCTCATTATTTTTTATTTCTTATTGATTCTGTGTTTATTTTTAAAATTTTAATAAACAATTTTATTGTACATTTGGTTGTCGTTTTATTAATTTCTGCTTTATGATTTTTAATAGATAAATAAACAGATAAATTAGGTACAGATAATATGCAACAATATTTTAATATTTCATATAAAATTAACTATTATGGACTAGGGGACGTTGAAATTTTTGTTCTCTTCTAAAGGGGGCGATGGTCCTGAAAAGGTTGGGAATCACTGAATTAGAGTCTAACATCCTTCTTTAAAAACTGGACCATTTTGTAATTACTGAGTTAGAGGCTGGCCAACTCGGTGATTCACTGCCATTGGTTGATCGAGTCACGTGGTGTATGGGCGCCATGTTTTGTTGTCTGAGACGAAAGCCTATGAGAGAGTTTGTGTACCAAGTTAAAGCTTCTCAGTTGTTGCAGTATTATATATTTCTACCATTTTTTTTGTCTATAAAAGCTGTCATATGTTATGAATGCCTCACTGCGCTGCATTTTGGGTGTAAAAATTTCCCTCAAAGATATATAATAATGAATTTGTTTTTGCGAGAAACTCCGTCAGAATGAGAAACTCCGAGAAACTCCGTCTTCCACTTTATCGTCTGCCTATGCCAATATTTGTTTGTCCGTCTGTCCGTCTCTCTGTTAACTATTGTCTGCCCATCTGTCTGTCCATCTATAGAAAATCAATTTTTTACTTTTAGAGCGAAATGAAAAATTATTTTTGGGTTTGATAGGTATCAAACAAATATTGAAATTCGCAATTTTGAAAATTTTCAATACCATTAATAGCACCTTCTATCGGTGTAAAAAAGATGGAAAATGCTAAAATTTCAAACGAATATTGCAATCAAACTATTTACACTGGAAATCTGAAATTTTGGTAGTAGAGTGTTATGGCCAGAAGGTTTACAATGGCAACAAGGCTTTGTCGTCTTAACCAAAGGGGGGTACGAAAATGAAACTTTTTTTTAAAAGATAAACGAAATAAGATTTTTTTGGTTTACAGGCACTAACAAAATATTAAGGATTTAAACAATGTTTGATAATCTCAGCATTACCTGTAGACGTTTAAACGTCTAGAAATCAATAAATGTTTTTGTGGAAAAAATTTCGCAAACATACGGGATTCGAACCCAGATCTCTCCAGAAACATTCCAGAGAATTCTAAGCTGTTGAACTAAAGCTATCTCAGTCTTTTTTCTGCTAATAATGATTATCACACTTCCCGTGAATTTTGGGCGCCTCCTTATGGCGTTATCTCTGGTATATCTCGGGTGGAAAGTATTTCTTTTTTAGTACTCTGAGTAAGATGGAAATAAATAATAAAGTCATATTACGCTATTTAGCGTTATTAATGATTTGAACAATATTTGATAATCTCAGCGTTACCTATAGCCGATTAAACGTTCGTTAACTACGTTAAACCTGTAGATTTATAAACTTAATCTATAAATCAATAAATGCTTTTTGTGAAAAAAGTCGGCGTTAGTTCAACAGGTTAGAATACTCTGGTAAGTTTCTGGAGAAAGGCGGGTTCGAATCCCGTATATTGGCGAAATTTTTTTTCCACAAAAATATTAATATTTACATTTTTCGAATCGCCATCAGTTGGAATTTCCAGTTGTAGAGAGTGCTAAAGGAGGTAAATAAACTCGAAAGGCGACCTCTAGTGCAGAAAAAAGCTGGAAAAAAAACAGATCTTTAAATGAATATTTCAAATGATCTATTTTTGCTAGAAACTTAAATTTTTGGTCATAGAGTGTAATGGTCAAGTGGTTTACACTAATAGTAATGATTTGTCCCATTGGTAAAATGCAACTTTTCTGCTTTAAGAGATAAATGAAAATCATTTTTTGTGTTTTACAGGTACTAATAAAATATTAGTAGTTTATTTTCTCAATTATACAGTAGTTTGAATTTCCACTTTCAGAGGGTACTAAAATTGTAAAATAACTAGAAGAATGCATATTGCATCTGGCGCATAGGGGAATCTCTTTTTCAAACAGAATGAAGCTGTTCATTTGTCTACTTTTTCACTCGTTAAAAGTTTTAATTATGGATGTTCATGTTGTTTTTCTGCTAAGATCCTGCCATCCTCATCACCTTCTACCATGGCTTATAACTGACAGCTGCTGTCATATCTTTGTGGGAAGGAGATGCTTGAGAGATTTTTTGTTTTTATTTTTTTAATGTATGATGGGGATAAATGCACAGAGTAGTATATTGTTAGTAATTATATAACCATAACAGAATCTAAAACCGAAATCACTAAATATTCAAAGAGCAAAACATTGGTTAAAAGTTTTGCTGTTTAAATATTTAATGATCTCTAATAATATCAATTAAAACTACCTTTGAAAATGCGAATTATATTTCATTAGGGCCAACTAAAAAAGAGATTTCCGAATATCTCTTAAAACCGTTCTTTTTCATACCTACGTTGGGCGTAGGGGTCAACGCATTGTTTTCAATGGACTCTTCAAGACTCTCACATTCCACGACCAAAATTTCAAGTTTCTAGCATAACTACATCATTTGAAACATTCGTTTTAAATTTTGGGATTTTTTTTATTTTTTTCCACCGTTAGAGTGCGCAATTAGAGCTTTTTTGAAATTCGCAAAATGCAAATTGTAATATTTCATCACTACCTTTCCAACACAAAAACAATTTTTAATTTATCTCTAAAAACATGCAATTATTTGTTAAAGCAAAAAAATTTGCATTCCTCCCATTTTTCTAAAGGGTCAAGTTATTGTTGCCAATGGTAACTTCGTAACCTTCACATTTCAACACCAAAATTTCAGATCTCTAACATAACTACATCGTTTGGAATATTCGTTTGATATTTTGGAATTTTCAAATTGTTCCACCGTTAGAGGGCGCAGTTATAACTTTTGGGAGTTTCTAAAAATGCAAATCGTAATATATCATTAATTCCTATCTAACGCAAAAGGAATTTTTTATCGAACAAAAAAGTTCGATGTCTACAGATGGACAGACAACAAAGCAAATTATATATTTTTAAAAAAAGCCCTAAAATTTACTTTTCCTTTTCTAGCCGTTTTCTAAAGTGCTTCCAATCATGAACACTGAAATCTGTATGAAATATTACCCTACTCTTTTCTGGAATCCATAAGTACCTTGTAATACCATTGAGCTATGCACGCTAAACAATCCTAGCGATGACAAAACATGACGTTCAATTTTGAGATGGCCAACATCTACCTTTATAGGGCCTCTACCTCTAACTATACAGGACCTCTAGTGTGGACTAGAGGTCCTGTATAATTAGAGTCTAACATCCTTCTTTAAAAACTGGACCATTTTGTAAAAGGGACCTTGGCCCCTTTATCATCTGGTCCACGAGAAAAAGTTTTTTTTGTGTGCGTCAAAAGTAGGAACCAGTACAGTGAAGTGCTAGCGACCCTACATGTTGGCGATAGGCTTTCGGCCGCAGGCCGCCTAAAAGTGAAGGAGGTGGTTGAAGTTTCGTGCCAAGGAAGTGCTGCGTCGTAGTTTTGTGGCAAGGGGGTGGGGAGGGGAGAGGTTTGGAGTAAAATTCTTCTGGGAGTGAAAATTGAAGCGTGTGTGATCACTGTGTGGCCCATGTTGGCCGGAAGTTGGTAAGAAGGGTGCAAAGTAAATATTCAAAAACTCCCCGAATCTCTTACAATTAAGGATGGCCTAAAATGGTCGGCAGATCTTGATATTTCTGATTTAGAATATGCTGATGATTTAGCTCTTTTGGCAAATGATGTTCATGAGATGAACTCTTTCATTCGAGCTGTTGATGAGACTGTTAGTATAGTAGGTTTGGTTATAAACAGAGAGAAAACTAAAGTGATGAAAATTGGTCAGGCAGATGGTTTGCCACCACTAGTAATCATTTTTGAAAAAGGGTACTTTGGGAGTTGTAGTTTATTGTTACAGAGTATAATTATGTATATATATATTTTTTTGAAAACATCAATACAATTGCACTAGGGAAATAAGGTGTGTCCAAAATGCTTCTTTTTTGTCCCTGTACTGGATCTTTTTTGTCCCTTTGGATCTATTTGGCATCTGGATCTTTTGGTGTCCAATGGATCTTTTGAGTAGGAGGTGTCTGCAGGGAGGAGAGTCATATTTCACGTATTGAGATGGAGAGTCTGCAGGAAGTTGGAAGGTTAAAGGATTTTGCCAGTACTTTGTATGAAATGGACCAGGGCCCTGAAATGTGATTTTGCCTTTGTATGGGTGGGGTTTAGGATGGTCTGTAAGGTGAATGTGGTGACAGCAAGTTTGTGATAAAGGGTGTGTCTTTGTGTGTTGTATATTTGACAGTGTAGTAGGTAGTGGGGGATATCCTCTATCACTTGGCAGTTTGGGCAGAGTGCAGTATGTATTTTTCCAATCATAAATAAGTCTTTGCTGATGATTGTCCGAACTGATGCCAGTTCGGAGTATGTGTATTGCTGTTTGCGCCCTTCTGGATAGATAGTTAAGATGTAGTGTGTTTGGAGAGGGTGCTATTGTGGCTCTGAATGTGTTTTTATCTGTAATGTGTTGTACCCAATTCTGGGTCCATGTGTGATAAAAAAAATTTGTGTATTCTCTTATGTGATGTTTGCATGTAGTGACAGTGTGGTAATTTGGGGTTGTGAGTGTGAGGCCTTGTTTAGCAAGTGAGTCAACAGTCTCATTATGGATGATGTTGCAATGGGAGGGAATCCAGTAAGATGTTAGGGTGTTTCCCTTGTCTATAATGTTGTGTGCTATGTTTTGTATGTGGAAAAGGGAATGGTTCTGTGATGGATCTACTGTTAGTGTGCTAATGAGTTGTAATGCAGGCCTTGAGTCTGTGATTATGTTAATGTGCTGTTTGTTGAAGTGGGTGGCCCAGCCTAATGCCATATGTATTGCTGCTAGCTCTGAAGAGGTGCTATTTTCAGCATGATTTAATGTTATAACATAAGAGAATTTGATGGAAGGGGTGTAAAAAGCAGCAGAGCCAGAGGTGGTGTGTGGAATATGAGATCCATCAGTGTAAATTGTATGGTCAGTGTCTGATAGTTGTGTGATTAAGTTGTCTGCAGCAATTTGTAGTTCAATGGGAAGGTGAGCTTTTTTTTTGGTGATGTGTGGTAGAGTGAGGTGAATGTTTGGTTTTTTAAGTAACCAATAGGGAAGTGTTTGTGTGGGTTTATAGGGTTTAATTTGTTGCCAAGTGGGGTAAAGTGTGTTTTTTTTATTATCTGTGCTGTGTTAGTAGAGTTAGTGATGGATTCAATTCTAAGTATGGCTGGGTGAGTGGGATTGTAGTATTTAAGTTTGATGTAGTGTTTGCATGCGAGAAGGTGTCTTTTGATTGTTAGAGGTGGCATGTTAGCTTCTGCCCAAGTGGCGAGGTTTGGGCAGCCAGCTTTAAGACCCAGGGCAAGTCTGATGGTGTGTGTTTGCATAGTTTCAATTTTATTGATTTGTATGTTTGAAGCAGTGTTGAGTGCTGGGAGGCCATACTCTAGTCTAGAGTTGATAAATGCTTTGATGAAAGTAAGCATTACTTTATCGCTGGCCCCCCATGACACTCTTGTGATGGAATTTAATATGTTGTATGCTCCAATGCATGTGGATTTAATGTTATTAATGTGTTGTTTCCAGGTAAGCTTACGGTCTATTGTTAGCCCTAAATATTTATAATGGGTGACAGTGGGAATGGTGCAATTGTCAATTGTAATATTTGGTGAATTGGTAGGTGTTTACGTGTAATGGGTAAGACCGCAGATTTAGGTGCTGAGATGGCAAGTCCCCATTTTGTAGTAAAGTCAAGTTGACTGCATTTTGTAATGTGGTTTGTATGCTGTTGATGTTAGTTCCAAAGGTCCAGAGCACTATATCATCTGCAAAGATGGAGCATGTGATTTTATTGTTGGAAATAGTTGGGAGGTCATGTAGTAAGATGTTGAATAATGTGGGGGAAACCACACTGCCCTGTGGTAATCCTCTGTTGAGTTTATGTGGGTCAAATAGGGTAGTCCGCAGCTTGACTTTAATTTTTCTGTGTGAGGAAATTTTTAAAAAATTCAAAAATGTTTCCTGTGATGCCTAGTTGATGTAATTTGTAGAGTATGTTGGTGTGTGAGGCAGTATCAAAAGCAGAGGTGAGGTCTATAAACACACAACAAAGAATTCCTTTTTTATTTAAGGCTAGTTCAGCAGATGTGATAATGTCAAAGAAATCATCTGTGGTTGACCTGTGTTCTCTAAAGCCAGTTTTGCAAGTGGGGAGTGTATTTGTTTGTTGGAGGAAGGATTTTAGTCTGGAGAGCACCATTCTTTCTAGAACTTTGAGTATACATGATGTTAATGCAATTGGTCGATAAGAAGAAATTTCTGATGCTGGTTGTATAATTAGAGGCTGGCAATCTCGGTGATTTACTGCCATTGGGTGATTGAGTCACGTGGTTTATTGGCGCCATGTTTTGTCGTACTGTGAGACGAAAGTCTATGAGTTAGGGTATGTACCAAATTAAAACTTCTCAGTTGTTAAAGTTTTATGCATTTCTACAACTCTTTTTGTCTACAAAAGCTGTCATATTTTATGAATGCCTCACTGTGCATCATTTGGGTGTAAAAAATTCACTCAAAGAAATAAATTAATGAATATTTTTTCCAAGAAATTCAATCAGAAGACAGCAATCGGCTGCAAAAGTGAAATAAACTAACTGAAATCATCAAATAATTTTTTTAAGGTTCATTTGAAAAAGGAGCTAATGTTTTCACTTTGTCATCTGCCTATGCCAATATTTGTTCGTCTACCTGTCCGTTTCTCTGTTAACTGTTGTCTGCCCATCTGTCTTTACACCTGTCTGTCCGTCTATAGACAATCCATTTTTTTACTTTTAGAGCTAAATGAAAAATTCTTTTTGGGTTGGCTAGGTGTCGAACAAATATTGCGATTCGCAATTATGAAAATTTTCCATAGTTTTAATAGCGCCTTCTAGCGATGGGAAAAGATGGAAAATGCTAAAATTTCAAACGAATATTATGAACTGTTTATACTTGAAATCTGAAAATTTGGTAGCAGAGTGTTATGGTCAGAAGGTTTTCAACGGCTACTAGGTTTTGCCGTCTTAGCGAACAGGGGGTGCGAAAATGAAACTTTTTTTAAGATAAACGAAGCAATATATATATATAATGTTTTACAGGCACAAACAAATTATTAATAATTTAAACAATATTTAATAATCTCAGCGTTACCTGTAGATGTTTAAACGTCTATAAATCAATACAAATCTTTTTTTTTTAAAAAGCCGGCGCTATTTCAACAGGTTAGAATACTCTGGCATGTTTCTGGAGAGATCCCTGTTCGAATCACGATATGTCCGCGAAATTTTTTTTCACAAAAATATTAATATTTGCATTTTTCGAATCCCCATTTGTTGGAAATCCCAGTCTTTGAGATTGCTAAAGGCGGCAAATAAAAACTCGAAAGGCGACCTCTAGTGGCAGAAAAAAGCTGGAAAATGTAAAATGTTTAAATAAATATTGCAAGCGATCTATTTTTGATAGAAACTTAAATTTTTGGTTATAGAGTGCAATGATCAAGCGATTTACCCTAATAGTAATGATTTCTCCCATTGATAAAATGCAACTTTTATGCTTTAAGAGATAAATGAAAAACTTTTTTTGCACGTTACAGGTACTAATAAAATATTAATAGTTTATTTTCTCAATTATACAGTAGTTTTAATTTCCACTGTCAGAGGGTACTGAAAGTGTAAAATAAGTAGAAGAACGCATATCGCCTCTGGCGCATATGGGAATCTCATTTTCAAAGAGAATGAAGTTCTTCCTTTGCCTACTGTTTCACTCCTTAAAAGATTAAATTATAATGCTTGTGTTGATTTTCTGCTGAGGTCCTGGCATCCTCATGGACCTTTACTATGGTATATAAATTGACAGGCTCATGTCAGATCTCTGTACAAGCAGCTGCTTGAGTTATTTTTTTTAATGTATGATGGGGGAAATGCACATATTAGTATTTTATTAGTAATTATAAAACATAAGAGGCATTTGTCTTTTAGTTCTTAAATTTAAAAAGTTACTTTTCTCTCGCTCCTCTGAAAATAGTGGGCAGATCATTGCTCTCAGTGGAATTTCTATCATAACAGAACTCTACACGCCGAAATTACTACCATAAACAGATCATTTGAAACATTCGTTAGAAGTTTTGCAGTTTCGATATTTAGTGATCTCTAATTTATATAAATTAAAACTACGTTTGAAAATGCGAATTACATTTCATTAGTAACCAAATAAAAAAGAGATTTCCAATTATCTCTTAAAGCAAAAGCGTTCCGTTCAATTCATTGTTGTCAATGAGATCAATTCATTGTTGTCAATGGAATTTTCAAGACTGTCACATTCCTCGATCAAAATTTCAAGCATAAACAACATCTTTTGCAATATTTGTTTTAAATTTTGGGATTTTTTTGATTTTTTTTTCCACCGTTTGAGTGCACAATTACAGCTTTTGGGAAATTCGCAAAATTCAAATTATAATATTTCGTCAATACCTGTCCAACACAAAAACAATTTTTAATTTATCTCTAAAAACATGCAATTATTTGTTAAAGCAAAAACATTTGCATTCCCCCATGGGTCTAAAGGGTCAAGTTATTGTTGCCAATGGTAACTTCGTAACCTTCACATTTCAAAACCAAAATTTCAGATTTCTAACATCACTATATCGTTTGAAATATTCGTTTGATATTTTGGAATTTTCAAATTATTCCACCGTTGGAGGGCGCAGTTATAACTTTTAGGAGTTTCTAAAAATGCAAATCGTAATATATCATTAATTCCTTTCTAACACAAAAAGAATTTTTTATCGAACAAAAAAGTTCGATGTCTACAGACGGACAGACAACAAAGCGAAATTATATCTTTTATTTTTAAAAAAAAGCCTTAAAATTTACTTTTACTTTTCTAGCCGTTTCTAAAGTGTTTCCAATCATGAACACTGAAATCTGTATGAAATATTACCCTATTCTTTTCCGGAATCCATAAGTACCTTGCAATACCATTCAGCTATGCACGCTAAACAATCCGAGCGACGACAAAACATGGCGTTCAATTTTGCGATGGCCAACCTGTACCTATATAGGGCCTCTAGTGTGGACCAAGGAGTGTCATAGATCTGAAACAACCACATCACCATACAATGGATACCCAGCGATATGGGAATCACTGACAATGATATTGCAGATCAACTTCCTAATAATGCAAATCTCCTCCCAAATGAAACTAACATTCACACATTTTATATTAACATCAAACATGAAATCAATGAACTTGAATATACTCTAACCAATAGATATTTCCAACTACATGCTTGCATAAACCACAACACCAGATACATTCTAAACCCACAAACTTCCCATATCTTAAACTACCCTTATCCTAGAAAACACATAAAAATACTTCACAAACTGAGAACCAAGGCAACCACATTAAAAGCCACATTACATAAATATAACCTATCCCCCAACCCAAATTGCAACCACTGGAATGTCCCCGAAACTGTGAATCACATTCTCTTAAATTGTGATAAATATCTACCACACAGAAAAATATTAATTCATTCGCTCTCCAAATTTCATATTCATGAACTACACGTCAAGACCTTTTTAGATCCACCTAACAATGACCTCAAATTTAAAATTTTTGATCTTCATTTTGGATTTCTCATCTCTACATCCTTTTGGAATCGAATTTAGAGTGTCATCTCTTGTCTCTTCTCATTAATTTGACCATACTTCCCACATCCTTCATTTTAACTCCATTATTCAACGAAGCCCCTCACTAGCCTTCTCGTCCCTCAGAGGAACACCTCCCAATTTTGTTATAACTCTCTCTACATATAAAAAAGAAATTAATAACAAAAAAAAAACAGGATAACACCCGCTGTCACTTCCATATATACACACAAACACAAAAATTAAGTATCCATGCAGTGAATTGAACCCACCACCATAAGATCCAACAACATGCCTTCCCATCATACAAAATGGCTCTTCACAACTCACTATTTATGGGAAAATTAAAAAACAGAATTACTTTTAAGTAACCAAAAATAATAAAAAACAAAAATAAAAAAAAATATTAAAAAAAACTAAAATAAAAAAAATAAAAATATATATATATATATAAAAAAAAAATGAAAAAATTATAAAAAAAGCAAAAAGCAAATTTAAAAAATATAAAAAAATATAAAAAATAAAAAATTAATTAAGGAAAATAAAAAATAATAAAAAATTATAATAAAATAAATTTAATTCAAAATTAAAAAAGAATACTTTGAAAACTCATAAACCAACAACATTAAAACCCACAACAACAAAGGGCGCAAAATTATAATAAACTCTAAAACAATATATATAATTTATATATTTAAAACACTCTAATAAAAAATAAATATAACAATAATTACAAAATCTGTCACCACAAACCCAACAAAATTTATCTATTGAGTAAGCCTGAAGAAGGAACACTCATTGCATGTAACGTATACAAACAAACCAAGGAGTGTGTAAGGTGGACGACGATAGGGTGTATCGTAATCGAAAAATTCCAATCATGGCGAATGTGGTTTGTAGGTTATTTGGAAATGTATGTGATATACAATTTTTTTCCCTCAGTTTTCAAATGTGTGACATTAAATTACTAATAACATTATATTAATAAGAATAGGAAACAATGGCCACTATTTAGTTATATTTTTACTTGTTATAATTTCTTCCTATTTCTACTCAATGTGTAAATTGTTAGAGTAAAACACGAAAAAATTTATTACACGAAAAAATTTATCTTCAATGTTAAAATTAAGTATTGTTTCAGATGAATATTTCCAATGCAGAGTAGTGAAAAACGTTTTTTCTTAATTATTTTAGGTCTAGGGAACTTGGCGATAGAAAGTTATTTGAAAGTAATGGAAACTTGAAATCAACGTGCGAAATGTTACATTCCGGGATTTGATATAGATACACATTTCTGTCTTCTTAAGGATAACGATATTTCGTACACACATGTAATTTATAGAGTCCAATTTTATATATAGGTAAAGTCGGTTTTTGATAGAAAATTGTTACATGCAGTTCAATAAAAAAGCTGAGTTGCAGTTCATGTTCTACTGTAGGTAACAGTTGAAATTCTGAAGTTTAATGGATTTTTTTTAAGCTCCCAGATCTTATATATACTGCAGTATATCAAACAATATGTAAGGAGAAGAATGAAAGCTTCCATATGCGTAATGTAAGACACTTTTGACTGCAGTGCCACAAGGGTACAGATACACATGCTGTGCTGCAGGGATATTGCTATTCATGATCTCAGGTGCTAAGGTATTTGCATATATGTTTCTGTGAGAAATTTTATGTTCGGCAGCTGTTGTTAGTGTCATAGGTTTTTTTTTATTATGTATTATAAGCATTTGGGAATATTTTTGCATCGCATGAAACATCGTTTATTCCTCCTTCAGCACTTTTACATATGTTACTGAACTTGTTTTATATTTATTTAGTAAATCTTCATTCCATATAACAAGCTGAACACAGAAATGTCTACGTAAATCTTTCTCCTTTTTAGAATTTTAACATCATTGAGTTTTTATAAATTGTTTACATATGCAATAAATGTAATTAAAATGAAAAAAAGGACAAATTTTAAGAAGTGAGCCAAAAATTTATTTAATATCATATATTTTCAACCAAGGTCACAGCATGAGAAGTTGGCTGCAACACATTATGCCAATGGGTAAAAATTTTATTTGCAACATATGCAAATTATGAGGAAATGATAAGATAGTAAATTAAAATATAATCCATATTCCTTGCTGGTTTGCAATTGTGGTGAGGAAAGACGCCTTGGAATCACAGCATGCAGGCACTTACTATGCTGCAAACACTTACTATGCTGTAAACACTCTTCTGCGGCAGGAGCAGGACCAGAGAATACAGTACGAACAGGATGGAAGTCCGCCACAAGCATTAGTTTTATGATAAGGAAAGTTTACTTAAACAATAATTATGAAAAACTGATATTCAATCTGTAAGCATCAGTCACTTATTAATATTAAAATTAAAAAGTTTAATTTGTTCACCCCCTTTTGTCTATGAGAGTAAAACTTTGTTGCTGTTGTAAACCTTCTGACCATAACACTGTACTACCAAAATTTCAGATTTTTAGTGGAATCTGATGAATCTGTAGATTAATTCTATATAGATTAATGTATTTTAATCCTACTGCTTGACACATTACAAGTCATTGCCTGCCGTAACGGCCAATATGGTGGTAAGGCTTAAGGTAAACCACGTATATCTGGTACGGAAGGTTGCATTTGGAAAACTACTGCATTGTTACAAATCAAGATGTTACTAACATTTTTTTTTTTTGGAGTAGGAAATGTACCAAAAGTGCTGAAGGAAAAAAAAAGTGTTCAACATACCTGAAATTCGAGATCATATCTGCTGTCGTTCAGGAGCAATGTGCTAAAAAGCCACAAATCGTGCATACACAGAAATAATTCAATCCTAGACTACCAACAATCAGTTTGCTGCATTGCCCCTGTAAGCACATTTCACAGCAGATTGTGTATATGTAGCTGAGTGGTGGTAGTATCGACTCAGCTCCAGATACAAGAAGCCTTACATTCTTCTCCTTACATATTCTTTGAGTATACCCTCAACTACAACCCTGCTAATTTTATAACTTGTAATACAACTTGTGATATATAACATATTTTAACTTCCAGATGGGTCACATGTCTGATAATATTCTAAATATTGTAGTGGAGAAAAATAAAGTCAATCAAATGATCTAGATGAAGTTAAGTTGAAAACTATTATGTAACATTTTGTGAAAAATGTAACCTTTGCCATATGAAGGGTATAGTAATCTCTATTTAAACTTTCTGTATGTTGTAGGTGATCGATTTGTTTAAATACAAAAAGGTTTGCAGAGCTTCTAGTGTATATCCTCAGATGGCACCATCATTCAGTATTCCATATAGATGAAGGGAGGGGGGGGGGGATGGCTCAGTCAATAACACAAGGCTAGTTAATCTACAGTTCCTAGGCTCATATCCTTCCAGTACCAATGTTGAGATTTACCTCTGCTAAGCCCACACATTGCCCTCGGTTGGAAAAGGACACCAAATGTGATTGGAAAGGCCATCTTCTGTCAGATAGGATGTTAATCCTTGGCTCTGTGTACAGGATAGCCATATCCTTCTCACTTTAAAGAACATGCTGAATGGCCTTGAACAGGAGGCTCCTTCTTCCAAGAGGCAGGGGCTAGCTCAGTCAGTAGCTTACCAGGCCCATAATCTGCTGCTCCCAGGTATAAGTCACAGCTGGACAAGTATTGAGATCTCTCAATTGCAAAAACTCGGCCCTATCCACAGTCAGTATGGGATACTGATGAGCTTGGAAAGGCCACTGTCTATCAAATGGCACATTAAGTCATAACCTCGCATGTGGGAGAGCCATACCCTGTGCACATTAAAGAACACACTTGACGGCTTTGACGGGACGCTACTGTCTGTCTCCCAACAGCTATTCTAGTGTGTTCCCTCCCTCAATCTTCTCAGGGTCCTTGTGACATGCCATTTAGCCCATTGTGTGTAAAAAAATATCACTCAGAGGTAAAACAACCCAACCCCTTCAACCTTTTCTGAGCCTTTGGGGTCTTTGTGACCTGGCCATTTAGCCCATTGTGTGCAGAAAAGTGACATTCAGAAATGAAACAACCTAACCCAAATGAAAATTTGGCTTTTATTAAGACACATTCTTTGTATATAAGCAATATAAATGATAACTTTTATTAAAAATAAATATTTCCAAAGTCATATCACAGATAATAAACAGAAATAGTACAAAATGATTTTTATTCTAATTAAAAATGTATTTTTTTAATTATGATTAATACAGAAAATTAATGGCACAAATGGAAGTCTTGAATGTGCTATACAAATGTTAATTGGTGATTTACACTGTCATGGGACCTGTAGGAGTTTTTATTATCTGTCCTATATCCAGTTACTTGTTCCAGTACCAAGGGTGTTTTTCCTGTGTGCTGATTAAAAAATATTGAAACACTAAAATATTTTACTCTAAAGATAAAAGAATTACATTTGCTATATGTTTTGTTTATGCTCCAAATATCTTCAAGGTACAAAGTAGAAAATTTATTCAAATACTCTGTAAACAAGCATATTTAATTTTTTTAGTTCATGAAGATGTTTAGAGTATAAATGAAATATGATGTAAATATAATTTTGATCTAACTTTTTGAAAATCAGTGAAATATTTTAGCGTTCTTAAGGTTAAGTTTTATGTGTAATGTATGAGTATTTTTGAACATCAGTGGAGTACCAACAGAATTACCTTGGATTACTGCTAGCAGCAAAGAGGAGATAACCTGTTGGTGCATTGGAGAACACTTTGGTATTGGAGTGATAGAGTAAATGACTTAGATACTATCAACAAGTGATAAAAACTCCTATAGGTCCCAAGATTGAGTAATGCTCAGCTAACCTAGTAGGTACTTTCATGACACGAAATTGTCTCATTTTTAATATATTCAATCTATGCATACAGATATAATGAACTGCATGTTTAATTTTATTAATGGGTAACACTTGCAGTGTTAATAATATCACTCAGTAATGTGACAGTTAGTTACTAAAGTTCTGAATTTGTGTTAATTGCTAAGAAGCATACTAGTAATGAGATGATGCAAAAACACAGTATGATTTAGAGCAGTATTCTGAAAACTTTTTAACCCTGCATTTGGACTAGGTAGGTGTGGCACAGAGGATGCTTCAGCTTGCTGGAAGAATAAGTCTGAAGCATTTGTTTTGCCTTCCAGCAAAAACACTTGGAGGAACTCTAGCATTTAATCCCTAAACAGTCAGTGTTTTTTAAAGCAGGCTGAACTTTCAAGCCTTAATTTGGAGTAATGAATAAAAATGGTTCATGTTACATATCAACAGAAAAAATTCCAGTATAAAAATTTTGATTTTAATTCTCCATCTGGGCAGATCTGATAGTTACAAAACATTCAGTTCCAGTATAAAATTTTTCAGAAGAAAGTAGGAAACTATCATGTAAACGAAATGAATCTTGATAGTGTATTCCTTCCAGTTCAAGGTCCATTATAGGGATCTTTGAAAAGCAAAACACCTCACATTTTAGGGGTTAAAATTAAGTTGAAATATTTAATTCTGTATGATAATATAACTTTTTGAAATCAGCAAAATATTTTAGTGTTCTTACAGTTAAGTTTTATGTGTAATGTATCAGTATTTTTGAACATCAGTGGAGTACCAACAGAATTGCCTTGGATTACCTATACTATTAGATGTTTTTAAGCACTTCAACAAATGTTCTATGCTATCAAGTATCAAAAGTTACTAAGCAGAAATTTAATACCATACCACAGGGGATGGGCAGTAAGGGGAACTTCCAAGATGCTTACTAGTTACAAGTTTATCTTCTACATTCTTGCCAACAAGTGACACCTCAGTAGAGTTTGAGAAGGTGATGAGGGATGCTGATAATTTATTTGCTTAAGGTTTAGTGAAGAAAATAACCAATAATACTTTTGGTAGCATAAGTGTTTAAAAACTTTGAGTTCCACAATATGCATTTCGCACCTTTACTTTGGGCACATTGCCAGCTGGGAAGTGAGCAGTTTTAAATATTGCATGAGAGGCATTTGGTTGTAGTGCGGGGAGGAGTGGGGTGCCATAAATTGCATTGTTGGTGGCTCAGCTCTGAGATTCGGAGTGACCAGTGGATTTGTGGGTGGCTGTAATGCGATCTGCAAGTGAAGGAGGTTGGAAAGAGGAAAATTAAGAATTTTTTGATGAATTTTATTGTGTATATATATGTGATATTTTGTCTTTTACATTGATTGTAGAACACTGACCTAGAAATTACTGTAATAGAAGTCAGATGCAATTTATGTTCTAATTTTATTATTGCATGTTTTCCAATTCCTAAGGGGTTGGTAGCAGCATTAAATGCATTCAGCTGACTCTCACTTTATTGATTCATATTTCAATCATCTGACTAACAAATGTTAAACATCGGCCTTTAAAATCTTAAATGTTATTATTTTCTCTCAAAAAAATTTTAGTTTGAAAAGCAGAATTAATGTTATCCCAAGTTAATTTATGATAATATTGATTAGCATGGGAAGCAAATAGAGATAACCATGGCTAATCCAACAAACAATAGTGATCCTCAACTTTTGATTGGGAAGAATTTTGAGGTTCTTACCTTTATATATATATACACACAAACACTTTAACTGATTCTTGTACTGGGAAATTGTGCCTTTATTGATGCACTCATTCCGTAAGTAAACAGAAATAATAATAATAAAAAAATGCATCACAACATTAGAACATTGTCAATTATCATACTGTGAAAAATAAACAGAACTTCTTGGTGTGAATTAGGAAAGTGACTTATTCATGGTTTCCAGTTTGCTATTGCCTTGCATCCAAACAGTTACTCTCCAAAATAAACTTCATTACAAAGAATGTATTGTTTAACCAAACCATAATATTGCTGACTTATTAATATTCACTGAGATGCCAGTTTATTAAGAATGGGCTTGCAAAGGTTGTCATCCATGGGATAGAATGTTAAGCTATGATCCTGTGTGTGGGAGAACCATACACTGTGCATGTTAAATAACATGATGGAGGCTGCCATCTGTATCCCAACAGCTAACCAGTAGGTCCCCTCCCCCAACCTTCTCTGATCCCACACCGTCCTTGTGACCTGGCCATTTAGTCCATTGTGTGCAAAAAGTGCTCCTCAGAGCTAAAAACAACCCAATTTAGGTTATTAGGTACACCATCCTGTGTCACATAAACAGTTCATTCCACACTTGACCACAGTGTGCGGTATAAATCAGGCAGACGAGATCTTTGAGCATCAGTTATAGTTGGATTGATCGTCAGAATGGGCAAAATGAGTAGCCTGAGCAACTTTGAATGTTGAATTATAGTATATGCTAGGCATGCCGGTTCCAGCATCTCCCAAATAGCCATCCTCCTGTGCTTTTCAAACACAACCATTTCAAGAGTTTACCAAGAATGGTGTGAAAATCAAAAATCAGTACCAATCAGTGATTCTGCGGATGAAACAGCTTGTGGATCAGAGGGGTTAAAAGAGACATGAGAATTGTGAAAGGAAACAGACATGCCATAACCAGGCAAATCACACCAGAATTAAACACTGGTGTGCAGGTCATCTTCGAATGCACCATGTATTGGACCTCGTAGCAAATGGGTTACAACCAGGACTGGCACGAAGTGAATAAGATACTGGGCAAAATGAAATTTTGTTGCCCCTTCCCATTTTGAATTTTCCCAAAGTTTCTTTTCATTTACATCCATGAAAAGAGGTACTTCCAGATACAGTAAACTCCCAGTTATCCGCTACTCACACATCCAAACTTCTCATGCAACTTGGTAGTTTTCCTGGATGCCACTGTCATTGGTGTCATCTTTCATGCATTGTTACATTCACGCTATGACACTATAAAAAGCAATTTTTTTGTTTGTTTACAGGGTGGTTATAATTAAACTGACAGTACTCAGAGCGATATAGAGAAGGATCTACTTGATGGATCACAGCGAAAAGTGGTTGATACCTTAATAAGAACATGAGGTAGAGAATTTGCAAATTAAAAAAAGTTAGTGTTATGCCACCAGGTGATGTGGGTGCACTAAAATAAAGAAAATACCAAGTTGAATAAACATAATCTTTATTTTCATCATCATCATCATCATCATCCTCAAGCAGCCATGGGCTACGGAGGTCCAACCAGACCGTGCAATTTAGTTCTCCAAGCAAGTCTATCCTGAGCTACATTTACTGCATCTGGCCACTGCACACCAATTCTAACAAGGTCCTGTTTGACATTGTCTGCCCACCGCATCCTAGGTCTCCCCTTCTTTCTGAGGCCTTTAGGCACACTGTTCATAACCCTATTCACCAATCTATAATTATTCATACGGGCAACATGGCCAAACCAACGGAGTCTCTCTCTGCACAATATGCTGCTTAAAGGAGGTTGCAAACTCCTTTTCCTAATCTCATCATTAGTTACAAAGTTGAACCACCTAATGCCCAAGATACTGCGTAAGCATCTGGAATCAAAAGCATCTAGTTTCCTGTTATCTTGTTTACAAAGTGTCCAAGTTTCGCTACCATAACTAACCCTAGAAAGAACCAAACTATTATACAGTCTAATTTTAGTCTTTAGGTGTATACGCCTATTTCTCCACACTCTCCATAGATTCTTAAAAGTCCCAGCAGCAATCCCTATTCGTCTGTTAATCTCATGCCGCACATCACCATTATCTGTTACATAGCTCCCAAGATAATTAAACTGTGACACCTGCTCAAGACTGCAACCATTCAGATTAACTGAATCACAGCCTGCCTGACCAATTTTCATCACTTTAGTTTTCTCTCTGTTTATAACCAAACCTACTCTACTACCAGTCTCATCAACGGCTCGAATGAAAGAGTTCATCTCATCAACATCATTTGCCAGAAGGGCTAAATCATCAGCATAATCTAAATCAGAAATTTTCGTATCTCCAGCCCATTTAAGGCCAAAATCTTTCCCTTGAAGTGAATTTCGCATAACATAATCAATAACCAAGCTAAAGAGAAAAGGAGACAAAATGCACCCTTGTCGAACACCAGAAGTAATGCAAAACCAATTGCTACAAGCCTTACCAACTCTCACACACGACTCAGTGTTATTATAGAGAGCTTTCATAATGTTAACTAACTTGTCTGGTATACCATATGATCTCACAATCAACCACAAATTATGACGATCAACAGAGTCGAAAGCCTTTTTGAAATCAACAAAGCTAGCAACCAAAGGTTTCTGAAACTCTAAACATTTCTCAAGAATCTGCCTAAGTGAAAATATCTGATCTACACATCCCCTACCACTTCTGAATCCACATTGCTCATCACGCAATTGCCTGTCAACCAGATTCTTAATTCTATTAAGCACAATCATGGAAAGAACTTTACCTGGAACAGAGAGTAGGCTGATACCCCTATAGTTATCACAAGAACTGCGATCACCTTTTTTGAAAATAGGGATAACAATAGCTCTGGTAAAATCCTTAGGAACCATGCCTTTATCATAAAAGAGATTCAGAATTTCAGTCATCCAAGTGGTAACCGAAACATTCCCAGCTCTAAGCATTTCCGTAGTAATTTCATCTACCCCTGGGGATTTATGAAGTTTAAGTTTAGAAACAGCCAAACTAACTTCAGATTGTGTTATAGGGCCAACATTAAAGCCACCAATGCATCTATCATCATTGCAAACAATGGGAGTAGAACTAACTACATTGTTTAGAACATCACTGAAATGCTCAGCCCACCTAGCCATGACAGAATCCTCCCCTTCTATAACCTTACCTTGTTTATCCTTCAATCCTTGTATGCCTGTCCGTTTTCTACCACACAAAACATTAACTATCTGGTACAGCTCTCTGCTGTTGTGCTGTCTAACTGCTTCCTCGGCTTTGTCAGCCAAACCATTAAGCCAAAAATTTTTATCAGCAGCTAACTGATCCTTTACAAGTTTATTAAGGTCTCTGTAATGCTTTCTATTAGGACTAGTAGGGTATTGATTAAGGGCATTCCTGCAGTTCTTTCTTTCCGAAATAAGCTCAAGTGCCTTATCACTCAGATAATTTTGCCTCTTCTGCTCCTTTTTTCCTAAAAGAGTACTGTTAGTGTCCAAAAAAGCCTGTTTAAAATGATCCCATTCTTCCTCAACTTCAGTAGTAAGCAAACCATGACTGTCATAATGACTAAGTAACCTATCATGGTAAGCTTTGGCTATAACTGGATCTTTCAGAGCTTCAGTATTAAAAGTAAATTTTTTAACCCTAGCACAACACTTTTTAAGTTTAAGTTGCAACACACTTTTAACAAGGTAATGGTCAGATCCAATTTCAGCTCCCCTATATGCCCTGGTATTCCTACCAGAACTAGTCCATTTGCTGTTAATTAATATGTAATCAATCATATTCTTATGCAGCCCATCAGGTGAAACCCATGTGTACTTATGTATGTCGCGGTGTTTGTAATAAGTGTTAGTTATTCTGAATCCATTGAGTTTACTTACCTGTAGGAGACGTTGCCCATTGCTATTGCAGCTACCAATACCAAAAGGGCCTATTACTCCTCCCCAAAGGTCAGAGTCAGTACCAACTTTGGCATTGAAGTCACCAAGAACAAGGGTAATATCTCCTTTCTTGACAGAATTCAAAATATCCTGAAGTTGTTCATAAAACCTATCCTTCTCATCCTCATCGGCATCCTCAGTGGGAGCATAACAGCAGATAACATTCAAGTCTTTAACGCTTGTCTGAAATTTTGCTGTAAGAAACCTTTCATTAATGCACTCATATCCTAGAAGAGCATCACTAGCGTGTCTGCTGAGAAGCAGACCCACGCCTTGGTGATGCTTTTTGTCGTCCCTCCCTGAAAAGAGAAATTTAAGATTATTTTTAAGAATCTGACCTTTATCTGTCCATCTGGTCTCTTGCAAGCCGAGAATATCTAAATTATAACGGTGGAATTCTTGTGTGAGGACATCAAGAGAAAAAGCTCTGTGCAGAGTCCTCACATTCCAACTACCTATGGAGAGAAAATGGTTAGTGGGATGTTTAAAGAAACTATGTTTATTGAGAGAGGGAATGCCGACAATATCAAACAGCCCCCTAATCGCAGACATGGGGCAAAGACCCGTTCCCCCACTACTAAAGGCTGAAGCCATCTACACTGGAAGACTTCCTCCAATGTAGAATTTGACGATGCCAATAGAAGCAAAGAGTTCAGGTGCCTGCGATGACTTCTGCTCAGGATTATCCACCAGCTGATAAACATATCCTGTGGATCTATTCACTTGGGGCTGTCAACCCACAAACAAAAAGAAAACACAGCGGAAGATTTTCCCTCCACAGAAGCCCACCAGTGCAGCAAAATCAGGATCCATAATCAAGCTCAGAGCCATATATCTGTCCAGTCCAGTAGGTTTATATGGTCAGCACCAGGACCCTGTGTGGTTGACCACTCCTCAGCAGGGTAGAAAAAAAAAGAAAAGTAGCCATAGTTGTCCAGATCAGTAGGCCACACTAATCTGGCAGCCCTCCCCTTCCGTTCACTTCCACAAGAGAGTATCTCTTTTGAAAGTTACTAACGGTCCGCACCACGAGAAGGCGGGGTTGGACATTAGGTGCTAGGCCTGGCCGGTTCTATGCATCATCACAGGGGATTGGTGCATAGCTCTCCTTCCAGACAAATCAAAATTCTCAATATGTGAACCATTCATATGCAAAATGTGCTGGAAACGTAATACGGCATGGTTCACAGTTGCTTGAAACGTGTCTCAGGGAATGGCTGCAACATGCTGTGTTATTCTTGCCTTAGTTCAGCTGGTGATTCAACATTACTTTGATAAACTCAGCTTTTCAAATAACCCCGTAACCAAAAATTGCATGGGTTTAGGTCGGGGGAATGAGGTGGCCAAGCATTGGAAAATATTCGAGAAATTATTCTGTCCTCACCAAATGTGGTAAGCAACAATTGAGTTGCCATACGTGCAATATGGGGTGGCACCCCATCCTGCATGAAGGTTATGGAGTCTAACAATTTCTTTCTTGCAAAGCTGGAATGGAATAATCGTGCAGTGGAGAAAAATTCTGTGTAAAAATGATGTGTAACGTGATACATTCACCGATCGACACACGGGGCCTTGAGGCATGATCTCCTCAACGAGAAATGGTCCGATTATAAAGTTTGTGGTAAACCCGCACCATACAGGTTATGTAGTCGGAGTGTAGGGGCACAGCATGCAGATGTGTAGGTCTCCATATTCAGCAGTTGTGTGTATTCACTGCTCTATGTAGGGAAAAATATGCCTCATCGGTCCATAAGACTTTTGAAGGCCACGTCATTTAGCTGCATCCTCACCAGAAATTGTAAAGTGAAGTTATGCACTGTTCAGAGTTGCATGGTTGCAGCTGCTGTACCCTATGATTTTTATAAGGATGCCATTTCAGGATGGACCATATAATTTTACGGACAGTTGACCATGGAAGTTACAGTTGTTGGGATACCTCTCTCGCACTAACTACGGGTAGGTCCGATTGCGACTGGATTTTTGCAATGGTAAGTGTGACATCTTCCACATTGCTTTCTGGCTGCTTTTAATTTTTTTCAGGCTGCCAGCCTCTACCCAGAGCCACACTCAACTCGCCTGTTTCTTCTAATTTGTGTATCATATTCTTCAGTCCATTTAGTGACAAAGGTCCTTTCCTTATATCTTTCAGATGACGATATTTGCGTAATGCAGCAACCGCATTACTGCCATTTTTTGTAAAAGAGTTTCACTACCAAAGCATTGCATATACCCATGGTTCCTTCTAGTGATTAAAGGGAAAACATCACATTTTGTAGTGTGCCTCATGCGACTCTCACATGTGATTGGCTGCAGTGTCATGAGAAATTAGCATGTTCTACCACGTTTTTAGTGTACCCACGCCACCTGGTGGCACTAACATTAATTTTTGTTATTCGCAAATTATCTACCCCATGTTCTTATTAAGGTATCCACCACTTTTCGCTGTGATCTGTTGAGTAGATCCTTCTCTACATTGCTCTGAGTACTGTCAGCTTAATTATAACCACTCTATACTTCATTTTTATTATCTTTTTAACTGCATTTTTATTTCAACTAAGACATGAATGCAAGATTTTATCAACTGTATTTTGTTTCTGTAAAAATATTTCTCATTCGGAAAAATGAGTTCAAAAAAATTGGTTGTCCTGACTGGGATTTGAACCCAGGTCTCCCAGAAGCATGCCGGGAAACTGTGAGTAGGTCACTATTTTCAATTCATTTTTTCAAGTGTTCCTTATTTCAGGACTTTTCCTGTGATAATTTATTACTGAATATTTTTCATTCAACCAGCAACCCACATTTCCTATTAATGACGGATAATCAAGAATTTACTATATTTTGTAGTAGTTACGTTACCAAATGCTACAAAATTAAGCAATAATTATTACACATAACATGATATATAGTATCCAATATGCAATTGTATTTAAAAATCAAGCTATTAATATTCAAACATTTTTCTTTTACATTTTGCTCTGGGAATGAAAAATTATTAAAAGTATTGGGCTACTTCTACACTATGTGAAAGAAAAGCTATATTGAAAGTTCCCTAACCAAGGAATAAAGCTTTTTTTTTAGCAAAACATTACAAGAATATGAAAATATTAACCAAATCACAATTTTGAACAATATTTGCTATTTAAAGGGTTCTGGCTGCTGAAACATTTAACAATAATGTTGCTACTTATAAGAAATTAAAGAATTAAAAGTTATAACAAATTGCTTGCTAAAATAAATGTACAGCAAACCCATTTTTAATGAATTTGAAGGGACAGCTGAAAAACTTTACAATAACAAAAATGTAAATTTGTTATAAGAATTATTGATTAGAAAGTTATCTAAAAAAAGAAATATACCATGAATTTAAGTTAAATAATAAAGATTAAACTGTAAATATAATAAAACTACTTAAATACAGATAATAAAGACTAGTTACTTATTATTTTTTAGTAAGCCATGCATCTAATAAACAGTGTGTTTTTTTTTTTGCATTTGAAACAGTGGACCAATAAGTGGTAAATTTTGAATTCTGAATCATATGAATCAGTGGAAAAAGAATTTTTCAACATTTGGGTATAAAGCTGATTTAATCTTTTTTAACGAAGATTTAATGAACAAAAATCAGAATTAATGAATCATAAAGTGAACAGGAAATGTCTTGTGATTCATTGTTTTATTGACCTACCACCTCTACAACGAAATTCCTAAATGAGTTTGTCCCCTTACCACTAGCCATTAACCAAATGTCGAGGAAAACACTGGTTGTGTGACAGTCAGCAAACTTACAAGTTTAATTGTTTCATTTACCTGGTTGGCCTTAGTTTACTCCTTTTGAGGAAATGTTTGTGCTAATCCAACATCTGAAGTCTTAGATGTATCTTCAGTGGCATAATATGAAATCTTAATGACCTCTCTTAGGTCAGCAAACCACAGAGGTCAGACAACCTTGAAAAAAAAATATTACTACAAAATGACTAACTTTCAGGGGAGAAAAGCAGAGAAATTTGTAAATGTTTACTCATCCATATGCTCTGATGAAGGGATCCATAGGAAAAAAAATGTCTACAACAGCTGCTGATCATGTCGAGTGCTGATGTAAGCGAAGAACACGAAAGCATGTCTCCTTAAAGAATTGAAATTAATTAAAAATTGAATCGTTAAATAATTGAAATGATTTAAATTTAAAGAATTAAAGAATTGAAATAGTAAAAATTGAATACAACATGTTTGAAGGGAATTGGGCAACTTCCCAAAGGAAAATGGGAGCTAATTCCATCCTTCAACTAATTGAAAGGGGGAATGGACTTTGCTTCGTTATAGCCATAATTTCATTATAACTGACTTTGTTATAAATGGGTTTGACTGTATTTTAAAAGTTTGTCTGAATTAGGTTTTTTTAATTTCCATAATTTTTTTCCACCAATTGTTTTTTTAATTTTCATCTGTGGTTTTGTAGTTTTCACAGATTTTGAAAGTGTTTAGGGTGGGCAGCCACTGCTATCAAATAATTCAGTTTCAATAACTATTAAAGAAATATTGATTATTAAAAATTAAGATTTAGATAAATTTAAATGAGATCTGTAATTGATTTTTTTTTATTCACAAAAGTATGGAAGTGTCCCAATATGTTCGGTAACATACAATGTTACTGAATGTATTGACACTGTTACATTTAACAGTGTCATAGAGAATTAAAGATTTTAATTTTAATTATTGCACTGTGAACCTCTACTGTAATTTTTGTTACTTCTCAGAATTGAAATGATATAATTTTGTTGTTACTTAAACAAATTGTAAGACATAAATGCTGGTGCCTATTATGTTGGTGCTCCTAGCCAAGTGCCTTATGGGAAATTGGGCTGTTGTAGTTGATTATAAATATATATTTTTAATTGCATATCTAATAAATGATGCGCATGCCTTTGGCATCGCAGGCGATCATCCTCTTCATCTATCCTTTGCACGAGCCCTGTCTACAACAGCTGCTGACCATGTCGAGTGCTGATGTAAGCGAAGAACACGAAAGCATGTCTCCAGTGGGCACAGGAGCATTGACACTGGATTATTGAGGACTGGAAAAAAAGTAACCTGGTCAGATGAATCAAAGTTTCCTTTGCATCACGATGATGGAAGTATCAGAATTTGGCACAAACAGCTTGAGGCCATAGAGCCATCTTGTCTATTGCGGACAGTACAAGCCCTCTGATACCAATTGAAGGATATCTGAACACCATGGTGTATTTGAACATCAATGCTGATCAAATTCATCCCTTCATGACTACAGTTTATCCTCACTTGGATGGACACTTTCAGCATGATAATGCACCTCTTCAGAAGGCAAGTATCTTCATCGAAAGGTTCCAAGAATGTGCTGACTAGTTTTCCTTCCTTCCTTGGCCTGCACAGTCCCAGATCTAAACCCAATCGAGCATCTTTCCGATGAGGTGGTAAGAGCTGTTTGCAGTGAAACTGTTCCACTGTCCAATTTGCAGCAATTTGTATGACAGTCATTTCCACATGGTACAACATTCCTGCACAAGCACATCCAGTATCTTGTGTAAGTGTAATGCCCTGATGAATTTGTACTGTTCTGAAAACCAAGGAAGTTGCACTTCCTTAAAAGCCTCCTTAAAAGGAATTTCAAAACTTTTGCCTCCTTAAAAGGAATTCCAAAACTTTTCTCCTCATCAAGTTTGAGGAGAAAAATCTCCTCTCTTCAAAAACTCTTGCTCTTCCTTAAAAGGAAGTGCAACACACTACTAGGTAGGTGTACCTAATAAACTGGCATGCTAGTTTAATGACCCTCTTAAAGCTTGTATACTGTTCTAAAATAAAATAATTTTAATTCTAAATCTTAAGGACACTGATTGGTGAAATGTAACAAATGTTTTCATATCTGAATTGTGTTTTGAGTAAGTTTTAATCTGCAATTGTGTTAGAAAAGGATGATGAATCCACAATCTCTATTTTGGCATAAATTTTAAACATAAATTTGTATAGAGAAGTAACAGTAAAATTGATGCTTATATTTTATAATCATAAGCAAGAGTTAACTATAAAAATGTTACAAAATAAGTCTCTTAAACAGCTTAAAGATTTGTGTTCTTCAGCAGGCTCATGCAAGCCAGTTGCTAAATGTCTTCTGTTCACCAAGCCTATTATTATTATTGAGCCATAATAAAACCAGAAGTAATTTCATTTGATTAAAATGTTAAATGTAATATTTCTTCACCTGTTCAAAGTATGATTTCTTACTATACTTTTGGCAGTTTAAATGGTGCAGATGCAGCACAACTATAATCAGTTATGACTTCATGACTTAGGATTTAATAAAGATTGAAAAAGAAAAGGTTATATAAATATATAAGTTTTATTACAATGACAACCTACTATCCAAGTTCATTTCCTCATCCTCCTGCCCCCTCCCCCATCTTATTATGTTTCAATTATTTTTATTTATGTGAGCCTGCTTGATTGGCTACATAAAGTTTTAAATCCATCCTATGTTAAACCAGATTTTTAATTAACATTGCAATATTTAAAAAGCTAAGTTCTAGTAATAACACACTATTTATCCTATGACATTTTGTACAAAAGTAACTATTATATCAAACTGTTTATAAGTATAATTTTTATGTTTCTCCATAGATTTTTTTTTAAATGAAGAGAGTGCTTGTTCAGGTGCATGCCAACCAAGAATTACATATAAAAATTGCAGTAGTTATAGGAACAACAAAATTCATTGATTAATATGTTGTGCTGATCAACATTACAGCTGTCAACTTCAGATTTTATTACACTTACAAACTAGTAACTTCACATCTTGAACTAAGAATCCAGTGAAGATCTAGGTAAAATATGTACATATTACACATAAACTAGCCAAAATATGACATTCTGGCTAGTTTATATGTAATGTATGATTAACCAGATTGTGCAATTTAGTTCTCCAAACAGATCTATCCTGAGCTGCATCTGCTGCATCTGTCCACTATAACCAATTCTAATAAGGCACTGTTTGACATTCTCTGCTCACCGCATCATAGGTCTCCCCTTCTTTCTGAGGCCTTTAGGCACACTATTCATAACCTTATTCACTAATTTATAGTTATGCTTACAAGTGACATAGCCAAACCAACAGTCTCTCTCCAATATGTTACTCAAAGGAAGTTGCAACTCCTATGCTTAACCTCATCATTACTTACTAAGTTAAGCCACATAATCGCCAAGATACTGCATAAACATCTAGAATCAAAGGCATCAAGTTTCCAGTTATTTTGCTTACAAAAGATCCAAGTTTCACTACCATAACTTACCCTAGGAAGAATCAAACTATTATACAGCCTAATTTTAGATTTTAAGTATCATGCCTATTTCTTCACACTCTCCATTGGTTCTTAAAAGTCCCAGCAGCAATCCCTATTTGTCTGTTTATCTCACGCCGAGCATTACCAGCTCCCAAGATAATTAAACTGAGACACTTGCTCAAGGGTGCAACCATTATTAACTGAACCAATTTTTATCCTGACCAAGTTTTACACTGACCTGACCATTTACTACCTGACCAATTTTTATGAATTTAGTTTTCTCTCTGTTTATCACCAAACCTGCCCTATTACCAGTCTCATGAACAGTTATAATAAAAGAGTTCATCTCATCAACACCATTTGCCAAAAGGGGCCAAATCATGAGCCATAATCTAAATTAGAAAGTTTCAAATCTCTAGACCATTTAAGCCCCAAATTCCCTTTCAGTGAATTCCACACAACATAATAACCAGAATAGAAAGAAAAGGAGACAAAACACATCCATGTCGAACACCAGATGCAATGCTAAACTATTGCTATAGGCCTTACCAACTCTCACACACTACTCAATTTTGTATTTCTTTTATGATAAAGGCATTGTTCCTAAGGATATTTACCAGAGCTGTTACACTGAAGTGCCACTGAATTAAGGATAGCAACCTAGTAATGTGTTGCACCCCTCTGACCCTAATAACAAACGTCACACGATGAAGCAAGGACTCCACAAGCTTGCATAAATGTTTCACAGGTATGGCGACCCATACATCCTCCAGAGCTGTCCACAATTCTCTCGAGGTCGTCACTGATGGGACATGGGCCTGAACACTCTGCTCAATGGTATCCGAAAGATTTTCGATGGGATTTAAATCTGGGCTCCCTGATGGCCAATTTATTATTTCAGTCAGCAGAATGCTCCTGCAACTATGCAGTAGCCAACCTGGACCTGTGAGATGAACAGCTGTCTTGCTGGTAGACACCATCTCAAATGGGTGTAAATGGTCTGCCATGAGTTCTACGTACCAGGATGCATTGAGAGTTATCGGTACATGTACCAAAGGCCCACTGACATCCAACTGAAGACACCCCAGGCCACCACCAGCTTGCACTGTTCCAACTTGACATGCAGCATCCATGGCTTCATGGGGTTGGCGCCATACCCTCAGTCTCCCATCAGTGTGATGAAGTTTAAATCGTGATTCATCACTCCAGGTTATCTATTGCTAATTTTTGATGGTCCAGTTTCAATGTTCTTTAGCACAGGCAAGGTGTTGAGCCTGGTGTTGTGCTGTTAGAAGTGGAACTCTCATAGATTAGTGGCTCCCAAAGCCGAGACAATGAAATGAGCATTGCATGATCCATGCACTGACTTCCTGGCTGGAACTCGCATTCAGATGGGAGGTAATTTCAGATAATGTCTGGCCCCTATCAGTCTGTACGATGCGGGTCAGACAGCAAAGTCCATGGTCATTCAAGGCTGGTTCTCCTTTGCAGAGTTTGTCCAGGTGCTTGTTTTTTTTCCGGAATTTTCATATTCCCGGAACACTCTTGAAACTGTCGTACAAGAAAATCCAAGTTTGTTGACAATTTTGGAGATTGTGTATCCCATCCATCAGATACCTATGATCTGTCCTCTGTCAAATGCATCTAAATCTCATGCCTTTCCCATTACACTTCTCATGATGAATGCTTGGGGAAGCCAAAGCTGACAACTATGTTTGACCAGAGTTTCAGCCATGCATGTACACAAATGCAGGCTTGTGGTACTGAATTTGGATAATGTCTCCTATCCCTAATTCAATGGCACTTTAGTGTATTATCTCTATTTTTAAAAAAAGGTGATCACAGTTCTTGTGATAACTATTACTATAGAGAGCTTCTATATGTTAACTAATATGTCTGGTATGACATATGATCCCATGATGCACCATAAAAATATGATGTTCAAAATAGTGAAAAGCCTTTTTATAATATACAAAGCTAAGAACCAAAGGTTTCTGAAACTCTAAACATTTCTCAAAAAACTGATCAGTACATTCCCTACCTGCTCATCACATAATTGCCCATCTACCTGATTCTTAATTCTATTAAGCACAATCATGCAAAGAACTTTACTTGGAATCGAAAGTAGGCTGATACCCCTATCATCCTACTTTCGATTCCAAGTAATTCCTATACTATAGAAATGTGCTATCACAAGAATTGTGATCACCTTTTTTAAAAATAGGGATAATACATTACAGGAAATAAAAAATACAACACTTGCAAGAAGTTATGTAAATGTGATGAAATTTAGGAAGGTGGTAGTATATGGAAATGATTAGATTTGCAGGATATCGAAATGATTCACACGAGCTGACATCACAGGTGTGGAGCAGTCAAACACAGATAAAGGCAACCAAAGCTCCCTGGTTGACAAAATACTGTGGAAATTGTTCTAAAACCACTAAAGATGCCCTTATGCAGATGTCGACAGCTGTTCCAACAGTTAACAGACTTTGAGCGTAGAAGAATCATTGGCCTTAGAGAAGCTGGTTTGTTGTACGGAAATGTGGTCAGATTTGTTGGCTGCAATCTCAGCACCATCATAAACATATGGTGCTAGTGGGTTCAAAAAGGATCCAGCACACGTCGACAAGGATCAGGAAGACAACACATGACCGTGGAGTGACAGGACTGCTATTTGCGGGACTTGCAACAGGTAACACATTGAATACCTACTAGGTGGATAGTAAATAATAGGTTTTTACAGTTTTCATTGCGAGCCTATCATCCGGCACTGCATTTTCCCCTCACATCTGCCCACATGCAAGTATATCTTCAGGGGTGTCACCTCACAGATTTTGCAGCCAGTGACTGTCCCATTTGTTCAGCAGCACAGAAGCTTGTACCAGCAAGCTCATACCTATCCCCATACAGTTTGCACTAATCTGCAGTATATACATTAGCAAAACGTTCAGATACTACCATGGCGAGCATGCTTGCCAGACCTTTCACCTATTGAAATGATGTAATGACGATGGGCTGACAGCTCCCAACACCCAAGAAGTGTGCCAACCACTGCCACTGAAATGGAACAGTGACTTTGTACTATTTGGTGTTCTATCCCTCAGGAGGACATTATAGAGCTGTACGATAGCCTTCCCTGTCTTTTTCATGTATGCATTGCTGTGCAGGGTGGTTCAACATTATACTAATTATACCACTTTACCTGGTAGGTAAAGTGATAATTTTCCATATTATTTTTTGATAATATAATCAGTCGCACATCTCAGTGTATGCTAACAGCTGCCTGTGTTCCAACAAAATGGCATTAATCCTTCCAGGTGTTGCAATTTTTTGTTTTTTTCCTTTAGTGTAATAGCTTTGGTAGAAACCTAAGGAATAATGTCTTTATCATAAAAGATATTCAAAATTACAGTCAGCCATGTAGTAAAAGAAACATTGCCAACTCTAAGCATTTCAATAGTAATTTCATGTACGTTTAGAAATAGGCAAAATAGCTTCAGACTGTGATATAGTGCCAACATTAAAGCCAGTAATGTGTCTATCATCATTGCAAACAATAAGTGTAGAACTAACGACATTGCTTAAAACATCACTGAAATGCTCAGCCCACCTTGCCATTATATTAAAAATGAAATTACTTTATAGCAATGCAATGGTTTTCCCTTATGATGGAGATTGCATGTATAACTGCCATAAACTGCCCTAATGAGCTAACCTTATAGTTCCTTATCTATCTGTTTTTTTTTATAAGTAGTGATGTTCAGAGATTTGGAGAATTTCTCTTATACTACCTTTGCTAATTAATCAAAATTATAACCTTTCGAATTTAGATGCTCATTCCCCTACTCTGTGCCTAGATGAGCAAAAAAGAGTATTGAAATATGCAAGTGAATAATGAGTTTGGTCAATAGATTGTGAAAATAATGTAAAGATAATGAGTTTGGTCAAAAGAAGTTTGAAATTTAATATACATATATTGAAATGAAAAGGAATTAGTAGTGCAATTTCAAATTATATTGGAGGAGCTGCTCAAGAATTAGAATATGGTAGAAGATAAATAAGTTTTGGCAAATACAAGAACATGGAGAGAAATATTAAGCATTTTAGTGGAAAATAAGGAGAATAAAGTATAACTGAGAAGTGTTTATAAAGTATATCCTGAATTGGTTGTAGCAGGCCTGGATAAAAAAAAAATACAGGGGGGGGGGAGGGCAAGAAATACAATTCAGCCTGAAAAATATAAAAGGGAGGACCAAGAGATGGGATCTTCAGTGCAGTAAAACATTTTTCTCTCCATTTTACAGGTCTTTAAAAAATTTCTTGAAAAATGCATGAAATATAGATAAGTTTAATAATTTTTGCCTCTGTTTACTAGTATTCTGAAAGGAGAGGGGAAACCTGCACACATCTCCTACCCACAGATTCTCTCTGTGTTGTAGTAAGGATAAATGTTTTCTGATGGACTCCTTTTTCCATGATTCTTATGAAGTGTGTGATGCCCTAAACTGGGCATTTTACTGAGATTCCCATGAATTGATGAGCAGAGTTGATCATCACAGATAGTTTAACCTTCACATTACTGAACAAAATTTGGATCCATTTTGGTCCAGGATTTTTTAAAAACTGATTTTGAGAAAGAAAGAAGTTTGTTCTAAAAGCAGTTGCATTTTAAGGTAAAGCATAATAACATAATCAAGAATGAAGGACATGGATGAAATTTCACAGAATGTATTAGTGGAGGTCCTTAATGGACTCTATCCATAATGCAAGGATTAAACATTTAATGAAAACATATAAATTGCTCTGTAAATTAAATTCATTCAGTTAATCACTATTATATATTTCAAAAAAGCTTTTTAATAACTGACTTTAATGATGCTATTTCTAAGACAATTGGTTTCCATCAATGAGCTTTTGTTTCATTTGTTCTATATCCACCCCTACCATCTTAAACACTACCTGTTTTCTATGAAATGGTGATTGCTTCCTATGATATACATTTATTCAGTGGTTTGTAGAGATTTTATTAAATATTTTATTTGTAATGGACAGTTTTTGCAAAACAATATTATTACTGGTTAAGTGAATGTGTAATAATGCATTATGTTATAATTAAGCGAATGTGTATATAAATTATTGGATAAGTGAATGTATAGAATAATAATAATTATAATACTAATATAATAAAGGAAAAACAGGAAATATTCACGAGTTTTACAATTTTGATGCCATGAGATCTACACATGGAAGGACACAGTATTGACACCAGCAGTTACTGACTGGCAGACTGAAAGCTGTGGGATGAGAGTAGCTTGATTTGATAGAGAAATGATCTTGTAATTATCAACCATTATTTATTCCAAGGTAGTTCTACTTCAAGTATAGAAATTGCATTTTGTTCATGAAAATAAATTACAGTTGCTAAATAAGTAATGTGAGTAAAATTGACTGAAGAAAACTTGTCAAAGAAAGTTAAGTCTACAAAAACTTTCACACACTTCTCAAAATAGGTGAATGGATTACAAATGCTAGTTGGCCTGAAGTCTGTCCAAGAATAAATTGCATGGCCTGAACTTTTATAAATGAATTTTTATTAGAACAAATTAGTTACAAATGTAATTGGACAAGTAACACATAATATTAAGTACCTACAACCTATTACATTTATCCCATGAACAATTATGAAATAAACTTCTTTTGCAAACAATCAAATTACTATTACAAATTATTGTCTTTATACACTATGTTACTTCAAAAACAATAAAATTTCCTTGCTTCATTGTTCACAGGAAATAAAGAATAATAATCATAAATTTCAACTTCACTTTCTCTCCAACGTTTTCAATGTATAAGAACAAAGACATTAATTATTTTCCAACAACAAATGAAGAAGTGCAAATGAAATATACAAAATGCTTTGTATGAGTGATTTTTGAAGTAGGTTATAAATAATAAAGCAAGATACTTAATATATATACCCCACTAGAGTATGACTCGTTTTTGGGTGTAATTTTGCATATTAAAACAATTTTTCATGCAATATTTTACTCCTAACAAATGATGTAAAAAAGATTAGCATTTACACTAAAAATCTTTAATATTAATACTATATACATATATACTTTTTCCCAGTAGTACAATTATTAAGGTCAAAGGTTTGTAGACTCTACATCAAAGAGTTAATTATTTTAATTTTACTTTTGGGCCAATAGCAAAGATTCAATATCAAAACTTAAACAGTCATTATTAGGGTAGTGAACATTACGTAAATTAATCCGTGATGAAACATTTCATTCCTTATGAATTAGAGTGCCTTCATATATGTAATTTGTTGCTTAGCAGACGAAAGTGGTGGACAATTTTCAAATACTGTGCATCTTCTGGAATCAGTAGTTAAGTATTGTTTTTGCTCTGCTAATCTCTGCAAGATTGCAAACAGAGTAAGTTTAATTTCAACACACACTATGCTGTAAGCAAGCAACAGCCAATTAAATGGCTGCTAACTAATGTTTAACTAGAATAATTGTCATGATTTGAAGCATGCTGTCTATCATTTTTGTTACCATTCATCACATACCGAAGAGCCGAAACACGACCAGCATGTCTTTATGCAAATTGAAACAACAGCAGGTAAACGGGCGCATGTGAAAGTCATGAGACAGTATAAATAACACCTGATACTTGAGCTCTGTTAATCAGTGTTATTCTTGTTTGTTCTTCAGATGGGAAAGGCAGAGGACTTAAGTGAGTTTGACAAAGGCCAAATTGTAATGGCCAGATGACTGGGTCAGAGCATTTTTGAGACGGCAAGGCTTGTGGGGTGCTCATGGTCAGCTGTGGTTAGTACCTTCAAAAAGTGGTCTGAGGAGGGAAAAATCACGAACTGCCGGCAAGGTGTGGACCAACCACATCACATCAATGCTAGAGGAGGTGAGCAAAGGCCACCCCATATGGTACAAGCCAACAGAAGGGATACTGTGGTGCACTCGCCCATAATTTGAAAGCTGGTGACGGGAGTAATGTGTCACAACACAAAGTTGATCGAATCCTGCTGAAAATGGGGCTGCGTATCCGCAGTCCACTCTAAATGCCCATGCTAACCTTGGTTCACTGTTGAAAGTGCCTACTATGGGAACGCGAGCATCAAAACTGGACCTTGAATGATTGGAAGAAGGTCGTCTGGGCCGTTTCCCGTTGCACCATGTGGATGGTTGGGTATGTGTGCGTTGTTTACCTGGGGAAGTGTTGGCAACAGGATACACCATGGGATAAAAACAAGCCGATGGAGGAAGTGTAATGCTTTGGGCAATGTTCTTCTAGGAAATCCTGGGTCCAGTCATTCATGTGCAGGAAATATGACATCTCTACCTACCTAAACATCATTGCAGACCAGGTACATCCTTTCATGGCAATGGTATACCCTTCTAGTAGTGCATTCTTTCAGCAGGATAATGCACCATGCCACACTGCCCGGATTGTTTGAGAATGGTTCGTGGAACATGAAACCTTCCAGGTATTGCCTGGCCTCCAAATTCCTAAGATATCAATCCAATCGAGCATCTGTAATTTGTGTTGGAACAGTATATCTGATCTGCGGCGGCTCAACCATGTACATAACTTACAAGAGTTAAAGGATCTGCTGGTAAATTGTTGGTACTAGGATACCACAAGACACCTTTAGAAATCTTGTAGCATCCATGCCTTGCAAAGTAAGAGCTGTTTTGGTAGCAATCTGGAGGACCAATGTCATATTAGGCAGGTTGTCATAATATTTTGGCTCTTTGGTGTATGTCAGTATTATTAGTGAAATCACCCAACTTACCAGAGTTCTTTTCTTTTTATTATTATTTTAGTTTGTTTTTAATTTCAAAAGCTGATGAATTGTCCAATCCACTTGAAGAACAATTACAGAATATTTAAATTCTCTGCTGATCCAATTTGAAGAAAAATGGATGGGAAAACATGCATAATTATGTTGGGACACATACGTGTGGCTATTTCCTCTGCATTTTAGCGTTACTTTATGTGATATAAAATATACCCCCTCAAGTAGCTGCCTGACACAGAGGTCTGACAGAAGCCTGTCAATTTATATGCCATAGTAGTCTGTGAGGATGGCAGAACCTCAGCAGAAAAACATCCATCCTTTACCGAAGGCTCGAACCCAGGTCCCTTAAATCAGTAGCCAAGCACACTAATCACTCGGCCACATATCAGTTATTAATTGATGAATGATACCTACATATCACTTATTAATTATTAGTGATTAGGTTAAATTTTGTTAATTTGTTTTAGCTGCCTGAAGCTAATAGCTTTCCAAGTGGTGTGATGAAAGCCCATCTACCAGTGGTTGCAACTTCACTAGATTATAGGTAGGCCAATTTTGGATTTGCTGGAAAATCAGCATGACTCTCTGCAGGCAAATGACCCAAATGACAATTTATGATATTATCAAGAGTGTTGTTAAGTCATTCTGCTGCACTTCATGATCTTAACACAAAATAATTTATATTAATGATATTGGATAATTATGTATCACTCATTTTTAGAAATTTTCAATTTTACATAAAGCATGTTGCACTATCTAATACACCTTCATGTTACCATTATGACTTTCCATTACCATACCATTAATGGGCCCATTGTGCCTTTTATTAATATTATTAATGTAATTTGCTTAAGTAATTGATATTTTTAACTTAATGTTTTTGCTTTCCCAAGTTCTTAATTTTTACATTAATTTGCCACTTTTTTTTTACAGGCTAAGCATGGAGTTTTATCCAGTTTACCTTATATTCAGCATCGTAATTTGAATCTTCATGAATACATTAGTTTGGGTTTGCTACAAAAAGCTGGTGTAAAAGTCCCAAAATTTGGTATTGCAAAAACAGCAGATGAAGCTCAGAAAGCAGCTGAACAGCTAGGTATAATATGAGTAATAGTAAAATCTTGTTATAATAATATTATATAAATATGTTAAGTTTTGGCTCAATGTAAGTACAGTAGATACTGGTTATTGTGGTTGCTGGTTATTGAATCAGTCACTTAATAGAATCATATTGCAGAAAACATATTCAGATAATCAAAATTCACTATTTTTTTTGATTATAGGAATTTTATTTTCAGTTATAAAATCAATCTTAAACCAATTCTCGTTTTTAAACAGAATTGATATTTGGCTAATATCCCTTTATATACATGCCATTAAAGTTTAAGAAACAACAATTTTTGAGAGCATTTGGTGAGCTTAGAAAAAAAGATGCATTTTAATCCTTCCATGGTTCAGCCTGAAAAATTGTTTTACATCCAGAGGTCCAGCTATTTTATCACTATGATCAGCCAAAAAACTAATGAAAGGAATTATGGCATGCTATATGCTAAATTAATCAGCATTCAATTCTGGATTTTCTAAAAATAAAATATTTTACAAAAAAAAAATTGCTAGTTTTATCTAAATATGGCTTTTATAGAGGCATGTAGTAAATAAAATACAAATGAGAGTGCAAATAAAAATTTATTTAAAAAAACTAATAGGCAGAAATAATTATAATGCACAGGAATAGAAAGGCTATTTATTTCTGAGTAACAAAAAAAAAATTACTTGAGGCAAGAAAAGTAATTAAATAAGTTGAGAAAAGCCCAGCCTTTTTGCCAACTGAATCATATAAATAAGCCAACTTTGGAATTTTTTTAAAAAAAATAACTAATCAACTGAAATAGGTCATGTAAATATACAAAATTAAACAGAATTTAATTATGAATTTTATGAAAATAAAAAATTTAAACACATTTTAAAGCATATTAATTTTAATGACTTTTTTACCATGCTAGAGTGAAAAAAAAAAATAGATTGGACTGTGTAATTAGGGCTTAATTTTGGAAAACCTGATGAATAAAAATAGTTAAATTATATATTGATTGAAAGTCCCCTGTGATGATGCATAGAACCTGCCATGCCTAGCACCTAATGTCCAATCCTACCTTCTTATGGTTTAGGCTGTTAGTACCTTTCAAAAGAGATACTCTCTTGTGGAAGTGAACGGAAGGGGAGGGCTGCCAGATTAGTGTGGCCTACTGATCTGGACAACTATGGCTACTTTTCTTTTTTCTACCCTGCTGAGGAGTGGTCAACCACACAGGGTCCTGACCATATAGACCTACTGAACTGGAATAAGACTCTGAACTTGATTATGGATCCTGAATTTGCTCCACTGGTGGGCCTCTGTGGAGAGAAAATCTGCTACTGTGTTTTCTGTTTGTTTGTGGGTTGACAGCCCCAAGAGAATATATTCAAAAAATATGTTTTATCAGCTGTTGGATAATCCTGAGCAGTGGTCATCACAGGCACCTAAACTTTTGCTTCTACGGGCATCATCAAATTCTACACTGGAGAAAGTCTTCCAGTGTAGATGGCTTCAGCCTTTCGTGGTGGGGGAATGGGTCTTTTCCCCATGCCTGCGATTAGGAGACTGTTTGATATTGTCGGTATTTCCTGTCGATAAACGTATAGTTTCTTTAAACATCCCACTAACCAATTTCTCTCCATAGGTAGTCGGAATGTGAGAACTCTGCACAAAGCTTATTCACTTGATGTCCTCACACAAGAATTCCATCATTATAATTTAGATTTTCTCGGCTTGCAAGAAACCAGATGGACAGATAAAGGTCAGATTCCTAAAAATAACCTTAAATTTCTCTTTTCGGGGAGGGAAGATAAAAAGCATCACTGAGGCATGGATCTGCTTCTCAGCAGACGTGCTAGTGATGCTCTTCTGGGATATGAGTGCATTAATGAAAGGTTCTTACAGCAAAATTTCAGGCAAGCATTAAAGACTTGAATTTTATCTACTGTTATGCCCCCACTGGTCTGTAAATGGTAGCTAGGTAGTCATTGGAAGGAGAGCTATGCACCAATCACCTGTGATGATGCATAGAACCGGCCAGGCCTAGCACCTAATGTCCGACCCCGCCTTCTCGTGGTGCGGACCGTTAGTAACTTTCAAAAGAGATACTCTCTTGTGGAAGTGAACGGAATGGGAGGGCTGCCAGATTAGTATGGCCTACTGATCTGGACAACTATGGCTACTTTTCTTTTTTTCTACCCTGCTGAGGAGTGGTCAACCACACAGTGTCCTGGTGCTGACCATATAAACCTACTGGACTGGACAGATATATGGCTCTGAGCTTGATTATGGATCCTGATTTTGCTGCACTGGTGGGCTTCTGTGGAGGGAAAATCTTCCGCTGTGTTTTCTGTTTGTTTGTGGGTTGATAGCCCCAAGTGAATAGATTCACAGGATATGTTTATCAGCTGGTGGATAATCCTGAGCAGAAGTCATCTCAGGCACCTGAACTCTTTGCTTCTATTGGCATCGTCAAATTCTACATTGGATGAAGTCTTCCAGTGTAGATGGCTTCAGCCTTTAGTAGTGGGGGAACGGGTCTTTGCCCCATGTCTGCGATTAGGGGGCTGTTTGATATTGTCGGCATTCCCTCTCTCAATAAACATAGTTTCTTTAAACATCCCACTAACCATTTTCTCTCCATAGGTAGTTGGAATGTGAGGACTCTGCACAGAGCTTTTTCTCTTGATGTCCTCACACAAGAATTCCACCGTTATAATTTAGATATTCTCGGCTTGCAAGAGACCAGATGGACAGATAAAGGTCAGATTCTTAAAAATAATCTTAAATTTCTCTTTTCAGGGAGGGACGACAATAAGCATCACCAAGGCGTGGGTCTGCTTCTCAGCAGACACGCTAGCGATGCTCTTCTAGGATATGAGTGCATTAATGAACGGTTTCTTACAGCAAAATTTCAGACAAGCGTTAAAGACTTGAATGTTATCTGCTGTTATGCTCCCACTGAGGATGCTGATGAGGATGAGAAGGATAGGTTTTATGAACAACTTCAGGATATTTTGAATTCTGTCAAGAAAGGAGATATTACCCTTGTTCTTGGTGACTTCAATGCCAAAGTTGGTACTGACTCTGACCTTTGGGTAATAATACCTTTGGTGACCTTTGGGTGTAATAGGCCCTTTTGGTATTGGTAGCTGCAATGGCAATGGGCAACGTCTCCTACAGGTAAGTAAACTCAATGGATTCAGAATAACTAACACTTATTACAAACACCGCGACATACATAAGTACACATGGGTTTCACCTGATGGGCTGCATAAGAATATGATTGATTACATATTAATTAACAGCAAATGGACTAGTTCTGGTAGGAATACCAGGGCATATAGGGGAGCTGAAATTGGATCTGACCATTACCTTGTTAAAAGTGTGTTGCAACTTAAACTTAAAAAGTGTTGTGCTAGGGTTAACAAATTTACTTTTAATACTGAAGCTCTGAAAGATCCAGTTATATCCAAAGCTTACCATGATAGGTTACTTAGTCATTATGACAGTCATGGTTTGCTTACTACTGAAGTTGAGGAAGAATGGGATCATTTTAAACAGGCTTTTTTGGACACTAACAGTACTCTTTTAGGAAAAAAGGAGCAGAAGCAGAATTATCTAAGTGATAAGGCACTTGAGCTTATTTCGGAAAGAAAGAACTGCAGGAATGCCCTTAATCAATACCCTACTAGTCCTAATAGAAAGCATTACAGAGACCTTAATAAACTTGTAAAGGATCAGTTAGCTGCTGATAAGAATCTTTGGCTTGATGGTTTGGCTGACAAAGCCGAGGAAGCAGTTAGACAGCACAACAGTAGAGAGCTGTACCAGATAGTTAATGTTCTGTGTGGTAGAAAACGGACAGGCATACAAGGATTGAAGGATAAACAAGGTAAGGTTATAGAAGGGGAGAATTCTGTCATGGCTAGGTGGGCTGAGCATTTCAGTGATGTTCTAAACAATGTAGTTAGTTCTACTCCCATTGTTTGCAATGATGATAGATGCATTAGTGGCTTTAATGTTGGCCCTATAACACAATCTGAAGTTATTTTGGCTGTTTCTAAACTTAAACTTCATAAATCCCCAGCAGTAGATGAAATTACTACGGAAATGCTTAGAGCTGGGAATGTTTCGGTTACCACTTGGATGACTGAAATTCTGAATATCTTTTACGATAAAAGCATGGTTCCTAAGGATTTTACCAGAGCTATTGTTATCCCTATTTTCAAAAAAGATGATCGCAGTTCTTGTGATAACTATAGGGGTATCAGCCTACTCTCTGTTCCAGGTAAAGTTCTTTCCATGATTGTGCTTAATAGAATTAAGAATCTGGTTGACAGTCAATTGCGTGATGAGCAATGTGGATTCAGAAGTGGTAGGGGATGTGTGGATCAGATATTTTCACTTAGGCAGATTCTTGAGAAATGTTTAGAGTTTCAGAAATCTTTGGTTGCTAGCTTTGTTGATTTCAAAAAGGCTTTCGACTCTGTTGATCATCATAATTTGTGGTTGATTGTGAGATCATATGGTATACCAGACAAGTTAGTTAACATTATGAAAGCTCTCTATAATAACACTGAGTCATGTGTGAGAGTTGGTAAGGCTTGTAGCAATTGGTTTAGCATTACTTCTGGTGTTTGACAAGGGTGCATTTTGTCTCCTTTTCTCTTTAGCTTGGTTATTGATTATGTTATGCGAAATTCACTTCAAGGGAAAGATTTTGGCCTTAAATGGGCTGGAGATACGAAAATTTCTGATTTAGATTATGCTGATGATTTAGCCCTGTTGGCAAATGATGTTGATGAGATGAACTCTTTCATTCGAGCTGTTGATGAGATTGGTAGTAGAGTAGGTTTGGTTATAGAGAAAACTAAAGTGATGAAAATTGGTCAGGCAGGCTGTGATTCAGTTAATCTGAATGGTTGCAGTCTTGAGCAGGTGTCACAGTTTAATTATCTTGGGAGCTATGTAACAGATAATGGTGATGTGCGGCATGAGATTAACAGACGAATAGAGATTGCTGCCGGGACTTTTAAGAACCTATGGAGAGTGTGGAGAAATAGGCATATACACCTAAAGACTAAAATTAGACTGTATAATAGTTTGGTTCTTTCTAGGGTTAGTTATGGTAGTGAAACTTGGACACTTTGTAAACAAGATAACAGGAAACTAGATGCTTTTGATTCCAGATGCTTATGCAGTATTTTGGGCATTAGGTGGTTCAACTTTGTAACTAATGATGAGATTAGGCGAAGGAGTTTGCAACCTCCTTTAAGCAGCATATTGTGCAGAGACTCCGTTGGTTTGGCCATGTTGCCCGTATGAATAATTATAGATTGGCGAATAGGGTTATGAACAGTGTGCCTAAAGGCCTCAGAAAGAAGGGGAGACCTAGGATGCGGTGGGCAGACAATGTCAAACAGGACCTTGTTAGAATTGGTGTGTAGTGGCCAGATGCAGTAGATGTAGCTCAGGATAGACATGCTTGGAGAACTAAATTGCATGGTCTGGTTGGACCTCCATAGCCCATGACTGCTTGAGGATGATGATGATGATGCCCCCACTGAGGATGCCGATGAGGATCAGAAGGACAGGTTTTATGAACAACTTCAGGATATTTTGAATTCTGTCAAGAAAGGAGATATTACCCTTGTTCTTGGTGACTTCAATGCCAAAGTTGGTACTGACTCTGCCCTTTGGGGAGGAGTAATAGGCCCTTTTGGTATTGGTAGCTGCAATGGCAATGGGCAACATCTCCTACAGGTGAGTAAACTCAATGGATTCAGAATAACTAACACATATTACAAACACCGCGATATACATAAGTACACATGGGTTTCACCTGATGGGCTGCATAGGAATATGATTGATTATATATTAATTAACAGCAAATGGGCTAGTTTTGTTAGGAATACCAGATCATATGGGGGAGTTGAAATTGGATCTGACCATTACTTTGTTAAAAGTGTCTTGCAACTTAAACTTAAAAAGTGTTGTGCTAAGGTTAAAAAATTTACCTTTAATACTGAAGCTCTGAAAGACCTAGTTATAGCTAAAGATTGCCATGATAGGTTACTTAGTCATTATGAGTTAGGTTTGCTTACTGCTGAAGATCTGGTTGACAGTCAATTGCCTGATGAGCAATGTGGATTCCAAAATGTGGTAGGGGATGTATAGATCAGATATTTTCACTCGGGCAGATTATTGAGAAATGTTTAGGGTTTTAGAAACCTTTTGTTGCTAGCTTTGTTGATTTTAAAAAGGATTTTGACTCCATTGATCATCATAATTTGCGGTTGATTGTGAGATCATATGGCATGCCATACAAGTTAGTTAACATAATGAAAGCTCTCTATAATAACACTGAGTCTTGTGTGAGAGTTTGTAAGGCTTGTAGCAATCGGTTTAGCATTGCTTCTGATGTTCGACAAGGGTGCATTTTGTCTCCTTTTCTCTTTAGCTTGGTTATTGATTTTGTTATGCGAAATTCACTTCAAGGGAAAGATTTTGGCCTTAAATGGACTGGAGATACGAAAATTTTTGATTTAGATTATGCTGATTATTTAGCCCTTGGCAAATGAGTTGATGAGCTGTTGATGAGACTGGTAGTAGAGTAGGTTTGGTTATAAACAGAGAGAAAACTAAAGTGAGGAAAATTGGTCAGGCAGGCTGTGATTCAGTTAATCTCAATGGTTGCAGTCTTGAGCAGGTGTCATAGTTTAATTAGCTTGGTGATGTGTAGCATGAGATTAACAGATGAATTCTGGGATTGCTGCTAGGACTTTTAAGAATTTATGGAGAGTGCAGAAATAGGTGTATACACCTAAAGACTAAAATTAGACTTTATAATAATTTGGTTCTTTCTAGGGTTAGTTATGGTAGTTGGGTTGTTTTACCTCTGAGCGGCACTTTTTTTGCCCACCATGGGCTAAATGGCCAGGTCACATGGACCCCGAAGGCTCAGAGAAGGTTGGGGGAGGGGACCCACTGGAACAGCTGTTGGGAGACAGATAGTAGCCTCCCGTCAAGGCCATCCAGCGTGTTCTTTAACGTGCACAGGGTATGGCTCTCCCGCACATGGGGCCACGGCTTAACGTCCAATTCAACGGACGGCGGCCTTTCCAAGCCCACCATTTCCATGTCCCCTACTGACCGTGGGCAGGGCGGGGAATTTTACGGAGATAAATCTCAACGCTGACCCAGCTGGGACTCGAACCTGGGAACTACAGATTACGAGCCTGGCGTGCTACCGACAGCCCCCCCCCCCCCCCCCCCCCCCCGGTTATGGTAGTGAAACTTGGACGCTTTGTAAACGAGATAACAGGAAACTAGATGCTTTTGATTTTTGATTCTTACGCAGTATCTTGGGCATTAGTGGTTCAACTTTGTAAGTAATGATTTGTATAGGTAAAGGAGTCGGCAATTTCCTTTAAGCAGCATATTGTGCAGAGAGAGACTCCGTTGGTTTTGCCATGTTGCCCTTATGGATAACTATAGATTAGCGAATAGGGTTATGAACAGTGTGTCTAAAGTTCTCAGAAAGAGGGGTAAACTCTAGGATGCAGTGGGTTGGCAATGTCAAACAGGACCTTGTTAGAATTGGTATGCAATGGCCAGATGTAGCAGATGTATCTCAGGAGAGATATGCTTGGAGAACTAAATTGCGTGGTCTGGTTGGAGCTCCAAAGCCCATGGCTGCTTGAGGAGGAGGAGGATGATATATCTATTCTGTGCTTACTTGAATCACAATGTATTAAATTAATTAGTTTGTGTATAGGGTATTGATCCATTCCATTTACAGAATTCTAATTAGATCAAAAATAGCTTGTAATATATTTTTTTTTCATTTAACAAATTGCTAACAACTGAAACCTGTGTTAAATGTGAAGTGTTTCTTGGCTCTAAGAATTTTCTTTTGGACATATTTAAGATTTGAAGATCACATTATAAATTAGATATGGTGTGATATTTAAAAATATTTGCAATTCTTGATACTCTATTCAACATTTAATTCTATTTAATGTAAATCATTCTTTTGAAAAGATATATTTTTGATTTTTATTTAGGATGCAAGGATTTTGTTGTGAAGGCTCAGGTATTAGCTGGTGGTCGAGGGAAAGGTGTCTTTGATAGTGGCTTAAAAGGTGGTGTCAAAACTGTGTACTCGTAAGTATTAGTTAATATTGTTTTCCATAATGCAATGTTTTATATAGTATAATAATAGGTTGCTGGTACTATAACGATTATAACATATTCAACTTTTAACAAATGATATTTATTTATGGGAGAGTTAAATATCTATATACAGCGTGTGTGAAATAGAAAAGTATCACCCTAACTTTGATTATATTTATTTTCATTTTGAAGTAAATTCATAAATTGGCATGTTGAATCTGGCATGACTGTTAAAGAGATAAATCTCTTTAACAGTCTAATATGGCAATTTGGTTTTGTTTGCAAAATAAAGAGGTATTTCAGATTACCAGACCTGCCATATCAGTCCATTGTGGAAATACACACAAGTTATTTGAGAACCATTAGCACCTTGTGCTTAAATGTCTGATAATACCCTTTGCAGATAAACTTAGTACTAAACCTTAAACCAGTGCACAGTGGTTCAAAATGTAGAAAAGCAGATCAAAACTAATAACTCATCTAAAAATGGTTTGATTATCCTGAAATTGGAAACAATAATTACATTCATAGTAGTTCATAACATATTTGAAAATGATGAGACTATATTGGATATTTATGAAATAGTTATTGTATAAACTTCAAGTGCTAATGCTATTCAATAGCAAAATTTTCCTAAGCCAATGACAAAATTTTAAAGAGAATTTTTCTAAACTAGCACCTAAGTCCGACCCCCAACTTCTCATGATGCAGACTGTTAGTACCTTTCAAAAGAGATACTCTCTTGTGGAAGTGAATGGAAGGGGAGGGCTGCCAGATTAGTGTGACCTACTGATCTGGACAACTCTGGCTACTTTTTTTTTTCTACCCTGCTGTGGAGTGGTCACCCACACAGGGTCCTGGTGCTGACCATATATACCAACTGGACTGGACTGAATTAAGGCTCTGAGCTTGATTATGGATCCTGATTTTGCTGCACTGGTGGGCTTCTGTGGAGGGAAAATCTTCCGCTGTGTTTTCTGTTTGTTTGTGGGTTGACAGCCCAAAGTGAATAGATTAACAGGATATGTTTATCAGTTGGTGGATAATCCTGAGCAGAGGTCATCGCAGGCACTTGAACTCTTTGCTTCTACTCGCATCGTCAAATTTTACATTGGAAGAAGTCTTCTAGTGTAGATGGTTTCAGCCTTTAGCGGTGGGGAACAAATCTTTGTCCCATGCCTGCGATTAGGGAGTTATTTGATATTATTGGCATTCACGCTCTCAATAAACATAGTTTCTTTAAACATCCCACTAACCATTTTCTCTCCATAGGTAGTTGGAATGTGAGGACTCTGCACAGAACTTTTTCTCTTGATGTCCTCACACAAGAATTCCACCATTATAATTCAGATATTCTTGGCTTGCAAGAGACCAGATGGACAGATAAAGGTCAGATTCTTAAAAATAACCTTAAATTTCTCTTTTCGGGGAGAGAAGATAAAAAACATCACTGAGGAATGGATCTGCTTCTCAGCAGACTTGCTAGTGATGCTCTTCTAGGATATGAGTGCATTAATGAAAGGTTCTTACAGCAACATTTCAGGCAAGCATTAAAAACTTGAATTTTATCTGCTGTTATGCCCCCACTGAGGATGCCGATGAGAATGAGAAAGATAGGTTTAAAGGACAACTTCAGGATATTTTGAATTCTGTCACGAAAGGAGATATTACCCTTGTTCTAGGTGACTTCAATGTCAAAGTTGGTACTCACTCTGACCTTTGAGGAGGGTGAGAGGCCCTTTTGGTATTGATAGCTGCAATGGGCAATGTCTCCTACAGGTAAGTAAACTCAATGGATTCAGAATAACTAACACTTATTACAAACACCGCGACATACATAAGTACACATGGGTTTCACCAGATGGGCTTCATAAGAATGTGATAGATTATATATTAATTAACATCATACGGGCTAGTTCTGTTAGGAAAACCAGATCATATAGGGGAGCTGAAATTGGATCTGACCATTACCTTGTTAAAAATGTCTTGCAACTTAAACTTAAAAAGTGTTGTGCTAAGGTTAAAAAATTTACCTTTAATATTGAACCTCTGAAAGACCCAGTTATAGCTAAAGCTTACCATGATGGTTACTTAGTCATTTTATGACAATCATGGTTTGCTTACTACTGAAGTTGAGGAAGAATGGGGTCATTTTAAACAAGCTTTTTTTTTTTGAAACTAACAGTATTCTTTTAGGAAAAAAGGAGCAGAGGAGGCAGAATTATTTGAGTGATAAGGCACTTGAGCTTATTTCAGAAAGAAGGAACTGCAGGAATGTCCTTAATCAGAACCCTACTAGTCCTAATAGAAAGGATTACAGAGAGCTTAATAAACGTGTAAAGAATCAGTTAGCTACTGACAAGAATCTTTGGCTTGATGGCTTGGCTGACAAAGCTGAGGAAGCAGTTAGGCAGTATAACAGGAGAGAGCTGTACCAGATAGTTAATGTTTTGTGGTAGAAAATGAACAGGTATAGAGGGACTGAAGGATAAACAAGGTAAGATTATATATAGAAGGTGAGGGTTCTGTCATGGCTAGGTGGACTGAGCATTTCAGTGATATTCTAAACAATGTGGTTTGGTCTACTCTCATTGTTTGCAATGATGATAGATGAATTGGTGGATTTAATGTTGGCCCTATAACACAATCTGAAGTTATTTTGGCTGTTTCTAAATTTAAACTTCATAAATCCCCAGGTGTAGATGAAATTACTACGGAAATGCTTAAAGCTGGGAATGTTTCAGTTACCACTTGGATGACTGAAATTTTGAATATCTTTTATGATAAAGGCATGGTTCCTAAGGATTTTACCAGAGCTGTTATTATCCCTATTTTCAAAAAAGGTGATCGCAGTTTTTGTGATAACAAAAGGGCTATCAGCCTACTCTCTGTTCCAGGTAAAGTTCTTTCCATGATTGTGCTTAATAGAAATAAGTATCTGGTTAATAGGCAATTGCGTGATGAGCAATGTGGATTCATAAGTGGTAGGGGATGTGCAGATCAAATATTTTTTCTTAGGCAGATTCTTGAGAAATGTTTAGAGTTTCAGAAACCTTTGGTTACTAGCTTTGTTGATTTCAAAAACACTTTCGACTTTGTTGATCGTCATAATATGTGCTTGATTGTGAAATCATATGGTATACCAGACAAGTTAGTTAACATAATGAAAGCTCTCTATAATAACACTGAGTTGTGTGTGAGAGTTGGTAAGTCTTGTAGCAATTGATTTAGCATTACTTCTGGTGTTCGACAAGGGTGCATTTTGTCTCCTTTTCTCTTTAGCTTGGTTATTGATTATGTTATGCGAAATTCACTTCAAGGGAAAGATTTTGGCCTTAAATGGGCTGGAGATACGAAAATTTCTGATTTAGCCCTTTTGGCAAATGATGTTGATGAGATGAACTCTTTCATTCGAGCTGTTGATGAGACTGGTAGTAGAGTAGGTTTGGTTATAAACAGAGAGAAAACTAAAGTGATGAAAATTGGTCAGGCAGGCTGTGATTCAGTTAATCTGAATGGTTGCAGTCTTGAGCAGGTGTCACAGTTTAATTATCTTGGGAGCTATGTAACATATAATGGTGATGTGCGGCATGAGATTAACAGATGAATAGGGATTGCTGCTGGGACTTTTAAGAATCTATGGAGAGTGTGGAGAAATAGGCGTATACACCTAAAGACTAAAATTAGACTATATAATAGTTTGGTTCTTTCTAGGGTTAGTTATGGTAGTGAAACTTGGACATTTTGTAAACAAGATAACAGGAAACTCGATGCTTTTGATTCCAGATGCTTGCACAGTATCTTGGGCATTAGGTGTTCAACTTTGTAACTAATGATGAGGTTAGGCAATGGAGTCGGCAACCTCCTTTAAGCAGCATATTGTGCAGAGAGAGACTCTGTTGGTTTGGCCATGTTGACCATATGGATAATTATGGATTGGCAAATAGGGTTATGAACAGTGTGCCCAAAGGCCTCAGAAAGAGTGGGAGACCTAAGATGCAATGGGCTGACAATGTCAAACAGGACCTTGTTAGAATTGGTGTGCAGTGGTCAGATGCAGTTGATGTAGCTCAGGACAGACTTGCTTGGAGAACTAAATTGCACTGTATGGTTGGACCTCTGTAGCCCATGGCTGCTTGAGGATGATGATGATGAAATTATTGAAACATTAAATATCTGATCATCCTAAAATTTGTCACAATACTTGTTGGTGTACAGGTTCATAACATAATTGAAAATGGTGGGAATACACCAGATATTTTACAATCAATTATCAATTCAATTTCATACACTAATACTATTCAGTAGAAATTTTTTGAAGATAATCTTTCTCATGCAGCAACTAAAACATAACATATCTGATCATTCTAAAATTAATGGTAATAATTACTTGCCTATCAATCCATAACAACTTCCAAATTCTGGGATTGATAAATTATTAAAACTGATACAAAAACTGAAACCTGATGTTAGGTAACAGGAGCATATACATATTTGTAGAAATTGACAAAACCATAGTATTTCCATATACATAGTACAACCATATTATATAAAATCCACAAGTGATTTTTTTTCTAGTGTAATGTACTATGAATAAATTGTTTCTCTTCACGTAATATACCATTTCCAAAATTCTCTTTTTGTTTTTTCTCAAGAAATTTAGTTGTAAATTATTATTTTGCTGTAATGAAAAATTATTTCAAATGCATCACCTGTCGACATTATACATGCCTTAATTCATTACAGGTTCTAGATTAGCAAACACTATCAGTGAAGGGAATATAATTGTTGTACCCCAGCTCATCTCTGGGTGAGTCGAGCAACAAGGGGGAAGAGCAGTCTAGGGGGGATGTGCTGTGTTTTGTATGGATTAATAACGTGATTGAATAATGGTCATTATTAGAGTACTCAATGATATACTTTAAAATTATTAAAAAAAGATGAATGTTGAAATGTCCATATAATAATTGTAGCAGAACTGCTATGTGTGTAGGAACCATATTTAATAGCTAGTAACAGATCCAGGTAATTCTCCCAATTAACATTTAATGTCTCATCTTGAGCTCATCAGGATTTACTCAACTATGCTTGACCCAAAATAACAATAAGGGTGGGTGCAATGATTGATTAGGGAGTGAGCTGTTACATTGGCAATTGCTCATCAATGATATACTTTACATCTATTATAAAAGATGAATGTTGAAATGGTCATCTAATAATTGCAGGAGAGCTGAATTATATATCCTAAGTGCATGGGAACCATATTTAATAACTAGTACACCATAGTTAAATTAACAGATCCAGGTAATTCTGTCAATTAACATTTTATTATCTCATCTTGAGCTCATCAGGATTTACTCAACTATGCTTGGCCCAAAATAACAATAAGGATAACAATAAGAGCAATGATTGATTAGGGAGTGAGTTGTTACATTGGCAATCATTACTTATGGCAGCAGCCATAGGAGGAGGACATGGGACAGAGAGATATTATTAAAAGATAACTAAATTAGGCTGCCATCCTAGCTATAGCACCAGATCGTAGATATGTCTAGCACTTTGTTGGATCTAAAAACTGGCACCTTGGTCATCCTTCAATTTCAGAATGGTCCAGATAAATTATCTACATTGTTCATAAGGGCTACTTCACAGCACTGGGGAGCAGATTGTGGCTTTTCTTAGGCACAGAGTCTGCAGAATAATGAAAAGCATCTTTGGACGCATTGAGGGATAAAATGGTGATCGGTGTAATTGCACTTTGGCAGAGACAGTATTTAGTCTGGAGTCATTGCTTGCCTTTTCCATTGTGTGACTGCAAAAAGAAAGGGGGAGTGGTTATCAGCAGGGGTCGCTATGTATGCCCAGCTGCATGAATAGGCAGTGGTCTTTGGTGAGAGGAAGGAACTACTGAGGTTTCCCCTGAGGCAATATCATCACTCAAGCTTCCCTAAGGGGGTGACAATGGCAAGGAGATTGCGATTAGATAGGCTCAAGCTGTTGGAACTCTTTGCACTCTCTTGGGAAGAATTTCATCTGCATTGAGCTCACCATCACATTCTTTGAGGGAGCATGCGATAGCATGTGAATGTCGGTTGCGTGGTCTGCCTCTGTGTGGGTTGGGAAAGGGCTACTCACCCAGTTGGTCCTTGCTGGCATATAGAGATGAGTCAGTGTGGTCAGAATAGGTTGTGGTGCTGGGGTATAGTGGATGCTGTCCATGCCAGGTGGTCTGTGACATGATCCTGGTGACTTGTAAGTCAAATCAGTCATCATCACCAGGCCATCACCATGTATTAGTCATCATCACTAAGCTCTGAGGCCCAGATGACTGTTGCCTGGAGCACTTTGTGTAGGCTTCTTCTGGTGTTGGCTCCATAAATAAATGCATCCTACATTTCTGTAGCTCGATGAGGCAATCTACATGGGCAATCTTGATTTTATGGGGGTCCATGATGAGAGCAATCTTGTAGTTGACATCTGTTACTTGCTGGAGGACTCTCCAAGATTCATTGGACAAATTGGGGAGCTTCCTCATGTTTCACAGAGCTACCCCAGGACTTTACCTAAATGGAGATTCCCAAGCCTCATCATACTTTGTAAAACTGCCTTTTTTGATAGTAACTTATCATTGCCTCTCCTATTGGCCGGCTGTTGTTTTGATATTCTGTCTCACTATGTCATATGCCCAGCTTAAGCAGTTTGCATGCAGCTCTCCATAACTTTCTGTGTAGGTAGGGGGGGGGGGGCCTTCATCTGCTGATGATAGAGAACTATATCCATGCCATACAGCAATGCAGAACTGTGGGTGGTGCATTGGTAGGCCATCAACACAAATGGCAGATGTTCATTCCACAGGTGATTTTTGTCTGGCACTAAATGGGACAAAATGGGGTCAATGAATTGTTTAAAAGGCTCTGTGTGTCCATTTGAGGCAGGATGATAAACATTTGTGTTTATTTTCACTACTCTAAGCTTATTGAATACCTCAGTCATCATACCACACATCACACCACCCGTAAAATTTTGTCATTGTCACTGATGACTTTCATAGGGATGCCATGTTTTGGAATATAGGCTTCCATAAAAACTCGAGTAATGTACTCAGCTGATTGATCCAGCAGAATGTAAAGCTCTGGACACTTTTTTTTTAAATAGTCCATCATGATTAGCACATACTTGTTACCTCTCAGTGAGTAGGTAAGGGCTTAGGATATCCATGCCAATGCACTAGAAAGAGGGACTCATGAGGAGGCTCAAATGAGGTTTCCTTTTCACTTCTCCTGATAGCCTTATTTCTGAAGGCAGAAAACAAATGTCTGTACATAATTGTACACATTAAAGCACATCCCATCCATAAATATTCTGACCTCACCTTCTGTAGTGTCTTTACTTTTCTAAGGTGACCAGAACAAGGGTTGTTGTTGCATAGTTCCAGAATCTGGACACATAGATTGCGGAGCACTACAAGCCATTTAGTCATGTCATTGTGAGTCTCTGTAGATGGGGAAATGGAAAATGAAACAGAATGTCATCCTTCATGTAGAATTCATAGGGGAATTTTGGGTCAAGGTTAAGGTATGATTCTCCAAAATTTTGATATCTCCCTGAGATTGCATCTATCCTTGAGTTACATTTCTTGACTAGGTTTTATCTCCCCATGGTCTGGAAGGGAGAGTGTCTTTCTTAGGTGTCTTATGTTTCTCAATAGAGTATTGATTAGCATATTTTGTTTTGTGGGCTGATATGTAACATCAGAGTTGTAATCTTGAAGTGTGAGATTCCATTTGACTAATCTACTGGAGGAGTCTTTGAGTTTCATCAGTTATGACAGGAGCACACAGCAGTAAATTTATGACCATATAAGTACTGCTTGAAGTGAGTTATTGTGAACTTGGGCACCAGGTCTTCCTTCCTGTTCCAGTATACCTCTGGGGGCTTTTGCTTCCAGCTCATATATGTTGCCGGCTGGATGAAACATCATTCATCTCCTGCTTGTGTATGTCAGCCACTGCACTGTCTGATGCATCAGTTGACAGGAAGAATGTTTCCACAAATTTCAGTATAGAAGGACAGGCTTCATCATCATTTTGCACTTCCTGGTCTCAAAAGGCGTATCTGTCTTGTGTCCAACAGAATTTTATGTCCTTTTGGATCATGCATACTAAAGGAGCAGTTGGATTGGTGTACCGATTGAAGAATCACTAGTAGTATCCAGCCAAGCCTATAAAGGCTCTAGAGTTCCTAACAGATCAAGGTCTGGTGAATTCCTCGATGGACTTTACATTGCAGGGGTCTGGTTGTACATTGTCTGCTGTAATTGGATTCCCCAGATACAGCAGCACTCTTTCATTAACTGATATATCAGATAGAAAGCTCTCAGACAGTCAAAAACTTTCTGCAACCATTCTATGTGCTAGGCAAAAGTCTGGAAGTGACCATAATGTTGTCCAAGTACACCAGAACTTACTCTTGGTGCATGCCTCTGAGGCAAATATTGCAAGGTCACTGGACTCTTGGATAATCCAAATGACAGGAAATTAAATTTGTATGTAGCCTTCTGGTTAATGAAGGCAGTTTTCTCAATGTCTAAGGGGTGTACAGGGACTTGCAAGTTCCAGATACAATATCCAAAGAGCTAAAATATTTGGCATGTGCCAGCTTATTGATGAGAGATAGGGGGTATGAATATGGGATAGTCTTGTTATTAAGGACCCTCTAATGTACACAAAACTGGTATGTGAAATCTTCTTCACCAGTAAAATGGGTGAAGGGTGCAAAACTCTTTATAATGACGCCCTTCTCTGATATGCCATCAATTTATCTTTCTGCTTCTCTCTGTAATGCAAAAGACACCTTGTAGGTTCACTGGTTTCTCAACAGTGAGGGGAATTTCATGGTACACAACATCTGTGATGGATAGTTCACTCACATCTCATGCAAACATTTTTTTTTTGTTTCTCATCAATAATTTGACCAGCTTGACCTTTTTGGATGGCCCAAGGTGGCCTAACTGGAAATCAGCAAAAGACAGGGGTTGTGAGCTCCTTTTATGAATGCTACAAGGGGTCTGAATTTGCTCATTGTCGATGGTTTCCAGTTGGGTGTTTCTCATGCGCTTATTCAAAATAGGAGTCATTGACATATTTGCAACCCAGATGTTCAATAGTCAAGAGTTTTATTCTTGGATTGGGTTACTTTGAAGGATCAAGTTTCGACTTTATTATGTGGCTGCACAAGTATAGTGTGTGGGGGTATGCATAATTTCTGGACCATCTGTCCAACAGAATCTGTGAGTAGGTGCAATTTATGGCATCCCTATTTGTGTACATAGTGAGGGGGGAATTGCCACCATTTGTGTTTCCATTTTCCTTGCATCTCAGGGTATCTATATGAAAGTCAATAATGAAGCTGTAACTCTTCATAATGTCATATCCAAGAATCATGTCATATCTCGTGATAGTATCCATGTTGATAGTGACCACTTGTATCTAAAACTAATTCCATCAAAGATGAGGGTTACTATAAATCTGCCTTTACTGGAAGGGTATTACTGCCAATTGATTCCAAACTGTTCTGCAATGGGACCATTTTGTGTAAATGTTTTGGCTTCATCCTGAGGAGATACTGTCTGTTCATGACTAAAATGGTGTTCTTGGTTTCGATAAGGGCCTATATCACCATGTTCTCCATAAAAATGGACACTTGGCAAAGCTTCATCGTAGCCCAAAATATTGCAAGAGGTGATGAGGATATCTATGGCTTCACGAGTATTCTGAGAAGTAATAAATATTGAGATAAACTCAGATAAACTCGACAGTTCAACATCCAGTAATAAATAGGCACATTGACGTCAATTTCAATTTTAGAGGAAAAATTGTCTGAGCCGGGTGGAATACGAACCCACGACCTCCTGATAACATGTCAGGTGCTCTGGACCACTGAGCTACCGGCCGCCGATCAAGATCTCCTCTAATTAATGCTATGAACATTTCCTTTATGTCACATATAGGCGTTATTTTAGGCAATTTTTAGCCCTAGCGGCTTTTTATTTGCTAATGGAAAGCATGTCTTACAAGTATGCCTTTCCCTTCTATTTTAAGTGATGGACTGATGGGTTTGGTTGTTTACTTCAGCCTCTGTCTTGTGGCTCCCAGAGCCTAAAAAAAGATAGTTGCTGAACTCGGGCTGTGCAAACAAGTAGTAGAAGTTGTGTCAGACAACCTGAGGAGGCTCCCAAAATGGGAAGTCTTGATCAAGTGCCTGTGTGAATTGGACCAGTCCCACAGTGGTGGAAAAATATTTTATCCTACAGCAGAAGAAGCACATGACACTCCAGTGGCTGAACCAAGTCTGAGACTGCTAGGAGGTAATGGAGGCCATTACTATGTATTTTTCCTCAGTGTTCTGCAGACCTCTCAACTAACATGGTTAAACTGACTGGTATCCGTCTTAAGGGTAATGCATTGATCATGTCCTGAATCGATAATAGTGTAGGTTCCTGGGTGATCCACAGGTAGGCCAGTTTCTAGTGCCCTGATGTTTGGATAGTTTTCCAGTGGTCTGCTCGTTGCTCTCTTCGAGTGTCATCTTCATGAGTGTCTCAAAGGTCCTTGGGTTATGGAACAGGATGAATTGCTCAAGTTTGGTGAGTAGATCAACCATGAACTGGGTGAGCTGTATCTGTTTCTCAACCTGGTGCATGACTTGGCCTCCCCATCTAAGCTTTCCCATTTCAGGAATTTGTATATAAGGGTTTGAATGTGGCAGTGTACTTTCAATTGCTTTCTCCCATCCAATGATGATGGGTGAACTGTTGTATGCTCATAACCAATTGCTGTCTCAAAGATTTCTAGGTTCTCTTCGATGTGCACCACTGTTGAGATTGTCATGAATTCTGCTGCAGCACCATGCAGTTTTCAGTGGGCAATGATGTCCATTTCACCCAGTTGTCATTCTGTAAGTTTCCCTGAGCTTTCTGTTTGCTTGCAAAATGTGGCTGCTGTGCAGCTACTGTGCCCTTCATACAGGTTTATCAAATTAACAAACCCTTCCAGAATTGGTCCTGATGATGGGCCCTGCTTTTGAGTGATGACCTCCAAGACTGTCCATTGTGTTATGTATGTTGTGATGTTGTTAATGCATGAATTGTGTGATTTGGTATTTCCAAAGTGCAACACAAAGATTTCCAAAGGGCAACACAAAAATAGCACAAAAATTTTGCACAAAAATAGTACAAAAAAATATGCTAATTAGTGACAAAAGAAATATAAATAAATAAATTTAAAGAAATATATACCTGTCTTTCTATATGGGCCCTAAAAAGTAAAAAAAAAATAAACCTGAAGCTTATCGATGGTGCAATAAGTCACTGAGTTATATTTACTTCAAAGGAAGATAGGGTGTCCACAATCTTGTTGTATAGGTAATTGGCATCCTTCTTCCTTTGAAGTCAATATGAACTCGGTGACTGATTGCGCAATTGACATGCTTTAGGTTTATTTTTAGGGCCCATATAGGAAGAAAGGTATTTTTTAAATTTTTTTTGTTTATTTATATATATATTTTGTTACTAAAAGCACCTACCTTCAAAAACTTTCATTTGATATGCGACTCATAAATAGGACTTGGTGAGGTTTTGAAAACACAGAGGTGGTATTGCCACCCATGAAGCGAGGATCGTCTGTCGTGGGCATCCACAGTTGCTGGTGGGAGTTGGTGGGCTCGAAAAGATTTTTCTCTATTTCATCCGACAAATTTTAGATGGGGTTGATGCCTGGCAATTGAGGGGGCCATTCAAGTGCGATAAACTTACTTGAATGCTCCTGGAGCCAATTGGTTGCCACTCGGGAAGTATGTGGTGTGGCGTCCTGTTGAAAGACATTTTCATGGTGCGGAAAGAGAGTCATTACAAATGGGTGTAGATGGTTGGCAAGGATGTTCACATGCCTTTTGCTGGTGGTGGAGGTCTCAATGGGTACAAGGGGGCCCCCAAGGAAGCCCATTCAAATGCACCCCAACTGTTATACCTCCTCCACCTGCATGTATGACTCCAACTTGGCAAGCTGGGTCCATCGCTTCAAGTGGTTTACCACACATGTACCCTCCCATCAGTGTGATAGAATTGAAACTGTGATTCGTCAGACCAGATGATGTGTTTCCAGTCCTCTGCATTCCAGTTGCTATAGACCTTTGCAAACTGCAACCTAATCTTTCAGTGCCTTGCAGTTAACAAGGGGAAATGATGTGTCCCCTTGTGGAAATCATCTGCCATAGACTATTTTTTTCCATGGTAAGATGGATAGTCTTTGTGCATAAGCTTGTGGATGTGCCCTCATTCAATTCTGACATTATCTGCTCCACAGTGGCTGTGCGATTCCTTGTAATGATGTGGGACAGTTTTTGCTCTCCTGGAGAGTCAATTGCACATTTACATCCACGTTTCTCCTGCTGGTTGGAAATTTTTCCATATTTCACTTAGTCTTGATATACATGTATAACTGTCTGACATGGAAATCCCAGCATTTGCAGAGATTGAACAACTGTCCTTCTTTACCCATAATATTTTTCTGTGACTGGTTTCCAATGCATAGAGACTTGCTCTATTTATAGGCATTGCCAATTTCAGAGTGGGATGCTGAAACTGACCATACCTATAAATTCTGCTCAGAGGTAAAACAACCCAACCCAAAAATTCACTATATCAGCTTAAATATTAAATAAATAAAATAAATACCCCCTCAAGCAGCTGCTTGCCATAGAGGTCTGACAGGACCTCTGTGGCAAGCATATATTTTTATGCCATTGTTTATACGCCATAGTGTGAAGATGGCGGTACCTCAACAGAGAACAACAAAACATCCATGCCTTACCTGGGGCTCAAACCCAGATCCTTTAGATCAGTAGCCAAGTGCGCTACCCGCTCAGCCACGGGACAGCTTAAATATTAAGGTTGGTTTATTGATAATATACTGGTCTTTTACAACAACCAAACCACAAATTTAGAAACTCTTCAACACAAACTAAAACAATTTCCTTCCAATCATAAAATTTAACATTGAACATGAAAAGAAATGAAAAATATCCTTACTAGATATAATGATATATAGAATATATTACAAATTGGATATTGAAATAGACCATAAACTCTGTGCACTAATATTCCATATTGCATATAATTCAAGACAACCCCTGAACCATGAAAAACAAGCAATAGAAACTTGAAAAATTAAAAATATTACACTATTAAAAAATTCCCTGAAACCCAAAAGTATTTAATGACACAGCACTTATTGCAGGATATCCATATAAATTAATCAACAACATTGAGAAAATGGCTAAAAGTAAAATAAATTGAGCAATGCAGCCCACTCCAGCACAAAAATATAATGCAGATAAACCTACATTTACTTAAAGCATTCTGAATTTGTCCATTCAGTGTATTTAGGATGTCAACTGCACTATTTAGTGTTGTACGAATATCCATGATGCCTCAAAAGGAAGTTTGCAGATGGAAATGGATATTGAAGTAATTATAAATTGATGAGTATAAATCCTCAGTGCAGGTAAGGCTACTGCTGAATGTATTCTGGTAAAACAGCTAATGTTAAGCATTGAAGAAGATGGCATGTTGTGGGAAAGCCTACTTTAGAACACTGTATAAGGCTCAAGTATATGCTGATGAGAGAATGGCAAATGAAGAAATGGTATGCACTTCTATATGTGCTGTTGGGAATCTCCCAAACACTATGTTAGAATATATTACCTAGGGCATTGCATGGAATAAACAGTGTTGCAGACTGAATTTTCTGGATAGAAAGAAATGTTCATTGGTTTCAAGCATATGATGTTTTTTGAAAATCTGTTAACAATGTTCCAATCTGTGCAACCTCTAAAATTATTTTTTAAAAATTGTTGCCCTAGCACTAATGGTTTTCATGATGATGTGTTGCAAAGGATCAGTACATGTGCCAACCTGTATGCTACATAAAAAAAAATTGAATATATATTCCTATATAATAAGTAATTGATATGTTGAAGTTGTTATTCCCATCCTCTATGAGAACTGCATTATTTTCAATTAACTAACAGGTTATGTTTTTATTTTCGCTCATCCTTCTGTTGCTGTTTAGTTTTGCTTTTGTAACTGTATGTTCTTCTCATATAACCACATACTTAGCCAGCTTATGTTTGATATAACCATTGACTCACAAAGAGCTCGTTAAGATGTGACCTAGATAGTGCATGCTGAATTATGTAAATTATGCTAGATTAAATCATTTAGCTGTTTTCAAAATCTATGTGTTAGACTGTGAATAGTTATGTTTTCTTCCTGCCCATCACACTGCAGCTTAGCGGATGTTGGCTTTTGCTGATTGTGATTGTAAAATTTGTCAATATTATAATTTGGAAATTTTGAGTGTATGTTGTATCAGAAACCATGAAATGCCCAATAGAGCTAGATTATATTTGTTCTTTGTGTTGGTAAGTACCTTCTTCCTTTTAAAACAAAAAGTTAGGAATTTCTCCTGGAAGCCTGTTATAGTAGAATTCATTTAAATTGCAAGTAGAAATAAGTTTTGTCATACTTTGAGTGCTGTTCATTCTTCATAGATATATGTTTGTATAGAAATTATGATATTTTTTAAGAGGGCCATTATTGATTTGAGGGTTTTTTTTGTAGTTTATATAATAAAAACTATCACATAATTTAAAAATGAAGTTCACATTTTTTGTTTTTGTTTTATTTATACTCCAAATGCAAATCAAATATCAACACATATTGCACACAGCATATTTCAATATGGCTTGCAAGTATTTACATAACTATTTTTGGCATTAGTAGTTAAAAGTTAATAAATTGTTATTTTATCTTACTAAATTTACTTGTTTGTGACTTATTTAGCCAAGGACCTTGGCTAGCATACTCGTGTTAGGTGGAATATTGTATTTGAAATCTTGTTTTTTTTCCCCTTTGGCAACTCAAAGTTAATTTAACTTTGATATAATCTACCAAATGTCTGGTACCCATTGAGCATTCTTCCCCCCCACCACAAAAAATATTCATTTTAAAAGTTTTTATTAATTAACCCTGAAAATTTGCAAATTGCTTTTGTGATATACACTCTTTGACAAAAAAAAAAATCGACCCACTTTAAAGCAAGCATTCCATCATAATGAAACGTAGCACATGCAATGTGGTGGAAGAGATAAAGAAGTGATTACAATATCACAGCAAAAGAGCTCTTTATTTTAGGATTGTTTATCTCTATTTAGAATGTTGAAAATTAAAAATCTCTAAGCACATTGTATTGTAGCAATGGAAAGAAAGTAGCAAAAATGCTAATTTGGGCCTTACTCAGGTTAAACCTTCTATTGTAAATACAGCAAAAATTATGGAAAATAAAACGTATTTTATATTGCTGTGAATAAATATATTTTTAACTTTTAATCATGTAAAATCACCTCTGACTGCAATGCACGCTGTTATATACAGCATGACATGGAGTCAAAATTTCCAGCAAAAAGTTTCCAGTATGGCATGGAAACAAAACTCCAATGTTCTTCTGTAACAGATTGTGCCAAGAGTCCTATAATTGCTGCACAAAATCCCCTATATGCCATGAAGACTGCAGCTGACATCCCAGACTCTCTGTGCTCAATGGGAGAAAGATCCAGGGACTTGACTAGCCAAGGGAGAGTTGCAACACTATGGAGGCACTCCCAGGAGAGGCGAACCGCATGTGGCCAGGCATTATCCTGATGGTAAATGGCCCCTGGCAGATGTGACATGAAAGGTAAGATGATGGGTTGTAGGATCTCTTGAATGTAGCACTGTGCTGTTAACGTCCCTGGTACCATGACTAGGGGCAGTCAGTTGTCATAGATGGCTCTACATCAGTACCACCACTAGTGGTGGCCTTGTGCCGTTCCACAATGAGTCCAAATGTGAACACTGCCTAGTCTTCCTCCATATGCAAATGTGGTGGTCATCCACTTCAAGACAGAAGTGGGATTTATCACTAAAAACAATGCCACCACAGTTGAAAGCTGGCCATGATTCTGCTGATGTGGTGGTTAATGGAAGACATTAGAAGGGCCAACAAAAATGGAGTCCTGCCACTGCAAGTGTCTCGCAATGATGTGTGATGATACAGGACGCTGTGTCTGCTGTGACGCAGGATGTCTGCTACATCTCGCTGATGGTGGACAGAGAAGCCATCAGAGCAGTTCAAGCTTGTCAGACATAAGATGATCCTCTCTCTCCCCATTGCCTGCCTGGGCTTACTAGAGCCTTTTCAGCATGTATTCATACATTCATACCCTCATGTACCCACTGCTGCCAACACCATTTCACTGCTGCATCACTATGGCTCAGATGGTTCGTTGACATGACCAGCCTGCTTTCTGCAGTTCAATGATACAGCTCCGCTTAAATGTGCTCAGTTGTTTGTAGGGTTTTCTATGGCAGCATCGAGGCATGATTAGCGTCAACTGAAGTGAATGCACCTGATAACACAGCCAGAATATTCAGAGTGAATATCAGACAGCCTTTATCTAGGCCAGTGGTTCCCAAACTTACTATGCCCATGGACCCCTTCTTATAGCAAAAACCTGACCATGAACCCCCAAGTGAAATAACTCTACATAACTGCATAATAGAAAAATTACAAATTTAACTTTGATGTCTTGAATGGTAAATGGTGACGTAAAAATAAAATATAAATAAAACATTTTGATATTTAAAGTAGTAGTTATTGAAATTATAACTTTTGTTTTAAAATACAAAAACACATTAGTTTTTTTCAATGAGATGGGTGAACCTGATGGGTGATATGAGATTATCTATGTTTGGCTCTATGTTTGTGAGTAACATTCGTAAGTCTCCACGAGCACTAATTTCCAGTTGGTTTCTTTTTTTTGTGATGAGGCTCATAACTGCACTAAATCCACATTCTACTAAATAGGAAGACGGGGAAAGCAATCAACAGCGTCTGTACAGTGACCCATAATGCAGGATATAAAATTGGTATCTGTTTTTGTAACCAGAATTTGTGGTATCCTTGTTCAAACATTGGTTTCAGCTCCTCATTTGTGGATAATTCAATAAATTGCTCCTATATTAGTATGGATTCATCTGAGTTTGTGGGTCTACTTGCAAAAGGGTCCAACACTCAATCTGGGATAACCAAGTGAAGAATGTCTTCAAATCTTTGGCTGAAGTCAGAATGAAGAGCCGTTAAGTGTTGACAATAAGCAAGCAAATCTTCATCTCGTTTTTGCAATTTTGAAAGATTTGGAAACTGAGAGCATTCTCCTCTCCCCAAGTTTTGTTTGTATAGAAAAAGTTTTGCAACAAACGCAGATATTATACTTTTAGTTTTGATTAAATTTAATTGATCCCTTGTAGCATCAAATTGGTTTCGTTAAATTTGGCAAATAAGTCAGTCATATAAGCTATGTCATTTTTTGAATTAATTAAATTGAGCTGCAAATCATATTCTTTACTTACCAGGAATTCCAACACTGAATCAAAGAGTGCATAAAATCTATCCAAACATGCACTTTTAGATAACCAACGAACTTCTACGTTAAGTAGTAAACGATTATAATCTTCATCATTTTCCAAACAAAGTTGAGCAAATAATCTCTCATTTAAGGCATTCCTTTTGATTTTATTAACTGCTCTAATGACATAATCTAGTGAGCCATGCAAGCGTTCACTAAGATTTTTGCCGACTTAATGTTGATGAATGACACAATGTACAGAAATACATTCGGTATAGCTTGTTTTAAGTATGCCAGAAAGCCTCGGTGTCGTCCTACCATTGCTGGAGCACCGTCAGTAGCAACGGAGAGGATATTACTCAAGGGTATAGCTTTTACATCGAAAAATCTTTTTAATTCATTAAATATTGTTTCACCTTTCATATCAGTTTCCAAACATTTGGCAAATAACAATTCTTGGGAAATTTTTTCTTCTTTTACAAATCTCACATAAGCTGAAAGTAAAGCTTCGTTTCCTGGCAAAGTTGACTCGTCAAGCTGTATAGAGAATTCAGATGTTTTTAAGTACTCACATAAAGAATTTTCTACGCACTGAGCCATTTTGTCAATCCTTCTTTGTACTGTATTATTACTCAGTGGAATTCTTATAATATTGGAAGCTGGTTTATGCAGCACTGTGCGTATTACCTGACTTACAGCTGGTAGAATAAGTTCTTCACCAATGGTGTGCGGCTTTCCGGACTTTGCAATCAGTGAAGAAATGCTATAAGAAGCACGCAGTCCATCGTCATCTCGCTCAGATGTTGTCTCTAAGAGTTGTCGCAATGACAGTGTTTTCAAATATTGTTCTTTGACTTTTAAAAAAAGTTAAATCTTTATCTTTTTTGTCGCTATGGACTTTTGTCAAATGTTCTTTAAGCTTAGAAGGTTTCATTGAATCGTTTGACAAAGTTTTATTGCATAGAAGGCACATAGGTAAAGTACTATTTCCTGGTAATGGAATAAAGCCATATTTTAAATATTCAACACTATATTGTCTGCATTTTTTCTTCGGCTCACTCATACTGTTATCTGTAAAAAAAGGCCACAAATTTAAGATATAAGAAAATAAAACAAATTATTTCTTTGCAAAAAACCACTATTAATATTTTGTTTTATTTCAAAAATGGAATGCCACAAAGTAATGCTCACATCAATTAATTATTTAAGATATGAAGATAAAATTTTAAGTAAGTGTCACATATTGTATAGGTACGCATTTTTTACTAATTTAATTATTTTTCTTTAAAAATAAATAATTCAATTATTATCAAATAAATTAATAAATAACAAAATATAATATTGATAAATATTATATAATAAAACTATTTTATAAATTAACTTTAACAAAAGTATAACTTTGCTTAAATAAATTTAATATACAAGAAGATATCAATTGTATTAAAAAATATTTACATAACGTACGCTATCTTCGTAACAATACAAAAAATGATACTGCTTTTTGTTCAAAACTAGGAAAATTTGTTGCATGCACTTAACATCACACACAAAACAGAACTAAATTGTTGATTATACGCACGACTCATTTATAGTGCCATATTTTAGACAAGTTATTGCATGTAGCGGCGAGATACCGTTCCTGTTTAAACCTGCATAGATATATAGATAGACGGCTGCGGTCGGCCCTACTCCCACCGTGTGATGCTTGTCATTATTTGTATTTTATGTACCTATCTATACTTATATTTTACTCAGGATGTAAAAATTGCTACCAATTTATTTATTGCTATTTATTTTAACTTTCATAATAATGAAAATGGGTCACAATTATTTTACTTTATATTAAACCTTTCGCGGACCTCCGACGTTGTCCACGCACCCCCAAATTAATTTTAATTTGCCACAGACCCCCTCAGCGGTCACAAGGAGCCCTAAGGGTCTGTAGGAACCACTTTGGGAACCACTGATCTAGGCCATTGGATGTGCGATTCAAATGCACTCTGGGAACATCCTGGGTGTTCATTGGCAGAGAAACTTTAGTCATCTTCATGCCTGGCCAAGAGGTATTTGCATACTGGCTTTCATGCTTTGCAGACTGTTTTATCAGGGTGCATCAATTTTTTTTGTGTGACCTCTGTTATCTATTTCAGGATTTATTTGCATGCTGAAAATATTCAAAATTAACCAAACTGAATTCAGTTTTAAAAATTTGCCATTTTAAGGATTGATTTAAATTATGAACTGAATATGCATGTTCTGCAACCTAAATATTCTTGCTTTGAAAGATGATAATGTATTTAATAAGCTCACTATTCTAGCTGTTTTTGTTATATAAATACATAATTTCACAATATTATTTATGTGAATTAGGAAATATACTTTGAAAGATGATAATGTATTTAATAAGCTCACTATTCTAGCTGTTTTTGTTATATAAATACAAATTTCACAATATTATTTATGTAAATTAGGATTTTAAACTTTATTTTTAAGGCCTCAAGAAGCCAAAGAAATTGCATCTCAAATGTTAGGAAAGATATTAAAAACCAAACAAACTGGAGAAAAGGGTATTTTGTGTCAAGAAGTCATGGTGTCAGAACGTCTATATACAAGAAGAGAATATTATTTTGCTATTATGATGGAAAGAGACTTTGGTGTAAGTATATTTATAGATGCACTTTTCATTGTTGATGTAATTGTATAAATTAAGCATCCATTTGAAATTTAATGTCGAATATTTTGGGTAAAATTTTAGTTCATTATCTATGTAATGTGCAATTGAGATATATTCAAGTCTCTTTTTCATTGATTGAGGGGGGAAAAAAAGTGAAACTTTAGTTGCTGGTTTTCAGATTCATTTCACTGACCTTCATTTGGGTTCTTCAGTTCCATATGATGTTCAAAATCAAATGATGTGATTGCTATCCTTGAAAGCATTTTACCATAGTACAAGAGCAAAAAGAACTAAATAAATATTTAAAAAGCACTCAATCCAAAGAATGAAATAATGGATGAAAAGAATATCAGTTAGTCACAGAGTGTGATCTTCAAATATTAAGACATAGATTGGATTATGGCCTATTCCTATCTATGATGACTTGCATGTCCTCAGTATGTTAAGATCACTGATATGTGACTAATTATAATCTTTTTTTAAGTGTTTTTATATTGAAGATGTTTAGAAGTATATTTTGACATCATAAAGATATAAGTTTAATAGTGGCCAAGAAAAATATAGTTAATTGACTGGTGATAGTCTGTCCAAAAGGATCTGTATGACAGAGATGTCACTTTGGGTGATATAACAGAGTTGATGCCATTAGCAGTGTTCTGCCAGTATTGAAAATTGCTCTGATCAAAATTGATTTACCAATCATAGCTCAATGAATTGACCTTCTGTGGGTCAGCCAATACATTACTATAGAAAATAATTCTTTAATAAATCTTTTTCAACATTAATTTAAAATGATATGGAAATTTTCATTATATTTAATAACTAGATAAATTGTTTAATATATAAAAGCTTTTGTTATTCCATTTATCTTCTAAAAGAGTAGTAAGATTAACACAAAACTTGTGTTATTATTATGGTTATGAATATTTTCTATATCTTTCTATTTTAGTTGAAAAGTATGACAACCAATAGGTGGGAAAAATGCTGTGTGTGACTGTTATACTTTATTATATATAGGTGGATCAGAAAGTAAGGTTACAAGGTCTGTATATCACAAAGGAAATCCAGAGGACGTAGGAGAGTGTTAAATATATATTATGGTGCACCTGATTGGCAACATGGCAGGGTAAATGACAATGCATGAAACATGGCAGGGTTTTAATAAACAGACTCATTCTCATATGGGAACAGAGATGTGGCAGTTCAAAATGGTTACAAGGTTGCAAAGATGGTCTTGTGAAGATGTCCAGGCAGTTATTCTTTTTTCTGTGAGCAAGAAAAGTTTGTGTGGCTGAAATCCACCAACAGCTGAAGTGTATTGTCACATCAGCATGTCACCAAATGGTGTCATAGGTTTTCTGCAGTCAGGGATATTGTACAAAATGACAATTGCAGTGGGAGTCCCGGTAGCTTCACAATGGAAGTGAACACGGCACACATTAAGAAGATCGTTCAACAGGATCAACATGCCACTTTGTGATGCATTACATCCTAGTTGGACCTATTGTATGATGTCATCCAGCATATTTTCACAGAGGAATTACAGTACTGTAAGGTGTGGGCAAGGTGGGTTCGTTATGTATTAATGGAAAACAACAAGGCACAATGAATCACAGCCAGTCTCACATTGCTGCAAAGTTATGCAATGGAGTGAGCCAACTTCATTGAGTGGTGACAGGTGACGAAACATGGATCCACTATTACACTCCAAGTAGCAATGCCTGTCAATGGAGTAGAAACACAAACATCACTAACCCGAAAGAAGTTCAAAATGACACTTTCTGCCACAAAAAGTGTTGGCTACAGTCTTTTAGGATGCCTGGGGTGTGCTATTAGTGTAAGTGGAACATGGCCACACCATTACCTCTGAATGATACTGTGACACACTGAAATGCTTATGAGAGACCATTAGGAGTAGAAGGAAACACCCTGGTGAAGGGGGGGGGGGGACCATCTCCATTTTGCATTAATGTGGCCATGATCATTTTCAAAATATTGTGTTGTATTCTTTTAAAATACTTAAACTATAATATTACATGTTAAAAATTAGTGAAGAGGGGAAAATCTCTTTGGCAGTAATTAAACTTTTGCCAAACATCTGGCAGGAAGCTTAAGTCCAACCTTACACATAAGGAGAAATAGACAATGACAGGTAATGGTTTAAATAAAAGCCAGATTTATTTACAACATTCTTAGTGCTATTTCAAATCAATCACAATCAATCCATCTAATAAAATTCTAAACAAGAATGCCAAGACTTCATATTGGAAGTAATAGTAACTTCATCGCTTTGTTGAGTCCTCGAAGTACATCAAATACATTGTGACTGCTACTCATCGAAACTTCTTACACTCCCAGACTTCCTTTCAAGCATCCTACTCACTGCCTCTCCAAAAATGTTCTACCTCCTCTCTTCAACAAATTGTTCCGTCTCTACCCCTCACTCAAAGAGCCGCTATCCAGTGCTTGATTGGCCCTGCAATTTTCTCTGCTCAGGGTGCTGGTGGTAAGGGACATAGATCTGACCCATTCTTGCTGCAATATCATTGTTCCCAAACCATGTGACTGTCCTCCTTTTTGTCCTTTGGTGGGAAACCATCGAGTAGTGGTCCAGAGGTTTTCACTAGGGCATCCTGTGTTGTGTCCGATTCCCAGACTTGGCACCAGCTCAGGATGTGCTGAGTGAAAAAGATGAATGCACTCACTGTGGTTGACAGCAGCTTTCGGTGCTTTGCTTAAGGGCAATATGAGCCCCTTTATGCAAATTAGTTCAGGTATGCTGGCTTCACCTTGGATTCCAACATCCAGCATGGCAGGTAAATGGTATTGCCTTGTTCTGTGGCACCTCGAATAGAAAGAATCCTGTGTCTTCAGACTGTCAGACAATGAAACTAAGAGTAGAATTGTAGAAACGGTTCTAGGTGAATATGAAAAATCCATGTAGACATCTCTATATACAACAGGGGAGGGGCAGGGGGAGAGAGAGAGCACTCCAATTGGAAAAAATTAAATGTGAACACTAAAAATATAAGCATCTTGTATGAAATATAAAAACATCATTATGTATTCATTGTGCACAAGACCCTTTGGGCTACCTGCTGAAAGTACAGCTTGTTTGATAGTTCCAAAAGTCTATAAATCTCAGAGTTCCTCAAGTAAAATGTCCTTGCATTGAGTATTAGTCCGAAGAGAAACGGAAAAGTTTTTACAGAGTTCAATAATTGTCTCTGAAAAGAAATCACTGAGGTTTAAAAGTGTTAATGCATTCACAATCAGTTCCTTTCTGGCACCATAGTTGGCAGCTCTTATGACACTTCACATTCTGAGCTGGGTGAAACTTTCTTGGGATGCGTAAACAAAAAAAAAATGGGGTAAATATCCATTCTTGCGACATAAATATTGATATAAAAACAAAGACTCATATTCACACAATAAATCTTAACATATTAATCATCATTCTGCTAACTCCACTATATCTAAAATAAAAATACAAAATATCATGCCACATTAATGGTCAGAATAAGCTAATACACAACTGCTCCTGCAACTATACAAAAGATGTGTACTGTAGAGTACATGTCTTTTGAGAGTATACATCTATAGTACATGTCTGTATACTGTAGAGTGCCCCTCAGAGATAAAACAATAACCCAGCTGAACTTGACAACATGACTAATTGTTTGGCCTAGTAGATATAATGTGATAGATTCTAGCCTAAAATATTAATTTTTGCCACAATACATTTGCCTTTAGCCCTAGAAAATCAGATTATGTGACTAATAATTTTTTTTACATTATCTTTTTAATAAAATAATATGTGCCATTTGTTTACCACAGTTTATTAGCTTAGTATCCTGTTTATAACTGAGCCAGATAGGTAGTTGTTTGGTCTTGTGCAGTGTTTTTCAAACTTTGTGTTGTGACCTATCACTGAGTCATGTGAGATTATTTATTGGGTTATTACTAGAGTTTAAGCAACCATGTGAAAATACATAGTAGGGCATAAAATTTTAAAGTATTCCAGTTCTCTATACAATTTTATTCTAAAATGTTGATGTATACACTGTTGTTATCCAAATTGCCCTGCCTAGAAAGAATGGACAGCATGACCTTATGTTTTGCATGCAGAGTTCTGATATATAATGGGCATAAATGATTTGCATGTCTAGCTGATTGACACAATAGAATGTCCAAGTATTCAGTATTATACTGACATAGGAATCTGAAGGGACTGAAAAAGGGGATAAACATCAGTGGGCAAAAAAAATGGTGAGCGAATGACATGCAGAGAAGGTGCAATGCCTTTAGCATGAGTAAGATGACATTATGTACAGCTGACCGAATTTGAAAGGGGTCAGATCATTGGGCTGGCAAAAGCTGGATGGTTAATACACCAAATTGCATTCATCAAGTTGTGATGCCCGAAGAGTTGGATACTGTCCACACCATTCGGGCACAACAATGGGTACAGAAAGGTACCTGGACACATTGTCAAGGCTTTGGCGGAACCCTGACAGAAAAATGGTGAAATGCAGGCGACAAAACATGAAATGCAAAAACGCTGCCTGTGCAATACATCATCATCATCCTCAAGCAGCCATGGGCTACGGAGGTCCAACCAGACAGTGCAATTTAGTTCTCCAAGCAAGTCTATCCTGAGCTACATCTACTGCATCCGGCCACTGCACACCAATTCTAACAAGGTCCTGTTTGACATTGTCAGCCCATTGCATCTTAGGTCTCCCACTCTTTCTGAGGCCTTTGGGCACACTGTTCATAACCCTATTTGCCAATCTATAATTATCCATATGGTCAACATGGCCAAACCAACGGAGTCTTCTCTGCACAATATGCGCTTAAAGGAGGTTGCAAACTCCTTTGCCTAACCTCATCATTAGTTACAAAGTTGAACACCTAATGCCCAAGATATTGCGCAAGCATCTGGAATCAAAAGCATCTAGTTTCCTGTTATTTTGTTTACAAAGTGTCCAAGTTTCACTACCATAACTAACCCTAGAAAGAACCAAACTATTATACAGTCTAATTTTAGTCTTTAGGTGTATACGCCTATTTCTCCACACTCTCCATAGATTCTTAAAAGTCCCGGCAGCAATCCCTATTCGTCTGTTAATCTCATGTCTCACATCACCATTATCTGTTACATAGCTCCCAAGATAATTAAACTGTGACACCTGCTCAAGACTTGTGCAATACACCATCAACAATGGCAAAACATTTTATTGGCAGTATTATGTAAAGTTGGCATTTTTGTTGATGTGCAATACACCATCAACAAAAATGCCAACTTTACATAATACTGCCAATAAAATGCAGCAAAGGTGTTACTGGTAAAAACGGCATAGAACAAAAGCCACCTTTGCTAAACACTGTGAATGAAAATGTCCCTGTACAAAATAGCGTGAAAAAAATGCTGCCTCCAAAAACAATTCCTGTATGTAAATAACACTGAGAGAAAAAATGACAATGATTAGATATAAAGCAATCTATAAAAATGCCACTCAATAATTTTCTTTGAGTAGCTTGTTTTCAAATAACTATTGCTACTGAGATGCCAGTGGGTCCCCAACCTTCTCTGAGCCTTCGGGGTCCTTGTGACCTGGCCATTTAGCCCATGTGTGCACAAAATTCCTTCTTAGAGGTAAAACAACCCAGGCTACTGAGATGCCTGTTTCTTTCTGATTGATTTGTATATTTGGTAAATTAATAGTTCAAAATTCGGGTGTGTAAATTGCTCAATAAAAATACTAAAATCACCTTTAAACACTGGTATAAAACCTTGTGTACTTTAAATCAATATCTTGTTAATAAAATTGCAACACAAAGTCAAGATGAAGGTTGAAAAGTCAAAAGGCACTTGAATTGTGATACACTTTTTCTTTAAGCAGTCCCCACAGATAAGTGTTGGGTGATATGATGTCTGGTGAATTTGAAGGGAATAGATAATTTGTCCCTCTGGAGATGAGACGAGTTGAAAAGTACCACTGGAGGCTCTGCAATGTATTTCTACCCATGTGCTCTGTAGCTCTATCATGTTGGAACAACTGTGTACCAAGAGGCAAATTTCTTTCTCAGCAAAAGCATTTCATATCATGCAGAAAGGTATCGATAATCTGCTGTAGGTAATGTGTCTGATTCACAGGGATACATTTACCCTGATTATCATCAGTGAAATAAGTTCTGATAATGGTAGCTAGGTAGTCACTGGAAGGAGAGCTATGCACCAATCCCCTGTGATGATGCATAGAACCGCACAGGTCTAGCACCTAATGTCCGACCTCGCCTTCTCGTGGTGCAGACCGTTAGTACCTTTCAAAAGAGCTACTCTCTTGTGGAAGTGAACGGAAGGGGAGGGCTGCCAGATTAGTGTGGCCTACTGATCTGGACAACTATGGCTACTTTTCTTTTTTTTTTCTACCCTGCTGAGGAGTGGTCAACCACACAGGGTCCTGGTGCTGACCATATAAACCCACTGGACTGGACAGATATATGGCTCTGAGCTTGATAATGGATCCTGATTTTGCTGCACTGGTGGGCTTCTGTGGAGGGAAAATCTTCCACTGTGTTTTCTGTTTGTTTGTGGGTTGACAGCCCCAAGTGAATAGATTCACAGGATATGTTTATCAGCTGGTGGATAATCCTGAGCAGAGGTCATCGCAGGCACCTGAACTCTTTGCTTCTATTGGCATCGTCAAATTCTACATTGGAGGAAATCTTCCAGTGTAGATGGCTTCAGCCTTTAGTGGTGGGGGAACGGGTCTTTGCCCCATGTCTGCGATTAGGGGGCTGTTTGATATTGTCAGCATTCCCTCTCTCAATAAACATAGTTTCTTTAAACATCCTACTAACCATTTTCTCTCCATAGGTAGTTGGAATGTGAGGACTCTGCACAGAGCTTTTTCTCTTGATGTCCTCACACAAGAATTCCACCATTATAATTTAGATATTCTCGGCTTGCAAGAGACCAGATGGACAGATAAAGGTCAGATTCTTAAAAATAATCTTAAATTTCTCTTTTCAGGGAGGGACGACAATAAGCATCACCAAGGCGTGGGTCTGCTTCTCAGCAGACACGCTAGTGATGCTCTTCTAGGATATGAGTGCGTTAATGAAAGGTTTCTTACAGCAAAATTTCAGACAAGCATTAAATACCTCAATGTTAGCTCCTGTTATGCCCCCACTGAGGATGCCAATGAGGATGAGAAGGATAGGTTTTATGAACAACTTCAGGATATTTTGAATTCTGTCAAGAAAAGAGATATTACCCTTGTTCTTGGTGACTTCAATGCCAAAGTTGGTACTGACTCTGACCTTTGGGGAGGGGTGATTGGCCCTTTTGGTATTGGTAGCTGCAATGGCAATGGGCAACGTCTCCTACAGGTAAGTAAACTCAATGGTTTCAGAATAACTAACACATATTACAAACACCGCGACATACATAAGTACACATGGGTTTCACCTGATGGGCTGCATAGGAATATGATTGATTATATATTAATTAACAGCAAATGGGCTAGTTCTGTTAGGAATACCAGGGCATATAGGGGAGCTGAAATTGGATCTGACCATTACCTTGTTAAAAGTGTGTTGCAACTTAAACTTAAAAAGTGTTGTGCTAGGGTTAAAAAATTTGCTTTTAATACTGAAGCTCTGAAAGACCCAGTTATAGCCAATGCTTACCATGATAGGTTACTTAGTCATTATGACAGTCATGGTATGCTTCTACTGAAGTTGAGGAAGAATGGGATCATTTTAAACAGCTTTTTTGGACACTAACAGTACTCTTTTAGGAAAAAAGGAGCAGAAGAGGAAGAATTATCTGAGTGATAAGGCACTGAGCTTATTTTGGAAAGAAAGAACTGCAGGAATGTCCTTAATCAATACCCTACTAGTACTAATAGAAAACATTACAGAGAACTTAATAAACGTGTAAAAGATCTGTTAGCTGCTGATAAGAATCTTTGGCTGACAAAGCCGAGGAAGCTGTTAGACAGCACAACAGCAGAGAGCTGTACCAGATAGTTAATGTTTTGTGTGGTAGAAAACGGACAGGTATACAGGGATTGAAGGATAAACAAGGTAAGGTTATAGAAGGTGAGGATTCTGTCATGGCTAGGTGGGCTGAGCATTTCAGTGATATTCTAAACAATGCGGTTAGTTCTATTCCCATTGTTTGCAATGATGATAGATGCATTGGTGGCTTTAATGTTGGCCCTATAACACAATCTGAAGTTATTTTGGCTGTTTCTAAACTTAAACTTCATAAATCCCCAGCGGTAGATGAAATTACTACAGAAATGCTTAGAGCTGGAAATGTTTCGGTTACCACTTGGATGACTGAAATTCTGAATATCTTTTATGATAAAGGCATGGTTCCTAAGAATTTTACCAGAGCTATTGTTATCCCTATTTTCGAAAAAGGTGATCGCAGTTCTTGTGATAACTATAGGGGTATTAGCCTACTCTCTGTTCCAGGTAAAGTTCTTTCCATGATTGTGCTTAATAGAATTAAGAATCTGGTTGACAGTCAATTGCATGATGAGCAATGTGGATTCAGAAGTGGTAGGGGATGTGTGGATCAGATATTTTCATTTAGGCAGATTCTTGAGAAATGTTTAGAGTTTCAGAAACCTTTGGTTGCTAGCTTTGTTGATTTCAAAAAGGCTTTCGACTCTGTTGATCGTCATAATTTGTGGTTGATTGTGAAATCATATGGTATACCAGACAAGTTAGTTAACATAATGAAAGCTCTCTATAATAACACTGAGTCGTGTGTTAGAGTTGGTAAGGCTTGTAGCAATTGGTTTAGCATTACTTCTGGTGTTCGACAAGGGTGCATTTTGTCTCCTTTTCTCTTTAGTTTGGTTATTGATTATGTTATGCGAAATTCACTTCGAGGGAAAGATTTTGGCGTTAAATGGGCTGGAGATACGAAAATTTCTGATTTAGATTATGCTGATGATTTGGCCCTTTTGGCAAATGATGTTGATGAGATGAACTCTTTCATTCGACTATTGATGAGACTGGTAGTAGAGTAGGTTTGGTTATAAACAGAGAAAACTAAAGTGATGAAAATTGGTCAGGCAGGCTGTGATTCAGTTAATCTGAATGGTTGCAGTCTTGAGCAGGTGTCACAGTTTAATTATCTTGGGAGCTATGTAACAGATAATGGTGATGTGCGGCATGAGATTAACAGACGAATAGGGATTGCTGCCGGGACTTTTAAAAAACTATGGAGAGTGTGGAGAAATAGGTGTATACACCTAAAGACTAAAATTAGGCTGTATAATAGTTTGGTTCTTTCTAGGGTTAGTTATGGTAGTGAAACTTGGACACTTTGTAAACAAGATAACAGGAAACTAGATGCTTTTGATTCCAGATGCTCACGCAGTATCTTGGGCATTAGGTGGTTCAACTTTGTAACTAATGATGAGGTTAGGCAAAGGAGTTTGCAACCTCCTTTAAGCAGCATATTGTGCAGAGAGAGACTCCGTTGGTTTGGCCATGTTGCCCGTATGAATAATTATAGATTGGCGAATAGGGTTATGAACAGTGTGCCTAAAGGCCTCAGAAAGAAGGGGAGACCAAGGATGCGGTGGGCAGACAATGTCAAACAGGACCTTGTTAGAATTGGTGTGCAGTGGCCAGATGCAGTAGATGTAGCTCAGGATAGACTTGCTTGGAGAACTAAATTGCACTGTCTGATTGGACCTCCGTAGCCCATGGCTGCTTGAGGAGGATGATGATGATGATGAAGACTATGCCCAGAGATGGTGACTTTCATGCTATGGTAAGGACAATCCATGACCTCATGTAGTTTCTGGAAACCCAGGAAACTCATTTTCAGCTTGTTGATGCATCCCTGCAACAACATATGGCATTTGTCAGAAAACCAGACATTGCAGAAGAAATTTTCGTCTTCGTAAACATTAGCGAGAGTCTGAGCACAAAACAAATATCTTTGTATCAGTTCTCATAGCTTCTGTTTAACTTGCAAGTGGTATGAAAAAGCCACCATCTCATGAACTATTCTTTGCACAGATGTTTTCTTCATGGTCATTTCTTATTCTATTTGCAGAATTTTGTTAAGCACCTTCCTCATATTCTCATTGGCTGTGGCAGTTCTTTTCTTCCCAAACACTGCTTCCATTGAGGTTCCAGTCTCTCAGAATGTCAGAAGTTGGGGATTGTTTGTTAAATTTTTCCTCAAAATGCTCATTGCTGTTTTCATCCTTGGTCCTTCTCAATGCTCTTGCCCATGTGTGTAAAAATAAATGCCAGTTTATTAAGTTTAAGTTCAAAGGTTATATTGACAATCATTAATTTAAATTCTTTTCTGCAGTAATGCCACTAATAAATAAGAAAGAACCCTCCTTTAATTGGCAAGAGAAATTGCCTGACACCCAAGCTATCCAGAAAAATAATAACTTACTTTTTGAAGGGTTACACAGTATAGGTTATTCTGGGCTATACTGTAGAACATGTGTGGCAAAAAGGAATTGAGCCTCACATATATTAATAATAAAAATAAATACCCCCTCAAGCAGCTGCTTGCCACATACCCACTCACCAATCAAATGGTGGCACAGTATAGGTTATCTGGGCTATACTGTAGAACATGTGTGGCAAAAAGGAATTGAGCCTCACATATATTAATAATAAAAATAAATACCCCCTCAAGCAGCTGCTTGCCACATACCCACTCACCAATCAAATGGATTCAACACCTGCTTAGGCTGGATTTTTCTTGATTTAACTGCTTTCGTGTTTGAATCGGGGAATGGTATCAGTGTTACACCCATTTGTATAAGATGTGTTTTCATCCTTGCTGTAAAATAGTAATTGAATGCAATTATATTCATCATGATAATGCTCCTTTTCTTTCAGCATTATTAGTGAAGTAATTTTTGGCCCAAACCAAATTACAACAATGGAACATATGATTTCATGAAAGGGACGCATTTTGATGATATGGAGCACGTAGAGAGAGGCATACAACAGTGCACTTAAAAAGCTTTCCCAAAGAGAACTTCCAAAACTGTTTTGAAGCACGGAAGACAAAAATGAAGAAGTGCATTAGGCTCAACAGGGAGTACTTTGAAGGAGACAAACTTTGATTTCTGTAATTTTTCAATATTAAAAGTTTTATTAATGTTGTCTCATTTTTTTTTTGCCACAACTCTACACCATTTCTGGCTGCTCCATTAACATGGTGATGCAACATTGCCCCAAAGCTACTCCTTATCAATCATAAAGTTTTTAACCAGAGTGATTATTTTAATAAGGAAAGTGAAAACCACTAGTTTTTATTTCATCAAAATGAATTTTTTAATATTAATATTCCGAAAATATTTCTTGGTGAAAAAGAAGTTTTAAAAGTATGAAATGCTTTTCAACCTAGATGGAGTGGGAATGCCATGACATTTAGTCCACAAAATTTATTTGCTTTAAAAATGTAAAAAAATAAATTGCTTTGTGTCTTGTTAATCATATTATGAAACTGCAGCTATGGAAAAATATACACTGATGTTATTATTATTTACAATCATATTAGTAAATACATTATGTTGAAAAAAAGTTTTCAGACACTTCCATGTTATGTGAATAGAAAGTCACTTTCAAAGCTCCCTCACATTGAAAATAAACCTTTTACACAAAAACTGTTATTGGTGATAAATTGTAGATGCCACTCAAATCTCTCAAATATATTTCCCACAATATTCGTTTAATATTTAAAGAATGAATGGAAGCTGAAGCATTTATCTTCAACTTTTGACACTTGTGAAAAAAACACTTCAATAGATAAAACACAACTCTTCTAACAATTTTTCACTAACATAAATTAAATATCTGAAGTTTGTATGACGATTTTTTTAATATTTCATCAATTTGGAGGCAATGTGATAGTGTCAGTTTTCAACAATCTTTGATCAATATTTAAAGAGTCATTGAGGTGGGACCATTTAACAGCAGACAAGACTTTCACATTGCCTACAAATTGATGAAATCTTAAAAAATCGCCATACAAACTTCAGATATTTAATTTATGTTAGTGAACAAATTGCAACAAATTACTTCAGTTTCCATTCATTCTTTAAATATTAAACAAATATTGTGAGAAATATATTTAGAGAGATTTGAGTGACATCTACAATTTACCACCAATAACATTTTTGCATAAAAGGTTTATTTTCAATGTTAGGGAGCTTTGAAAGTGACTTTCTATTCATATAACATGGAAGTGTCCGGACAATTTTTTGAACATAGTGTATTTTGATTTAATTACAAATTGATTTAAAATTTATGTTATGAAATAGTGATTAAAAAGAGTTTACTAATAATATGTTTCCTGCTACATTTAGGGTCCAGTAATCATAGCCAGTTCTCAGGGTGGTGTAAATATTGAAGAAGTAGCCAGGGATAACCCAGAAGCAATAGTAACAGAACCCATTGATATTACTGTAGGTGTATTGCCAGAACAAGCACTCAAAGTAGCTAAGCATTTAGGTTTTCATGAAAATAATATCAGTCAGGTAAAATATATTTATTAAATATTTAGGTTAAAATGTTTAGAATGGCAATAGGTATTCAGCAAGTTTTGGAAATAAATCACAACGTGTAAATGGCAGAAACAAATTACATATATCTTATATTGTTACTGCTGTCAGTGTATTTTTTCATGTAATTGCAAATAAGTAAGTCAGTAAGAATTTTTACTTTGTAATACACTTGTAGTCAAAGAAATTCCCTTCATCATTTTAATACTTCATTAATTATGTGCATTGTTAACCCTTCCAGTATCCAGGTCGTCTATACGTTTGTAGAATCTGAATTGAGAGGCCAAGAACATATACATACATTTTTTGTACAACAAAAATATATCAATTTTTTAAAAGTAAAAATTGTCATTGTCATTTTTTTATATATATATTATAAAAATATATAATTCAGGCTTTAAAAATAATATTTTGTTTTTTAATTTGATGCATATTTTATTAAACTACAATATAAATAATTTTATAAAGCCATCTGATTGCCATTTCTTAGAAGCACTAAACGGTATTACCGATTTGCTTGTTAACGTTCCTATTTGTTGAAGCAACCTTGTGATTTAAGCTCACAAGTTTGATTTTAGCTATTATCAACAAATTTTTCCTTAAATTTTCGAAAATCACCTAAAAATTGCTATTTTTAAAAACTATAGATTTTGGAAGTAATTACAAAATATGTACCGCAATTTTTTTTTTCCCTGTTTCCACTCTTTTCTGTCATAAACCTATTTCAGTGTTCCCAAGTTATTTTTATTATTTTTTCCCAGCATTCTATGCATCTTTCACGCCTTAAAAATTGAAACTGGAAGTAACACATCCTTCTTAGAAATTCTGGTTGCAACTGCATTTAATTAGTTATGCTTCACTGAGGCAACAAGATGCAGGTGGCTCACACATGATATCTGCATTGTTCCGGGTGCTGTGTTTTTTTTTAAGTTTTGGTCCAGCATATTGGATACTCTTTGTAAAGTTAGTATTTTTTTTATATTTAAACCTTTGTTAGTTTTATTTCAGTAGATTTATTTTTGGAAATTAGTAGTCTTTTGGCCGACCAATAGGTATCGATTTTTTCATGCTACATCGTATGGCCAGCCACAACTTGTTGCTATGGATATTTTAACATCGCATTAGACTATATGTTAATTTTTATTTTATTATTTATTACTTTTCCAGTAAAACTTTGATCTAGTATCATTTTCTGAAAATAAATGAAATCTTGGATATGGAAGCAAATTAATTTCTGTAGATTTACTTCCATTAATTAGCGATTTTTAGATCAGTTGATTTATTGATTATTGATATATTTTTCCAGGCTGGCTAGATTGGAAGCTGGCTTTTAAGGTTATATGTAATTTTTATTTTATTATTTCTTGTTTTTTTAATAAAAAAACTTTGAGCTTGTACCGTTTTCTGAAATTGAATGTCTTGGATACGGAAGCAAAAATAGACTTCCTTGTAATGACAATCATGTGGGAGGGCAATTTCGGGAAGGCTTGGTGCACAAACCTTTCTGCACTTAGCCAAGATCGTCAAACTTCAACACCCAAAGAAAAAAAAAATCATAATATTTAATAAAAAAAAGCAGCCAAGGAAGTTTTTTCTATTTCATAACCAGTTCAGAAAATCCCATGAATGTGAGAAGTCCAAGTCATGTTGTATAACACTGGCCATGTTTAAAATATATGATACTGAAAAGAATTATTAAAAGAAATAAAAATCATATTTCTGGTTGAATATTATTTGGGAGGAAATTTCCTTTTGATAAACATACAATTTAACTATTTTTATTCGTCAGGTTTTCTAAAGTGAAGCCTTAATTGTATAGTGCGATCTTTTTTTCACCATATCACATTGAAAAAGGCTTATTAAAATCAATATGCTTGGAAATTTATTTATATTATTTATTTTTATAAAATTCGTAATTAAATTCTGTTTAATTTGATATATAACGTGACCTATTTCTGTTGATTGGTAATTCAAAAAAAAATTATAGGTGACTTGTTTATTTGACTTAGCACAATTGGCTAAAAGCCTGGAATTTTCTCAAAGTATGGTACTGAGAAAAAAATTGCAAAACAAGAGAAATATTTACTTAAAACCAAAAAAAAAATTTTTTTGTTATTCAGAAATATATATCCATTCTATTCATGTGCATTATAATAATTTCTGTCTATTAGTTTTTTTTTTTTAAATAAATTTTTATTTGCATTGACAGATGCATTTTTTTACTACATGACTCTAAAAAAGTGCTATTAAAATAAAACATATCATGTTTTTTGTTAAATACTTGATTTTCAGAAAATCCAGAATTAAATGCTGATTAATTTGCTATACAACATGCCATAAGTCCTTTCATTAGTTATTTGGCAAAAAAGTTCTGAAGTTCAAGTTTTCTTTTGGCTGAGCATAGTGAGAAAATAGCTTGGCCCCTGGATGGAAACCTGTTTTTCATCCTGGACACTGGAAAGGCTAAGAGTCAATGGAATAGACTTTATTCAGTAGCAGGTCAACAAATCTTGGTTATTTCACATCAGTCGATGTACATCCAGGTGTTGTGATCAGGGAAAGTTCTTTGGATGTCCTGGCTTTTTCGATAGCAGAAACACACATAGAAGCTCTATTTTGTCAACAAGATAAATGACAAAAAAGTTAAAAGTTTCAAAAAATAATTCTTAAAAGGCACCAAAAGTTAAAAACTTTTAATGGCTCGACTTGAGTTTCGTGACCTCAGTCATCACTTTTTCAAGGGCATATCACAGTGCTGTAGGCACGCGACAGCGTTTACTTTATCCCTCATGCACTATGGGATTGTTCACTACAAAGAGGAGGGGTTCATTCTGTGAGCTGTTGGGCTATCATCCTTTTCATGCAGTGTTATGTTTTCATCTAGCAGTAAGTGCTGTGGTAGCAGTGGGTGGTAAATTTCTTCATTGATACATTTGTCTCTGTTGCAGTATATAACCAGTATATAACAATTTGCTCAAGGATGTCTAGTTCCGAATGTGTTGGAGGAGCATATAGAATTTTGGCCCCAGCAAAGTCCAGTACTTTTTGGGGTTCATTTTTTATTTTTTTTGCCAAAGTGGTATTAATGTTGCCTTTTATTATATCATTTTGATGGTCCTTCAGTCTTGTTTCAAAAGTCCGCTTGGTCTTCCCATAGTAGTCGAATACTTCGCATGTTGGTTGATGGTATCTATGACAGATATTTTGTAAACTCCACCAGTGAGGTGTATATAGTCACGATCATTTTTTACTTTCACTAGGATTGAGTATTTAGTAATGGATGGTATTTTTATGTTATATGGGTGTACTTGCATCATTCATTGCTTCAGACAGCCATGGAATATTTGGTATAGGGGATGTATATTTACATGCCTATTCTGCACCCTGGGTATTTGGGTGCCTTGTTAGACTTTGAAGTTGCACCACCTCTTGACAGCTCTGATCCATTTTTTGTGGTAACTTGCTTTAGTGGCGACATTTTAGTTTTCTTAGAAAGCAATCCGAGTTGCAGTTCCAAAGTTTCCTGCAGTCTAAAGTAGGTCATGTAGCAGGTGCAGTTGAGTGCGATGACCTTGTTATTGCTCACACTTGCAATAAAGTGACTCTTTTAGTGAATGTTTACAGAAAGAAACCTTTGTAGATATAGGATAATGCATGCATCTATCAAGTCAGTATTAACCTTCATTTTCATTTCCATGGATTTATTTCTGCAAATTATTGTTTTTTTCATCAGCTGATCTGTCAAATTTTTTTGGGGTTATGCTACATCGGATGGCCGGCTTTACAAGTCATTGTGGATATTATTTAACATCACATTAGGTTAATGTTAAGATTTCTTTTATTATTTCGTTCTGTTCTTTTAAAAAAACTGATCTTTTATCGTTTTTTGAAAATAAATCGGGTATTGGATATGGAAACTAAAAGGACTTCCTTCACACTGTAAGTTGTTTACATCGCTGATATAAGTTAAAAACTTCCTCCCAGCAAATTAGATATTAAACTCACTGAGTAAAGTTAATATTTTATTTCCTTTTTTTTATAACTAAACCTTAGTTTTCATTTCTGTAGATCTACTTTATTTCCGTAAATTACCGATTTCTTTTCTGTTGGCTGATCTTTCTGAGTTATGCTACATTGGATGGCCGGATTAAAAATTGTTGCAGATATTGTGGATAATATATAATTTTACTATTTTTATTCATCAGGTTTTCCAAAATTAAGCCTTAATTATGTAGTCAATTCAATTCAGTTATTTTTATTTTTGATATAAATGTACATTATTACAATGTAAATAACCCAAGAATATATGCTTATCCAGGTTATTGTAATAATTAACACAGGAATAAAGTAATAACATATACAAGGCACCCACAATCTTAAACATCTTCAATGATAGTTGAGTGTGCAATAACAGAAAAGTATACAAATCCTTTTATCGAACAACAGTGCCAAATACATATAAGTGATTTCATTTTTCTATGCAGATAATTTTTGTGTTTGTATAGACATAAAAGTGAAAATTCAAGGAGCTAGCTTAAAGTATAAAAGTAAGGCTACATGTCAATTATATTTTGGAGGAACTGTTTCAGTTTTTCTTTATATATGGAATATCCACAAATGTAATTTCTGAGATCAGGTGATAAGGAATTAAATAAGGTGCAAGATATAAATAGTGTTTGTGAAGTATTTCTTTTTTTGCTTTTGGAACCACGTATATCATTTCTTAAACAATATTTATAAGTTGTCATTTGAAATTAAGAATTATGTTTATAAAGATAATATTGTACGTATAAAGGTGTCATAAAGGAAATATATTTAATTCACAGTATTTATCATATATGTTAAAATTTTGTTTTGTGGAATGGTTATACTCTTTATTATTTTGTTTTGCAACCTAAGCATAATTTTAATGCAGTTTTATATGTTCCACCATAGCATAATATTCCATAACTCAAGGCAGACTGGATCCAAGAAAAGTACCCTTAGTGTATCAGTATTCAATATTTTTCTTAAATAGTACAATCTGTAAAGTATTGATCTAACTTTTTTGGTCTGCTTATTTATGTAAGGTTTCCAGCTTAAATTTCTACCAATTTTTACTCCAAGATAATCAATTTCTTCGACATTTTCTATTGGATTACATTTACACTCAATGATTTTAGAACAACTAAAGTCGTGAATTTTAATATTAAGAGAACTATTCTCTTTGTTTTTTTAAACAATATAACACGTATTTTGTCTTTGAAATATTGATAGTTATTTCATTTAATTTGAACCAATCCCCAATAACAGATAATTCATTATTAGTAATCCTAACCAGATCATCAAGGTTATCAGCACAGAATGTCACTGCAGTGTCATCTGCAAGTGTATTGATCTTTCCATTTATATTCAAGGAACAAAAATCATTAATAAAAATAAGGAAAAGCATTGGACCTAAAACTGACCCTTGAGGCATGCCACATGTAATAGTCATTTCAGAACTAATAGTACCGTGTATTTTTACAACTTGAGTTGTTATGTAAATAACTTCTGAACCATTGTAGAACAGTGCCTCTGATTCCAATTTGTTCTAGTTTACAGAGTAAAATTCCATGTGACACAGTATCAAATGCTTTTTGAATATCCAGAAACACAGTAAGAGTTTGTTTATTTTTGTCAATATTTTTATAAATGGTTTTAGTAAAATTGAGTAAAGCATCCTCGGCACCTAGCCTTTCCTAAATCCAAACTGATTTGGTGAGAAAAATTTGTACTTTATAAGAAAGTCAGTTAGTCTTTTTTTTGACCAGTTTTCTAAAATGTTCCCAAAACTGAGATTACAGATATTGGCCTATAATTCGAAAATATATTTTTATTTCCCTTTTTATATATAGTTATTACAACTGTTTTTTTCAATTCATCAGGAAAAATTCCCTTTTCAAGAGATAAATTATAAATATAGGCTCATCATCATCATCCTCAAGCAGCCATGGGCTACGGAGGTCCAACCAGACCGTGCAATTTAGTTTTCCAAGCAAGTCTATCCTGAGCTACATCTACTACATCTGGCCACTGCACACCAATTCTAACAAGGTCCTGTTTGACATTGTCTGTCCACCGCATCCTAGGTCTCCCCTTCTTTCTGGGGCCTATAGGCACACTGTTCATAACCCTATTTGCCAATCTATAACTATTCATACGGGCAACATGGCCAAACCAATGGAGTCTCTCTCTGCACAATATGCTGCTTAAAGGAGGTTGCAAACTCCTTTGCCTAACCTCATCATTAGTTACAAAGTTGAACTACCTAATGCCCAAGATACTGCGTAAGCATCTGGAATCAAAAGCATCGAGTTTCCTGTTATCTTGTTTGCAAAGTGTCCAAGTTTCACTACCATAACTAACCCTAGAAAGAACCAAACTATTATACAGCCTGCTTTTAGTCTTTATGTGTATACGCCTATTTCTCCACACACTCCATAGATTCTTAAAAGTCCCGGCAGCAATCCCTATTCGTCTGTTAATCTCATGCCGCACATCACCATCAACAGTTACATAGCTCCCAAGATAATTAAACTGTGACACCTGCTCAAGACTGCAACCATTCAGATTAACTGAATCACAGCCTGCCTGACCAATTTTCATCACTTTAGTTTTCTCTCTGTTTATAACCAAACCTACTCTACTACCAGTCTCATCAACAGTCGAATGAAAGAGTTCATCTCATCACCATCATTTGCCAAAAGGGCTAAATCATCAGCATGATCTAAATCAGAAATTTTCGTATCTCCAGTCAATTTAAGGCCAAAATCTTTCCCTTGAAGTGAATTTCGCACAACGTAATCAATAACCAAACTAAAGAGAAAAGGAGACAAAATGCACCCTTGTCGAACACCAGAAGTAATGCTAAACCAATTGCTACAAGCCTTACCAACTCTCACACACGACTCAGTGTTATTATAGAGAGCTTTTATTATGCTAACTAACTTGTCTAGTGTTCCATACGATCTCACAATGAACCACAAATTATGATAAAAAAACAGAGTTGAAAGCCTTTTTGAAATCAACAAAGGGTAGCAACCAAAGGTTCCTGAAACTCTAAACATTGCTCAAGAATCTGCCCGAGTGAAAATATCTGATCTACACATCCCCTACCACTTCTGAATCCACATTGCTCATCACACAATTGCCTGTCAACCAGATTCTTAATTCTATTAAGCACAATTATGCAAAGAGCTTTACCTGGAACCGAGAGTAGGCTGATACCCATATAGTTATCACAAGAACTGCAATCACCTTTTTTAAAAATAAAGATAATAATAGCTCTATTAAAATCCTTACGAACCATGCCTTGATCATAAAGGATATTCAAAATTTCAGTCATCCAAGTGGTAACAGAAACATTCCCATCTCTAAGCATTTCCATAGTAATTTCATCTACCCTGGGGTTTTATGAAGTTTAAGTTTAGAAATACACAAAATAACTTCAGATTGTGTTATAGAGCCAACATTAAACCACCAATGCATCTATCATCATTGCAAACAGTGGGAGTAGAACTAACCACATTGTTCAGAACATCACTGAAATGCTCTGCCCACCTAGCCATGACAGAATCCTCCCCTTCTATTACCTTAGATTGTTTATCCTTCAATCCTTGTATACCTGTCTGTTTTCTACCACATCATCATCATCATCATCATCCTCAAGCAGCCATGGGCTACGGAGGTCCAACCAGACCGTGCAATTTAGTTCTCCAAGCAAGTCTATCCTGAGCTACATCTACTGCATCTGGCCACTGCACACCAATTCTAACAAGGTCCTGTTTGACATTGTCTGCCCACCGCATCCTAGGTCTCCCCTTCTTTCTGAGGCCTTTAGGCACACTGTTCATAACCCTATTCGCCAATCTATAATTATTCATACGGGCAACATGGCCAAACCAACGGAGTCTCTCTCTGCACAATATGCTGCTTAAAGGAGGTTGCAAACTCCTTTTCCTAATCTCATCATTAGTTACAAAGTTGAACCACCTAATGCCCAAGATACTGCGTAAGCATCTGGAATCAAAAGCATCTAGTTTCCTGTTATCTTGTTTACAAAGTGTCCAAGTTTCACTACCATAACTAACCCTAGAAAGAACCAAACTATTATACAGTCTAATTTTAGTCTTTAGGTGTATACGCCTATTTCTCCACACTCTCCATAGATTCTTAAAAGTCCCAGCAGCAATCCCTATTCGTCTGTTAATCTCATGCCGCACATCACCATTATCAGTTACATAGCTCCCAAGATAATTAAACTGTGACACCTGCTCAAGACTGCAACCATTCAGATTAACTGAATCACAGCCTGCCTGACCAATTTTCATCACTTTAGTTTTCTCTCTGTTTATAACCAAACCTACTCTACTACCAGTCTCATCCACAGCTTGAATGAAAGAGTTCATCTCATCAACATCATTTGCCAAAAGGGCTAAATCATCAGCATAATCTAAATCAGAAATTTTCGTATCTCCAGCCCATTTAAGGCAAACATCTTTCCCTTGAAGTGAATTTCGCATAACATAATCAATAACCAAGCTAAAGAGAAAAGGAGACAAAATGCACCCTTGTCGAACACCAGAAGTAATGCTAAACCAATTGCTACAAGCCTTACCAACTCTCACACACAACTCAGTGTTATTATAGAGAGCTTTCATAATGTTAACTAACTTGTATGGTATACCATATGATCTCACAATCAACCACAAATTATGACGATCAACAGAGTCGAAAGCCTTTTTGAAATCAACAAAGCTAGCAACCAAAGGTTTCTGAAACTCTAAACATTTCTCAAGAATCTGCCTAAGTGAAAATATCTGATCTACACATCCCCTACCACTTCTGAATCCACATTGCTCATCACGCAATTGCCTGTCAACCAGATTCTTAATTCTATTAAGCACAATCATGGAAAGAACTTTACCTGGAACAGAGAGTAGGCTGATACCCCTATAGTTATCACAAGAACTGCGATCACCTTTTTTGAAAATAGGGATAACAATAGCTGTGGTAAAATCCTTAGGAACCATGCCTTTATCATAAAAGAGATTCAGAATTTCAGTCATCCAAGTGGTAACCGAAACATTCCCAGCTCTAAGCATTTCCGTAGTAATTTCATCTACCCCTGGGGATTTATGAAGTTTAAGTTTAGAAACAGCCAAAATAACTTCAGATTGTGTTATAGGGCCAACATTAAAGCCACCAATGCATCTATCATCATTGCAAAGAATGGGAGTAGAACAAACTACATTGTTTAGAACATCACTGAAATGCTCAGCCCACCTAGCCATGACAGAATCCTCCCCTTCTATAACCTTACCTTGTTTATCCTTCAATCCTTGTATGCCTGTCCGTTTTCTACCACACAAAACATTAACTATCTGGCACAGCTCTCTGCTGTTGTGCTGTCTAACTGCTTCCTCGGCTTTGTCAGCCAAACCATCAAGCCAAAGATTCTTATCAGCAGCTAACTGATCCTTTACAAGTTTATTAAGGTCTCTGTAATGCTTTCTATTAGGACTAGTAGGGTATTGATTAAGGGCATTCCTGCAGTTCTTTCTTTCCGAAATAAGCTCAAGTGCCTTATCACTCAGATAATTTTGCCTCTTCTGCTCCTTTTTTCCTAAAAGAGTACTGTTAGTGTCCAAAAAAGCCTGTTTAAAATGATCCCATTCTTCCTCAACTTCAGTAGTAAGCAAACCATGACTGTCATAATGACTAAGTAACCTATCATGGTAAGCTTTGGCTATAACTGGATCTTTCAGAGCTTCAGTATTAAAAGTAAATTTTTTAACCCTAGCACAACACTTTTTAAGTTTAAGTTGCAACACACTTTTAACAAGGTAATGGTCAGATCCAATTTCAGCTCCCCTATATGCCCTGGTATTCCTAACAGAACTAGTCCATTTGCTGTTAATTAATATGTAATCAATCATATTCTTATGCAGCCCATCAGGTGAAACCCATGTGTACTTATGTATGTCGCGGTGTTTGTAATAAGTGTTAGTTATTCTGAATCCATTGAGTTTACTTACCTGTAGGAGACGTTGCCCATTGCTATTGCAGCTACCAATACCAAAAGGGCCTATTACTCCTCCCCAAAGGTCAGAGTCAGTACCAACTTTGGCATTGAAGTCACCAAGAACAAGGGTAATATCTCCTTTCTTGACAGAATTCAAAATATCCTGAAGTTGTTCATAAAACCTATCCTTCTCATCCTCATCGGCATCCTCAGTGGGGGCATAACAGCAGATAACATTCAAGTCTTTAACGCTTGACTGAAATTTTGCTGTAAGAAACCTTTCATTAATGCACTCATATCCTAGAAGAGCATCGCTAGCGTGTCTGCTGAGAAGCAGACCCACGCCTTGGTGATGCTTTTTGTCGTCCCTCCCTGAAAAGAGAAATTTAAGATTATTTTTAAGAATCTGACCTTTATCTGTCCATCTGGTCTCTTGCAAGCCGAGAATATCTAAATTATAACGGTGGAATTCTTGTGTGAGGACATCAAGAGAAAAAGCTCTGTGCAGAGTCCTCACATTCCAACTACCTATGGAGAGAAAATGGTTAGTGGGATGTTTAAAGAAACTATGTTTATTGAGAGAGGGAATGCCGACAATATCAAACAGCCCCCTAATCGCAGACATGGGGCAAAGACCCGTTCCCCCACTACTAAAGGCTGAAGCCATCTACACTGGAAGACTTCCTCCAATAGAAGCAAAGAGTTCAGGTGCCTGCGATGACTTCTGCTCAGGATTATCCACCAGCTGATAAACATATCCTGTGAATCTATTCACTTGGGGCTGTCAACCCACAAACAAACAGAAAACACAGCAGAAGATTTTCCCTCCACAGAAGCTCACCAGTGCAGCAAAATCAGGATCCATAATCAAGCTCAGAGCCATATATCTGTCCAGTCCAGTTTGTTTATATGGTCAGCACCAGGACCCTGTGTGGTTGACCACTCCTCAGCAGGGTAGAAAAAAAAAAGTAGCCATAGTTGTCCAGATCAGTAGGCCACACTAATCTGGCAGCCCTCCCCTTCCGTTCACTTCCACAAGAGAGTATCTCTTTTGAAAGGTACTAACGGCCTGCACCACGAGAAGGCGGGGTCGGACATTAGCTGCTAGGCCTGGCCGGTTCTATGCATCATCACAGGGGATTGGTGCATAGCTCTCCTTCCAGTGACTGCCTAGTTACCATTTACAGTATAGGCTAGGGGTTTGATAATATAATCCTTACACTTTTTTTAAAATGATTTTAGATACCCCATCATTCCCTACACTTTTGTTATCTTGAAATTTCAGAATTATGTTTAATATCTCATCTTCAGTTGTTGGAAATAAAAACATTGTATTATCATTTCGAGTAACGTGATGAATATTTCTATTTAAGCTTTTAGACTGAACTCTCCTAATGTTTTATGTAAGATTAATAAAGTTCACATTAAAGTCATTTACTGATGCGTTGATCTCCACCTCATTGTTTAATTTGTCCAAAGAATTTGGAAGAACTGTGCGTTTTTTGCTATTATCAATTAAATTATTCACAAACTTACATTATTTCTTGCTATCTCCATGACAATTAAAGAAATTGTCTTCTATGATAATTATTTTTAGCATTTACAATTGTCACATTTAGTTTATTTCTAATGATTTTAAAATTTGTCTCGGGAAGATTACATGGATATTTTTTGTGTAATTGATACATTTTATCTCTTAGTTTAATCACATTTCTGATATCATCAGAAAACCAGGGATTTTTGTTATTTATCTTCCTTTTACCGGTGTATTGCTTAGAATATTCAATTTGTACCAGCAATAGATTGAGAAAAACTCTGCAAGCAGAGTTAGGATTATTGTCAAATAATATTGTATCCCAGTTGCATTTCTTTAAATTATTACATAAAACAGAATAGTTTATTCTATACATGATATTATGAAGCTCATTCATAGAAGAGCACCTATCTGCATTGGGAAATTCAATTTTAATAGCTACAGGATAATGATCAGATATATCAGTTCTTACTATTTCAGAACTAATATTAACACCATTTGCATTCCTACAAAAAACATGATCTAGACATGAAACAGTAGTACTTGTTTCTCTAGTTTCACTAGTTACATAGGACTGGAATCCCTGAGATGAGAGAAGATCTAAATATTTATTCACATAATAATTTTTTAATAGTAAATCAATATTGAGATCATCAGTTAGAATTACACTTCTACCTTTAATTCTTTTTAATACAGTACCCAGTTCCTCAACAAACTGATAGGAGTATACTGATGGGAACATAAAAAGCAAGTATATAAAATTCTTGTTTACTTATAGACAAACATAAGGATTCTGTTGTTACCATTTCAATTTCTACTTGCGACAAAATTATAGTATTTTTTGCAAAAATTAATATGCCACCAGCTTTGTTATATTGTCTACAGTTATAAAATTTAAAATAGCCATCTAAATTATATAAACAGACCTCATCACTTTTTATCCAAATTTCAGTCACAATAATTACATCTAACTAATTATTACTGTTATAAACAATTTCTTCAATATGATGGAATTTATGTCTGATACTACGAATATTAATATTTAGCATATTTAACCCATGTTGTTAGCTATATGAAAAGAATTTAATTTATCAGAATCTAAGTACTCAGAAACAATATCATCAAGAAAGAAATCATCATTGATATTATCAGCCATTAAGAGAGACAAAAATCTTACAACTTTATATTCTAATTAAAAGATCAACTGGTCATTCTATCTTCCATCAAAGTATTATTTAAATCAGACACATTTCTAATCCTCCAAATTTTTTAATTTTCTGAAAGCCTCATAAATATTTTTCCTTCCTTAATCCAGACATATTTAAAATTAGAACATTTTGCATACTGTTTAGCCTTAAACAAGAGTTGTTTAATAGTAGGAGTCATATGTTCATTTAAATAAACTTTGGATTTTTTTAATTTTTCGTCAATGTCAGAGCAAGTGTGACTATATTGACCATTTTTGTTTGCTAGAAGCCACTTATCTGTAATCGCTCGGAATTTTACAATTATAGGTTTGATTTTTGATTTATTAGTTGTTGGCACCTTCATTCACTGGAACATTAATTTTATCAGAAATTATGTTCAAGATCAGTGAGACGTTTGTATTTGGCTCCTCAGGCACACCAATAACCTCCAGATTCTGATTTTGAGAATACATTTGTAGATCACGAACTTCGTCTATAACCTTTTCAAGTTTTTACCTTTAAATTTCTGTTTTCAACTCAAAGTTCAGAGTTTATTTTTTTGACCTCAGCAATTTCATTCTTCAGCAGATCATTGCATTAATAAAATCATTGATTTTGTTTGAAGAAAAATCAGCAGAAGTCTTTAACTCCTTAATATCTTGTCTGATTTTGCAGATAGAAGTTTTCAGGAAAAGATCAAGCTTCATACCTGAACTATCATCCTCACAATGTCTTGCTTTTGAGTCTAGCGACATTCTCACACCAGAGCCTAGGTCAGGGTGAGCGGGAAGACGCTTGCATTTCCCACCACAGGAACCGCCATCTTAGCTCATCATGGTCACTTCTTCTGAATCATGAAATTTGCGCTGTAAACACACATACTTTTTCTTCTTGGTTTTACTTAGAGTGCAGATGTCACTATCGGTAAAACCTTCACATGAATAATGATAAGATTGCTTTACATTTAATGCTATTGCATTGCACAAATTCATTAGCTTTTTACCACACATTTTACATAATAAAGGCATGTTGCAAGATTTATTTATTTTTACCATATCATAATGAAAAAGATTACTAAAATCAATATGCTTGTAAATTTGTTTAAATTATTTATTTTTATTAAATTCCTAATTCTGTATAATTTAGTATATAACATGACCTATTTCTGTTGATTGGTTATTTTTAAAAAATATTCTAAAGTTGTGTTGTTTGTCCGACTCAGAACAATTGGCTAAAAGTCTGAAATTTTCTCAAAGTATGGTACCAAGAAAAATTACAAAACAGGAGTAATTTTCTTGCTTCAAAAAAAAATATTAGTTTTTTTGTTATTCAGAAATAAATAAGTTTTCTATTCATGTGCATTATAATCATTTCAGTTTATATATATATTTTTTTAAATAAATTTTTATTTGTGTTGCCAGATGCATTTTTTACTACGTGACTGTAAAAAAGCCCTATTAAAATAAAACGTCATCTTTTTTTGCTAAATATTATGTTTTCAGAAAATCCAGAATTAAGTGCTGATTAATTTGGCATATAACAAGCCATAATTCCTTTCATTGGTTATTTGGCAAAAAAAGTTCTAAAGCTAATTTTTTTTTTTGGCTGATCAGAGTGAAAAAATAGCTTGACCTCTGTATATAAATCAGTTTTTCAGGCTTGACCTGGGAAAGGTTAAAAACATATCAGTCACACAGGTGGCTTGCTGAATGTTTAGCCAAAGTTACCTAATATGCTACTAGCCCTCTAGTAGTGTCTCCCAAAGTTCATATCATTAGTTTATAATTTTAAATATGAAATTCTACATACATACATACAAAATCATCATGCAGCCATGGGCTACGGAGTTCCAACCAGACTGTAATTTTCCTCTCCAGAGGTGTCTCTTTTGAGTTACAGCTGCTGCATTTGGCCACTCTAGGCCAATTCTAGCAAGATCCTGTTTGATATTGTCTGCCCATCACTTCCTAGGTCTCCCTCTTTTTCTGATACCCTTAGGTACACTGTCCATAAGCCTCTTTGCCAATCTGCAGCTATGCATACTGGCAACATGGCCAAACCAATGCAGTGTCTCTCTCTGCACAATATACTTCTCAAAAGAGATTGATGACTCCTTCTAACTTGATCATTACTTACAAAGTCAAGCAACCTAATGTCCAAGATACTGCGTAAGCATCTAGAATCAAAGGCATCAAGTTTCTTGTTATCCTGCTTACAAAGGGTCCATGTTTCGCTACCATAACTAACCTTAAAAAGAACCAAACTATTATACAGTCTAGTTTTAGTCTTTAGGTGTATACACCACTCTCTACTTTTCCATACTGTCCATAGATTCTTAAAAATCCCAGTGGCAATCCCTATTCTTCTATTTATCTTATGCCGCATTTCACCAATATCTGTCACATAGCTCCCAAGCGTTGAGATTTATCTCTGCAAAATTCCCCGCCGTGCCCACGGTCAGTGGGGGACACCGATGGGCTTGGAAAGGCTGCCGTCCGTCGGATGGGACTTTAAGCCGTGGCCCCGTGTGTGGGTGAGCCATACCCTGTGCACGTTAAAGAACACGCTGGATGGCCTTGACGGGAGGCTACCATCTGTCTCCCAACAGCTGTTCCAGTGGGTCCCCTCCCCCAACCTTCTCTGAGCCTTCGGGGTCCATGTGACCTGGCCATTTAGCCCATGGTGTGCAAAAAAGTGCGGCTCAGAGGTAAAACAACCCAACCCAATAGCTCCCGAGATAATTAAACTGAGACACTTGCTCAATAGTACAGCCATTCAAAGCAACTGAAGCACCATCTGCCTGACCAATTTTCATCACTTTAGTTTTTTCTCTGTTTTATCACCAACCCTACCCTATTACCAGTCTCATCAACAGCCCTAATGAATGAATTCATCTTGTCAACATCAGTAGCCAACAGGACCAAATCATCTGCATAATCTAAATCATAAATTTTGAAATCTCTAGACCATTTAAGGCCAAAATCTCTCCCTAGCAAAGAATTTCGCATTACATAATAACCAAACTAAAGAGAAACGGAGACAAAATGCACCCTTAGCTAACTCCATCAGCAATGCTAAACCAATCGCTGCAAGATGTGCCAACTCTCACACATGACTCAGTGTTATTATAGAGAGCTTTCATTACTAACTAATGTATCAAGTATTCCATATAATCAACCATAAATTATGTAGATCAACAGAGTCAAAAGCCTGTCCGAAATCTATAAAGCTGGCAACCACAGATTTCTGAAACTCTAAACATTTCTCAGGAATCTGCTTAAGTGAAATATTTAATCAATACATCCCCTACCACTTCTGAATTAACACTATTCATCACGCAGTCAATCAAATTCTTAATTCTATTAAGTATAATCATGCAAAGAACTTTCTGGAACAGAAAGTAAACTAATTCTCCTATAATTATCACAAGAACTGTGATAACCTTTTCTAAAAATTGGAACAATGATAACTCTAGTGAAATCCTTAGGAACAACACCTTTATCATAAAAAATATTCAAAATTTCAGTCAGCTATGTGACAACACAAATGTTTCCAGCTCTAAGCATTTCAGTGGGATTTCATCCACACCTGGGGATTTATGTAGTATTAATTTAGAGATAACAAAGTGACTTCAGAATGTGACATAGGGCAATTATAAAAGCCAGTAATGCATCTATCCTCATTACAAATGATGGGAGTAGAAATAATCACATTATTTAGAAAATCTCTGAAATGCTCATCCCACCTAACCATCACAGAATCCACACCTTCAACCACCTTGCCATACTTATCCCTCAATCCCTGTTTACTTGTCTGTTGCTTGATGTACACTGTGGATTCAAAAGTGGTAGGGAATGTAAAGATCAAATATTTACATTTAGGCCAATTCACGTAAAACATTAACAATCTGGTACAACCCCTTGCTGTTGTGCTGTCTAACTGCTTCGTCTGCTTTGTCAGCCAAGCTACAAGCCAAAGATTCTTATCAGCTGTTAGCTGATCTTTTACATGTTTGTTAAGCTCGTTGTAATGCCTTCTGTTAGGACTAGTAGGGTATTGATTCATATTAATCCTGCACTTCCTTCTTTCAGAAATAAGTTTCATAGCCTTATCACTCAAATAATTTTGTTTCCTCTGTTCCCTTTTACCCAAAAGAGTACTGTTGGTTTCAAGAAAAGCCTGTTTAAACTGATCCCATTCTTTCTCAACTTCAGCAGTAAGCCAACCACGATTGTCATAATGAATAAATAGCCTATCATGGTATGCTTTGGCTATATCTGAATCTTTCAGACCTTCAGCATTGAAGGTAATTTTCTTAACCTTAGCACAACATTTGTTAAGCTTCTGCTGCAAGGCACTTTTCACCAGGTAATGGTCAGACCCAATTTTGGCTCCCATGTATGATCTGGTATTCCTAACTTGAACTAGCCCATTTGCTGTTAATTAAAATATAATCTATCATATTCCTGTGCAACCCATCAGGTGAAACCCATGTATATTTATAAATGTCCCAATGTTTGTAGTGTGTATTAGTTATTCATAAACCATTAAGTTTACCTACCTGTAGGAGAAGTTCCCCATTGCCATTGGAACTACCATGTCAAAGGGACCTAAAACTCCTGCTCAAAGGTCAGAGTCAGTACCAACTTTAGCAGTGAAGTCACCTAGCACAAGAGAAATATTTCCTTCACAGAATTCAAAATATCCTGAAACTGGCTGTAAAATATATCCTTCTCATTCTCATCAGAGTCCTCCATGGGGGCATAACAACAGATTCAGGTGTTTAATTTTTGTTTTAAAATTTTCTCTAAGAAATTTTTCATTAATGCAGTCATATCCTAGAAGAGCATCACTGATGTGTCTGCTGAGAAGCAAACCTACACCTTGAAGATGCTTTCCATCCTCCCTCCCTGAAAAGAGAAATTTAAAGTTATTTTTAAGTATCTCACTTTTACCTGTCTATCTGGTCTCTTGCAAGCCTAGAATATCTAGGTTATAGCTCTGGAATTCCTGTGTGATGACATCAAGAGAATCTCTATGTAATCCTCATGTTCCATGTTCCTACAGAGAGAAAGTGATTAGTAGGATTTTTAAAGAAACTAGGTTTATTGAGATAGGTAGGGCCAACAATAACAAACAGCCCCCTGATCGCAGCCATGGGGCAAAGACCTGTTCCTCCTCCGCTAAAGGCTGAAGTCACTGACATTGGTAGGAACTTCAGACACCACCTTTTCAAGTGGACTTTTTCAAGAGTCGTGGCCTACCTGAGACACATTACTCCAGTTTAGGATTGACGAAGCCCAACTAGCTAAGTGAGGTTCAGGTACCTGCGATGGCCTCTGATCAGGATTATCTACCAGCTGATATAAGGTATCCCATGCCTCTGTTCACTTAGAGCTGGCGACCCAGAAGCAAACAGAAAACACAGTGGCAGATTCTCCCTCAACAGAGGCCCACCAGTGCAGCAAGTCCAGAATCCATAATCAAGCTCAAATCCATAAACAAGTCCAGTCTAATAGTAATAAACAAGTCCAGTCTAGGTATAAATGGTCAGCACCAGGACCCCGTGAAGTTGACCATTCAGCAGGGTTGAAAAAAAAAAAGTGGCCATAAATGACCATATCAGTAGGCCATACTGAACTGGCAGCCCTCCCCTTCAGTTCCCTTCCAAAAGAGAATATCGTTTTTGAAAGGTACTAACAGCCTGTGCCACGAAAAGGCGGGGTCGGACATTAGGCTCTAGACCTGGCCGATTGTGTCCATTTTCAGTAAAGTTAAGCTGAAATTTTGTAGAAGATGATGTAATGACATGAACTGTGAAAAAAAGTTTGTAAATTGGTTTTCTATTACTATCTGTGTTAAAGCTAACTTGCACATTGTTAAAAGTATTTAGCAGCTGAAGCTTTAAGAAATGTTCTGCTGAGTTTAAAAGAATTACCTTTAACACTGAAGCTTTGAAAGACTCAGATGTAGCCAAAGCTTACCCTGATAGGTTATTTAATCATTATGACAGTCATGGTTTACTTACTACTGAAGTTGGGGAAGAATAAAACAATTTTAAACAGGAGCTAACAGTACTGTTTTGAACTACTTGAAATTAATGTACTGTTTTGAGTAAAAAGAAGCAGAGGACACAAAGTAATTTGAGTGATAAGGCTGTGGAGCCTTATTTCTGAAAGAAAGAATTACAGGAATAATCTGAACCAACACCCTGCTAGTCCTAACAGATAGCATTACAAGGAGCTAATTAACCTGTAAAGGATCAGTTGAATGCTGATAGAAATCACTGGCTTTTGATAGCTTGACTGACAAAGCAGAGGAAGCAGGTAACAATAGTAGAGTGGTGTACTAGATATTTAATATTTTATGTGGAAAGAAGTAGTTTGACACACGGGGATTGAGGGATAAACATGGTAAGGTTATTGAAGAGGAGAATTCTGTCATGGCTAGGTAGGTTGAGCATTTCAGATATATTTTTAACAGCCTGGCTAGTTCTACTCCAATTGTTTCTGATGAGGATAAATGCATTACTGACCTTAATATTGGCCATATAGCGTAATCTGAAGTTACAATGACTATTTTGTAAATTAAAACATCATAAATCACCAATGGGCGATAAAATTACAGCTGAAATGCTTAGGGCTGGGAATGTTTCTATTGTCACATGTCTGACTGATGTTTTGAATATTTTTATGATAAAGATGTGGTTTCTAAGGATTTTATGAAAATTATTATTATATCATTACTATAGGATAATTAGTCTACTTTCAGTTCCAGATAAACTTTGCATTATTGTGCATAATAGAATTAAGAATTTGGTTCAATTGGCGTGATGAACACCGTATATTCAGAAGTGGTAGGGAATGTAAAGATAAAATATTTACATTTAGGCCAATTCACTGGCAGAAATGCTGTGTCAGAAATTTGTGGTTAATAGTTTTATAATCAGTAGGGTCATTAACCTCCTTTAAGTAACATACTGTGCAGAGATAAACTGCATTGGTTTGGCCATGTTGTCCATATGCCTAACTACAGATTAGTGAACAGGTTAATTACAGTGTGCCTAAAGGCCTTAAGAAAAGGGGAAAACCTCAGATATGGTGGACAATATCAGTCTGGTTGGATCTCTGTAACTTATGGCTCCTTCTTAATTGATGGATAGGCAGATTTAACTCCTATAAGCAACATAATTGTTAGCTATTTGTAATCCATTTCACCTTTGTTCATATTGCCATTGTACATTGTAGCAGAATATGACAAATTTGATGTCATAAAACCAGAGTGCAGGTTGAACAAGTATTGAAAATTTCCATTTTGCAAAGAATAGCTGTAGAGATATACATCTAAACTCCCAAAGAATATTTATAGCCACTCAGTATATGGCCATATTATCATAGATGTCAACATTTTTCAATTTAAATAATTCTCTTTCTAGTGGCATTTCAGATTTAAAGTTGTTGCCTGTTTTGCATTTAAGAATCTTTTTATATTTTTCAGTATTTCTATTAACCCATTAATGCCAAAAAATTTTAATGGACTAGTCCAAATAGTGCTATTTCTTAGTCTTTCCTACTCTATACCATATTATGGGCATTGACCCTTTAACGCCCAAAACAGCCAAAAACTGCCGAGATTTTGAAATGGACTAGTCCAAATAGGACTAATAAATATTGAGATAAACTCAGATAAACTCGACAGTTCAACATCCAGTAATAAATAGACACTTTTTGAAGTCGATTTCAATTTTAGAAGAAAAATTTCTGAGCCGGGTGGGATATGAACCCACGACCTCCTGATAACATGTCAGGTGCTCTGGACTACTGAGCTACTGGCTGCCGATCAAGATTTCCTCTAATTAACTCTATGAACATTCCCTTTATGTCACATGTAGGCATTATTTTTAGGCAATTTTTAGCCTTAGCTGCTTTTTATTTGCCAATAGATGGAAAGCATGCCTTGCAATTATGCTAATGATAATAAATATTGAGATAAACTCGACAGTTCAACATCCAGTAATACACTTTTTGACGTCAATTTTAGAGGAAAAATTGTCTGAGCCAGGTGGAATATGAACCCACGACCTCCTGATAACACGTCAGATGCTCTGGACCACTGAGCTACCATTAAAATACCGATAAAAATTTCCTCTAATTAACACTATGAACATTCCCTTTATGTCACATGTAGGCGTTATTTTTAGGCAATTTTTAGCCCTAGCGGCTTTTTATTTGCCAATAGATGGAAAGCATGCCTTACAAGTATGCTAATGATAATAAATATTGAGATAAACTCAGATAAGCTCGACAGTTCAACATCCAGTAATAAATAGACACTTTTTGACGTCACGTGATAAATAACACCTACATGTGACATAAAGGGAATGTTCATAACGTTAATTAGAGGAAATCTTGATTGGCGGTCGGTAGCTCAATGGTCCAGAGCACTTGACGTGTTATCAGGAGGTCATGGGTTCATGTCACACCCAGCTCAATTTTTCCTCTAAAATTGAAATTGATGTCAAAAGTGTCTATTTATTACTGGATGTTGAACTGTCGAGTTTATCTGAGTTTATCTCAATATTTATTATCATTAGCATACTTGTAAGGCATGCTTTCCATCTATTGACAAATAAAAAGCTGCTAGAGCTAAAAATTGCCTAGAAATAACGCCTTCATGTGACATAAAGGGAACATAAAGGAAACATATACTTCAAAAAGCTGAGAAAATAATGTTAAATAAAACAATTCGAAATTTACAAAATGATATATGTAGGAAAGAAAAAGAAGTATATCAAAAGTATCTTGAACTTAGAACCAATAACCTTACACAAGTAATGGGTAGAATAGCATTTAAAATGGAAAAAGAAAAAATTAAAATAGAGAAAACGCACAATAAAAAATTACAAAAATTAATAAAAAAAGAGAAATGGGAATTGTAAGAAATTAAAAGTAGAATATGACAAAAAGGAAAATAATCAGTTTGTAAATTTATCACAGTATCAACTAAATATTGAAGAGAAGCGTATATTGCAAAAGGGAGCAAAATTTGCATATGATAACGAACTTATCGATCCATTTAAGATTATTCCACAGATTGAACAGTCCCTTAATAGCATACCATACAAATATAAAGATAAAGAAATATTTAGGATATACAGGTGTATCAAAAGTTCACAAGAACAGAATAGAAATAAATCAGACAAAGATATAAAGATCCTTAGAGACCTAAACGGTCAAAAAGAGATCAAAATAGTGCTAGCAGAAAACTAATCATGTAGTATTAATGGATAAGAATCAATATGATCTAAAAATACAGGAAGTTCTGAGTCAATTAAAATGTCAACCAATAAATAGTAATCCTAGAAATACAATTTTAAATAAATTACAAAAACTTAAGAACGATCCGTTTTTGCCAGCTGAAATAACTAAACATTGTAACCCTCCAATATACCCTGACGTCCTCCAGCTGTTTGTCAAAATTAAGATGCATAAACAGGATTATCCGTTTTGACCATTAGTCTGCAAAAGAAAAGCCCCAACATATAATTTGGAAGTAGCACTCCAGAAATTTTTTAAGTTATTTTCCCCCATCAAAGTATAAGTTGACCGATTGTCATGATGCTTTATTGAAAATACAGAATACCATTATTACAAAGTCAATTACAATGCATTCATTGGACATCATATCACTGTATCCTAGCACCCCGGTGCTGGTTACAGCAATGCGGCTAAAAGCTGAATGGCTGCGCGTTGCCCGCCCCAGCTCCCCGGAATACTTTAGTGTTTATGAGGTGCTGGAGCTGGCAACCTCTTCCAACTATTTTGATGTAATGGATCACACATGGAAACAAACCGAGGGAGTCCCAATGGGATCACTGCTATCGGGACTAATGGCAGACGTCGTCATGCACCATGTCGAACAAACTGCATTGGCACGATGTGATCTATTACCATCATTATATTTGCGATACGTTGACGATATTTTGGTTTTTTGGCCCCATCCACTTGAAAATTTTAAACAGTTAGTTGAGGTATTTAATTCTATAATGCCCTCATAAAGTTTACCCATGAGCAAGAAGTAAATAAACAATTACCCTTTTTGGACATTATAATAACAAGAAAAGAAACGTACTGTGAAACTACAGTGTACAGGAAAAAAACCCATATACCGAATTACATTCCTTTTAAATCAGCACATCTGATGAGATATAAAAAAGCCTCAATTCTCCCACATTATATTAGGGCGCAAAGATATTGTTCAGAGCAAAGGACATTCGAACAAGAAATTGAATACATCACACAAACAGCCGAGGATGCGGGGTATCCTAAGAAATTATTAGATAAATGGCAGAAAAATGCAAAATTTATAATAATTAAAGAAACGCAAATTAGGGGAGCACAATCACAACATACGGTAAAGTATGCGCATAGCTTCCCTTATATTAAACACGTTACAGATACGATGCAAAACATTTTAAGCAATTACGATTTTACATTACCAGTCAAAACAACAACTACAATTAAAAATTTAGTAATTAATGACAGAGAGGAAATTACCTACAGGGGGATATATCAAGTTAACATCCTAGATCCAGAAGGAAAATTAAAGGGAAAGAATAGCTATATTGGGAAGACATAAAGGCAATATGAAGTAAGAATGAATAAACACAAAATAGATATTCAAAAAGAGCAACTTAATACAGCTTTAGTACAAATGATAATAGAAAATAACATTAAAACGGGAAAAATTAACTACAAAGCATTAGCTGCCCCACAAAATAAGTTCCAACTAGCTTATGCAGAAAAATTATACATTCGTAACTATAAAAATAATAAATAAATACCCCCTCAAGCAGCTGCTTGCCACAGAGGTCTGACAGGAGTCTGTCAGTTTATATACCACAGATAGAAGGTCTGAGAGGATGGCAGGACCTCAGCAGAAAAACGACACATACATCCATGCCTTACCCGGGGCTCGAACCCAGGTCCCTTAGATCAATAGCCAAGCGTGCTAACCACTCGGCCATGGGACGGCTCTTTCATAACTATAATGACACAATATGTAATAATGATATCACCTCGATACCATCTGCATGGAGTCTTCTGTTACGGCAGAAGAAAAGTGCAGAAAAGCTTGCGCATAAGGATGTAAATGATGACGCAATGGAAGACACGCATGTAAGGTAACATACCACAGTATGTGCTCAGAGCCTGAGGAAGCCGCTACACGGAAGGCGTGCGAAATGCGTCGCTCTGTAAGATGATGGGGATTGTGAGTATAACTCCTAGGTGTGGAGTTCAATTGAGCCATATATGATAGTTTTTAATGGATGGTAGTTTTTATTGGTTTTTAAAGTTTTAATGGCTGTTGTTGGAAGTTATAAGTCTGCTTATGATAGTGCTGTTGCAGCCAGTGCAGGGCAGTGAGCACCGAAATTCAGAGAAAAAGTGTGATACCAGGCATGTACAACAGTTTAAAAGTAATCCACTATGAAAAAAGCAGATAATAGCAATACAATTGTAACATTATTGCAACAGACATTAACAACTCAAGTCCGAGGAATCCCCTATTAAGAGCTAGTGGAAATCTGCTATTGTCACCGTTATTAAGATAACAGGACTGACAATAGTAATCTACAGTGGAAATCTGATGTATGTTTATCCATCATTGCTGATATCTCCGATGTAACAGGACTGGTAGCATGTGTTAGAAACCATGACAGTAGTGTCGAGACTAACAGATTAACATCAAATGATGCAGTTTTCCAGCATTTTGCAAGTCTGTGGTAATATTGCCTTTTGTATTTGCTAACTAGTACTCTGTAAGATAGGTTAAAAAAAGTATTTAGTTGGTAGTACTTAGTATATGTTATTATATAACGAAGGTATAGTGATATCTGAGATTTATGATAATACATAAAATGTCCGCATCCTAGCTTGGCGAGCGACATATTGTCTTGCTCAGAGTTATGTATACATCAAATGTAATACTCAATGCGATGCACTGGTGAATCATAGCAGAATTGAGCATAGAGCAGATTGTACAGTATTTATTCGTGTTTTATTAAAGAGTTTGATCCTACTGTGCCTCATAATATTTAGAAGGACATAAAGGGAATGTTCATGGTGTTAATTAGAGGAAATCTTGATCAGCGGCTGGTAGCTCAGTGTTCCAGAGCACCTGACATGTTATCAGGAGATCGTGGGTTCATATCCCACCAGGCTCAGACAATTTTTCCTCTAAAATTAGAATCGATGTCAAAAAGTGTCTGTTTATTACTGCAAATAGGACTGTTTCTTTGTCTTTACTACCTTCTACCCTTTTCTTAGATTTCTTGGGCGTTAAAGGGTTAAGTATCAAGGAACAATAGAAATTGCATATTTTTAAATTATTGATGTGAAAATATTTTTCTCATTATGTTTCTTGCACATCTTATAAATAAGAAACTGTCTTTCACTGTTTCATTTTTTTCCCTGTTCACGAGATTCACATTTGTAGGCCTTGTAATTTGCCAAAGCTTAATTAACATAAACATAACATCATCCTCAAGCAGCCATGGGCTACGGAGGTTCAACCAGACTGTGCAGTTTAATTCTCCAAGCATATCTGTCCTGAGCTACATCTGGCCACTGCACATCAATTCTAACAAGGTCCTATTTGACATTGTCAGCCCACCATATCCTATGTCTCCCCCTCTTTCTGAAGCTTTTAGGCACACTGTTCATAACCCTATTCGCCAATCTATGATTATCCATACGGGCAACATGGCCAAACCAGTGGAGTCTCTCTCTGCACAATATGCTGCTTAAAGGAGGTTGCAGACTCCTTTGCCTAACCTCATCATTAGTTACAAAATTAAACCACCTAATACCCAAGATACCGCTTAAGCATCTAGAATCAAAAGCATCTAGTTTCCTGTTATCTTGTTTACGAAGAGTCCAAGTTTCACTACCATAACTAACCCTAGAAAGAATCTCTTAATTTTAGGCAGACATAATTTGCAGCTGCAAAGACCTTACAGTGGCTGAACCTCCGTGATTTAAATTAAAGACTGCAAAGTTCAAACTCAAATTTATTATTTTAAATACAAAATTCTACATGTTTTTTTTTCTGTTGAAATAGCTTTGTCTTTGCTGACAAAAAAAAAAGGATGAAGGAAAATATAGATGATGAAAGAAGCTGTAGGGAATTTGTAAGATTTCTTTAACTTTATATAAAAATACCATGATTCATCCATTGCAATTACATTTCATGTTTCTTTATTTTGCATTTATCAAATAAAATGATTGTCTTCACTTTTATGTCATCCTGAATTGTACTCTAATATATAAATGGACATATTTTTCTTCCTGAAAATGAGATATTTAGAATGAAGATATTTCTTCCACCACACCAAAAATTAATTTGCTGAATAGGTTTTAAGCTCTTCCAATTGTGTTTGGTGTTACTATGAAATAGTAAACAACTATATTAAACTCTAAATGACATTGTAATTATTATGAATATAATGCTGAAATCTTAGAATGAATCTTATAGGGTGGAAATTTTGATAAGCTTTATTGTAACAATAATTATTATGTTTAAAGACTTTTTTTAAACATTAATAATGACTTCTAAATATTAAGGAAGCTGTGAAGCAGAAAATCATTATTTGATTTAATTGGTTTCCCCAATAAATAAATGTTATAAAGATCTTGCATTTTTAACTTGAAAAATATTAACGGCATATTTTGCAGGTAACAGAAATAATTAAAAAGCTTTATGATGCATTTCTAAAAAATGATGCAATTATGGTGGAGATTAATCCTATGGTTGAAGATTCAGCTGGAGATGGTAAGTTGTATGTTTTCTTTATGAATTATGAAATATTCCATGAGATTAAACGAATTGCCATTGCTCAAAAGCATTATTTTAAAACTAGCTTTAATGTGATATTGCTGTATGAACTCACCTCATGTAAAATTACTGTATTTGAGAGTATTGAAAACTAATAACTGCACATTAATAATTTTCATTCTTTAAATTGATTCAAATATTTAGAGGAAAAATTGTCTTGAGCCGGGTGGGATATGAACCCACGACCTCCTGATAACATGTCAGGTGCTCTGGACCACTGATCTACCGGCCGCCAATCAAGATTTCCTCTAACTGATGTTATGAACATTCTCAACCTACTTTCCTAATATGTAAGGAGTGTTCAGGCAATCCCACCTCAAGCGGCTTTTTAATGCCTTTTCTTAGATGAAATGCATGTCTTACAAGTATGTGATCTACAAATAATTATTATTAAACTCAACTCATTAAGTATCCACTAATAATTTACACTCTGTAAATTGATTCAAATATTTAGAGGAAAAATTGTCTTGTGCCAAATGGGATACGAACCCACGACCTCCTGATAACATGTCAGGTGCTCTGGACCACTGAGCTACTGGCCGCCGATCAAGATCTCCTCTAACTGATGTTGTTATGAACATTATCAACCTACCTTCCTAATATGTAGGGAGTGTTCAGGAATGTTCATAACATCAGTTAGAGGAGATCTTGATCAGCGGCCGGTAGCCCAGTGGTCCAGACCACCTGACATGTTATCAGGAGGTCATGGGTTCATATCCCACCCGGCTCAAGACAATTCTTCCTCTAAATATTTGAATCAATTTCAGAGTGGAAATTATTAATGGATACTTAATGAGTTGAGTTTAATAATAATTATTTGTAATAACTGCACCAATATAATATGAATTATCTGTAAAAAATAAAGCCACAAATGCATTCTTATTACTGATGTTTCAACTATTAACCTTTCCAGGGTCGAACTTGAAAAACTGGATTTCATTCACAGACCCAGCAATTTTTTCACTGTGTCAGCCAAAAAAGATTAACTTAGAACTTTTTTTTGTCATAACAAGTGAACAGAAATAGGTCATATTATATACCAAACTAAACAGCATTTGATTATGGATTTTATGAAAATAAAATATTTAATATAAATGAGGAAAGTATTAATATTGAAAGAAATTTTTCACAGTGATATGTTAAAAAAAAAGATTTAGCAAGCAAATTGAACTTTATTAGGAAAAAAAAACTAATGGACCAAAATAATTATGATGCATATAAAAATAGAAAAGGAATTTCTTTTTGAATAATAGTAAATTAAGTTTAAACTAGAAAGAAGAAATTTATTTTTTTTCCAAGTGATATACTTTGAAAAAGGATCGGATTGTTTTACCTCTGAATTGTACTTTTGTGAACACAATGTGCTAAATGGCCATGGTACAAGGACCCCAAAGGCTCAGAGAAGATTGGGGAAGAGGATCCACTAGACAGCTGCTGGAAGACAGAAGCTTCCTATCAAGGCCATCCAGCATGTTCCTTAATGTGCACAGGGTATGTCTCTCCTGCATGTGCTTTATTTTATGTCTCATCCAACAGACAGTGACCTTTCCAAGCCTATTGGTGTCCCCTTTCTTACTGAGGGCAGAATTGAGGTTTGGGAGCTAAATCTCAGTGCAGGCACAGCTGGGATTCAAACCTAGGAACATTAGATTATGAATTTGTTGTGCTGTAGATTGAGCCGACCCTCACCCCTTTGGGAAAGGTCCAGGCTTTTTCTTTTTAACTGCGCTCAGTCAAATAAAAAAGTGAAATTTAGAAATTTTATTTTGCCAAATAATTGATTAACAGAAATAGATTGTGGTCTCTTTGTGGATATTATTGTACATCATATTAAGAAAAAACAAATTAAACAGCATTTAATTTATAATTTTATGTAAAAAATTAAATGAATGATAAACATATTAATTTTAATAAGTGAATGGGAAGGAAATTAACACTTAATTCAGAAAAACCTAATGATAAAAAATAATTATATACAGGGTGATTCAAAACTTATCGTTCAAATTTCGTGGGGAGGTACGGAATACGTCAGGAAACCAATTTCACATAGGAAAGAATGTCCGCAAATGTACGCATGCGTATGTAGAGGGCACTGTGTGAACCCAACCAGTGTACAGCTCGCCCGACCACTCCTGCTGTCATCAGTGTACGAGCTGACTTACTAGTGATAAGATGAATCATTTTACGCATCAAGAGCTAGCGGATATGCATCTCGCATATGGGGCAGCTGGCGAAAGCGGCCGCTGAGCTAGGCAAGTTTACGAAGACCGATACCCCAACAGAAGAATACCTCGGCATAAAATGTTTGCACGTGTGCATCACAATCTGCGCGAATGTGGTTCACTGCGCAGCAACATGCAGGATACGGGGAGAAGACGACTGACGCGGACTGTCAATGTCGCAGAACAAGTCCTACAGTCCATCGAAGATAATCCGAATACCAGCACACGAGCTATTGCTCAGCAGCTTGGGGTCTCTCAGTCAGCAGTGTGGCGGATACTGCACGAGGAACATGTGCATCTTTACCATCTGCAAAGGGTGCAGTTACTGCATCCTGACGATTATCCGAAGCGTGTGGAATTTGCACAATGGTTCATGCAGAAAGGTGCCATGGACCCCAGTTTTCCAGCTTCTGTCCTTTTTACAGATGAAGCTTCATTCACTTGTGAAGGTGTGTTCAATACACACAATTCACATGTGTGGGCTTACGACAACCCGCATGGTACGAGAAGTCACGCTGCTCAACATCATTTTGCCATAAATGTGTGGGCTGGAATCATTGGTGACTGTTTGTTGGAACCTTACTTGCTACCACCCTGATTGGACGGCCGGAAATACCTAATATTTCTCGAGACAGTTACTGACTTTTCTGGGCGCTGTTCCTGCGCATATCCGCCGAGATATGTGGTATCAACATGACGGGGCTCCAGCCCATAGCACAATTGTTGCGCGTGATTACCTGAACCGAACATTCGGAGCTCGATGGATCGGTAGAGGTGGACCGATCGCTTGGCCACCCAGGTCACCTGATTTATCGCCCATGGATTTCTTTTTGTGGGGGGCCATGAAAGACCATGTGTACGAGACCCCCGTCGACAGTAAAATGGACCTTGTTGCACGAATAGTGGCTGCCGCAGGCATTGTCCGTGATATGCCAGGCGTTTTTGAAAATGTTCGGCGGTCAATGCAACGGCACTGTGAATCCTGTGTCCGTGTAAATGGTCGCAATTTTGAGCACCTACTGTGAACCTGTACTTTTCCTTGTTGGAATAAAAGTCACATTCGTTACCACTTAACTGTACTGTTTCCTTGTGTTCACTTTACTTGTCCATTTTGTTCATGTAGATGACGTTTGCGGACATACTTTCCTATGTGAAATCGGTTTCCTGACGTATTCCCTACCTCCCCACGAAATTTGAACGATAAGTTTTGAATCACCCTGTAGAGGAAAATTTCTCTTGGCCGAGTGGAATATGAACCCATGACCTCCTGATAACACATGGGGTGGTGGTGGCTCAGTTGGTAGCATGCCAGGCTCATAGCTCAGGATCTGTAGTTCCCAAGTTAAGTCTCAGTTAGGCCAGCATTGGGATTTTTCTCTGTAAAACTCCCCGCCCTGTCGTCAGTTAGTAAGGGACACCTATGGGCATGGAACAGGCCACTATCCATCAGATGGGATGTTAAGCCGTGACTCCATGTGTGAGAGAGCCATACTGTGCACATTAAAAAGCACGCTGGATGGCCTTGACAGGAGGTTACCCTCTGTCTCCTAATAGCTGTCCAGTAGGTCCCCTTCCCCCAACCTTCTCTGAGCCTTTGAAGTCTATGTGACCTAGCCATTTAGCTCATTGTGTGCAAAAGAGTGCAACTCGGAGTTAAAACAAACCAACTCGTTAACATGTAAGGTGCTCTGACTGCCTAGCTGCAGGCTGCCTATTAAGATCTTCCCCATTGATTGCTTTAACCCTTCCAGTGTCCACATCATCTGTATACATCCAGAGAATCTGAATTGAGGTGCCAAGGATGTATGTATACGTTTTTAAAAAAATATTGATTTTTTTTAAATAGAAATTGCCATTGTAATTTATATATATATATATCTTGCAAATATATATAATTCAGGCTTCAACAATAGTATTTTGTTTTTTAATTTGATGCATATTTTATTAAACTGCAATATAAGTAATTTTATAAAGCCATCTGATTGCCATTTCTTAGAAGCACTAAATGGTATTGCCGATTTGCTTTTTAACGTTCCTATTTGCTGAAGCAACATTCTGATTTAAGCTCACAAGTTTGATTTGAACTATTATAAACAAATATTTACTTAAATTTTCGAAAAAACTCCTAAAAATTAACCAAAAAAAAGTGCTATTTTTTAAAAACAATAGATTTTGGAAGTAATTACAAAATACTTACCGCCATTTTTTTTCCATTTCACACCCGTTTTTTGTCATAAACCTATTTCAGTATTCCCAAGTTATTTCTATCATTTTCCCCAAAATTCTATGCATCTTTCGCACCTTCAAAACCGAAACTGGAAGTAAACACATCCTTCTTAGAAATTCTGGGTGCAGCTGCATTTAATTAGTTATTCTTCACTGAGGCAAACAAGACACAGATGGCTGACACATGCAATCTCTGTTGCATGTGCTATAAATGTTTGTTTACAGTTTTGGTCCAGCATATTGGATACCCTTTGTAAAGTTAATATTTTTTTTATATTTAAACCTTAGTTTTCATTTCAGTATTTTTATTTTCGAAAATTAGTGTTTTTTTGGCCAATCGATAAGTATTAATTTTTTTTTTTAGTTATGCTGCATTGTATGGCCAATCGATATTTTTTTGGCCAATCGATAAGTATCGATTTTTTCTTAGTTATGCTACATCGTATGGCCAGCCTACAACTTATTGCTGTGGATATTTTAACATCGCATTAAGCTATATGTTAATTTTTATTTTATTATTTATTACTTTTCCAGTAAAACTTTGATCTAGTATCATTTTCTAAAAATAAATGAGGTCTTGGATATGGAAGCAAATTAATTTCTATAGATTTACTTCCGTTAGTTAGCGATCTTTTGATCGGCTGATTTATCGATCTTTCTGAGTTATGCTAGATCAGAGGCTGGCTTAAAAGTTGTTGCAGATATTTTATTTAACATCCCATTAGGTTATATGTAATTTTTATTTTATTATTTCTTGTTTTTTTAGTAAAAAACTTTGAGCTTGTGCCGTTTTCTGAAAATGAATGTCTTGGATACGGAAGCACAAATAGACTTCCTTGCAATGACAGTCATGTGGGAGGGCAATTTCGGGAAGGGCTGGTGCTTTGGTGCACAAACCTTTCTGCACTTAGCCAAGATCGTCGAACTTCAACACCCAAAGAAAAAAAAATCATAATATTTAGTGAAAAAAAGCAGCCAAGGAAGTTTTTTCTATTTCATAACCAGTTCAGAAAATCCCATGAATGTGAGAAGTCCAAGTCACGTTGTATAACACTGACTGTGTTTAAAATATATGATACTGAAAAGAAGTATTAAAAGAAATAAAAATCATATTTCAGGTTGAATATTATTCGAGAGGAAATTTCCTTTCGATAAACATATAATTTAACTATTTTTATTCATCAGGTTTTCTAAAGTAAAGTCTTAATTGTATAGTGCGATCTTTTTTTCACCATATCACATTGAAAAAGGCTTATTAAAATTAATATGCTTGGAAATTTATTTATATTATTTATTTTTATAAAATTCGTAATTAAATTCTGTTTAATTTGATATATAACATGACCTATTTCTGTTGATTGTTAATTTAAGAAAAAAAAATTATAGGTGACTTGTTTATTTGACTTAGCACAATTAGTTAAAAGCCTGGAATTTTCTCAAAGTATGGTACTGAGAAAAAAATTGCAAAACAAGAGAAATATTTACTTAAAACCAAAAAAAAATTTTTTTTTTTTGTTATTCAGAAATATATAGCCATTCTATTCATGTGCATTGTAATCATTTCTGTCTATTAGTTTTTTTAAATAAATTTTTATTTGCATTGCCAGATGCATTTTTTTACTACATGACTCTAAAAAAGTGCTATTGAAATAAAACATATCTTTTTTGTTAAATACTTGATTTCATAAAATTCAAAATTAAATGCTGATTAATTTGGTATACAACATGCCATAATTCCTTTCATTAGTTATTTAGTAAAAAAGCTCTAAAGTTAAAGTTTTTTTTGGCTGAACATAGTGAGAAAATAGCTTGTCCTCTGGGTGGAAACCTGTTTTTCCTGGACACTGGAAGGATTAAGCTTTATACCATGAGAAATATGGCTGTATACCATAAAAAAAACTCTGATCATTTCTTAAAACTGAATAAGGCCACAGAAACCATGAGAGAATTCCTTTGGCTAGTAAATCAGCAACCCTCCCCTCCCCAGAGATGAGGGAGGAGACAAGTAATTTCATCAAAGGTGCCCTGTTGTTGTCTTGACTGCAACTGAAGAATCTGGTTGCCTAAGCACTTTTCAAGCATGTTCACTATACTTAGTCACATCTCAAGTGGTAGTTGACATGGTATTTTTTTTATTAAAAAAAATTTAAAGGCCATTCACACTTAACCAAATGCAAGGATGATACGTTTGCTACCAAGCTAACACAGGCAAGCACCTTCTAGGGTATGGACACTCTTTAGTGTTGAGAAAAACTTGTCTAGATTTCAGTGGGATATGAAGTCATGACCTGGACAAGTATTCTTCTATTCTTAAGAGTCTATTAAAAATTCATAGCCTAGAGGTACTTTCCTGTGTTTTCTTGGTAGTAGTTAATTATTTATCACTGGAAAGAATTTTTTTTTTCTAAATAATATGAAAAATAAGATGAATTGGGGAGGAGGGAGGTTATTTTGCTCATAAAAGTTTCGCGAACGGTCATTCTGCAGTGATTATCAAACCTCTTAACATGCTTAGGGAAACTATGTATGAGATGGGTGAAATAGCACTAGAAATGGACTATTGTTTTATGGAATAATGATTTAGTGATGAAGCACAATTTTGTACTAGTAGGAACCAGTGAAGTGCTTTGTTTCATGTTTTCCAAAATGAAAAGCACTAGCCTGACTGTCTCACTTTTCAATGTCCAGTGAAAGTCACAGTGTTGGGACACACCAGTTTCTGAGTAGTGAAATGCCCAGAGATAACTGCCCTTTTAATACTGTAATCTGCATTGATGTTTCAAAGAGGAAACTGATTAAATCATCTAATTTTCATGCTAGCAGAAGAGATCTTAAATTCCTAGACAATAATGCTCCTTGTTACTTGACCATGAAAATGCAAGAATGGATGTAAAATGTATGATATCCTGGCCTATATAATCTCCAGATTTAAAAGATAATTTTTGGCTCAAAGTGGCTTAATATCAAGAGCTTGAGAGGAAATAAAGGGTCAGATTAAAAGCGGGGAACCATACTGTTTGCAGGATCTGTTGGAAAACTCGATTCATTCATTGACAAAAATAAAACCTACCAAAGTATTAAAACCAGCCTACAAAGTACGGAGTTACCTGATTTCTGTAATGATTCTAGGAACAACTAGAAATATATATTACACTTGTTTACATGAAAACTTTATTTTAATTGTTACATCATGTTTATAGCAGTGGTTTCTGAACAAAGAGGAATGTTATAAGTCTCCTAAAACTATACTTAATCTTAACGTCAATTAATACACTATGTGATCACACTCGCTCATCCACAATCTCCCGGTAATAGAAAAGGAATCAATATCATGTTGGTCCACCCTTTGCTGCTATCACAGCCTCTACTCTGTGGGGAAGGCTTTCCACTAGATTTTGATATGTTGCTGTGGGAATTGCCTGCCATTCTGCAACAGGAGCATTAGTGAGGCCAGTCACTGATGTCGGGCAGTTCGGCCTAGCTTGCAGTCGGCATTCCAATTCATCCCAAAGGGTTCCATGGGTATAGATTGGGGCTTGTGTAGGTTAGTCACGTTCTTCCACACCCATCTCATCAAACCATTCCTACATGATCCTCACTTTGTATGAGGGCATTGTCATGTTGGTACAGGAAAGGGTCTTCACCAAACTGTTGCCGTAAAGTTGGGAGCACAGAATTATCGAGCATGTCATTATTGGCTGCGGCATTCAAAGTCCCATTCACTGGAACTAGGGGGCTCAGCCTGAATCATGAAAAACAACTCCAGAGCTTGATACCAAACTTTACAGCTGGCACAGCAAGTCAGGCAGGTAGCGTTCACCTGGCATCCTCCACATCCAGACTTGTCCATCAGACTGCCAGATGGCGAAGCATGATTCATCACTCCAGAGAATGTGGTTCCACTGTTCAAGAGTCCACAAGAATGGAGCCATTCAAAGAAACACTGCTGAAGAGCTGTGCCAACATTACAATACCCACCCTGATAGTATGCAATTTAGCAGCAACATGAAAAGGTATTTTTGGGAGTGCCTGGAACACCCTCCCTTTAGTCCTGACCTCTTTCCATGTGATTTTCACATTTTTAGTCTTCTAAAAAAAAGCATGTGTAAGGAAGGAAACTGAAGTTGGATATAGTCACAGAATTCCTCAAGCAACAGCCAAGTTGTTCTACTAACATGGTATCATATTGCTAACTTGACATTGGGGCAAATGTCTCAACAGGCATGGACAGTATCTGTAGATAAATAAATCCTTTATGCTTTATTTCCAACTTGTCAACATTTCATTTGAATGACTCTTATTTTTGTTCTCTCTTATATTACAGCTGTGTAAACTGCCACATAAGTTCATAATTGTAATTTTTTGGATGGGCGTCTGAAAGATTTTTGCTGAAATTGTATATGTTGGAAAATATATAATGTTTCGTTTTATTTGCTTTGCTTTCAGATCAAAAACCAATTTCAAAGCTCCATTTTCATTCTGCAGAAGTATGTTGTTTTCTCCTATATGTATTATTTCTATTTCTGAAATTCCTCCACTAACTTGTTGTCATACTATGTAGAAAGAAAGTCAGTACCATATGTTTTATTTCTCCAGTTATAACCAGAGTCTTCTACTTTATAAGAAATTTTTTTGGCAAATTTTTAGTGTTATAACAAGATATTCATTATTATAATAACATTCATATTTGCACAGTTCTATAAAACTGTAATAGCATATTCACTATTAAACTATTCACCTTTTTTATTACATTTAAACTCAACATTGCAACTTTACAAAGTAATACACAAAAAACATTTAAATCCTTTATCCTTGCTGCTGGTCATATTTGATTGCTACTCTGGGCTTTCTGATCAGTTTGATTTTTGAGCATCAGTCTTTTGCTATTTACATAAACTGCAATTCTTTGTCTTGCTATTATGAAAAATATAAGCAGTTTCCTTAGCCTTCGCCTACCTTATTTCTGCAACATGGACAGGAAAACCTCCAGATGGGGTGTGAGGTGGAAGTTTCCACTATCATCAGTTCTCTTTAATTCATAAGTTATCTGATATTCTAATTGCACTCATTTATATTTTTATAAATTTTGAATTTTAGTCTAAAATAAAATGTTTACTTCAAGTACTGTTGTAAATAAGACAAATTCCTTTGAAAGATTTTGGTAATGTACTTTTTTTGTAAGTTGCAACTTCTTAAATTTAGTGTAGCAGAGTGAATCATGATAGGTTTTCATGGTATATTTTTAATCATTATCTAATTTATTTCACAATGTTTAAAAATGTGTGTCATTTCTTTTGTCAGTTTATTGCCTTGATGCCAAATGTCGATTTGATGACAATGCTTCCTTCAGGCAGAAAAATCTCTTTGATCTCAGGGACTGGTCACAAGAAGATGAACGAGAGAAGCATGCCAACCATCATAATCTGAACTACATAGCTCTAGATGGAGATATTGGATGTTTAGGTATTTTGCTACTTATAAAAATTTTATGTTAGGGGAACTACTTGCTTTTTGTATGGCATTTAGCATTTCTTGCCAGTTGCACGTCATTTTGTGTATGTTGTGTGTCATAATTTGAAAGTTGCAGTTATATTCAACAGGACATCAGAACTTTAGAACTAATATCTTATTAATTCAGTTTTTTTATTCACATTTCTCATTAATTTAAATATATTTTCTCTCCTCTTCTAAAATAATGTGATTGGATAATTCATTAGCTGCCACCATTGGAAATCGTTTAACTGTTTTTTTGTAATTTGTATTCTAGTAGTCTGAACAGGATTATTACATGCATACAAAATCCTCCTGCAGCAAAGGGCTATGGAGGTCCAACCAGACTGTGTAATTTTCCTCTCCAGATGTGTGTTCTGGGCTACTGCTGCTGCATTTGGCCACTCTAGGCCAGTTCTAGCAAGGTTCTATTTGACATTGTCTGCCCATCGCTTCCTAGGTCTCCCCCTTTTTCTGAAACCCTTAGGCACGCTGTTCAAAATCCTGTTTGCTAATCTGCAGCTATGCTTATGGGTAACATGGCCAAATAAATGCAGTTTTCTTTCTACACAATATGCTGCTCAAAGGAGGTTGACTCCTTCTAACCTCATCATTACTTACAAACCCAAACCATCTAATGCTCAAGATACTGTGTAAACATCTAGAATTAAAGGCATCAAGTTTCTGGTTATCCTGCTTACAAAGGGTCCATGTTTCTCTACCATAACTAACATTAGAAAGAACCAAACTATTATACAGTCTAATTTTAGTCTTTAGGTGTATACTCCATTCTCCATAGTTTCTTAAAAGTCCCAGTGGCAATCCCTATTCTTCTATTTATCTCATGCCACACATCACCAATATATGTTACATAGCTCCCAAGATAATTAAACTGAGACACTTGCTCAATAGTACAGCCATTCAAAGCAACTGAAGCACCATCTGCCTGACCAATTTTCATCACTTTAGTTTTTTCTCCGTTTATCACCAACCCTATTACCAGTCTCACCAACAGCCTAATGAACGAATTCATCTCGTCAACATCAGTAGCCAACAGGGCCAAATCATCTGCATAATCTAAATCAGAAATTTTTTAATCTCTAGACTATTTAAGGCCAAAATTTTTCTCCTGCAAAGAATTTTGCATAACATAACCAATAACCAAAGCAGAAAAGGACACAAAATGCAAACTTGTCTAACTCCACTAGCAATGCTAAACCAATTGTTGAAAGATGTACCAACTCTCACACACTACTCAGTGTTATTATAGAAAGCTTTCATTACGCTAACTAACTTATCAGGTATTCTATATGATCAACCACAAATTATACAGATCAACAGAGTCAAAAGCCTGTCCGAAATCTATAAAGCTAGCAACCACAGGTTTCTGAAACTCTAAACATTTCTCAAGAATCTGCTTAAGTGAAATATTTGATCAATACATCTCCTACTACTTCTGAATCCACACTATTCATCACACAGTTGTCCATCAACCAAATTCTTAATTCTATTAAGTATAATCGTGCAAAGAGCTTTGCTACCTGGAACAGAAAGTAAGCTAAATCCCCTATAATTATCATAAGAACTGTGATGGCCTTTTTTAAAAATAGGGACAATAATAGCTCTAGTAAAATCCTTAGGAACAACACCTTTATCATAAAAAAATATTCAAAATTTCAGTCAGCCACGTAACAACACAAATGTTCCCAGCTCTAAGCAGCTCTAAGTTGTGATTTCATCTACACCTGGGGATTTATGCAGTTTTAATTTAGACATAGCCAATGCAACTTCGGAATGAGATATAAGGCCATCATTAAATCCAGTAATGCATCTATCCTTATTACAAACAATAAATAAAATAAATAAATACCCCCTTAAGCAGCACAGAGGTCTGACAGGGGCCTTTCAGTTTATTTGCCATAATTAGAAGGTTTGTGAGGATGGCAGTACCTCAGCAGAAAAACAACACACACATCCATACCTTGTCTGGGGCTCCAACCCAGCTCGCTTAGATCAGTAGCCAAGTGCACTAACCCCTCGGCCACAAGACGACTATGAGAGTAGAAATAATCACATTAGTTAGAACATCTCTGAAATGCTCACCCCACCTACCATCACAGAATCCTCACCTTCAACCACCTTGCCATGTTTATCCCCTCAATCCCTGTGTACTTGTTGGTTTCTTTCCACATAAAACATTAATAATCTGGTACAACCCGCTGCTGTTGTGCTGTCTAACTGCTTCCTCTGCTTTGTCAGCCAAGCTATCAAGCCAAAGATTCTTATCAGCTGTTAACTGATACTTTACATGTTTATTAAGCTTGTTGTAATGCCTTCTGTTAGGACTAGTAGGGTGTTGATTCATATTAATCCTGCACTTCCTTCTTTCAGAAATAAGTTTCATAGCCTTATCACTCAAATAATTTTGTTTCCTCTGTTCCCTTTTACCTAAAAGAGTACTGTGGGTTTCAAGAAAAGCCTGTTTAAACTGATCCCATTCTTCCTCAACTTCAGCAGTAAGCAAACCACGACTGTCATAATGACTAAGTAGTCTATTATGATATGTTTTGGCTAATCCTGAATCTTTCAAGCATTCAGTGTTATGGCTAATTATTTTAACCTTAGCACAACATTTGTTAAGCTTCAGCTGCAAGGCACTTTTCACCAGGTAATGGTCAGACCCAATTTTGGCTCCCCTGTATGATCTGATATTCCTAACTGAACTAGCCCATTTGCTGTTAATTAAAATATAATCTATCATATTCCTATGCAACCCATCAGGTTAAATTCATGTATATTTTTAAATATCCCGGTATTTGTAGTATGCCAAAACCAAAGGACCTAAAACTCCTGCCCAAAGATTAGAATCAGCACGAATTTTAGCATTGAAGTCACCCAGCACCAGAGTAATATCTTTTTTTTTAACAGAATTCAAAATATCCTGAAGCTGGCTGTAAAATGTATCCTTCTCATTCTCATCAGAGTCCTCTGTGGGGGCATAACAGATGACATTCAAGTCTTTAATTTTTGTTTTAAATTTTGCTGTAAGAAATCTTTCATTACTTCAGTCATATCCTAGAAGAGCATCACTGGCATTTATGCTGAGAAGCAAACCTACACCTTGGAGATGCTTTCCATCCTCCCTGCCTGAAAAGAGAAATTTAAAGTTATTTTTAAGTATCTCACCTTTACCTGTCCATCTGGTCTCTTGCAAGCCTAGAATATTTAGGTTATGACACTGGAATTCCTGCATGAGGACATTAAAAGAATAATCTCTATATAACGTCCTCACTTTCCACGTTGCTTGCAGAGAGAAAATGATTAGTAGGATTTTTAAAGAAGCTAGATTTATTGAGAGAGATAGGGCCAATGAGACAGACCATCATGAGCAGGCAGGGTCAGACTTTAGATGCTAGACCTATCCTGTGCATCATCTCTTGAGATTGGTCCACAGCTGTCCTTCCAATTTATGCCTAGCTACCATTTACAGACTGATTAACCATTAGAAATAAAATATTTAATACATTGCTACAAAATTGGAAGATACACTATCTGATTGAAAGTATCCGGATACCCCTTCTGAGTAGTGGATTTGTCCATGTATGCCACAGCCAGGGCTCAAACATGTATGAAAGACATGCATGAACAGACATGACCTATGACCATGAGGAAGAATTTATTGGAATGGTTTATGAAGTCACTGAGCTCTGCTGTACAGCAGAGCTCAGTGACTTCCAATGTAGCATGGCCATAGGTTGCCAACTTAGCATCTAGTCAATTTGGGACATTTCAGCCCTGCTGCAGCTGCCCTGATCAACTGTAAGTGATGCTATTATGAAGTGGAAATGCCTAGGAGAAACAACAGTGCAATCACAACCCTGTAAGCCATGTAAAATGACAGAGCAGGACCGCCGAATGCTGAAGCGGGTGGTGTGACAAAATCGCCTGTCCTCAGTTGAATACTTTTGAATACAACACAGTTGCCAGGTCTAGCACCTAATGTTCTACCACCAAGTTTCAAAATGCCTCTGGAACAATGCCAGCACCATAATAACAGTTTGTCGCACATTGCAGGAAATAGGTTTCCATTGCTGAGTAGCCACATGCAAGTCTAACATCAATAAGATCAACACCAAGCATCGGTTATAATGGTATAAAGAATGTGCCAGTGGACTCTTGAGCAGTGGAACCACGATTCACCACTCTCTGGATTAATCACATTTCACTCTCTGACAGTCGGACAGACATGTCTGGGTGTAGAGGATGCCAGTTGAACACTACCTGCTTGATTGTTTTTTGCTAGCTGTGAAATTTGGTAGAAGAGGCATCATGCTCTGGGGCTGTTTTTCATGGTTCGGACTGGGCCCCCAACTTTCAGAGAATGGGATTCTGAATGTCATGGCCTATAATGACATTCTAAGCAATTCTGTGCTCCAAACTTTATGGCAACAGTTCGGTGAAGACCCTTTCCTGTACCAGCATGACAGTGCAGGGGGCATTGTCATGCTGGTACAGCCATTCCTACACAGTCCTCATTTTGTGGATGGGGGATCCACAAAACGAGGACAGTGCAGGAATGGTTTGATGAGATGGGTGTGGAAGAACTTGACTAACCTGCACAAGCTCTGACCCATGGAACCCTTTGGGATGAATTGAAACACCGACTGCAAGCTAGGCCGAACTGCCCGACATCAGTGACTGGCCTCACTAATGCTCTTGTTGCAGAATGGCAGGCAATTCCCACAGCAACATATCAAAATCTAGTGGAAAGCCTTCCCCACAGAGTAGAGGCTGTGATAGCAGCAAAGTATGGGCCAATGCGATATTAATTCCTTTCCTGTTACTGGAAGATTGTGGATGAGTGAGTGCCCAGATGCTTTTGATCATATAGTGTATATAAATATACAGCAAAGTGCCAAAACATTATGAGCAGTGCATCTTTATGCAAATAGAAGCAACTACAGGCAAATGACGGCACATGGTGAAGGTCATGAAAGGGTATAAATAACACCTGATACTGAGTTCTGTTCATCGGTGTTATTCTTATTCTTCAGATGGGAAAGGCAGCATACTTAAGTAAGCTTGACAAAGACCAAATTGTAATGGCCAGATAACTGGGTCAGAGCATTTCCGAGATGGTAAGGCATGTGGAGTGCTTATGGTCAGCCATGGTTAGTACCTTCAAAAAGTGGTCCGAGGAGGGAAAAATCATGAACCAATGGCAAGGGTGGGCTGACCATGGCTCATCGATGCTAGAGGTGAGTGAAGGCTATCCTATATGGTATGAGCCAACAGAAGGGATACTGTGGTGCAACTTGCCCGTAATTTGAATGCTGGTGATGGGAGTAATATGTCACAACACAGTACATTGAACCCTGCTGAAAATGGGGCTGCATAGCCACAAGCTGCTCCGAGTGCCCATGCTAACCTCGGTTCACTGTTGAAAGTGACTACAATGGGCACATGAGCATCAAAACTGGACCTTGAATGATTGGAAGGTCTTCTGGTCCAATGAATCTCCTTTCCTGTTGCACCATGTGGATGGCCGGATATGTGTGTGTCATTTACCTGGGGAAGTTTGGCACCAGGATGCACCATGGGATAAAAACAAGTCAGTGGAGGAAAGTACAGTACTGTGCGAATTAGTTGGGACAAGCGAAGGAACTCTAAGTCCCTTCCGCTGCAGAGTCTAAACTGCTGTAAGTCTAAACTTGTTCGTAACCTTCTGCTGCAAGTCTAGAATTGTCTGTCGTGTTACTCTGCTATTATTTACACTTCCACTTTAGTCGGAATTGATATTTCATAGGCTGAGGACATGATTATGTAAGTAGTTCACAATTTTCATTGGAAACTTTTTTATTAAATACATCATGGACATCACGCCTCGTAAATGAGCTAAAATAATCGCCTTAGGCGAAAACACTTCACTTACTGCTAGGCAGATAGCAAAAGCAGTTGGCATCGGAAAATCCAGCATTTCACGCATCATGAAGCTGCATAAGGAGACAGGGTCCATGGACATGTCCCGTAAAGGACATTGTGGAAGAAAAAGAAAAACCACCCCTAGAGACGATAGTCAGATTCGAAGAATTAGTATCATAGACCCGAAGAAGACCAGTGGAGACATCAAAAGGGAGATTGCATCTCATGGGGTTAATATAGATGCTTCCACCGTACGTCATCGCCTTCTGGAGTGTGGCCACTAGGCTCGACGCCCCTCCAAAAAACAGCTTTTGACACCTGCTATGAAACAAAAAAGGCTATCCTGGGCAAAGAAACATCGAGACTGGACTGTGGAGAATTGGGAAAAAGTGATATTTTCTGACGAAACCCACTTTGAGGTGCATGGCTACAGGTCAAATTTCGTCTTCCGCTCGCTTGGAGAACCTCTTTGATCCGGCCACATCCAGCAATCCCCCAAACACACACCAAGGTCATGTTTTGGGGATGTTTCACAGCTTCCGGGCTACGGATGCTTCACCCCATTGAAGGAATGATGGACAGCAAAAAGTACATAGGCGTTCTGGAGGTGAAAATGGTCCCAACACTGCAGAAACTGTTTCCTAATGGCGATGGGGTATTTCAACAGGATCTGCTTCATGCCACAATTTTAAGCTTACTAAGAGCAACCCAGAAACATTTGAAGGTATTGGAGTGGCCAGGAAATTTACCCGATCTGAACCCCATTGAAAATTTGTGGGCCATTATTAAAGCGCGCGATTCTAAGATGGATTGCGTGACGAAAACCAAAATGATAGAAAGTGTCATAAAAGTGTGGTACCACGACCCTGAAATGAAGGAGATGTGTAGAAAGCTAATGGCATCAATGGTTGAGAGGGTGGAAGAAGTAAAGCTAAGTAGGGGGGGGTCACATTCACTATTAACTACACTATTAAACAAATAAATATTTTAGTTGTGTCTTTGTTACTGCATTTTCCTATTGTCCCAACTAATTTGCACAGTACTGTACATAGTTTTATCTATCTATACAAGGAGTACTCCAGTTACACACACATTTCCAGGGGGTACATGAAGCATAAAAGTTTGAGAACCACTGTCATAATTCACCATTGATGCTTGACCAACATTCAACTCACCAACATGTGAGTTGAATTTAAATAAAGCCAATCATTTAATATTTATATTTTCTTCTTTTTAAGCAGTTGTATGTTCCAACTGTCATCATCTTGTTTATGTGGATGCTGCTGATGTGTCATTTTTATGATTTTTGAATCTAAATAATGCTAGAATTTCGCAATCCTGTCCTGCAAAATTCCTGTGAATTTTGGCATTTTTGAGCATGATTGCTCTGCAAATTACGTCTTTTTTTCCCCCTGCAAAAAATTTACAGCCCTATCAATAGTTGGTTTGAAGAGATCATACCTTGGTTCATTTCTAGTGTACAATTATCTTCTTGTCTCAAATTTCCTGCTTATAATTCTGAAGGATAGTGATTGAGTGGTGGGATGTATTTATCAGACTGATATGAATATTGTACCACTACCTACAAATGACTGAAAATATTATATTAAAAATTGTAGGCTGCTATAAATGTCATTAAAGTCATGTAAGAAATTTTGTAATAATATGGATATATTAATTTGACTTGAAACTGATTCAGAATCTTTCAGAAGTTTACAAATAACTCTTTCATTCTTGTTTCTCCTGACTTCCCTTATCAAATCACTTTGTCTACCAATCTTTTGGCATAAATTTTGAAAAATTTCATTTTTCTTTAAAGGAAGAAAACTACTACAGGGTTGTTGTTTGTGTTGTTTGACACCTGAGCAGTACTTGGGCACATAATGATCTAAATGGCTAGGTCACAAGGATCCCAAGGACTGATTAAAAGGAAGGCTTAAATTAATCTGTGCATATTAAAGAACAGACTGGATGGCCTTGACAAGAAGCTTTCGTATATCTCCCATGGAGACAGATGGAAGTCTCCCATTATGGCCATCCAGCATGTTCTTTAATGTGCACAGGGTATGGCCTTTCCAAGCCATTCATTGTACTCTTTCTCACTGAGGACAAGATGGGGACTTAATGAAGATAAATCTCAACACTGGTAAGTTAGGACTTGAATCTGGGAACTGAAATTATTTTGGCTCTACCAACTGAGCCAACCTCCACCCCACTGCTGCAGGGAAATTAATGTTTTTTTTATAGCAAAAGGGATAAAAAAGGGGAGGAGAAAGAAATTTGGATGAAACAAAATTAACAATGAATTTTTTTCCCTAAATAAAATAAATTTTTTATTAACCTGAAAAATGCTATTGACCAGTTAACTCTGTTCTGAGATTTATTGTATATGTTGCCAAAATTGTGTTTCTATATTAAAGACACTAGGTACTTCTTTTTTTTTGCTATAGAAATTTTTAGGATTTAAACATTTATGTTTCTAAGCCTTATATTTTTATGTGTATTTCTGTTCTGTTTGAAAATTGAATGCACTTCAGTGGCTAAATGTTTTTTTTTGTGCTTGACTGCAAGCAAAAAGTGACATGGGTCCAAATTTTAGATTAGGCAAGAGTGTTTTCTTTTTGATATATGTTGCCTTTCTGCTGAGGGATTGCCTTTCTCGTTGATCTTCTCAATAGCATAACATACTAACAGACTTTCATAACAAGAGGGCTTCTTAAGCTGTAATTTATATATGTATTATTATTATTATTTGTTTATTTTTGTTTGTTATTTATTTCAGGATAAGGTTGTAAAGTTTTGCTGTTTTGCTTCTGCACAAAGTTCTAAATATATATATTTATATCATTTGTATTGAAATGGTTTAATTCGTTAGAAGATATTGAATATTGTTTCACTTGCACTGCATTTTTCAGTCAATGGTGCTGGACTTGCTATGGCTACAATGGATATAATCAAACTCCATGGTGGCAACCCTGCTAACTTCCTTGATGTGGGAGGTGGAGCTACAGCACATCAGGTTACAGAAGCATTTAAACTTATTACATCAGATCCAAAGGTATGCATACATTATTACATGTTTTCATAGATCGTGGTTACACAAGCTTTGTTTTTAGACATGGCCATTTTAGAGGAATGCAATCCTTTTAAGACTGAATAATATACTTGTTTCGTGGAAATGCAAATTCATAATAATGGAAATCGAAAAAGCATCCACAAATGCTGAACAGATGATATCATCATCTAATAGTAAATAAGACTTGGTTTGAGGGGTAATTTATTTTACGTTTTTAGATTTTTAGAGTACAAAAAATAATGGTATCAAGTAATACAGAATTATGTTGTTGTGACACTAATGCTAGCAACTTCTAAATCTTTTCAACTTTAAATCTCAGTGACTAATCCAAACTATTGCATGATTCATCATCATCATCATCAAGCAGCTATGGGCTACGAAGGTCCAACCAGACCGTGCAATTTAGTTCTCCAACAAGTCTGTCCTGAGCTACATTTACTGCATCTGGCCACTGCATACCAATTCTAACAAGGTCCTGTTTGACATTTTCTGCCCACCGCATCCTAGATCTCCCCCTCTTTCTGAGGCCTTTAGGCACACTGTTCATAACCCTTTTAGCCAATCTATAATTATCCATACGGGCAACATGGCCAAACCAACTGAGTCTCTCTCTGCACAATATGCTGCTTAAAGGAGGTTGCAAACTCCTTTGCCTAACCTCATCATTAGTTACAAAGTTAAACCACCTAATGCCCAAGATACTGCGTAAACATCTGGAATCAAAAGCATCTAGTTTCCTGTTATCTTGTTTACAAAGTGTCCAAGTTTCACTACCATAACTAACCCTAGAAAGAACCAATTCTAAAGTCTAATTTTAGTCTTTAGGTGTATACGCCTATTTCTCCACACTCTCCATAGATTCTTAAAAGTCCCGGCAGCAATCCCTATTCGTCTGTTAATCTCATGCCGCACATCACCATTATCTGTTACATAGCTCCCAAGATAATTAAACTGTGACACCTGCTCAAGACTGCAACCATTCAGATTAACTGAATCACAGCCTGCCTGACCAATTTTCATCACTTCAGTTTTCTCTCTGTTTATAACCAAACCTACTCTACTACTAGTCTCATCAACAGCTCGAATGAAAGAGTTCATCTCATCAACATCATTTGCCAAAAGGGCTAAATCATCAGCATAATCTAAATCAGAAATTGTTGTATCTCCAGCCCATTTAAGGCCAAAATCTTTCCCTTGAAGTGAATTTCGCATAACATAATTAATAACCAAGCTAAAGAGAAAAGGAGACAAAATGCACCCTTGTCGAACACCAGAAGTAATGCTAAATCAATTGCTACAAGCCTTACCAGCTCTCACACACAACTCAGTGTTATTATAGAGAGTTTTCATTATGTTAACTAACTTGTCTGGTATACCATATGATTTCACAATCAACCACAAATTATGACGATCAACAGAGTCAAAAGCCTTTTTGAAATCAACAAAGCTAGCAACCAAAGGTTTCTGAAACTCTAAACATTTCTCAAGAATCTGCCTAAGTGAAAATATCTGATCAACACATCCCCTACCACTTCTGAATCCACATTGCTCATCACGCAATTGCCTGTCAACCAGATTCTTAATTCTTTTAAGCACAATCATGGAAAGAACTTTACCTGGAACAGAGAGTAGGCTGATACCCCTATAGTTATCACAAGAACTGCAATCACCTTTTTTGAAAATAGGGATAATAACAGCTCTGGTAAAATCCTTAGGAACCATGCCTTTATCATAAAAGATATTCAAAATTTCAGTCAACTAAGTGGTAACCGAAACATTCCCAGCTCTAAGCATTTCCATAGTAATTTCATCTACCCCTGGGGATTTATGAAGTTTAAGTTTAGAAATAGCCAAAATAACTTCAGATTGTGTTATAGGGCCAACATTAAAGCCACCAATTCATCTATCATCATTGCAAACAATGGGAGTAGACCTAACCACATTGTTTAGAATATCACTGAAATGCTCAGCCCACCTAGCCATGACAGAATCCTCACCTTCTATAACCTTACCTTGTTTATCCTTCAATCCCTCTATACCTGTTCATTTTCTACCACAAAAGGTTAACTAACTAACCCGTACAGCTCTCTGCTGTTGTGCTGTCTAACTGCTTCCTCGGCTTTGTCAATCAAGCCATCAAGCCAAAGATTCTTATCAGCAGCTAACTGATCCTTTACACATTTATTAAGTTCTCTGTAATGCTTTCTATTAGGACTAGTAGGGTATTGATTAAGGGCATTCCTGCAGTTCTTTCTTTCCGAAATAAGCTCAAGTGCTATCACCCTCCTCAAAGGTCAGAGTCAGTACCATCTTTGGCATTGAAGTCACCTAGAACAAGGGTAATATCTCCTTTCTTGACAGAATTCAAAATATCCTGAAGTTGTCCGTAAAACCTATCCTTCTCATCCTCATCGGCATCCTCAGTGGCGGCATAACAGCAGATAACATTCAAGTCTTTAATGCTTGTCTGAAATTTTGCTGTAAGAAACCTTTCATGAATGCACTCATATCCTAGAAAAGCATCACTAGCGTGTCTGCTGAGAAGCAGACCCACACCTTGGTGATGCTTATTGTCATCCCTCCCTGAAAAGAGAAATTTAAGATTATTTTTAAGAATCTGATCTTTATCTGTCCATCTGGTCTCTTGAAAGCCGAGAATATCTAAATTATAATGGTGGAATTCTTGTGTGAGGACATCAAGAGAAAAACCTCTGTGCAGAGTCCTCACATTCCAACTACCTATGGAGAGAAAATGGTTAGTGGGATGTTTAAAGAAACTATGTTTATTGAGAGAGGGAATGCTGACAATATCAAACAGCCTCCTAATCACTGGGATATGGCACAGACCCTTTCCCCCACCACTAAAAGCTGAAGCCATCTACACTGGAAGACTTCCTCCAATGTAGAATTTGACAATGCCAGTAAAGCAAAGAGTTCAGGTGCCTGTATTATCCACCAGCTGATAAACATATCCTGTGAATCTATTCACTTGGGGCTGTCAACCCACAAACAAACAGAAAACACAGCGGAAGATTATCCCTCCACAGAAGCCCACCAGTGCAGCAAAATCAGGATCCATAATCAAGCTCAGAGCCATATATCTGTCCAGTCCAGTGGGTTTATATGGTCAGCATCAGGACCCTGTGTGGTTGACCACTCCTCAGCAGGGTAGAAAAAAAAGAAAAGTAGCCATAGTTGTCCAGATCAGTAGGCCACACTAATCTGGCAGCCCTCCCCTTCCATTCACTTCCACAAGAGAGTATCTCTTTTGAAAGGTACTAATGGTCTGCACCACGAGAAGACGGGGTCGAACATTAGGTGCTAGGCCTGGCCGGTTCTATGCATCATCACAGGGGATTGTTGCATAGCTCTCCTTCCAGTGACTACCTAGCTGCCATTTACAGACCATCAGATCATGATTAGACAGAACATGATAGCCATGACCAGACAGATCATGATTACGACAAGTTAAAAAAAGAGGTGTTTTAGCAGTTTTTCAACTTATAAATTGATTTCAGAACAAATCTTGCAACTTTCAGGTGTAAGATTTTCCCTTGTATTCTGTTGCATTTGCATAATCTTTTTTTGTAATTTATCATTGGTTGTTTAGTTTCCACACCACAACATTGCAACCACTGAAAACACTCCAATGTATGTTAAAGAATTATAACAAATTATCAAGTGTGAAAATATTTGCTTATTTTTCTGGTGCACTCTAAAAGTAAGTGCTGGCCTCAATATATTGAAATTAAGAGTTTACACAATGAGTAGATTAAAATTAAATTTCATACATAGTACCAATGCAATTTAACAAACATCTAAAATGTTTTCAGTATTGAAGGTTCCCGACTTTTAGGATTGAATTCTGTTAACATGTATTGCCCAAATCAATGGGAACAGACTTCTCATTAAATAAAGTTAAAGCTAAATAGGAAACTTTAATACATTTAATGTTTTAATAACTGTGATTACCATATATTGTGCTGATTTTAATTGTATGGCAAATTCACAGTTAACCCTTCCAGTGTCCAACTCGTCTGTATATGTATGGAGAATCTGAATTGAGGGGCCATTGATGTATGTATACGCATTTAGTACAACGAAAATATATTGATTTTTCAAAAATAAAAATTGCCGTTTTAATTTATATATATATCTTATAAAAATATATAATTCAGGCTTCAAAAATAATAGTTTGTTTTTTAATTTGATGCATATTTTACTAAACTACGATATAAATAATTTTATAAAGCCATCTGATTGCTATTTTCTAGAAGCACTAAACAGTATTGCTGATTTGCTTTTTAACGTTCATATTTGCTGAAGCAACCTTCTGATTTAAGCTCATAAGTTTGATTTGAGCTGTTATCAACAAATTTTTCCTTAAATTTTCAAAAATCTCCTGAAAATTAACAAAAAAAAATGCTATTTTTAAAAACAGTAAATTTTGGAAGTAATTACAAAATACGTATTGCCATTTTTTTTCCGTTTCACACTCTTTTCTGTCGTAAACATATTTCAGTATTCCCCAGTTATTTTTATCATTTTTCCCAGCATTCTCTGCATCTTTACCACCTTCAAATCGAAACTGGAAGTAAGCACATCCTTAGAAATTCTGGTTGCACCTGCATTTAATTAGTTATGTTTCACTGAGGCAAACAAGACACAGATGGCTGATGCATGATATCTCCATTGTTCTGTGTGCTGTTTTTTTTTTTCAGTTTTGGTCCAGCATATTGCATACTCTTTGTCAAGTTAATTTTTTTTTGTATTTAAACCTTAGTTTTCATTTCAGTATTTTTATTTTCGGAAATTAGCGTTTTTTTGGCCGATTGATAAGTACTGATTTTTTCGTAGTTATGCTACATCGTATGCCCGGCCTACAACTTATTGCTGTGGATATTTTAACATCGCAGTAGGCTATATGTTAATTTTTATTTTATTATTTAGTACTTTTCCAGTAAAACTTTGATTTAGTATCATTTTCTGAAAATAAATGAGGTCTTGGATATGGAAGCAAATTAATTTTTGTAGATTTATTTCCGTTAATTAGCAATCTTTCAATCGGCTGATTTATTTGTCTTTCTGAGTTATGCTAGATCAGAGGCCAGCTTATAAGTTTTTGCAGATTTTTTATTTAACATCCCATTAGGTTATATGTAATTTTTCTTTTATTATTTCTTGTTTTTTTTTTTATAAAAAACTTTGAGCTTGTATCGTTTTCTGAAATTGAATGTCTTGGATATGGAAGCAAAATAGACTTCCTTGCTATGGAAATTGGCCATCATTTGGGAGGGCAATTTTGGGAAGGGCTGGTCCTTGGTGCACAAACCTTTCTGCACTTAGAAAAATTCATTCTAACTTCAACACCCAAAGAAAAAATTCATAATGTTTAGTAAAAAAAAAGCAGCCAAGGAAGTTTTTTCTATTTCATAACCATTTCAGAAAGTCCCGTGAATGTGAGAAGGCCAAGTCATGTTGTATAACACTGGCTGTGTTTAAAATATACAATACTGAAAAAAATCATTAAAAGAAATAAAAATCATATTTCAGGTTGAATATTATATTTTTCGGGAGGAAATTTCCTTTCGATAAATATATAATTTAACTATTTTTATTCAGCAGGTTTTCCAAAATGAAGCCTTAATTGTATAGTGCAATCTTTTTTTTTTTCACCATATCACATTAAAAAAGGCTTATTAAAATCAATGTGCTTGCAAATTTCTTTTTATTATTTATTTTCATAAAATTTGTAATTGAATTCTGTTTAATTTGGTATATAACATGACCTATTTCCATTGATTGGTTATTTTTTAAATAAATTCTAAAGTTGACTTATTTATCTGACTCAACACAGTTGGCTCAAAGCCTGGAATTTTCTCAAAGTTTGTTACTGAGAAAAACATTACAAAATGAGAAAAATATTTACTTAAAACCAAAAAAGAATTTTTTTTGTTCTTTCAAAATATGTAGTCATTCTATTCATGTGCATTGTAATCATTTTTGTCTATTAGTTTTTTTTATGTTGCCGGATGCATTTTTTTACTATATGACTCTATAAAAGTCCTATTAAAATGAAACGTATGGTTTTTATTTTTTTTTATTAAATGTTATATTTTCAGAAAATTCAGAATGAAATGCTGGTTAATTTGACATACAACATCCCATAATTCCTTTCATTAGCTATTTAGCAAAAAAGATCTAAAGTTAAAAGTTTTTTTTTGGCTGAGCATAGGCAGAAAATAGCTTGGCCCCTATATAGAAACCTGTTTTTCAGGCTGGACATTGGAAGGGTTAAAGATGCTATGGCTGTCACCTGATATATTGAAGTCTTTTGGTAGTAAACCAGTCTCATACAAATGATGAGCACATATAAGATGGAGGTGGAGGAAGCAATTGAGGCCAGTTCAAAGTTTTTGTAAAGTAGCTTTCAGCAACTGTTACCACAGTGGGTTGTTTGGTTGTTTTACCTCTGAGCAGTATTTTTTTGCACACAATAGACTAAATGTCCAGGTCACAAGGACCCTGAGGGTTCAGAGAAAGTTGAGGGAGGGGACCCATGGGAACAGCTGTTGGGAGACAGATGGTAGCCTTAACATGTACAGAGCATGGTTCTCCCATACATGAAGCCACGGCTTAATGCCGCATTTGATGGGCAGTGGTCTTTCCAAGTCCATCGGTATCCCCTACTGACCATGGGCAGGGTGGAGAGTTTTCCGAAGATAAATCAAAGCTGACCCAGCTGGGGCTTGAACTGGGAACTGCAGATTATGATTCTGGTGTACTACCGACTGAGCAGCCCCACCACCACACACACTCACATAGTGAAGTTCACTGGTAAGTTGAAGTATTGATATACCATTGTCTGTTGAGCAATAGTGATTGTTACAGTTTGCTATTTGTAAATGCAAGATATTTCTTTGGAGGTTGAAGAAACTATCAACTGTACTTCTTGATAGCGTAAATTGAAGTATTTACAAGTTCTTTGAAGGAACAAAAAAATTCAATACTTAAAACATTTACTTTTATATATAACATTAATCCTGTAGATAAATTTAACTGAAAAGTTATTTTGAAAAGGTTGGGCATAATGCATTTTATTGGTTTAATTTTGTCAACATCTTCAACCGACATAATTAGGATGCCTTCGTCATTTTTTAGTGGTAGACTTAAATTATTGGGATGCTCCCATATATTTAACCATAAATTACATAATAGTAGAGTTCAAGTAGATGGAAGTGGGGGTTATTTTGAAATAGCAAAATTTTTTTTTAGGTTTATAATTTTAAAGATAATTAAGTTGATTTTTTGTTGGTGGAGAGGTTAGAATTTTGTGTTTAAGCTTAGTTACTGGCAGATTATTCTGTACTATAGTTTGTGTTAAGGCAGTTTCATATGTTTTTTTTTTCCTGATGCCAATTTCATGTTTAATAATTATTTTCATTATCATTCTACGTGTTTTTTTCCTACATAATTTTATTTTGCAGTATATGTGGCAGATCATCTATTTTGATGGTGTAAATTCTGCTGTTGGATTTATTTTGTCTTCTTGTTCAGAATTAATTGTTTTATGCTGTACTGCCACATTTTTGATTGTGTTGTGATTCATATATCCAAATATGGTAATTGTTGATTGGATTAATTAATTTTCATATATATACACTGAAGTGCCATTGAATTAGAGATAGGAGACGTTATCCAAATTCAGTACCACAAGTCCCACATTTGTGCAGTGTGGCTGAAACTCAGATCATATATAGCTGTCAGCTTTGGCTTCCCCAAGCATTCATCGTGAGAAGCATAATGGGAAAGGCATGGGATTTAGATGCATTTGACATAGGGCAGATCATAGGTGCCTGACAGATGGGACACTTGATCTCCAAAATTGTCAACGAACTTGCATTTTCTTGTACAACAGTTTCAAGAGTGTTCTGGGAATATGAAAATTCCTGCAAAATAAAAGCACCTGGACAAATTGCAAAGGACAACCAGCCTTGAATGATTGTGGGCTTCACCGTCTGACCCACATTGTACAGACTGATAGGGGCCAGACATTACATGAAATCACCTTCCATCTGAATGCGGATTCTAGCTGGGAAGTCAGTGCACAGACTGTGCAACACTCACTTCATTGTCTAGGCATCGGGAGCTGCTGACCTGCGAGAGTCCCACTTCTAACAACCCGATACCGGTCTCAATGCCATGCCTGGGCTAAATAACATTGAAACTGGACCATCGAAAATTGGCAATGGATATCCTGGAGTGATGAATCCTGATTTAAACTTCATCACACCGATAGGAAAAAAACAGAGTTGAAAACCTTTTTGAAATCAACAAAGGCTTTCTGAAACTCTAAACATTGCTCAAGAATCTGCCTGAGTTAAAATATCTGATCCACACATCCCCTACCACTTCTGAATCCACATTGCTCATCACGCAATTGACTGTCAACCAGATTCTTAATTCTATTAAGCACAATCATGGAAAGAACTTTACCTGGAACAGAGAGTAGGCTGATACCCCTATAGTTATCACAAGAACTGTGATCATCTTTTTTAAAAATAGGGATAACAATAGCTCTGATAAAATCCTTAGGAATCATGCCTTTATCATAAAAGATATTCAGAATTTCAGTCATCCAAGTGGTAACCGAAACATTCCCAGCTCTAAGCATTTCCGTAGTAATTTCATCTACCCCTGGGGATTTCTGAAGTTTAAGTTTAGAAATAGCTAAAATAACTTCAGATTGTGTTATAATGGCCAACATTAAAGCCACCAATGCATCTATCATCATTGCAAACAATGGATGTAGAACTAACCACATTGTTTAGAACATCACTGAAATGCTCAGCCCACCACCATGACAGAATCCTCACCTTCTATAACCTTACCTTGTTTATCCTTCAATCCCTGTATACCTGTTCGTTTTCTACCACACAAAACATTAACTATCTGGTACAGCTCTCTGCTGTTGTGCTGTCTAACTGCTTCCTCAGCTTTGTCAGCCAAGCCATCAAGCCAAAGATTCTTATCAGCAGCTAACTGATCTTTTACACGTTTATTAAGTTCTCTGTAATGCTTTCTATTAGGACTAGCAGGGTATTGATTAAGGACACTTCTGCAGTTCTTTCTTTCCGAAATAAGCTCAAGTGCCTTATCACAGATAATTCTGCCTCCTCTGCTCCTTTTTTCCTAAAAGAGTACTGTTCAAAAAAGCCTGTTTAAAATGATCCCATTCTTCCTCAACTTCAGTAGTAAGCATACTATGACTGTCATAATGATTAAATAACGTATCATGGTAAGCTTTGGTTATAACTGGGTCTTTCAGAGCTTCAGTATTAAAAGTAAATTTTTTAACGCTAGCACAACACTTTTTAAGTTTAAGTTGCAAGACACTTTTAACAAGGTAATGGTCAGATCCAATTTCAGCTCCCCTATATGACCTGGTATTCCTAACAGAACTAGCCCATTTGCTGTTAATTAATATATAATCAATCATATTCTTATTCAGCCCATCAGGTGAAACCCATGTGTACTTATGTATATCGCGGTGTTTGTAAAAAGTGTTAGTTATTCTGACTCCATTGAGTTTACTTACCTGTAGGAGACATTGCCCATTGCAGCTACCAATACCAAAAGGGCCTCTCACCCTCCCCAAAGGTCAGAGTCAGTACCAACTTTGGCATTGAAGTCACCTAGAACAAGCGTAATATCTCCTTTCTTGACAGAATTCAAAATATCCTGAAGTTGCTGTAAAACCTATCCTTTTCATCCTCATCGTCATCCTCAGTGGGGGCATAACAATAGATAACTTCAAGTCTTTAACGCTTGTCTGAAATTTTGCTGTAAGAAACCTTTCATTAATTCACTCGTATCCTAGAAGAGCATCACTAGCGTGTCTGCTGAGAAGCAGACCCACACCTGGTGATTCTTATTGTCGTCCCTCCCTGAAAAGAGAAATTTAAGATTATTTTTAAGATTCTGACTTTTATCTGTCCATCTGGTCTCTTGCAAGCTGAGAATATCTAACTTATAATGGTGGAATTCTTGTGTGAGGACATCAAGAGAAAAATCCCTGTGCAGAGACCTCACATTCCAACTACCTATGGAGAGAAAATGGTTAGTGGGATGTTTAAAGAAACTGTATTTATTGAGAGAGGAATTGGTCACCCATTTATGGTCATCATGAATCCCAATTGAGATGGCATCTACCAGCAAGACAACTGTTCATCTCACAGGTTCAGATTTGCTACTACATGGTTGCAGGAGCATTCTGCTGATTTTGAAATAATGAATTGGCCACCTAGAAGCCCAGATTTAAATCACATTGAAAATCTTTGAGATACCAATGAGCAGAGTGTTCGGGCCCATGTCCCATCAGCGACGACCTTGAGAGAATTGTGGACAGTTCCGGAGGAGGCATAGTCACCATACCTGTGGAACATTTATGCAAGCTTGTGGAGTCTTTGCCTCATCATGTGGCAGCCATTATCAGGGCCAGAGGGGGTCCAACACGTTACTAGGTTGCTATCCCTAATTCAATGGCACTTCAGTGAATATATTTAATTGTTGGTAAAACACTTGAAGATTTCTGGCAGTTCTAGTGATTCATTTTGTCCATAATTCCTAAAAATGAAAATTTCATTGATATAATGAAGGTATAATGCTGGTTTTGGTTTGACTTTAGTCAAAACATTTTCTTCTATGTGTCTCGTTATGATGTCTGACATGAGACCAGAGAGAGGGATCCCATAGAGGAGAGAGGGTCCATACAGAGAGGACACCCTCTGTATGGACTCATTTTTCACCAAAATTAAATTTCATGCATAAATAAATAAAAAAATAAATACCCCCTCAAGCAGCTGCTCGCCACAGAGGTCTGACAGGAGCCTGCCAGTTTATATGCCGTAGTATAAGGTCTGAGAGGATGGCAGGACCTCAGCAGAAAAACGACACAAACAGCCATGCCTTATCCGGGGCTCGAACCCAGGTCCCGCAGATCAGTAGCCAAGCGTGCTAACCACTCGGCCACAGGACGGCTACTTTCATGCATAATATGTATATTAACACCTCTGTATGGACCCAGTACAGAGGGCTAACATTAGTAACCATATGTTGTTTTTGCCACAAACCAATAATTTGTTTATGGCTGTTTCGTCATAAACCAATAGGATGAAGTGGCCAGTCCAGAGAAGTTTGCACACTGAATCATTCTTGGGACAGGTCTGGCAACCTCCAATCACTTAGCCTTGGGTTAGATTGTTTTACCTTTGAGTGGCACTTTTTTGTATACAATGGGCTAAATGGCCTGGTCACAAAGACCCCTAGGACTCAGAGAAGGTTGGGGGGAGAGGGCTCACTGGACAATTGATAGGAGACAGATGGTAACCTGTTATCAAGACCATCCAGCATGTTCTTTAGCATGCACACAGTATGGCTCTTCCACTCATGGGACCACAGCTTAACATCCCATCCGATAGATAGCAGCCTTTCAAAGGTCGTTGATGTCCTTTACTGACTGTGGGCAGGGTGTGGGGAGTTTTGCAGAGATAAATTTCATTGCTGGCCAAGGTGAGACTTGAACCCGGGAACTACAGATTATGAGCCTGGCATGCTACTGACCGAGCCACCCCACCACCACTCAGCCTTGAATTGCATTGCTGCATCCAGCACAGGGGTGGGGCGCGGGTGGCTCAGTCGGTAGCGCGCCAGGCTCGTAATCTGTAGTTCCCAGGTTCGAGTCCCAGCTGGGTCAGCGTTGAGATTTATCTCCGCAAAATTCCCCGCCCTGCCCACGGTCAGTAGGGGACACCGATGGGCTTGGAAAGGCCGCCGTCCGTCGGATGGGACGTTAAGCCGTGGCCCCGTGTGCGGGAGAGCCATACCCTGTGCACGTTAAAGAACACGCTGGATGGCCTTGACGAGAGGCTACCATCTGTCTCCCAACAGCTGTTCCAGTGGGTCCCCTCCCCCAACCTTCTCTGAGCCTTCGGGGTCCATGTGACCTGGCCATTTAGCCCATGGTGTGCAAAAAAGTGCCGCTCAGAGGTAAAACAACCCAACCCAGCACAGGGGTGCTAGGATACAGCAATACATCAAATGAGTGAGGGGTTGGAGGTCACAAACCCAAGAGTACTTGGATATACAAGAGGCCCTGGACCAGGTGACCTCATCCAGTTGATTTATGTTGAATGGCAAAACATGGATCCAGACAGAGGAACCCTATGGGATCCCCTCCATCTCAACTCATGGCAGACATTGTAATATGATGCATAGAAGGAAATGCTCTGGCTAAAAACAAACTGAAACCAGCATCATAGTTTAGTTGCATCAATGACATTTAAATGTTTTGTAATTATGGGCAAAACAATTTGTTATAATTCCTAGAAATCTTCAATAATGTTTTACCAACAGTTAAATTTATGCATAAAACTTAATCCAGTCAACTGTTTCCACAGTTAGATATATAAATCACTGACACAATCAAAAATGTAGCACTATTGTGTATAGAAGAGCTGCTTTATACGCCTATGTAACAGATTTAACACAACTGATAATAGTGATGAGTTAAAAACTTGATCATTATATGAGCTGTTTTATTATTGTTTTAGTAAATCAAAATAGTATTTTGATCAATGAATGCAGGATAGTAGGGATGTTAGTAACTTCTTGTAGTAATATGTGAACCACCTTCTGAAGAAAACATTAATAGTCGAAACACGTTAAGTTACGGTGGTCTAAATATCAATGTGTGATCTGTGCAACAGGAAAGGACTTACTTTACATATTACTACAAGAAGTTAATAACATCCTGTGTTCACCAATCGAAATTCTATTTTGATTTACTAAAACAATTATAAAACAGCTCGGATAGTGATTAAGTTTTTAATTATGCATCTATCTCAGTAATTACAAATTCCAACCATCCAACCTCATATAAAACAGCAGCATTTAACACATATTTTTGCTGAGCATAACATTATACCTCTTGTAAAATATTATTAACCCTTAATGTGCTGTAGCTGGGTATACCATTTTCACTTTTTCAATTCTCGGAGCCATCAGTCAGTCTTACCGTATTGTAATGCAAAATCATAAATGTTATTTTTTTCCCCCAACAGAAATCGGTATTTTTTTTTAACTGTTTCTAATCAAATCTTGAAAATAACATTTCAGTCTATGGTATATATTTTTTTCCTGTTGATTCTGTTTGAAAAAATTCTGAAAAACTTTAAAAAAAAATAAACTAACTTGAGCCTTTGTTGATCATATGCATGTGTCAAATCACTCTAGCTCCTGTTCTGTTTCCAGCAAAAGTATTAACACGCACCATTCCCCCTTTGTTCACATTCCACACCCCACCTTCCACTCCCGACTCTCTGCCACTCTCCAAAGAAAAGGATTAACATTAGACTGTACTTCCTATTATCTTCAACTGGCACTGAGAGATAAGACTCTGACCACATTCCCCTATAGTTGCACCATCGGTAACATCACCTGAATAAATAGCATACCTCAAATACTAATAACCAAAAGGTCCCATCAAATGAGATGATTAATATACAAAGTAAAATACATATACAGTGAAAGAGCTATTTCCATTAAATATAACATAATGGACATGATAGGATAATTCACATGAAAAACTTAAAATTTCATCTGACCTACTACAACAATTTTACTACAGATATAATAATAATAATAACTCAAAATTTCACTGAACTATTGAAAGAACTTTATTACATAAAATAACCTAAAAAAAAGGGAAACAATAATTGAAACTGTAAATTCCGTCTGAACATAAAATATAACGTACCTCAAATTACTAATAACCAAAAACCACTAAGCAGTTATCAAGCACAGTGGTTGATGTTTTTAACTCAAAATTAAAACTTCCTATGACTTTATAAAGACATTCTCAACTTCTAAAAAACATTACTATAAGGAATTAACTAATAGACCTTAACCTCCTCCTTTTCAATATTCTCATATTCAAAAATTAAAGGAAAAAATATTTATTAAAATATTACGGAGTCTATCTTCTAAATTCAGTTGCCTCCTAAATTCTAATTTACTATTTTCCTTGCCATTTCTTCTTTACAGAGATGGGAAGAGGAATGGAGGGAGGGGGAATTCTTTTCTCCCCCTTCTACCCTTCCTCTGTTGTCTTTCATGCCAGATAAGATACCTCCTAACCTTAAGAATTCTTTAAAATCATTACCCCTAATAATATACACCTTCAGTGGAAACAGCATTTCATCCTCCTCCTCCTCCTCAAGCAGCCATGGGCTATGGAGGTCCAATCAGACCACACAATTTAGTTCTCCAAGCATATCTGTCATGAGCTATATCTGCTGCATCTCGCCACTGCACACCAATTCTAATAAGGTCCTGTTTGATATTGTCTGCCCACTGCATCCTAGGTCTCCCTCTCTTTCTGGGGCCTTTATGCACACTGTTCATAACCCTATTTGCTAATCTATAATTATCCATACAGGCAACATAGCCAAACCAACAGTCTCTCTCTGCACAATATACTGCTCAGAGGAAGTTTCCTACTCCTTTGCCTAATCTCTTCATTACTTACAAAGTTGAACCACCAGATGCCCAAGATACTGTGTAAGCATCTAGAATCAAAAGCATTTAGTTTCCTATTATCTTGTTTACAAAGCGTCCAAGTTTCACTACCATAACTAACCCTAGAGAGAAACAAACTATTATAGAGTCTGATATAGTTATCTCTGAGTATACACCTATCTCTCCATACTCCTCATAGATTCCTAAAAGTTCCAGAGCCAATCTCTATTCACCTGTTAGACTTATGCCGCATATTACCAATATCTGTTACATAACTCCCAAGATAATTAACTGAAACACTTACTCAAGGGTGAAACCATTCAGAGCAACTGAAGCACTAACTGCCTGACCAATTTTCATCACTTTAGTTTTATCTCTATTTATCATCGAACCAACTCTATTACCAGTCTCATCAACAGCCCTAGTGAAAGAATTCATCTCATTAACATCATTAGCCTACAAGGCCAAATCATCTGCATAATCCAAATCAGAAATTTTGTAGTCTCTAGACTGTTTAAGTCCAAAATCTTTCCCTTGCAGTGAATTTCTCATAACATAATCAGTGGATCATCAATATCCTTATCTGGAGCAACCCAGGATGCAGAGCAGAGTTAGGTTTTGCCAAAGGTGGGACTTTACTTCTATAGTAATGTTCAGCTGTGAAGGTGGGTAGTGGTATAACGTAGCATTCTGCTGATAGATGTAGTGCAGTCTCTGAATTGCGGAGCATCTGGAATTTGTCGCTAATCATAGGAATCATAATAACATAATCATTAGCCAAACTAAAGAGAAAAGGGGACAAAATGCACCCTTGCCTAACTCCACTAGCAATGCTAAACCAATTGCGACAAATTTTACCAACTCTCGCACACAACTCAGTGTTATTATAGAGAACTTTTATTATGCTAACTAACTTGTCTAGTGTGCCATACGATCTCACAATGAACCACAAATTATGATAAAAAAACAGAGTTGAAAGCCTTTTTGAAATCAACAAAGGCTAGCAACTAAAGGTTCCTGAAACTCTAAACATTGCTCAAGAATCTGCCTGAGTGAAAATATATGATCTACACATCCCCTACCACTTCTGAATCCACATTGCTCATCACACAATTGTCTGTCAACCAGATTCTTAATTCTATTAAGCACAATCATGGAAAGAACTTTACCTGGAACAGAGAGTAGGCTGATACCCCTATAGTTATCACAAGAACTGCGATCACCTTTTTTAAAAATAAAGCTAATGATAGCTCTGGTAAAATCCTTACGAATCATGCCTTGATCATAAAAGATATTCAAAATTTCAGTCATCCAAGTGGTAACCGAAACATTCCCATCTCTAAGCATTTCCATAGTAATTTCATCTACCCCTGGGGTTTTATGAAGTTTAAGTTTAGAAATACACAAAATAACTTCAGATTGTGTTATAGAGCCAACATTAAAGCCACCAATGCATCTATCATCATTGCAAACAATGGGAGTAGAACTAACCACATTGTTCAGAACATCACTGAAATGCTCAGCCCACCTAGCCATGACAGAATCCTCACCTTCTATAACCTTGCCTTGTTATCCTTCAATCCCTGTATACTTGTCCATTTTCTACCACAAAAATATTAACTATCTGGTACAGCTCTCTGCTGTTGTGCTGTCTAACTGCTTCCTCAGCTTTGTCAGCCAAGCCATCAAGCCAAAGATTCTTATCAGCAGCTAACTGATCCTTTTCACGTTTATTAAGCTTTCTGTAATGCTTTCTATTAGGACTAGTATGGTATTGATTGAGGATATTCCTGTAGATCTTTCTGAAATAAGCTCAAGTGTTTATCACTCAATTAATTTTGCCTCCTCTGCTCCTTTTTTCCTAAAAGAATACTGTTAGTTTCCAAAAAAAGCCTGTTTAAAATGACCCCATTCTTCTTCAACTTCAATAGTAAGCAAACCATGATTGTCATAAAATGATTAAGTGACCTATCATGGTAAGCTTTAGTTATAACTGGGTCTTTCAGAGCTTCAGTATTAAAGGTAAATTTTTTAACCTTAGCACAACACTTTTTAAGTTTAAGTTGCAAGACATTTTTAACAAGGTAATGGTCAAATCCAATTTCAGCTCCCCTATATGACCTGGTATTCCTAACAGAACTAGCCCATTTGCTGTTAATTAGTAATAATCAATCATATTCTTATGTAGCCCATCAGGTGAAACCCATGTGTACTTATGTATGTCACGGTGCTTGTAATATGTGTTAGTTATTCTGAAACCATTGATTTACTTACCTGTAGGAGATGTTGCCCATTGCAGCTACCGATACCAAATGGGCCTATCACTCCTCCCCAAAGGTCAGAGTCAGTACCAACTTTGGCATTGAAGTCACCTAGAACAAGGGTAATATCTCCTTTTTTTTGACAGAATTCAAAATATCCTGAAGCTGTCAGTAAAACCTATCCTTCTCATCCTCATCGTCATCCTCAGTTGGGGCATAACAGCAGATAACATTCAAGTCTTTAATGCTTGTGTGAAATTTTGCTGTAAAATATCTTTCATTAATACCTTCATTATCCTAGAAGAGCATCACTAGCATGTCTGCTGAGAAGCAGACCTACATCTTGGTGATGCTTATTATAGTCCCCCCCTGAAAAGAGAAATTTAAGATTATTTTTAAGAATCTGACCTTTATCTGTCCATCTGGTCTCTTACAAGCTGAGAATATCTAAATTATAATGGTGGAATTCTTGTGTGAGGACATCCAGAGAATAAGCTCTGTGCAACATTCCAACTACCTATGGAGAGAAAATGGTTAGTGGGATGTTTAAAGAAACTATGTTTGTTGAGAGAGGGAATGCCAACAATATCAAACAGCCCATAATTGCAGGCATGGGGCAAAGACCCGTTCTCCCACCACTAAAGGCTGAAGCCATCTACACTGGAAGACTTCCTCCAATGTAAATTTGATGATGCCAGTAAAAGCAAGAGTTCAGGTGCCTGCGATGACCTCTGCTCAGGATTATCCACCAGCTGATAAAACATATCCTGTGAAACTATGTACTTGGGGCTGTCAACTTACAAACAAACACAAAACACAGCGGAAGATTTTCCCTTCACAGAAGCCCACCAGTGCAGCAAAATCAGGATCCATAGTCAAGCTCAGAGCCATATATCTGTCCAGTTCATTGGGTTTATATGGTCAGCACCAGGACCCTGTGTGGTTGACCACTCCTCAGCATCATCATCATCATCATCCTCAAGCAGCCATGGGCTACGGAGGTCCAACCAGACCGTGCAATTTAGTTCTCCAAGCAAGTCTATCCTGAGCTACATCTACTGCATCTGGCCACTGCACACCAATTCTAACAAGGTCCTGTTTGACATTGTCTGCCCACCGCATCCTAGGTCTCCCCTTCTTTCTGAGGCCTTTAGGCACACTGTTCATAACCCTATTCGCCAATCTATAATTATTCATACGGGCAACATGGCCAAACCAACGGAGTCTCTCTCTGCACAATATGCTGCTTAAAGGAGGTTGCAAACTCCTTTTCCTAATCTCATCATTAGTTACAAAGTTGAACCACCTAATGCCCAAGATACTGCGTAAGCATCTGGAATCAAAAGCATCTAGTTTCCTGTTATCTTGTTTACAAAGTGTCCAAGTTTCACTACCATAACTAACCCTAGAAAGAACCAAACTATTATACAATCTAATTTTAGTCTTTAGGTGTATACTCCTATTTCTCCACACTCTCCATAGATTCTTAAAAGTCCCAGCAGCAATCCCTATTCGTCTGTTAATCTCATGCCGCACATCACCATTATCTGTTACATAGCTCCCAAGATAATTAAACTGTGACACCTGCTCAAGACTGCAACCATTCAGATTAACTGAATCACAGCCTGCCTGACCAATTTTCATCACTTTAGTTTTCTCTCTGTTTATAACCAAACCTACTCTACTACCAGTCTCATCAACGGCTCGAATGAAAGAGTTCATCTCATCAACATCATTTGCCAGAAGGGCTAAATCATCAGCATAATCTAAATCAGAAATTTTCCTATCTCCAGCCCATTTAAGGCCAAAATCTTTCCCTTGAAGTGAATTTCGCATAACATAATCAATAACCAAGCTAAAGAGAAAAGGAGACAAAATGCACCCTTGTCGAACACCAGAAGTAATGCTAAACCAATTGCTACAAGCCTTACCAACTCTCACACACGACTCAGTGTTATTATAGAGAGCTTTCATAATGTTAACTAACTTGTCTGGTATACCATATGATCTCACAATCAACCACAAATTATGACGATCAACAGAGTCGAAAGCCTTTTTGAAATCAACAAAGCTAGCAACCAAAGGTTTCTGAAACTCTAAACATTTCTCAAGAATCTGCCTAAGTGAAAATATCTGATCTACACATCCCCTACCACTTCTGAATCCACATTGCTCATCACGCAATTGCCTGTCAACCAGATTCTTAATTCTATTAAGCACAATCATGGAAAGAACTTTACCTGGAACAGAGAGTAGGCTGATACCCCTATAGTTATCACAAGAACTGCGATCACCTTTTTTGAAAATAGGGATAACAATAGCTCTGGTAAAATCCTTAGGAACCATGCCTTTATCATAAAAGAGATTCAGAATTTCAGTCATCCAAGTGGTAACCGAAACATTCCCAGCTCTAAGCATTTCCGTAGTAATTTCATCTACCCCTGGGGATTTATGAAGTTTAAGTTTAGAAACAGCCAAACTAACTTCAGATTGTGTTATAGGGCCAACATTAAAGCCACCAATGCATCTATCATCATTGCAAACAATGGGAGTAGAACTAACTACATTGTTTAGAACATCACCGAAATGCTCAGCCCACCTAGCCATGACAGAATCCTCCCCTTATATAACCTTACCTTCTTTATTCTTCAATCCTTGTATAACTATCTGGTACAGCTCTCTGCTGTTGTGCTGTCTAACTGCTTCCTCGGCTTTGTCAGCCAAACCATCAAGCCAAAAAATTTTATCAGCAGCTAACTGATCCTTTACAAGTTTATTAAGGTCTCTGTAATGCTTTCTATTAGGACTAGTAGGGTATTGATTAAGGGCATTCCTGCAGTTCTTTCTTTCCGAAATAAGCTCAAGTGCCTTATCACTCAGATAATTTTGCCTCTTCTGCTCCTTTTTTCCTAAAAGAGTACTGTTAGTGTCCAAAAAAGCCTGTTTAAAATGATCCCATTCTTCCTCAACTTCAGTAGTAAGCATACCATGACTGTCATAATGACTAAGTAACCTATCATGGTAAGCTTTGGCTATAACTGGATCTTTCAGAGCTTCAGTATTAAAAGTAAATTTTTTAACCCTAGCACAACACTTTTTAAGTTTAAGTTGCAACACACTTTTAACAAGGTAATGGTCAGATCCAATTTCAGCTCCCCTATATGCCCTGGTATTCCTAACAGAACTAGTCCATTTGCTGTTAATTAATATGTAATCAATCATATTCTTATGCAGCCCATCAGGTGAAACCCATGTGTACTTATGTATGTCGCGGTGTTTGTAATAAGTGTTAGTTATTCTGAATCCATTGAGTTTACTTACCTGTAGGAGACGTTGCCCATTGCTATTGCAGCTACCAATACCAAAAGGGCCTATTACTCCTCCCCAAAGGTCAGAGTCAGTACCAACTTTGGCATTGAAGTCACCAAGAACAAGGGTAATATCTCCTTTCTTGACAGAATTCAAAATATCCTGAAGTTGTTCATAAAACCTATCCTTCTCATCCTCATCGGCATCCTCAGTGGGGGCATAACAGCAGATAACATTCAAGTCTTTAACGCTTGTCTGAAATTTTGCTGTAAGAAACCTTTCATTAATGCACTCATATCCTAGAAGAGCATCACTAGCGTGTCTGCTGAGAAGCAGACCCACGCCTTGGTGATGCTTTTTGTCGTCCCTCCCTGAAAAGAGAAATTTAAGATTATTTTTAAGAATCTGACCTTTATCTGTCCATCTGGTCTCTTGCAAGCCGAGAATATCTAAATTATAACGGTGGAATTCTTGTGTGAGGACATCAAGAGAAAAAGCTCTGTGCAGAGTCCTCACATTCCAACTACCTATGGAGAGAAAATGGTTAGTGGGATGTTTAAAGAAACTATGTTTATTGAGAGAGGGAATGCCGACAATATCAAACAGCCCCCTAATCGCAGACATGGGGCAAAGACCCGTTCCCCCACTACTAAAGGCTGAAGCCATCTACACTGGAAGACTTCCTCCAATGTAGAATTTGACGATGCCAATAGAAGCAAAGAGTTCAGGTGCCTGCGATGACTTCTGCTCAGGATTATCCACCAGCTGATAAACATATCCTGTGGATCTATTCACTTGGGGCTGTCAACCCACAAACAAAAAGAAAACACAGCGGAAGATTTTCCCTCCACAGAAGCCCACCAGTGCAGCAAAATCAGGATCCATAATCAAGCTCAGAGCCATATATCTGTCCAGTCCAGTAGGTTTATATGGTCAGCACCAGGACCCTGTGTGGTTGACCACTCCTCAGCAGGGTAGAAAAAAAAGAAAAGTAGCCATAGTTGTCCAGATCAGTAGGCCACACTAATCTGGCAGCCCTCCCCTTCCGTTCACTTCCACAAGAGAGTATCTCTTTTGAAAGTTACTAACGGTCCGCACCACGAGCAGGGTAGAAAAAAAAAAGTAGCCATAGTTGTCCAGATCAGTAGGCCACACTAATCTGGCAGCCCTCCCCTTCCGTTCACTTCCACAGAGACAGCCTGTATCTCGAGAAGGCAGGGTCGGATATTAGGTGCTAGGCCTGGCTAATGATTCTATGCATCATAGAGAATTGGTGCATAGCTCTCCTTCCAGTGACTACTTAGCTATCATTTACAGACTGGAAACAACATTTTCCTAAAAAAAAAATGGAAAAGTAAACAAACAAACATTAAATGAAAGTAATAATACATTCCCTTTTGTACTACTGTTATCACTTTGGAACCCACCAAAAAAATCTACCAAAGAGTAGAAAAAACGCCCATCCCCCCCACCACCACCACCACCTATAATTTCAACTACATAAACACATAAGTCTTTATTGGGACTAATAGCTAAAAAGTCCTTCTTAGGACTAAACCTATAACACTGAACCTTTTCATGCCAACATTCCTTCCACACAGCTCGAAAAAAGTCTCTCAGGAGTCTCTCAGGTGTCTCAGGTCTCAAATACACCTGTGCTACAGTACCACTTTGGAACCCATCAAAGAGTAGAAAAAACATCCATCCCTGCCTCCCCATCTATAATTTCAACTACATAAACATATAAAAGTCCTTATTGGAACTTGTAGTTAAAAATAAGGTCCATCCAACACAAACAATATCACTTTTCTGATCACTTTTCCTTTCTAAATTTGACAGCGGCAATGGGAAGAAGCTTGGCCAAAAAAAAAAAAACTTAGTCCTGCTTTCAAAAATTTTACCCTTCGCTTTCATCAGTCAGCAAACTATTGGACTCACTTGGTCACGAAATATATGTGTACACACTGAAATCAGAGGAAAATTTATGCATTCCATACAGCAAAATATAATTTTTTTTATCAAAACTCAACCTGAGACAAATGGTCAAACAGTCCTAATCGCTAACGTATGATTTGCAGATGAAAAAAAATGGAACAACAGAACCAAGATTTAAAACTTTATGGCCATTTTGTACAATGTGATAACATTCAGTGCATATTTTAAAATGTGTAAGATATATGAACCAGTTTCCCATACAACAAGCTTTTATACGATCTGCAATAATGACAACTTATCCCACTTAAACTTTGCAAATTAACAACACAAAAGAACACAATGCAAAAATGAAATTTTTTTTGACACCCCAATAAATTCAACATATGGAATTTACACTTTCAAAATAAGCAATATGCAATTGTAAAATTGCTGCAAATAAAATATACATTGCTGCAAAATAAAATCAATTAGTAGAGAAAACATGTATAATGATAACAAAATGAATTGTCAAACATGAAACTGACATTAGGTTGGGTTGTTTTACCTCTGAGCAGCACTTTTTTTGCACAACATGGGCTAAATGGCTAGGTCACAAGGACCCAGAAGGCTTAGAGAAGGTTGGGGGAGGGGACCCACTGGAACAGCTGTTGGGAAACAGATGGTAGCCTCCCATCAAGGCCATCCAGAGTGTTCTTTAATGTGCACAGGGTATGGCTCTCCTGCACATGGGGCCACGGCTTAATGTCCCATCCGACAGACGGCAGACGTCAGTAGGGGACACTGATGGCCTTTCCAAGCCCATCAGTGTCCCCTACTGACCGTGGGCAGGGAATTTTGCGGAGATAAATCTCAGCGCTGACCTAGCTGGGACTCAAACCTGGTAACTACAGATTACGAGCCTGGCGTGCTACTGACTGAGCCACCCCTGCCCCTAACTGACATTAGGAAAATAACATGTCAAACAGGCATAATGCGAACCATAGTACAGAATAATCTGCCACTACCTCAGGGGTAGCTCATCATTCGGGCCAGAGGTTAATGTTTCTGTAATATTAAATTCTGAAAAACAAATAATAAAAATAATAATTCGCATGAATATTTGCTTTCTAAGACATCTTGCTTGTTTCATTTCCTTTCAATAACCCCTTAGTAATAATACACTTGAGATAATACTCAAAATACACAATAAATGGCAAACACTCATGGCAAAAACCAATTCAACTCACGGAAAACTAAATGTTTTTAGCTAACTATCTCATGAGTCCCATGTCTATAGGACATCTGTGATACTTTACCACATAATAATACACTCAAAACTGTCTTGTGTCGACTTAACTATAATCATGAGATATTATAGGGCAAGCTTCAAATGTGCCCATAAATTTCCATTGATTAATCATTTGCCATGCTTTTTACAGCAATTTGCAAGTTAAAGCAAGGTTTGGGTAACTATGAAGTAGCCTGCAACAATACCTAGAGATCATATCACTGAAAAGCCACCACTAGATGATTATTGGAAACTCAGCAGTTATTACTGGATAATGGAAGACAAATAGTTCTTGTGCCTTTGGGTGACAAATATTAATAAGTAAAATTATATGTCTTTTATTCACAGCAACTGCCAATAAGAGATCATCGATACTACTAATAAATCAGCACTTTGATATTGATTCAAATTTTAGAGGAAAAATTGTCTTGAGCCGGGTGGGATCATTAGCATACTTGTAAGACATGCTTTCCATCTATATGGCAAATAGAAAGCCACTTGTGGCTAAAATTGCCCGAATAGCACCGATATGGGACATAATAGGAATGTTCATAGTGTTAATTAGAGGAGATCTTGATCAGCGGCCAGTAGCTCAGTGGTCTAGAGTATGTTACATGGCCTGACATGTTATCAGGAGGTCGTGGGTTCGTATCCCACCCGGCTCAAGACAATTTTTCCTCTAAAATTTGAATCGACATCAAAGTGCTGATTTATTAGTAGGTATTGAATAGTCAAGTTTATTTCATTGTTGATAATCGGCAATCAAGTTAAAATCCTTGATGCAGGGCCCTTTCAAGAACTACATAAAGATAACAACATGACCGGCTGAGCCAGCATAAGAAGTTTTGAAGACACCTGAAAATGGTAATAATTTCCATCTATTTACTCAGGAACTTTCCATAAGGATTAAAAGTATCCTTATGTGATAGTATATCATAGTGAAAAATACTCATGGCTTGACTATGTAAATAGTAATAAGCTAAATGTAGAATAATGTTGCTCAAGAGCTATTAATATTACAGCATAATTGTGAATTAAATATTTTTAAACAGCAATCACCATTGCTCAACAGACAATGGGATATCAGTGCTTCAGTTTACCAGTGAACTTCACTATGATAACAGTTGCTGAAAGCTACTTTATAAGAACTTTGAACTGGAATCAACTGCTTTCTCCACCTCCATCATTCATGTGCTTATTGTTCATTTTTGGACTGATTATGAAAGACTTCAATATATCAAGTTACAGCCATAACATCTTCAACAACTGTGTGTGTGCCAGATAATTAAGATCAGCACGATATGTGGTAATCACAGCTATTAAAACATTAAATGTACTAAAGTTTCCAATTTAGCTTTACCTTTAATTAATGAAAAGTCTTTTCCCATTGTTTGGACAGTAATTCTATAGTTAACAGACATTCCATCTTAAAAATCAGGAACCCTCACTACTAAAAACCTTTTTAGCATTTCATTAAATTTAATCTCAGTATACTGTAGGATTGCCTTACATAATCTTTAACTTCATTTGTTGATGCTACACTGTTCTCATTGGCATTGGCCACATTATATTACAGGTAACACTTTAGAGGTAAAGACAACCACAATGCATATAGTCTCACACAATAATAATTGCAAGATTTATTGCACATTTAAAGTGTACCTATATGTTGTAGTAGGATATCACAGTCCATTATGAAAAGACATCAGAAGGTACTTTGACTGGTTGAAATGGAGTACACAATAGTACATTCTCTTCTACGAAAGAGATGCTGCTGTTGTAGTTTCATCTCGTAGAATCAATCGTAGGTTTTGTAAAATGAAGTAATAGGCTTTTCAACAATATAGGTGATAAGTATTGGCAAGTTGTTTTAAATGCTAGAGGGCCTGGCAATCTATCAAGCAGATAATCAGCAGAGAGTAAAAGAGCAGCCAATCTATAGAATTTAATGGATAGTTCAGGTAAATGTTCTTTTTACTGCAGGTTTGTGTAATTCTTAGTGAAGAGATATGTCCAGATTATAAATTTATGGAGATGTTACATGAAGAATCATTGATAGCATACTACACTGCAGATGCTAACATCAAAGGCAGAAAGTCAAGTTAAAATCAGGAAACTGAAACTTTAATGAAAAACTTAAAAGTTAAATTCAGTGTTGCAAGTGATGCATTTCACAGTGCACAGAATGACTGCTTCATCGGGGGCAATGTGAAGTGCTTGATGAAGGTGTTTCTTCAGCAGCTAAAAAAAAACAGTACTCAAAGAAGGCAAGGTCCAGACTGTAAGATAGATGTGTGAGAACTTTCCAACCAAATGATTACAATTATCCCTGAGTTTGACATGTGTTGTATGGTGTTGCATTATTACTGAAGAAGAGGAAAGAATGCTCCAAAAGAAAGAAGTTCAGGATTTATTTTTTTATGGTTTACAGAAGTCTTCATAATGTCTGACAATAAATATTAGTGTTAATTGTTGTTCTATGTTGTTCTGTATGTCATGAACTCCAAAAGAATCCTTCACTGCCCAAAAACACCAATGCCATGATCTTTCCAGTATGCCTTGATCAATCCATGACCAATCACAGTTTGAATTTTCCGAAATCAGTAAAAGATTTCTCCCCATCCCCATCACTGCCTGCTTCATTTTGGTAGTAAAGTGATGGTCTTATGTTTTATCATCTGTCACTATACATTCCACAAACTCATTTACTTCCATTGCATACCACTGAAGTGAGAGGAAAGCTGTGAAACGCCAAGCTTCATGATTATCAGTCTTGGGACCCAGCAAACACAAATTTTATTTTATCCAATTCATGATATAGTTCTGTATGAAATGTTTAATTCAGAGACAATGTCTGTTGATGACTATCTTTGGTTTTCCTTAACCAGCTTTTTAATTCATGTTGTATTCAGATCAGTTTTAGATATGCTTGGCCTTTCACTACAATCCTTCTTGTGAATATTTAGTCATCCATTGTTGAACTCTCTGCACTGCTTTCTGACATGCTGCACAGCCATTGCAGTAATAATTTCCTGTAAATTTCAACTAGTCAAATGTCTTTTCCCATAGAAAACAAATAACACTTCATAAACAGTAATCAATAATCTCAGCATTACCTATTGATGTTTAAACGTCTATAAATCAATTAATATTTTTGTGGAAAAAATTTAGCCAACATACGGGATTTGAACCCGCATCTCTCCTGAAACATGCCAGAATATTCTTACCTGTTGGACTAATGCCAGCTCAGTCTTTTTCTACTAATAATGATTATCACTCTTCCTGTGAATTTTGGGGATTCACAGAAAGAGTGACATCATTATTAGTAGAAAAACACTGAGCTGGCATTAGTTCAACAGGTAAGAATATTCTGGCATGTTTCTGGAGAGGTGCTGGTTCAAATCCCATATGTTAGCAAAACTTTTTCCAGAAAATTATTTATTAACACTGTTCATTTCTCTGCATGAACAGTATTTCTAGCATGTCACGATAAATCAGCATCGACTCAATTGCACTAATTTATTTAGAGTATTCACTAGCATTAGTGTTGCCTCAAAAGTAATAAATGACATTTGCATAGCACAAAAATTTAAAGCTTAGGGAACTTAATTTTTTGATAATCTCTTGTGTAATGAGAGTCAACTATATATATATATACACACTGGTTTAATATACACACTGGTTAAATTAAGAAACAACTGAAAATCTGTTGAATCTATTGTGTATGAATTAGAAGATAGGTGTATATAAACACTGTTCAATAACAATAAGTTATTGGAAAATAAAAATTTCATTATTGAAAAATGTATTAACACTTTTAATTCTTAAAATTATATTCAAATACAGACACATGTTGAAAAGGTGAAGGTTAACTGAGATAGCCCAAGTGGTTCAATATGCAGTGTTGTCACTTCTTACCACTCGGCAGGCCTTGAAGCAATGTCTCATGCTGTTGATAAGACTGTCCAGCAGCACTGTGGGTAGTAATCTTCATTGCTCTTCCAAAGCATGTTAAAGCTGTGGGAAGCTTGCAGGAGTGGGATTCAGGAGAGCAACTTGTCTCCTGAGAATATCCCATGCATGCTCTATTTGAATTCGGTTGGAGACTGCTGACCACTTCATATACAGTTAATAGTGTTATTCTCCAGATAGTGATCGACAAGGCAACAATGATGCGAGTGAGCATTATCATCCTATAGGAAGAAGCATCTGCACCTGCATATGGTCACACAAATCTGTGTAGCCGCCCAAAGATATCCCTCCCCAAACCATGACACTACTAACATTGCAGGTGTCCCATTCATGGACATTCATCATGTGGTATGAAGTGTGGCATGAATTGCTGTGGAGGGAAAAATCTTGATTCATCTGTGAAGAGCACGAACTGCAAATTGCTCCTGATTTCAGATGATATGATGTCTGCACCAATTAAGACAGTCCGTCCCTCTTATAACATTGGGTCAGAGTCGAAATGTAAAGTCCACCACTGGTCATCTAACATGCAAGCACATCTTATGAAGTCTTCAGCATATCATTAACAGTGACAGCAGATATCACTGTTTTACTCACTGCTATTATCACAGTTAGCAGTTCTCCCTCGGAGTTGTCCATCATCATTCATTACTGAATTGTCTGTATGTGCTGTGTCCTTGCTTGAATCTCTGTGAAAGTCTATGCACCAGTAAGATACTCATATTAAGCCATCTGGCACATCTGCTTGATTTTGCCCTGCCTCGAGCTGACTCATAGCTCACCATCACACTTCTTCTGATAAATGATGTCTTGTAGATATACTCAACAAATTGGCTATCTTAACAGTTCTACCTTGCACTTCACAAGAGAAGTGGAAAACAGCTTTTAAACATCTTCTTTTAATATTTGACACATTTACAAATACCGCTGTCAGTGCCATTCATTTGCATACCATACCTCAATCCTATGTCATATTTTATATACTATACATGATTTTTGCACATTTCTGCCATTGGAGTTTTACAATATAATTTTTTTATTTGTTCCTTAATTTATGGAAACCAGTTTAGCGAATGAAAACATGAATAAAAATATGTATATTTAATAAAAGTTATCCAATTGAAATAACTATTCATTTTGTTGTTTTAAAAACAAAATGTAACATTGTTGTACTGCAATAGCATTTAACACTGTTCAAAGCATTGTTGCAGTCCACAAAGGGATAAGTAAGAAAACTCAAATGATGTAGGACAGTTGTGAAATATAAGTTGGAAATATTAACTTAAATACAACAGGTTCAGTTATAATAATTGCTTAATATATTAGAAAACAGACATGTACAAATATTTTATAGGCTACTTTACATAAATTAATATTTACATATTATCCTACATCAAGTATTTTTTACATAAAATGTTCATATAACATTGTTTCCCTTTTTGCATTATTTTCATAAGTACAATTATAGCATTTAACTTATATATATATATAGCAAATAATTAAGGTTATAATATTAAAGTCTTCTAATATTTTACTTTATAGGTTCAAGCTATCTTAGTAAATATATTTGGTGGCATAATGCGATGTGATATTATAGCTGAAGGAATAATTGCAGCAGCAGAAATGTTAAACTTGAAAATTCCTATTGTGTGTAGGCTACAAGGTTAGTGTCAATGTTTTACTTAATATTTTTACTCTGACACATTTTGCAATATGTGTATACATATTTTATACACATATTACAAAAGTATAAATGTAAAATATGTAGAAGAATGAGTGCAATCAATGATGATAAAAAGTATAAACAATATACACCACAATTTGCAAAGTTTTTCATGTGTTTTGACAGTCCCATTTTTTTAAACCTATAACAGACTACTGGTACAGTAGTAATATTAGCTAATTCCTTCCCCCAATGCAGGTATAGAGGCACTATTATATTAAATGGGAGAGTCAAAGGTGTGTTGTTCAGGATACTCAGGTCAATGAAAATTTCCAAAAAGCATTTGTCATTCTACATCAGATGGGATTTGGTGGCATATTTGTGGGATTATACCTTTTATTTGAACATCTTTTGAGTTTGGAGGATTATTTGCATTTCATTAATCAGAGACAATTGTTGATGTGATTTTTTTATGGAAAAATGTAACTGAAAATAATTTAAACTTCAATCAAATCTATATAAATCTTGATTTTCAATTATATGTATTCGGCATTTAAATTGTTATGGAAGCTAAAATATTTAGCAGGTTGGTTTATTCTGCAAAAAAATTTTAAAATTGACAAAACTCAACATAATTATTACCCAAACTGCTAAAACTACTTTCATACCTTACTGTGTATACCAGAACTCTTTACCAGCCATTGCACTGTACACCTGAACTTCTTGCTTATCTTTACAGACAGCTTGAAGTCCAATGCATTGATGGGATCAGCCTTGGTCTTCTGTGATATCATTGTGGACCAGATCCCACCTCAATGTTTTATCTTCACTGCAGAGTTGCATGTTATCAGTGTTGCCTTGAACCACATAGCAGCTAAACATCATCATCAGTGTGTGCTGATATCCATGTGTCATATTTTGTAGTAGTCATAGAAGTCATTCACATGATTATAGTTCATTTTATTATATTTTGAATGTCGAAATGTAAAGTGTTACTTTATATGACTTGCATTGGATGTGAGATTCAAGACTGTGACAGCTGTCATGTAGCTTTAAGCACTTATAATCAAGTACACTTTTGGCAAGGGTTTCCTCTGCTACGTAATAGATGGGAATATAGATGGATTTAAGAAACAGCATTCCAGTTATAATTTTATTTGTAATCAGTATTTAAGAAGGAAACTGAAAGCTTTCCTATCTTAATGGTTTCAGTTACAGATTACCATTGTTTTGGTTCACCTAAGTCCATGGTTCAATATGGGAATTCTTTTTCTGGAATGTTGTAATTTTTAAATTGGTTTGTCATTCTTCAGTGGAATTAAGAATTTCTTGTTTTGCCATAATTGGTTCATGTTTCTTAACCCTTATGGCCTGAATTTTTCTGTATCAACAAAACTGAAAATAGTAACCCTTATAAAGAAATGTCTCCTGTAATAGGTGAGTAAAGAAAAAAAATTGTATCGTTTATAAATAATTTTTAGTTAATGGGACGGAGAAGTTCTGATCCATCACTATATACCTATTTTAAAGATAGTAATACCTTTTGATTTTTGAACTGGGACACAGCAGTCCCACTAGGCCTACAAGCATAGTAAACAATATAACGGGCATTTTCAACTTGCAGAATTTTGAAGTCATGGCAGACCATAAAGTGTTGAACAACAATATTTTTCAGCAAACTATTTTTTTTTTGGGGGGGGGGGGTTCCATGTGCTGCAGTACACAAGTAATATCATGCAGCTATTAAATACTAAAAATTTAATATTTTCACTAATGCTGTTATACATAAATTATCAAAAATCTTTAAACTAAAATATTTCCAAATTTAGAGGAGTGCTTAGCCTTAATAATTAGCTACACAAAAAACCTGCCCTATTGGCATAGCAGTTCAGAACTTTTAATGTTCCATTAATGACCTTTGTTACAATTCAACTCTACATATTACTTTTTACAAATAAAGGCAAATTAGAGTGAAAGAAAACCATATAAGGGTATTTACCAGTATTCTTGAGGCTGGTACAGTTGCATTATTTGGCACAACCAGTTGGATTTGTTGGCGATGTTTAGCTGAATGCTACCAGTCCTTAAGATTGAGCACATTATTTTTAGCACACACTGTGTACGGTGGCTGTTAGATAGTACGTCCTCCTTTTAAGAGTTGTTAAGATTGCAGTCAGCACTTATAGTTGACAATCTACATTCTTTTTGAGGGATGGTCCCATTATAAAAGCAGTTCTTTTTTGAGCTGGTACACGTGCATTTATTAGCATAACTCAAAGTTAGCTGAATCTGTTATATCTTATGCTACCATTCTTTATAAAGTTTCATTAGTTGACTATATGCAGTTCTGGTTAAAATTGTTTCTTCACTCAAAGTTGGTAATTCGTCATAGGAATAGAATGTTTAGGCTTACACTTGTACAAAGTTTGTAATTGCACTATCCTTACTATTTGAACATTTAAACTTTAAAGGAAACACATTAAGAAAATTCACATGGTATAGCAATAGCCAACCATAAAAACATTCTAAAAACAACCAGTTTCATTGCTACTAGCAATAGAATGGCACTAGCAATCAGACTGGTTGTTTTTATGGTTGGCTATTGCTATACCATATGAATTTTCTTAATGTGTTTCCTTTAAAGTTTAAATGTTCAAATAGTGAGGATAGTGCAATTATGAACTTTGTACCAGTGTAAGCCTAAACATCCAATTCCTATGATGAATTGCAAACTTTGAGTGAAGAAACAATTTTAAGCAGAACTGCATATAGTCAACTAATGCAACTTCATAAAGACTGGTAGCATGATACATAGAACTGGCCAGGCCTAGCACCTAATGACCGACCCCGCCTTCTCATGGTGCACACCATTAGTACCTTTCAAAAGAGATACTCTCTTGTGGAAGTAAATGGAAGGGGAGGGCTGCCATATTAGTGTGGCCTACTGATCTGGACAACTATGGCTACTTTTCTTTTTTTTCTACCCTGCTGAGGAGTGGTCAACCACACAGGGTTCTGGTGCTGACAATATAAACCCACTGAACTGGACAGATATATGGCTCTGAGCTTGATTATGGATCCTGATTTTGCTGCACTGGTGGGCTTCTGTGGAGGGAAAATCTTCCGCTGTGTTTTCTGTTTGTTTGTGGGTTGACAGCCCCAAGTGAATAGATTCACAGGATATGTTTATCAGCTGGTGGATAATCCTGAGCAGAGGTAATCGCAGACACCTGAACTCTTTGCTTCTATTGGCATCTTCAAATTCTACATTGGAGGAAGTCTTCCAGTGTAGATGGCTTCAGCCTTTAGTGGTGGGGGAACGGGTCTTTGCACCATGTCTGTGATTAGGGGGCTGTTTGATATTGTCGGCATTCCCGCTTTCAATAAACATAGTTTCTTTAAACATCCCACTAACCATTTTCTCTCCATAGGTAGTTGGTATGTAAGAACTCTGCACAGAGCTTTTTCTCTTGATGTCCTCACACAAGAATTCCACCATTATAATTTAGATATTCTCGGCTTGCAAGAGACCGGATGGACAGATAAAGGTCAGATTCTTAAAAATAATCTTAAATTTCTCTTTTCAGGGAGGGTCGACAATAAGCATCACCAAGGCGTGGGTCTGCTTCTCAGCAGACACGCTAGTGATGCTCTTCTAGGATATGAGTGCATTAATGAAAGGTTTCTTACAGCAAAATTTCAGACAAGCATTAAAGACTTGAATGTTTTCTGCTGTTATGCCGCCACTGAGGATGCTGATAAGGATGAGAAGGATAGGTTTTACGGACAACTTCAGGATATTTTGAATTCTGTCAAGAAAGGAGATATTACCCTTGTTCTAGGTGACTTCAATGCCAAAGTTGGTACTGACTCTGACCTTTGGGGAGGGTGAGAGGCCCTTTTGGTATTGGTAGCTGCAATGGACAATGTCTCCTACAGGTAAGTAAACTCAATGAATTCAGAATAACTAACACTTATTACAAACACCGCAACATACATAAGTACACATGGGTTTCACTTGATGGGCTGCATAAGAATATGATTGATTATATATTAATTAACAGCAAATGGGCTAGTTTTGTTAGGAATACCAGTTCATATAGGGGAGCTGAAATTGGATCTGACCATTACCTTGTTAAAAGTGTCTTGCAACTTAAACTTAAAAAGTGTTGTGCTAGCATTAAAAAATTTACTTTTAATACTGAAGCTCTGAAAGACCCAATTATAACCAAAGCTTACCATGATACGTTATTTAATCATTATGACAGTCATAGTATGCTTACTACTGAAGTTGAGGAAGAATGGGATCATTTTAAACAGGCTTTTTTGAACAGTACTCTTTTAGGAAAAAAGGAGCAGAGGAGGCAGAATTATCTGAGTGATAAGGCACTTGAGCTTATTTCGGAAAGAAAGAACTGCAGAAGTGTCCTTAATCAATACCCTGCTAGTCCTAATAGAAAGCATTACAGAGAACTTAATAAACGTGTAAAAGATCAGTTAGCTGCTGATAAGAATCTTTGGCTTGATGGCTTGGCTGACAAAGCCGAGGAAGCAGTTAGACAGCACAACAGCAGAGAGCTGTACCAGATAGTTAATGTTTTGTGTGGTAGAAAACGAACAGGCATACAGGGATTGAAGGATAAACAAGGTAAGTTATAGAAGGTGAGGATTCAGTCATTGCTAGGTGCGCTGAGCATTTCAGTGATGTTCTGAACAATGTGATTAGTTCTACTCCCATTGTTTGCAATGATGACAAATGCATTGGTGGCTTTAATATTGGCCCTATAACACAACCTGAAGTTATTTTGGCTATTTCTAAACTTAAGCTTCATAAATCCCCAGGGGTAGATGAAATTACTACGGAAATGCTTAGAGCTGGGAATGTTTCGGTTACCACTTGGATGACTGAAATTCTGAATATCTTTTATGATCAAGGAATGGTTCGTAAGGATTTTACCAGAGCTATTATTATCTTTATTTTTAAAAAAGGTGATTGCAGTTCTTGTGATAACTATAGGGGTATCAGCCTACTCTCTGTTCCAGGTAAAGTTCTTTGCATGATTGTGCGGAATAAAATTAAGGATCTGGTTGACAGGCAATTGTGTGGTGAGCAATGTGGATTCAGAAGTGGTAGGGAATGTGTAGATCAGATATTTTCATTCAGGCAGATTCTTGAGCAATTTAGAGTTTCAGAAACCTTTGGTTGCTAGTTTTGTTGGTTCCAAAAAGGCTTTCGACTCTGTTGATCATCATAATTTGTGGTTGATTGTGAGATCATATGGTATACCAGACAAGTTAGTTAACTTAATGAACACTCTTTATAATAACATTGAGTTGTGTGTGAAAATTGGTAAGGCTTGTAGCAATTGGTTTAGCATTACTTCTGGTGTTCAACAACAGTGCATTTATTCTCCTTTTCTCTTTAGTTTATTTGTTGATTATGTTATGCGAAATTCACTGCAAGGGAAAGATTTTGGCCTTAAATGGTCTAGAGATTTCAAAATTTCTGATTTGGATTATGCAGATGATTTGGCCTTGTTGACTAATGATGTTGATGTGATGAATTCTTTCACTAAGACTGTTGATGAGACTGGTAGTAGAATTGGTTTGATTATGAACAGAGATAAAACTGAAGTGATGAAAATTGGTCAGGCAGGTTGGTGATTCAGTTAATCTGAATTGCTGCAGTCTTGAGCAGGTGTCACAATTTAATTATCTTGGGAGCTATGTAACAGATACTGGTGATGTGCGGCATGAGATTAACAGACGAATAGGGATTGCTGCCGGGACTTTTAAGAATATATGGAGATTGGAGAATATAGAGTGGAGAAATTTTAGGCGTATACACCTAAAGACTAAAATTAGGCTGTATAATAGTTTGGTTCTTTCTAGGGTTAGTTATGGTAGTGAAACTTGGACACTTTGTAAACAAGATAACAGGAAACTAGATGCTTTTGATTCCATATGCTTACACAGTATCTTGGGCATTAGGTGGTTCAACTTTGTAACTAATGATGAGGTTAGGCAAAGGAGTCGGCAACCTCCTCTAAGCAGCATGTTGTGCAGAGAGAGACTCCGTTGGTTTGGCCATGTTGCCCGTATGGATAAATATAGATTGGCAAATAGGGTTATGAACAGTGTGCCTAAAGGCCTCAGAAAGAGGGGAAGACCTAGGATGCAGTGGGCAGACAATGTCAAACAGGACCTTGTTAGACAAATGCAGCAGATGTAGCTCAGGACAGATATGCTTGGAGAACTAAATTGCACTATCTGGTTTGACCTTTGTAGCCCATGGCTGCTTGAAGATGATGATGATGAATGCTAATAGCATGAAGTGATTTGCTTATTAATTTACATCTTAATCAGTGCAACATAAAAAAGAAATAGTTGCTGTCCCATATCATAGATGATGTCAAGCCCATGTTGGAAATCATGGGAAGAGTGATAAGTCGTATTAGTGGAGAAAAGACGGAGCCGTTTTTAGTTTAGTGGTTACTTAGAACACTGTGGCATATTTCTGGAGAGACGTGGGTTCGAACCTGCATATCAGTGAAACTTTTCTTTTCCATAAAAACATTTATTGATTTATTCACTTTGAAGTCAACAGGTAAATCTGTGGATACTATTTATTGATTAAATGATTTTTTATGACATTACTTGCCTTAGACTTAGAGTTTGCTGATCATCAAAAGTCTAAGACAGATTAAAGATTAAGAGAAATAATATGAACTATTTATACTAAAAAAAAATAAAATAATTTAGAAAAAGTGGAAATAATAGCTTGTTTGAAAAAATTTAATGAAGTAAAAATGAAAAAAATATAGTAAAATATTGCAGTATATTTAAAAAAAAATGTTAAGAAATTTAAGTTCCCATTTTTTTTTCCTTTAGAATTTTGCCATTTTATAAATCACAACTGCTCTTTCTTTTGGTATATATAGCATGGCATATTTTCATTCATTAGTTATACTTCAGCATGAGATTCTAAAGCTGTTCATTTTGTTTTCTGAAAGCACTTTAAAATAAATCTGGCCACCACAGTAAGTTTGGTCTCAGAAACCTGATACTGTGACAGTAATATGTGGAAAACTGAAGATAAGTGGAGTGGTAATATGCCATGGAAATGATTTTGCCTATTCAACTACAATTTTAAATCACAGAAAAACAATTAATTAACTGTTCATTCTATATTCAATATTAGCAATTAATTTTTGTTTAAAGCAATAATATAAATCTGTTTTCAAATTCAGGAAAAGATGCAAAACCATGCATTAACACATAATGGCTCTAAATTTGACAAAGATCCACATTGATCAAATCATTGCTGTATTGCCTAAGGTCTGATAGACTTATCAGTGGAATATCAGAGGGAAAGAGTAACCCCTCTCCCCTTGAAGACTTCAATAACATATATTTTCAATGGCATTCCTCAAAAAAATAGAGATTTTAACCATGTTAATTTCACCACTCCCCACCTCCATTGGACTCAAACATGTCAAAAAAAGATAGCCATTGGAACTTTTTGGGTATGTCACTGCACCTTACTGAAGTTAAAACATTTGCCATAATTCCTTTTATAAGAAGAAAATGGGAGCAAAATTATTTTTTATTTGTTGTAAATCTCCATTTAGGATCTTTGTGAGGCCTGTTTACTAAGTGAAACACAGTAGCCAATTTTACAGTGCAACTGAGCATTGGAAATACGTTTTTAAGATATATAGACAACCTTTGGCTGCCTCTAAGATCTCCTGATAGTATTATACATAAACCTTTTATCATTTTGCACTATATTATTCAGTCATGGTAATTAGTCAATACTAATTTCCATGTTTTCATAAATGTGATAATATAAAAAGATATGATAAAAATTTCAGTACATCAAGACCTTATTTTTGCATCATGCTTAAGTTTCTGAGAATCATGACACAAACTGAAATGATACAAATTGATGTATTATTTCCCTTAAGAAATAACTGAAATACCTGAGATAGGTTCTGACACTGCAATGTTCCCTATTTAAATACTTAATAAATCAATTCTGTACCATACAATTAAATATTTGAACAATAACAGTTATCGTTATTAGAAGAAAGTAATGTGAAGTGAAAAATAATAAATAAATATATCCTCAAGTAGCTGTTTGCCACAGAGGTCTGATAGGAGCCTTTCAGTGTAATATGCCATAGAGAAGAATCTGTGAGGAAGGCAAGACCTCGGAAGAAAAACAACAAATATCCATACCTTACTTTGGACTCAAACCCATGTCTCTTTGATCAATAGCCAAGCACACTAACCATTGGCCATGGGATGCATAATACATATTTATAATATATATATGGAAATAATAATATTAAATACTTCCAGATTATAGCTTGAGAAGTTTTTGTTCTTGTAGAATTTAGGTGGTTGCTCTGATGAAAGTGACAGTGGCATTACTATCAACTTAAGACTTTTCTGTGGTGATGAATGAGTAAAAGAGCTTTTCGGAATCTGCAGAATAGACATCTTTTTCTGATTTACAAACAACAGTTTCATATGCACTAGACATTTATATGACACACAATTTGAAAGATTTGCAAATTATTAATTTTCAGCCTTTGTCTCAATATTTTTCTCTTATGCCATGGTGGCCTAGCAGATGAAGTACCACTGCTGTTGATTTACCATAATAATGCAACTACAAATATTTAGTGACACAAATAGAAAATGGGCCATAATTTGCCAATGGCACAACTATGAACAGATGCACAGTGGGGTTTTGATATATAACCTCATTATCACTGCAAGTAGAATATCTAAGCATAATTCTTTACCCCACAAATTAGTATTGCTCTCAGTTATACACAAGATTTATTATACACTGAAAGGACAATTTATTATACACACCCACCTAATAATATGCAGGTCAACCTTTCACCCTCACAGAGCAGCAACATGTTGTGGCATGGACTCTACCAGGTGCAGGAAACGTTTAGGTGGTATTGCAGCCTATGATTCCAGGACAGTCATCTGTAAAGGGCCGAGAGTTGCTGGTGGTGGGTTGTGGTCTCAGTTGTATTGCTCCACTTCATCCCATAGATGCTCAATAGGGTTCAAATTCGGAGTTTGAGAGGGCCATTCAAGGGTTGTGAACTCACTAGAATGCTCCTCCAACTAGTCCTTTGCCAAACTGGAATGATGAGACATGGTGTTGTCTTGCTGTGGGAAATAGCCATGAATGGGTTTAGGTGGTCAGTGAGTATGTCAACATAGCCTTGTGCAGTGATGGTGGTCTCAATAGGTACAAGGGGCCACAAGTTGGCTCACGTAAACACACCCCAGAACATTACACTGCCTCTGTCAGCCTGTAACACCCTGACTTGGCAGCTGGGGTCCATGGCCACACATGCAATCTCCCATCAGCAAGTTGTAGTTGGAACCTCAATTCTTCAGATTAAGCTACTTGTACCAGTCTTTGCCCTCCCGTGGCCGAGTCATTAACATGCTTTGCTACTAATCAGCGGGACCTTTGAGCCCCGGATAAGGCATGGATGTTTGTGTTGCTTTTCTGCTGAGGTCCTGCCATCCTTAAAGACCTTCTACTTTGGCATATAAACTTACAGACTCCTGTCAGACCTCTGTGGCAAACAGCTGCTTGAGAGGTATTTATCATCATCATCATCATCATCATCATCATCATCCCAGTCTTTCATGGTCCATTGGCAATGTTCCTTTGCCTACTGTAGCCTCATGCCCATTGGAGTAATGTTAATAAGGGTACTTGATATTGGCATCTGCTGCCATAGCCCAGTCTGCCATCGTGTGACAAATGGTCTTTGCACAAACCTTCATAGCTGCCCCATTGCTGAATGCCAACATTATCATCTGCATTGTGGCCCTCCATTCCAACATGATAATGGAGAAGTAATGTTCAAACATCAATAGCCCAGTTATTGCCACATTTTTTCCAGCAGCTAAAGGTTTTTCTAGTTTTGATGTAGTCCTGGTACACATGTGCGATGGCCACACATGGATATCCCAGATGTTATGCCATCACAATATGGAATACCCCATCTTCCTGGCACTGACTATCTGCCTACACTTGAACTTGCTCAGGTCACTGTGTTTACCCATCATAACAGTCACAGGTATGCTATACATCAGATAGATAGGTATCTGACTTATTTATAGCCTACAAGGGGTTTCATCTGACGTCATTATTGTGGTGGAGTAGACAGGTTTGTGGATGGGTGAAGTGTGTATAATAAATTGTGTTTTCAATATATATCTTTGCACACTGAATAAATATTTTTAAAGAACTATGAGAAACCTGTGCTTTATGTTTTAATGACATACTATGGTTAATAAAAAGTACCTATCAATGTTTTTCAGGTACCCAAGTTGATGATGCTAAAGCTTTAATAGCAGCTAGTAAATTAAGAATTCTGGCATGTGAAAACCTTGATGAAGCAGCCAAAATGGTTAGTAATGAGCATATTATTATTAGATAGATATTAACTGCTTACAAGTATAATGAGGATTCTTAGTGTCTTTTTTATTTTGCCAACTTTTTATTCACATTCTGTTTGAAATGAATATATTTGAATACTGAATAAAAATTTAATTTTTTTTAGGTTGTAAGACTGTCAACAATTGTGGGTTTAGCTCGTTCAGCATCAGTGGATGTGAAGTTTGAATTGCCTTTGTGATCAAAATATCAAATATTGTACAGTTTTATTCTGTCTAAAAATTTCTGTAATTGGAATGAAATTAATCAACTGTGTAAATCCTGCAATATGTAAACTTAAATATTTATGTATAATTTTTTTAATGGTACTCGTAAATGATAATATATAGGCATTAGTACATATAAAATTTATGTATTTTACAGATATGTTATTTGCTTAATAATGTAAGCCTGTTGAAGTAAAGAAGATTTATTAGAACAAATATGCAAAACAACAGAATATTTAATAGTATTTTAGTTTCCAACTCTAGACTGAATACAATGTAATCAATCTCTAGCTTAGAGAGAATGATGTCTACCCGGACTGAAATCTCGAACTGGTCTTTTCAACTGAGGGATGTTTTTCTCTGATGAAATCAATGCTGGTGCACATATCAGCCCTGAAAGTTGCATGTGACACCCTCGTGAAATGGCCAGTGTGTCTCATAATACAGTAACTACTATCATGACTGGGTAGGCATAGTTGCCTGTCACAAAACCATGTGATTCACAGTGTTGAGATTAAATCCTAACTCTCGTACTGGAAAGAAATTATTTGCCGATACCTAACTCTCGTACTGGAAAGAAATTATTTGCCGATATGTAAATTGTGAATTAATATACCAATAGGCCATTTTTCAGTAGTGGCACAGTTAATGATTTCTCTATGCTTTAATTCTCATTTAACTGAGAATTTAATTGGAAAGAAACAGATCCTTCTTTAAGAAAAATTCCTTGATTTTTAATTACATCACTACATTTAACCCTTTAGATACCAAACTGTTTGAAAACTGCATATTTTATGTTCCATTTCTGGTGACAGGGAGTGCCATGGGAGTAGTGTTTCTCTCTTTGAGCGATTAGCAAGAATACCAGGTAAAGAGAGTGGAACCATACAGACAAAGGTGACTATTACTTTAACTCCTACTGTTGTGAGATGCATATGTATTCATGTTTTTTTAACTTTTGTCCTCTAAATATATTTTTGCAAATAATTTTATATTTTGCTGAATTGAAAATTCTAACATTTCATTAATTGAAACTACACAGCAATTTGTTAAAAAAAAATGTTTAATTCACGATTATGCTGTATGACTAAAGACTTTTGAGCAACTAGCCTACATTAAACATAACACTATCTTCACATAGTCAAGCTACGAGTTTTATTTATCATGGTGAACTATCACTTAAGGAGACTTTTATATCTATAAAAAGATGGAAAGCCAATGGCAATCCAGATGAAATCTTGGAAGCAGGGCCCTGCAAGAATAATGCAAGAAGGATAGCATAACTGGCTGAGCCAGCAGGAATTCTGGAAAACATCTAAGAAATGGTAACAATTTATATCTTGGGAACTTTTTATAGATGTAAAAGTCTCCTTAAGTGATATCTCACCATGATAAATAACTCTCATAGCTTGACTGTGTGAAGTTAGTGTTAAGCTTAATGTAGACTAGTTGCTCAAAAGTCTTCAGTCATACAGCATAATTGTGAATTAAAATTTTTTCTAACATTTCTGAGAACCATGGAAGGCAATTTAATGGGAACGATTGGGCACAGGCATCCACAAATTTAAATAATGAGTTTGAAGATTAAGGAGGTGGGTGAATTAAAATTTCATATTTTTTCATTAATATAAATTCATGAAAAACGTTAAAAAAAATTAATTTTACCAATTAATCACCTTGTATTGCATACTGGAGTAGCATAATACAGAATCTAATACACGGTTCTTTTTATCATCCTACAAAACTTTCAAAAGCTTGAACTTATGTTGTTACAGTATATTTTGTGAACGATATTTGTCAATGAGTGTCCTAGAAGCTAGTCTAGCTTGTACAAGCCTTCCTATACAAGGACAGCACACAACAAATCACCATGCCACCACCCAGGATTCGAACCCAGATCCCAGTGGCTGCAATGTCACAAGACAATGCAATACCACTATACCAACGAGATGGCTTGCAAACTGTTATAGCACTGCACAACATTCATACTATTCAATAGCATATATGGTGTTTGTCAGGAGCAGAAAGAACAAGTAATGACATCTTCATACTAGATTAGTAGAGCACCAGTTATTCAAAAAAATTGGCTAAATTGGATAATCAAAACAGTTTGAAAAAATCCCCTTAAAAATCTCCATTTATTTAAGAGGAATCAGTTTACAACATACTCTATAGCTATGTGAAAGGGAAATTTTTGATTCAGGTTAAAAGAGTACTTCTCTCTCTGATCGTACCAAAACTGTTAAAACAGCATGACTTGCATCATCATCATCAAGCAGCCAAGGCCTACAGATGGTCCAAGCAGACCACACAATTTAGTTCTCCAAGCATATCTGTCCTGAACTATATCAGCTGCATCTCGCCACTGCACACCACTTCTAACAAGATCCTGTTTGACACTGTCTGCCCACCGTATCCTAGGTCTCGACCTCTTTCTGAAGCCTTCAGGAACACTGTTCATAACCCTATTCGCTAATCTATAATTATCCATGTGGGCAGCATGGCCAAACCAATGGAGTCTCTCTCTGCACAATATACTGCTCAGAGGAAGTTGCCGACTCCTTTGCCTAACCTCATCATTACTTACAAAGTTGAACCACCAAATGCCCAAGATACTGAGTAAGCATCTAGAATCAAAAGCATTTAGTTTCCTATTATCTTGTTTACAAAGTATCCAAGTTTCACTACCATAAGTAACCCTAGAGAGAACCAAATAATTATACAGTCTGATTTTAGTCTTTAGGTGTATACACCTATCTCTCCACATTCCTCATAGATTCCTAAAAGTTCCAGAGGCAATCTCTATTCACCTGTAATAAACATATTATGCCACACATACCTATATCTGATACATAACTCCCAAGATAATTAAACTGAGACACTTTCTCAAGGCTGCAACCATTCAGAGCAACTGAAGCACCAACTACCTGACCAATTTTCATCACTTTAGTTTTATCTCTGTTTATCATCAAACCAACTCTATTACCAGTCTCATCAACAGCCCTAGTGAAAGAATTCATCTCATCAGTCAACAAGGCCAAATCATCTGCATAATCCAAATCAGAAATTTTGAAATCTCTAGACCATTTAAGACCAAAATCTTTCCCTTGCAGTAAATTTCACATAACATAATCAATAACCAAACTAAAGAGAAAAGGAGACAAAATGCACCCTTGTCGAACATCAGAAGTAATGCTAAACCAATTACTTATCAACTCTCACACACGACAGAGTAGTATTATAGCGAGCTTTCATTATGTTAACTAACTTGTTTGGTATGCCATATGATCTCACAACCAACCACAAATTATGACGATCAACAGAGTCAAAAACCTTTTTGAAATCAACAAGCTAGTAACCGAAGGTTTCTGAAACTAAACATTTCTCAAGAATCTGCCTAAGTGAAAATATCTGATATACACATCCCCTACCACTTCTGAATCCACATTGCTCATCACGCAATTGACTGTCAACCAGATTCTTAATTCTATTAAGCACAATAATGCAAAGAACCTTACCTGGAACAAAAAGTAGGCTGATACCCCTATAGTTTATCACAAGAACTACCATCATGATTTTTAAAAATAGGGATAAAAACAGCTCTGGTTCTTAGAAGCAATGCCTCTGTCATACAAGATACTCAAAATTCAGTCATCCTTGTGATAACAGAAATATTCCTAGCCCTAAGCATTTCAATAGTAATTTAAACTACCCCTGAAGATTTATGTAGCTTAAGTTTAGAAACAGCCGCTTCAGACTGTGTTATAGGGCCAACATTAAAGCCACCAATGCATCTATCATCATTGCAAACAATTGGAGTAGAACTAACCACATTGTTTAGAACATTACTGAAATGCTCAGCCCACCTAACTATGAGAGAATCCTCACCTTACCTTGTTTATCCTTCAATCCCTCCATACCTGTCCATTTTCTTCCACACAAAACATTAACTATCTGGTACAGCTCTCTGCTGTTGTGGTGTCTAACTGCTTCCTTGGCTTTGTCAGCCAACCATCAAGCCAAAGATTCTTATCAGCAGGTAACTGATCCTTTACACGTTTATTAAACTCTCTGTAATGCTTTCTATTAGGACTAGTAGGGTATTGATTAAGGACATTCCTGAGTTCTTCCTGAAATAAGCTCAAGTATTTATCACTCAAATAATTCTGCCTCCTCTTCACCTTTTTTCCTAAAACAGTACTATTAGTTTCCAAAAAAGCCTGTTTAAAATGACCTCATTCTTCCTCAACTTCAATAGTAAGCAAACCACGATTGTCATGAAATGACTAAATAACCTATCATGGTAAGCTTTAGCTATAACTGGGTCTTTCAGAGCTTCAGTATTAAAGGTAAATTTTTTAACCTTAGCACAACACTTTTTAAGTTGTTGCAAGACACTTTTAACTAGGTAATGGTCAGATCCAATTTCAGCTCCCCTATATGACCTGGTATTCCGAACAGAACTAGCCCATATGATGTTAATTAATATATAATCTATCACATTCTTATGAAGCCCATCTGGTGAAACCCATGTGTACTTATGTATGTCGCGGTGTTTTTAATAAGTGTTAGTTATTCTGAATCCATTGAGTTTACTTACCTGTAGGAGACGTTGCCCATTGCAGCTACCAATACCAAAAGGGCCTCTCACCCTCCCCAAAGGTCAGAGTGAGTACCAACTTTGACATTGAAGTCACCTAGAACAAGGGTAATATCTCCTTTCGTGACAGAATTCAAAATATCCCGAAGTTGTCCGTAAAACCCATCCTTTTTCATCTTCAACAGCATCCTCAGTAGGGGGAATAACTGCAGATAACATTCAAGCTTGTCTGAAATTTTGCTGTCTTAAATATGTCAAGGCCTGGGTCTGCCTTGGTGATGTTTATTGTCTTCCCTCCCTGAAAAGAGAAATTTAAGATTATTTTCGAGAATCTGACCTTTATCTGTCCATCTGGCCTTTTGCAAGCCGAGAATATCTAAATTATAATGGTGGAATTCTTCTGTGAAGACATCAAGAGAATAAGCTCTGTGCAGAGTCCACCCATTCCACCTACCTATGGAGAGAAAATGGTTAGTGGGATGTTTAAAGAAACTATGTTTATTGAGAGAGGAAATGCCGACAATATCAAATAGCCTCCTAATCACGGGATATGGCACAGACCCATTCCCCCACCACTAAAGGCTGAAGCCATCTATACTGCAAGACTTCCTCCAATGTAGAATTTGACGATGCCAATAGAAGCAAAGAGTTCAGGTGCCTGCGATGACCTCCGCTCAGGATTATCCACCAGTTGATAAACATATGCTGTGAATCTATTCACTTGGGGCTGTCAACCCACAAACAAACAGAAAACACAGCGGATGATTCTCTCTCCACAGAAGCCTACCAGTGCAGGAAAATCAGGATCCATATTCAAGCTCGGAACCTTAATCCAGTAAGTTTATGAGGTCATCACTAGGACCCTGTGTGGTTCACCACTCCTCAACAGGGTTGGAAAAAAGCTGTAGTTGTCCAGATCAGTAGGCCATATTGATTTGGCAGCACTCCCATTCACTTCCACAAGAGAGTATCTCTTTTGAAAGGTACTAAGGGCCTGACCCACGAGAAGGTGGGGTCGGACATTATGTGCTAGCCCTGGCCGTTCTATGCATTATCACGGGATTGGTGCATAGTTCTCTTGTGACTGAGAAAAGCAAGGCTACTGCATTTTGGATTCGTGAACACTTATTTTGTATCTATTGTAGTGGATATCGCAGTGACAAAATTTCCATACCTCATGTAATCATTGTTTATACTTTATGAGTTTTAAAAGTTACTTTGAATCTCATATATATAGATGTTATTCTTCAACAAACGCTTAAATTTGACTTCTGGGTTCAGAATGTGCAAGTTGAATGATAAAATTTCGAATCCAAAGGAAAAGTTTTTTTTTTCTTTCTGGAAAATTTGCTTTTGAATTTAAGATCTAAAATTAGTTTAAAAACTGCACTAGATAATAAACCTACTTTTTATTAGTTTTTGCTTGTTTAATAGCTCCACAATTGCAACAGAACCAGAAAGTTTAGGCATATTGATATTTATTTCACATTAACAATCCCTATATACTGTACTTCAGTAGAGTGAGCGCATGTGCGGGATTTTCCACACATAACTTCTTGCAAGAGTACCGGTAACAAATAAAATTTACTTTCACAACTGGTGCTTCTGGGGTTAGAACTCCAGGTATGTTTACCATAATATTTTTATGACCAGTGGGTCTGTTTTGACTCTCAAGTCATCTGTTTCCCCTCGTGTGCTGTCCTTGCAGTGTTGCTATATTTGAATGTCTTCTAGTGTAGTATATCTGAAAGTAACATTTTGAGGTTAACTTTATAACAGTTATGGTTTCTCCTTTCCATCTGTCTTGACATTAAGGTTGTTGTTTGGTGGTCTTTGGGATACGTAAAGCTTTTCTACTGGGAGCAAAGAAGTGACAGGTGGCATGATCATCCTGTGGCAAAGATAGTGTCTTTACCACTATCTTCGGGAATGAAACTGATATGAATCTGAGTGCAACACTATCATTCTGTTTTCTGAGGTATGCCTTAGGAAGGTGACCAATTACCATTCCTTAGTGTTAATCTTGCAGCTCTGCAGTCACACAGACTGTTTATTAAACATGATCAGTCCCACGGATTATCTAAAAAAATTGATATGCCAATTACTCTTACTAGAGACCAATGGCACACCAAGAGGGAGGGGGGGGGGGGGGGGGGGCAAGGGGTTCTGGCACCCCCAAAGGAAAAAAAAACACTAGATAATTTTCCAAACATTTTTTCCTAATTAAAATTCATTATATTTATGTTGTGTCGTGTCTTCTATTTCTATACTACTTATGAATTAGCGGTCACATAAGGTGGGAATACCCTATAGCTCTCGGGAATCACGGTCGCTGTGAACACAAGGCGAAGGAAAGTAATCTAAAGCAAGACCCACCGGTTCCGCCTTCACAGCATATCGGGAAATGCCCTTTTCACCGCTAACTACGGTCGGGGGCAAGACTGCACCATATAGATGCAGCTCATCCCCGACTACCTGATGGCGAGCAGTCCTATAGAAGGAAAGCTCATCCATCGGTCGATACCTAAATTTAACCTGTTTCCCGGTTAGCCACAACTAGGATATATAGATCCGAGTTGAGTCGGCTCCCGGGGTGGGAACTCTTAGTTGGACCCAGATTTTGAAGACTGTTCCCTAGCCTTCTAGAGGTCCCAAGTCGTTCAGCAGGGCCCTGAACTGCTCCACAGACCACCTGATTGAGGTCTTGGCATCATCCAACTGGAGCCCAAACCGGTCGGCGATGCCTTCGACCTCGAGATGGCCTTAGCTAATCCAACCGGGCAGGGTACCACACCAGTCGGAAGAGCCTTTGACCGCACTGGGCCACCACCACCACGTTAAGGTGGTTCCCTATCGAGGTAGTGCTCTGGCGGGCAGAGTGCTACTTCGTTTGCCTGGGCCAGCGGGCCCTTCGGCTCCCCCAAGATTAAATCCTGAGTGCGCCACTGCTAGAGACAGACTAACTGCTAACTTGGACTGAAAACCATTGAGCTCTACTCTAAAGTGTTGCCTCTGATCTCGGATCCATTCGAACTCCTCTTTCACTCAAGAGACGCACATTTCAAATGTTTGACATCCAGTACTAATCTGCCTTATCATCAGTTGAACCCTTTCCATGGCTACTAAATACCTTGAAGATATCCCCTGGGCAAATGGCCTAGCAACATAGTGGCCATAAAGCTTCATCTCCTATAACAAGTGAAGGGAAGTATTTTACTATCACAAGGAGCCGACCATCCGCAGTTCACACATTTCTGATATATTTTATATACCAGGTGCAATGTTGTAAAACTAGATGCTTCCAGTTAACAGAAAATACACGTGGAAATTGGAAAAAGAACACCCAGGACGAATTCCTTTAGGAGCGTCATAATATGTTAATAGTTAAGGGCAGCAGAAACCGTGATTCAAGAATAAAAGTCATTGGATGAAATAATGACATCACTGAGGACGACAGCATGAAAATGTACGCAGCGCGTATTTAGGGACTAGGGCATGAAGAAATTATTCGTCTTGTGTTGTTCAGTGCTCGTCGAAGAAGTTACCATGCCTGGACAATGCAGGTACACAAAATTTGTTCAGTTAGTGGAGTTTGAGCGACGTTGTATAGTGGGTATTCGGGAAGCAGTTTGGTCTTTTCGTCAAATTGTACACCATGTTGGACAAGAGGTATCGGTAGTGGTATGATGATGGCGTCGATGATCAGAAGAGCATTCACACACTCACAGACATGATTCCGGGGGAACACAGTTATGCATGCATGAGAGAATCGGTGTATCAGGAGGGCAGCGGTGGCAGAGTGGATGGCTATGGCATCACAAATTCGATCCTCTGTCATACCAAGGGTGTCTACAAGAACGATGCGCAATCGTCTTTTAGAAACAGGACTACGGGCACACATTCAGCTGGCATAGTTGCCACTGTCATTGTTGAGCGCGTTTGCAGTGGTGTCAAGAATGAGTTCGTTGGAGGGAAGAATAGCAGTATGTGGTCTTCAGTGATAAAAGCCAATTCTGCTTAGGAGCATCTGATGTTTGGTAATGCGTCCAAAGGCGACAAGGTGAGCAGCTTCTTGCATCTGCCAGTGACACAGGGCCCATGCCAGGCATCATGGTGTGTGGAGCGATTAGCTATCACTCTCCTATCTCTCCTGCCCACATTCTGCTCTGGCAACTCAACATGCTCTTCAGGCAGTACACCAACTCCCTTGGCCAGTACGCTCTCTGGATTTGTCTCCAATCGAGCATGTCTGGGACTGGATCGGACAAAGACCGCAGCAGGCAATGACAATCATTGAATTGCGCATCCAAGTTGAAAGTGCATGGAATGGTATTCCCAAGCATGATATCCAGCATTTGCATGACCAATTGCATGCCAGATTGAAAACTTGTATTGCTGCTAGAGGAGGTTCAACACCTTATTAATATGTGCTGTCTGTAAAATGTAATACTCATTAAAAAGTTAAAATAAACGTTTAATCACTTCACACGTGTGATCAATGACCTTTCTCAACAAGTTGTTTCTACTAAATAAATCTCATAGATTATGTTTCAATTGTTAATGGTGTTCTTTTTTCAATTTCCGCCAGTGTAACATAGAAGCGATGACTATGAACAAGTTAGAAACAAAATGGCACAAAAATTACCTACACCAGAAATAAAAAATATCAGCAACTAAAACAACTACATCAATGTACATATTTCATATTATTCCAATATATCACTTGTTAATAGAAAAAAAACCATCAGTTCTGTGAAGGATATTACACTTTCCTGTGGTATTTCATATCGATTTTGCTTCATTGTGTAATAAAACTGCATTCTTATGTGTAAAATTGAAAGATACGTAACTAAACCGATAGTAATTCTCTTTTTTTTTCTATTTCAATGGTTTTTGACATAGAGTAGCTTTCGTCTTTGGAAGGAAATGAAAATGTCAGACTGATTTTATATCGTTTTTGCTTTTAAAGCATACATCATCCACTTAAAAGGGCTTCATTGAAATAGTAGCTGATTCTATAAGAAAGGTGGGTTGTTTTACCTCTGAGCGGCATTTTTGTTTCCATATAAGCCAAATGGCGAGGCCAGGATGACTTGGTGGAAGGTTGAGTAACTGTTAGGAAACTGATAGAGGCCTCATGCCAAGGCCATCAGCGTGCTCGTTAACGGGGATATTGTGTGACTCGCTTGCAAATGTGGTTACTGCTATATATCCTATCTGATGAATGACAGCCTGCAAGTCCCTCGATGCTCCCTTTCTGACTGAAGGCAGAGTAGGATTTTAACAGATAAATGTTAAAATTGGAATTGAAGTCAGAAACTGTTCATCATAGTGTTGCAAACCGAATCACTTGAGAACATGTTTTTGGTCATGTCTTCATTGTTGACACATCCATGTGCACTTCAATTGTAGTTTGCGGTATAGTTAAGCTGAAATATTGTATCTCCATAGCGAGCTCTATGCCACGTGATACATCTCCTATAATAAACTGTACTAAATATTGGTGCACGCTTCCACTGTGCACTAAATGGAAGAAATATACTTCACCAATCTTGTGCCATGTAAATAAGCAATAAAAATAAATTTTGAAAGGGGATAACTGTTATTAGAGTCGTGTGCGGATCCTGTACAGAAGTTGTATTCGTATTCCACAAAACTTTATCACTATCTATTGGCTACTTAATAACCGTCGAGTAAAAGCAATCAGTCTCATAGTTTATTGATGTCTGTTAATTAACCGAAAAAATATACTGATAAAAAATAAGTCTATAGTTAAGAAAAATATGCCATACTAAATAATAGACAAAAATTTACTAAAATCTAAATTTACAAATTTTTCTGAGTTAATTTTGCCCTTTTAAATGCAGTTACGGCGATTATGGAAGATTCTTGGTTTATTACACAGTAAGTCCTCTCTACACATCATTGTGTAACCTTAGTGATCTCCACTATTGAGATTTTCACGTATTTCAAATTTTTACCTTAAAGCCTTACGCAAATGCGGATAACTGCAATTTTATCCATGAATATCCGCATTTAAAAGTGTTCCGTGGATAAAATATTAATGCAGTTAATGGATAAAATTTGCAGGAACAAGGACAAACATTACTGCAGTATTAATGGCAGACATGAGTGAAAAAAAATTATTTGAGATACGGGGGGGGGGGGAATAATCTTATTTGAAAATTCAGTGATGATATTCACTGTGAAACGAAAAAAATATATATATTGGGATAAAGACGAATTAAAATCATGTGAGAAGCAATCTTTTTGCTGACAAAGCAAATTTAAAAAAATTACTGGAGTGTTGCATACAAAATTGGAATTACATCGGAAAATTTCAGTGGTGGAGATCAGAAAGTTTAAAAGAAAAAATACATTTGGATAAAGTCACAAATTGAAAAAAAAAAACACTCATGAAAAGAGATGTTTTTCCTGACAAGGTAAATATAATTTCAAAATAATTACTGGGGTGTTGATATACAAAACTGGAATTAAAACTGAACATTTCAGCCGTGGAGATCACGAAGTGTAGAGAGAAATGTGGAGGAGAGGTTACTGGGTTTATTAAAAGGAGTTTTTTTTCCCATAATCGCTTATAACCGCATTTAAAAATGCATAATTTATGCAGAAGAATTTGCAAAATTACATTATTTAAAATGTATTTTTTATCTAATATGTATTAAGGCATATTTTTCTGAAATACAGTTGATTATTAATCGTGAATAAAATATTACACTGATTTCTTTTATTCACAAACAGGGGCGACTCGTCATTAAGGGGTCAGAGGAACCAGGCTCCACCAACTTTTTTGAAATATATGCTAAAATATTAAACTCTGGATTAGAATAAATAGTAAAAACAATATTTTACATAGATATTTGCTTTCTAAAACATCTTGCCCATTTTATTTAATTTCAATAAGCATTTAGTGAAGTAATGCACTCGAAACTGCCTTACCGGGCATCACCTTAATTATAAGTGTAAATAAACTTGGGATATGTGGTACAGCTTCAAGTGTGCCCAGAAATTTCTGTCATTCACCATGCTAGTGTCAATCATTTGCCACATCACTGCTAGTTTCCAAGTTAAAGCGATGTGTGCAACTGTGAAGCGGCCCACAATACCTAGAGATTATATAACTGAAGGTCCACTAGTATGTGATTTTATTGGAAACTTTGCAGTTATTAACATATCACGGAGGAAGTACCATTACCAGTGCCTTCGGGTAAGTAATATGTGGTAAAATTACATGTGTAATATACATTAGTCTGCATGTGTGTATATATTACACTGAAAACAAATTTTGACCTTTGGTGAGTTTCGGAAGTGCAAACAGCCATTTCTTATGTAAATCGAGGTGTTGAACACGAAAATGATAGCAAACCAGTTTGATTGGCTACGGTTTTAGAGATAGATTTAGCCCTATTACTACTTCAAGTGACATTGCGAACATGCTTGACAACACAGATATTGCTTTTGAATGTGTAAAACTCGGAATGAAAAAAATCGATCTCTCTGCAACCTGTGATAATCAAAATCTGGATTATTTCTTAGAACCGAATTTATGGCCGAAAGGAACTTTTATCACTGAGTTTAAAGGGATACCAAGGCACGTTATTACGGAACCTACGTCGCAACCAACCAAGGTCAAGCATACCTTGTGTTCTACGACCAGTCGCCTGCTATGTATTTGCTGATGACATTAAATTTTATGCCAATTCTTCAGACATTTGTTCCATTCTGCTTGCATGCGACAGCATCGAAGAATGGAGTTACTAATTAACAGTTACTAATGCGATTAATAATACCAGTTACTAATTTCTGCAGACAAAACAACTATCATGCACTTGGGTCATAGCAATCAGAATCAAAATTATGTTATCAATGGCTCTTCAATCATTAGTGAATTCTCAATCTCAATTGAATTTGGGTGTTACCATTTCTCCCAACCTCTCATTTTCTTTACCTGCCAAAACATCACGAAAAAAGACAACCATGTTGTTTTCATGATTTTGCGTTGCTATAAGAAGTGCAACAGGCCCACTCTTTTCAAGAAATTAATTACTTTTGTTTTGCCTGTTCTTGAATATACATCTGTCTGTCTCCCCACATGATCTCTGACATCAGTCTAATTGAACGTCCACTCATATGGTTTAGTAAGAAACTACCAGGACTGTCCAACTCAAACTATGAGGAGCGACTGAAAATGCTCAATATTCACTCCTTGGAATGGAGAAGGTTGGTTCCGATCTAAAAATCTGTTATAAAATAATTAACAACTTTCTCTTTAAATGCGGTTGAGCCATTAATTCATGTCTTGGAGTCTAGCAGAATAAGGAGGCATCGTCAGTGGATATATATTCCTCATGCGAGAACAAACTATCATTCCTTCATATGTCGTGTTTGGAACTCTCTACCTCCTGATGTTGTGTTGTCCCCAACTTTGTGTATTTTCAAAGATCCCCTAAATACAGTCGACTTGGCCAAATTCCTAAAATATTTTAACTTTCGGTATGTATGTAATTATATGTTCTCGATATGTGAATTATAGTGTAAACCACAAAAATGTTAACCACATTGTAAATATTTCTCTGTTTCTGATGTCTTGAGCGGTGTTAGCGTATATTTTTGCACTTTCCTCTCGATAAATAAATAAAATAAAAATTTGCTGAAATTTGTATATCGTCGGTTTACAGCAACCGCCGCCTTTTCGCCTACCGCTTATATACCAAATCTTGAGCATCTCTCATCAAATTCCAGCAGTAATCTGCTAACATTGGTAAGCTCCATCTTCCTCAATACCTATTTTCTATTGTAATAATTTCCGGATGAAAATGTTTCCAGTGCTCATCACTCATTGTGCCAGTTTCCGGAAAGAAATCCAAATGAGAACTTAAGAAATGTACCTTCAAAGACACTACATCCCAGTTTGTGATATGAAGATAGCAGTTCTTCTACAAGGTCCTTGTAATTTTATGTTTTCTATTTCCTAAGAAGCGCGTCGCCACTTGTCAGAAGGCATGCCATGCTCTCCATTCATCGCCAGTGATGATGTGATCAAATGCATATCATCATGTAGTAGTGAGCAAATATCTGGACCAGTAAAAACATCCTATTTTGTATTTACATCACTAAGTCCTAGAAATTTCTGTTGAAGGTACAGAAAGGCAGTTTGCATCTGATCCATAGCCTTCACAAAATTCTTCATTAAGCCCAGTTTTATGTGTAAAGGTAACAAAATTTTCGTTGATTTTACCAGCGAATGATGCTGTATATTCTGCCCTGGCTTCAGTGATTGCGAAAAAGCCAAATCCCCTTTTCGTAATGAGAATTGTAATATAGTCTATATATAGTCTATTTTTCGCAATACTGATGAAATGTATACACACATTCGACGTTGGATCCATTACATATCCGTGGGCCAGATCATTATGACCACCCCTATCTCCACGACTGGACGCGTCTCACAGCACATAGCAGTGACGTCAGCACTCCTCGCCTACGACACTCCTCGCATCACAAAAAATTCCCCGCCCTGCCCACGGTCAGTAGGGGACACCGATGGGCTTGGAAAGGCCGCCGTCCGTCGGATGGGACGTTAAGCCGTGGCCCCGTGTGCGGGAGAGCCATACCCTGTGCACGTTAAAGAACACGCTGGATGGCCTTGACGGGAGGCTACCATCTGTCTCCCAACAGCTGTTCCAGTGGGTCCCCTCCCCCAACTTCTCTGAGCCTTCGGGGTCCTTGTGACCTGGCCATTTAGCCCATGGTGTGCAAAAAAGTGCCGCTCAGAGGTAAAACAACAACAACCCAACCTCGCATCACAAGCTTTCATTCAACACATAGCTCGTTACCTTTCGCACTCACATTCAGGAGATATAGAGGAACAATCATTTGCACATTGTCTCCCTTTTTAGGGGGAAGAAAGTACGAGCGGTCAGTTTTTCACAGCTACGATATTCCTGGTGTCCGAAGCTTTCATTCGACGTATAGCTTGCTACCTTCGGCCAACGCGTTCTGGAGATATAACTTAAGAACAGTTTTTCACATTTTCGCCTTTTTTTTTAGGGGGAAGATCGCATGGGGTTTCAATGTTTTATAGCCTATGACACTCCCCGTGTCACAAGCTTTCATTTGGCACAGAAATCATTAAGTCGCATCGCATTTGAAAGATAGCGATAACAGCGTTTTGTCAAATCGACCAACCGACAATTGTCAAAGCCAAAAGCAATAGGAATATAGGTAAAAAGGGAAACTTGTTATCGAAAATATACGTAAAAAGTGTTTTCATATTTACTAGATCAAAATAAATTATATACTTCCAAAAACAAAATAAAACCTTAAAATATCAAAATTTCATTTCGTTACCTGAAAAACGATATTAAATTTTGACAACATAAGTTAGTCATCATAAATTAATTTTTCGACCAATTATGCCAAGGAGGGGGAAACTCTTCTGCAGATCACCCAATATTTCTATAATTCAGAGGTACAAGACGCCGTCTATATCTTTTAATGTGTATTGGTATCAAGTAAAATCTTGGCTAACTGCTAGTGAAAGCACAAAAACTTCAGTGTGTCAGAAGGGGGAAAAACAATAAACTTTTAAGCGTTTTGGCTCCGACATTTTTGTTGCCGGAACGTCTCAGTTACTTCTGCTATTTATTTAACAGAATGGCACAACAAGCTATTCTGCTCGTTAAAAGGACCTAAAATAGCATTTTAAATTCCTGCATAATGTGGACCTTGCGAACAAGGCATGCTCTTCCTGAAAGAGTCCATTGCCATTAAGAATACACGATTCACGATTACCATGTAGGGTACAACTTGGTTCAAAACAATGCCTAGGTAGGATCTGACTGTGAGGGTGTGTTCAACAGGCATGGAGAGCCTAAGTGATGTCCATGAGAACAATCTCCATACCACGATGCTGCAACTACTGGTCTGTTTGCGTCCAACTGTGCAGTCTGGTTGCAGCTGTTCGCCTGTGCGACATGCAATATCGACTCATCCATCAGCATGGTGGAGTTAGACTTATCAGGGCAGGTAACTTCCAGTTGTCCAATGGCCAGTCAGGGCACTTCCATGCCCACTGTAGGTAGAGTTGTCGATTGGTCAATATGCGCATGAATGGGCTGACTCTGTAGGTCCAACTCTCTGCCAGATTGTGTGTTCTAGTTGTCTGCCACTGAGGCATTGTGAGCCATCTGTTATCCCAGACATGTACCAAGCGGCATTTACCTCTGCTGTCAACAGTTGTGGTCTGCTCTTTCTCGTACATTGAGTGGATATGTAATGGGTCCAACGTCGAATGTGTGTATGGATTTTCATCAGTATTGCGCAAATTAATTTATAAAAAGAGAATTTTGTTAATTTAAATAGTACTATTTGGTCAAATTACTTCGTACATTTTGGTAATGCACTGGCGAGTAAGCTTACGTTAAATCGATTAGTTTGATTTTGTTGTGAAAGTATTTTTCTCATTATAATGCCAGTCTAAAATAATTTGGTTCTTCTTTCAAAATCATGATAAAGATGGACTAGGAATGATTCGGGCGATAATCGATTCTTTTCTACGATTCATCGGATGGAGTAGAACGAATTGAATCATTTCTCTGAAGATTTTTCTTTTCGAAAATTTTCATCTCCATGTAGGAGTTTATATATATCAGGTTATATTAATTCAAATACAGGTTGCAGCAAGGATATAAAAACTTTTCAGATTTTTATACATATTAAGTGTAATGTTGAATTTATACGTATAAATACTAATGAAGAGAATAGTTTCATAGTAAATATGGCTGTATTGAACTGCTCAACTGTAAATATCAAAGCCAATATCTGAACTCGGCTTCGGTACAATGACGGTATTTAGTTATGTAAGAAATGATACAATAGAAGTAAAATAATAGTTTTTATTTTTGTCTGTACACGAATACGAATACTTTTCATTTGAAAGTGACAAGATGTTGAATATTATTTTGCCACAGGAAGGAATACACAAAAACATCATATGACTGGCCTGGACACATTTGCTTGTTGATGTATGGAAACATTTTCTTTGTTCCAAATTGCATTTCAACTTCAAAAGAAATGTACATCCCTCAAAGAATACACAGAAATGTACGAGATACTTTTTTAATCCATAACACCCCCGCAGAAGATTAAACGTGCTCACTCTTCAAATGTGCTGAAATCGTGCATTATGGCATGAGTGACAAAAATGTCACTGAATGCAGATACACTCTGTGCAAAAAGTCCTCTAAATATTGCATAACTATCCAGTGTATATTTTTGTTTCAAATTCGTTCTTTAAAATTGTATGAAACACGAATGATTCGTAGTTTGATGACTGCCGAAATAGAACTAGCATCTGTTTCTGTAGTGCCCGAAATGGAATGATGAAAGCAAAAAATTTTCGCTGCTTTTGTGGAATAATTGAATTACCTCAAAAAAAGAAAAGTAATCTGGTATACAAAGCAATTGTCTGGCAAACAAGTGGACCAAACTCGAATTCCATATAGGGCTTCGATAGAGAATTCTGCTTTTAATTCTAGACGCACTGGATGAAAAATATCACTATATGATGCGAGTCTTCTTACAAAAACAAAAATTCGCTCGCATCCCGAGTTCGAAGAACTATTCTATATATTAGTTGATTAAAGCCCAAGATATGAATTTAAAAGTAATTAAATGGATGTAATTCTCAACTCCTCTAGTGGCGGATATTTGGACCCTTTGCCAAAAGAAATACTTTATAGTTTTCAAAGCGTTCATTCTAGATGGCTCAGAGATTCATATGACTGAGTATTTGAAATGAATTTGTGTCTGGGCTTTGTCAATTGCAAAACAGCAAGATGACTTCGGACTAGAGTTCAATCAAAATTAAATTTCAAATTTTTTCCACTAATTATGAAAACACTGACTAAAGAAAATAATTTTTGAATATATTTCTCAATCTTTTATTCAGTCTTTAGTAAATTAAAAATCGGCATCATTGAATCTGATATTTTTTAGGTGTTTCCTCTCTTAATAAATCGCTCTTACTGTTTACAATGTTGCCACTCCAGAATTTTCATTTTCTATGAATTATTTTTTGTATTTTTCGTTCCAAATGAGTATTAGTTGCAGTTTTTCCTTTTTTTGGGTCACTTTTAAGAATTTTCTCAAATGATTATATATTATAATAGCGACACATGTTCTCAACTGGAATTAATATTGGTCGTATTCTCCTAACGCCACTTAACTGTAAAAATAATATATATGGCATTGACAGTTCATCCGATTCTGAAAACAAAAATTGTATACGGTCATTTTGACCACTACTAGAGCAACTGCGTTGCGAAATTTAACCAGAGTCAGTAATGGTTAAAGCTTTTATGAAATAAAAGAAAAATGCACGAGATTAAAATATGCATATGTAGTGAAATGTTTATTTTATTTTGACTCTTCGCCCAGATTAGTATTATTCATTTTGCTTTCATTGTTTCCCTTTGTGTGGCAGTCCGAAGTTTTCAAATTCCCTGATTTCGGTGAGCTAAGAAAAAAAAAATCCTCTAAATATTGCATAACTGTCCAACGTACTTTTCTTAACTTCATTCTTTAAATAATGTGGGGAAAAAATCGATTTAAGCGAAGTTGTTCCAAAATTTGTTGCATCTGCTAAAAGCATTTTGCTTCTGTAATAAATGAGGCTACTTTAGCCAAGAGATTTTGATCTGTAACTTTATTCTTCAAATTCTTAACACAATATATACATTTAACATTAGATTATCAGAAATCAGCGTCGAAACTAGGTATTCTCGCACCCGATCAAAAATTCTGAATTACCCCCAGCTGATTTTCTCCAACAATAAATCATCATGGATTTTATGGACTAAAAATATTTTATGATAATATGCATATTTACCAAAAGATAACATATCGGCAAAGCACGTAATATACATAAGAAAACAATTTAGCTACATAATGAAATAAAAATCGCACATAATAGTTCATAGAAAAAAAAAGTGACAGATATTTTGGAAAATATAATACATTTTCAGTTGTTTTTTTTAAAAATAAAAATAACATTATTTACTTCTGTGAATTATGCATAGAGTGTAAGCATAATATTTTGTGAAGTGTAACAAATAAAGAACCAGCAAAAAGTTCTTAAATATAAAAAAAGATATTTCTGAAATAAATGGGTGCACTTCTTAGAATTTTGGATTCGGGCCGGAATTCCTCCCCCCCCCCCTAGCTCCGGTGTTTCTCGAAGGCACAAAGCATTAAATTTTCACACTAGTGTTGTAAATAAATTATGGTTTCTAAAATCTTATTAGATAAAAAAAAAAGGCATTGAGGCTTAAACTGAGATTCTTTATCAAATCAGTGGATCCCTTTCCCACACTTAAATTTGAATTCTTTTCCTTCATGCATTAGATGATGATGATGTGACGAGAACAAACAGAACTCGTAACTGTTTAATGACAGCAGACGAGAGGCAGTTCGCACAGAATTCACATATGAGTCGAAAGACACGAGATTGAGAGAGAAAGGCTTTTGCGTTGTACTCTTTGTTGAAGTGACTACTCTAGCAACGACATCGAATCACAGCCAGCTCAACTGGGCGAAGACTGGCTCACAGCCATAGAGAAGAAAACGAGCTCATCATTCTTCTTTCGATGACGAAGATCAGTTCGTGAGAAATGTATATCTATTGGCTCATCAGGTCGATCTGCTGAATGAACGATCACTTATGCTTTATATGTACACAAAGATCCAGAGACAACATGCTCTAGACGAGCACAAAAATCGTGACACATTTTGAACACTCGTAGAAAGATCTTCTGGAAGCATTATTATGCATAGCACCTTAGTTTATCACCTGCAAACAACGACCAGCATTTTAGCGGCGACGTGTGCGACGAAGATCGGAGATGTTGCCAGTTCGTGCTTGCCTTTCTTTGGATGACAGCCAGAGTGAGGCTGTTGCCACATTGTAAAGAGGAAAAATGTCACACAACTAATACAAATCCCACCGCTGCCACGATAAGTAAATTCCAAATAGATGGGATCATGCTTCCTGCGTTATCAAAGAGTCCTTGCCTGGGATCTGCAGTGATGTCATCTCCATTTTGTTGCAGGATGGAGACGTCTAAGTTCTCGGAACCATCGACGCCATTGTTCTCATACTCATCGTTGTCTTTTCGTTCCACAGGACCATTCTCTTTCAAGTAAATTGGATCTTGGCTGCCATCTTGAAGACCAGAAGTCCCTCCAATTCCTCTCTCGGCCTGTGATCGGCAATCGAACCACCAGACAGATGTGGAACGGGGATACGAAGGGTTGCCCTTGTCCACCTGAAAAGGAAAATTACCTCTTAGTGCTCATCACATGAGAACGTTTCTTAGTAATGCAAATCATATATAAAACCCTATACAATGACTTTTATTATTTGGAAAAGGCAAATTATTTGAAATATAAACTTCGCTATTAAAATTTTATTTTCCAAATCGAATCGAGGGCGGATCTAAGGGTGAAAGGGGATCCATTGCTGCACTCTCCTTCAGATTATTACTAATGGAGAAGGAATATTAAACAGATATTAAGACACATATAGTGAAGGAAATTTTTAAAGCTGAACTGATTTTATAACTGAAACCGAGAGGGAAACTCTACAGCGGAACGACATTGCTGTCCGTTCTGGTTAGGCACGATCAACTAGAGCAGTGCCTAGCCAATTGTGCACCCTGGGAAAGAATTATTTTGCAGCCTATCAAATAATTTGTTTTTGAACATAATAATAAAAAATGACTATAATGATTTGAAATTCCATCCTAGATTTGATTTGTGCCTGGGACAAATGCCTCACGTACTCCTGTTTTGGCACAATCCTTATTACAATCTCATAATTCGTTAAATACTCCAAAATTAGTTAAACAAATATTACTGTAAAACAGGAGGATCGGATCTAGGGAGAGTAGGGGGGAAGGTTCCCCCTCCCCTTTGAGAATGCAAATAAGAACCAAAAATTATTAAATTTGTACGTATTTCACACATTTTTCAAGAAATGTTTTTTATTAACATCTAAAACGAAGGGAAAAATGTTTCACTGCAATGGAAATCCAATCTCTTGGCTTTGACCTTTTTGCGACGCTGTCTGACCCCCCCCCCCCCCCTCCCGCATACACACACTAGATCCAGGACTGCAAAAAATGAAAATTTAGATTTAATCTAGGCATTTAACTTATCGTGATGCATTTTTTCATAACTGTATTACTTCAGAAATTACAGAATTTAGAATTTCTTTTCCGCTGTCAGACCTCTGTGGCAAGCAGCTGCTTGAGGGGGATATTTATATTATTTATTTATTACCAAAGAAGACACTTTTTTAATGCCTGCTGAGGTCAGTTTCTCTACAACTGCGCTTCCCAATTGGAAACCAAAAAAGGACGTGAGAGCAGTCAGAATCCAAAGAATGCAACTCAGCTTGTTTCTGCGTTTACTCAAGAGAGAAAGTTCATTTCTTTCACACTAAGAAGCTTCATTAAATTTTTTTTTTTTTAAGTAAAAAATCCGTTTTTCCGAATTGTATAAAAAAAATCGTAACTAAGTCGATTCTCCTTCTAAAATTTATTAAGTTTTAATATTTTGAGCTTTATTCAAACTTTACTAATTACAGCAATGATCTTTTTTTTTTATGATACCGATGACGAATTTAAGTAAATGCTGATTTTATTATTTCTGTATAGACCTCGGTCATTATTGTTCGATTAGTTCGATTAACAAGTCACGACATAATGGCGGAACTTCTCGTTTCTTCTTCTCATTTCTACACACAATGATTTTCGAGAGGAAGATTATATATTAAGAGTTATATTTAACAAAAACTGACTCCACAGCTGAGTCATAATATCTGTGCAATGTGAATTGTATAAAAATGTTTTTAAGGAATTCAGTGATGCAAGAAAATACACCGAATAGCCAAAACATTGTGACCACCTGCCTAATATGATGTTGGTCCTCCACGTGCCTCCAAAACAGCTCTTACCCGGCGAGGCATGGACGCTACGAGATTTCTAAAGGTGTCTTGTGGTATCTGGTACCAACACGTTACCAGCAGATCCTTTAACTCTTGTAAGTTACGAGGTTGAGCCGCCGCAGATCGGATATGCTGTTCCAACACAAACCACAGATGCTCGATTGGATTGATGTCTGGGGAATTTGGAGGCCAAGGCAATACCTGGAAGTCTTCCTCATGTTCCGCGAACCATTCTCGAACAATCTGAGCAGTGTGGCATGCCGTTTTATCCTGCTGAAAGAAGGCACTACTAGAGGGATATACCATTGCCATGAAATGATGTACCTGGTCTGTAATAATGTTTAGGTAGGTGGTAGACGTCATAGTTTCCTGCACATCAATGACTGGACCCAGGGTTTCCCAGCAGAACATTGCCCAAAGCATTACACTTCCTCCACTGGCTTGTTTTCACCCCATGGTGCATCCTGGTGTCAACACTTCGCCTGGTAAACGACACACATGTACAGTCGGTCAAAAAAGTATCCGAACGCTATGTTTGTATACAAAATTAAAAAAAAAAACAACTAGCAACGATTTTTTTAGAAATTAGTGATCTGGAAATCTTCGTGTACAGTACACGAAGGTTGCCAGATCATTAATTTCTAAAAAAATCGTTGCCAGATATTTTTTTTTGAATTTTGTATGCAACCATAGCGTTCGGATACTTTTTTGAGCGACTGTACCCGGCCGTCCACATGGTGCAAAAAGAAACGAGATTCATCAGACCAGACGACCTTCTTCCAATTATTCAAGGTCCAATTTTGATGCTCATATTCTCATTGTAGGCGCTTTCGATGGTGAACCAAAGTTAGCATGGGCACTTGAGCAGCTGGGTAGCCTCATTTTCCGCAGGGTTCAAAATACTGTGCGTTTTGACACATTACTCCCATCACCAGCATTCAAATTACGGGGTGGGGGTGGGGGAGTTGCGACACAGTATGCCTTCTGTTGGCTCATCCATACGGGATAGCCTTCACTCACCTCTGTATCGATGAGCTGTGGTCGGCCCATGCCTTGCCGGTGGTTCGTGGTTTCTTCCTCTTTGGACCACTTTTGGAAGGTTGACTACGGTTGACTAACCACGGTTGACTGTGAGCACCCAACAAGTCTTTCCGTCTCGGAAATGCTCTGACCCAGTCATCTGGCCATTACAATTTGGCCTTTGTCAAACTCACTTAAGTCCGCTGCCTTTCCCATCTGAAGAACAAGAATAACACTGATTAACAGAGCTCAGTATCAGGTGTTATTTATATCGCTTCATGACCTTCACATGCGGAGTTACAAATGCTTCGATTTGCATAAAGACGCACTGGTTATAATGTTTTGGCTCTTCAATGTATTGAACATCAATATATAAAGAATCGTAGAAACCTGATGTTTCAACTAAGTTGTTAAACAGTTGCCAAAGAAACATACAACATTTGTATAAATGTAATCACATTTTCTCATTTACTTTATTATTTCATACTGGATACCTATATTTAATGGGAAGGTGTGAAATCAGCTTCTATATTCAGCAGAGATTCCAATTATTCATGTTTTTTAAGGGTGGGAAATTCACTTCTATAATGTAGGTTGGCCGACAAATAACGGTGAAGTTTCACGCGCGCTGTCCCGAGTACATAAAAAGCATCGCATTAAATGTTTTACCTATACATTGCCCCCCCCCCCCCCCGAAACAGTTTCACGGCCGGCCACCAGACACCGCCACAATTCTCAAGAGCTGCTAGTGAAGTTCTTAATGCAACATTTCCTGACAGATGGATTGGCAGGGGTCGTCCAGTTCTATGGCAGAAAGGGGCCCTGATTTGATACCCCTTGATTTTTACTTTTGGGGCAATTCTTTACAAGGCCCCAATTAATATTTGTAACTTCAATTTTTTAAACTTGATTTAAAATGTTCAAGACCTGAACCATTTGAAAGCCAGAATAAGAGAAATAACTGAGCAAGTATAAAGAGAGATATGCTGCAGCATGTGTGCAGCAAGAATAGTATGGGATCGATTACTCGGCTGCACGAGTCACGTGCAAGGGTCATCAGGAAAGGAACAGTTAAATGGCTTCGTGCACGTCACATCAGGACGATAATAATATATATACATAACACCGACTGGGAATGTGCAGGGTGATTCGAAACTATTTGAGGTAATCTTTCAATTAACATGTTACTTTTTTGACTATGCGTATTATTTTCTTTCGTATTGGTTCTCCAAATCCCACCATTATTTTTCAGACACCCTGCATATATATTTATTCTGATTCGATGACATGAATATCGATCATTTCTTATGCAATAGAGTTAAGGAATTCTGCGTGTGTGAGGGCAGGGAGAATCCCCCCCCCCATCTCCTCTTAATAGCATGCGTCTAAGCCTTTACAGATCTGGTACGTCCCTGGTGAGCATATGGTAATTATAATTTTAAGTGGAATACATGAACTCAGAGGGGTGGGGGTGGCTCAGTCGGTAGCGCGCCAGGCTCGTAATCTGCAGTTCCCAGGTTCGAGTCCCAGCTGGGTCAGCGTTGAGAGCCTGCCCACGGTCAGTAGGGAACACCGATGGGCTTGGAAAGACCGCCGTCCGTCGGATGGGACGTTAAGCCGTGGACTCGTGTGCGGGAGAGAGCCATACCCTGTGTACGTTAAACAACACGCTGGATGGCCTTGACGGGAGGCTACCATCTGTCTCCCAACAGCTGTTCCAGTGGGTCCCCTCCCCCAACCTTCTCTGAACCTTCGAGGTCCATGTGACCTGGCCGTTTAGCCCATGGTGTGCAAAAAAGTGCCGCTCAGAGGTAAAACAACTCAACCCATGAACTCAGATTCTGTGTGCATTTCGAAAATGAACACTTCATAGTGACGAGGCAAGCATCCAAGTCTTTATATTGCTTTTTTGTTTACATGAAACTCTTTAAGGTCTGTAACTTTATCCTTTTATCAGGTGGCAAGGGAAAAAGAAGTAGCAAATGGTTTATAACTTATTGTATTCCCTTGGTGCGGCATGAGATTAACAGACGAATAGGGATTGCTGCCGGGACTTTTAAGAATCGATGGAGAGTGTGGAGAAATAGGCGTATACACCTAAAGACTAAAATTAGACTGTATAATAGTTTGGTTCTTTCTAGGGTTAGTTATGGTAGTGAAACTTGGACACTTTGTAAACAAGATAACAGGAAACTAGATGCTTTTGATTCCAGATGCTTACGCAGTATCTTGGGCATTAGGTGGTTCAACTTTGTAACTAATGATGAGGTTAGGCAAAGGAGTCTGCAACCTCCTTTAAGCAACATATTGTGCAGAGAGAGACTCCGTTGGTTTGGCCATGTTGCCCGTATGAATAATTATAGATTGGCGAATAGGGTTATGAACAGTGTGCCTAAAGGCCTCAGAAAGAAGGGGAGACCTAGGATGCGGTGGGCAGACAATGTCAAACAGGACCTTGTTAGAATTGGTGTGCAGTGGCCAGATGCAGTAGATGTAGCTCAGGATAGACTTGCTTGGAGAACTAAATTGCACAGTCTGGTTGGACTTCCGTAGCCCATTGCTGCTTGAGGATGATGATGATGATGATGGTCATAAGTTTTCATAACTTAATAATAGTAATAAACAAATTCTACACATTTTGAGAGAAGATTTTTCTTTCCCATTTTAAGTAATTAGGATTACTTTCTTCATTTCTCTCTGTCCTAAGCGTAGCGTATTGAAAAAAAAAATACGCGTGCTGATGGAAGCCATTTATGTTAGTTTCTGTTGACCCTTGCATGTGGACTCGTGCAACCGAGTAATTGAGTAATCGATCCTATTCAACGCAAGATTCTATTAATACGATGCAGCTGGAATCGATACTTACGGAGAAAGTTCTGTCGTTGAACCTGTAGTAGTTTTTGCTTTTGAAGAAGTACGTCCTCTGATTGGACCACTGCAGAGCAGCGTCGATGTTGTCCGGAAGCCCTTCCCAGTTGTTGATTCGCTGAGGGTAGCGAGCACTCACTGGGGGCTCGCTCCTGCTGTCGAACCTCCAGTACTGGTTGCCTGGGGGAAAACGTGGAAAGGATGAGAAAAAGACGAAAAAAAAAATCGAAATTTTATAAATCATAAAGTATTAAACGCCACTGGAGTTAATCTTCCCGGTGGAAATGAAATTCCTATCTTAGAACAACATAAAACATGGCGCCAAGGGGGCGGGGGTGGCTCAGTCGGTAGCGCGCCAGGCTCGTAATCTGTAGTTCCCAGGTTCGAGTCCCAACTGGACCAGCGTTGAGATATATCTCCGCAAAACTCATTGCCCTAGGTTAGTAGGGGACACCGATGGGACGTTAAGCCGTTGCCCCATGTGCGGGAGAGCCATACCCTGTGCACGTTAAAGAACACGCTGGATGGCCTTGACGGGAGGCTACCATCTGTCTCCCAACAGCTGTTCCAGTGGGTCCCCTCCCCCAACCTTCTCTGAGCCTTTGGGGTCCATGTGACCTGGCCATTTAGCCCATGGTGTGCAAAAAAGTGCCGCTCAGAGGTAAAACAACCCAACAACCCAACCCATGGCGCCAATGGCGTCGGAGGATTCGAACTAACGAACGGTGGTATCTCTAAACCGCCGTTGTTAAAAATGCATTTTATTTTTTCTGACCTATTAATATGCGCTGCCCTACCAACATATTGGGAGAATTTCCATGTTATGGGAATGGCAATATAACTTCGAAGCTATTTAATTTCTAAAACACGCACTTAACGAAAAAATGTGGTTGAAGATAAATTAAAGATCATAATCAAATCTATTTAAATCGCGCTTTTTCAGAAATATTCCTGCAATATTTAAAGCATAATCGAAACTAAATATTTAACAATAAGTTATCTTGTTTTATAAAAATCATTCATAATCGTCTAGGGTTGAAATAATCATTGCGCGAACTTCTAAAATATATATATTTTTTTATTAAATAGTTTGAAACAATACTTATTAATTTTTAATTAATTTATGAGGTAAATTCTTATGACGTATTATGGTTGTGAAATATTCCAGCTCCCACAACATATTCACAAGGCGAAATTCTCACGAAATGTTTATATGAGAATAAGTCCCATGGCCGAGTGGTTAGCGCGCTTGGCTACTGATCTAAGGGACCTGGGTTCGAGCCCCGGGTAAGGCATGGTTGTTTGTGTCTTTTTTCTGCTGAGGTCCTGCCATCTTCACAGACCTTCTACTCTGGCATATAAACTGACAGGCTCCTGGTCAGACCTCTGTGGCAAGCAGCTGCTTGAGGGGGTATTTATTTATTTATTTATTTTTTAATATTAAATAATAAATATTTGCATGTTCTGATGCTCGAGAAGTTTATGTCCGTGAGGAATTTCGGTGATTCCTCCGAGGAAACGAAGGAGGAATTTCGATGATTCCTCCGAGGAAACGAAGGAGGAATTTCGATGATTCCTCCTTCGTGTCACGTGACACGAAGGTTGCCAGGTCACTAATATATAAAAAAATCGTTGCCAGATATTTCTTTCTGAATTCTGTAATCAACCATAGTGTTCGGATATTTTTTTCAGCGACTGTACCAACTGAAAATCCTTCTAGTGATGATGTATAATTTTTTGATGTCAAAATCAAATCTTAATGTTATTTGAAATAAAAAACTAAAAATAATGCAAAAAGAGGAAAATTCGTGAATTAAGTACAGTCGCTCAAAAAAAGTATCAGAACGCTATGGTTGCATACAAAATTAAAAAAAATATATCTGGCAACGATTTTTTTAGAAATTAATGATCTGGCAACCTTCGTGTACTGTACACGAAGATTGCCAGATCACTAATTTCTAAAAAATCGTTGCCGGTTGTTGTTTTTTTAATTTTGTATACAACCATAGCGTTCGGATACTTTTTTGACCGACTGTACCATTATTAATGCTGAGATTAATGAAAGAGAAAGAATACGAGAAAATAAAAATCATAAAGAGGTGAAAAATAGATTTTTCCATCTACAGAGAACGACATCAAAAATGCTTCATTGTTTTTTGTCGAGCAATATGAGGCTCAGACTTGCGAGCCATTTCCAGCAAATTCTGGATGTCTGGCACCTTTGGTCGCTATTCTACCTTTCTTGCTGGCGGAAGAAGTGTCCCGAGCAACCTGTTGCTGCTACAAAGGAAGTTGCTGTCAAGCGGTGATCACCCTCCCCAGGGTCTGGAGAAGTGAGTGGAATCTTTTCCTGCCCCAGAACGTGCAGAGGCTATGCTACCGCTGATGGATCCCCAGAGAGGCAATCGGGACCACAGTGCTCCTGAGAAAGGAAGACTCCTACCTAAGTAGTAGAAGACCGGAAGATGAAAGAAATTCTGAAGCGCCATCTAAATATCTGTTCCTTCTGATTAGTTGATGACAACAAATGGAAGGGTTGGGCTGTAAAAGGCGGCGCTTTCTGAGAGATTGGAAGAAGGTTGGGGGAGAGGACCCACTGGAACAGCTGTTTGGAAACAGGTGGTAGCCTCCCATCAAGGGCATCCAGCGTGTTCTTTAACGTGCACAGGGTATGGCTGTCTCTCACTTACGGACCACGGCTTAATGTCCCATCTGACAGACGGCGGCCTTTCAAAGCCCATCAATGTCCTTTATGACCGAGGGTAAGGTGAGGGTTAGCGGAAATAAATCTTAACGCTGACCCAGGAGGGACTCGAACCTGGGAACTGCAGATTATGAGCCTGGTGCACTCCCTACTGAGCTACCCTGGGTTGTTTTACCTCTGAGCGGCACTTTTTTGCACACCATGTGCTAAATGGCCAGGTCACATGGACCACGAAGGCTCAGAGAAGTTTGGGGAGAGGACCCACTGGAACAGCTGTTGGGAAACAGGTGGTAGCCTCCCATCAAGGGCATCCAGCGTGTTCTTTAACGTGCACAGGGTATGGCTGTCTCTCACTTACGGACCACGGCTTAATGTCCCATCTGACAGACGGAGGCCTTTCAAAGCCCATCAGAGAGGGCAGGGTGAGGGTTAGCGGAAATAAATCTTAACGCTGACCCAGGAGGGACTCGAACCTGGGAACTGCAGATTATGAGCCTGGTGCACTCCCTACTGAGCTACCCTTGCTCTACCGATGGAAAGAGCAGACGATACCTTTTGTGTGGAAGAGAAAACCTAGGCCAACAGAGAAGTCTGCTGGTGGCCGTCAAAGAGAGAGAGAGCCTGTTTTTCAGTTCGCTCGGAGAGAGTCGAGGATGCCACACTTGCGGCAGTCGAAATGATGAGTCCCAAATGCTTTGCTTCCAACCACACGAATTGTCCATGTTCATGTAAGTTTTGTCTTTATTGCCTGTGAAATCTAAGAGAGAGTGTTTGTTGCCCAGGGAACTAAATAAATTTCTAATTTCTTTTTCATTGTTGAAAGTTGTATAGTCTTTGTCTCTTCCTGCGACTTAGAATACTTCGAAGTACGCAATTCTTTTCATCCTGCATTGTGGATCATCACAGTGGATCATACAGACACGCCAACGAAATTTATAATATAAACGCCATGCTAACGATTATGCAACATGTCACAGCTGTTTGTATTAATTAAAAAAAAAACGTGATGTACATTCGCTCAAAAAAAAGTATCCGAACACTATGGTGGATTACAGAATTCAGAAAAAAATATCTGGCAACGATGTTTTTAGAAATTAGTGATCTGGCAGCCTTCGTGTCACGTGACACGAAGGTTGCCAGATCACTAATTTCTAAAAAAATCGTTGCCAGATATTTTTTTCTGAATTCTGTAATCCACCATAGTGTTCGGATATTTTTTTGAGCGACTGTAGGTGGTCATATTATTTTGATACTAGATCGTGTGGTCTCACTCACGAAAATGTTGAGCGTGTGCAGTTACCGTTCACAGCAAGCTGGAGCGTGTGCAGTAACTGCACACGCTCCAGTTTGCTGTGAACGGTAACTGGAGCGTGTACAGTTGCTGTACACGCTCCAGATATTTTTTCTGAATTCTGTAATCACGTGACACGAAGGTTGCCAGATCACTGATTTCTAAAAAAGTCACTGCGAGATATTTTTTCGGAATTCTGTAATCAACCATAGCGTTGGGATGTTTTTTTGAGCGAATGTACGTAAGAAAAGAGTTCAGCGCGGGGTAGACGTACCCATAAAAGTGAACTCAGTATTGGACCAGATGAAACCCACCGTGAACAGGTGTAACTAGAGATTGAAAATGATAACGAAGCGAAACTATTTGTTTTATCTTTTTACTTATTGTTTTTTCCAATTACAATTAAAATTGGAAATTTAAATTATGACTGAACCTGAAATCGTCTGCACTATTTCTAGTCCTGGGACGGAAATAATTCGTACAAACGGAAAATTCTTGAATAATGTGATTACAAATGCTAAGAGCAATTCATTAACGAAAGAGAGAAAAATTCTTAAAAATATATAATCAAAGGCTGAATGGTGCTCATTTTTAATTGCTATAAAGACTGATTAAAAAACTAGAATTATAATCAAAAGAGTATATTTTATTATTTAACTTATATTTTGTCACGATTACAAGAAGAATTAGAAATTAAATTTTTTCTGATCTGCAGTCTGCGCTTTGAACATCCCTGGCCTCATTGGCCTCATCAATTGAGCTATTGCACTCAATTGTTAATCCCAGGAGAAAATTAAACTCTTCCGCTTTTTTTAGAATGGGCAATCTCAACAGAGTTACTTCAAACTGATTTATTTTTCTTTCAGAAATTAAAAAAAAAAGGCTTGTGGCAAAAAACTTCAGAGGGGAAGAAGCTCTCCTTTGCCCCAAGGGCCTCCGTATACATAATATTGCCCAGCAGCGCAAGTATGAAATGTGTTTTAATGGTATTTATATATTGCATATGTTACCGCTAAAGTTCGAAAGCCGTTAATGTGTACATTACCTAGCTAATCTGCAGATTAACTGATTTGCTCCGTTAACGTGCGGAATCAAGAGTTTTCCGTATTTTATCTAGGTAATGTGCACATTAACGGCTTCCGTATCGTTAAAGTTCAAAAGTTTGTTTCTCTCATTTCGTTTCCCTACTCCTTCCCCCCTCTCCCTCCACTTTTAGTTTCGTTCTCACTTGGCCTCCGCTCATCCGGGGCGTTTCATGATAATTCGGAACACGGAGTCACGTGACCCGAAGATTGAGACTCAAGAGATTCATCACTTGACAGATTCGTTCTCACTTGGCCTTCGCTCATTTGGGGCGTTTTTTATAATGCGGCAGGCGGTATACTGTAGAGCTAGATACGTTATCTGAATAATAGGATAGTTAAAAAACGAAAAAGTACAATGTACCGGCTATTACCAATTCCGATAATAGCCGATACGCCATATTTTATTTTCACTTTAACGAGTGCCTAGTAGGTAATGTGCAGATTATCCAGGTAATTTGCAGATTACCTAGGTAATTTGAGAAATGAAACAGTTTTCGGCACCTTAACGGATCACCCTAGTTAATCAGCACAATACCTAGATAATCTCTAGAATAACTGATTTCTGCACTTTAGCGGTAACACATACACGACACACAGTTTTTTTTAATTACCATTCACCAGAGGCGTACCTTTGAAAAAGTAAGTCTTTCCGTTTCCGCTCCACACGAAAGAGGCATCCAAGTTATTTGGGATGCCTTCGAATCCTACGCTGATCTTCTTCGGATATCCCGAGTCCACTTGCTTGTTGCGATATCTCCAATACTGATCTTGCTGGAAATGAAAAAGAATATTCGTTTGCTTTTCTCACTTAATCCATTTAATAAATTGAAATAGAAGTAATCACTCTTGGTTTAACGGCGTTATCAGATAATTATTTAGATGTTAAAAAAAAAACGCTCGCTCAAAACGAGAATGCGATCGCTTCCATTTCAGTCACCTGGTAACCTTCGTGTCACGTGATTACAGAATTCAGGAAAAATATCTGAAGCGTGTACAGCAACTGTACACGCTCCAGTTACCGTTCACAGCAAACTGGAGCGTGTGCAGTTACTGCACACGCTCCAGTTTGCTGTGAACGGTAACTGCACACGCTCAATATTTCCGTGAGTGAGCCCACACGATCTAGTATCAAAATAATATGAGCGACTGTACAAAAACTTTTGAGGTGACTATGAATGCGATCGCTTTCATTTCAGTCACGAAATCTGTTTTATATTTATCTGGATGATGTGGAAATTTTTTTGCATTAAACTACTAGAACTGTTTATGTAACATAGATATTAAATGTTTCTGACTTTCTCACTTCTGGATTTCTAGAAATTTTTTGTTTTGAGTTGTTTTCGTTTTTTGTGTATTATATTGAATGTGACGACTGATATTTTTCAATTAAAATTGTTTCTGCATGCAGATCTCACGAACGAGCCTACTCTCGTGAGACCTCAAAAGTTTTTGTACAGTCGCTCATATTATTTTGATACTAGATCGTGTGGCTCACTCACGGAAATGTTGAGCGTGTGCAGTTACCTGGAGCGTGTGCAAACTGGAGCGTGTGCAGTTACTGCACACGCTCCAGTTTGCTGTAAACGGTAACTGGAGCGTGTACAGTTGCTGTACACGCTCCAGATATTTTTCCTGAATTCTGTAATCACGTGACACGAAGGTTGCCAGATCACTAATTTCTAAAAAAAATCGTTGCCAGATATTTTTTCTGAATTATGTAATCAACCATAGTGTTCGGATACTTTTTTGAGCGACTGTAGGTGGTCATATTATTTTGATACTAGATCGTGTGGGCTCACTCACGGAAATATTGAGCGTGTGCAGTTACCGTTCGCTGTGAACGGTAACTGGAGCGTGTACAGTTGCTGTACACGCTCCAGATATTTTTCCTGAATTCTGTAATCACGTGACACGAAGGTTGCCAGATCACTAATTTCTAAAAAAAACGTTGCCAGATATTTTTTCTGAATTCTGTAATCCACCATAGTGTTCGGATACTTTTTTGAGCGACTGTACACTGTTACACTTCATCTGGAATAAAAATTATCTATCTATCATTTCATTCGGTGTTGACATTCAAATTCACAATTTGGGTTAAAATCTGTGTTAACCGAAAAGAGTACGCACCACTTGAGTAGAATCATCATTCCGTTTTCCAGTGAATCCTTTGAGAATGTTTCGCCCCCTTTCTGACCCTTCCTATGATTAGAGTTATTTTTATTTCTATACTTGAATGCATATTTATTTACTTTGCTGGAATTCAGCATCCTGGGTATTAAGAGAATTGCTTGTAATTTGTTGTACGAGGGAAGTTCAATAGTAGCATCTGATGGCTCTTGGTGGAGCAAATTCGTATCTAATATGATGACAACTATAAACATTTGAATCTCCTGCCCAGAGGACATTTTTTAGGGACATAGAGTGCATTAAAATGTAACAGATGGGTGATCGTGTGTGATGTTATTGCAAGTTCAAACATCGCCTCATCATCGATGAAGTACCAAAAAATGTCAGCGAGACTGGTGTCCGAGCAACTGAGTGTATAGCTTAAGGCACTGCAGACTCCCTCTTACGTAAATGTAATACTACTCAGGGAAAGGTCACAAGTTTTTCAATTGCACAGAAATGAAACACTGCATACATCACTCCACACGGAATTGAAGGCAGCAACAATGGAATGGAAACACGCCTCATCTCCGAACAGAATGTGTTATTAACAGCATTTTGGGATGCAGAGAGCATTATCCTCCTCCTCCTCCTCCTCCTCCTCCTTCAGTTCCTGGGCCATAACAGTGAATTCAGACTCCCACTGCAACAACTGAAGGAAGCAAGAGAGAAAAAAAATGCCATTGTTTGCTGACAAAGAGAGTGGTCCTTTACCAGAGGAATGTCGGTTCCCTTAGAGTCTGTGGGATAATGCAACTCAGAGCAGATTTGCTGGAGTTGCTCTCTCGTACAATGAGGCCCTTTCTCCTTGAGATTTCCATCTTATTCTGACCACTTGGAAAGGAGGCCCTTCCTCCTTGAGATTTCCATCTTATTCTGACCACTTGGAAAGGAGGCCCTTCCTCCTTGAGATTTCCATCTTATTATGACCACTTGGAAAGGAGGCCCTTCCTCCTTGAGATTTCCATCTTATTCTGACCACTTGGAAAGGAGGCCCTTCCTCCTTGAGATTTCCATCTTATTCTGACCACTTGGAAAGGAGGCCCTTCCTCCTTGAGATTTCCATCTTATTCTGACCACTTGGAAAGGAGACCCTTCCTCCTTGAGATTTCCACCTTATTCTGACCACTTGGAAAGGAGGCCCTTCCTCCTTGAGATTTCCATCTTATTCTGACCACTTGGAAAGGAGGCCCTTCCTCCTTGAGATTTCCATCTTATTCTGACCACTTGGAAAGGAGACCCTTCCTCCTTGAGATTTCCACCTTATTCTGACCACTTGGAAAGGAGGCCCTTCCTCCTTGAGATTTCCACCTTATTCTGACCACTTGGAAAGGAGGCCCTTCCTCCTTGAGAATTCCATCTTATTCTGACCACTTGGAAAGGAGGCCCTTCCTCCTTGAGATTTCCATCTTATTCTGACCACTTGGAAAGGAGGCCCTTCCTCCTTGAGATTTCCATCTTATTCTGACCACTTGGAAAGGAGGCCCTTCCTCCTTGAGATTTCCATCTTATTCTGACCACTTGGAAAGGAGTCCCTTCCTCCTCGAGATTTCCATCTTATTCTGACCACTTGGAAAGGAGGCCCTTCCTCCTCGAGATTTCCATCTTATTCTGACCACTTGGAAAGGAGGCCCTTCCTCCTTGAGATTTCCATCTTATTCTGACCACTTGGAAAGGAGGCCCTTCCTCCTTGAGATTTCCATCTTATTCTGACCACTTGGAAAGGAGGCCCTTCCTCCTTGAGATTTCCATCTTATTCTGACCACTTGGAAAGGAGGCCCTTCCTCCTTGAGATTTCCATCTTATTCTGACCACTTGGAAAGGAGGCCCTTCCTCCTTGAGATTTCCATCTTATTCTGACCACTTGGAAAGGAGGCCCTTCATCCTTGAGATTTCCATCTTATTCTGACCACTTGGAAAGGAGGCCCTTCCTCCTTGAGATTTCCATCTTATTCTGACCACTTGGAAAGGAGGCCCTTCCTCCTTGAGATTTCCATCTTATTCTGACCACTTGGAAAGGAGGCCCTTCCGATTGGATGAGGAGGCGCACCTGCGTCGCACTGAGTCCCGATTTTTTCAGCATAAGAAACGAACTCCATCACTGAAACAATTTCCCTACGTGGAGGGAAAAAAATAAATTGTCCCTCATTTTACGTTGTTGTGGATGCATATGTCGATGTAACGATATGAGTTTCACACCCCTCAAATGTTGGTTATGGAATCGCCCTCGTAGAAGTTAAAAATATTCGTTACACGTAAATGTAAAAAATTCCAGTTAAAACAAATTATATTTTTAGAAACATATTTTCAAAGAATGTTTTATTCTCTTAAGAAATTCTCCATTGCATAATCGAGAATACACTTTATATCGAAAATGTCTCTCAAAAACGTTTCATTTGTATTTTATTTGCTCAGTGACCAAATTGGAAGCAAAAACAATTTTAATATTCAACTCACTGAACAAGTGCGTAAAAGACAAAACATTTTTATTTTGAAATGAAACGGAGTTTTTAAGGAAATCACTCACTTTAAAAAAGAAAGTCTTCCCATTGGTCCAGGTGAGAGCCGCATCCAGGTTGCCCGGAAGTCCGCCCCAATCTTCGCTGATTTTCCTCGGATAGCCGTCTGCCATCCCATTTTGAAGAATTTCCCAGTAATAATCGCCTGGAAGAGAAAAAACGGAATTAAAAAGAGGCGAAGAAATGCTCGAATTTGTGTTTCTTCTCAATTCCAGGCCAGGTCACAAAAATCAATAACTTTGGTAAGAAATGGGTTGGGTTGTGTTGGGTTGTTTTACCTCTGAGCGGCACTTTTTTTGCACACCGTAGGCTAAATGGCCAGGTCACAAGGACCCCGAAGGCTCAGAGAAGGTTGGGGGAGGGGAACCCACTGGAACAGCTGTTGGGAGACAGATGGTAGCCTCCCGTCAAGGCCATCCAGCGTGTTCTTTAACGTGCACAGGGTATGGCTCTCCCGCACACGGGGCCACGGCTTAACGTCCCATCCGACGGACGGCGGCCTTTCCAAGCCCATCGGTGTCCCCTACTGACCGTGGGCAGGGCGGGGAATTTTGCGGAGATAAATCTCAACGCTGACCCAGCTGGGACTCGAACCTGGGAACTACAGATTACGAGCCCGGCGCGCTACCGACTGAGCAACCCCCGCCCCTTAAAGAGTTGGGAAATAAATATTCGTGATTGCTGGCAAGAGGGCTTGGCTTCAATTGAAAAAATTCCGAGAAAGAAATAGATTCGCGAAGTGTTAAAGAGAATACCCTTCTTTAAAAAAAAAAACCTTTAAAATTTTAAATGCTAGTCAGATTCAAAAGCTATTTGTTCCAAGAAATAAAGAAATTAAGCCAATTGTTGAAATCAATTAAAATTGTAAATGCAAGAAAGATTAAAATCTTGCAGTTATATCCTCAGAACCCGAAGATTAGTTTTCGCGATTTGGCATCATGGACTCGACAAGTTTAGAGATTTAAATTTTCTTACAGAAGATCAGTACATGGCTTGGAAATGTATTAAAAGTTAAGCAATGTTGTTTTCCTCTTCCGATGAGAAGAACTAAATGCATGTAACCAGCAAGATTTAATATTTTGCCCCAAACCTTTTTGATCGCGACTCATAATCCATTCACTATCATGTCTGCAAAAATGGCGGTATCTGAAAACTAACTGGCAGGGCGAAGATCCTTTCATGGTCCTGGGTTCGAGAATCCTTGTCGAGAATCATTGGTCCACCTGGCGAGATGCCTGTGAACGATTATTATCTTCCATTAAAAGAAAGTGTGAACCAATTCCATCTTAGGATTTGGGTTGGGTTGTTTTACCTCTGAGCGGCACTTTTTTGCACACCATGGGCTAAATGGCCAGGTCACAAGGACCCCAAAGGCTCAGAGAAGGTTGAGGGAGGGGATCCACTAGAACAGCTGTTAGGAGACAGATGGTAGCCTCCCGTCAAGGCCATTCAGTGTGTTCTTTAACGTGCACAGGGTATGGCTCTCCCGCACGTGGGATGTTCATCGAGAATCTGAAGATTGAATCATAACTCATTTGGGAAGAACAAGTTGGTCTATTGCTCTGGAATCGATTCCATCTCATCACGAGACGAGCTCTTCTCTCTAAAGTGATGGAGGAAATAACAGAGAGCAGGAAACTTAAAGAGCCTCTCGTTAAGCCTTCTGTAAACAATATGCCATCATTCAGCCACTTACTGGGGGGGGGGGGCAGCAATTATCGAAGGGCTTCGCTGTTTGCGGTCCCGTAGCGATCATCTTGTGTGACCCTACGACGACCTCAAACAGGTCTACGAGATACGAGGGTAAGTCAATAAATAAGGTGCATTTTCACAGACATATATCCCCATTATATAATCTCTATTACACTCTCATTGCTGCATGTCTGAACATGTACAGTCGCTCAAAAAAGTATCCGAACACTATGGTTGATTACAAAATTCAGAAAAGATATCTGGCAACGATTTTTTTAGAAATTAGTGATCTGGCAACTTTCGTGTCAAGTGACACGAAAGTGCCAGATCACTAATTCTGAAAAAAATCGTTGCCAGATATGTTTTCTGAATTCTGTAATCAACCATAGTGTTCGGATATTTTTTTGAGTGACTGTAGTTCTCATAGTTTCCATATAAAGTTGACAATATTTAACCAGATACTAAGATGTTAAAATGGCGACTGGAACAGCGAAGTATCTTTCGTTTCTCACTGTCAGTAAAAATCAAAACAAGTGGAATTTATCGAAGAATATGTGCACAATATGGGGACAGTTGTGTGTCATCGAAAAACGTACACAAGTGGTGCAAATTTTTCCGTTACAGTCGCACAAATGCAATGGATGAACTTCGACCTGGTAGAGCAGCAACACACTGATACAGTGCAACGTGTGATGAACTTCTTCAGCAGAACCTTAACTTTGTAAGACACTTAGGGGAAAACTAAGGGGGCGCAAATTCTGGAATGATACACACTCTCAAAATGTGGTGCATAATTGATTACACTCTTTATCGAAAAGCTTTTTTTTTTCTGATGGAATCAGAAAACTTGTCAGTTGTTGGAATAAACGAATCGAAAGAGGAGATGATTACATTGAAAAATGGTGTATGTGCATGTTCTTGGAATAAATTGTTTTGATGCTGTACTTATTAAATTCACCTTATTTATTGACTTGCCCTCGTATTTTGAATGATGTGGATTATCGAATGATTTGTGTCGCAGTGTGCTTACAACACTGAGACACAAATTTAGTCACTCCACGTGACTCTGGCTTGTTACATTCTGTTTCCGCATAAAGTTGAAAATATTTAATCAGACCCTCAGAGGCTGCCCCCCCCCCCTCTCGATTCGCACCGCAGTTCTCTTTCGCTTTGCATCTCAAAGAATCATCGAAATGATTTCTTTGCAACATCATCCAAATGATGACTGCATGAAAGGATTGCTTTAGTTAAGGATCAAATAATACCGGATGAAATATTTCTTACAGAATTTCTATTTAATATTGCTGAAGGTTTTCATTTGCTTATGGATTTTGTGGTCATTGCAATGATCGAAAAGCCGTCTTACCTTTGAAGACGTAAGTCCTTCCATCTTCTGTCCTCGTGGCAGCATCAACTGAGGCATCTTGGCAGAGGTCCGGAGCTCCACTGATGTCAGGGCTTGGCCTCGGTTTCGATCCGGGAGTGGCTGGAGTCGTTCGCTGCATTTGGCGACCTGATCACGGAGGAAAAGAAAGTTGCAGATGAGATTTTCTTATCTGTCTCTTAGAAACGGAATTATGGGCCTTGAAGCTTTGGCCATCAAGTCCAAGAAATGAATAGTTTGACTACATTTTTAAACCGTTTTCAAAATATTAGCCCCGCAAAATATTTTCTTTGTCTTCAATATCAGAGATTTAATCTCATCTTTTTTTTTTTGCTGTTGGCACCCACGGTTGCCAACTGGCCAAAGGCAAAACTGGAACAATCCAAACATCGTGCTCAAGATTCGTGCGCAATTGATACTCGCAATGAATTGTCCTGAGCGCAGAAATATCTTACTATATACCGAAAAAAGGTTTTCGTCATGATGCTTGAGAACAGAAATGTGCCGTCTTCTCTTCCGCGGTAGAACAGATTCACTTTCAAGCGATATTTAGGAGAAAAATCTGTTTCTCTTGCGTGGCGAGAAGAACATGAAACTATTAGCTGATAGCCACACGATGTCTATTAATAGCGATATTTGAAAAAGTAACAACTGCTAATGTTTCCCGAAATCAAATTCGGAATTTTTAATACTTCGAAGTAATATCTATAATGTGAAAATTATTTCAGGCCAGATGGTCCCCCTGGCCATACCTTAGAGATCTTTTCGCCGTCATCAGATGACTTGCACGAGACCATGCTTTAAAACAAGGCCATGCAACCCTAGACTTAGTGAAGATCCAAGAGGAAAAAAATTACATTCTTAAAGAGCCGTAGAAAAAAATTGCCTACTTAAAAACAAAACTATACATTTCAAAAGAGTAATGAAAAAAAACAAACAAACAAACTACATTTTAAGGTAGTGATTGTCAATCTTTTATGCTTCACGTACCCCCTGGAAATGTGTATGTACCTGGCGTACCCCTTGTATAGATAGATAAAACTATAGTTATAGTACAATAATGGGAATAAAATAAAACATATATGTCAGTGGTTCTCAACTTTTTATGCTTCACGTACCCCCTGGAAATGTTTATGTAACTGGCGTACCCTTTGTATAGATAGATAAAACTGTAGTTATGGTATAACAATGGGAATAAAATAAAACATATATATTAGTGGTTCTTAACCTTTTATGCTTCACGTACCCCCTGGAAATGTGAATGTAACTGGCGTACCCTTTGTATAGATAGATAAAACTATAGTTACATTATAGCAATGGGAATAAAATAAAACATATATATAGCAGTGGTTGTCAACTTTTTATGCTTCTTGTACTCCCTGGAAATGTTTATGTTACTGGTGTACCCCTTGTATAGATAGATAAAACTATAGTTATAGTATAGCAATGGGAATAAAATAAAACATATATATCAGTGGTTCTCAACCTTTTATGCTTCACATACCCCCTGGAAATGTTTATGTAACTGGCGTACCCCTTGTATAGATGGATAAAACTATAATTATAGTATAGCAATGGGAATAAAATAAAACATATATATATATATCAGTGGTTCTCAACCTTTTATGCTTCACGTACCCCCTGGAAATGTGTATGTAACTGGCGTACCCCTTGTATAGATAGATAAAACTATAGTTATAGTATAGCAATGGGAATAAAATAAAACAATAATATAAATATAACATATATCTAGCGACTTTTGAACTCTCACGCGTACGCCAAAAAATTTTACCGCAGACCCCACGTTCAGAATCCCTATTTTAAGGAAGTAGAAAAGAATCTTGATTAAAAAATAAATGTAAATTTTTAGTGAGTACAATATATAATATATAATTATATATTATATATATATTTATATATTATATATTATACAATATATAATATATAATATATAATTATATATTATATAACTATCTATACAAGGGGTACGCCAGTTACATAAACATTTCCTGGGGGTGCGTGAAGCATAAAAAGTTGAGAACAATATATGATATATATAATATATAATTGGCAAAAATCATTTATTTAAGCACCTAAAAAAGTTAAAAAAAATTGTTAAAAAAAAAGAGTAAAGAAATGAGCCAGATTCATTATTTTGATGATTTATTTTATGAGTCAAAAGTTCTGCAATGAGCCGCCGATTGGACGAGCTTGGTTAAGGTCACTGTGGCCAATGTTAAATCCAGTTCACAATTTTTGTCGTTCTTATCATATAGCGACATCTGGTGTTGCAACCTTGCAAAAGTAAGCAGTGATCTTTAGTAACGGACTGACAGTGCATATAATAAGGGATTCATAAAATATTCATCAGTATTCCGATAAGCACACTTTGCATGCTATTAATCCAGGGGCGTATCCATGGGGGGATGGGGGGGCTTCCCCCAAGGTAACTCGGAGTTGGCAAAATTCGAAACGACTTCGTAAAATCTAGGTGAGTTGCGAAAATTTGCAATTTTTTTTTGTAAAATTAAGGGGAGTTGTCAAAATCGAGGCAACTTGGTAAATCGAAGGCAGTTTGGAAAATGGAGAGAAGGCAAAATTTAATACAGTTGGTAAAATTCGAAGCCACTTAGTAAAAACAGGTGAGTTGGCAAAATCTTGGGGAGTTGGCAAAATTCGGAGTGACTTGGCAAAATCAAGGGACAATTTCAGGTAAGATTCAGGTGAGATGTGAAAATTTGGATTTCTTTCTGTAAAATTATGGCGAGTTGGCAAAATTCGAATCCACTTGGTAAAATACGGGCGATTTTTGAAAATTGGGACTGTTTTTGTGAAATTAAGGAGAGTTAACAAAATCGAGAAAACTTTTCAAAATCTAGGGAAGTTGGCAAAACTGGAAACCACTTGATAAAGTACAGTTGAGTCTTAAAAATTGGGATTGGTTTTGTGAAATTAAGGAGAGTTGGAAAAACCGAGAACTCTTGGCAAAATCGGGGCGGGGGTGGCTCAGTCGGTAGCGCGCCAGGCGCGTAATCTGTAGTTCCCAGGTTCGAGTCCCAGCTGGGTCAGCGTTGAGATTTATCTCCGCAAAATTCCCCGCCTTGCCCACGGTCAGTAGGTTTCGCTGCATGATCGTCTTCACCGATGGGCTTGGAAAGGCCGCCGTCCGTCGGATGGGACGTTAAGCCGTGGCCCCGTGTGCGGGATGCCATACCCTGCGCACGTTAAAGAACACGCTGGATGGCCTTGACGGGAGGCTACCATCTGTCTCCCAACAGCTGTTCCAGTGGGTCCCCTTCCCCAACCTTCTCTGAGCCTTCGGGGTCCATGTGACCTGGCCATTTAGCCCATGGTGTGCAAAAAAGTGCCGCTCAGAGGTAAAACAAACCAAAACCAAACCAAACTTGGCAAAATCTAGGGGAGTTGGCAAAATTCGAATCCACTTGGAAAATACGGGCGAGTTGTGATAATTGGGTTTGTGAAATTCAGGATAGTTGAGTAAAATCGCGAAAACTTGGCAAAATCTTGGTGAGTTTGAAAAGTTTGAAGTGATTTGGCAAATTTAGGAGAGATGTAAAGATTAAGATTAATTTTGCGAAATTAAGGAGAGTTGGCCAAATCAAGGGAAAATTCCCACTTACATGCTACAATTCAGACGAGATGTAAATATTGGTATTACTTCTGTGAAATTATGGCTAGTTGGCAAAATTTGAAGTTAAATGGCAAATTACGGTTAGTTGCCAAAATTGGATGTGAAATGGCAAAATGTTGGAGAGTTCTGATTGTGAAAATTGCCCCACGGAGCGAGAAAATCTAAGAAAGTTTGCTCAGTTGGCAAAATTTTAATTTCGAATTGGAAAATTTTTGATTTCTCTGCGCCTCCTGTGTTAATCCACGAGCATAACTATATGTAAGGGGCTGAGAAAGTCTACTCGTCACTTCCAGAGCGAGGAAGAAATTTCAACTCTTAAATGTGTGCATGGGAAAAAGATCAACTTTTGCCTTTGAAGGCAGTAGCATTAATTTCGCTGCATGATCGTCTTTTAACGCATGTGAAAGCAAAAGAAATGCGTTGTCCCTCCAGCCCGTGCTACCTTTACTGCTGTCTGGTCAGAGTTTTCCGAATTCCCTCACCCCCTTACCATAGAGCACTTACCATAGAGCGCCTGAATTCCTTGGATGTCGTCTTCGTCGATCTTGAAGGTCGGTTCATAGCCTCGGTAGAAGGGAGCCATCAGCGAAGCTCTGACGTCAGAATGAGAGAGTCCAAGGGAATGGCCAAACTCGTGCGCTGCCACTTGGAAGAGATTCGTCCCTGTGGAGAAGACAAAAAAATTCTTCAAATGACAATGTTATTTTGGGAAGTCATCTTAATATCGATATCAATTTTAGAGGAAAAACTATATTGAGTCGGGTGGGATCCGAACCCATGACCTCCTGATGTCATGTCATTGGCTCTGGCGGCTGAGATACTTATTGAGATCTCTTCTGTTTAATGAATCATTTCACCTGAGTTACAGAATTCAGATATCTCTGTCGTATCAATTTCCATCTTCTTCTGGATGCTGTTTCTAAGCTGGCAATGCCTTCCTCAAATGACACAATTATTTCGGTTGTGTTGGCCGAGTGGTTAGCACGCTTGGCTACTGATCTAAGGGATCGGGTTCGAGCCCCGGGTAAGGCATGGCTGTTTGTGTCGTTTTTCTGCTGAGGTCCTGCCATCCTCTCAGATCTTCTACTCTGGCATATAAACTGACAGGCTCCTGTCAGACCTCTGTGGCAAGCAGCTACTTGAGGAGGTATTTATTTATTTTTTATTTTTAATGAAGTTAGAAAAGTTCGTATCGCTGCAGAGAGGAAATCTTCATTGATCTTGGCTCCGAGCTCAGTGGGCGGGATTATTATCGGAAGCACGTGAATTGATATCGAAGAATGACTTCACACTTTTCAAGTGAAGAGACATTCAGAAATTTATTAAGCAATATCACTTATAATTTAGGTTTTAATTTTGCGTTTGTCGTATTTCTTTTAATATTTCTGCTAAATTTAAATGCACCGAATACCACATGAAAAAAAAAAACTGGCATTGATTTTTACTAGACATTTTTTGTAGCGCGATGGACTATTTGATAAAGTTACAAAGACTTTCATGCTCAAAAAACTGTCACGTCAGTACAGCTGGTAAAATAAAATAAAAAAAAAATACCCACTCAAGCAGCTGCTTGCCACAGAGGTCTGATAGGAGCCTGTCACTATATATGCCATAGTAGAATGTCTGTGAGGATGGCGGGACCTCAGCAGAAAAACAACACGAACACCCATGCCTTACCCGGGGCTCGAACCAAGGTCCCTTACATCAGCAGCCAAGCGCGTTAACCACAAAATCGAGCTAAATGTTAATTTCAGAATGAATTGGATATAGAGTCTTCTGGATTATCGCGTGACGCGTTTTAAGTTCTCAACCTTTTATAAAACAAAGTTAGTTTGACGCGTTTTAAGTTCCTCAGCAGTGAAATAATGGCTTGACAGATTCAGACTGCTCATACTGATTTCTTTCATGCAAAAGATGTCCATTTAATTTTAATTGACTGTGTTGTAGAATCGACTAATTAGCCATTTGAAAAGAAGGAACTGATTATTCTCCTCGAGGCATTTCATTTCTCGTGAAAAGATCCATAAATTGAGGTCACGTGATATCCCACAGGGGTGTTTATAAATCCGTGCCTTTAAAAACTTTAAGCAGAGAAAACTTTTCTAAAGCTTATTCATGCTTTCGTAAATTGCGATGAGGAAATTACACAATATTAAATTTAATCTAGGCCTCTCAGATCTCCTACTGTGGCATATAAACTGACAGGCTCCTGTCAGACCTCTGTGGCAAGCAGCTGCTTGAGGGGGTATTTATTTTTTTTATTTTTATGGAATCGAAGAGTCGCGTTAAAGATTGCTTTCTCCTCCCCCCGGGGGGGGGGGACGAGAAGCGATGAAAGTTTACGTCCCTCCCCCCGTTAAAGTCTACCGCTTAACCTCCTCTGCGTACATTGACTCTACAGAAGGTCGGTACCTCGAATGCCTTCCATACACGAAAGGCACAAACTAAAAATGGAGAATTTTTTCCCTTATCCAGTTCACGCTATTATTCGAAATTAGGTGAATGGGGTGACCACGAAGAGGGTGGGGGGGGTGGGGGGTGGAAGTGGAAGCAAACGAGATTCCTTGCAATACCCTGAACGTCATTTCTTCAAAGATCTCTTTCCTCTGTTAAAACGATGTCAATTCAATTCATTATTCCATTTTGCATTTCGTACAATTTTTCACTTAATGCCATTTCAGTTCACACATAAAAAATATCCATATTTTTAATAATTTGAAAAATTTATATATATTAATCTCATTTTTTATTATTCCCAGAAATTTGTTAAAAAATTTCGGTGCTAAATTTGCATATCACGTGTCTGTGTAATACTTTTCTTAGAGTGGGGAACAGTTAGATTAGTGTAATCATTTGATCTCGTATTATGATCAGAGGTTTTAACATTATTTTCTTCGGCAATGTATTTACACATTCCATTAAACCGACGAATTTCCTCCTGTAAATCTCTTCACGAGAGTGAAATCAATCTGCTCTCGTGCAATTAACCAAAGGATCCGGTTAGGTTTTTTGGTTGCTGTGTGGTCACCGACTGTAATCGACCTCCACCATAATCGTTTGCAGCAGATGCTATGCCGGGAAAAGAGAATTGCATTTAAGCGGGGAAAAGTAGCTGGAAGATGCTCGTTGGAAGTTTTTTTTTATAACTACGGTTGAAGAAACAAGAATCGCTTTCTACTATTGCTATTAATCATTAATAATTAATTTGGGAATCAACTTTGGTGCTGGCATCTCAGTTCGCTCTATTTGTAAGTGGTTGCTTTTTTCCCCCCTCATATCACCTCCAGTGATTCTCAAACTTTTTTCGGATCGCAGCACACTGTTTTTCGCCGTGAATACTCGCGGCACTCTAAAAATACAAGTTGGCAACACTACAGAAGACTTGCGCGTGCGCTATTTGCCTCCAATAATAGCCATTTCCCCGGATTCGTTTGTTAACTCAGATCTATTCTGTTCGAATCCTGACCTTAGGCCACGAATAGAGTAGACGGAGCTCCGCTACAGTGACCTTAGGTCACGAATCGAGTACAGAGCTCTGCTGTAGTAACCTTAGGCCACGAATCGAGTAGACGGAACTCCGATGTAGTTACCTTAGGCCACGAATCGAGTAGACGGAGCTCCGCTGCAGTAACCTTAGGCCACGAATCGAGTAGACGGAGCTCTGCTGTTGTAACCTTAGGCCACGAATTGAGTAGACGGAGCTCCGCTACAGTGACCTTAGGTCCCGAATCGAGTAGACGGAGCTCCATTGATATAACCTTAGGCCACGAATCGAGTAGATGGAGCTCCGCTACAGTGACCTTAGGTCACGAATCGAGTAGATGGAGCTCTGCTGTAGTAACCTTAGGCCACGAATCGAGTAGACGGAACTCCGATGTAGTTACCTTAGGCCACGAATCGAGTAGATGGAGCTCCGCTGTGGTAACCTTAGACCACGAATCGAGTAGACGGAGCTCCGCTGCAGTAACCTTAGGCCACGAATCGAGTAGACAGAGCTCCATTGATGCAACCTTAGGCCACGAATCGAGTAGACGGAGCTCCATTGATGTAACCTTAGGCCACGAATCGAGTAGACGCTGCTCCGATGTAGTAACCTTAGGCCACGAATCGAGTAGACGGAGCTCCGCTGTCACGATATCGTAAACTCTTTTGTCACGTGACAGATGGCGATGTAGTAACCTTAGGCCTCGAATCGGGTAGACAGAGCTTCGCTGTGGTAACGTTAGACCATGAATTGAGTAGACGGAGCTCCGCTGCAGTAACCTTAGGCCACGAATCGAGTAGACGGAGCTCTATTGATGTAACCTTAGGCCACGAATCGAGTAGATGGTGCTCCGATGTAGTAACCTTAGGCCACGAATCGAGTAGACGGAACTCCAATGTAGTAACCTTAGACCACGAATCGAGTAGACAGAGCTCCGCTGTGGTAACCTTAGGCCACAAATCGAGTAGACGGAGCTCCACTGTGGTAACCTTAGGCCACGAATCGAGTAGACGGAGCTCCGCTGTAGTAACCTTAGGCCATGATTCAAGTAGACGGAGCTTTGCTGTAGTAACCTTAGGCCGCGAATCGAGTACACGGAGTTCCGCTGCAGTAACCTTAGGCCACGAATCGAGTAGACGGAGCTCTGATATAGTAAACTTAGACCATGAATCGAGTAGACAGAGCTCCGATGTAGTAACCTTAGACCACAAATCGATTAGACGGAGCTCTGCTGTAGTAATCTTAGGCCGCGAATCGAGTAGACAGAGCTTCGCTGTGGTAATGTTAGACCACGAATTGAGTAGACAGAGCTCCGCTACAGTAACCTTAGGCCACGAATCGAGTAGACTGAGCTCCATTGATGTAACCTTAGGCCACGAATCGAGTAGACGGAGCTCCGATATAGTAAACTTAGACCATGAATCGAGTAGACAGAGCTCCGATGTAGTAACCTTAGACCACAAATCGAGTAGACGGAGCTCTGCTGTAGTAATCTTAGGCCGCGAATCGAGTAGACAGAGCTTCGCTGTGGTAATGTTAGACCACGAATTGAGTAGACAGAGCTCCGCTACAGTAACCTTAGGCCACGAATCGAGTAGACTGAGCTCCATTGATGTAACCTTAGGCCACGAATCGAGTAGACGGTGGTCTGCTGCAGTAACCTTAGGCCACGAATCGAGTAGACGGAGCTCTGCTGTGGTAACCTTAGACCACGAATCGAGTAGACGGAACTCCGCTGTGGTAACCTTAGACCACGAATCGAATAGACGGAGCTGCATTGATGTAACCTTAGGCCACGAATTGAGTAGATGGAACTCCGATGTGGTAACCTTAGACCACGAATCGAGTAGACGGAGCTCCGCTGCAGTAACCTTAGGCCACGAATCGAGTAGACGGAGCTCCGCTGTAGTAACCTTAGGTCATGATTCGAGTAGACAGAGCTTCACTGTAGTAACCTTAGGACGCGAATCAAGTAGACAGAGCTTTGCTGTAGTAACCTTAGGCCGCGAATCGAGTAGACGGAGCTTCGCTGTGATAATGTTAGACCACGAATCGAGTAGACGTAGCTCCGCTGCAGAACCTTAGGCCAGGAAACGAGTAGATGGAGCTGCGATGTAATAACCTTAGACCACGAATGGAGTAGACGGAGCTCCACTGTAGTAACCTTAGGTCATGAATCGAGTAGAATGAGCTCCGCTGTAGTAACCTTAGGTTACGAATCGAGTAGACGGAGCTCCGCTGTAGTAACGCCGGGAGCCGAAGCGTGCCGATATCGTAAACTCTTTTGTCACGTGACAGATGGCAATAGCTCACTGCACATAGCTCACTGCAAGAGGTTTGACTTTTGCTTTTCGATTTCCAGTACCAAATTATTATGATAAGTGTTATGATACGAACTTATTGTTAAATAAAATGCCCACAACAAATCGAATTAAATCATTATTCAAAATGCAATGCAAGAAACAACCTCTTAGTAGCATTTACAATAAATGGTCATTGAATTATGACCTCTTTCATGTCATATAAATAGGAAAGAAATTTTGAATTGCTTTAATTTCTAAAATATGCCTTTGATGGAAACATGTGACTGAAGATAATTTAAAGATCTCAATCAAATCTATTGAAATCTCGATTTTCAGCAACATGCGTTCAGTATTTAAAGAGTTATGGAAGCAGAAACATTTGGCAAGTTACTCGTTCTTCAAAAAAAAATTAACATGATAAATTTAGTATAGCGGTTATTGCCCTCGTTTTAACTTGCTTTTAATAATTTATCAGAGCAATTATATTGATATTGTTGATGTTAAACATTCCAAGTTCTGTAACACTATAAATGCTTAATATGTTGAAAAGCCAGATTTAAATACACAGATTTGACTGGATCTGTAAATTATTTTGGGTTACATTTATTCATAAATATTTTATTTTAGAACCGATAGCTATTCGAAATTTCTCTCTCATATACATAATATGCAATAGGATATCATAATTTAGGGACTTGGAGAGTGTCATAGGCTATAAACCTATGCTCCCTATGCTTTCTTTCCCCGTAAGAAAGGGGGTTATATGTCAAATGAACATACACGGCGAGCGTCACAGGTGATAAACCTCCTCCCCCCCCCCCCCCTCCAAAACAAAAGACGAAAATATGTGAAGGATTGTTCTACTCACTGAAGCAAGCAAAGGAGACTGAGTAGGAGACATGGTAGCCCCCCTTTCAGAATGCTAGTAAGGGTATAAATAAAAAATAAATAAATACCCCCTCAAACAGCTGCTTGCCACAGAGGTCTGACAGGAGCCTGTCAGTTTATATGCCACAGTAGAAGATCTGAGAGGATGGCAGGACCTCAGCAGAAAACAACACGAACATCCATGCCTTACCCGGGGCTCGAACCCAGGTCCCGTAGATCAGTAACCAAGCGCGCTAACCACTCGGCCACGGGACGGCTTAGTAAGGGTAAAAGAGGCAAAATATTATTCAGCTTATATATATTTCATGCATTTTTCAAACTATTTTTTAAGACCTGTAAAACGGAGGGCGAAACATTATCCTTCAATGGAAATCCATCCTCTTGGCCCCCTGCTTACGTTTTTCCATCTTAATTTTGTTTCTTACCCACTGCCAGACCCTCAATTTGTTTTCCTAGATCTGGTCCTGGCGAAGTGGAGAATGTTGTCAGTCGTAAAAACATACTCCCCCACACACTTTCTTCCTCCCTAAAAATGAGGATATATGATTAAAGTTACTATATCTTTCGAACAGAAAGGCCCCCATTTACGAGTTAGGTGTCAAATGAAAGCTCGTATGATGACTGTCATTATGTCCCCCACTATCCCCCCTTACTCCAAAAGGAAACGGAAATTTTGCGACGGTCGACTTCAAAGAGTTATATCTCAAATTAAAGCTTGTGATGTCTTCAATGTCGTGAACTCCTTGAAAGGTGACACCCAATAAAGGAGAATTAAAATGTGGTTTTGTTTATGACTTTTATGTTTATGATTTGTCTCGTAAGATTTATCAAACAATTGCATTTCGCAGGAGAATAAAGCAAATTTAACTTAGATCATTATGTTAATTATTTATGACTACATATATAACTGAAAAATCCATACATCAAATGAAAGTTTCTGAAATAGGTACTTTTAGCGAGCAACAAAAAATAGAAATAAAAAACTTATCTTCTTATGTGCACCCGAAAAAGCAAAAAGTTAACTTAAAACATATCGAGGTGCACAGGACCGTACTCAGTATGTGTGAGGGAGGGTTGGGGGTTTGAATTTGAACTTTTCCTAATTATTCCGGTTTGGTTTTATGAAAATATGGTAAACCTGCCTGTGCTTGACTAACATTTTTCAAGAGGTGGGAGTTGGGTTGTTTTACCTCTGAGCAGCACTTTTTTGCACACCATGGGCTAAATGGCCAGGTCACATGGACCCCGAAGGCTCAGAGAAGGTTGGGGGAGGGGACCCACTGGAACATCTGTTGGGAGACAGATGGTAGCCTCCCGTCAAGGCCATCCAGCGTGTTCTTTAACGTGCACAGGGTATGGCTCTCTCCCACACACGGGGCCACGGCTTAACGTCCCATCCGGCGGACGGCGGGCTTTACCAAACCCATCGGTGTCCCCTACTGACCGTGGGCAGGGGCGGGGAATTTTGCGGAGATAAATCTCAACGCTGACCCAGCTGGGACTCGAACCTGGGAACTACAGATTACGAGCCTGGCGCGCTACCGACTGAGCCACCCCCGCCCCCAAGAGGTGGGAGATGCGACACTTCTCTCATTCTTAAATTTATAGCGTCAATTGACAACAAGCACACGGAAGAGATGACTTCTGTTGTTACTCTGATCAGGACTATCAGCGCCCTCTGCAAGATTTTTCGGTGCACCCCATTCAACTTAGGATTACAATAAATCGATGAATTTGGCGCCCAGTCGAAGCGCTCGAGCGTGCCTTAAGCCGACCTGGGCTCTTGACTTTTCTCGTGGCACGGCTGATTCGAAACTTTTTGATTCGGTGTTTGATGTAACCTCGTGTCACGTGACACGAAGGTTGCCAGATCACTAATGTCTAAAAAAAAGTCGTTGCCAGATATTTTTTTCGGAATTCTGTAATCCACCATAGTGTTTAGATATTTTTTAATATATATATAATGCGTATGAATATATAATGCAATGAATATGGAGCGTGTGCAGTTACCGTTCACAGCGAATTGGAGCGGTTGCGGTTAATGTTCACAGCACATTGGATCGTGTGAGCTCACAAAAACCTGGATCGTGTGGGCTCACTCACGGAAATATTGAGCGTGTGCAGTTACCGTTCACAGCAAACTGGAGTGTGTACAATAACTGCACACGCTCCATTTTGCTGTGAACGGTAACTGGAGCGTTTACAGTTGCTGTACACGCTCCAGATATTTTTTCTGAATTCTGTAATCACGTGACACGAAGGTTGCCAGATCACTAATGTCTAAAAAAAGTTGCCAGATATTTTTTCTGAATTCTGTAATCAACCGCAGTGTTCGGATATTTTTTTGAGCGACTGTACCTCGCCGACAACACTCAACTATGACAGCAATCATGCAATTGTCTTGTGCTCAGAGCGAACGTGTTATTTGACAAAAAAGAAGCGTAAATTAAAAAAAAACGAATGCAAATACAGTGACCGAGTTATTTCAAAAACGTGTTAATTGAATCCACTTAAATTGAGAGCAGACTACATATATTCGCAAAAAAGCGGAAACATTTGGAAGTCCTGAAAACCGAGATGTACGGACTTCATTATTTATCATATAATAAAAAGATTACTTGATGGACTTTACCTTTTTTAAATACTATTTTAACACTTTACTTTCACAGTTAGAGAGCAATAAATGGCAACAGTAAATTTGACAGCGATTCTCGTTTTCCGTTGGAATAGCATGGTAAATATTTCTCGTTCTAGCAAGCCCCCCCCCCCCACCTTTTGCAGTTTCGAACTGAAATTTCGCACTGCAATCCGGACCACAACCAGAAACGTTCTCTGAAAATTTGGAGCGTTTACGTTGATTTTCCGATGAGCTTTGGCTGCCACAGACAGACAGACTCGCAGACAGACAGACACCTTCTTTTATTATATAGATAAGATCCGAAATGTTTGTTCCATCTGAAAAGTTTTCCTTTCAATGGCAAACAGTTTTCCGAAGCAATGCTTCTGTGACGTCACGAGTAGACACGAGTTTAGCAGCAGGAGTAGACACGAGTTTACTTCTAAAGCCGGAAATCAAAATAGCACGCATAAAAAATTAGCTTTCTGCTTCGGAACTCTCGTGATGGTGTATGTTTTGCGCTTCAGCACGAGGTCTTTTGTTCCAGTGCATCAGGTCGATTGGGGGAGTTCTTCTCACGTGCCTATTCGATGATCGTCACTGCAGTGAGCTCCTCTTTCATAATGTACGATTAATTAGACAGTTGAGTTGTTTTACATTTGAGTGGCAATTTCTGCACCCATTGGGATAAATGGCCAGATCACAAAGGGCTCATAGATGGGGTAGGGGGGGGGAGAACCCCACTGGAGGGGAGGGAGAGGGAGGGAGAGGGAGGGGAGGGGCTTAGAGTGCTAAAGCACCCCTCTTTAATATCTGAAAGATTGAAATTAACAAATCAGTTTGAGGAAAACTCGGGGCGGGGGTGGCTCAGTCGGTAGCGCGCCAGGCTCGTAATCTGTAATTCCCAGGTTCGAGTCCCAGCTAGGTCAGCGTTGAGATTTATCTCCGCAAAATTCCCCGCCCTGCCCACGGTCAGTAGGGGACACCGAAGGGCTTGGAAAGGCCACCGTCCGTCGGATGGGACGTTAAGCCGTGGCCCCGTGTGCGGGAGAGCCATACTCTGTGCACTTTAAAGAACACGCTGGATGGCCTTGACGGGAGGATTAACTGGTAACTTGACGGGTGGCTAACTGCATCTGCTGTTCCATCCCAACAGCTGTTCCAGTGGATCCCCTCCCCCAACCTTCTCTGAGCCTTCGGGGTCCTTGTGACCTGGCCATTTAGCCCATGGTGTGCAAAAAAGTGCCACTCAGAGGTAAAACAACCCAACCCTTTAGGAAAACGCTCTGTTGAGTGAAAAGGTAAGAAAGCAGTTGAAGTTTGTGAAGGTGTAAAAAAATAGGGCATGACACAATTCTTATTTTTAATCGGCAGCCAAGAAAACCTGATCTTATTCTTGCCTAAAGTGTTCCAAATGTAATGTATGAATTTATATAGTTCATCAGAAAATAATTCATCCTCCTCCACGTGAGATTCAAAGTGTTTTTGCAATTTTATACTTAGAACCACTATTTCTGATTAATATTTTGCTCCAACAATTGAACGGAAACAGTTTGGGCTTTAAAATGTTATAAAATCTCCCTCCTGCTCCGCGGAGAGACAGATTTTCATTTTTCCCCCTTCCGTTCCCAGAAGGCATTTCGCAATGCCAGCAGACCTTCGGCGAGATCCAGTTTTAATAAAAGTGATTTCCTGCATTCACGTTGAAGAGGGTTTCTTTTTATCCTCGTGGTGTTGCCAACGGAGATCTTCATCATCAGAAAAGAACACCGTGCTCTGGAACGGAAGGTCGCGTAGCTAGCCGTTTCCGGTTCAGCTCAGGTACCTGTTGATGGCGTGTGACGTCACAGACCTGACCTCCGGCGTCGGGTTGTTGCTCTGTCAGTTGATGAAGAGCGTGGGCAGCGCCACTTTGGAGGGGGGGATCTGCAATATGAAGAGTCATCGAGACTGACTGAAAGCAGCACTCCTGTCTCTGCATCACCTTACCTTATTGAATGGGAACGGTCTAGAAGCGAACCGCGTAGCCAAGAGGTCAACGCAGACCTCGTCTGCCGTTGCAATTGCGAAACTGAAAAAATTTAGAGGATCATGATTCAAGAAATAAAATTTTGCATGCACTGCTGTGTTGTTTAATATTTTTATTATTCTGGCAGGCCCATGGCCGAGTGGTTAGCGCGCTTGGCTACTGATCTAAGGGACCTGGGTTCGAGCACCGCGTAAGGCATGGAAGGATGTGTGTGTGTGTCATTTTTCTGCTGAGGTCCTGCCATCCTCTCAGACTTTCTACTTTGGCATATAAACTGACAGACTCCTGTCAAACCTCTGTGGCAAGCAGCTGCTTGAGGGGGTATTTTTTTTTATGAACGGCACGCGCGCTTCCCTGTTCTCACTTTTAATCTGTATAATTTGATTTCCTCGGCACTATAGAGGTCAGTTTCGTGAGTATTGCCCTTCGTTGACCCTTTAGCAAGGAGTGTCTAAGGGAGAAGAGAGTTAACTTCCATAGGCTTAATGTAAACTTTTCGATTGCAGCGCCCTCTAAATATGGCAAATTCGTACATTGCAGTGAAGCCACCTAGCCAGGGAGAGGAGCCAGTTCCTTGCGTTATTTTTCCACCGCCCAGCAAGGTTTTCAACGTCACTATTTTACATTCACTTTAGCTCTGTTCAAAGTGTTCATTTCTTAAATTTTACCATCATAATTTTCTTTTTACAAGGATTAGTTAAAATTATTTTCTTTAATAAAATCCCATTTTGTAAAACAGGTAGTAGCTATGCTCAAGAAAAGAATTTTAATATTTTGAATATTCTACAATATTTAATATATTATAATAAATTCAAATTTATGGCTCTATGCGAGATAACATGTTTTGTTTAATTGTATTTTATAGAATTTTAGACATTTTCGATAAAAGTCATATCGAGTTTCTTAGTTGTATAAATTGTCAATAGATGGCAGCAGTCACTTCTCGTATCAACCATAAAAAAATTTACTATTAGAACAAACTGCAGACACCTATATACATCGATATGCTCCAGAGAACACAAAATTGCAACATACATTGACTTACATGTTCGCAAGATAATTAAATGTATTAATTTACATATTAATTTTAAAAATTCTGCAAATTTACTCAAAATAAACATACAACGGTTTTTCCAGGTATCGTAAAATGTACTCCTGAACGAGATAAAACATTCATTGAATAACTTTAGGGTCAGCTACCACTGTGCCAAACAGCCATGGCTGTTAGACATTTGGAAACACTGGTTAAATCGCAATATATATATATACCAATAGTAAAACAAACCATAGCTGCAGTGGGCTAAAATGATTGCACTGCGCATGCGCAGATCGCCCCTTACAGTTGTTTTTGTGCCTGCACATCAATTTGACACGTTCAGTTTCGGTAAAATTCCGCTGAACGGCGCCACTTACGCTTGTGCGAAGCTAGCCTTCTTCTCCTTAGACCTTCTTTGCCTTTAGCACAGATTCAACTCAAAGAATTGCCCGGCGTTGTTCTGATCGTTACTGACGTCAGAGCGCGCTCTCATAGATCGTAACTTCGTCGCAAACTATCGAGATTTCTGTTTCGATTTTGACACTCTGTGGTTCCCCTGATATTCGACCAAACAGTTCCAAATTCCGCATGTTGGTCCCCCGCCCCCCCTCCCCGTGTTGAGTTGAAAAATCACCTTCCTATTTACAATGGGGAGCCTTAAAATAATAGGGGCGGGGGTGGCTCAGTCGCTAGCGCGCCAGGCTCGTAATCTGTAGTTCCCAGGTTCGAGTCCCAGCTGGGTCAGCGTTGAGATTTATCTCCGCAAATTTCCCCGCCCTGCCCACGGTCAGTAGGGGACACCGATGGGCTTGGAAAGGCCGCCGTCCGTCGGATGGGACGTTAAGCCGTGGTCCCGTGTGCGGGAGAGCCATACCCTGTGCACGTTAAAGAACACGCTGGATGGCCTTGACGGGAGGCTACCATCTGTCTCCCAACAGCTGTTCCAGTGGGTCCCCTCCCCCAACCTTCTCTGAGCCTTCGGGGTCCATGTGACCTGGCCATTTAGCCCATGGTGTGCAAAAAAGTGCCGCTCAGAGGTAAAACAACCCAACCCTTAAAATAATAAAGCGTTTGGGAATGTGGGGGATCTGGCAACTGAGGCATATTTCAAAGGTGTTGATTTAGCAGCGACTTCGGTTTCCCGCAGAAATAGCCTAGATAGAGAGATAGGGAGATATTTTTGCTTCTAACAAGGGCCCCTTTAGGAACTTCGACTTAAAATTCGGCGCTGTAACTCGAGAGACAACCAGAAACACTCTGGGAAATTTTGAAACGTCTGCCACGATGACTGCCACAAACAGACACCAGGGGGCAGGCGTGGCTCAGTCAGTAGCGCGCCAGGCTCGTAATCTGCTGTTCCCAGCTTCGCCGCCCTGCCCACTGTCAGTAGGGGACACCGATGGGCTTAATAAAGTCGCCATCCGTCGGATGGGGCGTTAAGCCGTGGTCCCATGTGCGGGGGAGCCATACCCTGTACACGTTAAAGAACACTCTGGATGGCCTTGACGGGAGGCTACCACCTGTCTCATAACAGCTGTCCAGTGGGCACCCTCCCCCAAATTCTTTCTGAGACCTCGGGGCCCTTGTGACTTGGCCATTTAGCCCATTGTGTGCAAAAGGTAAAACAACCCGACAGACATCTATTATTTTTATATGTAGATTACACGAAATTATAAACTTTATGAGAAGTAAAAATATTGCACTTATATCAGAAATTTTCGTTTTCCATCGCCATTTATTTATCTCCCAGGAAATTAACTTTAAGCTTCTTCCAAAAATATTCTCTATAAATTATACTGAACTGAACAAGCTGATGTATAGGAGAAGTGGCAACATCAAAGATTTGGGGGGCTCTGAGGAGACGGATGTTGCGACATTCGGATTCAGTTCTGTGGAAAGGAAATTCCTCCTTCGTCAGATTCAACTTTTTCCATTTCTGTTATGATTGAGGTGTGAAAGCAAATCATGTTTTGAAGTACGTTAAAGTATCGGAAATTTTGTAGAAAGTAAGAAAAAGATTCATGATATTTTTCAGGGTAGAAAGAAACATATATATATTTTTTAAAGTGAATCTGAAGTCCACTTTTTGTTTCCCAAGTTTAAAGCTTCGGAATTTTTTAATATTGAATCGAGAGACTTGAAGATGAACGGGATTTGGGTTGAGATTGTTTTACCTCCGAGCGAGCACTTTTTCTGCACGCAATGGACTAAATGGCCAGGTCACAAGGACCCCGGGATTGGTCAGCTGTTGGGAGACAGAGAGTAGCCTCCCTTCAAGGCCATCCAGCGTGCTCTTTAAAAGTGGCCACAGCTTAATGTCTCATCCGACGGATGGCCATCGTTCCAATCCCTTCGCTGTTCCCTTTCTGAGGAAAGACAGGACGGAAATGTGAATGGCCACTGCCCTGGAGGAGCTCGAACGCGGGAAGTGCAGATTAAGAGCCTGGCGCGCTACCGACCCCAAACACACGCATACGTGCCGAGGGACGGGAAAAGGGAAGAGTTCATTATCTGCTGATGGGGGAAGTTCGGCGTACAGAGCCGGATTTAAACTCTATGAAGCCCTAGGCGCACATTAAATTCGAGGCCCTCTTGCTAAACTTTTTGAGGCCCTAGGCGCACATTAAATTCGAGGTCCGTTACTTAGTTTTTTTTTTGCAATATTTGGTGTTTGGTTCAGGAAAAATATTTAAAAAATCTTATTCAGAGAATTGTAGAAAAATAATCACAAAAATATAACTCAATCCCAGTGAACAAAAGTATAGACTAAGATTCATTAAAATATTTTCGTCATGAATTGCAGTTTACTACCAAATTACAATATTGATCATTTCTTGATAATCATTTAACTAAAAACTTTTCGATCAAAAATCATCAAAGTGTTTTATTGCGAGATTTCTCTTTGGCGAGATCATCAATTAAATCATCACAATTTAAAGAATCTGTCAATTCACATTCAATAAACATTAAAGAGAAATTCCACATTTTAGTTTGCGCTACTGAATTTCGTATTTAAAAATAAGTATTTAAAAATAAGTATTTTATTTTGCAACTCTCCGTGGCCGAGTGGTTAGCGCGCTTGGCTACTGATCTACAGGACCTGGGTTCGAGCCCCGGGTAAGGCATGGATGTTCGTGTTGTTTTCTGCTGAGGTCCTGCCATCCTCTCAGATCTTCTACTATGGCATATAAACTGACAGGCTCCTGTCAGACCTCTGTGGCAAGCAGCTGCTTGAGGGGGTATTTATTTTTTTTATTTTTATTTAACTAAACTGTTTTTATATTGTTGTTTGTGGGGAGTAAGGTTTTAAAATGTGGCCCCATAGAGAGTGCGGCCCCAGCTTGCACCTAATGCGCCTTTTGGTAAATGTGGCCCCATAGAGAGTGCGGCCCCAGCTTGCACCTAATGCGCCTTTTGGTAAATGTGGCCCCATAGAGAGTGCGGCCCCAGCTTGCACCTAATGCGCCTTTTGGTAAATGTGGCCCCATAGAGAGTGCGGCCCCAGCTTGCACCTAATGCGCCTTTTGGTAAATGTGGCCCCATAGAGAGTGCGGCCCCAGCTTGCACCTAATGCGCCTTTTGGTAAATGTGGCCCCATAGAGAGTGCGGCCCCAGCTTGCACCTAATGCGCCTTTTGGTAAATGTGGCCCCATAGAGAGTGCGGCCCCAGCTTGCACCTAATGCGCCTTTTGGTAAATGCGGCCCTGTCGGTGTCTATTGCAATTTCCATAAATCTAGCACGCTTGACTACTGATCTAAGGGACCTAGGTTCGAGCCCCGGGTAAGGCATGGATGTGTGTGTTGTTTTTCTGCTGAGGTCCCGTCATCTTCACAGACCTTCTACTCTGGCATATAAACTGACAGGCTCCTGTCAGACCTCTGTGGCAAGCAGCTGCTTGAGGGGGTATTTATTAATTTTATTTTTATTTATTTCATTCGGAATATTAAGTGTTTTGGTGAAGGTTTATTTTTTCGCATTATGCTAATTTCATTAGCTCAACTTACTTCACTTTCAAGGCCACTTGTTTGTTTTAAATATAAGACCAAATGTTACCAATTTTTTGCTAAAAAAATTAATCATTAGGAGAGAGGAAATAAATTCCAATGATGACTCTGCAGTCATCGATGGATCTGGGAAATATTTCTTCTGAACTTTCTGTTCTGCCACAGAACTTCGGACTTCCGATGCAGAAGTCTGTTTTTGCGAGTAATGAACATTGTACGATTTTAGTATAACATTGAGATGTACGACATGACGGAGATCTTCCTTTCGGAACAGAGGGGTTATCATTCAATCCTAATTTGAATAAGGGACCGAAAAAGGAATCGCTTGGCAAGGTACAAGTGAAACAGAAGTCATCGTCCTTCACTTGCAATGCATCAGAGCATTTCGAGTACGAAAGTTTGTCTAAACATTAAAAAAAACCCTTCGTCTGTTCGTCGGATTGAAGGTTCGCTATGCCCTTGCAGATTTCTTAATACGTCTGATGACTCCTCAGTAAGCGGTAAAATAAAATCTCTTTTGCATGAAATGAAAACTGAAGCAAATCGCATCAAAATAATCGACATGAAATGTATTTTTTTCTCCTCACTGATATATGAAGAAGGTTGGGTTGTTTTACCTCTGAGCGGCACTTTTTTGCACACCATGGGCTAAATGGCCAGGTCACATGGACCCCGAAGGCTCAGAGAAGGTCGGGGGAGAGGACCCACTGGAACAGCTGTTGGGAGACAGATGGTAGCCTCCCGTCAAGGCCACCCAGCGTGTTCTTTAACGTGCACAGGGTATGGCTCTCCTGCACACGGGGCCACGGCTTAACGTCCCATCCGACGGACGGCGGCCTTTCCAAGCCCATCGGTGTCCCCTACTGATCGTAGGCAGGGCGGGGAATTTTGCGGAGATAAATCTCAACGCTGACCCAGCTGGGACTCGAACCTGGGAAGTACAGATTACGAGCCTGGCGCGCTACCGACTGAGCCACCCCCGCCCCTAATATATGAAGAAGATGAAACTTTAACTCTTTTTCAAATGACGATTGTTTATTTATGCTACTCGTGATTAGGCAATTTAGGCTATTTGGCCACGAGCCATATGAATAAACTATCGTCGTTTAAAAAGAGTTCGTTTTATCTTCTTACATCATCCTCATCCTCAAGCAGCCATGGGCTACGGAGGTCCAACAAGATAGTGCAATTTAGTTCTCCAAGCATATCTGTCCTGAGCTACATCGGCTGCATCCGGCCACTGTACACCAATTCTAACAAGGTCCTGTTTGACATTGTCTGCCCACCGCATCCTAGGTCTCCCCCTCCTTCTGAGGCATCTAGGCACACTGTTCATAACCCTATTCGTCAATCTATAATTATTCATACGGGCAACATGGCCAAACCAACGGAGTCTCTCTCTGCACAATATGCTGCTTAAAGGAGGTTGCAGACTCCTTTGCCTAACCTCATCATTAGTTACAAAGTTGAACCACCTAATGCCCAAGATACTGCGTAAGCATCTGGAATCAAAAGCATCTAGTTTCCTGTTATCCTGTTTACAAAGTGTCCAGTTTCACTACCATAACTAACCCTAGAAAGAACCAAACTATTATACAGTCTAATTTTAGTCTTTAGGTGTATACGACTATTTCTCCACAATCTCCAGAGATTCTTAAAAGTACGGAAGATAAATCTCATCGAACAAATAATTGAAGACATCTCACAGGTAGCGCCGAGTCCTTCAATCGGAAGAATGAATTCTCAGATGGGAATACCTATTCGAAATAGCTGGGGCACTTATCAATCAATGGGTTCTTTAAGAAGTTCCGTTTCCAAAGAGGATTCTTAACTCATAAGAATGTATCACGCTTTTCTTTTGACGGTTAGATTTATTTACACAAATGTTGCAATGTGTTATTTACATGGGGCAGAGCGCTTCCGACTGCACTCAGCAGTCATCTTCAGGGCGGCGTACAGTTCCTTGGAGAGGCGGAGGATTGTTGGTGACAGGTTAAGCAAAAATAATACCTTTTTTTTCTCTTGCAGACATTTTCGCTAACGAGAGTCCTGCAGCAGAAGGAAGTTTCAGCATTCTGGCGGAGTAAAAGTCGCTTGGCAGCAGCAGTTCGGTGCTTGGCCAGTATCACTTAGGTGTAGGGAGAGTGAAGAGCAGTGAGAGTGAAGAGCAGTGAGAGTGAAGAGAAGTGAGAGGGAAGAGCAGTGAGAGTGAAGAGCAGTGAGAGTGAAGAGCAGTGAGAGGGAAGAGAAGTGAGAGTGCAGAGCAGTGAGAGTGAAGAGCAGTGAGAGTGAAGAGCAGTGAGAGTGAAGAGAAGTGAGAGGGAAGAGCAGTGAGAGTGAAGAGCAGTGAGAGGGAAGAGCAGTGAGAGGGAAGAGCAGTGAGAGTGAAGAGAAGTGAGAGGGAAGAGCAGTGAGAGTGAAGAGCAGTGAGAGTGAAGAGAAGTGAGAGGGAAGAGCAGTGAGAGTGAAGAGCAGTGAGAGTGAAGAGCAGTGAGAGTGAAGAGAAGTGAGAGGGAAGAGCAGTGAGAGTGAAGAGCAGTGAGAGTGAAGAGCAGTGAGAGTGAAGAGAAGTGAGAGGGAAGAGCAGTGAGAGTGAAGAGCAGTGAGAGTGAAGAGCAGTGAGAGGGAAGAGCAGTGAGAGTGAAGAGCAGTGAGAGTGAAGAGAAGTGAGAGGGAAGAGCAGTGAGAGTGAAGAGCAGTGAGAGTGCAGAGCAGTGAGAGGGAAGAGCAGTGAGAGTGAAGAGCAGTGAGAGTGAAGAGAAGTGAGAGGGAAGAGCAGTGAGAGTGAAGAGCAGTGAGAGTGAAGAGCAGTGAGAGTGAAGAGCAGTGAGAGTGAAGAGAAGTGAGAGTGAAGAGCAGTAAGAGTGAAGAGCAGTGAGAGTGCAGAGCAGTGAGTCGTTTTCACAAGTGTTGGTCACTAACTTCAGAGAAACAATGCTGCACAGTTGAAGTGTCGAATTCGTCTTGTGCAGGGGGAGGAGGCCCCCTCCTCCTCCTCCTCCCCCCAGGTGCAAGAGAGATTTTGAATCAATCGATGTTCAGAGCATCATATTGTCACCTGGAGCCAACTGATTGCAGCAGAATTTTCCAGGGGAATTGTCTTAGGATTAGGCAGTTGCCTCACTTCTGCATCATTCATTGCGGGTTCACCGCAAAAATTATCTGCAAATCATTAATTCCATCTCCTTCTCACCCCTGGGGGTTCAGTTCATTCAATGGCAACATCGAATGGAAAAGGAGCACTTTCAGAAATATACATCACTCACTTACCTTTTTATTTTTTTCGGTTGTGAGGTAAGTGTGCTATTTGGACTATTCAATCACGGAAATTAAGTTGTGAGTTGGGAAGAAAACATTTGCATTTAATAATTGATGTAGAGGGAAAATGCATGTGCAGATGAACGTGATCAGAATACGAAATACCCGGAAACCAATCGAATGTCTGATTGAAATTAAGTTCCTCGAGGCAATTCCTTTCTAAAAAGGCATTCTCGCAAGTATGAGGACTTAGCATGCACGTGGCATCATTCTTTATAGAGTTCAGTGACGTATGCAGTTCACTCGTTTCTTGAGAGCACCGAATCGATGGCAATGTGAGGTTCCCATTCATCGGGGGGCGGGGGGGGGGGCTCAGTCGGTAGCGCGCCAGGCTCGTAATCTGTAGTTCCCAGGTTCGAGTCCCAGCTGGGTCAGCGTTGAGATTTATCTCCGCAAAATTCACTGCCCTGCCCACGGTCAGTAGGGGACACCAATGGGCTTGGAAAGGCCGCCGTCCGTCGGATGGGACGTTAAGCCGTGGTCCCGTGTGCGGGAGAGCCATACCCTGTGCATGTTAAAGAACACGCTGGGTGGCCTTGACGGGAGGCTACCATCTGTCTCCCAACAGCTGTTCCAGTGGGTCTCTTCCCCCAACCTTCTCTGAGCCTTCGGGGTCCATGTGACTTGGCCATTTAGGCCATGGTGTGCAAAAAAGTGCCGCTCAGAGGTAAAACAACCCAACCCAAATCCGATTCATCGACTTCTGTTCACCTCATTTATATCTGGCATCTCTTGATTAAACGATTCTGCCAACCTCACCCTCAGCGGTTAGTCGGCCATAAAAACCTCTAATCACTTAATCATTAACAAATAAAATAATCAGGGGCATTTGTAATACGCAGCTATTATCCGGGACTTCTACTTTAAGACGAATATTGTTAACAAATTTAATAACGAAATCACAGAACCTTAAACACGAAAATATATAACTGTCAAAAATGTTATAAGTTAATAAAATTATTTTTTTTTCTGGTAAATATGAACTACTTTTATCTGCTAACAATGAATTTGGACACTTAAATCCATTTTAAAAATTGTGCTCTCCTTAAAATTGCTTTTGGGGGAACTAAAGCATTTTCCAAGTCCCATCTTCCTCTCCTTGAAGACGACTTTTGTCTCTGGGGGGTAAATAGAGGACAGGCTACGTAACAGTGAGACGGGCGAGAAGATGAATGTCTTATCTGAAAGAATAGACAAAATGAAATTTTGTCTATTCTTTCAGATTTTCAGCCGTCCCATGGCCGAGTGGTTAGCACGCTTGGCTACTGATCTAAGGGACCCGGGTTCGAGCCCCGGTGTAAGGCATGGATGTGTGTGTGTTGTTTTTCTGCTGAGGTCCTGCCATCCTCACAGATCTTCTACTCTGGCATATAAACTGACAGGCTCCTGTCAGACCTCTGTGGCAAGCAGCTGCTTGAGGGGGTATTTATTTATTTCAGATGAAGAAATATTCTTTTAGTATTTCATATTATGAATACAATTCAGTATTTAATATTATGAAAATTCAAAAATGAGAATAATATTTGGAAGATAGTATGTGGAGGAAAAAATGCATGAGCAGAAGACCATGATCAAAATACGAAATTTATTTTCATGAAAACAGAAGTTTTCGAGAACTTTGGGAATTTACCGCATCTTCTTAAATGTAAATCAAGCGTCGTTTTCTTACATTAAAACAAATCCACATTACTTAATAACTGTGCAACGGATTCCTTCCTCTGCCTAACTCTGAGCCTTTGGGGCCCTTGTGACCTGGCCACTTAGCTCATTGTGGGTGTAAAGAAGTAACGATCAGAGGTAGAATACAATGCCCCCAGCCTTTAAAATCAAGGTAAAGTATTCATTGTCAAGATCTTTTTAATGGGTGGTAGCAGTTATTATTTCCAGTTTTAAATTGGCATCAAGCTTCACGTTGATTAATCCAAATGAAGAGTTTCATTTTTTAATCTACTTAGAACCCAATCGATGCCACGAGAGAGATGTGAACGCAAATTTTGAAGTTGTTCTGCCCGAAAGTTGAACAGTTCTATTTTAGGAAAATAGTTTCAATTAAAGGAAAACGTTTTTAATAAGCGTATATATATTTATCAATTATATTTATTAATTTCCTTTCTCACAGTGCTTACGATAGCAAAAACGTTTTACAGCTGAGATCGGCAAATCACTTCTTGGATGTTGCCATGTCTCATGATGATGACGTCACCTCGATAGCATCAAGAGGAGTTTGACGGAAATGACGCAAATCACGTCACACTGGCCACCGAGCAAGGAAAGACTCTCACCCTTCTTGTGGTAGAGGTAGGATCTGGAAATGGGTCAACCCCTGCTGCTTGGTGCTGAAATGTGTCAGATCTTGGCTTCAAGGATCAGGCGACGGCTTCTGCGTTTGCGAAACCCCCATGACGTCACAGTGCATGCGTACGAAGCTCGGGATTTTCACCCTCCTGTTGCCATCGCAACCGAATCAAAGGCAGAATTCAGCTGCCAACAAAATATCCGATTCTAGTTTTAACCAGAAGAATGATTTACGTATTTAAGACATTTTCTATAATTTACGAAAAAAAAAAATTGTATAATCAGGAATTTTTTTCCATATAATTTTGTCGAATTTTTCTGCTGAAACATTTAAAAAAAAAATTTTTTTTTTTAAAGAAGGTTGGGTTGTTTTACCTCTGAGCGGCACTTTTTTTGCACACCATGGGCTAAATGGCCAGGTCACATGGATCCCGAAGGCTCAGAGAAGGTTGGGGAGGGGACCCACTGGAACAGCTGTTGGGAGACAGATGGTAGCCTCCCGTCAAGGCCATTCAGCGTGTTCTTTAACGTGCGTAGGGTATGGCTCTCTCCCGCACACGGGGCCACGGCTTAACGTCCCATCCGACGGACGGCGGCCTTTCCGAGCCCATCGGTGTCCCCTACTGACCGTGGGCGGGGGGGGGGGGGGGAATTTGAACCTTTTGGGAGATTTGGGAAATGAGAATGCAAATATCCCATCAACACTTATCTGATTCAAAATATTTCTTTTTATTCTGAATTATTTTTTAGATTTGATAGAATTAGAAATTTTATCCGCATTTTTATTTTTTTCTTGATGTGAATCTGATTTCATATATATAATTCCTGTATGCCGATCTCACGAAAGAGTCTATTCTTGCGAATCTTAAAATCTGTTTTTATACTGTTCGACATTAAACATTATACGAAATTAAAAAAGTTGTTACGACTCTTTACCTGTGAAAGAAAGAATTGAATGTCTTCCACAGGAGCAGACGACAAAGTGAAAATATCAGCTTGTTTTGTTTTTGAAGACGAAAAAAAAAGCTCCGTATCCTTATTTTTTGTTTTTGATTTGGAGGCTAGATTTGCTGTGGCGCCCTCTACGCCTTCCTATTTCTGAAAGCAGCCCTTCATCATTCTAGGAGTGTTGCCAACCTTTTCTAAGCCCTTCATTATTTATGTGCAGCAGATCGATGTTACGTCACCGTGGCCGTTGAACCAACAGCACGTGAGGAATATTGATCCTGAAAAGTCGAGCAACTCGGATTTTTAACGACTGAGACTTCGCAGATATGATTTAGAATGTCTGAAATGCGGATCGAAAAGCAGCAACTCGTTTCTTTTGCTAAATGGAAACGGAAATGAAACTTTCGTTTGACGATTCATTTTATTTAAATGAAGATTCCAGAAACTGTTTTCGATTTACTTCTGTCAGATCCTTTGTTTTTGGATTGTTTTACCTCTGAGCGGCACTTTTTTGCACACCATGGGCTAAATGGCCAGGTCACATGGACCCCGAAGGCTCAAAAAAGGTTGGGGGAGGGGACCCACTGGAACAGCTGTCGGGAGACAGATGGTAGCCTCCCGTCAAGGATATCCAGCGTGTTCTTTAACGTGCACAGGGTATGGCTCTCTCGCACACGGGGCCACGGCTTAACGTCCCATCCGACGGACGGCGGCCTTTTCAAGCCCATCGGTGTCCCCTACTGACCGTGGGCAGGGCGGGGAATTTTGCGGACTGTCAGATCCTGATCATGTCCTTATTTTAAAAATAATTTCCCCCGCTGATGGGAGATGTGCAACCTATGACCTTTGGAGGCCTAAGTTATAAATCTCTGATTTATGGAAATATTTGATGGCCAATTGAGTGGGAGAAAAATTTAAAATTATTAGTATCCTTAAAAACGTTATTTTAAATAAACATTTATAAGTAATAAATGTATACAAGTGTAAAGTGTATACTACAGATTAATGTATGATTACATTTTTCACTAAATATTTAATACAAATATATAAATTTTATGTAGCCCTCCCGAATGAACTTACGAACCATTCTTGCCATTTAAGAAATTCGTGCATTTAAAAAAAGCTGCCAAAAATAAACTGTGAATAAAAAAAGCTCGCTAATTTCTAAACCTGGATCGTGTGGGCTCACTCACGAAAATATTGAGCGTGTGCAGTTACCGTTCACAGCAAACTGGAGCGTGTGCAGTAACTGCACACGGTCCAGTTTGCTGTGAACGGTAACTGGAGCGTGTACAGTTGCTGTACACGCTCCAGATGTTTTTCCTGAATTCTGTAATCGACCATAAAATAAAAAATAAAAATAAATACCCCCTCAAGCAGCTGCTTGCCACAGAGGTCTGACAGGAGCCTGTCAGTTTATATGCCAAAGTAGAAGATCTGAGAGGATGGCAGGACCTCAGCAGAAAAACGACACATACATCCATGCCTTACCCGGGGCTCGAACCCAGGTCCCTTAGATCAGTAGCCAAGCACGCTAAAAAAGCTCTTAGAAATTGTCTCGTGCAAAATAAGATCGTCGTTGCCACAGATCGGAGGGATTTTAGAGGAAGGCGGCTGCTAATCCTCACTCACCTGAATATACGTCAATGGTCCATTTTTCGTCGTCGTCGAAGTGAGCGTCTCCGCCATATTGTGGGAAGAAGGCGTGTGCCAAGGTCCTGCCGGGGCCGTCGAAAGGCTCGCCGTCGCCATGCTCCTTCTCTTCAAACCGGATATCTATGTGCACGCGCCCTTCCTTTGTGTGGATGAAGTTCAAAGGAGTGACATTGCTCCACACCTACAAGGGAGAGAAACAAGAGCGTGAGGGAGGAGGGTCTTGTTTTTCGAGAGCAAAACATTAAATGCATTTCAATGAATCGAGGTCGGAGGATGACCTCTGTGACCTCAACGATCTTCTTCTTTGGAAAGGAAAAGTAAGTGAGGGAAGATGAAGATGAAGAAGAAAAAGATAATATCGTTTGCTTAGGACCTATTTCATCCGACGTGAAATCGAGTGAAATTCAAGAAGATGACCTCTACATACTAAAATGCATCAACACAAACTTTCGCGATATTCTAGACTTTGTGAAGAACATTTTTCTCTCAAATTGAGGAAAATTGAATTTTGATACTTGCAATTGAAACGGTAGCTTCGCTGCTGAACATCGTCCCTTCATCAGCACTGCTCCATGCAATACCAGCTGACCTCATATCACGAGACCAGCTAGGATGCAGTTCGCCTTCAACGGGTTCTCTCTTCTGAGCCGCGACCCAAGAGTCTCTTCCCCAAACGTTCGGAGGAGAGCCTGTCAGTTTATATGCCACAGTAGAAGATCTGAGAGGATGGCAGGACCTCAGCAACTTGACCTAAATGTCGGAATTCTAATCTTAGCTGCCTCTGACAGTCACGTGATAATGAGCGAAATATGAGTACTTCATTAAGACAGAAAATTCACTTACTTGTGATTAAGTTTTTGAAATGAAATCTTCGAAAGTATTAATCTAAGACAGTCATGATTCTTGATGAAGATGATCAATATTTGATATTTTAGGTTTGCTTTTTTCTATAAATTAAAAATTGTTTGTTTTTTTTTCATTCTACTTAAGAAATTGAGCTGAGAAATTCTTGGCTTTATGAAGGTTACGACAGCGACCGATGATTAAGCAACTTTGATGACGATTTTTATTCCTTGAACGATGATCTCCTCATCAGTAAGCAAGAAGCGATGTTCAGAAGAGGAAATTTCATCGCGAGTTCTTCACTGAACGTGGGTTCAGCGAAGGGGGCGGGAAAAGCACGATTTCCCTGTTGGTGGAAATAGCGGTGATGACATCTAACCGTGATCGAAACTTACCTGAAATGCTCGTGCTATCTCCTTGTCCACTCTGGTCTTCTCCTTCAGGCGACGAGGATATTTGCTGATGCGATAGGTGAGGTCTGTCACTCGCCACTTGCTGCCTAAAATCATCAACGAAATCTTTTCAGTTATTTCTTTCTCTTACATTGCAAAAGAAATTCAAAAATAGGAAAAGAATTGGGTTCGATTATTCCGATTTAAAAAAGAGTATGGCGTATTAAATCGACAGGCTCCTGTCAGACCGGGGCGGGGGTGGCTCAGTCGGGAGCGCGCTAGGCTCGTAATCTGTAGTTCCCAAGTTCGAGTCCCAGCTGGGTCAGCGTTGAGATTTATCTCCGTAAAATTCCCCGCCCTGCCGACGGTCAGTAAGGGACACGGATGGGCTTGGAAAGGCCGCCGTCCGTCGGATGGGACGTTAAGCCGTGGCTCCCTGTGCAGGAGAACCATACGCCGTGCACGTTAAAGAACACGCTGGATGGCCTTGACTGGAGGCTACCATCTGTCTCCCAACAGCTGTTCCAGTGGGTCCCCTCCCCCAACCTTCTCTGAGCCTTCGGGGTCCATGTGACCTGGCCATTTAGTCCATTGTGTGCAAAAAAAGTGCAGCTAAGAGGTAAAACAATCCAACGTTAAAGAACACGCTGAATGGCCTTGACGGGAGGCTACCATCTGTCTCCCAACAGCTGTTCCAGTGGGTCTCCTCCCACAACCTTCTCTGAGCCTTTGGGGTCCTTGTGACCTGACCATTTAGTCCATTGTGTGCAAAAAAGTGCCTCTCAGAAGTAAAACAACCCAACCCTGTCAGACCTCTGTGGCAAGCAGAGAGGTAATATTATTAGGTTTCCTAAATATACCCATCCCTCGATATACACGGCAGGCAGTAGGTTCAATCACCTTGTAAATCGACGCCGTGAAAATCGAAACCAGTGAGTTGAGGGAGAAGAGGGGGATCGGTTCCGAAAAACTTCTTATTAGGAATGAAAGGTACATCGGGAAGTTTTATTCTTACATATTTATCTTAAATTTTAGTTCAGCAGTAATAATAAGCATCAATGTAACATTTTTTTTGTACTTTAATTCAGATAAGCTTCGATTAATTTGTCACACATTTCATTTTGGTCACGAAAAACACTCATCGTTAACGCATTTATCGAATCAATTTCATAATTAATAAGTGCACTATCGAATTTGTAAGAGTTGGGTTGGGTTGTTTTACCTCTGAGCGGCACTTTTTTGCACACCATGGGCTAAATGGCCAGGTCACATGGACCCCGAAGGCTCAGAGGAGGTTGGGGGAAGGGACCCACTGGAACAGCTGTTGGGAGACAGATGGTAGCCTCCCGTCAAGGCCATCCAGTGTGTTCTTTAACGTGCACAGGGTATGGCTCTCCCGCACACGGGGCCACGGCTTAACGTCCCATCCGACGGACGGCGGTCTTTCCAAGCCCATCGGTGTCCCCTACTGACCGTGGGCAGGGCGGGGAATTTGGCGGAGATAAATCTCATCTCAACGCTGACCCAGCTGGGACTCGAACCTGGGAACTACAGATTACGAGCCTGGCGCGCTACCGACTGAGCCATCCCCGCCCCAAATTTGTAAGAAGAATGTAAATTAGAAATGATGCGTCTGTTGTACTAACACTTACTGCTTTAGTTTGGAAAATTATTTTTATGTGATATTTTATGAATCTAATTACGAATCTGTTGTATTTAGTCTTTATAAATAAAAAATCAAGCAGCTGCTTGCCACAGAGGTCTGACAGGAGCCTGTCAGTTAATAGTCTACAAAGTGAAACTTTTTGCTAAAAATGAGATAAAAGACGGTTTTTACAATTCTGAGACATTCAGTCTGGACGCGCCAGGCTCGTAATCTGCAGTTCCCAGGTTCGAGTCCCAGCTGGGTCAGCGTTGAGATTTATCTCCACAAAACTCCCTGCCCACGATCAGTAGGGGACACCGATGTGCTTGGAAAGGCCGCCGTCTGTCGGATGGGACGTTAAGCCGTGGTCCGTGTATGGGAGAGCCATACCCTGTGCACATTAAAGAACACATTGGATGGCCTTGACGGGAGGCTACCATCTGTCTCCCAACAGCTGTTCCAGTGGGTCCCTTCCCCCAACCTTCTCTGAGTCTTCGGGGTCCTTGAACTTGGCCATTTAGCCCATGGTGTTGTTGTTGGGTTGTTTTACCTCTGAACGGCACTTTTTTGCACACCATGGGCTAAATGGCCAGGTCACATGGACCCCGAAGGCTCAGAGAAAGTTGGGGGAGGGGACCCACTGGAACAGCTGTTGGGAGACAGATAGTCTCCCGTCAAGGCCATCCAGCGTGTTCTTTAACCTGCACAGGGTATGGCTCTCCCGCACACGGGGCCACGGCTTAACGTCCCATCCGACGGACGGCGGCCTTTTCAAGCCCATCGGTGTCCCCTACTGACCGTGGGCAGGGCGGGGAATTTTGCGGAGATAAATCTCAACGCTGACCCAGCTGGGACTCGAACCTGGGAACTACAGATTACGAGCCTGGCGCGCTACCGACTGAGCCATCCCCGCCCCAGCCCATGGTGTGCAAAAAAGTGCCGCTCAGAGGTAAAACAACCCAACCCAACCCAGTCTGGACGAGTCAGATCTCTCTAAGCATCATTCAAAACAGACTTCAGTTGATTACAATGCAACGAGACAGATTGCTCTGGGAAGAAGGCAATTTTAGCGAAAGACTGCTACCTCATCATATGCATTACATTGTAATCGAGTCTATAATCGTGTGAAACGAAACGGGTTGCATTCTGGTGGACGTCTTCATGATAAAGCTGATCATGAAGAGAAGAAAAACAGATTTGGTGTTGTGAAAGAATTGACAGCTGCTGGGTTGTTTAATATCAGATGCAGCTAAATGGTGAGATCAGAAATCCTCTTGCGCACACGGGACCACGACTTAAAGTCTCATCAGACGGAAGGTGGTCTTCACAAAAAAATTAAAGGGAAATGAATCGAAATTTTGCCTCATAAAGATACGGGATCAGTGGGAGGAGCACGTGACGAGGGCATTGAAAAAGGCGAACTGCGAGAGCGGGATTAAGTTCTTACCGAAAGGTTAATCAATCGTTTCATTAAATTTTATATGAATGGAATTAGGGACGATGATAACTGAATTGTTATTCGATGCAATGAAATGAATGTTGATGAAAGTGAACGAATGAAAGAATGCACAGTTGGGGGTCATTCAGAGATGGAACGTGACCTTTGAACTGTTGTTTTTGTGTTCGATACATTGCTTGCAAACAATTCAAATCATTTAAAGAATTGGTTGCTAAACTCAGGGAAATGTTTCAAAATTTAAATTAAGAAAATCGTAAATACCATAAAGTTAAATGGAACATAAATATTAATACCAACCTATGACTACTCCATGAAGTTGAGTTTTGAAATTTAAATTGCTATTCTAAATCATATTATAAAATAAAATTTAAACATACATCGCAATTTCTTCCCAGCAGTGGTACTAAATAAGCGTTTGCAGATTCTCGTGCTGCTCTTCGTAATGCGGCTTCGGTTCGTTTGGCGCATTTCAACTTCCGTTTTTAATTCGCCACAACGCCGCAAACAAACAAACAAAGAAACAAAGTTGTACGGCGCTATTGCTTTCTGCTCGACTGATGTTGATCCCTGGCATACTGCACCAGTTAATTATTATTAACTATTTCAATCTCATTGGAATATGATCATGAATTGAGTTCCAATATGATTTTAAAACATGAAAGAGGAGGGAAAATTAAACGAAGAGAGATAGAGGGGTGAGATTTCAAAATAAAATCCTTCGTATTTCTCTCGTTTCCTTTTTTGAAAGATCTCCAGAATTTTTTTTTAATTTCAGCATCAGTCGGGAGAATCGGAACGAGAAACGAAAGAGAATTCCCTCAGCATAAAAACAACAACAGAAAAACAAGTAGATCAAGTTTGTTAAAAATGTCTGACAGCGCCAAAATCGGTCTATTCTCGCTACAGGCGATCAGTTAATTTCCTTTCTACATTCTTCGAAGAAAGGATTACTGGGTCGGAGTGACGTCACGCGAGGCTTCGTAGAGAGAAGGAAATGACGTCGCACTCACCTTGCAAGGCGTATCTTTTCCTGCGGGCAGACCCTCCGTGGCCGACTTTGTCTCGGACTCCGCAGCGAGGCATGTTCATCATCGTGATGGTCGTGTTGTCCAGACGACCTGCAAAATGAAGCAATCAGTTCACGTGATAAGCAGATTTGAAACAGCAGAAGACGGATATGCCGCATCACTGTAAGCATAAGGATTTTGTAAGCATAAGGATTTTCGCATCACTGTAAGCATAAGGATTTTCGCATCACTGTAAGCATAAGGATTTTGTAAGCATAAGGATTTTCGCATCACTGTAAGCATAAGGATCACTGTAAGCATAAGGATTTTGGCACTAAGGATATTTCTCATTCATAGTGCATGCACAGCTGCCGACTTTTAACTTCCACCACGGGGACAGAATGGTTATACCGAGGGAGGCTATTCCCTCCCCCTTTGAGAATACTGTTATAGTTAACGGAGGCAAAAAATTACTAAATTTGTATATTTTTCAAGCAAAATAAAAAAAAAAAATGAAAATCTAAAACGGAGTGGTGCAGTCGCTCAAAAAAATATCCGAACACTATGGTTGATTGCAGAATTCAGAAAAAATATCTGGCAACGATTTATTTTTGAAATTAGTGATCTGGCAACCTTCGTGTACAGGTCACTAATTTCTAAAAAACTCGCTGCCAGATATTTTTTCTGAATTCTGTAATCAACCATAAAAATAAAAAAAAACAAATGCCCTCTCAAGCAGCTGCTTGCCACAGAGGTCTGACAGGAGCCTGTCAGTTTATATGCCACAGTAGAAGGTCTGAGAGGATGGCAGGACCTCAGCAGGAAAACGACACAAACTGCCATGCCTTGACCCAGGGTTCGAATCAAGGTCCCTTAGATCAGTAGCCAAGCGCTTTAACCACTCAGCCACACCATAGTGTTCGGATTTTTTTTTGAGCGATTTTACTACAAGGAAATTCTCGTCTCTTGTTATATCCGAATGTTTATGACTTTTCCACAAAAAATGATAGAAAAATGATCGTTCGTTTCGATAACCATGACAAAGAAAAAATCAGAGAAAATATTAACTAAACATTTCTCTCATGTTCAAAATTATATATCGCAAATTATTAACAATCATTCACGTCTTCAAATGTGGCAATTCCCTCTGCATGGCAGTATTTGCCCCTTCGGAATGTTTTAAAATAGTGCTTATAATTTTCGACTTAATAAATGTGTCGGCTTTTTCCAGTTGTTCCAGAAATACATTTGCTTTCACCTGGCGCTTGCATTGCATTAACTGAACACACGCGAACCAGTTAAGCAGACCTCTGACACTACCTCAAGGCTCTACCACAGCACAGACCTCTGACACTACCTCAAGGCTCTACCACAGCACAGACCTCTGAAACTACCTCAAGGCTCTACCACAGCACAGACCTCTGACACTACCTCAAGGCTCTACCACAGCACAGACCTCTGACACTACCTCAAGGCTCTACCACAGCACAGACCTCTGAAACTACCTCAAGGCTCTACCACAGCACAGACCTCTGACACTACCTCAAGGCTCTACCACAGCACAGACCTCTGACACTACCTCAAGGCTCTACCACAGCACAGACCTCTGAAACTACCTCAAGGCTCTACCACAGCACAGACCTCTGACACTACCTCAAGGCTCTACCACAGCACAGACCTCTGACACTACCTCAAGGCTCTACCACAGCACAGACCTCTGGCACTACCTCAAGGCTCTACCCCAGTACAGACCTCTGACACTACCTCAAGGCTCTACCCCAGTACAGACCTCTGACACTACCTCAAGGCTCTACCACAGCACAGACCTCTGACACTACCTCAAGGCTCTACCACAGCACAGACCTCTGAAACTACCTCAAGGCTCTACCACAGCACAGACCTCTGACACTACCTCAAGGCTCTACCCCAGTACAGACCTCTAACACTACCTCAAGGCTCTACCACAGCACAGACCTCTGACACTACCTCAAGGCTCTACCACAGCACAGACCTCTGAAACTACCTCAAGGCTCTACCACAGCACAGACCTCTGACACTACCTCAAGGCTCTACCACAGCACAGACCTCTGACACTACCTCAAGGCTCTACCACAGCACAGACCTCTGGCACTACCTCAAGGCTCTACCCCAGTACAGACCTCTGACACTACCTCAAGGCTCTACCCCAGTACAGACCTCTGACACTACCTCAAGGCTCTACCACAGCACAGACCTCTGACACTACCTCAAGGCTCTACCACAGCACAGACCTCTGAAACTACCTCAAGGCTCTACCACAGCACAGACCTCTGACACTACCTCAAGGCTCTACCACAGCACAGACCTCTGACACTACCTCAAGGCTCTACCACAGCACAGACCTCTGAAACTACCTCAAGGCTCTACCACAGCACAGACCTCTGACACTACCTCAAGGCTCTACCACAGCACAGACCTCTGAAACTACCTCAAGGCTCTACCACAGCACAGACCTCTGAAACTACCTCAAGGCTCTACTACAGCACAGACCTCTGACATTACCTCAAGGCTCTACCACAGCACAGACCTCTGACACTACCTCAAGGCTCTATCCCAGTATAGACCTCTGACACTACCTCAAGGCTCTACCCCAGTACAGACCTCTGACACTACCTCAAGGCTCTACCACAGCACAGACCTCTGAAACTACCTCAAGGCTCTACCACAGCACAGACCTCTGACACTACCTCAAGGCTCTACCACAGCACAGACCTCTGACACTACCTCAAGGCTCTACCACAGCACAGACCTCTGACACTACCTCAAGGCTCTACCACAGCACAGACCTCTGGCACTACCTCAAGGCTCTACCCCAGTACAGACCTCTGACACTACCTCAAGGCTCTACCCCAGTACAGACCTCTGACACTACCTCAAGGCTCTACCACAGCACAGACCTCTGACACTACCTCAAGGCTCTACCACAGCACAGACCTCTGAAACTACCTCAAGGCTCTACCACAGCACAGACCTCTGACACTACCTCAAGGCTCTACCACAGCACAGACCTCTGAAACTACCTCAAGGCTCTACCACAGCACAGACCTCTGACACTACCTCAAGGCTCTACCACAGCACAGACCTCTGAAACTACCTCAAGGCTCTACCACAGCACAGACCTCTGAAACTACCTCAAGGCTCTACTACAGCACAGACCTCTGACATTACCTCAAGGCTCTACCACAGCACAGACCTCTGACACTACCTCAAGGCTCTATCCCAGTATAGACCTCTGACACTACCTCAAGGCTCTACCCCAGTACAGACCTCTGACACTACCTCAAGGCTCTACCACAGCACAGACCTCTGAAACTACCTCAAGGCTCTACCACAGCACAGACCTCTGACACTACCTCAAGGCTCTACCACAGCACAGACCTCTGACACTACCTCAAGGCTCTACCACAGCACAGACCTCTGGCACTACCTCAAGGCTCTACCCCAGTACAGACCTCTGACACTACCTCAAGGCTCTACCCCAGTACAGACCTCTGACACTACCTCAAGGCTCTACCACAGCACAGACCTCTGACACTACCTCAAGGCTCTACCACAGCACAGACCTCTGAAACTACCTCAAGGCTCTACCACAGCACAGACCTCTGACACTACCTCAAGGCTCTACCACAGCACAGACCTCTGACACTACCTCAAGGCTCTACCACAGCACAGACCTCTGAAACTACCTCAAGGCTCTACCACAGCACAGACCTCTGACACTATCTCAAGGCTCTACCCCAGTACAGACCTCTGACACTACCTCAAGGCTCTACCACAGCACAGACCTCTGAAACTACCTCAAGGCTCTACCACAGCACAGACCTCTGACACTACCTCAAGGCTCTACCACAGCACAGACCTCTGACACTACCTCAAGGCTCTACCACAGCACAGACCTCTGGCACTACCTCAAGGCTCTACCCCAGTACAGACCTCTGACACTACCTCAAGGCTCTACCCCAGTACAGACCTCTGACACTACCTCAAGGCTCTACCACAGCACAGACCTCTGACACTACCTCAAGGCTCTACCACAGCACAGACCTCTGAAACTACCTCAAGGCTCTACCACAGCACAGACCTCTGACACTACCTCAAGGCTCTACCACAGCACAGACCTCTGACACTACCTCAAGGCTCTACCACAGCACAGACCTCTGAAACTACCTCAAGGCTCTACCACAGCACAGACCTCTGACACTATCTCAAGGCTCTACCCCAGTACAGACCTCTGACACTACCTCAAGGCTCTACCACAGCACAGACCTCTGAAACTACCTCAAGGCTCTACTACAGCACAGACCTCTGACATTACCTCAAGGCTCTACCCCAGTACAGACCTCTGACACTACCTCAAGGCTCTATCCCAGTATAGACCTCTGACACTACCTCAAGGCTCTACCCCAGTACAGACCTCTGACACTACCTCAAGGCTCTACCACAGCACAGACCTCTGACACTAACTCAAGGCTCTACCACAGCACAGACCTCTGAAACTACCTCAAGACTCTACCCCAGTACAGACCTCTAACACTATCTCAAGGCTCTACCACAGCACAGACCTCTGACACTACCTCAAGGCTCTACCACAGCACAGACCTCTGACACTACCTCAAGGCTCTACCCCAGTACAGACCTCTGACACTACCTCAAGGCTCTACCCCAGTACAGACCTCTGGCACTACCTCAAGGCTCTACCCCAGTACAGACCTCTGACACTACCTCAAGGCTCTACCCCAGTACAGACCTCTGACACTATCTCAAGGCTCTACCACAGCACAGACCTCTGACACTACCTCAAGGCTCTACCCCAGTACAGACCTCTGACACTACCTCAAGACTCTACCCCAGTACAGACCTCTGACACTACCTCAAGGCTCTACCCCAGTACAGACCTCTGACACTACCTCAAGGCTCTACCACAGCACAGACCTCTGAAACTACCTCAAGGCTCTACCACAGCACAGACCTCTGATACTATCTCAAGGCTCTACCACAGCACAGACCTCTGACACTACCTCAAGGCTCTACCCCAGTACAGACCTCTGACACTATCTCAAGGCTCTACCACAGCACAGACCTCTGACACTACCTCAAGGCTCTACCCCAGTACAGACCTCTGACACTACCTCAAGGCTCTACCCCATTACAGACCTCTGACACTACCTCAAGACTCTACCACAGCACAGACCTCTGACACTACCTCAAGACTCTACCTCAGTACAGACCTCTGACACTACCTCAAGGCTCTACCACAGCACAGACCTCTGACACTACCTCAAAGCTGACAAAATTAATGCCTGAAGGTGGAAACTTCAACTGACGAAGTTTGCAATTAGTTAGTTGCCTAACTAGGAATTAAATTCCTTTCCCTTTGCAGGGGGCCAATCTTCATTTTTTAAGGGGATCCCAATCATCTTGTCTCCACGCAAATGCTAACATACAAATTTCATTTGCGAAAGGTCAACCCCATCGCTTCGATGGGGGTTGACCTTTTTTTAACCTCGTGATCCCGGGTCACTCGAAACACACCTCCTCAGTTGCTATGCACCTCTTCGCACTTAATTAAACACGGGAAAGCACGAGAGGTACTCACATTGCAAAAGGACATTTCATTAAGCGTATTAATTTTAAAGAGCTTGGAAAGATAAAAATGCAAAGTGAAAAAATAAAAAGTAGAGTCGTGCAAAAAACACCGAATCCCATTGGAGAGGCAAAGTTGGCTATTCGGTTTACATAAAGTGTAACAGAAGCTGTGGCATCGTTTTGTGGTCACTAATAGTGACCTATTTGTGAGGACGCGAATTTCATCTTCCTCCACAAGGTCTCTTTCTGAATGACGGATGCTGTGGCCTGAGAGAAAGCGAGGGCAATTTTCCCATCACCACTTTCAACTCACGGAACAAACACGGAGCGAGGTCCCTTCGCTTTCATGAGATCACGTGACCTTTGCCGAAGAGAGACACGCCATCGAAAAGCGCGCTCGAAGCTGCAACAATCGGCTTTGTGCGACCCCTCCCCCCCGCTCCGACAAGTGACCTTCGAATCGCATTGGATGAACGATCGCTCACACAGAGCGAAGAGAGAGGCAAACATCGCGAAAATACTCACCGCCACTTTAGCAAACAAGTAACACAAAGAGGAAGAGATGGATGGAATGGAAGAGAGGCTGAAGGGAGGAAAATATTTGTAGCATTTAACACAAATGAAGGATGCAGTAGCAAAGTCTTTTACAGCAGACAGCTGGCTAAATAGACCAAAAGGTATGAATGTCTATAGCACACCATTCGCAGCAGAGAACCAGTTATCAATGTCACAGTCAGTTCCTTACTGGTCAGTTACATTCACTTACATCGAGTATCTGAAACTCGTGGCTCGCGTAGTTTATTTGAACTGCCAGTGAAACAATTTTTTCTCAAATATGACTTGACACCCGCATTCAACCTAATTCTTATAAAAATGTCACGAAAATGTTTGCCATTTTTCGAAGAATTCTGTTGATTGTCATCAAAGGAATGGCAGATCGTTTCTAATCTGGGATCCCAGAAAACGTGCTAGTTGCCTCCCAAAGGAAACATCTGAAGGTGCATGTTCCCAAGTGTCATCGTGTCGTTGACATCCGACGATCCTTTAAACTTTTATCTTTTGGCCCTTGCGTTTCAAATTCATTTTCGATTTGTTTGCAATGAATTTTCAACCGTTTCGATTTCGTTCACTGCTTAATGAACGGAGCGGGGGTGGTTCAGTCGGCAGCGTGCCACACTCGCAATCTCAGTTCCCAGGTTCGAGTCCCGCCTGGGTCAGCATTGAGATTTATCTCCGCAAAATTCCCCGCCTTGCCCTCGGTCAGTAGGAACACCGATGGGTTTGGGAAGACCGCCGTCCGTCGGATAGGATGTTAAATTGTGGTCCCGTATTTGCTACTGCATCGTCCATTTGTCCCGTGTGCAGCAGAGCCATACCCTGTGCACGTTAAAGAACACGCTGGATGGCCTTGACGGAAGGCTACCATCTGTCTCCCAACAGCTGTTCCAGTGGGTCCCCTCTCCCAACCTTCTCTGAGCCTTCGGGGTCCATGTGACCTGGTCATTTAGCCCATTGTGTGCAAAAAAGTGCCGCTCAGAGGTAGAACAACCCAACGTTAAAGAACACGCTTGATGGAAGGCTACCATCTGTCTCCCAACAGCTGTTCCAGTGGGTCCCCTCTCCCAACCTTCTCTGAGCCTTCGGGGTCCATGTGACCTGGTCATTTAGCCCATTGTGTGCAAAAAAGTGCCTCTCAGAGGTAGAACAACCCAACGTTAAAGAACACGCTGGATGGCCTTGATGGAAGGCTACCATCTGTCTCCCAACAGCTGTTCCAGTGGGTCCCCTCCCCCAACCTTCTCTGAGCCTTCGGGGTCCATGTGACCTGATCATTTAGCCCATTGTGTGCAAAAAAGTGCCGCTCAGAGGTAGAACAACCCAACGTTAAAGAACACGCTGGATGGCCTTGATGGAAGGCTACCATCTGTCTCCCAACAGCTGTTCCAGTGGGTCCCCTCCCCCAACCTTCTCTGAGCCTTCGGGGTCCATGTGACCTGGTCATTTAGCCCATTGTGTGCAAAAAAGTGCCGCTCAGAGGTAAAACAACCCAACTGCGTAATGAATCTTTTGGAGGTCAATTCCTAAGAAAGAATTTCGCTAAATTTCTCTAGCCGATTAATTTAACAGTACAGATGAAATTGTTCAGGATTCAATTTATAGCAGAAAGAGCGAATACTTTAATGAGATTTCTAGAGCAACAGCTGTCCAACATGAAGAAGTCAAATTCAATGGAAGAGTATCACAGCACATATCCTGGAAATATGAGACTCGCGAATAATTAACTGGGAAAAGTCGCATTAGCTGAAGAAACAGTTAGTTGATGAAAATTTATTGGCTAAGACGACTCGGCCTGTAACTGGTAGGCTTGGGTTCGATTCCATTTACGGCGAAACTCAGTTTTTCAGCTAGGTCAAAATCAAATGGAAAGTGGAAAAATCTTGAAAGAGATTATTTCAATGATGAGTGAAAACGTTTTTATTTCTTAACTGAAGTAAACACATCATTATACGTTTAATTTTCGAGCAATCCGTTTGTGTTCACAGGTTGCGATGTTATTCGTGGCCCCTTGCAACGGGAGAGACATAATTTCTCTTTTATCTCCGAATCTGGCAACAGTAATCTGTAATGGCTGGAAATGAATCGTTGCCAATTGGGAATCGAAAAGTCAACTGCGAAATCAGAGAAGCGTTTAAAAAAGGTGTTGAATAAAAATATATCATCTATAAGTTAAAGAATGGGTGTTTAAAACAGCAGAAATTATTGGTGCGGAAAATTAAGCAATATATTTGCAAATATAATCGAATCAAGTAAATCCATTGCTAAGAGAATAAACGACATTGCAGCAGGCAATCAAGCGATTTGTGCAAAGAAGTTATTTCACATTCTTTAGCAATTGATGACAGCAAATGAAAGACATGGCGCAATTAGCCAATATTAAATAGAGGCATGAATAAGCGATAAGAGGACCACAGGACACGCAAAGATTATGCAAATCAAAGGTATTATTACCATGGTAGCCGCTATGTTTAGCAATGTAGAGAAACTGTAAATAGAGTAAAACTCACGTGACACAATTATTTTGGTAACAGATGGGAGCGCGATGACAACTGCAAAGGATAAAGTGTTTTAATGAAAATCAAACGAAAGGTTAAATTGCAATTCTGAAATATTTCCGTCTGCGAATCTTTGCTTGCATCGTACACGAAGCGAAAAAGAAGTTCCAGATCGATCATGTCGTCATTTGTAATCGTCGTACCTTTCATTGGCTCAAAAGGGAAAAAAACAAGCCCCCCCCCCCCCTCAAAATGATATTGCTTCTGAATTGAAAAGGGCAGTTAGGGAGAAATTTTGTTCCATACCAAAATTAGACAGCAGTTGCGGAAACGTATCAAAAAGATTTTTTGACCTCCAAAAGGGGAATAATTGCTTAAAAATAAATACAAAAAAAAAATCTCCGAATTACCTGATCCGATTTGTTTAGTATTTGTGGTAGATATAAGAGTCTATCTTGAACAATTTCAAGAGAAAATCTCTCAAAGATAATTTTTCCCTCTCTTTTTCCGCACGGTTCGTTTGAACTTTCAATGGGAAACAAAAAAGCACTCGAAGAGACTAAAAAAAATTATGTTTTTTCATTTTGTATTTTCCAATGATTTTTCTCTTTCTTTGTAAGTCGGTTATAAGTTTTCTTTACACAGTGAACCCTCGATTTAACGGACTATTAACGGGAAGAGGTGTCCGTTAAAACCGAATGTTTTGATGAACAGAGTACACAACCATGTCTTATAATAACTATTGAAAAACCATTAGGAACATCATTAAAAATACCTGACACATCTAACACCAATAAAACACTAAGTGAGTGTTTTACTGGTGTTAGATGTGTCAGGTACATGGTTGTGTACTCTGTTCATCAAAACATTCGGTTTTAACGGACACCTCTTCCCGGTAGTAGTCCGTTAAATCGAGGGTTCACTGTGTAAAGAAAGCTTATTGCAGACTTACAAAGGAAGAGAAAAATCTTCGGAAAATGCAAAATGAAACAACAGAATTTTTTTTTTAATCTCTTCGAGTGCTTTTTATTTCCACATTGAAAGTTCAAACGAATCAGAAAAAAAATTCATCGATTGTACATAAATCTCTCTAAAATCTAATTTTTCCCCCATCGTTCTGTCCTCAATAAATTTTCATTTCACTGCCTTTTCTCTCTTAGAGCAAGGACTCTTTTACTCTGCAAGGTTGTTGTTTTCCAATTTCAAGAGCAGATACCTGAACGTTACTTGTGTATGGATGACAGTTTTTCTCTTTCCCGTGAAATTCAATTCTTAAGAATTGTATTCATAACTCTTATCATGAAATGAAGAAAACGTAATAACCAAATTATTTGTTATCACATTGGGAGTGATGTCCCTTTAGAAAGGTTCACTCAAGCAATTAAGTTTTATCTCTTCCTTCATCTTAGCAGCGATCGCGACCTCATTTGCAACATGAGTACAAAAGTGGAACTAAAGAATCGATTGCAAACCACCTAATATGGGTGACATAATTAGAGCACAGATTGATCAACATGATCTTCATAAAGTGATGAACATAAGTGATCAACATGACATCACAGATTGATCAACATGATCTTCATAAAGTGATTCAAAACATGATCTTCAAAAGCAGACGCTCTAAAATTTCTATGTTTGGTTTCCATGAGAGCCTAAAACGATAAATGTCGAGTCTTGTGTCTTTGCAGATCTTTATCCTGGGTCCGCCATTTGTTTACTATGATTATGATGGACAGAGTTAAAGGCACAGCTTAACCCTTTCACGACCAAGGGAAACATTTTTCCCATTTCAAAATTGGTGATTGTCGTATTTAATTATAACCTTATCTGCATTTTTTATACAGAATGTCAAAGTAGAACGTATGCCGAACGCAAATTACGTAAACGGGAACGTTTAGAAAACAAAAACAGAACTGTCAGGACGCATAATATATGTACTACGTGCAATGTCCATCTTTGCCTCACTACCAAAAGAAATTGCTTCGCAGAATATCATAATTAGCACATCATTTTGTATAGTAATTTTATTTCATAATTTTGTATTATTTTAGTTAACATTTTGTTCTAATAAACCAATAAATAAAAGACATTGCATAATAAGCCTGGTATGTGTCGTTTTTCTGCTGAGGCCCTGCCATCCTCTCAGACCTTCTACTTTGGCATATAAACTGACAGGCTCCTGTCAGACCTCTGTGGCAAGCAGCTGCTTGAGGGGTTTTTTTTTATAGTCCATTGGGAAAAATATTTCCCATAAAATTCCAAAAAAACTACACATTGTTATGTATTTTTCTTATGATATTTATTTATTTTACGTCTAAACAAACTAAAATAAACAGTTACATACTAATATTTACTCTTAGAAACCTTATGGTCCTGAAAGGGTTAAATGAAGCAACGGTCTCAACAAAATCACAATTTGTAAACAATTCTGCCCACACCGAAAAGTTTTTAAATGTTTTAAATGCAATCCTCTCATTCATTCACAAGTTGGAACTAGATCAAATGTTCAATGTCATAAACTTTAAGAAGTGAAAAAAATTCTACTGAAGAATCATACTAGACTTAGTTAATAATCTTTTTTCTTGCTTCAATTTAAGTGAGTTAGTTTCATAAAGCAATTTAAATTCTATTTACCCGTCTCCCCGAGTCCTGCAAACCTCTGAAAATCTTTTATGGCATAAGCCATAGCTTCCTCGCTGATCAACGATGCCGTGTTGTGACTCGACTCGTTCATGTAGCCATATTTCTGAAGATACATCTGAGGAGAAAGAAGAAAACAGATTACTTCGCTGCGAAATGATACATGCAAGAAACACATCAGAGTCAACAAACCAAAAGGGAACTATACAAAAAGAAAATGTTTTTTGCTATTTCAGCGATTGCAGAATGCAGAATTATTGATGGCAATAGCGTGGGGGGGGGGGGCATAATAAAAGTGGATGCATAATATGATATAATGTTTTATAAAATATCAAGATGTTCCCCCTTTAAACATAATTTCTTAAAATGCCATTCGAATATGTGTAGGTGTAAATGAAGGAGCCAATGAATTTATAGGAAAAAAATGTGTAGTTGATAGAAATTTACTTTTAACATGTCATTTACTTTTTAACACACCATTAGTGTTTTTTTTTATCTTGTTTCTGTTTAGTTACCTCTGACTTTTATTAGCCAAGAAAATATATTGATTCGAATTTAACCTCATATAATTATCTCCTAATGGATAATAATTCAGTTTCTACTCGTGATTTTATCTTTTTCTTGAAAGCGACGAAAACGAGTATTTTGTTTTTCAAAATATTTGCGAAATTGGAACTCCTCGTCCTGTAGTTCATCCGACTGTGCTGCCATCTTTTCCCATTCATCTAGTTCCTTCTGTTTATTCCCTGGGCGTGATTTGTTGTGCTCGTGCACAACCACAACGCGGCGACGTCCTTCTAGTTCGATCCCCTTTCTGTCGAGGCTCGCGTGCCCGAAGGGTATCAACCGCCCGCCTTGACCTTCACCTTGAGTGCAGTCGTTGGCCTGACACCCGCGTCGGCTGCTTAATTGCTTCGTTTGAATCTTCGTGGCTGGTGCTGCACACGAGCGCCATCCATTGGCCACCACGAGCCAAGTCGTGAGGGATTGGGCGGGAATTCGCGCAAGGGCGAGTCGGTTACGGACTTAACGGACTGGGAGGAACGGAAACTGCCAAGTTTTGAGAATTAAGCAGCAGCATGAAGGGGTGAGGTGGCGAAGTATCTTTCATCGAAAATATTCTTCAATGACACATAAGTTAAAAAAAAATACTTTGCTAGTTCAGGTATGACACAGAAAATTTACATAACTAAGTTAATAAATGTTTTAAAAAGGGCTAAATTTTCAGAAGTGTTAATTTGAATATCTCGAGGTTTAATATATGTTAACTGTAGCCAGACATTGCTTACGTTATGTTCCAAACTTAAAAATATTTATAATCATTTTATAAGAAAATGTCAGAAATTCTAGTAGAAACTGAAAGTCTTGGGTAACATAATTATAAATGCTATTACTTTATTCAAGAGGAGAATAAATAAAAAGAAATCAAAGGTGCTTAAGGTTTAAAACCCTCGCTCGTCTCGAGCCAGTGTGTCATGTGAAGCACACACCTGATGACGTCAGTCCCACCACACGTCGAAGTCAGCTGATACGATGGTCTCTTTTGGAAATCGCCATTTTTTAAGCACCTATTTTTCTGCATTAAAGTTAAATTTCAATCATAATTATATGAATTATTCTAATTATAACAAAGGCGGCAAATATAAACTAAAATCTGTATGAAAAAAAAAACAAACACTTTCATTGATGGATATGATGAATACTCCATAAACGTTTAGTTTGGAATTGGAGACCTATTTCTTCTTCTCAATCAATGTAATTGGAAGCAATATTTTAAGAAATTAGAATGCAAACGAAATTTAAAACAAATTATTAAATTAGAAAAAAGAAATAACACTAAGACAATAAGAAAAGAAAGACCAAGCGCTTTTTGCTGATAAGGAATGCTTTTTTTAAGTGAATCAAATTTGTCATCTTTCAACTTCAGCGACCTCTAATGACGGAAAAGCAAATCAATGAGAAATTCGCAAAATGCGAATTTCATTATTTGTTTATCTCTTGGAAGCGAGTTCAATATCTACAAATGAAAGACAAATGAAACAATTAGTTTTTTTTTTCGAAACGACCTTAAAATATGGCCAGGTTACAAGGTTGGGTTGTGTCACAAGGTCACAAGGACCCGGAAGGCTCAGAGAAAGTTGTGGAAGGGCACCTAATGGAACAGCTCTTGGGAGACAGATGGTAGCCTCCCGTCAAGGCCATCCACTTTGTTCTTTAACGTGTACAGGGTATGGCTCTCCCGTACACGGAGCCACGGCTTAACGTCCCATCCGACGGACGGCGGCCTTTCCAAGCCCATCGGTGTCCTCAACTGACCGTGGGCAGGACGGGAAGTTTTGCGGAGATAAGTCTCAACGCTGACCCAGCTGGGACTCGAACCTGGGAACTGCAGATTACGAGCCTGGAGCGCTACCAACTGAGCCCCCCCCCCCCCCCCGGCCTCCCAGGTCACAAGGACCCCATGGATCAGAAAAAGTTGGGAAAGGGACAGTCAGCTGTTGGGAGACAGATGGATGAAGGCCTTCAAAGGTCTTGATCCATCTATCCCCCAACAGCGCGCGTTCTTTAACATTCAAGCTAAATAAAACCCCTGCAGCATAAAGTCGCAGAAGTGACGTCACCTGAAATAAACCAAAAGTTCGATTTCTTAGTCCCATAAGAAATTGCATTGAGCGGCATTTGTTCCCCTTTGCGATTCGAAAGAGTGAAATATATCATCAGTTGAGCTTCCACTGAGTGATCGTCTGCGTCCTCATCACCTGCCTCATCCATGAAGAGCTGTTGCCATGGTGAAGTTGTCTGCTTCCTTTCCAGTTTTCGTGAGCGTCATATTCTCTACATCCGGGAGATTCTGAGGCTGCTGAATGACGAGGAAGAGCAGGTGAGCTCGCACAGGTTGACTGCCCATTCACGAGTGAGTGGGAGCGCGTCTGCTCTCAATGGCAGACGACACTTCCGACACGAAGTGATGTTGCCAACAATTCATAAAAGAGCAGCGAAATCCCTCCTCGCAGTTGATTCTTTTTTAACGTGTAACTTTTTTCGCCTCATTTTTTCCCCGCTCTTAGACTTCGCACCTCGACTTCAAGATTCTGTTGAATATAATAAAAAAAATAATAATAAATACCCCCTCAAGCAGCTGCTTGCCACAGAGGTCTGAGAGGAGCCTGTCAGTTTATATGCCATAGTAGAAGATCTGAGAGGATGGCAGGACCTCAACAGAAAAACGACACATACAACCATGCCTTACCCGGGGCTCGAACCCAGGTCCCTTAGATCAGTAGCCAAGGGCGCTATGGAATGTAAACTGAATCCATTTTTGAGTTTTAAACAAAAAGTTTGAATGCTGATAACGAATTTCTTGCATTTATTTTAGCATTCATTACTAGAAATGTGTAAAGTAGTTGCTTGCCAGAGAGGTCTGCAACAGAAAGTCGACAGAGAAAAGGACGCCTCGTGATTCAGGGGCCCCTTTGATCAACCCTCCTAAGACCACTTGACCATCGGTACAGTCGTTGCAAATCAGTGGCTTACTATCATAAATATAAACAAATAAAAAACCTCAAGCAGCTGCTTGCCACAGAAGTCTGAAAGGAGTTTGTCAGTTTACTACGCCGTAGAGAGATCGGTGAGGAAAGCGCCACCTCAGCAGAAAGACAACGAAAACTTCCATGTCTTACCGTTGGTAAGATATGAATGTATATACTATGATATGACACTATGATTGCGGGGGGGGGGGGGGATAACGAAAATTTGCCAACTGAAAAAATAACAATTACAATAATTTGATTACATATCTACTGTCACTAAAGTACAGTCGCTCAAAAAAGTATCCGAACACCATGGTTGATTACAGAATTCAGAAAAAATATCTGGCAACGATTTTGTTTAGAAATTAGTGATCTGGCAACCTTCGTGTCACGTGATTACAGAATTCAGGAAAAATATCTGAAGCGTGTACAGCAACTGTACACGCTCCAGTTGCCGTTCACAGCAAACTGGAGCGTGTGCAGTTACTGCACACGCTCCAGTTTGCTGTGAACGGTAACTGCACACGCTCAATATTTCCGTGAGTGAGCCCACACGATCTGGTATCAAAATAATATGACCACCTACAGTCGCTCAAAAAAACGTCCGAACACTATGGTTGATTACAGAATTCAGAAAAATATCTGGCAACGATTTTTTTAGAAATTAGTGATCTGGAAATCGTGTCACGTGACACGAAGGTGCCAGATCACTAATTTCTAAAAAACAAATCGTTGCCAGATATTTTTTCTGAATTCTGTAATCCACCAGAGCGTTCGGATACTTTTTTGAGCGACTGTAGGTGGTCATATTATTTTGATACTATATCGTGTGGGCTCACTCACGGATTTGGGTTAGGTTGTTTTACCTTTGAGCGGCACTTTTTTGCACACCATGGGCTAAATGGCCAGGTCACATGGACCCCGAAGGCTCAGAGAAGGTTGGGGGAGGGGACCCACTGGAACAGCTGTTGGGAGACAGATGGTAGCCTCCCGTCAAGGCCATCCAGCGTGTTCTTTAACGTGCACAGGGTATGGCTCTCCCACACACGGAGCCACGGCTTAACGTCCCATCCGACGGACGGCAGCCTTTCCAAGCCCATCGGTGTCCCCTACTGACCGTGGGCAGGGCGGGGAATTTTGCGGAGATAAATCTCAACGCTGCTCACTCACGGAAATATTGAGTGTGTACAGTTGCTGTACACGCTCCAGATATTTTTCCTGAATTCTGTAATCACGTGACACGAAGGTTGCCAGATCACTAATTTCTAAAAAAATCGTTGCCAGATATTTTTTCTGAATTATGTAATCAACCATAGTGTTCAGATACTTTTTTGAGCGACTGTACCCAGAATTTCTTTCAGTGGAGGCGGGGGCTTCCGTCGATTTTTGGTTTTTGCCAAGTGCCTCGATTTTGCAACCTTGCCATGATTTTACGAAAAATAAAAGCTATTTTATTCCCTTTCCTACATTTACCGAATTCCCGTCGAATTTTGTCAACTATACAAGATTTTGCCAAGTTTTCCGGATTGTACCAACTTTCCTTTTATTTCACCAAACCTATCCCATTCTTCACAACTAACCTATATTTTACCAAATGGCTTCAAATTTTGCCAACTGTCTTAGATTTTACAAAGTTTTCGCGATTGCGCCAAGTACTGAATTTCACAAAACGAATCCCACTTTAATCCGTCTTCCTGTTGCTTTTTAGAGGCGGGGGTGGCTCAGTCGGTAGCGCGCCAGGCTCGTAATCTACAGTTCGAAGGTTCGAGTCCAAGCTGGGTCAGCGTTGAGATTTATCTCCGCAAAATTTCCCCGCCCTGCGTACGGTCAGTAGGGGACACCGATGGGCTTGGAAAGGCCGCCGTCCGTCGAATGGGACGTTAAGCCGTGGCCCGGTGTGCGGGAGAGCCATACCCTGTGCACGTTAAAGAACACGCTAGATGGCCTTGATGGGTGGCTACCATCTGTCTCCCAACAGCTGTTCCTGTGGGTCCCCTCCCCCAACCTTCTCTGAGCCTTCGGGGTCCTTGTGGCCTGGCCATTTAGCCCATGGTGTGCAAAAAAGTGCCGCTCAGAGGTAAAACAATCCAATCCTGTTGCTTTTTTATTCGACATTTGTCGTTTGTGGATTTCACAAGAAGTTGTTCCGCCGTATTTTTCGAACGCGGTGGAGAAACTGGATGATTTGTGTGTCAAACGAAAGCTGATGACCCGAAAAGTGTCATAGGCTTTATAAAATTGACTCCCCAATACTTTCTTCCCTACCTAAAAAAAGGGAAAATAAGAAAACAATTCTTCGCCAATATCTCCAGAACGGGAGAGCCGAAAGTAACGAGCTCTACGTCAAATGAGAGCTTTTCACGCGGGGAATGTCATAGGCTATAAAAAACTGACCCCCCCCCTCCCCCTTTCTTTCGTACCTCACCTGAAAAGGGGGATTATGTGAAAACTTTCATTGTCCCTATATCTCCAAAAAACGAGTGCGGAAAGTAACAAGCTAGGTGTCACCTTGAAACCTTGTGATCAGACGAGTGTCATAAGCCATAAAAAATTACACCCCCCGCATTCTTCCCCCCCTACAAATGGGAACTGTGAAAGTTGTTCTGTTATATCTTGCGAATGCGAGGGCCTACAGTTACTAGTTAAATGTCGAATGAAAACTCGCATAATGACCTCCGTAAACTATTACGAATCTTGTCCCCACTATTCCACCGCTGACAAAAAAAGGGAGGGGGCGGCTTTTCGCGGGGTTGGATTTTAACGAATCATATCCCAAATCAAAGCTTGGGACGTCTCCAATGTCATAGGCTAGCAGGGGGGGGGGGGGGAAATGTGGTCGATGTTTATGAAAATCAAATGAAAGTTTTTGAAGGTAATATGTTTAGTGACAAAAAATAAATAAAAAAATTAAAAAAAAAATACCTAAAATCCTAAAAAGTAGAAAATCAACCAAAAGCATATCGATGGTGCAAGCAGTCACTGAATTTCTGTTCACTTCAAAGGAAAAGAGGGCGCTGATTTACTTACTCGACAAGATTGCTGGCGCCCTCTTTTCCTTTGAAGTGAATACGAACTCGGTGACTGATTGCATCATCGATATGCTTTAAATTTATTTTCTACTTTTTAGCGCCCATTATAGGAAAATGTGAGTTCAAAAATTAAAAAATACCTAACTCGCCAATATTTTACCAAGTGGCTCCATAATTTTACAGAAAAATTCCAATTTTTTACATGTCACCTGATTTTACCAAGTCGCTTCGAATTTTGCGAACTATCCTAGATTTTGCCAACTCCCGAAGATTTTTAAAAGAATACTCGATTTTCCCAACTCTCCTTAATTTCAGAAAACCAATCTCAATTTTTACAATTCGCCTGTATTTTACCAAGTGGGTTCGAATTTTGCCACTTTGCCACTCGCCATAATTTTACAGAAGAAAATCCCAATTTTTACATCTCACCTGAATTTTGCAAAGTCACTCCGAATTTTAACAACTCCCAAAGATTTGCCAACTCTCCTAGATTTTGCCAAGATGCCTCGATTTTGAAACCCAAGATTTTGCCAAGATTGCTCGATTTTAACACCTTAGATTTTGCCAAGATGCCTCGATTTTGACACCCTAGCGTTTGCCAAGATGCCTCGATTTTAACACCCTAGATTTTGCCAAGATGCCTCGATTTTGACACCCTAAATTTTGCCAAGATGCCTCGATTTTGACACCCTAGATTTTGCCAAGTTGCCTCGATTTTGACGCCCTAAATTTTGCCAAGATGCCTCGATTTTGACACCCAAGATTTTGCCAAGATTGCTCGATTTTAACACTCTAGATTTTTCCAAGTGCCTCGATTTTGACACCCTAGATTTTGCCAAGATGCCTCGATTTTGACACCGTAGATTTTGCCAAGATGCCTCGATTTTGACACCCTAGATTTTGCCAAGATGCCTCGATTTTGGTACCCTAGGTTTTGCCAAGATGTCTCGATTTTGATACCCTAGATTTTGCCAAGATGCCTCGATTTTGACACCCAAGATTTTGCCAAGATTGCTCGATTTTGACACCCTAGATTTTGCCGAGATCCCTCGATTTTGACACCTTAGATTTTGCCAACATGCCCCGATTTTGACACCCTAGATTTTGCCAAGTTGTCTAGATTTTGCTAACTCGCTTTAGTTACGGGGAAAAAAAAATCCCAATTTTCACAACTCATCTGGATTTTTCAAAATCGCTTCGAATTTCGCTGATTTCCTTTGGGTTGGGGGAGCCTCCCTTCCATAGCCACACCCCTCGATCTGGGTTCGAGTCCCATATCCCTATAATCTAGCTTTCTAGTTTCTTCTAGCGCTAATCACTCAGCACAACCTTTTCAAATATTAATATAAACCACCATGACAACATAATTGAAGTTTCTATTTCAGCGTGTGAATTATTCTTATAAAAAAAAGTAATCATTTCTTCTTAAATATTCCAATAAATTGTACTCTGTTATGAAACACAAATAACAATAAAGGTACAAATGATGTAATATTTCCTAATTAAATGTTTCATTTTTTTATAAATAAATTTACTGTTTCAAATTTTGATGAATGAATGATACGAATCCTGCTCCTGAGAGGATCTTTGAAGGATCGAGTCATAAGAATATCTTCCCCCTGTGAGGATGGAAAAGGTTTTAAATCCTACAAACCTGAAACCTTTTCAGTCTTCAAGATCAGCGAATGAAGAGCCCGCAGTTGTCTAGTTGAGAGAATTCGTCTTCTGTAGGAAATGTAGGCCAGACCGGAACCGCGGCCCACTTGCTCCCCAACTGCTACCTGACACCACCCCGTGCACGCCTTGCCGTGAAAGTAGGCTACGGAGAGAGTCCCCTCCCTTCCCTTAAGTCTCCGCTGCTGTTAACGATGGTGAGAAAGTTTTGAAATTTAGAGACTGTTGGGCCAACGCTTCAACCCTAATCACAAGAAGTCTTCTGCACAGAGCGGCTGCGTCTTATATACGGGGATCTTATTCGGATTCATTTTCAAATCTCAATTTCTATATCGGTTGAATTATTATTATTAAATTGTGCTACAAAATAGGGAAACTATAAAACGTTGCATTTCATTATAATTCGTTTCAATATTTTGATTTGAATTCAAATCTCTTATTAATGTTGGGAATGGGTTGATTTATTACTATTTGCATATGTATTGTATAGGGTTGGGGTTGTTTTACCTCTGAGCGGCGCTTTTTTGTACACAGTGGGCTAAATGGCCAGGTCACAAGGACCCCGAGGGCTCAGAGAAGGTTGGGGGAGGGGACTCACTGGAATAGTTATTGGGAGACAGATGGTGGTCTTCCGTCAAGGCCATCCAATGTGTTCTTCAACGTGCACAAGGTATGGCTCTCTGCACACTTGGGGACACGGCTTGATGCCCTATGCGACGGACGGCGGTCTTCCCAAGCTCATTGGTGTTCCCTTTCTCACCGAGAGAAGAGGTAGCGGAGATAAATCTGACAGCATGCGCAAATGGGAATCGAACCTGGAATCGTAATCGGCATGATTACGATCTAGCTCCTGAGGATCCTTCTTGTGTCGAGCGATTACGGCTGAAAATGGTGAATCTTTTTGGAAGATGGGGATCGGGGAATCGGCTGCGAAAATCTTGATGACGGAAGAGAATCGAATTCGAAGACGATTTGCAAATCTCTCCTCTGGAGGAAATCGTTTGCATGGCCACTGATTGGCTAGAAGGAAGTTGTAAACACAGGGGGGGGGGGGGCGAATAACAGATGTTTTGGAAATGCTATCGGAGTGTCTTGTTCAGTGTTTGCATTTGTTCCCTCTTTTCGAAACATTCGCGTGAGAATGGATTCGGTTTCACACGTGAGCAGCTGAATCGTCTGCGATCGTTTCCTCCTCGCGCTGAATGAAAACGTCTGCCGAAGAGGAAAGCGAAATCGCGAAAAGGATCAGCTGACACGGAAACCTCACGAGGAAATGTTAACGGTCAACAGACGCAATCAACATGCAGAGGCAGACGAGGACCTTTCGACGAGTTTTTCACCTCCAGGGGTCGCTGCTAATAAACCACGTTGCCAGATGAAAAACAACAACTTGTCCCTCGTACCGATGGAGAAAGAAAATGAAACGCATTTTGGCACTTTTCCAAAGGGAGGAAAAAAAGGTGTTTATTGTTCATCAGAAAGTTAAATGATCGTCAAAAGGGACGAGTTACAATTTATTCATCAAAACCTTATTTTCTAGTTTTTTTTCAATTCCCAGTTTTGACGTCGTCTTCCTCTTTCTGTTGTTTCGTTTTCCATCTGAATTCTTCATTCAGGAAAACTTCAGATGCAAATTTCGTTGCCAAACACTTTAGTGTAAATATAGTGACCTTTGAAAATAGGTGAAGGTGATTTCAATTATGGGTTTGTGAATCCCTTGCTACGTGATTATACGGCCAGAGATAAATGTTTTACAATAGGATTATTTTATGGTCCGAGATTTGTGTACCAAGAACTGGAAATAAAGAAAATGGAAATTTAATTTCGTGAAGCCTCAAAACGGTTTCTCTTTTAAAATCTCTCTCTGTTCAATGGGGGCGGGGGTGGCTCAGTCGGTAGCGCGCCAGGCTCGTAATCTGTAGTTCCCAGGTTCGAGTCCCAGCTGGGTCAGCGTTGAGAATTATCTGCGAAAAATTCCCCCGCCCTGCCCACGGTCAGTAGGGGACACCGATGGGCTTGGAAAGGCCGCCGTCCGTCGGATGGGACGTTAAGCCGTGGCCCCGTGTGCGGGAGAGCCATACCCTGTGCACGTTAAAGAACACGCTGGATGGCCTTGACGGGAGGCTACCATCTGTCTCCCAACAGCTGTTCCAGTGGGTCCCCTCCCCCAACCTTCTCTGAGCCTTCGGGGTCCATGTGACCTGGCCATTTAGCCCATGGTGTGCAAAAAAGTGCCGCTCAGAGGTAAAACAACCCAACCCAACTCTGTTCAATAGAGGAAAGCGAAACTCTCTCACCATGAGACGAGGGATTCACATCGTTCTGGATTTTTTTTTAAAAAAGCTTCTCTTAAAGTTATTTTAGTTATTTATATTTCATTAGAATTAAATTCATGCACGAACTTTAAAAATTGTCTAAGATAATATAAAACCATTTTTTACGTGTGTTTTTTTTAAACAAAATATGCATATTTGCTTTACAAATGTGTAATTCTTTGTTTCAACAAAAGTTTTTCAGCTTTTTTAAAATTTTTACTTTAAAAAATTGCAATTACTGTTCTCTGATATGAAATTAGTTTCGCATTCATATTAAATTAGCTTTAAATTAATTTACGTTATGAACGCAGCCAGAAAATTAACTCTTGTGTCTGTTTAAGTATCAGATTTAAGCCCTGCACGACTTGGTAAATTATACTCCTACCTTACTAAAAAATGCGTGCTTGATTTTTTTATGGTTTTTTTTCAGACCGAAGAACAAACTTGTTTATTCTCATTTTTCATCTTCAGTTTTCAATTGTTAAAATATTTGCTTCGGCAGAGGGCGCCTCGAAATCACAACAGGAAATGCGCGCATGATTCTGAATAGTTCCAGCGTTATAGATATGAACACTGAAATCAGCTTTTGCATATTTTAGATTATTCTTATTTCATTCTCCTTACTAAAATATACCCAATTCTGTTTTTACACCGGAGATAGGTTCCCGAAAAATTCGTGCAAAAAAAAAACCGTGTAAAAAAAAGTACAGTGAATATAAAAAAAATAAGAGATTGGTTCCAGATGTGAAAACCCAGTACAAAAAATAAGTTGTTTTCAAACAAATCATATCAAAATCTTTAATTAAATCTTTATTTGATTTTTATTAATCTAAACACATTTTTTATTTTATAAACTTATAAATATGATTATATCATACATAAAATAAATTATCCTTCATAAAGAAAATATGTCACTAATTCAAAAATACAAAAGTGCAAAATAATATCACCTGCATATGCTTATTAACTAGATTTTATTCGTTGTCAATCTCTGACAATAGACGCATGCGTTTGAGTAAGACTGGTATTAAATCACCTTCATAGCTTGAAAACTTCAAAAAACGAAACAAAAATTTTTTCGATTTCTTCTATTAAACATCTAAACACTTCTAACTTTAAACACGAAATGAGAGACCAAGACTAACATATGTATTGAAGATAAAAATTGAGGGGAATTCCCGGAACTCAATGTTGCCACTTTATTCCGAATGAAGTAGGTTTTGTAAAATTTTTCCATAAAATAGAGAATAAATTAGAGAAAACTTGTTGTCTAGTTATGTTAGTGTAGTTTTTAAATTAGGGGATTTTAGTGCACAAAATGTGTATCTATAATACATTTTCAAAGTTAAATCTACTTCGAAAAATGTGACAATAAGAGCGGCATCTTTGTTATAAATGTAAATTCTAGGAATTCTTTCTTGAATAGGAATATTTTTTCAGAATTAAATTCAAATGGAGATTTTTAAAAAGGCGCCCTTTGAACCGTGTTAAATCAAAATAAATCGTGTAAAAAGAGAATTGGAATTTTTTCTAAACCGTGTTAAATCAAAATCGTGTAAAAACAGAAAAAAATGGAGATTAAAGAATCTCCATTTTATGTTAATGGGAATCTAACTTCGAAGCTTCTTAAAAACTTTTAAATATGCAAAAAATAGAAAAATGTGATTGAAGATAAATGAAAGATCAGATTCGAATCTATTCAAATCTCGATTTTTCACAATATTCGTTCAAAGAGTTGTGGAAGCTGCAGTATTTAAAAATAATAATGCGTGTAAGAATTTAGCTCAGATATTAATTAAAATTTAAATAATAAGTGTTGTTTCAAACCATTTAAATAATTAATATATTAACAGTTTCTGTGGAAAAAATTATTTTGCCAATGGTTGATTACTCAATATATATTTTAGAAGTTTGCGTAATGATTATTTCTACATTGGACAATTGCGAATTATTTTCACAGAAGAAAAATAATTGTTGAATATTCGAGCTTCCATAACTCTTTAAATGCCGAAAGAATATTGTTGAAAAATCGAGATTTAAATAGATTGGATTGCGATCTTTATTTTATCTTCAGTCACATTTTTTCATTAAATGCATATTTTAGATGTTGCAGAACTTCGAAGTTCAATTCCCATTCGCACAATATTGAAATTCCGTAATATTTTTGTAGTACAGTGTCTTTAGCCACTTCAAGAAACGTCTTTAAAAATAATACCGCCTCGAGCAACGGCTTGCCACAGAGGTCTGTCAACTTATACGCTATACAGAAAGTCTGTGAGGTTGGCCAGACCTCTGCAGAAAGACAACACACGCAGGACTCGAACCAGATCCTTTGGATAAGAGACCTCAGAGAAACATCTTAACAGTTAGTACAGTAGCTCCAAAAAGTATCCGAACATTATGGTTGATTACAGAATTCAGAAAAAATATCTGACAACGATTTTTTTAGAAATTAGTGATCTGGCAACCTTCGTGTCACGTGATTACAGAATTCAGGAAAAATATCTGGAGCGTGTACAGCAACTGTACACGCTCCAGTTACCGTTCACAGCAAACTGGAGCGTGCTGTGAACGGTAACTGCACACCCTCAATATTTCCGTGAGTGAGCCCACACGATCTAGTATCAAAATAATATGACCACCTACAGTCGCTCAAAAAAGTATCCTAGACTATGAACAGAATTCAGAAAAAAAATCTGGCAACGATATTTTTTAGAAATTAGTGATCTGGCAACCGTGACGATTTTTTTTAGAAATTAGTGATCTGGCAACCGTGACACGAAGGTTACCAGATCACTAATTTCTAAAAAAAAATCGTTGCCAGATTTTTTTTCTGAATTCTGTACATAGTCTTCGGATACTTTTTTGAGTGATTGTACTTACACTCACTGAAGAGGAAGATTTATTAAAGAGTTGTGTTGATTTTTTGAAGGTCACGTGACGCCCAGTGGGGAAAATTAAACCGAGACACATCCTTGTTCTGAAATCGACATTTTCTCATTTTTTGAGAAATCGCTTGCCTCTGGGCGATGTTTATAACTGTCCTCTTACAAAAAACACCTGATTGCTTCTGAAGTGATGATAAATCTTCATCTGATGATGATGACGGCGACAAATGGCTGAATCTACTTTTGTTGTTGGAGACGATGCTGTGTGGGAGGGACACGGACCATTCCTATTGAGATGATTGGCAGGGAGGGACGGATTGGAAAGGGGCGAACTCTGCACACCGATCATTCCTATTGAGATGATTGGCAGGGAGGGACGCGAATCAGCAATTCAAGAAAGGAATGCCTAAACTAAATGCAGTTTGCATTAACACGCATCGAAACTCAAACTAAATGCTTACAGAGATTACTCCTGACCTTCTGACGATGCGCGTGCCGAGGTCACGGTCCAAAGAGTTTCGGTTTGAACCCAGAGCAAAGAACCGATCATTCCTATTGAGATGATTGGCAGGGAGGGACACCGATCATTCCTATTGAGATGATTGGCAGGGAGGGACGGATTGGAAAGGGGCGAACTCTGCACACCGATCATTCCTATTGAGATGATTGGCAGGGAGGGACACCGATCATTCCTATTGAGATGATTGGCAGGGAGGGACGCGAATCAGCAATTCAAGAAAGCAATGCCCAAACTAAATGCAGTTTGTATTAACACGCATCGAAACTCAAACTAAATGCTTACAGAGATTACTCCTGACCTTCTGACGATGCGCGTGCCGAGGTCACGGTCCAAAGAGTTTCGGTTTGAACCCAGAGCAAAGAACCGATCATTCCTATTGAGATGATTGGCAGGGAGGGACACCGATCATTCCTATTGAGATGATTGGTAGGGAGGGACGGATTGGAAAGGGGCGAACTCTGCACACCGATCATTCCTATTGAGATGATTGGCAGGGAGGGACGGATTGGAAAGGGGCGAACTCTGCACACCGATCATTCCTATTGAGATGATTGGCAGGGAGGGACACCGATCATTCCTATTGAGATGATTGGCAGGGAGGGACGGATTTAAAAGTGGCGAACTCTGCACACCGATCATTCCTATTGAGATGATTGGCAGGGAGGGACACCGATCATTCCTATTGAGATGATTGGCAGGGAGGGACGCGAATCAGTAATTCAAGAAAGGAATGCCTAAACTAAATGCAGTTTGCATTAACACGCATCGAAACTCAAACTAAATGCTTACAGAGATTACTCCTGACCTTCTGACGATGCGCGTGCCGAGGTCACGGTCCAAAGAGTTTCGGTCTGAACCCAGAGCAAAGAAAGGAAGTTGCTGTTGCCCTTGACAACAGATTTATTCCTTCATTTGAAAGCCTTCATCCATTGGTGACAGGATAACAGGATCATCTGATCGACATCAAATCTCGAAATGAAAGTAAACAAGATTTTCGTTAATAAGTCAACTGCAGACGACGAAATCAAATTTTTAAAACGATAAGAATCGAGATGATGTTTTGCAGCAGAAAGTGGTAAAAGTAACTGGGTTCGAATACTATATATAAAGCGTGAATGCTTTTTCTTTTCGCTGAGGTCTCACTTTCCTCAAAGATCTCCTCTAAAACTGTCATGTTTCTGTTGCTAAGAGACCGTTTCCGGGAGATTCTTATAATAAAACTGACATAAGAGTGGTTATAATGATAATTTATTCTATGCGGGGTGTTCCAGTAAAGACAAGGTACAGTCGCTCAAAAAAGTATCCGAACACTACGGTTGATTACAGAATTCAGAAAAAAATATCTGGCAACGATTCTTTTAGAAAATAGTGATCTGGCAACCTTCGTGTCACGTGATTACAGAATTCAGAAAAAATATCTGGCAACGATTCTTTTAGAAAATAGTGATCTGGCAACCTTCGTGTCACGTGATTACAGAATTCAGGAAAATTATCTAAAGCGTGTGCAGTAACTGCACACGCTCAATATTTCCGTGAGTGAGCCCACACGATCTAGTATCAAAATAATATGACCACCTACAGTCGATCAAAAAAGTATCCGAACACTATGGTTGATTACATAATTCAGAAAGAATATCTGGCAACGATTTTTTTAGAAATTAGTGATCTGGCAACCTTCGTGTCACGTCACACGAAGGTAGCCAGATCACTAATTTCAAAAAGAAATCGTTGCCAGATATTTTTTCTGAATTCTGCAATCAACTATAGTGTTCGGATATTTTGTTGAGCGACTGTATAGAATTGTATGACATCATCATCCCCCCCCCCAGGAAAAAAAAATGCCGAAACTTCGCCCCGTTCTGCTTCCTAATGAAATTTCGTCTTAATTTCAAAATCGGATTCTGCTTCAGCACCTGTCTTGGCGATGTACGGCCACTTTCGTCCTTCCGTCGTCCTTCCTTCGCCTTCGCAGCAACGTCACGCCGAGCGACACTGGATCCCTTTCAGCCAGAGTGACGCCGCGCGCCAGGCGACCATTTACTAAGTGCTGTGTGCACCCTTCTGAACGTGCTCTATTAATAAGGCTACAGCTCGTACAGCTCCCCTGCTGCGGATCCGGGGCAGGGCTCAACCAGCCTAATCGCCAACCGAGCAGGGGGACGACAGGCGGGGATGGCGACAGGTCAAAGGTGAAGGCCTCGGCACGGGACAGAGGGCGAGCAGCCGAATTCCGAGTTGAAACCGGGCTTCATCGTCGGTCAGCCGCGCGCCGCCGCAGTGAGTGAACTGGCGTAAGTTGGCAACAATTCGATGACGCAGAGTCAGTTAGTCACTGATCGGCTGATGCCGCACACACTCGCGAGCTCATCGGGCTGCAGGGCACACGCGCTTCTTGCGTCATCGGAGCTCGCCGAGAGGCCGTGCTCACCGCCAGATCAGCTGAATCATTTGCCGCCACGAGACGAATCGCTCTAGGGCACGTGACTATTCCTTCTGACTCACATCTTGGACGAAGCCTAGAGTGACGATTCTTAACAACGAAGGAAAATTATTTTATTATTTTGGCGCGCATTTCTCGGTCTAAAGAGAAATTCCTTTTGAAAGAGGAGGAGAGTCGTCCGTCAACTTCAGCTATTGGCTGACGAAGCCAACAGGTGTTTTATTGTTATCGTAACGTAATCACGTGGGCCAATTACGGTAGAAATAATTGCGCTCGAGGATGCTCACGAGATATGGAGGAAACCGCCAATCGGAAGTCGCGAATCGGAACATGCCTCGAAGGATGCGATTTCATCTCTTTACATTAAATGGCATTAAACGAGATTGCTCCTCTGCTGAGAACCATTAATTAGAGCCGTCCGATGGCCGAATGGTTAGCGCGCTTGGCTACTGATCTAAGGGACCTGGGTTCGAGCCCCGGATAAGGCATGGCTGTTTGTGTCGTGGGGGCGGGGGTGGCTCAGTCGGAAGCGCGTCAGGCTCGTAATCTGTAGTTCCCAGGTTCGAGTCCCAGCTGGGTCAGATTTGAGATTTATCTCCGCAAAATTCCCCGCTCTGCCCACGGTCAGTAGGGGACACCGATGGTCTTGGAAAGGTCGCCGTCCGTCAGATGGGACGTTAAGCCGTGGCCCCGTGTGCGGGAGAGACATACCCTGTGCACGTTAAAGAACACGCTAGTTGGCCTTGACGGGAGGCTACCATCTGTCTCCCAACAGCTGTTCCAATGGGTCCCCTCCCCCAACCTTCTCTGAGCCTTCGGGGTGCATGTGACCTGGCCATTTAGCCCATTGTGTGCAAAAAAAGTGCCGCTCAGAGGTAAAACAACCCAACCCATTAATTAGATGGGATGTAACATCGGATTAAAGCCTCTAGCTGTAAGAGGAAGCTTTCCCTCAGAGCACTCGGATATGAAATCCTTCATTGGATATAATAATTATCTCAAATATGAAAGACGATTATCACAGAATATAGTAGTGGATCAAATTCTTTTTTAGAAACATCTTTGCTGATTCCTCTGATTCTGAATCTGTCAGATTGTTTCTTAGATTTCTCACCAGGGATCAAAAGTGGAGAGGAAGCAACGGCGCTTCCGGTTCGTCACGAGCATCGGTAATATCGTTTCCGTTTGGGCAGAAATTTAATAATGCCGATACAATCACTGCCAACAGATTCTTAGAGAGATAAATTGAAAGGAAGTTCCTATCTGCAAAGGATGTCAGTTTAACAATACTTTATTCGTACCACTGGAGAAGGGGTTCTCAACGTGGGGTACGAGGTAAAAGTTTTTGGGGGTGCGCCGTGAGAGCTCAAAAGCCTCAAGATCTAATAACAAAGTTTTATTCCCATTCTTATTATTAACTATAGTTTTATCTATCTATACAAGGGGTACGCCAGTTACATACATATCTCCAGAGGGTACAGTCGCTCAAAAAAATATCCGAACACGATGGTTGATTACAGAATTCAGAAAAAATATCTGGCAACGATTTTTTTTTAGGAATTAGTGATCTGGCAACCTTCGTGTCACGTGATTACAGAATTCAGGAAAAATATCTGGTAACTGGACGTAAAAACATTCAGTTACCAGACTGGACGTCTGGTAACTGAATGGTAACTGGAGCGTGTACAGCAACTGTACACGCTCCAGTTACCGTTCACAGCAAACTGGAGCGTGTGCAGTTACTGCACACGCTCCAGTGTGCTGTGAACGGTAACTGCACACGCTCAATATTTCCGTGAGTGAGTCCACACGATCTAGTATCAAAATAACATGACCACCTACAGTCGCTCAAAAAAGTATCCGAACACTACGGTTGATTACAGAATTCAGAAAAAATATCTGGCAACGTTTGTTTTATAAATTAGTGATCTGGCAACCTTCGTGTCAGGTTATTTTTTTTGGGGGGGGGGGCGACTGTACTTTGAAGGAATGTACAAAAGAAATTTTGATTAATACACGAAAATGAGCATTGTTATTGGGCGCTATGAAGCCGCAAAATCGTTTGGCATTTAAAGGTGTTTGGTCAAAAAAAATTGGAAGGAACGGGCCAGATTCAGTATATTAATTTGTTTGGTTTACGAACAGTTTATGAGTTCCAATGTAAAGAAATGAAGATACGAAGAAAAGTCTGCTAAGGCCTTTTTTATGGTCTGGTGATGTCTGATAAGACATCCCATTCACTTTTCCAATTGCTTCTCTCCACTTTGATCCACTTCGATCCACTTTAGCATCAAAATTATCACGAAGTGCCTTTTTCAGGGTTGTTGTTGGGTTGGGTTGTTTTACCTCTGAGCGGCACTTTTTTGCACACCATGGGCTAAATGGCCAGGTCACATGGACCCCGAAGGCTCAGAGAAGGTTGGGGGAGGGGACCCACTGAAACAGCTGTTGGGAGACAGATGGTAGCCTCCCGTCAAGGCCATCCAGCGTGTTCTTTAACGTGCACAGGGTATGGCTCTCCCGCACACGGGGCCACGGCTTAACATCCCATCCGACGGACGGCGGCCTTTCCAAGCCCATCGGTGTCCCCTACTGACCGTGGGCAGGGCGAGGAATTTTTGCGGAGATAAATCTCAACGCTGACCCAGCTGGGACTCGAACCTAGGAACTACAGATTACGAGCCTGGCGCGCTACCGACTGAGCCACCCCCGCCCCGCCTTTTTCAGCGATTTGATATTTGATGAGAAGACTCACTGAGGACTAACAGAAGTAGGAGGAAACTCCGAACAAATAACCAAACGAATCGGCTTAAAGAGATCCCCGAGCCCTTCTACGTAACTGACATCACCTGTTCGTTGTGTAGCTATTTCCTCCCACTGGGTTCCGAGGGCATTTCCCAAATGACGTCATCTTCCGACGGAAGAGGAACAGATTTTAGGAACTTCTCTCGATGAATGGCATCGGAATGGCATCACCTTCCGATTGGCGGGGGAAAGACCCCCACTGTGACGTCAACCGACGACTCAGCCGTCTTGTTTCTCCCTTTCCGTAACGGAACCGCAGAGGACCGGTTCCTGTCGCTCCGATCTCCGTACGGGCAATAACGCTGACTGCTGCTGCACGTGAAGACATCGAATGGCCTGATTTTTGGATCCCGTATACCAAATAGGGAATAATTATCGCATCAGCCCTCTTGCTGGTCGGATTATTTTAATTCCTCTTCATAGATACAGAATGTTTTCAGAAAGAGATCAACATAGCTGCTGATTATTTCGAATCCTGCCACGCCAAGCGCAAAGCAGAGGACGACGGTGAAGTTGAAATCACAATATCTCTTTCGGGATGAAATATTCAGAAACTAAACGCTCAAAACATTCTATGTACTTACAAGACGGATTCTAAGGGGGGCTATCTTCCCTTTGACAAAGCTAGTAAAGGTAATAGAGGATTCAACTTGGATATATTCCCACCATTTAAAAAAATTAAACCACTCTAAATCTGAGGGGAAAATGTTATACTGCAATGGAAATTCGACCGATTACGTCGTTTGGCAATCCCCTCTCCTCCTTTATTTATTTACTTATTTATTTTTCTAGATTGGCCCCTGAGTGCATAGATTGCGTCTGCTAGAAAAGTGGGTTCCAGAGTATTGAAGGTGTCCCCCCCCCCCCCCCCGCGCTCCTCCCTCTTCAATATTTCATCCCGAAAGAGTCATTGTGAATTACTTCACCGTTGTTCCCGCCATTGTGCTTGGTGTGGCAAGATTCGCACCATCAGCAGCCATACTGATCTCTTTCTGAAAACATTCTGTATCCATGAATATTAATTAAAATAAATCGCTCATTTTCGACTGTAAAAAGCATCAAATTATTGTTAGCCCCCCCCATAAATGTCTAAAGGAAAATTCACCTGTAATAAAAAATATTAGAAGATATTTAAAATCTAAAACCAATATCAGATGAAAGCTGATATTGAGAGAGAGATATAAAATGATCATCCTAAGTCAGGCTCATCCAACCAAAAATTTAGTAACGGGTCACTTAGGAAGAAAAACAAAACCCTTCTATTCTGCTCTATTCACTAAAGGATGAACCAGGACCTAGTGGTCCTTTTCTTCTTTGGGGCGGGGGTGGCTCAGTCGGTAGCGCGCCAGGCTCGTAGTTCCCAGGTTCGAGTCCCAGCTGGGTCAGCGTTGAGATTTATCTCCGCAAAATTCCCCGCCCTGCCCACGGTCAGCAGGGGACACCGATGGGCTTGGAAAGGCCGCCGTCCATCGGATGGGACGTTAAACCGTGACTCCGTGTGCGAGAGAGCCATACCCTGTGCACGTTAAAGAATACGCTGGATGGCCTTGACGGGAGGCTACCATATGTCTCCCAACAGCTGTTCCAGTGGGTCCCTCCCCCAACCTTTTCTGAGCCTTCGGGGTCCATGTGATTTGGCCATTTAGCCCATGGTGTGCATAAAAGTGCCGCTCAGAGGTAAAACAATCTAACGTTAAAGAACACGCTGGATGGCTTTAACGGGAGGCTACCATCTGTCTCCCAACAGCTGTTCCAGTGGGTCCCCTCCCCTAATCTTCTCTGAGCCTTCGGGGTCCATGTGACCTGGCCATTTAGCCCATGGTGTGCAAAAAAGTGCCTCTCAGAGGTAAAACAACCCAACGTTAAAGAACACGCTGGATGGCCTTGACGGGAGGCTACCATCTGTCTCCCAACAGCTGTTCCAGTGGGTCCCCTCCCCCAACCTTTTCTGAGCCTTCGGGGTCCATGTGACCTGGCCATTTAGCCCATGGTGTGCAAAAAAGTGCCGCTCAGAGGTAAAACAACCCAACCCAACCTCCCATGACAAAGACAAGTGTGCCACTGAATCCGATAATCGTCTGTCCATTACGGCAGCCATCTTCTGCTGATAAAGAAATATCTGCAGTTAATCATCTTACACGCATCGACAAATATTTTCTTGGAGAAACTTTCAGAAGAAATAAAATTTATATTCCGTTCAAGTCACTGGATGATTATGTAACAAATTTTAAATGAAATTTAACTCCTCCTATATAGTGCCACCTAATTACACGTTACGGAACACTTTTTTTTTTTCAGCAGAGTGCATTTTTCTATTTTTTTCCGAGCACGAGGGAGTGGTTCCTCCAGTAGAGCGCCAGACTCGTAATCTGCAGTTCCCAGGTTCGAGTCCCAACTGTTCCAAGTGTAGAGAATTCTCTCCATTAATCTGGACCCTGCCTTCGGTGAGGAAGGGGACGACGACGCGGTTTCGAAATGCCGCCCTCCTTCAGATGCGTCGTTTAGCCATGGCCTCGTGTGTGCGACAAGCAGTCGGCAGACGTCGAATTTTCGACGCTTATTCAAAGATCAAATATATTAATTATTCGACAGTTGCAGCTTCTATTGTTAACGGACACGCTGAATGACCTTGGCGGGAGGTTTCCGTCTGTCCACTCGATGCCCCCTCTCCCCAACGTTATCTGAGCCCTTGGTGGTCCTTGTGACCTGGCATTTAGCCAACTGTGTGCACGAAATCGCCGCTCAGCGGTAAACTATTCAACTCTCTTTTTGTAAAGAGCCACAACAAAGTGAGTGTGAAGGCAATTGCAGTTCACTGTAAGTGATAAAATGCAATTCATTAATTTCACTCTCGTCACATCAGAAAACATTGCTCTGAAATAAATGCAACACTGAAATAAATAAAAAAGTAAATACCCCCTCAAGCAGCTGCTTGCCACAGAGGTCTGACAGGAGCCTGTCGGTTTATATGCCAAAGTAGAAGATCTGAGTGATTGGCAGGACCTCAGCAGAAAAACCACACAAACGTTCATGCCTTATCTGGGGCTCGAACCCAGGTCCCTTAGATCAGTAGCAGCGTTAGGTAATGATATCCTCCATCTCCTATGATATTCCCCATCTCCTGATGATATCCTCCATCTCCTGATATCTTCCATCTCCTGATGATATCCCACATTTCCTGATGATATCCCCCATCTCCTGATGATATCCTCCATCTCCTGATATCCTCCATCTCCTGATGATATCCTCCATCTCCTGATGATATCCCCCATCTCCTGATGATATCCTCCATCTCCTGATGATATCCCCCATCTCCTGATGATATCCTCCATCTCCTGATGATATCATCCCTCTGAGACTTCACAGGATTTATGGACTACAATAATGGAAATGACCACTGTTACGGTATTATTCAGAAATTATTCTCTCCAAACAGAGCACTATTAACTCTTCGTTTTAACTGTCTTTTTTTAAAAAATGTATTCTGGCGAAATATGTTATATATTATATATAGACGTTTACTTTTTTTCTCTCTTCCGTTTCTATTATTGCAATTTTCCGGGGGGGGGAGGTAACATTGTCCCCCATTCCACCATCTAGATTCGACTCTGCCCATTATAAGTGCACAAAAATTTCCATTGATTTGGAACTAAATGTTTTATCATCATTTGCATGTTCGCCCGGGGGTGGGGGTGGGGGGCATCATCCTCTTCGATCTTCATATTCAGCTGAAGACCACTGCCATTTTAATTCCACTCTTTCGAATGTAATAGAATTATATTTGTGATTATTTTCTGAAGGCCATCGTGGTTCCGAGAGAAAGAAAGATGGCGCTGCATGATCAACGGACGACACTCGTCACTGAAAGAGAAGCAGACGACATTCTCTTTGAATTTTCGAGAATCGAATTCGTGTCTTTTGGAACCAAAGACCAACAGTCTCATTTTGGCGACCGTAAAGCCATTTCTCTATCGGTTGGCCAGTGACGAAAACAGAAAGGGATGAAAAGGTTGGGGGAGGGGCGGGGGCAGGAGAGTGATTTACGTCTGTTGGTGCTCCGGAAACAATGCAAAGGCACTGAACGTTCCGCAACTCGAAGTCTTAAACAAAACAAATTTGCACAAAGTTTCACAGGAAGAAGAAAACAAGAACGAAAGCGCTCTTTGTTTCTTTACAACAAAGAATAAAAAATCACTGCACGCGATACAGTTCCTCGTTTACTCTCGACGACATATCGTCTGCTGTCTCGATTCCTAACTGCACTCAAGTGCAAACAGAAAATGCCAATTGTCCAAACAGATCTCTGTAGATTTTAAGAGCCATTTTTACTCAGTAAATTGCAACATATGATTGCAATTCTCTGCAAAAATAAATAGTTTTTTGAATAAACTTCGAGTTTACATGAAGATATGAAGGTCCAAAAAGGTGAATGAAAACTCACCAAAATAAGTGATGTGATGAAAGCTGACAGCAATGCAGGACTTCGAATGCTTGAGTCCTACACCCGCACACGTTAAAGAACACGCTGGATGGCCTTGACGGGAGGCTGACCCCCTTATCCCAACAGTTGTCCAGTGGGTCCCCTCACCCAACCAACCACGAAACAACGAGAGCTTCGAACTTGGACATCTGTCCCAAATAATTGATATTTAAGTAGCGAATATCATGTTTTAAAAAAATTAAAAGAGCTCGAATTTACCCCTTAAAAATGGTAGATTTTCGGCACATTCACGTGCAGAGTGGCAGTAACAATTAGATAATAATGCTACCTAACCATATTGGCAATAAATCATCAGCACGGTTCAAATTTCGAAAGTTTCATAATCAGAGACATGAATGAACTAATAGATTCCTATAATATTAAACTAATGTAGACGATAGGTACTCGCCCAGCTGCTCCGCAGTCTTAATGTCAGCGTTCTAATAGACATCACCCAGCACAAAAGGCTCAAAATTCGAAAGTACCAAAATTAGAGATATGAATAAGCAGAAGATTCCGATAATATAAAGTAGCAGACGATAGGTACAGTCGCTCAAAAAAGTATCCGAACACTACGGTTGATCAGAGAATTCAGAAAAAATATCTATAAAATATGAACGGTAACTGGAGCGTGTACAGCAACTGTACACGCTCCAGTTACCGTTCACAGCAAACTGAAGCGTGTGCAGTAACTGCACACGCTCCAGTTTGCTGTGAACGGTAACTGCACACGCTCAATATTTCCGTGAGTGAGCCCACACGATCTAGTATAAAAATAATATGACCATCTACAGTCGCTCAAAAAAACGTATCCGAACACTATGGTTGATTACAGAATTCAGGAAAAAATATCTGGCAACGATTTTTTTTTAGAAATTAGTGATCTGGCAACCTTCGTGTCACGTGACACGAAAGTTGCCAGATCGCTAATTTCTAAAAAAAATCGTTGCCAGATATTTACACATGATACGATGTCAGAATCTACTGCACAGGTGATGGAGTCTTCCGGGATGAGAACAACACGAGTATCCGTCGAACCATAAAGATTCAGGAAGGGTTCGGAGAGCATGAGAGGGAATTCCAAAAGATGTCCTGATCACATTTAAAGACTTCTTCACCTCAATTGTATCTGACAGATGTCGGATATTCTAGAGAGATGCAAAAGACAGAAAGAGAAACTGATGACCTCAGACTAAATTTCGTATTCTTGCAAAATACGTTTACTCTATGGTAGGGGTTCTCAACGTGGGGTACACGGTAAAATTTTTTGGGGTACGCCGTTCTCTGTTTGAGGCTCACATGTTTGAGGCTCGCCGTGAGAGCTCAAAAGTCGTTAGATAGTAACTAAGTCGCTAAGTTGGCAACACTGTTGAACAAAAATGTCATTTTTTGTGTTTATCGATATATGCAATTTATTCTATAGAATGCCTAGGCATTGTATATAATGCCTAAAACTAGCCGGCAATGTATGAAACGATTCATATTTCACACATTTCCTAGGCATTCTATAGAATGCCAAAAGGCAAATCGGCAAAGTATAAAATACTCCCGGCAGTGATGTTTAATGTCGCAATGCGAGTCACGTGACTCTCGACGCTCGCCTCAAACAGAGAGCCAGAGCACTCAGTCCAATTCGAATTGACCAGTAAATGTTCCCCTGGGTCCCCTATAAGCTCACCCTGATTGTCAGATCCGCCAGTCCCTAGTTTCGGTAAAAAAGAGCGCCGTAGTTGGTCACTTTGGACACCAAAAAGACACCCTTCCATTCGGAAAAGCGCCCCCTAGCGTTGTAAGAGTGTAAAAAAGGATTGCCTCAATAGGGGTCCCAAAGTTTGAGAACCCTAGCTTCCATAGAAAGAGAGTTAAGATAAAAAAAACAGATTAAAAAAAAGTCATCAAAAAACGACATATCACAAGCATCTCGGAACTCCACTGAAATAGATTTGACAAGTAGTAAAGTGAAATACGAGTATCCTAACTCGAATTGCAAACTTCGAATATTCAACACTTTACTGATTCGTTCTCACTTGGCTTTACCTCATTTGGGGCGTTTTTTATAAAGCGGACGACAGATTCATTACAGGTTATGATGTTAATATTTCTGGTGGTAGTTCAACAATGGTATTTTTCTCTTTTTGTAGAAAAATCCCGTATCTTATATTTTGTACTTCTTACATTTTCACATGCATCTTTTCAATAAAAGCCTTTTTCATACTTTGCCGAAATAGTATTTGTCATTCTATATAATGCCTAGGTATTCTATACAATGCCTAGGGAAAGTATGTAATAATTCTCATATTTCATACATTGCCTAAAAACGCCGGGTATTCTATAGAATGCCTAGGCATTCTATAGAAATAGGTATTCTATAGAATGCCTAGAATGCCTAGGTATGCTATGATAGAATGCCTAGGCATTCTATAGAATGCCGGCTTTTCATACATTGCCGGTAACATATATATATATACGTGTTATTTTATTCCCATTGTTATACTATAACTATAGTTTTATCTATCTATACAAGGGGTACGCCAGTTACATACACATTTCCAGGGGATACGTGAAGCATAAAAGGTTGAGAACCACTGATATATATCTTTTATTTTATTCCCATTGTTATACTATAACTATAGTTTTATCTATCTATACAAGGGGTAAGCCAGTTGCATACACATTTCCAGGGGGTACGTGAAGCATAAAAAATTGAGAACCACTGATATATAACATATACGTATCTTGCAAGATATATTGTTAGCCAGATATAGAGTAGCAAGAATTCTTCAGGGAACTGGACCATTTCCGAATTCTTTTTTGCAGTTTGCAAGATATAGAGTAGCCCAGAATTCTTCAGGGAACTGACCATTTCCGAATTCTATGCCACACCAAGAAGAATCAATTCTCAAGGCTAGTCGCAGTTGCTATTGAAAAACAATCCCCATTTTTTTTTGTCTAGCCATTATATCTGAAAAGATATTAAGTTTGGAGCATCCGACTAAAAAACGAGGCCTGAATCTAAAAGCACGAAGGGAGAGTGCACGTGACAACTGTTGCCATCTCAGGGCTGGGAATCTAGAGCTCTTGTCAAATCCAGATTCAGGTGAACGGAAGGAAGAGAAAAATCCCTTCTTCTAATGTTGCCATTGATGTGTAAATCAATCATCTGCTACGGCGAATGAGAATCGAACCCGATCATCAATTTCCGCAAAAAGCATTCCTTTTCATTAATTCTTTTCCTATTGCTTTCCGTTTGGCACTTTTTCTTTTCTGACTTAGCCGGATTATCGAAAGAACGTCTCTTCACCCATGGGAACAATCAGGAACAATATCGAATGAAAAGGGAAACTCTATCACGTGGAGAGTGTTACACGTTCGGTTAAAAATTTCTCCTCGTTTGGTTGCCCTTTAAACGAATAAGGAATTCCCCCCCCACCCCCTCATTTGAAGGGGGTTATTATTAAACAGAAATAAATTGATAAAAATAGATATTTATCTTTCTTTTATGAGTTTGTAAAAGCTAAAAATAAACAGTTATATCTTTACGTGGCTTCATTAAAGGGGAAAATAATATAAGAGAACGTGACAGCTCTTCTGCTCTTGCATATTAAACTGACAGACTCCTGTCAGAGCTCTGGGGCAAGCAGCTGCGTAAGAGCGTTTTTTTTTTAATTTGATAAAAAAGAAAAATTAAAACATTGGACAAATGGAATGTGCTTGCTTTTCTAGGGCATTTTATGTATGTCTGATTTGTATGTCAGACCTTCCGCTGTGGCGTATAAACTGGCAGGCTCATGTGAGACTACTGTGACAAGCAGCTGCTTGAGGGGTATTTATTTTATGGAAGGCATTTGGAAAAGGCAGCCGTCCCGTAGCCGAGTGGTTAGCACGCTTGGCTATTGATCTAAGGGACCTGGGTTCGAGCTCTGGGTAAGGCATGGCTGTTTGTATCGTTTTTCTGCTGAGGTCCTGCCATCCTCTCAGACCTTCTACTGTGGCATATAAATTGACAGGCTCCTGTCAGACCTCTGTGGCAAGCAGCTGCTTGAGGGGGTATTTATTTTGTTTTTTTTATTATTTGGAGAAGAGAACGAAATGGGCAGCAATTAACAAAAGAGGCGAAAGTGGCGCCATGCAGCAGATCTTTAAGAGCGGAATCTGTTGGTCAGCTTCATGATTTTCGTTGCGTCATCACAGGAGACGACTTCCTTTTCCTGTCACCTGATTTCCTATCTGATCCTGATTATCCATCTGATGAGTGAGTTTCATCGCATAAATTAAGATCAAATGCGTAAAGGCATTCGTCATATCCTGGATGAATTGGGAAGATTTTTTATAGAACAAAATACGGTAAAGATTACTCAGCTTGCTACAAAAAAAAAACCTTCAAAGAAGCAAGGCGTTCATTTATGAAATGTGCCGCCTCCCTGGCTCAGTGGTATCGCGGCGACACTGCGACTACCGAGGTTCGGGTTCGAGTCCCGGTATGGATGGCATGATCGTTTGTTCCCTCCTATCCGTTGTGATTGTCCCTCAATATCAAGAAGTATCGACATGCCATAAAATTCTATGTTCTCTCATTAGGACATAAGGTTGAGTTGGGTTGTTTTACCTCTGAGCGGCACTTTTTTGCACACCATGGGCTAAATGGCCAGGTCACATGGACCCCGAAGGCTCAGAGAAGGTTGGGGGAGGGGACCCACTGGAACAGTTGTTGGGAGGCAGATGGGAAGCCTCCCGTCAAGGCCATCCAGTGTGTTCTCTAGCGTGCACAGGGTATGACTCTCCCGCACACGGAGCAACGGCTTAACGTCCCATCCGATGGACGGCGGCCTTCCCAAGCCCATTGGTGTCCCCTACTGACCGTGGGTAGGGCGGGGGAATTTTGTGGAGAAAAATCTCAACGCTGACCCAGCTAGGACTCGAACCTTCGAACTGCAGATTACGAGCCTGGCGCGCTACCGACTGAGCCACCCCCGCCCCTTAGGACATAAAGAGAAAAAATTGGCTATAAGTCCCAGCATCCAAATTGGAGAAAAAAAATATATGAAATGACATTTAACCTGTCTTCTGTAAACTGCAGATTCTGTTGCTTTATCTATGAGGGGTCAAATGACCAGGTCACACTCACCCCGAGTTTCAGGGTGTTGACGAAGAGTTGACGAAGCCCTCTTCGTCAACATTTTTTTTTTATCACAACACACTATTTTTTGTCCTGAATACTCGTGGCACACTGAAAATTGAAGTTGGCAACACTACGGGAGACTCGCTCATGCGCAGTGTGCCTCCAATAAAAACCATTTCTGTGGAATCGTTTGCAAACGCAGAGTTATTCTGTTCGTGTTCCGACGTGGATTGAGGTCAGTGCATTCGCCGCAGAGGTTACGGGAATGTTTTGTGTTAATTTTGGTTTTAAGATTTGATATGGATAAGTGTTTCATTGAAAAAGTTGAACGAAGAATCAGTGACAGAAATTAGCAACGAAACGGTTTATTAATTTCCTCTTATCTGCAGTATCATCCGAAGCTTCTGGCCACACCCAGAAAATCTCGCGACACACCCTTTGAGAACCACTGGATTAGAAAAAGGTACACGAGCATTGGACATCTGTTAACGAGATCTCTCATTGCCCAGAATATATTCCCTCTTTTGTGGATTCCGATTCCTCTACTCCACAAGAGTGAGGAGAAAGTCTTTCGGTGTGCCTTCCCAAACTCTTTTGTGGATTCCGATTCCTATACTCCACAAGAGTGAGGAGAAAGTCTTTCGGTGTGCCTTCCCCAAAGGGAAATATAAGACAAGAATTATTTAACTTGAATTTTCTTCGAAACAGAAACAAATAATAGGCTACCAAATGTAAATTCCCTTCATGAGCTGTTGCCACACTTCACTCTAAGAGACCAGAAGGCCTCTTCCAATATCCAGTGTTATGTTCAATGTCCTCCTTCCTCTCCAAAATGGGGCGGGGGTGGCTCAGTCGGTAGCGCGCCAGGCTCGTAATCTGTAGTTCCCAGGTTCGAGTCCCAGCTGGGTCAGCGTTGAGATTTATCTCCGCAAAATTCCCCGCCCTGCCCACGGTCAGTAGGGGACACCGATGGGCTTGGAAAGGCCGCCGTCCGTCGGATGGGACGTTAAGCCGTGGCCCCGTGTGCGGGAGAGCTATACCCTGTGCACGTTAAAGAACACGCTGGATGGCCTTGACGGGAGGCTACCATCTGTCTCCTAACAGCTGTTCCAGTGGGTCCCCTCCCCCAACCTTCTCTGAGCCTTCGGAGTCCATGTGACCTGGCCATTTAGCCCATGGTGTGCAAAAAAGTGCCGCTCAGAGGTAAAACAACCCAACCCTCTCCAAAATACCAGGAGCCCCCCCCCATTCAATATTCAGTGTTTTATTGAATATCCCCCTCCTCTGCGAGGGAACAGGAGACCACGGTCAATTGTCTGTGTTTTGTTGTGGAGTAGGATCCTCGACGCCCTCTTAAAGACCAGGAGGTCCCGATTAATGACCAGTGTTTGGTTGAGTATCCCCCCCCCCCCCCCTAAAAGAGACCCAATGGCCCCAGTGTTCTGCCAGGATGATTCCATCCTCGCCTATGAACATTTTGAATGAGAAGAAACTGAATGAGAGATTGTCGCTCTTATCCGGAGTCTAGGAAATCCCCCTTAACTCGAAGTCCCCCTTAACTCGAAGTCCCCCTCACCACTCTCCTAATCAGATGGAATAAAATGCGACGTAGATTTAATCTGACCTTTGAACTCTATCATGTCCCGATTGAGAAGAGTTGCCACCACCGAAGGAGAACTGCGAGCAAATCCATTTCAGCGCTGATGGAGGTCATCCTTGCTTGTATTCTTCCCTCTCTTTCGGATTCCTTCACTCCTCAGAAAGATGAGTTTTTCAAATCATAACAAATTTGAGAAGGAGAAAACGAAACTTTATTTAGTGTCGTCTATCACGTTTTGAATGGTCTTCAGGTATCATTGTTGTGCGTTTACAGGAGTCAGCAAAATGAATCGTCTGAGATAATGTATATCAGACGATTTTTTTCAATCACATCTTTTTTGAATCATCTTTTTTCTATTGACTCGAGTTACAGATGATTCCAGAAACAGGAAAAAATTCATCTGCGTCTTTTTTTTCTATGAAGAATGGATGGGGGGGGGGGGGTAGGAAGTGTCTTTGGCTTCCAGACATAAATTGTTATGTGCGCTGCGACATAAATTTAAGTAACATATTTTGAACCTTAAGTAAACAACAACAAACGATATTAACTTCATAGAAATATCACCTCCATCGATAGAGGTTCAAATTTATTTGAAAAGGATTGCTTTGAAAGAAAAATTCTTAAGTCAGACTATTTCTTCATGGTATTATAATTTGAAGAGAAATTAAAAATTGGCTGATAGGAATGGATTCTGAAAACTTTGTGCGTGTTTCGTAGTGTGGGGGAGAACTTCAAGTTTTTCTCACATTTCTCAATTAAGGGGATGGGGGGGGAATAGTCCTGCCCAGATCCAGGGCAGGACTATTCCCCCCCCCACCCCCTTAATTGAAAAAAAAAATTATATTCCCTTTTAGGAAGCTTCTATCAATTACATATAATTGATCTACTTCCCGGAATATCTCACTGCAATGTTAATTTTCATTATATACTGTACAGTCGCTCAAAAAAGTATCCGAACACTACGGTTGATTACAGAATTCAGAAAAAATATCTGGCAACGATTTTTTTAGAAATTAGTGATCTGGCAACCTTCGTGTCACGTGATTACAGAATTCAGGAAAAATATCTGGAGCGTGTACAGCAACTGTACACGCTCCAGTTACCGTTCACAGCAAACTGGAGCGTGTGCAGTTACTGCACAGCTCCAGTTTGCTGTGAACGGTAACTGCACACGCTCAATATTTCCGTGAGTGAGCCCACACGATCTAGTATCAAAATAATATGACCACCTACAGTCGCTCAAAAAAGTATCCGAACACTACGGTTGATTACAGAATTGAGAAATAATATCTTGCAACGATTTTTTTTAAAAATTAGCGATCTGGCAACCTTCGTGTCACGTGACACGAAGGTTGCCAGATCGCTAATTTTCTAAAAACACTTCACTTTCAAACAAAAATTTTCAAAGAACAGATCACTGATTTCTAAAAAAATCGCTGCCAGATATTTTTCCTGAATTCTGTAATCACGTGACACGAAGGTTGCCAGATCACTGATTTCCAAAAAAATCGCTGCCAGATATTTTTTCTGAATTCTGTAATCAACCAGAGTGTTCGGATACTTTTTTGAGCGACTGTACAATGAAGGCAACAATCTGGAGTCGTGTCGGCAATGCGCCCGCAGAGAAAAAAATTAAATTTCTTTTGTTAATTTTTCTTGTAAAATTTATAATTTCATGTAATAAAGAAATAAAAATATTAAAACTTATCGATACGTAACAGAGATTATTTCGTCAACATTTATTTTTTTATACAACGCGACTTAAATAATCACAGGCAAAAAATAATTAACCAATGATATTATTCTAACACCATATTCGTAAGTACAAATAACAGTCTTCTGGGAAAGTTTCTTTTCTAATGAACGTCAGAATATTAACATAAGTTAGCACGCTCGGCTATTGATCTAAGGGACCTGGGTTCGAGCCCCGGGTAAGGCATGGATGTATGTGTCGTTTTTCTGCTGAGGTCCTGCCATCCTCTCAGACCTTCTACTATGGCATATAAACTGACAGGCTCCTGTCAGACCTCTGTGGCAAGCAGCTGCTTGAGGGGGTATTTATTTTATTTATTTATTTGCTCTCTGAATGGCTATTTCGGCATTTATGGCACATTTTCTTACTTTTTTTTATGGAGCTAAAATGTCGTGGGCTCTTAAGTAAAGTCTGTCTAATCTCCCTTTGATAATAATTGAGACTCTTACTCACCATGGCGTGTACTTCTGAAGTGACGAGCGGGGATGCCGATCCGAGGGTGGAGAGCATCGCCGAGAGCACGCAGAGCAGCAGGGAGAAGCTGGCAGTCATCTCCGAAAGGAAGGCGCGGGAAACCTTAGCGAAACACGACCAGCACATGATCACCGCCAGGCTGCGAACGGAGCTTTGCCTCCAACCGATGCAAGAGCCTCTGTGCCGTCGTCCGTCGCTTATCTACTCCCGAACTGACTCATTGTTGCGACGAGGCACCTGCCGCACTTGCGCCCTCGACGCTCTCTCCGGGAACTTGTCGCAAATCCGGAGGCGCGAGCTCTCCCTCGAAGAGCCAATGGAGAACCGCTTGCCTGATGACGTCGACGCTGGCGGCAATGCGTTCGAACTTCCTGCGATTGAGGAGTGGCAGCAGACGAACGAGCGAAACCGAAAAGAAGCGGCAGCACGAGGAGGGACGAGGAAATGGCAACTTCGGCAGAACCCGATGACAGCTGATGATTCATGGCAGCTCTCAGATGCTTTAAAACAGATTGAAAAAAAGATCTCTCAGCGAGCATCGGAAAGGTGACCACAAAGCAGTTACAGCATCGTCATTTGCATCGTACCGAGGAAAGGAATCGACCCCAGCTGTTGCTTCATCAGCGATTCCTTTTAGTGGCAATGGAGTTGCCAACAATTTCATTAAATGGAAATTAGGAAACAACGTTCAGTTGTTTCGAACTATATTTCAAAATTAACTCCATGGATACGACGTCGATTTATCGTTCAAGGCCTTATTTTATTTAACACAAAGTTTCTTTCAGTTTTGCCCTCATGCTTTAACACTTCATCCATTCGGTTCCTTTATTTCGGAAGATTAATTTCCGCACCCATTACCGGAAATAGGTTAGCAACGCCACCTATTTCCCAAGCCATGGAAAATACTTCTGTGATTTTTTGTGCTCCGTGGCCGAGTGGTTAGCGCGTTTGGCTGCTGATCTACGGGACCTGGGTTCGAGCCCCGGGTAAGGCATGGATGTTCGTGTTGTTTTTCTGCTGAGGTCCTGCCATCCTCTCAGATCTTCTACTGTGGCATATAAACTGACAGGCTCCTGTCAGACCTCTGTGGCAAGCAGCTGCTTGAGGGGGTATTTATTTATTTTTTATTTATAGTTCAGAGAGCGAGAAACAAAATTTAAACATTATTTTCATATTCCTTGAAATTTTCCTTATCAGATTGATTGGATGATTGATTGCATGTCTTAATGGCATTGATGGAATATTTTTTAATTCACATCACTTCGGTAAGGAGCGAAAAATAGATTTTCCATCCAAATGAAAACATTTCTGCATTCGACTTTTATTTCTTCTACGACAGATAACTTTCAAATCTTTTCGCAGGTCCTTGTCCTTTTCAGACCGTTAATTAAAGTCGTTTAATATTTTACCATTTTTCAAATTTTAGGACTCCCTAAAATTCGAAGATTGTAAAATATTAGACGAATGTTCGAAATCTGAAATTCGAATGGATGACTGTCAGAGGATTTACAATGATGACATCAATTTGATCCCTTGCTCTCAAGGATAAATGGAAGAAAACTTTGTTTCAAAAGATGAAATACTCTTCTGAGGTGGAATAGGTGCTAATGAAATGTTACTGTTTATATTTTCGGAATCATCGATTATTTGGAATTTTTACTTTCCAAAGATGATAAATTTGGAACATGACAGACTTCATTCTCTTTGAAAACGATCATCGCATGTTCGTGAGAAGGAATTTGCCTCCAAAATTACATTATTTAATAAAAATAAATAAATAAATACCCCCTCAAGCAGCTGCTTGCCACAGAGGTCTGACAGGAGCCTATCAGTTTATTATGCCAAAGTAGAAGATCTGAGAGGATGGCAGGACCTCAGCAGAAAAACGACACATACATCCATGCCTTACCCGGGGCTCGAACCCAGGTCCCTTAGATCAGTAGCCAAGCGCGCTAACCACTCGGCCATGGGACGGCTTACATTATTTAAAATAAATGTAAATTAAATAAAATACTTTTGTGAAAGGAAATCGCGAATATGAAGATAAACTATTTCAACTCCCAAGAACAAGGATGGCAATTACAATCAGTCCACCTACACTTAAACAATCAGGTAATAAAAAAGTGTTTACGAAGGAAGTCTCCATTTGAAATTCTACCATTTGCTTTATTTTTAAGTCGAAGGACCGTAGAGAGAAAATAAATATTTTGAATCAGCCATGCTGCAGAGGGCGCTGTCATCCATGCTATTGGTTTTCATAAATCTCCCTCGCAATTATTTTCGGAATTAAAAAAAAAACTATAGTTATAGCATAATAATAAATATCTGGCATATAAACTGACAGGCTCCTGTCAGACCTCTGTGGCAAGCAGCTGCTTGAGGGGGGATTTATTTATTTTTTATTTTATGGTCGATTACAGAATTCAGGAAAAATATCTGGCGCGTGTACAGCAACTGTACACGCTCCAGTTACCGTTCACAGCAAACTGGAGCGTGTGCAGTTACTGCACACGCTCCAGTTTGCTGTGAACGGTAACTGCACACGCTCAATATTTCCGTGAGTGAGCCCACACGATCCAGGTTTAGAAATTAGCGATCTGGCAACCTTCGTGTGGAAAAAATATCCGAACACTATGGCCGAGTGGTTAGCGCACTCGGCTACTGATCTAAGGGACCTGGGTTCGAGCCCCGGGTAAGGCATGGATGTATGTGTCGTTTTTCTGCTGAGGTCCTGCCATCCTCACGGACCTTCTACTATGCCATATAAACTGACGGCTCCTGTCAGACCTCTGTGGCAAGCAGTTGCTTGAGGGGGTATTTATTTTACTTTATTATTTTATGGTCGATTACAGAATTCAGAAAAAACATCTGAAGCGTGTACAGCAACTGTACGTCTTCTCACATATTCTTCACGAATTCTAAAAATATCTCGAGATTTTTAATAATAATATCGAAAAATTATTATTAACTGGAGCGTGTGCAGTTACTGCACACGCTCCAGTTAATAATAATTTTTAATTCATCTCTGAAGCCCCCCCCCCCAAAAAAAAAAAAAAAAAAGTTGAATGTTTGCAGACGGAAAGGCAAAATGAAAACACTAGATCTTTTTTTTTTTGCAAACGATAGATTTTTTGCCAGATATTTTTTCTGAATTCTGTAATCAACCGTAGCGTTCGGATACTTTTTTGAGCGATTGTACGACTATTTACCATTTTCTCATAGAAAAATGCATCTCGAGAATTAATATTGGCATGTCCCTTTTATTGCTTTCAACTTTTTTTCAGAAATAAAATTTGAATAAAATATTTCATTTTCTGTTTCTCTTTTTCTCTGTCCATCCTTTATATAACCTTCGTTTTCATTTTATCGAATTTATTAGCTAAGGAAAAAGAAATGAAGAGTTATTAAAACACTACACAAAATAGCGCGAAGATCTGACTTTAATTAATTTTAAAAAATACGTTTCTTCCTTTATAGGCTTTAAAAAGAAAGAACTTACCTGACAGTGACGGGGCGGGGGTGGCTCAGTCGGTAGCGCGCCAGGCTCGTAATCTGTAGTTCCCAGGTTCGAGTCCCAGCTGGGTCAGCGTTGAGATTTATCTCCACAAAAATTCCCCGCTCTGCCCACGGTCAGTAGGTGACACCGATGGGCTTGTAAAGGCCGCCGTCCGTCGGATGGGACGTTAAGCCGTGGCCCCGTGTGCGGGAGAGCCATACCCTGTGCACGTTAAAGAACACGCTGGATGGCCTTGACGGGAGGCTACCATCTGTCTCCCAACAGCTGTTCCAGTGGGTCCCCTCCCCCAACCTTCTCTGAGCCTTCGGGGTCCATGTGACCTGGCCATTTAGCCCATGGTGTGCAAAAAAGTGCCGCTCAGAGGTAAAACAACCCGACAGTGACGCGAGCTTCTTAACAGGTGGGGATAGTATCGTATAATTGAAATATGCAATGAATTCGACTACTCAGAGGTCAGGGGATGTCTCTGTGTGCTTGACCTGTTAGAGCTGTAAGGGAGAGGCAGACAGGGAAATTACAATCTCGTTTCAAGTAATGAAGCTTTGAGCATTCGCAAAGGTAACTTTCCTGTCAAACTGTAAATTATCTCTCAAGCAATAGCTTCCAGCATAAGGAGACTTAACAGGACTTCAGAGGCGATATGTGAAGAAGACGAGATCTCAGCAGAAAAGGAAATAATCTTGCCTTATTATCTGCGTCTCTTTTTCATCAATAATCAAAGATGGCAGCCATTCTCGATTCCCAGTTTGCTCTCCACTGAGTGCCAGTGGCCAAAGGAAGTAACTAGCCGTGACCCCCGCGAAATCGTAACGTAGTCCATCCTATCTCTTTTGCTTGACCTTACGGCAGCTTTCAGCAGCCACAGAAAGCGCAAAGGGACATCGTTTGTGCTAATTTATGCTGTCCCCTTTGTCCAATTGCATCTCTTCACTTTCACAATACTTTGATGACGTAGCTTTCAAGAGCAACAGCGGTGGGCGGGGGACATCTGAAGAAGGTTTCGGTTGGGTTGTTTTATCTCTGAGAGACACTTTTTTGCACACCATGGGCTAAATGGCCAGGTCACAAGGACTCCGAAGGCTCAGAGAAGGTTGGGGGAGGGGACCCACTGGAACAGCTGTTGGGAGACAGATGGTAGCCTCCCGTCAAGGCCATCCAATGTGGGTTCCCCCTCCTTCAAGGGAGCAGCTGGACAAATCTAAAAAACTCTTGGAATATTCGGGGGGTGAGAATTCTGATAACTCTTGAGTACCTGTCACACCCACAAAGAATTTTCTATTTATCTCTGAAAAAAAAAAGGATTAATGTCTACAGACAGACTGAAAGATAACGAAAAAAAAAAATGCTGCTTTTTTTTTAAGTGAATAATATGGCAATTTAAGCAATAATATTAGTCAAACCAAACATTGTTATTTACCAAGTGTGTCATGGAATTTTTATTTTTTGAGTTCACCCAGCTTAAAAATTTTAAACTCTGTATTAAAACTGATACAAAAGGATTCACTTCAGTTTACAATTTGCGAAAACAAAACCGACCTTTCATTGCTCTCTGTTGGTCAATGGTTCCTGTGTTTCTACTGATCACTATTGGTGGCGCTGAAATCAGTGAAAGCAGCTACGTATGTTTCTATGTCGGTGATTGATTAAGGGCATCAACTTCAGACTTCGCCCAAACCACATCCTAACTTGTAACCCGTGTCTCAGTTAGTAGCGCGTGAGGCTTGTAATCTGCAGTTCCCAGGCTCGAGTCACAGGTAAATATATTTATGAAACAAATCCCACTAGTTCCGGCAAAAGGCACTACCATAAAGGGAAATGACAGTTTCGCCACTAATTACGGTCAGGGGCAAGACAGTACCATATAGATACAGCTCATCCCCGACTGCCTAATGGCAAGCAGTCCTATAGAAGGAAAGCTCATCCATCGGTCAAAACCATAATTTAATCTGCGCCCCGGTTAGCCACAAACAAGGATATGTAGATCCAAGTTGACTTGGCTCCCAGGGTGGGAACTCTTCGTTGGACCCACATTTTGAATATGGGGCCCTGGCCTACTAGACGGACCAAGTGGTTCAGCAGGGCCCCTAACGACTCCCCTGAGTCTCTGGGATGAAGGTCTTAGCTCTATCCAATCAGGGCCCAAACCGGTCAGCAGAGTCTTCGACCTCAAAATGATCTTAGCTCTGTCCAATCGGGGCCCAAACCGGTCAGCACAGCCTTCGACCTCAAAATGATCTTAGCTCTGTCCAATCGGGGCCCAAACCGGTCAGCAGAGCCTTCGACCTCAAAATGATCTTAGCTCTGTCCAATCGGGGCCCAAACCGGTCAGCAGAGCCTTCGACCTCAAAATGATCTTAGCTCTGTCCAATCGGGGCCCAAACCGGTCAGCAGAGCCTTCGACCTCAAAATGATCTTAGCTCTATCCAATCGAGGCCCAAACCAGTCAGCAGAGCCTTCGACCTCAAAATGATCTTAGCTCTGTCCAATTGGGGCCCAAACCGGTCAGCAGAGCCTTCAACCTCAAAATGATCTTAGCTCTGTCCAATTGGGGCCCAAACCGGTCAGCAGAGCCTTCAACCTCAAAATGATCTTAGCTCTGTCCAATCGGGGCCCAAACCGGTCAGCAGAGCCTTCGACCTCAAAATGATCTTAGCTCTGTCCAATCGAGGCCCAAACCGGTCAGCAGAGCCTTCGACCTCAAAATGATCTTAGCTCTGTCCAATCGGGGCCCAAACCGGTCAGCAGAGCCTTCGACCTCAAAATGATCTTAGCTCTGTCCAATCGGGGCCCAAACCGGTCAGCAGAGCCTTCGACCTCAAAATGATCTTAGCTCTGTCCAATCGGGGCCCAAACCGGTCAGCAGAGCCTTCGACCTCAAAATGATCTTAGCTCTGTCCAATCGGGGCCCAAACTGGTCAGCAGAGCCTTCGACCTCAAAATGATCTTAGCTCTGTCCAATCGAGGCCCAAACCGGTCAGCAGAGCCTTCGACCTCAAAATGATCTTAGCTCTGTCCAATTGGGGCCCAAACCGGTCAGCAGAGCCTTCAACCTCAAAATGATCTTAGCTCTGTCCAATCGGGGCCCAAACCGGTCAGCAGAGCCTTCGACCTCAAAATGATCTTAGCTCTGTCCAATCGGGGCCCAAACCAGTCACAAGAGCCTTCGACCTCAAAATGATCTTAGCTCTGTCCAATCGGGGCCCTAAACCGGTCACAAGAGCCTTCGACCTCAAAATGATCTTAGCTCTGTCCAATTGGGGCCCAAACCGGTCAGCAGAGCCTTCGACCTCAAAATGATCTTAGCTCTGTCCAATCGGGGCCCAAACCGGTCAGCAGAGCCTTCGACCTCAAAATGATCTTAGCTCTGTCCAATTGGGGCCCAAACCGGTCAGCAGAGCCTTCAACCTCAAAATGATCTTAGCTCTGTCCAATCGGGGCCTAAACCGGTCAGCAGAGCCTTCGACCTCAAAATGATCTTAGCTCTGTCCAATCGGGGCCCAAACCGGTCAGCAGAGCCTTCGACCTCAAAATGATCTTAGCTCTGTCCAATCGGGGCCCAAACCGGTCAGCAGAGCCTTCGACCTCAAAATGATCTTAGCTCTGTACAATTGGGGCCCAAACCGGTCAGCAGAGCCTTCGACCTCAAAATGATCTTAGCTCTGTCCAATCGGGGCCCAAACCGGTCACAAGAGCCTTCGACCTCAAAATGATCTTAGCTCTGTCCAATCGGGGCCCTAAACCGGTCACAAGAGCCTTCGACCTCAAAATGATCTTAGCTCTGTCCAATCGGGGCCCTAAACCGGTCACAAGAGCCTTCGACCTCAAAATGATCTTAGCTCTGTCCAATCGGGGCCTAAACCGGTCAGCAGAGTCTTCGACCTCAAAATGATCTTAGCTCTGTCCAATCGGGGCCCAAACCGGTCAGCAGAGCCTTCGACCTCAAAATGATCTTAGCTCTGTCCAATCGGGGCCCAAACCGGTCACAAGAGCCTTCGACCTCAAAATGATCTTAGCTCTGTCCAATCGGGGCCCTAAACTGGTCACAAGAGCCTTCGACCTCAAAATGATCTTAGCTCTGTCCAATCGGGGCCTAAACCGGTCAGCAGAGTCTTCGACCTCAAAATGATCTTAGCTCTGTCCAATCGGGGCCCAAACCGGTCAGCAGAGCCTTCGACCTCAAAATGATCTTAGCTCTGTCCAATCGGGGCCCAAACCGGTCAGCAGAGCCTTCGACCTCAAAATGATCTTAGCTCTGTCCAATCAGGGCCCAAACCGGTCAGCAGAGCCTTCGACCTCAAAATGATCTTAGCTCTGTCCAACTGGGGCCCAAACCGGTCAGCAGAGCCTTCGACCTCAAAATGATCTTAGCTCTGTCCAATCGGGGCCCAAACCGGTCAGCAGAGCCTTCGACCTCAAAATGATCTTAGCTCTGTCCAATCGGGGCCCAAACCGGTCAGCAGAGCCTTCGACCTCAAAATGATCTTAGCTCTGTCCAATCGAGGCCCAAACCGGTCAGCAGAGCCTTCGACCTCAAAATGATCTTAGCTCTGTCCAATTGGGGCCCAAACTGGTCAGCAGAGCCTTCGACCTCAAAATGATCTTAGCTCTGTCCAATCGGGGCCCAAACCGGTCAGCAGAGCCTTCGACCTCAAAAGATCTTAGTTCTGTCCAATCGGGGCCTAAACCGGTCAGCAGAGCCTTCGACCTCAAAATGATCTTAGCTCTCTCCAATCGGGGCCCAAACCGGTCAGCAGAGCCTTCGATCTCAAAATGATCTTAGCTCTGTCCAATCGGGGCCCAAACCGGTCAGCAGAGCCTTCGACCTCAAAATGATCTTAGCTCTGTCCAATCGGGGCCCAAACCGGTCAGCAGAGCCTTCGACCTCAAAATGATCTTAGCTCTGTCCAATCGGGGCCCAAACCGGTCAGCAGAGCCTTCGACCTCAAAATGATCTTAGCTCTGTCCAATCGGGGCCCAAATCGGTCAGCAGAGCCTTCGACCTCAAAATGATCTTAGCTCTGTCCAATCGGGGCCCAAATCGGTCAGCAGAGCCTTCGACCTCAAAATGATCTTAGCTCTGTCCAATCGGGGCCCAAACCGGTCAGCAGAGCCTTCGACCTCAAAATGATCTTAGCTCTGTCCAATCGGGGCCCAAACCGGTCAACAGAGCCGTCGACCTCAAAATGATCTTAGCTCTGTCCAATCGGGGCCCAAATCGGTCAGCAGAGCCTTCGACCTCAAAATGATATTAGCTCTGTCCAATCGGGGCCCAAACCGGTCAGCAGAGCCTTCGACCTCAAAATGATCTTAGCTCTGTCCAATTGGGGCCCAAATCGGTCATCAGAGCCTTCGACCTCAAAATGATATTAGCTCTGTCCAATCGGGGCCCAAATCGGTCAGCAGAGCCTTCGACCTCAAAATGATCTTAGCTCTGTCCAATCGGGGCCCAAACCGGTCAGCAGAGCCTTCGACGTCAAAATGATCTTAGCTCTGTCCAATCGGGGCCCAAACCGGTCAGCAGAGCCTTCGACCTCAAAATGATCTTAGCTCTGTCCAATCGGGGCCCAAACCGGTCAGCAGAGCCTTCGACCTCAAAATGATCTTAGCTCTGTCCAATCGGGGCCCAAATCGGTCAGCAGAGCCTTCGACCTCAAAATGATATTAGCTCTGTCCAATCGGGGCCCAAACCGGTCAACAGAGCCGTCGACCTCAAAATGATCTTAGCTCTGTCCAATCGGGGCCCAAATCGGTCAGCAGAGCCTTCGACCTCAAAATGATATTAGCTCTGTCCAATCGGGGCCCAAACCGGTCAGCAGAGCCTTCGACCTCAAAATGATCTTAGCTCTGTCCAATTGGGGCCCAAATCGGTCATCAGAGCCTTCGACCTCAAAATGATATTAGCTCTGTCCAATCGGGGCCCAAATCGGTCAGCAGAGCCTTCGACCTCAAAATGATCTTAGCTCTGTCCAATCGGGGCCCAAACCGGTCAGCAGAGCCTTCGACCTCAAAATGATCTTAGCTCTGTCCAATCGGGGCCCAAACCGGTCAGCAGAGCCTTCGACCTCAAAATGATCTTAGCTCTGTCCAATCGGGGCCCAAACCGGTCAGCAGAGCCTTCGACCTCAAAATGATCTTAGCTCTGTCCAATCGGGGCCCAAATCGGTCAGCAGAGCCTTCGACCTCAAAATGATATTAGCTCTGTCCAATCGGGGCCCAAACCGGTCAACAGAGCCGTCGACCTCAAAATGATCTTAGCTCTGTCCAATCGGGGCCCAAATCGGTCAGCAGAGCCTTCGACCTCAAAATGATATTAGCTCTGTCCAATCGGGGCCCAAACCGGTCAGCAGAGCCTTCGACCTCAAAATGATCTTAGCTCTGTCCAATTGGGGCCCAAATCGGTCATCAGAGCCTTCGACCTCAAAATGATATTAGCTCTGTCCAATCGGGGCCCAAATCGGTCAGCAGAGCCTTCGACCTCAAAATGATCTTAGCTCTGTCCAATCGGGGCCCAAACCGGTCAGCAGAGCCTTCGACCTCAAAATGATCTTAGCTCTGTCCAATCGGGGCCCAAACCGGTCAGCAGAGCCTTCGACCTCAAAATGATCTTAGCTCTGTCCAATCGGGGCCCAAACCGGTCAGCAGAGCCTTCGACCTCAAAATGATCTTAGCTCTGTCCAATTGGGGCCCAAATCGGTCAGCAGAGCCTTCGACCTCAAAATGATATTAGCTCTGTCCAATCGGGGCCCAAACCGGTCAGCAGAGCCTTCGACCTCAAAATGATATTAGCTCTGTCCAATCGGGGCCCAAATCGGTCAGCAGAGCCTTCGACCTCAAAATGATATTAGCTCTGTCCAATCGGGGGCCCAAACCGGTCAGCAGAGCCTTCGACCTCAAAATGATCTTAGCTCTGTCCAATTGGGGCCCAAATCGGTCATCAGAGCCTTCGACCTCAAAATGATATTAGCTCTGTCCAATCGGGGCCCAAATCGGTCAGCAGAGCCTTCGACCTCAAAATGATCTTAGCTCTGTCCAATCGGGGCCCAAACCGGTCAGCAGAGCCTTCGACCTCAAAATGATCTTAGCTCTGTCCAATCGGGGCCCAAACCGGTCAGCAGAGCCTTCGACCTCAAAATGATCTTAGCTCTGTCCAATCGGGGCCCAAACCGGTCAGCAGAGCCTTCGACCTCAAAATGATCTTAGCTCTGTCCAATTGGGGCCCAAATCGGTCAGCAGAGCCTTCGACCTCAAAATGATATTAGCTCTGTCCAATCGGGGCCCAAACCGGTCAGCAGAGCCTTCGACCTCAAAATGATATTAGCTCTGTCCAATCGGGGCCCAAATCGGTCAGCAGAGCCTTCGACCTCAAAATGATATTAGCTCTGTCCAATCGGGGCCCAAACCGGTCAGCAGAGCCTTCGACCGCACTGGGCCACAAGCCCCCCCCCCCCCCCCCCCCCTCACCACCACCACCACGTCAAGGTGGTCCCCTATCGGGATCGAGTCACAGATTGGTCAGCGTTGAGATTTATCTCCACAAAACTCCCTGCCCTGCCCTTGGTCAGTAGGGGATATTAGTGGGCTTGGATAGACCGCCGTCCGTCAGATGGGTCGTTAAGCCGTGATTCAGTGTGCGGGAGAGTTACACCCTGTGCACGTTAAAGAACACGCTGGATGGCCTTGACCGGAGGCTACCATCTGTCTCTCAATAGCTGTTCCTGTGGGTCCCCTCCCCCAACCATCCCTGAGCCCGCAGGGTCCTTATATGGCCTGGCCATTTAGCCCATGGTGTGCAAAAAAGTGCTTTTCAGAGGTAAAATACCCCAACTCGTAAACTGTGGGATGAATGACTGACATTACTTCGTTCGGATACGTGAATGATCTAGAATTCTGGCCACGTTCAGAATTGGCCCGTTGAATTCCCTGAAAGCGAATTTCAATGCAATGCATCACTAAATGGACACTGAATGGGGGCAAAAATGGAACGAAATGCATAAAAAAAAGCAAATTTTTCTCTTGGCTGAGTGCTTAGCGTGCTTGGCTAATGACCAAAGAGACCTCACGAGAGATGCGATCGGAGAAGTAAGTTGCACAGTCTGATTGGTCCTCTGTAGCCCACGGTTGCTTGAGCAGTCTGATTGGTCCTCTGTAGCCCACGGTTGCTTGAGCAGTCTGATTGGTCCTCTGTAGCCCACGGTTGCTTGAACAGTCTGATTGGTCCTCTGTAGCCCACGGTTGCTTGAGCAGTCTGATTGGTCCTCTGTAGCCCACGGTTGCTTGAGCAGTCTGATTGGTCCTCTGTAGCACACGGTTGCTTGAGCAGTCTGATTGGTCCTCTGCAGCCCACGGTTGCTTGAGCAGTCTGATTGGTCCTCTGTAGCCCACGGTTGCTTGAGCAGTCTGATTGGTCCTCTGCAGCCCACGGTTGCTTGAGCAGTCTGATTGGTCCTCTGTAGCCCACGGTTGCTTGAGCAGTCTGATTGGTCCTCTGTAGCCCACGGTTGCTTGAGCAGTCTGATTGGTCCTCTGTAGCCCACGGTTGCTTGAGCAGTCTGATTGGTCCTCTGTAGCCCACGGTTGCTTGAGCAGTCTGATTGGTCCTCTGTAGCCCATGGTTGCTTGAGCAGTCTGTGTGTTTATGAGCACATAGATGTATGAGGAAATTTACCGCTTCTTCTGCAGTTTGTTGATTATGTTAATATAATTCAACTTTCATTGAATTGAATATTTCATATTCATTTTAATTTGTGTTTGAATGTTTTAGTGTATGTTATAGTGTTTGTCGAACTGCAGATCATTAGGGGCCATAGTTATGGCCTGGCCCCTCTGATCGAAGGAACGGAAGGAATCTCCGTGCTTGTTCATAATTAAAATACCAGGATGCCGTTTTGACATGAATCAAACCATGATTGCATGTTTTACTGTGCAATGTGGGAATCGGCACTTGCCACATCACTTGATGGGACATAGAGAGTTATGACAGAGTGCATTCAAATTACGTCATGTTAACCACCTTAGAAAGGCTGATAATTGGTTTATTAATGGGGCTATTTTTTTTCTTTTGTTCGCGGATGTCGATGGATTTTTTTTCTGTTTGAAAATATGTCGTTCCATTGATGTCGATCACGACTGCCGGAACTTTTGGAGAAAAAAAATGGCGGGTTGTGACACGATTCTGCAGTTGGGCCATGACACTTTTTGCTTTTTCGATTGGTCATCAGATCCACAGAGCTGACAATTTGGAAGTTTGAGAGAACAAACGCCCACGCTTTGACGTCGGGACTCGAACCGAGACACCGGAATAGCAACATTTCCATACAATGGGATCCAACACTTGACCAACCAATCGGCTCGCGCGGGGGAGGGGGGGGGGAATGGGCGCGTCTGCTGGAGGGTGAAATCAGACAAATCGTCGGAGGACGTCAACTGCGTAGCCTTGGGAATTTCAAGAGCTTTGAAGACGCAAAAGAAGTGAAGGAGACGGAAATCCGATCCTGTCGCCGCCACTCATTAGCAGAAGAAGTGGACGCTCTGAGAATGGAGGACTAGAGAGGCATTGAGGGGACGACTGGAAGCGGGAGACACGCGCTTCAATTCGAAAGCGTTCTTCGGAATTCGTTTAACGGAATTCTGAGATAAACATTCGCTGCACGAGGAGGTGATGATGATGCTAGGAAAGCCGTTAGAGAGTTTGAACAAAAACTGTTCTTCATTGTGAAACAAGCTTAAAAAGATAATAGCTACAAAAGCAATGGTCTGATCACGAAAACTATTTCTGGGTTGTGTTGTTTTACCTCTGAGCGGCACTTTTTTGCACACCATGGGCTAAATGGCCAGGTCACAAGGACCCCGAAGGCTCAGAGAAGGTTGGGGGAGGGGACCCACTGGAACAGCTGTTGGGAGACAGATGGTAGTCTCCCGTCAAGGCCATCCAGTGTGTTCTTTAACGTGCACAGGGTATGGCTCTCCCGCACACGGAGTCACGGCTTAACGTCCCATCCGACGGACGGCGGCCTTTCCAAGACCCATCGGTGTCCCCTACTGACCGTGGGTAGGGCGAGGAATTTTTTGCGGAGATAAATCTCAACGCTGACTCAGCTGGGACTCGAACCTGGGAACTAGAGATTACGAGCCTGGCGCGCTACCGACTGAGCCACCCCCGCCCCAACTACTTCTGGATATAGTTTCAGTTAACAATAAACTTCAATTAGAAGTGAAGTTTAGTTCAGTGGGGAAAAAACAAGTGCGGTAAACTGATCCTGAAATGGAACATAAGTGATTTGTGTTCTTGTGGAGAAAGTTTTCATTGCCATTTGAATGAATCTGTCAGAAAACGTCCCATAATGATCCTAATGAATGATGTTACTCAGTCGGATAAATATCGCCACGTGCTTTGAATGCAGGTTCTATTTATTACAGCCTTATTCGTACAAATGGAAATCGCCTCGTCGTACAATCGCTCAAAAAAAAAATATCCGAACATTACGGTTGATTACAGAATTCAGAAAAAAATAACTGGCAACGATTTTTTTAGAAATTAGTGGTCTGGCAACCTTCGTGTCACGTGATACGAAGGTTGCCAGATCACTAATTTCTAAAAAAATCTTTGCCAGATATTTTTTTGAATTCTGTAATCAACCATACTGTTCGGATATTTTTTTTTTTGAGCGACTGTACCTCGAACGATTCCAGCAGTCCACACAACATAAATTCCCGGAATATTTTTTGTTGTTGGAGTAAAATTCATTGTTGAACTTCTTCCCAAACTAAATTATTATTAAAAAAAAAAGTAGTTAAAATTTTTTTTCTTAAATTTCCTGTTCCAAACGCCCCATAACAGTTGGAAGTGTTGTTAGTGCACACACCCTAATTGCTCTTCGCTAAAGTCTTGAAATTTGAAGATGAATGAGCAGATCGGGAGAATTGCGCATGCCCATCATCGTAATTCCTTGTGTCCTTGAGATTCTTCTTGCGTTGACCTTGACCGAAGAGGTGTTTTCTGTTTATAAAGAGCTTAAGAGTCGCGTTATGACTTGATACTTTATGTTAGTACATTTGCATTAATATTTCAAGCACATAAATATGAATTCGCAAAACCAACGATTATGACTCAATAAGCGTTTCTTATGCAATGTCATTTAGACTCTTTTTTATCTAAGGAGACCTAGTTCTTGGTGAACAACTATTGTACCACGTGTCATTCTAGGGCTTGTCTATGTTTCAATTATGCCCTCCAAGAATAGAGAGGGGCGGGGGTGGCTCAGTCGGTAGCGCGCCAGGCTCGTAATCTGTAGTTCTCAGGTTCGAGGTCCCAGCTGGGTCAGCGTTGAGATTTATCTCCGCAAAATTCCCCGCCCTGCCCACGGTCAGTAGGGGACACCGATGGGCTTAGAAAGGCCGCCGTCCGTCGGATGGGACGTTAAGCCGTGGCCCCGTGTGTGGGAGAGAGCCATACCCTGTGCACGTTAAAGAACACGCTGGATGGCCTTGACGGGAGGCTACCATCTGTCTCCCAACAGCTGTTCCAGTGGGTCCCCTCCCCCAACCTTCTCTGAGCCTTCGGGGTCCTTGTGACCTGGCCATTTAGCCCATGGTGTGCAAAAAAGTGCCGCTCAGAGGTAAAACAACCCAATCCAAGAATAGAGAACTTGCGCATGTTCAGTAGATCCAGCTGATGTCTGATTGAGTCGACTTCACCTGATATGGGAAATGAATTAGCATTAATAAAGGAAACGGAAGCAATTTGTATTATCTTCGGCTATTGACAGCTCTGACCAATGAGAGGATGTTCAGGATCACCAATATTAACTGTAATTAAGTTCCCCATCGATTACCATTAAATGGCATTATGAAATTTGGCAATTTTCATAATGCCATTTTCCTATTTATAGCCCCCTCCCCCTTTCGGGCTCGAACTACTTGAATAATTATCGAGCTCACATCAGCTCGAGCCAGCTAGCAAATAGAAAGAAATGCTGACCGTGAAACCTGTTATACAGAAGTCACATCATTTGTTCCTTATTCGCATTATGAGTTATTTTTATAAACTTTAATAGTTATTATTTTATAACAAAAAAAAAAACTTATTCTTATTTTGAACGGAATAATTTGTAGAAACTGATTATTCTTGATCAATATCGTTATGCCATCCGAGTTGCCAAGTGGTTAGCGCTCTTGATCTCAAAGAGTTCGAACCTCGGATAAAGCAGCGATGTTTCTCTTTTGGGGTTCCCCTTTCTGCCTTTCCCCTTTCGCCCTCCCCACATATATACTTCTTTATGGCGCATTAAAATGACAGGCTCTTGTCCAGACCCCTGAGGCAAGCAGATGCTTGAGGGGAAATTTCTCAAGTTATCTTAATATCAATATAAAACTGTTTCACATTAATGAAAGAGAAAGACTACCCGAAAAAATAATCAAAGGAAAAATAGTGCTTATTAATTTTAATTGCTGCAGATTGATTAAATGGTTGAAATCAAAATCACAAAATATTATTTAATTGGTATTTTTCACTTAATTTTCCTCCTTTATAAGCAAAATTGGAAATTAATACTGAGTCAGAAACCTTCTGTACTATTTATAGGGAGAGCCAAGGTTCGCTCAGTGCAGCCAGGTCCCGAACTCATCTGCATCGCCCACAGCATCCACTCGTCGAATCTTTAAGTCAAAAGAATTTCTATTAAACTTAAAGGGAAAAAAATGCGAGATAACTCTTGTCTTTTATTCTATACGAAACCGCTGTTCATTTATTTATTTTTTAACGTTTTCTCGCTTTCCAGAGCACACAGTAGTCTGCGCAAATCCATTTGATGTATTTCAGAGAGATCTTCCCCTGGACCAAGCGTGGGAAAGTTTTTTTTAGCTGAATCGCCACATGGTAAACTGAAATGGAATGGCAGTGAACTTTTTAATTAAAGTGAAACAAAACAATACAATTTTTTTAATTATTTTAATGAGAATTCACTTCGCAGCAGTCGGACTTCTTCTCCTCTGTGCGTTCTTTTTCTGTTTTAAAAATTTCTTTGTCATCAGTAGCTCGCGGTTCGCTCAAAAAGAGGCGGTGAGCCGTAGTTTGCCCAGGCCTGACTTTGTCTACAGCTTTATTTCATCGTGACTTAATCTACTGTCAGGTTTTCGACCGCAAAAATCAGGCCCTCTTCCAAAAGTTGGCTGTGAAGCGTCTGTCCATTAATAACTTGGAACATAGATACCGTACTACCCCGTTCCTAACTTTCGACTCTCCATTCATAAGGAAGGCGATGGCAGCGCCACTAGATAATTTCGAACATTTGTGGAGGGTTAAATCCCGAACCCAGCGCGGCTAGGAACCCGATTTGCAAACTCCACGCACCAAGACGTTAGTGGGACTACCACACCAAATTCTGAACTGATCGGTCTAACAGGTGTGGAAACAGGAGGTGACAAAATCTTTCGCCACTAGTAACGTCACACCGGATGTGAACGAATGTCTGCGAACACATCTGTTACTCTGAGTTAGTATATCGAGGCCCGAGCGATGCTAGGAAATTCTGAAAATGTAATATATTAGGTTAGTAGATTTTGGCAACATCATTCAAAAGAAGGACAGCCATCTTAGGTGAAGCATATCTAAAGCAGTGCCGTATACCTCATCTACATTGGTGCACAAAAATTAGGTTACAACTTTACAACTCTATAATTATGTAAATTGGAAACTAACGTCAAAGCTCTGTAATTTTTAAATTTAACATTTTTTATTTTCGTGTAACACGAAGGTTGCCAGATCACTAATTTCTAAAAAAATCGTTGCCAGATATTTTTTCTGAAATTTGTAATCAACCATAGTGTTCGGATATTCTTTGAGCGACTGTATATACATTAAACGTGCTCATTTAAGTCATACTAGCTGAACTTACCCGGCGCTGCCCGGATGTTACTTTTAACCAGTATATTCTTTATTCTTTTCACTGCACCAAAGGTAAATTTTGTAATAACCCCCTCCCCCCGAGATTTTAGCACAAATTTTCAATAGGAAGAAATTTGCCCGGTGTTGACTTGGATCGTTGTCGACTTCAACGAGCTCTCTCATAGCTCGTGGCTTAGTTTCTGCGTAAGCTATCAGATTTTATTTCCGTTACCACAAATTTCGCCGCCCTATGGCTCCCGTGATATTCGTTTGCACGGTCCAAATTTCCTGCACAGTGTCCCCGTGTGGCCCGGTGATTGGTTTAAAAATCAGGTTCTCACTTGGCCGGTGGCTTCGTTTCTACACAAATTGTGACAGATCGTGTCTCACTTTTAATCTGCATATTTTTTTGTTTCCTGCACTAAAGTTAGTTTCGTGAGCATCCCCCCCTCCCCGACATTTTATCACAGTTTGAACACGAAGACTTTCCCATTGTTGCAAAGGTCATTGCTGACTCGGCGCGCGCTTTTCAGAGCCTGTGACAAACGATCCATATATTTATTTGGTCAGATTTTGGCATTCTGTAATTCCCGACGTACTTCACAGAAAGGTCCAAAATTTCGTACACGGGTTCCCCCTGCCCGACCCTATTTTTGGTTAGAACATCAGTTAATGGTCATTCCATCAGCTGCAATGGAACGACTAAATAATGCTTTGGGATATATAGGGAAACTGGCAACGGCATCAGATTTGCAGCAGTAGATTAAAATGCTATTTTAAATCATTACTTTCATAGTTAGGGAGCAGAAAATGGCAACAGTAAATTTGATAGCGATTGTCGTTTCCTGTAAGAATAGCATGGTAAATATTTTTGATTCTAGCAAGCCCCCCTTTTGGACTTTCGACCTGAAATTTGGCACTGTAATCCGGACTACAACCAGAAACTTTCCCTGAAAATGTGGAGTGTGTACATTGATTTCCCGATGAGTTATGGCTGCCACTGACAGACAGACTCACAGACAGACACCTTTTATTATATAGATTTCCGGGTTTTAATATTTCAGAGCTTATTTTTAGACTTCTTCACATGAATGCTACGGCACACTTTGCACAGGCTCAAGGCACACGTTTGCGAAACCATTACACTAAAGGAATTATAATTCTGAGTCGCCTTCATTATTGAAAAAATGCTCAGCTAGTGAGATTAAGTTTAAACTAATTGTTTTTACTAATAAAACAAGTCTGTTGTCTTAGTTTCATCACTTCTTTTAGAAGCAGATTTGTACTTGAATTTCGCATTTTGCTATAAACACGGAATGCCTGTCTACTTTTCTAAAAATTTCAGGATATTCTGATAAGTTTGCAATCACAGTTTTAGTTTCGTGTTGCCATTACGTAGTGGATAAACGAAATTTGTGTCTAGGAGAGAGCTTCAAGAGATCATTAAATTATCTGCTGCATCAGTTTTTGCAAGCAAAAGAGTCCCAAGCTTCCTCTCCACAGTTCAGGAACGATTTTCAGTGTTTAACTTCCTCTGATTCTTTCCCGGATGTTGCAACCTTTCACGAAAAGCTTCGTTTCCAAAGGACTCCTTTCGGCTAATGATTGAAATTTCTCCCTACAAGGACATAGATGACGGATGACGTTTACAGAGACAAAGCGATGATCACGGAAAAGGTGTGAAATGATTTGGCTGAAGGGATCCTTTGTCGTTCAGAAGAGTCCGCTTGCGCAGCATACGACGCCATTCCCGCTTCAAGAAGGGTAATACCTAATGAGAATTTAATTCGGAAATGATTAATGGCAGTTTCTTGTTTCCTCATTATCTAATGGAACATATCGGATTTTATATTCTGTCAGCCAGTGGTGGTCACAAGGGAAGGTTGGGTTGTTTTACCTCTGAGCGCAACTTTTTTGCGCACCATGGGCTAAATAGCCAGGTCACAAGGACCCCGAAGGCTCAGAGAAGGTTGGGGGAGGGGACCCACTGGAACAGCTGTTGGGAGACAGATGGTAGCCTCCCGTCAAGGCCATCCAGCGTGTTCTTTAACGTTGGGTTGTTTTACCTCTGAGAGGCACTTTTTTGCACACCATGGGCTAAATGGCCAGGTCACAAGGACCCCGAAGGCTCAGAGAAGGTTGGGGGAGGGGACCCACTGGAACAGCTGTTGGGAGACAGATGGTAGCCTCCCGTCAAGGCCATCCAGCGTGTTCTTTAACGTTGGGTTGTTTTACCTCTGAGAGGCACTTTTTTGCACACCATGGGCTAAATGGCCAGGTCACAAGGACCCCGAAGGCTCAGAGAAGGTTGGGGGAGGGGACCCACTGGAACAGCTGTTGGGAGACAGATGGTAATCTCCCGTCAAGGCCATCCAGCGTGTTCTTTAACGTTCATAAGATATGGCTCTCCCGCACACGGGGCCACGGCTTAACGTCCCATCCGACGGACGACGGCCTTTCCAAGCCCATCGGTGTCTCCTACTGACCGTGAATATGAAACTAAGTAGACAGGCATTCCGTGTTTATAGCAAAATGCGAAATTCAAGTACAAATCTGCTTCTAAAAGAAGTGATGAAACTAAGACAACAGACTTGTTTTATTAGTAAAAACAATTAGTTTAAACTTAATCTCACTAGCTGAGCATTTTTTCAATAATGAAGGCGACTACTGACCGGAGAATTTTGCGGAGATAAATCTCAACGCTGACCCAGCTGGGACTCGAACCTGGGAAATACAGATTACGAACCCGGCGCGATACCGACTGAGCCCCCCCCCCCCCCCCCACACACACAAGTGTGTGTGGTGGTTTTCCTTGTGTGTGTGTGGTGTGTGTGTGGTTTTCCTTATGTGTGTGGGGGGGATGCCCCCCCCCCACACACACACAAGGGAAGGGAAACGGCCGAAAGATTTATAATCTAAACCGGAGCTCTATCCCAACAAATTCAGTTGTCGATAGTGACCTCTTAACCTCCCCACCCCCAAAGAATATTTCTTTGGACGTCTACTGATGGCAGGTCACCATCAGACTTCCTAACAGTCTAAGTCAGTGCTGTCCGACTTCTCTGAGACCGAGGGGACCATTTTTTCTTTTGACAATATTTCGCGGGCCAAAAAAAAGAATAGGAGAGGATAGGTAATTGAAAAGTCGGTTCATGTCACCTCGAAAAGTTATTTTTTTTATACGAAAAATAATAAGTAATAATAAACCAAGATAAAATTTATAACTCTTATCAAATATTTAATTAATTTAATGGGAGCATTATAGCCGTAGTTGTTGGGGAATAATTTCTTTTACGTCCATATCGATATTTGTTGTTGCTAGCCGAAGTATATGTTCAAGTGAAGAGTCTTTTAAGCAGTTTCTGGACTTTGATTTTATATATTTCATATAAAAAAAAATGCGCTCTCGCAGATGTCATTATTGCAGATTCAAATAATTTCTATGTACTTCCGAACATAGAAATTATTTAGAGTCCGAAATCTTTCATTTTTGGATATTTTCCTTTAGGCAAAAGTTTGAACAGTTCTATTCCAGTTTCTCTATGAGATGCAGTAATTGGGTCGGCCTGAAGGTCACATAATTCCATTTGATATTTAGGATCTACGGTGCTAATATCAATATTTAATGGATTACTGAATAAATTTAAATTTTTCTTAACGTCATCCAATTGAGAAAATCTTCTATTAAAATCTTCAATTACGATATCTAATTTAGGAACAAATTTTTAAAAATTAACTGTTTTACTAAGTTGCTTCATTACTTCGTATAACTCTTTACAAGTTTCAAAATGAATTAAATTGTTTTCCTGCAAATTTGATTTCAACAATTGTAATTTGTTTCTAAACCCAGTAACATGATTATAAAGACAGCACACGTTTTGGTCTTTTCCTTGTAAGGATTTATTCAAGACATTTAAATAATCTGTTTTAGAAATGACATTTGAATAGAATTCAAGACATTTAAATAATCTTATTTGTAAATGAAATTCATCTTTCTCCCACTTCCGTGAGAAAAAAAATGAATTTCATTTCGAAGTATAAAAAAATCTCTTGAGGCATTTTCCGGCACTTAACCAGCGAATATTAACTATGTAAAAGCAGATCGCCGTACTCGGCGTGCAGTTCGTCCAAAAAAGTTTTAAATTTTCTGTGTGTAAGAGAACGATTTCCGCCACGAATTAAATTGGTAATTTTGACAACCTTTTCCATTACGTCGTTTAGTCTCAGCGAAATGCCGCCACAATGTCTCGTGGTGCACAATACAGTGCAACATTCGACAATGCATGCCCAGTTAAAACGATTCGTGCTGTCGTTAGATGCTACTTATTACTGCAGCTTCATCAAAACATTTGTTTGATGAAGCTGTAGTAATAAGACGCCGACGTTTGATGACGCCGTATTGCTTTTAAAAGGTTTCAGAAGTTTGCCGATCGGATTAAGAATATTTTGTAAACTTTATAGAATGAGTAAGTTGAAGATTGCATATCAAGTAAAGTAATATAAGTTGACAAAAAATTATGGGGTAGCATAAGGTACTACTTAGACCAGCGCTGTCCAATTAGCAGCCAGCGGGCCGCTAATTGGACAGCGCTGGTCTATGGAGTACCTTATGCTAAGGAAATGCGAGTCTGTAAGAATCTGAAGATTACGATATAATGTTGCATGCGATATATATTCTAGGATTAGTTATAATGCCGAGATTGTGAAATGACTTGATGGACAGATTCAAAGCGAGTCTGGAGAGCGGGGGACGATGCTGGCACCCCCTAATTTTTATTATCTCATTTCCAAAGAAAACGAGATACTAGTTTCGCTTTCTCGTCTGTCAGTCTTTTTTGTTTACAGAGATAAGTTAAAAATTCTTTTTGTGTTGGATAGGTATTGATGAAATATTACGATATGCACTTTCAGAATTAAGAATATACGCCCTCTAGCTATAATGCTATAATTACGCCCTCTAGCGGTGGAAAAATGTGAAAAATAGAAAATTTCAAACAAATATTGCAAACGATGTATTTACAATAGAAATTTGAAATTTTGGTGGTAGAATATAAATGTCATGTTTCCATTGGCAACAATGAATTGACCTCTTAGACCCGGGGGGGGGGGGGGGGACACATTTTGTTTGTATTTAGAGATAAGTAAAAATTCTTTTTAGGGTTAGATAGGAATTGATAAAATATTATGATTCGCACTTTCAAAATCTTTCGAATGCTATAATTGCGCCCTCTAACGGTGAAAAAGTATGAAAATTCCGAAATTTCAAGAGAATATTGCAACAATGTATTAATGATAGAAATAATAAAGTAAAATAAATACCCCCTCAAGCAGCTGCTTGCCACAGAGGTCTGACAGGAGCCTGTCAGTTTATATGCCATAGTAGAAGATCCGAAAGGATGGCAGGACCTCAGCAGAAAAACGACACATAGATCCATGCCTTACCCTGGGCTTGAACCCAGGTCCCTTAGATCAGTAGCAAAGTGCGCTAACCACTCGGCCATAGTGTTCGGATACTTTTTCAACACGAAGGTTGCCATATCGCTAATTTCTAAACCTGGATCGTGTGGGCTCACTCACGGAAATATTGAGCGTGTGCAGTTACCGTTCACAGCAAACTGGAGCGTGTGCAGTTGCTGTACACGCTTCAGACGTTTTTTCTGAATTCTGTAATCGACCATAAAATAAAAAATAAGTAAATGCCCCCTCAAGCAGCTGCTTGCCACAGAGGTCTGACAGGAGCCTGTTAGTTTATATGCCACAGTAGAAGGTCCGAGAGGTTGACAGGACATAGTGGAATGTGAACGCCATGACCTTTCGATTGGAAACAAAAGATAATGATAATAGAATACTCTTTTTGAATTTGATTGGTATTAATGAAATATTATAATTCGCATTTTTCAAATTCTTAGCAGTTTTAATATACATGTCTTTACAGGTCACTAATATGATAAAACAGGAAAGATGTTTTCGAAAAAACAGTGGTAGTTTTTATCAGATATTCCACTGACAGCAATTAATCTACCCACTTTTCTGAGAGAGTTGTTCAAAATGCAACTTTTTAGGTTTAAGAATTAAAAGACGAATTATTAAAGAAATACTATTTTCATTTTTCCCATCATCCGCTTGCTCAAATTAAAACTTTTCAGGAGTGAAACTGCAGATAAAGGAAAAACTTCTTTCTCTTGGAAAACGAGATTCTCCCGTGCGCCAGAGGCGATGCGCGTGCTGCTAGCTTCTTTTATCTCTTAACTTCTGCTGGAGAGATGGTTTGAAAACTTCCATTCAACAAAAGAGAATTGAACGAAGAGCAACTGGAATTTATAATTTGAAAAACCTCTGAAAACTCAAAACTGTCCTTAACTCGTTTTCAGAAAAAGCGAGGGGGCTGGGGTGGCTCAGTCGATAGCGCACCAGGCTCGTAATCTGCAGTTCCCAGGTTCGAGTCCTAGCTGGGTCAGCGTTGAGATTTATCACCGCAAAATTCTCCGCCCTGTACACGGTCAGTATGGGACACCGATGGGCTTGGAAAGGCCGCCGTCCGTCGGATGGGACGTTAAGCCGTGGCCCCGTGTGCCGGAGAGCCATACCCTGTGCACGTTAAAGAACACGCTGGATGGCCTTGACGGGAGACTACCATCTGTCTCCCAACAGCTGTTCCAGTGGGTCCCCTTCCCCAACATTCTCTGAGCCTTCAGGGGTCCTTGTGATCTGGCCATTTGGCCCATGGTGTGCAAAAAAGTGCCGCTCAGAGGTAAAACAACCCAACCAAGAAAAAGCGAGCAAATGCTTTCAGTCGTCTGTCTAGTCTATCGACATCGAATATTTTTTTGTTTGTAGAGATAAAAAATACTTTTTGAGTTGAATAAGTATCGATGAAATATTATGATTCGCAGTTTCCGATTCATACTATAGCTATAATTGCGCCCTCTAACGGTGAAAAAATAAAAAAATTTAAAAATATGAAACAAATATTGCGAACGATGTAATTATGTTTAGAAATTTTAAAATTTGTTTGTGAAATGTGGTTGTTATGAAGTTTGTATTGACAACAATGATTTACATCTTTACCCCCAGAGGGGGTGGAGAAAAGCAATTTTTTTTTGTTTTAAGAGATAATTCTTTTGTTTTAGAGATAAATTGAAAATTCATCATGGGTTGGATAAGTATCGAAAAACTATTATAATTCACACTTTTAGAATATCGCAAAAGATTTAATGCGCTCTCTGGCGGTAGAAAAGTTTAAAAACTTTCAAATTTAAATGAATATTGCAAACGATCTGTTCGGGCTTTAAATTTGATGTTTAGTAGAGTGGCGGAGGGTGATGAGCAAGGGGTTGACACTGACAGGGGGGGGAGGTTGGAAAAGCAACTTTTTCTTTTCAGAGATTGATGAAGAACTCTTTTTGAGATGAAGACGTGCCAACGGAATAGGACGACTCATAGTTCTCAAATCGTCCAAATGGCTTTAATTCACAATCGTTACAGGGCATTCAATGTAGACAAGGTAAAGCTTGAATTTAATATTGCAAACGATAAATTTTTTAGAAATTAGAAATAGAATGCGTTGATGAAGAACAGAATAATTGATAGTTATATTGCGTTTTATTAAATTGCCATTGATTAAAAAACTATTGGTTAGTTTTTATAAATTTAGTTGTTAATTTTCAATAATATTTCAAAATATTAATAAGAAACAAATAATTTTATTTTAGCCACCGAATCGTTTGCTCCTGTAACCCCAGGGAATAAGAAAATCTAACTTCTTCATTTTAAGGGGTGAAGGAGATATTCCCTTTGTGTTTTATAGGGATGATAATATATCATTATAAACCTTCTCCAATCACCCATTGGTAAGAATTGCTACCGTTAAAGATGCAAAATTCGGAAAATGAAAAACGTCATTTTTCTCTGGGTTGGGTTGTTTTACCTCTGAGCGGCACTTTTTTTGCACACCATGGGATAAATGGTCAGGTCACATGGACCCCGAAGGCTCAGAGAAGGTTGGGGGAGGGGACCCACTGGAACAGCTGTTGGGAGACAGATGGTAGCCTCCCGTTAAGGCCATCCAGCGTGTTCTTTAACGTGCACAGGGTATGGCTCTCCCGCACACGGGGCCACGGCTTAACGTCCCATCCGACGGACGGCTGCCTTTCCAAGCCCATCGGTGTCCCCTACTGACCGTGGGCAGGGCGGGGAATTTTGCGGAGATACATTTTCCTCTGAAAACGAACATCCCATATTCGCCTGAGACGGTATTCATCCTTCTAATTATTTACTGTATCTTAGCTGCTCTTTCAAAATTAGTTAAGTGCTAGTTAAATATTAGGATCTGAATTTTCTGAATCAGCGATTAGTTGGAATTTTCACCGTCAAAGAGTGCAAAATTAACAAAATGACAAAATTCATTCTCTTTAAATACGATCATCTCATATTCACCTGAGGGGCGGGGGGGGGGGGCTCAGTCGGTAGCGCACCAGGCTCTTAATCTGCAGTTCCCAGGTTCGAGTCCCAGCTGGGTCAGCGTTGAGATTTATCTCCGCAAAACTCCCCGCCCTGCCACGATCAGTAGAGGACACCGATTGGCTTGGAAAGACCGCCGTCTGTCGGATGGGACGTAAAGCCGTGGCCCCGTGTGTGGGATAGAGTACGTTAAAGAACACACTGGATGGCCTTGACGGGAGGCTACCATCTGTCTCCCAACAGCTGTTCCAGTGGGTCCCCTCCCCCAACCTTCTCTGAGTCTTCGGGATCCTTGTGACCTGGCCATTTAGCCCATGGTGTGCAAAAAAGTGCCGCTCAGAGGTGAAACAATCCAACCCAACCCATTTTCACCTGAGGAGGTATTCTACCTATAGCTTTCGTTCTGTTGTTATGGGGGAAACAGGGCCAGCAGTGGAACGAGAAAAAAAATGAAGTATTTCCTGGAAATTAATGAGAAATTCATTAAAACTGGAACAGTAGCAATTTAACATCTGAAGGGATCTTTACATTTCTTGCTGTTAGATGTCTCTGCTACACTGTGAAGAAAGAGTAGAGTTATATCAATTCGTGGCCGGATCTTCCACCATAAAATACTTTAATGTGAACACTTAACAGAGTGGGGCGGGTTTGGCTCAGTCGGTAGCGCGCCAGGCTCGTAATCTGTAGTTCCCAGGTTCGAGTCCCAGCTGGGTCAGCGTTGAGATTTATCTCCGCAAAAATTCCCCGCCCTAACCACGGTCAATAGGGGACACGGATGGGTCTTGGAAAGGCCGCCGTCCGTCGGATGGGACGTTAAGACGTGGCCCATGTGCGGGAGAGCCATACCCTGTGCACGTTAAAGAACACGCTGGATGACCTTAACGGGAGGCTACCATCTGTTTCCCAATAGCTGTTCCAGTGGGTCCCCTCCCCCAACCTTCTCTGAGCCTTCGGGGTCCATGTGACCTGGCCATTTAGCCCATGGTGTGCAAAAAAGTGCCGCTCAGAGGTAAAACAACCCAACCCTTAACAGAGTGTTCATGTTTAACACCATATTACGATGCATACCAATTCCCTGTCACAGAATTCGATTTATCAGCATCGATGTGTGTTCTGTGTGATGCATCGGAGTACGACAGGAAAAGCAACACATAGCGTTCTTGTTGTGACGTTCAAAAATGCAAATCGCAAATGACAGTCGAAGTTCACGCATTTCCATGTTTACACAAATCGGATGCGAATCAGTCATTGCAGAACTTTTCAAGTCAAGTTATCATTCATGATTTCAGCCAAAGAAATCATTTCAATATTTTTTAAACTGCTTACTTCGGTTGATATTTTCGATTTCCTCAAAGTCTGCATCAGAAATGAAATTAGCAATGATTTCATTACACCTTGAAGAAAAATCCTGATTTTGAATCTAACATTTAAATTAAAATTAATCTTATATTCCTACTCTATAATATGTAACGTATATCTATACTCTATAATATATATTTATGTGAAAAAGTAAGAAAGGGGCGGGGGTGGCTCAGTCGGTAGCGCGCCAGGCTCGTAATCTGCAGTTCCCAGGTTCGAGTCCCAGCTGGGTCAGCGTTGAGATTTATCTCCGCAAAATTCCCCGCCCTGCCCACGGTCAGTAGGGGACACCGATGGGCTTGGAAAGGCCGCCGTCCGTCGGATGGGACGTTAAACCGTGGCCCCGTGTGCGGGAGAGCCATACCTTGTGCACGTTAAGGAACACGCTGGATGGCCTTGACGGGAGGCTACCATCTGTCTCCCAACAGCTGTTCCAGTGGGTCCCCAACCTTCTCTGAGCCTTCGGGGTCCATGTAACCTGGCCATTTAGCCCATTGTGTGCAAAAAAAAGTGGCGCTCAGAGGTAAAACAACCCAACTCCACCTAAAACAGAAAGTTTGTCAACTATTCTTCACTGTTCGGGAAGACAATGTACGTGCACAAAAGATGTGAATTATTTGTGCTTCAATTCAGTATTCACCATCATCCACGTGACTGAGGAGGACGTTTTAGTTAATTCTGCTGCTTGTCTCATTTTAGATAGTTTAACAAGAAGGCGTGGAGCAAAACCGCGTGCATGGGTGCGGCCGTTCCTACAACAACGTGAATCTACCAAAAAATTCGTGGAAGATTTGAAAATTGATCCTCTGAGTGGGTTTAAAAATTTTGCACGAATTTCCTCACTACTTCTGTGGCATCGCAGTCAAACTTTTCACGCGTAACTCTTGATTTGCGTCGTGTTCTTTATTGCGATTTTTGTAATCTGCATAAGATGAATCCCATATTACAGCTCGAATTTCGATTTCTTTTATAAAATTAATAATCTTTTCATTGGTCCACTCCATTTACAAATACTTATAGAAATAGAAAAATTTACTTGAGGGAACAAAGACAGGGCACAAATTGTTTTCGCTTCGACGGCAGAATCGAAACTGGACTGCGTCAACACTTTGTGCGTAGAAGGTCGTTGTATCCAACAGATTGCAGAGTGCGCGCACAATGTTCTTTCTAGTTCGCGCACTGTCTGCTTGGGTGCGCGAACAATTTGTGCATGTTCGTTGTATACGATACACCGGAAGAAACTTTTTGTACGCGCACTATGACACACACTGCGGCACGCACTGGATCAGCACCTTGACCGGTCCACGGGATGAATCGAACCCGGGCTCAGGCAGGATAAGGGCCCTGCATGATCAACATCCTCCTCCCCCTTTTTTCAGTCTCCCTCCTCGAGACATTTCCCTCTCAAAATGCTGTCGTCAAAAGAATTCACTTGTCCATGTTGTAGTAGAATTCTTACTAAAGATAAAACATCTGAATCCTATATCTATTAATATCTTTTTAGTAGTAAAGTGTGCAGCCGCTCAAAAAAGTATCCGAACTCTATGGTGGATTACAGAATTCAGAAAAAATATCTGGCAGCGATTTTTTTTTTATAAATTAGCGATCTGGCAACCTTCGTGTCACGTGATTACAGAATTCAGAAAAAATATCTGGAGCGTGTACAGCAACTGTACACGCTCCAGTTACCGTTCACAGCAAACTGGAGCGTGTGCAGTTACTGCACACGCTCCAGTTTGCTGTGAACGGTAACTGCACACGCTCAATATTTCTGCGAGTGGGCCCACACGATCCAGGTTTTTGTGAGCTCACACGATCCAATGTGCTGTGAACATTAACCGCAACCGCTCCAGTTTGCTGTGAACGGTAACTGCACACGCTCCATATTCATTGCATTATATATTCATACACATTATATATATTAAAAAATATCCGAACACTATGGTTGATTACAGAATTCAGAAAAAATATCTGGAGCGTGTACAGCAACTGTACACGCTCCAGTTACCGTTCACAGCAGACTGGAGCGTGTGCAGTTACTGCACACGCTCCAGTTTGCTGTGAACGGTAACTGCACACGCTCAATATTTCTGCGAGTGGGCCCACACGATCCAGGTTTTTGTGAGCTCACACGATCCAATGTGCTGTGAACATTAACCGTAACCGCTCCAGTTTGCTCTGAACGGTAACTGCACACGCTCCATATTCATTGCATTATATATTCATACGCATTATATATATTAAAAAATATCCGAACACTATGGTTGATTGCAGAATTCAGAAAAAATATCTGGCAACGTTTTTTTTCCCAGAAATTAGTGATCTGGCAACCTTCGTGTCACATGACACGAAGGTTGCCAGATCACTAATTTGAGGGACTATATCTTTGACTACTTTTTGACTGTATCTTTGACTAATTTGAGCGACTGTATCTTGAGTTGCCAGATCACTTTTTGAGCGACTGTATCTTTAAATTAATTTAAATCAACTCTCTTTAAAGGCTTCTCTTCTTTCATTTATAAGAAGATAATAATTTAGATGACGTATTTTGATCGCAGTCTGACCCAATATCGTAAAATTGTTAATTGTGTGGATGGTGTGCTCGGCTACTGATCCAAGGGACCTGGGTTCGAGCCCAGGTAAGGCATCGATGTTTGAGTTGCCTTTCTGCTGAAGTCGTGCTCCTCACTTTCATTCTGGCATATGAACTGACAGGATCCTGTCAGACCTCCGTGGCCAAGCAGCTGCTTGAGCGGGTAAAAAAAACTTCAAACCAGGGGGGGGGGGGACGTAACTCGCATAGAGCAAAGAGTCGATTCTTGTCCGGATCCTCAGCTTCAATGGAGCAAAGGTATCTCTTTAATGTATCACTATACATATAATTATATATGTATAGTGATTTGACGATTACATTTACGTTTACATGTTGATGATGAATTTGCATGTATCGTTTTTCATCTGGTAGAGTTGATGAGTTGCGCATGCGCATGGGTAAAAAAACTTCAAACCAGGGGGGGGGACGTAACTCGCATAGAGCAAAGAGTCGATTCTTGTCCGGATCCTCAGCTTCAATGGATCAAAGGTATCTCTTTAATGTGTCACTATACATATAATTATATATGTATAGTGATTTGACGATTACATTTTACGTTTACATGTTTGATGATGAATTTGCATGTATCGTTTTTCATCTGGTAGAGTTGATGAGTTGCGCATGCGTGAGAGGGGTTGATGATTCTCAGCCTGCACCCCAGCACTTACAAACCTCGTTTCGTCCTCCAATGAAGCATTTTAAGGCAATAATTATCCAAGGGTCTTTCCCATCACGATTTGGGTTCGACTATTTAATCTCTGCACCTTTGGGCTAACAATGGATTCAATGTCCCTAAGGGGGGTATAGCGCAAAGAGCAGGCAAAGGCTGGAGAACTGCCACGATGAAGGTGGAAGCCTTTTAAAGAGAACAAGTTCTCTTTTTCGTTCGGAACTTTTCTGTTTTTTTTTTTAACTATTAACAAAAAATTTCGTTTTTAAAATATTTAACGACAGAAATATAAAAAGTTTAAAAATGACTGCACGAGACTTAACACCAAAACAGACTGAATGCAATCCAAATTGTGAAATTCAAGTGACAGTTATTCCTGATTGTTCACAGGGGGTGGCTCAGTCGGTAGCGCACCAGGCTCATAATCATACTCATAGCAGTTCCCAGGTTCGAGTCCCAGCTGGGTCAGCATTCAGATTTATCTCCGCAAAATTCCCCGCCCTGCCCACGGTCAGTAGGGGACACCGATGAGCTTAGAAAGGCCGCCGTCCGTCGAATGGGACGTTAAGCCGTGGCCCCGTGTGCGGGAGAGCCATACCCTGTGCACGTTAAAGAACACGCTGGATGGCCTTGACGGGAGGCTACAATCTGTCTCTCAACAGCTGTTCCAGTGGGTCCCCTCCCCCAACCTTTTTTGAGCCTTCGGGGTCCTTGTGACCTGGCCATTTAGCCCACGGTGTGCAAAAAAGTGCCGCTCAGAGGTAAAACAACCCAATTTGCAAAACTGTGGGACAAGCCCTGCGTTTCCAAACCGATGTCCTTGAAATTAAAGAAAAAATGAAAATCACAGAAAAAATGAACGTGAATTTATCAGCTCACGTTTTCAATAGATCATTAAGTCAATTCCGTTGTTCTGGAATCTTTATTAAGGATGATTCATTAAAGAAGAATCACTCGATCATGATTGATTCGCTAGAATGAGTCTTCCCTTTCTCATGTGCTTAACATAAAAAGTGGAGCCATTCAATCTCGCCAAGTTGAATGTTTCAGAAGAGAAATTCGTGTGGGAAAGATCCAGGAACACTGCTAACAAAAGTGAACTTTTGGCGGTGGAGTCCGCGCAGTCGCGAGATTGGAATCGTGGACTTTGCATGATGCGATGAGCGCGAATCTCTTTTTTTTTCATCAAAGCAGACGCGGATTCAAGGCCTGACGTACAAAGGAACCGTCAGGTGCGATCTGCCATTTCCAGGAAGTGTTTTGTGTAATGCGCTTCGCTGACGTATGTTGTGTGGACCCAGGAACGTGCAGAAGCTTGGATCAATAACTTTGTAGGAAATCACGAGATATGCTTTGCACAAGAAGAGCCATTAAATAGGGAAGAGGGAAAGGCAGCGGGGGGGAGGGGGGAGGGGGGCGGTAATGGCCGAGGAAAGGCTAATCACGGCAGCGCATGCTTTCATTGGCTGACAATCTGACTCTCAAAGACACTAAAGGATATTGTGCACTGCGATGCCGAAATGCACAACGGATTATTTCGCAAAGGAGGAGCGAGCTTTTCTCTTCCACTTGTTGCTATGGCAATGAAAGGCGAAATTTGAATTTCAATTGGGAAAAAAATGTCTAAATCTTTAGGCACCGGAAGGCTATTTCGAAAATACTGAATTCGAATTAGCAGTTGCATGGGGATCCGCAGAGGGGTGGGGGGTGGGGGCAAACAGGCCACTTTCCCCCCCCTGGGATCGAGTAAAAAATGCCAAAAATTATAATCGTAACAATTTAAACGCAATTTATATACATTATGTATGTGTTTTTGTATTGATGCAATACTGTATTCTATAATCAACTTGAGAAAAAGAAACCTAAAAAATTAAATAAAAATTTATTGATGTAATTATTTGTCTCCAAGCTTTGCCCCCCCCCCCCCCGGAAAATTTTCTGCGGACGCCCTTGACCAGTTATCTAGATTATAGTTGAACTTGACCAGAAATATCGTATCCATTGAAATTTCTACCAAAATGCTGTCGGTTATATTATTTGTTTCTTTAATTCCGAGTCCCGTATTGCAGTTAACGCTGTTTTGTGATTGGTCTGTCTTTCATCGTGAAAGACAGATTGGATTGCATTTTTTTTAACCAGCGTGTCTTTCTTTAGACGTCGTTTTCAATTAAAAAACCAGTTAAAACATTTGGAATTTGGCAGGGTGCTTTTTGTAAACATTAAATATACATAAAAATCACCTCACTTACAAAAAAAAAAAACAAAAAAAAAAACTCGAGGATAGAAGTATTATGAGGGGCGGTGGCGGGGGTGGCTCAGTCGGTAGCGCGCCAGGCACGTAATCTGTAGTTACCAGGTTCGAGTCCCAGCTGGGTCAGCGTTGAGATTTATCTCCGCAAAATTCCTCGCCCTGCCCATGGTCAGTAGGGGACACTGGTGGGCTTGGAAAGGCCGCCGTCCGTCGGATGTCGCGTTAAGCCGTGTCCCCGTGTACGGGAGAGCCACACCCTGTGCACATTAAATAACACTCTGGATGGCCTTGACGGGAGGCTGCCATCTGTCTCCCAACAGCTGTTCTAGTGGATCCCCTCCCCCAACCTTCTCTGAGCCTTCGGGGTCCTTGTGACGTGGTCATTTAGCCCATTGTGTGCAAAAAAAGTGCCGCTCAGAGGTGAAACAACCCAAAGACATGATGTTTCATTTCAACATTTTCGTTTCCGTATTATCTGATCCAATCGGAAAGTTGAAGATTCAATGCAGTCGTTCTGTTTTGAAGTTTCTTTTTTAAATAAGGAATTTTTATTCTTTCTTGATGAATGCAATGGTGAGAAAAAAAATCAGAAGAAGAAAAAGAGTTGTGGGGACTTTAAACCAAAACCTTTGATGAAATGATGGAATTGAAGAATGTTTGAGAACACGAATCGTAACCTCGCATATCTGCAGTTTAACAACTCAATTTCCAATTCATCAATGGAATTTTCTTTTTAGATTTTTAGAGTTGGCAACGTGTCTAAGGGTCATCAAGAGTCGACAAAGTTGGCAGTTGGACAGGAAACTCTTCATCTAGAAAGCTGAGGAAAATTGGAAAACGTTTCAAGAAAAGTTGAGTTTCAGTTACAGTGAGTCGTTTCATCTAAGGTGGGAGCGGAAGTCTCGTCTTATGTCGGCAAGTGGTCTCCCCTTTAAGATCACAAGAGTGGGGGGAGTGCATGGATGTGTGTGGGGGGGAGCAGCGGCGTTGATGGCCAAGGGCATTTTGTTTGTTTTGGCAGGTTCAGTGAGATCAGAGATCCCACTGCCTGACGATTTCTTTCCGCTTCAGAAGAACAAAAATCGAACAAAGCAGAAGACAACTTCCTCCAGAGCGGATTTGTTGTCAGCCTCCAAACGGAGATCTCTTCTTAGAGCGAGGCAGAAGTGCACGTGCAAAGCGAAAACACTGAGGTGGGACTTGGAGATAAATTGAACTTCTAGCACTCCAAATATTTCATTTGCTATATTATCCGTATTTAAAATTACAGACTAGAGAAAAAGTCTTTAAAAGTCCCTTTGCACATTCTCCATCTATCTAATCCTAGGTCTACCCCTTTTCTTCAAGTCATTAGACACACCGATCATCACTATAATCCATTCGCTAATCTGCACTTCTACAGGAGGAGCACAATCCAACCAATGAGATCTCTATCTTCATAAGTTGTGGGTTCGGTTGTTTTACCTCTGAGCGGCACTTTTTTGCACACCATGGGCTAAATGGCCAGGTCACATGGACCCCGAAGGCTCAGAGAAGGTTGGGGGAGGGGACCCACTGGAATAGCTGTTGGGAGACAGATGGTAGCCTCCCGTCAAGGTCATCCAGCGTATTCTTTAACGTGCACAGGGTGTGGCTCTCCCGCACAAGGGGCCAAGGCTTAACGTCCCATCCGACGGACGGCGGCCTTTCCAAGCTCATCGGTGTCCCCTACTGACCGTGGGCAGGGCGGAGAATTCTGCGGAGATAAATCTCAACGCTGACCCAGCTGGGACTCGAACCTGGGAACTACAGATTACGAGCCTGGCGCGCTACCGACTGAGCCACCCCCGCCCCCTATCTTCATAAGATGCTACCAGAAGATGACTGATGACTTCTTCGTCTAACCTCATCATTACATGTAATATATAGAACTATTATTCAGCAAACAAAATAATGTTTTCTGTACTGCTTAGTGACTAAACTTCAAACTTTATCCATGCTAATATTATTCCTATAAAAGCATTGTGTGTGTTCTTTCAAAGTAATTCACTACCAAGGTTTAGAGAAAAAAAAAAGTCGAATAATCGGAAGTATCTAAAGATTAAATTTTACTGGCCTTCATGATATAAGGCCGTTATAATATTCCCAAATATTCAAGCAGCAATGCCTCATTCTCTTGCTGACGTCACGTCACACATTTTCTGTGTCTTCAAAATTACAAAGCAAGTAAGCAAATAAATTTCCTCAACAGCACGATCCCTGAAAACAACTGAAACATCGGCGAAGAGTGATGAGCACTGTGTCCGCACTTTATTTCTCTGCTATTAGAAGTCTTTTCTCTTTAGCAATCTCATGAATAGTTGCAATGAAAGAGTTCCTCCCCCCGAACAAGAAGGGGAGGCCATTGAAGTGATCGAGTGGAATAAATGGGGAGGAGTAAAGAAAGATTCTGAAGATCCAAGAAACGGAGTGATTTAAAAGAGATTCCGTCCCATTGGCAGAGAGTTTTACCTAGCAAGAGTTAGGCAGAGAGTTTTACCTAGCAAGAGTTAGGCAGAGAGTTTTACCTAGCAAGAGTTAGGCAGAGGTTTTACTTAGTAAGGTTTCGCATTGTAGCCAATAGAGAAGTTCAATTTTTCGAGCTCGAATTCGAAATTATTCAGTCCGAGTCCCCTCCCCCCCCCTCTCGCAGCCCAAACCATTTCGACGATTGTTGAGCTCGAGCCACAGATTTTGGGACAATTATTCTGTCAGTCATCATAAGGCGTATGAAACAGAATTTCATGCGCATCGTTTGTTTTATTCTTATACTATCTGAACGCACCCGGCGCTGCCCGGGAGTACTTTTCATTTGCGTATTCTTATTTTCACCGCACTAAAGGTAAATTTTGCAACTACCCCCCCCCCCCCCCCCCCCCACCCCGACACTTTAGTACAGATTTTCAGCAGGAAGAAATCCAAACCCGGTGTTGGCTTGGATTGATGTTGACGTCAGCGAGCTCTCTCTTAGCCCGTGGCTTAGTTTCTGCGTAAGCTATCAAAATTTTTATTTCCGTTACGATCGATTTCGCCGCACTATGGCTCCCATGATATTCGTCCGCTGTCCAAATTTCCTGCACAGCATTCCCTGTGTGCCCCAGTGATTAGTTTAAAAATCAGGTTCCCACTTGGCCCGTGGCTTCGTTTCTATAAAAATTGTGACATATCGTGTCTCACTTTTAATCTGCATATTCTGTTGTTTCCTGCACTAAAGAGTAGTTTTGTGAGTATCCCCCCCCCAACATTTTACACAGTTTGAACACACGAAGAAGTTCCCAGTGTTGCAAAGGTCATTGCTGACCTGGCGTTCTCTCTCAGAGCCCGTCGCAAACGATCGAGATATTCATTTCGCCAGATTTTGGCATTCTGTTATTGTACTGAAAAGTCCCAAATTTCGTAGGCGGGAACCCTGCCCAATACCAATATATATATATACATAACCAATACCAATACCAATACAATATATAATAACCCAATACCAATACATAACCAAATATGGGGTCGGGCAGGAGGAACCCTGCTCGACCCCATATTTGGTTAGAAAATCAAGTCCCTAGCTGTAATGGAACACCTAAATAATGCCTTTGGAAATGTGAGGAATCTGACAACGGCAGCATATTTAAAGCTATTTTAACTCTTTACTTTCATAGTTAGGTAGCAGTAAATGGCAACAATAGATTTAACAGTAGCTCTTGTTTCCCGTAGGAATAGCATGGTCAATATTTTTGCTTCTAATAAGCCCCCCTTTTGGATTTTCGACCTGAAATTTGGCACTGCAATTCGGACCACAACCTGAAACATTCTGGGAAATTTTGAAGCGTGTATGTTCAATTCCTGATGAGGCATGGCTGCCACACGTGCACACACAGAGACTCGGACATCTTTCATTACAGAGATAGAGAAAAGGTTGGGTTGGGTTGTTTTACCTCTGAGCGGCACGTTTTTGCACACCATGGGCTAAATGGCCAGGTCACATGGACCCCGAAGGCTCAGAGAAGGTTGGGGGAGGGGACCCACTGGAACAGCTGTTGGAAGACAGATGGTAGCCTCCCGTCAAGACCATCCAGTGTGTTCTTTAACGTACACAGGGTATGGCTCTCCCGCACACGGCTTAACGTCCCATCCTATGGACGGCGGCCTTTCCAAACCCATCGGTGTCCCCTACTGACCGCGGGCAGGGCGGGGATAAATCTCAACGCTGACCCAGCTGGGACTCGAACCTGGGAACTACAGATTACGAGCCTGGCGCGCTACCGACTGAGCCATCTCCGCCCTTACAGAAAAGGTAAAACAATTATCAAAAGCCGCACGATGTGATTTTTAATTACTAAAAACTGATTAAAAGATTGAAATTTTAATAAAACTTATTATTGTTTTTCCTACATAGAAGAAATATTTGAAATTTAAATTATTTTAGCCCTAATTCATTTTAAATGGGCATAGTGGCTCCTACGTCATAAAAACCTCCGACAACCAATGAACATAGAGAAAGGGGGGGGGGGGAGAAGGGGGGGGGGAGGAGAGTAACCCCCGATTTTCGGCAGAGATTAAAGATCGAATCTTGACAGGCTTAATTATCGACACTTGCTGTGCGTGAATTACATCTTTTCATAAAAGCCTGTTTAATAGGATGGGGTTGTTTCACCCATGAGGGCGCTTTTTTTGCACACAATGGGTAAATGGCCAAGTCATAAGGAGAAGGGTTGGGTTGAGTTGTTTTACCTCTGAGCGGCACTTTTTTGCACACCATGGGCTAAATGGCCAGGTCACATGGACCCCGAAGGCTCAGAGAAGGTTGGGGGAGGGGACCCACTGGAACAGCTGTGGGAGACAGATGGTAATCTCCCGTCAAGGCCATCCAGCGTGTTTTTTAACGTGCACAGCGTATGGCTCCCCCGCACAAGGGGCCACGGCTTAACGTCCCATCTGACGGACGGCGCCTTTCCAAGCCCATCGGTGTCCCCTACTGATTGTGGGCAGAGGCGGGGAATTTTGCGGAGATAAATCTCAACACTGACCCAGCTGGGACTCGAACTCCAAGCCCATCGGTGTCCCCTACTGACAGTGGGCAGGGCGGGAAATTTTGAGAGAGCTAAATCTCAACACTGACCCAGCTGGGACTCGAACCTGGGAACTACAGATTACGAGCCTGGCGTGCTACCGACTGAGCCCTTTTTCTACCCGCCCCTTTTTGTACTAATAATAATGACTTATTAATCGACTTTACAGACAAAGCAGGAATCAATTTTTTTAAAGGCGCAATAACTTAATTTTCTTTTGGAATGCCGAAGGAATGTTAATTAAATCGTACAGGGCGACCTAGTTATGGCCTTGAGTAGTGCATACATTATTAGCCAGGTGTGTAATCTGACTTCTCAGGTTCGAATCCCGATTGTGTCTGAGTTCAGATTTTCTCCGCTGAAACCAACCCTACACCCGTGAGAAAGGAGACATTGATGAACTTGGAAAGGTCATCCTCGTGGGATAGGATGTCCAGTATGGCCACGTGTACAGTAGAGCCATACACTGTGCGCGTTTAAAGAACACGCTGGATTGCCTTGACAACAGACTTCCATGTCTCCTAAATAAGGTATGAATGTCTTCCTGCTGAGGTCTCGCATTCCTCATAGATCTCTATGACGTATTCAACTTATAGGCTTTTGCCAGACCTCTTTGCAAAGCGGTATGAGGGGCTAATGTAAAAAAAAGTTTTAATCGAGATAACAAAATGTTATCAAAAGTGATATTAATCACAACAGATAAATATCTTAATTAATATTAAACATTTTATTTTTCAAATAAACTTGCTGGTATTTTTATTGTATGAAGGATTTGGCTGTTGGTTCATTGTTTCACCCATGAGCGGCACTTTTGTGCACACGATGAATGGGTTAAATGTCCAGGTCACAAGGTTCAAGTGCGCAGAGAAGGTTGGAGTCAAGTGATCCACTGGACAGCTGTTAGGAGACAGATCGTTAGAGCCTCTCGTCAAGGCCATCCAGCTTCTTCTTTAACATGCGCAGGGCATGGCTCTGTCCTGCACACTAGCCCACAGCTTAACGTCCCATCCGACAGACGGCGGCCTTTACAAGCTCATTGTTGTCCCTTTTCTAACACAGGGCTCAACGGAAATAAATATTAATGCAGGCATAGTTGGGATCCTGACCTGGGAACTGCAGATTACAGGCTTGGCTCCCTCTTCACTGAGCCAATCTCTATTCCCTCTTAAATAGGCAATCCAGAGTCTTAAGAAAAATTCTTCATATCAACATACTACTTAATGAATGCAAAATTACATTTCATTAAAAAATAATAATAATAAATACCCCCTCAAGCAGCTACTTGTCACAGAGGTCTGACAGCAGCCTATCAGTTTATATGCCATAATAGAAGATCTGAGAGGATGGCAGGAGTTCAGCAGAAAACGACACAAACCTTATCCGGGGCTCGAACCCAGGTCCCATTAGATCAGTAGCCAAGCGCGCTAACCACTCGGCCATGGGACTAGGGAAAGAAAAGTACTCATCTGCTGAAAAATAGCTTATTGTTCTTCACATTCGAAATACATTACCAGGCACAACTAGATATAAATTAGAAGCGTGGGGGGGGGGATGCAAGTGACTGAATCAAACTGGAATAAACCAGAACGTCTTTCCGGTTCTGTTTTTTTTTTCTCTCATCCGTTTTCGCATTATTTAAAAAAGTTTTCTCAAAAAATACGTATAAGGAATAAGTAATAAATATAAGGAATAAGAAATGATGACTTTTTCTATAAGGAATTAAGAAAATGGATTTTGAATGTGGTAAATATTGAGACTATCTTTTAGAAATAAAAGAGATTTAAATGTAATAAAATTTCATTTGATGCTGAGTTGCCCTTAAGGTGCTCAACTGAACCACTTACTAACGCACAGTTCAATATGGATTTTTATATTTTTTTCTGTTTTTCTACCCAGTAAAGTCATTTTACCTTTTTTCATTTCATTTATTCTAAATGATAATTTTCAAACTTATAAATTAAATATTTACTTAGATTTTTTGATCAAGCTAGCAAAGTGTGAGGAAATGTGAAACTGAAGCATGTTGCTTTTTATTTTATTACAACATAACTGTTAAATTTCTTCCACAAGCGAGTTTTTACTCTCGTGGAAGACTCAACATTTTTCGTCAGACTTGTACTGAAAAATGTAGGTAAAATTATAAAACACGAATGAAATATAATATTAAAATTTTCCATATATATATATGGTATGAATAGATATATGATTTTTATTGGACAAACTATGTATAAAGAAGAATATATATTGTAAAATGTAATATTTTAAATTTGTGTATCTGAGAAATACAACATTATATATATTTCATTATAACTTCAGTTCTAAGGTAAAAAACATGTAAATGTAAAGTATTGCATATTCTGAGAATAAATTATCTATCTATCTATGATACGGAGTGGGTTCAAAAAGTTCTTGACGCTTGTCTGTCGATTTGCACTCGTTCCTCCCAAGTGAACGAGCTACAACTTGTTTGAAAGCTTGTCTAAACTTGTCATGACCTCTTGGAAACAAAGGCAGCAGCACCTTTTCTCTCTTCGTTGTCGGCGCGTAAAGTTCAATCGGCAAAATCTGTACTAAAGGCGGGAAAAGATTTTATATCTTTACAAGGATGCAGCTTAGAGACAACGCAAAAAAAAATCACGCCGATTTGTCCCAGGTGAAAGGGGATCATGCCTGTTCATACGGCATTATTACGGGGTGGATGCGCCAATTCAGAGCAGGGCTGCACAGCTTCGAAGAGCTCCCTCGTGCAGAAAGACTAAAGGAAGCCATGAACGAGAGATCCATTTCTGCTGCTCGTGAACTCATTAAAGGAAACCCACATAGAACACAGTTCATGTAACAAGTTTAGATGTCAGTGTATCGACTGACAGTATGGAAACATTTATTCTACAGCATTTAAATTCCAAAAGATCTGTGACAGATGGGTACCCCAGAAACAGAGAGAACTGCAAAAGAGGGATAGAGTCGACTCGTGAAGGAGATACTAGCAATGTTTGAACCTAGTGGCCCCAAACGGTTAACAGAGATTGTCACAGGTTTCATTACTATACAACTCCCAGTAAGATCGACTCCCCACCCTCCCCCCGCTGCATCAAATACCTTAAGAATTCTCAAAAACACGCAACCTGCGTCCATTTGCACTTTGCCTTCCGTCGAATAGTGAAAATGAAATTTAGTGCCACATCCCCCCCCCCCAAAAAAAATGAATTTGCCGACAGCCCTGTTAAAAGGCTGACAAAGCAAAAGCCAGCACACCCTCGACTGCTTCTGACCAAGGTGTCCTACGTTTTCTGAGAATGTTCGAGAGCTCTACTGCAGACAATCCGAACAGCTTCTCGATTTCCATCTTGTCGGCTGCCTCCGGGAATTCCTCGGTCGCCCTCGTTGACCCGAGAGCGAAGCAGCCACGCGAGGCAGCTAACGGCAGAAGCGATAAGACCTCGCGGCCATCAACCGTCTCAGTGACCACCCGAAGGAAAAAAAAACAATGACCGGAAGCATACCTTCACGTCACGAGGAATGCTCGGTGCGATCTTCGGATGATATTCCTCGATCGCCAGATGCCACAGAGAGGTTTAGGTGAAGTGTCAGGTGGGCAGGCAAGGGGAAGGTCCTCATCAACAACATCAGTTGAGAGTGGGGGGGAGGGGGTGGCACTCCAGCTTAACCGGATGACTGCTGCGGCAGCTGCGCAGAGGATGACTCACGAACGACTTCCTCAAGATCACGGGCAATGCGAAATTCGACTGATTCAGAAGAAGCAAATGATTCATCTTTTCTCAATGAACGCTTTTTTCAACAACTTTTTTTTCCACAACACTCAATCTCTTCAACGACTCATCGAGGTTCACGTATCCGATTACGATACTTTTATTTGTATTTATTGTATCATTTAAACCAACGGTACAGTCGCTCAAAAAATATACATTCGTGTCACGTGACACGAAGGTTGCCAGATCACTAATTTCTAAAAAAAATCGTTGCCAGATATTTTTTCTGAATTCTGTACTCAACCATAGTGTTCGGATACTTTTTTGAGCGACTGTAGGTGGTCATATTATTTTGATACTAGATCGTGTGGGCTCACTCACGGAAATATTGAGCGTGTGCAGTTACCGTTCACAGCAAACTGGAGCGTGTGCAGTAACTGCACACACTCCAGTTTGCTGTGAACGGTAACTGGAGCGTGTACAGTTGCTGTACACGCTCAAGATATTTTTCCTGAATTCTGTAATCACGTGACACGAAGGTTGCCAGATCACTAATTTCTAAAAAATATCGTTGCCAGATATTTTTTCTGAATTCTGTAATCAGCTATAGTGTTCGGATATTTCTCTGAGCGACTGTACTTAATCTGATGCACTTGAGAAGTACGATCAGCCATTTTCTGCTACCAACAGAGAATTTTCTATTTGCTTCGGAAAAGAAAATTTCCATTTGTACAATTCTGTGGCAAATGTTCTATCTGCAGACAGCTCAGTTGTGCTCTCTCATACTGCAACTACCAAATGAAAAGAACTCGGATCCAGACATGTTCATTTCGAAACAGTTTCACAAATCCCTTTTCCAATTTTACTTTAAAATGCTTTAAGATACTCTCATGGATATTAAGAGGGTTGCATTCCCCCCCCCCCCCCCTCAGTTCGATAGTGGTCAGTTTAAATATTTGTTTTCGAAGCGTATGATTTTGTAAGAAAAAAAAAAAAATCCTCTGATTCCATTACATTTTGTGGGGCGGGGGTGGCTCAGTCGGTAGCGCGCCAGGCTCGTAATCTATAGTTCCCAGGTTCGAGTCCCAGCTGGGTCAGCTTTGAGATTTACCTCCGCAAAAATTCTCCGCCCTGTCCACGGTCAGTAGGGGACACCAATGGGCTTGGAAAGGCCGCCGTCCGTCAGATGGGACATTAAGCCATGCCCCGTGTGCGGAAGAGCCATACATACCCTGTGCACGTTAAAGAACACGCTGGATGGCCTTGACGGGAGGCTACCATCTGTCTCCCAACAGCTGTCCCAGTGGGTACCCTCTCCCAACCTTCTCTGAGCCTTCGGAGTCCTTGTGACCTGGCCATTTAGCCCATGGTGTGCAAAAAAGTGCCGCTCAGAGGTAAAACAACCCAACCCATTGCATTTTGCGTTTCATAACTCTTTATTTCTCATTTCCTTCGCAAACCACAAAAAAACAACAACTAAAAAAAAGTAATGGGATGAGGGCGAGGCGCAGTATCCCTCTGCATCCCCTTTCGCTCTCATCCCTTTCGGATGAATAACAAAAGCAAATCCGGGACTTCGCCTTCGCCTTAGTCACGTTCCCTTTTCAAGGATTTCCTCCGGAATCCAACAACTCAGACTTCGCCCGAAGCCATTCGCATTGCCACGGTAGGAGGAAAAGAAATGGCGATTTAAAAAAAACTAATGCATCACAGAACAAAATATTACTTTCATCTAGGGGTTCTCAACGTCGAGTACGCGGAAACATTTCTTGGGTAACTCCGTAAGAGCTCAAAAGTCACTAGATCTAGTAAAAAAGGAAAAATAACTTTGTTATACTATAAAATAAAAAAAAATACCCCCTCAAGCAGCTGCTTGCCACAGAGGTCTGACAGGAGTCTGTCAGTTTATATGCCATAGTAGAAGGTCTGAGGGGATGGCAGGCCCTCAGCAGAAAAACGACACATACATCCATGCGTTATCCGGAGCTCGAACCCAGGTCCCGTAGATCAGTAGCCAAGCGCGCTAAACTAATATAACTATAGTTTTATCTATCTATACAAGGGGTACGCCAGTTACATACTCATTTCCATGGGGTACGTGAAGCATAAAAGGTTGAGAACCACTGATATATAAGTTTTATTTTATTCCCATTGTTATACTATAACTATAGTTTTATCTATCTATACAAGGGGTACGCCAGTTACATAAGCATTTCCAGGGGGTACATGAAGCATAAAAGGTTGAGAACCACTGATATATATATGTTTTATTTTATTCCCATTGTTATACTATAACTATAGTTTTATCTATCTGTACAAGGGGTACGCCAGTTACATACACAATTCCAGGGGGTTCATGAAGCATAAAATATTGAGAACCACTGATATATATGTTTTGTTTTATTCCCATTGTTAAAATATAACTATAGTTTTATCTATCTATAGAAGGGGCACGTCAGTTACATACACATTTCCACGGGGTACGTGAAGCATAAAAGGTTGAGAACCACTGAAATATATGTTCTATTTTATTCCCATTGTTATATTATAACTATAGTTTTATCTATCTATACAAGGGGTACGCCAGTTACATACACAATTCCAGGGGGTACGAGAAGCATAAAAAGTTGAGAACTACTGATATATTTGTTTTATTTTATTCCCATTGTTATTCTATAACTATAGTTTTATCTATCTATACAAGGGGTAAGCCAGTTACATACACATTTCCAGGGGGTACGAGAAGCATAAAAGTTTGAGAACCACTGATATTGTGTTTTGTTTTATTCCCATTGTTATACTATAACTATAGTTTTATCTATCTATACAAGGGGTACGCCAGTTACATACTCATTTCCAGGGGGTACGTAAAGAATATAAGGTTGAGAACCACTGATATATACGCTTTATTCCCTTTGTTATACTATAACTATAGTTTTATCTATCTATGCAAATGGTACGCCAGTTACATACACATTTCCAGGGGGTACGTGAAGCATAAAAGGTTGGGAACCACTGAAATATATGTTTTATTTTATTCCCATTGTTATACTATAACTATAGTTTATCTATCTATACAAGTGGTACTCTGGGTAAACAAACGACAGGAAATATTCTGCCTTTTGACAGCATAGTGGGTTGTGTTGTTGTTTTACCTCTGAGAGGCTCTTTTTGGCACATTATGGGCAAAATGGCCATGGTCACATGGACCCCGAAGGCTCAGAGAAGGTTGGGGGAGGGGACTCACTGGAACAGCTGTTTTGAGACAGATGGTAGCCTCCCGTCAAGGCAATCCAGCGTATTCTTTAACGTGCATATGGCTCTCTCCGGTACACGGGGCCACGGCTTAACATCCCATCCGACGGACGGCGGCCTTTACAAGCCCATCGGTGTCCTCTACTGACCGTGGGCAGGGCAGTTTGCGGAGATAAATCTCAACGCTGACCCAACTGGGACTCGAACCTGAGAACTACAGATTACGAGCCTGACGCGCTACCGAATGAACCCCCCCCCCCCCCCCCCGCCCCACAGCATAGTGGACGACGGATCATATTTGTATCAGAAGTAAGATCAGGGATACAACCAATTTTCCCTGTCAGACCTCTGTGGCAAGCAGCTACTTGAGGGGGTATTTATTTTTTATTATATATTTCTTATATATTATTATTATATTTCATTTATTGTCTCATTATAAAAAATAATAAATACCCCCTCAAGCAGCTGCTTGCCACAGAAGTCTGACAGGAGCCTGTCAGTTTATATGCCATAGTAGAAGGTCTGAGAGGATGGCAGGTTTATATGCCATAGTAGAAGGTCTAAGAGGATGGCAGGTTTATATGCCATAGTAGAAGGTCTAAGAGGATGGCAGGTTTATATGCCATAGTAGAAGGTCTAAGAGGATGGCAGGTTTATATGCCATAGTAGAAGGTCTGAGAGGATGGCAGGTTTATATGCCATAGTAGAAGGTCTAAGAGGATGGCAGGTTTATATGCCATAGTAGAAGGTCTAAGAGGATGGCAGGTTTATATGCCATAGTAGAAGGTCTGAGAGGATGGCAGGTTTATATGCCATAGTAGAAGGTCTAAGAGGATGGCAGGTTTATATGCCATAGTAGAAGGTCTAAGAGGATGGCAGGTTTATATGCCATAGTAGAAGGTCTGAGAGGATGGCAGGTTTATATGCCATAGTAGAAGGTCTGAGAGGATGGCAGGTTTATATGCCATAGTAGAAGGTCTAAGAGGATGGCAGGTTTATATGCCATAGTAGAAGGTCTAAGAGGATGGCAGGTTTATATGCCATAGTAGAAGGTCCGAGAGGATGGCAGGTTTATATGCCATAGTAGAAGGTCTGAGAGGATGGCAGGACATCAGCAGAAAAACGACACATACATTCATGCCTTACCCGGGGCTCGAACCCAGGTCCCTTAGATCAATAGCCAAGCGTGCTAACCACTCGGCCATGGGACGGCTTGTCTCATTACAAGGAAACAAATAAACAAACTCAAAAATAAAGCAAGTTTATATTTTAATATTTATAAGCAATTATTTTAATTATATTTTTCCCACGGTGTTTCCCAACCTGATTATCGATTGTTTTCCTTCAGCGCCTTGAATCTTCAAGGAATGAAAATGATCGACAGCTGAGGACGCAAATTCCGCATCCGATGTTCCTTTGCAGAGAATCAGGTCATTTTCAAAATCCAAGTGATTGCCATCAGATGCAAAACAATTTTTATTACATCCTCAGATCTCAATCCTTTATCCCATCATAATTTTTGAATTCATTATTCATTTCCAAAGGTTTCTATAATTCACTAAATCATACCACCCAGAGTATACGCAAAATATAATACGCCAACAATTCGCTTAAGCATCCGTTGGTTATGTCTTTGTGTCCCAAGGGCAACTCATTTCATGCTGCACCAAAACATCTTTTGAGAAGTGTCTTGAAGAAGATCATTTCATCTATAAAACGGCAGACAAATGCAAACAATCAGCTTCATTTATTTCTCTCCAAGAAATGATTTTTGTTTTTTAATTTCAATACTTTTGCATAATGGGCAGAGGAGCCCAGGTCGTAATCTGCAGTTCCCAGGCTTGAGCCCCGCCTAGGTCAGAGTTGAGATTTATCTTCGCTCCACCGCTGCCCTCGGTCAGTAGGGGTCATCGGATGGGCTTAAAAAGGCCGTCGTCCGTTGGATGGAACGTAAAGCCATGGTCCCATGTGCGAGAGAACTATACCCTGCGCACGTTAAAGAACACGCCGGGTGGCTTTGACGGGAGACTGTCTCCTGACATCCTCCTAACAGCTACCCCCCCCCCCCCTCAACTTTCTCTGAGTCCTTGTGATCTGGCCATTAAGCCCATTGTGTGCAGAAAATTGCTGCTCAGAGGTAAAACAACCCAACATTTTGCATAAGCAAAGCAGTCTTATGTAAAAGCATTTCGTATGCAAAGACATCATCAAAAAGAGAGTTTCTTAATCGCATTCATTGAAGCTAAGCTTGAACGAGTGCATCTGATATTCCGTCCCACAATGCCTTGCGTCCTCTCCTCCGCGGTCTGCCGTTGCACTGATGACCTGTTACGTTGCGATCAAGTGAAGCGATCAACAACTGTCTGGACTTTCCAACCATCTTTGGCAACAAAGGACCCCGGTCGCTCAACTGTCACGATCTAACACAATAGCTCGACTAATCTGATCTCCCCCGTCTTTAAGTAGATTTTTAGTCACGTGACTACGTCCGTCTGTCACCATCAGCAGACGGCTTCTGCGAAAAGGAATTTGCAATTCATCTTCAAGTCAGTGAGCGAAGTCATTCAGTTGAGGAGTGTGCCGACGCCCACGGAGGAACAGCAGGTCACCACCTTTCGATTCCAGTTCTGTAGACTTGTGATCTGCCAACCGATAGCGCTCGCAGGGGTAGGCGAAGCAATTTTATTAATCGCGATGCGATTTCTGAAATCACAATTCATCTTCATTTCAGCGAAGCACATCTCTTGTCGGGAGCTTTACCATCTGTATGCTTATAAAAGATAAATATGGAGACTAATCAGCGTACCCATCAGAGTAAAGTTTCATCAGCTATTCGTTTGATCGTGCAAGGGACAAGAAATGAGCCTTCACCAATTCCCTTTTATGTTGCTTTTCCCTGAAAGCCTGCCATCGCTTTTCTTCATCTTTCTTTCTTTCCTTGTTCTTCCAGTTGAAACCGGAAGAACAACAATCTGAGTGTCACATTTATCTTATAACACCTCTGATATAATGAATAAACAAAGAAAATTTGAATAATAATCGACAGAAATTGTTCATGATGCAATGGAATTCACTTCTCTGATTGTCAGAAATGGGGGGCGGGGGTGGCTCAGTCGGTAGCGCGCCAGGCTCGTAATCTGTAGTTCCCAGGTTCGAGTCCCAGCTGGGTCAGCTTTGAGATTTATCTCCGCAAAATTCTCCGCCCTGCCCATGGTCAGTAGGGGACACCGATGGGCTTGAAAAGGCCGCCGTCCGTCGGATGGGACGTTAAGCCGTGGCCCCGTGTGCGGGAGAGCCATACCCTGTGCACGTTAAAGAACACGCTGAATGGCCTTGACGGGAGGCTACCATCTGTCTCCCAACAGCTGTTTCAGTGGGTCCCCTCCCCCAACCTTCTTTGAGCCTTCGGGGTCCTTGTGACCTGGCCATTTAGCCCATGGTGTGCAAAAAAGTGCCGCTCAGAGGTAAAAACAACCCAAATGTCAGAAATGGGCAATCAGTTTTGAACAAATGGGACAATGCCTTCCGGAATGATTTTGCATCATTTTTTACAAAAATACAAGAAGAATCAGGAATTTAAGTTGTGAGTGATCCCGAAGCCATCTGTGTTGATTGGAGTCCGAGTCCGTGTTGGGATACTCAACATTTATCCCAGGCTGGACTCAATAGCGGGGCCGCCCGACATTTATTCCAGCCCGGGATAGTCAGCATCTTATAGAAGATGAAAGCTTTTTGCTGACAACCTGGCAGACAGAATTTAGAAAGTAGCTAAGACAGCATGACAAAAAAAAAAGAGCTGTAAATTGTTCTTGAGGATAAAAGAAACGGAATTGGCAAGATTATCCATTCTATGATGACTAAATGTGATTAACATTTCCGAATTGTTCTCAATAAGGCTAGTCATGCGTCCTTTGCTTCTAAATGAAGACGGACGTATGATTGGCTTAACATTGGCACTATTATCGATATCTCAAGTTCGTTTGGATATCTCGAAATTGGAATTATACAAATTCCCAGAGTCAAATCAAATGCTGCTGAAATAGTTAGAGCTGGAAAGGTTTCTGTTGTCACGTGACTGAATGAAAAAAAAAAAATGTTTTTTTGATGGAGGAGTTGTTCTTAAGGATTTTGCCAGAATTATACTATCCATATTCTCGAGGGTGTAGTGGTTAGCGCGCTTGGCTACTGATCTAAGGGACCTGGATTCGAGCCCCGGATACGGCATGGATGTTCGTATTGTTTTCTGCTGAGGTCCTGCCATCCTCTAAGATCTTCCACTGTGGCATATAAACTGACAGGCTCCTGTCAGACCTCTGTGGCAAGCAGCTGCTTGAGGGGGTATTTTTTTTTATTTTATTTATTGCACACGCAGTCTTCTGTCAGACCTCTGTGTAAAGGAGCTGCTGCTGAAAGAGGGATTATTTTTTGTGATCTAGTGTTTTAGTTACATTTACAAGAATTTCATTAAGGGTCTCTCAAATTGTTTCTGAGTGATAAAGAGTTCTGTGACCAAATTAAATTGTCAAATGGTGCTCTACAGAAATAGGTGCAGGAGAAATGCAAGGTTTCAGCAGAATGGGAAAAAAGGTCGAAACTGAAAGAACAACATCGCACCTCCGGCGAAGAGGAAATCGTTTTCAAAGAGATTAATGAAACTCATTATTTTTATGACTTTCAGCATCCTCTAACGGCGGAAATCCGAATTAATGAATGAGTTGGAATATGTAATTAATACACATTCAACCCAAAAAATGTTTTTTTTTTCATTTATCTCTTCAAATGCAAATGTTGCATCCATCATCGGGATAATAAAAAAAGTAAATCATTGCAAATCCTTTGATCGTCATATTCATCTTCGCCAATATTTCAATCCATGGAAAGAGAAAACCGTTTACAATATTCGTTTAAGTTTTCAAGTTTCCAACATTAAGCCCCTCTAATGCTGGAAATTAAAATTATTGGATGATGAGGAAAACGCTAATCATAATATTTCAAGAATACCTCTTAGCAAAAAAATAAATTCCCACTCAAGCAGCTGCTTGCCACAGAGGTCTGACAGGAGCCTGTCAGTTTATATGCCATAGTAGAAGGTCTGTGAGGATGGCAGGACCTCAGCAGAAAAACGACACATACATCGATGCTTTGACCCGGGCTCAGAACCAGCAGAAAAACGACACATCCATCCATCCATGCCTTGATCCGGGCTCAGAACCCAGGTCCCTTAGGTCACTAGCCAAGCGCGCTAACCACTCGGCCACGAAACTGGCTAATAGCAATGGGTAAAATAAAAAGCTTTCATTTTTCTCTGAAAACAGAAAAAATTGAAATGTCTACGGGCGAGACAGACAGATGAACGACAAAAAACAACAACCCATTGTTTTTTGTTTAGCTTTAAAAAACAAGCTAGGAAGATAACTGCCTCTTCTTGAATATTAGGAGCCAGCTTCCTTTTGCTCCAGAGCAGTGATTTTCAACAGGTGGGCTGTCAGATGATCTTTGGTGGGCCGCGAAAATTTTTAAAAGATCATTATTTAAATTATTTTCGAAAGAAGTACGAAAGCACTATAAGTGTACAGTCGCTCAAAAAAGTATCCGAACACTATGGTGGATTACATAATTCAGAAAAAATATCTGGCGACGATTTTGTTTAGAAATTGGTGATCTGGCAACCTTCGTATCACGTGATTACAGAATTCAGGAAAAATATCTGGAGCGTGTAGAGCAACTGTACACGCTCCAGTTACCGTTGACAGCAAACTGGAGCGTGTGCAGTTATTGCACACGCTCCAGTTTACTGACACGTTTACCAGTTACTGACACGAAGACACTAACACGAAGGTTGCCATATCACTAATTTCTAAAAGAATCGTTGCCAGATATTTTTTCTGAATTCTGTAATCAACCACAGCGTTCGGATACTTTTTTGAGCGACTGTACATATCGAAATTAAAACCTCTTTAAATTGATTATACGAGTATGTCATTGTTATAATAAACGTATGCATAATATCATCAATTTAAATGTGCCGCGGAAGTTTAACTCTAGGTTCAAGTGTGCCGTGAGGTATGAAAAGGTTGAAAAACACTGCTCTAGAGCCTGGCTCACTAATCAATCTCTCGGCCATTTCCAACAGAGAGAGTTCACTAATTCAAGAAAGAGCTTTGCTGAAAAAAATTTAGTGTTGCCGTGAATGGGTTAGAGTACAGTTGCTCTAAAAAATATCCGAACACTATGGTTGATTACAGAATTCGTAAAAAATATCTGGCAATGATTCTTTTAGAAATTAGTGATATGGCAACCTTCGTGTCACGTGATTACAGAATTCATAAAAAATATCTGGCAACGATTCTTTTAGGAATTAGTGATATGGCAACCTTCGTGTCAGTAACTGGTAAACGTGTCAGTAAACTGGAGCGTGTGCAATAACTGCACACGCTCCAGTTTGCTGTCAACGGTAACTGGAGCGTGTACAGTTGCTCTACACGCTCCAGATATATTTCCTGAATTCTGTAATCACGTGACACGAAGGTTGCCAGATCACTAATTTCTAAAAAAATCGTTGCCAGTTATTTTCTTCTGAATTCTGTAATCAACCATAATGTTTGGATACTTTTTTGAGCGACTGTACCAGAGGGTCCGAACCCGCATCCTTCCCGAAAATCCGGTCTTTTATACGAAATCTCAATCTTGTCCACGTGCTTTGAAATCCGAAACAAGTGTCTATGTATAATTTTATTTTAGCCCCATGGTAGAATAATCCGACACCTAAAATAGATTTCTAAAACAATTATAATACATTAAAAGCCATATAGAATACCATTTAAAACTGTCCTGTCCGGTAGAATAATTTACATAGTAATTGGAAAACCCTACTCAAGTATCATTCTCAGACCCCCCCCCCCCCTCCCGGCCAGAAACTAAATAGTGGGGATGCCCGCTCCTTCCCTCCCCCTCATAACAAAATTCTTGAACCTTCTTTGAAATTAAATTCTCGAACCTCCCAAGAAACTATATCTCCCTCAGCCCCCAAAAAAAACCTTCTATGCCAGATGTTCTGATCACTAAACTCTCAACTGTTAGTTCTTTTATCAGATAATTCTAACTATAAATCTTTACGAATTTTTTTTCTCGCTCACGGCGCCATCTATGATCGGGAAAGGCAACCTTTTAAAAATTGCCAGAAATAAAACAGTGTAAATGAGATAGTAACACACACTAAAAGCTTTATTAATGCATTAATCGATGAATAGTAAATACACAAATCTGTATCAACATGCAATCTGCGTCTTTACAAATACCGATCATGATGGCACCTCGAGCGACAAAAGTAGGGAAAATACACGAGAATTAGCTGTCACGTATCTGAGAGACGTAGGTTCGAGTCCAACTAAAAGCGAAACGTTATTTTCTCAGCAAAACTATTCCTTGAATTCTAAGTATGTGAATAGGCATTCTGTGTCTTTACCCTTGATTGAGGTAGCGCGCCAGGCTCGTAATCTGTAGTTCCCAGGTTCGAGTCCCAGCTGGGTCAGCGTTGAGTTTATTTCCGCAAAATTCCGCGCCCTGCCCACGGTCAGTAGGGGACACCGATGGGCTTGGAAAGGCCGCCGTCCGTCGGATGGGACTTTAAGCCGTGGCCTCGTGTGCGGGAGAGCTATACCCTGTGCACGTTAAAGAACACGCTGGATGGCCTTGACGGGAGACTACCATCTGTCTCCCAACAGCTGTGGGGCGGGGGTGGCTCAGTCGGTAGCGCGCCAGGCTCGTAATCTGTAGTTCCCAGGTTCGAGTCCCAGCTGGGTCAGCGTTGAGATTTATCTCTGCAAAATTCCCCGCCCTGCCCACGGTCAGTAGGGGACACCGATGGGCTTGGAAAGGCCGCCGTCCGTCGGATGGGACGTTAAGCCGTGGCCCCGTGTGCGGGAGAGTCATACCCTGTGCACGTTAAAGAACACGCTGGATGGCCTTGACGGGAGGCTACCATCTGTCTCCCAACAGCTGTTCCAGTGGGTCCCCTCCCCCAACCTTCTCTGAGCCTTCGGGGTCCTTGTGGCCTGGCCATTTAGCCCATGGTGTGCAAAAAAGTGCCGCTCAGAAGTAAAACAACCCAACCCAACCCAACAGCTGTTCCAGTGGGTCCCCTCCCCCAACCTTCTCTGAGCCTTCGGGGTCCATGTGACCTGGCCATTTAGCCCATGGTGTGCAAAAAAGTGCCGCTCAGAGGTAAAACAACCCAACCCAAATACCCTTGATTGATTAGTGCATTAATATTTCATGATGTTTAAAAATGCACGCCATATTTATACTTTCCTCGTAGCAACTGTAGAAGAAGATCATCTCCACCAGTTATGTACCTCGTGTTCAGTGATCACGATGCCATTGCATGGATGTGCCACTTCATCGCGTGACATCGGTTGTTTCTCATTCAGAGGACAGCTGAATTGTCTCTCCTCTTCAGTTCGGTTTCGTGATCATCCTGAATGATGAAGAATCCTCTGAGCACGAGATCCACTCTTTCGAAGAAAGCAGAAAAAGTGGAGGAAAAAATTTATTTTTATATAAGAATAGGATCATAAAACTGCGCGGGATTTTACGTCATTTAATGAATCTGCAGAGCAGCATTCAGTGATTCAGTCACGAGACCGAGCACCAGCAGAAGATTGTTTCTCTCATGAAACCCACATTTTAAATCAACAAAAAAGCACGGCAACATTTTCTATACACGACAGATACCAGGTTTGGTCGGAAAATAAGAACACAGTCTCTCCTGCATTAACGGGCTGGGGTGGCTCAGTCGGTAGCGCGCTAGGCTCGTAATCTGCTTCCAGGTTCGAGTCCCAATTGGGTCAGCGTCGAGATTTATCTCCTCAAAATTCCGAGCCCTGCCCACAGTCAGTAGGGAACACCGATGGGCTTGGAAATGCCGCCGTCCGTCGGATGGGACGTTAAGCGTGGCTCCGTGTACGGGAGAGCCATACGCTGTACACGTTAAAGAACACCTTGGATGGCCTTGACGGGAAATTACCATCTGTCTCCCAACAGCTGTTCCAGTGGGTCCCCTCCCACAACCTTCTCTGATGGCCAGGTGACAAGGACCCCGAAGGCTCAGAGAAGGTTGGGGGAGGGGACCCACTGGAACAGCTGTTGGGAGACAGATGGTAATCTCCCGTCAAGACCATCCAAGGTGTTCTTTAACGTGCGCAGCGTATGGCTCTCCCGTACACGGGGCAACGGCTTAACGTCCCATCCGACGGAGGGCCCTTGTGACCTGGCCATTTAGCCCATGGTGTGCAAAAAAGTGCCGCTCAGAAGTAAAACAACCCAATGTGCACCAACAGAACTTTACATTCAAATGCAGCTGCTACACATTCACAGATAAATCAATCATTCTTATATCACAGATAATAGATCAATAATAAATAGGTTTACAATATCACAGATGATTTTTCCGCCTAAATCACCCACGCCAGGTCCGTCCAACCCAGGCTTATTGCAAAAGAACATTTGGTTTGTAAAACAAATAATCAATGCACTGAATCAGGTTCATTTCTTACAATTTTCTGACCAAACATTTTTAGATGCATAACTGAATAAATCGATTCCTAATACTCATTAATATATATATATTTTTAATCGATATTTGCTTGATTCCTTAGAAAAAATATATATATTTCTCAATTCATTGCTCATTAGTCGCTCAAAAAAATATCCGAACACTATGGTTGATTACAGAATTCAGAAAAAATATCTGGCAACGATTTTTTTAGAAATTAGTGATCTGGCAACCTTCGTGTCACGTGATTACAGAATTCAGGAAAAATATCTGGAGCGTGTACAGCAACTGTACAGTCACCGTTCACAGCAAACTGGAGCGTGTGCAGTTGCTGCACACGCTATAGTTTGCTGTGAACGGTAACTACACACGCTCAATATTTCCGTGAGTGAGCCCACACGATCCAGGTCTTTGTGAGCTCACACGATCCAATGTGCTGTGAACATTAACCGCAACCGCTCCAGTTTGCTGTGAACGGTAACTGCACACGCTCCATATTCATTGCATTATATATTCATACACATTATATATATTAAAAAGTATCCGAACAATATGGTTGATTACGGAATTCAGAAAAAATATCTGTCAGCGATTTTTTTTAGAAATTAGTGATCTGACAACCTTCGTGTCACGTGACACGAAGGTTGCCAGATCAATTAACCCGATCAATTGCCAGATCAACATTGAAATTGGTTGGAATCATTAAAATTTAGTTCTCCGTTTGTTTTACCTCTGAGAGGCAATTTTTGCACACAATGGGTTAAATGGCTTTGTCAAAAGGAACCCGATGGCTCAGAGAAGGTGGGGGGAGGGGGAGGGGACTCACTGGAAGAGTTGTCGGAATACAGATGGTAGCCTCCTTTCAAAGCCATCCAGTGTGTTCTTTAACGTGCACAGGGTATGGCTCTCCCGCACACGGGGCCACGGCTTAGCGTCCCATCCGACGGACGGCGGCCTTTCCAGACATGTTGGCAAATGAGTGAATCATGATTACAGTTACAGAGCAAAGGCATCAATTTATTTGAAACACAAATGGATTACAAGGTTGTAGTCAATATCTTTTAAATCCCCCATGGGTTGTGATGCAGGCAGATGTGATACATCATGGCGTGGAGTCATGTAGGCATCGAATAACATCCTGAATCACGACCCACCATGCCTGTTGCAGCTGGTCTCCCAGGGCAACTACACTCTGTGCTGCTTGCAGAGAAGTATGCAGATCACATCCTACCAAGTCCCAAACGCTTTATGGATGATAAATCCGGGGATTTGGATGGCCACCGAAGAGCGTTGACGAGTCATAGACATTTCCGCGGATTCTTGGATGATGTCAGTGGTATGTGGCCAGGCGTTATGTAGAAGATCAGCTGTGGGCATATTGCACTCCAGAGACCATAACGCCTGCTGCACGGGCAGTGGGTCATTTAATGATGGCAGATGGATTGGGACATTGATCACATTGCCTCCACATGTCTCTGTGCAGAGAATGCAAAGACTCTGCACAGAGCTTTTCTCTTGATGTCCTCACACAAGTGTGTGCATGGCGATCAGTCAGTTCCTAGAGAAAACCGGGATTTGTCACTGAAGATGAAACGAAGCCATTCTGCATCCCAAGTTGTTCGAGGTCGGCACCAATCAAGACTCTACTGACGATGCTTGGAGGTCAGTGGAAGGTCAGCTGAATGGTCGACGTGCATGAAACCATAACAAGACGTTACGAAATGTTTTGTCGTATTATGGGTTGAAGCAAGGCTGCTGTAACAATTCTGCTGATGGTGGCTAACGTTTTGCCAAATCAGTCGGTCTTCACTTGGTGTTGTCTTCTTTGCTGGGTCAAAATATTAGATTACGACAACTGAAGTGCCATTGAATTAGGGATAGGAAATGTTATCCAAATTCAGTACCTCAAGTTCCGAATTTGTGCGCATGCGTAACGGAAACTCTGGTCATATAGAGCTGTCAGCTTTGTTTGTGGGTTGACAGCCCCAAGTGAATAGATTCACAGGATATGTTTATCAGCTGGTGGATAATCCTGAGCAGAGGTCATCGCAGGCACCTGAACTCTTTGCTTCTATTGGCATCGTCAAATTCTACATTGGAGGAAGTCTTCCAGTGTAGATGGCTTCAGCCTTTAGTGGTGGGGGAACGGGTCTTTGCCCCATGTCTGCGATTAGGGGGCTGTTTGATATTGTCGGCATTCCCTCTCTCAACAAACATAGTTTCTTTAAACATCCCACTAACCATTTTCTCTCCATCGGTAGTTGGAATATGAGGACTCTGCACAGAGCTTTTTCTCTTGATGTCCTCACACAAGAATTCCACCATTATAATTTAGATATTCTCGGCTTGCAAGAGACCAGATGGACAGATAAAGGTCAGATTCTTAAAAATAATCTTAAATTTCTCTTTTCAGGGAGGGACGACAATAAGCATCACCAAGGCGTGGGTCTGCTTCTCAGCAGACACGCTAGTGATGCTCTTCTAGGATATGAGTGCATTAATGAAAGGTTTCTTACAGAAAAATTTCAGACAAGCGTTAAAGACTTGAATGTTATCTGCTGTTATGCCCCCACTGAGGATGCCGATGAAGATGAGAAGGATAGGTTTTAGGGACAACTTCAGGATATTTTGAATTCTGTCAAGAAAGGAGATATTACCCTTGTTCTAGGTGTCTTCAACGCCAAAGTTGGTACTGACTCTGAACTTTGGGGAGGGTGATAGGCCCTTTTGGTATTGGTAGCTGCAATGGCAATGGGCAACTTCTCCTACAGGTAAGTAAACTCAATGGATTCAGAATAACTAACACATATTACAAACACCGCGACATTCATAAATACACATGGGTTTCACCTGATGGTCTGCATAAGAACATGATTGATTGCATATTAATTAACAGCAAATGGACTAGTTCTGTTAGGAATACCAGGTCATATAGGGGAAATTGGATCTGACCATTACCTTGTTACGTAATCTTAAAAAGTGTTGTGCTAGGGTTAAAAATTTTACCTTTAATACTGAAGCTATGAAAGACACAGTTATAGCTAAAGCTTACCATGATAGGTTACTTAGTCATTATGACAATCATGGTATGCTTACTACTGAAGTTGAGGAAGAATGGGATCGTTTTAAACAGGCTTTTTTGGACACTAACAGTACTCTTTTTGGAAAAAAGGAGCAGAAGAGACAGAATTATCTGAGTGATAAGGCACTTGAGCTTATTTCGGAAAGAAAGAATTGCAGGAATGTCCTTAATCAATACCCTACTAGTCCTAATAGAAAGCATTACAGAGAGCTTAATAAACGTGTAAAGGATCAGTTAGCTGCTGATAAGAATCTTTGGCTTGATGGCTTGGCTGACAAAGTCGAGGAAGCAGTTAGACAGCACAACAGCAGAGAGCTGTACCAGATAGTTAATGTTTTGTGTAGTAGAAACCTTACCTTGTTTATCCTTCAATTCCTGTACACCTGTACAGGGATTGAAGGATAAACAAGGTAAGGTTAGAGAAGGTGAGGATTCTATCATGGCTAGGTGGGCTGAGCATTTCAGTGATGCTCTAAACAATGTGGTTAGTTCTACTCCCATTGTTTGTAATGATGATAGATGCATTGGTGGCTTTAATGTTGGCCCTATAACACAATCTGAAGTTATTTTGGCTGTTTCTAAACTTAAACTACATAAATCCCCAGGGGTAGATGAATTTACTACGGAAATGTTTAGAGCTGGAAATGTTTCGGTTACCACTTAAATGACTGAAAATTTGAATATCTTTTATGATAAAGGCATGGTTCCTAATAATTTTACCAGAGCTATTATTATCCCTATTTTAAAAAAAGGTGATCGCAGTTCTTGTGATAACTATAAGGGTACCAGCCTGCTCTTTGTTCCAGGTAAAGTTCTTTCCATGATTGTGCTTAATAGAATTAAGAATCTAGTTGACAGGCAATTGCGTGATGAGCAATGTGGATTCAAAAGTGGTAGGGGATGTGCAGATCAGATATTTTCGCTTAGGCAGATTGTTGAGAAATGTTTAGAGTTTCAGAAACCTTTGGTTGCTAGCTTTGTTGATTTCAAAAAGGCTTTCGACTCTGTTGATCGTCATAATTTTTGGTTGATTGTGAGATCATATGGTATACCAGACAAGTTAGTTAACATAATGAAATCTCTCTATAATAACACTAAGTCGTGTGTGAGAGTTGGTAAGGCTTGTAGCAATTGGTTTAGCATTACTTCTGGTGTTCGACAAGGGTGCATTTTGTCTCCTTTTCTCTTTAGCTTGGTTATTGATTGTGTTATGCGAAATTCACTTCAAGGGAAAGATTTTGGCCTTAAATGGGTTTTATATCTGAAAATTTATATCTGCAAATGATGTTGATGATTGCCTTTTGGCAAATAATGTTGATGAGATGAACTCTTGTATTAGATCTGTTGATGAACTGGTAGTAGAGTAGGTTTGGTTATAAACAGAGAAAAAACTGAAATGATGAAAATTGGTCAGGCAGGCAGTGATTCAATTAATCTGAATGGTTGCAGTCTTGAGCAGGTGTCTCAGTTCAATTACCTTGGGAGCTATGTAACGGATACTGGTGATTTGCTGCATGACGAATAGGGATTGCTGCCGGGACTTTTAAGAATCTATGGAGATTGTGGAGTTTCAGAAACCTAAAGGAGCAATTTTAACACTACAACAAGAATTCTTATACACAAACTGTAATTCCTACGTTCATCATCATCATCATCATCATCATCATCATCATCATCATCATCATCATCATCATCATCATCATCATCATCATCATCTACCTATATGTATACACCTAATATGTAGGTATACACCTAAAGACTAAAATTAGACTGTATAATAGTTTGGTTCTTTCTAGGGTTAGTTACGGTAATGAAACTTGGACATTTTGCAAACAAGATAACAGGAAACTAGATGCTTTTGATTCCAGATGGCTTACGCAGTATCTTGGGCATTAGGTGGTTCAACTTTTTAACTAATGATGAGGTTAGGCAAAGGAGTTTGCAACCTCCTTTAAGCAGCATATTGTGCAGAGAGAGACTCCGTTGGTTTGGCCATGTTGCCCGTATGAATAATTATAGATTGACGAATAGGGTTATGAACACTGTGCCTAAAGCCTTCAGAAAGAGGGGAAGACCTAATATGCGGTGGGCAGAGAATGTCAAATATGCTTTGTTCGAATTGGTGTGCAGTGGCCAGATGCAGTAGATGCCCAGCTGGGTCAGCGTCGAGATTTATCTCCGCAAAATTCCCCGCCCTGCCCACGGTCAGTAGGGGACAGCGATGGGCTTGGAAAGGCCGCCGTCCGTCGGATGGGACGTTAAGCCGTGGCCCCGTGTGCGGGTGAGCCATACCCTGTGCACGTTAAAGAACACGCTGGATGGCCTTGACGGGAGGCTACAATCTGTCTCCCAACAGCTGTTCCAGTGGGTCCCCTCCCCCAACCTTCTCTGAGCCTTCGGGGTCCATGTGACCTGGCCATTTAGCCCATGGTGTGCAAAAAAGTGCCGCTCAGAGGTAAAACAACCCAACCCAAAGCAGTAGATGTAGCTCAGGACAGACTTGTTTTGAGACTAAATTGCACGGTCTGGGTGGACTTCCGTAGCCCATTGCTGCTTGATGATGATGATGATGATGATGATGATGATGATGAACGTAGGAATTACAGTTTGTGTATAAGAATTCTTGTTGTAGTCTTAAAATTGCTCCTTTAGAGTCGGTATAAATTATTATTTTTGAGTTATAAAGATTTTTAAAAGTCCATTCAAAAACTTTGAGATTAGCGAATATTTCTGCATGTAAAATGCTAGTGTTTGGTGGTAATTTACAATTTTTGGAAATTTTAAATTTCGTATCATAAAATGCAACAGTTACGGATCCTGATTCATTGTGTACAGAAACATCTGTGAAAAAGTTTTCAAAATGATTAAAATTTTCTTCGTTATATAAGTTATATAAGATTAAAAAATGGCACAACTGTACTATGGAAACAGACAGCTACATCAAGTACCTTTGTTAGCAGCATGTCGCCAGGCTATGAGACTGCAGTGGGCAAAGGAACATCGCCAATAGACTGTGGAAGACCGGAAATGATTAGCTTGCTCGAACAAATTCAAGTTCGAACTACAACATACCGATCGTAGCTTGTGTTTGTGGCATAAACTACACGAGGCCGTGGACCACAATTGTCAAGTGGGGTGTTACAGGCCAGTGGAGATGGTGTAATGTTCTGGGGTGTGTTTATGTAGGTTACCTTTGGGGCTCCTTATACCTATTGAGTATTAGGAGCACAAAGCTATGTTGACGTATCGCCGACCGCCTACAGCGCAAAGCTGTGCTGACGTGCTCGCCGACCACCTACAGCGCAAAGCTGTGCTGACGTGCTCGCCGACCACCTACAGCACAAAGCTGTGCTGACGTGCTCGCCGACCACCTACAGCACAAAGCTGTGCTGACGTGTTCGCCGACCACCTACAGCACAAAGCTGTGCTGACGTGCTCGCCGACCACCTGCAGCAGAAAGCTGTGATGACGTGCTCGCCGACCACCTGCAGCACAAAGCTGTGCTGACGTGCTCGCCGACCACCTGCAGCAGAAAGCTGTGATGACGTGCTCGCCGACCACCTGCAGCACAAAGCTGTGCTGACGTGCTCGCCGACCACCTGCAGCACAAAGCTGTGCTGACGTGCTCGCCGACCACCTGCAGCAGAAAGCTGTGATGACGTGCTCGCCGACCACCTGCAGCACAAAGCTGTGATGACGTGCTCGCCGACCACCTGCAGCACAAAGCTGTGCTGACGTGCTCGCCGACCACCTACAGCACAAAGCTATGTTGACGTACTCGCCGACCACCTACACCCGTTCATGGCTATCCACTTCCCATAACATGGTGCCATCTTTCAACAAGACAACGCTCTCTTCACTCCCATTTAGCAAAGGACTGGTTAGAGGAGCATTCCAGTTAGTTCATAACCCTCGAATGGCCATCTCACTCTCCAGATTTGAAAACTACTCAGCTTCTTTGGGACGAAGTGGAGTGATGCATTCGAGCCCAAAACCCATCATCGTCAACTCTCGGTGCTTTTACAAACGGCATGATTATACTTAATAGAATCAAGAATTTGGTTGATGGGCAGCTGCGTGATGAACAGTGTGGATTCAGAAGTGGTAGGGAATGTATTGATCAAATATTTTCACTTAAGCCAGATTCTTGAGAAATATTTAGAGTTTCAGAAACCTGTGGTTGATTCTTTAAAGACTTCGAAAAGGCTTTTGACTCTGTTGATCGACATAATTTGTGGTTGATTGTTATAGATCACGTGGAATACCTGACAAGTTAGTTAGTGTAATGAAAGTTCTATGTAATAACACTGAGTCGCGTATGAGAGTTGGTATATCTTTTAGCAATTGGTTTAGCATTGCTAGTGGAGTTAGACAAGGCTGCATTTTGTCTCATTTTCTGTTTTGTTTGGTTATTGATTATGCTATGCGAAATTCTTTGCAAGGGAAAGATTTTGGCCTCAAATGTTCTAGAAGTTTCAAAATTCCTGATTTAGATTATGCAGATGATTTGGCCTTGTTGGCTAATGATGTTGATGAGATAAATTCTTTCATTAGGGATGTTCATGAGAATGGTAATAGAGTAGGTTTGGTGATAAACAGAGAAAAAACTAGTGATGAAAACTGGTCAGGAAAATAGTGCTTCAGGTGCTTTGAATGGTGCACTCTTGAGCAATTGTCTCAGTTTAATTATCTTGGGAGCTATGTAGCAAAAGCTGGTGATGTGCGGCATGAAATAAATAGAATAGGGATTGCAGCTGGGACTTTTAAGAATCCGTGGAGAGTGTGGAACAATAAACGTATACACCTGAAGACTAAAAATATGCTGTATAATAATTTGGTTCTTTCTATGGTAGCGAAATATGGACTCTTTGTAAGCAGGATAACAAGAAACTTGATGCCTTTGATTCTAGATGTTTACGCAGTATCTTGGGGATTAGGTGGTTTGACTTTGTAAGTAATGATGAGGTTAGAAAAAGGAGTCATCAACCTCCTTTGAGTAGCATATTGTGCAGAGAGAGACTGTGTTGGTTTGCCCATGTTGCCCATATGCATAGCTGCAGATTGGCAAAGAGGATTATGAACAGCGTGCCTAAAGGCTTCAGGAAATGGGGGAGAACTAGAATGTGATGGGCAGATAATGTCAAACAGAATCTTGTTAGAAATGGCCTAGAGTGGTCAAATGCAACAACTTTAGCTCAGATCAGATATGTCTGGAGACGAAAATTACAGTCTAGTTGGACCTCCGTAGTCCATGGTTGCATGAGGATTTTGTATGTATGTATGCATGTATTCCAATATCATTCAGACCGCTCTGCTATTATATTTGCAGATTTAATAATATTTAAAGTAGTTAAATAAATAGGAATTGCGAGAATGAGTTTTTTTGCCACCAAAATGGCGGTCAATAGCAAGGTTGACTAGGACCACGGATTTGTTTTAAATGCTCATCTAGTAGTTCCTCTTTACTGCAATATCTATGATGAACATCAATAATATGATTCTCGCACCGTTATAACCATTTTAAAATTGAGTTTTCGATATTTTTGGCTTATAATCCATCATAAATATTGGCATATTAAATATTATAACACATACAGTATATGACTAACTTTTTTTTCTATTTACATTTGTTTTGAACTTGTTGTTTATGTCTAGTTCCTAGAAAATTCCACTCAAATAATTTTTTTTTCAGTCATTTTATTACTTAAAATCGGCTCTCATTAAATAATGGTACTGCGAACCATAAAACCAAACTTCTCAATTTTAAAAACGAAGCCAATTTAAAATTGTGTATTCGGAATAAAAAAATTAATTATTAATTTTCACACTTAGTTTATTCATATAAACATCTTCTCTTTTGATTTGCACTTCTTCGTAACAAAAATATTAACGAACATTTCCGATAACTTATTGTGAAGACCGAGAAACGAATCTTTTGTGAATTACCAGTGCATCAACCAAGGTCATGGAACGAACATATATCACCTTTTTCTGCTTCCGTTAAGGTCATGAACCGTCGCTGGAACATTAAGGCGTCGAAAACGTCGACCATGAAACGATTTCGGCCTTGAATGACACTGGCGCACGCTACAGGAGAATGCTACATTCCGAGAATGACAGGCCACTCACCTATGGACACCCACAGTCGCCGGGGTGGGGGGGGAGTGGTTGCAGGAGAAGTGTCTTGATGATCTCGATGGTATGTAGAGGCAGGCCTTTTATGCTGTCATCGCTGACATCATGGAACAAAGATGGAGAAAGGAGGAATCTTAAGAGAAATATTCCATTTAATATTCAGTAGAATACTTCTCCCAAATCACAGAGAAATGCTTCAAGCTTAATAGCAGCAAAATATTTCTTAAGAGAAATGCATATTTTGTATATAAAGTAACCTTTATTTTTTAAGTCAAATAGTTTCACAAGCCGTCCCATGGCGGAGTGGTTAGCACGCTTGGCTACTGATCTAAGGGACGTGAGTTCGAGTCCCGGGTAAGGCATGGATGTATGTGTCGTTTTTCTGCTGAGGTCCTGTCATCCTCACAGACCTTCTACTATGACATATAAACTGACAGGCTCCTGCAAAACCTCTGTGGCAAGCAGCTGCTAGAGGATGTATTTATTTAGTTTCACAGGGATTTCGGAAAAAAAATTATCGAAGTTTTAATAGTCAAGTACGAAAGGCCGCCACAGATTTTGGCGGGTTTATAGTACGTATGGTAGCAGACGGATGGGCCAAGATACCAGCCTGAAGAACTTTCGGAATGGCAGAAGATCGACTAAATAGATCGCCTGAACTGAAGTGTAATCTGACGTTTGTGATGTTACTTGAAGTCCGATCCTCAATCCACTAAGTTTTCGTAGCGTAAACATCTGTCTTGTGCATTCTGAATGTTTGTGTTTCTGTGAAGATAATCCAATGTGCGAAAGATTTCATCTCAGCAGTGGCCCCAGGGGGAATAACGGTTCCAGCGGGAGGAGAGAATAGGCAAAATAGATTCACATATACAAATCTATTGAATGCGTTATGTATACGCTAGTGGGTGTACAAAATTCGATCAGACAGGTAAAAATATCTCAGGATCATCAAACAATGACCAAGAGGCATGATGCAATTGGCCATTTGTTATCAGAACAATAATTTTTTAAGCGAGGCAGTTTTGAAATTCTCATAATTAAAGAATGCTAGAGAATTCCCACATTTCATTAATATTATCGATAGGGTTCGAATTTAGATTCGTATTTATTTTGTTTTCCTTTAGATCAGGACCGTCCAAACCAAACTTAATGAAGAAGCACAAAAAAATACTTTATTCTGTAAGAGTAGCAGAGGAAAATTTTTAACTTAAAAACAAAAGCATACATTTCAAAGGAATTAGAAAAAAAAACTACTTTTTAGGAATCAAGGAAATATCTTGATTAGAAACAAAAATATACATTTTTCATTAGTATTAGGAATTGGAAAAATCATTTAGTTATACATTTAAATATGTTTGGTCTAATAATAAAAGAAATGAGCCAGATTCAGTATCTTTTTTGTGTGAATTATATGAGCGGAAGATTGAGTGGGCCTGCTTTAGATGGTTAATATATCAGTTCATATCGTTCATAATCAATGATTAAATGTATAACGTTGTATGAAATATGTAATATATTTAACCAGCGATAATTATTAATTATATGAAAGCTTTATTCTGAAGGTCCCGAAGAAAGTCGTTGAGTTTTTCACTTTCGGCCTGAGATTTATGTATATCGGTGTAATATCATTCGTTTGAAACAATGGAAATTTTTTTGTGTTGAGTAGTTTCTTTCCACCAGAGAAACATTATTTTGGAATTAGAAATTAAACGCTCTAATATCCAAATTTTTTAACAGTTTTATCTGTTTTCACCAAACGTTTTCGTAAAAGCTGTTTTATTCCAGAAATCGATCTACGAAGAGCCCAATTTTGCACACTCTTTTGGCAACAGCGCTATTCCGTTACTAAGGTAACTAGCAAACAATGAAAATGGCTGGTGAAAGAGGAAGTGATTTCAAGTCAGAGTTTAGGTTCATTCAGCTCCTGAAAAAGCCATCTGAAACACTCCAAGGAAGGAAATTTTCCGAATATTTGAGAAAATGGTAGGTTTATTATAATTTTAGACTAAGGAGCTGAAACAAAAAATGTTTCACGATTTATCACTTCAAATGATTTGTAGTCGTGTTTGGTGCAATTGTTATTATATAGTTATGAGTTTCAGCTAATGATAAATTTGATTAAATCTGAATCCAACACTTGGCTATATATGTTGTAAACTTTTTATCTGTTTTTTTCTCTGGACAAGTATATTTGTGCCGTACTATGGATAATTATGGATCATTATAATTAATTATAATATGGATAATTATCCATCAGGAAATTTATGAAACAGTGTTTCGAGTAGCACTTTTTCCTATAATGAAGTCCCCCGGCTACCCGATTATGTTTTTTTTTTTATTTAAACGCGTTAGGTACTTCATCTTTTCCGGTTATTACTACCGGATATAGAGGGCTTATGTACTATAATATGGTACGTTATGATGCATTTTATTGTACATATATTTATGTTATATTTTGTGGTTTCTGCAGAATCTGAGGAAAAAAATGATTGAATACTAAATATTGATTTTATTATGTTTTTATATGTACATACATAATGAACAAATTTTCTTTTTTTTAACCTTTTGTTTCCATAAGCATTACTATTTTAGCATTAATTCGCCATTAAAACGAACGTATATGCCAAAAAATATATCGTATTTAAACATTGTTGGACTTCACGGTTTAACTTACACGAAAACCTTCGGAACTTGTATCTTGTCTTAATCGTGTAACTTGGGGATTACTATAGAAGTCAATTGTAGGCACAGGTTATATAGATGTTATATATATTTATAATATGCTCGGATAGTCTGAAAATTTGTGGCCTACGACAATTTTAATAAAGAGTGTTTTCTAAAAATCGGCAATAGTGGGAAGTAATTATTAAAAAAATATTTCTGAGATCTGGAATAAACTAAATTTCGTTTGCTAATCTGATGTTTGGAACACATTTTTAAATCTAGATGTTCGTGTTGTTTTTCTGCTGAGGTCCTGCCATCCTCTCAGACCTACTGTGGTATATAAACTGACAGGCTCCTGTCAGACCTCTATTATAAAACTATTATAAAAGTCATGCTCAGAGGCATGACTTAGGAAAATTTGTTGCCCAGTGAAATTAACAGGAAAAATAGGTACTGAATATAAATAATATTGGTAAAGTCATTACATAGTAGAGAGCTCTGGGTTGTGTTGTTTTAGCTCTGAGCGGCACAATATGGGCTAAATGGCCAGGTCACATGGACCCCGAAGGTTCAGAGAAGATTGGGGGAGGGGACCCACTGGAACAGCAGTTGGGAGACATATGGTAGCCTCCCGTCAAGGTCATCCAGCGTGTTCTCTAGCGTGCACAGGGTATGACTTTCCCGCACACAGGGCCACGGCTTAACGTCCCATCCGATGGACGGTGGCCTTCCCAAGCCCATCGGAGTCCCCTACTGACCGTGGGCAGGGCGGGGGAATTTTGTGGAGATAAATCTCAACGCTGACCCAGCTGGGACTCGAACCTTCGAACTGCAGATTACGAGCCTCGTTCTACCAAGGTATTAAGGAATTTCAACGTCATATTAATGAAAATTTATTCATTATTTATTTCAATGTTATGTCAGTGGAATCATTTGGAATTTCTAAAGTACGCTTTGTATCGAAAAATATTGCTGAAGATAAATTAAAGATCCCAATGAAAACCTATCTAAATATCAATTTCTAACACTATTCGTTCAAAACTTAAAACGTTATGGTAGCTGGAATTCTAGTTCTTTAGTGGCACTACTCTTGGTAAATATTCTAGTTTCCACAACTCTTTAAATCATCATCATCATCCTCAAGCAGCCATGGACTACGGAGGTCCAACCAGACCGTGCAATTTAGTTCTCCAAGCAAGTCTGTCCTGAGCTACATCTACTGCATCTGGCCACTGCACACCAATTCTAACAAGGTCCTGTTTGACATTGTCTGCCCACCGCATCCTAGGTGTCCCCTTCTTTCTGAGGCCTTTAGGCACACTGTTCATAACCCTATGCGCCAATCTATAATTATTCATACGGGCGACATGGCCAAACCTTCGGAGTCTCCCACCGCACAATATGCTGCTTAAAGGAGGTTGCAGACTCCTTTGCCTAACCTCATCATTAGTTACAAAGTTGAACCACCTAATGCCCAAGATACTGCGTAAGCATCTAGTTTCCAGTTATGTTGCTTACAAAGTGTCCAAGTTTCATTACCATAACTAACCCTAGAAAGAACCAAACTATTATACAGTCTAATTTTAGTCTTTAGGTGTATACGCCTATTTCTTCACACTCTCCAGAGATTCTTAAAAGTTCCGGCAGCAATCCATATTTGTCTGTTAATCTCATGCAGCAAATCACCAGTATCTGTTACATAGCTCCCAAGTAATTGAATTGTGACACCTGCTCAAGGCTGCAACCATTCAGATTAACTGAATCACAGCCTACCTGACCAATTTTCATCACTTTAGTTTTCTCTCTGTTTATAACTAAACCTAATCTACCACCAGTTTCATCAACAGCTCGAATGAAAGAGTTCATCTCATCAACATCATTTGCCAAAAGGGCTAAATCATCAGCATAATCTAAATCAGAAATTTTCGTATCTCCAGTCCATTTAAGGCCAAAATCTTTCCCTTGAAGTGAATTTCGCATAACACTATCAATAACCAAACTAAAGAGAAAAGGAGACAAAATGCACCCTTGTCGAACACCAGAAGTAATGCTAAACCAATTGCTACAAGCCTTACCAACTCTCACACACGACTCAGTGTTATTATAGAGAGCTTTCATTATGTTAACAAACTTGTCTGGTATACCATATGATCTCACAATCAACCACAAATTATGACGATCAACAGAGTCGAAAGCCTTTTTGAAACCAACAAAACTAGCAACCAAAGGTTTCTGAAACTCTAAACATTTCTCAAGAATCTGCCTAAGTGAAAATATGTGATCGACACATCCCCTACCACTTCTGAATCCACATTGCTCATCACGCAATTGACTGTCAACCAGATTCTTAATTCTATTAAGCACAATCATGGAAAGAACTTTACCTGGAACAGAGAGTATGCTGATACCCCTATAGTTATCACAAGAACTGCGATCACCTTTTTTGAAAATAGGGATAATAATAGCTCTGGTAAAATCCTTAGGAATCATGCCTTTATAATAAAAGATATTCAAAATTTCACTCATTCAAGTGGTAACAGAGACATTTCCATCTCTAAGCATTTCCGTAGTAATTTCATATACCCCTGGGGATTTATGAAGTTTAAGTTTAGAAACAGCCAAAATAATTTCAGATTGCGTTATAGGGCCAACATTAAAGCCACCAATGCATGTATCACCATTACAAACAATGAAAATAGAGCTAACCACATTGTTTAGAACATCACTGAAATGCTCAGCCCTCCTAGCCATGACAGAATCATCACCTTCTATAACCTTACCTTGTTTATCCTTCAATCCCTGTATACCTGTCCGTTTTCTACCACACAAAACATTAACTATTTGGTACAGCTCGCTGCTGTTGTGCTGTCTAACTACTTCCTCGGCTTTGTCCGCCAAGCTATCGAGCCAAAGATTCTTATCAACAGCTAACTGATCCTTTACACGTTTATTAAGCTCTCTGTAATGCTTTCTACTAGGACTAGTAAGGTATTGATTAAGGACATTCCTGCAGTTCTTTCTTTCTAAAATAAGCTCAAGTGCCTTATCATTCAAATAATTCTTCTTCCACTGTTTCTTTTTTCCTGAAAGAGTACTGTTAGTTTCAAGAAAAGCCTGTTCAAAACGGTCCCATTCTTCCTCAACTTCAGTAGTAAGCATACCATGACTGTCATAATGACTAAGTAACCTATCATGGTAAGCTTTGGCTACAACTGGATCTTTCAGAGCTTCCGTATTAAAAGTAAATTTTTTAACCCTAGCACAACACTTTTTAAGCTTAAGTTGCAAGACACTTTTAACAAGGTAATGGTCAGATCCAATTTCAGCTCCCCTATAAGAACTGGTATTCCTAACAGAACTAGCCCATTTGTTGTTAATTAATATATAATCAATCATATTCTTATGCAGCCCATCAGGTGAAACCCATGTATATTTATGTATGTCGCGGTGTTTGTAATATGTGTTAGTTATTCTGAATCCATTGAGTTTACTTACCTGTAGGAGACATTGCCTATTGCAGCTACCAATACCAAAAGGGCCTCTCACCGTCCCCAAAGGTCAGAGTCAGTACCAACTTTGGCATTGAAGTCACCTAGAACAAGGGTAATATCTCCTTTCTTGACAGAATTCAAAATATCCTGAAGTTGTCCGTAAAACATATCTTTCTCATCCTCATCGGCATCCTCAGTGGGAGCATAACAGCAGATAACATTCAAGTCTTATCGTCCCTCCCTGAAAAGATAAATTTAAGATTATTTTTAAGAATCTGACCTTTATCTGTCCATCTGGTCTCTTGCAAGCGGAGAATATCTAAATTATAACGGTGGAATTCTTGTGTGAGGACATCAAGAGAAAAAGCTCTGTGCAGAGTCCTCACACTCCAACTACCTACGGAGAGAAAATGGTTAGTGGGATGTTTAAAGAAACTATGTTTATTGAGAGAGTGAATGCCAATAATTTCAAACAGCCCCCTAATATTTTTGAAAATAGACTTTTGGATAATTTGATTTAGATCTTTATCTTCATCAATATTTTTTCATCCGAAGTATTTCCTAAAGTATAGAGCTTCCAAATTAGTTTCCCTTGACGTAACATAGAAATTCCCTAATAAATTTGCATGACTTTTGTATATGCAGAATCTGAAAAAGATGTCAATTCCTTTAGGTAAAAGGAAAATGTAAAAAAAAAAAGATTCTTGTGTAAATAAATACATATTACTTGTAATATTTCTTTGCATGATTAATAATTAATATCAAAACCGTAAATAATGATGGTAAATCAATAACATTTTTATTCGTATTTTATGTGAAAGATATTCAACACGAGTATTGAAAAGACTGGAACTAATTCTGTAAGCCTGACTCCAAGGTAACACTAACACTGATATAGCTTGGAAATAAGCTTCCCTTTATAATAAAGTGGCCAAATAGGAATGCTTATTTGTTGTTTAATTAATCAGTTATTCACATTATGATTATAAATTGCTATAAATATTTTAAAGGAACTACCCATTGGAATGTTTGAAATGGAGAGTAATTGAAAAACTTAAGAGGCCATGCTGTCTCAAGCAGACGTCACTGGATGGTTTAGTATTGATAATTCTTTTGTCCATACACTTTAATGTAATAATCCAATAGTCATAGACAAGAGTTATTCTAATACTCATAGACTGTTACTAGGGAATGTCACCATAACTTCAAATGAAAACAGATACCTTTGACTTTAAGCTCAAAGACACAGGGTAGCAACATCATCTTGACTACATTCTTACCTCATTGCAGCCCAGGAACATCTGTATCTGCCACTACCAAAGGAGGTTGCAAGAGGGTTGCCTCTGTATACACTGAAGTGTCATTGAATTAGGGATACGAGACGTTATCCAAATTCAGTACCGCAAGTCCCACATTTGTGCACATGCGTGGCTGAAACTCTGGTCATATATAGCTGTCAGCTTTGGCTTCCCCAAGCATTCATCGTGAGAAGCATAATGTGAAAGGCGCAGGATTTTGATGCATTTGACAGAGGGCAGATTGTAGTTACACTCGATCGTACACTCGATCTCCGAAATTGTCGACGAACTTGGCTTTTCTCGTACGACAGTTTCAAAAGTGGTCCAGGAATATGAAAATGCCGGCAAAAAAAAAAAAAAAACAAGCACCCTGACAAACTGCAAAGGACAACCAGTCTTGAATGATCATGGGCTTTGCCGTCTTACCCGCATTGTACAGACTGATAGGGGCCAGACATTATCTGAAATCACCTCCCATCTGAACGTGGGTTCCAGCCAGAAAGTCAGTGCACGGACCATGCAATGCTCACTTCATCGTCTCAGCTTCAGGAGCCTCCAACCTACGAGAGTCCCACTCAACACCTTGCCTGGCTAAAGAACATCGAAACTGGACCATCAAAAATTGGCAATGGATAGCCTGGAGCGATGAATCCCGATTTAAGCTTCATCACCCCGATGGGAAACGGAGGGTATGGCGCCAACCCCATGAAGCCATGGGTCCTGCATGTCAGTTCAGAACAGTACTAGCTGGTGGTGGCTAAGTGATGGCCTGGGGTATCTTCAGTCGGACATCTGTGAGACCTTTGGTACATGTACCAATGACTCTCAATGCATCCCGGTACGTAGAACTCATGGCTGACCATTTATACCCATTTATGGCCATCATGCATTCCAATGGAGAAGGCATCTACCAGTAAGACAACTGTTCATCTCACAAGTCCAGGATGGCTACTGCAATGTTGCAGGAGCATTCTGCTGACTTTGAAATAATGAATTGGTCACCTAGAAGCCCAGATTTAAATCCTATCGAAAATCTTTGGTGTACGGTTGAGCAGAGTGTTCGGGCCCGTGTTCCATCAGCGACAACCTTGAGATAATTGTGGACAGCTCTGTAAGATGCATGGATCGCCATACCTATGGAACATTTACGCAAGCTTGTGGACTCCTTGCCTCGTCGTGTGGCGGCCGTTATCAGGACCAGAGGGGGTCCAACACGCTACTAGGTTGCTTCCCTAATTCAGTGGCACTTCACTGTATATACAAGCGAAATACCAATTTTCAGTCACGTTTTTTAAACTTTAGCAAATCAGAAATAGGCAGTTAATAAGAAAAATTGTAAAATTTCATTTGTAAATTAGTTTTTCATTCATAAGTTTTCAATCTTATTTCTGCTAACATTTTTGTTATGGAGGCATTCATATATTATGTTAGTAGATCTATAAATAAAATAACAATGTTGCCAACTTAATATTGTAAAGTAGCACATTATGGTGCATTTACAAGAAAAAACATCATTTTCCTTTTGGCCATTGTTAGTAATCGACAACGTATACCTAAACTTTTTTGATAAAGCTCTCTCCTAATGTAACAGTCTGGTTTGAAATGGGCGCTGCATATTTTAAATGTTTTGTCGGCATCCTTAATAACCATTTCTCTAATAATGACCGGTTAATAGGAAATCTATAATCATTAATATAGGTTACGATTATTTGTGATATAAATTGAAACTGTAAACGAAACTGTAGAATAACCCTAATCATGAACTATAAATTATTTTGACCTAAAACAGGAGATTAAACAAACTTACTTGAAAAAATTAAGACATTAATTCTTATTTTAACGATTAGTGCATTTTACAGCTAAATTTGATTTAATCACTATAAGAAATAACTTTTCACTCCGTTAAAACTTCTACTCAAGTGATCGTTTCTGCCCATCTGGCTCTGCTCTGTTGTGAGCATCTTATGGTTACCAGATGTATCTCTGCTACATATTGAAGTCTGTGGTCTGGTTGGACTTCCGTAGCCCAAGTCTGCTTGAGAATTCTCTACGTACATATTACTGCTTCTAATTTTGTGTTAGCCTGATAATGTATTCAGAAATGTATTAAGAGAAAAATAAAATGTTGCTATTCTTTGCAACAAATACAGTTAATGAAAACGACACTAAGGTATGATTCAAAGTATTCTAAGGAGCCACGCTCATTATCTAAAAAAAAACAATGCATTCATTCATAGATTCTATCCCCCCCCCCATGCCCCTAGAGATATTTCTGTGGACGCCACTGCCTGGTCTCGGGCGATTTGTTGCACTTTGATGGAACTGCTTGTTTGCCCAGATTTTGTGATGCTCCCCAAGGAATCGAGCCCGTCTGTGAAGCGTTTGTGCCACTTGAAAATTGCGCTCCGTTTCAAGCACTTTTTTCTTTATTCAATGAGCCATTTCTGCGACTGTTTGTGCCCCACTTAAGCCTTGTTGAATACACTACAGTATCACATACCGCTTCTCAGTTACCAGATCAGCCATATCCTATAAATAAAATCAAACACACAAAAGCGAGAAAGGACAGAGAAATCGTACTGTTCTGCTGTTGCGACCGTTTCGCAATGTGTGTCAACTTAAACGCACTGTTCCATGCTCTTGAAGAGCCGCTGTGTTGCCGCATATGTTCATACGAAAAGTTGCTAATTGATCACGACGACAGAACACGAATTAAATGATCCACCTACGTATTTATTTTATGTGAAGCATTTAACAGCAAAAATGTTCGATTAAGAAATGAAATATTTGTCTTGTACATTTGGAAAATTAAAGTGTAGGGAAAAAAAGTCGATAAGAAAAAATATATTGCTTTTTTTCCTCCTAGGGCCTTAAATCGCAGTTTGACTATTCAGACCTACACTTTTGATCAGATGTATAATCCCTTCAACGTCGAAAACTTTATTCTGGTATGTACTTTTTTTTTGTTCACATGTAAGATAACGGTTTAAGTCTATTTCGTTTCATTATATTTTTTCTCATTCTGTTTGAAAATGGTCATGTGCTAAATGGCTCTTCCGATGCTAAACTTAACATGTACATCAGAGGTTCTCAAAACATGGGCATACCGGGTGTCAGAAAGCAGTCTGCAAGGACGTTGCAAAGCTCTGAAGAATACATAGAGAGAATTCATTAAATTTAACCATGTGGTTTCTACGTTGTGGGAAAGGGCCGTATAAATTTATCTCCGATTCTAGAGGAGAACAGTATCAAAATATTTGAGAACCTCTGACGTAGATGAACTGTTAATAAATTGTTGCATAAGCAAAGAAAATAATTGTACAGTTTTAATAACAATTAATATTCTTATTTTCAAATAAAAATTAACGAAGCTCTTCTATTCATGTAGATCTTACTTTTATGAGTCTTCGATATCGCGACTAAATTTCTCAACCTTTGCCTAAATGTGACTGTAGTATTAATGTGGCCTAAATGTGTCACAACTCTTTTATATTCCGCCATTCAATGGGACGGGGGTTGGCTCAGTGAAGAGGGAGCCAAGCCTGTAATCTGCAGTTCCCAGGTCAGGATCCCAACTATGCCTGCATTAATATTTATTTCCGTTGAGCCCTGTGTTAGTAAAGGGACAACGATGAGCTTGTAAAGGCCGCCGTCTGTCGGATGGGACGTTAAGCTGTGGGCTAGTGTGCAGGACAGAGCCATGCCCTGCGCATGTTAAAGAAGAAGCTGGATGGCCTTGACGAGAGGCTCTAACGATCTGTCTCCTAACAGCTGTCCAGTGGATCACTTGACTCCAACCTTCTCTGCGCACTTGAACCTTGTGACCTGGACATTTAACCCATTCATTGTGTGCACAAAAGTGCCGCTCATGGGTGAAACAATGAACCAACAGCCAAATCCTTCATACAATAAAAATACCAGCAAGTTTATTTGAAAAACAAAATGTTTAATATTAATTAAGATATTTATCTGCTGTGATTAATATCACTTTTGATAACATTTTGTTATCTCGATTAAAATATTGTTTTACCTTAGCCCCTCATACCGCTTTGCAAAGAGGTCTGGCAAAAGCCTATAAGTTGAATACGTCATAGAGATCTATGAGGAATGCGAGACCTCAGCAGGAAGACATTCATACCTTATTTAGGAGACATGGAAGTCTGTTGTCAAGGCAATCCAGCGTGTTCTTTAAACGCGCACAATGTATGGCTCTACTGTACACGTGGCCATCCTATCCCACGAGGATGACCTTTCCAAGTTCAATGTCTCCTTTCTCACGGGTGTAGGGTTGGTTTCAGCGGAGAAAATCTCAAGTTAGACACAATGGGGATTCGAACCTGAGAAGTCAGATTACACACCTGGCTAACTACCGATTGAGCCAACTCCCGACGCACTACTCAAGGCCATAACTAGGTCGCCCTGTACGATTTAATTAACATTCGTTCAGCATTCCAAAAGAAAATTAAGTTATTGCGCCTTTAAAAAAATTGATTCCTGCTTTGTCTGTAAAGTCGATTAATAAGTCATTATTATTAGTACAAAAAGGGCGGGTAGAAAAAAGGGCTCAGTCGGTAGCACGCCAGGCTCGTAATCTGTAGTTCCCAGGTTCGAGTCCCAGCTGGGTCAGTGTTGAGATTTAGCTCTCTCAAAATTCCCCGCCCTGCCCACGGTCAGTAGGAGACACCGATGGGTTGCAGTTCGAGTCCCAGCTGGGTCAGTGTTGAGATTTATCTCCGCAAAATTCCCCGCCTTGCCCACGGTCAGTAGGAGACACTGATGGGCTTGGAAAGGCGCCGTCCGTCAGATGGGACGTTAAGTCGTGGCCCCGTGTGCGGGAGAGACATACGCTGTGCACGTTAAAGAACACGCTGGATGGCCTTGACGGGAGATTACCATCTGTCTCCCAACAGCTGTTCCAGTGGGTCCCCTCTCGCAACCTTCTCTGAGCCTTCGGGGTCCATGTGACCTGGCCATTTAGCCCATAGGTGTGCAAAAAAAGTGCCGCTCAGAGGTAAAACAACCCAACTCTTTTTGTACAATCGATGTTTGAATGCAAAGAACATGATTAACACAAAATTGATTTTATAAAAAAATCCGTTTAAAGTTTAAAGAAATCTATTATGTTCATAGATGTTGTTGTTTTTAAAGAAAGCTATTATGTCTATAGATTATTGCATGTCAACAAAATTTGTGTGTTTTTTTTAATTTTAAACTTTGATGCAGTCTTCTCCAATTGTATTTTTGTGTCAATATTATTATTGTACCCAGCGTTTCATTTATTTCTTTATGCAGAATACATTTGATGTTTCGTAATTTTCAGAGTTTTTTCAAGAGTCCTGATGTCCTGAGCTGCTTGAAGGTTCTCTCAGCCACCAATGACTGGGCTACACTTGATACACCTGCAACCTTCGTCGATATTGTCGAGATACCCTGTTCCGTAGTGTCAATGAATTTCTTTGACCGCCTTTACGATGGCAACATTTTGCGGGGAAAAGGAGATATTACGAAATGCCTTGAAGAATACGAAAACGGAATTTGCATTGCAGATGAACTTCGGAAATTCCTGATGATCGAGGATTCAGATAATTATCATCTGTACAACAAAGAAGAGAGAAACGAATTCATCTTCAGGCTTTTCAAACATCTTTGCCTTGGTGGAGAGGTGTGCCAGTATGAGGACAACATTCATCCATATTTGGATGTGACGAAGTCATTGTACAAAGAGCTACTTAGGTAAGAAATTTAGTTTAAAGCTCGGATTTAAGGACTGGCATTAACAGATACTGTATATTTTGGGTGCTTCTTTTTAATTAAATAAAAGTTATTAAAATTTTACACAAGGTAGTGTTTTTTAACTAAATTTACTGACACCAAATAATAATGAACATTATTTTGCTGTGCTTTATACAGAAAAATACCTTATAAAGGATTCCAACCAGTATTTAAATTAAATGTATATTTATCGTTACTTATTTAGGTAAATCAATGAATTTATTTCCGAAATAAAACAGTTGAGCGCCTGTCTTTAGAGATCCTGCATATAGTTAGTATGTTTTAATAATCATCATCAGATTTGATTTCTAAATTCAGATTCATAAATTTATTTTAAAATATTAGGTATCCTAATAAATTGACAGATTTGCATTACTTAATATCATGTTTTTCTAATAATCCTGAAATATTTGATTGATATTTTTAAAATGTACTCTATTAAACATTGATAGCTAAGAGCAGACCTGAAGAAAGAGGTAGCAGATGTCCAAGTTCGCACCAGGAGGAAAAATAGCTAGCACCAGTCCTGCCTGGACCATTTGTTTCTACATGCAGTCCTCATCAATGTTTTATGTTCTTTTATTTTAATATGATCTTTATATTTTCCTGTGAAATGTGATTTAATTTACCCGAATATATTTCGAGATATGAGCATATTATCGATCAGTGCTTAATTTTTGAGAAGCATTCAATGTAGCTGAGAGGGAGGAAGCGATTTCTCACTCATTGCATCAAATGACAATTTCAACGCTTGCGATATTCGTTTAACATTTTGCCGTTTTCAAACTTTTCCACCGTCAGACGATGCAATTATAGCGAGCTGGTTATTAGGAGATTTTGGAAATGCGAATCGTAACGTTTCATCAGTACCTATCAATCGCATACATCTCGGGGAGGTGGGGGGGAGGCAATAAATAAATTCAAGATCGGACATTGCGTTCAAGGTCAAAAATGGATCAGAGTAACGGTCGAGCTATTTCGAGCAATTTCATAGCCCAGAATTTCTTTTGGTACCTCTCTTTCAGCTATGAATTTATCATCTGTACTATTGAAAATTCAGGATTTTTACCGTTTTTTACTTGCTTAAAAATGAAAAATTCCCCCTACAATTGGACCTGATTCCGAATTATCTAACTACTGACATTGTAATTATAACCAACAAATGTGAAATAATTGTCAATGGCTATATTATATTTAGATATAGTATGCATAACAATAAACTTTCTAGAAGTACCTTTTTTTTATTTGTTTCAGATTATTGGTAAAATTTTTAAACTTTAATTTTCTAGTGTCTCTAAAGATGGTGAAACAAAGCTGGTTCATATAAATTCTGTTGTTTTCAAAGTAACAGCTTATGTAAGTATTATTCTCTGCCACTTTTAGTAACATTGAAATTCGCTGCAGACAGTTTTCTCACGTTTCTATAAGAGTAGCAAATTACTCGCACCTTTTTTCAAAGGCTTTTTTGGCTATTCCATAGAATGCTTATATATCTGCTCCTTACTATGAATTTTTTAAATTATGTTTACTTTTAATCTGTATATATTACCATTTACTTTATTATAAAGTTAATTTTAGTATCAAAAAATAAAAGTGCCAGTAATCTTTCGTTTTTTAACGAAGAAATACGAGGAATGCCTTTCCAGAAAATTCGATTTAAAACGAAGCACTGTTAACGTAGCATTTAGTAAACGTGGATATAATTCGAGATCTATTTTTTAGTTCTATGGACTAAATTTCAGGTATGTTAGCTTTGAAAAATCCTCCCAATCCCATCTAATGGCATCTCCTAGAGACCAACTACCACTGTATTTACTCTAGGATTGCCAACAGTCCAGTATTTGCACAGATTTCCCTTATTTTCCCTACTATTGTCCCGCGTTCCATATGAATTTCATATGGGTCGCTCTTATTCCCGGATACGGAGAAATCTGACCGAAGTAATGATCACGTCATGTGCCTAGATCGAATTTACAATTTAGATCAATTTGAACCATTCTGACAGCGCAATCTGCCGCATCATTGCAATACAAGCCACTGTTTCAATGACAGAAATTCTCTCCAATTCAAATTCGTCCAACCAATTTTGACAAACGCAAAACGAATCATTTCTGCGATTTGCGTATGAGCAACATGTGCCGACACTAGCCTGTTATTTATTTTTTTTACTTTGACAGAGTCACAATTAAATTTATGTAAAGTGCTTATTTTCTCAGTTGGCAAAATTTGATTTCCGAGTTGAAAAATTTCTCCCCCCCCCCCCCGCGAACCATAGTCCCTCCGCTACGCCCTTGGTTATAACTCACAGTAACCTTCCCACCACTGATACATAATTTACTTTTCAATCTATGTTATGGTAAATTTCCTGATCTATCGAAGAAATATAATTTGTAGACTGCATTTACACGTGGTCTCTATATTTAGTTATATAGCAGTATAGTACTTGAATATAATTATTTTCAGTGTTCTCTCTAAGCTGTGCAATGCGTCTTCCATTCTCTGTGCACCGAATTCCCTTTTACCATTTCGCAAGTGACAGCCCTGTGCATGGCCAGATCTATGGGGCATGCCTCCCTAGATCTTATGGCGATTGTTTGAAAAAGTATTTAAAAATATTATGTATTTGTGTATTTTTCTAATAATGAGCCGAATGCATAATTTTCAAGAAATTTTTAGAGATCTCTGAAACGGATGGGAAAATTTTCTCAGCAGCAGTGACGGTCAAAGTCTCAAGCTTGGAGGGGGGACCATTTAGAGACATGAAAGATTTTGTAATTAAAAGTGTCATTTCTGGACTATAAAATCGTTTATATGTCCCTTATACATGCCTTCAATATGGGGGATTGAAGGCGTAAGGATTTATCTTTCCGGAAAAGAAATTGGCTGGCTATTGAAAAAAAAACACTTGCTAGTCACTTGGAGGGGGCCATGGCCACCTCCTTATGACCGCCACTGCTCAGCGTTACAGGAAATAGTTCAGGCCGCCTACTCTCTGGGAAAAGAAGAGGCAACATTGGCTGTTGTCTTAAAACTTTAGACACAAATCAATTTATTATATTTTAGTTAGTGTTTCAGACTTCTGAAGTTCATGTCATTTTCATTCTGCAGTTTTGTATTCGTTGACTTTCAAAATTAAATTCTTTCTTGTGTATAGAAGCTACATAACATCTTTTTCTTATGTATTAAATTTCAAAAACATTTGAGATATGCAAGCTATGTTTATTTTATTAAACAATTTATTTTTCAGAAAGATGGCATTCCAATTTATCCCAGCAGCTCACCCCGTCCGCAGGATTTTGCTTACTTCATAGTGAGTTCGTCGAAACATACTATAACAGTACTCTACAATAAATGGAGTTAGCAGAATCCTCAGACAGTACTGCAATAGCTATTTGAATAGTCCTGAAGCTCAATGAAGTAGTACTATTATTAATTCATTAACTTGGTACAACGAAAATGTAATATTCAAGACCATATTATAACGTGATGAAATAGCTCAAAAAGCGTGGTATAAATCCTTCAGTGAAACAGTAGATTGCTTTAAAAAAAGTATTTAGAAATATTTTGTATTTATGTATTTTTCTAATAAAGACTGCGTAAAAATACTTAATATTTAGCATCCTATTTCTTTTTTTTCGTGAGTAAAATTTCCGAAAGAGATTTGTGCTGTACTTTATTTAAACTCTTCCTGAAACGAAAATATTTCGATGAAAACAGTTTGAATAGACTTGCATAAAGGCCAACCGTCCTACAGCCTGTCACACTCTCCAGAGGATGGCTACTGGTGTCATGGGAGACTACACAATGTATCGCATGGAGGTCAACTGAAAAATGTACTAAATGGCAAAAGAAGTGCGAGCAGCTCTAGCTTTCTCCTTCCACTTCCTTCCTGCAGAATATATTCCAAATATCGTATCATTTTCTATTAAGCACACTGTTATTGTTCACTCTTCTAACAAGAAAAATAAATAGTACTTTGGCCGAAATGGTATCCTTCCCTGTCCTCAGTTCAGGGTAAATATTTTAACGATCTTCTTAATTCTTAGGGTCATATCATGGTCAGCTTGGGCCCTGGCGCAAAGGTTTCTTTATGCCTCCCCCCCAACCCAAAATCGCTTTTTGAATTGGGAAACGTGCATTGGCGATTTATCCTTGCTACATTTCTAAATGAATCTGTAACGAATAATTGGACGCTTTTCCAACAATGTAGTCTGTTTGATCATAAAATTAAGAAGTCTATTTAACCATTAAAGTTAGTCTATTTAACCATAGATAACATACGTCTGTGAAGCGAGTATGTATTCGCTCCCGTAAGTTAAATACAGATGTAATTTTGATATTGTCAAAGATATAGATCGATAATACACAGAATATTTTAGGTACATAATAAAAATTTAATTTGTTTGGAAATCTTTACTAGCTTAATAAACAAAGATTACCCTGAATGAACATCTATGTTTCCTAATAAAAAAATATTCCACAGCATTATGTGCAAATCACAAGTATATTCACGACAAATATACCATTTAGAACTTAACGGATGTTAACCCTTTCACGACTAAAAGAAACATTTTTCCCATTTTAAAATTGGTGATTGTCGTATTTAATTATAACCTTATCTGCATTTTTTATACAGAATGTCAAAATAGAACGTATGCCGAACGCAATTACGTAAACGGGAACGTTTAGAAAACAAAAACAGAACTGTCAGGACGCATAATATATGTACTATGTGCAATGTCCATCTTTGCCTCACTACCAAAAGAAATTGCTTCGCAGAATATCATAATTAGCACATCATTTTGTATAGTGTTCTAATAAACCAATAAATAAAAGACATTGCATAATAAGCCTAACTATAATTTGTGTTACCTTCATAGTCCACTGGGAAAAATATTTCCCATAAAATTCCAAAAAAACTACACATTGTTATGTATTTTTCTTATGATTTTTATTTATTTTACGTCTAAACAAACTAAAATAAACAGTTACATACTAATATTTACTCTTAGAAACCTTATGGTCCTGAAAGGGTTAACAATCGCATTCAGACTTTCGAAAAGTCAGTTTTGAATTCCATGATAGTTCTGCAGAAAGAAATACTAAGTACTTCCTATCCAAAACAAATTTCTACTTGTAAATCTCTGATCTTCACATCCACGTGCAGTTTCGCAGAATCTCTATATTACAGCCGCCAAACATTTCACAGAAGGCAACCTGTAGTCCTACAGAATTTTTTTAAGCAAACTTTTCGAAAATTTACACAAACACTTAGAAATAAATTTTAATAGCTTAACCTAGATTCTAACTTTCTATGCTTTCATTTCTGCAAATATTTTAACGATCTTCTTAATATTTAATTTTCGTGCTCATTCATTTCTTATACAGGATGTTTCAAAAAGGACGCAATCCTAAATATAAGGCAGTAGAACTTACGCGCATGTACATTTTATGACATAATATTAGTCAGTTGGTATTACTATACTCGATGTTAACAGCCTTTAGCAGTTGAAATGACCTTGTCACGCGCTAGTCTCACTCAAGCATTCATTCCTTTGTGTTGTGTCAGCTATGTCGTTTTCCAAAAACGAACATGTATTTCTTGTTGACTTATTGTGCGTACAAGTCTTACAAAGGTGTGAGAGAGGAGTTTGAGTTGAAGTTTCCTCAGTCTGCAGTTCCCAACAATATCTCGTTTGATTGATAAATTTCGTGACACTGGGTCTGTACAGGATTGAGAGCCCAGGCCGGCCATCACTGTTAACTGCCGAAGTTCTTGATGATGTGTCTCAGTGTTTAACTCGCTCAACCTGAAAATCTCTTAGAAAGTTATGTTCACAGGTTGGACTGTCACCAGCTATTGTTTTCAGGGCTACAAAGAAGTTAAAATTTCATGACTACTGCATTGGTGTCGTTCATGAACTGAAAGAACCAGACCATGAAAACGTTTACGGTACTGTCGTTGGTTTCGTTCTTTTGTTGATGAAAATGGAATTGAGGTGTTGGATCGTGTTTATTTCAGTGACGAGGCTTGGTTTCATTTGTATGGGTATGTGAACGATAAAAACAGTCGAATATGCTGCAGTGAAAATCCTCACACTTTTCACGAACGACCATTAGATGCAGAGGAAAATTAGTGTTTGGTGTGCAATTTGCCGTCGTCGTGTGATAGGGCTTTTATTTTTTGACTCAACTGTAACTGGTGAAGTTTATTGTGACCTCATCCAACAGTTTATTGCACTATTGGATGTGATACCTATTTATTTACGCCCTTTATTACCCTATATAGGTAATAAAGGAAGAAAATGAGAATAATAAAAAGAGAGGAAAAGGTAAAGAGAAATGGGGGAAAAAATAGGTGAGGAAATAGAAATGAAGCAGAAGAAAGTAAGATAATAGTGATAAAAAATAAGTAAGAGTAGGGGGAGAAATGGGGGATGGAAATGGTGAGAGATAAAATAGGAAAGATGAGGGATAGAAAAAAGATATAAAATCTTGATTGAATTCCAGACAGTGTTTGAATTTGTTATGCGTTTATGGTTAGAATTGTCAATCATGAGAATATGTTTAAGTTTCAATAAATATTTATTATTATTATTATTGATGGAATTAATTTGAATTATGGAAGGATACGAAGTGCAAAAGGGGGAAGGGGTCGAAAACTTTCGCAAAATCCGTCTTGCCTGGGATTGGTTCAGCCCCGGATATCGAACCACGCTAAACTGAGATGAAGGACGGATGCCAGTGTGCAGAGCACGGTGAAGCTCCTCCTCTGTGAATGGCTCCAGGCCATTCGAGTGAAAGGATAGCGGAGAGCGTTCCGCTTGCTCTTCTGGGCCAGAAACTCAGGGGAGTAAGAAGATGAAGATATGGAGGAGAATGACTCCCCCAGAGTGTCGGCAATTGCCTGTTCATTGTGCTCCAGGATCGATAACAAGTGGGACGTGTAGCTCCACTCGTTATTGATCCTGGAGTCAGGGATTCTGGACTTTATCCCACATGACCTTAGAACTGGTCGTGCGGGTGACAGAAGACATATTTGATCCAAGATTCCTTCTTGCTCTGGCAAAACGAGCTTTTGCCCTGGCGTGTTTGAATGCTTCAAGGTTGGGGGATGTCGGATATCTCCGAAACACGCCCTCAAGCCTTGTTTGCTGTGGTGCAATCTGGATTCCACCACGGTTTCGGAAAACATGTCGTAGTTTGAGGAATTGTTGATGCAACTGCATCTACAATACTGTCAGTTACCTCCGCTACTGCCACATTGATGGACTTCTGGCTGATAGAGCGGTCATAGAATTCAGAGAGGAGCTCGAAGCCACTCCAGTCAGTCCGATCAAGTCTCCATCGTGAGACACGTGAAGGGCTGCAAGGCCCTTCACGGGAGATGGTGCTCACCATGAGGTGATCGCTTCCATAAGGGTTGTCCTTGACCTCCCATGTGAAGAGTGGGAGGATCGAGGAAGAGCAGATGGCAAAGTCAATGGCAGTGAATGCACGGGTTGGGGAGTGAAAGTACGCACAGACAACGGTGTTCAACAGGGAAAGAGGATCCAGGAGCCATTGCTCCAGGACCCTGGCCCTCCCATTTGTGTCAGCACTATCCCAAAGTGGGCTGTGTCTGTTGAAGTCCCCCATGATAAGGGGAATGGCAGCTGCGAGATGAGGTCATCAAGGTCTTCCTCGAAGACGATGTTCCTAGGTTGAAGATATACCGAGCAGTCAGGGAGAACCCCACGAAGGGGATTCTCCCTGACTGCTCGGTATATGCTGACTGCTGATAGTAGCAGTCTGCTGACAGTGTATCTTCAACCAAATGACTACAGCCTCAAAGTTGGTGGTGAGGGGTACGACCTGGAATGGAGAATGGTTGCTCACGAGGATAGCAACACCTCTGAGAGCTGCACCATCTCCATCCTGGTGAAGTAGTGAAACGTGTCGGATTGTGGGATCTGTAACTGGCTGCAAGTATGTCTCCTGTAGGCACACACAGATGGGCTGGTGTGCCTGAAGGAGGGTCTTGATATCGTTAAGATTACTCTGGAATCCATGACAATTCCATTGTAGGAGTGTGGCAATCTCAGGACTTGGAAGAGCGGGTGGACGATGAATTCTTATTCAACTTAACTGCCGCAGAGGATGGTTTAGGGGGCGGGGTTGGCTCAGTCGGTAGCGTACCAGGCTCGTAATCTGCAGTTCCCAGGTTTGAGTCCCAGCTGTGTCAGCATTGAGATTTATCTGCGCAAAATTCCCCGCCCTGCCCACGGTCAGTATGGGACACTGATGGGCTTGAAAAGGCCTCCGTCCGTCAGATGGGAGGTTAAGCCGTGACTCCGTGTGCGGAAGAGCCATACAAGGTGCACATTAAAGAACACGCTGGATGGCCTTGATGGGAGGCTACCATCTGCACCTCCCGTCAAGTACCAACAGCTGTTCCAGTGGGTCCCCTCCCCCAACCATCTCTGAGCCTTCTGGGTCCATGTGACCTGGTCATTTAGCCCATGGTGTGCAAAAAAGTGCCACTCAGAGATAAAACCCAACCCAAGGATGGTTTAGCGAATAGGGGGTGGTCTGTATCCATGTCCTCCGAATCATCCGAGGGACATGGATCGGTGACCACTCCTTGCGGAGGAGCGATAGTTTTCTTTTTTGGCCCCTTTGGTTTGGAAGGTCTAGTTGTCTGATGGCCTTCTGGTGGAAGGCCGAGTTGCAGGAATGGAAACAGGGATTGATGTCGAAGTCGACTCCAACCTCGGTTTCGTCTGCATCAGGAGGTACCTTGCTGTGGGCAAGGAAGACTCAGTAGGTGGTACACTGATGTCAATCTGCACAGACACCATCATTGTAACGATGGGCTTTCCAATGACAACATTGGCATAGATACCTTGCTAGGTGGGGCGGGAGGTGCAGCGAGCTTCCTTGCCTCAGCTTAAAAGACGTTATTCATGATCTTTGGGCGTTGCACCTTCTTTTCCTCCTTCCACTTTGGACAGTCGTGGGAATATGTCGGATATTCGCCACTACAGTTGCCACAGCTTGCCTTTTCTGCTATGCAGCCAGGATCCAGTGATCCTTACTGCCACAGCGAGCACAGGTGGGTTTACCCCGGAAGCTGCGCGGGTACGACCGTATATCTGGTACTGAAAACAGCACAGAGGGTTCGGTATATACGGCCATACCTCACAATATAAATAACCTGCCTTGAGGGAAGAAGGCAGGCGTGTTGAAGGTTATAATCAGTACCAGGGTGGGTACCAATTTACTATCACGACGCGTTGAAACCTGGTGGACCGCTGTTACTCCTTGGGGAGTGAGCTCCGAGAGGATTTCCTCCTCAGCGATTTTGAGAAGGCTCCACTCACGCCCTGAGAGAGGGGCGGGGGTGGCTCAGTCGGTAGCGCGCCAGGTTCGTAATCTGTAGTTCTCAGGTTCTAGTCCCAGCTGCGTCAGCATTGAGATTTATCTCTGCAAAATTCCCCACGGTCAGTAGGGGACACCGATGGGCTTGGTAAAGGCTGCCGTCCGTCGGATGGGACGTTAAGCCGTGGCCGGGAGAGCCATACCCTGTGCACGTTAAAAGAACACGCTGGATGGCCGTGACGGGAGGCTACCATCTGTCTCCTAACAGCTGTTCCAGTGGGTCCCCTCCCCCAACCTTCTCTGAGCCTTCGGGGTCCATGTGACCTGGCCATTTAGCCCATGGTGTGCAAAAAAGTGCCGCTCAGAGATAATACAACCCAACCCCCTAAGAGGAATTCAAAGTTTTGTGGGGAGTGACCTCGACAGCCACCCAACCAGTCTCTCGAACTTTCAGGAGCAGTTCCGAGTGTTTGGAACAAGCGGTCTCAACTTCCAAGTAATCAGATCGTAAGCACTTGACGGTTTTAGGCTCTCCCGCAAGATCTTTCAAACCTTTGTTCACAAAAAATGGAGACATGTCCCCAAGTACCTGATCACCCGTGTAGATGATCAGGAATCTCGAGAACGAAGACGGGGTTGATAACAGAGACAAAGAGGAAGAGAGGGGCTCATGTCAAGCCTTCTTAGAAGCATTGATCGCATTAATTTCATCATTTACTCTGTTTTTGTGTAGTTCAGTTCCTTCCTGTCCCCCCCCCCCACGTAGACAAACAAGGGGACGCCAGGGCTACGCAGGCACCATACCCACACAGTGAGCAAGCCCTCACAAAAAAAAGGGAAATAAGAGAAATCTGCAGAAATAAACTTTCTACACAAAAGGAACTAAGCAGAAAAGTGACCGACCAAACTGGCCTCAAAGAAATAACTACAAAAGTAAAATAATTTGGGAGGAAACTCGCAAACTTGTACCTGGACAAGGTTACTCACCGTTCTGCACGGCTGACCCTAGCAGGACCTGCCCCACCAGCCGAGTGCTCCTGGAGGGGTGGGGGGGTGGGGGGGTATAGGAACTTCTCTAAGATTTCCCTAGGAGCTCCCGTTTACCGGAAGCAGAGACCAAAGGAATGTGTAGCAGAGGCCCCGGAATTCGCTGCCCAGCCCCGCAATGGCAAGGCGGCCAAAGGAGACCCTGCAGTCATGAGCAGAGGCCGAGAAGACGGAGACCCCTGAGCAACTACCAGATCTTCCTTTCCCAGGACACGGGTCTCCACGAACGGCAAAAACGCGGTCGAGCGTTCTGGACCCTGTGAAGGTACCCGAGCCAGTGGAACCTTTACAGGGTGGTCCCCTCACCGCCTACAGGAGCTCGCACCGAGGGGTCTTCAATGAAGTAAATATTAAAATAGATCGGATTGGCAACGCCCATAATGATCGTATGGAAATGTTGAACCTACTTATTAGAGAGGCAAAAATGTAGCATGTGTAGTAGTTTTTTGTGATATCCTATATTGAACATGAAGCATAACAGTAAGTACATCTAGAAACAGCAGGTTTAAACTTCATGTTAGTACTTTAAATTTAAAAGCTTTCAATAATTTTTGTAAAATGTTAAAACACAGCCCTAAAAATAAATAAAACGTTGCAGAGTTTCAATATACTCGTAGATGCAATATCAAATGTAGTCATGAACTGTTATGTACAAAATAACTAATATTTTCATATGAAAAGATAGTGATCGAAAGATTGAATAGTATTTAATTTATAAAATATTTTCGTAAATTACAGTGAAAACTGTTTAGCTGCCATTAATTTTTGGAAACGTGCTTTGCTCTTATTTTCCCAGAGAATTCTTGCAGCATACAAGTTGTGAATTGTTTTATTTCGAAGGCAAACACTTGAAATTGAGATGATTATTATAATTTTGAATGTGATAAATAAAGCTCAAAATTTTGCTTCCAATATTTGATAAAAAAAAGTTTTGCTTAGAAATGAAAATACTAAATCTTTAGCAGTTTAATTAATAGATATCAGTATATTTACTCAGCATTTGGAATAATTTTAGTTTCCTTTTGCTCCAAACAATTATGAATATTTTTTTCATAACACATTAAGTTATTGCTAAATATTTCATCTTATTGCATGTTACAAATTATTCAAAATTTTTTAGTAAAAAATTAAACTTCATTTTTGTTCACAAAATTGGGAACAATATGAAGTCCAATGACATGCTAAAACGATTAATATCAATGTCCATAAAATTCATCTTCTGTGATTTAATTCAAATGACCTTATGACTGAGAATTTAAAAATAGCTTATCCCAAATTAACAAGTTGACATGTGGCATTTGAGAAAGAGAAGTGTTTATCAACAGAGCCCTGCACAGATGCGGATATCTGCATTTAAAAACACGGAAGATAAAAGGTTAACATTAATGCAAATATTGGATAAAACCATGGATAAAAGATTTATGTTAATGCAGATGGTGGATAAAGTCTTCTATTTGATAAGATAAGCGGAAACATGAACAAACATTACTGATGGCTGACAGGAGTGAAAAACCTACTTGAGAAAATGTTAAAAAAAAAAGATTTGAAAATGATGATATTCACTATAAAAAAAACTGTTTGGATAAAGCCACAAGTTAAAAAAAATTATCCTATGTAAAAGATGCAATCTTTTGTTGGCAAACAGTATAAATTCAAAAAATTACTGAGATGTCACGAAGAAAAAGGGAATTAAATATCAGTCGATTGAATATTTTAGTCAGGGAGATCACAAAGTTTTAGAGGAGAGTTTTGCTGGGAAATAAAAAGGTCTTTCCATAATTGCTTATAACTGCAACTGAAAGAGCAAAATTAATATTAAGCAAATTTTTGTCTAAATTTAGTAAAACATTTATTTGCCAACAAATATTTTTTTTTCACTTTTTATTAGTCATTAATAAACCATTAAACTGATTTCTTTTGCTCGCAAACACACAACGGACTTAAAGCATTTGCAAAATTTCTACGATTATCAAATAGCCACTATTCACGGATGCAGAAAAGGTTTTTCACGGATAGGGCTTTTGCTATCTGCGCAGGGCTCTAGTTATCAAACATCATATCCAGGCTAATAAATCTTCAGATTGTTTCATAAAGATCTAAAAAAAATATGCTTTTTATCTTACTGCTCCCTTCTCAGAATGTTAGAAGCTCTTCTACTCATTTCGCCATTTAAGTGATTCAGGAGCACGAGTCAAAAGAACAATACTTTATTATCACAGGCTGTCCCATATAGCATGTATATAAACACACCAGCACCTGGTTTGCCCTTTGTGAACAACAGGAAGAAAACAGAAACAAAGCTCACTCATTATATAGTTCTCTACATTTTATAATTACAGTTTATATCAAATGATGCTGTACAGGTATTATACAGATCTGACACTTTACACTTAATTTTGTTTTGCCAAGTAAGCATATACATCCTCCATAAAACATATTCTAACCATTCCATGATAAAACCACTACTGAATAAAATTAAGTGAACACAAATGGAATGCATCTTAAAACTAAGCATGCTTTGCTTATCTTCATAATTATATAAAGTGGTGACATAAAAATTAAAAAGTACAATTTCTATACATATCATTAAGAACATCAGAGACTGGAATGACGGCTTAATGCTTTTGTGATTTTCTATAACATATAAATTTCAATTTACTAACTGCACTATAATAGAAGCCCCCAATGGTAGTAAACCCACAAACACCAACACCTTAACTGCTGTCAATCACATTTGTGTTTTACTGTAATCATGATGAGATTAGTTTGGTGAATCAAACAGATGGCACTAAGGAACACTGCTTGTGATCTGAAAGGAGAAACAGAAAGGCATTTTTTAAATAACTAGATCCAAATTCAAGTGCATAACTTAATTTATTGGAAAACAAAATAATAACTATCATTTGAAGGGACTATTTTTCTATAGAATACTATATCTTACTCCTAGAGATAAAAATTTATCAACTTTGTTTTCTTAAATTAGTCCATAGAACCTTGAGCAATGGTGCACAAACTTTTTAAAACTGCAATTTTTTTAAATGTTAAATATCGATATCGTAATCAGCACTCACGAGCTTCTATATGCACACGACTCAAGTTTTCCTGGACTCAGAAAATAGGGGTGCTAAGGTTTTGTATATGACCTATATGGAATATCAGCTGAATAATAGTAGAATACCATCAACTTATGTGTCGATCTACTCAAAGCTAGTATCCTAATGAGGTGACAAATGGGCGACTGTAAAAATAATTAATACGCTGGAGGTCATCAGTGGCACATATTTCTTCTGTGACCAGCATTATACAGCTGGTTCATCTTCTTGGGACTGGTAGCTTATAAACATAATAGCTGTGATAACTCCATCTCATCTGCGAATGCCTATGTTAAAGCAATTGTACCAGCAACTACGAAGTGGTAACTATCCTTTGTTTACTTAAAGTCTAATGTATCTTGGCATAAGTTTAAGATTACAATTATGACTTTTAAGTTATTGAAATAACAATATATCTTAGTTATTAGGGTTTCCAACTTTTGTATGAAATACCATGTGCTTCGCATGTTAAGGTTGTGATACACTGTGCTACCTAAATGTAACAGCTTAATCGTGTTTTATTAAACTTTTAATTACTGTTAGCTGTGTTTAAATTCTATATGATAACTTGATGCCACCCCTCACACTATTTAACATTTATATTATGTTATTGCTATTAACATTTATATTGTGCTCATGTAATAAGGGCTTTATTATTCTGAAATAGAAGTAATGAATAATGGGATCATTTTGATGATTTATATTTCAATTTTCCACGATACAGAATTTTCTACACAATGCCAAGTTTGCACATCACTGCTCTAGAGGGTCTATGAATTCCTACAGTATCTTTACTTCATTTTTTAAAATTTAAACAATATCAAAATTTTTATGACACCTAAACATTGATAATGCTTGGGAATCAACCTTGCTTACCAACTAAAAATGGGGGTTCATCACGTTTACTTAATAGGAATAGGGTTCATCACTGATTAAAGTTAAAAGAATCTAGTTTAAATTATAATGCATTGTTTTCAACTGAGAACTGTTACGATGAGAAACACTGTGATCTGGTGGTATATGGAATCATTATCAGTCTGCTCTTTATGTAAGAGCAGACTGATAATGATGATATGAAGATATGACAGTCCATAAGACTGCAAATTTGAACTTTTTTTTTTTTCAATATCCTTTTATCATATCTATCTAGTGGATTGACGGATTATAGTCACACTTGCCTTGCTATATACAATTGATTACATTGTACTGATCAGAGTTTTCATATTGGGTCTTATTAAAATTATAAAATATACTGAACGGACAATTTATTATACACACCCACCTAATAACATGTGGGCCCACCTTTATCTTTACAACAGCAACAACATGTCGTAGCATGGACTCTACAGGTGTTGGAAACGTTCAGCTGGCATTGCAGTCCATGATTTCAAGACATTCGTCCTTAAAACACCGAGTGTTGTCAGTGGTGTGTTTCGGGCTCAAATGTACCACTCAACTTTGTCCCACAGATGCTGAAATAGGGTGCAAGTCAGATACCTACCTATTGTATAGTGTACTTGTGACTGTTATGACTGAGAGTGACATTCGAGGGTTGTAAACTCTAATGCTCCTCCAAGCAGCCATTCACAAAATAGGACAATGAGATGGGTTATTTCCCCATTTGGTGAAGGTGGTGGTCTCAAGAGGTACAAGTAGCCCCAAGGTGTTTAATGTAAGCATGCCCAGAACATTACACCACCTCCACCGACTTGTAACGTCCTGACTTGATAGTTGGTGTCCATGGACTCATGTGGTCTACACCACACACACCTTACCTCCAGTCAGTGTGTAGTAGTTGGAACCTCGTTTCATCAGACCAAGCTACCAGTTTCCCATCTTTCATGTTCCATTAGTGATGTTCCTTTGCTCACTGCAGGCTCATAACCCAGTGACATGCTGTTAATAAGGGTACTTGATATGGGGGTTGACTTCCATATCCCAATCATGCCATTGATGTCGAATGGTCTTTGCATAAACCTTTGGCATTCAACGATTGGGCAGCAACAATGTTATCTGCACTGTGGTCCTCTGTTCCAAAGTTACAATACGGGAAAGCCGGCACTCACCTCAACAGCCCAGTTATGACCACATTTTTCCTGGCTCCTGCAGTTTTTGCCAGTTTTGATGTAGTCCTGCCATACACATGGCAGGACTACATCAAAACACAGAAATCCCAGACCCATCTTCCTTGCATTGACAATCTGCTTATGATCGAACTCACTCAGATCACACTGTTTCTCATCATAACAGTCACAAGTACACTATACAATAGGTAGGTATCTGACTTATTTATAGCCCATAAAGGGTTTTAGACTGGCTGCATCATTGTGGTAGAATAGGTTAGGTTTGTGGATGGATGCAGTGTATAAAATAAATTGTGCATTTAGTGTGTGTCAAAGTAAATGAAACACTGCTTTACTTCAATATCTAATATATATATAAATAGACAATTGTGAATGACTGACTGATAGGGGCCAACTGTTAGACTGATAGGGGTACCTGACTGATAGGGGCACCTTGTTCATTTTAAAAGAAAAACATAAAATTTCTTACTTTTTGCTTGGATAAGTATTAAAGGATTACCAGTTGCATTTTTCTGAATCCTCCACTATTACGAGGATATTAAATTGGAATATAATTAACTTTATTCTCTTGGAAAATGAACATTCCATATTTATTATATGCAAATATTCCAGCTATTCTTCTTTATAGAATACATAACAAGCAAACAAGTTGAGACATAAAATTCGAAATTTATATTAAATTTCGATTTTTTTTCCGTTTTGCACTACATATTGTGTTCTTTTTTCCTTTTTACTTAAGCCGAATACCATTTACATTTAAGTAAACGATAATTACTGCACCTACCAGTATGATGATTTTTGATAATGCTTGCAAATGAAGTAGATTATATATACATCAATCAGCCAATACATTAAAACCACCCCTGCGTTATGCAAAGAAGTGCATGTGCAGCCAATCAGTGTCACATGCCAAGGTCACAAATGACATAATACCTGGGTCAGAGCTCTCGCAGGCAGCATTTCATTTTGTCTCAATATGGGAAAAGCAAAGGATTTATTTGATTTTGACAAAGGCCACACCATTATGACAAGATACCTTGGTAAGAGCATCTCTGAAACAGCAATGCTGGTAGGCTTCTCACATTATGCAGTAGTTAGTACCTATCAGAGATGGTCTGAAACAGGTGACACTTTGAGCCATCAACAAGGCATGCCTCATTGATGCCAGAGGTCTGCACAGGCTATCTTGTCTGCAGCAACAGGAGGGTTACTGTGGCTGACATTACCCATAATTTCAATTGTGGTAAAGGACCCAATGTGTCCAAACACACAGTTCATCGTAAGCTCTTGGATATGGGTCTCTGCAGACTCAATGTTTACAGCCATTCCCCATCGTCAATGCTTGTAGTGAGCACGTAATCATCAACATTGGACCACAGAAGACTGAAAGAGGGTCGCATGGTCAGACGAATCCCATTTTCTGTTACACCATGTAGACGGACGAGCTCGTGTGCGACGTTTACCCACAGAAGCCTTCTCACCTGGATGCACTGTGGGACAGATCCAGGTGGCTGGATGGAGTGCAATGGTCTGGGCAATATTTTCTTGGGAAACACTTTGACCAATTATCCCTGTAGAGAAAACCAACAGCTGTCACCTCCTGAACATCATGGCTGACCAATTACACTCCTTTAGGGCGACTGTATTTCCTGTCAGAGATGGCATCTTTGAACAAGACAATGCCCCATGTCACACTGTGAAGAAGATTCAGTAATAGCTCCTAGAACATGAGGAATTCCATTTATTGCCATGGCCCCCAAATTCGCTGGACATGAATCTTATCGAGCATTTGTGGTTTGAGTTGGAGAAACGGGTATCCCAATCATGTAATTTACGGGAACTGTGGGATCTTCTGTTGCAGTCATGGTACCAAATAACACCTACCAATATCTCGTTGAATCTATGCCTCATCGGATGAGAGCTCTTTTGGCAGCGAAAAGCTACATCATATTAGGTAGGTGGTTTTAATGTTTTGGCTGATCAGTGTATATGTGCTATATATATATACCTAACAAATCGTTATTTTTATGTACATTTATGAAAATGCGAATTGTTTCCTGCCTACCATTAAAGTTTGAAATACAATATTTTTTAAAGTAAGAGGTGCCTGATGCTATCATGGACAATTCTACCAGTGAATAAATGTGCTATACATATTAGCAAAGCAAATCTGGATACTTACTGTCCTTCTCTGAAGAAGTCCTTTAGCGTATTACTAAAACGTTTAGAGAACTTTACAAATTCCCTCTTTCTCTGATCAAGTGCCTAAAAAGAACATGATGCTTAAGCTTAATAAAATGGCTCATTACATTCAAAAGATCAAAATAGCATCTTAGTATACATAAGATTTTACTATAAAATCAAGAACAAAATGTACATCCATATAAGGTTTGAATTATCCAATACAATTTCAATATCATTTTTTGTACTGTTTAATAATTTTTTTAGTGTTTTCAGGACCAAATACAGTGCTGTCAGTAAAAGCAGGGAAAATTTTGTTATAATTATGCTTATGAGAACTAAAGGGTTGCAAAAGCAAAAAACAAAAAAATTCAATAGCACCATGGCACGCATGAGCAATGGGTTGCATATCCCTGTTACAGAATGCCTGTTTTTTCAACGATCTTCATGCCTATTTCATTTTCCACTGCTAAGTTGTTTTTCACCTTTGCTACACATAGCTGGTAGTGATGAACACTTTGAAAGGAGCAGAGCTCTCAGAATTAAACAGAGTTTGCTATATATTTACAAGAGTACAATCTCAATTTCAGAGACTTTACACTCTGCTCACATATCAACATGACAAATTCCTGTATGATATGATCATTCTATTCTGGCCAGTGAACCCCAAATTTTTCATCAACTGGATACATATGAGGCATGATAGTTTACATAACATGTGATGAGTTCCCAGTAGTGTTAGAGGAATATTTTGGTACAATAATTTTGATAAATCCAACAATTTTGAATAGATTCAACAAGGAAGCATATCCACATCACATAAGAACTTATCACAACTGCAAAAACATCAAAACCATATTGTGAGCTGGCATTGTTCTGCTGAAATGTTAAGTTTGGAATACAGAGTTTACACTACTGGATCTATGTGAATTTACCTTTAGGTAAATTCATATAGATCCAATGGTGTAAACTCTGTGCTCATTTTTCATTTATAATAATAATATTTTAAAAAAAAGTTATTATAATATAATGATAAATAACTTTTGACATCCTTCAGTGGATCTTAAATACAGTGCTCATTCATTGAAATTGTTCCACCTAGAAAGTGTGGATGAGCTGACCTTACAATTTGCAAGCAGAGTTCTAACTCTGATGCATATGGATGTAAAACAATTTGCATGTCAGTCATTCAGCACAGTAGAATGTCCAATAATGTGTTTTGTATCATGCGGTGTTAGGCTGTTTTACCTCTGAATGGCACCTTTTTTGCACATAATTAGCTAAATGGCTAAGTCACAAGGACTCTTAAGAGCTATGAGAAGGTTGGGAGAAAGGGGCCCACTGGACAGATATTAGGAAACAGATGATAGCCTCCTGTCAAGGGGTAATGACGTAGGTAGCTGGAGGGGCTAAAACAACATGAATAAACATTAGCAGGCAAACAAAATGGAAAACAAATGATCTTCAAAAAGTGTGCAATGCCTTTAACATGTGTAAGGTTACATATGTACAGCTGAATGGTCAACACAACAATTTGCTGTTTATGTGAATTGTGATACTTGAACAGCTGAATGATATTGACAACAATGAGTACAAAAAAGTACCTGAACATTTCACCAAGGCTCTAGTTACATAAGAACTTCTGGATAGAAATCAGCAGATTTCGTGACTAGCAACAGCCACCTAATTTTCTGTCACCAGCCATCTAATTTCCAACATCTTAATGCTATCCCTGTCTACACCTGCATTGGGGAGCACAATTAGATGATGACTGCAAGAATTGGGGCTGCATTTGCATCATTGATTAGATCATCTACCTCTGATGCCCTCTGCCCATTATCATTTGCAGTGGTGCAAGGAAAGAGCTGCTTGGTGAAAAGATTGGTATCAATGTCTCTAGTGACAAATTGTGTTTCTGTTTGGGATCCAATGACAGCCAAATGCACATCTGGAGACATGCCAAGGATAGAGGTAATCCAGCCTGCATTAAGGAGCAATACAAGGAATCATGGTATTGAGAGCCCTCAGTTATAATAGCTATTCACATCTGGTCATAATTGATGGCATATTGACACCATTCTGGAAACCAGTGCTTCTGCCCTTTCTGTGCTCCATCCAGCATACTACATTTCAGCAGGACAATGGCTGCTCACATATGGTTTTGATGTTTTTACAGTTCAGTGATTAAGTTCTTATGTGATGTGGATATGCTTCCTTGGCATGCATATATCCAAATTTGTTGCCCATCAAATACAAAACAAAAATGATATTATATTGGTGCTTATTTTTACACTTGTTACACTGGAGCTTACTTTAGAAAAAAAAAAAGGAAACGCAGGAATAATCTTCATCCTACTTAGTCCTAACAGATAGCATTACAAAGAGAACAGGGACTGAAGGAGGTGACTGAAGGTGAGGATTTTGAGATAACACGATGGGCTGAGCATTTCACTGATATTCTAAACTATGTGGTTAATTTTACTCCCATTGTTTGTAATTATGATAGATGCATTACTGGCTTTAATGTTAGCCCTATATCACTGTTTGATGCTGTTTTGGGTATCTTAAACTACAGAAATTTCTAGACGTAAATGAAATTACTATGAAAAAGCCTAGACCTGGAAATGTTTCTGTTGTCATATGGCTGACAAATTTTGAATATCTTTCCAATTTTTTTTTTTTCATTTTTAAAAGGGAAGAAGGTACTTTCCTACACAAAAGGACAGAGATAACCTAAAAGCTCTACTAGGCTTATCCTGGCTTCCCATACAGCATATATAAACACATATATAGGGACATGCCTGCTGGTAAGTAATTTTTTTATGACAAAAGTGTTGTTCCTAAGGATTTTACCAGCTATTATCATCCTTATTTCTAAAAAGGATAATGTCAGTTCTTGTGATAACTATAGAGGTATCAGCCTACTTTTTGATCCCAGTAAAGTTTTTTGCCGATTATGCTTAACACATTGAGTGCCAAGTTGATTTCACTAAGATTTTCCCTGAGGCCATGCAACTTTTTACTTCAATTGTCATGATTTCTACCTCTAAATGTCATTTTATGTCAATTATTTTATCACTTGTGATGTTAATGCCACGTCATTAATATATGAATGATGCAGCATGAGGGGCCATGTTATACATATATATGAATGACAAGGACCCTCATGAAAATGGCTGAACTAAAACTGGTCAGCTATTAGCATCATTCATAAATGAATGACGTGGTATTCAACGTGTTAATAGAATTAAGAATTTGGTTGATGGACAATTGCATTATGAACAGTGTGGATTCAGAAGTTCTAGAGGATGCATAGATTACATTTTTTCATTTAGGCAGATTCTTGAGAAATGTTTAAAGTTTCAGAAATATGTGGTTAATATATGCTTTGCAGATTTCAAAAAGGCTTTTGGCTCTGTTGATCATAAGATCACATGGTATACCAGACAAGTTAGTTAATGTAATGAAAGCTCTCTATAATTATAACACTGAGTCATGTGAGGGAGTTGCTAAGGCTTATATATAGCAATTGGTTTACCATTTCTACTGGACTTCAACATGGGTGCATTTGTTTCTCTTAGTTTTGTTATTGATTGTTATGTGAAGTCACTACAAGGGAAAGAGTTTGGACTAAATGGTAAAATGGTATAGAGTTTGAATATTTCTGATTTAAATTATGCTGATGATTTGGCCCTTTTGGTAAATGATGATGATTAAATGAACTCTCATTAAAGCTGTGGATGAGACTGGTAGTAGAGTAGGTTTGGTGATGAACAGAGAGAACTCAAAGTGATGAAAAATGGTCAGACAGGTTGTGGTTCAGTTAGTTTGAATGGCTGCACCCTTGAGCAAGTGTCTCAGTTCAATGCTATGTAACATGTATTGGTAATGTGCGACATGAGATAAACAGAATAGGGATTGCTGCTGGGACTTTTAAGAATATATTGAGAGTGTGGAGATGGGTTGGGTTGTTTTACCTCTGAGCATCACTTTTTTGCACACCATGGGCTAAATGGCAGGTCACATGGACCCTGAAGGCCCAGAGAAGGTTGGGGGAGGGGACCCACTGGAACAGCTGTTGGGAGACAGATGGTAGCCTCCCGTCAAGGCCATCCAGCATGTTCTTTAACGTGCACAGGATATGGCTCTCCCGTACACGGGGGCAACAGCTTAACGTCCCATCCGACGGACGGCGACCTTTCCAAGCCCATCGGTGTTCCCTACTGACTGTGGGCAGGGCGCGGAATTTTGAGGAGATAAATCTCGACGCTGACCCAGCTGGGACTCGAATCTGGGAACTACAGATTACGAGCCTGGCACGCTACCGACTGAGCCACCCCCCGCCCCCAGAGAGTGTGGAGAAATAAGTGCATACACCTAAAGACTAAAATTAGGCTGTAAAGTAGTTTGTTTCTTTCTATGGTTAGTTATGGTAGTGAAACTGGATCCTTTGTAAACAAGATAGCAGGAAATTTGATGCCTTGATTCTAGATGCTTATGCTGTATCTTGGACATTAAGTGGTTTGATCTTGTATGTAAGTAATGATGAGGTTAGGCAAAGGAGTTGGCAACCTCCTTTGAGTAGCATACTGTGTAGAAAGAGACTGCACTGGTTTGAACATGTGGCATTGTTCATAACCCTTTTTCTAATCTATAGTTATGTATATATGTGTGCCTAAAGGCCTTTGAAAAAGGGGGAGACAGGATATGGTGGGCACACAATGTCAAACAGAATCTTGCTAAAATTGTGCTATAGTGGCTAAATGCAACAGCTGTAACTCAGGACAAATATATTTGGAGAACTAAATTGCAAAGTATGGTTGGAGCTCCATACCTATGGCTGCTTGAGGATTCTGTATGATGTCTGTTAAACACATTTGAATAAAAAAAAAACAATATTTTAACACTTTCAATGCTCACAGTTTTAAATTGTTTGTATGATCTCTCTCTTCACATCACAAGTATAGAAGGGGTTATTTGTCTGCACATTCAAATTATCTTATAAATTACCATAATAAATTACATATGCACAAAGGTACATATATATGTTTAAAATAATGTTCAACACAGCTTGTAAGATAAAACTTAGTATATTCACGACAAAAGCTGTAGAACAAGTTTATCTAAAATTACTTATTCCCATACATGAGGAGTGCAGATGCTCTTACAAGTTATTGTTGTAATTACTATATTACAATCACGTATGATCCAATAAAATTATCAACCAGTCTAAATGTTACCTTATAACTACATAAAGTAAACTAGCTCAATTGACAAGATAGTTATATTTACCAATGATTGTAGCTGGTACATCTACTTGTTTAGGCGTTTTTGCTGTTAACAGTGACACATCGTCTTTCACAATTTGATATTATCAGCACGCAGTCTGATGATAGGTATATCATTTGTTGTGGACAATCCTTTGATGTTCAGGAGTGCGGTTAAGATACCTTTACCAGAAACCAGTCCATTTCACAAGTGTGTGCATTTATAGATGTCATACATAAAGATAGCATTTTACTCCATGCAGGTAATAAACAATTGCCGGTTCCATTCCAGTTATACCGAGCTTCATTTATATTACTTGATGCTTTAGTAATACTAACATACATACTGTATAGATGTTAAAACACCAATTAAACTTAAAAAAACAAATCCTTAATACAGCATACGCTCAAACAATAATAGAAAATAATATTCAAATAAAAAAAGTAGAATACAAACCTTTAATAACTCCAAAAGACTAAATTCTAACTGAATTACGCTGAAGAAATGTTAATTTACTCATGTGGCAATATATGCAACACTAACATAGCCCCTATCCCATCTGCATGGAACCTTCTGTTACACACCCAATCATCAAACACTACGTAACATCACCCAACCATCGACATAATACGTGAGATACATACAAGAATGACGCTACTCCTGACACCATTAGAGCCTGCTGAAGAAGTTATACAAGATTACGGTGAAACGTGTCACTCATGGAATGATTCGAGCGCCGATACAGTTTATGCTTCCTCAATACCTAAAGCATCGGTAAGAGACCAACTTTTAAAACTTGTTTTTATACCTAAGTTTATCGGTTTTTTAACGTTTAAAGTACACAATTATATCTCAAATATTGAGGAAAGTGCAATTGTTGATCCTTCTATGATATGTGCCAATGAACTCGAAGCAAGTGCTGAAAATAAGTACAATTGGTTTAACATCTATATAGTATGTATGTTAGTATTACTAAAGCATCAAGTACTCTATAACATCAAGTAATATAAATGAAGCTCAGTATAATTGGAACGGAACCAGCAATTGTTTATTATTACCTGCATGGAGTAAAATGCTATCTTCGTGTACGAGACTATGCTGAAACGACATCTATAAATGCACGCACTTGTGAAATGGACTGGTTTCTGGTAAAGGTATCTTGACCGCACTCCTGAGCATCAGAGGATTGTCCACAACAAATGATATACCTATCATCAGACTACGTACTGATAATATAAAATTGTGAAAGACAATGACGTGTCACTGTTAACAGCAAAAGTGCCTAAACAAGTAGATGTACCAGCTACAATCATTGGTAAATATAACTATCTTGTCAATTGAGCTAGTTTACTTTATGTAGTTATAAGGTAGCATTTAGACTGGTTGATAATTTTATTGGATCATATGTGATTGTAATATAGTAATTACAACAATAACTTGTACAAGCATCTGCACTTCTCATGTTTGGGAATAAGTAATTTTAGACAAACTTGTTGTACAGCTTTTATTGTGAATATACTAAGTTGTACATATATATGATATTATAATGAATTAAATGCAAAGTCAGTAATACTTTACAAAAAGTTTTAATTTAAAATGAAAATTAAATCACCCAGGTACACATTGTCATGCTAGTTTGATCTTACAAAAAAAAAATTGAGCAACAGCAAACCACCCAGTAGTGAGTACTGGAAATGTTAATAAATATTTGTAAAGCACACTTGAGAAATGAACTGTATGAATATTTCTACTCACCCCCAAAAACTGCTAACATGCTTGACGTGGAAACAATGAAAACACACACACACACAAAAAGCATTGTTTCTATTAAACTGATAAGAGAAAATCTCCAAGTGGATTAATGAAGTCTTTAACACTTCCAGGTTCCAGCCTGAAAAACTGGTTTTACATCCAGAAGCTAAGCTATTTTTTCACTATATTTTGTCATTTAAAAAAATATTCATCAAATAGAAAAAGCAAGTGTTATTTTTCGTTAGAATTATGTATTTTTATAAGATATATAAGAAAATTTCCAAACTGCAACTTCTATTTTTAAAAAATGAAGTTTCATGTGTTATACTAAAAATGGATATAGTTGTCTTTGCCCTCTCATTTTGGATTATGTCAATGTGTATAATCGATTTGGTCCCTGGAAGGGTTAAATTGTAGCTTCTACCATTAGCAAAGTGTTAAGCACACCTAAGGCTCACAGAGTCAAGCACATTCCCCATAGTGTATATATATATGAGCAACTGTATATAGAAAATAAATGTTCATGTCATTCTCTATATAATGCAGTGGACATTTGCTTTACAATATAAAAAGCATAGCGTCTCTAACACAAACTGTTATACGAGTGTAACAACTTGCAAATCTGAGGCTTCACCTTAGGAATTGATAGAGATAATTAATCAAAAAAAAGTATGGGGGAGGATCAATAATCTGGGGCCATGACAACATCTTTGAAATAATTGTTATTTTTGTAGCTGTAGAACAAAAACTTCTGAAAATATTCTGTAATGGAATTATTACCATATAAATGAAACTGGGTATTGAGATATAACTTATGTAAATATGAAATTCCATATAAAGGGGTTTCATAAATTGTGGACTACCTGTGATCCAAAAACATATTAAAGGCTAATTCAACTGAAGTTAAATTTATTTGTATTTCAATAGATATATAAAACTCTAATAATGTCTGTGAAAGAAACATAAAAATTAGTCAAGCATTTAATCAACTGCATCCCATTCACAATTTGAAAGAGAAAGAATTCCTAGTAGGCATAATATTGCAGCTTGGTACATATAATATACTGAATATCAGAATGTACTACAATCACAGTTAACGTATCGTAAATTTAATAAAACTAACACTGTATATATATAAAACATAAATTATGCTGCTGTACTTCTGCTAACAGTAATGGTAACAATGGTATATCATGATATATGGAAACAAGAATTTACAAGATGGATGCCATTGTCTATATTTCAGGTACAGAGATATGCCTTTAATGTAGAATGGCAAATTCTATATCTCTAGAGAATGAAATTCTTTAAGGGAGATAACAAAATTTGGGATTTGTAGGTAATGGTAAATTCCATGCAAGGTGAGTTGTTACTTTTGACATTTTTACAGTTCAATGATTAAAATTTTACTTACACAAGTAGCACTAACCAAAAATGTTAGTAGTTTAGATATTATAAAGTCTGAGTGCACAGAACTGTTCTAGGTTGGTGGTCCACATTATCTTATCAAATTCCTGACTACCAATTTGCTACTAATTTCATAGTACAAATGACTAGTTATTGGAGCTTATGCAGACAGCAGGTAATGCATTAAGATGTATTATTTTTATATTTTCTTTTTAGTGTAATTAATGCCTATTGTTATAACTTAATAAAAAGGCTTCATGCATTACTATTTTGCTGCTAGATGTATCTGCTCTGCTTACAGTCCTAGGCACATTTCATGGTCTATTAGTTATCAACTGCATCCCATTCACAATTTGCAAGAGAAACATATATAAGTTGACATCAACTTATATAAGGCTGATTCTGTATCGATTTACATATGAGTCAGAGGTAGTTTCAAGAGGAAGCTAATACACTCAGGCAAATAGTTTCCATGGAGACAGCAGTGGATGAATGTCCGTGTTACAGAGGATATGTTGATTCATTTTACTGATTAAATTTTTCACATAAAACAGTTGGAACTTGCAATAATGAAAATTTAATGAAAAGTTAGATACACACTACAGGAATTTAAGTATCAGCCTATAGTAAGCAACCCCCTACTTACTATAATAAATGCGCTAAAACAAATTCATTCCTCCTTAACAATATCAATAAAGCTTGTAAATCTCATTTATCCTACTACCCACCCCCTCCCAACTTTTCACAAAATTAAGTTACATAAACCAGATCAACCTTTTAGATCATTAATCTTCAAATGACATGCCCTAACATCTCTCTAGAAAAAGCATTATTAAAATTATTTATCCTTATATAAACTGACAGGTTCCTATCAAACCTCTGTGGCAAGCAGCTACTTGCCACAGAGGGGTATTCTTTTTTTATTTTGCTTGCCATAGAGGGGTATATTTTGCCCCATATCAGTACACAATAAAATCAGGAACCTACCTAATCAATAAACTTACAACTGGCTTCCTGTAAACAATCAGAAACTAGGTATTCCCATGATTCAATACTTTAGGGTTTACTGACTGGCATCATCATGAGACATTAAAAAAAATGTATTAAATAACTGTCCCCTTAAACCTATATTCTATTGTCGATACACTGACAATTTTTTTTAAATTGATCTTACAGCCCCACAGAACTGAACAATTAATACAACTATATAATAATGTAGTACCTTCCATTAACTCCACCCATGAAGCAGAAAATAATAACAGTTAATCATATTTAGATGTCCCAATATATCATCACCCTAACTACATTTCCACAGAAGTCTACCATAAACCCACCTACATGCCTACTTTAATACCTTTTACATCAGCCCACCTCCACAAATATAAATTATTCACAATTAATTCATATTTTTTTCTGAGCTCTCTAACTTATTGTAGCCATAAGCAATCCTTAACCAGAGAACTAAATTACATATACCAAATTGGTTTAAATGCGGGATATTCCTTCACCTAATTTAAAAAAAAAAACTTTAAAGTTAAATGTTAATTACATGCCATTTCTCAACTCCAACCAACTACAAATAACCAAACCAGAAGTACATTGTTGCATTTCCACTTATCAATATGTTAACATCCATATTGAATAGAATAAAGTCCTAATAAGGATATTTTATAATCCCCACTACTATGCAACATCCCATATTTTAATATCATCCACAAGGATCGAGATCTTATCTCACCTTCAGGAGAAAGATGATATATAATATATTAAAATAGATGACCTCCAACTCAAAATCTCTCTGCAAACTGGATATGTAAGAAAAATATACTGGCCTTTCTCCCTCAGATTAAAAGAACAAGACTGATCTAAAAAAATGAAAACCTAATACAGCCTTAGCTCACACCATTATTACTAATAAACTAGTAATACTGACACCAAACATTTGGCGTGAAACTCTTCGATAAATTCATTCATACCAAATGTGCAATCAATCAATAATTGCATTTACAAGGCAGGAGATGATAGTGCCCCAGAAATCTGATAATTTTCAAGGGATCACTCCCGACCCACGGTAGCTAGGAACCACTGGGACCATCCCACCAAATTTGGGACTAATCTCTCATCAAGCAGCCTGGAACCACAGGGAAACTGTCACCATGATGTCACATGTTCGTCCACCCGGACTTACAGCTATTATATAATATGACTCCCACTAAGTTCCAACTGTCTTACATGGAAAATCTAATCATTAACAAATATCAGCATATCTTCTGTAACAGATATTCATCCACTGCTGTCTCCAAGAAAACTATTACTCTGAGACTCGAACCTACCTCTAATGATCCTATCTCTAATAATCCTCTCGAACCTACCACTAATGCATATGGCAAATTGATAGTTATTGGCACCCTTTTGTAACTTGCCTACCAAAGATGTGGTCAAACTAATATACCATGAAATGCATCTAGGACCATAGCAGAGCAGATACATCTAGCAGCAAAATGGTAATGCCTAAAATCCGTTTTCAACTAGAAAATATTAAGTTACAACAATAAGCATTAATTACACTAAAAAGAAAATATAAAAATAATATATTTAATACATTACCTTCTGCCTGCATAAGCTCCAATGACTTGTTACTAATCTAGTTCTATAAAATTGGTAGTGCAAATCAGGAATTGGGTAAGGGTTTGGGTTGTTTTACCTCTGAGCAGCACTTTTTTGCACACCATGGGCTAAATGGCCAGGTCACATGGACCCCGAAGGTTCAGAGAAGGTTGGGGAGGGGACCCACTGGAACGGCTGTTGGGAGACAGATTGTAGTCTCCCGTCAAGGCTATCCAGCATGTTCTTTAACATGCACAGGGTATGGCTCTCCCAGACACTGGACCACGGCTTAACGTCCCATCTGACAGAATGTGGCCTTCTTTCCAAGCCCATCGGTATCCCCTACTGACCGTGGGCAGGGCAGGGGATTTTGCAGAGATAAATCTCAACGTTGACCCAGCTGGGACTCGAACCTGGGAACTACAGATTACGAGCCTGGCATGCTACTGACTGAGTAACCCCGCCCCCATTGGGTAAGGTAAAGAAACCTTGGTAGGGTAATTTTGTGAGGTAACATAGACCACCAACCTAGAACAGTTCTGTGCACTCCGACTTATAACATCTAAGCTATTAACCTTTTCGGTTAGCATTATCTGTGCACCTGAAATTTAAAAATTGAACTGTAAAAGCATCAAAAGTAACAAATCTTGCATGGCATTTACCATAACACAAAAACCCCAAATTTTGTTACCATCTCACTTTAAGAATTTCATTCTATAGAGATATTGTCATTCTACATTAAAGGGATATCTCTGTACTTGAAATATAGACAGATACATCTTATATGCCATTGTTACCATTATTGTAGATTATGCTATTGTACTTCTGCTGTTTTATTTATATATATAGTGTTATTGAGTTTTATTAAATTTATATTGAATATCATTAAATATATATATATAAAAGTGATGACTGCTACTGATATCTATTTGGTTGCTACAAGAAATGCATGCATTTTAGGAAAAATGAGATATATGTGCTTGTAAGCACTTTGGAAAGCTATGTATACCTTTTAAAACAGCTGACCTTAAAAAATCTATGTTAACACAACCATTGTGTTCCTCAGCGGATATATCTAATGTGTTCAGTTGCATAAGACAATGATAAGCTCTGAAACTTTTCTTCCAAAGCATGAAACAGTCATAAATTTTAAAAGGTACAGTATAACAAAATACTTTTTCACATTTTAAAAGCAACATGAAATTTCACATACTTTTCATATAAGATAAATAGTAGTGTAATAGTTAGGAATTAAAAATCTTAAACTGGCAAAATACACCATATAGTTCACATGATTTCATTTGATTTTTCATTTTTAGTTATAAAGAAAATGTAAATTATTAGTTATGGTACACCAGTTTTCTTGAAGTAAAAATTAAATTCTGATAAAAAAACACTGATGCATATATAACCCTAAAATTTATCCCAAATGGCAAATGCTTCAACATTTAAATGCAACTATATACATTGCCCTATCTGAATATTAAAGAATTTTCATGTTGTCAATGGGAATCTAATTTCAAAGCTCCATAACTTCTAAAATATTCATTTCATAGAAAAATGTGACTGAAGATAAATTAAAGATTATAATCAAATTTATTTAAATCTCTATTTTAAACAATATTCATTCAGGATTTAATGAGTTATGGAAACTGGAATACTATGGAACAGTAATGTGTCATAAGAAATTACCTCAGAAATTAATAAGCATTGTTTGAAACCATTTAAAAAATATGCAATTTAGAGGTTTGTGCAATGATTATTTCAATATCAGACAATTATGAATGATTTTTATAAAACAAGATAATTAGTAAATATTCCAGTGTCCATAACTCATTAAATATTGATGAATAGTATTGAAAATTGAGATTTAATTACATTTGTATATATATATATAGATTGATCTTAGTCACATTTTCCCATGAAATGTATCTTATAGAAGAGCTTTGACATTAGATTCCAGTTGACATAACATGAAAATTCTCTAAAGTTTTGGTAGGGCAGTGTATGTTACAGGGTTTAATTTTGCCATTCCTGCTCTAAAGTGTGTCTATACAAAGCATCTGTAATATTATTAATTATTAGCTTATTTTCTGAACTACAGTAGATAAAACTTTTATAAAAAAAAAAAACTTTTATAATGACTATTTCATTTCGGATAAAAATCCTTAAGGAAAGATGTTTAAATTCAGAATTTTTCCTTACTTGTTTTCCTGTAGGTGAAGGTATATATCCAGAAACTTCATTTACAGCATCCAACAACTTTTTGATGGCACTTGCTATTTCTCTGCATTGCAATGAAAACAAAATTATTAAAAATATTTACTGCAAAAAATACATAATTGAAAACACACTTTTTTCAAAGCTATTTTTCTGTAGGGAAAATTACCACTTTGTTTATCATACATACGAAAAATGAATTTACATTTCAAAGACTGAGTTATCATCAAAAGAAACAATGTATCCATAAGAAAATATGTAAAAAAACTTAATAATTGCTTGTTGATAACTAAAATTCTAAGATATTTCTAAGAGAAGTTATTGTATTATATTTGAATTGTCCTATAAACCAATATTATTTTTACTTTAAAAAAAAAATACAATTAGTCCCAATATAACACAATAGATACATTCTTGAAAAGCAAATTCTGGTTATGCAGGAATAATTTTCCCTTATGAAATATACTTGCCCTATCTTTGTATTGTCCTTGTTTTAAACATGTTTACTTTAATATACGTTAGGTTTTAGGAATTGTATTGTTTTTGCACAGTTATTAATTTCACTTTAACATGGTTTTGGAAAGGTTCTGCAAGAATTAAAAAAATGCAACTTTCAGTACCAAAAAATGTTGTGTTTTAATTTACAACCATGTGAGCAACAGTATTTATCCACAACAGAAATAAAGTAAAGTAATTTAATTCTCTATGACACTGTTAAATGTTTTTAAGCACTTCAACACATGGACTATGCTATCAAGTATCAATAATTACTAAAGAGAGATTTACGTACCATGCCATAGCGGATGGGAGGTAACAGGAGCTTCTTGGAATGCTTCTGGTGAGAAATTTAAAATTCGATGTTCTTGCTGGCAAGTGACATCTCAGTGGAGATTGAGATAATGATGACTGCTGCCAATGGGCTACCCTAATGGCGAATGACATAATTATTTATACTTTTTGATAGCATAGGGTGCTTAAAAAGTTTTGGATTCACGAGGCGCATTTCATGCCGTTCCTATCAGCGCTTCATCAAATGGGAAGTGAGGGACTTAATGCAGGAGAGGCAGTTGGTTGGTGAGCACGGGGGAGGGGTGGGGTGCCACAAATTGACCTATCAGTGGTTCAGCTCTGAGGATTGGAGTGGTTGGCGGAAGTGCAGGTGGCGGTAATGCGATCTGAATGTAATGGAGGTTGGGAGAGTATGGGATTATGGGAAATCCTCGAGATATGCGTATGTTGAGGGAAGGATCAGTTTCTGGGTAGTAATTCATCTTTATAATGAGTGGGGTATTTTTAGTGGATTAATAAATTTGGTAAAATGAAAATTGTGGTTAAGATAATTATGTTATTGAGGGTCTGAATAATGGTTTTCTTATTGGTATTACTATAGGGAGCTTTTTTTTTGTGTGTGTGTGGGGGGGGGGGGAGTACATTAATCGCTGATTTTAGGAGGTATTATGGAGGTGTTCTAAAGAGTTAGATAGCATAGTCCATGTGTTGAAGTGCTTAAAAACATTTTATTCATATAGAATTAAATTACTTTAATTACTGCACTGCGTACCTCTACTGTAATTTTTGTCACAACAGAAATATTTCAGTGACTGTTATAGAGCCAGACTTAATGCCAACAACTCTTACAGAGCTACAGATATAGACCAAAGAGCCAAAACATTATGACCACCTGTCTAATATGGTTCTCCATGTGCTGCCAAAACAGCTCTTACCCAGCAAGGCATGGACGCTACAATATTTCTAAAGGTGTCTTGTGGTATCTGGTACCAAGAAGTCACCAGCAGATCCTTTAACTCTTGTAAGTTATGTAGTTGAGTCACTAATATGCTGTTCCAACACAAACCACAGATGCTCAATTGATGTCTGGGGAATTTGGAGGCCAGGGCAATACATGGAAGTCTTTCTCATGTTCCACAAACCATTCTCAAACAATCTGGGCAGTGTGGCATGGCGCATTATCCTGCTTAAAGAAGGCTCTACTAGAGGGGTATACTGTTGCCGTGAAAGGATGTACCTGGTCTGCAATGATATTTAGGTAGGTGGTAGACATCCTAGCTTCCTGCACATGAATGACTGGAGCCAGTATTTCCCAGCAGAAAAATGTCCAAAGCATTACACTTCCTCCACTGGCTTGTTTTCTTCCCACTATGCATCCTGATGCCAACACTTCCCCAGGTAAATGACACACATATACCTGGCCGTCCACAGTGCAACAGGAAACAAGATTCATCGGACCAGATGACCTTCTAATCATTCAAGGTCCAGTTTTGATGTGCGTGTACCCATTGCAGGTGCTTTTAATGGTGAACCGAGGTTAGCATGGGCACTCAGAGTGGCCTGCGGCTATGCAGCCTCATTTTCAACAGGGTTCAATGTACTGTGACACATTACTCCCATCACGTATTCAAATTACGGGCGAGTTGCCCTTCTGTTGGCTCGTACCATACAGGATAGTCTTTGCTCACCACTAGCATTGATGAGCTGTGGTAGACCCACACCTTGCCAGTGGTTCATGGTTTTTCCCTTCTCAGAAAACTTTTTGAAGGTGCTAACCATGATTGACTGTGAGCACCCTACAAGCCTTGCTGTCTCGGAAATGCTCTTATCCAGTCGTCTGGCCATTACAATTTGGCCTCTGTCAAACTCACTTAGGTCTGCTGCCTTTCCTATCTGAAGAACAAGAATAACACTGATTAACAGAGCTCAGTATCAGATATTATTTAAACAGTTTCATGACCTTCACACATGTCTATGTTTACCAGCAGTTGCTTTGATTTGCATAAAGATGCGCTGGTCACATTTTGGCTCTTCGGTGTACTTTATAGTGCTAACAACTGTGTGTAAAGTTGAGGTCAGGCTAAAATTTTCATGCCCGAAGTATTTTATTAATTGCTATGCCCAAGCCCAGACAGGCCTGAACTTGTATTTGGTGTGTACTGTACATACATAAATAATTAAGCTTACTTTGTGTGGTTTAGATCCTTCCACACATACCTACAGTGGTCCTGAGTTTGGTTGGACCCTTTGCTTTGTAAAAACAGTTTCATTTTCTTTAGATTGAAAACTAAAAAAAATGAAATTTTAATTCATTTCTACAATGGTTTTAGCAGAATTGAAAAAATAATTTTTAGCAATACTGTGGTAGTCATTTCACAAAAACTATTTTAAGTAAAACAATATTAAATACATACATTAAATTAGCACTAAACATTCATAATAATGCAAATACAATATATGCACTATTTATAACTGTTGACTGTTAATTTATTTTATTATTCTTTGTGATTTACATTTATTTACATCTGTTTCCTCATTCCTTAAATGTTTTATTGGTTTCCTTAATGCTTGCATATTTAATTAATCTATCTAAAAACAATTCTTTTATAAAAAACAGAGACAAAATTATGCATTACGAATGCAACCCCCATTTTAACAAGCTGTCTAAAGGAAAATTCCACCTAATGATTTGCATGTTCATTTCCAGGAACTTTGCATGTCCATTTCCAGGAACACATTTATCATGTAAAATGAGGGATAAGTGTAATGGAAATTATGGGTGTTATGTTCCAGGCCATAACACATTATGTTACAAAATATAACCAAACCATTCCATGTTATGTGAATAGAAAGCCACACCCAAAGCTCCCTAACTTTGAAAATAAGTTTTTTTTTGAAAAAATGTTACTGGAGATAAATTGAAGATCTCACCCAAATCTCTCTAAATATCTACTTCCTTGCAATACTCATTTTATATTTAAAGAATTATGGAAGCTGAAACATTACCTCTAACTTTTGCTACTCAAAACATTTACCTAAAAGATAAAACACAACTGTCGTAACAAATCATTCATTCTAAATATTACGAGGCACAGTAGGATAAAACTTTTAATAAAACACGAATAAATACTGTACAATAAGTCTCGGTGTAAGTCTGCTTATGATAGTGCCACGGCGACCAGTGCAGGGCAGTGAATACAGAAAACAGAGAAAAATGTGATACCAGCATGTACAGCAGTTTAACGTTAATCCACTACAAAGGGAGCAGATAATAGCAAAATGATTGTATCATTATGGCGACGGACATTAACAACTTACGTCCGATCAATCCCATGTTAAGAGATAGTGGAAATCTGCTATATGAATATTTATCATCGCTGTTGTTGAAATAACAGGACTGATAATATAAATTAAGATCTACAGTGGAAATCTGATGTACATTTATCCATCATTGCTGATATCTCCGATGAAAACAGGACTGATAGCACGTGTTAGAAACCATGACAATGTTGTCGAGACTAACAGATTAACGTCAAATGATGCAGTTGTTCCAGCCTTTTACAAGTGTGTGGTAATATTACCTTTTGTATTTGCTAACTAGTACTATTTAAGATAGGTTAAAGAAGGTATTTAGTTGGTAGTACTAAGGTTATGGTATTGTATAAAGAAAGTATATCGAGATCTGAGATTTATGATAGCATATTAAATGTCTGCACCCTAAATTGGGCAAGTGACATATAATTGTCATAGTCAGATTAAGGTATACAACAAATGTAATACTCAATGCGGTGTACTGGTAAATAGTGGTAGAATTAGACACCAAGACTTATTGTACAGTATTTATTCGTGTTTTATTAAAAAGAGAAATTATTCATAACATACATGTAACATTTTAAGTTCACCTATTAATTATTTCAGTTTTCATCAATTTGGAGGGGAGGGGTGTTTAGGAAGAGTGCGATAGCATCACTGGAACATTTAACAACAGACTTCAATAACTCTTTAAATATTAAGTGAGTATTGCTGAAAACAAATTCAAGTGAGATCTTCAATTCTAGTTACATTTTTCAATAAAAATTTCAGCTGAGGAATTTTGAATGGTGGCTTTCCATTTAAATAACACAGAAGTATTCACTAATAATTTCCACTCTGTAAATTGATTCAAATATTTAGAGGAAAAATTGTTTTGAGCCGGGTGGGATACGAACCCACGACCTCCTGATAACATGTCAGGTGCTCTGGACCACTGAGCTACCGGCCGCCGATCAAGATCTCCTCTAACTGATGTTATGAACATTCTCAACTTACTTTCCTAATAGGTAGAGAGTGTTGAGGCAATTCCGCCTCAAGCGGCTTTTTAATGCCTTTTCTTAGATGGAATGCATGTCTTACAGTATGCAATCTACAAATAATTATTATTAAACTCAACTATTAAGAATCCACTAATAATTTCCACTCTGTAAATTGATTGAAATATTTAGAGGAAAAATTGTCTTGAGTCGGGTGGGATACGAACCCGTTATCAGGAGATTGTGGGTTCGTTCCCAAAGAAAAAATTCGTAATGTTTAGCAAAAAAAGCAGCCAAGGAAGTTTTTTTCCATTTCATAACCAGTTAAAAAAATCCCGTGAATGTGAGAAGTCCAAGTCACGTTGTATAACACTGGCAGTGTTTAAAATATATGATACTGAAAATAATTATTAAAAGAAATAAAAATCGTATTTCAGATTAAATATTATTTGGGAGGAAATTTCCTTTTGATAAATATATAATTTAACTATTTTTATTCAGCAGGTTTTCCAAAATGAAGCCTTATTGCATAGTGGATCTTTTTGTTCACCATATCACATTGAAAAAGGCTTATTAAAATCAATATTCTTGCAAATTTGTTTATATTATTTTCATAAAATTCGTAAATTCTGTTTAATTTGGTTGAAATAATGAAATAATTGAATATATTGAAATAATTGAATTTAATTCTGTTTAATTTCCGTTGATTGGTTATTTTTTTTAAAAAAATTCTAAAGTTGACTTGTTTATGTGACTCAGCACAATTGGCTAAAAGCCTGGAATTTTCTCAAAGTATGGTACCAAGAAAAAAATTACAAAACAAGAAAAATATTTACTTAAAACCAAAAAAAGTTTTTTTTTTTTGTTATTCAGAAATATTTCCATAAGTTATTCTATTCATGTGCATTGTAATCATTTCTGTCTATTAGTTTTTTTTTCTTTTTTTATTTATGTTGCCAGATGCATTTTTTTACTACATGACTCTAAAAAAAGTCCTATTAAAATGAAACATATTGTCTTTTTTGTTAAATATTATAATTTCAGAAAATCCAGAATGAAATGCTGATTAATTTGGAATACAACATGCCATAATTCCTTTCATTAGTTATTTGGTAAAAAATCTCTTAAAGTTATTTTTTTTGGCTGAGCATAGTGAGAAAATAGCTTGGCCACTGGATGGAAACCTGTTTTTCAGGCTGGACATTTGAGGGGTAAAAGGTATTGAATCTGCAAGGCATTTCTACAAATATGGTATGTGTGACAGTTATTTATTTAAAATAACTTGAGAGAAATATGGAAAAGTGAACAACAAAGAATGTGAAGAATATGAATTGTATTATTAAAAAAATAAATTACCCCTCAAGCAGCTGGCTGCCATAGAAGTCTGACAAAAGCCTATCAGTATAATACACAATAGAGATCTGTGAGGAAAGTAAAACTTCAGCAAAAGGACAACAGAGGAAAAAAACATCCATGCCATATCAAGGACTCAAACCCAGTCCTTTCGATCAGTTGCCCATCACGTTAACCTCTCAGCCAAATAAAATAAAACTATTCATAAGAAATTCAACATTGCTTCTGCTTTACAGAATTAGGATCACTTGTTGAATGCTTGCCACTCACGATTTCAGCAGATTGAAAGATCTGCAATGACAAAAGTTTAGCAAAATGAGATCACTATGCATAACAAAGATGCTATACAGAGGATTGAGAAAGGATGGAAAGTCTTACAACATTTTATGTGTACCCAGCATACACCTCTGACAGTGTCCTATCCTATGGTGCATCAAAATGTAGTCCAATGACTTTCAATGCTATGCAAGATAAATTGTTCTTTAACAGAAAAATCACATGGCAAATTTGCGTATCTTTCAGCACACATTACGTAACTTACTGTATTGATGAAAAATGTTCTTGCTTACTCATAAAAATTAACAAAACCTAAAAATTGTTAGTACAGGATGAGGTGATTGAAGAAAATTAGCATATTTTGTTACAAAATAAATGTAACTGTATTAGATAGCAAAGATAATCTTAGTTTTGATAAGACACCAAACATTACTTTCACAGTTCTTTCATTAAATTTTATCTGTGTAATCATCTCTCTCTCTTTGGAACTCAATCATGTTAAAATAGTGGTTTCTACACCATGTGGAAGCATGGTTGTCTGCCAGGGATGGTGAGCGGGTTAGTTTTGCTATAATAACGTACTATACATATTTTACAGTCCAAAATTTAAACTCCACTTCATAAAAAAGTTATACCTTTTGATTTTAAAATTATTCACAAAATCACCTGGTTAGTCCAGTGATATAATAACAAATGATAAAAATGTATAACAGTTGCAAGTTTCACATACAGTATATACTATACTTAGAATGAAACCAATGTGCCTAGCTTGAAGTTTTGAATTTAGAATTCAGCAGTAAAAAGTACACCCCATAAGTATCAAAAAGCTGCATGCATACTAGGAAATTCAATGATAGAGTCATGTGAAGACAGCCAAATTCATAGAAAGGATCATCTGAAAAATCTGAAGAAAAATGAATAAAAAAAGCTGCCAAAGCTCAGGGTAAGGGATACAAAGAATGTCACACTCATGCATGAAGATAATCAGGTTCAAAGGTGATTATAATCTTTAAAAAGCAAAAACTGATGTTAAACAATTTGTTATAATTCTAAATTTCAGTGAGTTCATAATTCTATTTCTATTAATTGTTTTCACTTTTATTCTTTATTTAAACCCACTAACTATTTTTATACTTCGTGAATATTTTTAACTCTTTAATCTACACCGCTTTTCTTCAGCATTCGTGCCCTTTTTAGAGGTTTGACTGCAAAACTTGCTTCCTTCAATATATTGCATGCAGTGTTGTCATTTCATTTAGTATGTTAGTTTGGTTCATATATTTGATGAATTGAATGCTCTGTAATTTCATTTAGATCTGTTCATGCTATTAACCCTTCCAGATAAAGACATATATGTTGAAACATTATGTTGATAGAATTCAAAATAGAAGCCCAGAAACGTCTTCTAAATGTTTTAAAGTGTTTGCATTTTTTTTAGATGGTATACAGGGTGTTTGAAAGGGGGTATACAAACCTTTTTCGTCTATGAATGCATGTCTGCTAACGTAACCCTTTGGTGCTAGAGGATGCTGACAGAAATATCAGTGGAGCTGGTACATGAATGAATAGAAACAAGTGTGAACATCATGTTTATTTAAAGAAGGTGCTCAAAGTTGCAACTGGCAACGGCATTGCATGCATGACAGCGTCGAAGCATTGATTGCCATATATGTTGAAAGATTCCCGGAATTTCGTGAACAATTGCAGCGGTGACAGCAATTCTTGCAATGAGGTCTTCATCTGAGTTAATGGGAGTCTCTTACACAAGGCTCTTCATGTGTCCCCAGAGGAAGAAATCAATGTGTGTTAAATCAGGTGATCTTGGTGACCAGACGACAGAAACTGTGATGGTCCACCCATTCACTTTTACTTAACCAGTTTTATTTATGTTATATTTATCATTTTGGGGATTTAATTCCTTTCGTGGACTGTCCCAATCCTTGCTCCGAGCGGCAGGAGTTGCACATGTGCAACTCTAACCTTTTGATTGACAACCGCTAAAGCGCCCATTTTAAGGACACGACCTCTCTTGCGTCATAGCTTGCACGATCGTCAGTTTATGCAAATGTCTTTCCTGGTGTGTAACATGACACGTGCCAGCTTTGTAGCTGCTTGTTATAATTTGGTGACGTTAGGTCACAAAGTTAGTAAGAGAAGAGATTGTGTAGTAGTAATGAAGTAGTAAGATAGTGATGCATTGAGATGTAGTATCAGAGTTTTCGTTCGAGATGTAGTCGAGTTTTTCACTTTGAGTTTGGCGAGTTGAATTTTTGGAAATAAACTTTGTTTGTTTTAGAAACTTTTGAATCTTTGCTATTTTTTCTTTTCTTAGATTGTTTTAAACTTGACAATCATTTTTGAATTCTTACTTGATAAGTAACGCTTGGCAAATAAACCCTATTTCAACTTTATTTGGCAAGTTATTATTGCCTGGCGCCCGATAGAGCTATCCAGAATTTGAATAAATTGGATCAGATAAAAGGTCCAAACTTTAAAGTTATTAATCTTTGGAGCGTTACAAAACAAGCACATGAATTCCACACAAAGAGGGTATTTCCAAGGTTGCAATGTCTAGACTCTCTGACGATGAAACAGATGTAACTGCTGCTCGTGCAACTCTCCACACGAGGGCATGGTTCACATCGAGGCTACATGCAACAGCTTGTGTGCTCATGGCCTGGATTGTCCTCATTCCGCCATAGAATCACTTCTTCCATGTCAGGTGTGTGCACAGTTCTCTCCCAAACAGTGTCATTCATGTTTGCATGTAATGTTCCAGTTTCTCACAGTTGCCAGTGCAAATGCACAAATGTTTGGGAAGTGCTATCAGTACAACCTCACAGCAACTCTTCCATTGGCAGCCCCATACACCAGATGTATGTCATCCATCACAGCAGTAGTGAAACATTCCATGTTACATGTAATGTGTCTGATTTACGAATGCGGACGGCAAACACAAGTCCATTCTCCATTCCCACTTCACCCTTCTAGAAAATTGCATCACTGCCAAACAGCACCCTTTAGCACCGAAGGTTACGTCAGTGGAGATACATTCATAGACGAAAAAGGTTTGTCTTGGTGTTCCCTATCTCCCATTGAAATTTGTACAGAGAGTTTTGAAGCACCCTGTATATGGCAAAGTTGATTTGCATGTTTCCAATTTTCTACATTCAAGCAACCTCCTGATTTAACCCTTCCAAAGTCCTCACTGAATCTGAAATCCAAATTGAGTCTGAAAACAGAATCCAAAACGAGTCTGAAAATGTCTACATCTGTCTATAGTACATGAAACTTGGATTCTTAAAAAAAAATTGCCATTTGAAAAATTCTTTTATATCATCATCATCATCCTCAAGCAGCCATGGACTACGGAGGTCCAACCAGACCGTGCAATTTAGTTCTCCAAGCAAGTCTATCCTGAGCTACATCTACTGCATCTGGCCACTGCACACCAATTCTAACAAGGTCCTGTTTGACATTGTCTGCCCACCGCATCCTAGGTCTCCCCTTCTTTCTGAGGCCTTTAGGCACACTGTTCATAACCCTATTCGCCAATCTATAATTATTCATACGGGCAACATGGCCAAACCAACGGAGTCTCTCTCTGCACAATATGCTGCTTAAAGGAGGTTGCAAACTCCTTTTCCTAATCTCATCATTAGTTACAAAGTTGAACCACCTAATGCCCAAGATACTGCGTAAGCATCTGGAATCAAAAGCATCTAGTTTCCTGTTATCTTGTTTACAAAGTGTCCAAGTTTCACTACCATAACTAACCCTAGAAAGAACCAAACTATTATACAGTCTAATTTTAGTCTTTAGGTGTATACGCCTATTTCTCCACACTCTCCATAGATTCTTAAAAGTCCCAGCAGCAATCCCTATTCGTCTGTTAATCTCATGCCGCACATCACCATTATCTGTTACATAGCTCCCAAGATAATCAAACTGTGACACCTGCTCAAGACTGCAACCATTCAGATTAACTGAATCACAGCCTGCCTGACCAATTTTCATCACTTTAGTTTTCTCTCTGTTTATAACCAAACCTACTCTACTACCAGTCTCATCAACGGCTCGAATGAAAGAGTTCATCTCATCAACATCATTTGCCAGAAGGGCTAAATCATCAGCATAATCTAAATCAGAAATTTTCCTATCTCCAGCCCATTTAAGGCCAAAATCTTTCCCTTGAAGTGAATTTCGCATAACATAATCAATAACCAAGCTAAAGAGAAAAGGAGACAAAATGCACCCTTGTCGAACACCAGAAGTAATGCTAAACCAATTGCTACAAGCCTTACCAACTCTCACACACGACTCAGTGTTATTATAGAGAGCTTTCATAATGTTAACTAACTTGTCTGGTATACCATATGATCTCACAATCAACCACAAATTATGACGATCAACAGAGTCGAAAGCCTTTTTGAAATCAACAAAGCTAGCAACCAAAGGTTTCTGAAACTCTAAACATTTCTCAAGAATCTGCCTAAGTGAAAATATCTGATCTACACATCCCCTACCACTTCTGAATCCACATTGCTCATCACGCAATTGCCTGTCAACCAGATTCTTAATTCTATTAAGAACAATCATGGAAAGAACTTTACCTGGAACAGAGAGTAGGCTGATACCCCTATAGTTATCACAAGAACTGCGATCACCTTTTTTGAAAATAGGGATAACAATAGCTCTGGTAAAATCCTTAGGAACCATGCCTTTATCATAAAAGAGATTCAGAATTTCAGTCATCCAAGTGGTAACCGAAACATTCCCAGCTCTAAGCATTCTTTTATATATCTTATAAAAATGCATAACTCAAGCTTGAAAACAATACTTTTTTCATTTCATGAACATTTTATTATAAGCTGTGATATAAATAATATGTTACAGTGATCTAATTGTCATTTTTAGATGAGACATATGGGCAAAGCAGAGTTGCATGTTTCCATTTTTCTACATTCAAGCAACCTCCTGATTTAAGCTCAATAGCTGATCTGAACTATTGCAAATTCATTTTTCTTTTAAAGTTTGAAATATTCCTGAATATTAAACAAAAAGCTGCTACTTTTAAAACTGGAGGATTTTGGAAGCAATTATGAAGTATATATGTCCATTTTTTTCCTTTTTATGCTGTTTTCTGCCTTAAACCTATCTCAATGTCTAGAATTATTTTTATCATTCATCCTAGCATTCAATCGTGCTATCCTTCTACTGAAACCTTGTTATTTGTGCAGTTCAGCTGCATAAACTAGGTCGTGGCTTGGCAAGACACAGCAAAATTAGTAGCCATGCATGGGTACATCATGTGCTGAGTCTAGCATCAACAATTGGTATCTTTTCAATTTAGTTAGCATTTTTTCATACTTTTATAACGAAACCTTCATTTTTATTTCTACAGATCTACTTTATTTCTGCAGATTTATGTCATTATCAATTATTCAGAGTTATGCTACATTGCTTGTTATGATGGCCAACTTATAACTGTTGCTGAGGGGTATTTTTTTTAATATCACAATAAGTTACATGTTAGGTTTTTTTTTACTTCACTTTCCAGTGGAAAAAAACCGATTTATCATCATTTTCTGAAAATGAATGAGGTCTTGGATACGGAAGCAAACAGGACTTCTTGGCATGGAAATATAATGCAATTTCATTTAGATTTGTTCATGCTATTAACCTCCCCAGGGGCTTTCCCAGGGGTTGTCAGAATTCAATATGAAAGCCCAGAAATGGCTTCTAAATGGTTTAAGTGATTGTCATTTTTTAGATGGTATATATGACGAAGTCTTCCTACAGCTGTGAGGGCAATTTTGACAAGGGTGTTATAATTCCCCAATTCTCCACCACTACACTGAGAGTTGTACACTACACCCCCACCCCTGAAAAGAAATGAAAACAATTATTAATTTTTGAATTAACAATGAATGGTTTTAAAAGAATTCACCCCCCTTCCTAAATATCTTGGCTGTGCAGCTTTGAGGATATGTTTTTTTTTTTGCTTTGATGCATCAACTTTATGCTACTTTGCCAAGATCACCAAAATGAAACCAATAAAAAATAATGTTCAATAAAAAAAAATTAAGTAACTGTTCCTCTACTTCATAAACAGGATAGAAAATCCCATGAATATGAACAGTTCAAGTTAACCTTGTATAACACTAGCCTGTGTATACAAAATGAAAAGAATTATACAAAGAAATAAAAAGTTGCTGTAGGTAAATATTATTTCATATATTCCTTTATATTCAGGAGGAATTTCCTTTCAATTAATATATAATCTATTTGCATTTACTCCCCAAGTTTTCTAAAATTAAGCCTCAATTGCATAGTCAGATCTATTTTTTCATTACATCACTGTAAAAAAACTTATTAAAATTAATGCTTGTAAAATTAATTTTTTGTTTTAATAAAATTTAAAATCAAATTGTGTTTAATTTGATATATAACATGGCCTATTTCTGTTGACTGGTTATTTGTTAAAAAAAATTTCTACAGATGACTTGTATTTGACTCAGCACAGTTGGTGGTATAAAGCAGGACTCTTCTCAAAGAATAGTACCAAGAAAAAATATTACAAGAGTAATTTTCTTGATTCAAGAAAATATTTACTTTTCTGTTATTCAGAAATAGTCTTTCTATATTGTAGAGTATTTATTTTTTCAATTTTTATTTGCATTGTCAGATGACATGATTCTAAAAAAGCCCTAATAAAACTAGTCTTTTTACGCTAAATATTTTATTTTCAGAAAATCCAGTTATATGCTGATTAATTTGGAATATAACATGCCACAATTCCTTTCATTTGTTATTAGGCAAAAAAAGTTCTAAAGCTAATGTTTTTTGGCTTAGCTTAGTGAAAAAAATTTCTGGGCCTCTGCATTTAAAACAGTTTTTCAGGCTGAACTCTGGAAGGATTAATTTTATGCTCTTGATATTCTTTTATGTTCAAATGTAGTTTGTTGCTTTCCAATATTACTTGAGCTAAATCATAGTAGAATATTAAGAGCATCTTAGAATTCAAAATTAAAGAAGAGAGCAAATTTAAATTCAAACATCAATAAAAGAGGCATGTAAAATCAAAACTAACAAATTAAGCAATCCAGTACAGAAATTTTTTTAACAAGGGCCTCATATGAGAAATTAACAGGGAACAACAAAAACGGAGATATTGATGCTGGGAAAGGTTGTATACCACACAGCTCAAAATATTTATGAATAAGTTCAAGGAAAAGTAGTGAATTTTAAATATTGCTTCACAAGTATATCCTATAGATATATATATCTGAATAAAAATATGAAAGTTAAAGAAAAATAGAAGTAAATGATTTATCCCAAAAACTTTTCATTGTCATCCTTTCCATAACGCAGAGACACTAGTTGTGTTTTCCTCTACAATAATTTTTCTTTCATACTTTTTTTTTTTCTGAAAAATTTTCATCCATTCCTTTGTTGCTTTATCTGCAGCAGTCTTTCTGTACATTCACTATATTCTGCACACAATCTATATGAGAAAAATTAAAATTTTTCATGCTTTATAATTTGAATTTTTTACTTTGATCATTTTGATTATGAACATTTCATTGATCCACTTCAAACAAAAGTTTCAAACTCTGATTTGTAGTTTTTCACTTTTTTTTGGTATTCATGTTGAGAAAAGTTGGCAAACCTGGATGGAACTGACAAAGTGTATATTTTGCTGTTGTAGTTTACATTATATTATGTTGTTTGTTTACATTATAGTAAGTAGGAGAAAAACTATTTATTCAATGAAATAATGCTATCTTTTGCAGTTTATAGATTTCTAATGTAGTAAAATGTTCAAAATTTTTCCAATGATAATTCTTCAAAGACAACATGTAATTTCTGCAACAAACAGCAACAACAAACTATTATGGACAGACATTTGTCTTACACTTTCAGAATTATAAGCCACACTATCACAGTTTCTAAAAATTATTTCTATTAACTTAAAATTACATTTTAATGGGTATTTACATAGTGCTTTCTAATCTATGTCATTGCCTTTGTGCCTATATATATATTGTTAGATTAAGTCTAAATTTTCAGTTCAAGCAGACTTAATTAGATAATTATTCACTGCACTTGGAGCTGGAGCAATTACTTTTAATATTAATTCCAATGATAATAGTAAGTGCTTCATCTTGAAGTTTTTGAAACTGCAATGTATAGGATGCCAAAAGATAACATGCCACAGTAACAGAATATACATTATAATTCACAAACCAGTAAAGTCCCAAGGAGTTTAATCAGAAATATTAACTCACCAAATTTTCAATTTTCAGCCAAACTTACACCTATAAATGGGGGAGGGAGTCAGTTTCCAAAGAATGTCTTTTCCAAAGAATGCAACCAGACAATGGAACAAATTGACAATTGGTCAGGCAGATGGTGCTTCAGTTGCTTTGAATGGCTATACTACTGTGCAAGTGTCTCAGTTTACTTATCTTCGGAGCTATGTAACAGATACTGGTGATGTGCGGCGTGAAATAAATAGAAGAACAGAGATTGCCACTGGGACTTCTAAGAATCTATGGACAGTATGGAAAAGTGGAGAGTGGCGTATACACCTAAAGACTAAAATTAGGCTGTATAACAGTTTGGTTCTTTTAAGGTTAGTTATGGTAGCGAAACATGGACCCTTTGTAAGCAGGATAACAAGGAACTTGATGCCTTTGATTCTAGATGCTTATGTAGCATATTGGGCATTAGGTGATTTGACTTTGTAAGTAATGATAAGGTTAGAAGGAGTCATCAACTTCCTTTGAGCAGCATATTGTGCAGAGAGAGACTGCGTTGGTTTGGCCATGTTGCTCGTATGCATAGCTGCAGATTGCAAAGAGGATTATGAACAGTGTACCTAAGGGTATCAGAAAAAGGGGGTGACCTAGGATGCGATGGGCAGACAATGTCAAACAGGACCTTGTTAGAATTGGCCTACAGTGACCAAATGCAGCAGCTATAGCTCAAAAGAAATGTGTCTGGAGAGGAAAATTACAGTCTGGTTGGACCTCCATAGCCCATGGCAGCATGAGGATTGTGTGTGTGTCTGTCTGTCTGTCTGTCTGTCTGTCTGTCTGTCTGTCTGTCTGTCTGTCTGTCTGTGCCTGTGTGTCTGTCTGTGTGTGTGTCTAATGAAAGCTAAAAAATTAGACACACAGCAACCTGATGCTCAGTATTTTTAGAGCCCTGTTGTAATGTGTTTGTGTAGTGCATTTGTAACTTACTGATGCACCTACTATATTTATCTCAAAATTCTCTATATTGCAACTTCATCTCTAATAAGAAACACTTCAAGACAAAGCAACACTTACCATTACCACTGAGATCAACACTTACAATATAGGGAACAGATATATAATGAAAAGTATATTATCTTTGTAAATGAATAATTTGATCCAGGTAATATTTTCTTAACTACATATTGTGGATATTACCACTTTTTTTCTCTCAAAAAGACAAATCAAACTATAAAGCAATATTACTATAAACAATAACACCAACCATGAGAGTTAAGGAAATTATTTCTTTTACTAACATATGACAGCAAGTCTATTATTTCTGTATAAACTTATAGAATTAACAACTTAAAGATAGAATCGTAAAACATACTTGATTGTTTCTAAGAAAGTTTTCCTGTCATTTATTTCATCGGGTATGCGACTAAGTATTTTCTTTAAAGATGAAGATTTTTTGTTTAATTCTTGAAAAGCATCTTCTGGGCGACTTGACTTGTATTCTAAAATAAATATAAAATAATCACTTTATTTACATATTTTTACAATCTAATACCTTTAAAATTAACAATAGGACTCACTTTTATTCAGATTTTATGCACATACTAAGAAATTAACCACTGCATTTGGTGCCTCTTAATTTTTCTACTGTTACTGTGACCCCTATTTCCAAAGAATTTTGGATGTCATACCACATCTGATATTTCTTAATATTTCTTAGATTTACAATCCAAAATATCCCTACTGCCAACTTTTATTTTTTTAGTGCAAATAGAAATATTATCTCCGACCTCAAGGCAATATCAAATCCCAAATTTCATAACGTTTCTAAGATATAAAAACAGAAGAACCCTCATGAGATCGCCAAACTTCAACACCCAAATAAAGAATCCATAATGTTTAGTAAAAAAGGCAGCCAAGAAATTTTTCCATTTCATAAACAGGGAAGAAAATTCCATTAATGTAAGCAATCAAAGTCAGCTTGTATAATGCTAACCCACATTTTAAACATATTCCACACTAAAAAAAATCATTAAAAGAAATAAAAACCATGTTTTAGGTAAACATTATATCATTCAGGAATAAATTTCCTTTCAATCAATATATATAACTGTTTTTATTGGGCAGGTTTTCCAACATTAAGCTTTAATTGTGTAGTCAAATCTATTTTTTTCACTCTCACTGTAACAAAGCCTTATTAAAACTAATATAATATGTTTGCAAATTTGTTTAAATTTTTTCCATAAAATTCAGAATTAAATTGTTTCATTTCCTATTTCATTTTTGTTTATTGACCTATTTTGGTTGATTATAATTCTTTGTCTTAACATAGTTGACAAAAAGTCTGGACCTTTCTCAAAGTATAGTACTGATAAAAATATTACAAAAGGAGGGTAAATTTCTCGTTTGAAGTAATTTATTCTTGTTATTTAGAAATAAACTTCTATTTGTATTGCCAGATGCATTTTTCACTAATGCCTCTATAAAATCTCCATTAAAATAAAACTTCACTTTTTAGTAAAATTTTATTTTCAGAAAATCCAGTATTAAATGCTGATTAATTTGGCCATACCTCCTTTCATTAGTAATTTGGCAAGAAAAGTTCTAAAGTTAATTTCTTGTGGCTGAGCATAAGGAAAAAAAAGCTGGGTCTATGGATATAAACCAGTTTTTCAGGCAGGACCCTGAAAGAGTTAAAGGGACCCATTAGACACTGTTAGGAGACAGATGGAAAAGGCCATCCATCTTTAAACCTCTTGGTGTTATGTATTTATCTCTGTTTTACAACAAGTCTCTGTTTTACAAGGTGTAAGCAACGGTTGTGTGGCGAGGGCTGCGACATCAATACCACTACAGGACCAGATGAGGTAGGAAGAACACATTCCAGCCACCTGGAGGGTTAACATACACACGGTATGGCTCTCCTGCACATGGAGACCTGGATTTACATCCCATCAGTGTTCCTTTCTGATCAAGAGCAGGGTGAGGATTAGCAGAGATAAATCAAAAGCTGGTCCAGGTGGGACTGGAACCTGGGAGCTACAGATTACAACCCTGGTGCTACTGACTGAACCAACCCCAGCCACTGCAATCATAGAAAATGCATTTGATGTATTACATTTTTTAGAGTCAGCAAAAATAAGAAAAACATATTGGCATGAAACAGCTTGATGAAACTATTGATTAGTTTATTATTAAACAAAATAATTATGTATACTAGACAGAAATTGACTCTCCTTTGTTGTGCAGAACCTAAGTATCATAACTTCTTAAACATCATCATCATTCTCAAGCAGCCATGGGCTACGGAGGTCCAACCAGACCGTGCAGTTTAATTCTTCAAGCATATCTGTCCTGAGCTACATCTGCTGCATCCGGGCAATGCCCACCAATTCTAACAAGATCCAGTTTGACATTGCCCACCACATCCTAGGTCTCCCCCTCCTTCTGAGGCCTCTAGGCACACTGTTCATAACCCTATTCGCCAATCTATAATTATCTATACAGGCAACATGGCCAAACCAAGGGAGTCTCTCTCTGCACAATATGCTGCTTAAAGGAGGTTGCACAATCCTTTGCCTAACCTCATCATTAGTTACAAAGTTGAACCACCTAATGCCCAAGATACTGTATAAGCATCTAGTTTCCTGTTATCTTGTTTACACAGTGTCCAAGTACTAACCATAGAAAGAACCAAACTATTATACAGTCTAATTTTAGTCTTTAGGTGCATATGCCTATTTCTCCACAATCTCCAAAAATTCTTAAAAGTCCCGGCAGCAATCCCTATTCGTCTGTTAATCTCATGTCGCATATCACCAGAATCTGTTACATAGCTCCCAAGGTAATTAAACTGTGACACCTGCTCAAGACTGCAACCATTCAGATTAACTGAATCACTGCCTGCCTGACCAATTTTCATCACTTTAGTTTTCTCTCTGTTTATAACCAAACCTACTCTACTACCAGTCTCATCAACAGCTCGAATGAAAGAGTTCAATTCATCAACATCATTTGCCAAAAGGGCTAAATCATCAGGATAATCTAAATCAGAAATTTTTGTATCTCCAGCCCATTTTAGGAAAAAATCTTTCCCTTGAAGTGAATTTCGCATAACATAATCAATAACCAAACTAAAGAGAAAAGGAGACAAAATGAACCCTTGTCAAACACCAGAAATAATGCTAAACCAATTGCTACAAGCCTTACAAACTCTCACACACGACTCAGTGTTATTATAGAGAGCTTTCATTATGTTAACTAACTTGTCTGGTATACCATATGATCTCACAATCAACCACAAATTATGATGATCAACAGAGTCGAAAGCCTTTTTGAAATCAACAAAGCTAGCAACCGAAGGTTTCTGAAACTCTAAACATTTCTCAAGAATCTGCCTAAGTGAAAATATCTGATCCACACATCCCCTACCACTTCTGAATCCACAATGTTCATCACGCAATTGACTGTCAACCAGATTCTTTATTCTATTAAGCACAATCATGGAAAGAACTTTATCTGGAACAGAGAGTAGGCTGATATCCCCTATAGTTATCACAAGAACTGCGATCACCTTTTTTGAAAACAGGAATAATAATAGCCATGCCAGCAGAGTTCTACCAACTGTAATAGGACCAACCATTTCAAATGTATCTTTAATAAATTGAACCTTTGGATTTAACAACACTATTCTCAACTGATTTTGGCATGTGTAGTTTACATTGTTGTCAGTTAAAAATAAGTTCTATTTTCCTAAATCACTTGTCAACACTTGTTTAATTCGTGAAATACGCTGAAAAAATTTTGTTTTGCAGAGAGGGATTCTGCCATGAGTTTTAATTAACAGCAAATGGGCTTAAGTTATTGATACAGGATCATATCGGGGTCAGAAATTGGGTCTGATCACTACCTTGTCAAAAGTGTCTTATAATTGGAAGCTTTGTGTTGAAGTTTAAGAGAATTACCTTTAATGCTGAAGCTCTGAAAGATCCAGATACAGCCAAAGCTTACCATAATAGGCTACTTTATTATTATGACAATGGTTTTCATGCTACTGAAGTTGAAAAAGAATGGGATCAATTTAAACAGGCTTTTCTTGAACTAACAGTACTCTTTTGGGTAAAAAGGAGCAGAAAGAATCATTTGAGTAATAAGACAATAGAGCTTATTTCTGAAAGAAGAAATTGCACAAATAATCTGAATCAACAACCTACTAGTCCTAATAGATAACAAGGAACTTAATAAATGTGTAAAGAAACAATTAATAGTTTATATGAATTTTTGACTTGATAGCTTGGCTACAAAGCAGAGGAAGCAACTAAATGATACAACAGTAGAGAGTTGTACCACAGTTAATATTTTGTGTGGGAAGAAATAGATTGGTGCACCAGAACTAAGCACTAGTTTATTTCTAGTGATTTCAGTGAGGAATGAACTTGGTAAGGCTGTTCAAGTTGAGGATTCTGTCATTGCTGTGGTTAGTTTCACTCCCAGTATAGTGAGGCTATATACATTACTGGCTTTAATATTAGTGCTATATCACATTCTGAAGTTGTTTTAGCAATCTCTAAATTAAAACTGCATAAATCTTCAGGGGTGGATGAAATTACTATAGAAAAATGCTAAGAGCTAGGAACATTTGCGTTATCATATGGGTGACTGAAATTTCGAATGTTTCATGATAAAGGTGTTTCTGAGGATTTTACTAGTATTATTATTATTATCCCATTTTTTTAAAGGTGATCACAGTTCTTGTGATAATTATTAGAAAAACGGTGAACTTTCTGTTTTAGGGAAAGTTCTTTGAATTATTGTGCTTAACAGAATTTGGTTGATGGACAACTGGGTGATGAACATTGTGTATTGCAGTACAAGTTACTGTACAAGAGTCACAGTATGGTGTACAGAAATGGTAGGGGATGTATAGATAAAATATTTTCACTTAGCCAGATTGTTGAGAAATGTTTAGAGTTTCAGACACCTGTGGTTACTAGCATCATAGATTTCAAAGAGGCTTTTGACTCTGTTGATCATCATAATGTCTGATTTATTGTGAGGAATACCAGACAAGTTAGTTAGCAAAATGAAAGCTCTCAATAATAACACTGAGTTCTGTGCAAGTTGGTAAGGTTTGTAGCAATTGGTTTTTCATTGCTAGTGGAGTTTGACAAAAATGCAGTTATATCATTTTCTCCTTAGTTTATTTATTGATTGTTATGCAGAATTCCTTGCAAGGGGAAAATTTTGATCTCAGATGGTTTAGAGATTTAAAAATTTCTGCTTTAGATTATACAGATGATATGGCCCTACTGGTTGATGAGATGAATTCTTTCATTAAGGCTGTTGATGTGATGGTAGTAGGGTAGATTTGTTGATAAACAGAGAGAAAACTAAAGTGATGAAAATTGGTTAGGCAGATGGTGCTTTAGTTGCTTTGAACAGATGCACCCTTAAGCAAGTGTCTCAATGTAATTTAATTACACTACAGGAAATAAAAAATGCAACACTTGCAAGAAGTCATGCAAATGTAGCAAAATTTAGGGAGGTTGTAGCATATGGAAATGCATGGGAATGTTTGGTTTGCAGGATGATTGAAACAATTGGAAAGTATGAGCTGACATCAGGTGCAGAGCAGTCAAACACAGATAAAGGCAAAGCTCCCTGGTTGGCAAAATACTATGGAAATTGTTTTAAACTGCTAAAGATGCTCTTATGCAGACGTTGACAGCCATTCCAACAGTTAAAGACTTTAATGTGGAAGAATCATCGGTCTTAGAGAAGCTGGTTTGTCATACAGATATGTGGCCAACAATGTTGGCTGCAATCTCAGCACCATCGTACATATATGGAACCAGTGGGTTCAAGAAGAAAAGCGCACATGCCATTTGCGATGCATGGCATTGTGTGAAGATTTGCGACTACAACACAACTGCAAAGGGATTGGCAAGGTAACACATCGAATACCTACCAGGCAGACGGTAAACAACAGGCTTTTACAGTTTTCATTGCAAGCTTATCATCTGGCACTGCATTTTCCCCTTACATCTGCCCACATGCAAGCACATCTTCAGTGGTGTCACCTCAGACAGAATTGGAACGAAGAGTGGAGTACAATGGTGTTTAGTGACGAATCTCATTTTTGTCTTGGTCAGCATGATGTAGATGTGTTCACCATCATCCATGGGAAAGGAACACCATCCAGTGCGTGCGACACCATCACACAGCTCCAGCACCTGGTGTTTTGGTGTGGGGTTACATTAGTTGTTCATTTCGATCAGAACTGGTCATCATAAGGGGATCTCTATCTGCCCAATGATATGCTACCAACATTTTGCTGAGTACTGTTAGTTCAAGAAAAGCCTGTTTAAAATGATCTTATTCTTTTTCAACTTCAGTAGTAAGGAAACCATTGTCAAAATAACTAAGTAATCTATCATGGTAAGCTTTGGCTATATCTGGACTTTCAGAGCTTCAGTATTAAAGGTAATTTTCTTAAACTAACATAAAATTTCTTAAGCTTCAAATTGTAAGACAGTTTTGACAAGGTAGTGGTCAGACCAAACTTCTATCCATGATATGATCCTGTATCAATAACTTAAAGCCCATTTACTGTTAATTAATATATCATCAATCACATTCCTATGCAACCATAAGGTGAACCCAGATGCATTTATAAATACCTTGGTGTTTGTAGTGTTACTCTCGAACCATTAAGTTTACTCAGTAATAAAATATCACAGAAAAACGTCCTGTAGACAAGAAACACTAGAAATAATTAGTTGAAAAAAATAATGTTGGAATTCCTGTGTGAGGATGTCATCAAGAGAATAATCTCTAGGCAAACTCTTCACATTTCATGTTAGTAGGAAAAAAAATGATGGTGGAAAGAAAATGATTAAAAGGATTTTTAAAGAAATTAAGTTTATTGAGAGGTGGGCAAACAATATTAATCCTCATCCTCAAGCAGCCATGGGCTACGGAGGTCCAACCAGACCGTGCAATTTAGTTCTCCAAGCAAATCTATCCTGAGATACATCTACTGCATCTGGCCACTGCACACCAATTATAACAAGGTCCTGTTTGACATTGTCTGCCCACCGCATCCTAGGTCTCCCCCTCCTTCTGAGGCCTCTAGGCACACTGTTCATAACCCTATTCGCCAATCTATAATTATCCATACGGGCAACATGGACAAACCAGCGGAGTCTCTCTCTGCACAATATGCTGCTTAAAGGAGGTTGCAGACTCCTTTGCCTAACCTCATCATTAGTTACAAAGTTTAACCACCTAATGCCCAAGATATTACGTAAGCATCTAGAATCAAAAGCATCTAGTTTCCTGCTATCTTGTTTACACAACGTCCAAGTTTCACTACCATAACTAACCCTAGAAAGAACCAAGCTATTATACAGTCTAATTTTAGTTTTCAGGTGTATACACCTATTTCTCCACACTCTCCATAGATTCTTAAAAGTCCCGCCAGCAATCCCTATCCATCTGTTAATCTCATGCTGCACATCACCAGTATCTGTTACATAGCTCCCAAGATAATTAAACTTGACACCTGTTCTTGGTTGCAACACTTCATATTAACTGAATCACAGCCTGCCTGACCAATTTTCATCACTTTAGTTTTCTCTGTTTATAACCAAACCTACTCTACTACCAGTGTCATCAACAGCTCGAATGAAAGAGTTCATCTCATCAACATCATTTGCCAAAAGGGCTAAATCGTCAGCATAATCTAAATCAGAAATTTTCGTATCTCCAGTCCATTTAAGGCCAAAATCTTTCCCTTGAAATGAATTTCGCATAACATAATCAATAACCAAGCTAAAGAGAAAAGGAGACAAAATGCACCCTTGTCGAACACCAGAAGTAATGCTAAACCAATTGCTACAGGCCTTACCAACTCTCACACATGACTCAGTGTTATTATAGAGAGCTTTCATTATGTTAACTAACTTGTCACGTATACCATATGATGTCACAATCAACCACAAATTATGATGATCAACAGAGTCGAAAGCCTTTTTGAAATCAACAAAGCTAGCAACCAAAGGTTTCTGAAACTCTAAACATTTCTCAAGAATCTGCCTAAGTGAAAATATCTGATCTACACATCCCCTACCACTTCTGAATCCATATTGCTCATCACGCAATTGCCTGTCAACCAGATTCTTAATTCTATTAAGCACAATCATGGAAAGAACTTTACCTGGAACAGAGAGTAGGCTGATACCCCTATAGTTATCACAAGAACTGCGATCACCTTTTTTGAAAATAGGGATAATAATAGCTCTGGTAAAATCTTTAGGAACCATGCCTTTATCATAAAAGTTACTCAAAATTTCAGTCATCCAAGTAGTAACCAAAACATTCCCAGCTCTGACCATTTCTGTAGTAATTTCATCTACCCCTGGGGATTTATGATGTTTAAGTTTAGAAATAGCCAAAACAACTTCAGATTGTGTTATAGGGCCAACATTATAATAGCCAAAACTATCTGAAGTTGTTTTGGCTATTTCTAAACTTAAACTTCATAAATCCCCAGGGGTAGATGAAATTACTACAGAAATGATCAGAGCTGGGAATGTTTTGGTTACTACTTGGATGACTGAAATTTTAAATAACCAAAACAACTTCAGATTGTGTTATAGGGCCAACATTAAAACTGCCAATGCATCTATCATTATTACAAACAATGGGAGTAGACTAACCACATTGTTTAGAACATCACTGAAATGCTCAGCCCACCTAGCCATGACAGAATCCTCCCCTTCTATAACCTTACCTTGTTTATCCTGCAATCCTTGTATACCTGTCCGTTTTCTACCACACAAAACATTAACTTTCTGGTACAGCTTTCTGCTGTTGTGCTGTCTAACTGCTTCCTCAGCTTTGTCAGCCAAGCCATCAAGCCAAAGATTCTTATCAGCAGCTAACTGATCTTTTACACGTTTATTAAGCTCTCTGTAATCCGTTCTATTAGGACTAGTAGGGTACTGTTAAGGACATTCCTGCAGTTCCTTCTTTCTGAAATAAGCTCAAGTGCCTTATCATTCAAATAATTCTGCCTCCTCTGCTCCTTTTTTCCTAAAAGAGTACTGTTAGTTTCCAAAAAAGCCTGTTTAAAATGGCCCCATTCTTCCTCAACTTCAGTATTAAGCAAACCATGACTGTCATAATGACTAAGTAACCTATCATGGTAAGCTTCAGCTATAACTGGGTCTTTCAGAGCTTCAGTATTAAAGGTAAATTTTTTAAATTTAGCACAACCCTTTTTAAGTTTAAGTTGCAAGACACTTTTAACAAGGTAATGGTCAGATCCAATTTCAGCTCCCCTATATGCCCTGGTATTTCTAACAGAACTAGCCCATTTGCTGTTAATTAATATATAATCAATCATATTTCTATGCAGCCCATCAGGTGAAACCCATGTGTATTTATGTATGTCGCGGTGTTTGTAATATGTGTTAGTTATTCTGAAACCATTGAGTTTACTTACCTGTAGGAGACGTTGCCCATTGCCATTGCAGCTACCAATACCAAAAGGGTCTATCACCCCTCCCCAAAGGTCAGAGTCAGATCAACTTTGGCAAGCACCACTTTTACAAGGACCTTTTCAAGAAACAGAATGAAAATAGAAACTGACCAACTTGAGAGGCACATTTACTCCAAAGTAGGTTGGTGAGACATATAGAAGGGTTCAAGTACCAGTGATGGCATTCGATCATGATTATCCATCAGCTGATATAAGGTATCCTGTGCATCTGTTCACTTAGGGCTGGCAACCCACAAGCAGACAGAAAACACAGCAGATTTTTCACAAGCATAATGAATTTTGAAAACAGTTGATTTTTCCTCAACAGAGGCCACCAGTTCAGCAAGTCCAGGATCCATAACCTAGTCCAGTAGGTTTAGATGGTCAGCACCAAACCTGTAAAGTTGACCACTCCTTAGAGCATGGCAGAAAAAAAAATAGGTATAGATGACCGTAACATTTAGTCCATGCTCTAGTATTATCCCCTTCCAGGAGAGAATATATCTTTTGAAAGGTGCTAATGGCCTGCACCGTGATAAGGTGGGGTCAGGCATTAGGTGCTAGGCCTGGCTAGTTCTATACATCATCACAGAGGATTGGTACACAGCTTTCCATCCATTGTATGCCTACCACTTACAGATACTTTAATGTAAGATATTGATTTTATTACTAGCTTATATATATTTTATATAGCTTATTATATTGATTATATATATAGCTTTTGGTCAATGTAACCAAGTGCACTAACCACTCAGCCACGGGACGGCTAGTAAGAGAATGGAAGCCAAAAATTATTTAATGCACATATTTCACATTTTCCCCCAAAATGTTCTAAAACCAAGAGGGAAATGTTACATAGCAAATGTAATAGCTTAGGTATAATTAAATGCCTGTTTCTTTTGAGACTATCATCCTCCTCATTAAGCAGACATGGGCTCTGGAGGTCCAACAAGATTGTGCAATTTAATTCTCCAAAGACGTCTGTCCTGAACTTCATCTGCTGCACATGGCCACTGTAGCCCAATTCTAACAAGGTCCCGTTTGACAATGTCTGCCCACCACATCATAGGTCTCCCCCTCTCTCAGAAGCCTTTAGCACACTGTTCATAACCCTATTTGCTTATCTATAGTTATGCATTCAGGCAACATGGCCAAACCAACAGTCTCTCTCTCTGCACAATATACTGCTCAAAGGAGGTTGCCAACTCCTTTCCCTAACCACATCATTACTTACAAAGTCAAACAACCTAATGCCAAAGATACTGCGTAAGCATCTAAAATCAAAAGTATCAAGTTTCCTATTATCTTGTTTGCAAAGGATCTATATTTCACCACCGTAATCAACTCTAGAAAGAACTAAACTAATGTAGTCCAATTTTAGTCTTTAGGTGTATGCACCTATTTCTCCACACTCTCAACAGATTCTTAAAAGTCCCAGCAGCAATCCCTATCCTTCTGTTTATCTCCTGCCACACATCACCAGTATCTGTTACATAGCTCCCAAGATAATTAAACTGAGAAACCTGCTCAAGACTGCAACCATTCAGATTAACTGAACCACAGTCTGCCTGACCTATTTTCATCACTTTGTTTTCTTTGTTTATCACCAAACCTACTCTACTACCAGTCTCATCAACAGCTCTAATAAAAGAATTCATATCATCAACATCATTTGCCAAAAAGGCCAAATCATCAGCATAATCTAAATCAGAAATTTTCAGATCTCTAGACCATTTAGAAGTCCAAAATCTTTCCCTTGCAGAATTTCACATAACATAATCAATAACCAAATTAAAGAGGAAAGGGCACAAAATGCATGCTTCTTGAACACCAGAAGCAATGCTAAAACAATTGCTACAAGCTTTACCAACTCTCACACGACTCAGTGTTACTATAAACAATGAAAAATTTAATACTGCATCATAAACATGGTATCTGACACAAAATGACTACTATTTCGTACAAAAGAATGAACAGTTTATATCATCTGCTATGTTTATGATGCAACATTATGTTTCTTTTATATTTGCTGACAGCTTCCACACTTTTTCTCATATATTTTTTTATATTGCTATTAATCAACACAGTGAGCGATAACAAATAAACTATTTATTTCACAATTATCACTATTAGGAGATTAAAGTCTCCTATGTTGCAACGAGAGATGTGAAAATGATTCTTTGGTGATAGTACACTTTACGCATCCTGCAGTTAAAGGCTTAGGTATATTCACCACTATAGGAGAATAATTCTCGGCTGGTACACTTGCTGTAGTTGCTGCCGAGGCTTATGGTCAGTTGCTGCAGTGCTCTATCCCAATAGCATTGTCAGGTGGTTGTTGCCACTGCCTGATGATTGCATGGAATGTTCATCTGTTTAGCAATGGCAGAGATGTTTCTCTATGTGTGCTGCAGGGTGTTATGGGGCACAGTTGCAGTGGAGATGTTCTTGTAGCTTTAACTGTTTTATGAGTGATAGAGGATCATCTGCTGCTTTACTTATTTGACATTCTTGAGCATAATACATTTCATCAGTCTGCTTTGCCTATATATTCAAATAATATCAACTCCTTGGCAGATGGGATTGAAATAATGTGGTGTCTCTAGTGGTGCTCTTATAACTTAAACCGGAAATTATGTAATAGTAAGTTCCAGGCAAGTGGGAGGAGGGTCATATAGGTGTTGCATAATTCTTTTTTAAGGTATATAATTAAATTTTCATGCAGTTTAGTTGAAATTTTGTGGGTGGAGATGCTAGTATTTTATAATTGGGTTTAGTACAGTTGTTGTTAAATTGTTTTCAATTATTGTTTGCGTTACGAGCTGTATGGCCTATTTCTTAATGTCTGTTTCATGTTTGATAATGTAATTGTCGATTTGTCTATATGTTTTCCCTACAGTCTTACTTTTGTTTTGTAGTAAATCCTGGATCTATAACATATACAATAAAGAAAGTTGTACTTAACAAGAGAGACAAAAGAACCCATGGGGAGAATATATAACACAAAAATTGACAACCTAAACCAATTACTACAAAACAAAAATAACTACATAGGGAAAACATAGACAAATCAACACCGCATTACCAAACACAAAACAGACATTAAAAAACAAATAGGCCACACAGCCCTAATGCAAATAATTCAAAATAATCTAACAACAACTAAACTCAATTATAAAATACTAGCATCTTTACCCACAAAATTTCAACTAAACTACATGGGAAATTTCATTATAAACCTTAAAAAAGAAGAACTATGCAACACCAATCTGAGTTTCCCCCTTCCCACCCACCTGGAACTTGTTATCACACAAATTCCAGTTTAAGTTATAAGATCATCACTAGAGGTACCACATTATATCAACTCCATCTGCCGAGGAATTGAAAGCATCTGAAGAAGTCGGCAAAGCAGACTGATGAAATATATTATGCTCAAGAATAATCTCAAATGTGCAAAGCAGCAGCAGCAGATGATCCTCTACCACTCATCAAACAGTTAAAGCTACAAGAACATCTACATTGTAACTGTACCCCATAACATGTCATCCTGCATCACGCATAGAGAAACGTTTCCGCCATGTGCTAAACAGATGAACATTCTGTGCATCATTGGGCAGCGCCAAGAACCACCAAGGCAATGCTATTGGGCTGGCTAACCACCAAAATTTAGAGCACCACAACAACTGAATGTAAGCCTCAGCAGCAACTATGGCGAATATACAAGCTACCAGCCAAGGATTATTCTCCCATAGTGGTAAATATATCTCAGCTTTTAACTGCACAATAATCAAAAGAAACTATCACCATAGAATCATTTTCACATCTCTTGCTGCAACACAGGAGACACAAATCTCCTAACAGTGATAATTGTGATATAGTTTATTATTGTGATATAGCTTTTTATAGAAGTTTCCATGTTTTTATTACTCATATCCTCTGCATTTATAATAAATAACATGTACTCTGATACTTTTCTGTACATTTGTCCTCAGCATGTGTAAGCTATGCACAAATAAGTAATCTACCTGTAAAAAAATATTAAAATTATCATTTCTTATTGCAAAAGCATATTTGAACTATTTTTATTATGGCTATGTTTTGAAATATAAGTAATACTTTACCATCACAATCTGGAACTGAACCTTGAAGTTTCAAAAGGCTTTCTGCCATATTTACAGATAAGTCTGCTTGTCTTACAAGTCCCATAACTAAGTCATACAAAAAACCAGGATGTGAAGTTTCAACCTATTAAAATCGAGAAAACAGATATTATGCAATAATATTTTAAAATAACATACGAAATAAATTTGTTTTCTCACAGTAAATGCAAGAAAATTCACTCTACACTTTTTTTCCATGGGTTGTGTTGAGATTTTCCTCTGAAACCTTTCTCATTAAAAACTATTTTGCACTTAAAATATATGATAAAAAGATTTGTTTTTACAAAAAACTTATGCTTATGCTATTATACATTTGAAACATTAATTCTGAAATTTATATACAAAACTACTCTTTACACAATACTCAAGCAACCATGAGCTAGAAATCCAAACAGATTGTAATTTATCATCCAAAGATATCTATCATTAGTCTAAGTCTCCCCTTTTCCCCCGAAGCCTTTAGGCACATTGTTCATGACTTGATTCACTAATCTAGTTTTGCATGGAGGAAATTTGGCCAAACTAATGCACTCACTCTGTACACAAAAATAAAAAAAAATACCCCCTCAGGCAGCTGTTTGCCACAGAGATCTGACAGGAGCCTGTCAGTTTAATATGCCATAGTAGAAGGATCAGTGAGGATGGTGGGTCCTCAGCATATATTTTGCCAACTGCAAATGGTATTCACCCTCCCAAGTACTGACCGCACCCAACGCTGCTTAACTCCGGTGATCGTACAAGAACCGGTGTTTTCAGCTTGGTACTGCCGTTGGCTTTGTACACAAGATACTACTCAAAGATGGTTATAACTCTAACTTCATCTTTGCTATGATAAACTTTAATCTGTTAATTCTCTATTTATATAGTTTATATACTATTATACTATTTTTTATATATTATATAGTATTATTCTATATTTAATCTGTTCTTCTCTATAATATATTAAATATTCATTGACAAAACAATATACTTTACACTTCCAAATATATAAAACACATCAATACACTATTCATGACCAGTTTTTAAGCTAACTCTGTGCATTTTCAAATGAGGTCTGTCTTCAATCACCTAGCTACTCTTTCTTCTATCCTGCAGAAAATTATGTTGCCTCAACATCACTGTGTCAGTTTGTTCTTCCACTTGGTGCTGTAGCTCACTGGTCTAATAGCAGCAACCATGATAATGGTGGTAACTAGAACATCATTGTTAATACACATATTTCTATTCTGAAAAATAAAATATTGCTAGGTATAGTTCAATTGTATATCATTTTCCAGTGTGATCAAATTTTTACTTTCTTCAAATAATGGTTTATATTGACCTCATATGAAAGTTTTTGAAATAGCTGTTGTTAATTTTTAATATCCTATATGTGTTCCTATACTAATTTCCTTGGTTCTTTTTGTTTTACTGATATATGGCTTGATCGCATTAATTGTTAAATCCAGTAGTGGTATATTATAGACCTCCCCCCCAACTTGTTTTTATTTACCTCAAATCTTTATTTTCTTCATTACTGTTTGCACAGTTCTAGTGGATATTTGAAAATTATATTGTGAAAAATCTTAATTATGGGATTTACTAACCACGGTACATATATCGCAGGAGTATACCTAGTTTTTATGGTTGTGCTCTTGGTATTTGTGTATTTTTTCCTTGTATGTTGTTTTCTTTATACAGGGTGATTCAAAACTTATCGTTCAAATTTCGTGGGGAGGTAGGGAATACGCCAGGAAACCGATTTCACATAGGAAAGTATGTCCGCAAATGTACGCATGCGTATGTAGAGGGCGCTGTGTGTACCCAACCAGTGTACAGCTCGCCCGACCTCTCCCGCTGTCATCAGTGTATCCCCATATGCGAGATGCATATCCGCTAACTCTTGATGCGTAAAACGATTCATCTTATCACTAGTAAGTCAGCTCGTACACTGATGACAGCGGGAGTGGTCGGGCGAGCTGTACACTGGTTGGGTACACACAGCACCCTCTACATATGCATGCGTACATTTGCGGACATACTTTCCTATGTGAAATCGGTTTCCTGACGCATTCCCTACCTCCCCACGAAATTTGAACGATAAGTTTTGAATCACCCTGTATAAGCCATAGGGTATTGTGCTTCTTCAGATGTCTGATAATACCACAGAAAGGAACTGTATATATCACATAGCTGAAGAAGCAGGATACTCTACAGGTTATACAAAAAACCTCAAGAAAAAAGCACAAGATATACAAGGAAAGGATACACAAATACCAAGAACACAATCAATAAAAAATATACAGCATACTCCTGCAATACCACATATATCATAGTTACTAAATACCTTAAAGAGGATTTTATAACAATATCAATTTTAAACACCCACTAAAAAACTGTGCCAACAATGACCAAAAAATAAAAAAAGATCAAGATAAATATAAACAAACAGAGGTATACTATAATATATTACTACTGGATGTAACAACAAATGTTATTAAACCAAATATATGTAAACAAAAAAAAAAAACCAAGGTATAGAATTAATCCTTACCATGCCACAACCTATAAAATCAGGTTCACAAAGACTGCATATGTGGCCATGGACCGTAAAATCTCTTTAGTACTAATAAAACTTTCAGTTCAACTTTAATACAAGTTCAAACTTAATATTTTAAAATTAACTTCGTTTATATATATGTTAAAAAATATTTCAGAGCTCTTAAAAAAGGGTTGGGTTGTTTTACCTCTGAGCGGCACTTTTTTGCACACCATGGGCTAAATGGCCAGGTCACATGGACCCCAAAGGCTCAGAGAAGGTTGGTGGAGGGGACCCACTGGAACAGCTGTTGGGAGACAGATGGTAGCCTCCCATCAAGGCCATCCAGCGTGTTCTTTAACGTGCACAGGGTATGGCTCTCCCGCACACGGGGCCACGGCTTAACGTCCCATCCGACGGACGGCGGCCTTTCCAAGCCCATCGGTGTCCCCTATTGACCGTGGGCAGGGCGGGGAATTTTGCGGAGATAAATCTCAACGCTGACCCAGCTGGGACTCGAACCTGGGAACTACAGATTACGAGCCTGGCGCGCTACCGACTGAGCCACCCCCGCCCCCTCTTAAAAAAGAGTAATTTTTTCAATTTATTCCTCAACTTGATGTTTCAGAAAATAAAAAGCCCATTATCTTGCTCAAACTGCTATTAGCACAGCCAAATGACACCTTTATCGCAGATGCTGTTCTATCTTCAGAACAGTCTCACATTAGCTGGATGAGAGCTCCAGCCAGTTAATTGAATTAATTTGTAAACATCCTGCCATCTGTGTTCAAAATAAAATGAAGTCAGATGCCAAGGGACCATTTTTTTTATTGGAGGTTTGAGTGATATTTGCACGAAATTACAGCTGTAAACGTTTTGCATCACTTTAGTATATTTTGCAATTAAAATCTATTTTAGCATTTCTAAATTATTTTAATCTCTTATCGAATATCTTTTAAAAAATGGAATATGATAAGAAAAGTCTATATTTCTTTGATCACATGATTGGCAATGCCATAGATGCATGATATCGATCGGCAAACACCTGATCTTGATTTTAAACTCTGAGCACATGTTAGATTGTCATCCTCCTCCTCCTCCTCAAGCAGCCATGGGCTACGGAGGTCCAACCAGATCATGCACTTTAGTTCTCCAGGAATGTCTGTCCTGAACTACATCTGCTGCACCCAGCCACTGCACACCAATTCTAATAAGGTCCTAAACATTGTCTGTCCACCACATCCTAGGTCTCCCCCTCTACCCGAGGCCTTTAGGCCCACTGTTCATAACCCTATTCGCCAATCTATAATTATCCATAAGGGCAACATGGCCAAACCAACGGAGTCTCTCTCTGCACAATATGTTCCTTAAAGGAGGTTGCCGACTCCTTTGTCTAACCTCATCATTAGTTACAAAGTTGAACCACCTAATGCCCAAGATACTGCGTAAGCATCTGGAATCAAAAGCATCTAGTTTCCTGTTATCTTGTTTACAAAGTGTCCAAGTTTCACTACCATAACTAACCCTAGAAAGAACCAAACTATTATACAGTCTAATTTTAGTCTTTAGGTGTATACGCCTATTTCTCCACACTCTCCATAGATTCTTAAAAGTCCCAGCAGCAATCCCTATTCGTCTGTTAATCTCATGCCGCACATCACCATTATCTGTTACATAGCTCCCAAGATAATTAAACTGTGACACCTGTTCAAGACTGCAACCATTCAGATTAACTGAATCACAGCCTGCCTGACCAATTTTCATCACTTTAGTTTTCTCTCTGTTTATAACCAACCCTACTCTACTACCAGTCTCATCAACAGCCCTAATGAAAGAGTTCATCTCATCAACATCATTTGCCAAAAGGGCTAAATCATCAACATAATCTAAGTCAAAAATTTTCAGATGTCCAGCCCATTTAAGGCCAAAATCTTTCCCTCGATGTGAATTTCGCATAACAGTCAATAACCAAACTAAAGAGAAAAGGAGACAAAATGAACCCTTGTTGAACACCAGAAGTAATGCTAAACCAATTGCTACAAGCCTTACCAACTCTCACACATGACTCAATGTTACTATAGAGAGCTTTCATTATGTTAACTAACTTGTCTGGTATACCATATGTCAGTTATCATTGTTCAAAAGAAAAAATAGAAAAGTCAAAATGTTTCCTATAACAAAGTTTATTTCGACAAAATTCAAGACTCACCAAATAAACTGATGAATACAAAATAGTTCTGAGCAACTAAAAGCTCACATCTAGCTCCATCTCTACTAACAACTCAACAACTATGACATCTCTCTCTAATGCATCTTCTTTACTACAAACTTACAGTACTCTTTTAGGAAAAAAGAAGCAGAGGAGGCAGAATTATTTGAATGATAAGGCAGTTGAGCTTATTTCAGAAAGAACTGCAGGAATGTCCTTAATCAATACCCTACTAGTCCTAATAGAAAGCATTACAGAGAGCTTAATAAATGTGTAAAGAAAGGATCAGTTAGCTGCTGAATCTTTGGTTTGATGGCTTGGCTGACAAAGCCGAGGAAGCAGTTAGACGGCACAACAGCAAAGAGCTGTACCAGAGAGTTAATGTTTTGTGTGGTAGAAATGGACAGGTATACAGGGATTGCAGGATAAACAAGGTAAGGTTATAGAAGGGGAGGATTCTGTCATGGCTAGGTGGGCTGAGCATTTCAGTGATGTTCTAAACAATGTGGTTAGTTCTACTCCCATTGCTTGCAATGATGATAGATGCATTGGTGGCTTTAATGTTGGCCCTATAACACAATTGGAAGTTATTTTGGCTGTTTCTAAACTTAAACTTCATAAATCCCCAGGGGTAGATGAAATTACTATGGAAATGCTTAGAGCTGGAAATGTTTCTGTTACCACTTGGATGACTGAAATTTTGAATATCTTTTATGATAAAGGCATGGATCCTAAGGATTTTACCAGAGCTATTATTATCCCTATTTTCAAAAAAGGTGATCGCAGTTCTTGTGATAATTGTAGGGGTATCAGCCGACTTTCAGCTCCAGGTAAAGTTCTTTGCATGATTGTGTTTAATAGAATTAAGAATCTGGTTGACAGGCAATTGTGTGATGAGCAATGTGGATTCAAAAGTGGTAAGGGATGTGTAGATAGATACTCTGATGGTTTGGCCATGTTGCCCATATGGATAATTTTAGATTGGCGAATAGGGTTATGAACAGTGTGACTATAGGCCTCAGAAAAGGGAGATCTAGGATGTGGTGGGCAGACAATGTCAAACAGGACCTCGTTAGAATTTGTGTGCAGTGGTCAGATGCAGCAGATGTAGCTCAGGACAGATATGCTTGGAGAACTAAATTGCACTGTCTGGTCGGATCTGTGTAACCCATGGCTGCTTGAGGATGAGGATGTGTTTTCTTGAAGTTAATGATATAGAAGAACCCAAAGGTTCATGCAATTTTCATTTCTGTTTCCAAATCATGTCATCATTAAGATTTACATTTATAATAAAGTACTGATATTATATACACAAATTTGATTTAAAGTATAAAAAATATATAAAAGAGTTAAGTAATAGTAATTTTATGAATGCATTGGCTTTGCCAAGTACACCTAATTCTCTTTGTTGCAAGAAATGCAGTTCTTGGAAATGGCCCTTAAATGGAATATGTGCAAAAAAAAAAGATTTTTTTTTGCCATGTACATATTCTAATGTAGAGAATAATAATAATTGGAAGAATTTTTTAATATTAAAAAGAATGAAAATAACTGGAACAAAATTCACGGCCCCTGCCTTGAATTTTGCTTCAGTTATGTTCATTCTTTTTAATTAGTTAATGTCTCTAACAGCAAAGATCTCAACATTAAGGTACTAACTTTCAAATACCTTCAAGTCATATGTCAGGTTGCAAATGAAAACATTGATAGAATCAAAAATCTAAATGAAGTTGCAGTGGAAGAAAAACGTATTAATACATATATGAAAAGAAGGTAAGGCATGGATGTTTGTGTCATTTTAGTAGTGACGTCTCACTTTCCTCACAGACCTTCTCTATGGCATATAAACAGACAGACTTCTGTCAGAATTCTGTGGCAAGCAGTTAATTTAGCATATATTTTTTATTTATGATTTTTGCACATCGAAATGTATATTTATATACAATACATGCATAAATAATAATTAATTTGTTATTAAGTCCTCTACACTTGTATTACAAAATGCATCCATCATAATACTTTCAAATATTACACTGGACAACATACAAAAAGCTTTGAAATGAAATAGCCAATCTTTACTAATTTTGAGGTGCTGAACACGAAAATGACAATAAATTTGTCGATTGGCTCTTGTTTAGGAGAGACAGATGGTCATGTATAAACGACTCAGTCTGCATTTAGTGCATAGGTAATGATTTTGCAACACTGTATTTTAAACTTCAGATTGGAACATGTTGCGTTGTATTGCATCATCCCGCCATACACACAACCCCTGGAGGTATTGCATCATTGATGCAATGTAGTTGAGTCATGACATCGCGGCTTTACGATCACAATCGTTAGTTGTAAGCAATGTCTCATAGGGTGAGCAAGTCTTTTGAGCGACTCCCATTTACCCCTGAGTCATAAGTACAACACAAGTGATCCTTGTAGTTTTAATCCAGCAGCAGTGATGCCTCATAACTGAGTTAATAGTAAGATACATTTTGTGACATTTGCAAGTCAGAAAAAGGCCATTTCTACAGTAGTGAAAGCGGCATATGAGTTTTATTTTCAAATTCAAGATTGGGACCAGGACAAGGCCTGGGCTCCACACATACTGCAGTACATGTGCAAGAAATCTTCTGAAGTGGTTGAAAAGTGAAAAAATGGCGATGCCTTTGCTGCTCCTATGGTTTGGAGAGAGCCAAGAAATCACACAAATGACTGCTACTTCTGCACGGTTCCACTGTTTCTGGAGGCATCACAAGGAGAAAGAAGTGGACAATAGCATACCTGAATATACAATCTGCTCTCCAACCAGTTCCGCACGGAAAAGGCCTTCCCATTCCCGAACCTTCAAAAGAATTTTCCATCGATTCAGACGATGAGGAGGGAGGCGAACTGACGTTGAGTTATCCGCAGCCTTTGGTGTTTGATGATGATCCATATGTCTGCCACGGTGCATTATCTATACCACACATTCTCACTGAAGAAGAAATGAACAATCTTGTTTGCGATCTGGAGCTGTCCAAAGTCAAAGCAGAGTTACTTGGATCAAGACTTATACAATGGGATCTTCTCAAGGAAAATGTCTGAGTGACTTCTTTTTGAACTCGTCATGAATGGTTTGCACCTTACTTCAGAAAGGAAGATGACCTTGTGTTCTGCTCCGATGTAGATGGCCTGATGAATGCTCTCGGAATCAAACACGACTCTCAAGAATGGCAACTATTCATAGACTCCTCAAAATTGAGTCTCAATGCGGTGTTGCTGCATAATGAAAATCGACTTTCATCCACACTGTCTACATGAAAAAAACCTATGGCAATATAGCAAGTATGGCTGGCATCTCTGTTGTGACTTGAAGGTAGTGGCTCTGTTGATGGGTCTGCAGATGGGATAAACGATGCTGTTTCTTATGTGAATGGGACAGCCAAGCAAAGACTTTCACTATGGAAGAGAAACTGGTTTCAGAGAAAATATCTGAAGGTCAGAGAGAAGAATGTGTGACACCCAGCACTGGCAGAAACGCACAAAATCCTGCTACCGTCCCTACACATCAAACTCGGTGTAATGAAAAACTTCGTAAAAGCCATGAACTGGACTTCGGCTTTCAGTACTTGGCTGACAAATTCCCCCGATTCAGCAAAGCGAAAATGAGAGAAAGAATTTTTGTGGGTTCTAAGATCTGTGTTCAGAGACCAGATGTTTGACAACCTGCTTCAGAGTGATGAGAAAAAGACTTTGGACGCGTTTCGTCTGGTGTCAACTGAATTTCTCAGGAATGTCAGGGAACACAACTACAAGAAACTGGGTAAGGACACGTTGTCTCTGTATCACAAACTTAACTGAAATATGTCCTTAAAGATCCACTTTCTCCATTCCCACTTAGATTTCTTCCCCGACAACTGTGGGATGGTTAGTGATGAGCAATGGTGAATGTTTTCACCAGGACATTGGAATGATGGAGAAACGATACCAGGGAAACTAGTCCACTTCAATGTTGGCTGACTACTGTTGGATATTCGTCAGAGATGATTCTGAGCAGCTGTACAAGCAATATCAGAAGTAGAAGGACAGTTTTACCAATACATGTCATATATATATAAGTACTCTATTATATAAGAAACTATTGTGCATTTCTCAGCAAATTGTAGCCAATTTTGCAATTTCTTTATCATATTCGTGCTCAGCACTTGAAATCTTTAAGAAATGGCTACTTTTAACTCAGAGGCATGACTTTTATAAAAATTTGTTGCCCAGTGTTATCACTGACGTTTAAATGCATCAGATGCTAAAATCTTTCAGAATAAGACCTATAAATGTTTCATGAGATGTGGCGGACCTTGCACCATTTATACTTCAGGCACAAGGTCTACCACATCTCAGTGAAAGATTTATAGCTCTTATTCTGGAAGATTTTAGCATCTGATGTGTGGTTTACATGGTTAGAGCGCTCTGGCATGTACCTAGACAGTTGCAGGTTCGATTCCCGCAGTGTCAACGATAATTTTTTTCAGATGTTTTTAACAATTGTTGAAGTCTGTTTCTACAGGTAATCTATGAATTTACTATGGATCTATTTCTGTTCATTTGTTATTTAAAAAAATATAACTCTAAAGTTGACTTTATTACTTACCTGGGCACAGTAAAGTCAACTTTTCTCAACGTACAGTACCAAGAAAAAAAAAATATAGAAAGAGAGCAATTTTCCTGTTTAAAGTAAAACATTTTTGTTTTTCAGAAATAAATAGTCTTTCTATTCATATGCATTAAAATTATTTCTGTCTATTAATTTTTTTTAATAAAATTTTTTACTATATGCTTCTGTAAAAGCCCTATTAAAACAAAATTAGTCATCTTTTTAGTTAAACATTTTATTTTCATAAAATCCAGAATGAAATGCTGATTAATTTGGCATACAATATGGCACAATTCCTTTCAGTAGTTATTTGGCAAAAAAAGTTCTAAAGTTCACCTTTTTTTGCCTGAACATAGTTGAGAAAAAGCCTGGCCATAAAAGTTCACCAGTCTAGCTATACATGTATGATAAAAAATTAACAACAGCTATTTATAAAAATGTCGTATGAGGTCAATATAAACAACTGAAGAAAGTAAAATTCTGACCACACTGGATAATGACTTACAACTGAGCTATGTTGAGCAGTATTTTATTTTTCAGAACAGAAATAGGTGCATTAACGATTATGTTCTAGTACTACCATTATCATGCTATTACATGGCAACTACTATTAGGTTGACAAGTGGCAGCACCACATGAAAGAATGAACCATCACAGTGATGTTGAGGCAATGTCATCTTCTGAAAGACAGAAGAGTAGCAAGGAGAATGAAGACAGACATCATTTGAAAATGCTCAGTATCAGCATCAAACCAGTTATGAATAGTGCACTGATGTGTTTTAATATATTTGGAAGTTGAAAGTATATTGTTTTGTCAATGAGTATTTATGTTAGAGAAGAATTTTAAAAGATTAAAGTTTATCATATACAGCAGCTATGCACATAGCTTGCTGTACTCTATAAAGTGTGGTTCTTTTAGAGGACTGCTTGGTGTCTAACTAAAAACACCAACAGCTTAGGATTAAAAATGTTGTATGAGAGTAAAATATAAGCACACTAAGTAATATTGTGAATAAAAAATCCCAGTTAAGAAGAGCTACTGCAAATTCTAACAGTAAATTTTAAAAGTTATCTAAACTTTTACATAATAAATATAAAAACTGCTATGTGCTTTTAAAAAGTGCATAACAAAACATCATAGTCCTTGGATATTTAAAAAACAAATAAAAACAGAAGGAAGCTTCAGTCACACAACCAGACTTTCTGTGAAACAGTAAACTTACACTACATGGTGAATGAAGAACTAAAAAGTGCTGTGATAAACCTGGAAATAAGGAACCTCCAACTACACATCTGGGAACCACTCTACTCTGAAGTGAATTTTGGCAATATTCTAAAACACTGTCTAAAGGTATTTATAACCATGTATTTAGCCAATGCAGGTGTTTACATTTAAACTGCCCTACAGCTTTAATAGTGTGCATTGTTGCTAAACTTGTCTAAATATTAAGTAAAATATCGCAATTTGGTAAAAAAGACCTATGGAAAGTAGGATAAAACAGGGATATTGAGATACAATCTAACAGCAAAAATAGATGGAGCTATTTCTTAAATTATGAAAGTTATTAGCAATGTCAATTCACATTTCTGTTTAAAAACAGAGTACTGCTTAACATACCAGCCAGTTTTGAAAGCACCGGATACATCAGTTCAGCATTCTCCATGTTCGGATACTCTGTGACAGTATGAGTCAATATCAATAGTTGTTAAATTTCCTTGTGGTTCACAAAGAGAATATGCAAATACAGTCATTATGAGGTTTGTGTCTATAATCTTCACCAATGGCATTTGAAAACTTGTTTGCGAGATTTGCTACTTCTCTGCTAGTCTGCTAAAGATCTGTGGCTAGGATCAGGAATTATAATGCTCTTCAGAACTTCTGCATCAAATGATAAACATTCTCTTGTTCTTACCTCATAGAATTTCCTCACATTACTAAGAATTTTTTTTCTCTGCAGAGGCCAAATTGCAAGTTTTGAGCAGACTTCGTATTTTATGATAAAAGAATAACTGTGCATCTGTAAGTTGGTTTTCTTGCATCATCCACTGCAGTGATGACACATTTCTCAATTATACTAAACTGGATGTAACTTGCAATAAATTAATGAAGTACACAAATGCATTGGTTTAGTTTGTGAATTTATTGGCTTTCTTTCTGAAACATGAGGTTCAATTTCAAAAATCTTGGAAGTACGACCTGGAGCAGGAAATAAAGTTTAACTGGATCTGATTGTAAAGCACTATACTTATTTGTAAAGTACTAATATACCTGGTCCTATACAGTATCTTTTGTCAGCATATGGAAAAAAGTCACCTGACACCAGAGTGTTAGACAAAATTTTTGCATTTATTGAAATTTCAGTAGGGTGTATGCTCACCTTTGGCAGCAATTACACTCTGCACTTTTTTGAGCATACCTTCAATCAGCTTTTGATAATGTGCGGCTGGTATTTTGCACCATTCGTCCTTCAACATAGTATTGTCAACAGGGAAGTGGGACATGTTGGTAAGGCTTGCAACTGATGTTAGAGTTCATTCCAAAGGGCCTCTATTGGATTCAGGTTGGGGCTCTGAGCAGGCCATATTCTGCACACCTGAGTCATGAAACCACTGCTGAATGGATCTTGCAGTACGACATGGTGTGTTATGTTGATAAACATATGGTCCCTCTCCATAGTACTAAGACAGTGTAGGTAGTGGAGAATTGTCTAGAACATCCACGTACATCTCGGCATTCATGCTACTAGCTATAGGAACCATGATCCAAAAGTCCATACCACAATATGCAGCTCCAAACCATCACACTACCACCACCGAACTTCACAGATGGGACGATACACTGTGGCAGGTAACATTCACCAGGCATTCACCATACCCAGCAGCGACTATTGGATTGGAACAGCGTGAAATGTGATTCATCACTCCAATTAATTTATTTCCATTGGTCCAGCGACAAATTCTGACAAGCTTTGCACCAGGCTAGACTTAAATAATAAATAAACTCGACTTTCTTGGTATATACTAAATATTAACCATTTTGTAAGTCGATTTAATTTTAGAGGAAAAATTGTCTTGAGCCGGGTGGGATATGAACCCACGACCTCCTGATAACATGTTATCAGGAGGTCGTGGGTTCATATCCCACCTGGCTCAGGACAATTTTTCCTCTAAAATCAAATCGACTTACAAAGTGGTCAATATTTAGTATATACCAGGCTAGAAGTTGTTGTGCATGTTTAGGAGTTATCAGTAGTTTGTATGCAGCTGCTCAGTTGTGGAAATTCAACGTATGCAGCTCCGCACAAACTGTCCTACTGCAAACACTAACACCTGTGGGCTCTTGAAACATTTTGGTAATGGTAGCAGTAGATGAATGACGAGAAGAATGTACCACACATTTCAGAGCCCTTCGATCCCTTTCTGTCAGTTTTTGTGGTCTGCCCAACCGTTTGACTGTCATGACATTTTCACATTTCCATTTAGTAATCAAATCCTGCACAGCTGACCTAGGATTTTTTTTAATTTGGTAATTACTACTAGGGCTTTTATTAAGGACATTCCTGCAGTTCTTTCTTTCCAAAATAAGCTCCAGTGCCTTATCACTTAATAATTTTGCCTCCTCTGCTCCATTTTACCTAAAAGAGTGCTGTTAGTTTCAAGAAAAGCCTGTTTAACACAATCATTCTTCTCAACTTCAGTAGTAAACAAACCATGACTGTCATAACGACTAAGTAGCCTATTATGGTAAGCTTTAGCTATAACTGGGTCTTTTCAGAGCATCAGTATCAAAGGTAACTTTTTTAACCTAACACAACACTTAAGATAAAAAAAAACGCATTTACTTTATATGAGATAGTGAATGGATCTAGGATGACATAAGACGGATGCCAAGCATCTGATGTTACTGACTGATATGCTCTTCACAGCACTACTATTTTTCCTTGTTAACAGTGCTAAAATACAATCAAGAAAACTAAGAATGGTCATTTTGCTCACTGTGTCACTTTGAACATCTTTCCTCTATATCAGTTTGTGCATTTTTGGTGTGTGGAGTAATAAGGTGTGCATATTGCTGTGCTTCTAGACAAGTCCAATTCCAGAAAAAAAAAGGGGGGGGGGGAAGGGTGAATGGTTTGAGAAGTGACTGAGCTGTTCAATCTAGTCAGGCTTTGCTGTCAGATTCATAATCTTTGTAGGGACTTGGGTCAGCCAGAATGGAAAGAGCGAGAGCCAGAATCGCCATTTTGGCAACAGGGCCCTTTCTGCTAGTGACAGAATGCCAGCAGCATATCCGGTTTAGGGGGCTGGGTGAAGAAATGCCACGTGTGTGTTTGGTTAGAGCCCCAGTGCCCCTTTACAAGGAAATGAGAGTGAACATAGCACAATGAATGATGCCCATGTCCCATTGGCCGAGACACCCTAATGCCCCCAGGAAACATCACGTGACCTCATCTAGTGGGTCATTCGAACTAGGACTTGCATGCTGACAACAAAACCTTCCACATATCAGGCGGATTGTCTGTGGCTCAACTAAGACTTTTGTTCTTCATCTAGCGGTGGGAGCGCTGAGGCTCTTTGTAGCTTGTGCTGTGTTTAATGAGTACTGTACTGAGTGGGCAGTCACTGTATATATTATAAATGAAAATTTTTTAACTTTAGCACAACACTTTTTAAATTTAAGTTGCAAGACACTTTTAACAAGATAATGGTCAGATTCAATTTCAGCTCCCCTATATGCCCTGGTATTCCTAACAGAACTAGCCCATTTGCTGTTAATTAACATATAATCAATCATATTCTTATGCAGCCCATCTGGTGAAACCCATGTGTACTTATGTATGTTGCAGTGTTTGTAATAAGTGTTAGTTATTCTGAATCCATTGAGTTTATTTACCCATAGGAGGCCATTGTCATTGAAACTACCAATACCCAAAGTGCCTATTACTCCTCCCCAAAGGTCAGAGTCAGTACCAACTTTGGCATTGAAGTCACCAAGAACAAGGGTAATATCTCCTTCCTTGACAGAATTCAAAATATCCTGAAGTTGTCCGTAAAACCTACCCTTCTCATCCTCATTGGCATCCTCAGTGGGAGCATAACAGTAGATAACATTAAAGTCTTTAATGCTTGTCTGAAATTTTGCTGTAAGAAACCTTTGATTAATGCACTCATATCCTAGAAGAGCATCACTAGCATGTCTGCTGAGAAGCAGACCCACGCCTTGGTGATGTTTATTGTCATCCCTCCCTAAAAAGAGAAATTTAAGATTATTTTTAAGAATCTAACCTTTATCTGTCCATCTGGTCTCTTGCAAGCCGAGAATATCTAAATTATAATGGTGGAATTCTTGTGTGAGGACATCAAGAGAAAAAGCTCTGTGCAGAGTCCTCACATTCCAACTACCTATGGAGAGAAAATGGTTAGTGGGATGTTTAAAGAAACTCTATTTATTGAGAGAGGGAATGCTGACATATCAAACAGCCCCCTAATTGCAGACATGGGGCAAAGACATGTTCCCCCACCACTAAAGGCTGAAGCCATCTACACTGGAAGACTTCCTCCAATGTAGAATTTGACGATGACAATAGAAGCAAAGAGTTCAAGTGCCTGCGATGACCTCTGTTCAGGATTATCCACCAGCTGATAAACATATCCTGTGAATCTATTCACTTGGGGCTGTCAACCCACAACAGAAAACACAGTGGAAGATTTTCCCTCCACAGAAGCCCACCAGTGCAGCAAATTCAGGATCCATAATAAAGCTCAGAGCCTTATATCAGTCCAGTAGGTTTATATGGTCAGCACCAGGACCCTGTGTGGTTGACCACTCCTCAGCAGTGTAGAAAAAAAAAGAAAAGTAGCCATAGTTGTCCAGATCAGTAGGCCACACTAATCTGGCAGCCCTCCCCTTCCACAAAAGAGTATCTCTTTTGAAAGTTACTAATGGTCTGCACCACGATAAGGCAGGGTCAAACACTAGGTGCTAGGCCTGGCCGGTTCTATGTATCATCACAGGAAATTGTTGCATAGCTCTCCTGCCAGTGACTACTTATCTACCATTTACAGACCTTTTATGGCATACCATTGTAGAAAATATTAAAATTAATATGTTACTACAATGTTCATATTTTTTACTTCAGTAATATTCATAATTATATTCTCTTTAATTTGGTACATAAGATGACCTATTTCTGTTGATTAGTTATTTTGTAAAAATATTCTAGTTGACTTGTTTATTGGATTCTGCAACAGGCCTGGATTTTTCTCAAAGTATGGTACGGAAAGAAAAAATTACAAAATGGGAGAAATGTTTACTTTAAACAAGATTTTTTTTGTTATTCAGAAATAGCTTTTCCATTCATGTGTATTATAATCATTTCTGTCCATTAGTGCTTTTTAAATAAATTTTTGTGTTGCCAGATGCATTTCTTTTTACTACATGACTAAAAAAGTCCTATTTAAATGAAACTAGTAGTCTATTTTGCTAAATATTTTATTTTCAGAAAATCCAGAATTAAATGCTGATTAATTTGGCATATAACATGTCATAATTCCTTTCATTAGTTATATGCCTAAAAGTTCTAAAGTTAATTTTTTTGCCTGACCAGAGTGAAAAAAAATCTGACCCATGAAGGGTTCAGAGTAAAATTTGCTCTTTCAAAAACTGAATAATAAACCCTTCTTACATCAATCAGTCATAGTTTGGAGTTTTAAAATATACCATTAGCAATTGAGCTTTGTGTGAATACAAAAATCATTTTTAATTTTAGGCCATCATATTTCAAACAAATTCTGTCTTCACTATGTTTTTGGCCTTGTGCCAGTATCTGCATTAAAATAATTCAGAATCCCAATTAAAATAAGGAAAATTTTATACTAAATACAGTAAAAACTCAAGTTTATGGACCCTAATCTTACAGACAGTATCCATCAGCCCTACACCAAACTAGTTTAATCTGCGTTTGCTCAGTGAAAGTCACAATATATTCTTAAATTTATGTTGTGCTTTCTACAAGTGAACACCAGGATTTCTCACAAATCTTTAAGGATACCAAGGGAAGAGAAGTGCCAGTTAGAAAAATTTTAAATGAATTCATTAAGACCTCATTTTATCTCAGATTTACAATGCTGATTAGAATGGTTTTGCTTTGGCATAAATACAGAAATACACAGATCTATAAACATGAAAGTTCTACTCCAGGCCATAAGAAAAGAATCCTGATGTTAACCTGTGCCATGCAAATGGGTTACACAGATTGAAACCTATTGTTATTGGAAATGACACAGAGCCATAGAAGCATGATAGCTTCTGACTCGAAATAAAATTTTTTCTGTTTAGTGTACAGTATTATTTTAGTTGTTTTTATTGCCATTTAATGGCATTTGTTCCTTTAATGAATGAATGTAACAGGACTTTCAGCATCAACAGACACCCATTTTCCTCTATTAGTCTGTTAAACCAAGGTTTAACTGCATCATTTCCATAAAAAGATTCAGTTCTTACGTGTGCACTACTGCATATATCACTTTGTTCTCTCGCTATATATCATGCAAAAGGGATAACAACAACAACATTAGTTGCTATATATTTCTGAAATTGAACCTAAAAAAATTAATTTAGTTATATATATCTAACTTACTTTTGAAACTGCTGATTTCAATGTTTGGGCAGCTGTAACATCCTTCCTTTCCAGCTGAAACAAAAATAAAATTGGCATTTTTAGCCATAATTTTAAGACATTTCATTAATAATTTAAAGAAATTTTTATTTAGTTTCTTAAAACTAACGCTGAAACAAAAAGAAAACTATTAAATGCCTAAAATGGTACAAAATGTAATAACTGCCATTTACTATATTGTTGCAAAAGATGACAAAAAATCTTACATTTTTCCAAAATTTGTGATAATAGAATATTATTTTAAAAATCACTTTCAGTTCTGAAGTAAAAAAAAAGTTATGAATGGCAGAATTACCAAAGAAGACAAGAGGCTTTCTGATCATACTTTTTCTATATATGTGCTCAAAAGTTAAAAACTAAGCATAAAAACTCAAATAATTAGAAAAAGTCTTGATAAAAATATAGTAAGATAAAATTGCATTTGATGAAAATTTGTGAGATGGTATATGACTGAAAAATGAACAGTGACTAAATAAACTCTGATCTGAAAATAGAGTGTTATATTAATGAGTTGATGAATATATAAAAAAAGAGACCATGAAGAGTCAATGGAAACATACCCTAATTATGGTGCATATTTTTAGTGGCATTCAAACCTGACACTGCTTATACTGAGAACATAGCTGTTAGTGTTAGAGGCAGCAATCCTCATTTGACACTCTAGCTAACTGGGGCTTCTGGAAGGAAGCAGGCAACCCTTCTCCCAATAGCATTATATTACACACATACATTACAAATGAGATCTGAAAATCTTTCTGACCAATCCACTCTGAAGGTTCAGAAGTAGATGAATAGATACTGTTAAGGATATGTTTTTTTTAGTTTTCACTTTTGTGAAAAAAGTGAAATTATTAAAAAAAATAAAATATTTTTCATTTTTTTGACATTTAAAGTTAGTTGTATATAATTTTTAATTCTAATTTTTAAATTCTAATAAAATGCAAAGTTGATTGATTTGCTGCTATTCCAATGGCAGAATGGTTACAACATATGGCTACTGATCCTAGGGATCAGTAGATATACATATGGATATTTCTTTTCTGTTGTCTTTCTGCTGAGGTATTCACCTTCCTCATGGATCTTTTCTATAGTGTATCATAATGACAAGTGGCTGCTTAAGGTGTAATTTTTTCATTACAATTTTGATGATAGTTTCATGAAAAACAACAAATATGATACAAGATAGTATTTCATTACCCATTTTGCATTTCCCAATACAGTTTCAATGTCACCTGCCCTGCAATATAGTAGTGTCAAATGAGAATGAGGATTGCTGCCTCTAACAGCCATGTTCTCAGTATAAGCAGTGTCAAGTTTGAATGCCACTAAAAATATCATGCACCATAATTAGGGTATGTTGAAACTTTTTTTCTTCATTCATTTTTTTTTAATTTTCCAATATTTGTATGCTCCTTTGGTACTAATACAGGGTGTTTCAGAAAGGATGCAACCCTAAATATAAGAGAGTAGAACTTTCACACATTTCCTTTTTTTGCCTTAATATTAGTCAGTTGGCATTACTGTACTCAAGGTTAACAGCCTTTAGCAGTTGAAATGACCTTGTCACACGCTAGTCTCACACTCAAGCATTCATTCCTTTGTGTCAGCTATGTTGTTTTCCAAAAACGAATGGTATTTATTGTTGAGACTTATTGTGCATACAAATCTTACAAAGATGCGAGAGAGGAGTTTGAGTTGAAGTTTCCTCAGTCTGCAGTTCCCAACAAATCGAAAATATCTCATTTGATTGATAAATTTCGTGACATTGGGTCTGTAAGGATTGAAAGAGTCCAGGCCGGCCATCACTGTTAACTGCCCAAGTTCTTGATGATGTGTCTCGTTTAACTCGCTCACCCAGAAAATCTCTTAGAAAGTTATCTTCACAGGTTGGACCATCACCAGTTTACTGTTTTCAGGGCTACAAAGAAGTTAAAATTTCATGCCTACCTCATTGGTGTCATTCATGAACTGAAAGAACCAGATCATGAAAAACGTTTATGGTACTGTCATTAGTTTTGTTCTTTAGTTGATGAAAATGGAATTGAGGTGTTGAACCATGTTTATTTCAGTGACGAGGCTTGGTTTTACTTGGATGGATATGTGAACAGTCAAAACAGTCGAATATAGAGCAGTGAAAATCCTCACACTTTTCATGAACGACCATTACATGCACGGAAAATTGGTGCTTGGTGTGCAATTTCTTGTCATCATGTGATAAGGCCTTTATTTTTTGACTCAACTGTAACTGGTAAAGTTTATTGTGACCTCATCCAACAGTTTATTGCACTATTGGATGTGAATGAATGAGAGTGTTGATTTCAACAAGATGGCACGACAGCCCATACTACAAATGACACAATGGTCATGCTACAGGAATTTTTTGGTGATCATCCGATTTCAAAAAATTTGTGGCCCTCAAGATCCCCAGATCTTACTCCTCCAGATTTTTTCCTTTAAGGATATCTCAAATGTATAGTGTTTCAAAACAATTCTAATACACTTGAAGGCTAACATTGAAAGAGAGATTTTAAACATATGAAAACAAACATTATGAAATGGGTATGAACCTGCATCCAGGTTGCAGGAAATCACTTTCAACATCTGTCGTAGAGGTAGATATATGTCTAATTTGCATCTTTTGAAAAGCTTAAATAGAAAAATAGAGAGTTGCGTCCTTTTTGAAACACCTTGTATATAATATCCTTTCTCTCTTGATGAAATAAAAAAAAACATAAAAATAAGAATATTTTACTAATATTAGAGAAAAATGCATCACCATCATTAGTGGATTTTTCTAATGTACTTCCCCCTCTAAGAGTTCTCATACCCCTGAGTTTGTGCATACCATGGGTTAAGAAACACTGATCTAAGTGATATGTGCTTATATGCTTTAAGTACAAATGATTTGTTTTGGATCACTGCAGTTAACCTGTAAAATGCCCAAAAAGGATTTAGTTTTTTAAAATTTGGCTTAAGTAGCCTTCATTTTAATTTGTTATTTTACGAATATTCCATGGCAAAGAGATTAGCACACTCTGCTACTGATCAAAGGGACTGTGTTCGAGCCTTGGGTAAGGTATGGAAGCTTGTACTGTTTATGTGGCTGAGGTTCCATCATCCTCAGACCTTCTGCTATAGCATATTAAAATGATAGGCTCTGACCTCTGTGGCAAGCAGTTGCTTGAGAGGGTTTTTTATTCAGAATAAAATGCTCTTGCATTTGGTATGCAACATGACATATTAAGGAAGATATTACTCTGAAGTTAATGTTGATCAATTTTAGGGGAAAAACTGTCTTGAGCCGGGTGGGATACGAACCCACGACTACCAGATAACATGTCGGGTGCTCTGGACCACTGAGCTATCAGCTGCCAAGCAAGATCTCCTCTAATTGATGCTATGAACTTTCTACCAGCAGTACACAATTCTTCTCGTCTCATGCAAGTATTTGTCCCAGCTGCTCTCAACCTCAAGAAACAATGACAATCTTGGACCACTGAGTCATGAAGATGGCAAGTACATTCTGAGTGTACAATTGATTAAATTGAAGAGGTATTTTTTTGATGTATTTAATGAATGTTAAGGAAAATACCACTCTGAAGTTAATGGCGATCAATTTTAGAGGAAAAATTGTTTTGAGCCGGGTGGAATATGAACCCACGACCTCCTGATAACATGTAAGGTGCTCTGGACCACTGAGCTACCAGCCGCCGAGCAAGATATCCTCTAATAAAGTTCATAGCATCAATTAGAGATCTTGCTTGGTGGCCGGTAGCTCAGTGGTCCAGAGCACCTGACAATGTTATCAGGAGGTCGCAGGTTTGTATCCCACCCGGCTCAAGACAATTTTTCCTCTAAAATTGATTGACGTTAGCTTCAGAGTGATATCTTCCTTAACATTCATTAAATACGTTGAAAATATACCTTTTCAATTTAAACATGACCTATATCTGTCAGTCAAAGCAGAATAAAATTCAAATGTTTTTCTGCTGAAAAATGTTTAAAATTATCTTTGTCACAATTGCATGCATTGTAAAAACCTGACTAATGGTTAAATTAAAAAATAAATAAAAATGATGAAAGAAGGTCTGTGATGAAGGCAAAACTTCAACAGAAAGACAACATGAACATCTAAGACTTACCTGGGACTCAAAGCCCAGATCCCTTTTATCAATAGTCAAACACTCTAATTACTCAGTCACAGGGTTAAATTTCATTTAAAATTATATTTAAGGAAGCTTCTATGAAGCTTATTCACTAATGGTTACAAAGAAAAGGTTGATGTTTCTTACTTAATGACAAGTGGAAATAGTACTCCATTCTTAATCGCTTGCTAAGAAATTAGCAACAGACAAGCATTTTTACTACAAATTTATGATTACTTCTCTGAGCCTTCGGGGTCCTTATGACCTGGCCATTTAGCCCATTGTGTGCAGATGAACTTTCCTAAGTTTTGATCATAAAACATAGCAGTTCCTATATTTCTAAAATCTTCAATCGATATAAACCTTAATAAATACTACTGATGCAAAATAGTACTTTAATTTTTATAATATTGCTGTGACAGAATGTTGAAGGAAAATTTTGGTTTTAAGGGAAATTTTGCATCTATTAAATTGCACTTGTTTATACTCAAAAATTCTTAGAAACAGAAAAAAAAAAACATTTTTTCAGAATAATTTTAAATATAATTGCACTTTTAATTGTAAAATGCAAAATGTTGGGGGGGAAATGCTACATAAATGCAAAATTTTGTGTGAAAAAGATCCTAAATTATTAGATATTAAAAGGAAGACTGCACTAATTGTTCCTGCAACAGGTGAACACTAAGATCTCATCATGATACCGAACACCTGTAGGTTTGGTTTACCTCTAAGCGGCACTTTTTTGCTCACAATGGGCTAAATGCCCAAGTCACAAGGACCCCAAAGGCTCAGAAGGTTAGGGGAGGAGACCCACTGGAACAGCTGATGGGAGACAAATGGTAGCCTCCCGTCAAGGCCATTCAGCACTTGGGGTCAAGCTTAATGTCCCATCCAATGGGCGGTGGTCTTTCAAAGCTCATCGGTGTCCTCTACTGACCAAGGGCAGGGTGAGGAGTTTTGCAGAGATAAATCTCAACGCTGACCCAGCTGAGACTCGAACCTGAGAATTGCAGATTACGAGCCTGGTGTGCTACCAACTGAGCCACCCCTGCCCAACACCTGTGGGAGTCCCTCCTGAGCACATAAGGAAATCTGTGTTGATACCAACCAGACCACCTCGTAACTGTCTCTCTCCCACATGCTAGTGAGGTGGAATCTGATTCCCTGTTCTCTCTAGATGAATGTTCAATTGAAGCTGTTTGAAAATTGAATTGTAACTCAGCTGTGAAGAGCATATTACCCATTGCTCCTAGGTTCAATCAGGAGTGAGTTGAGCTGTTTCACCTCTGAGCAGTACTTTTTTGCACATAACAGACTAAATGGACAGGTCACAAGGACCCAGAGGGCTCAAAGAAGGTTGGTGGATGGTACCCACTGAAACAGCTGTATAGTTAATAGAAGGTTAGGGGAGGAGACCCACTGCAATAGCTGTTGGGAGACAAATGGTAGTCTCCCGTCAAGGCCATCCAGCACATTGGGCCATGGCTTAACATCCCATCCGAAGGATGGCAGCCTTTCCAAGTCCAGCAATGTCCCTTACTGATCATCGGCAGGGTGGGGAATTTTACCAAATATCAATGCTGGCCTAGCTGGAACTAAAACCTGGAACTACAGATTACAACTACAGATTACCTTCTCGTGAAGCCTCCTGTAGATAGTATGCATTGAAATAACCCTTTCTGTAAATGCTGCAAGTTCTGAAACAAGTTCCTATGCAGCAACATTCACATTTCATAGTTAAGATCACAAAATTATTCTTAGGTCTAATTAACCTAGGATGATATTAGACAGGTCTTCAAGAGACATTTTAGGCATTTTAGAACTGGTTATGCAGTCTGGTCAAAACACTATCAAAGCTATAACTAAAAAGTACATTAGGCAACAAAAAATGAGATTCACAATAATTATTAGCTGTATTACAAATCTTTAGACTTGTTCAGTACAAAAATTGTTACTTAATTATTATAGTTAAATAGCCAAACTAAAAAGGGGTGGGGGTAAGTCAGTTGGTAGCATGCAAGACTCATAATCTGTAGTTCACAGGTTCGAGTCTCAGCTGGGTCAGCATTGAGATTTATCTCTGCAAAATTCCCCGCCCTGCCCAGTCAGTAGGGGACACCGACAGGCTTGGAAAGGCTGCCGTCCATCGGATGGTACATTAAGCCATGGCCCAGTGTGCAGGAGAGCTATACCTTGTGCACATTAAAGAACATGCTGGATGGCCTTGATGGGAGGCTACCATCTGTCTCCCAACAGCTGTTCCAGTGGGTCTCCTCCCCCAACCTTCTCTGAGCCTTCAGGGTCCTTATGACCTGGCCATTTAGCCCATTGTGTGCAAAAGAAAGTGCCGCTCAGAGGTAAAACAACCCAACCTAAACTAAAAATATGTGTATATATTTTAAGAGGTAATAAGTAGCCTACATTTTAAGCAAATAAAACTTTTCTGCAAAGTACAGGGTGACCAGAATAAGTTGGGTAAGCTTTTTTTTATAGCTTACCAAATTACAGCATAATTCATTCATTACAAGGTATTGAAAATATCCATTTGCAATCAAACGTGCCTGAACTCTTATGCTTAGTTACTAATGATTTTATCAAAACTGTGGCAGAAATTCTTTGAATAGCATCGGTGATGTTGATTTTTTTAGTTTTCAATAGCCCAAGGATGATGTAATCATCTTTGGACCAGTACCCAGGTATAAGGGATTTAAATTTTATGACCATAGACAGTGTCCTTCAAGAATCTTAATAAATAAAAATCACAAGGGTGATCTGGCATTCAGGTTTTTAGAGATTAATCTGTCATTAAAAGCTTGGCTATCATAATCCTTTTAAACCAATGATAAAAAGCAGTACACTTTTCTCAGAAGAGAGTAACTGATGAATAAAGTTAATCTTGTAAGCTTTCAAAGAAATGAAGAGCACTTCTCTGATAACATTTAATTTCTTAGCTAGGACACGTGCAATGTTTTCCAATGCAATTGATTAATTCATTACCTCCAACGTTTCTCTGTTACAGTTCTTTTGGCATAATTACATTGTGGAGGCTATACAGATGCTCTCTTACAAAACCTGCTTGTTATTCGATGAACCATTGACTTACCAGGTACTGTCAATCTCAGAAATCTCCTTTGTAACTCACTTAAGTCTTTATATGAATTTATTTTTAAATATTGTTCAAGAATAAAAGCACTTTGTTGGACAGAATGCACCATTTTCAATTTAAACTTTTCTTAAAAAATAAAAACCTGTTAATAAAATAAAGCATACTATTAAAATTAGGTTATGTTTTAACAATGATTAGGCAGCTTTTGCTTAAACAGTGTTACCACTACTCAAAAGACAATCAAGCCAAAGATTCTTATCAGCCTTCGACTGATCATTTACAGGATTGAGAAGCTGTCTATAATGCCAGCTGTCAATATTAGCAGCTGCTAATATTTTTTTTTATTTTGTTGATTTTGTCCATTTGAGCACGTTGATCAAATGGAATCTGCAGTCCCTTCTTTCTGAAATAAACTGCACAGCCTCATCACTCAAGTTGTTATTCCTCCTATGCCCATTTTACCCATAACATACTACTGGTTTTAAGAATAGCCTGCTTAAAATGGTCATATTCATCCTCAACCTCAGTAGTAAAGGAACAATGATTGTCACTATGACTGAGTAACCTATGACTGGTAAGCTTTGGATATCTGAGGGTCTTTCAGAGCTTCAGTATTAAAATTCTTTTAACCTTAGCAGATTTTTTAAGCTTTAGTTGCAAGATTCTTAACAAAGAAATGGTCAGACCCAATCAATTTCAGCTCCCCTATGTGACTTAATATTCCTAACAGAGTCTTTGTCTTAATACATAATAAATCATATTCCTATGCAACCCATTAGGTGAAACTTGTGTATTTATTCTCAAACCATTAGGTTTACTTACCTGTAGGAAACATTCTACATTTCCAGTGTAACTACCAATGATAAAATGGCCCATCACACCTGCCCAAAAGTTAGAGGTTGTACCAACTTTGGCATTGAAGCCACCCAGTACAAGAGTAATATATCTCTTTTTCGATAAAATTCAAAATATCCTGCAGCTAATTTCAAAACCTCATTGTCACCTGAGTCCTCATTTGAGGCATAGCAAAAGATAAATAACAATCCAGTCTTTAATTTAACTGTAAGGAATATTTCATTAATAAATCATATCCCAGAAGAGCATCACAGACATGCTGAGAAGCATAGCTAAACCTTGTAGATTTTGCAATCTTCACATTCTGCAAAGAGAAATTTAAGATTATTCTTAAGTGTCTGACTTTTGCCTGTCTATCTGGTCTCTCACAAGCCTAAAATGCCCAAGTTATATTGCTAAAATTCCTGTGTGAGGACATCTAGAGAATAATCTCTTAATATTCTCGCATTCCAAGTTGATGTGGATTAAAAAAAATGGTTATCAGGTTTTTTTAAAAGAAGCTAGGTATATTAGGCAAGGTAATCAAACAGCCCCTAATCATAGACATGGAGTGAAGATCTGTTCTCTGTTTACTACAGTTAACTGCTATAAACAGGGAATGGGTCTTTGCTCTCTATTATTAGGTTAGATACTTTTATCAAATCTAACCTATATATTTCACCCCTACAAGCCACAAGGCTGGTAGGAACTAAGACAAAGAGTTCTTTACCATTAGAATCCATCACACTCTTCCAAGTGTCAGCAAGCTGGTATCTGAGACATTACTCCAGTTTAGGTTTGGTAATACAATAACTCTCAGAAGTTCAAGTCATCTTCCAACTGATATAAAGTATCCTGTTATCTATCCAACTGTGGGGCTGGTAACCAAAAAAAAAAATGCAGATAACACAGTGATAGATTTTCCTCCAGCAGAAGCCCAACAGTGTAACAAGTTCAAAATCCAAAATCAAAAGCCAGCAGACAGTTGGGTTGGTATAGGTGGTCAGCATAAGATCCTGTGAAGCTGACTACCTCCTCAGCAGTTAAGATGTTGCAGAAAATTAGCAGGAAAAGCAGGAATGAAAAAAAAAATGTCCAGTAGTTCAAATCAGTGAGCCAAAGTGATCTGGCCAGCTTTTCCATTTCCCTTCAGGTGCGAAAATACTGAGGTAACCACATTAAATGGTACTAATTTCATATGCACCTTGCTGACATGCTACACATGTCAAATAAATTGTGTCGGCAGTGTATGTGCTCAATAGTTATACATGTACTGTGTCGTGAGCATAACCATGCGATATACCACCAAGGATTGACAGAATTTGGAAAGGGTACATTGTTGCCCTTTCCGATACCCAGTATTCAGAGTCAAATTAAAAATATGTGCAAAAACAGACAATTTAGTATTTCTCAAAAGGACATCTATGTGTGAAGCAGTGCAGAGGAAACTGACCCCTGGAAGTGGTCAAAAAAGAATAGAGCACCCAGCAGCACACCAGATATTATCAAGGATTGCACAATAGTCAGCAGAAAAAAAACTGCAACCCAGAAAATTTCTATATTTCATTTACACATAATCACTGTTACGATACCATGATGGTGAATGAGCTGTGTAATTTTAATTAATAAATGTTGTGATCTATACTATGATTTTAAAACGTTTAATTAAATGTGTAAGTTATGACAGTGATGAGCAAAAATGTTGATACATTATGAGATTGGGGTACTGCTGGATACAACGACCCTGCTGTAAAATCAACCTTGCTGTGATAGTGATATAACATCTAAAACACTAGCAAAATGGACTGATATCTCACCTTAACCAGAAAAAAACCAGGTATGCACAAGTGATAACTCTAAGATATGAATCATCCATAAAATCAAGTGCATACCTGTAGGAAACAACTTGAAAGGACTGAGTGTGTCTGCCATTTGTCACAAAAGAACAGCATTTTGGTAGTAACCTATATTGTTCTTTCATAACTTTAATTTTTTTTAAAGTATTGTCAACCGATAATAGCAAAACTAGTTTACTGCCATCTTCCTTATAGTAAGGTATAAAAAGTAACTTGAATTGGCTCATTCACCCTCATCGTTTTGTAACAGTGATTATGTGTAAATGAAATATAACAAATGTTTCCTGTGTCTACGTAAATTTTTCAATTTTAGTAACCAAGAAAATATTTGCCAAAGCTAAAAGGTATCCGAGTCAACTGTCCACAATATTATTTGAGACAATCTTTACTTACAACACATGTATATAAGTCTCACAAAATGGAATGGCATACCCATTCCATTTTGTGAGCCACCTGTATGAACTTTGACATGATGAGAATCTCATCATAAGTCAATGGCAAGGCTACGAGTGATAAATTCGATAACAATATGAAGAGACAAGAAACTGACAAGTACAAAGTGCTTCTAAATCATCAAAAGCCAACAATTCGGAACAACAGTTTGTTATCCTCAGGCACATGCCTGCAGCATGACAATGTCTGCCTCACACTATATTTATGAACTTAAAGAATTTTTTTTTCTTTGATTCTATAGAAAATAAGAATGCCAAAATTCGTACTTTAGTGTAATTTCTTTTATTGTGAATTAAAACTAAAAATGTATATGAACCTTTTATTCACCTTAATGGTAGGTAAGCATACACTGTCATATCATAAATATGATATGACAGTGATATTTAGTACATGTATGGTAGGTGGTACATGGTACATGTTTAGTACACATAGTACATGTATGGTAGGTGGTCATATTATTCTGATACGACTGTACATTTTAAAGCGACTACAGAATGTATATACACTGAGTTGTGGCCACCTCCCTACATGTTGTATAAATGGAAGCTAACTTCAAAGCTCTATAACTTCTAAACAAAGCATTTTATGAGAAAATGTAATGGAAGACAAATTAAAGATCTCAATCAAATCTATGTAAATCTCTATTTTCAACAATATTCCCTTAGGATTAAAGGGTTAAGGAAGTTTGAATATTTAACAATAGCAATGCCTAGCATTAGAATTTAGCTCAGAAGTTAATTATAATTTGAATAAGAAGTATTATTTCATACCATTTAATTATGATAGATGTATATTTGAAAAATTAATGTAAATAATTTTTCAATATTTTTCAGTTTTTTAAGACTTGCATTGTTGCTGTTAAATATTCAAAGTCCATAACTCTAAGTACAAAGCAAACATCATGAAAAATCAAAATTTAGATAGATTTGATTGAGATCTTTATTTCTCATTACACTTTCTCATAAAATGATTAGAAGTATTGAGCTTCAAAGTTAGCTTCCGCTGACATAACATGGAGAGAGGTAGTCATAATTTAGTGAGCACTCAGTGTACAAGCTCGTGCAGTTTCCTGAACTGGATGCTTATTAACTAGGTAGGAAACAGGTCCATTTTTCATGTCATAAATACCTAGGAGTAAAGTAAAAACATGCTATTAATGTGATGTCATAATGCTGCTGCCATGTTACTGTTCAAGCTTGTTATACATATGTATAGTTTACATCTGGGAAAGAAAAATAGTGGGTTGCAATTATGCAGGCAGTAGAGAAGTGAAAAAAGATGTAATTTTCCCTCTGCAGCACACTTTCAAATTTCTTCAGAATATTAATTACTTTTTTTTGCATGTAATGATGACCATAGCTGCTTCATATAACTCATGACTGAAAGAAGTTGTACATGCACACCACTTCCCAGAGCAGTGACACTGACCGGATTGTGCTTTGCAGTCAAAAGAAGTTGTTACTATGGCAAGCAGTGCTGTTTGACAGCAGGTAAAAGTTTATCCTTGTGTAAGGCACACACCTTGTTATCTGTGCACTAAATTGCAGAAATATATGCACATGGTATACAAAAAATATATGGTATCTAGAACAGGGGTCTAACCATTTAATGAGGAGAATATCAAGTCTTCCAAAAACAGACATTTTCAACACCATCTCACCATTTCAAAATCTTAACATGAGCACTGCTAGGGGGCCAATGGTATTTAAATCCAATGCTTAGAGTTTTCCACTTAGTAACCTGATAATGTTGAGAATGTAGACATAATGAAATGAGTTGTGATAAAAATTACAGTAGAGGTACACAGTGCGGTAATTAAAGTAATTTAATTCTCTATGACACTGTTTAATTTAACAGTGTCATAGAGAATTAAATTACTTTACATGAGTTGCGATTTTAATAGATTTTAAAATTTTAAATGTAGCACTTTGTAGAGCAGTCTTTCAGTACACATTTTTGGTGTGAGCAAAATACAGAACCACAAATTATATCCATCTGTTTAAGAGTTAACATGACCCATTGTTGTGTATTGCAGATTTACTAACTTGGATACTATTTTCTGTATGAATTCCACTTTTAGTCAAAATCATTAGGTGACAGGGTGAAGTTTACTATTACAATGTAACAAGATTTTGACAGCCAAGTGCTATCTGAAAATATCCTTCTAATGTTAAAATTTCTTAGAATAAATAAATAAACCAATACTAGGGTTAGGGTGTCTATGTCTCACTTTTTAGAGAACTGTTCTAGTGTCCTAAAAAAATTGGGGATGGCAAAATGTCCTTTTTTGTGACGATATACAATCAGCTATCAATTTAACACATTTTTGGAATAACTCAGTCATTGTATTTAAGCCTTTTCCTAATTTATATATATATTTTTTTGTGGAATAACATGGATTGCACTGAGCACCAAACAGTGGGTGAATGTTGTTGACATAATTGAGTGCATCAGTGAAATAAGAAGTATCACAAGCATCATATGCAAGGGCTTTAAATTAGCCATGCCAAAAGAAAAGACCTCTCCAACATGCTCCCAGTAACAAAAGTTGCACCTCTGTTAGGCAAAGGTTTACTACTGATCCATGCAGAATAACTATGCAATCTGTACTTGATGCACTTCAGGTAGGAGAATACTGCTCCTCCTACTTACTGCCTTAGTGAAATCTGGTTTTCTGTGGTGGTTACATTTCACAGAAGAAATGTCTCAGGTTTAGTAAACCTAAATCAGAACACTAATTAACCAGTCCTGGTTTCCAGAAGCTGAAACCAGGGCAGGTTACCTTCCACACTAGTCAAAAGAAATACTTTCTATTTACATCTTTACAGACTAGCAATAGAGATAATCTTATCATGATATCAGATATCATGATTGTTTTCAATGTAATTTTAAAATTAAAATCCTGTTAAACTTTATAACAGTATTACAGAGAAATGGAATCTTTTTTTTTTAATTTTGTATAATATATTAGAATACAAAAAAATTTATGTCAATAAATATTAGAATGTCACTCATTTTCAGAAATTTGAGATATTAAATATTTGGTGCAAGAAATGATAGACTATGTTAAAAATAACACTCTCAACAAGTTATTAATATGTAATATTAACCCACTCGAGAAGCGACCCTCAGTCAGCACTTCATTTGATGCAGCAACTCAAATGGCGACTGAGAAGTGACAATAACTGTTTAATAAACATAACTTTCTGCTTTATATTTTAGATGTGTAAATCTATTGTCTATGTGCACTTCATAGTACAGCATTGGGTTTAATTAAAATTTCTATTTTAAACTTAATCTGTTATTAGTGGTTATAAAAATGGAGCCAAATGATGAAATTAGTAGCAGTGAAGACGAGTTTGATTTTATGTTGTTTATGTATAATTTATTTTTATGTTAGTTGTAAAAAATTTCATCAACTTTTTAGTAAAACAAACTATGAATTGCTACTTCCCTATAGTGAAAAAACCTTTGAGTGCAAAGGGTTAAGATAAAAATAATTATTTGATATCATCATCATCATCCACAAGCAGCCATGGGCTATAGAGGTCCAACCAGACCGTGCAATTTAGTTCTCCAAGCAAGTCTGTCCTGAGCTACATCTACTGCATCTGGCCACTGCACACCAATTCTAACAAGGTCCTGTTTGACATTGTCTGCCCACCGCATCCTAGGTCTCCCCCTCCTTCTGAGTCCTCTAGGCACACTGTTCATAACCCTATTCGCCATTCTACAATTATTCATATGGGCAACATGGCCAAACCAACAGTCTCTCTCTCTGCACAATATGCTGCTTAAAGGAAGTTGCAAACTCCTTTGCCTAACCTCGTCATTAGTTACAAAGTTGAACCACCTAATGCCCAAGATACTGTGTAAGCATCTGGAATCAAAAGCATCTAGTTTCCAAAGTGTCCAAGTTTCACTACCATAACTAACCCTAGAAAAAACCAAACTATTATACAATCTAATTTCAGTCTTTAGATGTATATGCCTATTTCTCCACACTCTCCATAGATTCTTAAAAGTCTCAGCAGCAATACCTATTCATCAATTAATCTCATGCCACACATCACCAGTATCTGTTACATAGCTCCCAAGATAAACTGTGACACCTGCTCAAGACTGCAACCATTCAGATGAACTGAATCACAGCCTGCCTGACAAATTTTCATCACTTCAGTTTTCTCACTGTTTATAACCAAACCTACTCTACTACCAGTTTCATCAACAGCTCGAATGAAAAAGCTCATCTCAACAACATCATTTGCAAAAAGAGCAAAATCATCAGCATAATCTAAATCAGAAATTTTCATATCTCCAGCCCATTTAAGGCCAAAATCTTTCCCTTGAAGTGAATTTCGCATAACATAATCAATAACCAAACTAAAGAGAAAAGGAGACAAAATGCACCCTTGTCGAACACCAGAAGTAATGCTAAACCAATTGCTACAAGCCTTACCAACTCTCACACATGACTCAGTGTTATTATAGAGAGCTTTCATTATGTTAACTAACCTGTCAGGTATACCATATGATCTCACAATCAACCACAAATTGTGATGATCAACAGAGTCAAAAGCCTTTTTGAAATCAACAAAGCTAGCAACCAAAGGTTTCTGAAACTAAACATTTCTCAAGAATCTGCACAAGTGAAAATATCTGATCCACACATCCCCTACCACTTCTGAATCCACATTATTCATCATGCAATTGACTGTCAACCAGATTCTTAATTCTATTAAGTAAAATCATGGAAAGAACTTTACCTGGAACAGAGAGTAGGCTGATAACCCTATAGTCATCACAAGAACTGCAATCACCTTTTTTGAAAATAGGGATAACAATAGCTCTGGTAAAATCCTTAAGAACCATGCCTTTATCATAAAAGATATTCAGAATTTCAGTCATCCAAGTGGTAACCGAAACATTCCCAGCTCTAAGCATTTCCGTAGTAATTTCATCTACCCTGGGGATTTATGAAGTTTAGGTTTAGAAATAGCCAAAATAACTTCAGATTGTGTTATAGGGCCAACATTAAAGCCACCAATGCATGTATCACCATTACAAACAATGGGAATAGAGCTAACCACATTGTTTAGAACATCACGGAAATGCTCAGCCCACCTAGCCATGACAGAATCATCACCTCCTATAACCTTACCTTGCTTTTCCTTCAATCCCTGTATACCTGTTAATTTTCTACCACACAAAACATTAACTATCTGGTAAAGCTCTCTGCTGTTGAGCTGTCTAACTGCTTCCTCGGCTTTGTCAGCCAAGCCATCAAGCCAAAGATTCTTATCAGCAGCTAACTGATCTTTTACACGTTTATTAAGTTCTCTGTAATGCTTTCTATTAGGAGTAGGGTATTGATTATGGACATTCCTGCAGTTCTTTCTTTCTGAAATAAGCTCAAGTGCCTTATCACTTAAATAATTCTGTCTCCTCTGCTCCTTTTTTTTCCTAAAAGAGTACTGTTAGTTTCCAAAAAAGCCTGTTTAAAATGGCTCCATTCTTCCTCAACTTCAGTATTAAGCAAACCATGATTGTCATAATGACTAAGTAACCTATCATGGTAAGCTTTAACTATAACTGGGTCTTTCAGAGCTTCAGTATTAAAGGCAAATTTTTAAAATTTAGCACAACACTTTTTAAGTTTAAGTTGCAAGACACTTTTAACAAGGTAATGGTCAGATCCAATTTCAGCTCCCCTATATGACCTGGTATTCCTAACAGAACTAGCCCATTTGCTGTTAATTAATATGTAATCCATCATATTCTTATGCAGCCCATCAGGTGAAACCAGTGTGTACTTATGTATATCGCGGTGTTTGTAATAAGTGTTAGTTACTCTGAATCCATTGAGTTTACTTACCTGTAGGAGACGTTGCCCATTGCCATTGTAGCTACCAATACCGAAAGGGCCTATTACTCCTCCCAAAAGGTCAGAGTCAGTACCAATTTTGGCATTGAAGTCACCAAGAACAAGGGTAATATCTCCTTTATTGACAGAATTCAAAATATCCGGAAGTTGTTCATAAAACCTATCCTTCTCATCCTCATCGGCATCCTCAGTGGGGGCATAACAGCAGATAACATTCAAATCTTTAACGTTTGTCTGAAATTTTGCTGTAAGAAACTTTTCATTAATGCACTCGTATCCTAGATGAGCATCACTAGCATGTCTGCTGAGAAGCAGACCCACGCCTTGGTGATGTTCATTGTTGTCCCTCTCTGAAAAGAGAAATTTAAGATTATTTTTAAGAATCTGACCTTTATCTGTCCATCTGGTCTCTTGCAAGCTGAGAATATCTAAATTATAATGGTGGAATTCTTGTGTGAGGACATCAAGAGAAAAAGCTCTGTGCAGAGTCCTCACATTCCAACTACCTATAGAGAGAGAATGGTTAGTGGGATGTTTAAAGAAACTATGTTTATTGAGAGAGGGAATGCCGACAATATCAAACAGCTCCCTAATTGCAGACATGGGGCAAAGATATTATTTGATATAAATATTCAAAATTTTTATAACGCATCAATATTGGACTCCATTTTAGGAATGTGAATACCAGGCCTGGCAATCTCTTTAGCTGAAGAGAAGCATAGAAAACTGAAGTGGAAGGGTGCCAAAGAAATATATAATCACTAACATATGCATAATGAATGCAAAAAAAAAATCTAAAGTGAGACAATATTGTTTTATTAAAATTATTTTAATGAAAATTTACTTCATCGAAGTTAGACTTCTTGTTCTCTATACATTCTTTTTTCTCTTTTACAAATTTGTCATCAGTAGTTCATGGGTTGTACAGAGAGAGGGAAGCATATGTCCCACAGGCTATGGTTTCCCCAGGCCTGATCAAAAGGTTTCTTTATCAAAAGACACTGAGTGATCAACACCTATGGATTAAGCAGTGACACAATCAACAGAACTGGCTTTTCAAGATATGCCAATTGGGAAGGAATCTGATTAGTTATCTGTTGTGGATTGCACAACAAATGTGTAGCATCTAACGTTCTGATTACAATGCAGCAAAGTGCAATAGAATGACATCACAGGGCATTTGTGGAACACTGAACAGTTTGTATGTATCTATACTAACTCCTCTACAGTGGTTAATATGATGTAACTGTTTGCCGTTACGAATGAGAATGCATATGTACTTAATTGTAATGATGCCCTTTGGGGCTAGTGTTTTAAGTAACCACCTCTTAGCAGTGCTTGCTGACTTCCCTCGGGATCCCCAGTTCAATCCCAGCAGTGGGAAGCCTCATCTCAGCATTATGCATTCTTGTCTCTGAGCAGAGCTGCCTAAGTCTGATTTGGCTGATAAGCAGTGATGTTCGAAAATTTGGAAAAAGATTTCTCTCATAAAGCGAGAATTAGATGAAGAAAATTAGTTGAATTCATATGTTGGTTCCCTGTTCTGTGCCTAGATGGCAGCACAAATCAAGAAGACATTATCTGATTTCACCTTGTAAAAGAAGAGGATAGTCACAAACATGTGACCTGAATAAAATTAGTAGTTATAGGTCTTTAGATGGCTCCTTCTACTTCACATTGTAATATGTGGCCTCACCATTGAAGATTTGTTGAGTAATTTGAGGTGGTTTATTTGAGATTTAAAAGGATGATGTCACATTTGTTTCTTCAGTATGTTTGAAATTTGGAATGTGGAGTTTGAAGGTGAGGGTGTCACAATAAATTAACCCTTCAAGCAATAACATATCATGGTTAAAGTAACTGTGTATCACTGAAAAATAAACAGGAAATAAAAAACGATTTTTAAGACTGGTGATTTTGCAATTCACATGGATTGACAATCAGGTAGAAATGATATTCAATTAATGAACTGAATTATGTTCTATAACTGGCTTGTGTTCCTACAATTAGGAAGGGTTGTATTCTGGAAGATTATCTCCACTGCTAGTCTATAAGGATACAATTAGAAACTGGGGAGCAGGGTTGCAAACCATTTGTTTAAATTAACTCAAATAAAAACAGCTTGAAGTGTTAATTTAACAGAGAAAATATTGACATAATAAATTAAATAATCCTTTGTATCTGATGTCACATGCACATATATTCTCTCTCTTTACTAATTTTTTTTAAGAAATTCTCTTTATTAAAAGGCAACAGACTAATACACTTGACTAAATTCAGGGAAAAATAAAAATTTAGGCAGGCACTAGTTCCCACCATTGTTTTTTTTTAGGAGGGTGCTAAACCAATTTTTTTTTTAAATAGCTTTGAAGAAAAATCTTGCAACACCACATAAAATAGAGTGGTCAAAACATCTGTGTTGGGTGGGAGCTAATATATATGCATTCAAAACAGTTATGTGGAAGAAACTTATCTTTTAATCATAAATGGTAGCATTGTTTTTAACAAGACAAAACCATTTGTGCTGGTGGTTCGAAAGCCAAAAAATTGACTAATAATTTTATCAGTTGCTGATTAGTGTGTCTTTTTCATGTTTATTCTTTTGTGGTTGTCAAAATAAATAAAGGACAGACCATGCCCCATTTTTTTATAACCTGACAAGCTACAACTGTTTTAGTATTACTTTATTAAATTTCAGTTAACTCTGTATTCTCCCCAAATTTTTAAAACACTTTTGAACAGTTTTATCATTTTTCAATTTTTAAGCTTTCAGTGATTAAAGGAGGTTTGTAGCATTATAAGCACTCTCCCTGAATATGTTGGTTAGTTGGGGTTTTATGACGCAACAGCAACTATAGCTGATTTTGTTAAAAATAGCTGCAATGCCCAAAGGTTTGAATTCAGCATTAAGCATTCATTCGGAATGTATTTATATGTTGTGCACAAGTTGCATGTGAAAGGGGTGGGTAACTGCAGAGTGTGTGTGTATGGTTGGGGGTGGGGGGGTGGGAGAGAGTACATTTTTTCCATCCATGAACTCTGAATTTGATTTCAATCCTGCAAATGATACCTATAGAAAACATTTTCTATATTCTATTTTAGCTCCAACTGAAGATCAGATTGAATTCTGAGTACACTATTGAAATGGCATATGGGGGTCATATATGCTGCTAGATTGGTAAATACAATAAAATCAGGCTCATATCCAGGGTTTGTTTTAGGGGGAAGGGGGCTGAACTTAAGTTTTTTTAATAGCCTTACAAAAAAATCTAGCACACCACATACAGTAGCATGGTCAAGATATTAGTTTTGGTTGGGATTATACCTCTTTTTGTATATATGCATTTGAAGCAGTTCATGTAAAAGAAACTTTTTCTTTTCTTCAATCACAAGAAGTGATTAATAAAGAAGTCATGAAATCGTTTCTCGATTTTTACCTTCTCAATAATAAACTATGCTTGTAAATAGTTTTATCATATTTTACTTTGGAAGCTTTGAAGATTTTTTGGAAGCTTCATGATTTAATGTTTGCTTTCAAAGATTTAATGAGGGTGGTTTAAGACCCCACCGTCCAATAGAGTGGTTGGCATTCTTGGTTACTGATCAAAGGGATCTGGGTTTGAGCTCTGGGTAAGGCATTGACATTTGTGTTGTTTTTCTGCTGAAGTATCTTCCTCACAGACCTACTCATGGTGTATAAACTGACACTCCTGTCAGACCTCTGTGACAAGCAAGTGGCTTGAGGGTGCATTTCGTCGGGCACATTACAATAAAAAAGCTACCAAAAACTATAAGGTCATAGAGTGAAATCAGCTAATATAAAAACTCTTAATCTCATTACCATATATTACGAAAAACCTCTGCATTTAACATTATATTGGAGGAAAAGGGTCTACTTTTATATAAAAGAACAAAATAAAGGGCAGAACTAGCTACACTAAATAATTACCATCTATTTTTATTACCTGAACGTTGTTAAATTTACACTCATGGCTGCACCATGGTAAGGGTGAGTGAACTATCTGGTTTCCAGGCACAATTTTCTATTACATAGTCAATTTTTATTACACAGAAAAATTTCAACACAACCCAAATTAACTTGTCTCATTGTTAACACTCCTCGCTAGCCCCAGATGCAAATATGCTAGGCTTATAATGCAAATATACTGCTTACACTAGTAATAATAAATCCATATTTGTATGGTATAAAATTATACAAAACTGTCTCTTTGAAATTTCTAAAATGTGTTTTAAATGTTTGTAGTTACCTAAAATTCATTGAAATAAACCTTGTTAGAAAGCTGCTATAATTATTCAAATAAAGCCTGTTGCAACACAAATAAAATTGCATTACATCGGAGGCGTGCGTTTAAAAAAACAGATCTATGCATCAAATACACCAGTGTCTAAGCAGTAACCAGGTTTGAAAAAGTGATCTAATTGTACAAGGAAGTGCTAAACAATTGTTCGAATTCAATAACATTGGGTTTGGCACATTAGGGCAGAAGTAGACGTAAATTAAACTCGACACGTAGAATAAACCAAGGTCAGAAACCTCGGGAAAATGAGAAATACTTGCACAGTAATTTTAACCAGACACTCCATCACTATACAGAAATTACAAAACACACATCCAATATAATATTACCTCGAAGTAAAAAACATGAATAAAATTAAGTAGTGAACTAAGGTTATCAGGTTGACATTACCTTGTCTAATATAGGCCTCACAAGTATTGGCAGCACTAGTGCTGTAACAGGAGTTTCTTCTCCCATTTTCATGCTTAATAGTCTTAAACCTCTTTAAATGATCAATTTCTCAAATTCCCAGTAAATATAGCTGAAGAATATGAAATTCTCAGGATAACAGCAATTTTAAATACATCTAAGGTTCATTTGTCATCACTATTAGCACAAGCTCCTTACATAGATCATATCTTTACGACACGGAAGTATTAGTGCACTTCCAGCAGAAAACAACTAATTTGACTTAGTGCTAGTACAGAAATATGTTACGTAACATTAGAGAGCAAACAGTTGCACTTCGCACTCCCCTAACGATTGAAAGTATGAACTAAAGAGATAATTAAAATCTTTATTTCCCCCCCCCCCCTGAATCTTAATTTTAAAATTTAAGTTTCACTTTCTTGGATTAAAAAACATTTTTCTCAATCATTCGTTTTAAGAATTAAGACAGCATACTTTATATTCAAAAAATTTTAAAAAGCGCCATCTATTAAGGATTTATGTATACATATCATTGAGATACATATAGCATATTTTTCTGTCAAATGCAACGAGCCGCTTCCGTGGCTTATTTAGACACACAATTCAGACCCAGACTTAGGCCATAAATAGGAAAGACTAAACTTCACTGCAGTAACGACTGGAGCCGAAGCGTGCCGATATCGGAGACTCGTTTCTCACCTGAGAGATGGCGGGAGGTAATTTCCACAACTTATTGCAAGGAATCGGCTCTTTTCTTTTGGATTTTCAGCACTAAATTATTATGAGCGTTATGAAATGAACTTCTTACTAAATAAAATGCACACAATGTATCGGAAAAAATTTTCGTTTAAAATGTAATGTCGAAATCAAAGTAATTTCTTAGTAGCATTTACACTAAAGTAGTTATTGAATTCTGCTCCATTCCACGTTATTGTTCCTGCTCCCATTCCTTTTCCATTCATGTTATATGAAAGCAAAAGTTTGAACTGCAACTGCTAAAATATGCTTTTTATGAAAAAATGTGACTCAAAATAATTTAAAGATATCAATAAAATCTATTTAAATCTCGATTTGAACAATATGTCTTCAGGAGTGGTCAACCACACAGGGTCCTGGTGCTGACCATATAAACCAACTGGACTGGACAGATATATGGCTCTGAGCTTGATTATGGATCCTGATTTAGCTGCACTGGTAGGCTTCTGTGGAGGGAAAATCTTCCGCTGTGTTTTCTGTTTGTTTCTGGGTTGACAGCCCCAAGTGAATAGATTCACAGGATATGTTTATCAGCTGGTGGATAACCTGAGCAGAAGTCATCGCAGGCACCTGAACTCTTTGCTTCTATTGGCATCGTCAAATTCTACATTGGAGGAAGTCTTCCAGTGTAGATGACTTCAGCCTTTAGTGGTGGGGGAACGGGTCTTTGCCCCATGTCTGCGATTAGAGGGCTGTTTGATATTGTCGGCATTCCCTCTCCAAATAAACATAGTTTCTTTAAACATCCCACTAACCATTTTCTCTCCATAGGTAGTTGGAATGTGAGGACTCTGCACAGAGCTTTGTCTCTTGATGTCCTCACACAAGAATTCCACCAGTATAATTTAGATATTCTCAGCTTGCAAGAGACCAGATGGACATATAAAGGTCAGATTCTTAAAAATAATATTAAATTTCTCTTTTCAGGGAGGGACGACAGTAAGCATCACCAAGGCGTGGGTCTGCATCTCAGCAGACACGCTAGTGATGCTCTTCTAGGATATGAGTGCATTAATGAAAGGTTTCTTACAGCAAAATTTCAGACAAGCGTTAAAGACCTGAATGTTATCTGCTGTTATGCCCCCACTGAGGATGCCGATGAGGATGAGAAGGATAGGTTTTATGAACAACTTCAGGATATTTTGAATTCTGTCAAGAAAGGAGATATTACCCTTGTTCTTGGTGACTTCAATGCCAAAGTTGGTACTGACTCTGACCTTTGGGGAGGGGTGATTGGCCCATTTGGTATTGGTAGCTGCAATGGCAATGGGCAACGTCTCCTACAGGTAAGTAAACTCAATGGTTTCAGAATAACTAACACATATTACAAACACTGTGACATACATAAGTAAACATGGGTTTCACCTGATGGGCTGCATAGGAATATGATTGATTATATATTAATTAACAGCAAATGGGCTAGTTCTGTTAGAAATACCAAGGCATATAGTGAGCTGAAATTGGATCTGACCATTACCTAGTTTAAAGAGTGTTGCAACTTAAACTTAAAGAGTGTTGTGCTAGGGTTAAAAAATTTGCTTTTAATACTGAAGCTCTGAAAGACCCAGTTATAGCCAAAGCTTACCATGATAGGTTACTTAGTCATTATGACAGTCATGGTATGCTTACTACTGAAGTTGAGGAAGAATGGGATCATTTTAAACAGGCTTTTTTGGACACTAACAGTACTCTTTTAGGAAAAAAGAGCAGAAGAGACAGAATTATCTGAGTGATAAGGCACTTGAGCTTATTTCAGAAAGAAAGAACTGCAGGAATGTCCTTAATCAATACCATAGTAGTACTAATAGAAAGCATTACAGAGAGCTTAATAAAGGTGTAAAAGATCAGTTAGCTGCTGATAAGAATCTTTGGCTTGATGGTTTGGCTGACAAAGCCGAGGAAGCAGTTAGACAGCACAACAGCAGAGAGCTGTATCAGATAGTTAATGTTTTGGTGGTAGAAAACGGACAGATATACAGGGATTGAAGGATAAACAAGGCAAGGTTATAGAAGGTGAGGATTCTGTCATGGCTAGGTGGGCTGAGCATTTCAGTGATATTCTGAACAATGCGGTTAGTTCTATTCCCATTGTTTGCAATGATGATAGATGCATTGGTGGCTTTAATGTTGGCCCTATAACACAATCTGAATTTATTTCGGCTGTTTCTAAACTTAAACTTCATAAATCCCCAGGGGTAGATGAAATTACTACGGAAATGCTTAGAGCTGTGAATGTTTCAGTTACCACTTGGATGACTGAAATTCTGAATATCTTTTATGATAAAGGCATGGTTCCTAAGGATTTTATCAGAGCTATTGTTATCCCTATTTTTAAAAAAGATGATCACAGTTCTTGTGATAACTATAGGGGTATCAGCCTACTCTCTGTTCCAGGTAAAGTTCTTTCCATGATTGTGCTTAATAGAATTAAGAATCTGGTTGACAGTCAATTGCTTGATGAGTAAATGTGGATTCAGAAGTGGTAGGGGATGTGTGGATCAGATATTTTCGATTAGGCAGATTCTTGAGAAATGTTTAGAGTTTCAGAAACCTTTGGTTGCTAGCTTTGTTGATTTCAAAAAGGCTTTCGACTCTGTTGATCGTCATAATTTGTGGTTGATTGTGAAATCATATGGTATAGCAGACAAGTTAGTTATCATAATGAAAGCTCTCTATAATAACACTGAGTCGTGTGTGAGAGTTGGTAAGGCTTGTAACAATTGGTTTAGCATTACTTCTGGTGTTCGACAAGGGTGCATTTGGTCTCCTTTTCTCTTTAGTTTGGTTATTGATTATGTTATGCGAAATTCACTTCAAGGGAAAGATTTTGGCCTTAAATGGGCTGGAGATAAGAAAATTTCTGATTTAGATTATGCTGATGATTTAGCCCTTTTGGCAAATGATTTTGATGAGATGAACTCTTTCATTCGAGCTGTTGATGAGACTGGTAGTAGAGTAGGTTTGGTTATAAACAGAGAGAAAACTAAAGTGATGAAAATTGGTCAGGCAGGCTGTGATTCAGTTAATCTGAATGGTTGCAGTCTTGAGCAGGTATCACAGTTTAATTATCTTGGGAGCTATGTAACAGATAATGGTGATGTGCGGCATGAGATTAACAGACGAATAGGGATTGCTGCCGGGACTTTTAAGAATTTATGGAGAGTGTGGAGAAATAGGCGTATACACCTAAAGACTAAAATTAGGCTGTATAATAGTTTGGTTCTTTCTAGGGTTAGTTATGGTAGTGAAACTTGGACACTTTGTAAACAAGATAACAGGAAACTAGATGCTTACTCAGCATCTTGGGCATTAGGTGGTTCAACTTTGTAACTAATGATGAGGTTAGGCGAAGTAGTTTGCAACCTCCTTTAAGCAGCATATTCTGCAGAGAGAGACTCCGTTGGTTTGGCCATGTTGCCCGTATGAATAATTATAGATTGGCGAATAGGGTTATGAACAGTGTGCCTAAAGGCCTCAGAAAGAAGGGGATACCTGGGATGCGGTGGGCGGACAATGTTAAACAGGACCTGGTTAGAATTGGTGTGCAGTGGCCAGATGCAGTAGATGTAGCTCAGGATAGACTTGCTTGGAGAACTAAATTGCACGGTCTGGTTGGACCTCCATAGCCCATGGTTGCTTGAGGATGATGATGATGATGATGATTTAAAGAGTTATGGAAAACGAAACATTTGTCAAGTTAGCTCGTTCTGCAAAAAATAATTAGCATAATAAATTTAATATAGAAGTCTTCAATGCCAAATTTGGTCCTGACTCTGACATTTGGGGAGGAGTGATAGGCCCTTTTGTTATTGGTAGCTGCAATTTCAATGGGCAACGTCTCCCACAGGTAAGTAAACTCAGTGGTTTCAAAATAACTAGCAGTTTTTACAAACACCGCAACATAAATAAGTACACATGGGTTTCACCTGATGGGCTGCATAAGAATATGATTGATTATATATTAATTAACAGCAAATGGGCTAGTTCTTTTAGGAATACCAGGTCATATAGGGGAGCTGAAATTGGATCTGACCATTACCTTGTTAAAAGTGTCTTGCAATTTAAACTTAAAAAGTGTTGTGCTAAATTTAAAAAATTTACCTTTAATACTGAAGCTCTGAAAGACCTAGTATAGCTAAAGCTTACCATGATAGATTACTTAGTCATTATGACAGTCATGGTTTGCTTAATACTGAAGTTGAGGAAGAATGGGGCCATTTTAAACAGGTTTTTTTGGAAACTAACAGTACTCTTTTAGGAAAAAAATGATCAGAGGAGACAGAATTATTTAAGTGATAAGGCACTTGAGCTTATTTCGGAAAGAAAGAACTGCAGGAATGTCCTTAATCAATACCCTACTAGTCCTAATAGAAAGCATTACAGATATATATATATATGATATACCAGACAAGTTAGTTAACATAATGGAAGCTCTCTATAATAACACTGAGTCGTGTGTCAAAGTTGGTAAGGTTTGTAGCAATTGGTTAACATTACTTCTGGTGTTCGACAAGGGTGCATTTGGTCTCCTTTTCTCTTTAGTTTTGTGATTGAGTATGTCATGCGAAATTCACTGTAAGGGAAAGATTTTGGCCTTAAATGGTCTGGAAATACTAAAATTTCTGATTTAGATTATGCTGATGATTTAGTTCTTTTGGCAAATGATGTTGATGAGATGAACTCTTTCATTCGAGCTGTTGATGAGACTGGTAGTAGAGTAGGTTTTGTTATAAACAGAGAGAAAACTATAGCGATGAAAATTTGTCAGGCAGGCTGTGATTCAGTTAATTTGAATGGTTGCAGTGTTGAGCAGCTGTCACAGTTTAATTACCTTGGGAGCTATGTAACAGACAATGGCGGACTGGCCAGGGTGTCAGCTTGGCCGAGAGCAAGTGGGCCCTGTGGCCCCCTGATGAAGTGGGCCCCCTTAAACATTAGACACTATGTTAAAATAGTCTTATAGTTGTGTGTGGGCCCACTTTGTCTCCTGGCAACCAATATTTATAGACCCAGTCCGCCACTGGTAACAGATACTGGTGATGTGTGGCATGAGATTAACAGACGAATAGGGACTGCTGCCGGGATTTTTAAGAATCTATGGAGAGTGTGGAGAAATAGCCGCATACACCTAAAGACTAAAATTAGGCTATAACAGTTTGGTTCTTTCTAGGGTTAGTTATGGTAGTGAAACTTGGACGTTGTGTAAACAAGATAACAGGAAACTAGATGCTTTTGATTCCAAATGCTTAAGCAGTATCTTGGGTATTAGGTGGTTTAACTTTGTAACTAATGATGTGGTTAGGCAAATGAGTCAGCAACCTCCTTTAAGTAGCATATTGTGCAGAGAGAGACTCCGCTGGTTTGGCCATGTTGACCGTATGGATAATTATAGATTCGCGAATAGGGTTATGAATAGTGTGCCTAAAGGCCTCAGAAAGAGGGGGAGACCTAGGATGCAGTGGGCAGACAATGTCAAACAGGACCTTGTTAAAATTGGTGTGCAGTGGCCAGATGCAGCAGATGTAGCCTAGGACAGATATGCTTGGAGAATTAAATTGCATGGTCTGGTTGGACCTCCGTAGCCCATGGCTGCTTGAGGATGATGATGATAGAGGTTATTCCCCTCATTTTAACTGGCTTTTATTAATTTATCAGAGTTAACTGCTAAACGTTCCAAGTACTGTAACTATATAAATTCTTAATATGTTGAAAAACGAGATTTAAATGCATAAATTTGACGGGATCTGTAAATTATTTTGGGTCATATTTTTTCGTAAGTATTTTATTTTAGAACCAATAGCTATTGAAAATTTATCTCTCATTCACATAATATGTAATAGGATATCGTAATTTAAAGATTTTGGGAGTTTAATAGGCTATAAACCAATTACTCCCTAAGCCTTCTTTCCCCATAAAAAAGGGATTATGCGACAAATGAAAACTTGTGACATGGAGAGCGTCACAGGTTATAAATCCTTCCTCCCCCTTTCAAAAAAAAAAATGATGAAAATATGTGAAGTATTGTTTTATTCACTTTGCCGGATCTAGGGGGGGGGGGGTTGCAAAGGGGCCATGAGCTCAAAATATTATTCAACTTATATATATTTCATGCATTTTTCAAACTAATTTTTAAGACCTGTAAAACGGAGGACGAAACGTTATCCTTCAACGGAAATCCATCCTCTTGGCCCCCTGCTTACGTTTTTCCATCTTAACTTTGTTTGTTACCCACTGCCAGACCCTCAATTTGTTTTTCTAGATCTGGTCCTGGCGAAGTGGGGAATGTTGTCAGTCGTAAAAACATACTCCCCCACACACTTTCTTCCTCCCTAAAAATGAGGATATATGATTAAAGTTACTATATCTTTCGAACAGAAAGGCCCCCATTTACGAGTTAGGTGTCAAATGAAAGCTCGTATGATGACTGTCATTACCCCCACCAGGGCCGCCGACAGGGGGGGGGGGCAAGGGGGACTAGTGCATAGGGACCCGTCAGCAATAAGGGCCCGTCAGATTAAGTGACTCTTTACTTTTTCTTACAAAAATTATTCTTAGTTAGGCTATATATCGATCCTATAAAATTCCATAAGAACATTATATGTTATAATATGCTTTTAAAAAGAAACACTAGTTGGATTATGACATATTATCTCATTAATAGTAGTTGAACGGACCATTTCTTAACATCTTCTTTTGTCCGCGTTAACTTACAGCATTTGCTTGTATTTTCCTTGTTAACCACCCCACCCCTGCAGCAGTAGCAACAGTTGGACTCTCCCAAACCCAACCCGTGCGATCAGGTATATCACATTGTTCATATTTCGAGTTCCAGTAACATCGTCTGTGGTCTGTGTGTCAGTGTTACAAATTATAACAGTTTAAAAGTCTCTTGTCGGCATATTTGTTTCACCATTTCGTTGTCATTTGTTTAGTAAAATGACATATTCATTGGTGCTATAGTCTAACTGAACAATGGACAAGTATAAGCATAAATCAGGAGCTGAGAAGCTCAAGGAGAGAAATGAAAAATTGGAAGTTATTAAGAAAGGGAGTAGAACTTTGTTTGAAGTCGGTGTAAAAGTGAATGTGGACAGTGAAGGTGCAAAAAATGAACTAACCCAAATCTCACTCTCGTCTGTTCCCGCTCTCAAAAATAAAGAAATTTCAAGTTCAGAGGGGATTGATGATGGTTCTGATTTTCTTTTTAAATTATGACGACAGCAGTATTGAAACGAAACAACCAAACAGCAGTGAAAATGATGCACGTTCTATAAACTATGAAAATGAAGCGAACTTACCCGCTCCAGTTCCGAACTCTAGAGTCATGGCAAGCATCGTGTGATCTTGGAAAATTAAAAAGCGGCAGCCCAAGTGTAAGTGTAATTGAAGGTATAGTTCGAAAAGGTCCCCCTTCTATGCCTAATAGCCTTCCAAGTGACGGAACAAGAGCCTTTCCGAAAACAGTTTAATTTTCAAAACTCAAGAATGGAGAATGTGTTCCTAGAGACTGGTTTGTGTGGAGTGAAACAAATCAGTCGTTATACTACTGTTTTCCTTGAAGATTATTTGGTCGCAACCCTGAATCCCACAAATCCGTTTAGTTAGTGATGAAGGCTGGAAAAAAGATTATTCTTGGCGTAAACTATATAACAAATTGCCAGTTCATGAAATGAGTGCTAATCACAAAAAATGCTGTATTGAATGGAGGAGGATTGGAAAGAAGACTTCGTCACGGAACTGATATTTATTCTCAAATGAACTCTGAAATTGGCTCTAAAGTGAAATATTGGAGGGATTTATTTCACAGGATTCTGTCTGTTACATTATTTCTTGGTGAGAGGGGTCTCGCATTTAGAGGTTCTTCCAGCAAAATAGGGTCATCGGATAATAATGGTAACTTCCTCGGGATTATTGAGTTGCTCGCTCAATATGATCCGCTGTTGAGAGAACATGTGACTAAAGTTCAAGAGTCACAACAAGAAAGGAAGAGACTTCAAACTTACTACCTTTCAGCGGATTCTCAAAACGAGTTCATTAGGGCTTGCAGCAACAAGGTTCTTCAAGCTGTACTCTTAGAAAGAGAAAAATCAAAGTATTTTTTAATAGCTGATGCTACTCCAGATACATCTCATAATGAGCAAATGACATTAATTTTAAGATACGTTCTAGACCGTGATTCTTCATTTAAAGTAATGGAGTGGTTCATAAGTTTTGTAAAGTGCAATAAGAAAACTGGACAAGAAATTGCAAATGTACTCACTGAAGAATTAGAGAAGCATAAGATCCCTTTAAAAGATCAGGGGGCAGGGATATGACAATGGAGCGAATATGGCTGGTGCATACAATGGCGCGCAAGCCATTATAAGTGCGCTAAATCCATTTGCCATATTTTCTAACTGTAGTGCACATAGTCTAAATTTGTGTGGTGTGAATGCTGCTGAATGCTGTGAAGATGCTATTACGTTTTTTGATGTGGTTCAAAAAGTGTATAACTTCTTTTTAAAGAGCCCTCAGAGATGGGAGATACTAGAGAATACAATACGTTGTTCCTTGCATGGCCTATCAAAAACAAGATGGTCTGCTCGTGGTGACAGTGTTCAACCATTTTTCAAACACCTATCACTCATCAAACATGCATTAAATCAATGCAAAAATTTTAATCTCTCAGCTGAGTGTAAAACGGAGTTGATGGGAATAAAACGATACCTTGAATCATTTAAGTGCACTTTGATGGCAACAATCTGGTTCAAAATTCTCTCGGCAATTGACATTCGCAACAAGGTTCTACAAGTTCGTGATGCAACTCTTGATGTAGAGATTGATAATATTCGCGATCTACTCCAGGAACTGAAACAACTCCATGATAAATGGGAGAACTTATTAAATGAAGCAAAAGTAGTGGCCACCTCATTAGCAAGAGATCTTCCTGCGACAGAACTTCCGAAGACGAGAGTGAAAAGAAGGAAAACTTTCTTGGACGAAATAAATGAAGATGTTCCAGAATTTCGAGGGTTGGGTTGGTTGGGTTGTTTTACCTCTGAGCGGCACTTTTTTGCACACCATGGGCTAAATGGCCAGGTCACATGGACCCCGAAGTCTCAGAGAAGGTTGGGGGAGGGGACCCACTGGAACAGCTGTTGGGAGACAGATGGTAGCCTCCCGTCAAGGCCATCCAGCGTGTTCTTTAACGTGCACAGGGTATGGCTCTCCCGCATACGGGGCCACGGCTTAACGTCCCATCCGACGGACGGTGGCCTTTCCAAGCCCATCGGTGTCCCCTAATGACCGTGGGCAGGGCGGGGAATTTTTGCAGAGATAAATCTCAACGCTGACCCAGCTGGGACTCGAACCTGGGAACTACAGATTACGAGCCTGGCGCGCTACCGACTGAGCCACCCCCGCCCAAAATTTCGAGGGAATGAGGGGGAAACTAATGAAGAATGGGAGTTCAGAGTAAATGTGTTTTATAAGGTAATTGATTCTGTTGTTTGTGGACTTACTAATCGTTTCACTTTGGCGGAAAAGTTAAATGATAGATTTAAGTGCTTATGGCTATATCCAGACATTGAAAATATGGGTGTTACTTTGCATGAACAATATTATGAAGACATTAATAGAGGGATTAGTGATGAGCTGAAATATCTAAAATCAATTCATTCTTCTAATTTAGGGACAGGTCCATTGAAACCACTGGAGCTCTTAAACCGTCTGAGAGAATTGAAACTGGACAGTTTATTTCCAAATATTTGTACAGCCATTAGAATATTCTGTACAATTCCTGTGACATTTGCTAATGCTGAAAGATCTTTCAGCAAAATGAAGGAAATAAAAAATGTATTCAGATCAACAATGTGTCAAGAAAGACTGAGTAACCTTGGTTTGCTTACTCTGGAGAGCGATCTTGCTAGGTATTTAAATTATGATGACATAATTGACGATGTTGCATCAACGAAGTCAAGGAGAGTTGTTTGATGACATTGATCTACTGCATAAGTTAGAAGTTGCAACTCTTTGGGAATAATGTGTTATATTATATTTAGTGTTGAATCTGCTATTATGCTAATGTGAAGTTTAACAAATACTGTTGCCTATTTTTCAGTATTGACAATTAAAAATGAAGACTCGCAGAATTGCATAGTTTTTCTCCATGATATGTTATGTAGCCTATATTAAATTTACTCAAAAATCCTAAATCTTGCTGTGAGCTTTGCAAAATATGTTCCCTAAAATAAATGCTAAAAAGTTTTATGTGACACAAACTGTGTAGGCCTATGTTTTTGCATGATTGACTGCGCAACAGGCTTTTTTTCCTCTGAATGTCATCATTGTGTCCAGAATAATTGCTATTAATGATTTGTAAAGATAAAAAGTTTTCAAGGGGGGGCCCCGAGCATAATATTACATAGGGGCCCATAAATTCTCTCGGCGGCCCTGACCCCCACTTTCCCTCCCTTACTCCGAAAGGGAACGGAAATTTTGCGACGGTCGACTTCAAAGAGTTATATCTCAAATTAAAGCTTGTGATGTCTTCAATGTCGTGGACTCCTTGAAAGGTGACACCAAATAAAGGAGAATTAAAATGTGGTTTTGTTTATGACTTTTATGTTTATGATTTGTCTCGTAAGATTTATCAAACAATTGCATTTCGCAGGAGAATAAAGCAAATTTAACTTAGATCGTTATGTTAATTATTTATGACTGTACATATATGACTGAAAAATCCATACAGCAAATGAAAGTTTCTGAAATAGGTACTTTTAGCGAGCAACAAAAAATAGAAATAAAAAACTTATCTTCTTATGTGCACCCGAAAAAGCAAAAAATAAACTTAAAACGTATCGAGGTGCACAGGACCGTACCCAGTATGTGTGTGTACAGTACTGTGCGAATTAGTTGGGACAAGCGAAGCCTGGAGAACCTTTTCGATCCGGCCACATCTAACAATCCCCCAAACACCCACCCAAGGTCATGTTTTGGGTATGTTTCACAGTTTCTGGGACACAGATATTTCACCCCATTGAAGGAATGATGGCCAGCAAAAAGTATATAGGAGTTTTGGAGGCGAAAATGGTCCCAACACTGCAGAAGCCGTTTCCTAACGGCGATGGGTATTTCAACAGGATCTGGCTCCATGCCACAATTCTAAGCTTGCTAAGAGCTTCTTTACTAGGCAACATTTGAAGGTATTGGAGTGGCCAGGAAATTCACCCGATCTGAACCCCATTGAAAATATGTGGGTCATTATTAAAGCGTGCATATCTAAGATGGATTGCACGACGAAAACCAAAATGATAGAAAGTGTCATGAAAGTGTGGTACCACGACCCTGAAGGGAAGGAGATGTGTGGAAAGCTAGTGGCATCAATGGTTGAGAGGGTGAAAGAAGTAATTAAAGCTAAGGGGGGTCACATTCACTATTAACTACACTATTAATCAAATAAATATTTTACGTGTGTCTTTGTTACTGCATTTTCCTATTGTCCCCACTAATTTGCACAGTACTGTACGTGGGTGGGGTGGGGGATTTGAGTCAGATCCCCCGAAAATCCAGTCGTATAAATCGTTGTAAAGTCCAGTTGCCTTTGCATAATTATATTTTAGCCCCATAGTATATGTCTGACACTAAATAGTAATGGATTTAAAAACAACTGTAAAATTTTACTCGTATAGAATATCATTTTAATTTATCCTGTCTGGTGGAATATTTCAATAATTGGAAACCTTATTCTAAAGTCGTATTCTCCAACCTCGGAAACTAATTTCTCGGAGCCATCCCGAAATTGAATTTTCTGACCACCGAAACTAATTCGTGAGTAATAAGAAGAATGTCCCCTATTTACATACTTACAGAACAAGACAATCAACTCCCTATCTTCCTTTGAAGTGAATACAAATTTAGCAATTGATTGCACCATTGATAAGTTTTTTTATTTTCTACTTTTAGGACACATATACGAATTTAGCAATTTTTTATTTATATTAGCAGAAAGGAGAAAAATTTTCAAGCATATGCTCCAATAAAAATAGTACACGGTTAATGAAATAAATATAGTATTACTCCAATGATTGAACTTAGACAATAACATTTACAGGTAATTCCATACCCTGTTTAACAGAAATAAAAATTCAGTCCCAAAAATAATGCACGACAATAAATGTTTGTCATGCCAGAAGCATGGACACATGCCAGAAGCAGAAGCATGGACACATGTCATAATAATGCCGTGTGTCCATGTTTCTGGCACCTCAGGCACTTCCTCTGTGGTTAGGCTTCAATGAGTGGCGAGACCCCCTCTACTTTCACCTCAGTCTCTTCCTCTGAGATGCCAGGTCCCTCCACTGCTGCTGCCATGAGTGTTGAGACTTGTCACTGACATTGGTGTGGTTGCCTCTTCTGCTACCCCTGGCAATGCTTCCCCCTGTGCCTCAGCTGTGTCTGACATGGACTCAGTAGATAGTGCTGCTGCAGCACCTTCAGCTGCTTCTGATAGTGCTGCAGCTGCGACTCCTACTGCCGGCCCTCCCCCGACAGATACGACTGATGGCGAGCAGTCCCTCATCGACCTGTCCAACGCCATAGACGTCGATCTGAAGGTGCCTGAGAGAGCTGATGTTGGTTTTGTTGCTATCAGCAATAAGAGGATGAGTGTCAAGCCTATTCCTTTAATAGTGTCCTTGGCCTCCTGACGACCTCCTATAATCTGAATCCCATCTCTGAAGAGATTGTGAAGATTCTCAGAGCACGGATTGTGGAGTCTCATTACTTAGAGATGGGAAGCTTACTCATCAAGGTCAGCTCTCCCGACCTTGCTGAGAAGCTCCTATGTACCACCTCCATTCTGCGTATCCCTGTAACTATGAATTACCAGACTCTTACTGTCCGCCACAGGGCCTCATAGAAGGTATTGACACCTCCATTACCGATGAGGCAATCCTTGATGCCCTCTCAGATCAAAGAGTGACAGCGGTTCTCCGTATGTACCACTATCTTCTCTCGGATTCTGGGGTCAACAAGATTCCCCTTAAGAAGGTAGTTCTTACCTTCAATGAATTCCCCTTACCTGGGAATATTGTCCTGGGCTTCTACCGGATCCTGGTGAAGTCCTACACAAAGGCCCCATCTCAATGCCTGAAGTGCCAATGCATCAGGCACATTGCTAAGAATTGCAGAGATAAGTAAGATTACGATGTGGTGTAAGCGCTGCAGTGGGCCTCATTCCCACAAGCAGTTCAAGCACAGTGGGCCCCCTATCTGTGCTAAGTGGTGGACCTCATACTGCCACCTTCTCTGGGTGCCATGTCAGGATGTTTGCCTGCGAGAAGAAGAGGGAAGCCCTAGGTCCTGTCCGCTCTTTGGTCAGCACCAAGCTTGAGAAGATCCTTCTTCCAAGCTCCGTGGTGACACCCCCCCCCTCTGCCTAAGAAGTCTGTGTGCAGTAGGCATCTCTTTGACCCCTCAGTCAGCTTTGTTGCTCCCACAAGGGGTAATGTGACCCATGCTGCTGCCATTGAGGTAGCACCAGCAGAGATGCCTGTGCTTCAAGCACAGGCTCAGGGACAGGGAAGCAGGAATAGCAGTTGTCTGTGCTTGAAGCACAGGCACCTGCTATTCCTGCTTCCCTGGCCCCTGTCGTTATCCTTCCTGAGGTGATGCCCTCTTCTCCTGAGGCCCTTTCTGCTGCAGATACCTCCATCGTGCAAGATTCCACTGCAACATCTGCAGTGGACTCCTGTCCCATTGAGGCCAAGCAGTTGGACAGGAAGGTAAAGAGGACAAGGAAGAGAAGGGCTGCCCATCGGCCTAATCTGAAGAAGCCCTCTTCCTCCTTGATGCATCAGGACTTCAGGAAGGACCATAGGGACACCGTCCTCCTGCCCACCATTCTCTCTTTACTTGTGGATGTCATCAAGGTCATAACTGCCACTCTCCCTGGGGAATCTCGACCTCAAACTTTGACGATTCTCATCCAGTTGGCCACCCACATATCGCACTTTGCCACATAAGGGAAATATCGCACTTTGCGGTATGAGGCTTTGCACTTTGTGGACTGCTAGACACTCTGTGTCTAGCAGTCCACAAAGTTGTTATTGCACTTGCTTGTGTAAGACGCCCCCATTGTTATTTCACTTGCTTGTGTAAGACGCCCCCATTGTTATTTCACTTGCTTGTGTAAGACGCCCCCATTGTTATTGCACTTGCTTGTGGAAGACGCCCCATTGTTATTGCACTTGCTTTTGGAAGACTCCCCCCATTGTTATTGCACTTGCTTGTGGGAGACGCCCCCATTGTTATTGCACTTGCTTGTGGAAGACGCCCCCCATTGTTATTGCACTTGCTTGTGGGAATGCCTCCATTGTTATTGCACTTGCTTGTGGGAGACGCCCCATTGTTATTGCAACTACTAATGACCAAAGGACGCATCGCGTCTGCTCGAAGGTCAGAATCTGTACCAACTCTGGCATTGAAGTTACCCAACACAAGGGTGATATCTAATATTTTGATAAAATTCCAAATATCCTGAAGTTGTCTGTAAAACTATCATTCGTATTCTCAGATTCTGTGGGAGTTCATCTTTTCGTTTCGTACCGTTCAGTCGGAAATCAAAATTTTGATACCGGCCTTGGATGTAGGTACAGGAAATGGCATAGCCAAGTAGAGTGGTGGAGGGGGATACAGTCATGGGTACATTAAATATTAAAATAAAAAATTAATTAATTTCAAATTATTTAAGAATGCATTCAAGGGTACATTAACAAAATTATTCTATTCTTGTTTCCTGCACTATCAAAACTCCTGGCTTTGACGCTAAGTGATGGCAATAAATATTAAATAAAGCTGTGTTTCTCTATGAACTGCAAACAAATTAGCTGATAAAGCAAATAAGGGACCACCACTGGTACAATTAAAGTTGCAGTTTTATTGGATTGAGAGGGTCAAAGACAAATTATGTACTGATATCTACAAATCTTTGAGAATACACTGAAGTTCTTGTGGAGGCAGCCATCTTAGATAGTACTTCGATCGATGGAGAAACTTTTCTTCTTCACGAGAAAAATCTTTTTCTCAACTCCTTTATTCCATCTGTCACGTGCTCTGTAAGATGAAGATTTTCGGCTGATCCCAATTCAAGCCTCCGGATTCTTTGGCGGTTTCTCGTCAGCGGAAGTGATCACAGAAGCTTCGGATTTCGCGTCAGAATCGGATTGCGTGGCACAAGCGAGGCTCGGGAACTTCTCGTAAAGCACTGCACGATATTTGGGATGACTGATACCATACACGATGGGATTGTAACAAGCATTAGCCTTGGCGAACACAGAGCCCCAGATGGTGGCAAGAGGTGTAAGGCGGGAGCCATTGCTGAACACTCCAGACCAAGAGATGGTGAGGTAAGGTGTCCACGCCATGAACCACAGTCCTACGGTCATCATAGCGATCTGAGGGAGAAAAATCAGAGACAGACTTAATGAACTTTAAATTCCTTCCCAGGAATCAACAAACCTTTTCCTTCTGTACTCTACTTAAATTATAAAATGGTCTACAACAATTAACATAACAGTGTTAACAATGAAAGAATATATTCTATTTCATTACCATTACAGAACTAAGTAATTTAATATTTTTGATTGCCGATGTGATGCTCATTTACGTAGGACGTTCAGATATAAACGAGAATTTAGTTACCGTTTAAGCACAAATGAACTTGTGTGAAAAGACATACATTGGCAAGTAAAGACACGCTGAAACTTGCGAACAGCATTAGTCGTATCTCCCCACACATCACCAGTCAATTGTAATCAAGATGTCTGACCAGGAAGTATCCAGCACTGCTGCAAGGTGCATAATTATCAAATTTGTCGCGAAGGAAGATGTCATTCCTTCCGAAATCTTTACCAGGCTTTGAGCCCAGTATGGGGAAGTTTGCTGTTGCAGGAAAGGATGTACAATTGGACCGGATCGTTTAAAGAAAGACGAGACTGTGTCGAAAATGAACCTCATGCTCGGAGACCAAGAACTTCTATCACTCCCGACAATGATGTCAGAATTGAGGAACTTATCGCAGACAATCATCCGACAATCGCTCGTGAACTCTCACAGGAGACTGGATTAGTGTAGGGAGTGTTGAAGAACTTATGCAAGACGAGTTGAAATTCAATAGCACGAGCTCAAGATGGGTCCCACGACTTCTGTCACCAAAGCACAAGAAACGACGTTTAGTGGCCGTTACTCAACTTTTGCAGCGATACGAAAAAGAAGGAGTAAAATGTTCAGATTTGTTGTGTCTTATGATGAGACTTGGGTCCACTACTTCACCCCTGAGTCAAAAAGAAAGCAGCTCCAAGAAAAACGAAAACAATTCTTTTCACCAGAAAAGATTATGGCTAGCGTTTTCTGGGATTCAAAGGGAATTTACCTGTTCTTTCTCACTGGTCAAGAAAACCATTAATGCGCGGTATTATCTAACTCTCCTGACTGAAGTATGCAATCTGCTCAAAATGAACAAAACAGCAGGATTCAGTTTCCTTCCTCCAAGACAACTTTGTCCTCATACCACCAGGGGCGGGGGTGGCTCAGTCGGTAGCGCGCCAGGCTCGTAATCTGCAGTTCCCAGGTTCGAGTCCCAGCTGGGTCAGCGTTGAGATTTATCTCCGCAAAATTTCTATTCTATCAAAATTTTATCTAATTATATCTAATTCTATAAAAATTCTAATGCCTACGGTCAGTAGGGAACACTGATGGGCTTGGAAAGCCCGCTGTCCGTCGGATGGGATGTTAAGCCGTGGCTCTGTGTGCGGGAGAGAACCATACCCTGAAGAACCTGAAGAACACGAATCCAGCGTGTTCATCGATACCTGAAGAACACGCTGGATGGCCTTGACGGGAGGCTACCATCTGTGTCCCAACAGCTGTTCCAGTGGGTCCACTCCCCAACCTTCTCTGAGCCTTCGGAGTCCTTGTGACCTGGCCATTTAGCCCATGGTGTGCAAAAAAGTGACGCTCAGAGGTAAAACAACCCAACAACCCAACTTCACACCACCGCTTTAACCCTTTTAACTTAAGAAAAAAGTCGATTTGGTAACATTCCTTTCTGCTGGTTGTTTCTGGACTACATGGAAAGATGTCTCATCAACCAATGAAAATTTATCTCTCTGCTGCTTTATCAACTAACTTTTAGTTTCGAGCCCAATTGAGCTTCGAAATTAATCTTTATGCAAATTTGCTCTAACTCTTCAAGTTTATTTCCTCCATTTTGCATGTTTTGCTATCCTTTATATTCATAATTTTGCATTCTATGTTAAAAAAAAAACCAAATAGTTGTGTGGATAAAGGTGAAGCACTAAACATTCCATAGTTTGGAAAGTGTAAAAAAATATAACTTAAGACTAGGATAATATTTCAAATTACAGGCCTCTTGGTTAGAAGTAGCACATTTTTTCAGTAGTAAGGTAAAATAGGACACTGTTAGAATTGGTATAATCGTGGTACAGTCGCTGAAAAAAGTATCCGAACACTATGGTTGATTTCAGAAAAAATATCTGGCAACGATTCTTTTGGAAATTAGTGATCTGGCAACCTTCGTGTCACGTGACACGAAGGTTGCAGATCACTAATTTCTAAAAGAATCGTTGTCAGATATTCTTTCTGAATTCTGTAATCAACCATAGTGTTCGGATACTTTTTTGAGCGACTGTAGGTGGTCATATTATTTTGATACTAGATCGTGTGGGCTCACTCACGGAAATATTGAGCGTGTGCAGTTACCGTTCACAGCAAACTGGAGCTCACAGCAAATTGTGCAGTAACTGCACACACTCCAGTTTGCTGTGAACAATAACTGGAGCGTATACAGTTGCTGTACACGCTCCAGATATTTTTCCTGAATTCTGTAATCACGTGACACGAAGGTTGCCAGATCACTAATTTCTAAAAAAATCGTTGCCAGATATTTTTCTGAATTCTGTAATCAACCGTAGTGTTCGGATACTTTTTTGAGCGACTGTACATTTAATGACACAGTAGCTGTTTCTGGAGAAAGAAGTACCAAGAGTTCAACCTTTTCTTTTTTTCTTGGGGAAGTAAAATAAACTGATAGGTATGCATAGAAATGAAATTTTTCTGAATGATTAAATCAGACTATTTGTCACATGAAACGAAATAGCATTTCATAAATTCGATTAAAAATTCATATGATAAACAGTAGTGGCTTATTCGAAAACAAGAAATATTTCGATTTGATTAAGAATAATGATAATACAATGTTCCTCTCTGACTATGATATAAATCAGCTAAAGTCAACAATAAATCAATTAAATGTTAATAAAAAAAATAGCTAGCTATGACGGTTTAACAATATCAAAAATCGTATTTAATTATCACTGTCATTTGCTGATCAAAAATTGTTAAAAATGCCATATAAAACTGGAAAGAGCCTTAAGAAAGCAATTGTAATTCCAATTTGCAAGACAGGAGATATTGACTTTTTTTCTCTAACTACAGGCCTCTATGAATCCTACCCATATTTTCTAAGGAAATAACAAAATTGATAAAAAGAAGAATTGTTAATCTTTTGGACAAATTGAATTTTATTCCAGATAATCAATTTTGATTTCATAAAAATAAGAATACAGAACAAGTCTGTTGCGGTGGTCTCTCCTGGCTGTCAGCCGCTACCGTTATTTCAGTGCGCCGACACTTCAGTCAGGAAAAAAGGGGTCTCGAGCATACACGGAATCAGGAATGAGTGGACTACCGACACTGGTACTGGATAAACTTCACCGATGTTTAATACTACAGACGTTCCCTCTCTCAATAAACATAGTTTCTTTAAACATCCCACTAACCATTTTCTCTCCATAGGTAGTTGGAATGTGAGGACTCTGCACAGAGCTTTTTCTCTTGATGTCCTCACACAACAATTCCACCGTTATAATTTAGATATTCTCGGCTTGCAAGAGACCAGATGGACAGATAAAGGTCAGATTCTTAAAAATAATCTTAAATTTCTCTTTTCAGGGAGGGACGACAAAAAGCATCACCAAGGCGTGGGTCTGCTTCTCAGCAGACACGCTAGTGATGCTCTTCTAGGATATGAGTGCATTAATGAAAGGTTTCTTACAGCAAAATTTCAGACAAGCGTTAAAGACTTGAATGTTATCTGCTGTTATGCCCCCACTGAGGATGCCGATGAGGATGAGAAGGATAGGTTTTATGAACAACTTCAGGATATTTTGAATTCTGTCAAGAAAGGAGATATTACCCTTGTTCTTGGTGACTTCAATGCCAAAGTTGGTACTGACTCTGACCTTTGGGGAGGAGTAATAGGCCCTTTTGGTATTGGTAGCTGCAATAGCAATGGGCAACGTCTCCTACAGGTAAGTAAACTCAATGGATTCAGAATAACTAACACTTATTACAAACACCGCGACATACATAAGTACACATGGGTTTCACCTGATGGGCTGCATAAGAATATGATTGATTACATATTAATTAACAGCAAATGGACCAGTTCTGTTAGGAATACCAGGGCATATAGGGGAGCTGAAATTGGATCTGACCATTACCTTGTTAAAAGTGTGTTGCAACTTAAACTTAAAAAGTGTTGTGCTAGGGTTAAAAAATTTACTTTTAATACTGAAGCTCTGAAAGATCCAGTTATAGCCAAAGCTTACCATGATAGGTTACTTAGTCATTATGACAGTCATGGTTTGCTTACTACTGAAGTTGAGGAAGAATGGGATCATTTTAAACAGGCTTTTTTGGACACTAACAGTACTCTTTTAGGAAAAAAGGAGCAGAAGAGGCAAAATTATCTGAGTGATAAGGCACTTGAGCTTATTTCGGAAAGAAAGAACTGCAGGAATGCCCTTAATCAATACCCTACTAGTCCTAATAGAAAGCATTACAGAGACCTTAATAAACTTGTAAAGGATCAGTTAGCTGCTGATAAAAATTTTTGGCTTGATGGTTTGGCTGACAAAGCCGAGGAAGCAGTTAGACAGCACAACAGCAGAGAGCTGTACCAGATAGTTAATGTTTTGTGTGGTAGAAAACGGACAGGCATACAAGGATTGAAGGATAAACATGGTAAGGTTATAGAAGGGGAGGATTCTGTCATGGCTAGGTGGGCTGAGCATTTCAGTGATGTTCTAAACAATGTAGTTAGTTCTACTCCCATTGTTTGCAATGATGATAGATGCATTGGTGGCTTTAATGTTGGCCCTATAACACAATCTGAAGTTAGTTTGGCTGTTTCTAAACTTAAACTTCATAAATCCCCAGGGGTAGATGAAATTACTACGGAAATGCTTAGAGCTGGGAATGTTTCGGTTACCACTTGGATGACTGAAATTCTGAATCTCTTTTATGATAAAGGCATGGTTCCTAAGGATTTTACCAGAGCTATTGTTATCCCTATTTTCAAAAAAGGTGATCGCAGTTCTTGTGATAACTATAGGGGTATCAGCCTACTCTCTGTTCCAGGTAAAGCTCTTTGCATAATTGTGCTTAATAGAATTAAGAATCTGGTTGACAGGCAATTGTGTGATGAGCAATGTGGATTCAGAAGTGGTAGGGGATGTGTAGATCAGATATTTTCACTTAGGCAGATTCTTGAGAAATGTTTAGAGTTTCAGAAACCTTTGGTTGCTAGCATTGTTGATTTCAAAAAGGCTTTCGACTCTGTTGATCGTCATAATTTGTGGTTGATTGTGAGATCATATGGTATACCAGACAAGTTAGTTAACATTATGAAAGCTCTCTATAATAACACTGAGTCGTGTGTGAGAGTTGGTAAGGCTTGTAACAATTGGTTTAGCATTACTTCTGGTGTTCGACAAGGGTGCATTTTGTCTCCTTTTCTCTTTAGCTTGGTTATTGATTATGTTATGCGAAATTCACTTCAAGGGAAAGATTTTGGCCTTAAATGGGCTGGAGATAGGAAAATTTCTGATTTAGATTATGCTGATGATTTAGCCCTTCTGGCAAATGATGTTGATGAGATGAACTCTTTCATTCGAGCCGTTGATGAGACTGGTAGTAGAGTAGGTTTGGTTATAAACAGAGAGAAAACTAAAGTGATGAAAATTGGTCAGGCAGGCTGTGATTCAGTTAATCTGAATGGTTGCAGTCTTGAACAGGTGTCACAGTTTAATTATCTTGGGAGCTATGTAACAGATAATGGTGATGTGCGGCATGAGATTAACAGACGAATAGGGATTGCTGCTGGGACTTTTAAGAATCTATGGAGAGTGTGGAGAAATAGGCGTATACACCTAAAGACTAAAATTAGACTGTATAATAGTTTGGTTCTTTCTAGGGTTAGTTATGGTAGTGAAACTTGGACACTTTGTAAACAAGATAACAGGAAACTAGATGCTTTTGATTCCAGATGCTTACGCAGTATCTTGGGCATTAGGTGGTTCAACTTTGTAACTAATGATGAGATTAGGAAAAGGAGTTTGCAACCTCCTTTAAGCAGCATATTGTGCAGAGAGAGACTCCGTTGGTTTGGCCATGTTGCCCGTATGAATAATTATAGATTGGCGAATAGGGTTATGAACAGTGTGCCTAAAGGCCTCAGAAAGAAGGGGAGACCTAGGATGCGGTGGGCAGACAATGTCAAACAGGACCTTGTTAGAATTGGTGTGCAGTGGCCAGATGCAGTAGATGTAGCTCAGGATAGACTTGCTTGGAGAACTAAATTGCACGGTCTGGTTGGACCTCCATAGCCCATGGCTGCTTGAGGATGATGATGATGATGATGATGATGATGATGATGATGACTATTACATCCAGTTACATCCTATTACATCCTATTACATCCATATAACACACAAAACACTTTTTGCTTACAGGATGCTACGAGCTTCGGCAGTTATTGACGCCGTTCCTCGACCAAGACAATGCGCTCCTTCTCTCTGAGCCAAGAGTACTTCCCCCACTGTCCTCTTGGCTGCCACCCCGAGTCCTTCTTCCATTTCTTTTCTCCCCTTCTGGTTACTTCCGTTCACGTGACTTCTATTAGCCATTGCCAAGCAGCCGTGATACAGCGCTTCCAACTGTCCGCGGCTCAGGGACTGATCCCCTTTCAGGCACAGAATTCCTTCTAAACGACGCTTGCAGTCCTCTTCTCACCCCTCCTCCAAGCGTCCCGCATATCATCGGTGGCCACTCTGCAGACGGCGAACTGCTTGGCACGACCAAGGTCTCCAGTTCATGACAAAGTCATTTTAACACTTACATGTAAAAATTTCTCACATTTGGTTGAGGGAAATAATCCCATCGCTTTATATATTGATGATAGAAAAACCTTTGATACAATTGACCATGAACTGTTATTGTTTAAAATGCATATAATAGGAATTAAAGGAAATACCTAAGAGTTCTCTTATTTAAATAGCAGAAGTCTAGGAGTAATAACAAACCATGTTCAGAGTAACTTTCAGCTTATAAATAAAGGTGTTCCACAGGGGTCTGTAAATGGTAGCCAGGTAGTCACTGGAAGGAGAACTATGCACCAATCCCCTGTGATGATGTATAGAACCGGCCAGGCCTAGCACCTAATGTCCGACCCCGCCTTCTCGTGGTGCAGACCGTTAGTACCTTTCAAAACAGATACTCTCTTGTGGAAGTGAACGGAAGGGGAGGGCTGCCAGATTAGTGTGGCCTACTGATCTGGAAAACTATGGCTACTTTTCTTTTTCTACCTTGCTGAGGAGTGGTCAACCACACAGGGTCCTGGTGCTGACCATATAAACCCACTGGACTGGACAGATATATGGCTCTGAGCTTCATTATGAATCCTGATTTTGCTGCACTGGTGGGCTTCTGTGGAGGGAAAATCTTCCGCTGTGTTTTCTGTTTGTTTGTGGGTTGAGAGCCCCAAGTGAATAGATTCACAGGATATGTTTATCAGCTGGTGGATAATCCTGAGCAGAGGTCATCGCAGGCACCTGAACTCTTTGTTTCTATTGGCATCGTCAAATTCTACATTGGAGGAAGTCTTCCAGTGTAGATGGCTTCAGCTTTTAGTGGTGGGGGAACGGGTCTTTGCCCCATGTCTGCGATTAGGGGACTGTTTGATATTGTCGGCATTCCCTCTCTCAATAAACATAGTTTCTTTAAACATCCCACTAACCATTTTCTCTCCATAGGTAGTTGGAATGTGAGGACTCTGCACAGATCTTTTTCTCTTGATGTCCTCACACAAGAATTCCACCATTACAATTTAGATATTCTCGGCTTGCAAGACCAGATGGCCAGATAAAGGTCATATTCTTAAAAATAATCTTAAATTTCTCTTTTTAGGGAGGGACAACAATAAGCATCACCAAGGCGTGGGTCTGCTTCTCAGCAGACACGCTAGTGATGCTCTTCTAGGATATGAGTGCATTAATGAAAGGTTTCTTACAGCAAAATTTCACACAGGCATTAAAGACTTGAATGTTATCTGCTGTTATGCCCCCACTGAGGATGCCGATGAGGATGAGAAGGATAGGTTTTATGAACAACTTCAGGATATTTTGAATTCTGTCAAGAAAGGAGATATTACCCTTGTTCTTGGTGACTTCAATGCCAAAGTTGGTACTGACTCTGACCTTTGGGGAGGAGTAATAGGCCCTTTTGGTATTGGTAGCTGCAATGGCAATGGGCAACGTCTCCTACAGGTAAGTAAACTCAATGGATTCAGAATAACTAACACTTATTACAAACACCGCGACATACATAAGTACACATGGGTTTCACCAGATGGGCTGCATAAGAATATGATTGATTATATATTAATTAACAGCAAATGGACTAGTTCTTTTAGGAATACCAGGTCTTATAGGGGAGCTGAAATTGGATCTGACCATTACCTTGTTAAAAGTGTCTTGTAACTTAAACTTAAAAAGTGTTGTGCTAGGGTTAAAAAATTTAGTTTTAATACTGAAGCTCTGAAAGATCCAGTTATAGCCGAAGCTTACCATGACAGGTTACTTAGTCATTATGACAGTCATGGTTTGCTTACTACGGAAGTTGAGGAAGAATGGGATCATTTTAAACAGGCTTTTTTGGACACTAACAGTACTCTTTTAGGAAAAAAGGGGCAGAAGAGACAGAATTATCTGAGTGATAAGGTTCTTGAGCTTATTTCGGAAAAAAAGAACTGCAAGAATGTCCTTAATCAATACCCTACTAGTCCTAATAGAAAGCATTACGTGTAAAATATCAGTATAACAATGTGTAAAATATCAGTTAGCTGCTGATGAGAATCTTTGGCTTGATGGTTTGGCTGACAAAGCCGAGGATGCAGTTAGACAGTACAACAGCAGAGAGCTGTACCAGATAAGTTAATACCAGATAGTTAATGCTGTACCAGATAGTTAATGTTTTGCGTGGTAGAAAACGGACAGGTATACAGGATTGAAGGATAAACAAGGTAAGGTTATAGAAGGGGAGGATTCTGTCATGGCTAGGTGGGCTGAGCATTTCAGTGATATTCTAAACAATGCGGTTAGTTCTATTCCCATTGTTTGCAATGATGATAGATGCATTGGTGGCTTTAATGTTGGTCCTATAACACAATCTGAAGTTATTTTGGCTGTTTTTAAACTTAAACTTCATAAATCCCCAGGGGTAGATGAAATTACTACAGAAATGCTTAGAGCTGGAAATGTTTCGGTTACCACTTGGATGACTGAAATTTTGAATATCTTTTATGATAAATGCGTGGTTCCTAAAGATTTTACCAGAGCTATTATTATCATCCCTATTTTCAAAAAAGGTGATCGCAGTTCTTGTGATAACTATAGGGGTATCAGCCTACTCTCTGTTCCAGGTAAAGTTCTTCCATGATTGTGCTTAATAGAATTAAGAATCTGGTTGACAGTCAATTGCGTGATGGGCAATGTGGATTCAGAAGTGGTGTGGCCGCGTGGTTAGCACGCTTGGCTACTGATCTAAGGGACCTGGGTTCGAGCCCCGGAATTAGGCATGGATGTGTGTGTCGTTTTTCTGCTGAGGTCCTGCCATCCTCTCAGATCTCCTACTGTGGCATATAAACTGACAGGCTCCTGTCAGACCTCTGTGGCAAGCAGCTGCTTGAGGGGGTATTTATTTTTTATTTAGGGGATGTGTGGATCAGATATTTTCACTTAGGCAGATTCTTGAGAAATGTTTAGAGTTTGAGAAACCTCTGTTTGCTAGCTTTGTTGATTTCAAAAAGGCTTTCGACTCTGTTGATCGTCATAATTTGTGGTTTATTGTGAGATCATATGGTATACCTGACAAGTTAGTAAACACAATGAAAGCTCTCTATAATAACAGTGAGTCGTGTGTGAGAGTTGGTAAGGCTTGTAGCAATTGATTCAGCATTACTTCTGGTGTTCGACAAGGGTGCATTTTATCTCCTTTTCTCTTTAGCTTGGTTATTGATTACGTTATGCAAAATTCACTTCAAGGGAAAGATTTTGGCCTTAAATGGACTGGAGATACGAAAATTTCTGATTTAAATTATGCTGATGATTTGGCCCTGTTGGCTAATGATGTTGATGAGATGAACTGTTTCATTCGAGCTGTTGATGAAACTGGTAGTAGAGTAGGTTATAAACAGAGAGAAAACTAAAGTGATGAAAATTGGTCAGGCAGGCTGTGATTCAGTTAATATGAATGGTTGCAGTCTTGAGCAGGTGTCACAGTTTAATTATCTTGGGAGCTATATAACAGATAATGGTTATGTGCGGCATGAGATTAACAGACGAATAGGGATTGCTGCCGGGACTTTTAAGAATCTATGGAAAGAGTGGAGAAATAAATGTATATACCTAAACACCAAAATTAGACTGTGTAATAGTTTGGTTCTTTCTAGGGTTAGTTATGATAGTGAAACTTGGACACTTTGTAAACATGATAACAGGAAACTAGATGCTTACTCAGCATCTTGGGCATTAGGTGGTTCAACTTTGTAACTGATGAGGTTAGACAACGGAGTCTGCAATCTCCTTTAAGCAGCATATAGTACAGAGAGAGACTCCGTTGGTTTGGCCATGTTGCTCGTATGAATAATTATAGATTGGCGAATAGGGTTATGAACAGTGTGTGCCTAATGGCCTCAGAAAGAAGGGGAGACCTAGGATGCGGTGGGCAGACAATGTCAAACAGGACCTTGTTAGAATTGATGTGCAGTGGCCAGATGCAGTAGATGTAGCTGATAGACTTGCTTGGAGAACTAAATTGCACGGTCTGGTTGAACCTCTGTAACCCATGGCTGCTTGAGGATGATGATGATGATGTTCCACAGGGATCAGATTTAGGGCAGTTTATTTATTTATATATTTATTTATTTATTTATTTATTTATTAAACATCACTACACCTGAGGCATTTGGTTCGACTTGAACCGTCGCTCAATGAATTATTGAAAGAAAAATAAAATATGCAGATTTTAGATACATTAAAGTTATAGAATTATGCATTATAAAAACAATTAAAGTTGATTATATATTGGTAAGCTATATAGAAATTGATTTTTACACTGAAAACATTTTTCTCTGTTTCTTATATCAGGATGATTCAGAATATTTCTTATATTTACATCTTCAATTTTTAGTGATTTCAAATTCTGGAAGCATATATTCCTTTGTTGTTTCCATTTTTCACAATTCAATATTAAATGGTTTATTGTTTGTGGTATTTTACAAATATCACATTTTGGTGATTTTGATTATTTAATTCTGTATAAATAATAATTTAACCCTACATTTCTGGTTCTGAGTTTATAAATTAAGGTGATATTTTTTCTTTCCATGTTTATATTTTTTACTATTGAAGCATGTTGATCTAATTCATATCTAAGGCAATTTTGAATTGGTGCGTAAACATTAATATCGTTACTTAGTTGTTGTTTTTCTTCTTCTTTTATTAACTTTTTGGCTTGATAATAAAAATAATAAGTGTTTGTAGTTATTTCTAAAGTAGCTGCATCCTTGGCCAGTTTGTCAACTAATTCATTATTTTTAATTTTACAATGACTTGGTAGCCATTGTAGAGTAAATACATTTCTATTTTCAATGTAGTTTTGGGTAAGAAGTGTGTAAAAATTAACAATATAGGCATTAAAAGATGAATTATTTGGGCTCTGATTTAGTATATTTAAGGCTACATTTACAATTTGATAGTACCAATATATATATTTTTTTAATTTTTCTACACTATTGAATTGCAGAAATAATAGCATAAAGTTTTGCATGAAATATTTTATTTTCAAAATTTAATTTAAATTGTTTGGAAAACTTAAGTTGTGGTATGCAAAATGCAGTAGTTGCAATGTTTGTTTCTGAAAAATACGCTCCACCTGTATAAATAAAAAGATAGTTTTTATAGTTTTCAAGGTGTTCCAAAGCTAGAATTTTCAAAGAAAGTTCTGAATAAGTAGATTTTCTTTGAATAGTTGGAATTTTTAATTTAATGTTGGATTGGATGTAAAACCAAAAAGGAAGACTTTAAATCTCCTTTCAATTTATTTGAAAAATTTGGAAGAAAATTTGGAAAAGTTTTAATAAATTCATGACAATGTGTTTTAATTGTAGGATCTATTAATTTCTCTAAAAAAGGGTGTTTAGAATGTTTAAAAATAATGCAAAATCTGGCATAATTTCTGAGATCTGCGACCCGAAATACCTCCAGACACTAATTTTTAATTCTCGAGCGACAGTATACCTAAATTTGAACTTTGACCTCGAAGACCCCTTCCGATCTGAAATTCCAAAACTTTTCGAGATCTACAGCTTGAAACACACCAGACACCAATTTTCACGTATCTAACCTTAGTAGATCATAGTTTGACCTCTATGTGATCTCTATTTGACTTTGAAGGAAACGTCGGAGATCAAATTTCGGATTTTTCTCGAGATCTACGACCCAGATGACCTCTAGGTGCAAAATATCCGAGCTCTGTCGTTTCTGCACCCTCGTTCCCTGTCATCCGTCACTCATTCACTCGCAATCGTTTCTATATTTTATATTGGATGAAAGTTTCTGAAGGTAGGTTGGGAAAAGAGGAAGCCGAAAGATGAGGCTTCCAATAATGCATTACAACCTTACCACTATGCTTCTGACCTTACAACATTTTAGTCTAATGGCTGGAGGTAGTTGTCAGACACGTGCCCAGGATTGAGTTTTGGGAGGGGAGGGGGGGGCGATTATTTTGCTTTGGCGGGTGTGAGAACTCAGTTTCGGGGAAGCTCCAAGAACTTAGCTTCGAGGGAAAGGTCTGAGAATTGGAAGACTTGAAGAGAATTTTCCAATTGCTGAAATATTCCACAGAAGAGGAAAGGTTAAAATAGTATTCGATATGGAAGAAGATTTTTCAGTGTCGGACATATACTATGGGGCTAAAATAAAAATATGCAAAGACAACTGATTTCGATTTCAAAGCAGTAGAGATGCTTGAGATTTCGTATAAGACGACAGGATTGTTGTGTTGGGGGGGGGGGGGGGGTCCCCCACACTCTGGGCACCTTCCTGATAGGTGTTTTTAGTGACAAAAAATACAAACAAATTAAAAAAAATATAAAATACCAATCTTCCTTTATATACCCTAAAAAGTAGAAAATAAACCTAAAGCATATCGATGGTGCAATCAGTCACTGAATTCGTTTTCCCTTCAAAGGAAGATAGGTTGGGTTGTTTTACCTCTGAGTGGCACTTTTTTGCACACCATGGGCTAAATGGCCAGGTCACATGGACCCAGAAGGCTTAGAGAAGGTTGGGGGAGCGGACCCACTGAAACAGCTGTTGGGAGACAGATGGTAACCTCCCGTCAAGGCCATCCAACGTGTTCTTTAGCGTGCAAAGGGTATGTCTCTCCCACACAGGGACCACAGCTTAACGTCCCATCCGACGGACGGCGGCCTTTCGAAGTCCATCGGTATCCCCTACTGACAGAGAGCAAGGCGGGGGAGTTTTGCGGAGATAAATCTCAACGCTAATCCAGTTGGGACTCGAACCTGGGAACTACAGATTACGAGCCTGGCGCGCTACCGACTGAGTCACCCCCGCCCCCTCCATGGGCGCAAGTTAGTCAGTAGTGTGCAGGCTCGTCACCTGTTATCCCAAGATTCGAGTCCCAACTGTTCCAGCTTTCAGCTTTATCTCCGTTAACCCTCATCCTGGCCTCGCTAAAAAAAGGGACATTAATGGACTTGGAAAGATAACCTCCGTCGGATGGGACGTTAAGCCGTGGGGCTTTGTGCAGAAAAAAACTCCCACCCTGCGCGTTAAAGAGCATGCTAGATGACCTTAACAAGAGGCTTCCATATATCTGCTATCAGCTGTCCAGTGGGTGCCGTTCCCCAACCACGTTTGGCGCGACATGGCCTTAGTTGCTTTTTCGTAATAAAATTCCAAACCGCGAACCAACCAACCGTTCCGCAACTTTCTCTGAGACCTTAGGGTCTTTGTGATCTGGAGACTTAATCCACTGCGTTCACGAAATGGTCATTCGAGGCGCTAAACCATTCAACCCCTCATCCCAGAGAAGGGACAAGTCGCGTCTGTTTATGTGAGCCTCTTGAAACTAAGATTTTTAATATTAATAAATATAATTATATAAATATAATTTAATAAATATTAAATATAAATTTAATATCACATTAAGATCACAATTCGATCGCAAACTGATTACTTTCAATATCAGTTCAAAGGTTTCTCGTTTCCAAATTGAATGCTTTTTAGCGGTGGAAATACAAACCAATCGATGATTTGGAAAATGCGGATCCCGACAATTTATTATTTCTTATCTAACAGAATCACTAACATCATGGAAATGCTTTTATCAGCAAGAAGGAGAAGGGGGGTGAAGTTAAGGGAGTTTTGGGAGGTTCAACTCCCCCCCTCCTACATGTTTTGAATGTTTCAACCCCCCCCCCCCAAATGTTTTGAAATTAAATGTTTCAAAACATTTGGGGGGGGGGGGGGGTTGAACCTCCCAAAACTCCCTTAAATTCACCCCCCTTCTCCTTCTTGCTGATAAAAGCATTTCCATGATGTTAGTGATTCTGTTAGATAAGAAATAATAAATTGTCGGGATCCGCATTTTCCAAATCATCGATTGGTTTGTATTTCCACCGCTAAAAAGCATTCAATTTGGAAACGAGAAACCTTTGAACTGATATTGAAAGTAATCAGTTTGCGATCGAATTGTGATCTTAATGTGATATTAAATTTATATTTAATATTTATTAAATTATATTTATATAATTATATTTATTAATATTAAAAATCTTAGTTTCAAGAGGCTCACATAAACAGACGCGACTTGTCCCTTCTCTGGGATGAGGGGTTGAATGGTTTAGCGCCTCGAATGACCATTTCGTGAACGCAGTGGATTAAGTCTCCAGATCACAAAGACCCTAAGGTCTCAGAGAAAGTTGCGGAACGGTTGGTTGGTTCGCGGTTTGGAATTATATTACGAAAAAGCAACTAAGGCCATGTCGCGCCAAACGTGGTTGGGGAACGGCACCCACTGGACAGCTGATAGCAGACATATGGAAGCCTCTTGTTAAGGTCATCTAGCATGCTCTTTAACGCGCAGGGTGGGATTTTTTTTTCTGCACAAAGACCCACGGCTTAACGTCCCATCCGACGGAGGTTATCTTTCCAAGTCCATTAATGTCCCTTTTTTTTAGCGAGGCCAGGATGAGGGTTAACGGAGATAAAGCTGAAAGCTGGAACAGTTGGGACTCGAATCTTGGGATAACAGATGACGAGCCTGCACACTACTGACTAACTTCCGCCCATGGAGGGGGCGGGGGTGGCTCAGTCGGTAGCGCGCCAGGCTCGTAATCTGTAGTTCCCAGGTTCTAGTCCCAGCTGGGTCAGCGTTGAGATTTATCTCCGCAAAATTCCCCGCCCTACCCACGGTCAGTAGGGGACACCGATGGGCTTGGAAAGACCGCCGTCCGTCGGATGGGACGTTAAGCCATGGTTGCGGGTGAGCCATACCCTATGCACGTTAAAGAACACGCTAGATGGCCTTGACGGGAGGCTACCTTTGGGGTCCATGTGACCTGGCCATTGAGCCCATGGTGTGCAAAAAAGTGCCGCTCAGAGGTAAAAACAATCCAACAAGAAATCCGCCCATGGAATGATGGGAATGTTCAACTTGCTTTTTGAAAACGAACATTCGCTAGAGACTTCGAAATTTTTTACTTTTTAGATCTACATACAGGAAGATATGCATTTTTTTTTTAATTTCTTTCAATTTGTTTTTAATCATGACCATCCAGATTTCGATCTGTCGCAGCATGGTTCCGGATTAACAGTCGTCGGAGATGACGTAATTTCCGCTTTAGAAACGAAGAATCCTTTTCATAGCGTCAGCTGCAGAATGATTTCCGTTATTTTCAATACCTCAGTCGATCGTAATTTCGTTACCTTCGCCAGTCGACATTCGGCGCTGGTTTTCTGTTGGTCGGCATTGGCTCGCAACGAGGCGACGTTCATTTTCTTCGCTTGCTCCCGCAGTTGCTTCTCGTGATTGGCGACGGCCCTCACGATGAAAGTGTAGCTGTAGATGAGAGTGAGCAAGGGGACGAAGTACACTGCTCCGGCATACACGAGGACGTAAGAGGAGGACGACCAGTCTTTGCTCAGGTAGTCAACGGTGCAACTCGTCATGTTGCCTTCGGGAACATACCTGGAAGACGAAAAAAAATAATCACTTGCTGACTAATGCCAGAAATATAAATCTCTTTTATTCTTGCTAACCTAAACGCTTCAGAAACATTATATTTTTGCGAAAATCTTTCAGTGTTTTAATCAGAGCTGTGAGTTTGGTTCAATAACTTTTCGTTTTGTTGATTGCTTTGTCGAAAGGTTACTACACCGTGTCTACTTATTTCCAGTTGCATTTGGGTCACGTGGCACACCCTTTTGAGGGCCATTAATCTAGCAAAGTGGTAAGCAAACGTAAAAAGAACAATTCATAGACAGGGTTTTGATTAGTAGTTGCCAAAGGAAAATAAAAAGTTATATTATAATTTCATACATTATTTTTAATGACTTGTGCATTATTTTTAACTCGTTTTCAAAGAAAATAAGATGATAGTTTCGCTTTGTTGTCTGTCTCTAGACATCGAACTTTTTTTGTATACAGAGAAAAATTAAAAATTCTTTTTGCGTTGGATAGGCATTGATGAAATTTTATGATGTGCAGTTTCCGAGTCTCTCTAAAGCTATAATAACGCCCTCTAGCGTTGGAAAAATTTGAAAATTCGAAAATTTCAGACGAATATTGCAAAAGATGTATTTTTGCTACAAATTTGAAATTTTGGTCGTGGAATGCGAAAGTAACGAAGTTTCCATTTCCAACAATGAATTGACCCCTTTAGACCCAGAGGGGTTGGGAAAGCACACCTCTTTAGTTTTATCAGATAATTGTTTGTTTTTAGAGATAAATGACAAATTCTTTTTGGATTACATAACAATTGATAAAATATTATGATTCACACTTTTAAATTTTTCGAAAATTATAATTGCACCCTCTAACGGTGAAAAATTTTAAAATTCCAAAATTTCAAACAAATATTGCAAACGCGGTATTTGAGCTAGAGATTTTAAATTTTGGTGGTGGAATGTGAATGCCATGATGTTTCCATTGGCAACAATGAATTGACCTCTTAGGCCCAGGAGGCTGGTGGGGAAACACAATTTTTTTGTTTTAGCAGATAAATTGTTTGTTATTTAGAGATAAATGAAAAAATCTTTTTAGGGTTAGATAGGAATAGATAAAATATTGTGATTCGCCTTTTCGGAATCTTTCGAACACTATAATTGCGCCCTCTAACGGCGAAAAAGTTTAAAAATTCCAAAATTTGAAACGAATATTGCAACGATATATTAATGATAGAAATATGAAACATTGGTGGAGGAAGTGAACGTCATGGAGTTTCCATTGGGAACAATGGAAACGATAATTAGAAAATTCGTTTTCAATTTGATTGGTGCTAATGAAGCATTATAATTCGCATTTTTCAAATATTTAGTAGTTTTATTATATATATATACCTGTACAGATCACTGAAATTATGAAATGGCAGAACTGTTATCAAGCTTTACCAATAATATGTATAGAATAGAAATTCGAAAAACTAGTGGTAGCTTTTAGGAGATATTCCACTGACAGCGATAATCTACCGACTTTTCTGAGAGAGGTGTGGGAAAGGCAACTTTTTAGATTTAAGAATTAAAAGACGAATACTTTTATGTTGCATAATTACTAAAAAAAATACTATTTGCATTTTCACCATCATCGCTAGCTCAAATTAAATAATTTAAGAATTGAAACAGTAGGTTGAGCGGAGAAGATTAGCGGATGAAGAGAGAACGAAGGTCTTAACATCGTTCCATGTTGTTCCATGTTGCAGATAAGCTGTTAGCTTTGCTGGGCATCTGCAAACCGAAATTATTTATTTGCAATTGTTTGAATAAAAAAATGATTAAAAAGAAAAGTTTCATGTAATTTCCATACAAAAATAATTTAAATTGAAAATATCAGACGTGACATTAAAGACACAAAACAGGGAAACAATTGAGGAACAAAGTAAAAATGAGAATAAAATTTCTAATATATCTTAGTTAACTTACATTTCTAGTGTGAAAACCTTAACACGAAAAGTAGCATCATTCAATAGCTATGCTCTATATGGAGAGAGTAAACTTTTGACATCCCAGGGGCCGAATGATTAGCGTGCTTGGCTGCTGACCAATGCCATCTAGGTTTGAGCCCCTGGTAAGACAGAGATTTTTGTTTGTCCTTCTGCTGAGCTCTTGCCCTCCTCACAGATCTTCTCTATGACGTATTAAAGTGACAAGTTCCTCTCAGACCTTCTATTATGGTTTATTAAACTGAAAGGTTCCTGCTATACCTCTGTGTGCAAGCAGCTGCTTGAGGGGTAATTTTTTAACTTTTAATTTAAAACATTTTTACTAATTTCAAGCAGAGCGAAAGGGATTTTGGTATGGTGGCGCCCTTATGCAAAATATATTGTAAGCTCCTCCCTTAAATAAATAAAAAAAAACAAGTTTACCTAATCTAACCTACAGAAATACTTATAAATGTGATATTCAAACTCTGTTCATTTTCTTATTACATAGGCATAAATTCTAATAATGTATTGATGCAAGCTGACGACACGATGTATTATTGGTTGTAATTAAGCTAATTATATACGATACATATACAGAGGTTTATCAAAATAATGTAAACACCAACGGCAACTGGAGTACATGCAATGCGCCGTAGAGATATTGTGGTACTAGGAATTTTGCAATTCCGAGTTCGACGTAACTATCTGTCGCCATTTTCTTCCAGCCACTCGACCATTCCCTCAGTAAAACGGCTGAAAAGACAACTTGAGTCGCCATGTTGAGGACGACGGACCTTCAGGGCCTTTTTGCAAACGACACCCTGTCCAAGAAAAGCGTAAACAAGGCCATAAAAAGGGGAAAGGGAGTTTTCGAAACGCGCAGCACTGGTCACCAAGAGCGGGGCAAGGATGACTCAGGATCACGCCAGAGGCTGGGATCTGCAATAAAAATCTGACCTCGCCAATGAACTTTGGACACCGCTGTCTCCGACGAACTTTGCTGTCCAATGAGAAGTGACAGCGGGGTCCTTTTTGAAATCGACAAGCGCGACCAAGAGAGAGAAGTGTTGTGCTAGAATGTGGACGTGTAACAAGGTGTGAGCTCTGAGCACAAAGAGACAATAGATCCGCGAAGATGGAAAGTGCAACAGGCAAGTAACGGGCAAAGAAGCTATAGATAGAGCGGCAGATACCAGAAATGTGATCGGCTTAAGAAGGAATGCAGGCTTAAAAAGACAGAGGCTGCAAAAATCACAACTGGGAAACCAGAAAAAGGAGAAGTGGGCGGGAAGACAACCCGTGCGCCGCAGCAGACGAGTAGGAAAAAGGGTGAAGAAAGAGTGGACCCCACCCTCCTGATGCAGCCGGCTTGCCAATACCCACAAGCCACCGTCGAGACCCCCTTCGTGGAATGAAAAGATCTGTGAGCAGAGACACCAACGCGGAATACAGCGAGCAACCCAGCCCTGGAACGACCTGTGCGCAGGGAGAGATGAAGTCCCTTGCCAAGTTACCTGCCAAGTCACCCGCCGGCGCCTCCAGCTATGTCAACACCGGACTTATGATGTGTTTTCGCCGATGAACTCTTTGTGCCATTAACGGAGCCCGAACTGCAACTCCCAGAGCGTGGATCATTGCCCCTTGGCCAGGCCCTAGCGCAGCAGACCAGGAAGATCCCAGCGATGGAGCAGATTAATATAAAAAGGTCAGCAGCCATTTTTCTGAGATTCTTTTAATTTTTTATCTCTCCAGTAATAGTCTCTGAGTGTCCCCCCTTCTCTCTGCGTCTCCCAGTATAATTGGCCAATAAGGACAAGTTGCCTGGCGTGTACCACATTGATGTGTGGTGATCCGATCCCAGATAACAGGTCGTGTATTTTTGAATAATAAATTGTTTGCCATGTACCTTCCTGTAGGTATGAGTCCCCCCCGATAGGGGACCACCTTGTCGTGGTGGGGGGGCCTAGGGCCCAGCAACCCGGCTGAGGCTTTGCCGGCTGCAGTGGGCACCAGCTGGAGCATTGCCAAGGTTTTGCCGGTTGGGGTAGTCCGCGGCTGGAGCATTGCTGAAGCCAACCGAGGTTGAAGATGCTGCTGGTCGGCTTGATTGCCGGTCGGATGGTGATGGCGTCGGAGACCTCACCTATCAGGAGCTCAGTGGAGCTGTTCGAGGGCTCGGCAGAACGGATTGATTCCTAGTAGCCAGAGCCCTCACAAAAGTCTGGGTCTTACTAAGAGTCTCCACCCCGGGTGCCGATCGAGCTTGGATCTATATATCCTTGCACATTTACAAACCGGGGAATAGATTAAAGTAAGGTTTCTTCCGGTGGTCAGCTTTCCTTCTATAGGACTGCTGCCATGTGAGGCTGGGGTTGAGGTGCGCCTATAGGGCGTATTCCTTGCCCCCGGCTCTAGATGGTCATGGCTTTTCATAACCAGGTAGTGCTGTACAAACGGAACCGGGAATTGCCGTGGTTGCATAAGATCGCAACAAAAGAGATTCATTGTACGTATGAGTGCCTACTGATGAGAAGGAAAGCTTCCCCCGCAAATAGCATTGAAAAACACAACGCAATCATCAGCCAGTATATTGGGGCCTGACCTATCGTTTGCCCCTAGTTCTTACCCCCCATCAACTAGATCTAGTGGGGTGTATAACAATATCACAGGGTCGACGTCATCCATGATGTGAGGTCCATTGCTCGACATTAAAAGTGTCCCATCCAGAAGGACATGTACAAACATGCAAATAAAAGGGTGTGTGTGTGTGTGTGCAATTGAGATATGCAAATGATGATAATCCGGAGCCAATGACGTGTCTGGCTCAAGAGATAAAAGGTGCAAGAAGGAACAGGGATGGTGTTTATGCAGGTGAAAGTAGTGAGAAAGGTTTAGATTAGGTGGTTCTGCTTGGAAATTGTTCAGCGAAGGCCGAAAATGTCTGGTACATGTCGTCAGCCATCAGCAGGTTTATCGCCAGTTGGATGCTTTTGAGAGAGTCGTGCTGTCCGACAGATGGAAGCACTGCTCATAGGCGCATTGTTCGACATGCTCGTTCGTCACCACAGAGCACTGCAGGCAATATTCGACGGGCTGTGTCAGCAGCCATGGACGACCCTATAATGACTTGTTTGGGTTGTTTTACCTCTGAGCGGCACTTTTTTGCACACCATGGGCTAAATGGCCAGGTCACATGGACCCCGAAGGCTCAGAGAAGGTTGGGGGAGGGGACCCACTGGAACAGCTGTTGGGAGACAGATGGTAGCCTCCCGTCAAGGCCATCCAGCGTGTTCTTTAACGTGCACAAGGTATGGCTCTCCCGCACACGGGGCCACGGCTTAACGTCCCATCCAACGGACGGCGGCCTTTCCAAGCCCATCGGTGTCCCCTACTGACCGTGGACAGGGCGGGGAATTTTGCGGAGATAAATCTCAACACTGACCCAGATGGGACTCGAACCTGGGAACAGCAGATTACGAGCCTGGCGCGCTACCGACTGAGCCACCCCCGCCCCCCCCTATAATGACTCAAACAGTAAACCGAAGATTGCATGAGACACACCTGCAGTCCTGGCAACCATTACGTCGTCACAGCGCTCATCTGGCTTGGTGCTGAAGTCATGCGAACTGGGGTCATGAATGGAACACTGTTGTGTTCAGTGATAATTCCGTTTCTATCTGGGTGCTAACGATTGACGGGTCTGTGTATGGTGACAACCTGGCGAGAGGACGGTCCAGCTTTTGTTCGCAATCGGCACACTACCCATCAGCCAGGCATAATGGTATGGGGTACTATTGGATATGAGAGCAGGTCACCTCTTGTCTGCATCATGGGAACACTGATAACTGTATGTTCGTTAGCGCTGTTCTGCACCCTGTTTCGTTACCATTCCTGGTAGGCATGCAGCAGCCCATTTTCGAGCATGGCATCACTCATGTACACACTGCGAGGGTTTCCAGACAATGTTTGCAACATGTTCAAGTATTGCCATGGCCAGCACGATCTCCAGATTTATCCTCAATAGAAAATCTGTGGGACCACATTGAATGATGTGTGCAATCCTCTTACCAGCCAGAGCAGAATCTCGATGAATTAAGGGAGCAAGCCAATGCTCAGTGGCAGACTGGCCAGGGTGTCAGCTTTGCCCGACGGCAAGTGTGCCCTGTGGGCCCCCGATGAAGTGGGCCCCTTTAAACATTAGACAATATGTTAAAATTGATAGCCTTATAGTTTGGGTGGGCACCCTTTGTCTCCTGGCAACGAATATTTTTAGATCCAGTCCGCCACTGTCAATGCTGCTTGGTGTGCAATTCCTCAGGACCATATTCGTTGACTGTATGATTCCATGTCATGCCACATTGCTGCCTGTATTGCTGTTCATGGCACTGCAACCACCTACCGAGGCAATCACATTGTGCTGCATTATCTCATCTTCTAACCGCTGTAAATGGCTGAAAATTAAATCATGGTATGCCAATATGTATTGCTATGTGTGTGCTACATTTCACCCTTATCTCCTCACTCCTTCCGGGTGGGGCAATTTCAATGTCGTGCAGTGTATATAAAGGGGAGAAATACGATGTCGGCTATCGCGTAGCAGTGCCACAGGTGCAGCTGTTGTGGTGTAGTTCTCGACAATGTCAGATCTCAGTAACATCCAAAAAGGCATGATCATTGGTGCGCATCTTGCAGAAGCTTCAATAACCAGAATAGTAGGTATAACACTAGGAAATGTATCAAAAATTATGACTACCTATCAAAAAGGACAGGGCAAACGTGCAAATTGTGCAAACGTGCAAATTGTGGACGCCATACGAAGTTGTTAGGTAGGGATAGGCGAATGTTGGCACGGATTGTACAACGGAAGCACAAGACCACGGCACCGCAAATAGCAGCAGAGTTGAACACCAGTCGGAATGATCCCATTTCCGTCATGATAGTTCGTCGGGAACTTCTTCGTGCCAGTATTTATGGTCATACTACAATCCACAAACCTCTGATTACCAACATCAATGTAACAAAACGGTAAGGTGGTGCAAAGCACATAAAAACTGGGATGCTAAAGACTGGCAACGTGTCATCTGGTCTGATGAATCGTGCTACACATTGTTTCCCACCACTGGTAGAGTGTAAGTCTGGCGAAAACCTGCAGAAGCGTACTACCCCGACTGTACATTTCCGACTGTGAAACATGGAGGTGGATTTCTGATGCTGTGGGGTGTCATATCATGACATTCCTTAGTCATTAGTTATTTTATAAAGGTCGTGTTACATCCGCAGCGTTCGAATCCATTCTCGGGGCCACCTGACCCTATTGCGGGCATTGCAACATGGGTCAGCTGGTCCCTGAGAATCTGGTTTCAAGTGGATAATTGCATTGTGCGAAACATGCCAAGTTATGGTTTGCAGAGTATGAGGATGAGGTACAGCAGCTACCCTGGCCGCCTCAATCTCTAGTTCTCAATATTATTGAACATTTGAGGGAATATCTGGAGCGCAAGGTCAGATCACACTTTCCACCTCCATCATCCCTGCCACAGTTGAGCCATATTTTATAGGAAGAATGGTCCCACATTCCATTACCGTATGTGCATGACTTGTATAAGTCTATTCCAGTCGGATTACGTTTATTCTGAACGCCCGAGGTGAGCCTAGAGCTTAGTAATAAAATGTTCTCTAAATTTTTTTTCTCCATTATTTTGATAAACCCCTGTACCTTTTAGAAGCGGCTCTAGTGATGATGTTGCGAGTGGAGTCAATTGCTCTTATGACTTCCTCGTACAAACTATCATATTTTGAACAAAACGAAATGATCTGTGATTGTTCCGAAATAATATTTTATTGGAAAGAATAATCAAGATGTCGCAAGAGATTATAAGGGTTGATGGGGACGCCATCAATGTTTAAGCGTGTAACAAATAAAATAAATAATCTATCAAGTAGCTGCTTGCCAGAGAGGTCTGACAGGAGTTTGTCAGTTTAATACTCCGTAGAGATCTGTGAGGAAGACGAGACTTCAGCAGAAAGACAACATAGAAATGAAACATTCATTTCTTATCTGCGACTCGAACCTGGACCCCTTTGATTAGTAGCCAAGCAAACTCATCATTCAGGCTCTTTACGGTGAAGTAATTAATAACGCATTTTTGGGCCATTTTAAATTTGTCAGAAAGAGTGTGACGGGCCAGCCTGTTCTTGCTGGTAATGTCAACAACATTTGTTGCTGCCAAGTGTCAAGTTGTTTGTTTCTCAAGAGACAAACAACTATTGTTTGTCTCTTGACTTTATGGCACACAATTTAAGAAATTTTGCTTTGCTTTTAAATTTAAATTTACGAAATCGCTGCTTTAGATTCTTGATACGTTTTTAGCCATGCGTCCGCAGAAATTTCTGCAGGCTGGCGGAGGGGGGCGGGGAGGCTGGGTAAGATTTTTGAAAGAGCGCTATTGCGTTTTGTTTTTTAATAATGGGCTTAGCTTCTTAGAATATATTTACTCAGGACCGAATCTGATGAGGGGGGGGGGGGGCGTGCGCCCTCCACCCATTTAGAAAGTTATCAAGGGTAACAGAGGCAAAAAATGATTAATTTAAAAATGCATGAAATATGAATGATGGATTTCATGATGAACCATTTATATTTCTTTCATTTAAAAAAAAAATCTTTTAAAGATCTGCGATACAGAAAAAGTAAATGTTATACTACATTGAAAATCCCATCTCTTGCCCCCCTCTACTTGGGGGCGGAGGTGGCTCAGCCGGTAGAGCGCCAGGCTCATAATCTGCAGTTCCCAGGTTCGAGTCCCAGCTGGGTCAGGGTTCAGATGTATCTCCGCAAAATTCCCCGCCCTGTCCACGGTGAGTAGGGGACACCGATGGGCTTGGAAAGGCCGCCGTCCGTCGGATGGGACATGGCCCAGTGTGCGGGAGAGCCATACCCTGTGCACGCTAAGGAACACGCTGGATGGCCTTGACGGGAGGCTATCATCTCTCTCCCAACAGCTGTTCCAGTGGGTCCCCTCTCCCAACCTTCTCTGAACCTTCTCTGAGCCTTGTGACCTGGCCATTTAGCCCATGGTGTGCAAAAAAGTGCCTCTCAGAGGTAAAACACCCCCCCCCCCTACTTCTCTTCGGCTCGATTGTGCCTCTCCCCCTCGATTTTTTTCTATATCCGGGGCTGTATTTAATTATGTCTAATGTCGTGTTTATTTAACGTATTTGATGCAGAAACAAAAAAGAAATTATATAGCAAGTAGCAAAATATAACTTAAAATTCGCATTTTCAGAGGGGTGGTGGGGGATTGTCCCTCTGAGGATGCCCGTGCTCTCTCTATTGAAGTTTGGATTGTCTTGCTTTTCTTCATTGTCTATTGGTTTGCAAATATTCATGATCGTTTAGACGCAGCGCGTTTGTTTTTGTACCAACTGATTCGTATCAATGATTACGAGCAACAAGTTTTCTTACCTGTTCCAACCAAAGAAAGGCATGACAGTCCAACCAATGGACCACAACCACACTAACAAGACCTGGATCGAGGCTTTCTTGTGAGTGAGTGGTGCAGCAGACATTCCTTTCACGATGACGTTGTAGCGGTCGAGAGTGATCATCACCATGGTCCAGATGGAGATGCAACCGAAGAGGCTGCCGGCCATTCCGTAGATCTCGCACATCAAGGGACCAAGCACCCAGGTCTCAGCGAAGCAGTTGGCCGTCATGGTCGGCATCATAAAAGCCATCATGCAGAAATCCGAGAAGGCAAGATTCATGATCAGCAGATTCGTGGGGGACCTCAAGATCTTTGTGGTCCCCATCAAGTATATGACCATGCCGTTACCCAAGACACTGATGATTCCCAATATAATCATGGCAACTCCTAGGAGGCTATGCCACAGCGGATTCATGGGTGGAAACTGGTACCAGTGATCGTGAATCATGAACAACATGTCACTGGGAACAGTGTCCACAACAGTTGCGTTGCGTTGGTAAGGGAAAACGAAAGTGTCGTAGCCATGGCCCGAGAGGAGTGCAAGAGGAGGGCTCATTGCGCCTGATGACATCATAAACGAATTCACGTATGCTGCAAAAACAAACAAAGAATCTTATGAGAAGGTCTTTTTCTAATGGAAAATATATGATGAATATTAAATTGCAAATAAATAATTTCTTATTTAAACACCAATATAACAAGATTTACTCTTAGTAAACAGTTTTTACTATAGTTCTAAAATAGAAAGTATGATTTCAGATCAGGATGATCAATTAAATTCATTTCAGGTGTTTTTCTCATCAATTGGCTTTTTGGTTTGTTTTCCATGATCTGGATTTGGGACGATTCATGGCAATCGATTCAACAATGATAAAGATTTATTTGATTGGTCAGTGCAATGTTAGTTTATTGAAGCATCATTACACTATGTTTTTTCTCCAGGGCTTGAATTATACCTAGGTATCTTTTAAAACCGAGAAACAAACAAAATTCTGCTCGGGAAGCGTTTTTCGTTGTCCCTTTTTAGCATATTAAATTGACAGGCTGCTGTTGGACCTCTATGGAAAGCAGCAATGAGTATATCAATGGTTTACACATACATACAGAATTCTTAAGGGTCTGCAGAGGTCCAACCAGATAGCACAATTTTCTTCTCCAAACATGTTTGTCCTGAGCTGAAGTTGCTGCATTTGACGAAGCGAATCCTAATGAAGTTCTGTTTGACATCGTCTGCCTATCGCATTCTAGAGGAACAGAGAGGGGTTCTCCCCCTCTTCCTGAGCACACTATTCATAAATCTATTCGATATTCTATAATTATCCATACGGGCAACATGGCCAAACCAACGGAGTCTCTCTCTGCACAATATGCTGCTTAAAGGAGGTTGCAGACTCCTGCCTAACCTCATCATTACTTACAAAGTAGAACCACCTAATGCCCAAGATACTGCGTAAGCATCTGGAATCAAAAGCATCTAGTTTCCTGTTATCTTGTTTACAAAGTGTCCAAGTTTCACTACCATAACTAACACTAGAAAGAATCAAACTACAGTCTAATTTCAGTCTTTAGGTGTATACGCCTATTTCTCCACACTCTCCATAGATTCTTAAAAGTCCCGGCAGCAATCCCTATCCGTCTGTTAATCTCATGCCGCACATCACCAGTATCTGTTACATAGCTCCCAAGATAATTAAACTGTGACACCTGCTCAAGACTGCAACCATTCAGATTAACTGAATCACAGCCTGCCTGACCAATTTTCATCACTTTAGTTTTCTCTCTGTTTATAACCAAACCTACTCTACTACCAGTTCTCATCAACAGCTCGAATAAAAGAGTTCATCTCATCAACATCATTAGCTAACAGGGCCAAATCATCAGCATAATCTAAATCAGAAATTTTCAGATCTCCAGAAAATTTAAGGTCAAAATCTTTCCCTTGCAGGGAATTTCGCATAACATAATCACGTTCATGCAAAGAACTTTACCTGGAACAGAGAGTAGGCTGATACCCCTATAGTTATCACAAGAACGGCGATCACCTTTCTTGAAAATAGGGGTAATAATTGCTGTATTAAAATCCTTAGGAACCATGCCTTTATCATGAAAGATATTCAAAATTTCAGTCATCCAAGTGGTACCAAAGAGAAAAGGCGCCAAAATGCACCTATGTCGAACACCAGACGTAATGCTAAACCAATTGCTACAAGCCTTACCAACTCTCACACATGACTCGATGTTATAATACAGAGCTTTCATTATGCTAACTAACATGTCTGGTATGCCATACGATATCACAATCAACAGAGTCGAAAGCCTTTTTTTGAAATCAAGAAAGCTAGCAACCAAAGGTTTTTGAAACTCTAAACATTTCTCAAGAATCTGCCTAAGTGAAAATATCTGATCCACACATCCCCTACCACTTCTGAATCCACATTGCTCATCACGCAATTGACTGTCAACCAGATTCTTAATTCTATTAAGCACAATCATGGAAAGAACTTTACCTGGAACAGAGAGTAGGCTGATACCCCTATAGTTATCACAAGAACTGCAATCACCTTGTTTGAAAATAGGTATAATAATATCTTTGGTAGAATCCTTAGGAACCATGCCTTTATCATAAAAGATATTCAAAATTTCAGTCATCCAAGTAGTAACCGAAACATTCCCAGCTCTAAGCATTTCCATAGTAATTTCATCTACCCCTGGGGATTAATGTAGTTTAAGTTTAGAAATAGCCAAAATAACTTCAGATTGTGTTATAGGGGCAACATTAAAGCCACCAATGCATCTATCATCATTACAAACAATGGGAGTGGAACTAATCACATTTTTTAGAGCATCACTGAAATGCTCAATCTACTTAGCCATGATAGAATCCTCACCTTCTATATCCTTACCTTTTTTATCCTTAATCCCTGTATACCTGTCCGTTTTCTACTATAAAAACCTCAACTAAATGTCACAGCTCTCTGCTGTTGTACTGTCTAACTGCTCCCTCAGCTTTGTCTGCCAAGCTAATTACCACCTAGAGTTGAAAGCCAACCACCTTCGGAATACGTCACAACAATGAGCTGAGGGCCTGCCATCCTCTCAGACCTTCTACTTTGGCATATAAACTGACAGGCTCATGTCAGACCTCTGTGGCAAGCAGCTGCTTGAGGGGATATTTATTTTTTATTATTATTTTATAGCTACGGTGACCATATTTGCTTGGAGAAAATAAAGGACAAATCAGAAATTGTTTCAAAATAAAAAAAGCAGATTGCGTTTATTTGTTTCACTAATGCTAAAAAGCTTTATAACATTTATTATAAACATCTGCTTGAGGGGGTATTTATTCTTAGCCGTTCCATGGTCGAGTGGTTAGCACGCTTGGCTACTGATCTAAGGGACCTGGGTTGGAGCCCCGGGTAAGGCATGGATGTGAGTGTTGTATTTCTGCTGAGGTCCTGCCATCCTCACAGACCTTCTACTATGGAAATATAAACTGACAGGCTGCTATCAAACCTCTGTGGCAAGCAGCTGCTTGAGGGGGTATTTATTATTTTTTATTCATTATTACTGAAAAAATTAATTTTGGTACTTTTCACAAGAATGAACTTTTTTTAATAAATCAGGTTTGTGTTTTAAAAATTCATAAAACTGTATACAATTCATGTCAAAATTGCATTTGGTATAAATGCATGCTTTCAATGTTTCGATTTTTAATTTGGTTTTTTGACTGGTCCACATATTGTTCGCTAATCAAAATATTCGTTCAGTGGGGGCATTAGATCCAGGGACATATAAGCAAAATTCAACATTTTTTAAAATGTTTTTAAAAGATACGTGTTTATCTGTAAAATATTTAAAAATTTCAACCCATCTACTGCACGCCAATATTCAGCTTACTATTTTAATTCACCAAAAAAGGACAAAATGGCCATTAAAAAAAAATAAATCTAAAGGAAGTGAAATAAAGGACTGTCTACTTAAATAAAGGACGTATGGTCACCGTATTTATAGCTGATATTTCACTGATATTTTAGTGCTAAAATTATGTAACAACTGTAATTCGCCGATTTACAGTTGATATTCGCCGATATTTTAGTGGAAAAATGATTTGGTTTGTAGTTGATCTTTCGCTTATATTTAAGTGGTAAAGTGATTTAGTTTAAAATTGACATTCGCTTAGATTTTAGTGCTAAATTTATTTGGTTTATAGCTGAAATTAAGCTGATATTCAAGTGGTAAAATGGTTTGGTTTATAATTTATATTTCTCTGATATCTTAGTGATAAAATGATTTAGTTTATAATTAACATTTCGCTGATCTTTAATTAGTAAAAATTATTCGGTTCTATAGTTCATATTTCGCTTATAAAGTGGTAAAATGACCGAAATTTGACATTCACTGATATTTTAGTGCTAAAGTGATTTAGATTAGAGTTGACATACCACTGATATTTCAGTGGTAAAGTAATTAGACTTTATAGTCATTGCATTTGAACTGATATGTCATTGCATTTTGAATGTAAAATGATTTCGTTCAAACTGGCATTTCATTAATATCTAGAGTGAGAAAGTATATGCCATTAAATGTGATTGAAATATTATGAATAGTTGTTTTTTTTTTAGCTTAATTTGATAAGTGTTAGTAAAAACTTAAATTTATATGAGGGATAAGCAGTCTAATTATGACAAGCAAAGAAGTCAATTACATAGTCCCCATTATTTACCTGAATCACCATTTTTAGGTACCTTCTATGCTTGTTTATTGACAACTTCATATCTGGTAATCAATGTGTTAGTGTATACCATTTAACTGAATCACTATTCTGCAGCTTTTGTGTTGTGTTTTCTGGATATATCAACAATTAGTTTGTTCATATGATTGAATTGAATCACTAACAGGGGCGTAGCCATGGGGGGATGGGGGAGGCTCCCCCCAAAGCAACTCGGAGTTGGCAAAATTCGAAAATAAAAATAAATAAATACCCCCTCAAGCAGCTGCTTGCCACAGAGGTCTGACAGGAGCCTGTCAGTTTATATGCCATTAGCAAAATTAAGGGGAGTTGTCAAAATAGATGCAACTTGGCAAATCTAAGGCAGTTTAGAAAATAGAGAGACGGCAAAATTCGAAGTCACTTAGTAAAATACAGGTGAGTTGGCAAAATTGGGACAACTTCGCAAAATCTTGGGGAGTTGGCAAAATTTGGAGTGACTTGGCAAAATCGTGGGGAGTTGGCAAAATTCAGGTGACATGTAAAAATTTGGATTTTTTTTTCTGTGAAATTATGTCAAGTTGGCAAAACTTAGGGAGTTGGCAAAATCTAGGGGCAGTTGGTAAAATTCGGAGTGAATTGGCAAAATCTAGGGGCAGTTGGCAAAATTCGGAGTGAATTGGCAAAATCTAGGAGCAGTTGGCAAAATTCGGAGTGAGTTGGCAAAATCTAGGGGCAGTTGGCAAAATTCGGAGTGAATTGGCAAAATTCGGAGTGAGTTGGCAAAATCTAGGGGCAGTTGGCAAAATTCAGGTGAGATGTAAAAATTTGGATTTTTTTCTGTAAAATTATGGCAAGTTGGCAAAAGTTAGGGAGGTGACAAATTCTAGGGGCAGTTGGCAAAATTTGGAGTGGCTAGGTAAAATCGTGGGGAGTTGGCAAAATTCAGAATATATATAAAAACTGAGATTTTTTTTTCTGTAAAGTTATGACGAGTTGGCAAAACTTAGAAAGTTGACAAAATCAAGGGGAAGTTGGCAAAAATCGCAGTGACTTGGCAAAATGGTGGGGAATTGGCAAAATTCAGGTGAGATGTAAAAATTGCAATCTTTTTTCTGTAAAATTATGGTGTGTTGGCAAAATTCAGGTGAGTTGTAAAAATTGCAATCTTTTTTCTGTAAAATTATGGCGTGTTGGAAAAATCGAGGCAACTTCGCAATATTTAGGAGAGTTGGCAAATCTTGGGGGACTTGACAAAATTCAGAGTGACTTTGCGAAAATCAGGTGTGTTGAAAACTTGGGATTTTTTTACTGTAAAATTGTGGCGGGATGGCAAAATCTAGGGCAGTTGGCAAAATTCGAATCCACTTGGTAAAATACGGGCGATTTGAGAAAATTGGGATTGTTTTTGTGAAATTAAGGAGAATTGACAAAATTGAGAAAACTTGGTCAAATTTTGGGGAGTTGGAAAAATTTGAAGTGACTTGGCAAATTCAGGAGAGATGTAAAAATTGGGATTGTTTTGCGAAATTAAGGAGGTGGTAAAATCGAGGCAACTTGGCAAAATCTAAGGAAGCTGGCAAAACTGGAAACCACTTGGTAAAGTACAGGTGAGTTATGAAAATTGGGTTTTTTTTTTTTAAATTAAGGAGAGTTGGAAAAACCGAGAACTTTTGGAAAAATTCGAATCCACTTGGTAAAATATAGGCGATTTGTGAAAATCGGGATTTATTTTGTGAAATTAAGGAGTGTTGGACAAATCGTAGAAAGTTAACAAAATGTGAGGTAGTTGGCCAAATTCGAAGCCACTTGGTAAAATGCAGGGGAATTGTGAAAATTGTGCCTTTCTTGTGCAATTAAGGAGAGTTGATAAAATTCGAAGTGACTTGGCAAATTCAGGGTAGACGTAAAAATTGCGATTTTTTCTTTAAAATTCTGGCTAGTTGACAAAATACTAATCCACTGGGTAAAATATAGGCTAGTTGACAAAATCAAGGGTTGTTGGCAAAATTCGAATCCACTTGGTGAAATATAGGCGAGGTGTAATAATTGGGATTGGGTTTGTGAAATTAAGGAGACTGACAAAATCGAGAAAACTTTACAAAATATTGCGGAGTTAGAAAATTTTGAAGTGACTTGACAAATAAGGAGAGATGTAAAGATTGGATTGGAATTGGTTTTGTGAAATTAAGGAGAGTTGGCCAAATCAAGGGAGAATTCACACTGATATGCTACAATTCGGACAAGATGTAAATATTGGGATAATTTTTGTGAAAATATGGCTAGTTGGCAAAATTGGTAGTGAAATGGCAAAATGCCAAAAAATCCAAGAGAGTTGTGAAAAAAATTGCCTCAAACCCCCACCTCACATAGCGAAAATCTAGACATTATTTGCTCAGTTGTCAGATGGCAAGTTTTTGAATTCCCCCCCCCCCCCCCCCAAACACAGTCCTTCGCTAACTAATCTTGTCCACATTCTCTTTCACATATATAATGAACCATTTCTTATTTCTAAGAAAGCACATACATTTCTTCATCTAGTTCAAAGTATATGATAAAAATGTATCACTGAATTTGATAACTTTTACCAACTTATATTTCCATCACTCATGGAAAACTTAATGTGTATTTTAAAGTTATTTGATTATATATATATACACAGTCATATCAGAATAATATGACCACCTAATATACATATACTATAGTAGGTGGTCATATTATTCTGAAACTACTGTGTATATGACTTAAATTTAATCATTATCCCTGCTAATTTTCTGTCTCCTTTATATTTTTTCCTTCATCTTCATTTGAATTAGTATACGATTTCATTAAATCACTGGGGCGGGGGGTGGCTAAGTCGGTAGCGCTCCAGGCTCGTAATCTGTAGTTCCCAGGTTTGGGTCAGCGTTGAGATTTATCTCCGCAAAGTTCCCCGCCCTGCCCACGGTCAGTAGGGGACACCGATGGGCTCGGAAAGGCCGCCGTCCGTCGGATGGGACGTTAAGCCGTGGCCTCGTGTGCGGGAGAGTCATACCCTGTGCACGTTAAAGAACACGCTGGATGGCCTTGATGGGAAGTTACCACCTGTCTCCCAACAGCTCTTCCAGTGGGTCCCCTCCCCCAACCTTCTCTGAGTCTTCGGGGTCCATGTGACCTGGCCATTTAGCCCATGGTATGCAAAAAATTGTCGTTCAGAGGTAAAACAACCAAACCCATTAAATCACTCAGGCTAATATTTTGCCAATATTTCCTTACTTTAAAAGCTTTATGCATTTCTTCAATGAAATTTAGAATATATATAAATGAATCACTCATTTTGCTAGTTTTATGCATTTCTTTTCCAGGTATAATTGCTAATCGCGTCAATTATTTTTTATGTAAATGTTTATGAAAAATTACTTAAACTTGTAGAAATTTTTCACACTATCGTAATTTTGGTTTGTTTGCCATCGTGAGAGATATATTGTTTCTACCTGAGATTTTATTTATTTGTTTTTAGTGAAAAAAATGTTATTTTGAGAGAAATTTTGAACAACTGCTGTCCACATCAGAATATTCAAAAGCTCCTTATTGTTTTTTGAAATTGTTATCAGAAAGAATACAGCGACTGAATTTTAACTACGTTTGTTTTACTTCAGTGCAAAATTCGGCAAATGCATTTTCCGTTTTTTACATTTTTTTTTTTGTTGGGGCGGGGGTGGCTCAGTCGGTAGCGCGCCAGGCTCGTAATCTGTAGTTCCCAGGTTCGAGTCCCAGCTGGGTCAGCGTTGAGATTTATCTCCGCAAAATTCCCCGCCCTGCCCACGGTCAGTAGGAGACACCGATGGGCTTGGAAAGGCCGCCGTCCGTCGGATGGGACGTTAAGCCGTGGCCCCGTGTGCGGGAGAGCCATACCCTGTGCACGTTAAAGAACACGCTGGATGGCCTTGACGGGAGGCTACCATCTGTCTCCCAACAGCTGTTCCAGTGGGTCCCCTCCCCCAACCTTCTCTGAGCCTTCGGGGTCCATGTGACCTGGCCATTTAGCCAATGGTGTGCAAAAAAGTGCCGTTCAGAGGTAAAACAACCCAACCCAACACAACATTTTTTGTCGAGGAATTATTTTTATTCAAATATTGATAAATTGCATATGCGTTAAAAATTGTTCATTTGAAACCACCGGCAATAATTTCCGTTTCAATTTCATCCAAACGAAGCAATGTGTGGAAATAACCAGCAGCGATGGCGTGTGACGTCAAAAACAGGTTGGTGGGCTTGTTCGTTCTAGGAGGTATTGGCACAGGGTATGGCTCTCCCATACACATGGAACCACGGCTTAACGTCCCATCCGAAGGTCTTTTCAAGCCAATCGGTGTCCCCTAATGACCGAGGAGAGGACGAATAGTTTTGCGGAGATAAATCTCCATGCTGACCCAGCGAACTGTAGATTCCCAGCTTCGTGCTCTAGTGGAGTTTTTGTTTACGAGAAAAGGAAACGAAAAGATGAAAATGGCTAAATTACCAACATTTGTGTTAATTTGATTAAGCTCTAAAACGATGCCAACACCAAACAAAGCACTAAACGCTTCAAATTGAATAAATACTATTGCAAGTAATCTCATCCGATATACGATGCCAACACCAAACAAAGCACTAAACGCTTCAAATTGAATAAATACTATTGCAAGTAATCTCATCCGATATACGATGCCAACACCAAACAAAGCACTAAACGCTTCAAATTGAATAAATACTATTGCAAGTAATCTCATCCGATATACGATGCCAACACCAAACAAAGCACTAAACGCTTCAAATTGAATAAATACTATTGCAAGTAATCTCATCCGATATACGATGCCAACACCAAACAAAGCACTAAACGCTTCAAATTGAATAAATACTATTGCAAGTAATCTCATCCGATATACGATGCCAACACCAAACAAAGCACTAAACGCTTCAAATTGAATAAATACTATTGCAAGTAATCTCATCCGATATACGATGCCAACACCAAACAAAGCACTAAACGCTTCAAATTGAATAAATACTATTGCAAGTAATCTCATCCGATATACGATGCCAACACCAAACAAAGCACTAAACGCTTCAAATTGAATAAATACTATTGCAAGTAATCTCATCCGATATACGATGCCAACACCAAACAAAGCACTAAACGCTTCAAATTGAATAAATACTATTGCAAGTAATCTCATCCGATATACGATGCCAACACCAAACAAAGCACTAAACGCTTCAAATTGAATAAATACTATTGCAAGTAATCTCATCCGATATTCAGCAAGTGTTCACTTACCCAAATCTCCAGAAGTTCTGTTTGCCCACAAGAGTCACCCGCAACGTGCGCTGTGATACTCCTGCAGAAGATGCTAGCCAGCCGACCACAAGGAATCGCTCTGCCGCAGTCCCTCAGCCGATAAGAGGGGCTTTTATAGCATCCCCATCAGAGCATCTTCTCCTCAAAGATGGCTTCCTATGGCTTCTTCTTCGACCTTATCGTGTAAGGAAGTTATTATCGACGTTTTGGCGTAAACAAGATTTTCTCCACGAAGCCTTTTAAAGATAGGAAGACAACTTTACAGGAGTTCAGAAGAATTACATTGATTCTAGACCAACTTCGACCTCCTAAATTTCACTTGCGTTTTATTGTCTGTGTTAACACCTGCATTTGGTTAGATAAGAAATTAATTTTGGTGAAATGGTTGAATCTGAATTGATAACTTCTGAAAATGATACTTAGGGACAATATGGAAGGACTTACGGAAAAAACGAGTTGCTCTATGGTCACATTTTTTTAGTAATATTAAAATGGCTGAAAAGAATATCCAGAGATTTGATTCATATCAGGGTTGCTGAACTTAGAGAAAATGATTTACGGACAGCGAATCCCTCTTACGGAAACTTTTTTTTTGTTTCAAAACCAAAAGCCTCTATTAAGACGAAATTGAATAATGGAGCAAAATTTCATATAAATTCCGTCAACGCTTTGTTTAATAAATGTTTTATTTGAATATGTTTTAATCAGCGTTGTTGAATGAGTGAATAAAGCATTTTTTTTTAAGTTGTATGCTCTGTTATAAGTTGTGGGCAATATAAGTTGTGCTGCATAATAATTTTCTGCTTTGAATCAATTCTCAAGAACATTCTATAATATTTCTGAGTGCATCAAATACTGTTCTCAGAGAGAGGGCTTTTGGGTTGAGTTGTTTTACTTCTGAGCGGCACTTTTTTGCACACCATGGGCTAAATGGCCAGGTCCCCAAAGGCTCAGAGAAGGTTGGGGGAGGGGACCCACTGGAACAGCTGTTGGGAGACAGATGGTAGCCTCCCGTCAAGGCCATCCAGGGTATTCTTTAACGTGCACAGGGTATGGCTCTCCCACATACGAAACCACGGCTTAACGTCCCATCCGATGGACGGCAGCGTTTCGAAGCCCATCGGTTTCCCCTACTGACCGTAGGCAGGACGGACAGTTATGCGGAGATAAATCTGAATGCTGACCTAGCTGGGACTCGAACCTGAGAACTACAGATTACGAGCCTGGCGCGCTACCGACTGAGCCACCCCCCGCCCCAGAGACAGAGGGTAATTTAAATTATTACGATTATAGTAACACTGTCTCGCATGTAAAATAAAAGTGCCTTGGGCTATTTCGAGTAATATTATCATATAGTCGGGAATATGCAATAATCCATTACCACTCAAGCCGCAATGGTGACCGATTATCGGAATTTTTTGTACTTTAGTTTTCCTTATCATTGTTTGAGAAGTTGCTTCATTTGCATATCGGTTAATTATTTTTCACCACGCTATCATTAATTGGTCTTTTTTATCCTCATTAAATTGGTCTTTTTTTCTCTACGAAATAAAATGTCCTCTATCTTCAATGAATCTATAGATAAATCAAAAGTAATATAATAACTGCTTGCCACAGGATCTCTTGTGACCTCTCAGTTTAACACGCCATAGTACAGTCGCTCAAAAAAGTATCCGAACACTATGGTTGATTACAGAATTCAGAAAAAATATCTGGAGCGTGTGCAGCAACTGTACACGCTCCAGTTACCGTTCCACAGCAAACTGGAGCGTGTGCAGTTACTGAACACGCTCCAGTTTGCTGTGAACGGTAACTGCACACGTTCAATATTAATTGCATTATATATTCATACGCATTATATATATTGAAAAAATATCCGAACACTAGGTTGATTACAGAATTCAGAAAAAATATCTGGCAACGATTTTTTTAGAAAATAAGTGATCTGGCTACCTTCGTGTCACGTGACTCGAAGGTTGCCAGATCACTAATCTCTAAAAAAATCGTTGCCAGATATTTTTTCTGAATTCTGTAATCAACCATAGTGTTCGGATACTTTTTTGAGCGACTGTACATAGAAGGTCTGTGAGGATGGCAGGACCTCAGCAGAAAGACAACACAAGCATCCATGCCTTACACGGGGCTCGAACCCAGGTCCCTTGGATCAGTAGCCAAGCACGATGCGACTCTTTAAAAATTAGATATTGTTTTACTTTCTTCCATCTAAAAAATCTATAATTTCGGTATTTAGCATATTCTGCCTTGTAAATTCCCATGTTAATCATGATCATTAAAAATTTCGTATCAATAAGACAGACTAGAGATTAGGTGGGGCTTTGTCGGACTTAAAATGGCGCAGACAACTTCGGACTCGGTCATTTCTGAGTATCTTTAGTTCGAACTCATCTGCATTGTAATAACGATCCAAAACATCGAAACCAAGAGACTGATACTCGTAACATTTATGGGCTGACGCAATGAACTTTATACTTTCCCTTAATACTCTGTTCAGAGGAGTGCAAATAGTATGATGCGTGAGGACGGGGTGGCTCGTAATCTGCAGTTCCCAGGTTCGAGTCCCAGCTGGGTCACCGTTGAGATTTATCTCCGCAAAACTCACCGCCCTGCCCACTGTCAGTAGTGAACACCGATGGGCTTAGAATAGACCGCCGTCCGTCGGACTGAACGTTAAGCTGTGGTGCAGTGTGTGGGAGAGCCATACTCTGTGCACGTTAAACAACACACTGGATGACCTTGACGGGAGGCTACCATCTGTCTCCCAACAACTGTTCCAGTGAATCCCCCCCAACCTTTTCTGAGCCCTCGGGGTCCTTGTGACCTGGCCATTTAGCCCATGGTGTGAAAAAAGTGCCGGTCAGAGGTAAAACAACCCAACAACAACCGAATTGTGATGGTCACCGTAGATATTCTTATGGCAAAAAAAGCTCAGACAAGAATCACTCTAGTAATAACCAGGGGCTTAGCGAAGAGACTGCAGATGGGGGGGGGGGGAGGGGGGAGCGATAATTTTCCAACACATCGAATTTGCCAACTGAGATAATGAGTACTTTACATAAATTTAAATATCTATATTGCCCGAAGGTACCAAGGTTTTTGCTAAGTGGGGGAGGAAGGGTTACAATTTAACAAGAGAATTTCTAATTCCCGGTACACTGTTCCACTACTCGTGGATTTTGCCATGCTGTAGAAACAAAAGCATTGTATAGTTATTAAAATCTTTGCGAGAGTGACTTTTCCACAATGGCGAAAAGGAATTTCGATTGAGTCTTGTCTCAAGCGTGATGTCATCACACTCCTGTAATTTTAAGCCTGTGATGAATATTTTAACGAAGAGAGAATCCTACATTTGGTAACTCAAAAGCCAGCAGCAGTGCTAACACTTAAAAATTCACCTCTTTGGGACCCACGTCCAAATTCGGAGGCATTGCGAAGGGAATATGGTTGGGGGAGAACAGAAATTTTCAAACCTTGAAATCAAATTTTGCCAACTGAAAAGTTAGATACTTTACAATCAATTTCATCATGCCTCTATTAGAGACGTACACAGAATTTTCGTTCCGTGTAGAGAATTAGTTCTCAAACTTTTATGCTTCACGTACCCCCTGGAAATGAGTATGTAACTAGCGTACCCCATGTATAGATAGATAAAACTATAGTTATAGTATAACAATGGGAATGAAATAAAACATATATATCAGTGGTCCTCAACCTTTTATGCTTCACGTACCCCCTGGAAATGTGTATGTAACTGGCGTACCCCTTGTATAGATAGATAAAACTATATTTATAGTATAACAATGGGAATAAAATAAAACATATATATCAGTGGTTCTCAAACTTTTATGCTCTACGTACACCCTGGAAATGTGTATGTAACTGGCGTACCCCTTGTATAGATAGATAAAACTATAGTTATTTTATAACAATGGGAATAAAATAAAACATGTATATCAGTGGTTCTCAATCTTTTATGCTTCACGTACCGCCTGGAAATGTGTATGTAACTGGCGTACCATTTGTATAGATAGATAAAACCATAGTTGTAGAATAAAAATGGGAATAAAATAAAACCTATATATCAGTGGTTCTCAACCTTTTATGCTTCACGTACTCCATGGAAATGTGTATGTAACTGGCGTACCCCTTGCATAAATAGATAAAACTATAGTTATAGTACAACAATGGGAATAAAATATAACATATATATGAGTGGTTCTCAACATTTTATGCTTCACGTACTCACTGGAAATGTGTATGTAACTGGCGTACCCCTTGAATAGATAGATAAAACTGTAATTATAGAATAACAATGGGAATAAAATAAAACATATATATCAGTGGTTCTCAAACTTTTATGCTTCTCGTACCCCCTAGAAATATGTAGGTAAGTTTCTTATCCCTTGTATAGATAGATAAAACTATAAGTATAGTATAACAATGGGAATAAAATAAAACATATATATATCAGTGGTCCTCTACCCCCTGGAAACGTGTATGTAACTGGCGTACCCCTTGTATAGATAGATAAATCTATAGTTATAGTATAACAATGGGAATAAAATAAAACATGTATGTCAGTGGTTCTCAACCTTTTATGCTTCACGTACCCCCTGGAAATGTGTATGTAACTGGCGTACCCCTTGTATAGATAGATAAAACTATAGTTATAGTATAACAATGGGAATAAAATAAAACATATATATCAGTGGTTCTCAACCTTTTATGCTTTTCGTACCCCCTAGAAATTACCCCTTGTATAGATAGATAAACTATAGGTATAGTATAACAATGGGAATAAAATTAAACATATATATATATATCAGTGGTTCTCAACCTTTTATGCTTCACGTATCCCCTGGAAATGTGTATGTACCTGGCGTACCCCTTGTATAGATAGATAAAAGTATAGTTATAATATAGTAATGGGAATAAAATAAAACTTATGTGTCGTGGTTCTCAACCTTTTATGCTTCACGTACCCCCTGGAAATTTGTAACTGGCGTACCCCTTGTATAGATAGATAAATCTATAGTTATATTATAACAATGGGAATAAAATAAAACACATATATCAGTGGTTCTCAACCTTTTATGCTTCACGTACCCCTTGGAAATGTGTATGTAACTGACGTACCCCTTGTATAGATTGATAACACTATAATTGTAGTATAATAACTTTGTTACTAGATCTAGCGAACTTTGAGCCCTTGTATAGAGAGCTCTCACGGCATACCCAAAAAATTTTACTACGTACCCCACGTTGAGAACCCCTGGCATAGGGGATCTCGATTTCGTCACCTCGCCATGTATTCCCAATAAAAATCCCTGTTTTTACATCTCATCTGAATTTTGCCAAATCACTGCGAATTTTGCCAGTTCCCCAAGATTTTGCCCACTCTCCTTAATTTCAAAAAACAATTCTAGTTTTTATAACCTGCCTATGTTTTACTAAGTGAGTTGGAATTTTGCCAACTTCTTTAAATTTTGAGAACTCGCCATAATTTTACAGAAAAAAATCCAAATTTTTATATCTCACCTGAATTTTACCAAATCATTCCGAATTTTGTCAATTCCCCAAGATTTTGCCAACAGCCCAAGATTTGGCCACATTGTCTACATTTTGTCAACTCTCCTTAATTTCACAAAAACAATCCCAATTTCCATAACTCACCTGTATTTTAACCAGTGGCTGCGAATTTTGCCAACTGCCCTAGATTTTGCTAAGTTGTCCCGATTTTGCCAATTCGCCATAATATTACAGAAAAAAAAAATCCCAATTTTCACAACTCTCCTGGATTTTACAAAATCTGTTCGAATTTTGCCAACTCCGATTTACTCTGGGGAGAACCTCCCCCTAACCCCCCCCCCCCCCCCATAGCTTCGCCTCTGGTAATAACATTGACGTTGTGATGTATGAATTACAGTTGGCAAGAGTTCGAAAACTTAAAGAAACATCTGTAAACATTAGTCGAAAGTTTACGTATCCGTAACTGTCTTTAAAACCTTTAGATATCTGTAACATTGCTAAGAAAGCTTCACGAATAGATTTTTGTGATTTTTTACATTTCAACAAGGTACTTTTATTTGCAATTAAGCATAAAAATTATTTTATCTCTGTTTTTTTTAATTTGAAAATGAAAATTATGAGCTTATGAAAAAAAATGTATTTTAAAAAGAGTAATCAGTAGAATGTTTTAATCACTCTTAAAGTTAAGCTACTTCTCAGCCTATTCTGGTTGATACATATTAACCGATTGGTCTGTACCTCAAGATCGCCTCGTACTCGCTGCGCGCGAGTGAAGAGATGGTCTCGTGTCAATTTTCGTTTCAATGTTGTCAACGAAATTCGAGATTTTCTTCAGGATGTCGTTAGCAGTTTGCAATATCTTAAGAAAAAATTAATATACTTTTTAAAACCAATTGCTGCGTTACACCACATTCGCATGAAAAATATTTATACTAATGTGTTAATTTAATATTTTATTAGATTTCCGAATAATTTTTACACCTTCTATTACCCACCCACTACCTACATCCGACAAATTGTTATCGAAATGGAATCAACCAAAGGGTTTGTCGTAGAGATTGAGCCTGAGCCGCGGGATGGAGCCCGAAGTTATTGAGCCAGAGCCCCATTTCAGAAACAATTCTCTGCGATATCATAAGACATGTATATACAGAAATGCTGCATGTCGCCAGGACCAGATCCAGGAGGGGTGGGGATGGGGGTAACAGGAGCGACATGCCGCTACCTCCCCCTTTGAGAATGGTAGCAAGGGTAATTTCAGGCGAAAAATTATGAAATCTATGCGTATTTCGTGCATTTTTCAAGTTTTTTTATAATCACCTCTGAAATGGCGGAGGAAATTTTTTGCTGCAGTGGAAATACAGCCTCCCTCTCCAGTTTATTTTTCTTCGGACTCGAAAACATTTTGCTCCCCTCTTTTTTATTTTTTTCTGCATGTCGTTAATCTTTTATTTTATTCTTATGTCATTCATTTTAATTATTTTATGACAATACTAAAATGTTAATGCCATTTGGAAGGGAAAATGTTAGAAATACCAGTGAAAACTGAAAGTTTGTGGGTAATATTATTAGAAACGAAATGAGTCATTAATTTATTAAAGATAGAGAGTACGTAAAAAAATATCTAAAGCCACACGATGCTCATTTTTAATTACTAAAGACTGGTTAAAAGGTTGAAATTGTAATAAAAAAAATTTATTACAAGAAATATTTGAAATTTAAATTATTTTGAGCCAGAGCCCGGAGTCGTGTATGCTATTTTGAGCTCTGGCCCGGCTGGGCTTGAGCTCAACCCGACAAAGCCTGAGCACGAACTCATCTCTATCGTACAATGAATGAGTTTATTGAAACTCGTGGAATTTTGAGTCGTCACTGAAAATAAAATGATTTAAGCTACTGAAGCCGCCCTAGAAATATACGAAGTGGAAAGTGAGGGCATTTTCCATTTGTGCTGCTCAAACTTAGTGCAAGAAGTCTAAAAGTGGAGACACGAGCCTTGGAAATCAGCTTTGATCAGGACGGCCGATATCGATAGATCGCAACATTCTATGCCCCGCTACTGATCCATCGACATGCATTCGCAGGCTCTCGTGCGAAGTTTGGTTGTTCACAAGCACAGTGCAGCATCTGCAACGCATCGCTGGGGCGAGAGTGGCTCAGTCGATAGCGTGCAGGCTCGTAATCTGTAGTTCCTTGGTTCGAGTCCTAGCTGGGTCAGCGTTGAGGTTTATCTCCGCAAAATTCCCCGTCCTGCCCACGGTCAGTAGGGCACGGTCAGATGGGCTTGGAAACGCCGCCGTCCGTCGGATGGGACGTTAAGCACGTGGCCCCGTGTGCAGGAGAGTCATACCTGTGCACGCTAAAGAACATGCTGGATTGCCATGACGGGAAGCTACCATCTGTCTCCCAACAGCTGTTCCAGTAGGTCTCCTCCCCCAACCTTCTCTGGGTCTTCGGGTTCCATGTGACCTGGCCATTTAGTCCATGGTGTGCCAAAAAGTGCCGCTCAGAGGTAAAACAACCCAACAACCCAAAGCATCGGTAAGGTATCCAGCAGTTGCCAAAGTGGTCCACATGAACTGACTTTTAATAAGCAAACTGTCGTATCAAAGTCTGCAGGAAACTAATCCACAGAGCCGATGTTTCATAAAACGAATTGCCGTATTGAATGAAAAATGGATCTTTTTCAACAATCCGAACACCAAAAGACAGGGGCTTGCCTGTCTGTCTTTGGCAAGCCTACGCGTTTTGTCCCAAACAAACGCCCAAAAAACAACAATTAAATAATAGCCCATACCTAAAGACATATCCTTAATAATTGCCCATACCTGGAGACATACTCTTAAAATAACCCAAACCTGGAGACATACCCTTAATAATAGCACATACCTGGAGACATACCCTTAATAAGAGCCCATATCTGGAGACATACCCTTAATAATAGTCCATACCTAGAGGCATACCCTTAATAATAGCCCATACCTGGAAATGAGTTATTGAAATTCGTGGAATTTTGAGTCGTTACTGAAAAAAAAAAGGGAATTAAAGATACCGAAGCCACCCTAGAAATATACGTACCTGACTACTAAACTATCGGGCATGTTCCTGTGCATGTGTTTGTGTGTTGTATGAGAAACCAGGAAAAGCCCAATAGAAATTTTAGGTTATATCCATCCTTTGTGTAAGAGAGTAACTTCTTCCTTAAAAAAAAATAATAATAATTATAAAAAAGGGGAATAATTTCAAGGCAGAGAGCAGCGGGCGTTTTGAAAACTGCAAGCGTTCTGTTGGTTGCCCATGACAAGTGTAGGGCAAGCTTGGAAGAGGGCAAGAAGGTCATTAAAGAGGCGATCTTTAATTGCGAGAAAGAAAAGAGGAAATGGGGGAAGTTGAATCCCGAAACAAAGGAGCTGATGTATTGGAGTTAGAGTTGGGAGAATGTGTGGAAGGCAGAGCTCAGCTAAAGGGCGAAAGAGTTAAAAGGATGGCAGTCTGTAAGGTGCTGAGGCACGTGACCAACGTTTACAGGGCAAGGGCACAGTTAATTACCAAGAAGTGAAAAAATGTCTTAAAAAGTGAAAGAGTAAATCGTCGGCTGACGAACTATGTAATGCTTGAATCACGATGGTGATGATAATTCCATCTACGAAGTAGAATGAATTTTAGGAATAGTGAGTGTCAAAAACAGATCTAAAATAGTGCTTTGATGACACTTTACAAGTTTACAAGAGAACACAAGTTTAACAACAAGTTTAACAGTTTACAAGAGAAACTAGGAAATCGAAATCGAGTGATGAAGTGAAATGAACTCCATAAACAATCCCGTATTCACTGAAATAACATCTGCCACCTAGCCATGGTGGCCCACCTAGCTCAGCCCACTTAGCCATGATAAAATCCACACCTTCTATAACCTTACCTTGTTTATCCTTCAATCCCTGAATACCTGTTCGTTTTCTACCACACAAAACATTAACTATGTGGTACAGCTCTCTGCTGTTGTGCTGTCTAACTGCTTCCTAGCATTGTCAGCCAAGCCATCAAGCCAAAGATTCTTATCAGTAGCTAACTGATCCTTTACACGTTTATTAAGCTCTCTGCAATGCTTTCTATTAGGATTAGTAGGGTATTGATTAAGGACATTCCTGCAGTTCTTCATTTCTAAAATAAGCTCAAGTGCCTTATCACTCAAATTCTGCCTGTGTGGCATTTGTTACATCTACTAAAGAAATAAATTTAACCTAATAAAGTATTAAAGTATAAAAAATAGAGTGCTACTTGAAATGCAAGATAACAAAAAAATCGGGAAAAGTTGTGAAGTGTGAATGATTTTCTAAACTAGGGGTTCTCAACGTGGGGTACGCGGGAAAATTTCTTGGGTTACTCCGTGAGAACTCGCTAGATCTAGTAACAAAGTAAAAATAACCATTGATATACTATAACTATAAATTTATCTATCTATACAAGGGGTAAGCCAGTTACATACACATTTCCAGGCGGTACGTGAAGCATAACAGTTTGAGAACCACTGATATATATGTTTTATTTTATTCCCATTGTTATATTATAACTATAGTTTTATCTATCTACACATGGGGTAAGCCAGTTACATACACATTTCCAGGGGGTACATGAAGCATAAAAGGTTGAGAACCACTGATATATATATGTTTTATTTTATTCCCATTGTTATACTATAACTATGGGAATCTATCTATCTATACAAGGGGTACGCCAGTTACATACACATTTCCAAGGGGTACGTGAAGCATAAAAGGTTGAGAATCACTGATACACATGTTTTACTTTATTCCCATTGTTATACTATAACTATAGTTTTATCTATCTATACATGGGGTACGCCAGTTACATACACATTTTCAGGGAGTACGTGAAGCATACAAGGTTGAGAACCACTGATATATATGTTTTATTTTATTCCCATTGTTATACTATAACTATAGTTTTATCTATCTATACAAGGGGTACGTCAGTTACATACACATTTCCAGGGAGTACGTGAAGCATAAAAGGTTGAGAACCACTGATATATATGTTTTATTTTATTTCCATTGTTATACTATAACTATAGTTTTATCTATCTATACATGGGGTACGCCAGTTACATACACATTTCCAGGGGGTACATGAAGTAAAAAAGGTTGAGAACCACTGATATATATGTTTTATTTTATTCCCATTGTTATACTATAACTATAGTTTTATCTATCTATACATGGGTACGCCATTACATACACATTTCCAGGGGGTACATGAAGCATAAAAGGTTGAGGGCCACTGATATATATGTTTTATTTTATTCCCATTGTTATACTATAACTATAGTTTTATCTATCTATACAAGGGGTACGCCAGTTACATACACATTTCCAAGGGGTACGTGAAGCATAAAAGGTTGAGAACCACTGATATATATGTTTTATTTTATTCCCATTGTCATACTATAACTATAGTTTTATCTATCTATACAAGGGGTACGTCAGTTACATACACATTTCCAGGGAGTACGTGAAGCATAAAAGGTTGAGGACCACTGATATATATATTTTATTTTATTCCCATTGTTATACTATAATTATAGTTTTATCTATCTATACATGGGGTACGCCAGTTACATACACATTTCCAAGGGGTACGTGAAGCATAAAAGGTTGAGAACCACTGATATATGTGTTTTATTTTATTCCCATTGATATACTCTAACTATAGTTTTATCTATCTATACATGGGGTACGCCAGTTAGATACACATTTCCAGGGGGTACATGAAGCATAAAATGTTGAGAACCACTGACATATATGTTTTATTTTATTCCCATTGTTATAATATAACTATAGTTTTATCTATCTATACAAGGGGTACGTCAGTTACATACACATTTCCAGGGGGTACATGAAGCATAAAAGGTTGAGAACCACTGATATATATGTTTTATTTTATTCCCATTGTTATACTATAACTATAGTTTTATCTATCTATACATGGGGTACGCCAGTTACATACACATTTCCAAGGGGTACGTGAAGCATAAAAGGTTGAGAACCACTGATATATATGTTTTATTTTATTCCCATTGTCATACTATAACTATAGTTTTATCTATCTATACAAGGGGTACGTCAGTTACATACACATTTCCAGGGAGTACGTGAAGCATAAAAGGTTGAGGACGACTGATATATATATTTTATTTTATTCCCATTGTTATACTATAATTATAGTTTTATCTATCTATACATGGGGTACGCCAGTTACAAACACATTTCCAGGGAGTACGTGAAGCATAAATGGTTGAGGATCACTGATATAAATGTTTTATTTTATTCCAATTGTTATACTATAACTATAGTTAGTTCTATCTATACAATGGGTAGGTCAGTTACATACACATTTGCAGGGAGTACGTGAAGCATAAAAGGTTGAGGACCACTGATATATATGTTTTATTTTATTCCCATTGTTATACTATAACTATAGTTTTATCTATCTATACATGGGGTACGCCAGTTAGATACACATTTCCATTGGGTACATGAAGCATAAAATGTTGAGAACCACTGACATATATGTTTTATTTTATTCCCATTGTTATAATATAACTATAGTTTTATCTATCTATACAAGGGGTACGCCAGTTACATACACATTTCCAAGGGGTACGTGAAGCATAAAAGGTTGAGAACCACTGATATATATGTTTTATTTTATTCCAATTGTTATACTATAACTATAGTTTTATCTATCTATACATGGGGTACGCCAGTTACATACACATTTCTAGGGGGTACATGAAGCATAAAAGGTTGAGAACCACTGATATATATGTTTTGTTTTATTCCCATTGTTATAATATAACTATAGTTTTATCTATCTATAGAAGGGGTAGGTCAGTTACATACACATTTCCAGGGGGTACATCAAGCATAAAAGGTTGAGAACCACTGATATATATGTTTTATTTTATTCCCATTGTTATACTATAACTGTAGTTAGTTCTATCTATACAAGGGGTAGGTCAGTTACATACACATTTGCAGGGAGTACGTGAAGCATAAAAGGTTGAGGACCACTGATATATATGTTTTATTCTATTCCCATTGTTATACTATAACTATAGTTTTATCTATCTATACATGGGTACGCCATTACATACACATTTCCAGGGGGTACATGAAGCATAAAAGGTTGAGGGCCACTGATATATATGTTTTATTTTATTCCCATTGTTATACTATAACTATAGTTTTATCTATCTATACAAGGGGTACGCCAGTTACATACACATTTCCAAGGGGTACGTGAAGCATAAAAGGTTGAGAACCACTGATATATATGTTTTATTTTATTCCCGTTGTCATACTATAACTATAGTTTTATCTATCTATACAAGGGGTACGTCAGTTACATACACATTTCCAGGGAGTACGTGAAGCATAAAAGGTTGAGGACCACTGATATATATATTTTATTTTATTCCCATTGTTATACTATAATTATAGTTTTATCTATCTATACATGGGGTACGCCAGTTACATACACATTTCCAAGGGGTACGTGAAGCATAAAAGGTTGAGAACCACTGATATATGTGTTTTATTTTATTCCCATTGATATACTATAACTATAGTTTTATCTATCTATACATGGGGTACGCCAGTTACATACACATTTCCAGGGAGTACGTGAAGCATAAAAGGTTGAGGACCACTGATAAATATGTTTTACTTTATTCCCATTGTTATACTATAACTATAGTTAGTTCTATCTATACAAGGGGTAGGTCAGTTACAAACACATTTCCAGGGAGTACGTGAAGCATAAATGGTTGAGGATCACTGATATATATGTTTTATTTTATTCCAATTGTTATACTATAACTATAGTTAGTTCTATCTATACAAGGGGTAGGTCAGTTACATACACATTTGCAGGGAGTACGTGAAGCATAAAAGTTTGAGGACCACTGATATATATGTTTTATTTTATTCCCATTGTTATACTATAACTATAGTTTTATCTATCTATACATGGGGTACGCCAGTTAGATACACATTTCCAGGGGGTACCTGAAGCATAAAATGTTGAGAACCACTGACATATATGTTTCATTTTATTCCCATTGTTATAATATAACTATAGTTTTATCTATCTATACAAGGGGTACGTCAGTTACATACACATTTCCAGGGGGTACATGAAGCATAAAAGGTTGAGAACCACTGATATATATGTTTTATTTTATTCCCATTGTTATACTATAATTATAGTTTTATCTATCTATACATGGGGTACGCCAGTTACATACACATTTCCAAGGGGTACGTGAAGCATAAAAGGTTGAGAACCACTGATATATATGTTTTATTTTATTCCTATTGTCATACTATAACTATAGTTTTATCTATCTATACAAGGGGTACGTCAGTTACATACACATTTCCAGGGAGTACGTGAAGCATAAAAGGTTGAGGACCACTGATATATATGTTTTATTTTATTCCCATTGTTATACTATAACTATAGTTTTATCTATCTATACATGGGGTACGCCAGTTAGATACACATTTCCATTGGGTACATGAAGCATAAAATGTTGAGAACCACTGACATATATGTTTTATTTTATTCCCATTGTTATAATATAACTATAGTTTTATCTATCTATACAAGGGGTACGTCAGTTACATACACATTTCCAGGGGGTACATGAAGCATAAAAGGTTGAGAACCACTGATATATATGTTTTATTTTATTCCCATTGTTATACTATAACTATAATTTTATCTATCTATACATGGGGTACGTCAGTTACATACACATTTCCAGGGGGTACATGAAGCATAAAAGGTTGAGAAAAACTGATATATATGTTTTATTTTATTCCCATTGTTATACTATAACTATAGTTTTATCTATCTATACATGGGGTACGCCAGTTACATACACATTTCCAAGGGGTACGTGAAGCATAAAAGGTTGAGAACCACTGATATATATGTTTTATTTTATTCCAATTGTTATACTGTAACTATAGTTTTATCTATCTATACATGGGGTACGCCAGTTACATACACATTTCCAGGGGGTACATGAAGCATAAAAGGTTGAGAATCACTGATATATATGTTTTGTTTTATTCCCATTGTTATAATATAACTATAGTTTTATCTATCTATAGAAGGGGTAGGTCAGTTACATACACATTTCCAGGGGGTACATCAAGCATAAAAGGTTGAGAACCACTGATATATATGTTTTATTTTATTCCCATTGTTATACTATAACTATAGTTAGTTCTATCTATACAAGGGGTAGGTCAGTTACATACACATTTGCAGGGAGTACGTGAAGCATAAAAGGTTGAGGACCACTGATATATATGTTTTATTTTATTCCCATTGTTATACTATAACTATAGTTTTATCTATCTATACATGGGGTACGCCAGTTAGATACACATTTCCAGAGGGTACGTGAAGCATAAAAGGTTGAGAACCACTGATATATATGTTTTATTCTATTCCAATTGTTATACTGTAACTATAGTTTTATCTATCTATACAAGGGGTACGTCAGTTACATACACATTTCCAGGGGGTACATGAAGCATAAAAAGTTGAGAACCACTGATATAATGTTTTATTTTATTCCCATTGTTATACTATACCAATAGTTTTATCTATCTATGCAAGGGGTACGCCAGTTACATACGCATTTCCAAGGGGTACGTGAAGCATAAAAGTTTGAGAACCACTGATATATATGTTTTGTTTTATTCCCATTGTTATACTATAACTATAGTTTTATCTATCTATAGATGGGTACGCCAGTTACATACACATTTCCAGGGGGTACATGAAGCATAAAAGGTTGAGGGCCACTGATATATATGTTTTATTTTATTCCCATTGTTATACTATAACTATAGTTTTATCTATCTATACATGGGGTACGCCAGTTACATACACATTTCCAAGGGGTACGTGAAGCATAAAAGGTTGAGAACCACTGAGGTATATGTTTTACTTTATTCCCATTGTTATACTATAACTATAGTTTTATATATCTACACATGGGGTACTCCAGTTACATACACATTTCCAGGCTGTACATGAAGCATAAAAGGTTGAGAACCACTGATATATATGTTTTATTTTATTCCCATTGTTATACTATAACTATAGTTAGTTCTATCTATACAAGGGGTAGGTCAGTTACATACACATTTGCAGGGAGTACGTGAAGCATAATAGGTTGAGGACCACTGATATATATGTTTTATTTTATTCCCATTGTTATACTATAACTATAGTTTTATCTATCTATACATGGGATACGCCAGTTACATACACATTTCCAAGGGGTACGTGAAGCATAAAAGTTTGAGAACCACTGATGTATATGTTTTACTTTATTCCCATTGTTATACTATAACTATAGTTTTATCTATCTACACATGGGGTACGCCAGTTACATACACATTTCCAGGCTGTACATGAAGCATAAAAGGTTGAGAACCACTGATATATATGTTTTATTTTATTCCCATTGTTATACTATAACTATAGTTAGTTCTATCTATACAAGGGGTAGGTCAGTTACATACACATTTGCAGGGAGTACGTGAAGCATAATAGGTTGAGGACCACTGATATATATGTTTTATTTTATTCCCATTGTTATACTATAACTATAGTTTTATCTATCTATACATGGGGTACGCCAGTTAGATACACATTTCCAGGGGGTACATGAAGCATAAAATGTTGAGAACCACTGACATATATGTTGTATTTTATTCCCATTGTTATAATATAACTATAGTTTTATCTATCTATACAAGGGGTACGTCAGTTACATACACATTTCCAGGGGGTACATGAAGCATAAAAGGTTGAGAACCACTGATATATATGTTTTATTTTATTCCCATTGTTATACTATAACTATAGTTTTATCTATCTATACAAGGGGTACGCCAGTTACATACGCATTTCCAAGGGGTACGTGAAGCATAAAAGGTTGAGAACCACTGATATATATGTTTTATTTTATTCCCATTGTTATACAATAACTATAGTTTTATCTATCTATAGATGGGTACGCCAGTTACATACACATTTCCAGGGTGTACATGAAGCATAAAAGGTTGAGGGCCACTGATATATATGTTTTATTTTATTCCCATTGTTATACTATAACTATAGTTTTATCTATCTATACATGGGGTACGCCAGTTACATACACATTTCCAAGGGGTACGTGAAGCATAAAAGGTTGAGAACCACTGATATATATGTTTTACTTTATTCCCATTGTTATACTATAACTATAGTTTTATCTATCTACACCTGGGGTACGCCAGTTACATACACATTTCCAGGGGGTACATGAAGCATAAAAGGTTGAGAACCACTGATATATATATTTTATTTTATTCCCATTGTTATAATATAACTATAGTTTTATCTATCTATACATGGGTACGCCAGTTACATACACATTTCCAGGGGGTACATGAAGCATAAAAGTTTGAGAACCACTGATATATATGTTTTATTTTATTCCCATTGTTATAATATAACTATGGTTTTATCTATCTATACAAGGGGTACGTCAGTTACATACACATTTCCAGGGGGTACATCAAGCATAAAAGTTTGAGAACCACTGATATATATGTTACCGCTAAAGCTCGAAAGCCGTTAATGTGCACATTACCTAGCTAATCTGCAAATTAACTGATTTGCTCCGTTAAAGTGCGGAATCAAGAGTTTTCCGCATTTTACCTAGGTAATGTGCACATTAACGGCTTCCGTATCTTTAAAGTTCAAAAGTAAAAAGACTATTTCTAGCGTCCGAGAGTAGAGTTGAAACCAGGTCATCCCTCTGTCAACATGAATCAGTCGTCCGAATTATAAAAAACGCCCCCAAAATTAGCAGGCCAAGTGAGAACAAATCACTTTAGTGATTCATTCTCAAGAATGAATCACTTTACTGATTTGTTCTCACTTGGCCTCCGCTCATCTGGGGCGTTTTTTATAATGCGGACGACTTAATCACGTGACACGAAGATTCATATTCAAGAGATTCACCACTTTACGGATTCGTTCTTACTTGATCTTCGCACATTAGGGCAATTTCAAATGCCATTTTAGTAATCCCTGTTGTAACAAATGATTTTATTGCGTCTATATAAATAACATTTTGTATGCTGTATAATTCAGTCAGATTGTTTATTTTACACTTTAATTGTCTATCATTAGCTATTTCATAGAATACCTAGTTATTTCATAGAATAACTAGTTAAAGTGTGGAATTATTAATTTATTACACGCTTTAACTGATTTGATCAGTTATTTCATGAAATAACTAGGTATTCTATGAAATAACTGAATTATACACTTTAGCGGTAACATATCAACTAATTTGTTGATTGTTTGATTGTATAAACTTGATTCTTTAGATATCGAAAAATAAATAAATAACATTATGTTAATTTAAGCGTACAGAAACGTTGCTGTTGTTCTAGCAAAGATCTTATTTTCACTTTAACGAGTGCCTAGTAGGTAATGTGCAGATTATCTAGGTAATTTGCAGATTACCTAGGTAATTTGAGAAATGAAACAATTTTCCACACTTTAACGGATCACCCTAGTTAATCTGCAGATTAGCTAGGTAATGTGCACATTAACTGATTTCTGCACTTTAGCGGTAACATACATATGTTTTATTTCATTCCCATTGTTATACTATAACTATAGTTTTATCTATCTATACAAGGGGTACGTCAGTTACATACACATTTCCAGGGAGTACGTGAAGCATAAAAGGTTGAGGACCACTGATATATATGTTTTACTTTATTCCCATTGTTATACTATAACTATAGTTTGATCTATCTATACATGGAGTACGCCAGTTACATACACATTTCCAGGGGGTACGTGAAGCATAAAAGGTTGAGAACCACTGGTATTTAAATAATAATGGAAAAAAGAAATGAATATTCTTCTCTGTGGGGTATTAAACTGACACACTCTTGTCCGACCTCTGATGCAAGCAGACGCTTCCAATAGAGGATTTGTGGACATTGTGAGACAGACAGAGTTGATTTGTGAGACAGACAGAGATGATTTGTGAGACAGACAGAGATGATTTGTGAGGCAGACATAGATGATTTGTGAGGCAGACAGAGATGATTTGTGAGACAGACAGAGATGATTTGTGAGGCAGACAGAGATGAATTGTGAGGCAGACAGAGATGATTTGTGAGACAGACAGAGATGATTTGTGAGGCAGACAGAGATGATTTGTGAGACAGACAGAGATGATTTTTGAGGCAGACAAAGATGATTTGTGAAGCAGAGATGATTTGTGAGGCAGAGATGATTTGTGAGACAGACAGAGATGATTTGAGAGGCAGACAGAAATGATTTGTGAGACAGACAGAGATGATTTGTGAGGCAGACAGAGATGATTTGTGAGACAGACAGAGATGATTTGTGAGACAGACAGAGATGATTTGTGAGGCAGACAGAGATGATTTGTGAGACAGACAGAGATGATTTGTGAGGCAGAGATGATTTGTGAGGCAGACAGAGATGATCTGTGAGGCAGGCGAGATCTCAACGGAAAGCCAACATCAATGCCTAAGGAAGATTTCATTTATATTTCATCTTTTGAGATATTCAGTTGACATGTTCGTCATGGAATGTGTTCTAGATCTTCGTTTCAATCGAACATTCTGTCTGAAACATGCTGGTATAAAATACACATATTGTATATTTAAATATTATATATAATAATATCAGTTTAATTTTGATTCAGCCTTGCGAATTTATCATTTATTGCGTACTTGAACTTTTGAATATAGTTGTTATTAAATTTACAAGTGTTTCTTTTTTTGACATTTGGACCTGTAATGCGCATTTCTGTTACTGAGTTTGTGCATTTGATGAGTTGTGTTGTAATGTGCATTTCTGTTACTGAGTTATACAAATATCCAGCTTAAATGCGTAACACTATCTACGGTTGTTTATGCCCTCTAGCGTCAAAAAATCATCGATAAATGGACACGTCTTCTGTAGAAGAATTGAATTGGAGCAGGTCAAATGTAGCGACAGGGTCTCGGACTAAAGAATTCTTCAAGAATTGGAGTAATTCTTTGATTTTTTTTTAGTTCGTAGTTGAAACAGGTGCCTGATTTCAGGGCCTCTCACAGATTCGGAGAGGCCCAGGTCACTTTCAACTTCGCCTTTTAAATTTTTCGAATAGAAAGAAACAGCTGAAGTCCTTCCTTCTCCCCATCCATATGTTGTCCTTTAATCTCTCTTTTAAAATGAAATGGAGTCTGTGCTATACACTCCATTTCCCACATGTAAGTTTGTTGTATCAAGTGCAACCAATTATGCCTTCGGTGCGCGACTTCCATCCAACTGAAGTTTCTTTGTATTTAGTTGACGTTTTCATTTCCGGAAGCCACGTCATGATCATTTCAACGTCTGATAGATAGTAGGTCACGACAGAGGACATCTTGGCCATCACCTCTGTTGTGCCAGGATGTAAGCAGCTGTTAAGAAGCCTCAGCAATTCCCTTCAGATGGAACTAATCCGTTTAATATTTCGCTAAAGCATCCATGTAACATGTACCCAACGGCTTCACGACCAGCATGGATATGAGAGTAGCAAACATAAAGTTTTTTCTTTCTTCCCGAATATATTTATTCGCATTTCTAAATACCATAGTACAGTTAGAATAAACTCGATTACATAGATAACGAAAACGGAACTGAGACGTAATCGTAAAACTGAAATTTTATTTACTGCATAATTATTTCGGAAACATTTTTATGCAATAATTATTTATACAGCGTGATTTTTTCAATAGGGTAAGCAAATACTCAAAGCAGTGATAACACAGAAACCGAAACGACTGGTGTTTCTGAATGTTTCAATTCTGGTATTTCCACTTTTTTAAAGCAAATATTCTTTTGATTTAATGCGATATAACCAACGTTGGATATAACATCATGATCGTCATGATTCCTCTGAATTCGACCGTTTGGGTATAACCGTTGATCATGAAGTTGAATTAAGTTGTAATCGTTATGAACGCTCAATTATCCATGACTCAAATATGACATACTCATGATGATATCCAGGATAAAGTGTGTTATTTTAATGCATCTCTCGCAAAATAAGTGAAACAAAATCCCTAAAAATAAGCAATAGTTAAAGTTATTTTTTCATTATATACGTATATAATACATATGTAAGATCACTTGACACCATTAAATTTTATACTAATTAATAATATACAGTTGAATTCTTTCAACATTCCATGTAACCTTAAATTATGTGGTTGCAGAAAATTCTCGAAAGTGGTTGGGCTCCAAAAATCCCGTGGTTTGCTGTAAATGCCACCGATCCAGTTTGGCAGCACCTCGAGTTCTCTCATTTCGCGAAGTACCATTTTTGCATACTTTTAATCAATGCTAAACTCATAGATATACTAAAGGGAAACTAGATGGTACACATCCAGCAATTTTCTCCTGCAGCTTGGGAACAAAATTTTAATTATCACGAGACCAGTTCGCAACAAAAATGGCAATCTGACCCTGTGACTTAACATTTAACCTTTGTAAAAAATACTTAAAAGAAGCATTATTTAGTTTTTACTTTTTAAAATTATTTACATTAATTTATTTAAAAAAACTAAATAATTAAAATTATTTAGTTTTTTTTTAAATTAGCATTATTTAGTTTTTACATACCTTATTATAATTACATTATTTATAAGAATATTAGTAGCCTAAAGTGAAAGCACGTTATTTTTTTAAATTAACTTCTCTGCAATTCGGCAAAACAGCTGTTCTATTCCCGTCATATTTTTTTCCAACTATGATTTCTACATTTCGTAATGTACAAATAACAATCCAAACGATATTAATAATTGTGCTTATAGAACTTCTCCTTAGGGAGAGTCAGTAAACAAATGATTGCCTAAACCTCCAACCATGTTCATAAAGATACAAAAAAGGTGTTAAAACTAAGAGTAGAACATTCAAAGCTCGTTTCAGTTCAAACTATTTCTACAGCATTATTTTATTAAGAATGTTTTGTATATGTTGATAGAGATAGTCAACAGTAATTATCATGCAATAAATTTCAGTTAATAAAAAAATGATATACCAGGAATCACTATAAAAACTGATTTAGGGCTGATGAAATAATAAGCTAAAAAAATTGGTTTTTGCCAGTGGGATTCGAACCCACATCTCCAGGAAACATGCCTGTTATGCTACCACTACACCACCAATGGCTAACCTTTTCTCAATCCCACTAATGGTTTTCAGCTTATTATTTCATGAGTTCCATGTCTGCAGAACATATCCTGTGATTCTTTACAACTGATTTAGGGTTTCATTTAGAGTCAAGTTAACAATATTATTTCATGATCCTCTAAATTTGATTGACTGATTTAGACATGAGTTTGGGCTCAATTTTTTGACCCCAGACTCAAAGCATTTTGACAATTGTTAAGCCTGAGCCCAATACGAGCAAAAACATTTCTGATATCATATATATAAATAGATTGTGAGTGATTGATGGCTGACTGACGGACTGGCAAGGGATCACACTAATTCTAACTATCATACAGAAATAGTAGAACTCTGAAAAATTGCACCTGGGGGTAATCCGGGTCGTAAATCTCGGAAAATATCCGAAATTCGACTTCCGACTTTATGGTCAAATGGAGGTCACGTAGAAGTCAAACCTTGATCTACGAGTGCTAGGAACGTGAAAATTGGTGTCTGGGGTATTTTGGGTTGTAGATATAGGAAACGTTACAGAATTTGGGATCTAAAGGGCCCTAAGAGGTCAAAAATCAAATTTAGATTTACCGTTACTAGAGGGCTAACAATTGGTTCCTGAAGGTATTTTCAGCCATAGATCTCAGAAATTATGTAAACTTTTGGATGCAATGGGTCCTTTGAGATCAAAGGTTAACTTTTGATATATACATTGCCAGAGGCAGTAAAACCCATAAATAAAAGGAATTTTCAGATCTGGAGTCGCATTCAAAGTCAAATAGGGGTCGTAGTGGTAGTCTAGAAATCAAGAGCTGTCGAAGACACCTCTTGATTTTTAGTCAGACATATATACAAAAAATCCATGTCGCCAATCATTCAATTATTTATATATTATTAATTTTAATCATTTTTATGGAAACAAATTAAAGTCTTAATGGTATTTGGAATGAAAAATATTCGAAATATCAGTAGCAGAAAAGGAAAGTTCGTGGAGTAAAGAACATAAATGCAAAGAGTCATTCATGTATTTCAAAGAATACAAATGAATAATAAAAAGCTTTTTGTGCTTATTTTTAATTACAGACCGATTGAAAGGCTGAAATTATAACAAAGAATATTTTATATTTTTACTTCTTCTTTCACAGTTACACCAAATACTTTGATGGTAATAACCCATGCTTTATACTTCTGAGGATTTTACAAACTGTGTACTTAAAAACAATACTCTTGAGGAATTTAACAGTGCTTTGAAAGCTGTTCTAAATTGTGTCATTAGATGAATAAAGCTAAATTATGCAATTTTTCTATTCTGATGTGCTTTTCATTCTGCTAAGTTATTGTGATTGAAATTATATGAATATTAAAATTATTGAACATTCAACTGATATTGTGGAGTATTACATATGTTTTAGAACCAGCATTGGTTTCATACTTTTCCCTAGTCTCAGAGCGAGCTAAAACTCTGAACCATACAGATTCACTTTTCTAGCAGAATATTCAGAGATAATCCGAATTCAAGCTATTCCTGCAGGATTATTTTCTAGAGAATTTTTTGTATATGTAATTCATCATCATCCTCATCCTCAAGCAGCCATGGGATATGGAGGCCCAACCAGACCGTGCAATTTAATTCTACATTTGCTACATCTGACCACTGCACACTAATTCTAACAAGGTCCTGTTTGACATTGTCTGCCCACCGCATCCTAGGTCTCCCCTTCTTTCTCAGGCCTTTAGGCACACTGTTCATAACCCTATTCGCCAATCTATAATTATTCATACGGGCAACATGGCCAAACCAACGGAGTCTCTCTCTGCACAATATGCTGCTTAAAGGAGGCTGCAAACTCCTTTGCCTAACCTCATCATTAGTTACAAAGTTGAACCACCTAATGCCCAAGATACTGCGTAAGCATCTGGAATCAAAAGCATCTAATTTCCTGTTATCTTGTTTACAAAGTGCCCAAGTTTCACTACCATAACTAACCCTAGAAAGAACCAAACTATTATAAGTCTAATTTTAGTCTTTAGGTGTATACGCCTATTTCTCCACACTCTCCATAGATTCTTAAAGTCCCGGCAGCAATCCCTATTCATCTGTTAATCTCATGCCGCACATCACCATTATCTGTTACATAGCTCCCAAGGTAATAAAACTGTGACACCTGCTCAAGACTGCAACCATTCAGATTAACTGAATCCCAGCCTGCCTGACCAATTTTCATCACTTTAGTTTTCTCTCTGTTTATAACCAAACCTATTCTACTACCAGTCTCATCAACAGCTCGAATGAAAGAGTTCATCTCATCAACATCATTTACCAAAAGGGCTAAATCATCAGAATAATCTAAATCAGAAATTTTTGTATGTCCAGACCATTTAAGGCCAAAATCTTTCCCTTGAAATAAATTTCGCATAACATAGTCAATAACCAAACTAAAGAGAAAAGGAGACAAAATGCACCCTTGTCGAACATCAGAAGTAATGCTGAACCAATTGCTATAAGCCTTACCAACTCTCACACATGACTCGGTGTTATGATACAGAGCTTTCATTATGCTAACTAACATGTCTGGTATGCCATACGATATCACAATCAACAGAGTCGAAAGTCTTTTTGAAATCAAGAAAGCTAGCAACCAAAGGTTTTTGAAACTCTAAACATTTCTCAAGAATCTGCCTAAGTGAAAATATCTGAACCACACATCCTTACCACTTCTGAATCCACATCTAAAGAATCTGCCTAACTGTAAATATCTGATCTACACATCCTTACCAGTTCTGAATCCACATTATTCATCATGTAATTGCCTGTCAACCAGATTCTTAATTCTATTAAGCACAATCATGCAAATAACTTTACCTAGAACAGAAAGTAGGTTGATACCCTTATAGTTATCACAAGAACTGCGATCACCTTTTTTGAAAATGGGAATAATAATAGCTCTGGTAAAAACCGTAGGAACCATGCCTTTATCATAAAAGATATTAAAAATTTCAGTCATCCAAGTGGTAACAGAGACATTTCCATCTCTAAGCATTTCCGTTATAATTTCAGCTACACCTGGGGATTTATGAAGTTTAAGTTTAGAAATAGCCAAAATAACTTCAGATTGTGTTATAGGGCCAACATTAAAGCCCCCATTGCATCTATCATCATTACAAACAATGGGAGTAGAACTAACCACATTGTTTAGAACATCACTGAAATGCTCAGCCCACCTAGCCATCACAGAATCCTCACCTTCTATAACCTTACCTTGTTTATCCTTCAATCCTTGTATACCTGTCCGTTTTCTACCACACAAAACATTAACTATCTGGTACAGCTCTCTGCTGTTTTGCTGTCTAACTGCTTCCTCGGCATTATCAGCCAAGCTATCGAGCCAAAGATTCTTATCAACAGCTATAACTGATCCTTTACACGTTTATTAAGCTCTCTGTAATGCTTTCTATTAGGACTAGTAAGGTATTGATTAAGGACATTCCTGCAGTTCTTTCTTTGTAAAATAAGCTTAAATGCCTTATCAGAAACAGTAGAAGAAGAATTCTTCCACTGTTTCTTTTTTCCTAAAAGAATACTCTTAGTTTCAAGAAAAGCCTGTTCAAAACGGTCCCATTCTTCCTTAACATCAGTGGTAAGTAAACCATGACTGTCATAATGACTAAATAACCTATCATGGTAAGCTTTAGCTATAACGGGTCTTTCAGAGCTGCAGTATTAAATATAAATTTTTTAACCCTAACATAACACTTTTTAAGTTTAACTTGCAAGACACTTTTAGCAATGTAATGGTCAGATCCAATTTCAGCTCCCCTATATGCCCTGGTATTTCTAACAGAACTAGCCCATTTGCTGTTAATTAATATATAATCAATCATATTTCTATGCAGCTCATCAGGTGAAACCCATGTGTATTTATGTATGTCGCGGTGTTTGTAATATGTGTTAGTTATTCTGAAGCCATTGAGTTTACTTACTTGTAGGAGACGTGGCCCATTGCAGCTACCAATACCAAAAGGGCCAATTACTCCTCCCCAAAGGTCAGAGTCAGTACCAACTTTGGCATTGAAGTCACCAAGAACAAGGGTAATATCTCCTTTCTTGACAGAATTCAAAATATCCTGAAGTTGTCCGTAAAACTTATCCTTCTCATCCTCATCGGCATCCTCAGTCTGGGCATAACAGCAGATAACATTCAGGTCTTTAACGCTTGTCCGAAATTTTGCTGTAAGAAACCTTTCATTAATGCACTCCTATCCTAGAATAGCATCACTAGCGTGTCTGCTGAGAAGCAGACCCACGCCTTGGTGATGTTTATTATCGTTCCTCCCTGAAAAGGGAAATTTAAGATTATTTTTAAAGATCTGACCTTTGTCTGTCCATCTGGTCTCTTGCAAGCCGAGAATATATAAATTATAATGGTGGAATTCTTGTGTGAGGACATCAAGAGAAAAAGCTCTGTGCAGAGTCCTCACATTCCACCTAACTATGGAGAGAAAATGGTTAGTGGGATGTTTAAAGAAACTATGTTTATTAAGAGAGTAAATGGTGACAATATCAAACAGCCCCCTAATCGCAAACATGGGGCAAAGACCCGTTCCCCTACCAATAAAGGCTGAAGCTATCTACACTGGAAGACTTCCTCCAATGTAGAATTTGACGATGCCAATAGAAGCAAAGAGTTCAAGTGCCTGCGATGACTTCTGCTCAGGATTATCCACCAGCTGATAAATATATCCTGTGAATCTATTCACTTGGGACTGTCAACCCACAAACAAACAGAAACCACAGCGGAAGATTTTTCCTCCCCAAAAGCCCACCAGTGCATCAAAATCAGGATTTATAATCAAGCTCAGAGCCAAAATTCTGTTCAGGTTGGTATATATGGTGAGCACCAAGACCCTGTGTGGGTGACCACTCCTTAGCAGGGTAGAAAAAAAAGAAAAGTAGCCACAGTTGTCCAGATTACTGATCTGGACAACTGTGGCTACTTTTACTGTGGCAGTGTGTTCTTTACAATGCACTGTGGCCACATTAATCTGGCAGTTCTCCCCTTCCATTCCCTTCCACAAAAGAGTATCGCTTTTGAAAAGTACTAACGGCCTGTACCACATGAAGGCGGGATCGGACATTAGGTGCTAGGCCTGGATAGTTCTGTGCATCATCACAAGGGATTGGTGCATAGCTCTCCTTCCAGTGACTACCTAGCTACCATTTACAGACTAAAATGCTGCCCCGGGTGAGGATCAATACTAATTATTAGAGATAGTAAATAGTAATTATCATGAAATGGAATTCTGTTGACAATAAAAATATTGTATGTTAATGAAACTTTATGGTAACATATGGATGTTATGAAAATAGTAATTTAGGTTAATGAGTCGTGTTATGTATTATAATGTATGTCATATTATATAATATGTATATAATATTATCTATATGTCATATTACCGTCCCGTGGCCGAGTGGTTAGCGCGCTTGGTCAGTGATCTTAGGGGAGCTGGGTTCGAGCCCCGGGTAAGGCATGGATGTATGTGTTGGTTTTCTGTTGAGGTCCTGCCATCCTCTCAGATCTTCTACTATGGCATATAAACTGACAGGCTCCTGTCAGACCTCTGTGGCAAGCAGCTGCTTGAGGGGGTATTTATTTTATATGTCATATTATTGTTAAAGTATCATTAGTACTATTTTCTTTTCTTTTCACTTACTAGGGACATACCAGGTCCCTCTTATCATCCCTTTTCTCAATGCCAGTTAAGTGAGATCTCAAATCTTGAAACTTCAGAGTATAAGTTGGGGTACTTTGATGATGATAACTCCATGCTCTATAGTTTTGGGGTTCATTCAATAATATTGAAGAATTTAAAATATTTTTAAAGATGCTCTAAATTGTGTTACTACATAAATAGAGCTAAATTAATGAAGTTTTTCTATTGTTATGTGTTTTTGATAGAGCGTGTTCTTTAACGTGAACAGAATGCAGGATGCACAACTTAACATCTCACCCTCAGACTGTGTGTTTCTAAGATTTATTTTGTTCCAAAATTTTGCTTTTAAAGCAATAATTTTTAAATAGTATATGGTTTACAAGTACGCTACAGATACTTGGTATTTACCTATAAAAAAATTAAGTGTTGTGTTGCTTACCTCTGAGCGGTAGTTTTTGCACATGATTAACTAAATGTGCAGGTCACAAGGACTCTAAGAAGGATACCTACTGGACAGCTGTTAGGAGACAGATGGAAGCCTCTGCCATCCAGTGTGTTCTTTACATGCACAGGGTTGGGTTCTCCCACACATGGGGACCACAGCTCATCATCTCGTCGCACAGACAGTGACTGATCAAACCCATCCAATTACTAGCATGCCTCCATTAGAATTTTGCCATCCCAAGCTTGCAAGGTTTATACTATTGGGCTTGCCCTAGTCTTTAGGTTTGAACTAGAAAAATAATGGAAGTGACAATCTAATTTATAAGCTCAAGATATAGGATAAATTAATACTACATTTTGAGAAGTTTCGTAATTATTCTCTCTGCCGGATTATTGAACTTTTTTATTTGAACATTTCAGATTAAGTGTAATTTAACCAACCTGTAGCTCTTAATATTTCGGCGATTTCGATTAACATTTAAAATAAGACATTAATGGAAGGATTGTGTTGTTGCAATCAGGACCAGATGTAAAGGATGGGAGTGAAGCTCCCCCCTTTCAGAATGCTAGTTATGGTAATAAAGGCAAAAAATTATTAAACTTATTTATATTTCATGCATTTTTCAAGAAAATTCTTAAAGACACGTAAAATTGGGGGGGGGGGGGGGTAAATGTTGTAATGTATTGGAAATCCACTTTTTTCCTGTTCGATTGTATTTTTGCCCTCTCGATGTTTTTCTAAATCCGGGACTGATTGCAATGAAATGAATGGCGGAAGAATCAGTCAAGATTTTAAGTTGTCGTTTAGTAGTAGTGATTGCAAATTTTAAGGTGACTTTGCCGTTAAGGAAGACATTAAAATATTTAAGTAACTGAAGATAGCGCAATTTTGTTTCAAAGATCATAAAGTAATTGGTGGACATTTTGCTTTTCATTGCTATCACATGAATATTCGAGAACATGGCAAACTAATTGCTTTAGTACGTAGTTATCTAAGTCGGTTTAATACGATGAACAGCTATCTATAGAGAATTTATACTAATACGATCGGAAATTTAAAATAAATGCCCTGTTTATAAAATTAATGTTAAAGACTACATGACAGGACCCAAATGAATTGAAAAATGTTGGTAACGCATGTTATACCAATAAGACAGCTGAACTCACGAATGTTTCATTAGGAACAGTTTCCAAGGTCATGTCTACATGGAAATCTAAAGGAAAGATATCTGCCAAAGTGGTTAAAAGGGCATACTCCAGAATCGAAATGTTCTAGCATTAGTGTGATATGCAAAGCAAAACAGGCGAGCTACTGCTGATCAGTTGGGTTGGTTACTTCTGAGCGGCACTTTTTTGCACACCATGGGCTAAATGATCAGGTGACATGCACCCCGAAGACTCAGAGAAGGTTGGGGGAGAGGACCCACTGGAACAGCTGTTGGGAGACAGATGGAAGTCTCCCGTCAAGGCCGTCCAACGTGTTCTTTAACGTGCACAGGGTATGGCTCTCCCGCACATGGGGCCACGGCTTAACGTCCCATCCGACGGACGGCGGCCTTTCCAAGCCCATCCGTGTTCCCTACTGACCGTGGGCAAGGTGGGGAATTTTGCGGAGATAAATCTCAACGCTGACCCAACTGGGAACTACAGATTAGGAGCTTGGCGCGCTACCGACTGAGCCACCCCCGCCCCAATGGAGAATATGTATTATTTAGAAAAATATAGGGAAGGAGCATGGTAAATAAATTTTAACTGGAAAAGATCACAATCCCTTTTCTCCCAAACTTTTTACTAAAACTAATTCATTTGGAGAATAGCTAAAAAATACATATACATTAGGTAACATCGCTCTGCTTTAATTCATTTCAGTATCAGGTTGTCGGTTCCATAGGACCATTTCCCTGTAAAAATGCTAACTAGAATGGAGACGGAAAATTTTTTTACACATATACTGTATATTTTGTAAGAAATTTTCTAGATCTCTAACACAGAGGAAAAATTTTTATACCTGGTTTTTCCACTCGATCTCGGTCCTTTTTAGGCAGATCCTGACCTAGTATCGGGAATAATCTCAATCCGCCACCCCCTACATCCACACCCTTCCTGCGCTAGCTATAAAGAGCCCCAATATTTTTGTTTTTCACACGCGACGTCACCGATTGAAACCAAGCTAAGCGTATTATTTTCTTATTAAATACGCTACCTAAGTTCACAAAATGATTATATATGGAGACTTATGTAAATTAAGTGTTTGGGAGTTTTAGAGTGAATAAATTGAGCATATAATAACTTCAGAATATGCTTTATTAAAGTGGAATACATGCTGAAATTTATACATATATAATACATTATGCCTATGAACAATGGACTATTTGACACTTCTCATTATTCTTCGGCAATGTTGAGATTTGATTTCTTGCAATGCTTGATCTAATACTTCACTCATGTGGATTAAATTGACAGGATCAGTTTGAAGAACAATGTTGGACTTCTGGCCTCGGTTTTCCAACTCGAGGCTAAGTAGTAGAAGAGGATTAACAGGACGCCTTAAACACCGGCTTGCAATCTGTAATTTAAAAATTTTACATGAAATGCTGAAGATAGCACAAAAAGATACATTACTGTTAGTTTATAGAAACTAGTTGTGTCACTATCTATTGTAAAATTAAATTTTGATCTATCCTAATATACCGTGTCTCAGAAATCCCAGACAAACTTCCCACAGCAGTATTCTTGGCCAAAAATGAATCCTGATATTTTTCCATACAGGCTATAAAGAGCAAAATGGTTTCAAAGTTAATTGATATCATTTCCGAGTGCCGAAAATATGTACTTGTATAACGGAAAATTCAACCAGAATGTGTTTGACTAACGTACACGAAATTATGCACATGTGCAGGTGCGCTAGCATGGGAGGGGCGCAATAACATTATTCGTAAATAATAAATATGATTAAGAATTTTACCCCTCCCTAGAGGAAAAAAAAACAAACTACAGCAGCACCACATTCATTAATTTTAAAATATTCATAAATATTTTAATAAAATTATAATGAATAAATTATATAATTTTGCTCTCCACAGCTGTCTGTCCTGAGCTACAGCTACTACATTTGGCCACTGTAGGCCAATTCTAGCAAGGCCCTGTTTGACATTGTCTGCCCAACGCCTCCTAGGTCTCCCCCTTTTCCTGAAGCCTTTGGGAACACTGCTCATAATCCTATTGGACACTCTATAGCTATGCATATGGACATGACCAAACCAACAGTCTTTCTAATGCTGCTCAAAGGAGGTTGCTGACTCTTTCTTCTAACCTCATCATTACTTACAAAGTCAAACCACATAATACCCAAGATACTGCGTAAGCACCTAGAATCAAAGGCATCAAGTTTCCTGTTATCTTGTTTACAAAGTGTCAAGTTTCACTTCCATAACTACCCTAGAAAGAACCATACTATTATAATCTAATTTTAGTCTTTAGGTGTATACGCCTATTTCTCCACACTCCGCATAGATTCTTAAAAGTCCCGGCAGCAATCCCTGTTCATCTCATGCCGCACATCACCAGTATCTGTTATAGTTCCCAATATAATCAAAAGTGAGACACTTTCTCAAGAGTGCAGCCATTCAAAGCAGCTTAAGCACTATCTGCCTGACCAATTTTCACCACTTTAGTTTTCTCTCTGTTTATAACCAAATCTACTCTACTACCAGTCTCATCAACAGCTCGAATGAAAGAGTTCACTCATCAACATCATTAGCCAACAGGGCCAAATCATCTGCATAATCTAAATCAGAAATTTAGAAATCTCTAGACCATTTAAGGCCAAAAACTTTCCCTTGCAAAGAATTTCGCATAACATAATCAATAACCAAACTAACGAGAAAAGGAAACAAAATTCACTCTTGTCTAACTCCACTAGCAATGCTAAACCAATCGCTGAAAGACGTACCAACTCTCAATACACGACTCAGTGTTATTATAGAGAGCTTTCATTACATTAAGTTATCTGGTATTCCACATGATCTAACAATCAACCACAATTATGTTGATCAACAGAATTAAAAGCCTTTTTGAAATCTAGAAGCTAAGTAACCACAGGTTTCTGAAATTCTAAACATTTCTCAAGAATCTACCTAAGTAAAAATACCCTGGTTTTCATAAATTAAGGAAAATCCCTATGTTAAGTCAATGGGAAGCTAATGTCAAAGCTCTGTAACTTCTAAAATAAGTTTTTTGTTTTGAAAAATGTGATTGCAGATAAAGTTCTCAATCAAATAAATCAATATCTCGATTTTCAACAATATTCGTTCAGTATTTAATGAGTTATGGAAGTTGGAACATTTAACAATAGCAATGCCAGTCTTACGAAACTTACAAAACTGACGAATAGTGAAAGAATTCTCACACAAAGTTCTAAAATACAAACTTATTTTAGTAAACATTTTGATACAATACTTATTACTAAGTTTTAATCTTATTACTAAGTTTTAATTAACTTCTGAAGTCAATTTTTGTGGCTGGCATTGCTATCGCTAAATATTCAAACTTCCATAACTCATTAAATACAAGAATATTGTTGAAAATCGAGTTATTGATTTATTTGATTGAGATCTTTATCTGCAATCACATTTTTCAAAACAAAAAAATCTTATTTTAGAAGTTATAGAGCTTTGACGTTAGCTTCCCATTGACTTAACATAGCGATTTTCCTTGATTTATGGAAACCAGTGTATTTGATCAAAACATACCTTACCACTTCACACTGTTTAGAACATATCTGAAATGCTGTCCAGCTAGCCATCACAAGATCCTCACCTTCAATCACCTTATCATGTTTATCTCTCAATCCCTGTATACCTGTGTTTCTTCCCGTACAAAACACTATCTAGTATAACCCCCTGATATGCTGTCTAAATGCTTCGTCTGCTGTGTCAGCCAAGCACTCAAGCCAAAGATTCTTATCAGCTGTTAACTGATCCTTTACACCTTTATTGAGCTCATTGTAATGCCATCTGTTAGGACTAGTAGGTCTTAATATAGTAGGGTCTTGATTCATATTATTCATGCACTTCCTTTTTTCAGAAATAAGCTCCATAGCTTTATCACTCAAATAATTTTGTTTCCTCTGTTCCTTTTGAACCAAAAGGGTACTGTTGGTCTCAAGAAAAGCCTGTTTAAACTGATCCCATTCTTTGTCATCTTCAGCAGTAAGCAAACCACGATTGTCATAATGACTAATTAGGTTATCATGGTATGCTTTTGTTACATCTGGATTTTTCAAAGTTTCAGTGTTAAAAGTAATTATCTTAACCTTGGCACATTTCTTAAACTTCAGTTGCAAGACACTTTTGACCAGATAATGGACAGACCCAATTTTGGATCCCCTGTACGGTCTCATATTCCTATCTGAACTAGCCCATTTGCTGTTAATTAAAATATAATCTATCATATTCCTGCGCAGCCCATCAGGTGAAACCCATGTGTATTTATAGGGCCTGGTACTACTCGTCTAATGCCATTTCAACTAACGGGGAAACAATTCGCCCATTGGACAATAGGTCTAAAGGATGTTTAGTCTAAGGGGCCAATTCGTCCAATGGGACCGATATCTCAAATGAGAGAACTTGCCCAAAAGTGCCAATGATGATAAAATGTTATATTTCATGGTTATTGTTCTGAATATTTCTTTTGTTTTTAGCCCGTTTACTTGAAAAAAAACAAACAAACTTGTTTATGTTATTGCTACGTTTGACCGTCTTAAAATCTGTCTGTGCATGCAACGTCTGGAACCAGTAAATCGATTTCGATGTTGGATTTATAGTTGGATGGAGGAAAGGGTAAAGTTTACATGCTGATATTTTTATAGCCAACCATCTCGAACTCGTGCTTACACACAATATTTTTGATGATAATCAACCGATATCGATAGTATTTGGGTTGTTTTACCTCTGAGCGGCACTTTTTTGCACACCATGGGCTAAATGGCCAGGTCACATGGACCCCGAAGGCTCAGAGAAGGTTGGGGGAGGGGACCCACTGGAACAGCTGTTGGGAGACAGATGGTAGCCTCCCGTCAAGGCCATCCAGCGTGATCTTTAACGTGCACAGGGTATTGCTCTCCCGCACACGGGGCCACGGCTTAACGTCCCATCCGATGGACGGCGGCCTTTCCAAGCCCATCGGTGTCCCCTACTGACCGTGGGCAGGGCAGGGAATTTTGCGGAGATAAATCTCAACGCTGACCCAGCTGGGACTCGAACCTGGGAACTACAGATTACGAGCCTGGCGCGCTACCGACTGAGCCACCCCCGCCCCGATATCGATAGTACTTTTCGAGTTGGATGGAAGAAAGGATCTAGTTTTGCACGCGTATATTTTTAGTTACTGAACTACCTAGTAAGGGGGTCACCTAAAAAACGCTGCTGCATCTTTAGTGTGGACTATTCAAAGTAAAATATACAAAGGAAATGTGTTCTTTAGCTACCCTAGGCGAATGATAATCACTTTTTTTTTATCAAAGCTTTGCCTTTTCCTTTCCACAAAAATTTAAAACTATTTTTTTTTTCGTTTTTTAAATATACCTAAAAGCTTTTAAATATTCGTTGCAATGCAAATGTACTAAACGAATGAATTAAAAATAACACACTGCGGAATTGAAAAAGCCCAGTTTTTTTTCACTTGCTTCAAGATATCACTATGTATTTTGATAGAGAAAGCAGGGGACGTTGCGATTAATATGGTTCCTGGAATGCAGAGTTACTTGATTAAGCTTTAATTTCGTTGATAGATTTTTTTGACTTCCGATTTATATAGGGTTAATAATTGGTTTTGAAGTTCGCTATTAAAAAGCATATTAAAAAAAAGCTATTAGACAACATGTGCACTAACACGTATTTTGATTCGTTTTGAACTAGGTAAAAAATTTTGATTCGTTTGTAACTAGGTTGCACTAAAAAAGACGACATAAAATACGACAGTCAGAAAAAGAGTTGTATAGGAAAAAATATTCAACTGAGTTTCTCCGCCCCCGCCCCCCTCGGTTTTCTTCTAGATTCCGGCCTGCCCATGAGGAATGGATCTCGGGGATGGAGAGAAGAAAGGCAGCCGCCATCCTCTTCAGATTGTTAGTACCGAAATGGAGAGAGAAAAAAAAGTAGTAAACCAATAAATATCACACATTTTGCAAGAACATTTTTAAAAGGTCTTTAAAATGAAACATTGTGTAATGGCAGGCCCTGATCTAGAATAAAGCGAAGGGGGAGAATCAAAAAACACAATCGAGCTGAAAAATATAAAAGCGGGGACAAGAGACGTTATTTCCAATACCATATAACATTTTACCCTTCGTTTGAGATATCTTTAAAAATTTCTTAAAAAATGCGTGAAATATGCACAAGTTTAATAATTGCTTGCATCCATTACCCTTACTAGCATTCTCAAATGGGAGGATACCCCTTGCTGTGCCCCTCCCTTCCGCCCGAGCCAAACACTACTATTATATGAATAATTGGACGTATTGTACCATTGGACAAATCAGCATTAGATGAATCGTACCATTAGGCAAATAGTTCATTGGACCAAACGGGATTGGATGAATTGTTCCCTTTGTAACAAACAGCATTGGACAAAACATCCGGGACTGATATTTATAAATGTCCTCGTATTTGTAGTCTGTGTCTGTTGTTTGTTATTCGAAAACCATTAAGTTTACTTACCTCTAGGAGACTTCTCCATTGCCGTTGGAACTACCAATGCCAAAGGGACCTAAAACTCCTGCCCAAAGGTCAGTCACTACCAACTTTAGCATTGATGTCACCTAGCACAAGAGAAATATCTCCTTCCTTCACAGAATTTAAAATATCTTGAAGCTGTCTATAAAACTTATCCATCTCATTCTTATCAGAGCCCTCTGTGGAGGCATAACAACAGATGACATTAAAGTTCTTAATTTTAGTTTTAAATTTTGCTTTAAGAAATCTTTCATTAATGCATTCATATCCTAGAAAAGCGTCACTGGCGTGTCTGCTGAGAAGCAAATCTACACCTTGGAGATGCTTTCCATCCTCCCTCCCCGAAAAGAAAAACTTAGTTATTTTTAAGTATCTCACCTTTATCCGTCCATCTGGTATCTTGAAAGCCTAGAATATCTAGGTTATAATGCTGGAATTCCTGTACAACAACATCAAGAGAATAATCTCTATACAATGTCTTCATGTTCCACGTACCTACAGAGAGAAAATGATTAGTAGGATTTTTAAAGAAACTTTGTTTATTGAGAGAGGCAGGGCCAACAATATCAAACAGTCCCCTGATCGCAGGCATGAGGCAAAGACCTGTTACCCCACCACTACAGGCTGAAGCCACCCATGCTGGTAGGAACTTCAGGCACCACCTTTTCAATACTGTACTGTTTTAAGAGCCGTATATTACCTGCCTGAGACACATTATTTAAGTTCAGGATTGGTGATGCCCAATTAACTAAGTGAGAGTTCATGTACCTATGATGGCCTCTGATCAGGATTATCCACCAGCTGATATAAGGTATCCCATGCCTCTGTCCACTTAGAGTTGGTAACCAACATCATCCTCATCATCCTCAAGCAGCCATGGGCTACGGAGGTCCAACCAGACCGTGCAATTTAGTTCTCCAAGCAAGTCTATCTTGAGCTACATGTACTGCATCTGGCCACTGCACACCAATTCTAACAAGGTCCTGTTTGACATTGTCTGCCCACCGCATCCTAGGTCTCCCCTTCTTTCTGAAGCTTTTAGGGCACACTGTTCATAGCGTTATTCGCCAATCTATAATTATTCATATGGGCAACATGGCCAAACCAACGGAGTCTCTCTCTGCACAATATGCTGCTTAAAGGAGGTTGCAAACTCCTTTGCCTAACCTCATCATTAGTTACAAAGTTGAACCACCTAATGCCCAAGATAATGCGTAAGCATCTGGAATCAAAAGCATCTAGTTTCCTGTTATCTTGTTTACAAAGTGTCCAAGTTTCATTATCATAACTAACCCTAGAAAGAACCAAACTATTATACAGTCTAATTTTAGTCTTTAGGTGTATACACCTATTTCTCCACACTCTCCATAGATTCTTAAAAGTCCCGGCAGCAATCCCTATTCGTCTGTTAATCTCATGCTGCACATCACCATTATCTGTTACATAGCTCCCAAGATAATTAAACTGTGACACCTGCTCAAGACTGCAACCATTCAGATTAACTGAATCACAGCCTGCCTGACCAATTTTCATCACTTTAGTTTTCTCTCTGTTTATAACCAAACCTACTCTACTACCAGTCTCATCAACAGCTCGAATGAAAGAGTTCATCTCATCAACATCATTTGCCAAAAGGGCTAAATCATCAGCATAATCTAAATCAGAAATTTTCGTATCTGCAGTCCATTTAGGCCAAAATCTTTCCCTTGAAGTGAATTTCGCATTAAAATAATCAATAACCAAGCTAAAAAGAAAACGAGACAAAATGCACCCTTGTCGAATACCAGAAGTAATGCTAAACCAATTGCTAAAAGCCTTACCAACTCTCACACATGACTCAGTGTTATTATAGAGCTTTCATTATGTTAACTAACTTGTCTGGTACACCATATGATTTCACAATCAACCACAAATTATGACGATCAACAGAGTCGAAAGCCTTTTTGAAATCAACAAAGCTAGCAATCGAAGGTTTCTGAAACTCTAAACATTTCTCAAGAATCTGTCTAAGTGAAAATATCTGATCCACACATCCCCTACCACTTCTGAATCCACATTGCTCATCACTCAATTGACTGTCAACCAGATTCTTAATTCTATTAAGCACAATCATGGAAAGAACTTTACCTGGAACAGAGAGTAGGCTGATACCCCTATAGTTATCACAAGAACTGCGATCACCTTTTTTGAAAATAGGGATAACAATAGCACTGGTAAAATCGTTAGGAACCATGCCTTTATCATAAAAGATATTCAGAATTTCAGTCATCCAAGTGGTAACCGAAACATTCCCAGCTCTAAGCATTTCTGTAGTAATTTCATCTACTCCTGGGGATTTATGAAGTTTAAGTTTAGAAATAGCTAAAATACCTTAAGAGTGTGTTATAGAGCCAACATTAAAGCCCCCAATACATTTATCATCATTACAAACAATGGGAGTAGAACTAACCACATTGTTTAGAACATCACTGAAATGCTCAGCCCACCTAGCCATGACAGAATCCTCACCTTACCTTGTTTATCCTTTAATCCTTGTATACCTGTCCATTTTCTACCACACAAAACATTAACTATCTGGTACAGCTCTCTGCTGTTGTGCTATCTAACTGCTTCCTCGGCTTTGTCAGCCAAGCCATCAAGTCAAAGATTCTTATCAGTAGCTAACTGATCCTTTACACGTTTATTAAGCTCTCTGTAATCCTTTCTATTAGGACTAGTAGGGTACTGAATAAGGACATTCCTGCAGTTCCTTCTTTCTGAAATAAGCTCAAGTGCCTTATCACTCAAAGAATTCTGCCTCCTCTGCTCCTTTTTTCCTAAAAGAGTACTGTTAGTTTCCAAAAAAGCCTGTTTAAAATGGCCCCATTCTTTCTCAACTTCAGTATTAAGCAAACCATGACTGTCATAATGACTAAATAACCTATCATGGTAAACTTTAGCTATAACTGGGTCTTTCAGAGCTTCAGTATTAAAAGGTAAATTTTTTAACCCTAGCACAACACTTTTTAAGTTTAAGTTGCAAGACACTTTTAACAAGGTAATGGTCAGATCCAATTTCAGCTCCCCTATATGCCCTGGTATTGCTAACAGAACTAGCCCATTTGCTGTTAATTAATATATAATCAATCATATTCTTATGCAGCCCATTGGGTGAAACCCATGTGTACTTATGTATGTTGCAGTGTTTGTAATTAGTGTTAAGTTATTCTGAATCCATTGAGTTTACTTACCTGTAGGAGACGTTGCCCATTGCCATTGCAGCTACCACTACCAAAAGGGCCTATTACTCCTCCCCAAAGGTCAGAGTCTGTACCAACTTTGGCATTGAAGTCGCCAAGAACAAGGGTAATATCTCCTTTCCTGACAGAATTCAAAATGTCCTGAAGTTGTCCGTAAAACCACACCATGGTTTTTTTTTTGCACACCATGGGCTAAATGGCCAGGTCACATGGACCCCAAAGGCTCAGAGAAGGTTGGGGGAGGGAACCCACTGGAACAGCTGTTGGGAGACAGATGGTAGCCTCCCGTCAAGGCCATCCAGCGTGTTCTTTAGTCCACAGGTTATGGCTCTCGTGCACACGGGGCCATGGCTTAATGTCCCATCCGACGGACGGCGGCCTTTCCAAGCCCATTGATGCCCCCTATTGACTGTGGGCAGGGCAGGGATTTTTTGCGGAGATAAATCTCAATGCTGGCCCAGCTGGGTCTCGAACCTGGGAACTACAGATTACGAGCCTGGCGCACTACCGACTGAGCCACCCCTGCTCCACAGGGCCACAGTTTAATGTTTAATCCAATGGCCAGCAACCTTTTCAAACCCATTGGAACATAGGAACTGCAGATTACAAGTCTGAAGAGCCACTCCCACCCTAATATTGTGGGTACTCCCTAATAGGCCAGTATTTGTACCTGATCACCTACATATTTGGTGGTTATTTGGCATTTCTTTACACAGCACTGCTATAAATACTGGATGAAGTGCTGCTGGTGTTACACAGATGACTTTAGTTCCAACACAATGGAGCACTTACACTCTTTTATATTCAGGTGCAATGATGGATGGATGGATGGATGACACTCCCTGTTAGGTGGATTGGGTTTAGTTGACCTTATAATTGCTTGCCAAGATGGCTGAACTTGATTCCCTTAGACTTCTAGTGGGGTCATTTGAAGGAGCTGATGTACTACATGATTTTCAACAGCATTAATGAACATGGAAGCTACAATACAAGCAGCACTCATGATGGTTGACCCCAAAATGTTGTGGTATGTACAAGTGTAATTCCTTGATGTACTCAGGCTTGCTGCAACAAGCTTAGTGGGCATTTCAAACATTTGCCTCTGTAAAGTTGCATCGTTCTTGTCATGTGATGAAATTAATTTTTTCTTTGCAGCTTGATATTACCTGTTACACCATTAAATTTCAGTGTAATTTCTAGTTCATAGTTTCGTGCATATATCAGACACATCTTGCTCTTCATGTCTAGCATTTCATTTTCCACTGCACAGATTGGGTTGTTTTACCTCTGAGCGGCACTTTTTTGCACATAATGAACTAAATGGCCAGGTCACAAGGACCCCGAAGGCTCAGAGATGTTTAGAGAAGGGGATCCACTATAACAGCTATTGGGAGACAGACTATTAGCCTCCCATCAAGAGTGTTCTTTAACATGCACAGGGTATGACTCTCATGCACACGGGGCAATGGCTTAACGTCCCATGCGATGCACAGAGCCTTTTAAAGCCCATCAGTGCTCCCCACTGACCATGGGCAGGGCAAGTAGTTTTGCAGGAATAAATCTCAACACTGATCCAGCTGGAACTCGAACCTGGGAATTGCAGATTACGAACCTGGTACACAACCGACTGAGCTACCTCCACCCCACTGCACAGATAAACAGAAATTTTCAACAAGTGGATATGATTTCAATCTGCTTTGAACCATTTTACTTTAACTATGGCCCAGTAGTATACTGAAAAAAAGCATTATACTTAAATATGTCAAGCTTTTCTTTCCCACTGGAAATTTCTGAGTATGGCACTGTTACAGGATAGATGCACAAATTCAGAGAAGGAGAGCAGAGCTTCGAAGACTTCCCTCATGCAAGAAGACCTAAGGAGGCCCATCACTGCTGTTCGTGAACTCATTAAAATAAACACACACATTAGTTATATTATTATGTCAATATATCGATTAGCAGTGTGAAAACAATTATTCATCAACATTTAAAGTTCCAAAGGATCTGTGGTAAATGGCTACCCCACAAACTGACAGAACAGCAAAAAAGGGCTAGAGTCTACTAGTAAAAGGAGATGCTGGTAATGTTTGAACCTAATAAATAAATACCCCCTCAAGCAGCTGCTTGCCACAGAGGTCTGACAAGAGCCTGTCAGTTTATATGCCATAGTAGAAGGTCTGTGACGATGGCAGGACGGCCCCAAAAAATTAACAGACTTTGTCACAAATGATGAGACATGGTTTTATTTACTATATAACTCCCAGAAAGACTGACAACTATGTTTGGGTTGTGGAAGATGAATCACATCTCCAAATCCTCTGACAAGACTTTTGTTCAAGGAAGAGGATATTTACAATATTTTTCAATTCACAAGAAGTGGTAGCCATGGACACCTTGCCTGAAAAAATGACTATAAATTGTTAAAACTGCACCAACATTGTTTTGCTCAAAATCGTCAAGGATATTGAAGCAGCAGCCTCACACAACAGGCATATCAAGGGTTCTCCTTCATGACAATGCCAGTGCCTACAAATCCCGACAAGTTATGGCCTATAAGGAACAGGAAAAAAAATCAAGCTACCCTCTCCTGCATATTCACCTGATATTGCGTCATGTGATTTTTGGCTGTTTCCAAAAATTGAGAAAGAACTTGTTGGGAAGTCTTTTTCAAGGGTGCAAGATTTTGCAAAATGCATTCATTCAGAGTTGTGGAGTATTCCCCAACAGAAGTACCACCAAGTATTCCAGAACTGGTGTAAATGTCTGCAATTTTGCATAGGTGCTGGAGAGGAGTACTCTTTGAAGGACAGTAAAAGTTTTGTTGAGGTAAGTGAAATGGATTTTGTCCTGCAGATGCCTGTCAAGAACTTTTTGAATGTCTCATATTACAGATCTCTTTAAACAAAATGAAAAGTAAACCAACTTATTTTTGTCATTAAAAACATCCAAAACGAATTAACTATATTCTATCATATCCAGTTGACATTTCGGGCATTTTTTTCTAATCTCATGATTGTTAATAGATCTTTTCATACAGCAATATCTTTAACCTTAACAACTACAATATGTTTTATTTACAAAACAAAACATTTTTGCAGATGTTTAATGATTAAAGTATGTTGTGCTTTAGTAGTACACTGAGAAAATGTAAAATACCAAAGTGCTTTTGAACTATCCATTTACAGCCCAACCCAAAAAGTAGATAACCAGCTACATCATGGGTCAGGTTGATCTGTAGAACTGTAAGCAGACATTGGCTAGGAAGGCTAGGCTCCCACTAACTCAGTGACAATGTAAGAAAGTTCAAACTTTAATAGCAGATGACTGTGCAAGAGCTCTGCAAAGTGATAAGAATTTTTCCTTCTCACATGTTACATCAGCTTGTGTGGAATGCTACTAATGGTCAATGTGCAAAGAAAAAAATAGAGTGTTGTAGCAATTAATCCTAGGCTCCTGTCAGACCTCTATGGCAAGCAGCTGCTTGAAGAGGTATATTAAGGTAACAGGTAAACAAGTATATCATTATATTCTATAAGGCAATTTCACAAGTTAAAAAAATGCCCCCGTTTTAATCTCTTTGAGTGTAAAGACTTATATAAAGTCTGCACTCTGTACATGACTAAACAGGACATTAACTATCTGCTATACACTCAAATAAATATTTGGTACTACTTTGAAGAGAAACTGCATATAAAACTTCTAAATTTATTTAGATAATGAACAGGGTAAACCTTTCAAAGATTTAGATAGGAACAAATATAAAGTTTTGCTTATCATTAAATAATATATAAATATTATATATATCTACTAAAGTTCACGAATTTTAGTAGAATATATATACAATAGTTTAATTCATAAATCTTCATTTTGTTAATTATTTAGGCTGAATGTAAATGTAAAAATTTAAAAAATAATAATAAATACCCCCTTAAGCAGCTGCTTGCCACAGAGGTCTGACAGGAGCCTATAATCTTTTAATTGAATTGTTTTTAGTTTTCGTACACCTGTGTCTTATTTATAAATTCACTATGTCAATTTCACTCAGCATTAATAAGAAACTTATTAAAAAGTTTTATGATTAAACTGACAGCTCAGAAACAATACAATACAAATTTCTTCCAAGTTTAGATATTAAACTTTGAAAGATATGTAAGATAAACAATAAAACAAAAACAGAATGAATTAACAGCTAAAACAAAAATTACAGTATTTTCAAACATAATTGCTATAAAAGCTTTATAACATATTTGATCTCATTTTGCAGCATGCATGTTGAAAGCAGTTAGGGATTTGATTGCTACGTCATTTTTTTTGTAATTTACTTCAAATGTTGAAATATTTTGAAGAGAGCAGACTCAAAAGCTGATTTAGGGAACAAAATTGCTAATTTCATGATTACATAATTTTTTCAGCATTTAAATGTCAAAGTAATAAAACAAGATCCTACTATTTAAAAAAGTGAATTTCAATTGGAGAAAGCTTTCTCACCAGAAACTAGCAAACAAATAACTAAAATTAAATTTCATCTACTATTTTTAATAAATCAATAATTGTATTTAATAAATTGAATCAAGCTTGCATTGCATGCCTTTTATGGAGGATATGTCACTGATAAACATTACTAGTTACACGTGTTTTAGGACCTGGTATTAAAATATAATACTGAAAATATGTGTAAATGAAATAATGGAAAGTGAATCCCAATTTCCTAAAAAAAAAAACATTAAGAATATAATTATAGTTTAGGTTTTCAAATACATTCTACATTGGTGTTTAAAAGTCAATACAAATTTTAATTAACAGAGTTTATTTACCTTATCAGCACACACTTTCTTCCCAAGATACCATTCAAATTTCCAATGTATAAAACAGAAAAAAAAAAAACTGATTCTGAGATGAAACAGTGGAGTTTACATTAATGATAGTCATAAGAAATAGTTTCAACAATTAGATAAGTGTTCAAAAAAAAAAACCCAACTAATCCATCTCCTGAATGTTAACATGGGATCTCCTGGAGATCCTGTGTTTAAATCTGGAAAGCAGATAAGTGGATTTTTTTTCACAATTGCTTAATTGTTCATTCCAAGATGATACAATGCAGAAAAGGACAGCAGTGTTCTAGTTTATGAGAATCAAACCCATGCCTCATGGCTTCTACAGAGAACTGTCTAAAAATTCTTTCTAGAAATTAATTTAACATCCATCCAGGTTAGTGTGATCAAATCCATAATTTGAGTTCTCACTGGCCAAATAGGTGTCTTATGAAAAGACACCGAGAGAGCTATTAAAGTTAGGAATCTCACTAAACACTGAAAGGAGGCATTTCTCCTTTAGAATCTTGGTTCAAAATGCACACAGGTGGCAAAAATCTATCAAATGAAATATGCATTTTTTTTTTTGGTTCCGTAAAATATATAAATATAAAAACATATATAAATGCTTTCCAAATAATTGAAACAAAACTGGAAACTATGAGAAATTTTTGGAACTGGTATAAATTTATACAGGGTGTCCCTGAATGACTATAAACGCTACATGGTGATATTCCTCTTCATGAGAGAATCAAACATGCCCAAAGAACTATACCTATGTAAGTGATAGTTTATGAGTAAAATGAGTCTAAAAACAGATGATGTCACATCCACTTAGAAACAAATGAATGCTCTGGTGGACCCATGATTGATGAGTAGTTTGTGATATGCATGATGTTATCTGCAGTGGCATTCTCTACAAGAGTGGGTATGGCTGCCACATGCAAATTAGGTTCCTGTTCACCTGCATCCTGTGGCTGGTATAAAGTGATGTTGGGCACTAGCAGAGGAATGCCAATACACTGGATAGCACTATGCATTCTTTTCATGAGTACTGCAACATGTATCTGCTCTTTGGATAGTGTCATGGGAATGCCTTGAATACTGCTAGGGAGAATTCCAGTGTTATCAACGTGCTGTCATCCTAATGCCAACATTAGCAATCAATGATCATATAAATACAAATGATCAATTAGGTCCTGATGAAAAGGTACATTAATCTGAATAAATTATGAATATAAATTTTTTCAATATCTTTGAATCTTAGGCACCTGTACTTGATATACTTTGGGAAATGGCAGAAAAATGGTAATATTGAGAAAAAGAGCTTTTACTGTATTGCTGCATGACTAGATGAATGAATGATGGAGGAGGGAAAACAAATTGACAAATAATTTGCCTTTGTTGTTACAAAAATAATGCAGTCAGGAGAAGAAGACACTTGAAGAAGGGGACATACATGAAAGAAGCCCCAGAAATGCATCATGGGAGACCCATTGCCTAGTAATTACAACAGAGGGTTAGTAGTGATCAGCACCAAAACTGGACAACAGGAAGTGACAGATTACAGTTTTATATTGAAACTTAAAAAGAGAGTTACAAAAATATAATTTTACTTCTTTTAATGAAAAATAAAGATAACCATATCTGAATACTTAAACCTTACCTGCACATCTAGTCTCCACTCCAGGTTATGATAATGTGGAATGCTAATATTTAAATCACTTAAAAGTGATCTTATTTCCTGTTTGTGGTTTAAATAATACTGAACAAGTTCTTTTTGGCTTTCTTCTGAAAATCCCAAGAGAAGAATAGAATCACGAAATTCTAACTCTCCAATCTGAAAAAGTTAGAAAACTAGTCTGCATTGAATATTTTTATGTGTATATACACACACACACTATAAGCAAAATCTAGTTACAACAAATCTGGAGAAGTGGTAGTTACAGTATTACACTGAAATTTTCTTAGTCAGTATTTTTCATAATGAGATTAGAAGCAAGATGTTTATAATAAAGATACTATTTCAAAATAGAGTTTTTTGTTCCTGTCATCAATGCAAAAACTATGACATTAATATTCTTACTTTCCTGTTAATAGATCATAACTTAAATATCACGCAAATTCTAACTGGTGCCTGAAATTATCTGAACTATCCATGTTTTCCTAAAATCTGAGTTAAACATAGATGATAATTGCAGCATGACCTGATGCCCTTTTGGCATTGATATATCAATAAATATTTAGCGAAAAAAAATTTCACTGATATATGGGAATCGAACCTGCATCTCTCCATCCTCTTTCCATCTCACTCTGTGCAATATAAAGGTAATAGTTGCCACCTGAGACCACAGATGGCACCAGTGGTTGGCCCGCATTTCTCGGTTATAGTCTTAAAATAAGTGGAAAAAAGACGAGCTGGCATTAGTTCAACTGGTAAGAACACTCTAGCATGTTTCTGGAGAGATGCGGGTTTGATTCCCGTATGTTGGTGAAAATTTTTTCTGCTAAATATTTATTGATTTAAAATCTGAGTAACGGACATAGTTGATTCCATTGTAAAACATCTTACCTTCATTTGAAACTGAGAATTCAACAAGGGGGGAAATATATTTTTATTATTTGTGATATCAAGTGATGTACAAGAATAATGTTATACTAATCATTCTCACAACATGCTTGAAAAAAAGAATAATTACTTTGAGATGCCACACAAATAAATTTTTCAGTATTGTCAATACAGAATATGCACTTGTGAGCCACTTTATTAGGTACAGTTTCTTCTTATGTCAATAGTAATTCAGATAGACAACTAACTTCTTAAACAAGCTTTTCATGAAATAACGTGACTGAAAATAATTCAGAGATCTCAATCAAATCTATATCAATTTCAACTTTCAATAGTAAATGCTCAATATTCAAAGATTTATGGAAGCTGAAATGTTTAGCAAGTTAGATGGTTTAAATGCCCAAATTGTCATCCCGCAGAAAGACTGATATCTGTGCCAAGAAAGTTTTTTTTTTGTTTCCGTATCCAAGATTCTCATTCACTTTTAGGAAATGATAAAAAAATTTTATTGAAAAACAATGAAATACTAAAAGAAAAATTAATATATAATCTAATGTGATGTTAAATAAAATATCCATAGCAACAAGTTGTAAGCTAGCCATCTGATATAAGCAGAAGGTATAGCAATCAATGGACCAGCTGACTTTACAAAGATTATCTGATATATTGGATAAGCACTGTAAACAATATATTATGGAGCCACTTATAACACATGAAATGGAAACAGCATGTGAGAGTCACCTGCATCCTCATCTGCAGGCAGTGAGATCTGCAGGCAGCTGCAGTGTGTCTTGAAATGCCAAAAAAGCTGTTTTTATTTTCTGTAAATGGTAGCTAGGCATAAACTGGAAAGAGAGCTGTTTACCAATCCCCAGTGATGATGCACAGAACTGGCCAGGTCCAGCACCTAAGGTCCGACCCCGCCTTCTCGTGGTGCAGGCCATTAGTACCTTTCAAAGGAGATATTCTCTTTTGGAATGAAATGGAAGGGGAGGGCTGCCAGTTCAGTATCACCTACTGACCTGGTCATTTATGGCGACTTTCTTGCTTTTTTTTTCCCAACAATGCTGAGAAGTGGTCAACTTCACAGGATCCTGGTGCTGACCATTTATACCTACTAGACTGGATTTGTTATGAATTTGAGCTTGATTATGGATCCTGAACTTACTGCACTGGTGGGCTTCTATTGAGGGAGAATCTGCCGCTGTGTTTCCTGTTTGCCTGTGGGCTGCCAGTCCTAAGTGAACAGAGGCATGGGATACCTTATATCAGCTGGTGGATAATCCTGATCAGAAGCCATCGCAGGTAATTGAACTTCACTTAACTAGTTGGGCATTGTTAATCCTAAACTGGAGTAATGCGTCTCAGGTAGGCCATATGGTTCTTCAAAAAGGTGGTGCCTGAAGTTCCTACCAGGGTCAGTGACTTCAGCCTTTAGCAGAGATGAAACATGTCTTTGCCCCATGCCTGCGATCAGGGGGCTGTTTGATATTGTTGGCCCTACCTATCTCAATAAACCTACTAATTATTTTCTCTCTGCAGGAACGTGGAACGTGAGGACATTATATAGAGATTATTCTCTTGATGTCCTCATGCAGGAATTCCAGCGCTATAACCTAGATATTCTAGGCTTACAAGAGACCAGATGGAGAGGTAAAGGTGAGATACTTAAAAATAACTTTAAATTTCTCTTTACACGGAGGGAGAATGGAAAGCATCACCAAGGCGTGGGTCTGCTGCTTAGCAGACATGCTAGTGATGCTCTTCTAGGATATGAGTGCATTAATGAAAGGTTTCTTACAGCAAAATTTCACACAAGCATTAAAGACTTGAATGTTATCTGCTGTTATGCCCCCACTGAGAATGCCGATGAGGATGAGAAGGATAGGTTTTAAGGACAACTTCAGGATATTTTGAATTCTGTCAAGAAAGGAGATATTACCCTTGTTCAAGGTGACTTCAATGTCAAAGTTGGTACTGACTCTGACCTTTGGGGAGGGGTGATAAGCCCTTTTTGGTATTGGTAGCTGCAATGGGCAACTTCTCCTAAAGGTAAGTAAACTCAATGGTTTCAGAATAACTAACTCTTATTACAAACACTGCAACATACATAAGTACACATGGATTTCACCTGATGGGCTGCATAAGAATATGATTAATTATATATTAATTAACAGCAAATGGGCTACTTTTGTTAGGAATACCAGGGCATATAGGGGAGCTGAAATTGGATCTGACTATTACCTTGTTAAAAGTGTCTTGCAGCTTAAACTTAAAAAGTGTTGTGCTAAAGTTAAAAAATTTACCTTTAATACTGATGCTCTGAAAGACACAAGTTATAGCTAAAGCTTCCTACTGAAGTTGAGAAAGAATGGGACCATTTTAAACAGGGTTTTCTTGAAACTACAGTACTCTTTTACAAAAAAAGGAGCAGAGGAGGCAGAATTATTTGAGTGATAAGGCACTTGAGCTTATTTCAGAAAGAAAGAACTGCAGGAATGTCCTTAATCAATACCGTACTAGTCCTAATAGAAAGCATTACAGAGAACTTAATAAACATGTAAAGGATCATTTGTCAAGAACTTAATAAACATGTAAAGGATCATTTGTCAGCCAAGCCATCAAACCAAAGATTCTTATCAGCACTGCTGATAAGAATCTTTGGTTTGATGGCTTGGCTGACAAAGTTGAGGAAGCAATTAGACAGCGCAGCAGCAGAGAGCTGTACCAGATAGTTAATGTTTTGTGTGGTAGAAAACAGACAGGTATACGGGGATTGAAGGATGGACAAGGTTATAGAAGGTAAGGATTCTGTCATGGCTAGGTGGACTGAGCATTTCTGTGATGTCCTACTCCCATTGTTTGTAATGATGATACATGCATTACTGGCATTAATGTTGGCCCTATAATACAATCTGAAGTTATTTTGGCTATTTCTAAACTTAAATTTCATAAATATCCCAGTGGTAGATGAAATTACTACAGAAATGCTTAGAGCTGGGAATGTTTCGGTTACCACTTGGATGACTGAAATTTTGAATATCTTTTATGGTAAAGGCATGGTTCCTAATGATTTTACCAGAGCTATTATTATCCCTATTTTCAAAAAAGGTAGTCGTAGTTCTTGTGATAATATAGGACTATAAGCCTACTCTCTGTTCCAGGTAAAGTTCTTTCCATGATTGTGCTTAATAGTATTAAGAATCTGGTTGACAGGCAATTGTGTGATGAGCAATGTGGATTCAGAAGTGGTAGGGGATGTGTGGATCAGATATTTTCACTTAGGCAGATTCTTGAGAAATGTTTAGAGTTTCAGAAACCTTTAGTTGCTAGCTTTGTTGATTTCAAAAAGGCTTTTGACTCTGTTGATCATCATAATTTGTGGTTGATTGTGTAATCATATGGTATACCTGACAAGTTAGTTAACATAATGAAAGCTCTGTATAATAACACTGAGTCGTGTGTGAGAGTTGGTAAGGCTTGTTGCAATTGGTTTAACATTACTTCTGGTGTTCAACAAGGGTGCATTTTGTCTCCTTTTCTCTTTAGTTTGGCTATTGATTATGTTATGCGAAATTCACTGCAAGGGAAAGTTTTTGGCCTTAAATGGTCTGGAGATACAAAGATTTCTGATTTAGATTATGCTGATGATTTAGCCCTTTTGGCAAATGATGTTGATGAGAATTCTCTTTTATTCTACACTGGTAGTAGAGTAGGTTTGGTTATAAACAGAGAGAAAACTAAAGTGATGAAAATTGGTCAGGTAGGCTGTGATTCAGTTAAACTGAATGGTTGAAGTCTTGAGCAGGTGTCACAGTTTAATTATCTTGAGAGCTATGTAACAGATACTGCTGATGTGTGGGACAAGATTAACAGACGAATAGGGATTGCGGCCAGGACTTTTAAGAATCTATGGAGAGTGTGGAGAAATAGGCGTATACACCTAAAGACTAAAATTAGACTGTATAATAGTTTGGTTCTTTCTAGGGTTATTTATGGAGTGAAACTTGGATGCTGTGTAAACAAGATAACAAATCTAGATGCTTTTGATTCCAGATGCTTATGCAGCATCTTGGGCATTAGGTGGTTGAACTTTGTAACTAATGATGAGGTTAGGCAAAGGAGTTTGCAACCTCCTTTAAGCAGTATATTGTGCAGAGAGAGACTGTTGGTTTGGCCATGCTGCCCGTATGAATAATTATAGATTGGCGAATAGGGTTATGAACAGTGTGACTAAAGGCCTCAGAAAGAGGGGGAGACCTAAGATGTGGTGGGCAGACAATGTCAAACATGATCTTGTTAGAATTTGTGTGAAGTGGCCAGATGCAGCTCTGGACAGATATGCTTGGAGAATTAAACTGGATGGTCTGGTTGGACCTCTGAAGCCCATACCTGCTTGAGGATGATGATGATGATGAACATTCAATTAGAGTAACAGTTGATTTTAAGAGAGGAAAGACACATAGAATACTGATATAAATGATAAAAATAATTCCGGGAGTGTTGAAATAGTTTTATGGCAGAAAAGAGTGTAAAACAGGTAAAAAAATAGTGGTATGTACTTCAGCATTATTTCAAAAATCATCCATTTTCAAAAACAGCAATTTTTTTGGTTAATTTACAGGAGATTTTCAAAATTTCAAAGAAAACTTTGATGATATAGTTCAAATCAAACTTGTGAGTTTAAATAAGGGGATTGCTTCAGCAAAAAGAAACATTAACAAACAAATCAGCAATACTGTATAGAGCTTCTAAGAATGCCAATCCAGTGGGTCCACATTGTTTTGTAATAGCATTCACAGTGAAACCGCAAGTATAAGCCTGACATATATATATATATACATTTTTAGTAAGAACAAAAAAAATATGATATATAAAGTACATATATAAGAAAATTTTAAAATGGCAGTTATTATTTTTAAGAAATAATTTTTTTTTGTTCCTACTAAAAATGTATATATATATATGTCCTCGGCCTATACTGCGGATTCTGTGAATGTATACAAACAATGTGGACACTGGAATGGTTAAGAAGTTACTGAATTCTGTATCTGAGTTACTATTGACATAGCATGGAACTGTACCTGTGTGTATGAAAGTGAATGCTGAGTGTATACCACTATACAAAAATATTATGAAATATTATATTCACTATCACTATTTAGATGTAGGAGGCAGAAGTACAGTTGATCTCTTAATCGTCCAACATTGTGTGGATAGCATCCGCCAGTTGTACTTCTGCCATTCCACCATCAAATGCAAGGTACCAATTCCAAAAGAAACCCCCTCCTCCCAAACAGCTAACATTTCAAACAGGCACTTCTTGCAGAAAAAATTCCGTTTTGGTGTTCTGAGTTATCATATCCATTGTTAATTGAGAAAACATTGGATTGTTTTGGATTGTTTTACCTCTGAGCGGCACTTTTTTGCACACCATGGGCTAAATGGCCAGGTCACATGAACCCTGAAGGCTCAGAGAAGGTTGGGGGAGGGGACCCACTGGAACAGCTGTTGGGAAACAGATGGTAGCCTCCTGTCAAGGCCATCCAGCGTGTTCTTTAACGTGCACAGGGTATGGCTCTCCCATACACAGGGCCACGGCTTAACGTCCCATCCGACGGACAGTGGCCTTTTCAAAGCCCATCGGTGTCCCCTACTGACCATGGGCAGGGTGGGGAATTTTGGAGATAAATCTCAACACTGACCCAGCTGGGACTCGAACCTGGAAACTACAGATTACGAGCCTGGCGCACTACCAACTGAGCCACCCCCGCCCCTAATTGAGAAAACCTTAGTTAAGTTGTTTTACCTCCGAGCAGCACAGTTTTGCACATAATAGACTAAATGACAGTCATAAGGATCTCAAAGGCTCAGAAAAGTTTGAGGAAGGGGATACACTGGACAGTTGGAAGTCTTCCACCAAGACTATCCAGCATATTCTTTTACATACACAGGGTATAGTTCTCCTGCAGGTGGTACCACAGCTTAACATTCCTTCTGATGGATAGGGGCCATATGAAGCCCAAAGGTGTCCCCTTTCTTAAGGAGGGCAGAATGTAGATTAGTAAAGAAAAATTCTCAATGTAAGCTGAGTTGGGATTTGAACCTGGGAGCATCAGATTACAAGCCTACCAACTGAACCAATCCTTGCCCTAAAAGAATTCGAGATAAGATTGACATTACTGGCATGGCTCAACCAGTCCTGATCACTGTCAAACTTTAGAACCACTTATAGGTTGTATGAATGGATATTCTTAAGAACTCCATCCAATACCTAACTTGATGGTACAGTTTATGTAAACAGACATATCCAATATTATTATTAGCCCTATTTTGTCATTGAATAACATTAGCTCAGAAGTAATTTTATCAATTTTTTACTATTCTTTTATTCATATGTACAGTGTGGTCAGATACACTCCTTCTAAGTGGATCAATTTCAATGTTGAGAAGTAAGAAAGTGTAATATAAGTGCACAGTAAAAAAAATTCAGGAACAATTCTAGGGTTAAAAAAAGAAATAAAGTCATATACACATGTCCAGAAACTTTATGGAAGTTATGGTATGAAAGTTATTTTAAACAATTGTTCTAATAGCCTTGTGCCTACTGCATGTCCCTGAGCCTAGTTATATGTGTGCTGCATATCTGCAAATGCAACATGTTATGATCTCTGATTGCATGACGCAATGAAAGAAGTTAGAACTGGGAAATAGAACAACTCCAGGAATCTCTGAACATGTTCGATGAGCTGAGATTTGCATCCATGTTCAAAGTATCATTTTGAACAATTGTTGTAACATAATTTGTATTTAACAACTTCAAATAAAATATTTCTGGCCATATACTTATAGGACTTTTATTTTGGACTCTAGACTATGCTCTTGAATTTGTGTCATGTACTTACTTATGTTACACCTTGTATATTAAGTTAAAATTCATCACATTGCAAAATACATTAAATCAATTAAAATTTTTATGGCAATTAATAATTTTGTATAATACATAATAATACCTTAATAGGTTTATGATGATAGGTGCAGTGGGGTTGCAGTTAGTAAGTATTCTCTGTTAGGTTCTGCCATGACTACCCATATGCTATCATATCTCTGCAAATGTAGGCTCAGAATAGCAGCCCCAGTTGAATATCCATAAGTAAAATGTATATTATCCAATACAAATTACAGATATGTGAAAATAATTTATTAATATGGAAACACAGGTAAGTAAGTACCTATAGACTGTGAACAAACTTGAGTATAGGAAATATTGTCTTGAGCCAGGTAGGATACGAACCAACAACCTCCTGATGACATATCATCCTTATACTTAATAAAGTGTGATTGGCTAAAAATGCATATCAAATAAAACTTGAGGTGTGACTGGTGTAGTGCACAACTTTTAAGGCAATTTCTAATGCCTGATTTCATGATATAAAGCCTAACTAATAAATTCACTATAACAACTGTCAATGGTGGAGATATTGATTAGTGGCTGACAGCTCATCAATCAGAGCACCTGACTCAGGAAGTCAGAGGTTCATATCCCACCCAGCTCAAGACAATTTTCCTCTATAATCAAGAATGTGCAAATAGCATAACAGATGCCATATACACAGTTGTATCAGAATAAAATGACCACCTACCTAATAATGGAAATAACCACCCTTGGCTTGGATGACAGCAGTGAGATGGCGTAGCGAGACAGCAGAAGAGGACACGTGCCCATTCAGACTCCAGCAGAGCACGGAGGTTATGGAGATTACATGGTTGTGAGTCCGCATGCTGAACCTGTTGATCCAAATGGTCCCACAAGTGCTCTATGGGATTGAGGTCGGGCGATTTTGCTGACCAAGGGAGAATAGAGACATCGCTATCGTGTTCCTAGAACCTTTGGGTTTGGTTGTTTTACCTCTGAGCACCACTTTTTGCACACCATGGACTAAATGGCCAGGTCACATGGACCCCGAAGGCTCAGAGAAGGTTGGGGGAACCCACTGGAACAGCTGTTCGGGGACAGATGGTAGCCTCCCGTCAAGGCCATCCAGCGTGTTCTTTAACGTGCACAGGGTATGGCTCTCCCGCACACGGGGCAATGGCTTAACGTCCCATCCGATGGATGGCGGACTTTCCAAGCCCATCGATGTCCCCTACTGACTGTGGGCAGGGCGGGGATTTCTTGCAGAGATAAATCTCAACGCTGACCCAGCTGGGTCTCAAACCTGGGAACTACAGATTACGAGCCTGGCGCGCTACCGACTGAGCTACCCCCTTTCCTGGAACCAGTCACACATCACCTTAGTGACATGGCAGGATGCACTGTCCTGTTGGTAGACACTATCACCACCAGGATAAATGTCCAACATGAAGGGATGCATGTGGTCAGCAAGGATGGATAGATAACCATTGGCATTCAGGGACCCATCCAGTGGTACCAGCAGTCCCAGGATATACCAGGAAAACATCCCCAGACATGCACATTGTCACCGCCGGCCTGTACTTGACCAACAAGCATGTCCGGGTTTGGTTCTTGTGTGTCTGATGCAGTATTCGCCATCACCCATCATTTCTGTGGAGTAGAAACCTTGATTCATCAGAGAAGGCAACCTTTTTCCACTCTTCCACTGTCCAATGATGGTAGTCCCTTGCGAACTGCAGGTGTTGTTGTGGATGGATCTTGGTTAACACGGGCGCCTTTACACAAAGTCGATTCTGGAGACCCATACTTAACAGGGTTCGCTTTACTGTTATTGAGGACATGTACTTGGGTGCCCCAGCATTCGAGTGGTCAATTGCTGCACTGTTGTGTGTCGATTGCCTTTTACCAGTCAACGGAAGCGACATTCTTATCTGGGGTCGATGGCCTTTGGGGCTCCACAGTTACGACATCTGGAGGTACTCGGTGTGCCAGGGGTCCATTCTTGGTTACACCCTTACTACAGAAACCTCGCAAACAGCCCGTGAACTCTGCTGTTTCTGAGATACTTCCACCCTTGGCGCGGTAGCTGATGATCATTCCTTTTTGAACATCTGTTAAATCAATACCTCTGCCCATTGTGCTCACATTAAGCACTATGATTCATCTGTCCTGGCTGGCCGCTTATATCTCCATGTGGTCGACCTTGTCATGTGCACTCTGTGACATGCCTGAGCAGGTACACTGTGATTCCATGGGTGGTCATATTATTCTGACATGACTGTGTATGTGCACATAGCATGTGAAAGGTAGCGATGCTGATGTAAATAAGTGTTCAGAAACTGGGTACTACACACCTGCATAAAACAGAATTGATATGATTTGAACATAATGATTAAGGTTTAAGGTTGAATAAGTTAAAATAAAATTTCAAACACTAAAGTCAGCAAAAGCAGACTTATAAAAATGTATCTCTCTGGAAAAGCAGACTCTAAAATGTGCCTCATCTGACAATGCATTAATGTGGAACACTTAGTCATGTTTTTTATATTTGATTTTAATGTTTCAAACTTTATTTTAACTTAAACATTAGCTTGACAGTCAGTAAGTTCAAACTGCATCAACCTCCTTTTTTTGTGCAGCTATGCAGTACCCAGTTTTTGAATGATTGTTTTATATAATTACCTTTGACATGCCACATGCATGTACTTCACTTTTGCAATGCTGTTTTCACATACCTGGGATTTATATTCGAGAATACAAATTCAACTGGGATTACTCTACTGAATCTTCATTGGCAAAATATGGTAACATATGGACAGTCATGACAGAACCAGAGGATACCTACGAACTGCAAACCTATTGCACCTTTCATCATAAACCTAGCAAAGCATTATGCAAAACTATTTATTAGCATAACAATTTTATGTTGATTTAAAGTATTTTACAGTGTGATAGTTTTAATTTGACTCTATACTACAATTAAAAGAAATTTATTTGTTAATAAACATTTTGAATATAATATTTATCATAAGATATTGCTAAAATTTGTTTAAAAGTTATAGTTTGGTGGAATTCTGTCTTTCAGCTATTTTCCAATAAATCCAAAATGGCTATTTAAGCAGTTTATTTAGATGACCTTTTCAATTGAGCATACACTTATTGAGGAATTTTAGCTTTTAATATTTTTATACTTCATTTTTCATCTATATTAATATTGAGCAGAAACTGGTGTAATGCTTTTCCTGGCTGAAACTGGTATAATGATTTCATGCCTGTTTTTTCTAATGATCACTCTGAAGTACACTACATCAGATGAAGAGCGGAGAACAAATATTGAACATTTAAAGTGCTAATGAAATAAAATATGGAAATTGTAGTAAAAAGATCATGCAAAAGCATCATTGATATCAAAACATACAACACTTAAGGTTGACTCAACTGCAATATAGCAGGCCTCAGTACATTTTCACTCTATATCTCACAGACATGACTTACACCAAATCAACAGTACAGCATGCTTCTACCAGCCAAAGCCATGGAAACTTTCAAACTTTGCTTGCTGATGGCAGAAAGAGTGCATATTGTTTTGTTGTGAGAGGGAACATGTATGAAGCAAATATTGTGCATTTAAACACTTCAACATTTTCCACGAAGTTGTTCCCCTTTCTCAGCTTATATTGTCACACAATAAATGAGTGATTAGCCTTCTCATCACATCTTATTAACATTTTATTTTTTATTACATTAATAATGATATTACCATAACTTTGTTGGGTCATTCCATGTCAAATGTACCAAAAAACTTATGAAAGTTCACTATTCATCAGAGATTTTAATGAAATTAGTATAAATGCCAGAACATATAAAATATGCAAAAGTCCAAAACAGGCCATTCTATGTGAAATGATCCAGTGTCTAAAACCTTCACCTCATGGATTTTGATGAAAATTGGTATATTTGTAGCTCCATATTGAAAAATATGACTTATTTAATTGCTTAGATGAATAGTTTTTAAGTTATAAACTTTTAGAAATGGCAAAAAACACACCATTTGTTTTCTTTCAACTTCTCATATCTTTAAGTTCTATCAAATTTACAGCAATAAATATGATTTCATTTTAAAACCTTGGGCTAAGTTTAAAATGAAATATAATATGAACATTATTCATCTGAGAAAAATTATTGCTGATATGGCAGGAATCGAACCTGCAACTCTCTAGATACATGTCAGAGTGCTCTACCATTAAACCACCCATCAGACACCAATAATCTTCCAAGATCACTGAGATGTGGCAGACCTTGTGTCATACTCCAGGAGTGGCATTTTTTTTCCAATTGTTGCTAATGATTTAGATGTTAATGATGAGGTCACTCATGCTTAAGCATTATTATTAAAAATCCATTTATAATAAATACACAGATTAGCTGTAGATATTGAATTCAACAATATAGATATAGAATTCACCACATCTCAGTGAAAGATTTATCCTGGAATTAGTGTCTGGGTTGGGTTGTTTTACCTCTGAGCGGCACTTTTTTGCACACCATGGGCTAAATGGCCAGGTCACATGGACCCCGAAGGCTCAGAGAAGGTTGGGGGAGGGGACCCACTGGAACAGCTGTTGGGAGACAGATGGTAGCCTCCCGTCAAGGCCATCCAGCGTGTTCTTTAACATGCACAGGGTATGGCTCTCCCACACAAGGGGCCACGGCTTAACGTCCCATCCGACGGACGACGGCCTTTCGTAGCCCATCGGTCTCCTACTGACCGTGGGCAGGGTGGGGAAATTAGTGTCTGATGCATGGTTTAATGGTAGAGCACTACGGCATATATCCAGAGAGTTGTGGGTTCAATTCTTGCCACGTCAGCAAAAATATTTTCAGATAAATAATTGTTGAATTCTATATTTACAGGTAATCTGTATATTTACTATGGAGAATTATTAGTGTCTGATGGGTAAAGTGCCCTAGTAAAGTGCTCTGGCATGTATCTACAGAGTTGCGGGTTCGATTCCTGCCACATCAGCAATAAATTTTTTTTTCAGATGAATAATTGTTGAATAATATATCTACAGGTATCCTGTGTATTTACTATGGATGGACAATATGAACATGTTAACATATAAAATATTTTGAAACCATTCACCATAAGGTTTTGTTTTGAATTGAAAAAACACTGATATGATCATCTGCAAACAAAATTTAATTATTGTAATATCTAGCTGAAAAAGAAAATTAAAAAAAAACTAAAATATTCCTAGGGTGATTTTACAATGTCATCATTTGCCTCTCATCAGAGGTATATTGCCGCTCCTGCAATATCCATGATTTAACACAATAAGCCTCATTTCTACTTGAAATCGGCCTTTCCCTACAAAAAGTGATACAGCATAAAAAAGATAAACATTATTATTACCAGTTCTGCTTTTGATGCTTGGGCTGACTCAATCCCTTGTTGCTGATTTTGACATCCTGCACTAGGTCTACCAGTCCCTTAATCTTATACTGTTGTTCTACTTGGTAATCTTCAGGCTTTAATGTTCTTCTGGACATGATGTTCATTGATGTTCCAGGTGCACTTACTTATAGAATGGCTGGTAGCAGGGGCATAGCCATGGGGGGATGGGGGGAGGCTACCCCAAAGTAACTCAGAGTTGGCAAAATTTGAAGTGACTGTGTAAAATCTAGATGAGTTTTGAAAATTTGCAATCTTTTTTGCAAAATTGAGGCAACTTTGCAAATCTAGGGCAGTTTGGAAAATGGAGAGATGGCAAAATTTAGAGCAATTGGCAAAATTCGAAGCCACTTAGTAAAATACAGGTGAGTTGGCAAAATTAAGGTGAGACATAAATATTTGGATTTTTTTTCTGTAAAATTATGTCAAGTTGGCAAAATCTAGGGGAAGTTGGCAAAATTTAGTGAGATGTAAAAATTTGGATTTTTTTCTGTAAAATTATGGCGAGTTGGCAAAATTCGGAGTGACTTGGCAAAATTGTGGAGTAGACAAGATTCAGGTGAGATGTAAAAATTGCAATCTTTTTTCTGTAAAATTATGGTGTGTTGGCAAAATCGAGGCAACTTCGCAATATTTAGGAGAGCTGGCAAATCTTGGGTGAGCTGGCAAAATTCAGAGTGGCTTTACAAAAATCAGGTAAGATGTAAAAATTTGGACTTTTTTTCTGTAAAATTGTGGCGAGATGGCAAAATCGAGGAAACTTGGCAAAACATAGGGCAGTTGACAAAATTTGAATCCACTTGGTAAAATACGGGCAAGTTGTGAAAACTGGGATTGTTTTTGTGAAATTAAGGAGAATTGACAAAATCGAGAAAACTTGGCAAAATTTTGGGGAGTTTGAAGAATTAGAAGTGACTTGGCAAATTCAGGAGAGATGTAAAAATTGGGATTGTTTTGTGAAATTAAGGAGAGGTGGTAAAATCGAGGCAACTTGGCAAAATCTAAGGAAGTTGGCAAAACTGGACACCACTTGGTAAAGTGCAGGTGAGTTGTAAAAATTGGGATTGGTTTTGTGAAATTAAGGAGAGTTGGAAAAACCAAGAACTCTTGGCAAAATTCGAATCCACTTGGTAAAATATAGGCGATTTGTGAAAATCGGGATTTATTTTGTGAAATTAAGGAGTGTTGGACAAATCGAGGAAACTTAACAAAATGTAGGGCAGTTGGAAAAAGTTCGAAGCCACTTGGTAAAATACAGGGGAGTTGTGAAAATTGTGCCTTTCTTGTGCAATTAAAGAGAGTTGATAAAATACGAAGCGACTTGGCAAATTCAGGGAAGATGTAAAAATTGTGAATTTTTCCGTAAAATTATGTTGAGTTGGCAAAATGTACGGGAGTTGGCAAAATTCGAATCTACTGGGTAAAATATAGGCGAGCTGGCAAAATCTAGGGTAGTTGGCAAAATTCGAATCCACTTGGTGAAATATAGACTAGGTGTGATAATTGGGATTGGGTTTGTGAAATTAAGGTTGTTGGGTTGTTTTACCTCTGAGTGGCACTTTTTTGCACACCATGGGTTAAATGGCCAGGTCACATGGACCCCGAAGACTCAGAGAAGGTTGGGGGAGGCGACCCACTGGAACAGCTGTTGGGAGACAGATGGTAGCCTCCCGTCAAGGCCATCCAGCGTGTTCTTTAATGTGCACAGGGTATGGCTCTCCCGCACATGGGGCCACGACTTAATGTCCCATCCGACGGACGGCGGCCTTTCCAAGCCCATCGGTGTCCCCTACTGACGGTGGGCAGGGCGGGGAATTTTTGTGGAGATAAATCTCAACGCTGACCCAGCTGGGACTTGAACCTGGGAACTACAGAATGCGAGCTTGGTGCGCTACCGACTGAGCCACCCCCACTCATGTGAAATTAAGGAGAGTTGACAAAATCGAGAAAACTTGGCAAAATATTGGGGAGTTTGAAAATTCTGAAGTGACTTGACAAATAAGGAGAAATGTGTAAAGATTGGATTGGTTTTGTGAAATTAAGGAGAGTTGGCCAAATCAAGGGAAAATTCACACCGACTTGCTGCAATTCAGACAATATGTAAACAATGGGATAATTTCTGTGAAAAAATTATGGCTAGTTGGCAAAATTGGAAGTCAAATGGCAAAATGCAAGAGAGTTGTGAACAATTGCCTCCCCCTCCCCCCCATCCTGAATAAAAATCTAGACATTATTTGGTCAGTTGGCCAGATTTGATTTGCGAGTTGCAAAATTCTTGATATCCCCCCCCCCCCCCCCCCACCAACTATAGTCTTTCACTACACCCCTGGCTGGTAGTCTCTTAAAACTTTGCTGTGGTGATTTACATTACACCCACTTGTAGTCATCTTTCCCTTAGATGTTCAGGTTTAAGTTTTACCAGTACTTCATTTAATATTGATGTTTAACATATGCACACTCTCAAAAATGCAGTCCAATTCAGCATTTGGTGACTTTTTGCTCACCCCAGGAAGATTTAAAATTTAAAATTAAACTGAACTTCAAAGAGTTTCAAATGCATAAAATAATTCATCATTAAAATGTTAAGTAATGCCACATCTAAAATGTAAAAAATATTTTAAAACAACATAACATCACAAAGCGTTTCGCCCTCCTGTCTCGGGGCTTCCTCAAGTGCGAGTGCAGCCAGTTATGACTGCCTCATGCTATTTATATTCATCTGTCATTAAGGTTTGTTTAACTGTGCAAGTCGGATGTCAGGTTGCTCACGCAGGAGGTTCCACGCTGCGGGCATTTTGCTGTATTTCTGTATTACATATTGAATCTTTATGTAAATTAATTAGCAATGTTTCTGCATATTGCAACTAAAATTTTTGGAGGGTGCAACTAAAGGTTTATATTGTACTTTATTTACCTTTATATTATTATCAATCATTGTTTGTGTTAATGCTGTATTTGGTTTTTTATTCTTAATATTATTGCTGTGTTCAGTCATACATATAATACACATATATAATATAGATTAATATATATATAACACAGATAATATATAATTATATAGAAAGAACATACAGATGAGTAAAAAAGTGTAACTCAGAGGTAAACCCAACACTTCATAATGACAATATATCCAGACAACTTCCATTTGGACAACTCCTGACAACTTCTATTTGGAGTAAAAATATACAGTGAAGTTACCAACCCCTACATTATGACAGTAATATCCAGACAACTTCCATTTGGACATTCCAGACAACTTCTATTTGGAATAAAAATACACAGTGAAGTTGGAAATGCTTCTTTTATAACCTCATGAGCTTTATGTTTAATTGAAAACATTTTAAATTAAAAATTTTATATTATCAATTATTGTTTGTGCTAATGCTGTATTTGTTTTTTTATTCTTAATATCATTAATTAGCAATTCTTAATATCATTGCTGTATTCAGTCATATGTTTGTACATATTATTGAACACAGCAAATGATATTAAGAATACAAAACCAAATACAGCATTAGCACAAAACAATAATTGATAATATAAAGCTTTTAATTTAAAATGCTTTCAATTTAAAGCTCATGAGGTTACAACAGAAGCATTTCCAACTTCACTGTATATTTTTACTCCAATATAGAAGTAAACTAGAAGAATGCATATGGCCTCTGGCATATGAGTTCTCATTTTCAAAGAGAATGAAGTTTTTCCTTTATCTACTCTTTTACTCCTTAACAGTTTTAATTTGAGCCAGCAGATGATGGAAAAAATGTAAATAGTATATTATTAGTAATTATACAACATAAAGATATTCATCTTTTAATTCTTAAATTTAAAAAGTTGTATTTTCCACACCTCTCTCAGAAAAATAGAACACATATTGCCCTCTGGCCATGAGATTTCATTTTCAAAGAGAATGAAGTTTTTCCTTTACCTACTCTTTCACTCCTTAACAGTTTTAATTTGAGCCAGGGGATGATGGGAAAAATGTAAATAATATATTATTAGTAATTATACAACATAAAGATATTCATATTGTTGCGGATCACAAAAATGGATAGCCACTGAGCGTGAGTATTAAAAGCTATATTTCAAAACCAAATTCAATACAAGGTAAATTGTTACAAAGGAAATATGGATGAAGTATCTTATTAACAAATTAACTATTAACATGCACAAGTCATCAATCTTCCTGCATGAGCACACATCAGCTCTGTGTATTTTACTAAATACTACCTTTTACTTGATTTACCAGGTCACCCGAAGATCTTCACTCGTAAACCAATTCTCGTCCTGTGCTAATAACTTTTCACACACTAGCCGAACAAAAAGACAGTCCGTGTAGACATTCGAAGTTAGCCATAAAAGTTCCCACTTTTATACTTCCGCGTATACACAACACATCAAGTTACTTCTTGATACTTAACGATAAAAGATCCCACTTTTATCCTTCCGCGTATACACAACACATCAAGTTACTTCTTGATACTTAACGCGCACTGTCTCAGAACAGCCCACCGGCCATTTTCGAACTCTTCGACCGTTACAACACAACGACCGTTAATGCTCCACTCTTCTTCTCCAAATTCTCCCAAAGTTCTTATTCGTTGGCTGAAACTTTGCTTTCGGTTGCCAGATTCTTCTGTCGTAACACTGCCCCCTTCCTAGGTCTTGTTCGTCCCGAACAATTCTGGATTCCAAAGCTTCTTCAGTTCTTCGATGAAACGGGGCCAAACGATCCACGTGAACCACCTTGCTCTTTGTAGCTGGACGTCGACGAATGCGATATTCCACGTCTGTGTCAAAATGAAAGCGAATCTCATTATGACGTAGATTTCTTTTCTGACTGAAGCCTCGTCCACAAATATAATACGTGTAAGGCCTATAGCCCTTGTGAACACGTTTATGTCTCCGCAGGGAGAAGAATCGACTAAGAGTTTTCGTGCAAAACCTGTAAAAAGTTTTCTTCTTTGGATTTTTACTTCTATCAACAGTAACAAGGAATGAAAGTCATTAGTGACATAAAATCTAGGGAGGAGTTTCATCCTCCAGTCTGACCCTTTTGTCAGTTGACTTTCACTTAATTCAGAACTGTCGTGATGAACCTTCAGCCATACTTCACCTGAATCAATTTGATCCCCAAGGTGCTTCACAATTATAATATCAGCTCCATAATTCTTTTTAGCGCTTCGGTCCATCTCCTCCTTCCATACTCCTGCTAGAACTACAGCTTCTAATCCGACAACCTTACCTGTTTCTCCTGTATAAGTGAAATCAGTGATGTGTCGGGCTGCTAGCAATATTTTTTCTGTTTTACCTTCACATAGCCAGCTTGCAACATCTTCAGATACTCCTTGTTCTATTAACATGTTACGAAACTTGTTCAAAGCATTGCCGTTATGCAGAACCTTGCAGACACGTGATGCTTCATCTACCCTATTATCCACAATGTTTACCAAACGCAGAAGTTCTCCTCCTAACTCTTCGACGAGCTCTTGCAGTTCCAAGGATCCGTTACCGAGGAAACACTGAACAGCTTCCATCACTTCCAGAGAGTTGTCAACAGAGTTTTCAAGAGGTGAATCCATGTTGCTGATAACAGCTGAACTCTTCATTCCACGAGCTTGTGATGCTGCAACCATTTTCTTAACTAAATCAACAGCGTCTTCTGTACTGATGAGATCAATAGCTCCTTTTCCGAATTCAACATCATAAACCAAAGCGCACACTCCTTCAGCCAGCTTTTTGGACACAATTGAGCATCTCATTAGAGGAACGCTATCTACGGTAGCCGTCATATCCTTGCAGCGGTAAATCTCCTTATCTGTTGGCACCAGCTCCACTGTCTGTCCTACGATGCAGCATCCGACGTCTTCCATCATCTGCTCGATTTTATCTTTAGTGCAGTCGACTGTGAAGCCAGGGATGGATTCCAATTTGTCCAGAGTATCTCCTGTCAATTGGAGAGCACGACCGGAGATCATAGGGACCTTGAGACCTAAAGCAGCAAGTGCAGGAGCCAAGACAAGACTCACTTTGTTGCCGACACCTCCTGTGCTGTTTTCATCTACCATCCGATGGCGCCACTCGGGTCTCCAGCAAAACACATGACCCGAGGAGGTCATATTTGCTGTTTCTTCCGAATTCACTTTCTTGGAGCTCTCATTGTAATTAGCCAGGGAAATATCAGTCATGATTGCCAAATTGTTCATTCTGGAGATCAGCGACGAATTCTGTAACATGATATTGTCCACTTTAGAGTTCTTGTAATCGTGATAAAACTTTTCTATATCCTTATAATCTAAATGGTTATAATGTCCAAATCTGCGCATTGACTGTTCAGAAAAGAAATTCAGCATGGTTTCGTTGAGATTGTCTGAGAGCTTTACTTCTCTCTGATCGTAACTCTGAGGCTTAGTTTCATCCAGAAAGTTAGTCTTTGAAGTACCGTCTCTGCCTGAAGCTCCTTTACTAGCATCACCTGTTATGCTTCTAAGCATTCCTTCGGAATTCCTCTTCCTTAAATCCCCACTTTCTATAAACGATTCGAGTGTGGCTATATGCTTCGGAAAAATCTCTCCGACTTCCGCGGTAAAGTCGAATGGCACTTTGTATCTATGATGAATGGACGTCTCTTCTTTACTCGGACCACTCTGCGAAACGTAAACTCTGTTTCGTTCCCCTTCATTACCACTCGTTACTCTGCCTTTGCGATAATTGTCCATGACGCATTTTGCTGACAGCGAGGAATAGAATACCTTCCGTGTGGATCTCTCTTCAGATCGTGCCAGACTTGTATACCTAGGTATTTTGAAGTGCAAAGCATACTGTATAGTCTCACAGCTCTCTGATTGTTCTTCACAGTTCCTAGACATGTCACCAGCGACATAGACACTCTGCCATGCATCACCAGTAGTTGCGTGGTCAAAGGCATTATCTGCACTATCTCTACGATTCTTGATTTCCAGTAGCAGATCCACATTTTTATATGCGTTGCCTTTCTCTTTTTATTTTCCATGTTTACAATCTAACTTAACACTATCAAGATCATCTTTTTCACTGACAAATTCAACATTTAAACTATTGCATTGTCTATTGAGTTCGGTTTTATGATCCTTGAAGTGATCAATAAACTTACCAACTTGAGAAGCCACTTCAGCTCTCATCTCAGTATTTTGTGCGGCCATTTCGGCTTTCAAGTCACCTATTTTATCGCTTTGGGCAGCTATATCACCTTTAATCTCAGTATTTTGTGCGGCCAGGTCACCTATTTTGTTAGCCATATCGGCTTTCAAGTCATCTTTTTGAGAAACTATCTCAGTTCTCAACTCATTATTTTGCGTTCTCAACTCATTATTTTGACTTTTAATGTCATTCATCTGTGTAGCCATATCGGCTTTCATATCTTTCATATCAGTCATCTGCGTAGCCATATCGACTTTCAAGCTATTTATCAACTTTACTAATTCATCCATACTTCTAGTTAACGGCATTCAATAAATTATCCCACCGCTGCCACCAAATGTTGCGGATCACAAAAATGGATAGCCACTGAGCGTGAGTATTAAAAGCTATATTTCAAAACCAAATTCAATACAAGGTAAATTGTTACAAAGGAAATATGGATGAAGTATCTTATTAACAAATTAACTATTAACATGCACAAGTCATCAATCTTCCTGCATGAGCACACATCAGCTCTGTGTATTTTACTAAATACTACCTTTTACTTGATTTACCAGGTCACCCGAAGATCTTCACTCGTAAACCAATTCTCGTCCTGTGCTAATAACTTTTCACACACTAGCCGAACAAAAAGACAGTCCGTGTAGACATTCGAAGTTAGCCATAAAAGTTCCCACTTTTATACTTCCGCGTATACACAACACATCAAGTTACTTCTTGATACTTAACGATAAAAGATCCCACTTTTATCCTTCCGCGTATACACAACACATCAAGTTACTCTTGATACTTAACGCGCACTGTCTCAGAACAGCCCACCGGCCATTTTCGAACTCTTCGACCGTTACAACACAACGACCGTTAACGCTCCACTCTTCTTCTCCAAATTCTCCCAAAGTTCTTATTCGTTGGCTGAAACTTTGCTTTCGGTTGCCAGATTCTTCTGTCGTAACAATATTTTAATTCTTAAATTTAAAAAGTTCCATTTTCCACACCTCTCTTTCAGAAAAATGGGTAGATTATTGCTGTCAGTAGAATATCTCTTGAAAAGCTAACACTAAAATTTCAAATTTCTATTATATAGATATTATTTGAAAAACTCGATAACATCTCTGCCATTTGCATATTTAGTGATCTATACAGATATACACTGCTCACAAAAATTAGGGGATATTTTATCGCTTCATATTCATTTTGAAATATTCTCTAATTTTTGTGAGCAGTATATATATATTAAAACTACCTAATTTAGTAATGGAATAATTTTAGTATTTGGAAAATGCAAATTATATTTCATTAGTACCAATCCAACTGAAATAGAGTTTTCTAATTATTACTTTCATTGTTTCCAATTTAACTTCATTACATTCACATTCATCCCCCAAAATTTCAAATTTCTATCATTAATACATCGTTGCAAATATTCTTTTGAATTTATGGAATTTTCAACAGTTTTTCATCATCAGAGGGCAGAATTATAGTTTTCAGCAGATTTCAAAAGAGCCCCGGGTCTGAACCGCCAACTCATCGCTGTCAGTGGAAATTTCATGACCTTCACATTCATTCCACCACTAAAATTTCAAATTTCTAACATACATACATCGTTTGCAATATTCGTTTGAAATTTTGGAATTTTGAACCTTTACACCACCAGAAAGCATAATTATAGTTTTAGAGAGATTTAGAAAGTGCATATTGCAAAATTTCATCAATACCCATCCAACACAAAAAATTTTTTATTTATCTCTGTAAACAAAAAATTCGGCGTCTACAGCAAAATCATTATCTCATTTTCAAAGAAAAAGAGATAAAAAACTTAAAATGCAACACTGATGTTTGAAATATTTACAAATAAAAAGATAACTGTAAAACCTTTATTAAATCAATGAAAAATTATTACAAACAGTAATAATAGTTTTTCTAGCAGTAATGACAATAGAACCAAGATGAAATTTTTTTTATATGCAAATCTAATAGATTCCATATGCAGAACACACGAACCCCTGTTGGAAATATAATGTTTTCAAGGAGTGAATTTTCTGATATATGCAGCAGGCAGTCTCTGTTGGAGTATATTCTTCATCATCATCATCATCATCCTCAAGCAGCCATGGGCTACGGAGGTCCAACCAGACCGTGCAATTTAGTTCTCCAAGCAAGTCTATCCTGAGCTACATTTACTGCATCTGGCCACTGCACACCAATTCTAACAAGGTCTTGTTTGACATTGTCTGCCCACCGCATCCTAGGTCTCCCCTTCTTTCTGAGGCCTTTAGGCACACTGTTCATAACCCTATTCGCCAATCTATAATTATTCATACGGGCAACATGGCCAAACCAACGGAGTCTCTCTCTGCACAATATGCTGCTTAAAGGAGGTTGCAAACTCCTTTGCCTAATCTCATCATTAGTTACAAAGTTGAACCACCTAATGCCCAAGATACTGCGTAAGCATCTGGAATCAAAAGCATCTAGTTTCCTGTTATCTTGTTTACAAAATGTCCAAGTTTCACTACCATAACTAACCCTAGAAAGAACCAAACTATTATACAGTCTAATTTTAGTCTTTAGGTGTATACGCCTATTTCTCCACACTCTCCATAGTCCTGGCAGCAATCCCTATTCATCTGTTAATCTCATGCCGCACATCACCATTATCTGTTACATAGCTCCCAAGATAATTAAACTGTGACACTTGCTCAAGACTGCAACCATTCAGATTAACTGAATCACAGCCTGCCTGACCAATTTTCATCACTTTAGTTTTCTCTCTGTTTATAACCAAACCTACTCTACTACCAGTCTCATCAACAGCTCGAATGAAAGAGTTCATCTCATCAACATCATTTGCCAAAAGGGCTAAATCATCAGCATAATCTAAATCAGAAATTTTCGTATCTCCAGCCCATTTAAGGCCAAAATCTTTCCCTTGAAGTGAATTTCGCATAACATAATCAATAACCAAGCTAAAGAGAAAAGGAGACAAAATGCACCCTTGTCGAACACCAGAAGTAATGCTAAACCAATTGCTACAAGCCTTACCAACTCTCACACACGACTCAGTGTTATTATAGAGAGCTTTCATAATGTTAACTAACTTGTCTGGTATACCATATGATCTCACAATCAACCACAAATTATGACGATCAACAGAGTCGAAAGCCTTTTTGAAATCAACAAAGCTAGCAACCAAAGGTTTCTGAAACTCTAAACATTTCTCAAGAATCTGCCTAAGTGAAAATATCTGATCCACACATCCCCTACCACTTCTGAATCCACATTGCTCATCACGCAATTGACTGTCAACCAGATTCTTAATTCTATTAAGCACAATCATGGAAAGAACTTTACCTGGAACAGAGAGTAGGCTGATACCCCTATAGTTATCACAAGAACTGCGATCACCTTTTTTGAAAATAGGGATAACAATAGCTCTGGTAAAATCCTTAGGAACCATGCCTTTATCATAAAAGATATTCAGAATTTCAGTCATCCAAGTGGTAACTGAAACATTTCCAGCTCTAAGCATTTCCGTAGTAATTTCATCTACCCCTGGGGATTTATGAAGTTTAAGTTTAGAAACAGCCAAAATAACTTCAGATTGTGTTATAGGTCCAACATTAAAGCCACCAATGCATCTATCATGATTGCAAACAATGGGAGTAGAACTAACTACATTGTTTAGAACATCACTGAAATGCTCAGCCCACCTAGCCATGACAGAATCCTCCCCTTCTATAACCTTACCTTGTTTATCCTTCAATCCTTGTATGCCTGTCCGTTTTCTACCACACAAAACATTAACTATCTGGTACAGCTCTCTGCTGTTGTGCTGTCTAACTGCTTCCTCGGCTTTGTCAGCCAAACCATCAAGCCAAAGATTCTTATCAGCAGCTAACTGATCCTTTACAAGTTTATTAAGATCTCTATAATGCTTTCTATTAGGACTAGTAGGGTATTGATTAAGGGCATTCCTGCAGTTCTTTCTTTCCGAAATAAGCTCAAGTGCCTTATCACTCAGATAATTTTGGCTCTTCTGCTCCTTTTTTCCTAAAAGAGTACTGTTAGTGTCCAAAAAAGCCTGTTTAAAATGATCCCATTCTTCCTCAATTTCAGTAGTAAGCAAACCATGACTGTCATAATGACTAAGTAACCTATCATGGTAAGCTTTGGCTATAACTGGATCTTTCAGAGTTTCAGTATTAAAAGTAAATTTTTTAACCCTAGCACAACACTTTTTAAGTTTAAGTTGCAACACACTTTTAACAAGGTAATGGTCAGATCCAATTTCAGCTCCCCTATATGCCCTGGTATTCCTAACAGAACTAGCCCATTTGCTGTTAATTAAGATGTAATCAATCATATTCTTATGCAGCCCATCAGGTGAAACCCATGTGTACTTATGTATGTCGCGGTGTTTGTAATATGTGTTAGTTATTCTAAATCCATTGAGTTTACTTACCTGTAGGAGACGTTGCCCATTGCCATTGCAGCTACCAATACCAAAAGGGCCTATTACTCCTCCCCAAAGGGCAGAGTCAGTACCAACTTTGGCATTGAAGTCACCAAGAACAAGGGTAATATCTCCTTTCTTGACAGAATTCAAAATATCCTGAAGTTGTTCATAAAACCTATCCTTCTGATCCTCATCGGCATCCTCAGTGGGGGCATAACAGCAGATAACATTCAAGTCTTTAATGCTTGTCTGAAATTTTGCTGTAAGAAATATATGGAAAAAAAAAAAAATCAATATTTTTTTCATTATCTAGAAAATTATCATTCTTCAAGTTTTGCATGAAGGCCAGATTGAGTGTAATGGTACACTGAGTTGGCTTTGCTTTAACAATACCTACCTAATACCTCATGAGATTATTTTGCTTGTAATACAGCCTGTATATGTCAGGGGAATGGATTCCACAAGATGTTGCAGGGTGTCCTGTTGTAGTGTTACCTATGCATTCCACAAAGTGTCCTGTAATGCCTACACATGGATGGGAGGATGGTTGGAGCATTGAATCGCCTTTTCCCACACATGCTCAATTGAGTTGAGATATGGTGAGCTGGCAGCCATGGGAGGATAGACAATTCACTTTCATGAATTCTCTGTTCTCCCATGGAGTCTTCATGAATCCCATTTCCTGAAACCAGTTTGCAACTTGCTGGGCTTTGTGACATGGTACATTATGTTGTTGATAAACACTGGAGTTGTCTGGATATACTGACAGTGTCTGGATATAATGAAGGGGTTGGGTTTACTTCTGAGTGGCACTTTTTTGCAGACAATGGGCTAAATGGCCAGGCCACAAGGACCCTGAAAGCTCAGAGGTTAGGAGAGGGAACCCACTGGACAGCTGTTAGGAGACAGATGGTAGCTCCCATCAAGGCCATCCCACATGTTCTTTAATGTGCACAGGGTATGGTTCTCCTGGACATGGGGCCACATCTTAACATCCCATCTGATAGACAATTGTCTTTCCAAACCCACTGGTGTCCCCTACTGACCAAGAGTAGGGTGGAGAGTTTTGTGGATTTACGAAGGAGTGTACTTGGTTGGCAACAATAGAAAGGTAGGAGGTCCCATCGAGTTGTTGATTCACTGTGATCAGTGGACCCAGGGCATTGCCATGAAAACAGTCCCTAAAGCATAATACACCACTTCCTGTCTACCAAACATCAATGGTGCATCCTGGTGCCATGGCCTTATGTTACTTTCCAAATGCAAACATGCCGATCAGCATGATGGAGTTGGAAATGGGATTCATATGAGCAGGTGACAGATTTCCACATTTTGGTGGTCTGGTATTGGTACTGACAGGCCCATGCAAGGTACAGTTTCTTGAAATGAGCATGGGTACCCATGACAGCTATCTGTCATAGCACATACAAATTAATATTTGGTGTTGTCCCTGTGGATACTGGTCTTGCCATTCTAACATTGTACTGGGTGTGACTGCTGTGTGAGATGGGAGACATTACTCACCATGGACGTCAACCACAGTTGTGTGTGACTTTTGGCCGGTTGTTCCACTGCTGTTGAGTCAGTCATGGTAGACTCATGACACCACAGAATGGAAGTAGTTCATCATGATGGCATGAACACCTAAATGCATTACACTCATGCTCATACCTTGTTTGAAGACAGAAAGATTCCGATGCTGACCCTTTCCACCTAAAAGTAAGGTGGACTGATTTCCACAAGTATGCTCTACAATCCATTGGAGAATGACCATTATATAATGGTCATTCTCAACTTTGAGGATCACCAGCACTACAAACTGGCCAATTCCTACACAAGAGAGAGTTGCTAATGCAAAGCCAACTCAGTGTATAAGAGTAAGTCAGAAAGTAAGAGGGTCTCAAATTTAGACACTTGGAAATTTTTTTGACATTAGATAAGAAACAGTAAAAGGTGAGATTTAGTAAAAGATATAATTTTTTTATTGATGACCTTGGACATTTCTTTTCTGGTGTTGTTCTGTGATGAGGTTTCACTTTACTCACAGACTTTCTCTATGTCATATTATACTAATAAACTACTGTAGGACTTGTGGCAAGGACTGGGTTAGGGGTAAATTTTTTACATGGATTTTTGTCAAATTTAGAAATTAAAAATGTTCATATACAATAATTACAATTTTTTAACTTGCTAGGGGCCTCAAAAGTTGAAAGTGGCATGGGACATTTTTGACCTGTGAGAGGCCCTGCACACCAAAGAGTCAAAACATCATGACCACCTGCTTAATATGATGTTGGCTCTCCACGTGCCACCAAAACAGCTCTTTCCTGGCAAGGCATACATGCTACAAGATTTCTAAAAGTATCATGTGGTAGTTCTAAAGGTATCTGGTACCAACACATTACCTTTAACTCACTAATTACACAGATCCTTTAACTCTTTTAAGTTACATAGTTGAGCCGCTGCATATCAGATATGCTGTTCCAATACAAACCACAGATGCTCGATTGGATTGATGTCTGGGGAATTTGGAAGCTAGGGCAATACTTGAAAGTCTTCCTCATGTTCTGCAAACCATTCTCAAACAATCCGGGCAGTGTGGCATGGCACATCATACTGTTGAAAGAAGGCACTACTAGAGGGTTATATCATTGCCATGAAAGGATGTACCTGGTCTGCAATGATGTTTGGGTAGGTGTTAGACATCATAGTTTCCTGCACATGAATGACTGGACTCAGGGTTTCCCAGCAGAACATTGCCCAAAGCATTACACTTCCTCAACCGGCTTGTTTTCGTCCCACGGTGCATCCTGGTGATAACACTTCTCCAGGTTAACGATGCATAGGTACGCGGCCGTCCACATGGTGCAACAGCAAACGAGATTCATCAGACCAGATGACATTCTTCCAATCATTCAAGGTCCAGTTTTGATGAACACATGCACATTGTAGGTGCTTTTGACAGGGAACCAAGGTTAGCTTAGGCACTCGGAGCTGCCTGTGGCTATGCAGCCAGATTTTCAGCAGGTTTCGATGTACTGTGTGTTGTGACACATTACTCCCTTCATTAGCATTCAAATTACGGGAGAGTTGCACCACAGTATCACTTCTGTTGGCTCATACCATACGGGATAGCCTTCGTTCACTTCTAGCATCGATGAGCTGTGGTCAGCCTACACCTTGCCAGCGATTCGTGGTTTTTCCATCTTTGGACCACTTTTTGAAGGTACTAACCACAGCTGACCATGAGCACGCCACAAGCCTTGCTGTCTCAGAAATGCTCTGACCAGTTGTCTGGCCATTACAATTTGCCTTTGTCAAACTCACTTAAGTCCACTGTCTTTCCCACCTGAAGAACAAAAATAACACTGATTAACAGAGCTCAGTATCAGGTGTTATTTATACTGTTTCATGACCTTCACTCGGCCGTCGTTTACCTGCAGTTGCTTCGGTTTGCATAAAGACGTGCTGGTGATAATGTTTTGGCTCTTCAGTGTATGTGCATTATTTTTTCACAGTCAGCAGACTTGTTGAAACACTTGTAACAATCAGTTACTGAAGCCCTGTTAATAGAAGGACATGTCCTGCTCCTAAAACCACTTTGTGACTTCATTTTTTGATGGTATCACCCAATGGAAAGCTTCATCCTTGGAGATGATTTTACAGCTTTCCAAACAAGTGAAATCAGGTGGTGCCAAGTCTGTACTGTATGGGCTGTGAATTGTTGCCCATTATCAGGTATGGAGAAGGTCCATTGTGGTGTGTGAGGTGCAAAAAGGGCATTATTGTGCACTATTTCATCATGTTACATTGACAGGACATCCGAACTGTACACACTCAGAAGCTGTCAACGGATTTCCACTGATTGGGTCTTCTGTGCCCACAGAAACTGAATTATTCCTTGGATATCCTACTTCATATAAACTGTAGTATCTTTTGCCATGTTCACTCTGACATCACAGCATGAATGTATAACAGCTATGACTGTTGCCACTTAGTTATTAATTATTAAATTAATCTTTATTTTTTTCATAATAATATGTTACAGAATGATTTACAGTTGTCCCACAAAGTTACATAGCTTGTCTGCAGGAAATATAACAATTACAATATTTATTTAGATTAAATAATTTGAAGGTAAAAAAAAGATAATAAAAAAGTAAACAAATAAAAGTAAAATTAAACAAAGGATAGTAGATTCATCTGGTTCCTTTGTTTAAATCTGTTTGGTGAACCCTGGTATGTTGTTATGTATGTTTGTTAAATCTGTTTGGTGAACCCTGGTATGTTGTTATGTATGTTTGTTAAATCTGTTTGGTGAACCCCTGGGTATGTTGGAGATGTAAAGGCACTCCACCTTGTGAAATCTATGCTAAACCACATATATGTGCTGTAATTCGAGCTAAAGGATGTCCAACCCAGTACTGAAAAAAGATTTCTAATTCAGTGGCTGGTGTGTGTATAAAAGAAACTAATTCAAAGTGATTTAAAAACGCCATTATTATATAATGTCTTCCATAAAAAACAACTTTAAATTTCTCTTCAAAGTCAAAAATTTACAGATGCAAGTATATCTCTAGGTAACGAATTACAAATGAAAGGTATTTTATAATCATTTACAGATTTTCCATAATTATTTTTGATATTTGGTTTATTTTAGCCTTGAAAGTATCATTAAAGAAAGTTTTCAATACAACATTATATTTATTTAAATTTGAATAAAATATTTAAAGATTTAAATCTCTCCCATTTTGTCAAATAAATGAGCATTTTCATTGTCACCAATTATAATTTTTTCTATTACTGATTGCCTTTTTTCAATTTATATTTGTTATATTTGTAGTTCCATGTATAGTGATTCCATAGTTTAATATAAATTCACAAATTGCTTTGTAAAATAATAAACATGTTGTTCTGTTGATTGTATATCTTAGTTTATATAATTTTATCTCAGCCAATCTTAACTTATCAGAAACATATTGTGTATGGCTATTCCATCTAAAAATATCACCAAAAAATAAATCCAAATATTTTATCCTTTATACCTTTTCAATTTTATAACAATTGCAAATATCTTCAATAATTTTTTTTTCCTTTGTGTAAACAATCCAATTTGTGTGATTTAATAAATATATTTTTTACATCTCTATAGCCTGGAGAATGAAATATCCATTTTGTCTTGTTTTCATTTAAATATATTTTATTATGGTTAAGCCAGCATAAAATGTGATAAAAATCTTCCTGTATTTCATTGCATATCACTTTACTCTTTCTGTTGTTATTAATTATTACTGTCATCTGCATATAAGTAAACTGAACTGTTGAAGTTAATGTTACATAAATCATTAATGTATACCAGAAATTAGAGTGGTGTGATGGTCCACCCATTCACTTTTACTTTTCCTTAACCTGTTTTGCTTTATTTATGTTATATTTATCACTTTGGGGATTATTATTTCACTTTTTGGACTGATCGCAATTCTCGTTTCCAAGTCGTAGGAGTTGCGCATGAGCAACTCCGACTTTTGATTGTCAGTCACTAATGCGAGCACGTAGGACATGATCCCTCTTGTGTCATGGCTAGTGCGATTGTCAGATTATGCAAATGCTTTCCTGGTATGCAACAGACACATGCCAGATTTATACGCAGCATGTTATAACTAAGTGACATTAGGTCATAGAGAGAGGTAGTAGAGAGTGTATTGTTAGTGGAAGTTGAGTAGAGAATGATGTTAGGAGTCAGCTGAAATATGTTGTATCAGTATGTGTTGTGTAGATAGAAGGAGTTATTAGTAGAGATTTAGATACATGTGAGTTTTAGTACTCCAACTTTTGCATTCATCAATTGATAGTGAGTCTTTGAATTTTCTGGAAATAAACTTTGTTTTAGAAACTTTTGAATTTTTGCTATTTTTCTCTTGAGCAACGTAAATTGATTTTTTTGACTAAATTTAAACTTTAATTAAACTTGACAATCCTTTTTGAATTCTTAATTGATAAGTAACGCTAGACAAATACCTATCGAACCCTATTTCAACTTTATTTGGCAAGTTAATATTGCCTGGTGCCCGACAAAGCTATTTGGAATTTTGAATAAATTTGGATCAGATGAAAGGTCCAACTTAAAAAGTTAATAATCTTTGGAGTGTTACAGTGGGCCTAGTTAGTACCTTGTGACACCCTGTAATTGTTTTCACCTTTGGTACTGTTTATTTTTGCAATAATACATCTGTTACTTAAATAATTTTTAAACCATCTTAATGCAATACCTTTTATTCCATAATTTTCAAGTTTTTGTAATAAGAGATTGTGATCTATAGTATCAAAGGCTTTCTCTAAGTCTAAAAACGTACCTATTACTTCATGACCTCTATTTAATGAAGAGTTTAAGTTATCTGTAAGTTTTGTTAGTAGTTTTGGTAGCTTTGCCTTTTTGAAATCTAAATTGATTATCATTTAAAATGTTATGGTTTTTTAAGAATGAATATATCATATATTTGTATATATCTTTCCATAATTTTAGCAATAGTGGGTAATATAGCAATTGGTCTAGTGACATGTAATGGTGGCACAGTGTTTGGCAAAGAACAAATTGCAAACCTTACTTTTTGATTTATCCTGGTATGCAATCTATAATTTTAAGTGCTAATATTTTTCAAAATTTAAAACTTTTGGATTTTTTAGAAACCATAATACATTTAATGAATTTATTTTTAATTAAACTCACAATAAAAAAAATTACACCAGCACACCTTTTGTGGTGTTCATATCTGCCAAAGTTTACAAAGCTTTACATGCATATTTAGGTAGCTAGGAGGTCTAAATAATCTGAATACAAAAATTATTTGCCAAATCTATAAGCTATACACTTAAGTGCTATTGAATTATGGATAGGAGACATCAGGGTTAGAGAGAGTCCAACATGTTACTAGGTTGCTTCCCTAATTCAATGGCACTTCAGTGTATGATCATCCAAATGAGCATATTTTTCATAATCTGTAGAGCACATGGTAAAGCAGATTTTCTATCCTTATGCTGTTCACTGTGTTAAAGTATATTTTAAAAAATTTCACCTACTTAAAAAAAAAGCATGCTAAGGTAAAGTGATATTCATAACTAAGAAACTTTATCTCAATGTAACACATTAGCTAACATGCACATAAAAATATGGCAAAAATTTATAATGAATAATTTCAGTAATAATTAACAGAATATACCATGAATTTGGCTGCTTCAGTAAATAAATACATAACACCATCCACAGCATGCTGAACCATATCTGTGTCAACATTAAGCCTTTCTGAAAATACAAGAAAAAAGAATTAGGAAAAATTTTAATATAAGGTGATATTGTAAAAAGGTGGAAAATGCATAAGTTTTAAAAAACACTAATGATTTACACATGCACTAACAAAAAAACACCTTAAAAAGACATTAATGTTTGATGCACATAGGCTACAATACAAACCAGCTGTTACTCAGCAGATGGTCATTACCCAGTAACAATAGGTTTCTCTCAGAGTAGATATAAGTGGCATATCATTCATGAATGCAAAATGTGCACTGCATGCTCTATTCAAATTATTAAGCATGATAGAATATTACATATATGACATTTATTTCACCAATGATGAATTTTCACCAAAATTCATCACTTTCCATTAATAAAGGAATGTCATTTAATATTTACTTTTACAATAACTTTTATAGTATTTAATATCCCATTTTAACCCTTTGTAAACTTCAGAGTATTGGTATCTCATTAATAAATAAATAAATAAATAAATAAATAAATAAATAAATAAATAAATAAATAAATAAATACCCCCTCAAGCAGCTGCTTGCCACAGAGGTCTGACAGGAGTCTGTCAGTTTATATGCCACAGTAGGAGATCTGAGAGGATGGCAGGACCTCAGCAGAAAAACGACACACACACATCCATGCCTAATCCGGGGCTCGAACCCAGGTTGTCTAAAAATACTTTTGAGGGAGGAGTTACTGTCTCTTTGAATAATTTCAATGTTTGAATCAGATTATAGAAAATGGCACTGCATATAACTGATGAAAAAGCACAGGGTTTATGCTTGTTTTACCACAGCTTTCATCATATTACAGTTGCTAGATCTGAATGGTTATTGGAATCAATTGCTAGATCTGAATGGTTATCAGAGAACAGTGCTGATGGCATATATAGGTAATGGATAAAAAAATGGAAACAGCAAGGCTCACAGAAAGCTTCTGTTTATTTAAACAGTGGTGCAACTGACAAAGGCATGAAATACACAAATAACATCCCAGCATGTTTAGATCATGTCTATAAAGGTAAACCCAGCATAACTGCATGCAATTATTTATTGGTATCATGTTGTTAAGAGATCTTAACAATTTGAAAATGGGTATGATCGTTGGAGTACATTTAGCAGGAGTTTCAGTCACTAAGACAGCTGAACTCACGAATGTTTCATTAGGAACAGTTTCCAAGGTCATGTCTACATGGAAATCTAAAGGAAAGATATCATCTGCCAAAGTGGTTAAAAGGGCATACTCCAGAATCGAAATGTTCCAGCATTAGTGTGATATGCAAAGCAAAACAGGCAAGCTACTGCTGATCAGTTGGGTTGGTTACTTCTGAGCGGCACTTTTTTGCACACCATGGGCTAAATGGTCAGGTGACATGGACCCCGAAGACTCAGAGAAGGTTGGGGGAGGGGACCCACTGGAACAGCTGTTGGGAGACAGATGGTAGCCTCCTGTCAAGACCATCCAGCGTGTTCTTTAACGTGCACGGGGTATGGCTCTCCCATACACGGACCATGGCTTAATGGCCCATCCAACGGACGGCAGCCTTTCCAAGCCCATAAGTGCCCCCTACTGATCGTGGGCAGAGCGAGGAATTTTGCAGAGATAAATCTCAACGCTGACCCAGCTGTGACTCGAACCTGGGAACTACAGATTACGAGCTGGCACGCACTGCTGATCAGTTGTGCACAGTTTTCAATGCATGATGTGAGAGACCAGTTTCATCAAGAACATGAGAATTCCACAGAGCTGGATATCATAATCGAGTCGCATTTCACAAGCCACTCATCACATCTGTCAATGCATGTTGTCATGTCCACTGGTGCAAAGAGCACAAGCAGTAGGGAAATGTGATATTTGACAAACCATTGCTTCTGATAAAAGGATAAGTGCATGTGTGGCACCAAATGAGGGAAGCTTATAACTCTGATTACTTGTTTCCTACTGCTCTGGTTCTGTAATAGTGTGGGGTACTTTCTTATGCATGATTTGGGTAGACTCATTCCATTAAGAGAAAAATTAATGTCAATTAGTATTTGACAGTGATCATCTTCATCCAATGGTACAGTATTTCTTTCATGAAGACAGAGCTATCTTTCAGGATGAAAAGGCTTCCATTCACAGAGCATGTGGGGTCACCTAGTGGTTTGAGGAGCATGAGACTGAAGTTTTTCACATGGGTTGTTTGGGTTGTTTTACCTCTGAGCGGCACTTTTTTGCACACCATGGGCTAAATGGCCAGGTCACATGGACCCCGAAGGCTCAGAGAAGGTTGGGGGAGGGGACCCATTGAAACAGCTGTTGGGAGACAGATGGTAGCCTCCCGTCAAGGCCATCCAGCGTGTTCTTTAACGTGCACAGGGTATGGCTCTCCCATACACGAGGCCACGGCTTAACGTCCCATCCGACGGACGGCGGTCTTTCCAAGCCCATCGGTGTCCCTTACTGACCGTGGGCAGGGCGAGGAATTTTTGCGGAGATAAATCTCAACGCTGACCCAGCTGGGACTCGAACCTGGGAACTACAGATTATGAGCCTGGTGCGCTACCGACTGAACCACCCCCGCCCTGTTTTTCACATACCATGGCCACAGTCACCAGATATCAACCTGATGAAAAATTTATGGGAACTTCTGGAACAATGTCTCAGGCAGGTTTTCAAGCTCCATTGAACAAGCAGGAATTGATCACATTTCTTGTGGATGAGTGGATTGTATTCATCCTGCTGACTTTCAGACACTGGTAGACTCTATGATATGACATATACAGGCTGCACTGGGTTCATGTGGCAGTCCAATACTGTATTAGTGATTTTAGCTGCTGTTTCCATTATTTTCCTCATTACTTGTACGTTAATGGATATATTAAGGAATTACCCTTGCAAATTGCAAAATGAATGTAATATACATCTATTCCATTTTTTGTCTCTACTGCAGTTTATTAATCCTTCCTGTGTCAAGGACATCTATAAACATTTTTGTACAACACATGAAACTTCAGTTCTTTTTTAAAAAAATTGCCATTTGAAAATTTTCTTACATATGTCTTTTAAAAATATGTAACTCAATCTTGAAAAATATTTTTTTTTTCATTTGATGCATATTTTATTAAACTACAATATAAGTAATTCAATAAGCCATCTGACTGCCATATTTTAGAAGCATTATATAGTATTGCCAATTTGTTTGTTAATGTTACTCTGTTATCAAAATATTCTTCCTTAAAAATTTGAAAATCTCCTTAAAGTAACAAAATACTGCTATTTTTAAAAATGCAAGTTTTCGGAATTATGAAATATGTACCTTTTTTTTGGTATACCACTGTAAAAAGTGTTATTAAAATTAAAATATTATTACAATGTTCATATTTTTTACTTCAGTAAAATTCAAAATTAAATTCTCTTTAATTTGGTATATAACATGACATATTTCTGTTGATTAGTTATTTATTAAGCCTGGACTTTTCTCAAACTATATGGTAGAGAGAAAAAAAAAATTACAAAATGGAAGAAACGTTACTTCAAACAAGAAAATTACTTCTTTTGTTATTAAGAAATAAATAGCCTTTCTATTCATATGCATAATAATTATTTCTGTCGATTAGTGTTTGTTAAATAAATTTTTATTTGTGTTGCCAGATGTTTTTTTACAACATGACTCTAAAAAAGTCCTATTAAAATAAAACTAGTCATTTTTTTTTGTTAAATATTTTATTTTCAGAAAATCCAGAGTTATATGCTGATTAATTTGGCATTACATGCCATAATTCCTTTCATTAGTTATTTGGTAAAAAAAAAAGTTCTAAGGTTAATTTTTTTTTTTTGCCTGATCAGAGTGAAAGAAATAGCTGGACCTGGGAAGGGTTAACTGTGCACTGGAACAAGTTTTAAGCTTTGATACTTGAGAATGATAAAGAAAAACTTACGTGCTGCACTCTGGTAAACTTTGGAGTTAGCACCTTTGCGAAGATGTTCTATAGATATTCTGCAAAATTCTTTAACAACTGTAAAAAGTTAAATTATTGGAAAATATATTTTATTACACTCATTGCATTGAAACTATCAATCAATTTGAAACAAAATGTAGAAAAATTTAAATATTGACTGTACAGAATAAATGAATAAAAACACAAAAATATTTCTAGTACAAGATTATTACCATTATCATCCTATGTGTCTTAATTAGCCAGGCCAAAATAAAATAAAATACCCCCTCAAGCAGCTGCTTGCCACAGAGGTCTGACAGGAGCCTGTCAGTTTATATGCCACAGTAGATCTGAGAGGATGGCAGGACCTCAGCAGAAAAACGACACACACATCCATGCCTAATCTGGGGCTCGAACCCTGGGTCCCTTAGATCAGTAGCCAAGCGTGCTAACCACTCGGCCACGGGAAGGCTAGTGTAACGCTCCAAACAAATGCAAAATACTTGAAGTTTTATGCTCCGGATAGCTTAGACGGGCGCCAGGCAATAATTAACAAATTGCCAAAAGTAGAATAAGTTGATAATAAGTTGATTTAGGGTTCAAATACCAGCGAGCGTTAATGAGTAAGAATCAAAATGATTGTCAAGTAAATTTAAATATAATTCAAAATATCCTTAATTCGCATTGCTCAAGAGAAAAAAACTGTATAGACTCAAAAGGTTTTAAAATAACAAAACAGATTTATTTCCAAAATAGTTCAACTCACCAAGACATCAATGAAGAAAACACAACTCCAACTCCTGTGCTACATGCACTTTGTGCTTAGTGCCTCTGCACTAACTCCTTGTGCACGTGCACTCACTTGTGCTTTGCTTATGCTTTTGTGACTCGCAGGTCACCGGTTTTTGACATGAGCCGGCAATGCTTGCCGGGAAAGACATTAACATACTATGACGAACGAAGCAAGCTATGACGCAAGAGGGGGCGTGTCCTTGGCACGCGCTTTAGCGGTACCGTCGGAAGATCGGAGTTGCGCGTATGCAACTCACAACATCTTGAAAACGAGTGCTGTGATGCCAAAAAGGAAATAAAAATCCCCAAAATGATAAATATAATGTAAATTAAACAAAACTGGTTAAGGTAAAGCAAAAGTGAACGGTGGGGCATCACACTAGGCCATAATGAGTTGATAAATCTAGGCAACCAAACAGTCATTATTCATTATAACAAATACAGATTTTTTTATAAACATTTACTGCAGTTTCATTATTACTATGGTGTTTATGGGCCACAAGGATATTTTTTCACACGTGACATACAGAAAATTGAAAAGAATTTACAGTTAAACATTCATACACTCAGCATAATATTTTATACATTACAGAATTCTCAGCTATTATTCACCAGTGTGACATTTTGATTTGCAGTGCAGGGATGAAATCCCAAACACACACAAATGCAATTTAACTGTTATTTAACTAATTATAAATTATCTGTAAACAATCTGGGTCATTTAGAGTGTACTACACAAGATGACCTTGCTGAGAACATTAATGAGAGTGGTAAGGGGGAAGGAAGAGAAGGTTGCTGCAATGGTTACTTTCAACTTCAGAGCTTTGAATGAAATAATATAGTTGCAGCAGCAGTTGGCAGACAAAGTGTATCAATCTAATGGAGGGATGTCATGTAATTACAATGTGATTCTGTAATGGAGAAAAGCCTCAAATTTAAGATGGAAATTTGAGGTTGCATCCCTTGCCTACAATGAAATTCAAAATGAACTCCAAAAATAGTATAGCATGAAAGTAAGAGTTTTCTTTTCGTCCTAAATCTAGGTGTATTGAAATAATTTAATGGTCAGTGTATTGTTCACAGTCCTCAGCCAACAGATGGCACTGCTAAAGAAACTTATGATGTTGAAGTGTAAAGTATGACATAGAAATGTAACTGCTGGTTGTTGGTGGCATGTGGTTCTATGAATTGTTACTCTTAGGTAGGTAACGTGAAATCACGTTGTGTGTGATTTGACATGAATGTGTGGTTATGTTTGCTTTTTTTCGCTATTTTTGCTGGATAACTTGTCAGGATAGCATGCTGATGCAGTCACAAGTAGGTGGATATGTGTAATATATATTTAATGAGGTATTTTTAATGATAGGTAACATAGAGGTAATTAATATCTTTACATTTTTTTTAATTTGGTTAAAATGTGGTAAATAATAAGTATAAAGATATTTAGGAATTAAAATTATTTAACATCAGTAGGGTTGTTGTTAAAGGTGTTAGTCAACTGTTCTGTAATGTTATGGCTATTTCCTGTGGAAGTGGGAGTTTGGTAGCTTCTGGAGGCTCTGTAGGGATCTTTTCCATAAGTTCTTTAGAGTGAGGGGCATTTGAAGGGGAAAGGAGGAGTGGTTAGAACCAGTTAGAATTATTTTAAATCTTTTTTTGTGTTTAGTATTATGTAGTATGTGTTTTGTTGTGAGAGTGGAAGAAAATGGCAAAAGTTTAGAAATTGTGGGGGAAATTAAGTGGTAAAAATGAGAAGGTTTTTATGGGGTGTTAGGGTTTTAGGAGAATACCTTTTGGTGAAACATGTATAGTGAGTTTTCAGAGGATTCTAATGTAGTAGGAGGGGGGAGAATGTTGGAGTTTTTTGCATGTGGGACCAAACACATTAATAGTAATGAGCACAGTTGAGATGAATTGAGTGATTATTAGTAATTACGTATAATATAGTAATTATTAATGTATTATAGTGACATATTAATTTTGCTAGATATTTACGAGTCTTCTAAAGTTACTAATATGGTCTAATGTTAATACCTGGAAGCATTTGGTGGCTTTTTTAGATAGAAATTTTGGGCATTATAGAATTGTTGTGGAAAAAGGGCAGTTTTTAATGGAGTCAGGAAGATTAATGAGTAATTTAGGGGAGGGTTCACTGAGCTATATGATGTGGGGGTTTATTGTTGTCTTGATGAGATAATTTGGTTTTGATGAGATAATTTGGTTGATGAGATAATTTGATGAGATAATTTGGTTTTGGGGTATTTTTTATAATTTAGTCGATGGTGCATTGGTTCCGATTTCCTTGTGTTTTGGTATGTGTTTCTCTGATGAGATTATTTAGTTTCAGGGGCTTTTTTACAATCCAATTGACAGTGCACTGTTTCTGATTTTCTAGTATTTTGATATGTGTTGGCTCTGATGACATTATTTAGTTTTGGGGACTTTTTTATAATTCAGATTAGAAGTGTACTGTTTCCAATTTTTGTGTTTTTTGGTATGTATTGTCTCTGATGAGGTTATTTAGATTCGGGAGTTTTTTTATAATTCAGATCAGCGGTGCACTGTTTCCAATTTTCATGCTTTTTGGTATATATTGTGTCCAATGACATTATTTAGTTTCGGGAGCTTTTTTACAATTTGGATTGTTGGTGCACTGATTCTGATTTTTATGTTTTTTGGTATGTGTTGTCTCCAATGAGATTATTTAGTTTAGGGGGCTTTTTTATAATTGGGATTGGTGGTGCACTGTTTTTGATTTTCATGCTTTTTGGTATGTGTCATCTCCCATGACATTATTTAGTTTTGGTTTTTTTTAATAATGCCGGTCGGCGATGCATTGTTCATGATGTTCTTGGTTTTGAGATTTGTGTTCGATTTGATAATTCTGGTGATTTATTTAGGTTAATTTTTGTATGTGTGACTTGATTTATTAGTTCAGTTTGTGGAGTATTTTAACTATTGGGAAAAGAGGGGGATTTCATGAATTTGTAGTATATGGGAAGGAAAATGTGTCTTAATTTCTTTGTTTATTTTTTTCATACTTATAATTTTTTTTAGTAATTCATGGTTGTAAGAGATGTTTTTTAGTGAAATTGCATTTTTTTTTATGTTGCATTTGTTTACAATGCAAATTACAGTTACCATGATAATGGTAGTTTGCATTTGATGTGAACTCAAGATATCATTACCATAATAACAAAAAAAAAATCTCTTTTCTAGAAACCCTGTTTCGGTTAGTCTGGGGGATTGTGGGAATCATTGAAAAGGAACATTTGTTACGTTGTGTCACAAAAAAAAAAAATGCCAGCCGAGGACCGTGATGTGCACTACTGCCATTTTATGACAGAAAAGAGGGCATAAAATGAAAATAAATAAAATACAGATATATAATTTGAAATTACTACTAAAACTTCCTATTTCAAAATAGCAGTTTTTTAAACAGTAAGTGGTATTCACAGTCACCTGTTGATAAATCAATATATATTTTGTGGAAAAAAATTTCGCCGACATATGTTTGTCACCTGTTGACTTTAATATCAATAATAAATCACCACTTTAAAGTCGATTCAAATTTTTAGAGGAAAAATTGTCTTGAGCCAGTGGGATATGAATCCACAACCTCCTGATGTCAGGTGTTCTGACCACTGAGCTACGGGCCGCCAATTTTGGGTTCGTATCCCACCTGGCTCAAGACAATTTTTCCTCTAAAAATTTAAATTGATTTCAAAGTGGTGATTTATTAGTAGATACCAAATATGTCAAGTTCATTTCATTATTTAATATCAATAAATTAATAAATATTTTTGTGGAAAAAAGTTTAATCAACATGTGGGATTTGAACCCACATCTCTCCAGAAAGAAGAAGTGAAAAGTCACATTAAGTTGAAAAAAAGATGGAGCTAGTGTTAGTTCAATGGTAGAATACTCTGGCATGTTTCTGGAGAGATATGGGTTTAAAACCCACATGCCGGCAAAACTTTTTCCACAAAAATATTCTTTGATAGCAGTTTTTGGTTAATTTTCGAAAGAATTTCAAAACTTCAAGAAATTTTTTTTATACCAGTTCAAATCAAACTTGTGAGCTCAAATCAGGGAGTTACTTCAACACAGAATAATGTTCACAAACAGGTCGGCAATACCATATATTGCTTCTAGAAATCGTGATCAGATAGCTTTAACAAATTATTTATATAACTTGTAAGCAACATTTGGCCGTCCCGTGGCCGAGTGGTTAGTGTGCTTGGCTACTGATCTACGGGACCTGGGTTCGAGCCCTGGGTAAGGCATGGATGTTCGTGTTGTTTTTCTGCTGAGGTTCTGCCATCCTCTCAGACCATCTACTCTGGCATATAAACTGATAGGCTCCTGTCAGACCTCTGTGGGAAGCAGCTGCTTGAGGGGGTATTTATTTATTATTTTAAGCAACATTGTGGAGGTGTTTACTTCCACAGTAGTGGACTGGTACAAGACCAAATAAGTAAGTCTGATGGCCCTAGATTTATCTCTGCAAAATTCCCCGCCCTGCCCAAGGTCAGTAGGGGACACCGATGGGCTTGTAAAGGCCGCCGTCCGTCGGATGGGACGTTAAGCCGTGGCCCCGTGTGCGGGAGAGCCATACCCTGTGCATGTTAAAGAACAAGCAGGATGGCCTTGACAGGGGGCTACCATCTGTCTCCCAACAGCTGTTCCAGTGAGTCCCCTCCCCCAACCTTCTCTGAGCCTTCGGGGTCTATGTGACCTGGCCATTTAGCCCATGGTGTGCAAAAAAGTGCCGCTCAGAGGTAACCCAACCCAACCCTGATGGCCCTAAGTAGTGGCACTATTTTTCCACAGTTGCTTATTCATACAGAGTTTGAAATCTGTGGGTCAATATCAAACAGCCCCCTAATCAAAAACATGAGGCTATGACCTACTCCCACCTCCCTCATTTGATAGAAGAAAGTCATCATATTGGTAGGATATGAATACCAATCCTGAAAACAGAGTGCAAGACCTCCAAAAAAAATATAAATGGGAGCCCCCCCCCCCCCCAAAAAAAAAGGTAGGTTAAAGCCAAGAAATTGAGATATTGCGTGGAGAACAGAATAGAAAAAGATGCCTTTGGGAAGAGGATTGGTTGGGTAAGCAGAAGTAGATAGAGATGATATACCTTAAAGCACAACAGTAATTAAAAATAGAAACAATTGCACATCCTTACCTTTGTTATCAACTTCTTTTAGAAGCTGTAAATGCTTCTTATGAATATCATCTAAAATTAACAGCATAATTTTAGACAAACTTACTACCTTTCAACCAATCCTCCCCCTGATATTCTAAACATCGGTTATATTTTTACGGTTACAGTTATATCAAACCTCTTTAACATAATCTCAACACAACGGTCGTAACTTGGAAACTGTCATCGGCATTTTAAACTTGCATTGACTGTGATACACTCGGAAAAAATATGAATAAATATCCCCTCAAGCAGTTGCTTGCCATAGAAATCTGACATGAGCCTATCATTTTATATGCCATAATAGAAGGTCTGAGAGGAAAGCAGGGCCTCAGCAGAAAAATGACACATACATCCATACCTTACCCGGGAGGGGCGGGGGTGGCTCAGTTGGTACCGCACCAGGTTCGTAATCTGCAGTTCCCAGATTCGAGTCCCAGATGGGTCAGCGTTGAGATTTATCTCCGCAAAACTCCCCACCCTGCCCACAGCCAGTAGGGGACACCGATGGCTTTGGAAAGATCGCCGTCCGTCGGATGGGACGTTAAGCCGTGGCTCTGTGTGCGGGAGAGCTATACCCTGTGTACGGTAAAGAACACGTTGGATGGCCTTGACGGTAAACTGCCATATGTCTCTCAACAGCTGTTAAAGTCGATCCCCTCCCCCAACCTTGTCTGAGCCTTCAGGGTACTTGTGACCTGGCATTTAGCCCATGGTGTGCAAAAAAGTGCCGCTCAGGGGTAAAACAATACATCCCTTACCCGTGGTTCGAACCCAGGACCCTTAGATCAGTAGCCAAGCGCGCTAATCACTCGGCAACGAAAAACTTCAGTGATAAGAGAACACTACAGGGAGAAGTATGAATTATCACTAACTACGACTGACTGTCTTGTTACAAATTTTATTTTGGATACTAAGCATATTCAGCTTTTTATTTCATCATTTAAGAATATCCAGTAATTAATTTATATTTTTGATCAAATATTTTCTGTTATCGCTACTACTGATGAGATATAATATTTTTTTTGTCATTAGTCCCCCCGGAAAGGCATGGATGTATTTGAGGTCTTTTTGCTGAGGTCTTGCTTTCCTCGCTGATCTTCTCATGTCATATAAACTAATATGCTCTCTGTCAGAAATCTGTGGCAAGCAGCTGGTGGAGGGGTTATTTATTATATTTTTCATAGTCTAGAATCTGTGGTATTGTTAAACTAAAATAGGATATAAATTCTTTCAAAGTAAACAAAAGCTGTCAAATATAACCATAATATAATGCACGGAACGCTAAATAATGAGCAGTGTATCTATAATACATTGCTCATTAGAAGTCATCACAACGAGATTACCTATATATATATGCCTATCTCAACTTTTCAATGAGAAAACACGTCCTCTTGCCGATGATCCAAAACAGGCCTGCTTGATGCATGGATATAGGAACAGGGGAGCCACCCATTGTCAATGGAGCACCCTACCTCTTGAAACTGTAACCGAGCGTAGCCATATTCCTCCTACTCGTAAGTATGTTATCACCACTGAGAAGTCATTAGTAAACAAGAGTAATGGTGGCTTAATTCACCCCTCCAAAGATGTATTTTTGATGTGTAAAAAGAGTAAATCTGCTTTTCATAAAAAATGTCAATTTAAATGGAGGAAAACACTTAAGCCCAAAATATGGTATATATATATACATCAAATCAGGTTTTAGAAGCAATTGCAGGCCAACATCTTTTTACCTCCCTGGATATTCATATGCATGACACATCTCCATTGCAAAACCATTATATTCATTTTATCCGTGCTGTAGTGCAAAATTATTTGCATATTAGATACATGTACTAGGCCAAAAGTGTTGTAAAAAACTCAAATTCAGTGAGACAACTGTACACAAAGATGATATTATTTAAAAGTCAATAGAAGTAGATAAAAGGTTTTCTTTTTAATCTTTTATGTACTTGTTTTTGAGTCATTATGTTATTCACGTTTTCAAACTGATTTTCAGACCTATGTAATAGCATTACTTGATAATTCTCATCAACTGCTTCACCAAATATTAGAGAATTAAAATATCTTACCTAAAAGATCAATAACTTTTACAATATACATTTAATAAAAAAAATGACTTAAGATAAGTATCATAATCGAATCTAAAACATGATTTTCAAAAACATTGGTTCAGTATTTAAAGAGTTATAGAAGCTAAAATATTTCACAATAAATTTTGCTTGTATTATCAAAGTTAGAAAGAATTCTTAATGAAAATATCATTACACAAACATTTGAAATATATATTTTATTAAACGTTTTGCAACAATATTATTTAAGTTAATTATTTTGTGAGCTAAATTCTTATGATGCATTACTGCTGTTTAGTATTCCAGCTTTCATATAACTTTAAATACTAAATCAATATTGTTGAAAATACAGATTAAATTATGATCTTTAATTTTCCAATAGTTGCATTTTTTCATTAAATGAATATTTTAGAAGTTACAGAGCTTCGAAATTAGATTGATATAACAAGGAAATTTCCACTGATTTGTGAAAGAAGTTAAAAATATGGCAAAAACTTTTGGTTTGTGATACATCAATAAACTGAAATTAATATATTACTTTATATAGCTCACTAATGCTAAATAATTTTCCACTAATGTATTATATACCCAAGCTGAAAATGTTGAGAATAATAATTATAAACTAATTTATATAGTATTAATATTGATATCTTTCAAAAAAAAAAAATGTGTGATGTGTTTAAACATTTCTAAGTCATTTTGAATTTGGCTACTATTACTGCAAATTGGTTAACTGCTGTATTTTTACTTAAAACCCAACCGAACAACTGAGATTTTCAAACGAGTTTAATAAAATGACTTGTACTGAATGTATTTCTATAAAGTTTAGGAATATATATTTCAGTAAATTCATTTGATCCAATGTTTTCTTGAAAATTGTTGATCTTTTAAATTAGGTAATCTAGTTGTTAATTGGTTATGTTTGAAAATTTTTAATATACTTAAAAAATTTAAAAATACTGGGATATACAGAAGTTCTATGATAACTTTAGTGTGGGTATGGAAAGAAGTCCATGGTTCTTTTATACCTCTTTATTTCTTTTGCAAATACTTATAGAAGATAAGATGCAGTTTTATTCTTTTAGAGCATGTTTGGTATTTAACTCAGCTGCTTCATTTCATTACAAACCCAGTTTACATAATATATTTTTTTCCCCTGATAATACTCTTGGACAAAAAAAAAATAATGCACTCCAATAAAATAATCCACAAACCTGTGAAAGCCTGTATGCAAATGCCTCTTGGCCAGGCATGCAAATGACTAAGGTTTCACCACCAATGAACATCCAGGTCGTTCCCAGATTGCAGTTCAATTGAATATTCAGTGGCTTCTCCACATTGCATGTGCTATATTTCATTACGATGGGACACTTGCTTTGAGGTAGGTCAATTTTTTTGTCTAAGAGTATACATTAATAAATCTCAGGGAAATGAATCTTGGTATTCCTCTAATTGAAATATATGCATACACAATTCTCAAGCAACTATGGATTATCAAGGTCAGACCAATGTTAAAATGAATTAAAAATTCACTGTCACTGAACAATAAAAGGTTTTAAGGGTATTAAAAATGCCTTCACATATAAAGGTGCATTCGTCAGTGAATAAGACATGTGCATCAAAGTCCGGTTGTACTGCAATCTGCTGCAGGAACCACTGTGCAAAATCCACACGAGGCTGATAATCTGCAGGTGTCAAGGCGTGCACCCTCTGTGCATGGTAGGGGTGTAATCGTTTGTCTCGTAGAATTCGCCACACCGTCGATTGGGGCACACTTATGACATGGAAAATTGCTGGCATGCTACATTTGGGACGATCTCCAACCCTACGTAGAATTTCCTCTGTAACACATGGCGTCCTCACACTCTTTGCACGCCCTGTATCCTGGGGGCGGGGGTGGCTCAGTCGGTAGCGCGCCAGGCTCGTAATCTGTAGTTCCCAGATTCGAGTCCCAGCTGGGTCAGCGTTGAGATTTATCTCCGCAAAATTCCCGCCCTGCCCATGGTCAGTAGGGGACACCGATGGGCTTGGAAAGGCCACCGTCCGTCGGATGGGACGTTAAGCCATGGCCCCGTGTGCGGGAGAGCCATACCCTGTGCATGTTAAAGAACACGCTGGATGACCATGACGGGAGACTACCATCTGTCTCCCAATAGCTGTTCCAGTGGGTCCCCTCCCCCAACCTTCTCTGAGCCTTCGGGGTTCATGTGACCTGGCCATTTAGCCCATGGTGTGCAAAAAAGTGCCACTCAGAGGTAAAACAACCCAACCCAACCCTGTGTCCTGCAAGCCGCTGACAAAGGAGCCCGTTTCCAGGGGAGTAGCGAAAGACTATGGTTGGGAAGGGGGAGAAATCGAAAATTTTCCGACTCAAAATTCAAATTTTGCCAACTGAGCAAACTTAGAAGATTTTTGTACCGTGGGAGGCGATTTTCACAAATCTTCTGCATTTTGCCATTTGACTTCCAATTTTCTCAACTAATCGTAATTTGACATTTAACTTCCATTTTTGCCAAATAGCCATAATTTCAAAGAGGTAATTCCTATATTTACATCTCGTTTGAATTTTAGCATGTAAGTGTGAATTTTCCATTGATTTGGTCAACTCTCCTTATTTTCACGAAACTAATCCCAATCATCATCATCATCATCATCATCATCATCATCATCATCATCATCATCATCATCATCATCATCATCATCATCATCATCATCATCATCATCATCAAGCAGCCATGGGCTATGGAGGTCCAACCAGACCGTGCAATTTAGTTCTCCAAGCAAGTCTATCCTGAGCTACATCTGGCCACTGCACACCAATTCTAACAAGGTCCTGTTTGACATTGTCTGCCCACCACATCCTAGATCTCCATTCTTTCTGAGGCCTTTAGGCACACTGTTCATAACCCTATTCGCCAATCTATAATTATCCATACGGGCAACATGGCCAAACCAACGGAGTCTCGCTCTGCACAATATGCTGCTTAAAGGAGGTTGCTGACTACTTTGCCTAACCTCACCATTAGTTACAAAGTTGAACCACCTAATGCCCAAGATACCACGTAAGCATCTGGAATCAAAAGCATCTAGTTTCCTGTTATCTAGTTTACAAAGTGTCCAAGTTTCACTATCATAACTAACCCTAGAAAGAACCAAACTATTATATAATCTAATTTTAGTCTTTAGGTGTATTCGCCTATTTCTCCACACTCTCCATAGATTCTTAAAAGTCCCGGCAGCAATCCCTATTCGTCTGTTAATCTCATGCCGCATATCACCATTATCTGTTACATAGCTCCCAAGATAATTAAACTGTGACACCTGCTCAAGACTGCAACCATTCAGATTAACTGAATCACAGCCTGCTTGACCAATTTTCATCACTTTAATTTTCTCTCTGTTTATAACCAAACCTACTCTACTACCAGTCTCATCAACAGCTCGAATGAAAGAGTTCATCTCATCAACATCATTTGCCAAAAGGGCTAAATCATCAGCATAATCTAAATCAGAAATTTTCGTATCTCCAGCCCATTTGAAGCCAAAATCTTTCCTTCGAAGTGAATTTCGCATAACATAATCAATAACCAAGCTAAAGTAAAAAGGAGACAAAATGCACCCTTGTCGAACACCAGAAGTAATGCTAAACCAATTGCTACAAGCCTTACCAACTCTAACACACGACTCAGTTTTATTATAGAGAGCTTTCATTATGTTAACTAACCTGTCAGGTATACCATATGATCTCACAATCAACCACAAATTATGACAATCAACAGAGCCGAAAGCCTTTTTGAAATCAACAAAGCTAGCAACCAAAGGTTTCTGAAACTCTAAACATTTCTCAAGAATCTGCCTAAGTGAAAATATCTGATCCACACATCCCTTACCACTTCTGAATCCACATTGCTCATCACGCAATTGCCTGTCAACCAGATTCTTAATTCTATTAAGCACAATCATGCAAAGAACTTTTCCTGGAACAGAGAGTAGGATGATACCCCTATATTATCACAAGAACTGCGATTACCTTTTTTGAAAATAGGGATAATAATAGCTCTGGTAAAATCCTTAGGAACCATGCCTTTACCATAAAAGATATTCAAATTTTCAGTCATCCAAGTGGTAACAGAAACATTCCCAGCTCTAAGCATTTCCATAGTAATTTCATCTACCCCTGGGGATTTATGAAGTTTAAGTTTAGAAATAGTCAAAATAGCTTCAGATTGTGTTATAGGGCCAACATTAAAGCCACCAATGCATCTATCATCATTGCAAACAATGGGAGTAGAACTACCACATTGTTTAGAGCATCACTGAAATGCTCAGCCCACCAAGCCATGACAGAATCCTCACCTTCTATTATAACCTTACATTGTTTATCCTTCAATCCCTGTATACCTGTCCGTTTTCTACCACACAAAACATTAACTATCTGGTACAGCTCTCTGCTGTTGTGCTGTCTAACTGCTTCCTCGGCTTTGTCAGCCAAACCATCAAACCAAAGATTCTTATCAGCAGCTAACTGATCTTTTACAAGTTTATTAAGTTCTCTGTAATGCTTTCTATTAGGACTAGTAGGGTATTGATTAAGGACATCCTTAGAGTTCTTTCTTTCAGAAATAAGCTCAAGTGCCTTATCACTCAGATAAGTCTGTCTCTTCTGTTCCTTTTTTCCTAAAAGAGTACTGTTAGTGTCCCAAAAAGCCTGTTTAAAATGATCCATTCTCCCTCAACTTCAGTAGTAAGCATACCATGACTGTCATAATGACTAAGTAACCTATCATGGTAAGCTTTGGCTATAACTGGGTCTTTCAGAGCTTCAGTATTAAAAGTAAATTTTTTAACCCTAGCACAATACTTTTTAAGTTAAGTTGCAAGACACTTTTAACAAGGTAATGGTCAGATCCAATTTCAGCTCCCCTATATGACCTGGTATTCCTAACAGAACTAGCCCATTTGCTGTTAATTAATACATAATCAATCATATTCTTATGCAGCCCATCGGGTGAATCCCATGTGTACTTATGTATGTCGTGGTGTTTGTAATAAGTGTTAGTTATTCTCAATCCATGAGTTTACTTACTTGTAGGAGACGTTGCCCATTGCCATTGCAGCTACCAATACCAAAAGGGCCTATTACTCCTCCCCAAAGGTCGAGTCAGTACCAACTTTGGCATTGAAGTCACCAAGAACAAGGGTAATATCTCCTTTCTTGACAGAATTCAAAATATCCTGAAGTTGTCCATAAAACCTATCCTTTTCATCCTCATTACATCTCTCTTAAATTTGCCAAATCACTTAAAACTTTTCAAACTCACAAAGATTTTGCCAAGATTTGTCGTTTTCAGTCAACTATCCGGAATTTCACAAACCCAATCCCAATTATCACAACTTGCCCTTATTCTTCAAGTGGATTCGAATTTTCCCAACTGCCCTACATTTTGTTCAGTTTCCTCAATTTGTCAAACACTCCTTAATTTCACAAAACAAATCTCAATTTTCACAACTCGCCTATATTTTACCAAATGGATTAGAATTTTGCCAACTATTCTAGATTTTGCCAACTCGTAATTTTACAGAAAAAATCGCAATTTTTACATCTTCTCTGAATTTGCCTAGTAACTTCGAATTTTATCAAACTCTCCTTAATTGCACAAGAAAGGCACAATTTTCACAACTCCCCTGTATTTTAACAAGTAGCTGTGAATTTTGCCAACTCCCCTAGATTTTGCCAAGAGTTCTTGGTTTTTCCAACTCTCCTTAATTTCATAAAACCAATCCCAATTTTTACGACTCAACTGTACTTTACCAAGTGGTTTCCAGTTTTGCCAACTTTCCTAGATTTTGCCAAGTTTTCTCGATTTTGTCAAGTCTCCTTAATTTCAGAAAAACAATCCCAATTTTCACAAATCGCCCGTATTTTACCAAGTGGATTCGAATTTTGCCAACTGCCCTAGATTTTGCCATTTCATCACAATTTTACAGAAAAAAATCCCAATTTTTAATCACACCTGATTCTTGAAAAGTCACTCTTAATTTTGCCAACTCCCCCAAGATTTACCGACTCTCCTAGATATTATGAAGTTGCCTCGATTTTGCCAACATGCCATAATTTCACAGAAAAAAGATTGCAATTTTTACATCTCACCTGAATTTTGCCAACACCCCACGATTTTGCCAAGTCAATCTGATTTTTGCCAACTGCCCCTAGCCCCTAGATTTTGCCAACTTTCCTAGATTTTGCCAACTCGCCATAATTTTACAGAAAAAAAATCCAAATTTTCACATCTCACCTGAATTTTGCCAACTCCCCACGATTTTGTCAAGCCACTCCAAAAATTCCAACTGTCCCTTGATTTTGCCAAGTCACTCCGAATTTTGCCAACTCCCCAAGATTTTGCCAACTCACCTGTATTTTACCAAGTGGCTTCGAATTTTGCCAACTGCTCTAAATTTTGCCTTCTCTCCATTTTCCCAACTGCCTTAGATTTGTCAAGTTGCCTCGGTTTTGACAACTCCCCTTAATTTTCGAAAAAAAAAAAAATTACAAATATTCACAACTCCCCTGTATTTTACGAAGTCGCTTCGAATTTTGCCAACTCCGAGTTACTTTGGGGGGGAGCCTTCCCCCATCCCCCCATGGCTACGCCCTGTTTCGCACAGATACCGGTGCAATGGCTGAGCGGTTTTACGATCAGGCACACGTCTGGTAGGAAAGCCCTCCCGGTACAGTCTTTGGGCTTCCCTCCCATTCCCGTCCGCAGCTCTGTACGTGAAATGCATGTCTGCCTTCTCGTTATTCGTGAAACAATCCATGCGTTCTGCAATCCATGGTAGAAATGACGACGAGTGCGAAAACCAGCTCTTGTAAGTGTTCACTGGAAGCGCTCTCTACCGCTTCACCGCTTGAGTTCCGACCCTGCGTTGCATGACGAAAAGTGCTTGTTTAGGTGTGTTCTATCACCCTTAAAGTTTGGCCCAAGAGTTTTGACTAGGTAGTCACTGGAAGGAGAGCTATGCATCAATCTCCTGTGATGATGCATAGTACCGGCCAGGCCTAGTACCTAATGTCCGACCCCGCCTTCTTGTGGTGCAGACCGTTAGTACCTTTCGAAAGTGATACTCTCCTGCAGAAGTGAATGGAAAGAGAGGGCTATCAGATTAGTGTGGCCTACTGATCTGGACATCTGTGGCTACTTTTCTTTTTTTTTACCCTGCTGAGGAGTGGTCAACCACACTCCTGGTGCTGACCACATATACCAACCTGAACGGAATTATTGCTCTGAGCTTGATTATGGATCCTGATTTTGCTGCACTGGTGGGCTTCTGTGGAGGTAAAAACTTCCGCTGTGTTTTCTGTTTGTTTGTGGGTTGACAGTCCCAAGTGAATAGATTCACAGGATATGTTTATCAGCTGGTGGATAATCCTGAGTAGAGGTCATCGCAGGCACCTGAACTCTTTGCTTCTATTGGCATCGTGAAATTCTACATTGGAGGAAGTCTTCCAGTGTAGATGGCTTCAGCCTTTAGTAGCTCAGCTGTCGGAGCACCTGACATGTTTCTAAGAGGTCCTGTGTTCGGATCCCACACGCAAATGACAATATTTCCCTTAAAATATTTTAATATATATCTCCTGCAGATGCTTACCTGCGACTCTGTTATTCGAAAACAACCAGTTGTTCCAAAAGAATGAATTATACACGTTAAACTATTAGCTACACAGTTGAAAAGTATTATGAACAAAACAAAATACTGAGTTTAAAAATCCTTTTTTTCATGTCCATTTAAATTACATATCTATACAAATTATTTTACACATTTTATAAGTGAATAATTTTTTTTTTCACATTTTACAAAGGGATTTATTGTAGCTTCCAAACTATTGAGTCTAGGAGTGGAAATTAAATGATATTTTATGATTCGCTTGACAACAACAGCAGTACCCCCTCCACTCTTGTATGAGCGATCGTCCTATATACTTCAAAATTAAGAAATTTAAGTGCATCAGAACCACGGAGGTGCGTCTTGCCCAATAGGACTATGTGAGCGTGAGAATCTGTTAAAAAGCGACAGAACTCATGGAGATCGGCAAGAATATCATGGCTATTCCATGCTAAGATCTTAACATATGTTTTCTGAACAGTTGTTTCTGAAATAGTTGAAAGCCTTTAAGTCAACTGTTAGCTTTCCCATTAAGCCGTTAGCTTTTTTGATACTCTGCAATGAGAGTTTTAAAAATGAGCAGAATTTTAGAAACATTCAAACTCTTAATAATCTGAAATATCTCCTTTAGATCATTTAATATTCTAGCATCAAAATGATCACTAGGAGGAGATGTTTCATTTGAAGGTTTATTGGTTGGTGGTTTATTTACAGGTAAAGATTTCCCTTTAATCATTTGTATTTGCAAAGTGCTTTATTTGCAGCTGCATTAGCATAATAATTCTGTGGAGTAACTAGCTTACTATTTGTCTTCTTTAAAAGAATGGTCTTCTTTCAAGCAGTCAGCACGTCCCGTTTCGGAAAGTGGGTACATCCTTTATAATCAGCCGTATGACTGAGGCCACAATTGGCACATTTAGGAAGAGTATCGGATTTATGTCGAGCGCAATCTTTAGAAAGATGCTCACCCGCACATTTCACGCATCTCGGGAGATTGTAACACCCACTTTGAGCATGCCCATACCTCTGGCATCTGTGGCACTGAGTTGGGCTCTTTTTGGCTCTCTAGCTCTCTATCTTAATCATTAGGTGAAAGAATTCCGAGATGTCGTATATTTTCTTGTTAACTGCATTTTTGTGCAGCTCCACAAAAAACACTAGTATCAATATTCTCTCTTTCCCACACTTCAACTGAGGTATCTTTATGACTGGAAATCCTAAGCCTACTAGTTCACGTTTTATTTACTCACAATCAGCGTCAGTAGGTAGGTTTTTCAACACTATTTTCAGGTTTTATTCGGTCTTTAATTTCTAAGTATGAAACTGTTTGGTTGTTTCAAATTTTTTCACAAATGCACGATAGTCATCAATGCATTTTGTTTGAATGCGGGTCGAGTCTCCTGAATTCTTGGCAGTGAAATTTTCTACTGTTATCCTGGTTAATTCCCGATGAATAGTTGTCCAGTTTTTAGGAGGTCGTAGCATAGTGGGGGGAATATTTACTCTCCTATTTCCCTTAGCTTAGGATTGAGTAAGATCTTCATTTTCGTACATTTCAGACTCAATTGGATCCAGATTTTCTTCGTCTAAGACAGAAAATCTGGTTTTTGAGATAAAATCATTCTCAACAGGCGAGACGGCTCTTTTATGTCCCTTCTTGACCTTTTTAAATCCATCACTGACTGTGTCAAATTCTTTGTGATACTCAATTTGTAAAGCATTTCAGTTATTATCATTATTTGGTACAGTATCCATGTCATTCATTGGCTTACTAGTACATTGGTCAGATGTAGAGGTGCTTGGCATCCTCAGTGACATTTTCGATACTTTGGCATTCATCATTACATATAGGTTCATTTATCTCTTTTTCGAGTTGGAACTTTTGTGGAATTGTTTTGTTTATGAGAGCATATCTCATGGGAAGAAGTCCATAGATACCTTTCATGTTGGGCAGATTGTTTAAAATCTCATTAACATCATTCAAAAGAATGTTTTTTCTCAGTTATAAAATCACAGACTTCTGCCTCATAGTTAATATGGGAGCTTTCTCGGTGGTCCGATATAGCTTCTATCACAGCCGAAGCTTCCCGGTGGTCCGATTCAAGAGAATCGTTGAATTGGTCCTTTCGGTGGTCCGCAACAGAAATAACAGATCCTTCGTTTTGTGACATCATGTTAAATAATAAGAAATTTGCCAAATTTCAAATTTGAGGATATAATATAAATAAAAGGTAAACTTGCACTTGTAAATCCTTTAAAATACAGTTTAAATTTCACATTGAAACATTTAAAATAATTCCACAAGTCAAGCGAATGAAGTTATAAATAGCAAAAGTTTCAAAATTGACAATTAAAGGTTGGAAAATCGTTAGAATCGAACGCGTATTGCGCTCGATTCTAACGGTAACAAATCCTAAAAGTAACAATTTTTTAAAAACAAAAACTTCAACAAAGGTAAAAACCGACAAATTAAAAATTTGTCAGTAAAAATCGAATACGTATAACAATTTATCCCACACACGTAATAAAAAACGGACTGCAATGCAGAAAGTAAGTAGAGATTTCAGCTTGAAATTTCTACAATCCTACACATATAAACTAAAGTTTTGGTAAATAATTAGGCTAAATTAATCCTAACCTGCCGACTAAGGGTTCCACCGGGTTCAATACCCGATCTCACCCAAGGCTATTAGGCAATTTAAGTAAAAGTTTAGCTAACTAAAGTTCACTTCTTGGAGATAAGCAAAAACACAAACCAATCCAATCTTTACACATTTCTCCTTATTTGTCAAGTCACTTCAGAATTTTCAAACTCCCCAATATTTTGCCAAGTTTTCTCGATTTTGTCAACTCTCCTTAATATCACATGGGCGGGGGTGGCTCAGTCGGTAGCGCACCAGGCTCGTAATCTGTAGTTCCCAGGTTCAAGTCCCAGCTGGGTCAGCGTTGAGATTTATCTCCGCAAAAATTCCCCGCCCTGCCCACGGTCAGTAGGGGACACCGATGGGCTTGGAAAGGCCGTCGTCCGTCGGATGGGACGTTAAGCCGTGACCCCGTGTGCGGGAGAGACATACCCTGTGTACGTTAAAGAACACGCTGGATGGCCTTGACGGGGGGCTACCATCTGTCTCCCAACAGCTGTTCCAGTGGGTTCCCTCCCCCAACCTTCTCTGAGCCTTCGGGGTCCCTGTGACCTGGCCATTTAGCCCATGGTGTGCAAAAAAGTGCCGCTCAGAGGTAAAACAACCCAACCCATCTCGCATGATATAAACATTAAAAGTAATAACACTCATATTACAATTTCCACTTCCATTAAGTACCTAGGTATGACAATAGGTAATATTGTTGACTTTGGAATTCACATAAATAAAACCGTTGCTTCAGCTTCTAAAAGAACTTATATATTGAGGTACATTCTAAACTGCATATCCTCCTATGCCCCAATATTCTACAAAATTTACATCAGACCTAAACTCGAATATTGTGCCTCCACTCTTTTTGGTATTAATAAAAATAACTCTTATAACTTAGAAAAATTTCAAAATGAAGCTCTCAAAATCTTTAGCAAAATCTATTTTAACAAACGAGAATCTCTAACAATTACTGATATTCGCTCCAACTACCAAATTCCCACTCTTGAATCTAGAAGAAAGCTGCGGTTTATTACCCTTATTCACGACACTATTTATAACAAGTCTCATCCCCTTCATTCGATTATTACACCCTACACTCGATTACGACATCGTCACATCCTTCGCTCTGATAATAAAATGTATCCCTATTCCGAAGATTTTCAAAGCTAAGTATGGTGAAATTTCTTTTGCCTTTCAAGAAACGTCAACTTGGAACTCTCTACCGAGCGATATCACTTCTTTAAATTCTAAAACAAAATTTATATTACTCCACTTCTATTAGAATATTGAAACGTTTGACCAACAACATCTCCTCATCCCTCTTCCCACTCCCCATCTTTGCTCTTTGTCTGGATTATACGCAATCTTTTTTTTTTTCCCTGTTCATTCATTTAATATTACTCTCTGCTGTCTTAAACCTTCTTTTTCTTCCCCCTACGGGGCGGGGGTGGCTCAGTCGGTAGCGCGCCAGGCTCGTAATCTGTAGTTCCCAGGTTCGAGTCCCAGCTGGGTCAGCGTTGAGATTTATCTCCGCAAAATTTCCCCGCCCTGCCCACGGTCAGTAGGGGACACCGATGGGCTTGGAAAGGCCGCCGTCCGTCGGATGGGACGTTAAGCCGTGGCCCCATATGCGGGAGAGCCATACCCTGTGTACGTTAAAGAACACGCTGGATGGCCTTGACGGGGGGCTACCATCTGTCTCCCAACAGCTGTTCCAGTGGGTTCCCTCCCCCAACCTTCTCTGAGCCTTCGGGGTCCCTGTGACCTGGCCATTTAGCCCATGGTGTGCAAAAAAGTGCCGCTCAGAGGTAAAACAATCCAATCCAATCTTCCCCCTACGTTTACTAAGTTTTTCGTATCATATTTCATATTATATGTTTGTCTTCTTCTGTGCAGCTTGTCATTATGTTTATATGTATCAAATAATTATGCAATTCCTGTAAACATGTTTGCATTTTTGTACTATCCTCAATATTTCTTTTTAATTTCTCAAATGTACTGGGACATCAAGCCACTTGAACGTTTAAATTAATATCCAAAATTTCCTGTACCTTGGCTTTACTGTAACCCCCTATACGGAATAAATTATTATTATTATTAACTGTTAATAGACAGATGGTATCCTCCCGTCAAGGCCATCCACCTTGTTCTTTATCGTGTACAGGGTATGGCTCTCTCGCACAGAGGATCATGATTTAACGTCTCATCCAACGGACAATGAATCTCTATGTTGCGATCTTATGCAACCACGACAATTCCCGGTTCCGCCTGACAGCACTACCTGGTTAAGAAAAGCCATGACCATCTAGAGCCGGGGGCAAGGAATACGCCCTATAGGCGCACCTCAACCCCGGCCTCACATGGCAGCAGTCCTATAGAAGGAAAGCTAACCACCGGAAGAAACCTTACTTTAATCTATTCCCCGGTTTGCAAATGTGCAAGGATATAAAGATCCAAGCTCGATCGGCACCCGAGGTGGAGACTCTTAGTAAGACCCAGACTTTTTGGACAGCTCGTGCCTACTAGGCAGAGGGAAACCTTTCGGCAGAGCCGTCGAACTGACCACACAGGTCCCTGAGAGGTGAGGTCTCCGACGCCGTCACCACCCGACCGGCAATCAAGCCGGCCAGCAGCGTCTTCAACCTCGGTTGGCCTTGGCCATGTCCAACCGGCGCCCAACCCGGTCGGCACAGCCTTCAGCCGGGTTGCTGGGCCCTAGGCCCCCCCACCACGACAAGGTGGTCCCCTATCGGGGGGGGCCATCCAACGGACAATTGATCTCTATGTTGCGATCTTGTGCAACCACGGCAATTCCCGGTTCCGCCTGACAGCACTACCTGGTTTAAGAAAAGCCATGACTATCTAGAGCCGGGGGCAAGGAATACGCCCTATAGGCGCACCTCAACCCCGGCCTCACATGGCAGCAGTCCTATAGAAGGAAAGCTAACCACCGGAAGAAACCTAACTTTAATCTATTCCCCGGTTTGCAAATGTGCAAGGATATAAAGATCCAAGCTCGATCGGCACCCGGGGTGGAGACTCTTAGTAAGACCCAGACTTTTTGGACGGCTCGTGCCTACTAGGCAGGAGGAACCTTTCGACCGAGCCGTCGAACTGACCACCCAAGGTCCCTGAAAGGTGAGGTCTCCGACGCCGTCACCACCCGACCGGCAATCAAGCCGGCCAGCAGCGTCTTCAACCTCGGTTGGCCTTGGCCATGTCCAACCGGCGCCCAACCCGGTCGGCACAGCCTTCAGCCGGGTTGCTGGGCCCTAGGCCCCCCCACCACGACAAGGTGGTCCCCTATCGGGGGGGCATCCAACGGACAGCGGCCTTTCCAAGCCCAAACCCGAACCTGGGAACTGTAGATTACGGGTCCAGCTTGTTACCGACTGATTCACCTCAAGGCCACCGCCTGGACAGCATGGACCAAAAAAAAAAGGCAAATGAAATATTCATAAAATCTAACTGAAATAAGTTTCAAAAAATGAACTGAAATCTATTTGTTTCCAAATCTCTTAGAGTAATGTGTCCATGATGACTCTGTTTAACTATTAAGGAATGATTTGAGATTCATTAAGAGGTTAAAAAAAAAACAAAAAAAAACCTACATGAAGATTTTAGAATTTGAAATTTCATTAAATTAGTAGTATATTTAAGTATCAGCAATTCTGTACTGCATTATCCAGGTCTAGAATGATACGAGCAGATTTTAACCCCCCCCCACCACCACCACCTAACGAGGAAAAATATTTTTAAAGGAATTTTTTCAATTGTTTGCCACCATGAATCAATATTTAATTAATTAATTTTGAAATAATTTTTCAATGCAATTAAATTTTTCATCTCAGTTTCATTGAAACATTTTAGAAGCTGCGAAATTTAGTAATGGAAATTCGTTTCACTTAATATACCATGCAAGTGTATTTTTTAAAAGAAATATTCACCATTGTTTCCTAAATGCATCATTCCTGAATACTTAATTAAAATTAATCCATGGTAATATCATAATTTGTTAATCGCCGATTTATTAAATGGAATGGGGTAAAGATATGCGAATTTTGATTTGATGAACATCAATATAAAAATTCAAAAACATTTTTTTTTGAAATTATAATATATTAAATTAATGCTATAAAGGAAATAATTGGAATTACTTTAAAATGAAAAAAAAATATGAAGAAACTATTTAGGGCATATATAGATCGTATATTTCACTGATACGGACATCTCCGAAGGGTACTGTTGCCTAAAATTGGTTGACCAAGTCACGAAGACCCCGCTGCTCAGAGGAGGAGGGAGAAGACGATTCACTGGATAGCGGTGAGGAGAAATATGGAATCATCCCGTGAGAGCTATTCAGCGTGTTCTTTAACGTGCATAGAGTTCAGCTCCCTGGGGACACGGCTTAACATCCCAACAATCCCAACAGACGCACAGAGGCTTTTCCAATTCCATCGGTGTCCTCTCCTGATTGAGGACAAGGATGGGAGTTTTGAGGAGAAAAATCTTAACGCTGGCCCGAGTGAGAATCACACCTGGGAACCGAAGATTACGAGCCTGATGCTCTACGGACTCAGACCCTCATGCCCTCTTGTTTTTCGGGTATTAATGGGATATATGATCATGGACTTTACCTATACGCTTCGTTGAAATGCACCGAAGGGCTTGTTTGTAATTCATATTTTTGTGTTTGCTGCTGATTTTTCGAGCACCGTGTATTTTGTTATATGGCATTGAAATTAATTGTATTGTTTTGCCTGTTACCTTAACAGTAACATTACGAGATTTATGTTTAATTTCATAGTGACAGTTTCCTATATCAGAATTAAAATTATGAATATTTTAACGGCAATATTTTAACGGGATTGCTTGGCGGGAGTAAAGTTGAAAGAAATCACGGATTTGTGTTTGCCGTCGTCATTCCTAAATCAGACACATTACGTGTAACGTGGAGTGTTTCACGACTTGCTTCCAGAATGTGACCTTTATATCTTTCGCTGAATGTGTCGGATCTCGCGCCATCTATAATAAGTGAAGGTGACTTTCTATTATTTATTTACTGTTATGTATTATTATTATTGAGCCGTCCCGTGGCCGAGTGGTTAGCGCGCTTGGCTACTGATCTAAGGGACCTGGGTTCGATCCCCGGATAAGGCATGGATGTGTGTGTGTGTTGTTTTTCTGCTGAGGTCCTGCCATCCTCTCAGACCTTCTACTACGGCATATAAACTGACAGGTTCCTGTCAGACCTCTGTGGCAAGCAGCTGCTTGAGGGGGTATTTATATTTTTATTATTATTTATTTATTATATTATTTACCAAAAACAACACATTTCCCACTGAAAAATTCTGCGCATATCATTGGCAACGCGGATAATACATTGTAAATAAGGAATATATTTGTTGCGTTGACTTCACTGTTGTTATTCGTAAGAAACCAAGTCGTAGAATCTTGTATGCAACAGAACAAATCATTACGGAACAATGGAGAAGACGTTAACGTTGGAAATGTCTCTGTCAAGTTAAAATTGCTTACAACGGCACCTTCCTCGTCCTAGGGGTCGTCCTCTTCATATCATCATCTCACGAAGGTAGGCCTGATTTTCAATATCTTATTTATGTAGTCAGGGAGTTTATGTGTGTATGCCTTAGTGAATATATATAGCGCATACCTGTCCCATTTGTTTACTCTATGTCCTTGCTGTTTGTCGGGCGTTCGACGCCCAGAAGATTGGTCGCACCGTATTAAGTGCAGACATCTGTAAAATCGCGTTGGTAAGAAATGGTAATATATTGGGGAATATTTAATGAATTCGGATTTCAGTTGGAATAAAATGTCTGTTATTAGTTGAAAATACTTTAGCTCAGGAGTTATTTTTCACGAGTATAATTATAATATCTATGTGTTAGCCAAGTAGACGGAGATGTTCAAGGCTTATACCCTTGGTTTTCCGACCTTCGTTTAGACAGCTAACAGGAAGTAAAGTAGTAACTATATTTGTATAACCGATTTAACACCGCTGAATTAAATTAAAAAGCTAATAACTATCTGAGCTGTTTAGTATCGTTTTAGTAATTCAAATTAACATTTTCGATTGGTGAATACAGGATGGTACAGAAGCGGACAGGCAGAAACATAACACACAAACAAACTTTCTTCCTATATATGAGAAAATGCATTAAACTATAAATAATGCTTTTCATTGCATATTATTAGTACGTACAATTGTTTTTCAAAACTTACACTCGCCATACACAATTTTCCCATATTTAATTTTATTTAGTTATAAAGTTTCCTTAGCACTACCGTGACCGAGTGGTTAGCGCGCTTGGTTACTGATCTAAGGGACTTGGGTTCGAGCCTCGGGTAAGGCATGGATGTTCATGTTGTTTTTCTGCTGAGGTTCTGCCATCCTCACAGAGCTTCTAGTATGGCATATAAACTGACAGACTCCTGTCAGACCTCTGTGGCAAGCAGATGCTTGAAGGGGTATTTATTTATTTATGACTGACAAATTATATCCAAGGTGCTGCAACTTGAACTGAAGCAACTCTGCTGATTTGAAAAATTCGGTGTTTTGAGTCAGGTAATATAGTTTTTCGGACTTAGAAACTCCTGACGTGGAGAGTATCGTTCTGTACCTCAAAATCTGTCCACTTCTTTCTTACCTTAAAAGAGTTTTTTATTATATTTTATGGGTCAATATAATTTATCAATCGTAATGCAATTTATATCAAATTACAGCTTGTGACGTGGAGACTGAAATATCATATATTTTAGATCAATGTTTCTCAAAATGTGTGCAGTGAAATTTGGATGATATTGTAGATAAAAGGAAATATATAAATCATTTTGTTGCTACTTTCTGACACTGATTCTTCATTTTAACTTTTCCGTTTAATCAAAAACATCCATATTGAATGTTAAAAGCAAAATTAACACGAAAAATTCCCATAACACGTACGACTATGCACTGTCTCAATACAAGTCAAAACTTGAACCGAACAGCTCTGCGTTTACAAATGTCTCTACAGGAATGCCTATTTTTGAAGTTATCTGGGTATTTGTTAGGGCAATTATTATCTGGATATCAAACAGTTTGAAGGATTTAGTTGGGTTGTTTTACCTCTGAGCGGCACTTTTTTGCACACCATGGGCTAAATGGCCAGGTCACATGGACCCCGAAGGCTCAGAGAAGGTTGGAGGAGGGGACCCACTGGAACAGCTGTTGGGAGACAGATGGTAGCCTCCCGTCAAGGCCATCCAGCGTGTTCTTTAACGTGCACAGGGTATGGCTCTCCCGCACACGGGGCCACGGCTTAACGTCCCATCCGACGGACGGCGGCCTTTCCAAGCCCATCGGTGTCCCCTACTGACCGTGGGAAGGACGGGGAATTTTGCGGAGATAAATCTCAACGCTGACCCATCTGGGACTCGAACCTGGGAACTACAGATTACGAGCCTGGCGCGCTACCTACTGAGCCACCCCCCCCCCCCCCCAGTTTGAAGGATAAACTTTAAAATTTTATTGCTCAACAACAGAGAACTTTAGGTTATTTTTAATTCTTATTTTTGCATATTAATATGAATAGTAAAGTGATTTGTGTAGTTCAATTGATATACTGTGGGGAGTGTAGCTAGTAATGTTGCCGATTCAAGACAAACTGCGCATGCCCGAGTCTTCGTAGTGTCACCATATTTATGGCGATAAATAATGTACCGTGAGCAAAAAAAGTTTGAGAATCACTGCTTTAGAGTTTGAAATCCGAACAACACAAGATAAATTTTCTTGTTAATCATAATTCACTAAAATATGAAGCTCTTAGCAAACAAATGGTTGTATATATATATAAGTTAGAGGACCTAAAGATATTCTAATTTTGTGTCTCAAGTAAGAGTTAGTTGGCTCTGAGTCAAATATGTTGAATCAGCGTTCAAAGGGCAATTTCTTTTGAGCGGCACAATTTTGCTTTTTTTTTTCCAGAAACAAAAGCGCTATGTCTGTCTGTAGACATTCTTCGTTTTAGAAACAAATCAAAAATTATTTTTAGGTTGTTTAGGTATTGATGAAATATTACGATTCGTACTTCTGAAATTTCCCTATAGCGTTAATTGCGCCCTCTAATGGACAAGGTACACCAATGGTCTTGGTAATGCCGCCGTCGGTCGGATGAGACCTTAAACAGTGGTTCCTTATGCGGAAGAGTCATACCCTGTGCACGTTAAAGAACACACTGGACGACCTTGACTGAATCTGTGTAACAACATCGTTCCAGTGGATTTTCTCCCCCAACCATCTCTGAGCTTTCGAGATCCTGTGGCCAGGCCATTTAATCCATTGTGTGGAAGAGACGCTCGGAGGTGAAACAAACAACAAAAACCAAGCCCTCTAACGGTGAAAAAGTTGAAAAGTCAAACATTTAAACTAATATTACAAGCGATTTAATTGTATTTCAAAATTAGAAATATTGACGGTGACATTTAACCATCAATAATTTCATCGACAATTTTTTTTTGTTGCTTTTAGAGATAATCCTGGTTTTAGAAAAATAATTAAAATTGTTTTTGCGTTGGATAAGTATTGATAAACTATTACGATTCAAAATTCCCTAATCTTCCTAAAGTTTTAATTGCGATCTCTGACGGTGGGATAATTTGAAAATTTGAAACATTTAACGTATATTGCAAAAGATCTATTTGTGCTAAAAATGTGATTAGTGATAGAGTGTGATGATCGAGGAGTTTAGGATGTTGGTAACAATTTTTCCTTTCATTCCTGGGGAAACACAATTTTTTGCTTTCAGATATTAATGAAAATCTCGTTTTGAGTTGATTAGTTACTAAAGAAATATGAAGATTCATAATCTTGAAAAGGCTTTAATTTTGCATCGTTACAGGGCGCTAAATGTAAAACCTGAAGTGATAGTGCAAACGAAACATTTTAGCTAGAAATTCTGGTGGTAGGTGTTGATCAAGAACAAATACCCAGATAACTTACTAAGAGATGTATATTACTAAGATATATATATATATTTCAGTAACTTTGGAAAAGGCTGGTAAGGTGGAAATTGGTATTAATTATTTGTCAAATTTATAACCTAATTTTGATATATTTGAAAAATTAAAGCATATTTCAAGGCATCAAAAAATTTTTTGCGACATATAGGACAGAGAAAAATCCTAGAAGCTACTTCTAGCTTAATACAGGCCTTCTCATACAAGAGCATGCCCTACTAAGACCGATGTCATTGCTGACCACTGCCTTAGTTAGAGCTAACAAACAACAAGTTTGCCTTGCTGGAACAGTCGCTAGCTGTCTAAACACTATGCCAGTTAAGGCCAGTTAAACCTTTCTTTATAGAGATATTTACCAAACATGCTAAAATATGAACATGATAGCTACAAAAAATCTTTAACATTTCAACAGTACTCCCATCTTACCTGTAGTTTTATTACTCTCTAATTTATTTATCTCATTATCAGTATCAGTAGCATCATAAAAAGTAAACTGAGTTTTGAGAGTATCTGAGAGCTGTTTGGCCAGAATGCCTGGAAGTATCATTAGCATTAAAATTGGAATCAGAGTCCACAAATTTATTTTGCATATCAAATTGATAATTAATTTTACTTATCATACCACCGAATCCTTTAATTTTGCCGTGTGGGAAAAAACAATTCTTTTCTCTTACTTTGATATCACATATATAATTTTACTAGATGTAATTTTAAAACAGCTTGGGAAAACAAAAAGTCCAAAGTTCAGGGAATTTTAACTTTCCCACACATTTGAATCCATTTATTGTAAAGTAAAACTGTTATGTAAAAGTCGTAGTGAAATATCGACAAAACTGGATATCAGTAATCTTGACAATGTTTGATCACCATATTCTGAACAATTTTAAGAAATAACTAATATAATGCTGAATGTTTAAAAGGCATATCATTGCACATTGAACAGTATAGGTTAATCATATATTTTAATACATAAATAATACGTACAGATGTTATCGAAACAGTAGGTAGTTCAGATTTAAATATTTGATATGGAAAAGAAGCATGGCTCAAAAGAGACATACCTCGGCTTTGAATAATTATTTCTACTGTTTAAAATATACATGGTGCTCTCCTTATTGTGTCAGTTTTGCGTACTAATTTGCAAATGCTTATCTGTAATAATGATACAAGAATATATATATATATTACATAAAATAATGTGAATTATATTTTCATTTGTATCATTCGGAGTTTCATAATCCCACAGATAAAGTAGCCCAAACAAGACGATTTCCATATGTGATCTAGTCATTGTAGCACAAAATCAATACAAGAGTCTCTACTGTGTACATGTTTGATAATTTTTTTATTCTGAAACTAACAAGAAGTTATTTTTAAATTGATTCATTAATTTTAAATATTTTTATAATAATATTATATAATCTTTACAAATATAGTTTAATATTTTACATTTTTTTTTGTTTAAGGCTATAAAAGAAGAGCAATAATAGCGAACTGAAAAGCAATATATTCATACAGTTTGAAAGTTAGTATGAAAATGAGACTTACTAGAGGCTGCTGAAGGTGGTGCTGCAAACAGTGGTATTGACTCGCCCATCTGTGCCAGTTATTCTGTACATAATCCTGTTTTTCACATTATACTTCGAATACTGAGATAAAATATTTGATCCCTCAATATCTAACACTCGTGTTTCAAAAGTCCAGGTTTGCTTTTGGGGCCAAAATATCAGGAGTAACATACACTAAACATTTGGTAAAACTAAGCTAGATAAAGTGCAACAAACATTAGACCTGACATGGTGAAACAAACAGATAAATAATTACATGTAAACAAGACATTATTACCTGAGACGATTTACCTTACTGACGTTCATATTTCTCATTTGTCTAGGTTATACTTTTGTGTCAAACTTTATATATTTTCATAGCATCATACATCTTAATACGTGATAATATGATATGCTTTCGTGAGGATTAAATTTACCTTTCTACATCAATATCTGCTCAATAATGAAACATTGATAAACATAATCAGATGTCCCTACTACAATCAAAATAGTTTTAAATGCAACAAAGATATGTTAATAACTCATTTAACTCTCTTTTGCATCTATCAATAGCCTCTGGTGAATAACATCAGGGAAAACCTTTCTTCTTCTATTCGCTCCACTTTTTCTGTTTATTATACCGGTCTCACTCATCACTGCCTATTCTGACAGCATTTGCTCATCATTGCTTATTCTGCTGGCATTAGCTTTCGCTGTCTGTCCTCTATTCTGCACCATTCGCTCATCGCTGTCTATTCTGTCAGCATTCGCGCATCACTCTCTATTCTGTAAAATAAGCCTCACTAAATATTTCATAAAATTTAGCAAGATGTAATTTTGAAAAATATCCTGAATACATTTTGCTATTTTAAATAAAGTTATCCGCAATTACGGGAAGATGCACCAATTATCACCGTGTAACTCCTACATCTCCCTATGAGAACTTCGTAATATATACGACTGAAAGTTTCGCACATTTAATGCCTGTTTTCTACCACCACTAAAATAATATTTTGCACTTAAATTCTGCTTTGTCAAAAATATAAAGGTCGCTTCTTTCATATAAAATAAATTAATTTTTTCATCTGTGACATTTTCCTACGATGTTATAATTTTAAATCGAACATCCTCGTTGAATTTTCAAACATATATATATTTTTTTCCTATCTAAAGTATTTTTTATTCATAGAGGCCATCAATAATAATGTTATATGTGTTCACGTTGCTGCAGATCCCATCTACGTTAAAAAGAATTTCTTACCCGCTGTATTATAAGCTATCTGCATCATCAGTAATCACTTATCTGCCAAGTGCATTTTAGTGTGGATATCGGTTGATAAATCCACGGATATCCGTCCACATCAGCTGCGGGTTTCAACTATAATATGACACTAAAGGACTAAAAAATAGTCTACTAAAGTTGAAAAAGATTATTGTTTGATTCCAATTTGACTGTGTTTTGAATTTCGACTATTTTTAGTTCCTGCAGAGAGTAGAAACAAGAACTGGATTTTCCAAAGGGAGTATGTTGGGGTGCTTATTTAAAGCAGATCACAAATTAATTAGGAATTAAATCTAATTATTTAACTGGTAGCTAATAGTCTATAAGTCAAAACTCTAAAATGTAAAATAAATCAGACACAATTAATTGTTGTGTCAATGACTCACAACGATAATTTCTAAACATTTGTTTTTTAATGTGATATATACCCTGAAAATTACTTCAAAATAATATAGTTATATTACTTTCAATTCAATAGTCGCATTCCTATTAAAAATATTATAAACTATTATAAACTTTAAATTCTGCCAACTATTTTCACAGAAATAATCCCAAAATTTACGTCTCGCTTGAATTGAGCAAGTTAGTGTGAATTTTTCTAACTCCCCTTGATTTGGCCAACTTTCCTTAATTACACAAAACCAGTCCCAATCTTTACATCTCTCCTAAATTGGCCAAGTCACTTCAAATTTTTCAAACTCCCCAAAATTTTGCCAAGTTTTCTCGGTTTTGTCAGCTCTCCTTAATTTCATAAAAGCAATTCCAATTTTCACAAGTCGCCGGTATTTTACCAAGTGGATTCGAATTTTGCCAACTACCCTAGATTTTACTAACTCGCCACAATTTTACAGAAAAAGTCCCAATTTTCACAGCTCACTAGATTTTTGTAAAGTCACTATGAATTTTGCCAACTCCCGAATAACCATAATGTTATGAATGTAATAATATGAATTTTGCCAACTCTCCTAGATTTTGCGAAGTCACTTCGATTTTGCCAACACGTCATAATTTTACAGAAAAAAGATTCCAATTTTTACATCTCACTTGAATTTTCCCAATTCTCCACGATTTTCGCAAGTCACTCCGAATTTTGCCAACTCCACACGATCTTGTCAAGTCACTCCAAATTTTGCCAACTCCCCAAGATATTGACAAGTCACTCCGAATTTTCCAAACTGATTTTGCAAAGATTTTGCCAAATTTCCTCAATTTTGCAAATTCGCCATAATTTTACAGAAAAAAAAGCAATTTTTACATCTCACCTGATTTTTGCAAAGTCACTCAGAATTTTGCCAACTCTCCTAGATTTTGCCAACTCGCCATAATTTTGCACAACAAAAATCCCAATTTTTACATCTCACCTGAATTTTGCCAACTCCCCCACGATATTGCCAGGTCACTCCGAATTTTGCCAATTGCCCCAAGATTTTGCCAAGTCACTCCAAATTTTCCCAAATTCCCAAGATTTTGCCAAGTTGTCCCGATTTTGCCAACTCACCTTAATTTTACAAAAAAAAATATATAAATTTTCACACCTCACCTAGATTTTACGAAGTCGCTTCAAATTTTGCCAAATCCGGGTTACTTTGGGGGGAGGCTCCCCCCATCCCCCCATGGCTACGCCCCTGCATCTGACTACACATAGCTCTGTAAATAATGATGAGTTCAATAAGAAATATTCAGTTTAAAGAAATTAAAGTACAACCAACTTAGATTTATTGATGACAAAATGCTTACAGACATTAACCATGCGTCAGGCTCGTAATCTGCAGTTTTCAGGTTCGAGTCCCAGCTGAGTCAGCGTTGAGATTTATTTCCACAAAACTCCCCGCCCTGCCCACAGTCAGTAGGGGACACCGATGGGCTTGTAAAGACCACCGTCCGTCGGATGGGACGTTAAGCCGTGGTTCCGTGTGCGGTGTGCCATACTATGTGCACATTAAACAACATGCTGGATGGTCCTTGACGGGAGGCTACCATCTGTCTCCCAACAGCTGTTCCTGTAGGTTACCTCACCCAACCTTTTCTGAGCATTCCGGATCCTTGTGACCTGGTCATTTAGTCCATGGTGTGTAAAAAAGTGCCGCTCAGAGGTAAAACAAATCCATCTTGATGTATGAAAGGATATATTAATTATATTTCAAATAATCTCTGCGGATAAGATTAATACGGAATGCTACGTTGCCCAGAGATTTTTTTTTAACTTTAGGAGCTCCTAATTATGCAAATTTAAATCAATGGAAGACCTTAAAAATGCGAATAATAATATTTTACTAGTTTATTAATCAAGTGTGTTAGAGAAAAGGAGATGGTGAAGTTGCCCCGGGTAAGGCATGGATATGGATGTTTGTGTTGTTTTTCTGCTGAGGTCTCGCCGTCCTCACAGACATTCCGCTATGGCTTGCAAGCGGCTACTTGAGGAGCTATGCAATTATTTTTATTGGTTGAAATTTATATTAAAAATTAAACGTTTCCCAATAGCAGCAAAGAAAAAAGTTCGTTTTGAAATCCTCGACTTCAGTGGCTAGCAAAATAAAGTTTAAATAATTCAAATGGAAAAGGTTAGCAGTTTCAGCCGTCCCGTGGCCGAGTGGTTAGCATGTTGGGCTACTGATCTACGGGACCTGGGTTCGAGCCCCGGGTTTAAGGCATGGATGTAGTAATGTTTTTCTGCTGAGGTCCCGCCATCCTCTCAGACTCTCTACTATGGCGCATTAAACTGACAGGCTCCTGTCAGACCTCTGAGGCAAGCAGCTACTTGAGGGGGTATTTATTATACTATTAGCAGTTTCAGGTGCATCTGTACAAATTGAAATTAGGAAAAAAAATAGGTTTTTCAGTGCAGGGACTGCCTATAGATAAATAGACATTCGAAGCGAATGGTAAGACTAGAGCCAGCTAACTATTTAAATAAGATTATTAGATAAAATATGACTTCAGGAAACTATCTATCTTAAGAAAATGCATAATTGCAGGCTCGGATATAGGAAAAATCTAGTGGCGCGGGGACAAGAAATGCAATGGAGGCGGAAAAATCCAAAAGGAAAGATGAAAGAGGCAGGATGGTCAATGAACTATATTAATTTCTCCTCCATTTTACAGGAATTCAAAAATTTATTTAAAAATTCATTAAATTTGAAAAACTTTAATACTCTTCCTGAAGCAGTGGCGATATTCCGTATACTCGTATATATATATTATTTATGTAATATTCGGATAATATGATTTATTCTTTTCACGAAGAAGGGTCATGGGAAAGGTCAAAGCCAGGTGAAGAGGGGAATCACCCCCCCCCCCCCCACCTTCAAAACACCAGTGGTATATGCAATTAACTTTTTATTCATGGTGATTGAAAAGAAATATTTCAATTTCAAATTCTCAATTCTAGAACATTTGGTACTCGAACCAGGAAACTGGAAATTACGAAACTGGAGCGTTACTAATTGAGTCAACGTCCGCCCCTCTTTGTACATGAATCTATTAGTGCTATCTGCCGTCATTTAGGTGGATGGCATAAAAATATAATACATAGAGCCCATAATAATATAATTATTATGGGCTCTATGTATTATTATTAATATAAAAAGCCCCCAGAGCCCATAACCAATATAATTATGTTTATGGGCTCTGGGGAAGAATTGATAGAAACCAGCGCATGTGCCCTTTTAATAATAATAAGATGAAACTGATCCCGAAGTTGGTGCTCCCTGTTGTTACAGTTTCGAAGGAGTTCTTAATCAGACAGACAAATGATTTCTGAAACCCATAGTAGATTTAGCAAGTGTTAAATCTGATTCATATTCAAGTGATTATTTTAAACGAATGCTAAAGAAAATTTATTCAAAGACTGTTATCTGGTGTAATGTGTTTTACAACATGTGATCGCCGAGAGAGGGTCTCTAAAGAATTTAAGCAAATTGTCGAATCCGCGAACTGCAATCGGCTAGAATTATTTTTGGAAAAATAAAAAATTATACAGGAAGTACGCTCTGATTCATTTCCGCTTCAATTCAATAACTTGCTCTCTTAACAATCAATTGTTACGAAAAGAAATTTAAACAATTTCATCATTCGATCACAGAAAGAGTATTTGGGAGAATAAAAATGATTGTTAGAAGCGATTCGTAAACAAATACACGCATTGTTAGGAGTTTGATTTAAATCACAGAAACATCAGACTTCTATGCGACCTCTTGTGCAATAGGTCTGATGGGAGCCATTGGACAGATGTTAAGAATCAGACAGAAGTCTCCCATCTCCCATCAAGGTCATCCAACATATTCCCGTCAACCGTTGAGGATACGTCCGACTTCATCCACGACTCTATTTGCCAACATTTGAGTGATTCGAACCTGGGGACTACATTGCCGAGCGTGGAGAGCTATTGACCAAGCCAAGTCCTTAAGTCTTAAGGTAAGTCAATTAAGGAATGAGGTAAGTGAAACTAATTCTTTTAAAATGTTTAGGTGCAAATAAGTACGGTATTAAATTTTGTGCCCAGGAAACTTGGCAGTCTTTATAGTCATAAGGGAAAATTTATCTCTCATTTAGCTGGAGTGATAACAAGGTGGGACTCATGCTAGAGGGCATCACATCTATCGAAAATTTTTCTAAACTTTAAGAATTTGTTGTTCATTTTATTCGTTAAGGTTAAGGCATATGTTATTAAATTCTAAATTTAATTCATAGAAGAACTAGATTAGATGCTAGCAAATGGCGCCTTAATGTTGTTGTTCATTATTGATGCCCTCATCATCATTTGACCACAAGTATATCTCAGATACGAGAGAACTGAGCAGATCTGTGTCGCATTTTAGGTCAAAGTGGGGTCAAAGTGACGGGCTAGATTGATTTCCGGTAAATGAATTGAATATTAAATGTATTTCAGTCTAAGTCATCAACATATTAGTTTTTCGCAAAACATAAACGCTAAAGTAATACAATATTCCTATTGTGGTCTTAAGCTCAAATGTAGATGCACTAATGTTTTGCCTGTTACACATATTTCAATACTTTAAGATTTTGTGTTTTCGATATTTTTGCCTCGCTATGTAAATTTATATATCAGACAGTTTTGAGTATTTCTTTCTAAAAAATATACACTACTGTAATAAATTTATTTTGTCTAAATAATTTAAATAATGAATTAACTAAATAATAAAAATAATAATAATTGGAATAACGCATATCGCCACTGACGCATATAAATATCTCGTTTTCAAAGGGAATAAAGTTTTTCCTTCACCTAAATTCTCACTCTTTAAAAGTTTTAATTTGAGCTAAGGAATGGTGCGGAAAATGCAAAGAGTATTTTATTAGTAATTATACAACATAAAAGTATTCGTTCTTTAACTCTTAAATTTAAAATGTTGCATTTTTTGCACACCTCTCTCAGAAAAATGGATAGAATATTCCTGTCAGTGAATATCCACTTGAAAAGCTACCACAAGGATTTGAAATTTATATCAATATATATAATTTATAAAATTTAACCATTTCTACCATTTTTATATTAATTAATCTACAAAGATATATAAAAAACTACCTAAAATGAAAAAAATCACTAGTTTTATCAGTATACAGTGTTATGGACTATCTTCTAATATTTAGGAAATTCTGAGTTTGAGTTTGCTAAATTCAATAATTTATAGTTTGCATAATTATAGATTAGCGAATAGGGTTATGAAGAGTGTGCCTAAAGGCCTCAGAAGGAAGGGGAGACCTAGGATACGGAGGGCAGACAATGTAAAAAAGGACCTTGTTAGAATTGGTGTGCAATAGCCAGATTCAGTACATGTAGCTGAGGACAGATATGCTTGGAGAAGTAAATTGCACGATCTGGTTGAGCATCCGTGGCCCATGGCTGCTTGTTGATGATGATGATCAGTAAATGGCTTCTGCAAATTGGATCTATCAGATTTTGTTAAAACTTGTGGTACCATGAAACTGAAATTACAAGCATATTGAAACCTTTAACTTGTGGAAGCAATTTCAATGCTACTAAATCGTAAGCCTTCATTATATGAAAATTTTCTTTGGGATGTAGTAATAATTAAATAGCCTCAAATAATCATAACCAGCCTCCAATTTTTCAAGTATAACATTCCAAATAAAAAAGATTAAAATTCTATTATCAAGTCTTGTTTCTGAAGTTTTTAAAACTGTTATTTTTTCATAATTAATTAATGCTACCTACAAAAAGTTTAGCTAAAGTAATATGAGTAGAATTATTTTTGTTTAATCAATAACGTGGTATTCATTCTGAAATGGGTGGCTCAGTTGGTAGCGCGCTAGGCTCATAATCTGTAGTTCCCAGGTTCGAGTCCCAGCTGGGTCAGCGTTGAGATTTATCTCCGCAAAATTCTCCGCCCTGTACACGGTCAGTAGGGGACACCGATGGGCTTGGAAAGGCCGCCGTCCGTCGGATGGGACGTTAAACGGTGGACCCGTGTGCGGGAGAGCCATATCCTGTGCACGTTAAAGAACACGCTGGATGGCCTTGACGGGAAGCTACCATCTGTCTCCCAACAGATATTTCAGTGGGTCTCCTCCCCCAACCTTCTCTGAGCCTTCGAGGTCCATGTGATCTGGCCATTTAGCCCATGGTGTGCAAAAAAGTGCCGCTCTTAGGTAAAACAACCCAACCCATCTTGAAATTGTGATCAAGAGCGATTTCTGCGCATGCAGAGACGGAAATGAACATGAAAAGCACCAAAAATGTGCAAAGATTATTCTATTCTACAAGAGATTATTAACAAATTGGGTCCTACGAGGAATTATTAATAAATTTTCTCCAGTGGATATCCTTCCCCAACTCTCTCTGAGTCTTTGGGATCCTTCTGACCTGGCCATTTAGCCCATTGTGTGGAAAAAAGTGACCTTCAGAGGTAAAATATTCTAACGTTGAAGAACACACTGGATAGACTTGACAGGAGGCTACCATCTGTATTCTAAAAGCTGTCCAGTGCATATCCTTCCCCCAACTTTCTCTGAGTCTTCGGGGTCCTTGTGACCTGGGGGCGGGGTTGCTCAGTCGGTAGCGCGCCAGGCTCGTAATCTGTAGTTCCCAGGTTCGAGTCCCAGCTGGGTCAGCGTTGAGATTTATCTCCGCAAAATTTCCCCACCCTGCCCGCGGTCAGTAGGGGACACCGATGGGCTTGGAAAGGCCGCCGTCCGTCGGATGGGACGTTAAGCCGTGGCTCCGTGTGCGAGAGCCATACCCTGTGCACGTTAAAGAACCCGCTGGATGGCCTTGACGGGAGGCTACCATCTGTCTCCCAACAGCTGTTCCAGTGGGTCCCCTCCCCAACCTTCTCTGAACCTTCGGGGTCCTTGTGGCTTTGCCATTTAGCCCATGGTGTGCAAAAAAGTGCCGCTCAGAGGTAAAACAATCCAATCCAATCCTTGTGACCTGGCCATTTAGCCCATTGTGTGGAAAAAAGCGACGTTCAGAGGTAAAATATTCCAACGTTAGAGAACACGCTTGATAGCCTTGATGGGAGGATACCATCTCTTTCCTAAAAGCTGTCCAGTTGATATCCTTTTCCCAACTTTCTCTGAGTCTTCGGGGCCCTTGTGACCTGGATATTTAGGACAGTGTGTAGAAAAATGTGACCTTCAGGGGTAAAATATTCCAGCGTTAAAGAACACGCTGGATAGACTTCACGGGAGGCTACCATCTGTCTCCTAAAAGCTGCCCAGTGGATATCCTTCCCCCAACCTTCTCTGGGTTTTCGGGGTCCTTGTGTCCTGGCCATTTATCCTATTGTGTGGAAAAAAGTGACCTTCAGAGGGAAATAATCCAACGTTAAAGAACACGCTGGATAGCCTTGACGGAAAGCTACCTTCCGTCTCTTAAAAGCTGTCCAGTGGACATCCTTCCCCCAACTTTCTCTGAGTCTTCGGAGTCCTTGCGACATGATCATTTAGCTGACTGTGTGGAAAAAAAGTGGCCTTCACAAATAAAATATTCCAACGTTAAAGAACACGCTGGATGGTCTTCACGTTGGATGGCTTTGATGGTTTTTATAAAACTAGTAAACTTGAAATTGGAACACTATTAACAAGGGTAACATATATTCCATACTTCTAAATAACTATTTCTAAGATTTTTCAATTTATTCATTGAGATTTTAAAAATTAAATACTTTTTTATTTTTGAAAAGCATTGTGACAGAACTTCTACTATCGTATTAAAATTAAGACTCCTGTCAGATCTCTGCGGCAAGCAGCTGCTTGACGGGATCTTTATTATCTTTTTGGATTTATATATTTTGAATAATATGCCCGAGGGAATACCGCAGAATAGGGGCTTAAATTCCCACAAAAAAATGTATTCATGGGGGTGGGGAGGTAACATAGATCACATAACCATAATGTCTTATGAAGAAATTCCCTGTCTGGGTCTTTAAGTGGGACCAAATCCCTTATATAGAACCTCTATGGGATCAAATCCTGCAGCCTTGTCCGAACATAAAAATTATTTGGAGTCCAAAATCTTTCATTTTTGGATATTTTTCTTTAGGCAAAAGTTTAAACAGTTCTATTCCAGTTTCTCTATTAGATGCAATAATTGGGTCGGCCTGAAGGTCACATAATTCCATTTGATATTTAGGATCTACGGTGCTAATATCAATATTTAATAGATTACTAAATAAATTTAAACTTTGCTTAAGGTCATCAAATTGAGAAAATCTTCTATTAAAATCTTCAATTACGATATCTAATTTAGGAACAAATTTTTAAAAATTAACTGTTTTACTAAGTTGCTTCATTACTTCGTATAACTCTTTACAAGTTTCAAAATGAATTAAATTGTTTTCATGCAAATTTGATTTCAACAATTGTAATTTGTTTCTAAACCCAGTAACATGATTATAAAGACAGCACACGTTTTGGTCTTTTCCTTGTAAGGATTTATTCAAGACATTTAAATAATCTGTTTTAGAAATGACATTTGAATAGAATTCAAGACATTTAAATAATCTTATTTGTAAATGAAATTCATCTTTCTCCCACTTCCGTGAGAAAAAAAATGAATTTCATTTCGAAGTATAAAAAAATCTCTTGAGGCATTTTCCGGCACTTAACCAGCGAATATTAACTATGTAAAAGCAGATCGCCGTACTCGGCGTGCAGTTCGTCCAAAAAAGTTTTAAATTTTCTGTGTGTAAGAGAACGATTTCCGCCACGAATTAAATTGGTAATTTTGACAACCTTTTCCATTACGTCGTTTAGTCTCAGCGAAATGCCGCCACATTGTCTCGTGGTGCACAATACAGTGCAACATTCGACAATGCATGCCTAGTTAAAACGATTCGTGCTGTTACTGCAGCTTCATCAAAACATTTGTTTGATGAAGCTGCAGTAATAAGACGCCGACGTTTGATGACGCCGCATTGCTTTTAAAAGGTTTCAGAAGTTTTCCGATCGGCTTAAGATTGTTTTGTAAACTTTACAGAATGAGTAAGTTGAAGATTGCATATCAAGTAAAGTAATAGAAGTCGACAAAAAATTATAAGGTGGATTACAGATATTTATTTAAAATTTCAAGTAAAAACTTGATTTTATTCGCGGGCCACAAAAATCCTTGTGCGGGCCCGCTAGTTGGACAGCGCTTCTCTAATTAATGTTTGTATATGCTCTAATAACGCTTAAATGCTATGTTTCAATGTATCATCCAGAAAAAAGATGTCCAGTAGTGGTAAATATGGACTTTTTGAGGACCGCAATATCGGTCCACCTCTACCAATCCAGAGATTTGAAAATTCGGCATTTTAAGACATTACATGTGATATTAACCATTCCATATGATATTAACGCCTCTCTGTTATAACAAGGTGCGGGGATGGCTCAGTCGGTAGCGAACTAGATTCGTAATTTGCAGTTTTCAGGTTAGAGTCCTAGCTGGGCCTTATTTCCACAAAACGCCCCACCCTGCTTTTGGTCAGTAGGGGTGATCCTGTGTGCAGTAGGGATGATCAGTGATCCTGTGTGCAGTAGGGATGATCAGTGATCCTGTGTGCAGGAGAGTCACACCCGCCATACCATCTGCACGTTAAAGATAAATAAAAATAAAATCGTTGCCAGATATTTTTCCTGAATTCTGTAATCAACCATAGCGTTCGGATACTTTTTTGAGCGACTGTACGTCCCTGCCTACTGGGTGTCATCAATACCTATCCAATTCAAAAGAAATTTTAAATTAATCTCTTAAAACAAAAAAGATGACAGTGTACAGACAGATAGAAAAAAACAAAATGATGACATTAGTTCGTTTAAAAAAAACTGCAAAAAAAATTGGAAAATGTTTGTGAAATAATATTATTAATGAATTGTGTAGAATTTCCTTTTCCATTGTCTCTGGGTTTTCATTAACCCACCCTCCCTCAATAAAAATAAGCCCTCTGAGAACCCTGTCGTCTTCTACTAAATATCGAACTCGTCTATCTGCTTTGAAATCCAAAACAATTGTCTTTGTTTCGTTCAGTTTAAAAAAATTAAAAAGAAATTGAACAATAACAGTTGGAAGTTTTATACAACTTTGTTTTAGCCCCATATGTTATTCTGACACTAAAAATATAATAAAACAACAATTATAAAATCTCATATAGAATATCATTTTAATCTTTCCTGTTCGGTGGAATGTTTTAGTAACTGGGAAACCCTACTCAAGGCTTATTCTGAGACCCGAACTAAATTCTAGGTACGTCCTGGCCCGTAGGCATCAAATTTAGCTCTCGAAAAGTGGTAAATTAAAATCTAATTTTTGATCTCTAAGCCCCAACACACAAAGAATCCGAGTTTTTTAAAGCTTCTGGGATCCGAAGTACTCCTATATACCAATATTCACATTTCTAGCACTTTTACGTCAAGCTTTGATCTCTGCTTCACCTCTCTCTGACCTTGAAGGACAGGTCGAATATCGAATTTCGGATTTTTAATCCTGAAAACTAAGATTCCAATTACCCCTAAGTGCAGATTTTCAGAACTTTACAACTTCTGCATGATGGTCGTAATTAGCGTCATCCTTTGTCACGCACTAACTTACAATCAGCTAATTTTTAATTGTCAACTGAAATTCACGAAATAGATGTCTATAAGAAAATATATAGGTAAAAAACATATCCTATTAAAGTATTCCGATCGAGAATGATCGCTGAAAATAAGGCAAAATCTAGCGAATTTCTGCGATCCTTTTCTTATTTGGAAAGAAATTCCTGTGATCCTAATTAAACCAAAAAGAAAAATCCTTTTTAATGTCCCCTAAACAGCGCCATGGGCCTACTTTTCCACTGTTCAATTCTAAAAAATTGGTTTTTTGGGACCTAGAATTTCAGTTGTGAGCCAAAAAAAAAATAGTGCCACTCGGAGGTGGTGTTGATGGTGGATATCGCGCCTGGATCGTAATCTGCAGTTCCCAAATTGGAGTCCCAGCTGGGCGAATGTTGAAACTTATGTCCGCAAAACTTCCCACACTTCCCTCGGTCAGGAGGGGACACTGATGGGCTTGGAAAGGCAACTGTCCGTCGGATGGGACATTAAGCCGTAGCCAAGTGAACCTGAGAGCCATAACCTGTGCACATTAAAGAGCACGTTAGGTGAACTTTACGAGAAAGGACCATCTGTCTCGTAAAAACTGTCCAATGATTCCCCTCCCTCTAAACCTGCTCTGAACCCTCGGAGTCCTTGCGGCCTGACCATTTGGACCATTGTGAGCAAAAAAAGTGCCGCTCAGAGATAAAACAATTCAACCCTTTTCCTGTATCTACATCTGAGCCATTAAGTCCTAGTGACTTCATTTGGCCAGTGAAGGTAAAAAAAAATTCATGCTGACAATTAAAACAACCCAACCAAAAAATAATAATTAAGAAACTTTCATTTTGAAATCAATAGGATATGAATGATATAATAATAATTTAACGATTTGTTTCCATTTTGAAAGCTTTTAGAAAAAAATTTCGAAAAAATGTTTTTTTTTATTTATTATTTTTATTCCAACGTAAATCTAAATATTTCAATTGATTTCTTCAAATCATACGGAAGACCGAATAATTCAAAAACGCGGATATTCTAATTCACGCAATTGACCAACAATATCAGTGTAGAACAATGTCACGTAACAGCCAACAGATCCATTATTAGAATGCGATCACACTGTGTCGTAACGCAAGAATTACAATCAGAATATCCGTTTTCAGAGTGGCGGCAATAATTCAGCCTAAGATGAGACTGCGCAGTTGACGCTTTCGAAAATTCTCGTAGATCATTGGTTCACTAATAGGAAAAGCGATCGTGCCGACCTATATCACCTATGAGAATTTTCAAGACGTTAACTGAGCAATCTTCGCCCCCCCCCCCCCCCCTCCCACTCTAACGTGACCCGAGCCGTTGGTCTACTTTGGTTGTTTTACCTGTCAACGGCACTTTAGTTCGCGTAATGAGCTAAATGATCAGGTCAGAAGACCCAGGGCTGGATCTGGGGGGACCGTGCCTTGATGTATCCTCTGACGTGCGACCGTGCCATTTGACGTGTCCTCTGACGTGCGACCGTGCCTTGACGTGTCCTCTGACGTGCGACCGTGCCTTGACGTGTCCTCTGACGTGCGACCGTGCCTTGACGTGTCCTCTGACATGCGACCGTGCCTTGACGTGTCCTCTGACGTGCGACCGTGCCTTGACGTGTCCTCTGACGTGCGACCATGACCTGAAGTTCCTTCCGATGCTTATTACAGGTATGTAAATAAGTACAAACTGTTTTACCTAGGAGCTGTACCTTTTTTACATACAATGTACTTAGTGATCAGATCATAAGGACCGCAAAGGTTCAGAGAAGGTTGTATGAAGAGAAACCACCGGGTAGCTGTTAGGATACAGATGGTAGCTCCCGTCAAGGCCATTCAACAAGATCTATAACATTTGTTATGTCATTTGACGGATGGCGGCCTTTCCAAGCCGATCGGTGTCCCCCTGTTGACAGAGGGCACGGCGGGGAGTTTTGCGGAGAAAAATGTCAACACTGACCCAGGTAGGACTCGAACCTGAGACTTTAAGATTATGAGACTGGCACTTCACCGACTGAGCCACCACCAACCCAATACCTTTAACAACAAAACTCAGGTTGGTGTCCTCATAGCAGTGATGGCGATTTTATGACACGCGTGCCAAAGATAACATGCACGATGATTTTTGTTGGCACTCCCTTGAGAGGTGAAGAGAAATAGTGACTACGGCTAGTATAGAGAATTAGAAATAATGGCCACAGCAATTCAGTACATGTTTATGGATGAAATCATTGGTAGCAAGATGACGACTAGGTTGTTATAATTAGTTACTTATTCATTACGAATTTCAATTGTGCATCCATATGTTTAAAATATCTCGCCAAATAACTGGTTACACATTTCTCAAAAAGCGGCATCAAAAACAGACGTATTAAAGCTATAAACTGATAGCTTTAATGCGTCTGTTTTTGATGCAGCTTTTAATTTAGTTGATCATTGATTTCCTTTAAAGCACTTCTGTAGAACTTAAAATTTATTCAAGGTTTCTGTTTTTGCTTGACTTACAAAAATTCACTTCATTCTAGTAAAGGTATCGAAATGTCAGTGATGCGTTGAGCACAAGAGTTGAAAGTAGTATGTGAGTTTGTGCGTGTGTAGGAATGATTTTCGTTTTCACTTGTGTAATGGCGAGCCTAAAACTTAGTGTTCCGTATCCTTATATTTGAACCGTTAAAATTTTGTACTATTTGATTTGCATTGTATGATGAACTGATATGTTTGATCCATGCATAATATAGGAGTGAAATGTCCGCGCATTATTTTTTTACTCTAAACTAAAAACATTACCAATAACAAAAATGACCATGTACAGTCGCTCAAAAAAGTATCCGAACACTATGGTTGATTACAGCATTCGGGAAAAATATCTGGTAACGATATTTTTAGAAATTAGTGATCTGGCAACCGTCGTGTCACGTGACACGACGGTGGCCAGATTACTAATTTCTGAAAAACTCGTCAGATATTTTTCGTGTACAGTACACGAAGGTTGCCAGATTACTAATTTCTAAACACTCGTTGTCAGATATTTTTTCTGAATTCTGTAATCAACCATAGTGTTCGATACTTTTTTGAGCGACTGTACACTAGCAGGGTCTCAGCTCCTCGAGCAAAATTATTAAAAGGCCATCGATTCACACCTGTCCCTCGACTTACACGGTACTTGATTTACAAAATTTCGTCTTCACACGCTAAAAAATGCAACCAGATTCGATTTATACCTTAATTTTTGATCTATCGACCGTTTAATTCGCAGGATGGGTGTATTTCAACAGTTTCTTTTAAATTTACAATTTGTTGTCAATTTTGTCTTTTTACATTTGCATGGTATACTCTTATGAATCTCTGCTTATTCGTAGTGAAAAAAAAAATGCTATTTTTATACAGGGTGATTCAAAACTTATCGTTCAAATTTCGCGGGGAGGTAGGGAATACGTCAGGAAACCGATTTCACATAGGAAAGTATGTCCGCAAACGTCATCTACATGAACAAAATGGACAAGTAAAGTGAACACAAGGAAACAGTACAGTTAAGTGGTAACGAATGTGACTTTTATTCCAACAAGGTAAAGTACAGGTTCACAGTAGGTGCTCAAAATTGCGACCATTTACACGGACACAGGATTCACAGCGCCATTGCATTGACCGCCGAACATTTTCAAAAACGCCTGGCATATCACGGACAATGCCTGCGGCGGCCACTATTCGTGCAACAAGGTCCATTTCACTGTTGACGGGGGTCTCGTACACATGGTATTTCATGGCCCCCCACAAAAAGATTCATCTTATCACTAGTAAGTCAGCTCGTACACTGATGACAGCGGGAGTGGTCGGGCGAGCTGTACACTGGTTGGGTACACACAGCGCCTCTACATACGCATGCGTACATTTGCAGACATACTTTCCTATGTGAAATCGGTTTCCTGACGTATTCCCTACCTCCCCACGAAATTTGAACGATAAGTTTTGAATTACCCTGCGTAAAACTTTGTATGTTTTTTTTCCTTCTAAATATTGTTTACAATTAATTTTCCAATTTATATTTTTATTATATAAGCAAAGTTTTCTGTGCATTTTGTGCTTTGAGTAGTATGTGAATTTATGCGTGTGAAGGAATAAGTTTGTTATTTTCGTGCTAATAAAAAATATTTGTGCATATATATTGTGCATACAATTTCGTGCTAATATAAAAAATAATGTAATAATAAGCATATGCTTATTATTGCATTATTTTTTATATTATTTTCGTGGTAAATATGTTTTCTAATGCGAGAACATATTTATCTTTTGCCTTAGGTGACAGAATGCCCATGTTCTATCGACACTGACTTAAAACACAACAGCATTCGCTGTTATATCTTTATTTACCATTCTTAGTGAAACAAAAATGTACAATACGTAGTGAAACGAGCCTAATATGTACTTGAACCTTCCCCCACCACTTCCCCAGGTACGTCAGGTCACGTAATTATTACAATGACCTATTATAAATAGTAGAGGACTAGACACACTATTAAAATCAACTCTGTCCAAAACAATAGGTTCAAATTTCGGTGTTTTCTTAATCAATAGTTTAAATTTTTTTTGAATAATTTCCATAATCGCAGTAATAAAAATAATAATAAACGTATATTATCACAGTAACGTTACGCCTAATATTTTTGCACGCGAATCTCGTTCATGCTAATAAGACCTGACCGACGTGTGAAATCCGTCGTGCAATTCCACCCTCCCCAATCTAAAAGCAAACGAATGAAATAGGATTGCTTTATTCTCAATTTCAAAGAGCTTTCCAAATTCACATTAAATATTAATAATATATAGCTTTGGAACATACTAACACAGCCAATAAAATAAAACACTAAAAATTAAAAATTTCAACTTCCTGACAAATTTGACAAAACGGACGAAAAGGAACGACACGACCTGTACAAAAAATATTTTCCACCCAGGAACTCCAAACTAGATCATAGTAGAAGTGTAAAACAAAATTATCTGTAGGGGTTCATGAGAGACTGTACGAAATTCTAACTTTTTGACACACAATTAAACCCTAGATTTAACGGACAAATTGCACAAGGGGAGAAAATACCCACTAAACCAGAATATAGATGAAGAGTCAGTGGGATTCTACATATATCAGAATAACAAGGTAACATTTACTACTTATATTTCATAATATTATTCGAAATAGTGAGTTCAAAGTAATTAATCATGTATTTACGTAAGCAGGCGTATTTACAAACACGTTTAGCGGACCTATTGGTTCTAATTTTTCAATTAATTCTAACTTCTATTTTACATTTTAATCTATTTCTTTACATTTTACGCCTACGTTTCAAAACATGATTGATTTAAAATTTCAACATATAATTGTAAAATAACAGGAAAACACCAAAGGACGTATAGGGGCGATCCCAGATGTAGCTCTACACACTGAGACAAGAAACATACTCAAATACAACGAATAACACACAATAATTCGGCACTGACACAAATATCACACTGCACCGCTACGGTTGAGGGTCCAACTTACAGAAATGGTGGGAGAATATATTCAAGTACATATTCCGACCGTTTCAGCTTTCTAAAAACACAACTTTTAACACTCTACACTCTGCACAAACCAAACACACTAGATGACGTAATCAAAAGAAGCAGAGTAATTAATCCGCTCTGTGATGAAATGACTGAATGTGATCTATTGCTTCTGTTGAAAGTGATTGCCATTTGCTGAAATGGCTGAATGCAGACAACTATTCAACCAGTGTCTCTCCAATAACAAATCCATTCACAGACTGAAATAGGTATTTGACTCAATTCAGCTTTCCTATTTTCCTAATAACCTGTCACACTTTGCACTATATACAAAACAACACACGTCCTAGGCTAATCAAAACGAACAAAATAACTACGCGTTGTGCGCACTTATAGCTGCACACATTCTATAAGATATGCTGTAGGAGATTGCTGTTCGCCCAAAGGGCTGAACGCAGTCAGCTATTCAACCAGTGACCCTCACCTACACATTAACAGATTAAAATACGTATTTGTCGATTTCACACTTTGATTAACAGCTTTAACTTTCTCCACTAGGTACATAAAAACACACTAAGACGCCAATTAATAGGGTTAAATTAATTATTCCGCTCTGCGCTGTAATGGCTGCACGCGTTCTATATCTTCTGTTGATGGTGAATGCTTTTCGTCCAAAGGGCTGAACGCAGTCACTTATTCAACCAGTGACACCCAGGTACATATTAACAGATTAAAATAAGTATTTGTCTGATTTCACACTTTGATTAACAGCTATAACCTTCTCCACTAGGTATATTAAAACACAATAAAACGCCAATTAATAGGGTTAAATTAATTTTTCCGATGTGCGCTGTAATGGCTGCACGCGTTCTATATCTTCTGTGGATGGTGATTGCTGTTCGTCCATAGGGCTGAACGCAGTCACGTATTCAACAAGTGACCCCCAGGTACATATTAACAGGTTAAAATACGTATTTGTCTGATTTCACACTTTGATTAACAGCTTTAACCTTCTCAACTAGGTATATTAAAACACACTAAAACTTCAATTAATAGGGTTAAATAAATTATTCCGCTGTGCGCTGTAATGGCTGCAGGCGTTCTACACCTTCTGTCATTGGTGATTGCTATTCGTGCAAAGGGCTGAACGCAGTCACTTATTCAACCAGTGACCCCCAGGTACATATTAACAGATTAAAATACGTATTTGTCTGATTTCATACTTTGACTAACAGCTTTAACCTTCTCCACTAAGTACATAACAACACCTTAAAACGCCAATTAATAGGATTAAATTAATTATATCGCTGTGCGCTATAATGGCTGCACGCGTTTTATATCTTCTGTTGATGGTGATTGCTGTTCGTCCAAAGGGCTGAACGCAGTCACTTATTCAACCAGTGACCCCCCAGGTACATATTAACAGATTACAATACGTATTTGTCTGAATTCACACTTTGATTAACAGCTTTAATCTTCTCCACTAGGTACATAACAACACACTAAAACGACAATTAATAGGGTTAAATTAATTATCCCGCTGTGCGCTGTAATGGCTGCACGCGTTCTATATCTTCTGTTGATGGTGATTGCTGTTCGTCCAAAGGGATGAACGCAGTCAGTTATTCAACCAGTGACCCTGAGGTGCATATTAACAGATTAAAATACGAATTTGTCTGATTTCACACTTTGATTTACAGCTTTAACATTCTCCACTAGGTACAGTCGCTCAAAAAAGTATCCGAACACTATGGTTGATTACAGAATTCAGAAAAAATATCTGGCAACGATTTTTTCAGAAATTAGTGATCTGGCAACCTTTGTGTCACGTGACACGAAGGTTGCCAGATCACTAATTTCTAAAAAAATCACTGCCAGATATTTTTTCTGAATTCTGAAATCAACCATAGTGTTCGGATAGTTTTTTGCTATGTGCGCTGTAATGGCTGTATGGTTTTTGCCGCTGTGCGCTGTAATGGCTGTATCGTTCTATATCTTCTGTTGATGGTGATTGCTGTTTGTCCAAAGGGCTGAACGCAGTCACTTATTCAATCAGTGATCCCCAGGTACATATTAACAGATTAAAATACGTATTTGTCTGATTTCGCACTTTGATTTACAGCTTTAACATTCTCCACTAGTTACATAACATCACCCTAAAATGCCAATTAATAGGGTTAAATTAATTATCCCGTTTTGCGCTGTAATGGCAGCACGCGTTCTATATCTTCTGTTGATGGTGATTGCTGTTCGTCCAAAGGGCTGAACGCAGACAATTATTCAAACAGTGACCCCCAGGTACATATTAACAGATTAAAATACGCATTTGTCTGATTTCACACTTTGATTTACAGCTTTAACATTCTCCAATAGTTACATAACATCACCCTAAAATGCCAATTAATAGGGTTAAATTAATTATCCCGCTGTGCGCTCTAATGGCTGGACGCGTTCTATATCTTCTGTTGATGGTGATTGCTGTTCGTCCAATGGGTTGAACGCAGTCACTTATTCAACCAGTGACCCCCAGGAACATATTAACAGATTAAAATACGTATTTTTCTGATTTCACACTTTGATTTACAGCTTTAACATTCTCCACTAGCTGCATAATATCACCCTAAAATGCCAATTAATTGGGTTAAATTAATTATCCCGCTGTGCGTTGTAATGGCTGCAGGCATTCTATATCTTATGTTGATGGTGATTGCTGTTCGTCCAAAGGGCTGAACGCAGTCATTTATTCAACAAGTGACCCCCAGGTACATATTAACAGATAAAAATACGTATTTGTCTGATATCACACTTTGATTTACAGCTTTAACATTTTCCACTAGGTACATATCATCACCCTAAATTCCCAATTAATAGGGTTAAATTAATTATCCCGCTGTGCGTTGTAAATGGCTGCACGCGTTCTATATCTTCTGTTGATGGTGATTGCTGTTAGTCCAAAGGGCTGAACACAATCACTTATTCAACCAGTGACCGACAGGTACATATTAACAGATTAAAATACCTATTTGTCTGATTACACACTTTGATTTACAGCTTTAACATTCTCCACTAGGTGCATAACATTACCCTAAAATGCCAATTAATAGAGTTAAATTAATTATCCCGTAGTGCGCTGTAATGGCTGCAGGCGTTCTATATCTTCTGTTGATGGTGATTGCTGTTCGTCCAAAGGGCTGAACGCAGTCACTTATTCAACCAGTGACCCATAGGTACATATTAACAGATTAAAATACCTATTTGTCTGATTTCACACTTTGATTTACAGCTTTAACATTCTCCACTAGGTACATAACATCACCCTAAAATGCCAATTAATAGGGTTAAATTAATTATCGCGCTGTGCGCTGTAATGGCTGCTCTCGTTCTATATCTTCTGTTGAGGGTAATTGCTGTTCGCCCAAAGGGCTGAACGCAGTCACTTATTCAACCAGTGACCCCCAGGTACATATTAACAAATTAAAATACGTATTTGTCTGATTTCACATTTTGATTTACAGCTTTAACATTCTCCACTAGGTACATAACATCACCCTAAATTGCCAATTAATAGGGTTAAATGAATTATTCCGCAGTGCGCTGTAATAGCTGCACGCATACTAGAACTTCTGTTGATGGTGATTGCTGTTCGTCCAAAGGGCTGAACGCAGTCACTTATTCAAACAGTGACCCCCAGGTACATATTAACAGTTTAAAATACGTATTTGTTTGATTTCACAATTTGATTTACAGCTTTAACATTCTCCACTAAAAACATAATATCACCTTAAAATGCCAATTAATAGAGTTAAACTAATTATCCCGCTGTGCGCTGTAATGGCTGCACGCGTTCTATATCTTCTGTTGATGGTGATTGCTGTTCGTCCAAAGGGCTGAACGCAGTCACTTATTCAACCAGTGACCCCCAGGTACATATTAACAGATTAAAATACGTATTTGTCTGATTTCACACTTTGATTTACAGCTTTAGTTTCTCCACTAGGTGCATAACATCACCACAAAATGCCAATTAATAGGGTTAAATTAATTATCCCGCTGTGCGCTGTTATGGCTGCACGCGTTCTATATCTTCTGTTGATGGTGATTGCTGATCGTCCAAAGGGCTGAACCCAGTCACTTATTCAAACCGTAACCCCCATTTACATATTAACAGATTAAAATACGTATTTGTCTGATTTCACATTTTGATTTAGAGCTTTAACATTCTCCACTAGGTACATAACATCGCCCTAAAATGCAATTTAATAGAGTTAAATTAATTATCCCGCTGTACGCTGTAATGGCTGCACGCGTTCTATATCATCTGTTGATGGTGATTGCTGTTCATCCAAAGGGCTGAACGCAGTCACGTATTCAACAAGTGACCCCAAGGTACATATTAACAGATTAAAATAGTTATTTGTCTGATTTCATACTTTGATTTTCAGCTTTAACATTCTCAACTAGGTACATAACATCGCCCTAAAACGCCAATTAATAGGGTTAAATTAATTATCCCGCTATGCGCTGTAATGGCGGCACGCGTTCTATAACTTTTCTTGATGGTGATTCCTGTTCGTCCAAAGGGCTGAACGCAGTCAATTATTCAACAAGTGACCCCCAGCTACATATTAACAGATTAAAATACGTATTTGTCTGATTTCACACTTTGATTTATATCTTTAACATTTTCCACTAGGTACATAACATCACCCTAAATTGCCAATTAATAGGGTTAAATTAATTATCCCGCTGTGCGTTGTAATGGCTGCACGCGTTCTATATCCTCTCTTGATGGTGATTGCTGTTCGTCCAAAGGGCTGAACGCAGTCACTGATTCAACCAGTGACCCCCAGGTATATATTAACAGATTAAAATACGTATTTGTCTGATTTCACACTTTGATTTACAGCTTTAACATTCTCCACTAGTTACATAACATCACGCTAAAATGAAAATTAATAGGGATAAATTAATTATACCGCTGTGCGCTGTAATTTCTGGACGCGTTCTATATCTTCGTTGATGGTGATTGCTGTTCGTCGAAAGGGCTGAACGCAGTCACTTATTCAACCAGTGACCCCCACGTACATATTAACAGACTGAAACACGTATTTGTCTGATTTCACACTTTGATTTACAGCTTTAACATTCTCCACTAGGTACAAAACATCACACTATAATGCAATTAATAGGGTTAAATTAATTATCCCGCTGTGCGCTGTAATGGCTGCACGCGTTCTATATTTTCTGTTGATGGTGATTGCTGTTCGTCCAAACGGCTGAACGCAGTCACTTATTCAACCAGTGACCCCCAGGTACATATTAACAGATTAAAATACGTATTTTTCTGATTTCACACTTTGATTTACGGCTTTAATATTCTCCACTAGGTGTATAACATTACCCTAAAATGCCAATTAATAGAGTTAAATTAATTATCCCGCTGTAATGGCTGCACGCGTTCTATATCTTCTGTTGATGGGATTGCTGTTCGTCCAAAGGGCTGAACGCAGTCACGTATTCAACAAATGACCCCCACGTACATATTAACAGATTAAAATACGTATTTGTCTGATTTCACACTTCGATTTACAACTTTAACATTCTCCTCTAGGTACATAACATCGCCCTAAAACGCAATTAAGAGGGTTAAATTAATTATCCCGCTGTGCGCTGTAATGGCGGCACGCGTTCTATATCTTCTGTTGATGGTGATTGCTGTTCGTCCAAAGGGCTGAACGCAGTCACCTATTCAATCAGTGACCCCCAGGTACATATTAAGAGATTAAAATATTATTTGTCTGATTTCACACTTTGATTTACAGCTTTAACATTCTCCACTAGTTACATAATATCACCCTAAAATACCAATTAATAGGGTTAAATTAATTATACCGCTGTGCGCTGTAATGGTGGCACGCATTCTATATCTTGTGTTGATGGTGATTGCTGTTCGTCCAAAGGGCTGAACGCAGTCACTTATTCAACTAGTGAACCCCAGGTACATATTAACAGATTAAAATACGTATTTGTCTGATTTCACACTTTGATTTACAGCTTTAACATTCTCCACTAGTTACATAATATCACCCTAAAATACCAATTAATAGGGTTAAATTAATTATACCGCTGTGCGCTGTAATGGCTGCACGCATTCTATATCTTCTGTTGATGGTGATTGCTGTTCGTCCAAAGGGATATACGCAGTCACTTATTCAACCAGTGACCCCCAGGTATATATTAACAGATTAAAATACGTATTTGTCTGATTTCACACTTTGATTTACAGATTTAACATTCTCCACTAGTTACATTACATCGCTCTAAAACGTCAATTAATAGGTTTAAATTAATTATCCCGCTGTGCGCTGTAATGGCTGCACGCATTCTATATCTTATGTTGATGGTGATTGCTGTTCGTCCAAAGGGCTGAACGCAGTCACTTATTCAACCAGTGAACCCCAGGTACATATTAACAGATTAAAATACGTATTTGTCTGATTTCACACTTTGATTTACAGCTTTAACATTCTCCACTAGTTACATAATATCATCCTAAAATGCCAATTAATAGGGTTAAATTAATTATTCCGCTGTGCGCTGTACGGCTGCACGCGTTCTATATCTTCTGTTGATGGTGAATGCTTTTCGTCCAAAGGGCTGAACGCAGTCACTTATTCAACCAGTGACACCCAGGTACATATTAACAGATTAAAATACGTATTTGTCTGATTTCACACCTTGATTTACAGCTTTAACATTCTCCACTTGTTATATAACATCACCCTAAAATGGCAATTAATAGGGTTAAATTAATTATCCCGCTGTGCGCTGTAATGGCTGCACGCATTCTATATCTTCTGTTGATGGTGATTGCTGTTCGTCCAAAGGGCTGAACGCAGTCACTGATTGAACCAGTGAACCCCAGGTATATATTCACAGATTAAAATACGTATTTTTCTGATTTCACACTTTGATTTACAGCTTTAACATTCTCCACTAGTTACATAACATCACCCTAAAATACCAATTAATAGGGTTAAATTAATTATACCGCTGTGCGCTGTAATGGCTGCACGCGTTCTATATCTTGTGTTGATGGTGATTGCTGTTCGTCCAAAGGGCTGAACGCAGTCACTTATTCAACCAGTGATCCCCAGGTACATATTAACAGATTAAAATAGGTATTTGTCTGATTTCACACTTTGATTTACAGCTTTAACTTTCTCCACTTTTTATATAACATCACCCTAAAATGGCAATAAATAGGGTTAAATTAATTATCCCGCTGTGCGCTGTAATGGCTGCACGCGTTCTATATCTTCTGTTGATGGTGATTGCTGTTCGTCCAAAGGGATGAACGCAGTCACTTATTCAACCAGTGACCCCCAGGTATATATTAACAGATTAAAATACGTATTTGTCTGATTTCACACTTTGATTTACAGCTTTAACATTCTCCACTAGTTACATTACATCGCTCTAAAACGCCAATTAATATTTTTAAATTAATTATCCCCCTGTGCGCTGTAATGGCTTCACGAGTTCTATATCTTCTGTTGATGGTGATTGCTGTTCGTCCAAAGGGCTGAAGGCAGTCACTTATTCAACCAGTGAACCCCAGGTACATATTAACAGATTAATATACGTATTTGTCTGATTTCACACTTTGATTTACAGCTTTAACATTCTCTACTAGTTACATAATATCATCCTAAAATGCCAATTAATAGGGTTAAATTAATTATTCCGCTGTGTGCTGTACGGCTGCATGCGTTCTATATCTTCTGTTGATGGTGATTGCTGTTCGTCCAAAAGGCTTCACCTAAAATACCAATTAATAGGGTTAAATTAATTATACCGCTGTGCGCTGTAATGGCTGCACGCGTTCTATATCTGCTGTTGATGGTGATTGCTGTTCGTCCAAAGGGCTGAACGCAGTCACGTATTCAACCAGTGAACCCCAGGTAAATATTAACAGATTAAAATACGTATTTTTCTGATTTCACACTTTGATTTACAGCTTTAACTTTCTCCACTTGTTATATAATATCACCCTAAAATGGCAATAAATAGGGTTAAATTAATTATCCCGCTGTGCGCTGTAATGGCTGCACGCGTTCTATATCTTCTGTTGATGGTGATTGCTGTTCGTCGAAAGGGCTGAAGGCAGTCACTTATTCAACCAGTGAACCCCAGGTACATATTAACAGATTAAAATACGTGTTTGTCTGATTTCACACTTTGATTTACAGCTTTAACATTCTCCACTAGTTATATAATATCATCCTAGAATGCCAATTAATAGGGTTAAATTAATTATTCCGCTGTGCGCATACGGCTGCACGCGTTCTATATCTTCTGTTGATGGTGATTGCTGTTCGTCCAAAAGGCTGAACGCAGTCACTGATTCATCCACTGACCCCCAGATACATATTAACAGATTAAAATACATATTTTTGTGATTTCACACTTTGATTTACAGCTTTAACATTCTCCACTTGTTATATAACATCACCCTAAAATGGCAATTAATAGGGTTAAATTAATTATCCCGCTGTGCGCTGTAATGGCTGCACGCGTTCTATATCTTCTGTTGATGGTGATTGCTGTTCGTCCAAAGGGCTGAACGCAGTCACTGATTCAACCAGTGACCCCCAGGTACATATTAACAGATTAAAATACGTATTTGTCTGATTTCACACTTTGATTTACAGCTTTAACATTCTCCACTAGTTACATAACATCACCCTAAAATGCCAATTAATAGGGTTAAATTAATTATCCCACTGTGCGCTGTAATGGCTACACGCTTTCTATATCTTGTGTTGATGGTGATTGCTGTTCGCCCAAAGGGCTGAACGCAGTCACTTAATCAACCAGTGAACCCCAGGTACATATTCACAGATTAAAATACGTATTTGTCTGATTTCACACTTTGATTTACAGCTTTAACATTCTCCACTAGTTACATAAAACACCCTAAAATGCCAATTAATAGGGTTAAATTAATTATCCCACTGTGCGCTGTAATGGCTGCACGCGTTCTATATCTTGTGTTGATGGTGATTGCTGTTCGTTCAAAGGGCTGAACGCAGTCACTTATTCAACCAGTGAACCCCAGGTACATATTCACACATTAAAATACGTATTTGTCTGATTTCACACTTTGATTTACAGCTTTAACATTCTCCACTAGTTACATTACATCGCTCTAAAACGCCAATTAATAGGGTTAAATTAATTATCCCGCTGTGCGCTGTAATGGCTGCACGCGTTCTATATCTTCTGTTGATGGTGATTGCTGTTCGTCCAAAGGGCTGAACGCAGTCACTTATTCAACCAGTGAACCCCAGGTACATATTAACCGATTAAAATACGTATTTGTCTGATTTCACACTTTGATTTACAGCTTTAACATTCTCCACTAGTTACATAACATCACCCTAAAATACCAATTAATAGGGTTAAATTAATTGTACCGCTGTGCGCTGTAATGGCTGCACGCGTTCTATATCTTCTGTTGATGGTGATTGCTGTTCGTCCAAAGGGCTGAAGGCAGTCACTTATTCAACCAGTGAACCCCAGGTACATATTAACAGATTAAAATACGTGTTTGTCTGATTTCACACTTTGATTTACAGCTTTAACATTCTCCACTAGTTATATAATATCATCCTAAAATGCCAATTAATAGGGTTAAATTAATTATTTCGCTGTGCGCATACGGCTGCACGCGTTCTATATCTTCTGTTGATGGTGATTGCTGTTCGTCCAAAAGGCTGAACGCAGTCACTGATTCAACCACTGACCCCCAGGTACATATTAACAGATTAAAATACATATTTTTGTGATTTCACACTTTGATTTACAGCTTTAACATTCTCCACTTGTTATATAACATCACCCTAAAATGGCAATTAATAGGGTTAAATTAATTATCCCGCTGTGCGCTGTAATGGCTGCACGCGTTCTATATCTTCTGTTGATGGTGATTGCTGTTCGTCCAAAGGGCTGAACGCAGTCACTGATTCAACCAGTGACCCCCAGGTACATATTAACAGATTAAAATACGTATTTGTCTGATTTCACACTTTGATTTACAGCTTTAACATTCTCCACTAGTTACATAACATCACCCTAAAATGCCAATTAATAGGGTTAAATTAATTATCCCACTGTGCGCTGTAATGGCTACACGCTTTCTATATCTTGTGTTGATGGTGATTGCTGTTCGCCCAAAGGGCTGAACGCAGTCACTTATTCAACCAGTGAACCCCAGGTACATATTCACAGATTAAAATACGTATTTGTCTGATTTCACACTTTGATTTACAGCTTTAACATTCTCCACTAGTTACATAATATCATCCTAAAATGCCAATTAATACGGTTAAATTAAATATTCCGCTGTGCGCTGTAATGGCTGCACGCGTTCTATATCTTCTGTTGATGGTGATTGCTGTTCGTCCAAAGGGCTGAACGCAGTCACTTATTCAACCAGTGAACCCCAGGTACATATTAACAGATTAAAATACATATTTGTGTGATTTCACACTTTGATTTACAGCTTTAGTATTCTCCACTAGTTATATTACATCGCTCTAAAACGCCAATTAATAGGGTTAAATTAATTATACCGCTGTGCGCTGTAATGGCTGCACGCGTTCTATATCTTCTGTTGATGGTGATTGCTGTTCGTCCAAAGGGCTGAACGCAGTCACTTATTCAACCAGTGAACCCCAGGTACATATTAACAGATTAAAATACGTATTTGTCTGATTTCACACTTTGATTTACAGCTTTAACATTCTCCACTAGTTACAGAACATCACCCTAAAATACCAATTAATAGGGTTAAATTAATTATACCGCTGTGCGCTGTAATGGCTGCACGCGTTCTATATCTTCTGTTGATGGTGATTGCTGTTCGTCCAAAGGGCTGAACGCAGTCACTTATTCAACCAGTGATCCCCAGGTACATATTAACAGATTAAAATACGTATTTGTCTGATTTCACACTTTGATCTACGGCTTTAACATTCTCCACTAGTTACATAATATCATCCTAAAATGCCAATTAATACGGTTAAATTAAATATTCCGCTGTGCGCTGTAATGGCTGCACGCGTTCTATATCTTCTGTTGATGGTGATTGCTGTTCGTCCAAAGGGCTGAACGCAGTCACTTATTCAACCAGTGAACCCCAGGTACATATTAACAGATTAAAATACATATTTGTGTGATTTCACACTTTGAATTACAGCTTTAGTATTCTCCACTAGTTACATAATATCATCCTAAAATGCCAATTAATAGGGTTAAATTAATTATTCCGCTGTGCGCTGTAATGGCTGCACGCGTTCTATATCTTCTGTTGATGGTGATTGCTGTTCATCCAAAGGGCTGAACGCAGTCACTGATTCAATCAGTTACCCCCAGGTACATGTTAACAGATTAAAATACATATTTGTGTGATTTCACACTTTGATTTACAGCTTTAATATTCTCCACTAGTTACATAACATCACCCTAAAATGCCAATTAATAGTGTTAAATTAATTATCCCGCTGTGCGCTGTAATGGCTGCACGCGTTCTATATCTTCTGTTGATGGTGATTGCTGTTCGTCCAAAGGGCTGAACGCAGTCACTTATTCAACCAGTGAACCCCAGGTACATATTAACAGATTAAAATACGTATTTGTCTGATTTCACACTTTGAATTACAGCTTTAACATTCTCCACTTGTTATATAACATCACCCTAAATGGCAATTAATAGGGTTAAATTAATTATTCTGCTGTGCGCTGTAATGGTTGCACGCGTTCTATATCTTCTGTTGATGGTGATTGCTGTTCGTCCAAAGGGCTGAACGCAGTCACGTATTCAACCAGTGAACCCCAGGTAAATATTAACAGATTATAATACGTATTTTTCTGATTTCACACTTTGATTTACATCTTTTACATTCTCCACTAGTTACATAATATCATCCTAAAATGCCAATTAATACGGTTAAATTAAATATTCCGCTGTGCGCTGTAATGGCTGCACGCGTTCTATATCTTCTGTTGATGGTGATTGCTGTTCGTCCAAAGGGCTGAACGCAGTCACTTATTCAACCAGTGATGCCCAGGTACATATTAACAGATTAAAATACGTATTTGTCTGATTTCACACTTTGATTTACGGCTTTAACATTCTCCACTAGTTACATAATATCATCCTAAAATGCCAATTAATACGGTTAAATTAAATATTCCGCTGTGCGCTGTAATGGCTGCACGCGTTCTATATCTTCTGTTGATGGTGATTGCTGTTCGTCCAAAGGGCTGAACGCAGTCACTTATTCAACCAGTGAACCCCAGGTACATATTAACAGATTAAAATACGTATTTGTCTGATTTCACACTTTGATTTACAGCTTTAACATTCTCCACTAGTTACATAATATCATCCTAAAATGCCAATTAATAGGGTTAAATTAATTATTCCGCTGTGCGCTGTAATGGCTGCACGCGTTCTATATCTTCTGTTGATGGTGATTGCTGTTCATCCAAAGGGCTGAACGCAGTCACTGATTCAACCAGTGACCCCCAGGTACATGTAAACAGATTAAAATACATATTTGTGTGATTTCACACTTTGATTTACAGCTTTAATATTCTCCACTAGTTACATAACATCACCCTAAAATGCCAATTAATAGGGTTAAATTAATTATCCCGCTGTGCGCTGTAATGGCTGCACGCGTTCTATATCTTCTGTTGATGGTGATTGCTGTTCGTCCAAAGGGCTGAACGCAGTCACTTATTCAACCAGTGAACCCCAGGTACATATTAACAGAATAAAATACGTATTTGTCTGATTTCACACTTTGATTTACAGCTTTAACATATTCCACTTGTTATATAACATCACCCTAAAAGGCAATTAATAGGGTTAAATTAATTATCCTGCTGTGCGCTGTAATGGCTGCACGCGTTCTATATCTTCTGTTGATGGTGATTGCTGTTCGTCCAAAGGGCTGAAGGCAGTTACTTATTCAACAAGTGACCCCCAGGTACATATTAACAGATTAAAATACGTATTTGTCTGATTTCACACTTTGATTTACAGCTTTAATATTCTCCACTAGTTACATTACATCGCTCTAAAACGCCAATTAATAGGGTTAAATTAATTATTTTGCTGTGTGGTGTAATGGCTGCACGCGTTCTATATCTACTGTTGATGGTGATTGCTTTTCGTCCAAAGGGCTGAACGCAGTCACCTATTCAACCAGTGGACCCCAGGTACATATTAACAGATCAAAATACTTATTTGTGTGATTTCACACTTTGATTTACAGCTTTAACATTCTCCACTAGTTACATATCATCACCTTAAAATACAAATTAATAGGGTTAAATTAATTATTCCGCTGTGCGCTGTAATGGCTGCACGCGTTCTATATCTTTTGTTGATGGTGATTGCTGTTCGTCCAAAGGGCTGAACGCAGTCACTTATTCAACCAGTGACCACCAGGTATAATTAAAAGATAAAATACGTATTTTTCTGATTTCACACTTTGATTTACAGCTTTAACATTCTCCACTAGTTATATATCATCACCCTAAAATGGGAATTAAGAGGGTTAAATTAATTGTCCCACTGTGCGCTGTAATGGCTGCACGCGTTCTATATCTTCTGTTGATGGTGATTGCTATTCGTCCAAAGGGCTGAAAGCAGTCACTTATTCAACCAGTGACCCCCAGGTACATATTAACAGATTTAAATACGTATTTTTCTGATTTCACACTTTGATTTACCGCTTTAACATTCTCCACTAGTTACATAACATTGCTCTAAAACGCCAATTAATAGGGTTAAATTAATTATCCCGCTGTGCGCAGTATGGCTGCACGCGTTCTATATCTTCTGTTGATGGTGATTGCTGTTCGTCCAAAGGGCTGAACTCAGTCACCTATTCAAACAGTGACCCCCAGGAACATATCAAAGTACGTATTTTTCTGATTTCACAATTTGATTTACGGCTTTAACATTCTCCACTAGGTACATAACATCGCCCTAAAACGCCAATTAATAGGGTTAAATTAATTATCCCGCTGTGCGCTGTAATGGCGGCACGCGTTCTATATCTTCTATTGATGGTGATTGCTGTTCGTCGAAAGGGCTGAACGCAGTCACTTATTCAACCAGTGACCCCCAGGTACATATTAACAGATTAAAATACGTATTTGTCTGATTTCACACTTTGTTTACAGCTTTAACATTCTCCACTAGTTGCATAACATCACCCTAAAATGCCAATTAATAGGGTTAAATTTATTATCCCGCTGCGCGCTGTAATGGCTGCACGCGTTCTATATTTTCTGTTGATGGTGATTCATGTTCAACCAAAGGGCTGAACGCAGTCACTTATTCAACCAGTGACCCCCAGGTACATATTAACAGATTAAAATACGTATTTGTCTGATTTCACACTTTGATTTACAGCTTTAACATTCTCCACTAGTTACAAAACATCACGCTAAAATGCCAATTAATAGGGATAAATTAATTATACCGCTGTAATGGCTGCACGCGTTCTATATCTTCTGTTGATGGTGATTGCTGTTCGTCCAAACGGCTGAACGCAGTCACTTATTCAACCAGTGACCCCCAGGTACACATTAACATATCAAAGTACGTATTTGTCTGATTTCGCACTTTGATTTACGGCTTTAACATTCTCCACTAGGTGTATAACATCACCGTAAAATGCCAATTAATAGGGTTAAATTAATTATACCGCTGTGCGCTGTAATGCCGGCACGCATTCTATATCTTGTGTTGATTGTGATTGCTGTTCGTCCAAAGGGCTGAACGCAGTCACTTATTCAACCAGTGAACCCCAGGTACATATTAACAGATTAAAATACGTATTTGTCTGATTTCACACTTTGATTTACAGCTTTAACATTCTCCACTAGTTACATAACATCACCCTAAAATACCAATTAATAGGGTTAAATTAATTATAGCGCTGTGCGCTGTAATGGCGGCACGCGTTCTATATCTTGTGTTGATGGTGATTGCTGTTCGTCCAAAGGGCTGAACGCTGTCACTTATTCAACCAGTGACCCCCAGGTACATATTAACAGATTAAAATACGTATTTGTCTGATTTCACACTTTGATTTACGGCTTTAACATTCTCCACTAGTTACATAACATCACCCTAAAATGCCAATTAATAGGGTTAAATTAATTATTCCGCTGTGCGCTGTAATGGCTGCACGCGTTCTGTATCTTCTGTTGATGGTGATTGCTGTTCGTCCAAAGGGCTGAACGCAGTCACTTATTCAACCAGTGAACCCCAGGTACATATTAACATATTAAATTACGTATTTGTCTGATTTCGCACTTTGATTTACAGCTTTAACATTCTCCACTTGTTATATAACATCACCAAAAATGGCAATTAATAGGGTTAAATTAATTATCCCACTGTGCGCTGTAATGGCTGCAAGCGTTCTATATCTTCTGTTGATGGTGATTGCTGTTCGTCCAAAGGGCTGAACGCAGTCACGTATTCAACCAGTGAACCCCAGGTAAATATTAACAGATTATAATACGTATTTTTCTGATTTCACACTTTGATTTACATCTTTTACATTCTCCACTAGTTACATAATATCATCCTAAAATGCCAATTAATACGGTTAAATTAAATATTCCGCTGTGCGCTGTAATGGCTGCACGCGTTCTATATCTTCTGTTGATGGTGATTGCTGTTCGTCCAAAGGGCTGAACGCAGTCACTTATTCAACCAGTGAACCCCAGGTACATATTAACAGATTAAAATACGTATTTGTCTGATTTCACACTTTGATTTACAGCTTTAACATTCTCCACTAGTTACATAATATCATCCTAAAATGCCAATTAATAGGGTTAAATTAATTATTCCGCTGTGCGCTGTAATGGCTGCACGCGTTCTATATCTTCTGTTGATGGTGATTGCTGTTCATCCAAAGGGCTGAACGCAGTCACTGATTCAACCAGTGACCCCCAGGTACATGTTAACAGATTAAAATACATATTTGTGTGATTTCACACTTTGATTTACAGCTTTAATATTCTCCACTAGTTACATAACATCACCCTAAAATGCCAATTAATAGGGTTAAATTAATTATCCCGCTGTGCGCTGTAATGGCTGCACGCGTTCTATATCTTCTGTTGATGGTGATTGCTGTTCGTCCAAAGGGCTGAACGCAGTCACTTATTCAACCAGTGAACCCCAGGTACATATTAACAGATTAAAATACGTATTTGTCTGATTTCACACTTTGATTTACAGCTTTAACATATTCCACTTGTTATATAACATCACCCTAAAAGGCAATTAATTGGGTTAAATTAATTATCCTGCTGTGCGCTGTAATGGCTGCACGCGTTCTATATCTTCTGTTGATGGTGATTGCTGTTCGTCCAAAGGGCTGAAGGCAGTTACTTATTCAACAAGTGACCCCCAGGTACATATTAACAGATTAAAATACGTATTTGTCTGATTTCACACTTTGATTTACAGCTTTAATATTCTCCACTAGTTACATTACATCGCTCTAAAACGCCAATTAATAGGGTTAAATTAATTATTTTGCTGTGTGGTGTAATGGCTGCACGCGTTCTATATCTACTGTTGATGGTGATTGCTGTTCGTCCAAAGGGCTGAACGCAGTCACCTATTCAACCAGTGGACCCCAGGTACATATTAACAGATCAAAATACTTATTTGTGTGATTTCACACTTTGATTTACAGCTTTAACATTCTCCACTAGTTACATATCATCACCTTAAAATACAAATTAATAGGGTTAAATTAATTATTCCGCTGTGCGCTGTAATGGCTGCACGCGTTCTATATCTTTTGTTGATGGTGATTGCTGTTCGTTCAAAGGGCTGAACGCAGTCACTTATTCAACCAGTGACCACCAGGTATAATTAAAAGATAAAATACGTATTTTTCTGATTTCACACTTTGATTTACAGCTTTAACATTCTCCACTAGTTATATATCATCACCCTAAAATGGGAATTAAGAGGGTTAAATTAATTGTCCCACTGTGCGCTGTAATGGCTGCACGCGTTCTATATCTTCTGTTGATGGTGATTGCTATTCGTCCAAAGGGCTGAAAGCAGTCACTTATTCAACCAGTGACCCCCAGGTACATATTAACAGATTTAAATACGTATTTTTCTGATTTCACACTTTGATTTACCGCTTTAACATTCTCCACTAGTTACATAACATTGCTCTAAAACGCCAATTAATAGGGTTAAATTAATTATCCCGCTGTGCGCAGTATGGCTGCACGCGTTCTATATCTTCTGTTGATGGTGATTGCTGTTCGTCCAAAGGGCTGAACTCAGTCACCTATTCAAACAGTGACCCCCAGGAACATATTAACAGATTGAAATACGTATTTTTCTGATTTCACAATTTGATTTACAGCTTTAACATTCTCCACTAGGTACATAACATCGCCCTAAAACGCCAATTAATAGGGTTAAATTAATTATCCCGCTGTGCGCTGTAATGGCGGCACGCGTTCTATATCTTCTATTGATGGTGATTGCTGTTCGTCGAAAGGGCTGAACGCAGTCACTTATTCAACCAGTGACCCCCAGGTACATATTAACAGATTAAAATACGTATTTGTCTGATTTCACACTTTGTTTACAGCTTTAACATTCTCCACTAGTTGCATAACATCACCCTAAAATGCCAATTAATAGGGTTAAATTTATTATCCCGCTGCGCGCTGTAATGGCTGCACGCGTTCTATATTTTCTGTTGATGGTGATTGATGTTCAACCAAAGGGCTGAACGCAGTCACTTATTCAACCAGTGACCCCCAGGTACATATTAACAGATTAAAATACGTATTTGTCTGATTTCACACTTTGATTTACAGCTTTAACATTCTACACTAGTTACAAAACATCACGCTAAAATGCAAATTAATAGGGATAAATTAATTATACCGCTGTAATGGCTGCACGCGTTCTATATCTTCTGTTGATGGTGATTGCTGTTCGTCCAAACGGCTGAACGCAGTCACTTATTCAACCAGTGACCCTCAGGTACACATTAACATATTAAAGTACGTATTTGTCTGATTTCGCACTTTGATTTACGGCTTTAACATTCTCCACTAGGTGTATAACATCACCCTAAAATGCCAATTAATAGGGTTAAATTAATTATACCGCTGTGCGCTGTAATGCCGGCACGCATTCTATATCTTGTGTTGATTGTGATTGCTGTTCGTCCAAAGGGCTGAACGCAGTCACTTATTCAACCAGTGAACCCCAGGTACATATTAACAGATTAAAATACGTATTTGTCTGATTTCACACTTTGATTTACAGCTTTAACATTCTCCACTAGTTACATAACATCACCCTAAAATACCAATTAATAGGGTTAAATTAATTATAGCGCTGTGCGCTGTAATGGCGGCACGCGTTCTATATCTTGTGTTGATGGTGATTGCTGTTCGTCCAAAGGGCTGAACGCTGTCACTTATTCAACCAGTGACCCCCAGGTACATATTAACAGATTAAAATACGTATTTGTCTGATTTCACACTTTGATTTACGGCTTTAACATTCTCCACTAGTTACATAACATCACCCTAAAATGCCAATTAATAGGGTTAAATTAATTATTCCGCTGTGCGCTGTAATGGCTGCACGCGTTCTGTATCTTCTGTTGATGGTGATTGCTGTTCGTCCAAAGGGCTGAACGCAGTCACTTATTCAACCAGTGAACCCCAGGTACATATTAACATATTAAATTACGTATTTGTCTGATTTCACACTTTGATTTACAGCTTTAACATTCTCCACTTGTTATATAACATCACCAAAAATGGCAATTAATAGGGTTAAATTAATTATCCCGCTGTGCGCTGTAATGGCTGCACGCGTTCTATATCTTGTGTTGATGGTGATTGCCGTTCGTCCAAAGGACTGAACGCAGACAATTATTCAACCAGTGAACCCCAGGTACATATTCACAGATTAAAATACGTATTTGTCTGATTTCAGACTTTGATTTACAGCTTTAACATTCTCCACTTGTTATATAACATCACCCTAAAATGGCAATAAATAGGGTTAAATTAATTATCCCGCTGTGCGCTGTAATGGCTGCACGCATTCTATATCTTCTGTTGATGGTGATTGCTGTTCGTCCAAAGGGATGAACGCAGTCACTTATTCAACCAGTGACCCCCAGGTATATATTAACAGAATAAAATACGTATTTCTCTGATTTCACACTTTGATTTACAGCTTTAACATTCTCCACTAGTTACATTACATCGCTCTAAAACGCCAATTAATAGGGTTAAATTAATTACCCCGCTGTGCGCTGTAATGGCTGCACGCGTTCTATATCTTCTGTTGATGGTGATTGCTGTTCGTCCAAAGGGCTGAACGCAGTCACTTATTCAACTAGTGACCACCAGGTATATATTAAAAGATTAAAATACGTATTTTTCTGTTTTCACACTTTGAGTTACAGCTTTAACATTCTGCACTATTTATATAACATCACCCTAAAATGGCAATTAAGAGGTTTAAATTAATTATTCCGCTGTGCGTTGTAATGGCTGCACGCATTCTATATCTTTTGTTGATGGTGATTGCTGTTCGTCGAAAGGGCTGAACGCAGTCACTTATTCAACCAGTGAACCCCAGGTACATATTAACAGATTAAAATACGTATTTGTCTGATTTCACACTTTGATTTACAGCTTTAACATTCTCCACTTGTTATATAACATCACCCTAAAATGGCAATTAATAGGGTTAAATTGATTATCCCGCTGTGCGCTGTAATGGCTGCACGCGTTTTATATCTTCTGTTGATGGTGATTGCTGTTCGTCCAAAGGGCTGAACGCAGTCACTTATTCAACCAGTGAACCCCAGGTACATATTAACAGATTAAAATACGTATTTGTCTGATTTCACACTTTGACTTACAGCTTTAACATTCTCCACTTGTTATATAATATCACCCTAAAATGGCAATTAATAGGGTTAAATTAATTATCCCGCTGTGCGCTGTAATGGCTGCACGCGTTCTATATCTTCTGTTGATGGTGATTGCTGTTCGTCCAAAGGGCTGAACGCAGTCACTTATTGAACCAGTGAACCCCAGGTACATATTAACAGATTAAAATACGCATTTGTCTGATTTCACACTTTGATTTACAGCTTTAACATTCTCCACTAGTTACATAATATCATCCTAAAATGCCAATTAATAGGGTTAAATTAATTATTCCGCTGTGCGCTGTACGGCTGCACGCGTTCTATATCTTCTGTTGATGGTGATTGCTGTTCGTCCAAAAGGCTGAACGCAGTCACTGATTCAACCAGTGACCCTCAGGTACATAATAACAGATTAAAATACATATTTTGTGATTTCACACTTTGATTTACAGCTTTAACATTCTCCACTTGTTATATAACATCACCCTAAAATGGCAATTAATAGGGTTAAATTAATTATCCCGCTGTGCGCTGTAATGGCTGCACGCGTTCTATATCTTCTGTTGATGGTGATTGCTGTTCGTCCAAATGGCTGAACGCGGTCACTTATTCAACCAGTGAACCCCAGGTACATATTAACAGATTAAAATACGTATTTCTCTGATTTCACACTTTGATTTGCAGCTTTAACATTCTCTACTTGTTACATAATATCATCCTAAAATGCCAATTAATAGGGTTAAATTAATTATTCCGCTGTGCGCTGTACGGCTGCACGCGTTCTATATCTTCTGTTGATGGTGATTGCTGTTCGTCCAAAAGGCTGAACGCAGTCACTGATTCAACCAGTGACCCTCAGGTACATAATAACAGATTAAAATACATATTTGTGTGATTTCACACTTTGATTTACAGCTTTAACATTCTCCACTTGTTATATAACATCACCCTAAAATGGCAATTAATAGGGTTAAATTAATTATCCCGCTGTGCGCTGTAATGGCTGCACGCGTTCTATATCTTCTGTTGATGGTGATTGCTGTTCGTCCAAATGGCTGAACGCGGTCACTTATTCAACCAGTGAACCCCAGGTACATATTAACAGATTAAAATACGTATTTCTCTGATTTCACACTTTGATTTGCAGCTTTAACATTCTCCACTTGTTACATAATATCATCCTAAAATGCCAATTAATAGGGTTAAATTAATTATTCCGCTGTGCGCTGTAATGGCTGCACGCGTTCTATATCTTCTTTTGATGGTGATTGCTGTTCGTCCAAAGGGCTGAACGCAGTCACTGATTCAACCAGTGACTCTCAGGTACATAATAACAGATTAAAATACATATTTGTGTGATTTCACACTTTGATTTACAGCTTTAACATTCTCCACTTGTTATATAACATCAACCTAAAATGGCAATTAATAGGGTTAAATTAATTATCCCGCTGTGCGCTGTAGTGGCTGCACGCGTTTTATATCTTCTGTTGATGGTGATTGCTGTTCGTCCAAAAGGCGGAACGCAGTCACTGATTCAACCAGTGACCCTCAGGTACATAATAACAGATTAAAATACGTATTTGTCTGATTTCACACTTTGATTTACAGCTTTAACATTCTCCACTTGTTATATAACATCACCCTAAAATGGCAATTAATAGGGTTAAATTGATTATCCCGCTGTGCGCTGTAATGGCTGCACGCGTTTTATATCTTCTGTTGATGGTCATTGCTGTTCGTCCAAAGGGCTGAACGCAGTCACTTATTCAATCAGTGAACCCCAGGTACATATTAACAGATTAAAATACGTATTTGTCTGATTTCACACTTTGATTTACAGCTTTAACATTCTCCACTAGTTACATAATATCATCCTAAAATGCCAATTAATAGGGTTAAATTAATTGTTCCGCTGTGCGCTGTACGGCTGCACGCGTTCTATATCTTCTGTTGATGGTGATTGGTGTTCGTCCAAAAGGCTGAACGCAGTCACTGATTCAACCAGTGACCCTCAGGTACATAATAACAGATTAAAATACATATTTGTGTGATTTCACACTTTGATTTACAGCTTTAACATTCTCCACTTGTTATATAACATCACCCTAAAATGGCAATTAATAGGGTTAAATTAATTATCCCGCTGTGCGCTGTAATGGCTGCACGCGTTCTATATCTTCTGTTGATGGTGATTGCTGTTCGTCCAAAGGGCTGAACGCGGTCACTTATTCAACCAGTGAACCCCAGGTACATATTAACAGATTAAAATACGTATTTCTCTGATTTCACACTTTGATTTGCAGCTTTAACATTCTCCACTTGTTACATAATATCATCCTAAAATGCCAATTAATAGGGTTAAATTAATTATTCCGCTGTGCGCTGTAATGGCTGCACGCGTTCTATATCTTCTGTTGATGGTGATTGCTGTTCGTCCAAATGGCTGAACGCGGTCACTTATTCAACCAGTGAACCCCAGGTACATATTAACAGATTAAAATACGTATTTCTCTGATTTCACACTTTGATTTCCAGCTTTAACATTCTCCACTTGTTACATAATATCATCCTAAAATGCCAATTAATAGGGTTAAATTAATTATTCCGCTGTGCGCTGTAATGGCTGCACGCGTTCTATATCTTGTTTTGATGGTGATTGCTGTTCGTCCAAAGGGCTGAACGCAGTCACTTATTCAACCAGTGAACCCCAGGTATATATTAACAGATTAAAATACGTATTTGTCTGATTTCACACTTTGATTTACAGCTTTAACATTCTCCACTAGTTACATTACATCGCCCTAAAACGCCAATTAATAGGGTTAAATTAATTATCCCGCTGTGCGCTGTAATGGCAGCACGTGTTCTATGTCTTCTATTGATGGTGATTGCTGTTCGTCGTAAGGGCTGAACACAGTCACTTATTCAACCACTGACACCCAGGTACATATTAACAGATTAAAATACGTATTTGTCTGATTTCACACTTTGATTTACAGTTTTAACATTCTCCACTAGTTACATAACATCACCCTAAAATGCCAATTAATAGTGTTAAATTAATTATTCCGCTGTGCGCTCTAATGGCTGCACGCGTTCTGTATCTTCTGTTGATGGTGATTGCTGTTCGTCCAAAGGGCTGAACGCCGTCACTTATTCAACCAGTGAACCCCAGGTACATATTAACATATTAAAATACGTATTCGTCTGATTTCACACTTTGATTTACAGCTTTAACATTCTCCACTTGTTATATAACATCACCCTAAAATGGCAATTAATAGGGTTAAATTAATTATCCCTGTGCGCTATAATGGCTGCACGCGTTCTATATCTTCTGTTGATGGTGATTGCTGTTCGTCCAAAGGGCTGAACGCAGTCACCTACTCAACCAGTGAACCCCAGGTACATATTAACAGATTAAAATACGTATTTTTCTGATTTCACACTTTGATTTACAACTTTAACATTCTCCACTAGTTACATAATATCATCCTAAAATGCCAATTAGTAGGGTTAAATTAATTATCCCGCTGTGCGCTGTAATGGCTGCACGCGTTCTATATCTTCTGTTGATGGTGATTGCTGTTCGTCCACAGGGCTGAACGCAGTCACTTATTCAACCAGTGAATCCCAGGTACATATTAACAGATTAAAATATGTATTTTTCTGATTTCACACTTTGATTTACAGGTTTAACATTGTCCAGTTGTTATATAACATCACCCTAAAATGCCAATTAATAGGGTTAAATTAATTATTCCGCTGTGCGCTGTACGGCTGCACGCGTTCTATATCTTCTGTTGATGGTGATTGCTGTTCGTCCACAGGGCTGAACGCAGTCACTTATTCAACCAGTGAATCCCAGGTACATATTAACAGATAAAAATTTGTATTTGTCTGATTTCACACTTTGATTTACAGCTTTAACATTCTCCACTTGTTATATAACATCACCCTAAAATGGCAATTAATAGGGTTAAATTAATTATCCCGCTGTGCGCTGTAATGGCTGCACGCGTTCTATATCTTCTGTTGATGGTGATTGCTGTTCGTCCAAAGGGCTGAACGCAGTCACTTATTCAACCAGTGAACCCCAGGTACATATTAACAGATTAAAATACGTATTTGTCTGATTTCACACTTTGACTTGCAGCTTTAACATTCTCCACTTGTTATATAACATCACCCAAAAATGGCAATTAATAGGGTTAAATTAATTATCCCGCTGTGCGCTGTAATGGCTGCACGCGTTCTATATCTTCTGTTGATGGTGATTGTGTTCGTCGAAAGGGCTGAACGCAGTCACTTATTCAACCAGTGAACCCCAGGTACATATTAACAGATTAAAATACGTATTTGTCTGATTTCACACTTTGATTTACAGCTTTAACATTCTCCACTTGTTATACAACATCACCCTAAAATGGCAATTAATAGGGTTAAATTAATTATCCCGCTGTGCGCTGTAATGGCTGCACGCGTTTTATATCTTCTGTTGATGGTGATTGCTGTTCGTCCAAAGGGCTCAACGCAGTCACTTATTCAACTAGTGACCACCAGGTATATATTAAAAGATTAAAATACGTATTTTTCTGTTTTCACACTTTGAGTTACAGCTTTAACATTCTCCACTATTTATATAACATCACCCTAAAATGGCAATTAAGAGGTTTAAATTAATTATTCCGCTGTGCGTTGTAATGGCTGCACGCGTTTTATATCTTTTGTTGATGGTGATTGCTGTTCGTCGAAAGGGCTGAACGCAGTCACTTATTCAACCAGTGAACCCCAGGTACATATTAACAGATTAAAATACGTATTTGTCTGATTTCACACTTTGATTTACAGTTTTAACATTCTCCACTTGTTATATAACATCACCCTAAAATGGCAATTAATAGGGTTAAATTGATTATCCCGCTGTGCGCTGTAATGGCTGCACGCGTTTTATATCTTCTGTTGATGGTGATTGCTGTTCGTCCAAAGGGCTGAACGCAGTCACTTATTCAACCAGTGAACCCCAGGTACATATTAACAGATTAAAATACGTATTTGTCTGATTTCACACTTTGACTTACAGCTTTAACATTCTCCACTTGTTATATAACATCACCCTAAAATGGCAATTAATAGGGTTAAATTAATTATCCCGCTGTGCGCTGTACGGCTGCACGCGTTCTATATCTTCTGTTGATGGTGATTGTTGTTCGTCCAAAAGGCTGAACGCAGTCACTGATTCAACCAGTGACCCTGAGGTACATAATAACAGATTAAAATACATATTTGTGTGATTTCACACTTTGATTTACAGCTTTAACATTCTCCACTTGTTATATAACATCACCCTAAAATGGCAATTAATAGGGTTAAATTAATTATCCGCTGTGCGCTGTAATGGCTGCACGCGTTCTATATCTTCTTTTGATGGTGATTGCTGTTCGTCCAAATGGCTGAACGCGGTCACTTATTCAACCAGTGAACTCCAGGTACATATTAACAGATTAAAATACGTATTTCTCTGATTTCACACTTTGATTTGCAGCTTTAACATTCTCCACTTGTTACATAATATCATCCTAAAATGCCAATTAATAGGGTTAAATTAATTATTCCGCTGTGCGCTGTAATGGCTGCACGCGTTCTATATCTTCTTTTGATGGTGATTGCTGTTCGTCCAAAGGGCTGAACGCAGTCACTGATTCAACCAGTGACTCTCAGGTACATAATAACAGATTAAAATACATATTTTTGTGATTTCACACTTTGATTTACAGCTTTAACATTCTCCACTTGTTATATAACATCACCCTAAAATGGCAATTAATAGGGTTAAATTAATTATCCCGCTGTGCGCTGTAATGGCTGCACGCGTTTTTTATCTTCTGTTGATGGTGATTGCTGTTCGTCCAAAAGGCTGAACGCAGTCACTGATTCAACCAGTGACCCTCAGGTACATAATAACAGATTAAAATACGTATTTGTCTGATTTCACACTTTGATTTACAGCTTTAACATTCTCCACTTGTTATATAACATCACCCTAAAATGGCAATTAATAGGGTTAAATTGATTATCCCGCTGTGCGCTGTAATGGCTGCACGCGTTTTATATTTTCTGTTGATGGTGATTGCTGTTCGTCCAAAGGGCTGAACGCAGTCACTTATTCAACATGTGAACCCCAGGTACATATTAACAGATTAAAATACGTATTTGTCTGATTTCACACTTTGACTTACAGCTTTAATATTCTCCACTTGTTATATAACATCACCCTAAAATGGCAATTAATAGGGTTAAATTAATTATCCCGCTGTGCGCTGTAATGGCTGCACGCGTTCTATATCTTCTGTTGATGGTGATTGCTGTTCGTCCAAAGGTCTGAACGCAGTCACTTATTGAACCAGTGAACCCCAGGTACATATTAACAGATTAAAATACGTATTTGTCTGATTTCACACTTTGATTTACAGCTTTAACATTCTCCACTAGTTACATAATATCATCCTAAAATGCTAATTAATAGGGTTAAATTAATTATTCCGCTGTGCGCTGTACGGCTGCACGCGTTCTATATCTTCTGTTGATGGTGATTGGTGTTCGTCCAAAAGGCTGAACGCAGTCACTGATTCAACCAGTGACCCTCAGGTACATAATAACAGATTAAAATACATATTTGTGTGATTTCACACTTTGATTTACAGCTTTAACATTCTCCACTTGTTATATAACATCACCCTAAAATGGCAATTAATAGGGTTAAATTAATTATCCCGCTGTGCGCTGTAATGGCTGCACGCGTTCTATATCTTCTGTTGATGGTGATTGCTGTTCGTCCAAATGGCTGAACGCGGTCACTTATTCAACCAGTGAACCCCAGGTACATATTAACAGATTAAAATACGTATTTCTCTGATTTCACACTTTGATTTGCAGCTTTAACATTCTCCACTTGTTACATAATATCATCCTAAAATGCCAATTAATAGGGTTAAATTAATTTTTCCGCTGTGCGCTGTAATGGCTGCACGCGTTCTATATCTTCTTTTGATGGTGATTGCTGTTCGTCCAAAGGGCTGAACGCAGTCACTTATTCAACCAGTGAACCCCAGGTACATATTAACAGATTAAAATACGTATTTGTCTGATTTCACACTTTGATTTACAGCTTTAACATTCTCCACTAGTTACATTACATCGCCCTAAAACGCCAATTGATAGGGTTAAATTAATTATCCCGCTGTGCGCTGTAATGGCAGCACGCGTTCTATGTCTTCTATTGATGGTGATTGCTGTTCGTCGTAAGGGCTGAACACAGTCACTTATTCAACCACTGACACCCAGGTACATATTAACAGATTAAAATACGTATTTGTCTGATTTCACACTTTGATTTACAGTTTTAACATTCTCCACTAGTTACATAACATCACCCTAAAATGCCAATTAATAGTGTTAAATTAATTATTCCGCTGTGCGCTGTAATGGCTGCACGCATTCTGTATCTTCTGTTGATGGTGATTGCTGTTCGTCCAAAGGGCTGAACGCCGTCACTTATTCAACCAGTGAACCCCAGGTACATATTAACATATTAAAATACGTATTCGTCTGATTTCACACTTTGATTTACAGCTTTAACATTCTCCACTTGTTATATAACATCACCCTAAAATGGCAATTAATAGGGTTAAATTAATTATCCCTGTGCGCTATAATGGCTGCACGCGTTCTATATCTTCTGTTGATGGTGATTGCTGTTCGTCCAAAGGGCTGAACGCAGTCACCTATTCAACCAGTGAACCCCAGGTACATATTAACAGATTAAAATACGTATTTTTCTGATTTCACACTTTGATTTACAACTTTAACATTCTCCACTAGTTACATAATATCATCCTAAAATGCCAATTAGTAGGGTTAAATTAATTATCCCGCTGTGCGCTGTAATGGCTGCACGCGTTCTATATCTTCTGTTGATGGTGATTGCTGTTCGTCCACAGGGCTGAACGCAGTCACTTATTCAACCAGTGAATCCCAGGTATATATTAACAGATTAAAATATGTATTTGTCTGATTTCACACTTTGATTTACAGGTTTAACATTGTCCAGTTGTTATATAACATCACCCTAAAATGCCAATTAATAGGGTTAAATTAATTATTCCGCTGTGCGCTGTACGGCTGCACGCGTTCTATATCTTCTGTTGATGGTGATTGCTGTTCGTCCACAGGGCTGAACGCAGTCACTTATTCAACCAGTGAATCCCAGGTACATATTAACAGATTAAAATTTGTATTTGTCTGATTTCACACTTTGATTTACAGGTTTAACATTGTCCACTTGTTATATAACATCACCCTAAAATGGGAATTAATAGGGTTAAATTAATTATCCCGCTGTGCGCTGTAATGGCTGCACGCGTTCTATATCTTCTGTTGATGGTGATTGCTGTTCGTCCAAAGGGCTGAACGCAGTCACTTATTCAACCAGTGAACCCCAGGTACATATTAACAGATTAAAATACGTATTTGTCTGATTTCACACTTTGATTTACAGCTTTAACATTCTCCACTAGTTACATAACATCACCCTAAAATGCCAATTAATTGGGTTAAATTTATTATCCCGCTGCGCGCTATAATGGCTGCACGCGTTCTATATTTTCTGTTGATGGTGATTCATGTTCAACCAAAGGGCTGAACGCAGTCACTTATTCAACCAGTGACCCCCAGGTACATATTAACAGATTAAAATACGTATTTGTCTGATTTCACACTTTGATTTACAGCTTTGACATTCTCCACTAGCTACATAACATCACGCTAAAATGCCAATTAATAGGGATAAATTAATTATACCGCTGTAATGGCTGCACGCGTTCTATATCTTCTGTTGATGGTGATTGCTGTTCGTCCAAACGGCTGAACGCAGTCACTAATTCAACCAGTGACCCCCAGGTACATATTAACATATTAAAATACGTATTTGTCTGATTTCACACTTTGATTTACAGCTTTAACATTCTCCACTAGATACATAACATCACCCTAAAATACCAATTAATAGGGTTAAATTAATTATACCGCTGTGCGCTGTAATGGCGGCACGCATTCTATATCTTGTGTTGATGGTGATTGCTGTTCGTCCAAAGGGCTGAACGCTGTCACTTATTCAACCAGTGAACCCCAGGTACATATTAACAGATTAAAATACGTATTTGTCTGATTTCACACTTTGATTTACAGCTTTAACGTTCTCCACTAGGTACAAAACATCACACTAAAATGCCAATTAATAGGGTTAAATTATTATCCCGCTGTGCGCTGTAATGGCTGCACGCGTTCTATATCTTCTGTTGATGGTGATTGCTGTTCGTCCAAACGGCTGAACGCAGTCACTTATTCAACCAGTGACCCCCAGGTACATATTAACAGATTAAAATACGTATTTGTCTGATTTTACACTTTGATTTACGGCTTTAACATTCTCCACTAGGTGTATAACATCACCCTAAAATGCCAATTAATATAGTTCAATTAATTATCCCGCTGTAATGGCTGCACGCGTTCTATATCTTCTATTGATGGGATTGCTGTTCGTCCAGAAGGCTGAATGCAGTCACGTATTCAACAAATGATCCCCAGGTACATATTAACAGATTAAAATGCGTATTTGTCTGATTTCACACTTTGATTTACAGCTTTAACATTCTCCACTAGTTACATAATATTACCCTAAAATGCCAATTAATAGGGTTAAATTTATTATCCCGCTGTGCGCTGTAATGGCTGCACGCGTTCTATATCTTAGGTTGATGGTGATTGCGTTTCGTCCAAAGGGCTGAACGCAGTCACTTATTCAACCAGTGAACCCCAGGTACATATTAACATATTAAAATACGTATTTGTCTGATTTCACACTTTGATTTACAGCTTTAACATTCTCCACTTGTTATATAACATCACCCAAAAATGGCAATTAATAGGGTTAAATTAATTATCCCGCTGTGCGCTGTAATGGCTGCACGCGTTCTATATCTTGTGTTGATGGTGATTGCTGTTCGTCCAAAGGACTGAACGCAGACAATTATTCAAACAGTGAACCCCAGGTACATATTCACAGATTAAAATACGTATTTGTCTGATTTCAGACTTTGATTTACAGCTTTAACATTCTGCACTTGTTATATAACATCACCCTAAAATGGCAATAAATAGGGTTAAATTAATTATCCCGCTGTGCGCTGTAATGGCTGCACGCGTTCTATATCTTCTGTTGATGGTGATTGCTGTTCGTCCAAAGGGATGAACGCAGTCACTTATTCAACCAGTGACCCCCAGGTATATATTAACAGATTAAAATACGTATTTGTCTGATTTCACACTTTGATTTACAGCTTTAACATTCTCCACTAGTTACATTACATCGCTCTAAAACGCCAATTAATAGGGTTAAATTAATTACCCCGTTGTGCGCTGTAATGGCTGCACGCGTTCTATATCTTCTGTTGATGGTGATTGCTGTTCGTCCAAAGGGCTGAACGCAGTCACTTATTCAACCAGTGAACCCCAGGTACATACTAACAGATTAAAATACGTATTTTTCTGATTTCACACTTTGATTTACAGCTTTAACATTCTCCACTAGTTACATAATATCATCCTAAAATGCCAATTAATAGGGTTAAATTAATTATTCCGCTGTGCGGTGTAATGGCTGCACGCGTTCTATATCTTCTGTTGATGGTGATTGCTGTTCGTCCAAAGGGCTGAACCCAGTCACTTATTCAACCAGTGACCACCAGGTATATATTAAAAGATTAAAATACGTATTTTTCTGTTTTCACACTTTGAGTTACAGCTTTAACATTCTCCACTATTTATATAACATCACCCTAAAATGGCAATTAAGAGGTTTAAATGAATTATTCCGCTGTGCGCTGTAATGGCTGCACGCGTTCTATATCTTTTGTTGATGGTGATTGCTGTTCGTCCAAAGGGCTGTACGCAGTCACTTATTCAACCAGTGAACCCCAGGTACATATTAACAGATTAAAATACGTATTTTTCTGATTTCACACTTTGATTTACAGCTTTAACATTCTCCACTAGTTACATAATATCATCCTAAAATGCCAATTAATAGGGTTAAATTAATTATTCCGCTGTGCGGTGTAATGGCTGCACGCGTTCTATATCTTCTGTTGATGGTGATTGCTGTTCGTCCAAAGGGCTGAACCCAGTCACTTTTTCAACCAGTGACCACCAGGTATATATTAAAAGATTAAAATACGTATTTTTCTGTTTTCACACTTTGAGTTACAGCTTTAACATTCTCCACTATTTATATAACATCACCCTAAAATGGCAATTAAGAGGTTTAAATGAATTATTCCGCTGTGCGCTGTAATGGCTGCACGCGTTCTATATCTTTTGTTGATGGTGATTGCTGTTCGTCGAAAGGGCTGAACCCAGTCACTTATTCAACCAGTGAACCCCAGGTACATATTAACAGATTAAAATACGTATTTTTCTGATTTCACACTTTGATTTACAGCTTTAACATTCTCCACTTGTTATATAACATCACCCTAAAATGGCAATTAATAGGGTTAAATTAATTATCCCGCTGTGCGCTGTAATGGCTGCACGCGTTCTATATCTTCTGTTGATGGTCATTGCTGTTCGTCCAAAGGGCTGAACGCAGTCACTTATTCAATCAGTGAACCCCAGGTACATATTAACAGATTAAAATACGTATTTGTCTGATTTCACACTTTGACTTACAGCTTTAACATTCTCCACTTGTTATATAACATCACCCTAAAATGGCAATTAATAGGGTTAAATTAATTATCCCACTGTGCGCTGTAATGGCTGCACGCGTTCTATATCTTCTGTTGATGGTGATTGCTGTTCGTCCAAAGGGCTGAACGCAGTCACTTATTGAACCAGTGAACTCCAGGTACATATTAACAGATTAAAATACGTATTTGTCTGATTTCACACTTTGATTTACAGCTTTAACATTCTCCACTAGTTACATAATATCATCCTAAAATGCCAATTAATAGGGTTAAATTAATTATTCCGCTGTGCGCTGTACGGCTGCACGCGTTCTATATCTTCTGTTGATGGTGATTGCTGTTCTTCCAAAAGGCTGAACGCAGTCACTGATTCAACCAGTGACCCTCAGGTACATAATAACAGATTAAAATACATATTTGTGTGATTTCACACTTTGATTTACAGATTTAACATTCTCCACTTGTTATATAGCATCACCCTAAAATGGCAATTAATAGGGTTAAATTAATTATCCCGCTGTGCGCTGTAATGGCTGCACGCGTTCTATATCTTCTGTTGATGGTGATTGCTGTTCGTCCAAATGGCTGAACGCGGTCACTTATTCAACCAGTGAACCCCAGGTACATATTAACAGATTAAAATACGTATTTGTCTGATTTCACACTTTGATTTACAGCTTTAACATTCTCCACTAGTTACATAATATCATCCTAAAATGCCAATTAATAGGGTTAAATTAATTATTCCGCTGTGCGCTGTAATCGCTGCACGCGTTTTATATCTTCTGTTGATGGTGATTGCTGTTCGTCCAAAGGGCTGAACGCAGTCACTTATTCAACCAGTGACCACCAGGTATATATTAAAAGATTAAAATACGTATTTTTCTGATTTCGCACTTTGATTTACAGCTTTAACATTCTCCACTATTTATATAACATCACCCTAAAATGCCAATTAATAGGGTTAAATTAATTATCCCGCTGTGCGCTGTAATGGCTGCACGCGTTCTATATCTTCTGTTGATGGTGATTGCTGTTCGTCGAAAGGGCTGAACGCAGTCACTTATTCAACCAGTGAACCCCAGGTACATATTAACAGATTAAAATACGTATTTTTCTGATTTCACACTTTGATTTACAGCTTTAACATTCTCCACTAGTTACATTACATCGCTCTAAAACGCCAAATAATAGGGTCAAATTAATTATCCCGGTGTGCGCTGTAATGGCTGCACGCGTTCTATATCTTCTGTTGATGGTGATTGCTGTTCGTCCAAATGGCTGAACGCAGTCACTTATTCAACCAGTGAACCCCAGGTACATATTAACAGATTAAAATACGTATTTGTCTGATTTCACACTATGATTTACAGCTTTAACATTCTCCACTAGTTACATAACATCACCCTAAAATACCAATTAATAGGGTTAAATTAATTATACCGCTGTGCGCTGTAATGGCTGCACGCTTTCTATATCTTCTGTTGATTGTGATTGCTGTTCGTCCAAAGGGCTGAACGCAGTCACTTATTCAACCAGTGAACCCCAGGTACATATTAACAGATTAAAATACGTATTTGTCTGATTTCACACTTTGATTTACAATTTAACATTCTCCACTAGTTATATAACATCACCCTAAAATGGGAATTAATAGGGTTAAATTAATTATTCCGCTGTGCGCTGTAATTGCTGCACGCTTTCTATATCTTCTGTTGATGGTGATTGCTGTTCGTCCAAAGGGCTGAACGCAGTCACTTATTCAACCAGTGACCCCCAGGTACATATTAACAGATTAAAATACGTATTTTTCTGATTTCACACTTTGATTTACAGCTTTAACATTCTCCACTAGTTACATAATATCATCCTAAAATGCCAATTAATAGGGTTAAATTAATTTTTCCGCTGTGCGCTGTAATGGCTGCACGCGTTCTATATCTTCTGTTGATGGTGATTGCTGTTCGTCCAAAGGGCTGAACGCAGTCACTTATTCAAACAGTGACCACCAGCTATATATTAAAATATTAAAATACGTATTTTTCTGATTTCACACTTTGATTTACAGCTTTAACATTCTCCACTAGTTATATAACATCGCTCTAAAATGGTAATTAAGAGGGTTAAATTAATTATTCCGCTGTGCGCTGTAATGGCTGCACGCGTTCTATATCTTCTGTTGATGGTGATTGCTGTTCGTCCAAAGGGCTGAACGCAGTCACTTATTCAACCAGTGACCCCCAGGTACATATTAACAGATTTAAATACGTATTTGTCTGATTTCGCACTTTAATTTACAGCTTTAACATTCTCCACTAGTTATATAACATCGCTCTAAAACACCAATTAATAGGGTTAAATTAATTATCCCGCTGTGCGCTGTAATGGCTGCACGCGTTCTATATCTTCTGTTGATGGTGATTGCTGTTCGTCCAAAGTGCTGAACTCAGACACTTATTCAACCAGTGACCCCCAGGTACATATTAACAGATTGAAATAAGTATTTCTCTGATTTCACAATTTGATTTACAGCTTTAACATTCTTCACTAGGTACATAACATCGCCCTAAAACGCCAATTAATAGGGTTAAATTATTTATCCCGCTGTGCGCTGTAATGGCGGCACGCGTTCTATATCTTCCATTGATGGTGATTGCTGTTTGTCGAAAGGGCTGATACTGACTTGTTCAACCACTTGACACTGACTTGTTCAACCACTGACCCCCAGGTACATATTAACAGATTAAAATACGTATTTGTCTGATTTCACACTTTGATTTACAGCTTTAGCATTGTCCACTAGTTACATAATATCATCCTAAAATGCCAATTAATAGGGTTAAATTGATTATACCGCTGTGCGCTGTAATGGCGGCACGCGTTCTATATCTTGTGTTGATGGTGATTGCTGTTCGTCCAAAGGGCTGAACGCAGTCACTGATTCAACCAGTGACCCCCAGGTACATATTAACAGTTTAAAATACGCATTTGTCTGATTTCACACTTTGATTTACAGCTTTAACATTCTCCACTAGTTACATAACATCACATTAAAATGCCAATTAATAGGGTTAAATTAATTATCCCGCTGTGCGCTCTAATGGCTGCACGCGTTCTATATCTTGTGTTGATGGTGATTGCTGTTCGTCCAAAGGGCTGAACGCAGTCACGTATTCAACCAGTGAACCCCAGGTTCATATTCACAGATTAAAATGCGTATTTGTCTGATTTCACACTTTGATTTACAGCTTTAACATTCTCCACTTGTTATATAACATCACCCTAAAATGGCAATTAATAGTGTTAAATTAATTATCCCGCTGTGCGCTGTAATGGCTGCACGCGTTCTATATCTTCTGTTGATGGTGATTGCTGTTCGTCCAAAGGGCGGAACGCAGTCACTGATTCCACCAGTGAACCCCAGGTACATATTAACAGATTAAAATACTTATTTGTCTGATTTCACACTTTGATTTACAGCTTTAACATTCTCCACTAGTTACATAATATCATCCTAAAATGCCAATTAATAGGGTTAAATTAATTATTCCGCTGTGCGCTGTAATTGCTGCACGCGTTCTATATCTTCTGTTGATGGTGATTGCTGTTCGTCCAAAGGGCTGAACGCAGTCACGTATTCAACCAGTGAACCCCAGGTTCATATTCACAGATTAAAATACGTATTTGTCTGATTTCACACTTTGATTTACAGCTTTAACATTCTCCACTTGTTATATAACATCACCCTAAAATGGCAATTAATAGTGTTAAATTAATTATCCCGCTGTGCGCTGTAATGGCTGCACGCGTTCTATATCTTCTGTTGATGGTGATTGCTGTTCGTCCAAAAGGCTGAACGCAGTCACTGATTCAACCAGTGACCCCCAGGTACATATTAACAGATTAAAATACATATTTGTGTGATTTCACACTTTGATTTACAGCTTTAACATTCTCCACTAGTTACATAATATCATCCTAAAATGCCAATTAATAGGGTTAAATTAATTATTCCGCTGTGCGCTGTAATTGCTGCACGCGTTCTATATCTTCTGTTGATGGTGATTGCTGTTCGTCCAAAGGGCTGAACGCAGTCACTTATTCAACCAGTGAACCCCAGGTACATATTAACAGATTAAAATACGTATTTGTCTGATTTCACACTTTGATTTACAGCTTTAACCTTCTCCACTTGTTATATAACATCACCCTAAAATGGCAATTAATAGGGTTAAATTAGTTATCCCGCTGTGCGCTGTAATGGCTGCACGCGTTCTATATCTTCTGTTGATGGTGATTGCTGTTCGTCCAAAGGGCTGAACGCAGTTACTTATTCAACCAGTGACCCCTAGGTACATATTAACAGATTAAAATACGTATTTGTCTGATTTCACACTTTGATTTACAGCTTTAACATTCTCCACTAGTTACATTACATCGCTCTAAAACGCCAATTAATAGGGTTAAATTAATTATCCCGCTGTGCGCTGTAATGGCTGCACGCGTTCTATATCTTCTGATGATGGTGATTGCTGTTCGTCCAAAGGGCTGAACGCAGTCACTTATTCAACCAGTGAACCCCAGGTACATATTAACAGATTAAAATGCGTATTTGTCTGATTTCACACTTTGATTTACAGCTTTAACATTGTCCACTAGTTACATAATATCATCCTAAAATGCCAATTAATAGGGTTAAATTAATTATTCCGCTGTGCGCTGTAATGGCTGCACGCGTTCTATATCTTCTGTTGATGGTGATTGCTGTTCGTCCAAAGGGCTGAACGCAGTCACTGATTCAACCAGTGACCCCCAGGTATATATAAACAGTTTAAAATACGTATTTGTCTGATTTCACACTTTGATTTACAGCTTTAACATTCTCCACTAGTTACATAACATCACATTAAAATGCCAATTAATAGGGTTAAATTAATTATCCCGCTGTGCGCTCTAATGGCTGCACGCGTTCTATATCTTGTGTTGATGGTGATTGCTGTTCGTCCAAAGGGCTGAACGCAGTCACGTATTCAACCAGTGAACCCCAGGTTCATATTCACAGATTAAAATACGTATTTGTCTGATTTCACACTTTGATTTACAGCTTCAACATTCTCCACTTGTTATATAACATCCCCCTAAAATGGCAATTAATAGTGTTAAATTAATTATACCGCTGTGCGCTGTAATGTCTGCACGCGTTCTATATCTTCTGTTGATGGTGATTGCTGTTCGTCCAAAAGGCTGAACGCAGTCAGTGATTCAACCAGTGACCCCCAGGTACATATTAACAGATTAAAATACATATTTGTGTGATTTCACACTTTGATTTACAGCTCTAATATTCTCCACTAGTTACATAATATCATCCTAAAATGCCAATTAATAGGGTTAAATTAATTATTCCGCTGTGCGCTGTAATTGCTGCACGCGTTCTATATCTTCTGTTGATGGTGATTGCTGTTCGTCCAAAGGGCTGAACGCAGTCACTTATTCAACCAGTGAACCCCAGGTACATATTAACAGATTAAAATACGTATTTGTCTGATTTCACACTTTGATTAACAGCTTTAACATTCTCCACTAGTTACATTACATCGCTCTAAAACGCCAATTAATAGGGTTAAATTAATTATCCCGCTGTGCGCTGTAATGGCTGCACGCGTTCTATATCTTCTGATGATGGTGATTGCTGTTCGTCCAAAGGGCTGAACGCAGTCACTTATTCAACCAGTGAACCCCAGGTACATATTAACAGATTAAAATACGTATTTCTCTGATTTCACACTTTGATTTACAGCTTTAACATTCTCCACTAGTTACATAACATCACCCTAAAATACCAATTAATAGGGTTAAATTAATTATACCGCTGTGCGCTGTAATGGCTGCACGCGTTCTATATCTTCTGTTGATGGTGATTGCTGTTCGTCCAAAGGGCTGAACGCAGTCACTTATTCAACCAGTGAACCCCGGGTACATATTAACAGATTAAAATACGTATTTTTCTGATTTCACACTTCGATTTACAGTTTTAACATTCTCCACTTGTTATATAACATCACCCTAAAATGGCAATTAATAGTGTTAAATTAATTATCCCGCTGTGCGCTGTAATGGCTGCACGCGTTCTATATCTTCTGTTGATGGTAATTGCTGTTCGTCCAAAAGGCTGAACGCAGTCACTGATTCAACCAGTGACCCCCAGGTACATATCAACAGATTAAAATACATATTTGTGTGATTTCACACTTTGATTTACAGCTTTAACATTCTCCACTACTTACATAACATCACCCTAAAATACCAATTAATAGGGTTAAATTAATTATACCGCTGTGCGCTGTAATGGCGGCACGCGTTCTATATCTTGTGTTGATGGTGATTGCTGTTCGTCCAAAGGGCTGAACTCAGTCACTTATTCAACCAGTGAACCCCAGGTACATATTAACAGATTAAAATACGTATTTGTCTGATTTCACACTTTGATTTACAGCTTTAACCTTCTCCACTAGTTACATGATATCATCCTAAAATGCCAATTAATAGGGTTAAATTAATTATTCCGCTGTGCGCTGTAATGACTGCACGCGTTCTATATCTTCTGTTGATGGTTATTGCTGTTCGTCCAAAGGGCTGAACGCAGTCACTGATTCAACCAGTGACCCCAAGTTACATATTAACAGATTAAAATACGTATTTGTCTGATTTCACACTTTGATTTACAGCTTTAACATTCTCCACTAGTTACATAACATCACCCTAAAATGCCAATTAATGGGGTTAAATTAATTTTTCCGCTGTGCGCTGTAATGGCTGCACGCGTTCTATATCTTCTGTTGATGGTGATTGCTGTTCGTCCAAAGGGCTGAACGCAGTCACTGATTCAACCAGTGACCCCAGGTACATATTCACAGATTAAAATACGTATTAGTCTGGTTTCACACTTTGATTTACAGCTTTAACATTCTCCACTAGTTACATAACATCACCCTAAAATGCCAATTAATAGGGTTAAATTAATTATCCCGCTGTGCGCTGTAGTGGCTGCACGCGTTCTATATCTTCTGTTGATGGTGATTGCTGTTCGTCCAAATGGCTGAACGCAGTCACTTATTCAACTAGTGAACCCCAGGTACATATTAACAGATTAAAATACGTATTTTTCTGATTTCACACTTTGATTTACAGCTTTAACATTCTCCACTAGTTACATAACATCACCCTAAAATACCAATTAATAGGGTTAAATTAATTATACCGCTGTGCGCTGTAATGGCTGCACGCGTTCTATATCTTCTGTTGATGGTGATTGCTGTTCGTCCAAAGGGCTGAACGCAGTCACTTATTCAACCAGTGAACCCCGGGTACATATTAACAGATTAAAATAAGTATTTTTCTGATTTCACACTTTGATTTACAGTTTTAACATTCTCCACTTGTTATATAACATCACCCTAAAATGGCAATTAATACTGTTAAATTAATTATCCCGCTGTGCGCTGTAATGGCTGCACGCGTTCTATATCTTCTGTTGATGGTAATTGCTGTTCGTCCAAAAGGCTGAACGCAGTCACTGATTCAACCAGTGACCCCCAGGTACATATCAACAGATTAAAATACATATTTGTGTGATTTCACACTTTGATTTACAGCTTTAACATTCTCCACTACTTACATAACATCACCCTAAAATACCAATTAATAGGGTTAAATTAATTATACCGCTGTGCGCTGTAATGGCGGCACGCGTTCTATATCTTGTGTTGATGGTGATTGCTGTTCGTCCAAAGGGCTGAACTCAGTCACTTATTCAACCAGTGAACCCCAGGTACATATTAACAGATTAAAATACGTATTTGTCTGATTTCCACTTTGATTTACAGCTTTAACATTCTCCACTAGTTACATGATATCATCCTAAAATGCCAATTAATAGGGTTAAATTAATTATTCCGCTGTGCGCTGTAATGACTGCACGCGTTCTATATCTTCTGTTGATGGTTATTGCTGTTCGTCCAAAGGGCTGAACGCAGTCACTGATTCAACCAGTGACCCCAAGTTACATATTAACAGATTAAAATACGTATTTGTCTGATTTCACACTTTGATTTACAGCTTTAACATTCTCCACTAGTTACATAACATCACCCTAAAATGCCAATTAATGGGGTTAAATTAATTTTTCCGCTGTGCGCTGTAATGGCTGCACGTGTTCTATATCTTCTGTTGATGGTGATTGCTGTTCGTGCAAAGGGCTGAACGCAGTCACTGATTCAACCAGTGACCCCAGGTACATATTCACAGATTAAAATACGTATTAGTCTGGTTTCACACTTTGATTTACAGCTTTAACATTCTCCACTAGTTACATAACATCACCCTAAAATGCCAATTAATAGGGTTAAATTAATTATCCCGCTGTGCGCTGTAGTGGCTGCACGCGTTCTATATCTTCTGTTGATGGTGATTGCTGTTCGTCCAAATGGCTGAACGCAGTCACTTATTCAACTAGTGAACCCCAGGTACATATTAACAGATTAAAATACGTATTTTTCTGATTTCACACTTTGATTTACAGCTTTAACATTCTCCACTAGTTACATAACATCACCCTAAAATACCAATTAATAGGTTTAAATTAATTATACCGCTGTGCGCTGTAATGGCTGCACGTGTTCTATATCTTCTGTTGATGGTGATTGCTGTTCGTCCAAAGGGCTGAACGCAGTCACTTATTCAACCAGTGAACCCCAGGTACATATTAACAGATTAAAATACGTATTTGTCTGATTTCACACTTTGATTTACAATTTAACATTCTCCACTAGTTATATAACATCACCCTAAAATGGGAATTAATAGGGTTAAATTAATTATTCCGCTGTGCGCTGTAATTGCTGCACGCTTTCTATATCTTCTGTTGATGGTGATTGCTGTTCGTCCAAAGGGCTGAACGCAGTCACTTATTCAACCAGTGAACCCCAGGTACATATTAACAGATTAAAATACGTATTTTTCTGATTTCACACTTTGATTTACAGCTTTAACATTCTCCACTAGTTACATAATATGATCCTAAAATGCCAATTAATAGGGTTAAATTAATTATTCCGCTGTGCGCTGTAATGGCTGCACGCGTTCTATATCTTCTGTTGATGGTGATTGCTGTTCGTCCAAAGGGCTGAACACTTATTCAAACACTTATTCAAACAGTGACCACCAGCTATATATTAAAAGATTAAAATACGTATTTTTCTGATTTCACACTTTGATTTACAGCTTTAACATTCTCCACTAGTTATATAACATCGCTCTAAAATGGTAATTAAGAGGGTTAAATTAATTATTCCGCTGTGCGCTGTAATTGCTGCACGCTTTCTATATCTTCTGTTGATGGTGATTGCTGTTCGTCCAAAGGGCTGAACGCAATCACTTATTCAACCAGTGACCCCCAGGTACATATTAACAGATTTAAATAGGTATTTGTCTGATTTCGCACTTTAATTTACAGCTTTAACATTCTCCACTAGTTATATAACATCGCTCTAAAACACCAATTAATAGGGTTAAATTAATTATCCCGCTGTGCGCTGTAATGGCTGCACGCGTTCTATATCTTCTGTTGATGGTGATTGCTGTTCGTCCAAAGTGCTGAACTCAGACACTTATTCAACCAGTGACCCCCAGGTACATATTAACAGATTGAAATAAGTATTTGTCTGATTTCACAATTTGATTTACAGCTTTAACATTCTTCACTAGGTACATAACATCTCCCTAAAACGCCAATTAATAGGGTTAAATTATTTATCCCGCTGTGCGCTGTAATGGCGGCACGCGTTCTATATCTTCTATTGATGGTGATTGCTGTTTGTCGAAAGGGCTGAACGCAGTCACTTATTCAACCACTGACCCCCAGGTACATATTAACAGATTAAAATACGTATTTGTCTGATTTCACACTTTGATTTACAGCTTTAACATTGTCCACTAGTTACATAATATCATCCTAAAATGCCAATTAATAGGGTTAAATTGATTATACCGCTGTGCGCTGTAATGGCGGCACGCGTTCTATATCTTGTGTTGATGGTGATTGCTGTTCGTCCAAAGGGCTGAACGCAGTCACTGATTCAACCAGTGACCCCCAGGTACATATTAACAGTTTAAAATACGCATTTGTCTGATTTCACACTTTGATTTACAGCTTTAACATTCTCCACTAGTTACATAACATCACATTAAAATGCCAATTAATAGGGTTAAATTAATTATCCCGCTGTGCGCTCTAATGGCTGCACGCGTTCTATATCTTGTGTTGATGGTGATTGCTGTTCGTCCAAAGGGCTGAACGCAGTCACGTATTCAACCAGTGAACCCGAGGTTCATATTCACAGATTAAAATACGTATTTGTCTGATTTCACACTTTGATTTACAGCTTTAACATTCTCCACTTGTTATATAACATCACCCTAAAATGGCAATTAATAGTGTTAAATTAATTATCCCGCTGTGCGCTGTAATGGCTGCACGCGTTCTATATCTTCTGTTGATGGTGATTGCTGTTCGTCCAAAAGGCTGAACGCAGTCACTGATTCAACCAGTGACCCCCAGGTACATATTAACAGATTAAAATACATATTTGTGTGATTTCACACTTTGATTTACAGCTCTAATATTCTCCACTAGTTACATAACATCACCCTAAAATGCCAATTAATAGGGTTAAATTAATTATACCGCTGTGCGCTGTAATGGCTGCACGCGTTCTATATCTTCTGTTGATGGTGATTGCTGTTCGTCCAAAGGGCTGAACGCAGTCACTTATTCAACCAGTGACCCCCATGTACATATTAACAGATTAAAATACGTATTTTTCTGATTTCACACTTTGATTAACAGCTTTAACATTCTCCCCTAGGTACATAACATCACCGTAAAAGGCCAATTAATATGTTTAAATTAATTATTCCGCTTTGCGCTATAATGGATGCACGCATTTGTATTCTTGCCGTATGCATGTTATTGTGTTAGTATGATTGTTGTATATCGGTCTCTACGTATGAATGTTAGTGTGTTAATCTGTGTCTGTCTGTGTTAATGAGTATGTTAGTTTTTTTTTCTGTGTGCATGTTATTGTGTTAGTAATTGTTGTATGTCTGTCTCTACGTTTGAATGTTAGTGTGTTAGGCTGTCTGTCTGGCTGCCTGTGTGAATGAGTATGTCAGTTTTTCTTTCTGCGTGCATGTTATTGTGTTAGTATGTCTGTTGTATGTCGGTCTCTACGTATGAATGTTAGTGTGTTAGTCTGTTTCTGTCTGGGTGAATGAGTATGTTAGTTTTTCTTTCTGTTTGCATGTTATTGTGTTAGTATATCTGTTTTATATCTTTCTTTAGGTATGAATATTAGTCTGTTAGTCTGAGTGTCTGTCTGTGTGAATGAGTATGTTAGTTTTTCTTTTTGTGTGCATGTTATTGTGTTAGTGTGTCTGTTGTATGTCTGTCTGTAGGTATGTCTGTAGTATGTCTGTTGTATGTAGTCTCTTCGTATGAATGTTAGTGTGTTATTCTGTCTGTCTGTATATGAATTAGTATATTAGTTTTGCTTTTTTATATATGTTATTGTGTTAGTATGTTCTCTATTATATATAAGATATAAATAAATGTATTCTCATACCGTCCTCTAGATTAATATCTGGCACGTGACTTTTTTGAGGTTCTTATTTTGACTTGGCCATTTAAGCTCCGCTTGTGTAAAGAGAAAATGCCTCGAAGAAGGTGATTGCCAGGAAGAGTTTGAAAATGATTTGGAAAAGTTAGCTCTCGAACAGAAGAAGAAAACAATAATTGATTTTAATTTTAATGCATCGGGAAAAAATCATCTCAACATTTATATTTAAAATACTGTCTCATGTGTATCTTTCTCAATTAATTTAGCCTTGCTGATTTGTCATCTTCTAGGAACACAAAATAGGGATCAGGCTTCGGGCCGTATCTTTGAAAATTAGTAAATAGGTTTCATATAGTAGGTAAATTCATTGTTTAACTTACTCTTTGGAGGTTCTTTGTACACACAATGAACTAAAATGACCAGGTCACAAGGACTTAGAGAAGGTATGGGGAAGAAAACCCACTGGACAGCTATTAGGTTGTTCAGTGGGTCCTCTTCACACTGGACAACCAATAGTGCACTTTTAAATTAGTGTGGAATGCTCATTTTCGGTCTATTCATTGCGGTGACTCAATAGAGCTTCCTGATCTCCAGCCACTATTGTCGAAAGCTGTAGTGAACAGTCGCTTGCCGAGAAGCGAAGGTGCTAGTGGAGGTTTTTGACTATTGGAACAAGGTCTAATTTTTTCCCTTTTTTATATTAGATCTTGCGCAAGATGCCATAAAATATTTCCATTAAATTTACTTAACAGATAATTCTGATTCACACTTTAATGGATATTTTATGGTACTTGAAGCCCTCTTTTTCCTTCCACAGTACCTGCCTATGTGTGGAGGGGTTTTCTCCAGGTTAGAGCAAAACACTCTGACATGGATGGTGCCTTGACGTGGCGTCAGAGCTTTTCACTAAACCATCTGGCAGATATCTGTTAAATGTTGCAGTGAGTACTTTAATCATAAAAAAACTCTACTATGAGTCAGCATATACTCGAAACGAATCGGCAATTCTTCCCGCAATTGTAGTATGTCAAAAACAAAAAGGAAAAATGTTATATATTCCCAGAATTGCAAAAGTATGCATTCTTTACCTGTTGTTCTATATTAGACATTTAACTGTCAATCTTCTTACAATACTGATAAAAAAAATGGTTATGTTTACCAGACCAGGCCCAGATTTAGAAAAAAATAAAAGTGGGAGAGAAGTAATTGACTTGATCGAGGAGGGAAAAAGTGGGGCAAAAAGCTGCAATTGCGTTGTAGGATAAGAATTCCCCCTACGTCTTAAATGTGTTTAAAAAGTTTTAGAAAAATCTATGAAGTAGATACTAACTTTCTGAACCTTTTTGCTCCGTTACATTACTGAACATTCTCAAAGCAGAAGACCAATCCTCACACACGCAGACCCAATATATGCGACCCTGTTGTACGCTAATTTGAAATGCAAGAATATCAAAACGTGGTAATTTAAAATCAGCAGATAATAATCTCAATTCTGTCATTATACAGAGTGTACAGAAAATAATGTCACAAAATTAAACAGTTATAACTCATGATATAATGAACGTATCTTTATACAGATGCTCTTACAAAGTCGCAAAATATAGTAGCTTTTAATGCAACAACTACTTAAGCACCATTCCTTATACGGGCAATATCAGCTTAATAATTCGCCTTCATCCATGCCCTTTGAAGCATATCTGGAGTTTTTTTTAGCCAACAACTAAAAGTTCCCCTTCCCCAAAAAATATAAAAAATAAAACCCATGTTTGCAGATCACTGGAAAATTAATTAATTGGGTTTCAAAAAGTGTTTATCACCGATCTCTAAGCGGTTTCCTAAAATCATGTCACTTGAGACTGTCTGTGTTTATTCAATAGCATCCTGTACTTGCCTCGTGTTTAACACTTTGACCTGATTTTAAGAAACTGAAGACGAACTTTAGCCAAGCAATAGGAATTTCGAGATAAATATGTGTCAAGATATTTTCGAAATTCTTGACGGTTTCATTAGAGGTATCGTGAAAGTTTTAAAGGTAAGTGTTTCAATTATTCTTTCATTATGAACTTTTTTTTCAACCTACTAATTGAATCTGATGAAATGAGAACTGGTATGTGACGTGCAAAGATTGCATTACTGGGAAAAAAAAACCGATGGAGGTAATATTTCAGTCAATGATTGGAGAACGATTTCTGTATTAAATAGTGGCAATAAACGTTTTGCGAAGGTTGTTATGATCAGAATGAGTAACTCTTTCGAACCTTATTGGGCGTATGCAGCTTCTGTTGGGGAGGAAAATTTCTCAAAATTTTAGTATTATTTGTGATGGAACGATGCTAATTTAAAACGTATCAAATGCTGCTTACTCTCTGTTTATCAAAATAAGGCTTTCGATACAGTGTCGCACAACTTTTTCTGGCACCTATTTAAAACCCATAACTTTGGTAAGCAATATTATAAACACTTGGGCTAGAAATTATTATGCTCTGACCAGAGATATTAGATTTAAACACTGATTATTAGCATTTCTAAACTAGTACTTTTTTATAGTTGTTTTCAGTTCAATGCTTTGTAAATGGTATTGCCTTCTTTACGATACATATCAGAGATTCGATTATATTCAAAACCACAAGTGTGAATTCCATTGACATGTCGTTTTGTGTATTCTTGGGATAAAGCAATTTTTTTAATCTGGTATACGTGTATATCATGTTGCTCCGATCGAAATTCTGTTTGTTGCGTATATAGAATTTTTTTATCAAATAGACATTGCCGATAATCTACGTGATTAAATTCATTTTTTACTGCATTAGCTGATTTTTTGGGAATTGGAGCATCTATAGAATATAATTTTGGACGTAAAGCAACAACCTTATTTGATTGAAAGACCTTTTAATTCGTCTTTAAATTTTCCTGAAACTATTTTATTTGATTCACTGTATAATGCATGGTTTGTAGGGTAATTTGAGAAATCAAAGTAGTCTGAATTAAATTTCTGATATATGTCATCTGTCTGGATGTCGACGCAGAAGGAATCAGTATTGGGTAAATAACAATTCTGCATTGAATTTTTGTTTCAGAATATTGTAGAAGTAATTATACATGTATAATTTACTCAACTCCAAAATCGTTACACCAAAGTAATATGGTTTATCTAAATTAATATATTTTGCTTTTTCATATGGAAAATTACGAAATTTTCTGCAAGTTCAACACAAGGAACGTACCTAGGATTTGCAATTAAATTTTTAAGCTTTTCTTCAATGTTTACAATGTGACACTTTATTATCTTTCTCTTATTTTCTAAATATTTGCCATATATAGCATTGTTCATCAGTTTGAAAAAGTCTTTTACAAGATTATTTATGGCATTAATTCTTTTAGACCTGTAAGTGGTAGCTAGGCGTAAACTGGAAGGAGAGCTGTGCACCAATCCCTAGTGATGATGCACAGAACCGACGAGGTCTAGCACCTAATGTCCGACCCCGCCTTCTCGTGGTGCAGGCCGTTAGTACCTTTCAAAAGAGATATTCTCTTTTGGAAGGGAACGGAAGGGGAGGGCTGCCAGTTCAGTATGACCTACTGATCTGGTCATCTATGGCCACTTTTTTCTTTTTTTTTCAACCCTGCTGAGGAGTGGTCAACTTCACAAGGTCCTGGTGCTGACCATTTATACCCACTAGACTGGACTTGTTTATGGATTTGAGCTTGATTATTGATCCTGGACTTGCTGCACTGGTGGGCCTATGTTGAGGGAGAGTCTGCCACTGCGTTTTCTGTTTGCTTCTGGGTTGCCAGCTCTAAGTAAACAGAGGCATGGGATACCATATATCAGCTGGCGGATAATCCTAATCAGAGGCCATCGCAGGTACCTGAACCTTACTTAGCTAGTTGGGCATCGTCAAGCCTAAACTGGAGTAATGTGTCTCAGGCAAGCCATGTGGCTCTTGAAAAAGTCCACTTGAAACGGTGGTGCCTGAAGTTCCTACCAGCATCGGTAACTTCAGCCTTTAGCAGAGAAGGAACAGGTCTTTGCCCCATGCCTGCGATCAGGGGGCTGTTTGATATTGTTGGCCCTACCAATCTCAATAAACCTAATTTCTTTAAAAATCCTACTAATCATTTTCTCTCTGCAGGAACGTGGAACGTGAGGACATTACATAGAGATTATTCTCTTGATGTCCTCATGCAGGAATTCCAGCGCTATAACCTAGATATTCTAGGCTTGCAAGAGACCAGATGGACAGGTAAAGGTGAGATACTTAAAAATAACTTTAAATTTCTCTTTACAGGGAGGGAGGATGGAAAGCATCACCAAGGCGTGGGTGTGCTGTTCAGCAGACATGCTAGTGATGCTCTTCTAGGATATGAGTGCATTAATGAAAGGTTTCTTACAGCAAAATTTCAGACAAGCGTTAAAGACTTGAATGTTATCTGCTGTTATGCCCCCACTGAGGATGCCGATGAAGATGAGAATGATAGGTTTTATGGACAATTTCAGGATATTTTGAACTCTGTCAAGAAAGGAGATAGTACCCTTGTTCTAGGTGACTTCAATGCCAAAGTTGGTACTGACTCTGACCTTTGGGGAGGAATAATAGGCCCTTTTGCTATTGGTAGCTGCAATGGCAATGGGCAACGTCTCCTACAGGTAAGTAAATTCAATGGTTTCAGAATAACTAACACATATTACAAACACCGCGACATACATAAGTACACATGGGTTTCACCTGATGGGCTGCATAGGAATATGATTGATTATATATTAATTAACAGCAAATGGACTAGTTCTGTTAGCAATACCAGGGCATATAGGGGAGCTGAAATTGGATCTGACTATCACCTTGTTAAAAGTGTGTTGCAACTTAAACTTAAAAAGTGTTATTCTAGGGTTAAAAAATTTACTTTTAATACTGAAGCTCTGAAAGATCCAGTTATAGTCAAAGCTTAACATTATAAGTTACTTATTCATTATGACAGTCATGGTTTGCTTACTACTGAAGTTGAGAAAGAATGGGATCATTTTAAATAGGCTTTTTTGGACACTAACAGTATTCTCTTGGGAAAAAAGGAGCAGAGGAGACAGAATTATTTAAGTGATAAGGCACTTGAGCTTACTTCAGAAAGAAGGAACAGCAGGAATGTCCTTAATCAGTACCCTACTAGTCCTAATAGAAAGGATTACAGAGAGCTTAATAAACGTGTAAAGGATCAGTTAGCTGCTGATAAAAATCTCTGGCTTGATGGTTTGGCTGACAAAGATGAGGAAGCAGTTAGACAGCACAACAGCAGAGAGCTGTACCAGATAGTTAATGTATTGTGTGGTAGAAAACGGACAGGTGTACAAGGATTGAAGGAAAAAAAAGGTAAGGTTATAGAAGGGGAGGATTCTGTCATGACTAGGTGGGCTGAGCATTTCAGTGATGTCCTAAACAATGTGGTTAGTTCTACTCCCATTGTTTGTAATGATGATAGATGCATTGGCAGCTTTAATGTTGGTCCCATAACACAATCTGAAGTTATTTTGGCTATCTCTAAACTGAAACTTCATAAATCCCCAGGGGTAGATGAAATTACTACAGAAATGCTCAGAGCTGGGAATGTTTCGGTTACCAGTTGGATGACTGAAATTTTGAATAACTTTTATGATAAAGGCATGGTTCCTAAAGATTTTACCAGAGCTATTATTATCCCTATTTTCAAAAAAGGTGATCGCAGTTCTTGTGATAAATTTAGCTGTATCAGCCTACTCTCTGTTCCAGGTAAAGTTCTTTCCCTGATTGTGCTTAATAGAATTAAGAATCTGGTTGACAGCCAATTGCGTGATGATCAATGTGGATTCAGAAGTGGTAGGGGATGTGTAGATCAGATATTTCACTTAGACAGATTCTTGAGAAATGTTTAGAGTTTCAGAAACCTTTGGTTGCTAGCTTTGTTGATTTCAAAAAGGCATTCGACTCTGTTGATCGTCATAATTTGTGGTTGATTGTGAAATCATATGGTATACCAGACAAGTTAGTTAACATAATGAAAGCTCTCTATAATAACACTGAGTCATATGTGAGAGTTGGTAAGTCTTGTAGCAATTGGTTTAGCGTCTGGTGTTCGACAAGGGTGGATCTTGTCTCCTTTTCTCTTTAGTTTGGTTGTTGATTATGTTATGCGAAATTCACTTCAAGGGAAAGATTTTGGCCTTAATTGGGCTGGAGATATGAAACTTTCTGATTTAGATTAAGCTGATGATTTAGCCCTTTTGGCAAATGATGTTGATGAGATGAACTCTTTCATTCGAGCAATTGATGAGACTGGTAGTAGAGTAGGTTTGGTTATAAACAGAGAGAAAACTAAAGTGATTAAAATTGGTCAGGCAGGCTGTGATTCAGTTAATCTGAATGGTTGCAGTCTTGAGTAGGTGTCACAGTTTAATTACCTTGGGAGCTTTGTAACTGATACTGGTGATGTGCGGCATGAGATTAACAGACGAATAGGTATTGCTGCCGGGACTTTTAAGAATCTATGGAGATTGTGGAGAAATAGGCGTATACAGCTAAAGACTAAAATTAGACTGTGTAATAGTTTGGTTCTTTCTAGGGTTAGTTATGGTAGTGAAACTTGGACGCTGTGTAAACAAGATAACAGGAAACTAGATGCTTTTGATTCTAGATGCTTACGCAGTGTCTTGGGTATTAGGTGGTTCAACTTTTTAACTAATGATGAGGTTAGCAAAGGAGTCTGCAACCTCCTTTAAGCAGCATATTGTGCAGAGAGAGACTCTGTTGGTTTAGCCATGTTGTCCGTATGGATAATTATAGATTGGCGAATAGGGTTATGAACAGTGTGCCTAGAGGCCTCAGAAGGAGGGGGAGACCTAGGATGCGGTGGGCAGACAATGTCAAACAGGACCTTGTTAAAATTGGTGTGCAGTGGCCGGACGCAGCAGAGGTAGCTCAGGACAGAAATGCATGGAGAATTAAACTGCACGGTCTGGTTGGACCTCCGTAGCCCATGGCTGCTTGATGATGATGATGATGATGATGATGATGATGATGATGATGATGATGATGAATTCTTTTAGTTGCATTAAAATCTATGTAAGGTTTCAGCCATGGTTTTCGATCAAATTCCAAGATTATATACACCTGTTTCACCCTCAGTCCCAGTTCCACAGAATTTAAGTAACCTATAGTGAACGACATAATTTTGCTTGTCGAACAGATTTGGAATCAAGAATGGCACATTACTATTAGAGAGTTTCAATTTTTCAGGAGCCAAGGGGAAATCATTGAGTAAATCATGCAGATGTGCCGGATGTTCTAGATCAACTTCGAAGAACTAACCTTTTTTGCTGTCATCTGAAATATTAAACAAGTTAATATCATTTACCTATTTGGAAGAGGTTGAGACATTGCCCAGCCATATAAATTGTTTGCATCAAAGTACGTGATATACTTTTGTGATTTACTTCTCTCATCTGGACTTTCTAAAGGATTGTTGACCTGTACAAATCTCTTAGACACTAAAGATATTCCTCCTCGCAGAGCTCTTTCTATGAAAAAATGCATATCACCTTTTATAAGTTCCAGCTCAATTTCTGTCATTTTTAAACAGGCTGCATAGGATAAGCGAGGAGAGCTAAAATAATGACAAGGATCGAGTTGGTAGTTATTCACACACAAATTTCTGTAATTTTCAAATATATCTCCTAGCAGTAATACATCAGTGATCATGTACAGATCGTGATATTCCCTGAAGGTAGCAATAGGAAAGGCTTTCCACAAAATTTGAGCTCTTTCGCATCATGGTTTTGAAAATTCTCTTTGGATGGAAGTGACGTTTGCAAAAACTGAGCACTCTGTTGCAAGTACTCATATGGAAAACTTCCTTTGCTTTTCAAAAGTTCTTTATGTGTCATTCAGATTATGTTGTCTGCAGTATTGACTTAGGATGCAGAAATTTTCCACATTTTTCGACAGTGAATCCAGTGAAGAACTGAGGAACATGAATGAATCAATAAACTTAATTTGACCGCATTTAATGTATATATATTTTTCTGTAGTTTGAGTAATACAAGAAATTTTTTTCTTATCTTTAAATTTCCACAAATCTTTTACTATAAAGTGGTCATCAAATCCTTTGATATTATGAAACAACACTGGTATTTCAAGTGAGAATTTGTTTTGAACATTACATTTGTTGTGAACAGCACCTGTGTATTTTCCAGTTAAGTGGTCGTGGTCTCTTACTTTATCAGTTCCTAGAATTTTTGCACAAATATTACAATATTTTGCTCCAGTAAAAGTTTGACAATCAAAATCGGTCACCTTAATATTTCTTTTCTTCAAATCATTGATCAAAGTTTCGGCTTCGATCATTTCATTCAAAAATTCTTTTACATTTTTCCCTCTGTACATTCTGATTTTTATCAGTTTACCTCCCTGTCCAACTATAATATATGCAAATCCTGACAGTACTAAATACTTAGTTCGCATCCTACATGCATTAATCTCAATTCTTCTACATTTCGAAAAACATCCGAAGTCTACATAAATAACATATGGGTGTTTCAAACCGTTTTTAATTGTATGGAATGTCGTACTATTTGCTCGGGATACTTGATAGTTAGTAAAGTGTTTGATTTGCAATTATCTACGGATTCTTTAATAAATCGTCGCGAGTGAAATTACGAAGACAAGTATAGGCAGGGATAGGATTTACCATTATGTCTTGAAAGGTATGCTTCTATATTACTAATATTTTTAATCCAACAATAGTGAGAATTATTGCAGTCTTTTTAAAGTAAAAGTTGTATGGGTTCTTTAACAGGATTCTGTGAAATATATAACGTATGCAATCCCCCTTTCTTAGAATTAAAAACATTTATAAAAAGATTATTTAAAACCTCGAACTTCGGGATTTGATCGTGGGTTACTGGATAAAGTCAATGAAGATGTGTCTAAGACGTTTTCAAATATTTTATATTTTTCCACACGTTGTGGATGGTCTTTAGCAGGATGTAGAGCTGATAATATTAATCACAAGAAACATCTGTTGTAGTAGTTTTTAACATTCACTATTCCTTTTGTAGGTAATTTACGAAAGCAGATGCTCCAACTGCATTATACTGAGACATTTGAATTTCCATAGAAATTATTTTGTCAAACACCCATCCACTTCCCTTTTGTATAAAATTTTCAAAGTCGTTATCAATTTTCTCATAAGCATTTTTGAGTAATTCATTGAGATAGGTAGGCAAACTGATTATTTCGTTACATGTCGAAAAATTTGCATATATTTCTTTTTGTCCTTCAGGATCCGTTTGATTTTTAAATTTTATTTTTAATATGAATCTAACTTTTAGAGGCTGACTGAGTTTTTTGTGAATTATACGTTTCCATTTATTGTTATTTTTCTCCAGGAAACGTTTTATATCTTTTCTGACATTTATGTTATCAATTTTATATGTGCGAAACGTTTTCCGAAAAGCACTGCTTTCATTTATATGATATTGATTCAGATGATGATTGTAATTGTCTTTTCTGTTAAAGCTGGAATTGCAAAATTCGCATTTTTCAAATATGTGAGAAGTGCATGCAGTTTTCATATAATGGTTCATATTGGACTTGCGAATAGATATCCCACAGTTGGTACATTGAATAGTTGCGTTCATCGTTGAGTTAGCAGTTATACCCTCTTTATTATATATAGGAGCTAAAAATCATGGTTTGATTATGCAAAAAATCGGAATTTTTTGCATAATTGGAAGTTGAAATAGACATGACTGTAGTGTGTGTCCAAGAGTAAATTTCTAAACAATACCGATGTTATTGAACATAATCTTATGTTCCTTTTTGTCAATAATATCGTTTTTTAGCAAAATGTCCCAAATTTCAACAAATTCATTTACTACTTCTGTACTGGTGTTTCCAGCTCGTTTACTGGCAACCAATATCGATAATTTTTCGCATATGTCGTCGAAACTCTTTTATAGTCCAGAACCAAACTGTTGACTTTCTATTACTGTGAGCATCATTTTAATCGCCTTTAAATATTTTCTAAGTGCCTCAATGTGATTTTCGATAATTCGATATTTCTCAGTAGTTCTACCAGAGCGTTTGGTTTCTGTAGCCTTATTGCCCCCCCCCCCCCCCCAGTTTCTGAAGATGCCCGATTGTTTGGTAAATCATTTCTTTCAGCTCAGGAATGGGGTTTCTCGCCTGTAACATTTCACTCGGAAGTTTTAGTTTATATTGGTTTAATATTTCATCTTGCAAGTTGGAATCTGGATTATATAGACGAACGTTTTTTCTGGCATCTCAGTGGGCTCTTCTGGCTCTAAAGTTTTCACTACATCTTGTATGTTTTTCATGGTTTCTTCACGTATAGTTTCCAGTCCTTTTAACCGTTCCACCACTGGTTTGTTAAATTCTTCGATCGTATCCTTAACTCGTTCCTCTCCCAAAAGAGTGTCTTCAATTTTTGATTTTGTAGTTGCTCGCGATTTCAAGATTTCATCTATAATACACTTATCACCCGATTTACACGGTACTTGTTTTACACGATTTCGGTTTTACACGGTTGATAAAATAACGGATTTCAAAAAACTGGTAAAAATGTATATTCGGCTGCATATATATTTCAAGTCATTTTTAAATCTCATTCCTTTGGTAACACTGGCAACAACGGGGACGGGGATTCCCCTATATTTTACAACACGGGGAATCCCCGTAATACATATTTCACAATAGTAAAGCTATCTGGTTTAAGTGAAGTAGTGCAGTATCATTTTAGCAGCAAAGCTTTACATCATTGTGCATTTTTTTATTTTATTATTTAAATATTTACTGGTAAGTTTCCAACATTTATAGTTTTCCTGGTATTTTTTAAGGTTTTATAATGCCAAAAGATTTAAAAAAGTCAAATGAAAAGAAAAGTTATTTCTTTAGGAACAAAAATTAAAATATTAGATCGTCTACGTAATAGAGAAAGAGTAACAGATGTTGCTAAATTTTACTCCATGAACGAAGCCACAATAAGGACAATAAGAAAAAATGAAGACTCCATTAGAAAAAGTGTAGCAGCTGGATCTTGCATGAGTATGAGCACAATTTCATATGTAAGAGATGTTACAATGGAAAATATGGAAAAGGCATTAGTGATATGGCTAGAAGACCAAACTCAAAAGCGGGTTCCAATTGATACCAGTGCCATTACAAATAAGGCTTTAAAGATTTATGAAACACTTAAGAATCAGTTACCATCGACTTCGCCAGATGAAAAGAAGGTATCTTTTTCCGCAAGCCATGGTTGGTTCGAGAGATTTAAACAAAGACATTATTTACATAATCTAAGATTGAAAGGTGAAAGAGCATCTGCTGATTCGGATGCAGCACAACAATATCCAGCAAAATTTGCTGAAATCATTGTCGCCAATTCCTACACTCCTGACCAGGTTTTCAATGCTGATGAGTCCTGGTTATTCTGGAAAAAAATGCCAGAAAGAAACTATTTGGCTAAAGCTCACAAATCAGCTAGTGGTCATAAGGCAGCGAAAAGTCGAATAACAATTCTTTTCTGTAGCAACGCTTCAGGCGATCATATAATGAAACCATTGGTTATTAACAAATCTAAAACACCACGCTCATTTAAAGGAATAAACATCAAAAACCTTCCCGTTTATTGGATGGCTAATAAGAAAGCATGGGTCACTGCCATGGTTTTCAATGAATGGTTTCATAACTTGTTTGTCCCAGATGTCAAAAGTTATTTAAGTAAAAGGGGATTGCCTTTTAAGGCCCTTCTATTAATTGATAATGCACCAGGTCATCCTCAAGATTTACAACACGAAAATGTACAAATTGTTTTTTTACCAAAGAATACAACTTCCTTATTACAGCCGTTAGATCAAGGGATAATTTCAACTTTCAAGGCACTGTATATAAAGCAAACCTTCAGGTATATTTTAGAACAAATGCAGAATGATGGATCTCTTACTCTTATGGATGCTCGGAAGAAATTTACAATCTTAGATTGTGTTAAGCATGTTGGACTGTCATATACCCAGATTAAACAATCAACGCTCAATGCCTGCTGGAAAGCAATATGGCCAGATGCTGTTGAAGGTGAGAATTATAGATTACCATTAGAGCATGAATATTCTCAGATCACTAGTTAGGAGAAGGTTTTGAGGATTTAGCTGTGGCAGATATTGAAGAAATAATGGCTGATGAAGAACTAGATGAGGATGATTTAGTTAACATGATTCATGAAACAAATAAACGTGATGAAGACAATGATCCTGATGAAGAGCAATTTGAACCAGTTGCGTTCACAGCAAGAGTCATCAGCGTAGGACTTGAATTGGGGAGAAAATTGGGTAATCATTTTTTATAAAATGACCCGAATGTTGAACGAGCTCTCCGATTCCAGCGGGATATTAGTAAGTGCTTAAATCAATATGAGGAGGTCTATAAAGATTTAACAAAAAATCCTACACAATTGTTAATTACGGATTTCATTACAAAGTCTCGTCGATCTGAGATTGTTCCTAATTCATCAACCATTGAACCAGAATCGCATCAAGAACTATCGAATGAGGAAAGTGACATCATACCAATCAGGAAGAAAAGACTGATAGTCCATGAAAGAGATGACAGTAATTAAACTTATTGTTAATTTTTTTAAGGATCTTATATTTTTTGTTCCTAATGTAAAATGAATTAAATATGTACTTATATTATCTACATATATTTGTTATTTTATGAATGAAGTGTAATTTTATGTTTTTCACGATGTCTTGCTTTTGTTTTACGTAAATAAATGACTGAATTATGCACATTTTAGTGTTTTTTTCGTTTTACACGGTTTTATATAGCAAAATCCAAGATTTCGATTTACACGGTTTTGTGCGGAACCTATCTTCAGTGTAAATCGAGGGATAGGTGTATATGGTTTCTTAGGAAGTAATCATGAGTACAAAATATATTTTACATTACTGCTAGGATGAAGTTGCAAAAGTATCTCATATTAAAACGGCAATAAATAAATCAAAGCTGTGTTACTTAATTAAACAAAAACGAAAATGTGAAGGACAGAGTCTACAATGTAGAGATCATTTATAATTATTGACATGCCATGTTACCGCTCTGATGCCCTTATCTCTTTCACCTAACATATCGCCTATGATATTAACATTTTTTTTAAATTAACCAAGATGGAGCAAAACGCTTTTACAATTGACAATCAGATAAAGTAAAAACCTCATTTAGAACACTCATGCATCTGTTATATTTTTCTTGAACGAAGAACCGTAGATCATGATAGTTGATGTATTTGATAGTAGATATAAATCATATCGCAGTTGATGCAGTTGTATCATAGTTGATGCAGTTGATAGTAGATGTAGTTGTGTCATAGTTTATGTAGTCTTATTACAATCGATAGAATTTCTCCAACGATTAAGCAATGAAGGATTTCTTTGAGAGAAGTTTTGTGGTTGAACGTGGAGCTACCCGTTCGAAGGTGGTAATGCCTTCAGTTCATTCATTAAATGCCGAGGAATCCAATCAAAACATATTCATCGAAACAGCAATTCCTCGCTAAGGACATTCTACACTGATCCAGAAACGATAATCAAAGCAGAAGAAAATTCTTTAACGATAATATTACGATATTCTTGCACGAGCTCTTCCACTGCGGCTATGTTTTGTGGTATCACATTTAAATAATATAACCTCGGTACATGTGGAAAAATCAAAGGAATTCAGTGCAGAATGTTGAAGTGGCTGTGGAATGAACTGGTTGGAAAGAATGCTACCAGATATCAGACATTTGAAAATACTTCAATAATGATTTTATGGAGCACTCCCTATTCATGGAGCTTCCCCCAAGCAGTAGAGCCCTGTATTCCTCATTCATTGAACAAGCAGGTTGTATCCTTTTTTAATTACATTAATAGTAGATAATAGTAGCGAAAGAAGAGACTTTGTCGAGAGAAGAGTTGACGCTATCATGATATTAGACAGTGTATATGTTTATATGTATAAGAACCCACGAGTAAACTAAGTACAAATGAACATAATATTAATGGATTTGTTACATTAGAGTAGGATTGCCAAACACCTCTGGAATAAACAGCGCGATAAAAAAGAAGAACACCCCCTCAAGCAGCTGCTTGCCACAGAGGTCTGACAGGATATTGATAGTCAACAACTTTTGATATTGATAGTCAACAACATTTGAGTCATCACATCAACAGTCTGTCAGTTTATATTCCATAGTGGAAGGTCTGTGAGGATGGCAGGCCCTCATCAGAGAAACAAGATCATCCATGCTTCTTTACCCGAGGCTCGATCCCAGGCCCTCATCAGAGAAACAAGATCATCCATGCTTCTTTACCCGAGGCTCGATTCCAGGCCCTCATCAGAGAAACAAGATCATCCATGCTTCTTTATCCGAGGCTCGATCCCAGGCCCTCATCAGAGAAACAAGATCATCCATGCTTCTTTACCGAGGCTCGATCCCAGGCCCTCATCAGAGAAACAAGATCATCCATGCTTCTTTACCGAGGCTCGATTCCAGGCCCTCATCAGAGAAACAAGATCATCCATGCTTCTTTACCCGAGGCTCGATCCCAGGCCCATTAGATCAATAAACAAGCGCGCTAACCACTCGGCCATGGGACAGCTAAAAAGATGCAACAGAATAATGAAAATAGAGAATAAAATAGAACAATATCCTTAATGAAATTTGAAACGAAAATAATTCATCAAAGTCATGATAAAGTTTTTTTCGTGCAAGGTATATTTTGCTAAACTTTAAATATTTGCGAAAAAAATCAAAACAGTTTTCTACGTGAAGGTAAAAATTCTTCTAGATTTTCAATGATTTTCCCCTATTAACACGACTTTTCAAACCAATAGAAATTTATTTGAAATTGAGAAGAAAAGCACATGAAATGAAACTTCGCCTCCTTTTCATTTTTCCCACCAGGGTGAAACGCAAAATCTGCTTAGAGTTCACCGTTTACGTGAATCAGCAGTCTCAATCTATTGTAACTTGAGCCAATATTATCAAACTTCATTTTCATGTTTCGAGTTACATATCATTATCGTATCCTGTTGCGTATATGATTAAAAATATAGTATCTAGGTATTGCAGTAAATTAGAAACACTAAGAAACAATTAAATATCGTCTTCAACAAATTCGGATTTTTGATGTTTGGGCTAAAACGGTGTCGTTAACGCGAAAGGGTATGAATACGTTCTCCCGCAGAGCGATCTGATGTATATCAATGGAAATTCAGCAATTGATGTATATCAATGGAAATTCAGCTGCTGTAATTGTGCAATTTACAGCAGCTAAAAGGTAGAGAATATGAAGTGTTTTTAAAATGTACGACAAACTTAAAGTAAAATCGAAAATTTTTTTGCTCCTTAATATTACTGATCTCTGGTAATTAAATTCCAAGTTAACTTCAAATTTAAAAATTTAGTTTTCGCTTGAGGTTAAATTTTTTATGAAGAATATTTCTTTGTGACCATAGAATTATGGTTATTAACATAGATTTCTATATTTTACTAAACGGAGCTAATCATTTGTCTGCGTTATAAAACTGATCAAATAAAGGCGAAATCGAAAATTATTTTCATATACTTCTTTAAATTGGATAAATAAATGCAGTATTTAACAATAGCTGTTCAGCATTTTAAACATGTTTTAAAATAAACTAAAACCTTTTACGATAATCTGGCTTCACCGTTTTTAACAAACTGAACCAAAAAAAAAGCATTTTTGTATCGTCTTTTGCAATATATTTTTCTCTACGAATATTCTAAACTCTTTTTTAACATAATATTTATTGCTTCTCGTGCTTCAAGTTTAAAGTATTGTTTTGTCCAATTCCTTAGCTCTATATATTTCTATATTTATTTTATTGTCAAAGTCAATTATGTTATTATCAATTAAAAACAATTTAGAATACCGGTAGTATTTTCAATGTTTACAATAGAAATGCGAATGCAGAATGGCGCCCATCTCTCTGGTCGGCAATCTGAACTTATTAAGAAATTGTAGCCGAATTCAACGGTTAATAATTCATACATTTCCTGAGCTTTAGATACAACCTGTATCAACCTTTAATACATATATACTTTTTCTATCTAGTAGTCTTTGATATGGATTTTGATCATTATATATATATATCTTTGGGTTTATTTATGAATTCTAATATTTCAAAAAAAAAGGAAATAATTGTTAGGTGTTAAGAACAATATGCATCATGATCCAAATATGAAAAATATGTATTATGATTCAAGTATAGAAATATATGCATTATGATCCATGTATAGAAAATATGCATTATGATTCAGACATGGATATTATGCATTATAATCATAGTACAGATATTAAGAACAATATGCAATATGAGGCCGTCCCGTAGCCGAGTGGTTAGAGCGCTTGGCTAATGATCGAAGGGACCTGCGTTCGAGCCCCGAGTAACGCAACGATGTCTTTCTGCTGAGGTCCTGTCGTTCTCAGAAATCTTCTACTACAGCGTATTAAACTAACATTCCCCTGTCAGACCTCTGTGGCAAACAGCTGCTTGAAGGATTGGGTTGGGTTGTTTTACCTCTGAGCGGCACTTTTTTGCACACCATGGGCTAAATGGCCAGGTCACATGGACCCCGAAGGCTCAGAGAAGGTTGGGGGAGGGGACCCACTGGAACAGCTGTTGGGAGACAGATGGTAGCCTCCCGTCAAGGCCATCCAGCGTGTTCTTTAACGTGCACAGGGTATGGCTCTCCCGCACACGGGGCCACGGCTTAACGTCCCATCCGACGGACGGCGGCCTTTCCAAGCCCATCGGTGTCCCCTACTGACCGTGAGCAGGGCGGGGAATTTTGCGGAGATAAATCTCAACGCTGACCCAGCTGGGACTCGAACCTGGGAACTACAGATTACGAGCCTGGCGCGCTACCGACTGAGCCACCCCTGCCCCTGCTTGAAGGAATATTTATTTTTCTATGCATTATGATTCATAATAATAAAACTGCAAAATATAATTTGAGAACTTGCGCAGTAAAATGAATGGCATGGCTGCAGTGAGGCCACCAATCTTTTCTCTCTGAGTGTCTTGAATGAGGCAGATTTTGTTTCATTAAAATATATATTATTGAATTATTGCGTCACATAAAAATAATAAGAAAGAAGCTGAACATTTAGTACGAAAATTTTCTTGAAGTTGTAATTGCGTCTGAAATTGCAAATATTCCTTACATAGAAGACATTAAATTAAAGGGAATGCTATGTACTTTACTGAACTTTTATAATCATTTGGCCGGTAGGTTTTATTTGATTCAAGAGTAGCATGCAAATCAAAAATAAATGTCATATATAAATTTTTTTTATTAAAAATTATACCTATTATTAAAATAAAATAATAAATAAATATCCCTCAAGCAGCTGCTTACAACAGAGGTCTGACAGGAGTCTGTCAATTTATATGCCATAGTAGAAGGTCTGAAAGGATGGCAGGCCCTCAGCAGAAAAACGACACAAACAGCCACGCCTTACCCGAGGCTCGAACCCAGGTCTCTTTGTTCAGTAGCCAGGCGCGTTAACCACTCTGCCATAAATTATATAATTATTTTCATATGTTTTTGTAATATTATACATATGCATTCATTATAAATGCTTTCTCCATTAAAAAAAATAACATCAAATACATATTTACCTGTTCAACACATCAAATTATCGATGTGTTGAACAGGTAATTGTCCCTTGTTTGTAGTTTTCTCTATAAATGTAAGCTTCGCTTTAAAATTTATTGATAACGTCTATTATGTTTCCACATCAAATTAATTAATGTTCTTCAACATATTATAACTCCAAAGCATATGCGACAAAATAGACTCTTTTTCATTCCCAGCATTGTTATCATAAAACTTTTCTTATTCTTTCCTATCTGCTCAATAGAGATTACACTTAATAGAGATAACAAACGTTGCATCGTTGAATATTTTATACTGCTCCAGAGCTTTATGAACAAACTTTAATGTTCAAAGTATTTCAAAAGCTTCTGTTTTTATAACCGTAATCATATCTAACGCAGTTTAATAAATTATACACGTATATTCAATTTCAATGTAATTCTTCCATTTAAATATTCTTTTCTGAGCATTGGAGTCTTGTGACCTGGACCTTTATTCCATCGGCCATCAATGAAGTCACAATGAAGCTAGAAAATAAAGGGAAAGACGTCTATTACACATCTTTGAAGAGATACTTTCGTGTCCTGAGGCTAAAAAGACAATTCAACATTTCTGAATGAGCTACCTCTATGTACCATTTGTTTCCACACTCAATTTCATGTGAATCTTCTGTCGTTTCCACATTTGAAGGAAACGAAATCCTCTTAGAACTTAAATCGACATCTTATTAAGTGTAATAGTGTGATAAAGTGTAATAAATATATGTTTCATTCATTTAAATTTGGCATATTCACTTCTTCAATGTCTCTCAGGATTGGATATATACTAGGATCTCTTCCGTTGAAGTACAACGCTTTCTCCAATTGCAGAACTAATATCTGTCTTAAACTCGGGTTTTATGATAGAAGCTCAATTGTTATAATGCAATATGGGGTGGCACAGGGGATTTGAGGGGGGGGGGGGGGCAGTCACGTCTCTGTTTAACTACAGGGTTCGTAAAAGGGCAAATTAAAATTTTTAATCAACGAAATATTCAAATGGGGTAAAATAGGATGCTTGGATCTTTGCTACAAGTTTTTTACACAATTTTAATTCAACGCGGGATGGAAAAGATAACCCCTTGTACGAAATTTCGGACAAGTGGTCATGTATTTGAACGCAAGTTCTATACTTGACCACTTGTATTACAAGGGTCGAATTCTGTTAAAAAATGGTAAATATGTTTCAAAAGTTTGTTTAGCAATTAAGCTCTCACCGATAATGTGCGAAGCCACTGCGTACTGGAGAGTTGCGAAAAGTTGGTGTTACCAGATGCCATTGTTCTAAAAGGAAGACAGGAAAGTTAGAAATAGAGGACATGTTTTCAATTTGAGAAAAGTTATTTTCTGCCAAGTTTTATTTCGATTATCCACTAATTATCATAAATACTAACTAATAATCAGAAAAACGTATATTGCTTATTATTTAGTACAATTTAAATTATATGACGTGGTTATTTTTATTTATTCTTGATAAGGAATCAATGGTTATTTGATATTTGGCCTCGAGTGACATAGTGATTATCTGCTCTCACAAGATGCAAACTTTATGTTTTTCTGTTAACTCTATAATTGAGGTAGTGGTCAGCAATGACGGCTTATACAAACAGCGAACAGTTTTTTTTTTTGTAATTTGGTTGATGGAGTTTATAGAATATGATCGCTTTATTTCCTAATGCGGGAATTTTATGACATATTTAGAGCTGAACAGTTGTTTTACTGAGGGATAATCGCAAGATATGTGATAGAACAAACGACCACATCATATCTGGACCCCGGCAGTTGCAGCGTCATCGCGATACCACTGAGCCACCAAGGCGGCTAGTTTCCTTTTAAGTTGCAAATAGAAAAAAAAAAACTGCTGTTAACCTTCATAGCTCCAACTATCGTTGGAATGAAGCAAATTTTTACCCAATTTTCTAAAGCGCATATTTTTTTAAATCTGACATATACATTACATATTTTGAGAATACAAAAAATTATGACATTTACAATAAGAGAATTATTTAGAATTCTCGATTTGCGTTTACAATTTATTATTTCACGGTTAACAGTAATTCTAGTCATGGGTTCAAAAAATTTAATAATGGAAAATACAAAAAAAGAGTGCCTTAAATTTAAAACATGTTTTTTACAATTTAATTTTTTACAATAACAATTTTAAAACATGTTTTTAAAGTAAAGGATTCATTTTAAAAACCTTTTTGCAAAACATGTTTTATAGAAAGGAGGACATTTCAAGTTTTTTTAAGAAGTCCTGGATTGGATTGTTTTACCTCTGAGCGGCACTTTTTTGCACACCATGGGCTAAATGGCCAGGCCACAAGGACCCCGAAGGCTCAGAGAAGGTTGGGGGAGGGGACCCACTGGAACAGCTGTTGGGAGACACATGGTAGCCTCCAGTCAAGGCCATCCAGCGTGTTCTTTAACGTGCACAGGGTATGGCTCTCCCGCACACGGGGCCACGGCTTAACGTCCCATCCGACAGACGGCGGCCTTTTCAAGCCCATCGGTGTCCCCTACTGACCGTGGGCAAGGCGGGGAAATTTTGCGGAGATAAATCTCAACGCTGACCCAGCTGGGACTCGAACCTGGAAACTACAGATTACGAGCCTGGCGCGCTACCGACTGAGCCACCCCCGCCCCAAGAAGTCCTGGAGGACACGATATAAAAAGGGAGAATATGTCCTCCTTTTGGAGGACATATGTTAACCCTATTAAAGTAGCATCAGCATGTAGTTAAAGAAAATCTACCTACAACGGAATATGTTAACAAAATAATGTATTTGCTAATATTAGTTTCTGGTAACAGAAGCAAATTAAACGTTGTTATGTCGTAATTCATCATCATAATCTTTAAGCAGCCATGGGCTACGGAGATCCAACTAGATTTTGTAATTTAGTTCTCCAAACACGTCTGTCCTGAGATACATCTGTTGCATCTAGCAACTGTAGCCGAATGTTAACAATTAACAAATGTTAACAATTAACGAATGTTAATAATTAAAAATTTGACATGTCTGCTCACCGTATCCGAGGTCTACGCATCTTTCTGCAGCTTTAGGCACACAGTTTATAACTCTATTCACTAATCTTCAATTATGCATACGGGCAGCATGGCCAAACCAACGGAGTCTCTCTCTGCACAATATGCTGCTCAAACGAGTTTGCCAATTCCTTTACCTAACCTCATCATTACTTACAAGGTCAAACAACATAATGCCCAAGACTCTGCGTAAACATCTAGAATCAAAAGTATCAAATTTTCTGTTATCTTGTTTAAAAAGGGTCCACGTTTCACTACCGAAACTAACTCTAAAGAGAACCAAACTATTATACAGCGTAAGTGTATTTTAGGGGACAGTATATAGCAGCAACGGTTTGGGAATGATTTCAATTTCCCCTGGGAATGTCATGGTAAATATTTTTGCTTTCAGAATATATTATTTTTTCCGTTCAGAATATATTATTTTTTCCTTTCAGAATATATTATTTTTTCCTTTCAGAATATATTATTTTTTCCGTTCAGAATATATTATTTTTTCCTTTCAGAATATATTAATTTTTCCTTTCAGAATATATTATTTTTTCCTTTCGGAATATATCATTTTTTCCTTTCAGAATATATTATTTTTTCCTTTCAGAATATATTAATTTTTCCTTTCAGAATATATTATTTTTTCCTTTCAGAATATATTATTTTTTCCGTTCAGAATATATTATTTTTTCCTTTCGGAATATATCATTTTTTCCTTTCAGAATATATTAATTTTTCCTTTCAGAATATATTATTTTTTCCTTTCGGAATATATCATTTTTTCCTTTCAGAATATATCATTTTTTCCTTTCAGAATATATTATTTTTTCCGTTCAGAATATATTATTTTTTCCTTTCAGAATATATTATTTTTTCCTTTCAGAATATATTATTTTTTCCGTTCAGAATATATTATTTTTTCCTTTCAGAATATATTATTTTTTCCTTTCAGAATATATTATTTTTTCCTTTCAGAATATCGACTTTAAATTCGGCACTGAAATTCTCACCAGGAACACTCTGTGAAGTTTAGAAGCATCTATAATTCATGATTTCCCAATATGGCTCTCACAGACAGATACACAGACAAACATTATTATTATTAGGTGAATGACACTCGTTGCTGTCGGGTCTTACTTTCAGTTTGTACATTAATATATTCACTGCGGTAATGGTTAGTATTGTGAGTACCCCCTCCAGCCTCTTAGCACACGTATTCAACACCAAGAACAATGCCACTTTCAACTTCTTAAATAATGGATTTATATAATGCATATAACACATTGATGTAGTAGATATACTGGCATTCATTAAATGTTTTGGCAAAAGGTGAGGATCATATTCGTTATGTTAGTTTAAACTGCGAGAAACCTTAATCCGGCACTGTGAAAAATAATGTGCACTGTATTGAAAATTAATAAATTATGATAATTATTAGAAACTTTAGCGTTATGAATTATTGACAGATATAAATTTGGTAGATTTTCTATAGCTTCCTTCAAGTCACCTGATCTTTCTGTTCATAGTATATTATTTACCCCATAGAAACTTCATAGTACTACGTATTTCTTCGATTCTAAGACGAAATCGACGCACCTTAATTTCAGTACCACCAACAGAAAAAAAATCTTTGATTCTAAGAAAAAAAAAATGAAATAAAATAAAACGCTAAAATATATCTAACAAATATATTTATTATAATAGATTTCAATTTAGTAACAACAATAGTACCTATTTATCAATAGGTATGTTACTCATCATTTCCTTCTGAATAAACATCAGAGTCTGATTCTTCTTAGACGTATTTATCTTCTTTATCCCACAATATATCGTCTTCTAAGCTATCGAGGGCGTTGGTGATGCAACATTTTTTAACTGAATGCTGCACTATTCTTTCTGGGATTAACGTCCAAGCTGTTGATATCCATTCCGCCAATTTTGATGCCGGCGCTTTCTTAATTTTTCCAAAAGGTGTCAGCGGAAGGTTTCTCAGTCAACAGCCAGGCCCCAACTTCCTAGTTGTCGTGAGCTTACTATATTACTATTACTATTATAGTGAGCTCCACTATAATGAAATAACGGTGGCTTCACATTTGAAAAGCGCGAGAAAACACCGCCACTTTATTTCTCCAATGGAATTGGAGAGTGCGATAACGGTGAAACTTGGAGGAGGAGTTTCCGCGTAAAAACAAAACGTGTGATGCCGTGTGCAAAGCGCAGGAAAATTAGGAAAAAAACAAAACAAAAACAATTGCGATTGAAAGACGCCATCAATTCAAAGACGCACCCCGTTTTTAGAGACGTTTATGTGGGAAAAAAAGTGCGTCTTAGAATCGAAGAAATACGGTATATTAGGAAAATGCACTTTTTTTCCAGTTCCTGAATACAATGGCACATTGTATGCATTTAATTTATAGCTATATGGCCGAGTCTGTAGCAATACAGCTGTTGATTAAACAGATATTTAAAACTACCTTAACAGATAGCAAAATTTATACTGGTAGTTTTTTCCCTCTCCTGTTAATTTCCTTTCCATAGAATATTTAAAAGAAATAAACGTATTTTACTACTTAAGAGAAAAATCTGACTTAAAGTTTGTGCAAAGTAAAGTAAAAAAAATCTCCATTACTTTCCATTACTTTAATTACGGATATCGCTCAAAATCATGTCATTGTTAATGTTGCTTGTACCAGATATCCGATATTAATTAAATTGGGGTAATACTCAGGCACCCTTATTTAAACAACAACCGAGTGGATTCAAGTGATATTTGATGAATTTGAAATTTAAAAGTTCAGATCATTTCTGAAACAAATAGTTCATAATCAGTCCACTACAAAACATAACTTCATACAATATCCTCCACGAACAACTAATCATTCAAACAGATTTGCATGAACTCAACCATCTTCGAGCAGATACAGTATGTTCAATATAGTTCTAGATGCAGAGTTTCAGATATCTAGTGTATTCGAATCCATAGAAGGGATATGATTCATGAAATATCCCTGTAGCTAAAATCCCTTGGATTGTCCATGGATGACTGAGGACACTTAATGGGAAACATTTTGTCAGCAGTGAAGACATCCATCAAAAGATTATCATAGAAAGAGTGATATGCTGATGAATCTCATCTTGTATTGAGTTAAAGTTCTGCGAATACCCACGTTGATGAAGGGTACAAATCTGAAATTCATGCAAGTGTCGCCATCTATCGATTAAGTTAGACAACTTTTCCGGGGCCTCGCTAAAATTGAAGTACCGATAGCAATATATTCGTTATACTGAAATGCAATAATAAAGTGCTATGAAGATTACATATTACAAAATAATCATGATGAAAGAAATATACTGTTAATTAGAGTTTACCTCTTAAAAAGTCGGTAATTTTTTAACTACTTGAACCAAAAAGAATCTCTCTGAGAATTCTCCGATGATTTCACAACTGCCCACGACATTGTCCGGATTATCTTCTCCTGTCATTCTAAAATGTCGTTGCCAGATGCTAAAAATCAAAACACGTAAACATGAAAAAAGGTACATTATACATAATTTTTAATAATAATTAACATATTTTTTAATAAGTTCATATTTGCAAATTTCGTTATACTGACCATATTTTTTGTATGGGATTAATTTTCATTTCGTTAAATTGATATTTTCGTTATGCTGGTAATTATTAAAATGAATCATCTTTACATAGAGTCAATTTGCGGGGAGAAGAAAATTCGTTTAACTAAATATTTTGTTATTTCCATTTTCGTTATATTGATATTTCACTGCAATGGTTAATATTTATTGGCGCATGCATAAATGAACTTACTTGGAATATTTATTCTTAAATAAAATTTGAATATTGAAAGTAATGTGAAGTAATGTCATACAGGGATCTTAGCAAAAATGTTAAGGCATCTCATAATTTGGAAATGACTGTGTTTTTGAATTTTTTAATCACTGCAGCTCATAGCACCATTCAATTAGAGATGGTATTCCTCAAAATGCTCAAATGACAATGAACACTAATCTCGAATATAGTAAGAAAGTGCAACTGAAATGTTTCTCATTCAGAAAGTTCTGCAGCTCGAAGATTCTTGATTACAGAGGAATAATGAAGCATCATTCATTTCAAATAAAAGTGAAATCATCATCACCCATAAGCAGTAATGAACCTTCAGAGTTTACTACAAAGGCTCATCTTCGGAGGCGTTTACTCACCATTGCGTTTGGCACTTGCTTAGGTGCCTACCTAATAGGTGTACGGATTTCCTGGTGTTATATTTTTTATCAAGTCCAAAAATAAAAATACTTTCAAACTTTTAGATCATCATTGTCTTATCGTTATCATCAAGTAGTCGTGTACTACGGAGGTCCAACCAGATTAGTTCTCCAAACACATCTGTCCTGAGCTATTTCTGCTGCACTGACCACTGCACACCAGTTCTAACAAGGTCCTGTTTGACATTGTCTGTCCACCGCATCTTAGGTCTCCCGCTCTTTCTGAGGCCTTTAGGCACACTGTTCATAACCCTATTCGCCAATCTATAATTATTCATACGGGCAACATGGCCACACCAACGGAGTCTCTCTCTGCATAATATGCTGCTTAAAGGAGGTTGCCCACTCCTTTGCCTAACCTCATCATTAGTTACATAGTTGAGACATCTACTGCCCAAGATACCACGCAAGCATCTAAAATCTTAGATGCTTACGTGGGTGTCTAATTTGTGTTTTTGAAAATTTTAATCGCTGCAGCTAATAGCACCATTCAGTTAGAGATGATATAATAGCTCCATTCAGTTATTGAGCTTGAAATGAATGATTCTAAGCTTAGAATTGTTGTGCAGTGGTCAGTGCAGCAGATATAGCTCAGGACAGATGTGTTTGGAGAACTGAATTCCATAATCTGGTTGGACCTCCGTAGTACGTTTCACTAAAATAACTAATCCTATACATAACCAAACTATTGCACAGTCTAATTTTAATTTTTAGGTGTATATGCCTATTTCTCCTCACTCTCCATAGATTGTCAAACGTTTCGGCAGCAATTCCTATCTTCTGTTTATGTCATGTCGCACATTACCGGTATCTGTTACACAGCTCGCAAGATAATTAAACTGAGATAATTGCTCATGGATGCAGCCATTGAGGTTACCTGAAACCAACCAGGCTCACCAATTTTCATCACTTTGGTTTTTTCTTTAAATATCAATAAACCTACTCCACTGCGTCTCATGAACAGCTCCAACGAGAGAGTTCATTTCATCAACATCATTTGTCAAACGACCAAATCATCAGCATAATCTAAATCAGAAATTTTCAGATCTCTAGACCATTTAGCACAAAATCTTCACCCTGCAGTGAATTCTGCATAACCTGTTCAATAACCAAAGAGAAAAGGGGACAAACTGCACCGTTGTCGACCACCAGAAACAATGTTTGTCGACCACCAGAAACAATGTTTGTCGACTATGTTGTTCGCAAACAATATTGTTCGCACTGTTTGTCAACCACCAGAATCAATTGCTACAAGATTTGCCAACTCTCACACACTAAGTGTTATTATAGAGAGTTTTCTTCATGTTAACTAACTTGTAAGGTATGTCATATTATCTCACGATCTACCACAGATTCCAAAGATTAGCAGAGTCAAAATTTTTTTGAGATCTACAAAGCTAGTATCCAAAGGTTTCTCAGAGTCTAAACAGTTCCGAAAAATCAGCCTAAACGAAAATTCTGATCAACATATCTCCTACCACTTCTGATTCCACAGTGCTTATAACACAATTGTCCATAAACCAGTTTCTTAATTCTGTTAAACAAAATCATGCGAAAACGTTACCTGGAAGAGAAAGTAGGCTCATACCCTTAGAATTATCAAACGGAATGCGGACAAATTTTTTTAAAGAATATAGATAATAATAATTCTGGTAAAATCCTTACGAACCATGCATTTATTTTAAAAGTTATTCAAATTTCATTTAGCCATGTAATAACAGAAACTCCCCTTTCTTTTCCTTCTTGATCTGGGGCGGGGGTGGCTCAGTCGGTAGGGCGCCAGGCTCGTAATCTATAGTTCCCAGGTTCGAGTCCCAGCTGGGTCAGTGTTGAGATTTATCTCCGCAAAATTCCCCGCCCTGCCCACGTAGGGGACACCGATGGGCTTGGAAAGGCCGCAGTCCGTCGGATGGTACGTTAAGCCGTGGCCCCGTGTGCGGGAGAGCCATACCCTGTGCACGTTAAAGAACACGCTGGATGGCCTTGACGGGAGGCTACCATCTGTCTCCCAACAGCTGTTCTAGTGGGTCCCCTCCCCCAACCTTCTCTGAGCCTTCGGGGTCCATGTGACCTGGCCATTTAGCCCATGGTGTGCAAAAAAGTGCCGCTCAGAGGTAAAACAACCCAACCCAAATCCTTCTTGATCTTGTGTTCTAACCAGTCTATTATGGTAAAAACCAATGACACAGAAATCAGAGAACCGAATAACCTGCACAAATACAAAGATAAAAAAAGAGATGCTTCTATAACATTTTGTGTAAAAGAAAAACAGAGTGCGAGACTAGTTAAATAATGTCAATTGGAAAATATGTGCCAACACATTGTTTAGTGATAAGTAATAATAACAAAAAAATATATATCGAACCAAAAAAAATTTCATTAATGTTGATTTACATAGAGTTCAGGGATCTGTAACATTATAACGTATTTGTAAGTTGCATTGTTTCACTTTGGAGCGGCAATTTTCCACACAATGACCTAAATGGCCAGGACATGAAGACCCAAAGAGGTTAACGGGAGTGTATCTACTGAATAGTCGTTAGAAGACACATGGTAGCCTCACGTCAAAGACACCAAGCTTTTTCTTTAATGTGTACAGGATATGGTTCTCCTTCACACAGTACATCTCACGTACAGTAGCATTTCCATTATCCAATGGCATCACTTTTCTCATAGAGGAAAGGGTGGGGATTAACAGAGATAAATCTCAAAGCTGGCACTATTGGGATTTGTTTCTAAGAAATGCATATTACGAGCCTGGAGTGTTTCTGTCTTAATTAATCCCACGCTATCGATATAAGCACAAAATAAGCTGATAAGAGAAGCTTCAATCGGCCTCTTTTAATATTGAGTTTACAAAAAATATATATACAATTAAGAATTTGGTTGATGGACAATTGCGTGATGAGCAGTGTTGATTCAGAAGTGGTAGGGGATGTATTGATCAAATATTTTCACTTAGACAGATTCTTGAAAAATGTTTAGAGTTTCAGAAATCTGTAGTTACTAGCTTTATAGATTTTAAAAAGGTTTTTGACTCTGATGATAGACACAATTTGTGGTTGATCGTTGGATCATATAGGATACCTGATAAGTTAGTTAATGTAATGAAAGCTCTCTATATTAGCACTGAATAGTGTATTAGAATTGGTACGTCTTGCAGCGATTGGTTTAGCATTTCTGGTGGAGTTAAAGAAGGGTGCATTTTGCCTACTTTTCTCTTTTGTTTGATTATCGATTATGTTATGTGAAAGTCTTCGGAAGAGAAAGATTTTGGTCCAAAATGGTCTAGAGATTTTACAATTTCTGATTTAGATTATGCCGATGACTTGGCCCTGTTGACTAATGATGTTGATGAGAAGAATTCTCTCATTAGGGCTGTTCGTGTGACTGGTAGTAGAGTAGGTTTGGTGATAAACAGAAAAAAAAACTGAATTGATGAAAATTAGTCTGGCGGATGATACTTCAGTTGCTTTGAGTAGGAACTGAAGCAAAATCTCTAGACCATTTTGCACTCTTGAGAAAGTGTCTCAGTTTAATTATCTTGGGAACTATGTAACAGATACTGGTGATATGTGGCATGAGATAAATTGAAGAATAGGGATTGTCGCTGGGACTTTTAAGAATCTATGAAGAGTGTGGAAAAAAGGCGTGTACATCTAAAGACTAAAATTAAGCTGTAAAATAGTTTGGTTCTTTCTAAAGTTAGTTATGGTAGAGAAACATGGACCCTTTGTAAGGAAGATAACAAGGAAATTGATGTCTTTGATTTTAGATACTTACGCAGTATCTTGCACATTAGGTGGTTCGATTTCGTTAGTAATGATGAGGTTAGAAGAAGGAATCATCAACCTTCTTTGAGATGTGTATTTTGCAGAGAGAAACACTACGTTGGTTTGGCCTTGTTGCCCGCATGCATAGCTGCAAATTAGTAAACATGTTATGAACAGTGTGCCTAAGGGTTTCAGAAAAAGGAGGAGACCTAGGATGCAATGGGCAAACGATATCAAAGAGGAACTTGGTAGAATTGGCATAGAGTTGCCAAATGCAGCAGCTGCAGCTCAGAACAGACAGATATCATGAGAAATAAAGATACACAAAGGTCAAATTTTGATATTTTCCTCTATATATTGCTTCAACAATTGCATAAAATGCGTGGATTTGAAATTACCGTGTAGCCACTGAGTTGTTCTTTATTGAAGCATATTTAAAATGATAACACCGATTTTTCCCTTTCTTCGGTGGAGAGTAGGTTGAGAAAATAACTTAGAATCAAATGAAATACCTTTACCTTAAAATTTACTAATGAATATTGTGATTCAGATTTTTCTAACCCTCTAGAAATTTCAATATCTATTGTTAGAACGTGCTTAATGTTGGAAAAGACAAAACTTTAAACGAATATTGCAAACAATCTGCTTATGCTAGAACTTTGAAGGTTTGTAGGCAAAGAAAAACGATCAATGGGTGTGTACTGATCGATTTGCCCCCTTAACACCAATAGGTGGTAAAAATGAACAGTTTTGTGTTAAAAGATAAATGAGAAACTCTTTTTCTATTTCAAAGAAATTAAAAAACTACTTCTGTGGCATTTACTAGTTGCATTTTCTAAAATCCTCCAATTTCGAAAGTACACTTGTCAAAAATATTTTTTTTTCTCTTTGCAAACTATCATCCCACATCTGACAGAGGTATGCTATACAGGCCAGAGTCTTTTAACATTACCCTGTACGGTGCAGATTCGTTATAGCTCTGTTCTGTAGATGTGTCTCAAAAATATTTTTATATTAAAAAATATATATGTATATATTCAATTCCATATCGTATGCTCTGAGCTAATGAGAGCTAGCGCCTAACTGTGCGTACTGTACATTTTCGGCCACTGTGCTAATCCGCCATACTGTGCTTTCCACAGTTTGAGTGGTGTTTGCCAGTTTGTTTACTCCGCTGTGTGCTCTGTTTCTCCGAATACTTTGTGCTCTGGTGAAGAATTTTGACGCATGGATCTGGTTCTCTTCAGTGAAAATGACGCAGATTCACTACACTGAACAGAATTACCCATTCTCGATGACATCTCTTGCTAAAAAGTAGTGCTCTAAGAGAATATGTTCCGGGAAAGGCAATAAACTATCCAATAAACTCTCCATAAACTCTTCAAGAAGAATGTTTCATCATCTGCCCCAGATACAGAGGATGTGCCAGAACTGGACCATCTTCATGCCAGTAACTTCCATCTTGTCTACCAACATTGCCAATGCGCGATTGCGCATTGGCAATGTTGGATCCATTCGGAGATTTCCACCTCCGAACACCCGAGACAGAGCCTCGCTGTTCGCACTCACCGACGAAAGTCAAGGAGTCCAAGGCTTGCTCCTTATCTCCAACACTCAGTCACTCAGTCACATGGAATCTTTTGTCTACACATGGGCCAAAAGTGCTGGTCATCGTACCTGTTAAGGGAGCTGATTGATGATTCCTACAGCAAGATACTCTGTTTTTCCTGGCGCTTCGAGGAGCTAACGGTCATCTGCCCATTAAAAACACATTTTGGTAGATCTTGCACCCTTGAAATAGGCATTCAAGCAAGTACTTTTTAAATATTTGGAAACAACCAAAAATCACATGGTGCAAGATCTGGTGATTATGCAGAATGGGGAAAGCAATGTCGGTGTAGTATTGGCTATTGATAGTCAGTTTTTTTTCTGATAAGGTGTCGATGGCTATTCTTGGGAATGGAAAAAATTGTGAACATCGTCTTCCTTGAGCGAAAGTCTTGTTGGAGGATTTGGGGATCCATTCATCGATCGTTTGTAAACCAAAACATCATCATCGTTTGTAAACCAAAACATAGTTGTCTATCTTTCTGGGAGTAACAAAACCACTTCTCATCACCTGTTAGAATGTTTGTTAACTGTTTGGAGCTACTAGGTTCAAACATTGCCAATATCTCTCTGCACGAGTTAAATCACGCCTGTTCTGCTGTTCTGTCAGTTTGTGTGGTTCCCATTTGTCACAGATCTTTCGTAACTTTGAGTGATAATTAATAATTCTTTGAACACTGCCAATCGATACACTAACATATAAACTTATCAATAAACGGTTATGTGCGGATTTTCTTAATGAGTTGACGAACGGTGATGGTTCTCTCCTTCATGGTCTTCTTCAGTCTTCCTGAACGAGGTAGGTCTTTGAAGCTGTGTCTTCATGCTCTGAATTTGCGCATCCATCCGTATCTTTGTGATAAATCGGCATGAATTTTTCGCATCGTCCCCAAGCTGCATCCTTCTGAAAATGTCAACTTTTTCTCCGTCTTTAGCCGGCGATATAGCAGTATTACATTGGAACTAATTCCTCCGCATTATTTCACTGGAACCTTATTGCTCTGGATCCGATTCCTTCACGTTATTGTACCGAATCCTATTCCTGCATATTATTACATTAGAGGCAATTGCTCCTATTATTACACTGCAACCGATCCACCACATTGCTACACTCCAGTCCATTCCATCACATTGCTATGCTGCAGCCGGTTCCTTCACATTATTAAATAGGAGCCGATTTCTCCATATTACTACAGTGGAATCGATTCCTCCACATTACTACACTGGAGACGATTCCTACATATTGCTACACTCCAGCTGATTCCTACATATTGCTACACTCCAACTGATTCCTACACATTGCTACACGTCAATCGATTCCAGTATATTATCACAATAGAGCCGATTCCTCCACATTATTACATTGGAGCCGATTCCTCCACGTTGCTACAGTGGAATCGATTCCTCCACATTACTAGGTTGGAGTCTATTCCTACATATTGCTACATTCCAGTCGATTAGTGAACGTTATTACAATCGAGCCCATTCCCCAACATTATTACATTGGAGTCGATTCTTCCACGTTACTACAGTGGAATCGATTCCTCCACGTTGCTACAGTGGAATCGATTCCTCCACATTACTAGATTGGAGTCTATTCCTACATATTGCTACATTCCAGTCGATTAGTGAACGTTATTACAATCGAGCCCATTCCCCCACATTATTACATTAGAGCCGATTCCTCCACGTTGCTAGAGTGGAATCGATTCCTTCACATTACTAGACTGGAGACAATTCCTACACATTACTACACTCCACCCGATTCCTGCACATTGCTACACTTCAATCGATTCCGGTATATTATTACAATCGAGTCCATTCCCCCACATTACTACACTGGAGCCGATTCCTACACATTGCTACATTCCAGCCGATTCCTACACATTGCTACATTCCAGCCGATTCCTACACATTGCTACATTCCAACCGATTCCTACACATTGCTACATTCCAGCCGATTCCTACACATTGCTACATTCCAGCCGATTCCTACACATTGCTACACGTCAACCGATTCCGGTATATTAGTACAATGGAGCCCACTCCCCCACATTATTACATTGGAGCTGATTCCTCCACGTTGCTACAGTGGAATCGATTCCTCCACATTACTACATTGGAGCCGATTCCTACACATTGCTACATTCCAGCCGATTCCAACACATTGCTACATTCCAGCCGATTCCTACACATTGCTACACGTCAACCGATTCCTACACATTGCTACACGTCAACCGATTCCGGTATATTAGTACAATGGAGCCCATTCCCCCACATTATTACATTGGAGCTGATTCCTCCACGTTGCTACAGTGGAATCGATTCCTCCACATTACTACATTGGAGCCGATTCCTACATATTGCTACACGTCAATCGATTCCGGTATATTATTACAATCGAGCCCATTCCCCCACATTATTACATTGGAGCCGATTCCTCCACGTTGCTAGAGTGGAATCGATTCCTCCACATTACTACACTGGAGCCGATTCCTACACATTGCTACACGTCAATCGATTCCGTTATATTATTACAATCGAGCCCATTCCCCCACATTATTACATTGGAGCCGATTCCTCCACGTTGCTACAGTGGATTCGATTTCTCCACATTACTACACTGGAGCCGATTCCTCCACATTACTACATTGGAGCCGATTCCTACATATTGCTACACGTCAATCGATTACGGTATATTATTACAATCGAGCCCATTCCCCCACATTATTACATTGGAGCAGATTCCTCCACGTTGCTACAGTGGAATCGACTCCTCCACATTACTACACTGGAGCCGATTCCTACACATTGCTACACGTCAATCGATTCTGGTATATTATTACAATCGAGCCCATTCCCCCACATTATTACATTGGAGCCGATTCCTCCACGTTGCTATAGTGGATTCGATTTCTCCACATTACTACACTGGAGCCGATTCCTACACATTGCTACATTCCAGCCGATTTCTACACATTGCTACACGTCAATCGATTACGGTATATTATATTATTATAATTATTACAATCGATATATAATTATTACAATCGAGCCCATTCCCCCACATTATTACATTGGAGCAGATTCCTCCACGTTGCTACAGTGGAATCGATTCCTCCACATTACTACACTGGAGCCGATTCCTACACATTGCTACACGTCAATCGATTCCGGTATATTATTACAATCGAGCCCATTCCCCCACATTATTACATTGGAGTTAATTTCACGTTAATTTTTGTCGTTTATATAATTTAGTTTTTTATTTGTGCCTTAATCCATGCAAGCATATTTGTATTTCTAGAGGACTTCAGAATATAATTTGTTTCACCACTGTTATTTTAATGTAAAGACTTTAATAATCATTTGACACGTTTTTAACTGGAGTTTAATATGTATTCAACTATTAGGTGTTTAAGTAAAGTATCTTAAGGATACATTCATCATGAATTTAATTGGGAAATACGAAAATTTAATCGTTTCTGGAGAATGAGGGCTGAGCGATTTCAAAAGGAACAAAGCTTTTATTTTCTGCCTTTAGCACCCTCTAACAGTGGAAACTGAAACTAGTGGATGATTGTGTAAATGCAAATAGTAATATTTCATTAATACCTATAAAACAGAAATATAATATTTCTTTAATATGTTGAAAAGAGTTACAATTCTCACTCCGTGCGACAAGAGGATAAAACGTTTTTTGGCAAATTCTACTCTCTCATAGTTCACCACCAAAATTTAAAATTTCTTTCTTGAAAAGTAGGAATTTTCTACCTTTTCTCACCGTTAGAGATACCTTTAAGGTACTGGAAGTTTCAAAAATTGACAATAGTCCTATTTCTTCAATATTTATCCAATCTAAAAAAAAATCATTTAAGTGGAAGAACAAAAATTTAAATATCAACATCATTACAGATAGACGTCAAAGCAAAATATTTACCCGAAAAACAGTTAAAAGTGTATATTAATTAAGCGGAGAAAGTGACAATTAATATGTTCATCCTTAATAATGTATTGAAGAAGCAGTCACCAGAAACATCAACGAAATGAGTCAAAATCATCCATAAATATGCCAGTGAAACGCCTGACATTTTACATGAGTCATTTGTTATATAAATTGTTACGATCATAACTTCAGATTAATCAGCTAGCATAGAGAGACTTCCATATATAAGTATTGAAAGCACAAATCGATACTAACGCTTTTGCCGAACAACAGCCCAATTTCCCTCCAAATGATTTTAATATACAAATTTTATTTTAAAAATTTACAGCTAGGTATTTTTAAAATATCAACGCCTAATTTTAGAATAATCTAAATTATTCTGTAATATTTTTATATTATCTTAATAAAAAATAAATACCCCCTCAAGCAGCTGCTTGCCACAGAGGTCTGACAGGAGCCTGTCAGTTGATACGCCATAGTAGAAGGTCTGAGACGATGGTGGGACCTCAGCAGAAAAACGACACAAACATCCATTCCTTAGCCGGGGCTCGAACCCAGGTCCCTTAGATCAGTAGCTAAACGCGCTAACCACTCGGTACATTGCAAATTGCAATAAAAAAGCAAAAAATAAATACACAACTGTAAAGCATGACTTCCACATAGTTTGGAATTTAGTGGGAAAATGATATTTGCGGCCGTCTGATAAAGGTGTCGCTGCAAGCAATGGTATGGAGTCATCCATCTGTTCCATCTAGATATTGTGTGGATGAGCACAAACCCAACAGTTGCAGGTTGGAATAGAGTTGTAAGAATAAAATAGAGTAAACATTTATATACTTCCGTTTTTTTGGGAATGTTAAAATTTGTAGAATGGGGGACATTATTTAAAACCATTGACAGTCCACGCTTTACAGGCTTTCATTTGATACACGACTGTAGACCATTAGTCACAAGTCTGGTGAAATATAATAAAACAATTGTTTTGTCTAATACACAACTCACAAGTATATAGCAATAGATAGATAAGAAAATAATTGCTCTAGCCAACTTTGGTAGTTACTTTCACAACTTTTTTTTAACTACTGAAAAAAATATTTTTTTAAATCAAAATTCATTAAAAATATTTTATATTTTCACAAAATCAAAAAAAGGGAAAGCCTGAAGAAGGAAATCCCAATTTCAGCGATGTTTTCTGTCTGTCTGTCTGTCTGTCAGACTTACACGCTGATTGGTATTCAAATTTTCCCACACAGAAAGAATGGACGGAGTGTTGTGAAACTCATGACAGAAACAGATGATCAGATGGGGATGACATGATTTCGTTTATATTAATGAATTCAATGGACGGCACTTCTAATATTAGAGACGATTGTAAGTGATTGACTGAATGTTGTTAGGGGATCCCGCTAATTTAATGTATGATACAGAAATGGTAGAGCTCTGAAAAGTTGCCCCTAGTGAAAATCCATGTGGTATATCTCGATGCAAATCCAACATTTGACTACAAACGTGTCCTATAAAACACCTAATTTCTTTTACCGTGTCACATCTAAACAGAAGTGTAACTGGAAATTTGAAACGATGGAGGTTCTCTTGAACCAGGCGACGATTAGTTGCAGAAAAGTGAGCGGGGCAGTTGAAAATTTCGCATCCTGAAAAATGAAAATGAAGGTTTTTTTTTACAAGTATATCTGTAAATTTCTTACAGAGAAGGTCTGAACTCCCAAAACTTCCCCCATACATACTCTCTTTACAATGTGTAACCATATATTTTGCTGTTATACAATTGCTTTTGAGCCTCATATATAAATTTCACTTTTTTTGATTAATTGTCCTATTGTACTTGCTATTCAATCTTGTCTAATTTTACACTAAATTTTTCTTAAGAGTAGAAATGGCGATGTCTAGAAATTCATAGTGTTTAATATCGGTTAAAATCTACTAAGAAATTACATAACTAGTTCCCTGTCTGGTGTAGTGATAGCCCTATCTAGTGAAGTCGATACTGTACCTAATTTCAAAGTCAAGTGAAATGCCCTAGTACAGTGGTTCCTAATTGGTGGTTCTCGACCATGGTCCAAGGGGTTTGCGCTAAAAAATTCTGTAATGGCGCCTTAAGCAGTAAAGAATTGTCCAATTATGTTTCAAACATATTTGTTCAAATAAAAGAATCTAGTATCGAAATTAAGTTTATATGTGATTATTATATTATGTTAAACATTTTCCAGATTGTAAATTATTTCGTTAGAAATGTTATTGATATTGAATATAATATATTCAACCATATTTGTGCTATAAACAAATTTAAAATGAAGTGTTGCAGATAAATTGTTTCATAATTAGAGTTTTATTTTTGCTTTAAAATTAGAGTTTTTACATTTAGAACCGGAATTTTAGAGGTTTCCTAATTATGGGTAGTAAAATTTTATAATGTAAATTTTAATCTGGAGTGTTTTTAGTCATTATTTCCCTGGGGGATCGTAACATGTTTTTGGTTGAAAGGGGTTCTGTACATGAAGGTTGACAGATCACTAATTTCAAAAAAAATAAAATAAAAAATCGTTGCCAGATATTTTTTCTGAATTCTGTAATCAACCATAATGTTCGGATATTTTTTTGAGCGACTGTACGTGGTTCGTCTTGAACCATGCCCACATCAAGATTTGATTACGAATGAGGCTGCACCTGTGACAGACCACGGACTGGCAGACCATTAGTTCAATCTTTTCTGTAAAAGAAATCCACCAGGCTATAGTAGAGGAGTCTACAGAAAATGCAAGAGGAGTCGAATATGCTCATTATGATAGTTGTCACCTTAACTTAAAGGTGACAACTGGCATAATGAGCATTTCAAACTAATGGTTAAATTTCAACCTAATGGTTTTTAACCAAATGTTTAATTTTAACCTAAAGGTGTCCAGAACCCCTTTCGAATGTTCCAGCACCCATTTCAACTAACACACTCTATTCAGATAGTGAGAAACGTGCTCCCTTGAAGCCACAGTTCTTAGCGCGATGCTATGGCCTGATGACATTCTTTGGAAAAGATGAGGTACACTTCACTTTCAGTTAATGCAAGCAATTTTGTGTTTGAAATGGAGACAAATCCACATGCAATTGTCCCCACATCGCTATATGAAGCTAAGGCGTGAATGCAATACTGAGTTTGAAATGGGATATTTTTCTTCGTGGAAAAAAATAGTAACCGCCGTTGTGCCTACGCTCATAGGAACCCAATCACTGCAAAAATAAAAGAAACGGTGTCTGGTGTGGCAATATGGCTTTCCATTATGGAGTAATGGAGTGTGACGCATTTTTTTAATGTGTAAACCAGTCCTGTTTTCAACCCCTGTAATCTAAAAACTGATATCCTACTAAATGGTTGCAAATATCTTCAGCTTCAACTACTCCTGCCCAATTTTATAAATGGGCAGGAGTAGTTGATTTATATAAATGGTTTTTTATATAAATGGTTGCAAATATCTTCAGCTTCAACTACTCCTGCCCAATTTTATAGAAACTCTAAGATCAATCATATTACCTGTTTCCTTCCTAGACTTCATAAAAGATCATTTGAGGAACTATTATGTTGTTGCCGTGTACATCTCATAGGTTAGGATACGGACGTTCTGTTGGCCGGAATGCGATTGACGGTGGTTTTCAGTTGTGTTTAACCTAGATGGTGCGACAAGAATTTATGATGCAATTTAGTTCTCCAAATCACTACTGCATAATTCACGTAAATCATGCTTGGATTTATCCATGAAAATACTTTATTTGCAAGAATTTAAGTTGAATTTTTTAATTAACATCAGCGAAATATCAAACTATAACGACGAACTTCAGGATTTAGAAATCAACGCTGCTTTTGAAGAACAATCAGAATCTGAACTAGAAATAGTGTTGGCATTTAAATTTTAGATGAAATCCTTTCACTGTGCAATAAACGGATGGATTTGTTGAAAGAATCACATGCGTTTATTGCACAGTGAAAGTCCAGTCACGAAATTAATATTTCGTGATTGGATGCCATAAGACGATGCTGTGACCAGTTAATGAAATACTACAAATAAATATTACGCACAAAGCAGAGCCAAGCAATGTAAACCAGCAAGTTTCGTTCCTTATTAAGAAATAAACTATAAAATTAATTAATTGATCACATATATGTACATATTTACATACATAATAATGCATTTATATAATCTTTCAATAAATATTGTGAATTATAATCATTTTTGTTGAAATAAAACATCCATTAAAAAACCAAGAAAAGGAAACAAGATCAATAAGATAGGCAAAAATACAAACAAATAAAAAATCCCCTAGTTTTAAGCGAAAATTTGTTTAATGATGGTCTTCCCGGAACTCATCTCTCGCATTAAATCAGGATTTCCTGTATTACTGTTCCGTTTCTGAATTATCCATTAGTTGGAATTTTCAGAGTTAAACTACCACAAATACATACAGTAATTTAAAAGAATTATTTGTCTTTCGTTCAGTTAAATACTATCTGATACCAACGGCTGAAGAATATATCACTGATGTATCTTAATGATACGCCCAAGGTTTAAGAAAAACGGATTTTCATCAATGATGCGCTTTCAGTACCGAATGTTGGATTATCATTACTACAGCAAGTGATAGTATCCTCCCAATGTGATACTGATCTTACAAGGTTCGAGTCACAAATTGGCCTGCATTGCAGATTTTTTCCACTAATGCTTCTAGTCTGTAAACGTTAGTTAGGCATAAACTGGAAGTATAGCTGTGTACCAATCCCCAGTGATGATGCATAGAACCGTCCGGGTTTAGCACATAATATCCGACCCCGCCCTCCTGTGGTGCATGCCGTTAATACCTTTCAAAAAATATTCTATTTTCAAAGGGAACAGAAGTGAAGAGCTGCCAGACCGGTGTGCCTTACTGATCTGGTCATCTATGGCCACATTTTTCTTTTTTCTGCCCTGTTGAGGAGTGGTCAAATTCGCAGGGTCCTGGTGATGACCATTTACTTATGCCTACGAGATGGATTGGTTTATGGCTTTGAGCTTGATTCTGGATTCTGGACTTGCTGCACTGGTGAGCATCTATTGAGGGAGAATCTGCTGCTGTGTTTTCTGTTTGCTTGTTGGTTGCCAGCCCTAAGTGAACAGAGGCACAGGATACCTTATATCAGCTGGTGGATAATACCGCTCATAGGCCATCGCAGCTACCTGAACCCTCACTTAGCTAGTTGGGTATTGCTAATCCTAAAACTGGTAAAATGTGTCACAGGTAGGTCTTATGGCTCTTGAAAAGGTCCACTTAAAAACGATGGTGCTTGAAGTTCCTACCAGCATGAATGATTTCTCCCTGTAGCGGTGGAGGAACAGGTCTTTGTCCCCTGCCTGTGATCAGGGGGCTGCTTGATATTGTTGGTCATACGTTAATCAATAAACTAGTTTCTTCAAAAAATCCTACTAGTCATTTTCTCTCTGCAGGTATATGGAATATCAGGACGTTACGTAGAGATTATTCTCTTGATGTCCTCACCCAGGAATTCCAGGGTTATAACCTGTATATTCTAGGCTTCCAAGAGACCAGATGGACAGGGTATAAAAAAATAAATACCCCCTCAAGCAGTTGCTTGCCATATAGGTCTGAGAGGAGCCTGCTAAGCGCTCCAGCCACTGAGCCAAGCGCGCTCACCACTGAGGAAATTAAGAATAACATTAAATTTCTCTTTTCAGGGAAGGAGGATAGAAAGTATCTCCAAGGTGTTGGTTTGCTTCTTAGCAGAGACACGCCAGTGATGCTCTTCTAGGATATGACTGCATTAATAAAAGAATTTATACAGCAAAATTTTAAACAAATATTAAAAACTTGAATGTCATCTGTTGTTACGACCACACGAAGGACTCTGATGAGAAAGAAAAGGATATTTTAAAGACTACAGGAGATTTTGAATTTTGTGAAGAAAGGAGATATTTCTCTTGTGCTAGGTGACTTCAGTGCTAAAGTTGATGCTGACTCTGACCTTTGTGCAGGAATTTTAGGACTGGCATTTTTAGCTCCAATGACAATGGGGAACGCCTCCTACAGGTAAATGAACTTAATGGTTGCGAATAACTAACACATACTATAATCAACGGGACATTTATAAATACATAGGTTTCACCTGATGTGTTGCACAGGAATATGATAGATTATATTTTAATTAAGGGCAAATGGGCTATTTCGATTAGGAATACCAGATCATACAGAGGAGCCGAAATTGGGTCTGACCATTACCTGGTAAAAAGTCTTGTAACTGAAACTTAAGAAATGTTGTGCTAAGGTTAAGAAAATTACTTCTAACACTGAAGGTCTGAAAGATCCAGTTGTAGCTAAAGCATACCAGCTATGTGGTCATTAATCATTTATCATTGCTTAAGGCTGAAGTTTAGAATAAATGGGATCAATTTAAATAAGCTTTTTTTAAAAAAAAAAACTAACAGTACTCTTTTAGATAAAAGGGAACAGAGGAAACAAAATAATTTTAGTGATAAGGCTATTGAAATTATTTTTGAAAGAAGGAAGTGTAGGATTAATCTGAATCAACACCCTACTAGTAGTAACAGACGACATTACAACAAGCTTAATAATCATATAAAAGATTTGTTAACAACTAATAAGAATCTTTGGCTTGATAGCTCGGCTGATAAAGCAGAGGAAGCTGTTAGACAGCACTTCAGCAGGGTATTGTACCAGATTGTTAATGTTTTGTGTGGGAAAAAACAGTATATATGCATAGAGACTGAGAGAGAAACGTGGTAAAGTGGGTGAAGGTGAGGATTCTCTGATGACTAGGTGAGCTGAGCATTTTAAAGATGTTGTAAACAATGTTATTATTTCTACTTCCATTGTTTGTAACGAGGATAGATGCATTACTGTATCTATTATTTACTAATAGATGCAATTATTAACTGAGGATAGATGCATTACTGCATCTATCCTCAGTTAATAATTGTAACAGTTTATTCATTTAATGATTATTTTATGGCTTTAATATTGAGAAAAGATTGATTAGCAGGAATAAATACATATATTGGTACCTGTTACCGTTCGCTTCTACGTTTTTTATTTCCGACTGTGTCTCTCAGAAGAAAAGAACCTTCAAAATATACTTTTATTTAATGAAAATACTAATAGTCTTATAGAGTTTCATTTTGTATAGCGCGTATGTTTTCTTCAAGATCGTTTTACATGAAACGAATGGAATGGAACAGAAATACAAAATTTCGCTGTATCGAAAGTCGGATTAGCGAAAATAATGGTCCATACCCTCTGTTTTGATTTCTTGTCATACAACTGATTTGTTTCCGATTGTTTCTTTTGGAAATAAAAGATCTTCATAATATCCGTTTCATTGTGGACGGGTTATTGAGAATACTAGTAGCCTTATACATTTTCGTTTCCTGTAGTCGTTCCTTTTATTTGAGAATGCATGACCTAAAACGTACAGAATAGAATAGAAATCTATTAATAAGACAATAGCGGTTGTTTTGATTTCTTGTAGTACATTTGATTGATTTCCGATTGCTCCTTTCAGAAGTAAAGTACCTCTAAAATATTCGTTTCAGTGAATGACGGATTATTGAGAATACTAGTAGCCTTATGCATTTTCTTTTCCTGTAGTTGTTTTAAAGTAAGTCGGATTAGCGAGAAAAATTTTCATTCTCCGCTGTTTTGATTTCCTGGGATAGATTCGATTGATTTCCGATTGTTTCTTTTAGAAGGAAAGGATTTTTGAAAATTTCGTTTTATTGAAGGTCGTACTACTGAAAAAAAAAACAGATTATACTATTTAGCTTTGTTTCCAGTTGTGCATTTTTTTCATCTTTCTCTTGCTATGTTCAGAAGGAACTGACTTCGTAAAAAAACCGCCGTAGTGCAAAGTCGGACTAAAGAGGTTAAATGCAAATCTTTTATTGAAAAACTGATTAAAGACAATACACACAAATATTACAGCGCGTTCGTGTAATGTAGAATTGTTTCGGTCAGAAGGAATAGTATTATTAAAAATATTCGCTGCATTCAATGTCGGATTAAAGAGATAGGTATCGATTATGTTGATATCTAAAAATATTCGTTTTATCAAGCGCGTGGTGCCAAGAGACTTCCGAGAAGTGAATTTGTTTGCTCTAAGGAGATATTTCATAAATAATGTTAGCAATCCAAATTATTTCCCATCATTTTCGTTTTTCCACCCAATTGTCGTATCCACACAATTTTCGTACCCTTCCAATCTTTTTCCCAATTGCCGTATCCAGCCACTTGACTTCCACCCAATTATTGTGCTCACGTAATACAACATTGCTTATTAACAATTTGTTTATATCATTTTCTACAGAAAATTACGTCATGTCAGTTCGGCACGACTCTAATCGTTTTCCAAAATTTCCTCGTCTTTTTTTGAATGGGAGCTAAAACATATGTGTCATCCATGTCATAATGAATGCTAATTATTTTATTCATTCGACGTTAGCACTTGGCTACTGATGAAAGAGACTTGTGTTCCAGCAAGGTAGGCATCGATCAAGGAGTGTCTAAGGGAGAAGAGAGCTAGCTTCCATAGACGTAATGTAAACTTTTCGATTGCAGCGCCCTCTAAACATGGCAAATTCGTGTATTGCAGTGAAGCCACCTAACCAGGGAGAGGAGCCAGTTCCTTGCGTTATTTTTCCACCGCCCAGCAAGGTTTTCAATAGCTTACACCACGTGACTAATTTTACATACACTTTGACTCTGTTCAAAGTAAATTAAATTTTACCATCATAATTTTCTTCTCACAATTATTAGTTAAAATTATTTTCCTTAATAAAATCCCATTTTGTAAAACAAGTAGTAGCTATGCTCAACATAGAAATTTTAACATTTTGAACATTCTACTATATTTAATATATTATAATATATTGAAATTTATGGCTTAATGCGAGACAACATGTTTTGTTTAATTATATTTTATAGAATTTAGGATATTTTCAATTAAAATCACATCGAGTTTCTTACTTGTATAAACTGTCAATAGATGGCAGCAGGCACTTCTCTTATCAACCATAAAAAAAATTACTATTAGAACAAACTGCAGACACCTATATATGTCGATATGCTTCAGGGAACACAAAACTGCAACATACATTGACTTACATGTTCGCAAGATGATTAAATGTATTAATTTACATATTAATTTTAAAAATTCTGCAAAATTACTCAAAATAAACATACAACGGCTTTTCCAGGTATCGTAAAATGTACTCCTGAACGTGATAAAACACTCATTGAATAACTTTAGGGTCGGCTACCACTGTGCCAAACAGCCATGGCTGTTAGACAGGTTGAAACACTGATTAAATCGCAATAAATATACCAAGAGTAAGACAAACCACAGCTGCAGTGGACTAAAAATGATGGCACTGCACATGCACAGATCGCCCCTTACAGTTGTTTTTGTGCCTTCACATCAATTTGCCACGTTCAGCTTCGGTAAAATTCCGCAGAACGGCGCCACTTACGCTTGTGCGAAGCTAGCCTTCTTCTCCTTAGACCTTCTTTGGCATCGATGTCCCTGTTGTTTTTCTGCTGAGGTCCAGCCATCTTCACAAATCTGCTTTGGCGTACAAACTGATAGGCTCCTGTTAGACCTCTGTGGCAAGCAGCTTTTTAAGGTGGTATTTATTAATTATTTTGCAAATGCACCATGTGTCTCCTAGAATGCAACAAAAGATTAGTCCACAAGATCCACAAGATTAAGTATGTATTATGGAAGTATTTAATTTTATAATCATATTCTTTATAACGCAGGTGGTGGCAAATATAGATAAATTGAAATCTTGTATACTTATAATTTAGTTGAAAGATATCAAGGGCCAGGCATATCATTTAATACTTCATCTAATACTTTTAGAACAGGGGTAATATATAGACCATAAGTTTGAACTACTATTTAAAGAACAAAAAATTAGGGATAAAATCTGAATAGCAGTTTTGGGGAATCTTTAATTACGGTTTCGAACCTATGTATGTAAGAAATACTTTCTTAAATATTAAAAAATCTCAATGTCGTAACTTTCTCAGGGAGATATTTGAAAGACATCATTAAATTGCAATTCACCCGATGTTCACCTACGGTATTTATTCAATAATGATATTGACATCGGAAAAATGTCTCTGCTCTGGATTTTCAATGAAGTCGGATTTTCCTCATTTTGCAAGTAATATTTCGTATAAGAATATAAAGTGCATAAGAATGTTTTTTTTGGTAAAAAAATGTTCTGTTTTTACTATCTTAAAAAGGGTTTGAAAATAAAACGTTTCTTTACTGCTGACGTGTTAATATACAGGGTGTGCCTGCCATCCTCTCAGACCTTCTACTATGGCATATAAACTGACAGGCTCCTGTCAGACCTCTGTGGCAAGCAGCTGCTTGAGGGGGTATTTTTTTTGTTTTTTTTTTATTTCAAACAGGACACAATACTCTGTTGTATATTTCTATTTAAACTTTATATCATTATCATCATCAAGTATCCATGGGCTATGAAGGTCAAACCAGACCATGCAATTTAGTTATCCAAGCATATCTGTCCTGAGCTACATCTGCTGCATCTGGCAACTGCACACCAATTCTAACAAGGTCCTGTTTCACATTGTCTGCCCACCCAGCCTAGGTCTCCCCTCTTTCTGAGGCCTTTAGGCACACTGTTCATAACCCTATTCACAAATTCCATAATTATCCATACTGGCAACATGGCCAAACCAACGGAATCTCTCTCTACACAATATGCTGCTTAAAGGAGGTTGCCGACTCCTTTGCCTAACCAGATCATTTGTTACAAAGTTGAACCACTTAATACCTTTTTGAAATCAACAAAGCTAGCTATCAAAGGTTTCCGAAACTCTAAACATTTCTCAAGAATCTGCCTAATGAAAATCTGATCTACACATCCCCTACCACTTCTGAATCCACATTGCTCATCACGTAATTGCCTGTCAACCAGATTCTTAATTCGACTAAGCACAATCATGCAAAGAACTTTATCTGGAACAAAGATTAGGCTGATACTCCAATAGTTATCACAAGAACTGCGATCACCTTTTTTGAAAATAGGGATAATAACGGATCTGGTAAAATCCTTAGGAACCATGCCTTTATCATAAGAGATATTCAATATTTCAGTCATCCAAGTAGTAAGCGAAATGTTCTTTTCTCTAAGCATTCCCATAGTAATTTCATCTACCCCTGGGGATTTATGGAGTTTAAGTTTAGAAATAGCCAAAATAACTTCAGATTGTGTTATAGAGCCAACATTAAAGCCACCAATGCATCTATCATCATTGCAAACAATGGGAGTAGAACTAACAACATTGTTTAGAATATCACTGAAATGCTCAGCCCTCCTAACCATGACAGAATCCTCACCTTCTATAACCTTACCTTATTTATCTTTCAATCCCTGTATACCTGTCCGTTGTCTAGTACACGAAACGTTAGCTATAAGGTACAGCTCTCTGCTGTTGTGCTGTCTAACTGCTTCCTCGGCATTGTCAGCCAAGCCATCAAGCCAAAGATTCTTATCAGCAGCTAACTGATCCTTTACACGTTTATTAAGCTCTCTGTAATGCTTTCTAGTAAGACTAGTAGGGTATTGATTAACGACATTCCTGCAGTTATTTCTTTCTCAAATAAGCTCAAGTGCCTTATCACTTAAATAATTCTGCCTCTTCTGCTCCTTTTTTCCTAAAAGAGTACTGTTAGTTTCCAAAAAAGCCTGTTTAAAACGGCACCATTCTTCCTCAACTTCAGTATTAAGCAAACCATGACTGTCATATTGACTAAGTAACCTATCACGGTAAGCTTTAGCTATAACTGGGTCTTTCAGAGCTTCAGTATTAAAGGTAAATATTTTAACCTTAGCACAACACTTTCTAAGTTGCAAGACACTTTTAATAAGACTACCTAGCTACCATTTCCAGACCCCCTTAACATACATTACATATAATTTCATTTTACATATTATACAACATTTCTTAAGATATATATATAATGTTTTAAAACGAATATTACAAAAAAAATCATGGCAGAAATTTCTAATATTGTTCATTGAGTGTGATGATCAAAGGATTTATTTCATTTTTTCCTTAACATCAAGGAAAGGGAAAGGAATACATTTCGGTATAAGAAATAAATGAGATAAATGATTTCGATTTGTAATTTATAGGTACTAATACATTTTTCTGTTATTTCACATCATTGATTAGTTAGTATTTTCAGTATTAGATAAATTGGATCTGGCACTGAAAATGCAAACTGATGGATGATGCAAACTGGTCTGACACTTGCCAACCCTGCCAAATGTGCCAAAATAGGAAATTCAAAAAAAACCTTCCTTCTCTTTTAGAAAGAGAATCCCATATTCACCAGGGATGACTAACTTCTAATTTTTCCTTACGTCTGGTTGGACGATTTTCTCTATTATACCAATTTGAATTTCAAATTTTGTATCTATTAACAGAAGTTTCATCCAAAATAGCAACAGAAGATGACAAAAACCTTCAATTAAAAACCACCTTTTCGTTTCTAGAAAATTACAATACATACAATTAAAAAAACTTTTGTAGGAAATTATGACCTAAAATATTCTTTCTGTAAAGCACATTTTAAATGTATATATTTGTTTCGCCCAAAAAATTCCGACAAATCTTATTTTTTTCATACAGGTTGAAACTTTAATTAATGTGCCTTTTAACAGCCAAACTGCTGAACGGAAATTTAACATCACCGAATGTATGAAAAGTACCTTGCATACGCTTTAAGAAGCAATATAACGACAATTCACTTTTGCAATCAGTATGAAGACACCAATGAATGCATGAGGATATCACTTGCACAATTCGCAGTTACATTAACTGCACCGTTCATTACTGCAATGGATTTCCATATATATATTTTAAATATAAAGAATTACTGAGTCAGATCTACAGGACAGCACAATAATGAATCAGAGACATACAGGATAGTGCTAAACGACTTATGCCTCTATAACATGCTTCTGTCTCATTGATATACTAATTTGCAAACAGTATGAAATTTTGCATTTTCCGATTTTTCAGCATCTGATAGCAAAAATTCGAAAACGCAGGATTTCTAAAATGCAAAAAGTATAGTTTTTTAATTTCTATGAAAACACCAATATTTTCTCATTTGTCTTTTAAAATTAAATAACTCTTCCACCGACAGAAATCAAAACAGGGGGGGAGTAAAATCAGTCAGTACAAACACATTGATTGTCCGTCTTTACCTTCAAAATTTCAAAGTTCTAGCATAAACATTTTTTTTTCAATATTCGTTTAAAATTTCAAATTTTTAAACATTAAGCACCTTCTAAAGATACATATTGAAATTCCCAGAGGTTCAAAAAATATAAATCATAGCATTCATTACTGTATTGCCAACTCAAAAGAAAAAAACTATTCCATTTGATTCATAAGAAAACTGTTCTCTCAATCCACCCCCTCTGATAAAGGGATGGATCGGTGGATGCATGGGGAATTTCAAATCCACGGATTTTATACTATTGTTGAAGCAATATATGGAACAAAAGATCAGAATTTGACCACTACGTATCGTTTAATCCTCATGATATTCGCCAAACTCCACTTTTGGAATGAACCAAATATAAAATAAGTGATAAGAATGAAAGTTTTCTTTACAGAGTTCATTATGAACAACAGATGTTTCAAATGAATTCAAAAACATAAAGTCGCAATCCGAGCAAATATGTGCAATAGCATGATATGCAGATTTTAAGACAAGCCACTGTGTTAAAATTCCTTCAAAAAATAAATTTCCTAAAATATTCCATAACCTATATTTTCAAGGACACTTGATGAGAAACACTTACTTATTACAATGTCAGGAGTGAAAGCATATATAAACAGATTTTCAAGAAATAAGGCAGACGTGAAAGTTCTCCAATTCCTAGAGAAAATAGCATACTTCAAAACAAGCCCGGATATATCAAAAAATTGAGGAAGAGGGAGGGACGCAATAGAGCCAAAAAAAAGTAAAAGTGGGGAAGAGACTGAATTTCCATCGCAGTATATTATTTCCCTTTCATTTTAAAGGTCTTTAAATTTTTTCTTGAACCGTGCGTCAAATATGCACATTAAAGGAGACGCATCGTCTTTGTTGAAGTAAAGGAGTAACCAAGTGTTAGAGCATCAAAATAAATTGTTTATTATTTATCACACGTGTAAACCTACTGGAAATAGATGGTTTCGAAAAACATTTTGACTGGGCGTCAAATAAATGCCCTTAAATCGTGCCAGTCAGCAGACTATGAGGAATGAAGAAGAGTCTCTTGAGGGCAATTGGGTTTTTCTTCGCATTTTGATTCAATTTCGCAATCAGTGAAAATGCATAAAAGTTTATGTGTTAGATTCATATTTCTTAAGTATCACTGATGAATACAGAAACGATTCATTATAGCACTAAACACAATATACGGACATCAACATAGGGACGTAATTGTGCTCTTGACATATTTACAAGACTAGAAACATGATTCTGCTAAAAGAAGACGAAATTATATCATTCTAAATTAAATTTGAGATTCAAGAAAAGAGAAACTTATTTACACAGAAATGAAAAGATGAGAAATAAGAGACTGCGCAGTTGATGCTACAATTGCTCTCAGATCATGTATACACTAAAAAGGGATCGATCAGATCATTGACCTATGATCAATGATCAATATTGATGAATGAACTGCACAGTTCCATAGAATCCCATTGTTTCCCCAGTTTCCATTAACGTTATTCCACTAAGTTAGAAATATTGGTTTTCTGCAATAGAACAGGGTTTGCTTTCATCGTTCGCTTATGTGGCTGTGTTAGTTGTTTAAAATAATGAGAAGAAATGTTGTTTGACTAAATAGAGGCCTGGACCTAGAAATAAATCGAGGGGGAGCGGCAATACACACAATCGACCAGGAAAAATAGAAAACAAGGAAGTGGGCAAAATACTGGATTGTCAATGCAGTATAATATTTCCCACTCCGTTTTCAGGTTTTAAAACATTTCTTGAAAAATGCATGAAATACAAATAAATTTGATATTATTTGCCTCTTTACCACTTACAAAGTGAGGAAGGGGAAGGGGACACGTTCCCCTTGCTCCCTGATGCGGTTAGGAGTAGATATGTATTATTTACTCAATTAAATGAATCCTAGTTTTATAATATTTCGAAATATAAATATATTGCTGCATTCTTTAATTGCTTTAGAATTACTTTTTTAAATGGGATGATAGTAACTTTTTCTTGTACATTTGCTATGCTTGAAAAAGTTGCAATTACATTGCGTTAATCAAATGTAAGAAAATGTGCAGCAGACAGCATAGCGCTAATTTAAACGTCATTGAAAATGCCAGAGAAACAATACAGATGAAACTGCAATCGGAAAACGATACCTGTAAGGATCTTGTTTTGTGTATATACCTTAAAATTTAAGTTCGTTTATCCTTTTACTTTTAACTGTGTACAAAATCGTTTAGTAAAAGTTTTTTTTTCTAATCTATGCGTAAAAATTTGAGTACTTATCACATAACTTATGATATGGTATATTAAGAATGTAAATTAAGCTACTGGCAAAGACTGACTACATAAAAACTTTTAGTTAACAAGATTATAGTCAGGTCCCACAAAGTGCAAAAATACGTTTTAAATATTAATATCAAAAATAAAAAACATACCCCGTCAAGCAGCTGCTTGCCATAGAGGTCTGACAGGAGCTTGTCAGTTTATATGTCATAGTAGAAGATCTGAGAGGATGGCAGGACCTCAGCAGAAAAATGACACATATATCCATGCCTTATCTGAGGATTCGAACCCAGGTCCCTTAGATTAGTAGCCAAGCGTGCTAATCCCTCGGCCGAAAAAAATAATATATTCGTAAAAAAGCAGTCTATTTAAAGTGAAGTGAAATTACATAGCTTTAAAGTGGCTAAAATGGGTAATATTTTAGAACTAAAATGGGTGAAGGCTGAGAAATATAGGAGTAAAGGACAAGAAATATTTTAATACTTTAAACTTGGAGGGGCGGACATGTTTACTACTCTTAAAATAAATCAGTAGAATACCATTCTCGGGAATAATAGTACGATTTTATTTTTAGAACAAAATCTAAATCACTTGCGGTTATATCAGAAAAATACCCCAAGTGTTCCCCAGAGTACCAAACTTTAGGGAAATGGAAATCAGCTCTTACATTTAGGGGTGGGGGTGGAAGTGGCTAAGTCGGTAGAACGCTAGGCTCGTAACTAAGTCGGTAGCACGCCAGGCTCGTAATCTGCAGTCCCAAATGGTTCAGATGCGAGATGCGAGATGGTTCAATGATGCGAGTCCCAAATGGTAATCTGCAGTCCCAAATGGTTCAGATGCGAGATGCGAGATGGTTCAGACCCAGATGCGAGTCCCAAATGGTTCAGCTTTGAAATTTATCTCCGCAGAAATCACCGCTTTGCCCATGGTCAGTAGGGAAAATTGATGGGTTGGAAAGGCTGCCTTCCGTTGCGTGCTATGTTAAGCCGCGGGCATGTGTGCGGGAGAGCCATACCCTGTGCACCTTAAAATAACACGCTGGGTGAACTTGAAGGGAAGCTACCATCTGTCTGCTAACTGCTATCTAGTGGGTCCCCTTCCCCAACCTTCTCTGAGACCTCGGGGTCCTTGTAGACTGTCCATTTAGCACATTGTGTACAAACAATTGCCGCTTCGAGGTAAAACAACCCAACACTATTTCTTACGGATTGTTTTATACCCAAATGTTCGCACATCATATTTTCTTTTATCGCAACATTTGAGTGAATACATCTTTGCTGTAAGAGAACATTTACTATATTTGTGTTACGTTACCTTAAAAGATTTATGCTTTTTCGCTAGTTTTCAGTAAAGCGAGGTATTGTTCAAATTTATAAGATTTTTAGAAATAAAACTTCTTTTGCCGTTCAATAGGTATCGTTTAAAAGCTAGGATTATAATTTTGCCATATCCCAATCTGTGTCTCTGAAACACTCTACGACTCTCTGCATCTGGCGTTATAAGACTCCGTGTCTCTGAAATACTCTACGACCCTCTGCATCTGGCGTTATAAGACCCTGTGTCTCTGAAATACTCTACGACTCTCTGCATCTGGCGTTATAAGACTCCGTGTCTCTGAAATACTCTACGACCCTCTGCATCTGGCGTTATAAGACTCTGTGTCTCTGAAACACTCTACGACTCTCTGCATCTGGCGTTATAAGACTCCGTGTCTCTGAAATACTCTACGACCCTCTGCATCTGGCGTTATAAGACTCTGTGTCTCTGAAACACTCTACGACCCTCTGCATCTGGCATTATAAGACTCTGTGTCTCTGAAACACTGTACGACCCTCTGCATCTGGAGTTATAAGACTCCGTGTCTCTGAAATACTCTACGACCCTCTGCATCTGGCGTTATAAGACTCCGTGTCTCTGAAATACTCTACGACCCTCTGCATTTGGCGTTATAAGACTCCGTGTCTCTGAAATACTCTACGACCCTCTGCATCTGGAGTTATAAGACTCCGTGTCTCTGAAATACTCTACGACCCTCTGCATCTGGCATTATAAGACTCTGTGTCTCTGAAACACTGTACGACCCTCTGCATCTGGCATTATAAGACTCTGTGTCTCTGAAACACTCTACGACCCTCTGCATCTGGCGTTATAAGACTCTGTGTCTCTGAAACACTCTAAGACCTTCCACCTCTGGCGTTATAAGACTCTGTCTCTGAAACACTCTAAGACCCTCTGCATCTGGCGTTATAAGACTCTGTGTCTCTGAAACACTCTAAGACCCTCCCGCCTCTGGCGTTATAAGACTCTGTATCTCTGAAACACTCTACGACCCTCTGCATCTGGCGTTATAAAACTCTGTGTCTCTGAAACACTCTAAGACCCTCTGCCTCTGGCACACTATTGACTCTTTCTCTCTCGACAAGAGTGTTCTTCACCACAAAGGTATCATCTGCATTGTTCAGTATCAACCAATCGGGAGGAGCAATATATTAGCAGGGGCTTGAGCTTTGCTTTGATCTCCATGTTCCACATGGGTGGCTTCCTTTCCCAGGGACGCTTTGGTCACTTCTGTAGTCTCCAGAGTCTGCTTTGTATCAGTAACAGATGGGGCTCCTGCTCAAGTCACGTTTTCTGCAGGCATGAATACAGGATAGCGACTGTTACCAGCCACTCAGAAATTGCCGGAAATGGCTCGCAAATAATTTTCCAGATTTGGCCCCTGTGCCGAAATGCTTATATGCGAAAATCTACACAGAACAGTATCATCATCTACACTAGGTTACAGACTAACAGCTTTCCCAGAGTATTTTCCTTTTCTGTTGACCAGAGGTAAGGACCAAAATACAGATAATAACAATATATCGAATTTGGTGAATATGGAAAACTCATTTTATAAGCTTTTACAACTCGTCAATTTAAATTTCACAGAGTATATATGAGTGGGAAAGAATTTGTTTAAATGCATTTATTTCACTATTTTCTGAAGTGTAAGTTTTTAACAATAATGATGTGTGAACTGATATACTACTGGAAATCAATTTGTTGACATCGTCTTAAAAACTAATTAGCACATTAGATATGATTAAATTTATTAGATAAAACATTTGTAGAGTGGATTGTTTTGGAATCGATTACTTTTCAGTTGTTTTATATTGTTGATTTAGTTCTAATTTTTTTTTTTGATTTGCGACATATAGGACAAAGAAGAATCCTAGAAGCTACTCCTAGCTTTTACAGGCCTTCTCATACAAGGACATGCCCTACTAAGACCGAAGTCACTGCTGACCACTGCATTAATTAGAGCTAACACAACACACAAAGTTTGCCTTGCTGGAACAGTCGCTAGCTGCCTAACCACTCTGCCTAACCACTCTGCCAGTTAAGGCTATAGCCACAGTTAATGTGATGATTTATTCCAAAATAGCTTTCACTGAAGCATTTGATATTGCGAAAAACTTGTCATTGACCTATAACGTAGTGATATAGGAATAAGACAAGAAGAGGTTAAAACAACAGACAGCTGGCCACCAGAAATTGGCATACTAAGTTTTTCTATCTAAAATCTAAATCTAATCTAAAAAATATTTAAAAAGATTGGTTGGAAACACACTACCAAAACGATGAAAACATGGCCTCAATGGGAAAGTTGTCAGGGTAACTAGCATGTCATCTAGAGTATGATGGTTTGACCCTGGTTTTATAAATATTAACCGAAGTTTCGGTGGATGCCAAAATCTTTATTGCTGGGCAAAGAGTATAGATCTCCATTAATATTCATTTCAGTTGACATAGAGTTTGCTTAAATTGAGTCATATAGTATCACTAAATCTGTCATATAGTATCACTAAATAACTATCACTAAATCTGACAGATTCTGCAGATACCAAACTTTTACTAATAAAAAGTTAGGGAAATCTCACTAATACTGCAGATACTAAACTTTTATAATCAAGTCGTTTTTCTTCTGGAACAGACTGTAAAACTTCTGCAGCAGAATTTCTAAATGAAGCTCCAAGAAAACTGGCCTTCTGAAATTCATTCCACTCATTAGCTCTAGCGATTACTTCAAATTGTGTTTTAAATACTGTCAAAGATGATTGACCATCATATGTGGAAGGTTTAGTTGTTATTACAGCGATATGAATAAAAACATTATTGTCGCTAAAATTACCATTGTCACAAGAAGAAAGTAGTGTTTCATTTCTTAAAATCTGAAACTGGCGTTCACAATCAGTGTTTACCCTATCAATTTGATGCTTATAATCTATCTTAACGCTATCGAGTTTTGTGTTAAAATCACAAGTGATTTCACTTACACTTTGCTCCATCAATATCATTTTTTACACTATGACTTTCAGCTTTTAGATTATCACATTGTCTGTTAAGTTCGGTCTTAATGTCTTTACACTGATCAGTGATTTCACTGATTTTTTTATTCAAATCATTGTTCTGAGCAGTAATCTTACAAATTTGAGAAGCCACTTCAGCTCTCAATTCATTATTTTGTGTAGCCATTTAGGCTTTCAATGTCATCATTTTGACTGGCTATTTGAGCTCTCAAGTTATCGTTTTGAAAGACTATCTCAGCTCTCATGTCACCAATTTTACTGCTATTTCAGCTCTCAAGTTATCATTTTGAGAGACTAGCTCAGCTCTCATGTCACCAATTTTACTGCTATTTCAGCTCTCAAGTTATCATTTTGAGAGACTAGCTCAGCTCTCATGTCACCAATTTTACTGCTATTTCAGCTCTCAAGTTATCATTTTGAGAGACTAGCTCAGCTCTCATGTCACCAATTTTACTACTATTTCAGCTCTCAAGTTATCATTTTGAGAGACTAGCTCAGCTCTCATGTCACCAATTTTAATAACTCATCCATACTTCTAGTGAAAGGCATTCAATAAACAATCCCAATCGTGGCAGGATTGAAATTGAGCGTGAGTTCAAATACAATAATAAGTAACGATAATTCTAAAATGATGTAATTTATTACAAAAGTATGAATGAAAACCATTATGTAAACTAAATTCAACCAACACAAATTTATATCAGTACGAAAATAAATCTGCAGAAGAACTTAGCCCGTATTATTATTCACAAAAAGAGTTGTTTCCTCTATAAGTCTTTCTATCTACACTCAAAGCAAAAAAATAAGACTTTTTTACATCATTTAATAAGTAGCACAATCGTGTTGTGAACAAACCTGCAATCTATCGAGAATAACCTTACTAATTCCTAAACAACTAAATAACTATACACCAATTCTTTTCAGACGTTGATCACTAAGCTTCCAACGATGATTTTTCCCCTTTACTAATTTACTAACACGATCACACTAATAAACTTATTTGACCTCCCGCAAGCACAGCAATTAAAAACATTTTTTCTTTATGCTATACCGCACAGACTAAAACAAACTACGTTTTCCTTCACATTCTAATTCCTCTTAATTGCAACAACTTATTTTTTATTTTTTTAAGTTAAATTCGTTCGAAGTGGTTCGTTACGTAATTCTCACGCTGTAACAGACGCGAGCATCAAAATGGTACATCAAATCACAAGTTCATTGTAGCACGTTCGTCTGTCTTAATAATATTAAAAATAATCTGGTAACAGTATCTGCAGAGTGGGTTAAAAACACGAAGAATATTAGGGAAATTCTCCTGTGAAAATATTGTTATGTTGATATTTATATGTAGGATAATAATATTCAGTTTATGTAACATTCAGCACTTAATAAAATATAAGGAATAGGACTGTGACATTTAATCTTTTCCTCCCAGAATCATAAAAAAACCTAATATCATATATTGAAATACAGAAATATTGTAGTTCATTTCGTAACAGAGGTTATAAGCGAAAAAAAAATCCTTTGCCCTGCAGCATATGTTTATAAAATGAACTGTTTCAGCTGCGAATTTAAGTTTTTATTTTACAGATGAAACTTTCACTTCTCTTTCTAATGTATCTCCGCAAAATTCCCCGCCCTGCCCACGGTCAGTAGGGGACACCGATGGGCTTGGAAAGGCCGCCGTCCGTCGGATGGGACGTTAATCCGTGGCCCCGTGTGCGGGAGAGCCATACCCTGTGCACGTTAAAGAACACGCTGGATGGCCTTGACGGGAGGCTACCATCTGTCTCCCAACAGTTGTTCCAGTGGGTCCCCTCCCCCAACCTTCTCTGAGCCTTCGGGGTCCATGTGACCTGGCCATTTAGCCCATGGTGTGCAAAAAAGTGCCGCTCAGAGGTAAAACAACCCAAACAACAACTCTTTCTAATGCTTTATCCATTCAACTGGAAGTGAACCTTATCTGCCTTCAAATGGTGATTTTGTATTGACGCTTAAGTGCAATGACTGAAAAAATTATCCATTCAAGGTTTGAATGTTTTTTTATAAATATTAATTTTACATTTGCGCTCAGAATAACAATAGCGTATGACGTTTTTCAAAGTTTTTAACACCGTAGTTGTTATTAATAGAGCATTGTTGCGTAACATCGAATATTTTTGATGTAATATAGGAATATTAAAAATTTGAAATTTTGTCTCTTACTGTTTCCCTTCAATCATTTCCCTTACTGCGAGAAAATATATTTACAGACACAGAGATGTGCAATAAAAGATGGGTTGGGTTGTTTTACCTCTGAGCGGCACTTTTTTGCACACCATGGGCTAAATGGCCAGGTCACATGGACCCCGAAGGCTCAGAGAAGGTTGGGGGAGGGGATCCACTGGAACAGCTGTTGGGAGACAGATGGTAGCCTCCCGTCAAGGCCATCCAGCGTGTTCTTTAACGTGCACAGGGTATGGCTCTCCCACACACGGGGCCACGGCTTAACGTCCCATCCGACGGACGGCGGCCTTTCCAAGCCCATCGGTGTTCCCTACTGACCGTGGGCAGGGCGGAGAATTTTTGCGGAGATAAATCTCAACGCTTACCCAGCTGGGACTCGAACCTGGGAACTACAGATTACGAGCCTGGCGCGCTACCGACTGAGCCCCCCCCGCCCCCCAATAAAAGATGGATATCCAAATCTGTAGGTAAGGTTATTCTTCTTTAAAAGTGACTATTTAGTAGGCATTTTAGTGTAAAGAAATATATATATGTGAATCATAACGCCCTAAATTACTTATTTATCTAAAAACTGTAGCAGTTATTTTAATTAAGGTAATCTTAGTTTCATGTCATTTAATTATTATCAATCATATTTTAATGTGAATTTTCCTGTTAAAGATAAAATACCAGATAACTTATTTTGCATTAAAAATGTCCACAAATTCATTTTGCATATCAAACTGATGACTAATCTAACTTATTCTACCACTGAATCCTTTAACGTTGCTGCTGGGAAAAACAACCCTCTTCTCTTACTTTGATTTTACATATAAAATTTGACTGGATGTAATTATAAAAGCTGTTGGGGAAAATAGGAAGCCCAAAGTTCAGGGACTTTTAACCTTCCCACCAAATTTTGATCTATCGTTTATAAAGTAAAACAGTTCTGGAAAAGTCGTAGTCTTACTGCAAACTATATCAGTATTTGTGACAATGTCTAGATTGCCATATTCTGAACAATTATAAGAGATATCGAATATTACGCAGAATATTTAAAGAGCATATCATTGCACACTGAACAGTATAAGTTAATAATATAATTATTTTAATACATATAAATACATATAAATGTTATGGAAATAGTAGGTAGTTCAAAATTGAATAGCTTAGAAGAGAAAAATATCGGCTTTGAATTAATATTTCTACAAAATGTTTAGAATATACATGGTGCGTTCCTTGCTCTGTTAGTTTTGCGCACTAATTTGCAAATGCTAATCTGTAATAATGATATATGACAATACAGTCGGCCCTCAACATTCGCGGGGGTTAGGGGCGCAGGAACGCCGCGAATATCTCTGGGCCCCCCCAAACCTTAACTCCTAATACTGTTAACCATATTTAACAAACAAAAAAAGTAAAACAATATACTCTACTGCAACAGTATGTTTCATAAATTTAAAATTACAGTATCAACAATTAGGCTAACACACAGAGAGAGTGAGAGAGGCAATACAGTACACGTACAGTATGTGATGCAATACATGTACAGTATTTAGAGAGCAGTGAAATTATTAAAGTTTATAAAACACAGTTATATACACTACAGTACAATACAGTATTGCGTATCACTGTCTATTCTTTTGGCATTCCCTCATCACTGCTGTTCTTCTGGCATTCGCTCATCACTGCTGTTCTTCTGGCATTCCCTCATCACTGCTGTTCTTCTGGCATTCCCTCATCACTGCTGTTCTTCTGGCATTCCCTCATCACTGCTGTTCTTCTGGCATTCCCTCATCACTGCTGTTCTTCTGGCATTCCCTCATCACTGCTGTTCTTCTGGCATTCCCTCATCACTGCTGTTCTTCTGGCATTCCCTCATCACTGCTGTTCTTCTGGCATTCCCTCATCACTGTCTATTCTTCTGGCATTCCCTCATCACTGCTGTTCTTCTGGCATTCGCTCATCACTGCTGTTCTGACATTCGCTCATCACCGTCTGTTATTCCGTCATTCGCTCATCACCGTCTATCCTGCCCACATTCGTTAATCACCATCTACTTTGCGACCATTCGCTCATCACCGTCTATCCTGTCGGCATTCCTAAATCATTGTCTGTTCTGTATAATAAGCATTACTAAATGGTTGATAAAAATTTAGCAAGATGTAATTTTAAAAAACATTTCACGAGTAAATTTTGCTCTTTTAAGTAAGGATGAGACGTCCTGTGGCCGATTGGTTAGCGTGCTTGGCTACTGATCTAAGGGACCTGGGTTCGGGCCCCGGGTAAGGAATGGGTGGACGTGTTGTTTTCTTGCTGAGGTCCTGCAAACCTCACAGACCTTCTACTATGGCATATAAACTGACAGGCTCCTGTCAGACCTCTGTGGCAAGCAGCTGCTTGAGGGGGTATTTCTTTTCATTTATTTATTTTAAGTAAGGTTATTCGCAATTATGGGAAGACACACCATTTCATTATCCTGTAACTCCTTCTACATTTCTCTACGAGAACTTCGTAATCTATACCACTAAAATTTTCGCATATTTAATTCCTGTTTTCTACAAACATTCGGATAATATTTTGAACCTAAATTCTGCTTTGTCAGCAAAAAGGTCGCTTTTTTCATGTAAAATTAATTATGTATTCCATTTGTGGTATTATTCCAATGCATTGTGTCCTTTTAAAGTGAATATTCTCATTGAAGTTTCAATAAATTGCTTTCTTTTCTATCTAAAGTAATTTTTTAACATGTAAGCCATCAGTAATGATGTTATGCTTCTTCACATCCCTGCAGATCCCATCCGCATTAACATCAATTTCTTACCCGCGGTATTATCAGCTATCCGCGTCAACAGTAATCTTTTCTCTTCCAAGTACTTTTGAATGCAGATATCATCTGATAAATTCACAAATATCAGCATCATATCATGGCTCTAACTATAATATCACACGTAAAGGACTATAAAATAGTCTACTTAAGTTAAAAATGAATGATGCTTGATTTCATTTGGTTGTGTTTTGATTTTCGAATATTTCATGTAACTGCACAAGACAGAAACATAAACTGGAGATTTTTTCACTTTAAGAATAGAACAGTACTGAATTCAAGCAGAACTCAAATTCTTCAGGAACTGCTTGTAATTATTTGACTGGTAGTTAAAAATGTATAAAAAAAAAATAAATACCCCCTCAAGCAGCTGCTTGCCACAGAGGTCTGACAGGAGCCTGTCAGACCTCTGTGTCTCCACTGGTTGGGTACACTGGATGGCAGGACCTCAGCAGAAAAACGACACATACATCCATGCCTTACCCGGGGCTCGAACCCAGGTCCCTTAGATTGGCAGCCAAGCGCGCTAACCACTCGGCCACAAAAATATTTGAACACAAGAAAAAATCGTGTATTATAACTTTCAAGATATATATCATTGACCGACAACGATAATTTGTAAATTTTACCTTTTAATAGGCTATATACCCTAAAAATTGCTTTAAATGGCATGAACTATCTAGGTTATTCGAAATCAGGTTCAGCTACTTCAAAAATTGTGGACCATCTTTAGCTGATGGTGGACTGGAAACATTAATTTTTATATTTTCCAAGTAATGTTTCCATCCACGACTAACACAATGAAATAGGACGTTTAATCACAAATATCAGCATCATATCATGGCTCTAACTATAATATCACACGTAAACGACTATAATATAGTCTACTTAAGTTAAAAATGAATGATGGTTGATTTCATTTGGTTGTGTTTTGATTTTCGAATATTTCATGTAACTGCACAAGACAGAAACATAAACTGGAGATTTTTTCACTTTAAGAATAGAACAGTACTGAATTCAAGCAGAACTCAAGTTCTTCAGGAACTGCTTCTAATTATTTGACTGGTAGCTAACAATGTACAAGGGGAAAAATATTTGAACACAAGAAAAAATCGTGTATTATAAATTTAAAGATATACAGGGTGATTCAAAACTTATCGTTCAAATTTCGTGGGGAGGTAGGGAATACGTCAGGAAACCGATTTCACATAGGAAAGTATGTCCGCAAACGTCATCTACATGAACAAAATGGACAAGTAAAGTGAACACAAGGAAACAGTACAGTTAAGTGGTAACGAATGTGACTTTTATTCCAACAAGGTAAAGTACAGGTTCACAGTAGGTGCTCAAAATTGCGACCATTTACACGGACACAGGATTCACAGCGACGTTGCATTGACCGCCGAACATTTTCAAAAACGCCTGGCATATCATGGACAATGCCTGCGGCTGCCACTATTCGTGCAACAAGGTCCATTTCACTGTCGACGGGGGGTCTCGTACACATGGTCTTTCATGGCCCCCCACAAAAAGAAATCCATGGGCGATAAGTCAGGTGACCTGGGTGGCCAAGCGATCGGTCCACCTCTACCGATCCATCGAGCTCCGAATGTTTGGGTTCAGGTAATCCCGCGCAACAATTGTGCTATGGGCTGGAGCCCCGTCATGTTGATACCACATATCTCGGCGGATATGCACAGGAACAGCGCCCAGAAAAGTCGGTAACACTGTCTCGAGAAATATTAGGTATTTCCGGCCGTCCAATCGGGGCGGTAGCAAGTAAGGTCCCAACAAACAGTCACCAATGATTCCAGCCCACACATTTACGGCAAAACGATGTTGCACAGCGTGACTTCTCGTACCATGCAGGTTGTCGTAAGCCCAGACATGTGAATTGTGTGTATTGAACACACCTTCACGAGTGAATGAAGCTTCATCTGTAAAAAGGACAGAAGCTGGAAAACTGGGGTCCACGGCACCTTTCTGCATGAACCATTGTGCAAATTCCACACGCTTCGGATAGTCGTCAGGATGCAGTAACTGCACCCTTTGCAGATGGTAAGGGTGCACACGTTCCTCGTGCAGACTGAGACTGACACTGCTGACTGAGAGACCCCAAGCTGCTAAGCAATAACTCGTGTGCTGGTATTCGGATTATCTTCGATGGACTGTAGGACTTGTTCTGCGACGTTGACAGTCCGCGTCAGTCATCTTCTCCCCGTATCCTGCATGTTGCTGCGCAGTGAACCACGTTCGCGCAGATTGCGATGCACACGTGCAAACATTTGATGCTGCGGTATTCTTTTGTTGGGGTATTGGTCTTCATAAACTTGCCTAGCTCGGCGGCCGCTTTCGCCAGCGGCCCCATATGCGAGATGCATATCCGCTAGCTCTTGATGAGTAAAATGATTCATCTTATCACTAGTAAGTCAGCTCGTACACTGATGACAGCGGGAGTGGTCGGGCGAGCTGTACACTGGTTGGGTACACACAGCGCCCTCTAATACGCATGCGTACATTTGCGGACATTCTTTCCTACGTGAAATCGGTTTCCTGACGTATTCCCTACCTCCCCACGAAATTTGAACGATAAGTTTTGAATCACCCTGTATATCATTGACCGACAGCGATAATTTGTAAACTTTACCTTTTAATAGGCTATATACCCTAAAAATTACTTTAAAAGGCATAAACTATCTAGGTTATTCGAAATCAGGTTCAGCTACTTCAAAAATTGTGGACCATCTTTAGCTGATGGTGGACTGGAAACATTAATTTTTATATTTTCCAAGTAATGTTTCCATCCACGACTAACACAATGAAATAGGACTTTTAATCCAGTCCACGACATTTGAACTGAGAAAAGGAGCCGAAAACAGATATAATGTCTGTACCTCATTCTCCTCCGCACAAGGGTTACAAAAAATGTTCTAATATTACTCTAGCCGTTTACTCTACAGTCATCTGGGGTAACTTCATTAGTCACGTTCTGTCTGTGAGGTTTGTTTCCTCCTCAATTGTTCCTGGTGCGGTGAGTCAAATGTGAGAAGTGTTCATCCGCAGCGACGATCTCTAGACCCCATGTCGCTTACCTTGGTTTTCACGAGCGACGGAAATGACTGCGCTTACTGTTTCATGTCTGAAGAGCGAACAGATATGTCCCTTTTCCTTTGTTGGACCACTTGACAGAGTCGGGATGGGGGGAGTCACCTGGATAGAACTTGGTGACTATCCATTGACCAACTTTGAGTAGCTTTGACAGTTGAACAACTGCCATCAGCCGTCTATGATTCATTTGTTTTCTTTTCAGAGATAATCATCAACTCGAGAAACTGTAAGTCTGGAAGGCTTCTTTCTCAGTGGCACAAGGGCTGGGGAGAAAGGTTGAAGGATAAAGTTAGGTCAGGGAAGGGGAGCAAAGATACAATAAAATGGCTGAAGCGATTGAGTCTTAAAAAATACAGCGATTACACATTTCAGAAACTGTAGGCATGACATACTTTTCCCACTCAGGGAAGAGAAGTGGGGAAGCGGAAAAAGAGATCCTAAGCCAGGAGTAGTTTGGGGGGGGGGGGGGAGAGAAGTGCACATTTCCCAGGTTTGATCTCCTTCGACACATACTGGCCTCCAATGAGGGGTTGTGTTGGGTTGTTTTACCTCTGAGCGGCACTTTTTTGCACACCATGGGCTAAATGGCCAGGTCACATGGACCCCGAAGGCTCAGAGAAAGTTGGGGGAGGGGACCCACTGGAACAGCTGTTGGGAGACAGATGGTAGCCTCCCGTCAAGGCCATCCAGCGTGTTCTTTAATGTGCACAGGGTATGGCTCTCCCGCACACGGGGCCACGGCTTAACGTCCCATCCGACGGACGGCGGCCTTTCCAAGCCCATCGGTGTTCCCTACTGACCGTGAGCAGGGCATGGAGTTTTGCGGAGATAACTCTCAACGCTGACCCAGCTGGGACTCGAACCTGGGAACTACAGATTACGAGTCTGGCGCGCTACCGACTGAGCCACCCCCGCCCCCCAATGAGGGGTACTGCATGACCCAACTCCAGGGAATCATATCAGATTTTCGTTTTTCGTCCAGTCACACTACAATGGTTAACAAAAAGAACACTCAAAAAGAAAAGTTTATTTTTTCGCAAACACTATCTGTCAGTTAATTTGGTGTGGGCCTTGAGGCTTCCAACTGTCACAGATCCTGCACTTCAGATCAGGTCTTCCACAATATCATCATGGGAAAAAGAGACTTGCACTCAAAGTTGTGGTCTCTGAATTCTAGTGTAGAAAAGCACGTTCTAAGATTTGAGGATGAGTCGGTCATATCCATGATCTCTCATGAATACGGGACTGCCACTATTCATAGGTCATTGTTAGGTTCTTCAGAGCACTGGCCGTTCTGGCCAGTTTCCTGTAAGACTACCTGCAGTAATCAAGTGTCCCAGATAGGTGAGTGACTGTTTAAGAAACAACATTTTGATGGCTTGAACTTAAGTTTGAAAGCTCGCAGACAGTCAAAAACATTTTGCAACCTCATTGTGTAATGGTCGAATGTCTGGGAGTCGACCATAATGTCGTTCAAATGCAGCAGTACTTGCTTCTGATATAGATTTGGTAATGTACTCATTGGCATGCGATGAGTACATTATGTACGAAATTCTGAAGCGTTGTGACCATTACGTAAGCCAAATGGCAAGTAGTTGAATTCCAATAACCCTTCCTACTGATGGATGTCGTCATCTCAAGGTTATGATGGTGCACAGGGACTTGCAAAATCCAGACACCTTGTCTGTGGAACTAAAGAACTTGGCATGCGCCATTTGGTTTTGCATTAAGTTGGCATCTGATCAATGTCCAAGGTTTCTAACTGAGTGATCGTCATTTTCGTGTTCAGACAAGCGCAGTTAGTTGAAGCATTGGCTTCTCTGATCGAACCTATCAATGACTGCCCTCTTAAATATCTCATAGCTTAAATCCGCGATTAGTTCCTGTCAAGCATTTACAAATTCAGCTGGCACACCTCTGAGCTACAAGCAGGCGATGATCGCCATCTCACTCGTTTGCCCTTTTGACTAATAGGTGATGCTCTCTAACTGTTCGAAAAAAGTGGTGGCCGCAGCCATTGCCTTTATCTTGGCATCCTCTCTAGGTTCACAAAGTTTACAAAACGCGCTATTACAGGTTCCCAGTAGGTTCGGTTCCCAGGTGAGGGTATCTAAATCCTTGTTTCTTCGATCTTTTTGCCCCACCAATCCCCTAATGCTATAGGTTTGGTTTATGTATGTCTTCTAATTGTACCTCCAAAAGTTCAGGCAAGCTGTACACATAAATACAGTTTACATAAATACAGTTTGCATAAATTCACTAATCAGATAAAGTAAAAGGTATCTTGTCGACCATTTAGTAACTTCATATCGAACGCACTTATTCCTTGGGTCAAGTCTAGCTTTCTACTCCCACTTTAGCTTGTTGTCTCAGCTCACACGGCAAATAAATACAGTACATGAAATGAATAAAATATTGAAACAACTTTTTTTCATAGATGATCCAGCAAATCTTTTCTAAATAGCATACGTTTACACTCTTCACTACAATCAGACTGATCGTTGAATATTTTTACACACTATCTTAATCTTAGGGCTTCCTAACTCAACTGTGCTACTGACTGTTCCAAATGCTGACGCCTGATTACAGTGTCGAAGCAAAGTTAACTTGTTTTTATGACCGATTAGGTTTATTCACTCATATATATGGGTGAGGCACTGAAATGTGCAATTTACATGATTGTAAAAGCCGAACGATTTAGTCTGCACTCAGCGGTCATCATCAGGATGGCGCAAAATTTCAAAGAGAAGCGATTCGAAGTTTAAATTCTAAATAGCATTTTTCGTATAAACATTTTCAGCTGATTAAAGTCCTGCAGTGGAAGTAAGTTTGAGGATTCTTGTACAGTAGCAAAAGTGACTGTGTAACTGAGATTTTTCAGTGCTTTGCCAGGAGCCCTTGGATGCATTTTCTTGTTAGCAACAAGAGGCGAAGAGCAGAAAGTCATTTTCCCACGTTCCGTGTTGGTCACTATGCTGAAAGGAACAACAGCTGGAGAGTTGAGGTGCCGAGATTAGGTTTATGCAGTTGGGAGGAGGGGTGCGACCGGTTTTCCCATGATAGTGGGGGTTGGAACTCACGTAACAAGATGCACCAGGTAGCAGGAGGAAAAGGTGTATTAAAGTTGCGGTAAAGGAGAAGATTTTGAGAGTTTATCGGAAGGCATTCCAAAACTTTGAGTTTTTGGAATGGGGGAAGAAAACAATGAATGCAGAGTCGAACTGAGGGATTACCTGACCTTCAACGACAATTTTTGCAAGGGCGGTGCATGGGGATTTGTTTTTAATTTCTCTTTTATGCTCGGGAATCTTGTGCTTTACGGTGCGTGTTGTAGCGCAGCCGATATGCAAGCAGGGGCATCTGTGGGAGAAGTGGGGGATAAGTAATGAACTCCTGACCCTCACTTATAGAGAAATAACTAATATCCATTTTCAGAAAGAGTGTTATTGGTGTTCCCCTAATCCTCACGTAGCCCACTGATTCCTCCTCTTTCTATATCAGCTGAACTACAATCACCCAAAAGCAGAGGATTGCCGAGCATAAATGGCACATTAAAAGCAAACCTCCAAGCACTGTCCTTGCCAAAATTGTCCTTGAAGACCAGGTAGTCCATCAGTCCGACTCTACATTCATAGTTTCTTCCCCCACACCAAAACTCAAGTCACTTTCCTAGAGTCTAGATCCTAGAAACCTTAGAAATCTTCGCCTTCAGATACAGATGCTATAATTTTAGCATACGCCATCCCTCTGCTGCCTGGCGCATGTTGCTACGTGAGTTCCAATTCCCACCACCCACCACCAAGAGTCAAATAGCCGCACCCCTCCTTCCCGCTAAATAAGCCTAATCTCGACACCTCAGCTTCTCAGCTATTGCTCCTTTCAAAGTAATGACCGGCATGGCACGTGTGAAAATAGTTTTAACCTATTCGTCTCTTGTCGCTAAAACGAAAATGCATGTAAGGGCTCCTAACAACACACTAAAAATCTCAGCCTCCCGGTGACTTTTGTTCCAGTACAAGAATCCTGAAACCTTCTTCCTTTGCAGACTTTATTCAGCTCAAAATATCTTCAAGAAAAAGGCTACTAACTGTTTTACAAGTGACATATAAACCAAGGATATCGAATCAGTTTCCCTTGGAACTTTGCGCCGCCCTGATAATCATTGCTGAGTACACATTGACGTAAATGCTCAACTTCTATAATCAATTAAATAGCACATTTATCTGCCTAACCCATATACGTGAGTGAATTGTGTATGGGTATTGTAATTGTACACTTTATCTTATAAGCCTGAGGTCGAGTAGTTAGCACGCTTGGCTACTGAACAAAGGGACCTGGGTTCGAACTCCGGTTAAGGCATGGATATTTGTGTTGTTTTTCTGCTGAGTTCTCGCCATCCTCACTCTCCCCAGGGGGGGGGGATCCTTCAGGACTCTGACCCCCAATTATGAGAGACCTTCTACGTGGCGTATTAAATTGACAGGTTCCTGTCAGATTTCTGTAGTTTCTGAGATTTCTGTTTCAAGGGTTATTTATTTTAATTATAAGTTAATAATGATGCCGTGAAATTATTTCTCGATAGTTCACTTCCATTTCTACAGTTTCTTTTAGAATTTGGTTTATTGCGTTGTATCTACTTTATTTTCATTATGAAATGTTGAGTGTCGATGTTGCCGAAATAATTATCTTTAAATATTTTATGTGTTAACCTATATGTTTAGATGAATTTGATGATTGATATCTTGGTTTGGGAAGAGTAACATTAAAATATGATATCTGTTAGTAAATTATTGTAATCATGGCCGTATCTAGGGAGAGAACAAGGAAGACATGCCCGCCCTTTTAGAATGATAGTAAGGGTAATAGAGACACTAAAAATATTAAATTTATTTATATTTCATGCATTTTTCAATAAATTTTCTAAAGATATTTGAAACGAAGAGGGAAATGTTTTGCTGCATTGGAAATCCAGTCTGTTGTCCCCTCCCCCCTCGATTTGTTTCTAAATCAGGGTCTGATCGTAATAAACTAATGAACGAAAAATCTGTAGCGCTGTAAAGGGCCCACTTTCAAATATAGCGTTAAGTTCACTAGTATCACCTATTGAATTTGAGTTTAATTTTACATATGCTAGCAGAATCATATCAATTGACTATTGCAGTAGTTTTATATAGTTAGTCGTTACATTGTTGAAATTAATTGATTTTAGATAACTATATACTAAACTAAAGCAGCTAATCCGTGTTCCAAAAATAAATTTTACATATACACACTTTGAAAATACTAAACTGATGGTTAGAGTTTTGTACAAGGGGAATGTTAGTGTTCAGTTCATGTTCTCACTATGCTTTGCTAAATGTCATATGGTTCATACATACCCGAAGAAAGAACTGAATGTAGCACAGCCTTATTGATATAGGACTTAAATCGTCAAAACATTAACTTTTTCAATAAATATGCCATTTGTATACAGTACAGTGATTTCTCCCCTGGCCAAAGGTTTACAGATTATCTCCTTCCTTTGTATTTTCTTTTACAAAAAGATCTACCTGAATATTCTGATGTATGACCCAAATCTGACTTTCTTGATGATCATTTGAAGTAACCCCCTCTCACAAGTTTCAGACTAGCAAGAATTATATCAACTCGTTTTAGGTTTCACGTTTTTTAAAGGGGGTTTGGTTTTAGACCAACACAGTATTTATAGTAAGGTTGATTTACACATGCCAATTTTATAGTAGGTCTGATTTTTAACGAAAATGACTGGTAGTTCGATTTAACTCGATTTCTGCATTATTGCTCAAAGTCGTCTCTATGGCAATACAAATATTTCTCTAATGCTTTCTTTGCCTCATCCATCCGACTTATCTTTGTTCATAATTTCAGCACTTCGAAAAAGATTTTTCGTATTTACCTCTGCAAGTGAGTGGTTTTAAACAGTTATTACACATAAATACATTTGTGAACCATACATTTGAACGTGAAAATCCCTGAGGAGCTTCTCACATTCACATGTATTTATAAAATTCTATGATACGAGTTCTAGGTTTGTTCACCTCATAAATGAAAGTGAAAACCAAAACGGGTTTTTACATATTCAGATAAATATTTCAAATCATGTATCGAGGAACTTTTACTCCAATTGCATACTAGAGAAACATTTGAAACGCAGTGAAGTTTCATATATCCAATCAATATATATCCCTCAATATACATATGCCGTTAAATCCTCCATTCAAATCCAATTTCACAAAGCCATACCTATTATGATCTGAACGATGCCTGTAGAATGATTAGTTAATTGCAGACTCTTATGTTGGAAAACGAGATAACGAGTGGGTTCAGTTATCACGACTTTGATCCTCAAGTTTTGTTACGCAAATGATAGAGTTTCCTTATAGATGAAAGAAATAATCGTTTTTCTCAAAGATTCACTACTATGTAGAGAACACACATGATTTAGTAACTTTTCCTTACATCTGAACGTGAGAACGCCTGGGGAGCTTCTCACATTCACATGTATGTATAAAATTATATGATACGAGTTCTAGGTTTTTTTACCACATAAATGATCTTGAAAGTCGAAAAGGGTTTCCTAATGTTCAGGTGAATATTTCAAATCATGTATCGAAGCACTTTTACACTAATTTTATACTATAGAAACGTGAGAATCACAGTAGTGTTTGATATATCTAATCGATATATATATATATCTTAATATATATGTGTCGCTAAATCCTCCATTCAAATCCAATTTCACAAAGCCATACCTATTACGATCTGAGCAATTCCTTTAGAAAGTTTAGTTAATTTCAGACTCTTTACTCATATTGGAAAACGAGATCGCGAGTGGGTTTAATTATTAAGACGTTGATCCTCAAGTTGGGTAAGAAATTGATACGTTATTTCCTTATTGGAGAAGGAAATAATAATTTTTTTTCTGAAAGATACACTATTATGAAGAGAACACCCACGCTTTAGTAACCTTTCCACACATCTAAAACAGAACCCTGCGCAGTTCAAAGTGCGCTGACAGAAACACCTCGGATTCATTACGCGTTTCATTTTGAATTAATGTTTGGTCGTTGCGCGTTCAAAAACCCTTTACTGTTGCCAAATTTCTCGCGACCCCCACATTCAGTTAGGCGACCCCATATGGGATTGCGACCCATAGTTTAAAAAGCTGTGCTCTAGTGGACAGTCGCTTGCGAGAAGCGAAGATACACATGGAGGTTTTTGACTATTGGAATAAGGTCTAATTTGTTCCCTTTTTTATATTAGATCTAGCGCAAGATGCCATAAAATATTTCCATTAAATTCACTCAACAGAGAATTCTAATTGACTCTTTAATGGACGTTTTGTGGTATCTGAAGCCCTCTTTTTCCTTCCACACTAGCTGCCTATGTGTGGAGGGGTTTTCTCCAGGTTAGAGCAAAACACTCTGACATGGATGGTGCCTTGACGTGGCGTCAGAGCTTTTCACTAAACCATCTGGCAGATATATTTCGAATATCGAAGAAAGTGATGTACTTATAAAAATCTCTATGAGTCAGCATATAGTAGGAAAAAAAACACGAACTGCAATCCTTACCGAAATTGCAGTGTGGCAAAAACAAAAAGGAAATTGGAGATATTTCCAGAAAAATTTCAATTTAAAATAAAAAATGCAAAAACATTAGTTAAAAACTGTGTATTATTTACCTGGTGATCTACATTACGCATTTAACTCAGAACTGCATCAATATTATATCAAAAATCTCAGTGCTATTTTATTTCCACTCAGATGAATTGCGGAATGTTATGCCGTGAATCCTCTATCAATACTGATAATAAAATTATATTCACCAGACCAGGCCCGAATTTAGAAATAAATAGAGGTAGGAGACAGGCAATTGACCTGATCGAGCAGAAAAAAAGTGAGGCAAGAAGCTGCAATTGCATGGCAGTATAACAATCCCATCTACCTCTTTTAGATGTTTAAAAATTTCTTGAAAACTCTACAACTGTACTAAATATATATACCTATAAATAAAAATATAAAACTTTAAGAATGTTTTTGCTCCATTACACTAATGAGCATTCTCCAACCTCCCAAACACATCCAATAAATCCGGCTCTATAGTAGATTAATTTGCAATGCAAAAATATCAAAATGTGGTAATTTGAAAACAGCAGAAATTATAACAACTGTCATTATACAGAGTGTACAAAATATAATGTAACAAAATTAAACAGTAATAACCCATGATATAATGAACGTATCTTTATACTGATGCTGTTACAAAGTCACAAAGGATGGTAGTTTTTATGCAAACGAGCACAATTCGTCGTATCCAATCGATAATCGGTCTTAATCCATGCACTTTGATGTATATCTGGAGTAGTGTTGAAAATGCTGTTAGAGGATCACAAAAGATGGAATTAGTTTCAGCAAAACGAGACTGTGAGGGGGGGGGGGGCTGACTTTTCTCGTTTTATGAAGAACATTCTCCTCAAATTTCAACTCTCTTGACTCTTTTGTCTGGTTTTATGTGGAAAATATCACGTAAAGTAATCCTGCTAGTGCTCTTCCGAACCCGAACATCGGGATCTCAACTGTCATTTTGAAGATTGAGCCAGATATGCTTCAACGAACATGGATTGCAATTGCTCTTAAGTTGAAGGAATGGTTCCCACGTAGAAGTTATTGTATAATATAATTCTATTTTTTAACTTTGTAACAGTATTCATTTGTAAAGATATATTCATTATTTCGCGAGTTATTACATTTTTATTTTGTGATATTATTTTGTGTACACCTTGTATTATTTTTCAAACTGCCCCCTTTCTCTCTCTTGCCTCAATTATGGCTTGCCGTATTGAAGGAACGTAAAGATTGAAAACCCTCTCGAAGACAGCAACATGGGTTTTACTTTTCACATGGCGCATTATAGCCTCAGTTGCTGATAAGCCGTAAAGCTCAAAACAACGAAATCCAAAAAACTGTATTCTTTCAAAAATAAGAAGTATATTAAGTAAATTTTGTCATTCTTGTTTCGCTTACCTACAATGCGAAAATCTCACATACAGCAATAGGCCTATCCGAACGGGCGACTCAATGGATGGAAGGGTGAATTCCAGGACACCGATAGAATGTGTTTCTGCTTCAGATGGGGAAAAGTATGAAAATATCGCAAGACAATGCCGATTGCAATAAATAAATAACGAAAAATCAAATCCAGGTACAAAAAGTACATTTGAGTTTATTTGCGACCGAATATAGAATAATTTGTAACGTCTTGCTTTGTCGTCATCCTCCTTTTTGGTTTTGCTTTATCCCTTCCCCTTCCTTTATCCTTGCCCCTCCCCCTTCGCCGTCCCGTGGCCGAGTGGTTAGCACGCTTGGCTACTGATCTACGGGACCTGGGTTCGAGCCCCGGGTAAGGCATGGATGTATGTGTCGTTTTTCTGCTGAGGTCCTGCCATCCTCTCAGACCTTCTACTATGGCATATAAACTGGCAGGCTCCTGTCAGACCTCTGTGGCAAGCAGCTGCTTGAGGGGGTATTTATTTTTTTTATTTTTTTATCCCTTCCACTTCATGACGTGTTGGTTAGTTTTTCTAAAAATATTCCTCTCCAAAATTAAAAAAAAATCTCCTGTCCTCCCTTGGATTCCCTTTTATCTGCACTTGTCCTCTTCCTCGCAGTTGCGGGTTCCTTTCATTGCGTGGTGCCTGCGTTAGGTTGTGTGATAGATGCGCTACATTGCTTCAAATTGTTTTTATTTTGCTTCATTTTTGACAGTTTGCCTTCGGTCAAGACATTGTCCAATTTGTTACCTTCCAAAGGGAATAGGGGGCGGGGGTGGCTCAGTCGGTAGCGCGCCAGGCTCGTAATCTGTAGTTCCCAGGTTCGAGTCCCAACTGGGTCAGCGTTGAGATTTATCTCCGCAAAATTCCCCGCCCTGCCCACGGTCAGTAGGGGACTTGGAAAGGCCGCCGTCCGTCGGATGGGACATTAAGCCGTGGTCCCGTGTGCGGGAGAGCCATACCCTGTGCACGTTAAAGAACACCCTGGATGGCCTTGACGGGAGGCTACCATCTGTCTCCCAACAGCTGTTCCAGTGAGTTCCCTCCCCCAACCTTCTCTGAGCCTTCGGGGTCCTTGTGACCTGGCCATTTAGCCATGGTGTGCAAAAAAGTGCCGCTCAGAGGTAAAACAACCTAACCCAATCCAAAGGGAATAGAGTGCTTAATTGGCCTAAAATTCCCATTAAACTGCTATTTCATTTAGTCACTGTCCTGGTAAGATCAACAGGTGCACGCATTGAGAAATTGCCATTGTCAAATTAGTGCTCCTCCCAAAGATCGGATGGCTGTCTGCCACGGGACGCAATTGATGAGCTTGTTAAATATCGAGGTGCGGGGCGCAGTCGTCATTTCTGCAGCAGTATGAAAAATTGGAATGGAGACTTACCTACTGAGCGTTTGGCGGGAAAGGTTATTATTGAAACTTGAAGGTATCGCTTGCGCCAAATTTTGGTAGAATGCAGCTAGTCATCACATGCTATTTACTAGCCTTATTCCGGATACACAAACGAACGGGACACGTGTCACGATATCAATGGTAGAGATTATCTGTTTCCCTGTGGTTCTGTTGGTGTTTGAGCGTTCTGTCCAAAATTCACTGCTCTGTTGGGGTAACAGATCAGGTTCTTAGCTGCAGTAGGTCGGGAGTGATCCGTCGAAAAGTGTCCAATATTTCCGGGACGCTGCCGTCGCCTACCATGCGAATAGAGTAGTACGTGGCGAAAGCTGGAAATGAAAAGAGTTATCAATGGTCCTACGTTTCGTACCAAATGTTTGGAGTAGTATATCATTTCCCACCGCATCCTAGGTCTCCCGCTCTTTCTGAGGCCTTTAGCCACACTGTTCATAACCTTATCCGCTAATCTAAAATCATCCATACGGGCAACATGGCCAAACCAACGGAGTTGCTTTCTGCCCAATACGATGCTTAAAGGAGGTTGCTGACTGCTTTGCCTAACCTCATCATTACTTACAATTTTGAACCACCTAATGCCCAAGATACTGCGTAAACATCTAGAATCAAAAGCATCTAGTTTCCCGTTATCTTGTTTGCAAATTGTTCAGGTTTCACTACCATAACTAACCCTAGAAAGAACCAATCTATTATAGTCTAATTTTAATTTTCAGGTGTATACTCCTATTTCTCCACACTCTCTATAGATTCTTAAAAGTCTCGGCAACAATCCCTATTCGTCTGTTAATCTCATGCCGCATATCACCAATATCAGTAAGATATAATCCAGTATCAGTCCAATAACAGTATCAGTTACATATACACATATCGCCCAAGCAGTTACACTCAAGTTACACTTGAGCAGATGTCACAGCTTCTTCTTCTTGCTTTTTGCTTTTATAAAAATTGAAACCTCTTGGAATATTGAGCCAGTTTTCACGTAATAACGTTTCTTTAGCAATTTTGCCAACAATTTCATTTTCTGCAACGCCGACGTGGCTGGGAATCCACTGCACATTTAACTCAATGTCCCCTTTCCATCGTTTTATTCGCGAACTTCAAAATGTGGCAAAAAAGCTCATTGTTGCTAGATTTTCTCGGATATCCTTGGCAAAATTTAATAAATGATCGACAATCAGACAGAATAACAACTTTGTGACAGGACAGAGTAGTAGCCCACTTGAGGGCCATTTCTATGGCTACCAATTCAGTTGCGAAAATTTCAGTTTGGTCCCGTAGTCTAACTGCTAAATGAATATTCTGATCTGGGATCCAAACTGCAGCAGTCGCTCTTCCCTCGTGCTTCTTTACAGAGCCATCCGCAAAGATTTTTTAAAAGAAGCATACTTTGCTTCAATTAAAGTTTCAGCTAACGTCTTGAGTACATATACATCTTGAATTTTCTTAGTCGAAATATCATGTATATTTGGAAAACAAGGAATTTTTTTCAAAGATGAAGGGGGGGGGGGGGGGGGGAATCATCCCATTGGTCCACTGGTCGCTGGAGGCCCCGGACGTCTTCGAACAGAGGAAACTCTCTGATTACTTCATAAATAGGACATGTTTTCCTCAGTGAATTACTGAAAATCTTCTCAACCAGTGAGTTACCTTTGAGAACCTTTGTTTATAGATCATTCTTAGAAACTGTTGGAAGAGGACATTGGGTCTCCTTAGAGAAAGAGGTTCCAGATTGGCTTCAACAAGAAACGAGACAGTAGGACAAAGAGGTAGTTGGGTCAGACTGATCCTTACGGCTCTATTTTGGATTTTTTCCAATTTTTAACTAAGGTGGAGCTAGCGTTTTCCAAAAGAAATCCTCCATATTCTAGTCTGGATCTTATTAAGACAATAAATGTTAAACATTTGTTGAATGCTGTTTCCTCGGACCCAGACATCGCAGGATATTTGCAAAGGGTCTTGTAGTTTCTTCCATGAATTCGATGTATTTTGACCATTTCTGTTCTGAATCTAGTACAACTTCGAGAAATTTGTGGAATTTAACAATCTTTAGTACTGTGTTGTTCATCCTCAACTGTAAGGAAGGAAATTTACGGAGGGAGCAAAAGGGGAGCACAACAATTTTTTCTGGTGATACCTGCAGTCTTCATTTATTGAAGTAAATTCCAACTTCAAAAGCGTTTTCTGAAGCTGTTCCACCAATGATTGCAAATTTCTTCCAGATATCCATATTGCGATATCATCCGCAAAAACAGAGAACTTGACAGTAGTAGGAAAGGCATTTAGAAGATCGTGTAAAAATAAATTAAACAATAAGGGACTCAAAGATCCGCCTTGAGACGAGCCTCTATGAAGTTTGATTGTCCTTGAGAGGATGTCATTTAGTTTAACTCTCATATTTCTGTTGATTAACAAATTTTGTAAATGTTTCAATACTTTACCTTTAATGTTAAGCTTTAGACACTTATAAATCAATCCCTCTATCCATACATTATCATATGCCTTTTTTAGATCCAAGAAGACTGCAATTGTATAAGTATTTTTTATTCCAATGTTGACTTGAACATCTGTGACAAGGTCCAGTATACTATCCTGAGCACTTCTCCCAAAGCGAAAACCTGAAAAACGAGGAGATAGAATATTCTGGGATTCAATAAACCAACTCAATCTTTTATTGACCATTCTTTCCACAACTTTTCCCATGCATGAGCTTAGTAAAATTGGTCTAAATGATTTTAATTCTGATAAATGTTTCCCAGGTTTTGGAATCGGGACCACATATGAAGCACTCCAGCTCTCTTGGTAATTTTCCATGGTCTACATGCTGTTAATAAAATTTAGTAATTTATTTAACGCGGAGTCAGGTAGAATTTTGAAAACTTTATAAGAAAGTTTGTCAGGTCCTGGGGCTGTGGAGTTCTACAGAATTTGAGAGCTATCTTAAGTTCAGAGATGCTAAAATTTAAAACATCGCTTCACTTTTGGGTTTGTATAAAGCATGGGAGAGTCGAAGTGTCTTCCGAAGAAGAGAAGAATTCTGCGAATTTATTAGCTGTCTTGTGTGGAGAGGTATCATCTGGATTCAGGTATCAAACGACCAGGAGCTTTAGGAATACGTCTAGAACGTATCCAATGGGTATCTTATATCTTAAATGTGAGAAATGACTTCAAAATGAAATCAAGATAGGGCAGGAGTTTGTCTGGCATTAGAAAATGATTACAATATTGATAGAACCTAGGGCTTGTTAATTGAAAACAAAAAGGAAATGGTTAGCTAAAAAATTAGTTTTTTCATGAGTGGGATTCGAACTTACGTCTCTCAGTAACATGCCAGGGGTGCTAACATGGCATGTTACTGAGAGACGTGGATTCGAATCCCACTCAGGACAAAACTAAATATTTTTAGGTAACCATTACATGGTTCCTTGTTTACAGGACATCTCCTGTGATACTTTTCTACTGAATTAGTAACTGTTACTCTTTTAAGGAGAAATTTGTTTATTTGTTTGTTCATTACATACTGATAATATTAAAAAGTATCCAATGGGTATCTTGGCAGCTGCATGCGACACAAGTCTGAGAGGTGCCTGTCATATTAATGAGCCAGAGAGAAGATTTTTAGAGGAGGCGAGACTTCAGCTGAAATGCAGTTCAAATAAAGAAATATCCATGTCTTAGCCAAAGCTCGAACCCAGGTTCCTTTGACCTGCAGCCCAGCATGCTAACCCCTCGAACTGTTCCAGCGTTGAGATTTATTTCCGATAAACCTCACCCCTGTTCCCGGTGAAAAGGGGACTCTATAGGCTTGGAAATACCGCCATCCGCCAGGTAGGTGTGAAGTCGTGACCCGTCTTCTCCTAGTGCAGGCCGTCAGTATCTTTCAAAAGAAATTTTTGCTTTCGGAAGGGAACGGAAGGGGAGGGCGGACAGCTCGTTGTAACCTACTGATCTGGTCATTTATGGCCAATTCTTTCTTTTTTTTACTGCCCTGATGATGAGTGTCAACTTCACAGGAACGTAGAATTACCGGGTTTTCTTTTTTTTTAATAATAAAATGGATTATCGAAAAAATGACTTGCTAAGTGATAAAACGTAGAGAAGGTTTGTTTATAAACAGAGAGAATACTAAAGTGATGAAAGTTGGTCAGGCAGGCTGTGATTCAGTTAATCTGAATGGTTGCAGTCTTGAGCAGATGTCACAGTTACATACACTTAAGCAGTTACACTTGAGTACACAACTACCTATGGTGATGTCAAAACTTCGTCCACCGGCCTTCTGTTATCGGAGGTGTTGGCTCAGTTTCAGCAGACATACTACTCCACGAGAAAATAGCCTATCCGCGAAAACTACTGCAGTTCAGCGCAATATTGCGCCTGCAATGTACGCAGCGTTATCGAAAAGGACCATTCGACAATGTTTCAATGAAGCTGAATATAGGCATGGCATCCCCCTGAAAATCCCCTGAAAGTGCAGGTTGGCTCTGAGTGCAAATCGTCGATATACACGTCGTCTGTGATGCATCGACCATAAAGCAGCACATTGTCTTTTCGGATGAGTCACACTTCAATTCTGCGTCTTTTCATGTTGGATAGAACGAACTATTACGATTTGCACTTTCCGAATATTCCACGAGCTCTAGTTACTCCCTTTAAAGGTGGAAACGCTGAAATTTCCAAAATTCAAAATGCTTATTACAAACCATGCATTTTAGAGTGAAATTATAAATTTTCGCGGTTGAATGTGAGGATTATGAAGTTTTAGTTGGCAACAATGATTTGACCCTTAACCCCATGGGGGGGGGGGGTGAAAAATGAATTTTTCTTTGTTTTATGAGATAATTGTTTGTTTTTAGAGATAAATTAAAAATTCCTTTTGGATTGGATAGGTTTTGCTGAACTATTATGATTTGCTTTTCCAAATATTCCAAGAGCTATAACTGTCGTTTTAAAGGTCAAAACGTTGAAATTTCAAAAATTTAAAACGTATATTGTAAACAATGTATTTATGCTAAAAATTGTAGATTTACGTGGTAGAGTATGAAGGTTGGCAGTAATGAGTTGACCCCTTTAGCCAAGGGTGTGTGAGAAACAAAATTCTTTGGTTTAGGAGATAATTGGAGAGTTTTATTTTTTTTGTTGGATTGGTTCTAATGAAATACCCTGCACGACGCAGAAAATGCAACATCTTAAAGGAATGCATGAAATGAAAGGAAACGTACCAGACTTGCAGACAGGTAGGTGGGAAAGAATGTCCAGTAGTGTATTATAATTCGCATTTTTTAAATACTTCGGCAGTTTTAATATATATCATAAGATATTAGAAAACTTAACAAATGTTAGAAAAATAGAACGTATTCAATCCTCAATAGCTAAAAATATTATGCCAATTAAAGACTGCACACAGCTAATTTACAGCCCAAGATAAATGTATTTACTTGGATATTTTACTTTACTGGAGCCTATATAAATATAACGTAATTGTACGTAATTTGTTTGACAATACACAAAATTAAAGTCCAATATGATAAAAACATAAGATTTAAAGAAAAAAATGATTTTTAACTACCGAATTTTATTATAACTACGGGAAATGCACAAGCGGTTAAAAAATTCCATACATTATCAATCTTTTACCAAGGGAACTGCTGGCCGTAAATTCTTTTAGAGAATAAAAACACGAATTAAACAGATTTTTCATTAAAAACTTAGATAATTAATATTAACACCTACTAACAATACATGTAGTCCAGAATGTAAACATAAATATTTCAATATAATTTTGAAATATTCGAAATGAAAAAAAGGTAAATAACTGAAATAGTGTAACAAATGCAGCAAGAAGTAACTGGTGTAAAATACTATTTTGTCAGTGTGTTAATTTCTCCTGCAGATAAGCTGTTAACTTTGCGGAACATTTATAAATGAAAATGATTTATTTCAAACTATTTGAATGAATAAATGATTAAAAAAAGATAACTAAATATATGGAAGTAGACAAACTTTTAACAAATATTGCAAGTGATCTGTTTATGGCAAAAATTTCGGTGGTAGGGTGTCATGTGGTATTCCAGAGAACAGATGTCTGCCTCCATTTCTCAGAGGGTTATAAGAAGAAATTGAGATAAATGTAGAGGATAAAATTGTCATTATTATGGTGGGATCTGAATCCACAACCTCTTCATAACATATCAGGTGCTCCGACCACTGAACCAGCGGCTGCTAGGTATTCATTCTATATTAGTGGCTTTAAGCATTTTACCATAGAACGTACCATTCGAAATGTAGTTGACTGTAATTGAAGAGTGTGGTCCAGGAGTCACTTTCCAGTCTTGTGCACACAGCAATCCCAAATGAAGCGGTATGAAATATATATTTTTTAAGCCGAACATAAGCATTATTGTTGAAATAATAGGATCTCACAGAAATACATTTGTTGGGAGTATGTTAGTTAACTATAGAGAAAAATGTTACCTATCATACTACCAAAGGATATATTTCTGCGAGATCCTGTTATTTCAACTATAATGCTTATTCTCGATACTTGGGGTATTGGCTTAAAAAAAGTATACGCAGAGTATTAAAATTAAACCTCTTTCAAATTAGACTTATCACGTGAATTTCCCATCCTGTGGTCAGTAATTGGCCAATGGTTGTGCTACATTTACTTAATAAAAGTTAAGTATCATGGGTCTTTGCTGTTTGCTTACATTTGTATCGTAGGTATGGTAAATAACGCAGAGTTTTTATTTTTTTTAGCCAGGCAGCATACATGCCTTATTACCGTCAGCTCAATTTCGTCCACTCAATGCTAACGAGTAGCAATACTCTGAATTTATGCCGCGTTTAACCTTAGTATTTAATACTTAAAGCAGATCTACGAAAGTATATTTTAACGCTTTCTTGAAATTCTTCTATATAAGTTCCTAGGCATATTAGTCCAAAAATTAGATATAAATTGAAACCTCCTTAAAGCGGATACCACTGGGGAGGAATAAAATGTCCGCTATACAGAGGTGTCAGATTTTAATAGGTGTAGCCAGTTTGTCCAACTGCAAAAACAACTCTTCTTTCCTCGCTTGCTTCTACTTTTTATTTTGAAGTTAAAAGCCTTGGAGAGATACCGAATTTTTTACCGTGTTTTCATTTATAAAATTTCCGTAAATTATCCGGCAATTTGCTACAAACGTCACGTCGATGACAGCAACTGCACAGGTACAGCTATATAAAACTGAAATAAACATAAAAATTAGAGTTTCAGAAGCGATATCTGAATTTTTATCATTAGCATTATTACCATAATCCACGTATCCATAATAGCATTTACCATTGAACAGTATTTTTTTCTTAATTTACTTCTCCTCAAAATAATAAAGTGAATATTATATGCTTCTGCTTACTATCAGTAAAATTTTCCATGCAGAAAACTTCAATAAATCCAGGAAGGCCATCTACAGATCTGCACCAATTTAAAATTGTGGAGCTATTGGGGAAGACTTTTTTTCTCTTACAAATTCATAAGCCTTTTTAAAAATAAAAAAATAGAACCTCAATTTTTAATAAGCCTTTGGAGAATGAAAATATCTTGGTAAACCTATTTACCTCTTGGCAATAAAATATGCCATTGCTTATTTCAGCATTTTGCTATGAATTTCTGAACAGGTTTAAAGCTATATCTAGAAACACAGGCTTTGGTGTCACAATGTCATCTTGATGAGCTTTTGAGCCTTAAATAAATCTAATAAATCTTTTAAAGAAGAAGAGTCTGATTGCTTGGCTCTTAGCTAGCAATAATATCACCATGGCATTTTCTTTAAGCTTTCGATTTCATTTTGCACTGACATCAACTTTCTCTTAAATTTTCTAGGACTCTTCCCTCTTACATAGTATGAGTGATCTTTTTATAGGCAATATCTATTCTCATTGCAATTTCTATCACATCTTCTACAAGTGTCTCTCAATACAGGAGGTTTCCAATTTGACAGTGTGTCATTTGTTACAACTGTGAATAAAGGTGGCACAGAATCATTAACTAATCCTACTGTGCCATTTTCTTCAGCTTTATTTTTAAAACAGTAAAATGCTGGAACAGATAGTACTAGCTACTATTTAAAGAGAAACAGTGGGGCATCTACCAAAATTGATAAGCTTTAGCATTTCAACTCAAATAATTTTTTATCAAATATTAAAAGCAAATTTTTAGGTTTCATTTATCACATGCAAAATTATAAAATCCCTATTTCAGTCGTTTCGTTTGAGAAAAAAAAATAATTTGTTCTATTTTGGCAAAATAAAATTGCAAAGCAGAAATCATAAAATTAATGTCTAAGTTTAATATTTCTTTTAGAAACAAAATTCACGAAAATATTCCATAAATTCCATGCTGTTTCAATCTGTAAATCATCTTCTTTTCATATGTAACTATTATTATTTTCATTCATGAAAAAAATCCTGAACTACATTTGTTATTTGGTATTTTAAAATGCTTTATTTATTTTTAGGCCTTTCTGCTTTAACAATTTCAATTTATAATCGTTTCACAATATTTGTAAATTACTAACCTATGAAATGTGGAACTGATGCTTTTATAGTACTTTTCAGCAGTTAGTACATAATTCATGTAAGTCTAAGACCATGGTGAAAGATTTCTTTACGTTATCCAAACACGCCTCTCTAATCTCTGAGGAATAGGCTTAAGCTTTTGTACATGTTCATGGCTGTCGTTGCCAGTACTACCTCTAGTAATATTACTTCGATGGTTATCACTAGAGGTCCTGTATAGTTAGAGTCTAACATCCTTCTTTAAAAACTGGACCATTTTGTAAAAGGGACCTTGGCCCCTTTATCATCTGGTCCACCTGTATAGTTAGAGGCTGGCCTTCTTCTTCTTCTTCTTCTTCTTCTTCTTCTTCTTCTTCTTCTTCTTCTTCTTCTTCTTCTTCTTCTTCTTCTTCTTTCACATCCATCTAGATTCTGGACCTCTTTGTAAAGAGAGCCTCGGCCCTCTTATCATCAGGTCCACGGGCAAAGTGAGCAGTGGGTGAGTATTAGAGGCTGGCCATTTCTGTGATTCACTGCCATTGGTTGATTGATTCACGTGGTTTATGGGCGCCATGTTTTGTCCTACCGTGAGACGAAAGCCTATGAGTTAGTGTATGTACCAAGTTAAAACTTATCATTTGTTATAATTTTATACATTTCTACCACTTTTTTGTCTATAAAAGCTGTCATATCTTATGAATGCCTCACTGCGCTGTATTTGGGTGTAAAAATTTCACTCAAAGAAATAAATTAATGAGCATTTTTTTCTGACTCCATCAGAAGACGGCAATCAGCTGCAAAAATGAAACAAGCTAACTGAAAACCAACAAATGATTTCTTTTAAGGTTCGTTTGAAAACCGAGCTAATGTTTTCACTTTGTCGTCTGCCTATGCCAATATTTGTTCGTGTCTGTCCGTCTCTCTGTTAACTGTTGGTTCTCTATCTGTCTTTCCACCTGTCTGTCCGTCTATTGACAATCATGTTTTTTTTTTTTACTTTTAGAGCTATATGAAAAATTCTTCTTGGGTTGGATAGGTGTCAAACAAATATTGCGACTATTAATTTTGAAAATTTCAATAGCCTTAACAGCGCCCTCCAGCGGTGGAAAAATTGAAAAATGCTAAAATTTGAAACGAATATTGCAAGCAAACTATTTACAGTAGAAATCTGAAATTTTCGAAGGAGCATGTTATGGGCAGAAGGATTACAACGGCAACAAGGCTTTGTCGTCTTAGCCAAAAGGGGGTGCGAAAATGAAACTTTTTTAAAGAGAAAAACGAAACTATATATATTTGTTTTACAGGCACTAACAAAATATTAAGGATTTTAACAATATTTGATCATCTCAGCATTGCCTGTAGACGTTTTCTGCTGAGGTCCTGCCATCCTCTCAGATCTCCTACTATGGCATATAAACTGACAGGCTCCTGTCAGACCTCTGTGGCAAGCAGCTGCTTGAGGGGGTATTTTTTTTTTTAATTTTTTAAATCGATAAATGAATTTTGTGAAAAAATCCGGCGTTAATTCAACAGGTTTGAATACTCGAGCATGTTTCTGGAGAGATGTGGGTTCGAATACCATATGTCCGCGAAATTGTTTTCCACAAAAATGTTAATATTTACATTTTTCGAATCCCCACCAGTGGAATTTCCAGCGCTAAAGAGTACTAATGGTGGTAAATAAAAACTCGAAAGGCGACCTCTAGCGGTGGAAAAAAGCTGGAAAATACCAAATCTTTAAATAAATATTGCAAACAATCTGTTTTTGCTAGAAACTTAAATTTTCGGTCACACAGTGTAATGGTAAAGCGGTTTACCCTAATAGTAATGATTTGTTCTGTTGGTAAAATGCAACTTTTCTGCTTTACGATATAAATGAAAAACTTTTTTTTGTTTTACGGGTACTAATAAAATATCAATAGTTTATTTCCTCAATTTAACAGTATTTCAAATTTCCACTGTCAGAGGATACTGAAAATGTAAGATAACTAGAAGAACGCATATCGCCTGTGGTGCATATGGAAATCTCATTTTCAAAGAGAATGAAGTTCTTCCTTTGCCTACTTGTTCACTCCTTAAAAGCTTTAATTATGGATGTTCGTGTTGTTTTTCTGCTGAGGTTCCATCATCCTCATGGACCATTCGGATTCTTGAGAGGTTATTTATTTTTTAATGTATGATGGGAGAAATGCACACAGCAGTATTTTATTAGTAATTCTAAAACATAAAAAGTATTTGTCTTTTAGTTCTTAAATTTCAAAAGTTGCTTTTCTCTCGCTCCTCTGAAAATAGTGGGCAGATCATTGCTGTCAGTGGAATTTCTACCATAACAGAATTCTACGCGCCAAAATTTCTATCATAAACAGATCACTTGAAACATTCGTTAAAAGTATTGCCGTTTCGATATTTAGTGATCTCTAATGATATTAATTAAAACTACCTTTGAAAATGCGAATTCCATTCCATTAGTAACCAACTAAAAAGATATTTCCAATTATCTCTTAAAACAAAACCATTCCGTTTCTCACCTACCTTGGGCTTAGGGTCAACTCATTGTTGTCAATGGAATTTTCAAGACTGTCACATTACACAACCAAAATTTCAAATTTCTATCATAAATACATAGTTTTTGTAATATTCGTTTTAAATTTTGGGATTTTTTGATATTTTTACACCGTTAGAGGGCGCAATTATAACTTTTGAGAAATTTGCAAAATGCAAATTGCAATATTTCATCAATACCTATCAAACCCAAAAAGAATTTTTCATTTATCTCTGAAAACATACAATTTTCTGTTAAAACAAAAAAAAGTTGTATTCACCTCCCCCCTGGGTATAATGGGTCAAGTGATTGTTGCCAATAGTAACTTCGTAACCTTCACATTTCAACACCAAAATTTCAAACTTTTAACATAACTACATCATCTGGAATATTCGTTTGATATTTTAGAATTTTCAAATATTTCCACCTTTAGAGGGCGCAATTATAACTTTTGGGAAATTCGAAAAATGAAATCGTAATATATCATTAATACCTATCTAACACAAAAAGAATTTTTTATTTATCTGTATAACAAAAAAGTTCGGTGTCTGCAGACGGACAGACAACGAAGCGAAATTATATCTTAATATATAAAAAAAAAGCCCTAAAATTTAATTTTCCTTTTTGAACCGTTTTCTAAAGTGCTTCCAATCATGAACACTGAAATCGATATCAAATATTACCCTACCCTTTTCCGGAATCCATAAGTATTGGGTAATACCATTCAGCTGTATACGCTAAACAATCCCAAAGATGACAAAACATGGCGTCCAATCTTGAAGATGGCCAACCTCTACCTATATAGGGCCTCTAGTTATCACCAAAGCCTCTGTGCTAACGACAGAATGTGTTTAAAAAATGGTACGGACGTAGTATGTGGATTCGTTAATAAGCCTGCAAAAACGATTGAATTGATTACTTCATAGGTAATTCTTATTCATAGTAATATTAAAGTTTTTCTTTTTAAATTGATAACTTTTTTGTTATTTCAACTATTTATGACAATAGCGTAGTTAGGACTTGGGAAGGGGTTAGGAAGTTACGAAATTTTCCCATTGCTTTAAATGTAAACTGCTGAAATAAAGGTTTATTACAAATTCATAGAAATAAAAAATTATTCAAAAAACGGGAGAGAACGTAATACTCACATTATTCATTTCCTATGCTTTTGAATTACCCTACCGAAACGCTACAGAATTTCCGTGTTATGTGAATGAGAATCTAACTTCGAAGTTCTATAATTTCTAAAATATGCAATATAATGGAAAAATGTGACTGCAGATGAAATAAAGATCATAATCAAATCTATTTAAATATCCATTTTCAACAATTCATTTAGTATTTAAAAAGCTGTTGAAGCTGGAAATAGTTAACAATAATCTTCCACGTTATGTCAATGAGAACTATAATTTGGAAGCTCTTTAACTTCTACAATATGCATTTAGTAGAAAAATGTAATTGAAGATAAAAAAAAAGTTCGTAATCAAATTTATTTAAATATCCATTTTCAACATTAGAAACTTTTGATTTAGAAATGACACAATTTGAAATATTATTCAGAGGGGAGGGCTGATTTAACACATTCTATATCAGGCACCATACGTATTTTTCATTTGATGTATTTGTTACAAACTTTAACTTAGTTTACACAGCTTGTATAGAGATAAAATGTCATTTCATATATTCGAAGAATTAGTATTTTGAACTTTTTCCGCTGAATCAGGACCGGATCTAGAAAAGAATCCAGGTGGGGTGGGTCCAAAAAAAAAAAAAAAAAATCGACCTGAAAAATATAAGGAGGGGGAGAGGAGCAAGAGGTGATTTCCAATGAATCCCCTCCGTTTTACAGGTCTTTAAAAAATGAAGCATAAATAAGTTTATTCTTCAGTAGGATGAAACATAAATAAGTTTAATAATTTTTTGTCCCTATTACCCTTACTAGCATTCTGAAAGGGCGTGGGGATCCCTACATCCGACCCTGTACTGAATATAGTTCTAAAATCAATCCCTATTTAATGAAAAAGATGCCGCCTAACTTTCATTTGATATGTTATTTATGACTAACCTTAAGTTTGTTCAAAAACTAAGCAAATGCAAAACCGAGGCTGAAAAAAGTATTTTTTTGATGACTATAAAAAAACTATTGACCTTCCAAAAAAAAAAATCTATTTTATTTAAGAATCTGTGAATATAATGAGGTCTGTGGTAGGAATGTTTGTGATGAGTTGTTCCGCTGCAAATTTTAGTTCTTGTGGGAGGTGTTTATATTTTTGGGTGATGTGTGGTAGTGTGAGATTTATGGAGGGTTTTTTAATAGTCCAATAGGGGATTGTGTATCTAGGGTTGAAAGGTTTGATTTTTCTCCATGTTGAATATAGTGGGTGCTGCTTTATGATATGTGCAGTGGGGGATGTGTTGGTAGGAGACTCAATTCTATTTATAGTGGGGTGGTTGGGGTTTAGATGTTTTAATTTGACATAGTGTTTGCAAGTGAGTTTGTGTCTGATGTTGTCGAGGGGAGGCATGTTGGCTTCTGCCCATGTGGCCAAGTTTGGGCAGCCAGTTTTAAGACCCAGTGCAAGTCTGATGGCTCTGGTTTGTATGGTTTCAAGTTTGTTAAAAAATGTGGGTGAGGTAGTGTTTAGAGCTAGCAGGCCATACTCCAGTCTGCTGTTGATAAATGTTTTAATAAGGGTGATCATAGATCTGTCACTTGCACCCCAGCTAGCTCTTGTGATTGATTTGAGAATGTTGAGAGCTCCATTACATGTGGATTGTGTATTTGTGATGTGTTGTTTCCAGTTAAGCTGTCAGTCTATAGTTAGCCCTAAATATTTGTAGTGTTTAACTAGGGAGATGGCGTGGTTGTTTATAATTATGCTGAGTGAGTTGGCGGGGGGTTGTTTATGTGTTATGGGTAAGACCGCAGATTTAGGTGCAGAGATGGCTAGTCCCCATTTGTTTGTAAAGTCAAGGACCTGGTTGACTGCTGTTTGTAGGGCTGTTTGTATAATGAGGGTATCATTTCCTTTGGTCCAAAGCACTATGTCATCAGCAAAGATGGAGCAATTAATGTCCTTTTTAAACACTGTTGGTAGATCATGTAGAAGAATGTTGAAAAGTGTAGGTGATACCACACTGCCCTGTGGCAATCCCCTAGTTAAATTGTGGGGGTCAGAGAGAGTAGTCCCCAGTTTGACTTTAACCTTTCTCTGTGTGAGGAAATTTTTGATAAAATGCAAGATGTTTCCTGTGATTCCTAGTTGGTGTAATTTGAAGAGTATACTGGTGTGTGAGGCAGTATCAAAAGCAGAGGTTAGGTCCAGAAAGACACAGCAAAAGATTTCTTTGTTTTGAAGAGCAATTTCTGCTGAAGTGACAAGGTCAAAGAAATTGTCTGTGGTGGACATGTGCTCTCTGAAGCCAGTTTGGCATAAGGGGAGTGTTTTTTTGGTTGCTAAATAGTATTTGAGTCTGGATAGCACCATTCTTTCTAGAACTTTGAGGACACATGATGTGAGTGCTATGGGTCTGTATGAGCTGATTTGAGATGCTGGCTTGTGTGGTTTGAGAATGGGAATTATGTGAATTTCTTCCCATTGTGTGGGGAATGTGTGTTTTTCCCAGCAGTCATTGAATATGTGAAGTAGAGTATGTAAAGCCTGTGTGCCTAGATTTTTAAGTGTACTATATGTGATAGAATCAGGCCCAGGTGTGTCTTTTTTATTTGCCTGATGAATGGCAATGTTTAACTCATGTTGTGTGAATGGTAAGTTGATGGCGGGTAGTTTGCAAGGTGTATCATGTGTTAATATCTGGTTCATGTGGTGGCAATGTTGTTGGTATATGTGGGAATTTGCCAGATGGTTGGTAGTGATGAAGTGTGATGCTATGTGGTTAGCCCCTTGCTTTGTTGAGAGGTTATTGGTCCACAGTATGGTGTGCCAAGGGGCTAAGGGCTGAGCCTGGGTCCTAAATGTTCTTATTGTTGACCAAATGAGGGTGGAGTCAGTTCTTGGGTTGATGTTGTTACAAAAGTTTCTCCATTCTTTTCTTTTGGTGTTTAGTCTAATTCTTCTAAGGATGGCATTTTCTTTGTTAAAAGTAGTGATGGCAAGTACAGTGGGGTGTCTTCTGGCTGTGTCCTCTGTTTTTCTCCTTATTTGTAGTTGTTTGGTTATTTCAGGGTGGTTTTTGGTGAAACCAGTCATGTGTTTGGTGGTAAATTCATTGTTTTGGATGCTGTGATTAACACATGTGTAGAATGAGGTTAAATTGTCTGGTGTTTGTGCGGTGATACTGGTTTCACAGTTTGCAGAGAAGTTGTGCCAGTTAATGTGTGTTTTTGTTGAGTATGCTGTGGGTTTAACTCCTTGAAGGGTGAGGAAAATTGGATAATGGTCACTAGCCCATGTGGAATGGTGTACTTGCCAATTTATGATGGGGGAAATGTCTGATGATGAAAGGGTGAGGTCAAGAACTGACTCATATGGGGGCTTGGTGAAGGTGGGTGAACCATCATTGTGTATGGCCAATTTGTAGTGTAGAATGAAAGTTTCAATTGTGCTTCCTCTATTGTTTGTGTAGTTGCTTCCCCATAAGGTATTGTGTGCATTGAAGTCTCCTACAATGATGTTGGGGCCAGGAGATAGAGAGAATATGTGATCAAAGTCTTTTATTAATGTTTTGATGTTGATGTGTGCATTAGGGTAGAAGTATACATTGTAGAGGTTTAAAATTATGTTATGCAATTTAATGTTCACTCCTACAATGTCCATGTAGGGCTGGCCATCTCGGTGATTGACTGTCATTGGTTGATTGAATCACATGGTTTATGGGCGCCAAGTTTTGTCGTACCGTGAGAGAAAGCCTATGAGTTAGTGTGTGTACCTAGTTAAAACTTCTCAGTTGTTATAATTTTATACATTTCTACCACTTTTTTAGCCTATAAAAGCTTCCATACTTTAACAATGCCTCACTGAGCTGCAGTTAGGTATAAAAATTCCAATCGTAGAAATAAAATAATGAATATTTTTTCCAAGAAACTCCGCCAGAAGACGGCAATTGGCTGCAAAAGTGAAAGGAGCTAACTGAAAACCAACAAATAATTTCTTGTAAGGTTCATTTGAAAAAGGAGCTAATGTTTTAACTTTGTTGTCTGCTTATGCCAATATTTGTTTGTCTGTCTGTCCGTCTCTCTGTTAACTGTTGTCTGTCAGTCTGTCTTTCCACCTGTCTGTCTGTCTATAGACAATCAACTTTTTTTACTTTTAGAGATAAAAGAAAAATTCTTTTTGGGTTGGATAAATTTCGAGGTAATATTGCGATTTTCAATTTTGAAATCGTTCCATAGCCTTAATAGCGTCTTCTAGCGGTGGAAAATGATGGAAAATACTAAAATTTCAAAAGAATATTGTAAACAAACTACTCTAGAAATCCGAAATATTGGTAGTACAGTGCTATGGTCAGAAGGTTTACAACGACAACAAAGCTTTACCGTCTTAGCCAAAACGAGGTGCGAAAATGAAACTTTTTTTTATTTTAAGAGTAAACGAAACAGTCTTTTTTTGGGGTGGAAGGGGATTTAGAGGTACTAACAAAATATTGATATTTAGATTTTTCGAATCTACACGAATTTGATTAATTTTTATAAAAATTTGAATTTCAACTGTTAGAAAATACTAAAGGTGGTAAATAGAAACTCGAATAAAACCTCTAGCAGTTAAAAAAAGCTGGAAATACCAGATCTTTAAATGAATATTGCAAACCATCTATTAATGATAGAAATTTAAATTTTTGGTCGTAGAATGTAATGATCAAGTGGTTTACACTAACAGTAATAATTTGTTCGGTTATACCAAAATTGTTTGGCAAAATGCAGCTTTTCTGCCTTAAGAGATAAGTAAAAATCTTTTTTGTATTTAAAGGTACTAACAAAATATTAACAGTTAATTTTTCCAATTATGCAGTAGTTCGAATTTCCACTACCAGAGGGTACTGAATGTGTAAAATAACTAGAAGAACGCATATCGCCTCTGGTGCACATGGAATCTCGTTTTCAAAGAGAATGAAGTTCTGCCTTTGCCTACTTTTTCAGTCCTTAAAAGTGTTAATTATAGATGTTCGTGCAATTTTTCTGCTGAGATCCTGCCATCCTCATGGACCTTGTGCTATAGTGTGTAAACTGAAATGCTCCTGTCAGACCTCTGTGGCAAGCAGCTGCTTGAGGGTTTATTTAATTGTTTTAGTGTATGATGGGGGAAAATGCACATAGTAGTATTTTATTAATAATTATACGACATAAAAAGTATTTGTCTTTTAGTTCTCAAATTAGAAAATTTGCTTTTCTCCTATTTCTCTGAAAATAATGGGCAGATCATTGCTATCAGTGGAATTTATGTCAAAACAGAACGCTACCATCGAAATTTCTACCATAAAGAGATCGCTTGGAACATTCGTTAAAAGTTTGCCATTTGGATATTTAGTGATTTCTAATGATATAAATTAAAACTATCTTTGAAAATGCGAATTATATTTCTTGAGTAGCAACTAAAAAAGAGATTTTCATTATCTCCTGAAACAACACAGTTCTGTTTCTTACCTACCTTGGGCGTAGGGGTAAACTCATTGTTGTCAATGGAATCTTAAAGACCGTCATATTCCACTACCAAAATTTCAAATTTCTAGCATAAATGCGTCGTTTGTAATATTGATTTTAAATTCTGGAATTTGATTTTTTCCACAGTTAGAGGGCGCAACTACAGCTTTCCGGAGATTCAGAAATGCAAATTGTAATATTTCATCAATGCCTGTCCAACCCAAAAATTTTTTTAAATTTTCTCTAAAAATACACAATTTTCTCTTAAAAAAGATGCAAAGTCCCCCATGGTTCTAAAGGGTCAAGTGGTTGTAGTCAGTGGTAACTTCGCAGACTTCACATTTGAACACCAAAATTTCAAATTTTTAAACATAACTACATCGTTTGGAATATTCGTTTGATATTTTGGAATTTTCAAAATTTTCCACCGTTAGAGGGCGTAGTTATAACTGTTGGGAAATTCGGAAAATGCAAATTGTAATATTTGATTAATACCTATCCAACTCAAAAGGAATTTTTATTTTTGTGCATAAACAAAATAGTTCGATGTCTACAGACCAATAGACAGACAGAGAACAAAGCGAAATTATCTCTTTTTAAAAAAAAGTCCTAAATTTTTTCTTTTCCCTTTTAGCCGTTTTCTAAAATGCTTCCAATCGTGAGCACTGAAATCTGTATGAAATATTAACCTACCTTTTTCGCAAATCCGTAAATATTTGTGCAATACCATTCAGTTTTGCACGCCAAACAATCCGAAAGACGACCAAACATGGCGTTCAATTTTGAGATGGCCAACCTCTAATTATGTAGGGCTTCTGCCGGCTGCTCCCCCGAAACCACAACCGTATATTTAATTCATGGTGTAAAACGTGTGTAAACGTTATTAGCGGAGTAAGAGATAAAATTTGATATTTAATAACGATGAACGAATTTCTTGATATTGTTATCCGATATATATCGAACCAATAATTAAGTTAAATACATGTAAAACCTTAATTTATTTGAATATTATAGATTTTTGTGGACCCGTAAGTTGTAGCTGTTTAATAGAGATCGAAATGCCATCTTTGAGAAGCAGGCAAAATCAGAAAACCAAAAAGGATATTCAAAAGAAAGAAACAAAATCTGTGAAAAGTGATTCCCAACAAGATATGTAAGCGAATTATAATAGCTTCTCGTAATTTGTCGGTTTTCAAAAAATCTACCCTTTTTTTACTTGAAGTATAATTAATCAATCGTGAAGCGGCGAGAGTGCTAAAGATTAAACAAAATCATGCAGTTTAATTTCTGAAATGTGTGGACTGAACGGCAGTTTTTCCGTTTTGAACCTTGGGCAATTTACTGGGCGTAGCAGCCGTATTTCTTTCATGGAAAGTAACGAACTGTTTCATTTTGACAAATCCAGGCACCTAATGTAGGCTTGTAGCAGCAATAAAAAAAGTGTTTTTCGCCGAATAATTGCGTAAAAACCATCACACTATTAAACTTTCCAAAAAAAAAATCGCAAATAAGACAATCTGAAGACAAATTATTGCATAAATAAAAAAAGACTAAATTCAATAATAATTTGAAACAGCATAGACACTATACAAGGAGCAAAGTGCAAAATAGACTGAATAATGTGTTAATGTGCATTCTAAAACATGAAGACTTGGTTTTGCACATTAAAAAGAAGCATGAAATCTTTTTTTCAACTCTTTTATATAACCATATCAATCATTGTTCTGTAAATGGTAGCTGGGATATACTGGAAGGAGAGCTGTGTACCAATTTCCTGTGATGATGCACAGAACTGGCCAGGCCTAGCACCTAAAATCTCGTACATTATGGTGTAATCTGTACTGTTCAAAAGAGATGTTCTCTTCTGAAATAGAATGTAAGGGGAGGGCTGCCAGATTAGTATGGCTACTTTTAACTATGGCCACTTTTTTTTCTTTTGCCCTATTGTGGATGGTCAACTTCACAGGATCCTGGTGATGATTTAACCCCACTGGACTGGCTTGATTATGATCCTAGACTTATGCTGTTGGCCCTTGGTTGTGAGAAAATCTACTGTTGTGTCAAATGTAATCATTCACAATATCTAGCGGTATTACATTTAAAAAAATGTTCTTGAGGTGGTTGTGTTTTCTGTTTCCCTATGGGCTATCAGTTCTAAATGAACAGTTGTACATGATACCTTATATTCACTGGTGGATAATTCTAATCACAGGCCATCACAGATACCTGAACCTTTATATGGGCATTACCACCCTGCCCTGGAGTAATGTACCTTGGTAGGTCAGTTTGTATCTAGATTCTGGTTCTTGATAAGGTCCATTTGTAAAGTGGTGCCTGAAGTTCCCACTAGCATGGGTCGCTTTAGCCTTGATAGAACAAGTGTTTGCCTCATGCCTGCAATTAAGGGACTGGCTAATGTTGTTGGCCCTACCTCTATCACTAAACCTAGTTTCTTTAAAAATCTTACCATTTTTTCTCCACAGGTATGTGGAATGTGAGGATGTTGTTTAGATATTATTCTCTTGATATCCTCACACAGTAATTCCAGTGTTATAACCTAGATATTCTGGGCTTGCAAGAGACCAGATGATTAGGTAAAGGTCAGATACTTAAAATAATTTTAAATTTCTGCTTTCAGTGAGGGAGGATGGAAAGCATCTACAAGGTTTGCTTCCAGGAAGTCTTGAGAATAACTAACACTTTTCCAAACATAGTAACATATACAAATACAGATGGGTGGCATAGGAACATGTTTGTATTATAATTATATATAATATATATAATATTTCTGGTTATTGGAGTTAATGCAGACATCAGGTAATGTAAAAGGTTATATGTGTACTTTTTTATTTTATCTTTTACTGAATTTTGACTTATAGTAATATATTACAAGAATTCATTATAAAAGTATATTAAGCATTACCCTTTTATGCTGGATGTTTCTGCTGCAGTCCATCACATTTCGTGATGCAATAGCTTGGTCACATCTTCGCTAGGCTAAAACTACATTGTGATTTTGTTATATTAAAGTAATTTCATCAGAGATAATTTTAACTAGTGCTTATACCTAAACAACTAATGCCCATCCTACACTTAAAAAAAAAAGCAAAAAATAATCAGACAACAATTTTACTCGGAGCTTATTATGGAACAACAAATATCCATTTCACACAAATAAAAATCCCAAAACAAAATGATTGCAAGCAACTATTTTAACTAGTGTATATCATTAAACAAATGAACTTTGACACTTGAACCCCAAAATGAAACAATCCCATCAGAGATGGCTGATATAAATAAAGCATAGTGGTAAACAATGAAACTCGGCTCAACATTAAAAAAAACAACAGATGAATTAAATAATGTCATTAGAGATAGCAAAACCTGGAAACAAGTGGCCTAACATTCTATACACAGGTGTATGAAATCTGGCAGGGCAATCAAGAGACGTTAAAAAAGTTTTCAGTACATAATTTCTGGAAAATATTTAAAAACTGTGTATGGTATCTTTTAATTGTAACATTGGGGGTGGGGGTGGTTCAGTCAGTAGCGTGCTAGACTCGTAATCTGTAGTTCCCAGGTTTGGGTCCCAGGTGGATCAGTGTTCAGAATTATCTCCACATAACCCTGCCCTGCCCACAATCAGTAGGGGACACCGATAGGCTTGGAAAGGTGCCATCCGTCAGATGGGACGTTAAGCTATGGCCCTGTGTGTGCGAGAGCCATACCCTGTGCATGTTAAAGAATACTGGATGACCTTGATGGGATCTGTCTCATAACATCTGTTCTAGTGGGTCCCTCTCCCAACCTTCTCTGAGCTTTTGGGGTCCTTGTAACCTGGCCATTTAGCCTATTCTGTGCAAAAAAGTGCCGCTCAGTGGTAAAACAATCCAACCCAACTCCCCTCCTGACATGTTATCAGGAGGTCATGGGTTCGTATCCCATATGGCTCAAGACAATTTTTCCTCTAAAAATTTGAATCATCTTAAAGAGTGGTAATTTATTTGATATAAATCTAAATAATAATTAATATTCACAGAGTTACCTGTTGACTTTAAAGTCAATAAATCAATAAATATTTTTGTGGAAAAAAGTTGAATCCCACATGCCAGCAAAACTTTTTTTCCACAAAAATATTTATAGAAATCTATAATTTCCAATTTTTAGAATTGAGATTTGTAAAGATTTTGCATGCTTTGATCTGATGTAATTTCAGTTTACAAAAATTAACTAGGAAATAAAATGTAAAAAACTTGATAAAGGGGCCAATCACAGTTCTAAGAAATAAAGATAAGCCTTAAGTGGTTTAAAGGTTTGAAAATTTCTGATTTAGATTATGCCAATGATTTGGCCATGTTGGCTAATAATGTTGATGAAATGAATTCTTTTATGTTTGTTGATGAAACTGGTAATAGAGTAGGTTTCGGATGATTGCTCATTTTCCCATTTAATAATAAAGATAATAATTCAGTAAGATTTCTTCATGTATCATTTGGTAAAGTGAAGCAGAAATCTTATTTATTAAAGTATAATGTTACCATACTGTAACTTTATACATTATTATGTAACATCTGTAAACTTTATTAATAATTCCTTTCGTAAATATTTTTTGTTTTAATTTTAGAAAAAGTAGGTCACCTATTTCATTTAACATTTGTATAATGTTTTTCACACTTGAATGTTTTTTTTTTTTGCTTTGTTTAACCCTTTCAGGACCATAAGGTTTTTAAGAGTAAATATTAGTATGTAACTGTTTATTTTAGTTTGTTTACACGTAAAATAAATAAAAATCATAAGAAAAATACATAACAATGTGTAAGTTTTTTTGGAATTTTATGGGAAATATTTTTTCCAATGGACTATAAAGGTAACACAAATTATAGTTAGGCTTATTATGCAATGTCTTTTATTTATTGGTTTATTAGAACAAAATGTTAACTAAAATAATACAAAATTATGAAATAAAATTACTATACAAAATGATGTGCTAATTATGATATTCGGCGAAGCAATTTCTCTTGGTAGTGAGGCAAAGATGGACATTGCACATAGTACATATATTATGCGTCCTGACAGTTCTGTTTTTTTTTCTAAACGTTCCCGTTTACGTAATTGCGTTCGGCATACGTTCTATTTTGACATTCTGTATAAAAAATGCAGATAAGGTTATAATTAAATACAACAATCACCAATTTTAAAATGGGAAAAATGTTTCCCTTGGTCATGAAAGGGTTAATGGTCAGATACATTAATTTCAGCATTGCAAGTAGTTAAAATTTTGCAGTTTTAATATGTATATTTTATTGCTATTAATTTTGATGTGGAATGAGTGGCTTCTTTTTTCTTTTTAACTTTTTACTTTGTATTTTATAGACGGGTAGTGGCAGATATAAAAATTGGGAAACCATGGACTCCTACTTCTTATACTGCATTCAAAGCACTTCTTTCGGCTCGACTATGTGCAGCAGTATGGAGTAATGTTTCTGATTGCGATGAGGTTTTCAACTATTGGGAACCAGTAAGTATTATTTTTTTTCTTTCTGTAATATTCATTTTTAAATCAGATACTGTTTTATTGCTAAGTTATATTAAAATTCTGATTGACGTAATTTTTATTTTTTGATTTTAGAAATCAAATAGTTTATAGCACTAGCTGAAATAATCAGGTACATTGTTTTGGCACTTCTTTTTTGTCTAGTTTGCTCATGATATGAAATTTGGCTTTCTTTTAGCATATGTTCATGTACATTTCATTCAAAAGTATTACATCATTTGCAGACAAAATAAAAATAAATATACTTTGTTTATCAAAAGATGGCACTAATTGCTTAACCTTTATGTACTACAGAGCCAATTCTTTTACTCTGATTGACTCTTCTACCTAGTTTTGAATATTAACTCAGTAGTAGCCTGACTTCATTTCCACATATCATACAAATTGTTTCAAATATACTAGTCTCATATGTATATTACATTTAAATTATACAGTGAAATATTATATAAAATTACATGAAATATATTTAGGATTGTTAAATTTTTCAGACCTGATTTTATAAGGATTAAAGTATGTGCTAAAGATAACTTTAATTAATCTTAGGCTGCAGCATTGTATTTGAAATAGCAACACTAAAATTTTTTATTCTATAGCTTGGATGAAAAAATTTAGTTCCTTCTTAAAATGAGTCAGGGTTTCATTAAATTATTTCTGAAAATATTTTTAGCCATCAGTATATTGGGTGTTAAGTTTAAATAAATCTCCCTAATTAGGTATTTAGGAGTTGGTAACCTTTATTATTTATCCAGTTAAAGCATTTTTAATCACGAGGAAATTTTTTTATGTCAGGATATATCGTTTGTAAATGCAATTGAGGCAGTATCACTGTATTTAACATAATGGTTTGTCTCAATGAAATTATGGATGGAAGCATTTAGCAATATTAACTCCAGGCATAGGCATACACGAATACAAGAAATATATAAACAAAACCATCTTATTATTTATACTACTAAGCAAAAGCAACAAAACCTTTTTGATAGGTTTAGAATTGCATCATGCTATTAAAATAGTAGTGAATAAGTGTCAGAGTATTGTCAATCACAATTCCTATTATAAATTGATTTTTTTTACATCTTTATTAAATTAAAGGGTTGCATTATAGTTTTTCAAATATTTATGTGGCATCTTTGTCGAAGACTTTGGCAGTTAAAATAATATGCACAGGAAAGCTTATGTGTCACTTAGTTGGAGAGTTGTTAAGTGTAACTTCAGTTTGTTTTCCTGAATTTTGTGAAACAGGTAAGTATTAATGTTTTTATAATATTAAACATCATAACCAGTAGGTTATTTTCTAAAACTTTGCCAAGCTGAAATGTTTTTACTTTTCCAAGTTTGCCATAAAACATATTTTAAAATAGCAATCGTAGACAATTTTGTTCAATATTAAATGAAATTTTAGTCATTAAAAAAATTAAAATTAATACATAATTATCATATATGTATTGCCTTGATGAGGGCATCTAATAAACTGAAAGGTAAAATTCAGTAAAATGCTTGAAATCTCAACATAAAGGTTGCTACAGTCATTATTTTTAGCAGATATAAAATGCAAAATTGATCTAAAAATATTCAGTTGTAACTATTTATAATAGAAGGTAATCCCATGGCCGAGTGGTTAGCATGCTTGGCTACTGATCTAAGGGACCTGGATTCAAGCCCCGGTAAGGCATGGATGTATGTGACATTTTTCTGCTGAGGTCCTGCTATCCTCTCTAACCTTCTATTATGACATATAAACTGACAGACTCCTGTCAGACTTCTATGGCAAGCAGCTGCTTGAGGGGGTATTTTTTTAAATTATTTTCTTTAGGCAATCATTTTTGTTTTGATAATAGATTTATATGTAGAATAATTTTTGACATATGATGTTTACCTTTGAAATTTCCAGTTTATATTTTATTCAGCATAATGGAGATTCTTAACTTATTTGCATATTATTATTTAAATATACATATACTTTAAATGTAGCTTATACACTGGAAGAAGATCTGTGTACCAATCCCCTGTGATGATGCACAAAACCTGCCAGCCCCAGCACCTAAAGTCTGCCTCTGCCTCCTTTGATGCAGTCGTTAGTACTTTTCGAAAGATACTCTTTTGTGGAATAGAACATAAGGGAAGGGCTGTTAGGTCAGTGTGGTTAGTTGATTTGGACTACTATGGCAACTTTTCATTTTATTCTACCCTGTTGAGGAGTGTTCAACCACACAGGGCCTTGATGTTGACCATATATACAAATCAGAATGGAATAATGGCTCTGAGCTTGATTATGGATCTGAACTTGCTGCACTAGTGGGTTTCTGTTGAAGAAAAATCTACTGCTGTATCTTCTGTTTGGGTTGACATCCTTGAATGTTTATATGCACAGGATACCTTATATCAACTAGTGGATAATCTTGATCAGATGCCATTGCAGGTACCCAAAACTTGCTTCTATGTACATTGCCAAACCTATAATACTCCATTCCCCTTGTTGAGATCTAACATAATCTGTATGACATAAGCTTTTCCTAGTGTCAATGCACACATTTAGATATAAAATGCAGTACCAGAGATGTATGTGGGTGGGGGTAGCTCAGTTGGTAGCTCCTTGGTGGTCTAGTGGGTAAGATGCCCAGCATGCCTCTGGGAGACCTGGGTTCGAATCCTAATCAGGACAGGTTTCTCCCATTCCCAGGTTTTAGACTGGACCCCTGCTTGGACCAGCATGAGATTTATTCTGCACAATTCTCCACCCTGCCCTTGGTCAGTATGGAACGCTGATGGACTTGGAAAGGCTGCTATCCATCGGATGGGACATTAAGCTGTGGCCCCATATGTGGGAGAGTCATACCCTATGTATATTAATATTCCGAATGACCTTGATGGGAGGCTACTATCTGTCTCCCAATAGCTGTCCAGCGGGTCCCCTCCCCCAACCTTCTCCGAGCTCTCAAGATCCTTGTGATTTGGCCATTTAGTCCATTGTGTGCAGAAAAGGTGTCTCAGAGGTAAAATGACTCGGAGATGTATGATCCTGTATCTCCATTGCTAAATAAGCACCAGTGTTCAATTTTGTAAATGTTTATTAATAAATATCCAATAATATAAATATTATTGATAGAACCATTTTAGACAAAATTAACTTTAAAATAAAAAAGCTATTTCAGTCTACAATTGACTGGAAATCACTATCATTGATAGTGTCACTACTTTTGGTAGGTCAACAAGTATATTTTCAAAATATTGTTTACTTATTGCATCAACTGCAACATTTTGAAAACAGGATGGTCGAATTTACCCAATTTCATCTTAATAGTGAATATTTCTTTCACTTCCATGATATACTTTATTTGCCATAAATAATTTGTCTCCTATTATTTATATATTATATTGTTCAGTGAAAACAGTGTAAAATCTAAAGCTATATCTTATTAATGTTAGATTGAAATTAGGAAATCAGGATCTGAGTTTATAGATAAACAAATATTAATTGCTATATACTCAGATCCTGATTTCTTTAATTAATTAGCAGTTTAATTAAGTAGCTAGTTTAATTTGCAGTTAATTTCTGATGAAGAATCCTTGAACTTTTTTTACTAATAACTGCCAAGGGACATTATTCATGCCTTTGTTGCCATTTAATTACTTGCCATTGCTTACCTGGAGTATGAAATATCCGACTTAAAACAAATTCTTCTATTGTAAATATAGATCTTTTAGAGACCTGATCTTTAACTCTTTCAGTGTCCAGCCTGAAAAGCTGGTTCCCATCTAGAGGCCAAGCTATTTTCTCCCTATGCTCAGCAAAAAAAAAAACTTTAGAACTAATGAAAGGAATTATGGCATGTTATATGCCAAATTAATCAGCATTTAATTCTGGATTTTCTGAAAATATATTTAACAAAAAAAGGACTAGTTTTATTTTAATAAGACTTTTTTAGAGTCATGTAGTAAAAAAAAATGCATCTGGCAATACAAATAAAAATTTATTAAAAAGCTAATAACAGAAATGATTATAATGCACATGAATAGAAAGGTTATTTATTTCTGAATAACAAAATAATATTTTTTTGTTTCAAGTTATATTTCTCTTGTTTTGTAATTTTTTCTCAGTACCATATTTTGTGAAAATTCCAGGATTTTAGCCAATTGTTTGAGTCAGATAAACAAGTCAACTTTAGAATTTTTTTTTAAATAACCAATCAACAGAAACAGGTCATGTTTTATACCAAATTAAACAGAATTTGATTACGAATTTTATGAAAATAAATAATATAAATAAATTTACAAGCATATTGATTTTAATAAGTCTCTTTCAATATGATATGATGAAAAAAAGAAAGCACTACACAATTAAGGCTTCATTTGGAAAACCTGATGAATAAAAATAATTGAATTATATATTGATTGAAAGAAAATTTCCTCCTGAATAATATAATATTTAACCTGAAACATGATTTTAATTTATTATAATGATTCTTTTCAGTATCATATATTTTAAACATGGCCAGTGTTATGCAAAGTGACTTGGACTTCTCACGTTCATGGGATTTTCTGAACTGGTTACGAAATGGAAAAAAAGAAACTTTCTGGTCTACCTTTTTTATTAAACATTATGAATTTTTTTGGGCGTTGAAGATGAAGATGACGATCTTGGCTAAGTGCAGAAAGGTTTGTGCACTAAAGAAAAAAAAAACCATTGTATCATCAGAGTGGCATAGCCAAGATACTAGGGGTGCTTTTAAAATCATTCAGTATAAACATAAAACTTCTAATTTGTTTAAATGAAATTTTTCTAGGAGGGGAGGAGTGAAATGTTCACAGTGAGTTTAACGGGGGAAGGGGGGGTGTAAAAACCCTTCCCGAAATTGCCCTTCCACACGAGGACTGATTTGTGTGCTGTGGAAGTCCATTTTGCTTTCACATCCAAGACCTCATTCATTTTCGGAAAACAGTACAAGTTCAAAGTTTTTTTTACTAAAAAAGCAAGAAATAAAAAAAGAAAAATTATGTATAACCTAATTGGATATTAAGTAAAGTATTCGCAAAAACTTTTAAACTGGCCATCTGATGTAGCATAACTCAGAAAGATCAATAAATCAGCCGACTGAAAGATTGCTAATTTACAGAAATCAACAGTAAATAAATTTTCTTCAGTATCCAAGACTTCATTCATTTTCAGAAAATGATACCAGATCAAAGTTTATTTTACTGGAAAAGTAATAAATAATAAAAGAAAATTTTATAGCTAACATAATGCGATGTTAAATAAAATATCCACAGCAACAAGTTGTAAGCCAGCTACTCAATGTAGCATAACTGAAAAATCGATAATTATCGATCGACAAAACGATCGATAATTTATGGAAATAAAGTAAATTTACAGAAATGAAAATTAAGGTTTAATTAAAAAAAATACTAAGCTTTTATAGGGAGTTTATAGTTCAATTTGTTGGGAGTAAGTATTTGGCTTAAATCATCCATGTAAACAACTTGCTGTGTCAAGGAAGTCCTTTTTGCTTCAATATCCAATACCTCATTCATTTTCAGGAAGCTATACAAGATCATAGTTTTTTTACAAGAAAGAAATAATAAAAGGAATATTAGCATATAACCTAATGTGATATTAAATAAATATCTGCAATGACTTGTAAAGCCGAAATCTGATGCAGCATAACCCCAAAAGAACAATAGATCAGCTGATGAAAAAAATCGATAAGTTGCGTAAATAAAATATATCTACAGAAATGAAAACAAAGGCTAATACTGACTTGATAGATTCACATTATCCTATATCCAAGAAGAACTTTTTCTGTAAACATTTGCTATAGAGTCACTTTGCTGCACCTATGAGCAAAAACAGTCATTGCACCTGCTATCTGACCTACTTTAGACTGCTGGGAACTTTGTAATTGCAGCTTGGCTTGCTTTCTAAGAAAGCTTTGGTTATTTACAGTTTCGATCTAAAGGGCGGGAAAGACTCACATAATGTTGGGATAAATGATAAAAATAATTCTAGTAATAGTGAAATAGGTTTGTGGTAGAAAGTGTAAAACGAAAAAAAAAAAAGTTGCATACTTTTGCATTTACTTCCAAAATTTGCCGTTTTTAAAAATAGCAGTTTTTTATTAGTTTATAGGTGATTGTCAAAACTTTAGGGAAATATTTGTTCATAATAGTTCAAATCAAACTTGTGAGCCTAAATCCGGTGATTGCTTCAGCATAGGGTAACATTACAAACAAATCAGTAATACTGTATAGTGCTTCTAAGAAATGGCAATTTGGTGGTTTAGCAAGTTATTGTAGTTTAATAAAATATGCATCAAATGAAAAAATACATTATTCTTCAAGCCTGAATTATATATTTTTATAAGATATATATTAAAAAATTTTACAATGACAGTTTTTATTTAAAATAAAAACGATTTTTTTTGTTGTACTAAAATGTATACAGCCGTCCTTGGCCTCTTATTACGGATTCTGCGGATGTATACAGGTGACATGGACACTGGAAGGGTTAATAAAAGTACACTTGCAATTCCCTTTATTTGTGTTTCCATACATCTTTTCAGTCGATTCAAACTTGATTTATAATGATCTTGTAAGCAGCTTTCCTTGTCTGTGTGTTTTACCACACAACTTTAACCATCATATTTTCTTTTAGAGTTGGTGTTTTAGTTTCCTTTTGCTCTTCATTTTCATAAATCTCCTAAATATTACTATTAAGTTCTAATAAAGTTGAACTGCATCATCTAGCAATGAAATAATGTATAAATCTGTTTTTCATGACCACTGCTTTGCTGAAACCAATTATCAGAGAAATATACACATTCGTTTTAGGCAGACAAGTACACTGATAAGTATTGATGAATTCTTTAGTCAATAGGAAAATGTGTATATCAAGCATCAATACATCATATTCATGATGTATTTCACATTTCTACATCAATACATCAGCTGTCAACTTAGGTGAAACAGAGTATACACTGGAAGAAGTCCTACCAGCATAGGTGGTTGTAAGCCTTTAGCCCTTCCAGGGTCCTGCCTGAAAAACTGATTTATGTTCAAAGACCCAGCTATTTTTACATTATGATCAGCCAAAAAAAATTAATTTAAAAAATATTTGCCAAATAACTAATGAAAGAAATTATAGCATGATATATGCCGAGTGGTTAGCACGCTTGGCTGCAAATCTAAGGGACCTGGGTTCGAGCCCCGGGTAAGGCATGGATGTATGTGTCGTTTTTCTGCTGAGGTCCTGCCATCCTCTCAGACCTTCTACTGTGGCATATAAACTGACAGACTCCTGTCAGACCTCTGTGTCAAGCAGCTGCTTGAGGGGGTATTTATTTATTTTATTTTTTATTTATATGCCAAATTAATCAGCATTTAACCCTTCCTGGGTCAAGGACGTCTATAGACGTTTTTTGTACAGCACAAAGAACTTCGATTTAAAAAAAAATTCCATTTGAAAATTTTCTCAGATATATCTTTTAAAAATGTGTAATTCAAGCCTGAAATACTATAATATCATTTGATGCATATTTTATTAAACTACAATATAAATAATTTGATTTGATTTGAGCCATCTGATTGCCATATTTTAGAAGCGTTATAAGGTATTGCCAATTTGTTTGTTAACATTACTCTGTATGGAAGAAATCAGCTGATTTAAGCTCACAAGTTTGATTTGAACTATTATCAACATATTTTTTCCTTAAATTTTCGAAAAACTAAAAATGAACAAAAACTGCTACTTTTAAAAATGGCAGATATTGGAAGTAATTGCAAAGTATGTACTGCCATTTTCCACCCCATTTTACACTCTTTTTTGCATAAATCTCTTTCAGTATTCCCAGAATTATTTTTATAATATTTCCCAGCATTTTGTGCATCTTTCCCACTCTTAAAATTGAAACTGGAAGTGAAAAGATCCTTCTTGGGTACAGCTACATTTAATTATGTTATGGCTCACTGCACAAGAGGCAAGTGACTTGTACATGCTATCTCTGTTCTGTGTGTTATAGTATTCCCAGAATTATTTTTATAATATTTCCCAGCATTTTGTGCATCTTTCCCACTCTTAAAATTGAAACTGGAAGTGAAAAGATCCTTCTTGGGTACAGCTACATTTAATTATGTTATGGCTCACTGCACAAGAGGCAAGTGACTTGTACATGCTATCTCTGTTCTGTGTGTTATAAGTGGCCCCATAATGGATTGTTTACAGTTTTGGCCTAGCATATTGGATATCCTTTGTAAAATTAGTTTTTGCATTTTTATATTTAAACCTTAGTTTTCATTTCAGTAGATTTATTTTTGTAAATTATTGATCTTTTTGCCAATTGATAAGTATTGGTTTTTCGTAGTTAGGCTAATTGGATGGCTGGCCTATAACTTGTTGCTGTGGATATTTTTTTTAACATCGCATTAGGTTATATGTTAATTTTTATTATGTTATTTATTGATCACATGTGAGGAGTGGCAGTGCAACCCCTAGGTTTATAAAACAAAGTTATTACATGGACTCGAATTCAGAAACAACTCTCAAGAGAAATGTTTTCCAGGTGAAACATTGAAAGAATCACATTATAATAAAGTGCATGGAACAACACTGCAATTGATTTTAAGTGTTTTTACTAAAAAAAATTTCCCTTTGGTGTTGCTTCCGAATTCGAGCCTAAAAGCAGTATATAAGACTTATCTATTGTATGGCCCACAACATGTACCAAATTTTCAAATTGGCCCATGATTTCTGAAACTGAACTCAGTGTGGTGGCTGGATTTATTTTAAAGTGTTTTCAGAAAATGAAATAAGCTCTAGAACCTCATTTTAAAGTAACTAATTAATGGAAATATGTTATATATCAAAAGAATACCATTTAATTGTGATTAATAAAATAGCAAAATTTATAAGATAAAAAAGCAAATTAAAATTTTTGAGCTTTTTTTAAATATTGCAAAATTTTACTGTTTTTTTTCATTTAAACTTTGGTAAAATTAAAAAAAAAATTCCCGTTTTTTTTCCCAATTTTTTTAATGTAAATAGTTCATAATATTTTTTTGAATGTTTAAATCTTTATTCAGCTCTTTCAAAAGTTTTTAGTCATTTATGCATATATGCATAATGTGTACGCTTTGACTTTTGACAATCAACAAACTCTAAGCCTAAGAAAAGAGTCATAAAAAATCATTTTGCTTTAAAACACAATAATTTTAATAAATGGAAAAATATATTTGAAATGGGATAAAGAACTATGAAAATAAAAACTATTAATAAAAGTGTTCCAATCTAAACCACCAAGGAACCATTTCTTCAACTAAGTGACATATAAGCCTTCCTGTTGATTCACCAGTGTCACCATCTATTATCAGGAGTTGGGCAGCTGAGCCACCACATTTTTGATGGTAGTAATATTTGTCGCTTATAATCACAATATTATATAAACAATTCAGTAATAAATGTCACAGGAAAAGTCCTGTAGATAAGTGTTCCTTGTCAAATTAATACACCCTATACACAGGACAGGATGCATCATTGACTGGCAAATGCATTTTGACAAACATTGCACGCAACTTGAATGTGAAACAGAAGTTGGGCTTCCTCTTCAACTGGGATGTTGTACATAAGGCTTTCTCCTATGATATAGAGTAAGGAGAACACCTATCATTTGCTGTTGTACACTGAAGTGCCATTGAATTAGGGATAGCAACCTAGTAACGTGTTGGACTCCCTCTGGTCCTGATAACGGCCGCCACATGAGGCAAAGATTCCACAAGCTTGCGTAAATGTTCCACAGGTATGATGACCCGTGCATCCTCCAGAGCTGTCCACAATTCTCTCAAGGTCATCGCTGATGGGATACAGGCCTGAACACTCTGCTCGACGGTATCTCAAAAATTTTCGATGGGATTTAAATCTGGGCTTCTAGGTGGCCAATTCATTATTTCAGAGTTAGAAGAATGCTCCTGCAACCATGAAGTAGCCAACCTGGACCTGTGAGATGAACAGTTGTCTTGCTGGTAGACAACATCTCCATTGGGATGCATGATGGCCATAAATGGGTGTAAATGGTCGGCCATGAGTTCTACATACCGGGATGCATTGGGAGTTGTTGGTACACGTACCAAAGGTCCCACAGATGTCCAACTGAAGACACCCCAGGCCATCACTGAGCCACCACCAGCTTGTACTGTTCTGACCTGACATGCAGGATCCATGGCTTCATGGGGTTGGCACCATATCCACAGTCTCCCATTGGCATGATGAAGTTTAAATCGAGATTCATCATTCCAGGCTATCCATTGTCAATTTTCAATGGTCCAGTTTTGATGTTCTTTAGCCCAAGCAAGGCATTGAGCCTCATGTCGTGCCGTTAGAAGTGGGACTATCATAGGTGGGTGGCTCCCAAAGCCGAGACGATGAAGTGAGTGCTGCACAGTCCATGTACTGACTTCCCTGCTGGAACCCATATTAAGATGGGAGGTAATTTCAGATAATGTCTGGCCCTTATTGGTCTGTACAATGCGAGTCAGACAGTGAAGCCCATGATCATTCAAGGCTGGTTGTCCTTTGCAGTTTGTCTGGGTGCTTGTTTTTTTTTGTCAGAATGTTCATATTCGCTGACCACTCTTGAAACTGTCATATGAGAAAATCCAAGTTCGTTGACAATTTTGGAGATCGAGTGTCCCATCTGTTGGGCACCTACAATCTGCCCTCTGTCAAATGCATCAAAATCCTGCGCCTTTCACATTATGCTTCTCACGATGAATGCTTGGGGAAGCCAAAGCTGACAGCTATATATGACCAGAGTTTCAGCCACGCATGTGCGCAAATGTGGGACTTGCAGTACTGAATTTGGATAACGTCTCGTATCCCTAATTCAATGACACTTCAGTGTATACAGAGGCAACCCTCTTGCAATCTCCTTTGGTAGTGGCAGATGCAGATGTTCCTGGGCTGCAATGAGGTAAGAATGTAGTCAAGATGATGTTGCTACCCTCTGTCTTTGAGCTTAAAGTCAAAGGTATCTGTTTTCATTTGAAGTTATGGTGAAAATCCCTAGTAACAGTCTATGAGTATTGGAATAACTGTTGTCTATGACTATTGGAATATTACATTAAAGTCTATGGACAATAGAATTATCAATACTAAACCATCTAGTGGCATCTGCTTGAGACAGCATGGCCTCTAAGTTTTTCAATTACTCTCCATTTCAAACATTCCAATGGGTAGTTCCTTTAAAATATTTATAGCAATTTATAATCATAATGTGAATAACTGATTAATTAAACAACAAATAAGCATTCCTATTTGGCCACTTTATTATAAAGGGAAGCTTATTTCCAAGCTATATCAGTGCTAGTGTTACCTTGGAGTCAGGCAACATTAATTTGTTTATGGTATTTGAAACAGCATTCTCATTTTGGTGCATAATGGTAGTGTTTTATTTTTTAATTATTCTAATATGTGTTAGTAATGTTTAAAAATATAAGTTGGTTGCTTAAATTTTAAAAATATTATAAATATATTATAAAAGTTAAAATTGAAAGTATATTATGCATTTTTGGTTTATTACATTGAACACTTTTAGCATATATTTACATTTTATACATTATTACTATTAATTTTTTTGTTAAACTTATGAATGTTATGTGCACCCTAAATTTTATATCTTTTACAGACTCATTTCATATTGTATGGCAAAGGCTTTCAAACTTGGGAATATTCTCCAGCATATGCCATCCGTTCATATGCCTACCTGTGGCTTCATGCACTACCTGGATTTGTTTATGGCACTCTTCTGCAGTCTAATAGAGTAATTATATATTTACTTAAATATTTATTAGCAGTTGAAATTTGTATTTGTTATAGTTGGGTTAGTACATAATATTTACTTAAATATTTATTAGCAGTTGAAATTTGTATTTGTTACAGTTGGGTTAGTACATAATATAAGTTAAGAAAAATATGTACAGTAGAATTACAATTATCTGGACTAAATATGTGACCATGGATGATCCAGAAAATTGAAAATGTGCAAATTGGACAAAATGATAAATTTGAACATAGGTACAGATGAGCATGCATTTTGAATGTTTATTTTACAATTAAAGCATAGGTGACAATCACAGCATTACCTGGGTGACATTTTATTGTTAATACATCAATAAATATTTTGTGGAAAAAATTTTACTGACATACAGAATTGAACTCACACCTCTCCTCTCTTTGACAGACATTGACAGACATATGGTATCTTAAAGAGGGCCATATGTCTGTCAAAGATGATCTTCACTGTCCTTCAACTTCAAAAACCAGTGATTCAATTGCTGGGTTTATGATCAACATTAACTATTCAGGAAGTTTCTAGTGAAATTGGTATTTCTTATGGGACATGTCAAACCATTTTAATATAAGATTTGGGAATGAAATGCATTTCAGCAAAGTTTGTTCCTCACATCCTCACTGATGCCAGACAGAGCAGAGAGTTTTCACATGCAGCATGACACTGCCCTGCACACTCAACACTTTCCATTCAAGGATTTCTTGCAAAGCACTTCATTGCTGTTCCCTGTGATTTTTTCCCCCAAGTATAGAGCCCCCTTGAAAGGCCATCATTCAGAATATAACACAAAAAATATTATCAAAAATGCTTCCAGAAATTGCAGAAGCATTGGAATTGGTCTATACAATTACAATGTCAAGGAGACTACTTTGGAGGAGGTGCATCTGAATAGCCAGTAAGCTTCATCATTTCCCAAATGTTAGTTCAGTTCCCAAACTTTTTGATCACACCTTTCCAATGGGTTGACAGACATATTCTTTTCAAGCCTTCTAGTTACATTTGAGACAGATACTACCTTCCCGTGGTTGCATTGAGGTCTTGAATGTAAAGATAATTCTCTTGCTATCTTGTTTCATTGGGACTGTAGTCAGTGCTGGACTTTGACCTTCTGAGACCCTAAGCTATTGCCAAGCTTAAGAGGCCTTGAAAAATTCAGAAGTTTAAATATATATATTTATTTTTCTGACTGAAGGGAACATTAAAAAAAAAACAAATATGAAACTAATGTGGTGAAAACATTTATTATATTTTGTAACTACTAATTCATTTACAGGGTGGGGCACAGAAACTTCCTTTTCCTGACGGCACATTGTGAAGTGAGGTAAGGTTGTAGAAAAGTGGGGATGGGCTTGGCGAACGCAGCAGTCATGGAAGTTGTTGTCTAGTACCCCTCAGTAGAAAACATGAGGTGGACGAAGGAGCAGCGTGCGTTTGCAGTCGAAGCCTATTTTTCGAACAACCGTTCCTATGTGGCGGTGCAGTGTGTGTTCCGTACTCACTTCGGAATTCAGCCCAGAGGTCCGGTTCCTGACCAGAAATCGATTGTTTTTCGGGTAGAGAGCTTTAGGATAACTGGGAGTGGTGAAAAAAAGCCCAGGACGACGACGGACTGTTACGACGCCAGAAAATGTGTAGACAGTTTGACAGTCGATTTTGTGATCTCCGAGACGCTCCGCTCGCAAACATGCAGTTGCCCTAGGAATATCCAATCGATCAATGCGTCGAGTTCTTCATGAACATCTTCATTTCCATCCCTTCAAGATGTGTATTGCGCAAGAATTGTCACCACGATTTCCAGAACCGAATAACAGAGTGCGAAACTTTATTGAAAACTGTTCCCCTTGACGCAATTGTTTTCTTTAGTGATGAGGCACATTTTCACCTATCCAGATGTATCAATAAACAGAATATGCACTATTGGAGTGGTATCAACCCTAGAGAGCTCCATGAGAGGCCACTTCACAGTGATAAGGTGACAGTATGGTGTGCGTTGTCGAGAGTTGGAATTATTGGTCCTTATTTTTTTTTCAGGAGGACAATCAAGCAGTTACTGTTAATTCACAGCGGTATGTGGACATGATTCAAAACTTTTTTGAACCAGCTCTTGCAGAAATGAACCTAGGAAATGTCTGGTTCTAACAGGATGGTGCTACGGCCCACACACCCGAGCTTCGATGACAGTTTAGAGGGCAATGTTCCCCGTACGGCTCATCACGATTCAAGGTGACATCCTGTGGGCGGTGCGCTTGCCCGATCTAACGCCCTGTGATTTTTTTTATGGGGATACCTCAAGGCAGAGGTTTTTAAACATCGCCCCACAAACCTGCTTCAGCTGAAGAATGTTATTCGGCAGGAAATAGCTCAAATTCTGCTGGACATGTTGGAACGTGTAGAGGGAAACGTCAGAAATCGGTTGCATCAGTGCATAGAGAACGGTGGCCACCACCTTCAAGATATTTCGTTTAAAACAGCATGATTTAAAATTTGAAATTATGTTCTTTCATTATCAAAAAATAAATTTTGTTTATCAGCAACAATTTTTCTTTCATTTGCCTTCAAAAAAAGGAAGTTTTTGTGCCCCACCCTGTATAACCACTAATGCAAATTCACAACTGTTGCAAGTAAAACTTGAAATGCATTTTTTAGACCCTTCAAATTGTGAGGCCTTAAGCAGTAGCTTATAAGTTTGGCACTGACTGTAGTCCAATGTAGCCATCATCTTGAGTGGTTGTAACCATTGAATCCCTGCAACAGGTCTGATAACTGTTTAGGTTGTTTGGAATTGCTACCATAGCCTCGAGATAACAGAATGGTGGACATCAAAGAATATGGTTACCTCTTTAATTGTTTGACCAGCCTTCCAATGGCTCTCCATACTTTGAATCATTTAAAATGTTTCCTTTGAAGCATCATGAAGCAGTTGGCTATTCCAGACTGACAATGTAACATTTCAATTTGAAATGATTGATTGTCTACAAAAGTACTCCTATTATAAGGGTGTTTTGCATATTCTGTGACATTTTATAGGATTTTTTTGTTGATTTTTCAAAACCACACATTAAATTGCCTAGGTATGTTAAAAGCATTTATCTCCAACAATTTTTTTAATTCACATTTTGGCAATCAATGCCTACCTTTTGACAGCAGTGTAAGTATTCAAAGATCATATGATGACATATTTTGAACACGGTGAGATATATTTTTAAACCAAAACTGGAAATCAAGTTAAAATGTGGAAAAAAAAATTAATTAAAAATTAGATATTTACTAAAATAATTAAATAATAATGTAATAATAGGAAAATAATTTTAACTAGAAAGACCAATTGCCTTATGTGAATATGGGATATTTGTATTCAAAGGCAATAAAGTTTGTAATTTTCTAACTGTAACTTTTCACTGATGGAAGATTCAGAAAATATGAATAGTAGTTATGTGGCAAGGATGAGCCAGTAAATAAGTCACAAATACACACAGCTGTCAAAATGCATTATGAGCAATATCTATCATATTTCACACCACACAATTGTACCTACAATAAAACATAATTAGTGGAAGAGAGTGATCTGAGTGCTTCAAGAGTGTGTGCATGATAAATAATGTGCACATTAACATAATGATCCCAAAATTAATCAGTCATGGAGAATGCCATGGGCCAGTCCAAGTGAACATCCCCAATGGTCTGTGTGAACCATTTCATCCACTTGTGCCACAACATTGTTGGTTGCACCTGAAGTTGGATGAACTTCTAAGGATTCTGAAGAGACTGTTCAAGATAGTCTTTTATGGACAACTTCAGAATATTATGAACTTCTGTCTGACCTTCCTTAAATTTTCTGTACTGATTTTGAACACCTGCACATGATAACACTTTTCACCATATATAAGCAACATTTCTTTGTGGATGTTTTTGGGAGCATTGCTTTGATTCATAAAAAAAGACAAACAACTACTTACTTGTTCATCATGCATATAGTCCTGAAGTGCTTTGAAAGTGCTTTGATCTTTCTCTTCTGCTAATGATATTTAACCCTTAACGTGTTGGTTTTCTGAAACTAATCTCACTCTGGTGGCCAAGTTAAATTTGAAGTGTTTTGAGAAAATAAAATGTACAACTTCATAATCTCATCTTGAAGTAAATAATGAAGGGTTGGGTTGTTTTACCTCTGAGCGGCACTTTTTTGCACACTATGGGCTAAATGGTCAGGTCACATGGACCCCGAAGGCTCAGAGAAGGTTGGGGGAGGGGACCCACTGGAACAGCTGTTGGGAGACAGATGGTAGCCTCCCGTCAAGGCCATCCAGTGTGTTCTTTAACGTGCACAGGGTATGGCTCTCCTGCACTCGGGGTCACGGCTTAACATCCCATCCGACGGACGGCGGCCTTTACAAGCCCATTGGTGTCCCCTACTGACCGTGGGCAGGGCGGGGAATTTTTGCGGAGATAAATCTCAACGCTGACCCAGCTGGGACTCGAACCTGCGAACTACAGATTACGAGCCTGGCGCGCTACCGACTGAGCCATCCCCGCCCCAAATAATGAAGGGAAATACTCATATACCAAAAGAAAGAACATTTAATTGTGATTAATAAAATGGTAAAAATCCAAAGAAAAATAAAATACTAATTAAAGTTTATAAACTTTTTTTTAAAATATTGCAAAATTTTTTTGTATTTTTTTTTATATTTTTACTTTAGTAAAAATTAAAAGAAAGACAAGTATTTTTTTGCATTTTTTTTCCAAATTATTATTCTAATATAAACAAGTTCATAATATTTCCATTACTGCTTAAATCTTTCATTTATTTAATTTTTTCAAAATTTTTAATCATTTAGGCAAATAATGCATAATGCATAAGCTTAGATTTTTTTGTGATGGCAAAATCTAAACCTAAAGAAAGTGGTATATAAAAAAATTCATTTTGGTTTAAAAAAATAAGATAATTTAAATAAAAACCGAAAAAAAAAAATTGCTTGGAAATATTTTTAACGGATTTTCCAGGTCCATTAAAAATATTTCCAAGCATTTAAAGCCTCACTTGAAGCATTGAAATTAAGAATGAATCATTTTAGTATGAAGCTACATAACTGCTATGGAAAAGTTTATTTTTAAAGTTCTGGTAAAAATTTTGGTTAAAAATTGCAATTTCCTAATGTTAATTCGGGTATTTGATTAAAATACAATTAAAATTATCACAAAAATAATTTCTGCCATTTAAAAATTGTGCTTTTAGGCTAATCACATAATCTTACAATTCTATCATCCATTTAGAGGTCACTAGCAGCTTCATTTTTGATCATTTCAAATTCATCATCATTATCCTCAAGCAGCCATGGGCTACGGAGCTCCAACCAGATCATGCAGTTTAATTCTCCAAGCATATCTGTCCTGATCTACATCTGCTGCATCTGGCCACTGCACACCAATTCTAACAAGGTCCAGTTTAACATTGTCTGCCCACTGCATCCTAGGTCTCTCCCTCTTTCTGAGGCCTTTAGGCACACTGTTCATAACCCTATTCGCCAATCTATAATTATCCATACGGGCAACATGGCCAAACCAGCAGAGTATCTCTCTGCACAATATGCTGCTTAAAGGAGATTGCAGACTCCTTTCCTAACCTCATCATTAGTTACAAAGTTAAACCACCTAATATCCAAGATACTACGTAAGCATCTAGAATGAAAAGCATCCAGTTTCCTGTTATCATGTTTACACAGCACCAAGTTTCACTACCATAACTAACCCTAGAAAGAACCAAATATTTTACAGTCTAATTTTAGTCTTTAGGTGTATACACCTATTTCCCCACAATCTCCAGAGATTCTTAAAAGTCCCGGCAGCAATCCCTATTTGTCTGTTAATCTCATTCCACACATCACCATTATCTGTTACATAGCTCCCAAGATAATTAAACTGTGACACCTGCTCAAGACTGCAACCATTCAGATTAACTGAATCACAGACTGTCTGACCAATTTTCATCACTTTAGTTTTCTCTCTGTTTATAACCAAACCTACTCTACTACCAGTTTCATCAACAGCTCGAATGAAAGAGTTCATCTCATCAACATCATTTGCCAAAAGGGCTAAATCATCAGCATAATCTAAATCAGAAATTTTCGTATCTCCAGCCCATTTATGGCCAAAATCTTTCCCTTGAAGTGAATTTCGCATAACATAATCAATAACCAAGCTAAAGAGAAAAGAAGACAAAATGCATCCTTGTCGAACACCAGAAGTAATGCTAAACCAATTGCTACAAGCCTTACCAACTCTCACACACGACTCAGTGTTATTATAGATAGCTTTCATTATGTTAACTAACTTGTCTAGTATACCATTTGATTTCACAATCAACCACAAATTATGATGATCAACAGAGTCGAAAGCCTTTTTGAAATCAACAAAGCTAGCAACCAAAGGTTTCTGAAACTCTAAACATTTCTCAAGAATCTGCCTAAGTGAAAATATCTGATCCACACATCCCCTACCACTTCTGAATCAACATTGCTCATCACACAATTGACTGTCAACCAGATTCTTAATTCTATTAAACACAATCATGGAAAGAACTTTACCTGGAACAGAGAGTAGGCTAATACCCCTTTAGTTATCACAAGAACTGCGATCACCTTTTTTGAAAATAGGGATAACAATAGCTCTGGTAAAATCCTTAGGAACCATGCCTTTATCATAAAAGATATTCAGAATTTCAATCATCCAAGTGGTAACCGAAACATTTCCAGCTCTAAGCATTTCGGTAGTAATTTCATCTACCCCTGGGGATTTATGAAGTTTAAGTTTAGAAACAGCCAAAATAACTTCAGATTGTGTTATAGGGCCAACATTAAAGCCATCAATGCATCTATCATCATTGCAAACAATGGGAATAGAACTAACCACATTGTTTAGAACATCAGTGAAATACTCAGCCCACCTAGCCATGACAGAATCCTCACCTTCTATAACCTTACCTTGTTTATCCTTCAATCCCTGTATACCTGTCCATTTTCTACCACATGAAACATTAACTGTCTGTACAGCTCTCTGCTGTTGTGCTGTCTAAGAGCTTCCTCGGCTTTGTCAGCCAAACCATCAAGCCAAAGATTCTTATCAGCAGCTAACTGATCTTTTGCACATTTATTAAGTTCTCTGTAATGCTTTCTATTAGGACTAGTAGGGTATTGATTAAGGACATTCCTGCAGTTCTTTCTTTCCGAAATAAGCTCAAGTTCCTTATCACTCAGATAATTCTGCCTCTTCTGCTACTTTTTTCCTAAAAGAGTACTGTTAGTGTCCAAAAAAGTCTGTTTAAAATAATCCCATTCTTCCTCAACTTCAGTAGTAAGCATACCATGACTGTCATAATGACTAAGTAACCTATCATGGTAAACTTTGGCTATAACTGGATCTTTCAGAGCTTCAGTATTAAAAGTAAAATTTTTAACCCTAGCACAACACTTTTTAAGTTTAAGTTGCAAGACACTTTTAACAAGGTGATGGTCAGATCCAATTTCAGCTCCCCTATATGACCTGGTATTCCTAACAGAACTAGCCCATTTGCTGTTAATTAATATGTAATCAATCGTATTCTTATGCAGCCCATCAGGTGAAACCTATGTGTACTTATGTATGTCGCGGTGTTTGTAATAAGTGCAAGTTATTCTGAAACCATTGAGTTTACCTACCTGTAGGAGATGTTGCCCATTGCCATTGCAGCTTCCAATACCAAAAGGGCCTATTACTCCTGCCCAAAGGTCAGAGTCAGTAACTACTTTGGCATTGAAGTCACCAAGAACAAGGGTAATATCTCCTTTCTTGATAGAATTCAAAATATCCTGAAGTTGTTCATAAAACCTATCCTTCTCATCGGCATCCTCAGTGAGGGCATAACAGCAGATAACATTCAAGTTTTAATGCTTGTCTGAAATTTTGCTGTAAGAAATCTTTCATTAATGCACTCATATCCTAGAAGAGCATCACTAGCATGTCTGCTAAGAAGCAGACCCACGCCTTGGTGATGCTTTCCATCCTCCCTCCCTGTAAAGAGAAATTTAAAGTTATTTTTAAGTATCTCACCATTACCTGTCCATCTGGTCTCTTGCATGCCTAGAATATCTAGATTATAGTGCTGAAATTCTTGTGTGAGGACATCAAGAAAATAATCTCTGTATAATGTCCTCACATTTCATGTTCCTGCAGAAAGAAAGTGATTAGTAGGTTTTTTAAAGAAACTAGGTTATTGAGATAGGTAGAGTCAACAATATCAAACAGCCCCCTGATCGCAGTCATGGGACAAAGACTTGTTCCTCCTCCACTAAAGGCTGAAGTCACTGATTCTGGTAGGAACTTCAGGCACCACCTTTTCAAGTGGACTTTTCAACAGCCTATGGCCTGCCTGAGACACATTACTCCAGTTTAGGCTTGACGATGCCCAACTAGCTAAGTGAGGTTCAGGTACCTGCGATGGCCTCTGATTAGGATTATCCACCAGCTGATGTAAAGTATCCCATGCCTCTGTTCACTTAGGGCTGGCAACCCACAAGCAAACAGAAAACACAGTGGCAGATTCTCCCTCAACAGAGGCCCACCAGTGCAGCAAGTCCAGGGTCCATAATCAAGCTCAAATCCATAAACAAGTCCAGTCTAGTAGGTATAAATGGTCAGGACCCTTTGAAGTTGACCACTCCTCAGCAGGGTTAAAAAAAGAAAAAAGTGACCATAGATGACCAGATCAATAGTCCATACTGAACTGGCAGCCCTCTCCTTCCGTTTCCTTCCAAAAGAGAATATCTCTTTTGAAAGGTACTAATGGCTTGCACCACGAGAAGGTGGGGTTGGACATTAGGTGTTAGACCTGGTCGGTTCTGTGCATCATCACTGGGGATTGGTACACAGCTCTCTTTCCAGTGTATGCCTAGCTACCGTTTACAGACCTCATTTCAAATTATTCTTTATAAAATAAAAAATAAATACCCCCTGTAATAGCTGCTTGCCACAGAGGTCTAACAGGAGCCTGTCAGTTTATATGCCATAGAAGAAGGTCTGAGAGATGGCAGGACCTCAGAAAAACAACACAAATGTCCATGCCTTATCCGGGGCTCAAACCTAGTCCCTTAGATCAGTAGCCAAGTGCAGAGTATATATTTGAAAAGCAGTGACAAATAATTCCAGAAGCATCAGAATGAAAAAAAAACAGTTTTGAAATTGAAAGTCTGCTGAAATACTGACTGAAAGCATTCAGCAAAGTTATGTGATGGCCTAACTTCCAGTAGTAATAAAATTAATAAATTACATTAAATGTTTAAAAAGCATTACAACTCTGCTACAGCTATAAATAGGTCAACATACCAGAAAGCAAAAACCTATCAATAATATATAAATTAAAATAACCTATCAATAAAATATTATTGATAGGTTTTTGCTTTCCGTAAACAATAAACAGTAACAGTACGTAACCGTAACAGTAAGGCAGAATAAAATAAATCATCACTACTTGATGCTATTTATGATGATTCAATATGTGCATATGATTATACAGGCTCAAATAAGTTTATTTTTCATAATTTTTTCAAGCATAAATAACAGGGGGAAAAATATATATCATAGACTGAAACATTATTTTCAAGATCTGGTTAGAAACAGTTAAAAAAATGCTGATTTCTGGCAAAAAATAAAATTTACCATCTTGCACTACAAAACGGTAGACTTAGTCGGTGCCCCCAGAATCAGAAAAGTGAAAATGGTCTACCCAGCTGTGGCACGTTAAGGGTTAATTGCCATAATCACTTATATGCTATTTGTGTAGCAGTTGAACTAAGACATTAGCAGTTCATATGTACTTATAACCATAAAAAGTTGTGAATTATTATTTGTCAGAATTCAGCTAGCAGAGTAACTTGCATATAACAAGATATTCATCATTTGAATACAGGAAGATGCCTAGAATGAATTTTTCACACTTTTCTCATACATGGTGAAATTCATCCGTGAAATCTGAAAAAGTTAAATGTAGCTGAAATTTGTGTACTACAGATATACCCTATTTGAGTCAAAGTTTTTTAGTTTCTGACACATCTAGGTAGTCAATGTTTCTAATATGGGCAATGTAGTTATATTTTTATGCAAGGGTTAATGTCTAAAAATAAGCATCTCCTCTCTTCCCACCACCTCATGGAAAATTTAGTCAAGACCCCCAAGCATTGGGAAAAATTTACTGTAGACCAACTAAGTGTAACTGAAATAAAGATTGCTGATTTAAATGAATTGTAGATAAATTTAAGAAATGTTACATTTCAAACAGCATAGATGGATCTGAAATATGAACTATGTGAGAGGAAAGCAGTGAAATAAATTATTCTTCCAGTGATGAAGGAAGTGGTAATGAGTAAACTTGAACTCATTTGGGCAACTAAATTATTTTCCAACTGAATTATAGTTTGCAGATTAGTATTATTAGAGTTTTTGTTCATTAAAATTAGCACTAAATTAAAATTTATATAAATGTGTCTAATTACTAAATATTGAAGTACATCCTGAGAATGACACCAGGCTTACATTAGCAAATATTTTTCCTCTATATTGAAAATTCTAGGAGAGGGACATCTTATAATCAGGTAAATGCAGTATTATTCAGCATGAATAATGTTTTTTTCCATTATTAATATAAGTGGCAATTTTATATACAACTGTATAATATTTTTTCGTAACATTAGTTATAATAAACATTTATTTAGCAATATATAACTTATTGTAATAAAGATTATTAGTTTATTTTAATAAACATTTATTTCTTTTCAGGTATTAGTATTTTACTTCATCCGATGTTTGTTAGGATTCTTCAGTGCACTTTGTGAAGTATACTTTTATAGGTATAAAGATTTTTTATATTAGTATTTTTAACTGTTTTTTTGCTCAGCAACACTAAAGAAATATTAACATAAAATTTCTCTATTTATGAGCAGTAAAAATTTAAACTATATATCTTTAAAAATGATTAGTATTTATGTCAGTTTAAAAGTAGTGTTTAGAGTAAATAAATTTTAAATATATCTCTCTTTGTTTCACTACTGGTGCCATTTATTGAAGACACAATTTTGTCTATTGTACTCAGTCCAAAAAGCTTTCTATGCTAACTCCTGTTCTCAGTGAGAAGGAAGGCAGTGATAGACTTGGAAAAGCTGCTGTCAATTGGATAGAATGTTAAGCCATGACTGTGTGAGCTAGAGAAAGCCATACCTTGTACACATTCAAGAATATGCTGGATTGCCTTGATGGGAAGTTTGCATCTTTTTCTATCAGCTGTTCAGTGGATTCTTTCCTCCAAAAATTTCAGCCCCTTTGGATCCTCTTGAACTGGTCATTGTATGCAAAAAGTTATTGCTGAGAGATAAAATAATCCAACTTGAGAGCTGAGTACCAAACATGCCAATGACAATTAAAATAATAATATAAGAATATATATAATAAAACCTGCAAATAGACCATAGAGCTTCAAATGGTGACATTGACAGTGAATTTAACACTTGCTATTGACTACTGATAGTGTGCCAGGCTCCAAATCTGAAGTTCACAGGTTTAAATCCCAGTTACCTCAGCATTAAGATTTTCTTTTTTTTTTCCTGCTTTCAGTATGAAATAAAATAACATACTTGGAAAGATCACTTTCTGTTGGATGGTATATCCATGTTTTCATGGTTATGAGAGATATATCTTGTGCTTGTTAGAGAAACTTGCTACTAGCCTTAATATGATGCTCCCATATGCCCTAATAACTGTCTAATGCAGGCTTATGTGATATATGGTCCATGAGGTGGATCTTACTTGTGTGAAAATTTTCATGGCCTGTGGAACAGTTTTATTTTTTGGTGTAAAATAGCCAGACCACTTATTTCCCAGATCTTAAAATTTAAATTGAAAATAGATTTCAAGATGTTCAGAATGGAATTGGTATAAAAATTTCATATGTAAAACTTAATAGAACTTCAAAGTGTGCATAGCTTATCTACAGTACTTTTTGTTGAGCAAGCAATCTTGGTTTTACAAAATTAATATGTTATTGGATCATAATGGGTAGAACATGAGTTAACAATAAATAAATTGTATATATGCAAAGACATAACTCTCTTTGTACTTGTACTTCATTCCTCTGATGACTTTAATGAAAGAGGTATTTTGTGTTTTATATATTTAAAAAAAAATACCCCTTTAGCAGCTTCTTGCTAATGAGGTATGACAGGAGCCTTTCAGTTTATATGCCATAGTAGGTCTGTGAGGAAGGTGGACATCAGCGTAAAAGAAAACAAGCATCCTTGCCTTACCTGGGGCTCAAACCCAGGGCCTTCTGATCAGTAGCCAATTATTCTAGCCACTCAGCTACAGGATGGCTTGTGTTTTATATAAAGAGGCAAAAATTTTGGCTTGATATTTTTGTTAGCATATGTGCATTAATAGTTCATCTTAAGTAGGTAAATGCATCATGGACACAAAAATTACAACACTCGTAAAGGATGAATGCAGTGACACCAAATTGTTACCACACATAATATCAGAGGTCCTATGCAAATGACAACAGCATACTATCACATGGAACCAGAAATAGAGGTAGAGCTCTCAGTCCTGAGACCCCAATAAAAGCTTCCATAGCAGACAGCAGGTAAATCAGTGGAAGTGAAGCAGTCCATCTGTGTTTCAGTTATGCGAAAGCGAGTGCACTATCAGCATCTAGGTCCATACAAATGGGGCTATATCATGGGGATGGATGAGGCAGGTTGGTCTGCCCTGTCGTATAGCCTACCATCTTGGCTATGCAGTGAGCATTGTGACATGCTGTTTGGAGTGGTGAATGAGGACAGCTACCACTTCATGTGGCCATGGTTCAGGTCCCTGCAAATGGATCCACACCATGAAAGATCACATCTGCTGACAAGCAGTCTCTGAGCCCTGTGTGACATCTACAGCAATGCAGTGTAATGGGACACCTGCAATGCATGCTCATCATCCACATGGACCATTCAACAATGTTTAAATGAAACTGAATTACAGTCATGGTGTCCTCTGTGCAGGTTGCACCTGTCTGCTATTTATCCTTTACCTCATCTGGGTGCATTAAGTATCTTATGGGAGGGGGGGAATGGCACCACATCATCTTCTTGGATGAGTAATGCTTCTGTTTTGGTCCAGATGATGGTCTTATCAGGGTTTGGCATCACTGTGGCCAGCTGCAGGATCTGGCACACTTCTGGGAATGCCACAGTACCATACACCCTGTGTTCTGGTCAACCACAGCAGTGTAGCAAAAATTTGCCACTCTGATGTAAAACAATTCAACATACTCTACCACTCTGCTGAGTTTCACCAAGGTTCATGGTGATGCAATTTTTGTGTCCATGAGTGTATGAAAATTGAAACAAATAATCAACAATCACTGACTAAAAAAAATTAAGTGTTTCTAAAATAAGGCATACAAATTAGTTATTAAGTATACATACAATTAGTTTGTAAGTTTATTAAGACCTACAATTTAAGCCTTTCTTATACTTGACCCTTTGAGAAAATTTTAATTTTAAAGATGTAACTAAGGTCTAGGTGAACAAAGACCATGCACATATAATGAGAGTGAATATGGTTTGTTTAGTTAGATTAAAAGATTGTTTTAGCGCATGTCCACATTAAGATTTTCTTCTCTTTCGGTCAGTTTTGCACACCTTCCCACTGTTTTTCTTAATTTTACAAACCTTGTAATTTGGAAATTTAATCCATTATGTAGCAGAAATTTGCCACTCTGATGTAAAACAATTCAACTTACTCTATCATATTATTAAACAATTCCATTCTCTGTAATGGTAAACCACTTCAAAGCTCTGTGGCTTCTAAAATAAGCTTTTTGTTGGTAAATGTATTTGAAAGCAAGCTAAAGTTTTAAATTTAATTTATTTAAATTTTAGTTTTCAACAATATTCATTCAGCATTTAAAAGAGATATGGAAATTGGAATATTTTATTGCAGTGTTCATCCTAAAAACTTTGATAGTTAGCAAAACTTTTAAGATTTCATCACTTCTCTTTTTGCTTTAAAATATTTGCTAACTAGGTAACAGTTTGATGGTTTTAATAATTATGTTGTTGTGAGCCATCACAGTGCTCCATTTCAGTCATTTGAGAAAAAAAAAAGATATCAGATAGGAGAGGTAGGATGCTAATATATGTTTTTGTTAACTAGTAATTAGGTTTAGTATTCCTTTGATTTTAAAGTGAGTAATCTAAATATTGTTTAAATATTTTAACATTGAATAAAGAAAATTTAAGTTTGCATGTGTATGTAAAAGATTCATGGAAGGATGTTCAACAGATGTTATGTGTTATGTTTTCTTTAATCTGTTATTTTTAAAAATTTTTTCTCTAGGGCTGTTTGTCATCATTTTGGAGCAAATATTGGAAGACTGACATTGATGTTTCTTGTATTAGCATCAGGAATGTTCATATCCTCAGCAGCTTTTCTTCCCAGCAGTTTTTGTATGTACCTGACCATGATATCATTAGGAGCCTGGTTTCTTCAAAAGTATGAAGTTAGTTGAAAGATATATTTGATTTAGTTGGAACATAAAGTAGCCATAAACTAAAAGATATTTGTTGATATTTAAAAGTAGGTTTTTGACTATTCTCAAATTAATAGAAAATAACAGTAGAAATTCACAGTTATCAAACCAGGATAAGTTGTGAAGTAGGAATATTACCTGGTTTTCATGATTTCTAAAACCATGGTGGAATCCTGAGCTGCAGCTCATAAGGCTCAGAACATAGGTGGGGGGGGGGGGGAGATAATCTCCAATCTTGAATCTTTTGAAGTACTTGGGGCAAAAGTTTCTTTCGTCAAGTGCCAGAAGTAATCTTGGACCAAATATACACAGTCGTATCAGAATAATATGACCACCTACCTAATAATGGGAATAACCCACCCTTGGCCCGGATGACAGTGGCGAGATATCATGGCATGGACACAATGAGACCCTGGAAGGTTGCCAAAGGCACATGTGCCCATTTGGACTCCAGCAGAACACGGAGGTTCCGGAGGTGACACAGCTGTGGTTCTGCACGCCAAACCTGTTGATCCAAATGGTCCCACAAATGCTCTATGGGATTGAGGTCAGGCGATTTCACTGGCCAAGGGAAAACAGAGACATCACTGTCGTGTTCCTGGAACCAGTCACGAACAATCTTAGCGACAGGGCAGGGCACATTGTCCTGTTGGTAGACACCATCACCACCAGGGTAAATGTCCAACATGAAGGGATGCATGTGGTCAGCAAGGATGGACAGGCAGCAATTGGTGATCCGTCCTTGCAAACCCATCCAGTGGTCCCAGGTTGTACCAAGAAAACATCTCTGAGACATGCACACTGCCACCGCCGTACTTGACTGACAAGCATGTCCAGGTGTTGGTTCTCGTATATATGATGCTGTATCCGCCATTGCCTGTCACTTCTGTGGAGTAGAAACCTCGATTCGTTGGAGAAGGCAACCTTTTTCCACTCTTCCACTGTCCAATGACGGTAGTCCCATGTGAACTGCTGGCATCATTGCTGAAGGACCTTGGTTAACATGGGCACCTTTACACAGCATCGACTCTGGAGACCCATGCATAACAGGGTTTGCTCTACTATTATCGGGGATACATACCTGGGTGCCCCAGGGTTCATTTGAGTGGTCAATTGCTGCACTATTGACGTCGATTGCCCTTGACCAGTCAACGGAGGTGACGTTCTCCTCTGAGGTCGATGGCCTTTGGGGATCCACAGTTATGACGTCTGGAGGTACTCGTTGTGGCAGTGGTCCATTCTTGGTACACCCTTACTACAGCACCTTGCAAATAGCCCACAAAGTCTGCTGTTTCTCAGATGCTTTCACCCTTGGCGGTGTAGCTGATGATAATTCCTTTTTGAACATTCGTCAAATCTATGCACTATGGCTTATCTGTCCTAGCAGGCTGCTTATATCTCCGTGTGGTTGACCTTGCCATGTGCACTCTGTGACACGTCTGGGCAGGTACACTGTGATTCCGTGGGTGGTCATATTATTCTGATACGACTGTGTATATATCTTCTATCACCCACATGACCAGATCTAAGGTTGTGGGATAAAGTCCAGAAGATGGGTGGGAACTACATGTACATTGGAGAGGCAATTGCCGATACTTTAAGGGAGTCCTTCTCCTCTGTCTCTTCTTCCCTTTCATACTCCCTCAAGTTACTGGCCCTGAAGAGTGAAAGCAAAGGCTCTTTGCTGTTTTTGCACTCGAATGGCCTGGGGCCTTATACAACAGGCCATTCTCAGTGGAGGAGTTTTGCCTTGCTCTGTACACTTCATGTACATCTGGTGTTGTGCCAGACAATGTCGCCATGCTCCAACATCTCTCACCATTTAGTATGGATCAGCTGCTCTGACTTTTTAACCTAATTTTTCTCGAGGAACAATTTCCTGGTGGAAAGCTATTGTTTTGGCCTTCCCCAAGCCAGGAAAAGATCCCAAGATTCCTTCAAATTATCGTCTGATTCCTTTGATGAACTGTTTGTGCAAGATGTTGGAAGAATGGTAAATGCCAGACTAGTGTGGTATTTGGAATACCACAGGCTTCTTTCCAAAACTTAATGAAACAATGAACCTTTGCAGGCAACAGTCTACCTTCTTAATCTGCCTCAAATCAGCAATCAGAAACTCATTTTTACACAGAGAGCACCTGGTGTCAATGTTCTTTGACATTGAAAATGCATATGACACTGCATGGAGATTTAGCATTCTTCATGATCTCCATAGCTTCAGCTTGTGAGGTCAATTCTCCAACTTTTCTTCATCTCCAACTTTTTATCTTCTCACTCTTTTCATGTTCCTCTTATGGGAAGACAACAACACTCTGTCGCAGTCTTTCTCCCAAGAACAAGGGGTGCCACAGGGTTGCGTCCTGAGTGATATGCCTTTCACTGTTAAGATTAATTCTATTACTAGACAACCTCCTCTGACTGTATATCAATATTTTAGCATCTTTTGCTCTTTGTCCAGCATGAGAATCATTATAATTCCAAGGGCAAACTGCCTTGAACAATCTTTTGGTTTGAATGATGACTAATGGGTTTTTAGTTCTTCCTACAGAAGATTGCTTGCACAAGTGTAAATTTTCATCTGGACACCAAGCTTTGGCTTGGGGATGCCACCATTCCAGTTATGGTGGAGACCAAATTTCTTGGTCTCATCTTTGACTGGAAATTGACCTTTTTATCACACATTTTTTATCTGTGGTCCAAGTGTATGTGGGCATTAAACATCCCCAAGGTCCTTTCCTTCCTCTTATGGGAAGCCACCATTGTTCTTTTCTCTGTCTGTACCATGCACTTGTTCGGTTGAAACTGGACTATGGAACCCAGGTGTATGACTGTCCGGGATTCGGTGGTGATGGTGCTGGATCCTCTTCACTATCAGGCCCTCCATGTTTGCATGGAGGCCTTACACACCTCACCAATCCAGAGTCTTTATGTTAAGACCAACGAACCATCGCTATCCATTCACAATCAGCAGCTGTTTCTACAGTAAGAGGAGTCGGGGGTAGCTCAGTCTATAGCGCACCAGGCTTGTAATCTGGTTTCCAGTTTCAAGTCGCAGTTGGGTCAACATTGAGGTTTATCTCTACAAAACTCCCCACCCCTCCCATGGTCAGTAGGGGACAGTAATGGGCTTGGAAAGGCCTGGAACATTAAGCTGTGGCCCCATGTGTGGGAGAACCATATCTTGTGCCTGTTAAAGAGCAAGCTGGATGGTCTTGATGGGAGACTGCCATCTGTTTCCCAATATCTGTTCCAGTGGGTCCCTTCCCCCACCTTCTCTAAGCCTTTGGGATTCTTGGAGCTATATATGACCTGGTCATTTAGCCCATTGTGTGCAAAATGATGCTGCTCAGGTGTAAAACAACCCAACCCTACAGTAAGCAGCAAAATTGCGAACCCTACCAGGCCTCACAACTTAGGACTGCGTTTTCAGTCTTCAGTGGAAAATGATTACACGAATCACTCAACTTCCATTCGTCCTTTCGGTTTGCGTGTCTGAGGCTACGTCGGAGGCAGCAACATAATTGCTGATAGCATTGCCCAGTTGACAGCCAAGCCACTTCCACCGTGGTTTGCTGTTTCCCCTTCCTGCAACTTTTCTCTTTGCAGGATGGGGGAAGGCTTTTACACCTGACTGCATGTACTGGCAACTCTTTGCCAGCCACCATGCTAGCACCCAGACTTCTTGCCTGTCTTCACAGATGGCTTGAAGTCCAGCACATCAGTGGGATCAGCCATAGTCTGCTGTGATACTGTCATTGCTGACCAGATATCACAGCAGTGTTCCATCTTCACTGCAGAGTTGCACATGCTATTAATCTCAGCTTTGACCACATAGCAGCTATGTATCATCATCAGTGTGTCCTCTACACCAACTTGCTTAGCTCGCTTCAGTCATTGATCTCCATGAGGCATCAGCCTCACCCTGTTGTGTCCAAGATCCACCAGCAACTCCATCATCTGGCAACCACAACCACTATTTTCTTCGGTGGATGCCCTGATACATCAGTATCAAGGGCAGTGACTTAGCAGATGCTGTAGATCAGATAATCAGATAAGGGTGTGGCCAAGGTCGGCTTCTGGTTCAATGCTTCAATGCAGCCTCGGCTCCATTTCTGGTTCAATGCCTGAACTTCTGGCAGTATTTTTAAACTAAGCTCCAAGCACAGTGGCAGCAATCTTGGTCAGAACAGATTGGTAACAAACTGTTGAAGATCAAGCCTATTGTCAAACTCTGGCAGTAATGTTTTGCAGTAATTGCAATAACGAAGTTGTATTTGCTTGGCTCCACTTAGGTCATTCATTTATCACACACATTTCTTCTTCAGGCAGACAATGAACCTAAGTGTGAGTTTTGTGACACAATTTTAACTACCAAACATATTTTAATTGTGTGTACTGCTTTTAATTTTGACTAATATTTATATTTTAACTTCTGTAATTTTATGTCTGAGCCCTTTATACTTGGACACCTTTTATCTGATGACTGTTTTTGGTTCGCTCCTTAAAAAACCATGTATTTAATTTTGTATGTTTTATTGTGTATTTTAACAGACTATAATTTTATTGCTTTGTTGTTTCTACTTTATCTCACTTGGATCTTTTACACCTGGTTCCTTTTTATTTTGCTATAATATCTTTATGGTTTACTTGTTCTTTGTTATTTTACACTTTTTACCATTGTACCTGTTTTTAACTTTTGGTTGAGGGTTCCATGACTTTTATCTGTTTACTTTTTACAGTATATCATTTGTTTGGTGCAATATGGCTTTAGTTTCCATTGTTGCCATAAAACCCCAAACAAACAACCAAATATCAAGAAATTCTTTTTTAGAATTTAATGTCAGAGGATATTTAATATGACATATATTAATATTTGCATTTGAAATAAAGAATATATCAGAATACTTGTCTAATTATGGAATTAAATTTCCAATCAAGTAATATATCCAAAAAATTTTCCAATTATGAAAAATTATAGATGACTGCAGATATTGAAGTTAATATTATTGGTAAGGAGTATGATTACCCCTAACAGAAATACTACTGCACAAGTAGCACTCATGCTTCTAATAAAGTTATCCAGCAATGCAGAGGGCAGAAAATCCCACTCTTCAATAAGAGCATTTCTCAGCTGATAAAGGGTCCTTGTAGGGGGCTGACAACTTGCAACTCTCCTTCCCAAGTAGTCCATGCATATTCAATGGGATTTGGGTTGCTGACCAATCCATTCTCAAGATAACTTCACTCTTGGAGTATTTTTCCACTGTCTGAGCTATATATGCGAGTGTTATCATTCATAAAAATGAATTCTGACCCAATGGCACCTCTCTAAAAAGTTCACAAAGGGCTTTAGGATCTCATCTTTATATCTTAGGAAAGTTAGAGTCCCTCCTGAGAAGACATGCAGGCTAGTGCTGATTGATAGTGATACTTCCTCAGACCAACAAAACACTCCCACCAAAATTGTCCGTTTCCACAATATTCAAGGTTGATAAACATGTCCCATGATTTCTCCAGGTGCATTGACATTGAGAATCACTACTTACATTATTTTGTGATTCATCCAAAAAGAGAACCTTTTCCCATTGATCATTGGTCCAATTGAGGTGCTGCCTGCTCCATTCCAGTCATACCCTCCAATGAGCTGAGGGTTGGTGGTCACACCACAGGTTTTGTAGCATATAACACTCGTGATGTCATCAGGACACAATTACTCTGGATACTGTTCTTCCTGTGGCAGCTCTGATGCAAGTTTGTAACAATCATCTTGAACTGTTTGTTGCTCTGGGCCTACCTATAGCTCATTCTTCTAGAGCATAATCCAGTGTCTTGAAAACATCTCCAGGGTGTGGAAATTACACTTTCCAATGCAGACTTGAATCTGGCAATTAATGGTGGAGAGCCATTGGATGGATTCTTCCATCCATCCATTGGCTCTCCACCACTGACCATCATCCAAATGGTGGTTCTTCCTTTGAAATTTAGCAAAACTGTAACCCAAAAATGCTCGATTAACCTGCTGTTAATCCAAAATGGGAAGCACCCATTCCTGAAGTTGCTTTTATTGCCAACTTATTTTGCATTGAGAAATAGAAATTTAATAGCTGATAAAGGTGAGTTATTTCATGCTAAATATCCTCTGAAAGTTCCATTAAATTCCAAAAAGGATTTATTGAGATGTTTACAATGTTTTTCAACTTTCTTAAATTATGAACAGCAGTGTATATAACTCAGACTCAAAAATATTATTTACCTTTTCAGTTTTGTGCAACTTTTGTAAGCTGTAACATAAATTATCTTCAGTGGCTTTCTGATCTTCATTCCTTGTTATCCAAATGTAGCATTACCTTCCCTTTACTCCATGAAACCCCACAGTCAAACATCTTCTAATTTCAGCTCACAAGTTTGAATTGTTGCCAACTAATTTTTTCAAAATTTGTAAAATGCACTCAAAAGTTAACAATAAAGGGTCCTTGTAGGGGGCTGACAACTTGCAACTCTCCTTCCCAAGTAGTCCATGCATGTTCAATGGGATTTGGGTTGCTGACCAATCCATTCTCAAGATATGAATAATAAAATAATAATAATATAATTAATAAATATAAATAATAATATATAAATAAATATAAATAAATATAAGTAAATAAAATAAAATAAAGAAATAATAATTTTAAACTGAGGATTTTTGGGAGCCAATTATCAATTCTATTTTTTCCTAGTTCTATTTTTTCCTGGATTTATTCTCTCTTTTCTGTTTAAACTTACTATAGTATTTCTAGAATTATTTTTGCCATTCATCAAGCAATTCCCCAAAAGTGAAGCTAAAATTGCCAAGAGTTGAGCAGTAAACAAGTTATAACTATGACTAATTGAATACACATAAATACTTATGGCTTTGCAACATTTGCCTTCCTGTCGTAAATACTCGATGGCAATTGCATTTGCTCAATGTATTATATCTTTATTAAATTTCCTTTTTTATGTCCAGAGATTTATTTATCATTACAATTTTTTTGAGTTATGGCTGTATTTTGCAAGTTTTTTTTGTTGAAGTCTTATAGCTTGTCAGTGAGATTTTTTAAAACTTGATTTAGGTTATATCTTTTTAATATTTCTTGGTTTTTCAGTCAAAAACGTTATTCATTATCAAGAAATAATGAAAGATCAACATCTTGGATGTAGAAGCAAAAAAGATTTCCTTGACTTGTGCAATTCCGCCCATGTTTTAAAATAGTACAGTGAAAAAGAAAATTATAAATAAAATCAATAGCAGTCCTCTTTCAGGTGAAGTTTTTATTTTTGAGAAAGAAATTTCCTTTCCATTTGATGTAGAACCTAACTATTTTATTCATGTTGGTGGAGGATAATAGGCTTCTCCACCCATTCCCATTTTATTTGTATATTGCATTTAAACCACAAACATTCTCTGGCTGTGTTGCTTTCATATGAAACAACTTTGGCCTCCTATAGTGATTATGCCATGATATTTTGTTGTCTGGTTATGAATACCTGTGCTCTCTTAAATATATATAGAACACTAAACAGTAACAGTGAATGTGGTCCAATTTTCATTAGCATGAATATTTAATAACAATTGATTTCACATATAATATTGAGAAAATAGAGCTGCCTTTCTCCCTTAGGTTAGAGTTCATGGTGACTATGACAAGCAAGCTCATTGTTGTTGTGGATTACATTTGTTTACAGAGATTATTATCTTGATTTAATTATTCTTGGTTGAGGGTCACAAGAACCAAAGTTGAATTATTCCAATAAAGAAATAAATTAAGCAGTCAGTAAAATATCTATGTTTTCACTGTAATGTAAGAAGAGACAAAAATTAACTTTTCCTACTCTTCTTTTCTTTTAACTTCCCTGGTGGTCTGACATCAGGGCGGCAGAAAGAGAAGAGCTGGAGCAGATTACAATTATCTCTACTGACTGGGAGATTTGTCCTCTGAGTGGAAGATTAGTCCTCTTGAAGAACACCAACAGTTTTCTTCTTCCTTTTGCCCTGCCATTTCTGGGCAGTTGGTGTTGGGCACACTTTGCAGTTTGTTTTTAATAGGAAGGTAGAGAGCAATGCATAACATCTGGTTCAATTCCTAACAAAACATACTTCTTCCTCCATTCTCTTTAGTTTAATGACCAGCCTCGAGACCAATTGTGCACAAAACAGAATTGGAATCATCATATGTTTACATGATGGTGTGCTTCATTGACCATAATGACGCACAGAAGGTGATTCTGATTTTACAACTCTATCTCTAGATGTGGACAGTAATTTTGTCCTTTAGCAACAACATTTGTAGGGATGGAAAGTGCCCATTTGCAACCCAGTATCTGAGTTATTCCCCATATCCTCTTGTAGCAAAAGATGCATCTCCATCGCCCCAAGTGTTTCCTGCTTAGAAAACAAGTTAACAGATTCAACAAGGATTCTCCTACATTGCAACTCATACTAATGCGTTGTATCCTCATTATTTTTATATGCTGATTGAAATACTACTCTCAGTTTTAGTTATGTAGTGATTAAATTATCTGTACGTAATATTCATCAGTTTTTTTTAATTAAGTGTTATCTTGCTAGATCCATATTTTTACTACATCACTCTGAAAATTTTTAATTATTATGATTTTAAATTGATATAAATATTTTATGCCATAAAATTCAGAACTAAATGCTGTGTAATAAGGTGTATAGTATGACTTATTTGTATTGATTGATTGGTTATTTTGGAAAAAAAAATTTAAACTCTTTTATCTGGCTGAGCACAGTTGACAAAAGAGTCTGGTCCTTTCTTAAAGTATGTCACTAAAAAAAATACAGGAAAGAGTAATTTTCCTGTATCAAGCAATATTTTATTTTTCTGTTATTTGGAAAGAAATTTCTCTTTGATTTTTATGTGATTTAAATTAACACCTATGCCTGCCACAAAACAACAAAACTATTTTGCCTGATAATGCATGGAGGAACAATGTGAAATGCATAGTGCATACGTAATAAGATACCTTGTTTGATCTGGGAAAGTTGGGATAGATGTTGGAAATCTACAAATACAATGGTTAATGTGAGCAGAAAATCATAGATTCAAACACCATATTTCATATCTCTGTGCCACTTCCAAACTGATGTCAACATTTCAAAAGAATCCCCACTAAGAACAGCGGCAAAATCAAGAACATGTGAATTCATAATACCTACCACAGGACAATAGACCCACCTATATATCGGATAACAACCAAAGGGAAACCCAAAGTAATTTTGTTGATAATAATTCCAACTAATTGAAATATATTTACGGTGATATAGAGTAATTTTATTAATTTTAAATCTGCACTGTGACTTTTAAACTGTGACTTTATGGATCTGGAATCCATCCATTCTGAAATCCACCCATTTCCTCATCCATCAACCATTCTGAGCTACAGCTGCTACATTACGCCAATTCTAGCAAGGTCCTGTTCTGCCCATTGCTTCCTAGGTCCACCCTTTTTCTGAAACCCTTAGGTACACTGTTCATAATCCTGTTTGCTAATCTACAGTTATGCATATCGACAACCTGGACAAACCAATGCAGTCTCTCTCTCTGCACAATATGCTGCTCAAAGGAGGTTTATGACTCTTCTAACCTCATCATTACTTACAAAGTCAAACCACCAAATGTCCAAGATATTGCATAACCATTTAGAATCAAAGGCATAAAGTTTCTCGTTATCCTGCTTACAAAGGGTCCATATTTCGCTACCATAAGTAACCTTAGAAAGAACCAAACCATTTACTTCCTAATTTTAGTCTTTAGGTGTACACACCTATTTTTCTACATTCTCCATAGATTCTTAAAAGTCCCAGTGGCAATACCTATTCTCCTATTTATCTCATGCCACAAATCAACAGTATTTGTTACATAACTCCCGAGATAATTAAACTGAGACACTTGCTCAAGACTGTAGCCATTCAAAGCAACTGAAGCATCATCTGCCTGACCAATTTTCATCACATTAGTTTTTTCTCTGTTTGTCACCAAACTACTCTATTACCAGTCTCGTCAACAGCCCAAATGAAAGAATTCATCTCATCAACATCATTAGCCAACATGATCATATCATCTGAATAATCTAAGTCAGAAATTTTGAGATATCTAGACCTTTTAAGGCCAAAATCTTTCCCTTGAAAAGAATTTTGCATAACATAATCAATAACCACACAAAACAGAAAAGGAGACAAAATTCACCCTTGTCTAACTCCACTAGCAATGCTAAACCAATTGCTGCAAGATGTACCAACTCTCACACATGACTCGTAGATTACAGAGAGCTTTCATTACACTAACTTATCAGGTATTCCATATGACATGACAGATTTTTTTTTATTGTCATTAATTCCAGTGTTAACATTTTTTTTGTAACATCCAATATTGCTTTTTTAGTGTTGCTGTTTTCCCTGAATCCAAACCTGAGTCTCATGAAAAAAAAAATAGTTTTTTTTGTAAAATTTGACATTCTATTTTTCATTGCTTTTTTAATCACTTTTGAAAAAACTGGTAATATTTATATAGGCCTATAATTATGTAATAATTTTTATTTCCTGATTTAAATACTGGTGTGATAACAGCTAATTTCAAATCATCTAAAATCATTTTATGACAAACATTTAAAACTACTAAAATATATAAACTCTTTTCGTAAGTAATTTACCCATTATCACTTGGTGTTCATTGTTGAGAATGGAGCATATCTTCATTTGATTGTTTAACCCTTTTGATCTCAAGACTCCAATATATTAATCTTGGAGTGAAAGGGGATCTTGGGAGTATCATTTGCTCATAATTCCTTTCTCCTTGTGCTTGTTTTTTTATTGGTAACTGCAATATATGTAACTTATGTTATTGATTAGAATATAACTTGAGTGTAATGAACGATAAGTTTTTTTTTAGAAGCATATTAGTGCTATTGAAATTTTATCTTCCACAGTTGCATAATGGCATCATTTATCACAAGAAATTTTTCAAGCAAAAAATGTTATTCTGTTTATAACTTGTAATTTTATATCCTCTTTCCTGTTTCAGATAGCAATATTTGCTACAGCTGCAAGTACTTTAATAGGATGGCCTTTTTCTGTTGTTTTAGGGTAAGTCAGTCTGTAAATATTATTTTAGTTTTATTCCCTTGAAACCAAATTCGTTGATTTTTCTATAGAAAAGTGATATTTTATCTAATATTTCCCATTCTTCATGTAGCTGGAAAGACTTTTTTTTATTTAATGACTTGGATATACATATCACAGCAGTTTCCAGCTGAATAATCCAGTTCGAAACATGAGAGAGCATCATCTTGGCAAAAAGCATTATCCTCCACTCAAAGGGTAGATGTGAGTGTTCTACCCTACTGATGATGTAGAGGCTTCACTAAAAAAACTGCTCTTGAGAGATATTTTAGCATTAGCAAATAGTCAGCTTTTTGTAGTTTAAGTTTGAATATCAAAATAACGATTACTGAATAATATGTTTGCTTTGCCCTAGATGGTAGCATTTATTGAAGTAAAAACAAAAGGTGTCTGGATAATAAAAAAATCAGAATAATTCAAAGAAACTCTAGTTGTGAAAAACCTTCATAATAGTTGAGAATGTGAGTCAAGTAGATTTAGATAAAACCTAAACAAGAGATGGTTTCCAAAAAGTGTTCTTAAGAAGCATGCTTATAAGAGAGTTGCTTTTGAACTGGGATCCATGGTAAATTACACAACAGTATGGATTATTATAATTTGCAGTTCAGTTGAAACTGAAGCGTCTAAGGGATTCCTATAAAATGTTATAACTACTTTGCAATAGACTAATGCAAAGTAGTTAAATGTTAAATGTAGTAAAGATAAGTTAAATGTAATAAAGATGTTTCACCATCTTTACTACATTTTACATGAATGCTAATACCTATCTAATAAAAGTCTCTGGCTGAAGAGCTAGTTTTGTGCCTCCTTGGCCACTCTCATGGTTATCTAAAAAGTGTTCTCAAGGAGCATAATTCATAGATAGAGATAAGTTAGTTCACTTGAAAACTAGGATATATGGGATTGTTACACAACAGATGGATTATTGTAATTTGCAGTTTAGTTAAATTGAAACAGCTAAGGATTCATATGAAAAGTTATACCCACTTTGTGATAGACAAAAGATCTCATTTCACCATCTCTACTACTTTCTGCATGAATGATGATACCTTCCTGATAAATTTCTGGCTAACAAACTGGTTTCATGCTTCCTTAACCACTTTCAGATAAAATAGGCTTACTATATGTTTGTTTTCTAATAGTTCTTACAATAGGATAATAGATATTGTATATTGTGATAATTTTTTTCTAAATTTAATTATATCTTTTCGTTTTGATAAGGTTTTTGAAATATTAAATTTCATGACAGTTTCATAATAAAATTTGAGTGCTTGTTACAAGTGATTTAGATTCTTATATTTAAGAACAATATTTTGTGTGTTTAATTTTATTAGTTTATTCATCAGATTAATAGCTAGGTTTATTCACTTTTCAGCTTCTAGCTATCTGCAAATATTTTATACCTTACTGCTACTTACATTTGGCACTTACTATAGCCCATCTAGGTAAAAAAGACTGGGAATATATAAAGTATTTTGACTCTTGTATTTAGTAAAAATATTGAAATCATTTTGCTTGGTCTACACTGAGATGCCAGTTTATACCTAACTACTAGGTAAGTAAGTACACATACCTAGTAGTGTTGTGCCTTCTTTGGCCTTCAGAACAGCCCAAATTTATCATCAGAGCATAGAACTAACAAGATGCTGAATGCTTTGTGCAGGAGTATTGTACCATATGGAAATGATTGAGCCACACAGATGCTGTAAATTGGACAGTGGCACAGTCTCATTGTGAACAGCCCTTTCCATCTCATCCCAAAGATGCTGGATAGGGTTTAGATCTGGGGACTAACCCTATCCAGCATCTTTGCAACTAATGAAGCAAGAAAAACTTGTTGACGTGTTCTTGTAACCATTTGGTGATGATATGTGTTTTGTGAGCAGGTGCATTATTGTGCTAAATATGTCCATCTGCTAATGTAGCCATGAAGGGATGAATATGGTCAGCAATGATGTTCAAGATGTCCTTTGATGGGTATCAGAGGGCCTAATGTTTGCCAGGAAAATATTTCTCACACCATCACACTGCCACCACTGGCCTGTACTGTTGACACCAGACAAGATGGCTTATGGCCTCATGTTGATTGGGCCAAATTCTGATCTTTCCATTAGCATGATGCAAAAGGAACCTTGATTTATCCGATCAGGCTTCCTTTTTCCAGTCCTCTATGGTAGTGTCAATGCTCCTGCACTCACTGGTTTCGCTTTCGTGTTCTTTGCTGACAACATTGGCACTTGACATGGTTGGCAGCTGTAGCCCATTTGCAGCAAGGTCTGATAGGTGGTGTATTCGGAGATGGACCTTCAGCACACCAATGTTCAAGTCTGCTGTGATTTGCCTAGTTGTGGCCCATCTGTTCGCATTCACATTCTCACCAGTCTCCTTTAACCCCTCTGAGCCACAAGCTGTTTTTATCTACAGGATTTCTGATCACTGGTATTTTTTTGTACTTTTCACACCATTCTTGGTAAATCCTTGAAATAGTTGTGCATGAAAGCCAAGGAGGACTGCCTTTTGAGAGATGCTAGAACTGGTATGCCTAACACCAACTATCATGCATGTTCACAGTTCCTCAGGTCACTTGTTTTGCCCATTCTGATGCTCAATGCAACTCTAACTGATGCTTGAAAAGCTGATATTCCTGATTTATACTGCACAATGTGTCGGTGACATATTACTTGTTGGAATGACCCATTTATGTGACATGGGGTTGTGTACCTAATAAACTGCACCTTAGGGTACATTGTGCACAAAGTGTACTTCTTGAATTTTTCAACTGGTTAATGGGATATGGACTCAATGCATGATTAAGAGGGACAAATAATTTCATATTAGACACTGTTCATGTTAGTAGGTTAAAAATAATTTAATCATATTTCACTCTTAAAAATTAACTTAAATGTCCTTAAATTAAGCTCAGAAGTTTAGACTTACATGATGAAATGAGCCATTTATGTGACAAGGGGTTGTGTACCTAACAAACTGCATCTTAGGGTACATTGTGCACAAAGTGCACATCTTAAATTCTACTTGTTGGAATGAACCATTTATGTAACAAGGGGTTGTGTACCTAATAAACTGCATCTTAGGGTACATTGTTCACAAAGTATACTTCTTGAATTCTTCAACTGGTTAACGGGATATGGACTCAATGCATGATTAAGAGTGACAAATGATTTCATATCAGACATTGTTCATGTTAGTAGTTAAAAATAATTTAATCATATTTCACTCTTAAAATTAACTTAAATGTCCTTAAATTAAGCTCAGAAATTTAGACATGAGATTAGCATTTATAACTCAATTGTTGTTTCATACAACATGGAATAGATAAAGCATATCATTTAATGCAGTATACTATAACTTAATTAAGTTCTGCATGCTGATGGCATTGGATGCATTCATTGAAGAAATGAATCTTGATCATACTCACTTAATAGTTGCAGCATTTGTAGGATTGATGTTAAACATCTCAATGTTTCAAAGTTTCATCTTGTCTAAGCAACAAGGACTGTTTCTCCACTAATGATGCCACGAATGAGATCTTAGTATTGAGTGTACCAGCCTGAAAATAACATCTGAATGATAAGAGTATCTTCATGTTGAGTAGTCATCTGTATCAGCTAGGACATGTTCACCTCACTGTGATATACAGAAGCTCTCTTTATGGCATGCCATAATGGACTATTAATACTGAAACTGTTAAACTAGTGTGATCAAGACTTATTTCTTCAAAGAATACATCCAAGTTCTCAGCATGTAGAATTTCATTAAGTTAAAGTAATGTGTGCTACATTCAATGATATGCTATATCTACTCCATGTTGTATGGTACAATGATTGAGTTAGAAAAGCTAATCTTGTGTCTATGCTTATGAGCATAATTTAAGGGCATTTAAATTAAGCTCATAAGCATAGACACAAGATTAGCTTTTAACAGTGAAATTATGAATAAATTATTTTAAAGCATCTATCAATGTCTACTTAGTTCCATTTATGTAATAGGTTAAATTTGTGTGTATGACAAATATGTTTTTGGCCATCTTGTAAATGATATGATTCTAGTTTGCTAGTACAAGATTGTCAAAACATGCTCATAATGTACTCAAGCCTAACTTAGAATAAAAACTATGAAATGTAAAAATCATATTTCATCCCCACCAAATCCCACTAACACCACTTCAGTACAAGTTGGAACACTTGTACTAAAGTGGTGTTAGTGGGATTTTAACAAATCAGCTAGGAAGTGTATTTTACATTGTATAGTCCTAATGTAATTTGAAACCAATTGCATCATTAAAGATTTGAAAAATTCTGATATACTTTGAAAATTTAAAAAGGAATAAAAATTGCCAGTATTTACACTAACTTCTCATCTAATTAGTTTCAAAGGAAAATAGGGTGCCAGAAATTTTTTTCAGTGGGTAAAAGGAAACTTGTTTTTTAATAATTTTTTAAAACTGATTTGAGTGGTATCAGCATTAGCAATTTTTTTTTGCTTTTTATAAAGTTTATATAGTTTTTCTTTTTTGTAAAATTTGAGAATTGTATTTCATTTTAGTGAAAAATTGTGACTAAGAAAATTATTACTTCCCTTTTATAGAAGAGAAAAAAGGAGAGGGATATTTATATAGCCTCTGTTTGTTAAGTACTTCAAATTTGTGGTTTCTATAACCTGCTTAAATTATTGATAATTTGCCTAAACTTCAGAATGTTGAATCAGTTTGGCTGCAGTATTATAGCACTAATCTATTAATTAATATGAGTTCTGTTCAATAAGTAACATCTGAGGGTGTATTACACTCATATTTTTATAGTGATATCCAACAAAGAATTATGCTTATCCATTTATTTTTCCACATAATTACCAGAGCAACTGAGGCATTTATTGTGACTATACACAAATTATTTGATTCCTGTGCTGAAGAAATTAGGAGTCTGTTCCCTTAATAATGGTGTGAGTACTGGAAGTTGTTTGCACTTGTAGTAACCTGATTTACAGTCACTCATCTGTTGTTTTGAAAAGCTTTTCAGAGATACCATGTTGTCTATTGTTGACATTGATGGGCTGCCTTCTGTCACTTATCAGTCAGCATGGAACATCTATTTGTGAACTTCATGCACCATTTCTACATGTTCCATATATCTGTAAAATCTGGCCCATAGATCTCTTGCAATTGGTAATAAGTACCCATTGCTATCATGTCTCATATGAATAGAAACTTAATATCACTGTACAACCTCTTCATGAGACTGTATTTCAAGGCAGGTCACCAGTGTTGGAAAATATTATTGTAGCATAACAAAATAATGAAATGATTTTTAAATAATATTATGAATAACGTTAATCAAATTTCAAAATATTTATAACAGTGAAATGTAACAAATAACGGAAAAAATATTTTCGTTATTTTTCACTGTTTTTCGTTAAAATATTTTCATTATTTTCACTGTTTTTGTGTTTTGATACATTTCTGATTTTTTCTTTATAACATGTACTTAGAAACTTGCATGAAATAGACAGATGTACATTTGCTTTTATGATCAACGAACAAAGCTCTTCATTGGCACATTCCAAAAGAATTTGATAAGCACCTGTCTTAGCCACTTTCATCATAATTGGCACTCAGAGAAAGTGCTTTGTGATAGCCAGATAAGAGCTGTAGTGGAAAAGAAAAGGTGAATCTTCATTCATGCAGGAGGAAAAATCAGGGCAAAAATCCCAGGTATATTACAATTCCCTGTGATCCACGTAGACACTTAGAAAAGGAACTATGCAGGTGGGATAATTTGGGTTTGGGGATAGAGAATTGGAAGAAGGGACCATTAATTTATTGACAATAGTCGAAACGTTTTCATTGTATATATTTGCAAATCCATCAAATCTTGTCATATGTTGAGAAAAATAGAGGAGGTAATTCTTTTTTTGAAGTCTATTTCAAAGAAAATTCATTTAAATTTTTGCACGAGCTCTTCTGTAGGAAAGCATTGATGAAAATAGTTCAGTGTCATCAAATGACTCAACAAATGATTTGCTGGAAATCCATTTTGATGAAACTGAAAAATTGGAGGCAAAAGAAAATAAAATTTCCGTTTCATAAAACGAATTTGAGAGAAACAGAATTTTTACAAAGGAAAATATTTTTCACTACTGGAAAAATGAAGACAAAGCATTGCAAAGAATTCTAGTAATACTCAGGTTTTTGCTGTGATTTTTAGGGGAGAATACCCCCACTCATCCCCCTGAAAATCTGATCGTCTTTTGTGAAATCTCAAACTAGTCAGACTGGTTTGAAATCCAAAAAAAGATGTCTATGTATAATTTTCATTTTAGCCTCATATTTTATGCCTGACACTAAAAGTAGATATAAAGAAAATAACTATAAAATTTGATTCGATATATCATAGAATATCATGTTAACCTTTCCTGTCCATTGGAATATTTTAGTAATTAGGAAATCCTACTCAAGTCTTATTCTCAGACTCATTCCCCCAAATTAAATTTTCAGACCCCCCTCGAAACTAAATTCTCAAATCCTCCCCAATGTTAAATTAAGATCCATTCCCAGAAACTAAATTGTGGTGCGTGCCTGTCTTCAGTAGTTTTGATTGTATGGCTTACATACATTATTAGAATACTTACAGTGGTGCCATCCTATTTATTCATAACTGGGTCTCCTAATTGCTATTTTTATTTTATTATTATTCTTAAATTAATTTTTAAGAATCAATAGCATAAAAAGTTACTGCAATAATTATAATTTCATATATATATGTTTTCATTTTGTTATTAATTATTGTTATTAATATTGATAAGTTTCCTTTTTGCATCTTTTTTATTTTTTAACAAGTGAATTGATTGAACTGATGAAAATTGCTAGACGATGCTATTGCATACATATACAAAAAATGAAAACATATATTTAATTATTTTGCATTTGTAGTAAAATATTTTTGAAATAATGTTATAACAAAATTTATATTTTGCTATAACAAAAAACGAACAAGAAACGATACTAAAGTTTTTGGCTGTAATGGAAAATGTAATGAAATGTTTTTTGTTTGCCAACACTGTGTTCAATTGATTGGCTTTTATCACTTCATGGATCAGATTGTAACACTCACTAGGCAGAAGATTTAAATGCATGTTGTTGTATTCACATCACATATTAATTCCTTTGTCATGTACCATTGGATGTTACTTATTGAATAGCTCTCATATACAAGGTCATTATTTATCCTTTTATTTTATTACTATACCTAAAAAATTGGATATGAATTTTTTTTATTGCACAGTTCAGTCTGTTCTTCTTGACATATTAAACTTTTAAAACAATAAATATTGTTAATAGGTCAATATTAAATGTAATCAGTTGACATCTTGTCAGGTAACTCATTGAGTACTGCCATCTTCATTCTTAAAAAGAAGCTTCATATGATTCTGGCATTTTCACTCCATTCAAGTCACCTATTAATAACATATGATAAAATAATATGAATATTTATTGTAGATAAAATTGTTATATTAGATTAATTACTATTATTGATATTATATTAAAATATCTATAATGAATGTCAATGAGCTGATTGTTTAAGATGCACCATGTGACTAGTATTGCACCTACAGTGCTTAAAGAGTAATTTTAGTCTTAATTTAATTCTGCACATTTTTGTGCAGAATATACCTTTGAAATTTAAAACTGAAACAGATTTTTAGCTATCAACCACACCTGCAAAGCAGCAGGGTAATATAATTAAATATACTACAAGTATTCCAAACTTAATGTGGTTGGAAAAAACAATAAATAAAGCTTTCACACCATATAACAGAAAAGTAGTAACATGAATGAATTGAATCAAAATTCAACAAATGAAAAAAAGGTTGGGATAAAAAAAACTATTAGTTTACACTACATAGAATTTGTTTAAAAAAGAAGTTTAATTCACAATTATGCTGTACTACTAAAAGCTTTTGAGCAACACTAGTCTACATTAAGCTTAATACTATTTTCACATAGTCAAGCCATGAGTCCATCCTGGTAAACTATCACTTAAGGATACTTTTATAAAAAGTTCCCCCAAGTAAAGAGATGTAAATTGTTACCATTAATTTACATAAAGATCACTTGTGTAATACTGAAATCCCACCCCTTCTGGCAATGTCGAACCTTCTACTGCACGAGCTGCATGCTGCATACCTAAACTCACCAATAGAGGGAGATTTCTACTTAAAATGTAACATCGAGTGGTACAGTGCCAGAGGAAGTCCTGTTGGTGTAGGATGAAACATTTTACCACAGCAGTATGGAGAGCGAAATCCCTTTTGGATTTTAATGTTGATATATGTAATTTTAACTTTCTTTAGCTTGGAATTAAAGTTTGGTGAGGCTTTTTTAAAGTTGTTTTAATGCTTAGTGAGTTAAAAGTAAAATTCGTTGAGCTTTTTTAAGATGTTTAAACATAAAAAGGGGATCTTTTTGAGCAACTCATGTTTTACAGTATGAGTTTTAAAGAATGTGCAACACAAATCCATGAGTTGGTGGTGAATCTTGTTCAGAATAGTGTCTACAATGCAAAAACTTGGACTGGTATCCGGAACTTAAATAATAAACTTCAGTGCTGTACAACAACTATACTGCCAATGGGAAGTCACTGGCAATCAAATTGAAATCCTGGAAACAAGGCCCTGCAAGAACAATGCAAGGATAATAGTATGACCAGCTGAGCCAGCAAGAAGTATGGAAGCACCTAAAAATGGTAACTACACCTCTTGGGAACTTTTTATAAAGATATCCTTTTAAGTGATAGTTTACCAGGATGAATAATGCTCATGGCTTGACTATGTGAAAATAGTATTAAGCTTAATGTAGACTAGTGTTGCTCAAAAGTTTTTAGTAGTACAGCATAATGGTGAATTTAAACTTTCTTTTTTTTATAAAAAAAAACTGTTGGAGGAGTAAATGAGGTTTCAGGAATCAAAAAAGATACGGAAAATCCCATACCATATATATGAAAAATGAAAAGGAACATCAAAGTACAAATGAAGGAACACAAATAAGACAAAATGTAATAAAGGAAATATGGCATTCTTAAAAAGAACAGTTAAAAGGGACTTTTATACACCCATTGAAAACTTCAAAATAGTAGCAGACCATCCTCAGATTATCAGCTTGAACATAGCCAAGCAATTGATGATTTATAAGAACAAGGTGAAATGGATTAACAGCAAAATTATAATGCCCCTCCTACCACGGAAATTATTCATAGATAAAGAAGAAAAAAAAAAGATGGAGCAGACAGGAAGATGTGAGTTTCTGTCCAACAGCAAGAAAGAGAGAACTACCCCAAACACCTAATGGACCAGCCCAACTGTAGCTATAGCAGTACCTCAGATGGGTGAGAAAATCTTAAAAAGTATAAATCCACAGATTACAAAATTTTATGTCATTCGAAGATGTTTTAGGATAAAATGAAATGCATAAAGCTAACAATTGTATTCTCTTAATTTTCAGGTAAAGCAAGTAAGAGAGTTTTTCTCTTAGACGTGTGTTCTGATTTGCAATCCAAAGAAAGGTTGGATTGGGTTTTTTACCTCTGAGTAGCACTTTTTTTTGCACACAATGGCCTAAATGACCAGGTCACAAGGACCCTGAGGACTTGGAGAAGGGAGACCCACTGTACAACTGTTGGGAGAGGGGACCCACTGTACAACTGTTGGAAATTTATTTCTTTTAGATTATCCAATGTGTCTCCATGTTTCACTTCTTTCCAAAGATCACAAGTATTTTTACAAGACAGCCACTCTATGCGTAACCTCTAGCAGGCTTGCATTCCATTCCTTCCTCCCAACTTCCCACTTACCCTTGTCATGCAGTCTCCACAGTCAAAGTTAGCCGATTCCTGTCGAGGTGATCCTCGACTTGTGCCATCCTCCACGTGACTGCTGGACACAATGACACTCGCGCAATCTCCAATATGCCACAACTTGCGGAGCACTAGTGACATCTGTCCCTCATCTCAGTTTGATGTGGTTCGATGTTCGTGGCTGTACCAATCCATGTCGAGACGCATTTTGTAAATGGATTCGCCACTACCCTCCTTCTACACTTTACTATACTTCGTATCCTTCCAAAATTAAAATTAATTATATCAATAATAATAATAAATATTTCTTAAAACTTAAAAGTATTCTCATGATTGACATTTCTAACCATAAGCACATAACAAATTCAAACACTATCTGGACTTCAATCAAGATTTTATATCTATTCTTTCAATCCCTCATCTTTCTTATTTTATTTCTCACTATTTCCATCCCCCCTTTCTCCCCCCTCCCTTTACTTATTTTTTTATCACTATTATCTTATCATTTTATTCTGCCTCTTTAGTATTTCCTCACCTATTTTTTTGTCACCATTTCTCTTTTCCATTTCCCCTCCTTTCTATTTTTCTCATTTTTTTTTTTTATTACAGGGACAGGGGAAGCTCATTTGGTAGCGTGCCAGGCTTGTAACCTGCAATTATCAGGTTTGGGTTCCAACTGGGCAATGTAGAGATTTTTCTCTGCCAAACTCCCTGCCCTGCTTACAGTGAATAGGGGTCACTGTTGGGTTTGAAAAGGCTGCCTTCCGTCAGATGGGACATTAAGTCGTGGTCCCATGTGTAGGAGAGACATACCCACGCACGTTAAAGAACACACTGGATGGCCTTGATGGGAGTCTGACTCCTTTTCCCAATAGCTGTCCAGTGGGTCCCCTCACCCAACCATCCATGACACCACGAGAGCTTCAAACCACGAGACTTCTGTCCCAATAACTGATATTTAAGTAGCGAATATCATGTTTTAAAATTAAAAGAGCTTGAATTTACCGTTAAAAATAGCTTTCGGCACAATTTATGTGCAGAGTTGTAGTAAAAAGTAGACCATATTCGCAATAAATCATCAGCACGGTTCAAAATTCGAAAGTTCCATAATAAGAGATATGAATGAATTGACTGATTACATAATATTAAACTAATGTAGATGATAGGTTCTCTCCCAGCTGCTCTGCAGCCTTAATGTCAGCATTCTGATAGGCATCAACCAGCACACAAGGCTCAAAATTTGAAAGTACCAAAATTAAAGATATGAATAAACAGAAGATTCTGATAATATAAAAGTAATGCATATGTTAGGTACTCTCTCCACTGCTTTGCCGTCTCTATGTCAGCGTTCCGATAGGCCTCAACCAGCACACGAAGGTGACTTTTGGTGCCATCCATAAGATGTAGTACTGTCCTTTATAGTGTAATGTCAGATGGCATCATTCAATCGTATTCAAGCACTGCAACTCTTGGGGGACAGATGGTAGCCTTCTGTTAAGGTGATCCAGCATGTTCTTTAATGTGCCGAAGAAAGGTGTGGCCATTAACATTACCACTTGAACAAAGGCGTACCTAGAGTTTAATGCCAGTAGCGATGAAAGAAAAGCAATTCCTGGCACCCCAGCAAAGTCGTCTGAGTGAGAAAAACCTTGGCAGTGGTGTCCTGGCAACAGGCTGTCTGAACACATATAGAAGGTACATATATGTAAGATGTGACCTATGTTTGTAAACCAAGGTTTTGTAATATTGAGATAATAGTATTTCATTTATTTAAAGTGACTTTGGTTTGGTCCAGATAAAGTATGGATGTTTTCTTTCTTGTGTTGTCTTTCTGCTGAAGGCTAACCTTCCTCACAGATCTCTGTGGCATATTGAACTACAGCTCCTGTCAGACTATGCAAGCAGCTGTTTGAGGGGTAATTTTATTATTTTCAAGATAAACAGGGACTGAGGAGGCTAATAAATAAATAAATACCCCCTCAAGCAGCTGCTTGCCACAGAGGTCTGACAGGAGCCTGTCAGTTTATATGCTATAGTAGAAGGTCTGTGAGGATGGCAGGACCTCAGCAGAAAAACGATACATACATCCATGCCTTACCCGGGGCTCGAACCCAGGTCCCGTAGATCAGTAGCCAAGCGTGCTAACCACTCGGCCACGGGATGGCTAGAGGAGGCTAAGGGCACCCCATAAAATAAAAGTGAAAAATGCTATGCTATTTTTTATCGTAAGTTTTTGATGTTCATTATTGTATTTGATGTATGAAGAGTTTCGTAAATGTGATCACCAGTGGTAACTAAAAATCTAAATTTTTCTGGCAAAAACTCTTGTTGCCACTGTTATAACTGATTGGCAACTTATAATCTGTCTCCTAATAACTGTTTAGTGGATCCCTTTCCATTACCCACTTGGGGTCATTGTGACCAGACCACATAGCCAATCACTTGTGAGCAAAAAAAAATGTCATCAGAAGTATAACAACCTAATCTATATCCATAGTAATTCTACATTTTTTAAAAGATATTTTCCATTTTAATTTCTAATTTATATAAACAATAGTTGCTTTTTAGCTCTCTATTAACATCACAATTATTATTTAGGTTGCCAATTGCATATGATATAGTTGTGTGCAAGAAGAATTTACCATTGTTTTTGAAATGGTCATTGTTATCCTTGGCTGTTATTCTGGTAAGTATGAAATAGTATCGTATTACTTAGTGAAGTAATATTGGTAGAAGTTAGCTAACATTTTCTTAGAAGTATATGCTCTCCATTATTCTTTAGAGCATTCTTAGAAAGCCTACATATGCATTCTCCATAATTTAGTGACTATCCACTGCAGAATTATAAAATCTTATGTGAAAGGATAATACAATAAATTTACATTCCTCACAATTAAAATGCTCCCTATCCAGAAGGAATGGGTGGTTTTGTCCAAACCTTGGCATATTGTTACGACAGATGAATGCACTGCAGTGACTTCATGACAAAACATGACATGAATGCTTGCATATGCTTGTGCATGAGAATTATACAACAAATGAATTTGAATGTAGAACCGACCTGAAAAAGAGAATGATAGAATTACAATGTTAAAAAGTTGTGCAGATCAAAAAAAAGGTTTAGATAGTCTGAGTCAGTGCACGATATGTAAAAACAAGAAATATCTTTATGTGGTGTGTGCGCGGGTGGTTGTTTTGCTAGTATGATAAATCTAGTGATCTAACCAAAGATGAAGGATTGTTTATGCCTGAAGTGAAGGTATTCAAGAGATATGACAAAGAAAATGAAGAGGTAGTAGTTTAGTAGAACAGGCAGAGCTGGTCTTGTATGCTCTGTAGAAAAAGGGTTATTAATTTATGTATGATAACAGTTATTTTGTTTATAAGTTATTTCATCCATATTTTTGTAATAATTTGCATTGTATTGTAATTTAGTGTGTAAATACACTTATTATACTCACTCTCAGTGTCATCCATTTAAAATTTGTAACAATATAATTAGAGCACATGTCAATCATTCCAATAAAACTTCTGCTGAGAGATATGAGTTATCAGAATCTGTTTGATGTGGTTCATGTCAGTGATAAGAGCACCTTATTGATAGTAAGTTGTGAAAATGCCCTGAATATATTAGAGGTGTACATTGTTTTGAGTACATGGACAATGTTTCTGCAACTTGGTGCTTTTCAAGGAGGTCAACAGATAGTGGGCTTCAGTGAGGCTGGCTAATCAGCTCACCAAATAATGGCCCATGTTGGCTGGGAGTGCCTGAACCATTAGTAGGTGTTGACAACAATAGTACCAAGACCACAGTCATGCAAGAATGGGAGTTATCAGCTGAATGTCAGCACAGGCAGATCAAAACATCCAACAGCTGACCACAATGCATTTCTTATTTAATCGCAAATCAAATTGTATAAGAAGTCTAACTGCTCTATATACACTGGTGCTCAAAATTAAAGGATAATCGACAAAAATGTATAAAGCTGCTGATATATGTAAAATAATGCACTTAAAATGGGCAAACATGGAAAATATGGTGGTGAGCAATTGGTAGGATGGAAGCAGGTCAGTCCCAGACGAAAATTTCCAGAGTATTGAATGTTCCACGAAATGTCCTATCAAAACTCTGGAGACAGTTTCAACAGACAGGAGATGTTTGTTCTTGAGTAGGACAAGGCTGTCCCTAAGCCACAACTACTGCAGATGATTGCTATATGAGTCTTACTGCTAGATGGAACAGAGTGATGACCACTAGGCAACTGTCTTTGGAGCTTGCAGGAGCTACAGGAATGTGGGTTTCAAGGCATACTGTTTACAGGAGCCTTCATGAGCAATGCCTTTATGATCGGAGACCTGTTTTTTGTATCCCTCTAATTCCTGCTGCCCAGTGAGCCCATTTAATGTGGAGTCACCAACCTAATAATACATGTGCCATAATAATACATACACCATAATAATACATACACCATAATAATACATAGTAACCATAATAATACATGTGCCCAGTGGTCTGGACTCTTGGAGTCCAGACCACTGGGTTCATGTTAGGTTCACAGATGAATCACAATTCAGCTTAAGTACTGATTTGCATCTGGAGAGAACCAGGGACCTGCAACAGCCCCTCGAACATCAGAGAAAGGGACTACTTTGGTGGCCGTGGAGTGATTGGAGCAGAAATCATGATGGGATGAATGGGTGTACAGATCAGCATTTGTTGAGGAGTGGTCATTAATCCCTCAGGACCTCATCAATACCCTCATAAACAGCATGAGGAGTTGTTACTTGAGCTGGATGGCTCTCAGGGGTGATCATACTCCATAGTAACATACCGCATATTGTACATAACAGACTTAAAGTATTGTTCTATGGACTGCTCCTTCACATCAATTGCATGGTTATGATCTTAATGCAGGCACATTATACGATTATGAATTTCTTCTGCTTGATATACATTTATGATGTAATAATAAACCTCTTTACCAAATTTCATTGCATTCCCTTAAAAATACTTTGAGTTATGTACGAATTTGTACATTATCCTTTAATTTTGAGCACCGTGTATATATTGAGAAAGTTTTAGCCTAAATAATAAATGATGGAAATTCTATATTAAAATTCGTGATAATTAGTGTATTTTTCAAATTTAGAGACTAATGAATAGAAATTTGATTAACGTTTTTTAGAGACTAATGAGTAGATATTTGATTAACATTTTTTTTGGGGGGGGGGAGGGGAAACATGAAATTTTTTTGAGATTTAGGGAGTTCTGAAAGATTAGAAGATACTTCTCTTTGGTAATGACATCAATTTCCTTTTCAATTTGTTTCTTTTCTCAGCATATAACTTTAACAAATAACATATAGATATTTAAAAATTTCACAAGCATAATGCATTATAAAAAACTACTAATTGTACACCATTAGGAGTAAAGAAATGCTGATTAATGAGACTTGGAATATAACCCTCACTTATTCTGTTATTTCTTATAGGAAATTTTCAACTGAATGATTTCAGCATATGCAATCTTTCTTAAGATTGCAACTATTGCATTATTTGGGGACTGCCTCTGTTAATTTCATGAATAGCCAATTATAGTTTGTGCTTCAGGTCCATCCCTTTAAGCTTTAAATAATAATAATAGGAATTTATAAAATTGCCCTGTACAAAGCAATATTTCATAGTAAAGAAATGTGTTGTGAGATTGTTTTTATAAATTTGCAGTCATTTCATTAAATTTGTAACTTTTGTTTACATATAATTATATCTACAAACATAAGTAGAAAACTATTACTAGTTCTATGAAGTATATTAAATTTAAAGTTAATGATATTTTACATTTTTTTTTACTTCTATTCCATTTTATGAAATAGTTATCACCAGAGTATCATCTGTTGAAATGGGCAGATAGAATTAATAGAAATAATAAGAAAGAATAATTATGCTGTCTTTCCATAATTGTTATTAATCTTTATTTTGTGTAAAATTTTTGTGGCATGCAATTATTATATTTTTTTTATTCTAGATTCCAGTTATTTTGATTGATTCACATTATTTTGGAAAATTTGTGGTAGCTCCACTGAATATTGTATTATATAATGTATTCACTGCTCATGGACCTGATCTATATGGTAAGAATTGCAATTTGTAGAAACCATTAATATCTATTAATTATGTAAAAATATGTAATTTTTGTGTTTTGAGTATGAGATTGAAAGTCTGTAGTTTTTACTATTTCTTTTTGAAGTGATTTTGGGAAAGGCAGCCTATTTTTCTCTCTCTTAACCCTTACCGTATTGCAGCCCAACAAATCACTTTCATCTTTTCCATTATAGTGGTTGGAGAGTGACACTTCGCTCCTGTAGTAGAAGGTTGTGAAAAAAATTTTTTCCAAATAGAAATGTGAATTTTTTTCAACTGTTTCTAATTAAATATCAAAAGTAACATTTAAAATATAAATTTTTTACTTGTTGATTCCACTGTAAAAAATTCTGATAAAGTTTAAAAAATAAATCTATTTGAGTTGGATGTGTATGTTGAGTGACCTTCAGTTACCGTAAACAGCATCAAGTAGTGCCAAATCAGTTCATGCCTCTATTCTGCTGTACTGTGCTTAAATTATCGATCAGGTGCATTTCCTGCTTTTTTCTGTTATTTATAGCTCTACTAGAGTTGTTATGCTCTCTAAACTTTTAACGTAAGGATATTGATTTTTTTTACTATCGGGAATTGTGTCATCAGGAACTACACACATCGGCTTTTGATCAATATTTTAGCAGATTTTCGATTTTAAAGACATTTTTTATTTACTTTAATGCTTCTAAAATTATTTTTATTGCTTCTCAAATGGATACTGTGATTATAAACAACAATTAATTACAAACAGTCGAAAGCGAAACTGCTAGCGATCTATAATGGTGGCAATCAGAGCAAGCATTAGGATTACTCAGAGCATGATTTTTAAATGGTAGGACTTTATTTATCAATACTTTTAATTACATTTAAAGCATATAAGCAAATTAAGGTCAGGGAATTGCGATTTTTAACCAAAATTTCTGCCAGAATTTTAGAATTAAACTTTTCTATAAAAGTTATGCAGATTCATCATAAAGCAACTCATTCTCAAGTTCAGTGCATCGATTAAACTTTAAATGCTTTGAAACATTTAAAAAAATTTTTTGATTGTTCTTTATTACTTTTTTGATATATTTTTCATTTCTTATTTAAATTATCTAGTTTTTAAAGCAAAATTATTTTTATGACACTTCTTTACTTAGAATATAAGTATAAGATCATCAAAAGTCTAAGTATATGCATTATGCATTATATGCATAAATGACCAAATAATTTGGAAAAAATGAAATAAATGAAAGATTTAAGCAATAATTGAAATATTATGAATTGTTTATATTAAAATAATAAAATAATATAGAAAAATGGGAAAATATATATATATTTTTGAAATTTTACTAAAAATAAAGTGGGAAAAATACAGTAAAATTTTTGCAATGTTTAAAAAAAAATGCCAAAAAACTTTAACTTACCATTTTTTCTTTAAAAATTTGCCATTTTATTAAGCACAATTATAAATGCTCTTTCTTTTTTGTATGTAACATAACATATTTCCATTCATTAGTTACTTCAGGATGAGGTTTTAAAGTTGTTTATTTTATCTTCTGAAAACACTTTAAAATAAATCAGGCCACCATAGTGAGTTCAGTTTCAGAAACCCAACACTGTAAGGATTAATGAGATACAGGGCACTTTATTCCCTTACAAGAGGTAGGGTTGGCTCAGCCAGTAGCACTCTAGGCTTGTAATCTGATGTTTCCAGCCATAAAACATCAGACAATAGACAAATAAACAAACAAACAAACTTGGTGTTTCCAGGTTTGAATTCCCACTGTCTATGCAATGAGATTTTCTCTGCTATACTTTCAGTGATAAAGGGCACACCAGTGGGCTTGGAAAGGTTGCTGTCTCTCAGATGAGATGTTCATCCATGGACCTGTTTGTGTAGGAAAGCCATATCCTGCGCATATTAATGAACATGCTGGATGGCCTCGATGAAAGGCTTCCATCTCTCAACAGTTGTCCAGTGAGTCATCTTCCCATATTCAGCTCTGATCTCTTTTAGACCTTGTGATGTAGCCATTTATTTAGCTTAGCAAGTGAAAAAATAGTGCCCCTCAGAGGTAAAAAATCCAAATTTATTATGTTATATAGAATGTTTATCCAGTTGCCTTTATTCTGGTTTGTGGGCATTCGTGTCATGTAGCTGATTCATTGTTGTAGGATGTATCTTCTATCTGCTGTCTTTCTCAAAATGATTTAGAGTAAAATAGTGAAAGTTAAAGAGACATTTATTGATAAAATTTAACATATATATCTTTTAAGTATAAAATTTGATTCTAATTATTTATTGATGTTTAGAGTTGAGATTGAAGGAAAATTTTTAGCTAATAAAAGGCTACTTTTATCTCTTTTAAAGACCCAGTATCTGGCCTGAAAAGCTGGTTTACATCCAGAGGCCAAGCTATTTTCCCCAAATGTGCGGAGCCAAAAAATCTAACTTCAGAACTTTTTTTGCGAAATAATTAATGAAAGGAATTGTGGCATGCTATAAGGCAAATTAATCAGTAGTTAATTCTGGATTTTTTTTAAAACAAAATTTTGAAACAAAAAAGACTACTAGTTTTATTTTAATAGAACTTTTTTAATCATGTAATAAAAATGCATCTGGCAATGCAAATAAAATTATTTTAAACTAATAGACAGAAATAAAAAAATATATATAATTCATATATGTATATGCATTATATATAAATACACAGTTGTATCAGAATAATATGATCACCCACAGAATCACAGTGACCCACCCAGGCGTGCCACAGAGTGCACATGACAAGATCGACCACACGGAGATATAATTGGCCAGCCAGGACAGATGAGTAAACATGAGCACAATGGGCAGAGGTATTGATTTGATGGATGTTGGAAAAGGAATGATCATCAGCTACCATTCCAAGAGTGGAAGCATCTCAGAAACAGTAGACTTCGTGGGCTGTTTGTGAAGTGCTGTAGTAAGGGTGTACCAAGAATGGACTGCTGGCACACTGAGTACCTCCAGACGCCATAACAGTGGAGCCCCAAAGGCCATCGACCCCAGAGGAGAATGTCGCCTCCATTGAGTGGTAAAGTGCAATCGACGCGCAACAGTGCAGCAATTGACCACTCAAATGAATGCTGGGGCACCCAGGTACATGTTCTCGATAACAGCAGAGTGAACCCTGTTCCTCCTGTCGACACTGTGTAAAGGCGCCCATGTTAATCAAGGTCCATCAGCAATGACACCTGCAGTTTGCACGGAACTACTGTCATTGGACAGTGGAAGAGTGGAAAAAGGTTTGCCTTCTCCGACAAATCGAGGTTTCTACTCCACAGAAGTGACAGGCGGTGGTGGATATGGTGTCAGACACATGAGAACCAACACTCGGACATGCTTGTCGGTTAAGTACAGGCCAGTGGTGACAGTGTGCATGTCTGTCAAACAGTGGGATGTTTTCCTGGTATGACCTCTGGGACCACTGGGACCACTGGATGGGCCACTGAATGCCAATGGCTACCTGTCCATCCTCGCTGACCACATGCATCCCTTCATGTTGGATGCTTACCCTGGTGATCCATAAAAATCCCCGCCCTACCCGTGGTCAGTAGGGGACACCGATGGGCTTGGAAAGGCTGCTGTCTGTCGGATGTAACGTTAAGCCATGGCCCCATTTGTGGGAGAGCCATACCCTGTTCACGTTAAAGAACATGCTGGATAATGGGAGGCTACCATCTGTCTCCCAATAGCTGTTCCAGTGGGTCCCCTCCCCCAACCTTCTCTGAGCCTTTGGGGTCCATGTGACCTGGCCATTTAGCCCATGGTGTGTTAAAAATTGCTGCTCAGAGGTAAAACAACCCAACCCAAACCCTGATGGTGATGGTGTCTACCAACAGGATAATGTGCCCTGCCATGTCGCTAAGGTGGTCCATTCTACCTTGGCTGTTGAAATTGCCCAACCTCAATCCCATAGAGCACTTGTGGGACCGTTTGGATCGATAGATTTGGTGTGCAGACCCACAACCACATCATCTCTGGAACCTCCATGCTCTGCTGGAGTCCAAATGGGCACGTGTGCCTCTGGCAACCTTCTAGGGCCTCATTGCGTCCATGCCATGCCCGGATGACATAATCTCACCACTGTCATCCGGGCTAAGGGTGGTTATTCCCATTATTAGGTAGGTGGTCATATTATTCTGATACAACTGTGTATATAAATCATAAAAAAATGCTGTTTATTTTACTTCAAACAAGGAAATTATTATTTTTTTATAGTTTTTTTTCTGTGTACCGTACTTTGAAAACAAGTCAGGCTTTTTGGCAATTGTGTTGAGCCAAATAAACAAGTCAGTTTTAGAATTAAAAAATGACCATTCAACAGAAATAGTTCATGGTGTATACCAAATTAAACAAAATTTAACTCCAAATCTTATGAAAATAAAATTTTTTTAAAAATTACCATCATATTAATTTTAATAAGATGTTTCTATATTGATATAATGAAAAATTAGATCAGGCTATACAATTATGATTTAATGTTGGAAAGCATATTGAATAAAATCATTTAAATTATGTATTGATCGAAAGTAAATTTCTTTTCGAATAATATATTTGCCTGAAAAAACATATTTTTATTTCTTTTAATGACTCTTTTAGTGTAGTATATTTTAAAGCATGGCAACATTATACAAAGTGACTTGGATTTCTCATATTAATGGGATTTTCTGACCTATTATAAAATAGAGGAATACTTTCTTAGCTGCTTTTATTACTAAACATTAGGATTTTTTTTTTTTGGATATTGAATTTTAGTGATCTTGACTAGTGGCAAAAAGTTAGTGTGCCAAAGCAAAAAATAGAACCCATCTAGATCATAAGAGCTGCACAGCCAAGATACTGAGGTGGGTGGGGATGTTTTAAAACCAGACCTTCTACTATGGCATATAAACTGACAGGCTCCTGTCAGACCTCTGTGGCAAGCAGCTGCTTGAGGGGGTATATATTTATATATATATATTTTTTAAATACAAACTTAAAAACTCATATAAAAAGTACTCATAAAAAAAATTAAATTTGTCAGGGGGAGCAGGTGGTAAAAACCTTTGCTGAAACTGCCTTCCCACATGAGGACTGATTTCCATGCCAAGGAAGTCCTTTTTTCTTCTGTATCCAGTACCTCATTTGTTTTCAGAGAATGATACAAGATCAAAGTTTTTTATGGAAAATGAAGAAATAATAAAAGAAAAATTAATGTATAACCTAATGCGATGTTAAATAAATATCCACAGCAACTTGTAAAATGGCCATCTGAAGTAGCATAACTTTGAAAGATCGATAACAATCTATCAATAGATCAGCTGATGGAAAGATCAATAATTTATGGAAATAAATCTATAGAAACGAAAATGAAGGTTTAAATATAAAAGTATAAATACTAACTGATGCTTGGTGATCTCTGATGTGTAATCCAGTAGCACTCACTGTAAATACTCCACTATGTAGCCACTTGATAGCATGTGTGAGCAATTAAACTAGCTCATGGCACCTGCTCCTTTGCTGTGTGACACTGCTGGCAGGAAATTTCATATAGCTTTAAGACAGATAAGAGTGTAAAATGGGGGGAAAACTTGAGGTACATTACTTTATAATTACTTCTAAAATCTTCCATTTTTAAAAATAGCAGTTATTTATTAATTTTCAGGAGATTTTCAAAACTTGTGAGTTTAAATCAAGGGCATTTCAGCATAGAGTAATGTTAACAAATCAGCATTATTGTATATCAGGTTTAACAAATGACAATCAGGCAACATTATCAACAGTTTATGTTTAACCAGCCCAATGTAAGATGACTTTATCATTGTAATTATTTTAACCCTCCAGGCGGCTTGAACGTGTTCTTGACACAGCCAAGTGATCTTCTAGTGGTACTGATATGACAGCACTGCCACATAATTGTTTCTTAAGCCTTGCTCTGGTGCCCACAAAGCAGATAGAAGGATAAATGCGTAACACCAGGAAAGTTAATCAGCTGCAGCTTATTTAACTTATATTTGTTTCTAGCATTTGCAACTCTACAGGTATATCAGCAAGTCTTTTTACAGGAAATTGATTAAATATTTAGGATAATTCTACCATTTTGTTACTTTTGTGGGTGTTTTTGTTCTGAACTTTGATGCTAATCACTGAATTGCAGGTGCAGAACCATGGACATTCTACTTTATGAATGGTTTTCTGAATTTCAATTTTCTCTTCATTGCTGCACTTTTATCATTCCCAGCTTTGGTAAGTAAATATGTAATAATAATTTATATATAATATATAGTAAACTTTCAGTATGATTTATGTGAGGATTAACTGCAAGGTATTTGAGCATTCTGACAGGCTCATGTGAGACCTCTGTGGCAAGCAGCTGTTTGAGGAGGTATTTATTTATTTTTATATACTTGTAAGAGAATATATGTTCAGGTAAGGGTCACATGCTTAAAAATAGCCTTAAATTTCTCTTTGAAGGATGAGAGGATAGCAAACATCAACAGAGTGTAATTTGCTTCTCAGTGGAAATGTCAGTGATGCTGCTTATGATTGCATTAATGAAAGATTTCTTACACTAAATTTAAAACTGGGATTAAACACTTGAATGTTACCTGTTATGTCCCACTGAAAACTTTGATGAGAATGAAATGGTTTTTATGGGCAACTTCAGGTTATGTTGAATGTTGTTAAGAAAGTGTCATTATTCTTCTGCTAGGTGATTTCAATACACCATTTGGACTGACATTGACCTTTTGAAAGGAGTGATGGGGCCTTTTGGTATTTGTAGTTGCAATAACTATGAAGACCACTTCTTCCAGGTAAGTAAATGGTTTGAGAATAACTAATACTCAAATGCCAGAATATTTTAAATACACATGGGTTTCATCTGATGGGTTGCATAGGAGTATGATTGATTATATATTATTTAACAGCAAATAAGTTAACTCTGTCATAAACATTGGTATAGGGAAGTTGAAATTGCCTTATGCTTGGAACTTAATCTCCGCAGAGAGTATTCTTCATGTATTAAAAAAAATATATGCATTTTAAATGGCATGGGTAGTTCTGAGGATGATATGTTGTAGCACTCCATAATTGGAGGAAAAACAGGAATTGGCTTAAGTGAAGGAGAAAATTAAAATGATGACTGAATCAACATTAACTCTTCCAGAGTTCTGCCTGAAAAACTGTTTTACATCCAGAGGCCCAGCTTTTTTTTTTAATATGAAAGGACACTAATGAATGGAATTATAAAATGTTACATGCCAAATTAAATAGCATTTAATTCTGGATTTTCTGAAAATAAAGTATTTTAAAAAAATGATGACAAGTTTTATTTTAATAGGGCATTTTTTAGAGTCATGTAGTAAAAAATATATTTGGTAATGTAAATAAAAAATAAAAAAAAAACTAATAAATATATAATGCACATGAGTAGAAAAGCTAATTATTTTTGAATAGTAAAAAAAAAAGAAAAAATTTACTTGAAGCAGGAAAATTATTCCTGTTTTGTAATTTTATTCTGCCACCATACTTTGAGTAAAGTCCAGGCTATTTACCAACTGTGCTGAGTCATTAAACAATTCAATTTTCGAATTTTTTTGAAAAATAACCAATCAACTGAAATAGGTCATATATTAAATTAGAGGAGATCTTGATGGGCGGCTGGTAGCTCAGTGGTCCAGAGCACCTGACATGTTATCAGGAGGTCGTGGGTTCGTATCCCACCTGGCTCAAGACAATTTTTCCTCTAAATATTTGAAGCAACTTAATCGAGTGGTTATTTATTGGAATTCTAGGAATAGTGAAATTGATTTAAAGCAGAAAAGGGTGGTGTAAAACAGGGGGATAGATATAAGTATGTACTTCGTAATTACTTTCAAAATCTTTCATTTTTAAAAATAGCAGTTTTTTGTTAGTTTTTCAGGAGATTTTCAAAACTTTAAGAAAACATTTGTTGATAATAGTTCAACTGAACTTTTTGAACTTAATCAAGGGGTTTCTTCAGCAAAGAGTAACATTAACAAACAAATTGATGCTACATCATAGCACTTTTAAGAAATGACAGTCAGATGGCTTCAACAACTTATTTATGTTGTAGTTTAATAAAATATGCATGCTGTACTAAAAACAAACATAGACATTTTGGTTCTCTTATTTAGGATTCTGTCAACATCTATGTTCATTTTGGACCTTCGAAGGGTTAAATTTCCATATCCCTTAATATATATAATGTAATAATCATCCAGAGTGCTTGTAATGTTTTGATATTTGTTTAAATTTATTGTGGAATGAATCAATTACATGTTTTTTATTAAAATGTTACGATACTCAGTTTTGTTTCCTTTGAGCGCACTTTTTAATGTTAAGAATTCTTTATAAATGTTGAACTCAGTATGCTATTAGTGTGAAAAGTGAATTTTCTTGTAAGGTGTAGTGCTTTTTCCTAAAACTGGAGTGCTTTTACGATCCCTAGTATTCAAATTATAAACGAAACTGTAATAATACATATTATCTACTGTGTGGCATTTACCTAATTATGGGCTGGAAAGAACATATACCTAATGTTCTTTCCAGCCCACAAGATTGGCTTCTAGGTGAACTTCCTTTGGAGTTTACCCAGAAACTGCACAATATCTCATAGAGTGAAACTCATTTGTAACAGAAATTCCCTGCAATGGACCAGTTTGGAAGAGACAGGTTCAGTTGCAGGGATTGACCTCGATACTAGAGGGTTATATATATGCCCCAGATTTAATTCCCAATTGTGCCAGGTTGAGATTTTTATCTGCTGATCCATACTCTCCCCTCAGTGGGAAAGGGGACACTGATGGTCTTGGAAAGACTGTTGTCTGTTGGGTGGAATGTTAGGCTATGCCCCTATATTCTATTCAGGAGAGCCATAATCTGAACATATTATAGAACATGCTGTATAACTTTGATGGAAGTCTTTAACTCCTAAAGACTGTCAATTGGGTCCTCTTCCTTTACCTTGCTCTTGGAGTCCTTTTGACTTGGCCTTTCAATCCATTGTGGGCAAATAAAGTGCTTCTCAGAAGTAAAACAACCCAAACTCTCCCAGATTTGCTGAGAATTTCTCAAAATTTAGATGTAAAGTCCTCCCTCATGAAATGTATTTCCTGGGAGGCAAGAATGTTTGATTCATTTCTCCAGAATGAATTGTATATTGTTAAAAACAAAATATGATATTTCCTTTTGCACTGTTCAGGAACACAACAAAGTAGTAAAAACGTTTTGAACACTATTATGTTGTAAGTCAATGTGGGCAAAGAGCAAAATTGTCTTGAGCTGGGTGGGATCTGAACCCACGACCTCCTACATCCACAATAGAGGATAATTGATCAGCTCAATGGTTAGAGCACCTAACATGTCATTAGGAAGTCGTGGTTTCAGATCCCACCCAGCTCAAGACTATTTTCCTGTAAGCCCACATTGACCTACATCATCATAGTGTTCGAAAAGTAGTTACTATGAAGTGCTGTGATTTAAAATGTGAATGTAACAGATAATGTATTCAACAAAGTAGTTTTTCTAAATTTATTAGTATTTCAAATTGCTACATGATTTATTGCATTTTTTGTAAAATTAATAATATCTCTACTTTTAAATGTAAGTTTAATAGCTTTCTGGTTATATACCCTTGAAATCTATCTTCTAATTTCAAAGGATATGCCCCAAGTGTTCTGAAATTGATATCCTAGAAGACAAGTAAATCTAGGTTCATACTGCAAAGTTTACCATATTATTCAACTTCTTTTCAGATTCATCAAACATAATAGGTAGCAATCTAGACAGTTTAACGATTCTTCCAACAATGTTATGTGAGAGCATCAGTATAATAAACACTTTATTAATATAACACTATAATATGTATTTATTATTAATACCCCATTCTAATTTTACTATTTATTTAAATAATATCTGTCACAATTTTCTTTTTCAAATTGTAATAGAAATTATAGTCACCATGAAATATCAGTTTTGTTTTCATATATTACTTTCTTCAATACTTCAGAAATTTAGAGAAAATGTTAGTTTTTTTCTCTTTCATTCATTTTACTCAAGTCACAAAATATAAATGTTACATTAAAATTTTTCTGGATAATGGTTTAATATTTTAGATACAAATTTTAAAACATGTTAACTGTTTCATAAACTATATAATAAAATAAACATTATTCCAGCAGCTGGTGTAAAAGTAAATGATATTTTTTTTTGAGGTATGGAACATACTCAACTTTTCAGTTATTTTTTTTATGAGAAAATTAATGTTATATCACGATTTTCTATAATGTGGTGATTATCAGAAATGCATCTCTGTGTTACAGCAGTACTGATTGTATTGTACCCTAATATTTTTGAACAGCTATTGTGATTTTTGAGTTGTTTTTTCTTCCATTACCATATGCTAGTTGTTTTGCTTGTTAAATTAGGAATAGACACTTTTGCATTGGAGTATATCCATCCCTCGATTTACATGGTAGATAAATTTCCAGGAAATCATTGTGCAAATCAAGACCAACAGCTTATGGGAAAAAAAGGGGGATAGGTTAAAAAAAAAAATCCTGTTATGAATAAAGCATACATTTAAAGTTTTATTTACACATATTTATCTCAAATTTAATTTCAGCAGTGGTAATGAGCATTAATGTAACATGATTTTGAACTAATTCAGATAAGATTCTCATACATTTCTTTTTGTCATGGAAAATACATATCATTATGGTAGACGTACACTATTGACTTTCAAAATGTAATTTCAAGGAAGGATATTTATGAACTGATTATACTGTGGTGAGTGTGTGTGTGTGCGTGATTTTTATTACTCTGCCATCAAATGATTATCTGGTTCATTTGCATTGGACATTGGAGGGCATTCTTTTAGTCTGATTTTCCATGCTGTTAGGGGTTAAGAAATGCCATTATTATTTACAGCAGAATTATTTGTTTTAGTGTTAGTTTTTTTTTAATTTTTTTATAGTGAATTTCTAGTATTTCTCTGTATACTATATTTCAAAAATAACGACACTTATATATTACGTGAATGGAAAGCCTCATTCTAAGCTCCACAATTTCGAAAATACGTTTTTTATGAAAAAATGTTAATGGAAATAAATTGAAGATCTTGCTCAAATCTCTCTAAATATATATTTTCTGAAATATTCTTCCAATATTTAAAGAACTATGGAAGCTGAAATATATAACTATAACTTTCATTACTCATGAAAATTTACTTCAAAAGATGAAACGCATAACAAATCATTCACTAACATAAATATAATATTTGAAGTTTGTGTATCAATGTGAGGGAAAAGTTTTTAGGAAAGGTGTGAAAGTGGCTTCTACTGTTAAATGTTGCAGCTTGAATAACTCTTTTAATATTAAGTGAATATTGATGAAAATTGTGATTTAGAGAAATTTGACTGAGATCTTCAATTTATTTCTAGTAACATTTTTTCATAAGACTTATTTACAGAGTTAAGGAGCTTTGAATGTGGCTTTCCATCCACATTTTGGGTACTCTGAAAAGGAATATTTGACCAAATTAAGTAGTTGTTTCTTCTACTGAAGGCGGAGAAAATGTCGGGTTATTATGTTACATGTTGTGATCTTTTCAGAGGCTCATAGAATATCACATACCTTTATGCCACCATTGATCATGCTCGATTTGGTGTCCCTGTTGTGCCACAATTGTCCTACAGCATACTTCCCACTGTAGTAAACTTCTATGAAGCACTATCATATCTAATTTGTCTCATTCCTGTTTACAATCTTTCCATAATCTATCAATAGTTCATGATCAACGTTTTCCTAGAGCCTGTTTCAAGAGTCCAAATGCACAAAATCATGGTTGAAGCATCTGGTTCTTTCACAGGAATGTCCTCAAATGTTATAGTATGGATTTTAGTTTCCTCTGCCATCTGTTAAAGATATGTGTGTCTATACTTTGGGGTATGACTCAAAGCTCTGTCTTGATGCAGTCATATGGTGTTGGCATATGTACCATACAAGGCAGACAATTCATCTCGGTGTATTGGCTCCAGGACATTTATGTGATAGTAGAGGGAGCTCGCTTTGCTTTCTTTTCCACCCTACAGATTTCCAACTTACCATTACAGCTGTGCCCAGCAATGACCATGAAACCTTTCGTAATACTTTCAGTGCATTCTCTATACCACTTGTAATAAGCTGTTTGGTCAATCACATATTGACCAGAACTTGTTGTTCATCATCCCTTGTCCAGTGTTGCTATACTTTCCCCATTGTCACCTGCCAGGTAATGCTCAGAGCTTCTGGAAATTGATATACCATTCCATTACATGGTGAGGCAGCAACTTGTGGACATTGAACTTATATGTGTGCTGTAAGAAGAGATTGTCTTGGATGATATTGTGATATTCTCTGGATTGCAGGGTTTTTGTCCACTGACCACTGCACAGACTTGTAAACATCTTGTGTGTGACTGGGCACTCAATTTTTTGATGTACCTGCAACTGCTTCTTGGAGTCTGTATTCCTATGCACTGTATCACCACATAGATTCCCTTTTGAGAAAGGCTAAACACTCTTGCTTTGCACATCTTTATAGTTTGTGACTTGGAATACTGGGCTTTGATGAAAAGGGCAATGATGCACCCTTCCCAAAACCTGCCAATTCTCATTGGCATATTGCAAGATTCATGCTCACAAAACAGTATGTATATAATTATTGAGCTACCTTCACCATCGGCACAATTTATTCACTGTGGGGTGCACATCAGTGAACTAATTGGCCTATGAAATCAGCACCATGTAACATAATCAACCTCAGTATTATGGCTATCTGTGACAGTGCAGTTGTTTTTTAATGATCTTTTTACTTGTGATTACCATTTGGATTAACACTTAAGTTCCTTCAGCTCCAGATGCAGTGAAATATATATATATAATTAAAACTAAAATGGGAAGTTGTAGTGGGCATTAACTGACTGTAGATGACTTAGGTGTGTGTCCTGAAGTGAAGAAGTAATTGTAGCTTTCAACTTCTAATTCAGGATAAGGAATATTAACTTAGTAGAGTAATTCAGATGAATACATTAGATGCCATTTCTCCGAAATATTGATTGATCCCTGTAACATACCTCATAGTGAGATCCTTTCCCTTAAGTGGCCAACAGTTATTCCCTTCAAGTGTGGAAACTCCAATCGGGTTATATAGTCCTTGATACCTTCATAAAATATTATTGAAGTTAAGTTAAAGATATCAATCATACCTCTCTCAATTTTGTTTTTCAACAACATATTCATTAGTTAAAAAGATAACAGATGGAACATTTGACAAGTGTTGCCAATCAGAAGTAAATTCAAATGTTAATAGGTCAAATATAATTATAATGTGATTAGGTCAAGCCATTTGCTGAAATAAATGTTTTTTTAACATTTATATAAGGATTTAATTTAAATTTTCAAGGAAACATTTAGCACAAGCAGTGATTCTTTAAATGTTTCAGATTCAATAACTCTAATTATTCAGAGAATGGTTGTTGAAAAGGATTAAAGAGATTTGATTGAGATTTTTAAGTTATCTGGAGTGACTTTAAAAAAAATTCAAAGTTACGAGAGTTTGGAATATGGCTTTCTTTTGGCAAGCACAATGTTCATAACTTTTTTTGTATGTGTATAAGGCATTTGACCATCCCTGTATCCAAGTGGTTACCATGCTTGGAAACTGATCAAAGGGACTTGGGTTCGAATGCCAGGTTAAGGCATGGATGTTTGTATTGTCTTTCTGCTGAGGTCTTGCCTTGCTCACAGATCTTATCTATGGTGTATTAAACTCACCATAGATAAGATCTCTGTGACAAGCAGCTGCTTGAAGAATAATATTTTATTTATTTTATAAAACATTTGTAGGTTTATTTTTTATTCTCATAGATGTATGGTCTTTAAAACTATTTTTTTTACTGCAGATATTTATTTGGCACTTCGTTCAACCATCAAGATGGAAACTTACAAACCCATCTTATATTCTTTGTCTAGCTCCTATGTACATTTGGATTACTATATTTTTCCCCCTTTCCCATAAGGTGAGTTATTATTGTGATTAAAAAGTGTGTAGATTTTATCTGATATTAGTAATTAAACTTATTTCTAATCTTCTGTTTGTTAGTTAAGTTGGCCTCCAGACAGAGATGTTACTCATTCATGCATGTCTTCAATTATTAGAATAATTTAACCCTTACAATGGCAGGCCTGAATGAAAATTTTAAAAAAGAAAAAAACCTGTCTTCCTACATGCATCCAAACAAGTAGAAAATAAACCTAAAATATATCGATGATACAGTCAGTCACTGAATTCATATTCACTTCAAAGGAAGATAGGGCATCGGCAATCTTGCTGAGTACGTAAATCAGTGAACTATATCCCTTCAAAGTGAATGTGACAGTGACTGATTTCACCATCAATATGCTTTAAGCTTAAAGTGAATATAGGATAAATTTAATAAAACTATTAACATAGCAGGAATATTGTAACGCTCCAAAGATTTAAATACTTTTAAAGTTTATTTAGTTTTGGACCCTTTGATCCAATTACTTTCATGCTCCAGATAGCTGAGTCAATCACCAGGCAATAATTAACAAATTGCCAAAAAATAAAGTTTAATTAGGGTTCGAAACATCATTTCTCAACTCTGTCTAAAAACTCTGACTACACACACTACACTAACTGTGCTCAACTGTCTTCTGTGCTACTGTGACAACATGTCACCAGGTTATAACAAGAGGCTTTACAGAGCCTGCACGTGTCATGTTGCACTCCAGGAAAGACATTTGCATAAATTGACAAGCGGCGCAAGCTATGACGCAAGAAGGGGCGTGTCCTTGTGCACTCGCTTTAGCTGGTGACATCGAAAGTTCGGAGTTGCGCATGCGCAACTCCTAACTCTTGGGAACAAGCGTTGTGATGCCATAAAGGAAATAAAAATCTCAAAAATGATAATATAACGTAAATTAAGCAAAACTGGTTAAGGTAAGATAAAGGTGAATGAGGGGGCATCACAACTCCCCCTTCCAAAGGGAGTCAAAAGATTTGACCTAACAGATTTTGACAAGCAAACTTTGAATAAAGGACACATCTCACGTCATTTACACATGGCTGAACATAAATAAGTAAAAGTATGCTTATGCAAATTTTGATAAGATGATCTATTCTCACTTTGTCAGAATTTTCCAGCACAACCAAAGGTACCTCCTCCCAGATCTCCTAACAAAAGTGTGTTGCAGCTAACCTAGTGTAAATATATACCAATGGCTGTGGCAATTAACTGTATACTAGCATTATTGGCCTACCTAGTCTCACATTCTGATACAAACTCGAAATTGGCATAACTTGAACTTCACAATGAAAATGGGTTAATACACTCCTAGCTTTCTTAACTTCTAGAAAGGTTAAAGACAGGAAAAGAAAATATATTCAATTACATACGTTACTAGCGGGATGATAACTTCCGCTTATCCCCTAACCACAATAAAAAAATATGTGAAAGCTAATTCTTCTCCTAAATTACATAAAAAACGGGTATTCGAACACTGTTATCTCCTCCTAATTACATCAAACACGCGAAGCTAAGAAAATTCAAATTTTTACAAACAAGCGGGATTGTAATCATCTGCTAATTCTTCTCCTATACACAGCAATCACGAGCTAGCTGAAATAAAATAATTTATTAATTACCTCTCCTTTCAGACCTTAACGTTCCCACTTGGCCATTTGGGGACAGCTCCAAAAAGGTACCTCCCCCCCCAAAAAAAAAGAAAAGAAAAAATTCTGCAGTCATCATCATGGTCAACTCATATATATATACAAATAAATGTTGCCAATGTCATCCCAAAAATTACGCATCATTGACACATAAATATCACTGATGACAATGAACAGATTTAAACACATATACATAATATTGTATCTAAGAATAAAGAAAAAAATGTGCAAATAATTTATAATATATGACAATAGCATTTCAGCCAATCACTTCTTACACGAACCTCATAGTTGCATTCATAAATTCACTTTGGAATGCACATTATTTTACAATACAAAATTCTTCTTAAAAGTGAAAAAATATTAAATCATTAATTCTCTTTCACTCTCCTCATTCATATCCATAAATATTTTACAGTTTCTAAACTTACAATTTTCAGCTATCAGTCAGCTGAAAGGAAAAAATCTACAAAAACTTTTAACTCACGTTAATACAATATAACAACTAGAACTTCGATGAACAAGAATACAAAAAATTCTATTCACGCAGTATAAACTTGAACTACAGTAAATTCACTTTCCGAAAATAAATGTTGAAACTCCAAAAGTTTCAACAAGAAATTAAACATTGCTAACTATATAAATCACAATAAAGCTTCTTCATTCTTCTTCGTCTTCATCTATTCCAAAGAAAAGAGAACATTTATAAATAAGTGCCAAGTGGAAAAATAATAATATACTTAGATTTTTCATTGTTGGCACTCCATTGCGATAAATCATCCAGTCAGGTACCGATGACATCTTTCCGTTGTCGTTTGCTTGCTTCAAGTAAAATCGTTGCTAAAGATCTCACTCGTGACTTCATCTCGGCTATGTTGACTGCTTCGCTGCCGATTGTCGCTCTGCAGGATCTGGTTGTTTCGTCGGCATCTCGTCGTACGTGCAAATTTTTGAAGAACCTGGCCTTATACTTTCTAGGTTTATTGGTGGTCCGCCTCCAAATGACGCTTCAATAGTTGAGGACCTCCAAACTTGCCAGACTCATCAGGTTTATTTGCAGTCAGTGGTCTGTAAATGGTAGCTAGGTAGTCACTGGAAGGAGAGCTATGCACCAATCCCCTGTGATGATGCATAGAACCGGCCAGACCTAGCACCTAATGTCCGACCCCGCCTTCTCGTGGTGCAGACCGTTAGTACCTTTCAAAAGAGATACTCTCTTGTGGAAGTGAACAGAAGGGGATGGCTGTCAGATTAGTGTGGCCTACTGATCTGGACAACTATGGCTACTTTTCATTTTTTTTCTACCCTGCTGAGGAGTGGTCAACCACACAGGGTCCTGGTGCTGACCATATAAACCTACTGGACTGGACAGATATATGGCTCTGAGCTTGATTATGGATCCTGATTTTGCTGCACTGGTGGGCTTCTGTGGAGGGAAAATCTTCCGCTATGTTTTCTATTTGTTTGTCGGTTGACAGCCCCAAGTGAATAGATTCACAAGATATGTTTATCAGCTGGTGGATAATCCTGAGCAGAAGTCATTGCAGGCACCTGAACTCTTTGCTTCTATTGGCATCGTCAGTTTCTACATTGGAGGAAGTCTTCCAGTGCAGATGGCTTCAGCCTTTAGTAGTGGGGGAACGGGTCTTTGCCCCATGTCTGCGATTAGGGGGCTGTTTGATATTGTCGGCATTCCCTCTCTCAATAAACATAGTTTCTTTAAACATCCACTAACCATTTTCTCTCCATAGGTAGTTGGAATGTGAGGACTCTGCACAGAGCTTTTTCTCTTGATGTCCTCACACAAGAATTCCACCGTTATAATTTAGATATTCTCGGCTTGCAACAGACCAGATGGACAGATAAAGGTCAGATTCTTAAAAATAATCTTAAATTTCTCTTTTCAGGGAGGGACGACAATAAGCATCACCAAGGCGTGGGTCTGCTTCTCAGCAGGCACGCTAGTGATGCTCTTCTAGGATATGAGTGCATTAATGAAAGGTTTCTTACAGCAAAATTTCAGACAAGTGTTAAAGACTTGAATATTATCTGCTGTTATGCCCCCACTGAGGATGCCGATGAGGATGAGAAGGATAGGTTTTATGAACAACTTCAGGATATTTTGAATTCTGTCAAGAAAGGAGATATTATCCTTGTTCTAGGTGACTTCAATGCCAAAGTTGGTACTGACTCTGCCCTTTGGGGAGGGGTGATAGGCCCTTTTGGTATTGGTAGCTGCAATGGGCAACATCTCCTACAGGTAAGTAAACTCAATGGATTCAGAATAACTAACACTTATTACAAACACCGCGACATACATAAGTACACATGGGTTTCACCTAATGGGCTGCATAAGAATATGATTGATTATATATTAATTAAAAGCAAATGGGCTAGTTCTGTTAGGAATACCAGGTCATATAGGGGAGCTGAAATTGGATCTGACCATCACCTTGTTAAAAGTGTCTTGCAACTTAAACTTAAAAAGTGTTGTGCTAGAGTTAAAAAAATTTACTTTTAAAACTGAAGCTCTGAAAGATCCAGTTATAGCCAAAGCTTACCATGATAGGTTACTTAGTCATTATGACAGTCATGGTATGTTTACTACTGAAGTTGAGGAAGAATGGGATCATTTTAAACAGGCTTTTTTGGACACTAACAGTACTCTTTTAGGAAAAAAGGAGAAGAGGCAGACTTATCTGAGTGATAAGGCACTTGAGCTTATTTCAGAAAGATCGAACTGCAGGAATGTTCTTAATCAATACCCTACTAGTCCTAATAGAAAGCATTACAGAGAACTTAATAAACGTGTAAAAGATCAGTTAGCTGCTGATAAGAATCTTTGGCTTGATGGTTTGGCTGACAAAGCCGAGGAAGCTGTTCAATAGCACAATGGCAGAGAGCTGTACCAGATAGTTAATGTTTTGTGTGGTAGAAAACTGACAGGTTTACAGGGATTGAAGGATAAACAAGGTAAAGTTATAGAAGGTGAGGATTCTGTCATGGCTAGGTGGGCTGAGCATTTCAGTGATATTCTAAACAATGGGGTTAGTTCTATTCCCATTGTTTGCAATGATGATAGATGCATTGGTGGCTTTAATGTTGGCCCTATAACACAATCTGAAGTTATTTTGGCTGTTTCTAAACTGAAACTACATAAATCCCCAGGGGTAGATGAAATTACTACGGAAATGCTTAGAGCTGGGAATGTTTTGGTTACCACTTGGATGACTGAAATTCTGAATATCTTTTATGATAAAGGCATGGTTCCTAAGGATTTTACCAGAGCTATTGTTATTCCTATTTTCAAAAAAGGTGATCGCAGTTCTTGTGATAACTACCGGGGTATCAGCCTACTCTCTGTTCCAGATAAAGTTCTTTCCATGATTGTGCTTAATAGAATTAAGAATCTGGTTGACAGTCAATTGCGTGATGAGCAATGTGGATTCAGAAGTGGTAGGGGATGTGTGGATCAGATATTTTCACTTAGGCAGATTCTTGAGAAATGTTTAGAGTTTCAGAAACCTTTGGTTGCTAGCTTTGTTGATTTCAAAAAGGCTTTCGACTCTGTTGATCGTCATAATTTGTGGTTAATTGTGAGATCATATGGTATACCTGACAAGTTAGTTAACATAATGAAAGCTCTCTATAATAACACTGAGTCGTGTGTGAGTGTTGGTAAGGCTTGTAGCATTTGGTTTAGCATTACTTCTGGTGTTCGACAAGGGTACATTTTGTCTCCTTTTCTCTTTAGCTTGATTATTGATTACGTTATGCTAAATTCACTTCAAGGGAAAGATTTTGGCCTTAAATGGACTGGAGATACGAAAATTTCTGATTTAGATTATGCTGATGATTTAGCCCTTTTGGCAAATGATGTCGATGAGATGAACTCTTTCATTCGAGCTGTTGATGAGACTGGTAGTAGAGTAGGTTTGGTTATAAACAGAGAGAAAACTAAAGTGATGAAAATTGGTCAGGCAGGCTGTGATTCAGTTAATCTGAATATTTGCAGTCTTGAGCAGGTGTCACAGTTTAATTATCTTAGGAGCTATGTAACAGATAATGGTGATGTGCGGCATGAGATTAACAGACGAATAGAGATTGCTGCCGGAACTTTCAAAAATCTATGGAGAGTGTGGAGAAATAGGCATATACACCTAAAGACTAAAATTAGACTGTATAATAGTTTGGTTCTTTCTAGGGCTAGTTATGGTAGTGAAACTTTGTAAACAAGATAACAGGAAACTAGATGCTTTTGATTCCAGATGCTTACACAGTATCTTGGGCATTAGGTGGTTCAACTTTGTAACTAATGATGAGGTTAGGCAAAGGAGTTTGCAACCTCCTTTAAGCAGCATATTGTGCAGAGAGAGACTCCGTTGGTTTGGCCATGTTGCCCGTATGGATAATTATAGATTGGCGAATAGGGTTATGAACAGTGTGCCTAAAGGCCTCAGAAAGAAGGGGAGACCTAGGATGCGGTGGGTAGACAATGTCAAACAGGACCTTGTTAGAATTGGTGTGCAGTGGCCAGATGCAGTAGATGCAGCTCAGGATAGACTTGCTTGGAGAACTAAATTGCACGGTCTGGTTGGACCTCCGTAGCCCATCGCTGCTTGAGGATGATGATGATGATTTCTTGGTTGCTTTCTACTTCATTAATGTAAATTTCCCTTAAATCAGACTCAAAAATATATTCATCATTATTATAAACTTACTACATTAAAACTTTTATTTAGAAACCTCTTCATCAACTAAAATTGGTTCTTCATTAATTTGCTCTGCTTCACAAACTTTGTTCTCTAAAATTGCATTAATTGCACTAATGGAACATTTTGTAGGTGCTTCTTGAACATTCTGCTTTGGATTACAAAGTAATTCGAAAAGTCCATGGGACTTCGGCTACACTTTAAATCGACAATTGTCATAATTATCATCTAAAACTTGTTCCTTTGAAAATGGAAAATCGGCTTCCATATTGTTACGATCTATTAGTTTAGTTTCTTCGTGACAAGCCATAACAAAAGGTAAAGCCATAGTGGCAAGCCATAACTCATGAGAGGGCTTTTCTTGAGGAACTTTGGCCTCTCACTTCAAAGATCCTAATTCAAGTTTCCCAAATTTTCATTCTTTCGATAACAATATTGTTCCGTGTGTCCTAATCAGCCACAAAAATTACAGCTGAAAGTTTCTCTAATTTGTTTAAAAAAAGTTTTAGGTCTAATATCATGGTTCGAAGCTTGACGTGGCACAAAGTCTCTACTTCGTTCATTCTGCATCATTTTAGGCGCGTTCGGCGCAAATTGTCGGGACCGTGTAACTTCCGGTCGTGCAGGAGTCATTCTACGAGACTCAACCTGATAGCGCTGCTTTGTTGGGGATTGCATCCACTGTTAGTTAAATGCAGTTGCTGCAGATTCTCTTCTTGCAGTATATTGCCGAGCCAATTTGACTAAATCTGAAATTGAGTTCACGTTTCGTACTTCTAGGAATTCTCTAATGGCAAAAGCAATTGAGACAATATGCAATTTACAATATCAATTTCAGTGGCATCAGCATCGTACAGCTGGTATAACTCTACTGTACCCCAGATAAATTTTTCTACGTCATCTCTTTCCCTTTGTCTTCATGAAAACAACTCTGTAGCTAGTTCTGTAAAATCATTATAAGCCAGATATATGTCCATGATTTCGCTTTTGAATTCTTCCCAATATTCAATTCCATGACGACATTCTACTTTATTCCACCATTGCTTAGCACATCCACTTAGACAAGATACTGCTAAAACCATCTTTTTGTTACCGGGCACTTCATGTAAACGGAAATGCTCCTTCATGGACTTGACAAATGTCCATGATGGTGGACGTTTCGAACCGTCGAACCTTATCTCAGGTAAAGGCCAATTAACATAAGGACTGTAGTTAATAGATGGATTGGCAACTTGTCATTGTGGTGGTTGATAATACTCTGTTCTATCACCTGCTTCTGATGGAACAGAAAATGGAACCTTACATTCAAAATTTCTATGTTGGTGAACTGATGTAACATTAAACAACAGCAAATTTAGGGGTTTTTGTCGTTCCCCTTTTCTCCCGATGATCATCAAGCAGATTCATTAGCACTTCTGCTTCCATCATTACATCCTGCAACCTACCCTTTACTCTTTCTAAGTCAGGAGTCATTATGGCAGAATTGGCCTTATTGCTAGCAGACATGTTTAGCAGTCTGCCAAAATTTTGAATTTTGGAAATTTTGAAACCTTTTTTTAATTTTGAGCAGTGCTCAAAGGTACTGCTATACAACAATTCTAAAGCTGCAACTAAGCTTGCAAAAATATAAATTTGCTTATCAAAAAAAAATTTCTATCGTGCCTATATACGTGTGTGTCCAGACACTTCTAATCTTTACATACAATAAATATCTTAACTATCAGCAATAACTGCGCTGAAACTTCAGTACCTTTGACTAATACACAAGAAAGTTAAGCTTCTTGCTCAACAAAATTTTTCGGCTTAAACTGCCGTTAAATCTATAAATAGTACATACAACTAATGAGCTCAAAAATTACTATCTTTGACAATCATGTTAAATAACATACACAATTTATACACAAATATACAGTTCCTATTCTTGGACTACTATCTTTTACTGGCAAATTCCTATTCTCGGTGCCACACTTTTACTACTGGCACGTCCCTGTTCGTTGCGCCACTTCTTTTACTGACCTCTGTAATGCTCCAAATATTTAAATACTTTTAAAGTTTATTTAGTTTTGGACCCTTTGTCTGATCCAATTATTTTCATGCTCTGGATAGCTGAGTCGGGCACCAGGCAATAATTAACAAATTGCCAAAAAATAAAGTTTAATTAGGGTTCGAAATATCAGCGAGCATTAATGAGTAAGAATTCAAAAATATTAAATGATTGTCAAAATGTAAAGGTTAATTCTAATCAAACAATTAACGTTGCTCAAGAGAAAAAAATTAGTAAAGATTCAAAAGGTTTATATAACAAACAATTTATTTCCGAAAAACACTCACCAAAACTTCAATAAAGAAGATACTACATCATTTCTCAACTCTGTCCAAAAACTCTGACTACACACACTGCACTAACTGTGCTCAACTCTCTTCTGTGCTACTGTGACAACATGTCACCAGGTTATAACAAGAGGCTTACAGAGTCCACACGTGTCATGTTGCACGCCGGGAAAGACATTTGTATAAATTGACGAGCGGCACAAGCTATGATGCAAGAGGGTGCGTGTCCTTGTGCATGTGCTTTAGCAGATGACAATCAAAAGTTTGGAGTTGCGCATGCGCAACTCCTAACTCTTGGAAAAGAGCGCTGTGATGCCAAAAAGGAAATAAAAATCCCCAAAATGATAAATATAACGTAAATTAAGCAAAACTGGTTAAGTAAAAGTGAATGAAGGGGCATCACAATATAACAGTATGATCCAAGAGTAATGACAGCAATAACATATTAGGATCTGTGGTAACAGGAGTTTACAAGATGTATGCCAAAATGGCATATTTCTGGTACAGAGATATCACCTTAACATAGAATAAACATTTCTTTATCTCTGTAGAATGTGATTCCTTATGAGAGATAATAACTTGGTATAAGGTTTGCAGATAAAAGTAAACACTGTGCAAGGCTAGTTGTTACATATTTGATGTTTTTTGCAGTTCAATGGTTAATTTTAGGTACAGAGATAGTGCTAACTAAATATGCCAGTAGCTTTGATGTTATAAAATCTGATTGCACAGAACTGTTCTAAGTTGATGTTCTTTACAGATCAATTTTAATTTTTAGGTGTACAGATAGCACTAACCTAAAAAAGTCAGTAGCTATGCTATTATAAAGTCTAAATGCATAGCTACTGACCTTTTTAGGTTAATGTTATCTATGCACCCAAAAGTTAACATTGAACTGTAAAGAACATCCAACATGTAACAACTCGCCTTGCATGACATTTAGACCATCAACTTTCTGTGCAGTTCATTTCAATCAGATTTTATAACATTAAAGGTACTGACTTGTTTGATTAGCACTATTTGTGCACCTTAAATTAACCAATGAACTGTAAAAAACATCAACTAACTCACTTTGCTTGACACTTTTATTTACAAACCTTATACCATGTTATTATCTCTCATGAGGAATCTCATCATAAAGATATATTAATGTTTATTAAGTGTTAAAGTGATATCTCTGTGCCTGAAATATGCCATTTTGGCATCTATCTTGTAAACTCATGTTATCACAGACCCTAATTATGTTATTGCTTCCATTACTGTTGGATCATACTGCTATATTCCTGCTACATTTTACAGGTTCGAGTCCCAACTGGGTCAGCGTTGAGATTTATCTCCGCAAAATTCCCCGCCCTGCCCACGGTCAGTAGGGGACACCGATGGGCTTGAAAAGGCCGCCGTCCGTCGGATGGGACGTTAAGCCGTGGCCCCGTGTGCAGGAGAACCATACCCTGTGCACGTTAAAGAACACGCTGGATGGCCTTGACAGGATGCTACCATCTGTCTCCGAACAGCTGTTCCAGTGGGTCCCCTCCCCCAACCTTCTCTGAGCCTTCGGGGTCCATGTGACCTGGCCATTTAGCCCGTGGTGTGCAAAAAAGTGTCACTCAGAGTAAAACAACCCAACCCAAACCTGCTACATTTTACTTATATGCTATATATAGTGCTATAGAGTTTTATTATGATATGTACATTGTGATTTCATTATATTATTTCATATAGAAATATAGGCATTTTTTATTTATATATATTTTTGTCTCTGAAATTTAAAACACCTACCTTCAGAAACGTTCATTTGATATATGACTCATAAACATTGACCACATTTTTCCACCCACTTGGAGTCATTTTGTGGTAGCCATGACATTGGAGAGACATCACAAGCTTTAATTTGAGATATAAATTCATTAAGGACCCTCTTAAGTTTCTGTCCCCTTTTTGGGTGAGTGGAGAATGGTGATTGGGGGGGGGGGGGATAATTCGAAGTAATCTATGATGGTCCTCATATGAGATTTCATTTGACACCTAACTTGTAACTGTTGGTCCTCGCATTCAGAAGATACATAACAACTTCCCCATTTCCCTTTTTTTATGAGGAAGAAAGCATGGGGGGTAAATTTTATATTTCCTACGATCCTCACTATGTCACAAGCTTTCATTTGTTGCATGGTTTATTACTTTCAGTACCACTTTTTTTTTAGATATAGTGGAACAGTTTTTTTTTCACATTTCTCCAATTTTAGGAGGGAAGAAAGCATGAGGGGTCATTTTTTTACATCCTGTGACACTTACGCATCACAAGCGTTTGATATGAGTTGAAAAAGAAATTGATTATCCTGACTTGGATTCGAACCCAGGTCTTCCAGAAGCATGCTGGGCATCATAACCTCTAGACCACCGAGGAACTGACCATTTCTTCATCAAAGTGACATATAAGCATTCCTATTGATTCACCAGTGGCCCCATCTATTATCAGGATGTCTTCCTTGATAATTAATTTAACAACATAGAAGAATAGCTTGTTACTTTCATCATTCATATTCTGGCAATATAGTGGAGCAATCGTTTCCATATTTCACCTTTTTAGGGGGAAGGAAGCATGGAGACCAATTTTTTATAGCCTATGATACTACATGCATATGCTAACTTTAATTTAACACATAAATCATTAAGTTTGCTTGTCTCATTTAAAAGATTAGTGGAACAACTATTTTTGCAAATCCACAAACTGACAAAGGACGAGCAAAAAGCAAGAAGAAGATAGGTAAACACCGAATTTCACTAGGTGGCCAGGCTTTTTTCCCAGCTGTGATTAATAAAAAAAAAAGAACTTTAGAACTTTTTTGTGAAATAAATAATGAAAAGAAATAGGGCATATTATATACCACATTAAACAGCATGTAATTATAAACTGCATGAATATAAAATATTTTAAGTTACAAACATATTATTTTAATAAGACTTTTTCAGAATGCTGTGGTAGAAAAAATGCTTTGACTGTGCAAATAAAAATTTATTAAAAATTACTAATGGACCAAAATAATTATAATACATATGAATAATAAAATTCTTTCTGAATAATGAGAAAATCTTGAAACTGGGGAATTATTTTCTGTAATTTGTTCTCAGTGATATACTTTGAGAATGGTGCAACCTTTAGTCAACTCTGGTCAGTCAAATAAAAAATGAACTTTAGAATTATTTTTGCTAAGAAACTAATCAGTAGAAATAGGTCATGTTTTGTACCAAAAGAGCATTTTACTATGATTAATAAAATAGCAAAAGTTCAAAGCAAAAAGATGAAATGTTATAAACTTTAAAAAGAATGCAAAGTTTTAATGTATTTTTTAATTAAATTTAAGATACACAATGATAAGTTAGTAAAAATTATTTAATCACAAACTACACTATTAAAATGGCTTTTCAAATATCCTTGTTGCTCTTTAGCAAATTCTAGAATACATTGTTTCAATATGAAATACTTAGTAGTACTAGCTTACTATTCTAAGTACGATAGTACTGCTACAAAAGAAGTGCTAAGTGCTGGTCTTTTGATACTAGTTCAAGTATTAAAAATTCTTATTCATACTCGCATGTATTCTACAAGCATGCTGTGCTTATTTAGTCATATGTCCTTTGAAGAGGATGTTTATACTTCTGTAAACTTGGCTGGTACACTCAACACAGTAGATATTATACTTTATGGAAGAACACAGTCCCGGTTGTTCACAGTATCCTTGGTGCCTGAATTTTGATGCATTTACTTGATGTTTTTGCCACCTTGAAGGTGCTTTCTGTTGAATTATACACAGCATCAGCATTTCATACTAGTATTGCTAGTCCAAGATTCAGAGCTTAAATGTAATAGTTGTTAAAAGGTATCTGAAAATTAAAAACTACTTTTCCAACTGAATACATTAAACTTCCATGTAAAACATATTAACAGTTGAAAACCCCCGTGTTGCAATGCATTTGCAACATGGTCATTTGAAAAGCCATTTTAACTGCGTAGTTTGTGATTAAATAATTTTTAATGCATTTTTTCCTTTTTAAACTCTAAAATTAAAAAGGTCATCTCTTCTAAAGTATTTTGTTATTGTAATGTAAATGTAGTAGACTCTTGAATTTTGAGATAGAATTAACTAGGATGTTGAAAACAATAATGCATTGTTCAAAAATAATATGGGATATGAGAAAATGTTTGCTAAAATATGGGCATCAGTAAACGGTTTCATGCAGCACAATGTTTTCAGTTTAATTCATTGCAAGATGAATGAAGGGAAAACACAAACTTTCTTGCTATCCTATTTAAATAAATAAAATAAATCCATGTTTCAATATTTTATAAAAACTTTGAAGTTTTTGAATGTTTTATATAGGTGATGGATTAATTGAGAATTCAGTTATCTGGGATTGCTCTTTTCCCTTTCATTCTGGTAATCAAGAGTCTATTTATTGTAGTTCATAATATTTTTATTTTTACTTAAATCTTTCAAACTTTTTTTCTGAATTTTTTTAGTCATTTTTGCAAGTAACACAAGATCCATATGCTTGGATTTTTTGCAATCAGCAAATAAGACTATGGTAGAAGTGCCGAAAAAATTTATTTTGCTTTAAAAAAATTAAAGTAAAAACTGAAATATATGTAAAAATATGCAAAGGACTTTGAAAAAGTTAAATAAAATTCAAAGCATGTAGGCTCCTGTCAGACCTCTGTGGCAAGCAGCTGCTTGAGGGGGTATTTATTTGGCCGTCCCGTGGCCGAGTGGTTAACACGCTTGGCTACTGATCTAAGGGACCTGGGTTCGAGCCCCGGATTAGGCATGGATGTGTGTGTCGTTTTTCTGCTGAGGTCCTGCCATCCTCTCAGATTTCCTACTGTGGCATATAAATTGACAGACTCCTGTCAGACCTCTGTGGCAAGCAGCAGCTTGAGGGGGTATTTATTATTTATTTAAAGTTTAAGCATTGAAATTGAGATCAAATCATTTTGAGATCAACTTGCATTAGGACTGGTATAAAAAACAATGGCAAAAATATTTTTAAAAAATTACAATTTCTTATTGCTAGCTATGAAATTACTCTCCATTTCATTAAAAAAAGACCTCAAATAAGTCTTACCTTTTAAAAATTGAGTTTCCCAATTAAATTGGTAATTTGATATTTAAAATTAAATGAGTTTAATTCTCCATGACATTATTTTAAAAGCATTTCCACAAAATATCCTAGTATCAACAATAGTAAAGGAGATTTTTATATACTAGTGAGGGAGAAGTCAGATGCGACAGTGACAGATTTCACCAAGTCAGATTATCTTGGGAGATGAAAGTTGATAGTGGAAGTTCCTATTGTAGTGTAGACCATTGTGGTGACACAGAATGTTCAAAGTGGAGAGGTGATGAGAGTGTTGATATAGTTTGAGCTTATTGCTTAAATTGAGTGTTTCTTTTGTTGACCTATCAATGGTCCTTGACTGCAATGAAGTCAGTGACAGTTGTTGATATTCATAGTAGCATATATAGAGTGCTTTTACATATTAAGAATCCACTACATGCATTTTACTTCCTGCCTGTGTGGTGGTTCTTGCCTGTGGGAGTTGGCATCTTTTGACTTGAAGCTGCAATAGGTATTTTTCCCTTATAATAGAATGTAATCATATCTTTATTAATATTAATAAAATTACTTTATATCACTGTAATGGTCAGAAAAGCTGAGAAAATTAGTTGGAATTATTATCTACAAAATTACCTTGGTTTTTTTCTTGGTTTAATATTCAATATATGGTTGAGCCTATTGTCCTGTGGTGGGAGTCTTCACAAATGTTCTTGATTTTTCTATCATTCTTGGTGGGGATTCTGTTGCAGGTTGGCATCAATTGGGAAATGGCACAGAGAGATGAAATTCATTGTTGGAATCTATGATTTGCTGTACACATTAACATTGTATTTGTAGATTTCCAGCATCTGTCCCAACTTTTCAAGAAGAGTGAAATGATGTATTCTTTTTATATATGCACTATGCATTTTGCATTGTTACTCCAATGCATCATCAGGCAAAATAGTTGTTTTGGCGGCAGGCACAGATATTAAGGCAGATGTTGCAGCAGGCACAATGCAGTCAATGTTTACGTTAGGCTTGAAGCACATTGTGTGGAGGGATGGGTGGAGTACTTGTAGGTGGTTACTTTAAAATGGGTTTGGGAGTTCGAATTTTAAAGTTTTGTTATATTGTTGAGGGCTTTATACAAAAGTGTGGGATATTATGTGTGGTGGTGATGTGGAAAAGGCAAGATATAGAGGGGAGATATATATTGAAATTGAGATCAAATTATTTTGAGATCAACTTGCATTAGATACTGCTATAAAAAAAAGTTGAATTTCAAAACAATGGCAAAAATATCATTTAAAAAAAAATCACAATTTCTTATTGCTAGTTTAGTTTAATGTTTGGGTAATTATTGAGTAGTATTTTCCATTGTTGAGGGTGGTGACACAATCCCACCACCTTCAGATGGAAAATCATCATTATCCTCAAGCAACCATGGACTATGGAGGTCCAACTACATGGTGCAATTTAATTCTTCAAACACGTCTGTCCTGAGCTACATCTGCTACACCTGCCACTGTAGCCCAATTCTAACAAGGTCCTGTTTAACATTGTGTGCCCACCACATCCTAGTTTCACCCCCCCCCCCCCTCATTCTGAGGCCTTTATGTACACTGTTCATAACTCTATTCGCTAATCTATAGTTATGCATATGGGCAACATGGCGAAATCAATGTAGTCGCTCTCTGCACAATATGTTGCTCAAAGGAGGTTGCCAACCCATTTCCCTAACCTCATCATTACTTATAAAGTCAAACCACTAATGCCCAAGATACTGCATTAGCATCTAGAATCATCATTTCTTGTTATCTTGCATACAAAGTGTCCACGTTTCACTACCGTAACTAACTCTAGAAAGAATCAAACTATTATAAAGTCTAATTTTAGGCTTTAAGTGTGTACCCCTATTTCTCCACACTCTCCATCGATTGCTAACCCTTTAAGTGTCGGAAACTGATAAATCATTTTTTGAAAATCACTACAAATGAGTTTCAACTTTTTTTTATGCTTACCTACCATTTTTTTCTTTTTAAATTTTATATTTTCTGTTCAGAATTAAATTTTTTTTAGTATGTAATGTAAACTATTTTATTCATTATTTGCTTCATAATGGGGTTCTGAAGTTGAGTTGTATTTTTAGAGAAAAAAAAATCTTACACTGCAAGGGTTTAAAAGTCCCAGCAGCAATCCCTATTCGTCTGTTTATCTCATGCTGCACATCACAAGTATCTTTATATAGCTTCCAAGATAATTAAACTGCTACTTCATAATTATCCAAATATTAAATTAGGCAACCTCCCCACTATATCTGCCTTTTCCACATGCACACCTGGATAAACCCATACCAACACCACACATAATATCCCACATATTTGTATAAATAAAGCCATCAATAATATAACAAAACTGTAAAATTATATCTCCCAAATCCCTCAATAGAGGGTACCACAAGTACTACCACCTACCTCTCCACACAAGGTGCTCCGAGCTTAACATAAACACTGACTGCATTGTGCCTGCCACTACATCTGCCCTAACATCTGTGCCTGCCACAAAGCAATTTTTCACCTGATGATGATTGGAGCAACAATACAAAACACGTACCACATATGTAAAAAGAACACATTATTCGCTCTTCTTGAAAAGTTAGGACAGATGCTGGAAATCTAAAAGTACATTGGTTAATGTGTGCAGCAAATCATAGATTCCAATAATGTATTTCTTCTCTCTATGCCACTTTCAAATTGATGTCAACCTGCAACAGAATCCCCACCAAGAATGATAGCAAAATCGAGAACTTTTTGAAGACTACTACCTACACAGGACAATATATATACTCGACCATATATTGGATACCAACCCAAGATAAAAACCAAGGTAATTTTGTGGATAATAATTCCTGCTAATTGTCTCAGCTCTTCTGACCATTGCAGTGATACAGAGTAATGAATTTTAAATCTGCATTGTGATCACCACTGTCTTATAATTATATCCTTTTGCATGAATTTAATTAATAATAAAATGATAAAATAATACCCCAGACAATCCAGTTTACCTGAAAATCTAATTTGCTCATGAGGCAGAAGTCCAGGGTACATTACCATAATTATAACCTGTCACAAAACCAGATGTCAAACTATAGTTTACAGAAAATCCACTACTATACAAATTTAAATTCCATAACTTCCGAGCATCCAATAATGTTTGAAAGATTTGCTTTGCTTTTAATACTTATTTCTTAAGAGTGTACAGATATTGTTCATCCCCACAACTGTTAAAAGAAGAAATAAAATTCGTTTATGAAATCAGTATGATGGTGGAGTATGAGAAACAATTTATAAAGATTCAAAAGTGTGTTAAATATAAGCACAAGGCTAAGACCCAAATAACCCTGGCTCAATACATTAATACCAGGCAGCTCAAATTTTCCATAAGCCTTCCACATACCTCAAGTTTTTCTAAATCATTAAATAATGTGTTGAAACCATACATTAAAACCTGAGTCCAATAAGTAGTACTATTACATTATTAATGATAAATGATAGAGATGTAGTATATCCTTCAGGAAGTATATATCCTATAGTAATAAATGACCCCACAAAAATATTTGGTAATAAAAACTGATATATGGGACAAAAGAAGATTGTATTTATGAGATTGAAATAGATATTTGAAAGAAAGATACTCATTCTGCTTTATCACAGTTACGAGGGGCATTCAAAAAATTCTTGACATGCATCTGCAGAACAAAAACCATTGCACTTACCTCAACAAAAATTTTACTATCCTTCAAAGTACTCCCCTCCAGCATCTACTCAAAGTTGCAGATATCTATGCCAATTCTGGAACACTTGGTGGTACTCCTGTTGGAGAATACTCCGCAACTCTGAATGAACACATTTTGCAAAGTCTTGCACCCTTGAAAAAGACTTTCCAACAAGTTCCTTTTTAATTTTTGGAAACAATCAAAAATCACATGGTGCAAATCATGTGAATATGCAGAATAGGGTAGCTGTTTGATATTTTTCATGCTCCAGATAGGCCGTAATTTGACAAGTTTTGTGAGTACTGGTATTATGAAGAAAGAACCCTTAACATGCCTGTTGTTGGATGCTGCTCCTTCATCTCCTTAAACGTTTTGGGTAAAACAATGTTGATGTAGTATTGGACGTTTATATAGTCATATTTAAGGTAAGATGTCCATGGCTACCACTCCTTGGGAAATAAAAAAAATTATGACCATCTTCTTCCTTGAATGAAATTCTTATCAGAGGATTTAGGGATGATGTTCATCTTTCACAACCCAAACATAGTTGTCGATCTTTTTGGGAGTTGTGTAGTAATAAAATCATGTTTCATCACCAGTGACATCACCAGTTATTTTGGGCCACTAGGTTCAAACATGGCCAGCCTTTCCTTGCACTAGTCGATTCTAGCCCTTGTTTGCTTTTCTGCCAGTTTGTGGGATTATTTGGCACAGATATTTCGGAACTTTAAATATTGATGAATATTTTTTCCACACTGTCAATTGATACACTGACATCGAAACTTATTACCTGAACAGTGATATGTGGGTTTTCCTTAACCCTTTCAGTGTCCAGCCTAAAAAACTGGTTTCCATCCAGAGGCCAAGCTATTTTCTCCCTATGCTCAGCCAAAAAAATTAACTTTTTGCCAAATAATTGATGAAAGAAATTGTGGTATGTTATATGCCAAATTACTCAGGATTTAATTCTGAATTTTCTGAAAATAAAATATTTAACAGAAAGACTATAGATTTTATTTTAATAGGACTTTTTAGAGTCATGTAGTAAAAAAAATGCATCTATCAACACAAATAAAATTTATTTGAAATAAACTAATAGACAGAAATGATTTTAATGCACATGAATAGAAAGGTTATTTATTTCTGAATAACGAAAAAAAATTTTTTTTTGGGTTTCAAGTAAGTATTTCTTTCATTTTGTAATTTCTTTCTTGTTACCATACTTTGAGAAAATTCCAGGCTTTTAGCCAATTGTGCTGAGTCAGATAAACAAGTCAGCTTTAGAATTTAAAAAAAAAATAACCAATCAATGGAAATAGGTCATGTTATATGCCAAATTAAACAAAATTTAATTACAAATTTTATGAAAATAAATTTGTAATTGAATGAAAACAAATTTACAAGCATATTGATTTTAATACGCCTTTTTCAATGTAATATGGTGAAAAAATAGATTGGACTATACAATGAGGCTTCATTTTGGAAAACCTGATGAATAAAAATAGTTAAGGAAAATTTCCTCTCGAATAATATAATATTCAACATGAAATATGATTTTTATTTCTTTTAATGATTCTTTTCAGTATCATATATTTTAAATACAGCCAGTGTTATACAAAGTGACTTGGACTTCTCACATTCACAGGATTTTCTGAACTGGTTGTTAAATAGAAAAAAAGCTTTCGTAGCTGCTTTTTTTTGCTAAACATTATGAATTTTTTTGTTGGGTGTTGAAGTTTAGCAATCTCGGTTAAGTGCAGAAAATTTTGTGCACCAAAAAAAAAAAACATATCATCTGTGTGGCACAGCCAAGGTATTTGAGGGGGGGGGGGGGGGGGGGTTGCCTTTAAAATCATTCAACAATATAAACATAAAAACTCATCATTTAAAAAAATATATATACAGGGTGAATCTGAAAAAGTGGGCAAAACTTTACGGGGTGGTAGAACGCAGCTTTACGAACAATATTCGTCATAGAATTTATGGTCGGAACGCAAGCGGTGAGAAGTTAAAAGGTAGTTTTCCACTGTCACATTTAAAGAATGAACACAAGAAGGAGAGGAGATACTTCAGAAAACATTTTATTAACAGGAATGTAATTGAGGTACATGCTCAAAGAAATTGCTCAAAAGAGCTGCCGCCAGCTGTAATGCAGGCTTCACACCTGTGGGATAGGGACCGACGCACATTTGCGAAGACACCAGGCATTTCCCGAATATCGCCGGCAACAACGGCGATCCTGGTGACTAGATCCATATCAGTTTCAATGGGGCACTCGTAGATTAGGCTTTTCATATGGCCCCACAGGAAAAAGTCCAAACACGAGAGATCTGGCGATCTTGGTGGCCAAGCTATGGGACCACCTCGACCAATCCATCGCCTTGGGAACGTTGCATGTAAAGTGTTCCGCACATCTAAGCTGAAGTGTGCAGGTGCACCGTCATGCTGGAACCACATTCTCGACCTGCTGGGGGTTGGAATCGGACGCAGCAGCTCCGGCAACACCTCTCGTAGGAATGTGTTATACGATTTGCCGTCCAGACGGTGTGGCAGGAGGTATGGGCCAACCAAATGGTCATGGAGGATCCCTGCCCAAACATTTACGGAGAACCGCTGCTGGAATGAATGAGGACGTGTGGCATGCGGGTTCGTAGATGCCCACGTGTGTGAATTGTGGGTATTCAAAACGCCCTCATGGGTGAAAGTGCACTCGTCTATAAACAGAACATGTGCACCAAAATCCGGCTGCGGTGCATTCTGCTGGAGGTACCAACGTGCGAAATCGACACGTGGCTGATAGTCCACCGGTGACAACGCTTGTACCTACTGCATACGATAGGGGTGCATTCCTTCCTCCTGTAGCACATGGCAAACTGACATTTGGGACACGTGTACTGCACGGGAAACCGCTCGCGTGCTACATCCCGGTCGCTCTTCCACCCTACGCAGAATGTCCTCTGCAAGTTGCGGCATCCTGACACTCCTTTCACGTCCTGCGTCTTGCTTGGCCGCGGCGAAGGATCCCATTTCACACAGCCGCCGATGCAAACGCTCGAAGGTTTTCCGATCTGGAGTGCATCTCATCGGAAACCGGTCGCGGTAACGTCTCTGTGCCTCACTTGCATTCCCGTCCGCCGCACCGTACACAAAGTGCATATCCGCCATTCCGTGGTTAGTATAAACAGCCATCCTCTCGGCAATCCACGGTATAAATGCCGTTGGGTTGGGTGCGAGGACCGACCCTTTTATACCATTTCCAATGCCACCTAGCGGCTCGCCGTTTGCATTCCGCCCATACTTTCTATGACGAATATTGCTCGTATAGCTGCGTTCTACCACCCCGTAAAGTTTTGCCCACTTTTTCAGATTCACTCTGTATATTCTTCTAGGGTGTGTGTGTGGGGGGGGGGGGGGGGGTGAAACGTTCACAGTGAGTTTAACGGAGGGAAGCCTTCTTGAAATTGCCCTTCCACATGATGGCTGATTTCCATAGCAAGAAAGTTTGTTTTGCTTCTATATCCAAGACATTCATTTTCAGAAAACGGCACAAGCTCAAAAGTTTTTTTACTAAAAAAACAAGAAATAATAATAATGAACAAATTGCATATAGCCTAATGGGGTGTTAAATAAAATATCTGCAACAACTTCTAAGCCTGCCTCCGATATAGCACAACTCAAGAAGATCGATAAATCTGCCGACTGAAAGATCACTAACTTGACTGAAAGATCACTACAGAAATGACTTTGCTTCCATATCCAAGACATCATTTATTTTCAGAAAATGATACCCGATTAAGTTTTACTGGAAAAATAATAAATAATAAAATAAAAATTAACATATAGCCTAATGTGATATTAAAATATCCACAGCAACAAGTTGTAGCCTGGCCATATGATGTAGCATAACTATGAAAAAATCAATACTTATCGATTGGCCAAAAGATCGCTAATATCCGAAAATAAATCTACTGAAATGAAAACTAAGGTTTAAATACGAAAAAGTAAATACTAACTTTACAAAGGGTATCCAATATGCTGGACCAAAGCTGTAAACACACTTATAGCACACGGAACGGAGATAGCCTGTGTCAGCCATCTGCCTCTTGCATAACTCAGCATAACTAATTAAATGCAGCTACACCCAGAATTTCTAAGAAGGATGTGTTTACTTGCAATTTCGTTTTTAAGAGTAGGAAAGGTGCATAGAATGCTGTGAAAAGTTATAAAAATAATTTTGGGAATACTGAAATAAGTTTATGACAGAAAAGAGTGTGAAATGGGGAAGAAAATGGCGGTATGCATTTGTAATTACTTCCAAAATCTACTGTTTTTAAATTTAGCAGTTTTTTGTTAATTTTTAGGAGATTTTCAAAAATTTAAGGAAAAATTTGTTGATAATAGTTCAAATCTAGCTTGTGAGCTTAAATCAAAAGGTTGCTTCAGCAAATAAGAACGTTAACAAGCAAATCAGCAATACCGTGTAGTGCTTCTAAGAAATGGTAATCTGATGGTTTTATAAAATTATTTATATTTTAGTTTAATAAAATATGTATCAAATTAAAAAAACAAAATATTATTTTTCAAGCCTGAATTATATATTTTTATAAGATATATACACTTGAGTCTCTTTTTATGCGTATCTTTTTAATGCGATTTTGAAGTTATGCGGTGTGTATATTTCATGCATGTGTTTTTTCCACCTAATACAACAAGCATTATTCAGCCATTAGATCAAGGCATAATTGCTACTTTTAAAAAATATTACGTTAAGCACACTTATTAATTTATATTGGATAAACTAGAAAATGAGTCATTAACAGTAACTGATGATTGGAAAAATTTTTCTATTTTGGACTGTTTAAATCATGTTGCATCTGCTGTCGCTGAAATAAGACAACAAACTTTAAATGCCTGCTGGAAAGCAGCTTATCCTGGATGTTTTGCAAACAGTGAAACCAATCAAACATCGACGTTATCAACTGAAATCATTACTTTGGCACATGAAATTGGTGGAGAAGGTTTTGATACCCTTAGCAAGAATGATATCGACGAATTGCTTGTGAGTAATGCCTCAAGTGACAATGATATGACTTTATATATTGTCGAAGAACCAGAAAACGACAGTGAAGTGGAAGAAGAACCTGTCCCTCTCACTGCAAATATAATTTGAGAAGGTCTTCAACTTTGTAATAAATTGGAAAATCATTTTCTTGTTAAAGACACAATTTCTGAACGAGCCTTCAAATTCCAATGTGAGCTGGATATCGTGAACTGCATAAGAAATTAGTACAATAATCAACGCAAAGTTTAATCACTGATTGCATTGTTGGAGGACAAAAATCAACATAGAACGAGTGTGAAGTTGACGCTAATTCTATTCGTGAAAAACCATTGTTTTTACCGAAGATCTGATGCGCAGAACATCTGTTCTAGTGATGAAAGTGATTTTGCACCAGTTCAAAAATGCTGCCGAGTATTGTCAGATAGTGACGATAATTCTGATGAAAAAATGTAAAAATTATTACTTTTCAATAAAATTAAATGGATACAATTTTAATACAAATCTATTTTAAGTTTTATATCAATGTCTTTCATATTTTCTAAATAATTTTCCTCACTTTTTCTAGGCATTCTTATTTTCCTGAATTTTCGTAAACTATTTTTATGTGATTTTCATTTTATTTTAACTCATTGCTTTGGTTTTATGCGGTTTTAGAAAATTATGGAATGTATCCCTATTTTTTTGTTTTAAAATAATTTAAAAATTCTCTGTCATTGAGCAATAAAATTTCAGAGTTTATCCTTCAAACTATTTGGATGTTGAAAGTTCTTAGGAGAAAACTCTCGGAAGCTTTTCGAGCAAAGACAGCGGTCCGACTTCAGTGAAGTGATGTTATCAAGGCCTTGGATGTTATCAAGGGATGTTATGTACTGACGTTGGGTCCGTTTAGACAAAGAGCTTCTTTCCACATGTCGTGTAGGGTGATTCCAGTGTCTCGGTTGCAGGTGGGGACGGACGAGGTCATTATTTCAATAGCCTCGCGGACTATGGTTCCGTAGAAAGTGGATGCGCGCGCAAGAAGTGTGGCGTGCTCCCAGTCTATTGTTGCCGTGTGTTGCACTGCTAGCTCAGAGGCGGCCGGCGTTAGCTTCTTTTGGCTGACATCAGTTTTGTGCTCCGCGAACCTTTCTTGCAAAGAGCGAATGGTTTTGCCGATGTAGTACACAACGGAATTATCCGTCAACTGTAGGGGAAATCGGTATACGCCCGATTTTTGAAGAAGGCTATATTTGCCCCTGTCCCTTTTGACTAATTTCTTCAAATTAGGAGCGGGGCTGAAAACAATTTTTATACTATGGGCTGTGAGTAATTTGTGGACCGATTCACATAGGACAGGGACGTAAGAAATGGGTCCGGCAAAAATAGTACGCTCGGGGTCGGTGATTGGGATGAGAGCCGAATCTCTTCTGCTTTCGTTTCTACATTTGCTGATAACTTTGTCTGTTGCTGTTGGGTTGTAGCCATTGGAAGCAGCGATGGAATGGATGTTTAGGATTTCTTTTTCAAGCAGTTGATCATTTGAAGACACGGTGAAAGCCCTATGTGTGAGGGAACGGAAGGCTGCAATTTTGTACGCCCATGGGGCACATGAGTCTGCACGTATGACAGAAGGGACGTAGGTAGGCTTCCGGTATACCGACGTCGTCAAGGCTCCTGTGTCATCTTTTTGGATGAAAACATCTAAATAGGGGACGGCATTTCTATTTTCCTCCTCCTTCGTAAAGCGTATCGTGGGATATATATTGTTGGCAGAGTCAATGAGGCTGTTTAATTGCTCATTGCTGCCATTCCAAATTAAAAATATGTCGTCGACGTAGCGACACCAGAAGAAGGGTAAAATTGCAGCTGAGTTGAATAATTTTGTTTCAAGATTTTGAAGGACAATTTCAGATAGGATACCGGAAAGGGGTGAGCCCATGGGGGCCCCTGAGTCCTGCCTATAGATTTGGTTGCCGAACTGGAAATAGTTGTTTTCGGTGACGAGTTTTAGAGCCTCATGAATGGCGTTGATTTCGGGAAGGGAAAATTTTTGCGTTTCAATAATTTTTGTCCGAAACAACTTGACTGCATCAAAAACTGGAGTGGATGGGAATAAAGAGACTATGTCAAGTGTGACAAATTTGCTGTCGGGAGGAATGGACAGATCCTTGAGTCTGTTGAGAAATTCCGCTGTCGACTTTACAGAAAATGGGTGATCGGAAATGAAGTTGGATAGAAATTTCGACAAACTCTTTTCAAGAAAGAAAGTTGGAGAAGTTCTTTTGCACACGAGCGGCCGGATGGGATAATTTTCTTTGTGCACCTTGCACTGGGCAAACATTCGCGGTGCTTGGCAGTTGGATGGTACTGAGCTCTTCTTGAGGTCCTTGGGGAGCCACCTGTTGTTTTTTAGCCTGCAGACCTTGTTTTTGATGCTACTGGTGGGGTCAATATTTAAACAAGTGCAAAGGGAGCTATTTATGAAGTCCAAAACTTTGGCATCATAGTCATTCTTGTCCATTATGACAAACTGGCATGTTTTGTCGGCTAAAGTGACAACTATGTCAGGGGTGTTTTGAACGTTTTTTAATGCCTGAAAATATTCCGATGAAAAGTTCCTATCTGAGTAGGATGGAGAATTTTGTCGGGATTTTATGAATTTGAGGACTTTTTGTCTCATAGCATTAATTTTCTGCTCTTCCAAATGTTCACGCGCATTATTAATGACATTTTCAACTTCGGATATTATTTCTTTTTTGTCCAAAATTCTGTGGAAAGGGCTAAATTTAGGGCCATGTTCCAGAGCAGCCAGCTCGTTAGGGGGAAAAATTTTATTGGACAGATTAATAACCGGAAGGGGTTTAAAGATAGGGCAAAAAGGCTTATCTGAAGTTTGAGTGAGCCACTGGATCTTTTTAAGATGTTTCTCTGTGTAGTGGAGCCTTTCTAGTAGATCCGTAAGCACGAGGGGAGGGCAGCTGTAGCAGAAGTCCTGGTGCGCCTGGTAGGCCTCCGTTTCAATTCTTGAAATGTGCCGTCTTTTCTCTTGTATTAGCGCAAGGAGAAGCTTGACTACCGCTGCGCGCAGCACACGTTGACATGAGCCAGGGAGCCTTCCGCGTGTTAGATGGATCGATTGCGGGATAACATTGTTGCGTCGGCAGTTCAGAAGAAACCACAACTGTTCCAGATTCACGACAAGTTTTATCCGTAAAGACCGTAACGTTTTCTAATGTTGGTAGTAGGTCATTTCGCAGAGATGAACTTTAAGTATACAATTAAAAGACATGTGGAAAGAAGCTCTTTGTCTAAACGGACCCAACGTCAGTACATAACATCACTTCACTGAAGACGGAGCGCTGTCTTTGCTCCGAAAAGCTTCTGAGAGTTTTCTCCTAAGAACTTTCAACATCCAAATAGTTTGAAGGATAAACTCTGAAATTTTATTGCTCAATGACAGAGAATTTTTAAATTATTTTAAATTAATTTTTGAGCAAGAAGGTCTTTTAATTGTATGTATCCCTAATTTTGCAAAGTAAGCTCTTTTTTTGTGTGACTTTTTTATATGCGGTTTTCTGTGAAATGTATCTACCGCACAAAAAGAGACTCAAGTGTATTTTAAAAAATTCAACGGCAATTTTTATTTTTTTAAAAATCGATTTTTTTCGTTGTTGTACTCAAAATGGATACATACATCCTTGGCCCCTCATTTCAGATTCTGCAAATGCATACAGATGATGTGGACACTGGTAGGGTTAATGAGTTCACTAACAGCAGTTATGATTCTCTCATTCATGGCCTTCTTCAGTCTTCCTGCACAAGGGATGTCTTCGAAGCTCTGCTATCCTTCTCTGAATTTGCACATTCATCCTGTAACAGTGCCATATGAACAGGCATGATCTCCATATACTTGTGATGAATTGGTGCAAATTGTTTTCTTTTCACCTCTCTGCTGCATCCTTGTGAAAATGTAAAATCTTTCCTAGTCTTTTCAGTAGGCGACATAGAACAGCGCACAAATTTTGCAGACTTAACTTTCCATGCCACCATCATTATTCAAATAAAGCATGTTCATCTGAATGTTTTCTTTTAATGATATTAACTAACAAAATTATATAATTTGCTTTATATTTTATGTATTGTTTGCTGTTTTATTTCCAAATATTGTAGAATGACACGACCTTTGTTTTTAAGTAATCACAAGTTTAGAAAGTTTTCAAACAAGTAACAGCTCTTTAACTTCATATGAATGAGTGCAAATTTACAGACATGTGTCAAGAACTTTTTTGAATGCCCTCTGTACTGTATGCATATTCATTATCAGCTGAACTCATGGGTAAAATGTTGAGAACCTACAGGAAAATGTAATTTTTTTGTGTTTTTTAATTATTTAGTTTTTTGGTAATCTGGATTATGTAAGTGCCATTAGTTCAAATATCATTGGTTCTACTGTAATTCTAAGCATTTTTGTATCATAACCTTGTATAAGAATTGTGAAATGTGTCAGATCCAATGCCTGGCAGTGATTTTTTGTGATACTAGTATCTGCCTAAATTGTAAAATGCATGAGTATTCATTATAATCATTGGTCACCACATTCATAATTATTACAGTACATTAAAATGTCAGTTTGGCAGGAGCTAGAGATTGTGTGGATTCCCCTAATGCACAGGAATTTGCAGCTTCCAGATCAAGCAGGTTCTGAATGTTTTCCCTGAATGATGTTAACTAACAAAATTATATAATTTGCTTTATATTTTATGTATTGTTTCCAATTTAATTTCCAAATGTTAGACTGTTGCCAGTAGTAGACATTTCTGTGTTGTAATTGGTTGAAATTTTAACATTTCAGAAAAAACAACTTGTTGATGTTTTTTCTTGTAGGAGGAAAGATTTCTGTTCCCAATTTATCCACTGTTTTGCCTGGCAGGCTCCTTTACAGTAGACAGTGTACAAGTAAGTATATAAACTATAAACCTACAATGTTTCACTTTTAGTAATTGACCAGAAAGAAGTAACTATGTTATGATAGATGCAACATTCATTCATTTAAAAGAATGAACTAAGTTTTCATTTAGTTGTCTGGCTGTCCATCTATCTGTAAACATTCAACTGTTTTGTTTTTAGATATAAATTTAAAATTCATTTTGAGTTGGATAGACATTCATGAATATTGCAAACTGTATATATGTGCTAGAAATTTGAAATTTTGGTGGTGGAGTGTTAGAATCATTAGTTTTACATTGGCAGCAGTGATTTTCTCCCTTACCCCAGGAGTGGGTAATGTATGCAGCATGGAGCAGGGATGAGAAATGTATGCAGCGAGGAGCAGGGATGAGAAATGTATGCAGCTAAATCATATTTTAAAGGCTAGAAACAACTATATCTGTTTTTAGTGTAACATTCTTTCTGGCCTATGGATGGGAAACAACATTCTATTTTAAGAGATAAATGGAAAATTCTTTTTGTTTTCTTGATACTGAAAAAGTTATTGCTATTTGAATTTTCCCAATCATCCATTAGTTTGCATTTTTCATTGTTAGAGGGTGCTAAAGGCAAAAAATGAAAAACAACAATTGTACTGTCTAATGGTAGAAAAAGTTGGAAAAATTCTGAAACTTGAAATTAATATTTCAAATGATCTATATATCCTAAAAGTTTGAAATTTTGTAGTAGTGTGATGGTCAAGATGTTTACATTGGTAGCTATGATTTCTTCCCTTATCCCTGGTGGTGGATGTGAGGAGGAGGCATAAATGCAACTTTTTTGTTTTAAGAGATCAAAGAAAAATTCATTTTGTGTTTTATAGGGACCAAAGAATATTGCTTCTGCATTTTTTCAATCATCCTTTAATTTGAATTTCCACTGTTAGTAGTTGAAAATAAAGAAATAAAAAGATAAAAGCAAAAAAAACTTACTCATTTACTGAGTATTTGGCCACTATCAAGTTGTTTTATGTAATGGGATGAAGACAAGTGTAGAGGAAAAAAAATGTCTTGAACCAGGTGGGATCTGAACCCACGACCTCCTGATGACATGTCAGGTGCTCTGACCACTGAGCTATTGGCTGCTGATCAATCTCTCCTCCACTGCTGATGTCAGGCTATATACCATCTGGTCAATCACAGTCTTTTGAGTGCATTTAAGAACCCTATTTCTTCAGAGCCATCTGTATATTTGATATTGATTGACTATTACATAGTTAATTTCCAGAACAATTTTGGTTTTGGTTTCAGCAGTGAGAAATGCATTGAATCCTGGGATGAATGATAAAATATTGAAATAAGTTGAAGGTAGAAAGGAGTGAATGAAAGGAAAAAAGTTTTTTACATGTGTACTTTGTAATTGCTTCTAAAGCCCTCTGATCTCTAAAAACCTCATATCGCAATTTCTATATTTAAAAGAATCAAGATGTATTTGTTATATTAAAAGCAGATATAGTTGTTTCCGGCCTTTAAAATATGATTTAGCTGCTTACATTTCTGGATATGTTTTATGACATGTCAGAAAAACATTTTCCTCCTAACCAGGCTTGGGTGGGTTAAGGTTCAATAATTATGAAAATAATTCTGAACTGAGCTCAGAAGTTTGAGCCCAGTTCAGTTTTTTTTTTTTTTTTTTTTTTGGGGGGGGGGGGGGAAGAGTTCAGTATCATAAGTTTAGTGCTTCAGTGGATAGTTTCAAATGACATTTATAAGCCTGTACCTAGACTGCAAACTGCTTTAAAACAATATGATTTGATTCAAAAGTGATTTTGTAATTAAAGTATGTAATTTATGTATTAGCCCTTAAAATGCTGATATACATTATAGTTCCCAGAGAATTTTGTTGGAAGTCTTTATATTTTTACTAAAAAGAAGTGTCCCTTGAAAACTTTTCCAAATAAACATGAAAACTATCAAATTATATTATATACAATACCAACCAAAATTTATCAGTTACTTGAGGATAAAATTCTGCAGCATTTAAGTTTTTGAGTTGAACAGAATTGATAATTAATCCATCACTTATAGGTTATGTAATCAAATATAGTAAATTCTTTGTTGTAGTTTGGAATAATAAAAATTGATGAGATTGTTTGTCACAACACTAGGAGATATTTATTTAGGACTACTGCATCAATTCATTAGCCTACTAATTCACCTAATAATAAAAGGAGGATGGAAATTATATTATTGGAAATTGATGGAAATTATATAAAAGGAGGAATATTGCTTCTGTAATGCTTTTAACTGATAAATTTAAAAATTACTTTTCTTAGAATTTCATTGAAAGCCTTTCAGAGCTTTGCACACTTCATCTTCAACAGTGCTTTGTTGTTTATTAGAAAAAATATATAATTCTCTTCATATTTAATTAAAGTAAATCTGTGACATATGTAATGTAATAATGTAATGTAATAATAATAAATGATATAAAAGGAAATGAAGAAGACATCCATTCAAACTGGTATGAAGCCACTGTTATTTTGGTTAGAAGTGAAAGGTGATAAGAAAATTGTTTAAATGTTATGATGACAAGTATAGTTTAAAGATGGCATCAGTTAATCAGCATTTGCTGGCAATCACTGTACTACAGAAAAAGATTCAGTGCCTAACATCCTATCCTTATCTGGACTGGATGTACAATTAATGATGCAGTTAAGATGTTGGTCTCCTATACTGATGGTTTCCATATATGATGATATGTTTTAATTAGAAGAACATAAGTTTTTTTTGGCAGCTTGCTATGAAGCCTATATGTTTCATTTACACATGATCCCTGTTACATTATTATAACAGTGAATGAGACAATTAAAGTACTTTCTATCTATACATACTATAAGGGAGATGACAGCAAACTTGGTATGATATTAGTTGGCAATATTTTAAAAGAGATTAAAGGTATGAGAGATCAAGGGAAGGTTTACCACTGCTAGTCCAAATGTTGTTACTTTTGTGACATATGGCTGATGTGCTCAATCCTTCCATTATTTCCTCCAGGTTTGATATACAGGGTGTCTCAAAAATATAGGTACAAACTTTTAGGGGAGGTAGATAACATCTAAAGGAATGAGAATTGCATAGGAACCCATAACCGGAAACGTCACCGTAAGTCAATAGGTGGTGCTGTTCATCAGTGCGCTAGAGGGGAAATTTCGGATTTCCTCATTCGAGAGGTACTCGACTTACGAAGAGCATGCAAAGGTATTCGAACAGGGAGCTGGCAGACATGCACTTATTGTATGGAATAGCTGAGGGAAACGGACGAGCCGCTCAACGAATGTATCAAGAACACTTCCCACACAGACATGTACCAGGCCACAATTTGTTTGTGCGTGCGCATCAAAATTTGTGCAATTGTGGGTCATTAAGAGGTAGCAGAAGTGAGGGCAGGCCCCGATCGATGTGTACTCCCGCCATGGAAGAAAGTGTGTTGGATGCCATGGAGACTAATCCTAATACCAGCACATGTTGTTGCCTCTGCCTTAGGAGTGTCTCATTGCAGTGTACAGCATGTTTTGCACAGCGAGTCCTTACACCCCTTTCATCTCCAAATGGTTCAATTACCTCTCCCTGCAGATCATCCTGCATGTGTGCATTTTGCCCAGTGGTATCTCCAAGACATTGCCCAAGATGTGAATTTCCCAGCTTATGTTTTGTTTACTGATGAGGCCAGTTTCACTTGAGATGGCATATTTAATCAGCACAATGCGCATTTGTGGACTCATGAGAACCCCCACAGTGTGTGCACCAATGCAGCACAACATCGTTTCACAGTAAATGTGTGGACAGGTTTGGTCGGCGACTGCTTAGTCGGGCCATACCTTTTACCATCTCGCATGACCTCCGCGAAGTATTTGATCTTTCTGGAACAGGTTCTACCAGGCTTACTTGCCTATGTTCCAGAAAAATGTGAGATGCAACATGTGAATTCAACATGACGGGGCGCCTCCCCATTATGGAAGGTGTGTTCGTGCGCATTTGAACATATCTTTTGGGTAATGATGGATTGGGCATGCTGGACCTGATTTAACGAGTATTGATTTCTTTCTGTGGGGGGCCCTCAAAGCTACCGTGTATGAATCGCCTGTGGAGTCTGACATGGATCTTGTGGCAAGGCTCATTGTGCTGCTGCTACTATCAAAGAAACTCCAGGTGTGTTCGACTGTGTCCAGCAATCAATGCTCCATCGGTGTCACACATACATCGCGTCTCATGGTGGAAACTTCGAGCATCTGCTGTATCATTATGAAATGTATCATCTAGTACGCCATTTGTAATAATTATGTCCAAAAATGTTTTCCCATTAATCACTGTCTTGTGTCCTTTCAGATCTTGTACCTCTGCTACCACTTTCCCATGACATTTCCAGTTATGGGTTCCTATGAAATTCTCATTCCTTTAGATGTTATCTACTTCCCCTAAAAGTTTGTACCTATATTTTTGAGACTCCCTGTATACACTTGATTTTTCAGATGTTGATTGCATATCTTGGAGTTATCATTCACACATACACTGGTTCTTTATACCATATATACTACAGGAAAAAAAAAATTGCAACACCTGGAAGTATTAATGCCATTTTGTTGAAACACAGACAGCTGTTAGCATACAGTGAGATGTGCAATTGATTATATTATCAAAAAATATGGAAAATTACCACTTTATCTGCCCGGTAAAGTTGTATAATTAGTATGATGTTGAATTGCCTCACACAGCAGTACATTCATGAACACGGCAGGGAAGGTTATCATGCAGTTCTATAATGTCCTTCTGAGGAATAGAACGCAAATAGTGCGAAGTCGCTGTTCCATTTCAGTGACAGTGGTTGGCTCACCTCTCGGATATTGTTAGAGCTGTTGGCCTATCATGTCCCAGAAGTATTCAATAGGTGAAAGGTCTGGCGAGCGTGCTGGCCATGGTAGTACCTGAGTATTTTGCTCATTTAGATGCTGCAGACTAATGTGGGCTGTGTGGGGACAGGTATCTAGTTTGACATTCTAATCAACTGCACAGCTACTATTAGCCTGGCATTCTACCAACTGAGCAAATATTGTATAAGACTAATAATAAATTGTTTGCATTTTCAATCATTTGTTAGGTATGGGGATGGTTTAGTCAATAGCATGCCAGGCTCATACTCTGCAGTTCCCAAGTTCAAGTCTCACCTGGGCCAGTGTTCAGATTTATGTCTGCAAAACTCCCTGCCCTTGGTCAGTATGGGACACTGATGGGCTTCGAAATGCCACTGTCCATCAGACAGGTTGTTAAGCTTTGACCCTGTGTCCAGGAGATGACTCTTCTGCACATGGGTGTAGGGTATGACTGCCCTGTGCAAGTTTAAGGAACATGCTGGATGGCCATGACAGAAGGCTACCATCTGTCTCCTAACAGCTATCCAGTGGGTCCCCATCCCAACCTCTGAGCCTTCAGGGGTCCTTGTGACCTGGCCATTTAGCTTATTGTGTGCAAAAAAGTGCCACTCAAAGGTAAAATAACCCAACCCAATCATTTGTTAATATGAATTACTACTGTTAAAAGATGCAAAATTTGGAAAATGAAATTTTTCATTTTTTCAAAATGAGCATCCCATATTCACCAGAGATGGTATATTATTTTTGTAGTTTGTATGTGATGTTTCAAATTCTTGGCAACAGAAGTGAATGTTGAATTGGCATATCACTAATGAATCATGAGATTCACTGGGATTATGGTCTACAGGTGCATCTCTGTGTCCTACCCAGCACCTCTGTACTTTTATGAATTACAAAAGGAATAGATGTAATCGAAGCAATCAAGAAATGTAATTTTGTGTAATATTACCTTTGTTGTTGAGCATATATGATGCATATATCTAAGACTGCCAATGAAATAGTTGTTCATTTAATACAACAACACTGATTTTACTAGGTTCCACCTTAAAATTTCTCAGGAGGTCTACAAGAATTTTTCAGTTAGTCGTTTATTACAAAAAGTTTAATTCTTTTCATATTTGATAAAAGGAATTCAATAAAGAATTTAATACATGGAACTGATTTTTGTGGCTTTATGTGCATATTATATTAGCAAAAGGGGCAGGAGTTGTTTTACAGTGTTGTGGTAGCACGTCAGAGTCATAATCTGTTCTTTCCAAGTTCAAGTCCCATCTGGGCAAGCATTGAGATTTGTCTCCACTCCCTGCCCTCAGTAAGAAAGTGTACACCAATGGGCTTGGAAAGGCCACCATCCATCTAATGAGATGTTAAACTGTGTCCCATGTTCAGGAGAGTCATACCCTGTGCATGTTAAAGAACATATGGGATGGCATTAACAGGAGGCTTCCATCTGTCTCCTGAAGTCCAGTGAGTCGCCTTCTCCAACCTTCTCTGAGGCCTTTGGGTCCTTGTGGTCTGGCCATTTAGCCCATTGTGTGCAAAGAAGTGCTGCTCAGAGGTAAAACAACCCAATCCAACTTATATTAGCAGAAGCTCGCTGAACTTTAATTGACCAAAAATATGACTCCTACATAATTATATAATTCAGTTAATGGAAACTATAAATAGAAAGAAACTGTTAAAATGTTAATATGTTAATATTTTATAGTGAAACAGATAAAGCGTTATCAGTGATAGCATCTTTCTGTGGTCAATCACTCCAGCCCATTTCTGATTAGTAGATGGCACCTGCCAATTGTGGAATCAAAGTTTGAGTTGCCTATTAGCTGGAGTTGAACTAGTCATGGGATAGATCAGTAGTAAAATCACCTGATATGTTTTCATAGGGTTATGGGTTCAGTCACAGCTGGAACTAATTTTTTTTATCTTGTTTTCAAAAAAAAATGAGATAATAATTTCGTTTGTCTGTCCTTTTCGTCTGTCAAAATCGAACTTTTTTGTTTGCAGAGATGAATTAAAAAAATTTTTTGTTGAATAGGTATTGATGAAATATTATGATATGCATTTTCCAAATCTCTCTAAAGCTACAATCATGCCCTCTAGCAGTAGAAAAAGTTAAATATTCCAAAATTTCAAATGAATATTGCAAATGATATATTTATGCTACAAATTTGAAATTTGGTAGTAAAATGTGAAGGTCACAAAGTTTCCATTGCCAACAATGAGTTGACCCAGAGGGGGTGGGAACACACTTTTTTAATTTTAACAGGTAATTGTTTGTTTTTAGAGATAAATGAAAAATTCTTTTTGGGTTAGATAGGAATTTATAAAATATTATGATTCACACTTTTTAAATCTTCCAAAAACTATAATTGCACCCTCTAATGGTGGAAAAATTTGCAAATTCCAAAATTTCAAACAAATATTGCAAATGGTGTATTTAAAGCTAGAAATTTTAAATTTTATTGGTGGAATGTGGATGCTATGATGTTTCCATTGACAATGATGAATAGACCTCTTAGACCCAGAAATGGTGGGAAAAGACAATTATTTGTTTTAGCAGCTAATTGTCTGTATTTAGAGATAAATGAAAAAAATCTTTTTAGGGTTAGTGAAAAAAGATTGAAAATTTCAACGAATATTGCAAAGATGTATTAATGATAGAAATATGAAATTTTGGTGGTGGAATGTGAACGTCATGGAGTTTCCATTGGAAACAATGAAAATGATAATTAGAAAAACTCTTTTTAATTTGATTGGTACTAATGAAATATAATTTGCATTTTTCAAAAACTTAGTAGTTTTATTATATATTTATTATTTAATAAAACTACTACTTTAGAGATCACTGAAATGAAGAAATAGCAGAGCTAATCGAGTTTTACAAATAATATGTATAGAATAGAAATTTGAAAAATTAGTGATAGTTTTTTTAGAGATATTCCACTGACAGCAATAATGTACCCACTTTTCTGAGAGAGGTGTGGGAAATGCAACTTTTTAAATTTAAGAATTAGAAGATGAATACTTATATTTACATTGTGTAATTACTAATGAAATACTATTTGCATTTTTCTATCATCCACTAGCTCAAATTAAAACTTTTAAGGAATGAAACAGTAAGTAAAGGAAAAACTTCTTTCTCTTTGAAAACAAGATTCTCATATGCACTTAGAGGAAATATGCATCCTTCTAGTTCAGTTCACTTTTCAATTGTTAAAATGGCCATGTGTGAAAAGGAGTAGACATCAGTGTGAAATATCATTAGAAACCTCATTATAACATGATTGTTGGTTTGACCTTCACTATATATTACATTTAGATTTGATACGTGTATGATTTTGAAAATTTCATTTGTCATTATGCCATCCATTGTTTATAGCACAGAAAACTTAATTTTCATAGAATTGTATTAATAGCTAGTACAAATATACAATTTTTGCAGTGCAGACAAATGCAAACAAATAGATTTTGTTATTGGTACTTTTATAAATAGATGTATCATGAAATCTTCATTTTTTTTGAATAAAATTATATAGTTTATTAGTGATTTATTTTTATGTTAAAGCATATGTATAAGCATAATTTTACTTTTTAGAAATCTTTCTTCCACATATTTGTAAAGAAGAAAGTTGGACATTACTTGGAGTCAACAAACTGGATTGCAGTGATTTTCTGCATTACTTACAGCATTATGTCTTTATCAAGGACTGTTGGCATATATAAAGGTAATTTCAATATTTCAAAAGGAAACCATGCTATGAAGTTGCCATTAATTGCAGAGTTAGATTTAATTGTATTACAGAAAAATTGGGAATTGTTCTTTTCATGGTAATATATATGACAGAGAGATACTTTGCAAAAAAACTATTGATATAATTATTTAACTCATTAAAAATTCATTTGAACTAAAAAAAACATTAATATAATTATTAAAATTCAGTGTAGTGATGTAAAAAAGAACAAACCCACAAAATTCTGTTTTAGAATATATGTGTGTTAAAAATCTAGTTTACATTTAAGAAAAAAAGAAAAAGAAAATTGAAGTATTAATGAATTCATCCTGATGTTAACATGATTTGTGTAGGAAAATGGTTGGGTTGTTTTACCTCTGAGCGGCACTTTTTTGCACACCATGGGCTAAATGGCCAGGTCACATGGACCTCGAAGGCTCAGAGAAGATTGGGTGAGGGGACCCACTGGAACAGCTGTTAGGAGACAGATGTAGCCTCCCGTCAAGGCCATCCAGCGTGTTCTTTAATGTGCGTGGGGTATGGCTCTCCCGCACACAGGGACACGGCTTAACGTCCCATCCGACGGACGGCGGCCTTTCTAAGCCCATCGGTGTCCCCTACTGACCGTGGGCAGGGCTGGGAATTTTTGCGGAGATAAATCTCAACGCTGACCCAGCTGGGACTCGAACCTGGGAATTACAGATTACGAGCCTGGCGCGCTATCGACTGAGCTACCCCCGCCCCAGGAAAATGGTGATAACACAAACAGTCTGAATGCTCAAGTTTTCATCAGTTGATATCATCTTCTCCTATAGCACTATTAAGTGGTACATTGAAGTGATAATATTTTTACAAACAGCAGTATGTCTCCACAGTAGCAGAGCAGCATCTTAATACCAGTGTGACTTTACAACATCTTTGCTTTATGAAGAAATAAGGCAAACTGAGCAAGTACTTTTTTGATATTTTGTAAGACTTTTTTTTATTCTTTAGCAGTGACAAATGGATGTTCTATACATTTGTAAAAACAAAACAAAACGAAAGCTGCATAAAGGAGGAGTTATAGCATGATAGTAGCCCTAGAACTAGAAAAAAGAAGGGGGAGGCCAAGTGATTCAATTGAGATAGTGAAAAAAGAGGGTGGAGTTGTGGTCAAGAGATTAGATTTCATTGCAATGTAATATTTTGCCTTTTGTTTTAGAGGTCTTTAAAAAATTTCTTTGAAAATGTGTGAAATGTGCACAAGTTTTATCACTTTTTTGCATCCATTACCCTATATCTCTATTTCTTGATCTGACTGGCCTTGCACAGTGGTAATAATGTTTTCTTTAAGTATAAGCTATGTAAAACTTACCATGATTATTCAAACTTATATATTTTATAATTCATTAGGTAAACTAATTAATAATGATTAACGAAAAGGTTAAAGACATATTTATGTGGAAAGGAGAAAGATAAAAAATTGGCACACAATTGATTTCTATTTGAATGTAAAAAATTGGATGATACCAAAATTCTTATAAATCAGTTGTAAGAAATTTTTACCTAGCTTGCACTGCATCCTGTGGCAAGCAGAACAAAAATTAAGAGGAACTATAAGGCAACAATGAAATGCTATACAGAGATATGGAAAAAAAAAGTGTAGGTGAAATTTTGGCAAATGGTAAAACCCATGATTATATAAATCAAATTATGTGAACTATATTTCAGTATTTACATAGAGACTCACAAAAGATTAAAATAAAGACAGTCACAAAATTAAAGACCAGCCAAAAAAAACACCCCATGTAAAAGGTAACGTAGAATGTATTAATCTTACCACACATTAATTTACAGAACTAGGTTGGGTTGGGTTGTTTTACCTCTGAGCGGCACTTTTTTGCACACCATGGGCTAAATGGCCAGGTCACATGGGCCCCGAAGGCTCAGAGAAGGTTGGGGGAAGGGACCCACTGGAACAGCTGTTGGGAGACAGATGGCAGCCTCCCGTCAAGGCCATCCAGCGTGTTCTTTAACGTGCACAGGGTATGGCTCTCCTGCACGCGGGGCCATGGCTTAATGTCCCATCCGATGGACGGCGGCCTTTCCAAGCCCATTGGTGTCCCCTACTGACTGTGAGAAGGGCGGGGAATTTTGCGGAGATAAAACTCAATGCTGACCCAGCTGGGACTCGAACCTGGGAACTACAGATTATGAGCCACACTCGCCCCTTACAGACCAAGAGAAAAATATTAGTAGCAAAGGTTTTGAATATTCCTACTCACAATAGCAGCTGACAGTAAATGAAATAATTGTGACAGTAGAAGAGGTAATAAAACCAATACTCAAAAACTTTAAAGAAAAAGCATGATATTAGATTTATAGAACCTATTGAAATAATTGAGAGAAGAGTGATACAATTGATAAAGAAAACCAAAAACATAAGAATAATATGTCAAAACATAAAAAAAAACCCAAACAAGAACATATTTTTGGCACATACCCAATTGCATCAAAGAACTCAAGAACTGTTGATGGGGAATGGGGGTGACTCAGTCGGTAGCACTCCAGTTTTGTAATATGTAGTTCCCAGATTTAAGTCCCAGCTGGGCCAGTGTTGAGATTTATCTCTGCAAAATTCCCTGCCCTGTCCATGGTCAGTAGGGGACACTGATGGGCTTGGAAAGGCCGCCATCCATTGGATGGAACGTTAAGCTGTGGCCCCGTGTGCAGGAGAGCCATTGCACATAAAGAACATGCTGGATGGCCATCTATGGAACTTGCTGGATGGATAGGAAGCTACCATCTATCTCCTAACAGCTGTTCAGTTGGTTCCCTCCCCCAAACTTCTCAGCCTTCAGGGTCCTTGTGACCTGGCCATTTAGCCCATGGTGTGCAAAAAAGTGCTGCTCAGAGGAATCCAACCAACTGTTGAAGGAACTTCCATAAAAGTACATAAAGACTGCACAGAAAATCATTAATGGGTTTGCACAGATAAGCAATCATGAAATTTTACCTAAGATATATGCTGAAGGGCCATTGAATTTAGGTGTAGGAGACGTTATCCAAATTCAGTACCACAAGTCCCACATTTGCATGCATGTATGGTTGAAACTCTGGTCATATATAGCTGTCAGCTTTGGCTTCCCCAAGTATTTGTCATGAGAAGCCTAATGGGAAAAGCTTGGGATTTAAATGCATTTGACAGATGGCAAATCTTAGGTGCCCAACAGATGGGACACTCGTTCTCCAAAATTGTCAATGAACTTGGATTTCCTTGTACGACAGTTTCACGAGTATTCCAGGAATATGAAAATTCCGGCAAAAAACAAACACCCAGGCAAACTGCAAAGGACAACCAGCCTTGAATGGACTTCACTGTCTGGCCTAAATTGTATGGACCGATAAGGGCTAGACATCTGAAATTACCTCCCACCTGAATGCGACTTCTAGCCAGGAAGTCAGTGCACAGACTGTGCAACACTCATGTCATCGTCTCGGCTTCGGGAGCTGTTGACCTACGAGAGTCCCACTTCTAATGGCATTACACCAGGCTCACCGCCTTGCTTGGGCTAAAGAACATCAAAACTGGCCATCGAAAATTGGCAATATATTACCTAGAGTGATGAATCCCGATTTAAACTTCATCACACCAATGGGAGACTGAGGGCATGGCGCCAACCCCATGAAGCCATGGATCTTGTATGTCGGGTCAGAACAGTGCAAGCTGGTGGTGACTCAGTGATGTCCTGGAGTGTCTTCAGTTGGACATCTGTGGGACCTTTGGTGCATGTACTAATGACTCTCAATGCATCCTGGTACGTAGAACTCATGGCTGACTATTTACACCCATTTATGGCCATCATGCATCCCAATGGAGATGGTGTCTACCAGCAAGACAACTGTTCATCTCACAGGTCCAGGTTGGCTACTTCATGGTTGCAGAAGCATTCTGCTGAGTTTGAAATAATGAATTGGCCACCTAGAAGCCCAGATTTAAATCCCATTGAAAATCTTTGGAATACTATCGAGCAGAGTGTTCGACCCATGTCCCATCAGCGACGACCTTGAGAGAATTGTGGACAACTCTGGAGGATGCATGGGTTGCCATACCTGTGGAACATTTATGCAAGCTTGTGGAGTCCTTGCCTTGTCTTGTGGCGCCCGTTATCAGGGCCAGAGGAAGTCCAACGTATTCTAGGTTGCTCTCCCTAATTCAATGGCACTTCAATGTATAACAGCAATGCTATCCACTGATGTATCCTACTCTTGTTAAAATGTTTGTAAAAGCTAAAGCATACAGCATAATATTCCACTAAGACAATTAGTCTAAAATAAAAGCTACTATCTATCTGGAAAAATTTTATGCAATTTTCAAAATAAATATTGCCCATCAAATCAGTATTTTATAAAAACTACAGAACAGCTAAAGCTAAATCTCACAAATCTTCAAGTACAACCTGATTATAGAATGCTTTCTTTAGGTATCGTTTGTGAAATATTTCCAAATGTTACATGTGGAACAAAGTATACAGTTGCTGCAAAAAAGATTAAAAAAAGTACCAGAACTCAGTGGCCCATTAATTGAAGAAATTATATGAGCATGTAGTTGTCATTCACAATATTTCAGAATTAATGGCCAAATTTATTAACAGCATCAAGGAGCTCCAATGATGTTCCCTGTATCAGGTCTTCTAGCAGATATTGCAATCCAGCATATGGAAGAAATAGTATTCCAGATAATTTACTACTAGATTAGTATATTATGGGAGGTATATAGATATCCTATTAGCCATCTGTCAGCCAACTCAACATAATCTCAAATCATAGCAGATATGAACAATATTTACCTGCTTATTAAATTTATAGTGGAAGAACAAGAACAATATTACTATTTTTGGATATGTATTTGCGCAGGAAACCCATACCAAAAAATAGATATAGGGGTATACCAAAACCATCAAACCCCTTGCTTATGATCCCCTTTGACAGCTCACAATTTAACAAATAAAAAATAGTTTCAGATCAGCTTTTCTATGTAATACTAGGCATGTTGCAATGAGCTACATACAAAATTGAACAGTAGCTAATTTTGAAAACCACAGAAAAGTTTGGCTATCCAACTAGCCTTATAACATCTGTAAAAAACAAAGTGAAAAGAATAGCCAAAAAAAGAGCATTTGCAGTATCTCACAAATAGAATTGTTGAAAAACAATAGGCAACATCATGAAACCACATTTATACCCTACTGAAAATATTAAACTTAGTATAACATGACAGAGATAAATCTAAACCAACAGGTGGCATATACAAAATATCCACACAATGACACCATACTGTGGGAAAACTAAAAGGTATGTGAAATCAGAATGAAAGAACACAAGAAGGACATTAAGGAACAAACACAAGAAGGACATTAAGGAACAAACACAAGAAGGACATTAAGGAACAAAAGGAAACAATAGGCATGACAGAAGCAATGCTAGAAAAGGAGATAAACTTAAATTTTTAAAACATACAAATATTTGCCGCTCCCCAAACACAATACAAGCTAGATCCCTATGAAAACTTCAGTAGAACCAGATTTAAAAAAAAAATGTATTTTATATATTTCAATTTTTCGTATGGGCCAGATGAAATTGTTAAATGGGCCAGACTGGCACATGGGCCTAAGTTTTTGCATCTCTGATGTATAATCTCGAGTTCACCCTGATACTGACATGATTTGTGTAGATACATATCAGTGGTAAAATGAACAATCTGAGTACACAAGTTCTCTTGTGTTGATATTGTCTTCTATCGCATCACCATTAATTGACACGTTGAAATGATAATACAACCTGTGTGCGGAAAGTTCCGAGACTGACAATATAAATATGAGTACAGCATACTCTCATGCTGGTGTTAAGATCTCCTTCGAAATAGTTTCCTCCTGCATCAATACACTGATTCCAGCATTTCTAAAAGTCTTTGAAGCAGTCCTGGAAAGCACTTTCTGGAATGCTATGGATCTGTTCTGTCATGGATGTATGAATGGCCTAAATGTCAGCATAGCAACTCAGCACTTTTTATTTGCAGGTGATACTGTAGGCACCATAATTCATCTCCAGCAGTGATGAAAGAGCAGAATGTGTTGTCCTTTCTTGCAGTTTCCGAAAGGTTGGCACAAATTGAAAAACATCCTCCTTTTGCTGTTGAGTTAGACCCATGGAAACTTCTCACATAGCATAATCGAGAACCATTGCAGTGCAGGTCTAAACATGCTAAATCTTGTGCAGCAGTAGGGGAATAATCCTACTTTACTGCAGCAGAAACAGAACTGGCTGGTTATTCCTGGTTTGGCTGCAATAAATTCAGTCTTGGAACTTTCTGGATGTATAGGTTATATTTTCATGAGCAGCAGCACAATATTTTCATAAACAATCAGTCACTGAATTCATATGCGTTTAAAGGATTTTTTGGGTGGGTTTACCTCTTGGTGGGACTTTTTGCACACAATGGGCTAAATGGCCAAGGTTGGGGAAAGGAAATCCACTGAATAGTTGTTAGGAAACAGATGGAATCCTCTTGTGAAGACCATCCATCTTTATTATGCACAGGGTATGGCTCATGCATTTTAGGCCATGGTTTTGTGTCCCATCTGACGGATGGTGACCTTTCCAAGCCATAGCTTGTCCCCGTTCTGTTAGAGGCAGGGTGAGGGCTTAGCAGAGATAAATCTCAACATTGGCACAGTTGGGACTTGAACCTGGGAACTGCAGATGGAAAGCGGGCAAAATGTCTGAATGTACGGATATTTTGCCTGGTGCACTACCCACTGAACCCTCTCTCCCAACATAGGGCACCAATATACCTACTCAGCAAGAATTGCTGGCACCCTATCTTTCTTTGAAGTGAACACAAATTCAGTGACTGATTGCAGACAGGAATATGGGTATTTTGTTTGTTTTTTTCATTCATAAAAGTAAAGAATATAGTACATTTATCATTTGAACCACAAACCTAAATAGTTTATCTGCAGGAAATGAATAGATTAAATTAAACAAAGGTCATTCAGCCATGAAAATGGTATACATCAAATAAATTCTCAAAACACAACACAAAATATTCAGCTAATTTGAAATTCCCAAATATTTTTTCAATTCAGTTTTCAGTCTACTAAATTAATCTATATTTATTATTTCCTTTGGAATAGCATTAACCCATTGCAGTCCAAATTATTTTTTAGAATTTGAAGCTACAAGGAGATGGCACCAGCTTATGGCAAATGCATATAATTGTAGCAGTATACAGTATCGAATTCAGCTCAATGTTGGCCTTGCTTCAAGCGCTAGGGCTGTTGAGTCTGACTTGATGTTGGACTTGTAAGGATTAAATATAAGTGGTATTTGTTATTTGGATGTATGTTGTCTGTAATTATTATGAAAAGCAGGCATTTTGTAACATCCTTGGTTACGATTAAAGTCTTGTATTTTTATTGTGTTGAATTTTTATTTTGCATATTTTGTAAAAAATATTTTTAATTATTAAGTTATGTTTTTATAAATTACTGTAGTATAAAAAGGTTTAAAAATTTTAATCTATCTATTGATGTTTTATCATTTTTTTTCCAAATGAAAAGGAATAATTATTTTTAACTATAGATTGCAGTTTTTTCCATTTTTATTTATGTTGCTAAGTTTGTTGTGCCATGCACAATTATTCCATAATTTAAAATCGATTCACATACTGTTTATTAAATTTATATTTCATTTCTTTGTATGCAAAATGCACATTAGTATTAGGGAAGCAATCTACATAATCCATTTAAGTTTAAAATAAGTAATGCTTTAAATAGTGTTTTTTTTCTGTACATAATTCTCAAGCAACTAAAGATTACTGAAGTCTATCCAGACTGTTTAGTTTCTCAAGCAACTAAAGATTACTGAAGTCTATCCAGACTGTTTAGTTTTGCTCTTGAAATATTATCCTCAGCAAAATTTGCTACATTCTACTTGTAGGAACCAATTAAAATAATGTACTGTTTGACCTTTATCTGCCCAACTAATTTTTAGTTGGCCTTTTTTTCCCCATACCTCGAAGAAAATTCCATAAATTTCTTTGTTAATTTGCTGTCTTTTATGCAGGCAACATTTTGTACACAAGATGCTTTTCAAAGGTGACTGACAAGGTCCAAGTGTATATTTTGTACAACAAGTTGCTCAGTGAGACTAAACCCATTCAAAAGACCATGTTTGAAAATGGAAAAGTGCTAATTTTAAATGGCAGTGTCCATAGGGCTGGAGTTATAAGTCTTCAAAGTTTGCATAGAGTTCTATGGGAAAATTGGAACAACACATTTTTAAGTAGTGAAATGATGTAAAAGTGTTTTGAATGAGGAAAGAAATTAATTTTTAAAATAAATATGCAATTTTTTAATCAATGAATCATCTAGGTAATAGGTTTGTGTGCAATGTGGACACCTAAAGAAGCTGGTTTTGTCACACTCTTCTTCTCTGCACTTATCAATGATGTTGCCAAAGGAGTAATCAATGGGTGTTATGTAAGACTCTGGTTCCTGGTCCAAATATTAGACATAAAATGCATATTTGATGAGATTTGGGTAGCTGTGGGATGTTAACTGGAAGGGAGTTAAAGACTGAAGATGAATAAAATTATCACGATGCCAAAGTTTTAAGTTGCTTGGAATAACGGAGTTAGTGACAAACTTCATGAATTTTTGTAAGAGCAAAAGAAGCTAATATCCTAGAATTGATTAATCTGGTCACTTTAGGAGGGATCAATTTAGAATAGAAGCTAATATCAGAAGGAATCAGAGACTGTATCATTTGAAAACCTTTATTTTAAGACCATGATCAACAAGAAGGAGGATCTTGTTTTTTCAACTGCAGGCCAGAATACTTCCCAACATTTTCAGGTCTTTGTCATGTTTGCTGATTTCCTGATATATGATGTAATGTTTTGTGGATTAGGAGCCTTATTTGCAGGGAATTTTTCAGTTTTTTCAATAACCAGCAAGTATAATGGTTCCAAGAGTTTACCATCTATTGATAGAGTTTGCATCACCATATAATAATGTGTTGTTGCTGACATCAACCTGTTTGACCCACCACATGCTTAATATTTCTTTCAGCTAGTGTCTTTCCAGAATACATCTCCTTCTCAAATCTGCTTTTATCTGCATTACAAATTTGTGATGGCAGAAAATTTTGCACCATGATAAAATACTTTGTTTCCATTATGAACGCATTGGCAATCTGTTGGAGATTTTGTTGCTCTGTAATAAAATTTCTATCCACTTTGTGTGTAATGGATCTTGAGACAATTTGTTCCTCTTTTTAATTGAACAACCCTGACTGATGGTTTGAATATCAACTAATTGTGAGGGTCCAATTCTTGTTTGATTTGCAAAACTCAAATCCTTATTGTTCTCTCCTGGATAATTGCATTTTGTGATCCCATCTCCTTGAATTAGTTGATCCTATTTTGTCCAGTACCTGTTTGTCTTGTCAAGGTATTCGTCTTCAACCTGAATTGAGCTCATCTTTTGCAGAGAAAGAACATATAAAGAACAGCTGCTTTCCTCTGAAGAGCTTGGAACTTGTTCCTGTTTTGAACTGGGTATCATTTGTTCTTCCTCATCATAAACATAGTTATCATCATAATTATGTGAAATATATGATGAAATACACTGAAGTGCCACTGAATTAGGGATAGCAACCTAGTAATGTGTTGGACTCCCTCTGGCCCTGATAACGGCCGCCACAGGACGAGGCAAGGACTCCACAAGCTTGTGTAAATGTTCCACAGGTATGGCGACCCATGCATCCTCCAGAGCTGTCCACAATTCTCTTAAGGTCGTCACTGATGGGACACAGGTCCAAACACTCTGCTCAATGGTATCCCAAAGATTTTCGATGGGGTTTAAATATGGGCTTCTAGGTGGCCAATTCATTATTTCAGAGTCAGAAGAATGTTCCTGCAACCATGAAGTAACCAACCTGGACCTGTGAGATGAACAGTTGTCTTGCTGGTAGACACCATCTCCATTGGGATGCATGATGGCCATAAATGGGTGTAAATGGTCAGCCATAAGTTCTACATACTGGGATGCATTGAGAGTCGTCCGTACAAGTACCAAAGGTCCCACAGACGTCCAACTGCAGACACTCCAGGCCATCACTGAGCCACCACCAGCTTGTACTGTTCTGACCTGACATGCAGGATCCATGGCTTCATGGGGTTGGCACCATACTCTCAGTCTCCCATTGGCATGATGAAGTTTAAATCGGGATTAATCACTCCAGGCTATCCATTGCCAATTTTTGATGGTCCAGTTTCGACGTTCTTTAGCCCAGGCAAGGCATTGAGCTCATTGTCATGCCGTTAGAATTGGGACTCTCGTAGATTGGTGGCTCCCGAAGCCAAGACGATGAAGTGAGTGTTGCACAGTCCATGCACTGACTTTCTGGTTGGAACCCATGTTCAGATGGGAGGTGATTTCAGATAATGTCTGGCCCCTATCAGTCCATACGATGTGGGTCACATGATGAAGCCCACTATCATTCAAGACTGGTTGTCCTTTACAGTTTGTTCGTGTACTTTTTTTTTTTTGCTGGAATTTTCATATTCCTGGAACACTTTTGAAACTGCCATACGAGAAAATCCAAGTTTGTTGACAATTTTGGAGATTGAGTGTCCCATCTGTTGGGCACCTACAATCTGCCCTCTCTCAAATGCATCTAAATCCCGTGCTTTTCCCATTATGCTTCTCACGACGAATGCTTTTGGAAGCCAAAGCTGACAGCTATATATGACCAGAGTTTTAGCCATGCATGTGCACAAATGTGGGACTTGTGGTACTGAATTTGGAAATGCCTCCTATCTCTAATTCAATGGCACTAATTGCATGTAAACTTTACTCTTCATAAATTTCCGTTTTTCCATACTCAGATCATCATCACAGATCCAAACTGTTTTACTAACAGTGTGACAAAACCTTTGGATTCATTCCAATTGAGGTTATAATATTACAAATAATCACAATATAGTAATAGAGTTGAAAGATGGGTGAAAAAAGCTTGCGCCCTCGTCATTTTATGCAAATGTCTTTAATGGTGCAACAGCCACGTGTTACAAATAATCACATCTTTAAATCAAGATTTTAAACAGCTATACTTTACTCATTTGAGAGCAGAAGCACGACTGATGTTTTTCTTTCGATGCAAAGCAAGAGTGTTCAGATCAGACCACAGTGATACGTAATGGTAACAAGCTAACATTCTCTGCTCTGACCTTTGATTCCTCTATAAGCAGACAAGCTTAATTCATCGAAATCTGTGTTCTAGTTCTACTTTCCATAGACCTCTTTGTAAACTTTGAAGCCCTATAACTCTGCCCCCTATGGGATATTGGCTTTAAAATTAGCATTTTTCCATTTTCAGACATGGTCTATTGAACCACTTGGTAACGCTCCAAAGATTTATATATTTTTAAATTTTTGGATCCTTTGTCTGATCCAATATTTATTCAAGCTCCAGATAGCTAAAGTCGGGCACCAGGCAATAATTAACAAATTGACAAATAAAGTTCGATTAGGGTTCGAATACCAGCGAGCATTACTTAGCGAGTAAGAATTTAAAAATTAAATGATTGTCAATTCTAATTTAACTTACAATCAAAACAACTAACGTTGCTCAAGAGAAGAAATAGCAAAGATATAAAAAAAGTTTCTATAACAAACAAGTTTATTTCCAAAAAATTATTTTTAAACACTCACCAACTTCAATGAGATGTTGACTACATCATCACTATTGTGTCTAACACCAACTTCTGTGACACTACTAACTGACAACTAACAAACACCAACTCCTGTGACTACTTCCAACTGACTCTTACTACTGACAACTACTAACTACTTCTGTGACTAACATGTCATGGTTTTAACAAGCGTACAGGCTCCACAACACATGGCTGTTGCACCGGTAAAGACATTTGCATAAAATGACGAGCGTGCAAGCTATGACACAAGAGGGAGCGTGTCCTTGTACATGCGCGCTTTAGCGGCTGACAATTGAAAGTTCGGAGTTGTGCATGCGCAACTCCTATGCTCTTGGAAATGAGTGCTGTGATGCCAAAAATGAAATTAAAAATCCCCCAATAACATAAATTAAGCAAAATTGGTTAAGGTAAAGTAAAAGTGAATGAGAGGGCATCACAGAGCAATTCATATACTTCCTTTGTGAGTGATGACTCACTGAACATGGTTATTTTTGATGAAACTGAACCATGACAAATAGGATTAACAGAAACATATGCCTATGATATTTCACAAGCATGTGGAGTCAGAAGCATTAAGCTTTCTGCAATCTTCTTTACAATGAGCTCAAGTGTTACCACTGTTAACAAACTTTAGAAAAGACTACTGTTATAAAGCTTAAATTTAGTCTTTAGTTGCCTATTCTTTCACAATCTGTACCTCTGGTGTGGTTCTTAATTTAACTTTATATAATTTTAGGGAAGTAAAATGAGATAAAAAAAAAAGATATTAGTTTGCATAATTATTGCCTTAAAAGCATTATGTAAAGTTTAGTTAAAATGCTGTCGATATTAGTAAAGCTACTTTTCTAGGTTATCATGCTCCTGTGGAAACTTTTATGGAGCTTAGCAAGCTTGCTGTAGATGAAAATGCACATCCTCTCCCTGCTGATTTTGCTGTTAACGTGTGCATTGGTAAAGAATGGTACCGCTTTCCTTCTAGTTTTTTTTTGCCTCAGCAGTAAGTATTATATATATATTGTTTTTCAGCAGGTAATAGAAATATAACGATTTTCAACTTAACTCATATCTATTATGAAATAAAATAAACTGAGTGTGCAGTCCAATATTTAAGAGTAACATATGAAATATTACCAGATAGTTCAAAGATGATATGTGATATTGGGAAAGTAGTGTCTTGAAAATTGTTATTGTAATGCATAATTTTATTTTTTGTATCATTTCAATGTGTTTTTGTTCTAACATGATTTTGGCATCTGGCTTTGTAGACATCATTATATTTTTAGTTTATTGCATTGCTTATTATTATAAAATGGATGTGATAGCATAATCATTATAGTTACAGTAATTCTAACAATATAAAAAAAATAAATACCCTCTCAAGCAGCTGCTTGCCACAGAGGTCTGACAGGAGCCTGTCAGTTTATATGTCATAGTAGAAGGTCTGTGAGGATGGCAAGACCTCAGAAGAAAAACAACACAAGCATCCATGCCTTATCTAAGGCTCGAACCCAGATTCCTTAGATCAGTAGCCAAGTGCACTAACCACTCGGCCATGGGATGGACCTAACTTTAATTCTAAGGATAATTATGCCCTCAAATTTATGACAAATTAAGTATAGTGACAAAAGCACTATCAAAGTAAGAGCAATGCAATCTCTTAATTAGATGGTGGGAAATGAATTGAAATATTTTATTCACTATAATAAATATTGTATTTCATATTATTTCTAATGCTTTTGAAATATTTCATATATTTAATGTTCTTAATTTGTAATTGCACATGTACTCTAGATAAGCTCACTGGACAAATAATTAGTCATCTCTCGCCATTAAGAGGGTTGTGTCCGTTTGACAGCAACATAGGGCACACCAGTAATAAATACGTCCTACATATAGCTGTGTCACGTTCTACGGGGTTCATACAGTGACAAGAAGTGGTTGTGTGCCACGTGTGTGTTAGTCGCTCCGTGAAACATGGGTTGCGTCAAAGATGTGAATGAGTGTCGAAAAGGTGTTATTGTGTTTGGCCGAGCCAAAGGGTGTAGTGTACTAGAAGTTGTTGCCTTTGCAGATGTGTCGAAACTTACTGTCTAAAGGGTCTTCCAGCAGTGGCGTACATTACAGTCCACCGCTAATTGTTACCGGAACTGTGACGGAAAGACTATGCTCACCAAAAGGGATCGCCACAGTGTGTCACACACTGTTAGGGCAAACCACATTCAATGAGGCAGGAATTGCTCCAGTCAATCAATGCAGGCCTACAACAAGTTGTTTTTGAACGAACACTCCAAAGGGAACTGCAAGACATGGATATCTGGAGCAGGGTACCGCAGAAGAGACCCAGGTTAACAGCTCTGCACAAGTCTGCATGGCTACAGTGAGCATGGTGCCACAAAGACTGGACTGTCAACTCTTGGAAGCATGTGATCTGGTTGGATGAGACATTTTTGCTTGTACTCGAATGATGCGAGGTGACGGGTACATCGTAAGCCGCATGAAGCCTTCCATGCGGACTGTGTGCAAGGTTCTGTTCAAGCTGGAGGAAACTCTGTGATGTTCTGGGGGTGTTTCATGTAGAAATGGGTCCTTTGGTTGTGGTGGCATCACACTTGAACCAGAAGGACTATATGGAGCTACACTATGACCGTATGTTGCCTTTTGTGCAGCATCTCCACAGTGAATACCAGAAGGATGCCCCAGTCTTCCAAGATGACAAATGTCGCATGCATAAGGCTCAAAGTGTGTCAGATTGGCAGAACGAGCATTCTGAAGCTGTTGAACATCTCAACTGGCCCACCAAATCCCCGGATTTGAATCCCATAGAAAACTTGTGGAACTATTTGGGGCAACAAGTGAAACACCATACCAGCCATCTGGCCAATCTGGCCGAACTGCAGCATTTGCTGCTGGAAGAGTGGATGAATATTGATGTGCACTACATTCGCACACTGGTAGCATCCATGCCAGACAGGATTTCGGCTGTTCTTTGGTCGCACGGAGGCGTTACGTGCTATTAAGTGACATTCAGCCAGAGGTGACTAATTTTTTGTCCGGTGAGCTTATGTTATAAAAGTATTTTTTTTTGTGATTCCCAAAATAGTCTTAGGAACTGAATATTGCAGAAAAATTAATCTTAGTTTAAAATATAATAAAAAGAAAGGACAGTTTTGAACCTGAAGAGGATTACTGAATTGAAAGAGAAAAATATTCCACAGCATGTTAAGCTTAAAGCATTGAAATTGAAATTAAAACCACTTTTGAATCAGTTTTGAATCACTACAATAAAGATGTTTATTTACCAATTTCTGTTTTTTTAAACCACAATATGTATATAATGAAATTATTATTTCAGAAATCCTTGCGTTTTTAAAGGTATGTTGAGACATACAATAGCAATCATGATTCACCAGATGGAAATGAAGGTCAAACCAAAAGGAATTTGCTTTGGCATTTTAGAATTGCAAAAAAATCGTTTCTCTTGAAATTATGTTTGCTTATAATGAGTAGCTAATATTAATTTAAAAGTAACTAAATTATTTTAAAATAAAACTCATAATATAAAGTAAAATCCAAACTACTTGGTGTTTTAAAATATTTCCATTACCTCCAATCAAAAACAGTGTTTCAAAATTATTTTGAAAGCACAAGAATAGGAGGAAAGTTTGGACCTGCTGAGCCATTTCATTTGGAAAAGTATTTGGTATAAAGGAATGGAAACTGTTAAGTGGATATTTTTGACTGATAATTTAATTCCAAAAAAATTCAAGAAAATGGTTGAAGCAAAATTTTGTGATTACAGCAAACCAAAATTTCCAAACAGATTATTTCAAGGATATCATTCATTTTTAAAAGAAGTAAATCAAGTGGCAAGTTTTAGTTTTAAACTATAATTTGAAATGAAAGTAATCGGTAAAAAAATTCTTTCAGGAGGAAGAGTTATAGCACAGTAATATATAGGGCTTTTTGCCTTCAGATATTTTGAGCATTTGTTCTAAAATGATACATTTGCTTTTGATACATAAAGATTTGAAACTACAATTTGACAGGAAAAATTAATCATGAAGTCTGAACCAGGCACATACCTAGGATTTAGTTCCATGGGTGGGTGGAGGCTTAGAGTTTATGTTTTGGGTGGTCTGAAAATTTAATTTTTGGGAGGATTCAAGAATTTATTTTCTGAGGGGTTGGGGAGTTGAGAATTTAGTTTTTTTAGTGGGGGGGGGGGGGGATCTGAGAATAAGGCTTGAGTAGAGTTTCCCAATTACTAAAATATTACACTGGACAGGAAAGGTATGATATTCTACAGGGAATAAAATATTATAGTTGTTTTTTAAATCTATATTTAGTGTTGGACATTCATTGGGGCTAAAGTAAAATAATAAAAAGACAGCTGTTTTGGGTTTCAAAGATGGTAGACAGGTTTGAGATTTAATATAAGATGACCCTGGATTTTCAAGGGTTATAATTCAAAATGAGAAGCATCAGCTCTTGTAGCTGCTTTTATCACTAGCTCAATTTGCATATCTCAGTCTTTTTCATTGAGAAATGCAAATTAAATCGCCAATAAATGTGTGACATTTTCACACCAAACATATCTGAAACTTTCACTTAATTCCAAAAAGGATTTCTTGAAAAAGATCTCAACAAAATATTAAGACATCTGGAACTCAATATCCCAGAACATTACCAAATATATACCAATGGTTCAGTCAATCATGAAGAAAAGCTAGCTACATCTGTAATTTATGATCCTCAGGAAATTTTTAGAAAATGCATCAAACTCAAAATCTTTTGCTCCTCCACTGAAGTGAACTATTTGCTATTGACCAAGCCCTAAAATGGATAAAGTCTGAAAAAGGAAAAAAAGCATTGTTTTTCTGACTTATAGCAAAGCAGCATTAATTTCACTCTGCAAAGAACCTCACAAATTTTGCAACCAAAAAAACATTGAAAAAATTCTTCACTCATTTAATCATTTAAAAAGTAACAAACAAAATTAATATAACTTTACAATGGATCCCCAACCACATTCCTGGGAATTAAATTGCTGATAAAGTTACCAAAGAAAGTCAAGATAATACACCTATAATAGATATACGCCTACTTTATAAAAAAATTAAAAATATACTACACAAGGGCACAGAAAGTAAATTGCTAGCCTTTTTCCATGAGTAAACAGAAGGCAAAAGCAATCACAGAAGATCAATTGAAGATAAACTTAATACGTTGTTCTCAAGAAATTTTAAAAAATTTGATCAAATAATAATAACAAGGCTTAGAAAGCTCACAGTAGACAACGATAAAGCATTTATCATGAAACTTTGACTCCAACCTCTGTAAACACTGCAAGATGGTTGAGAACATAAATCATGTCCTCCTCAATTACCCTGCATATAATCTACAAATAATAAAATTATTTAACTCTGTTGAAAAGTTTAATATTACTGAGTTCTCACTAAATTCTTTATTAGCCCATCTGTCAGAATTGACAGGTCAGCTGGGACCATGGAGGTAGGGACAGAATGTGTCCCTTCCCCCCCCCCCCCTTTCATTCCGTACCTACAGGAGCAGGGAAGGTCGCATCCTACCTGCATTCCACAAGAATTAGCTCTGCTGTCCTGATTGCACAAGCGGAACTGGACAGAGCAGATAGGGAGGGCAGATGGGACAAAAGGAACCCCCATGTATAAAGAGGAGTATGAACAATGAGGAAAGGAGCTTGAGATTTTTCTTCTCTGTTTCTTGCTCAGTGAGGTCACAGTTCTCACTAAATTCTAAGCAATACGAGAGAAGATTCACAAAAATATTCTCAGCTTTCTTAAGGAGACACAAAATTACTATAAAATGTAACAAAATTAACCAAATCTCCAAAAAATATAAAAATCTGCCATAAAAGAAGTAATATATTTGGAACACTTCCTGTATTTTGAAAATATAAAATGCAAACTATATACTGAACTTTGGATAACTAAGTGGAATGTACTGACCAGCCCTTTAGAAGGATGAATAAATAAATAAATTCCACTATTAATTAATTTCAGTAACAAAAAAATTATATATGGAAATTGACTAGATATATTACTCCATGTAAAATATGCAAAATTTCTGGGACACTTGATCTTTAATTTTTCTCCTGTGCTTTTTGTAAAGACTTGGTTTCCCCTGAATTTAAATAAACAGCCCAAATAAGAATAAATACTATTTTAATTTCTCTTCAAAAACTTTATAGCTCGAAACAAAAAATGCTTTCAGTGTTTCATTGTTTTGATAATTTTGTGATACAGATGAAAAAAAAATTAAGAAAAAAGATGCAATTTGTATTTTGTAATTTTATATCTGATTGAACTGATGATGTCTTGAAAATTAGTCTTAGCTACTTGTCCCCTGCAAGATAACTCCACTGTAGGCAAAGGCTACAGCTTTTGCCTACATTACACTGCTCGTCCAAAGATATGAATTGTATTCTTCCCCTCTCCCCAACTCTTTAAACCTTTTTTCTGTTGTTTTTCTTTCCTAAAATTATATTTCTTTATGGCATTAGAAATTATAAACTGAGAGAGTTTGCAGTCTTTGAACTGACAATAGCCGCTCAAGTTTTGCAGTAACAACAACAACAATTAAGGTATTTGCAAATTTATTCAACTTTTTTAAATTACGAATAGCAGTGTATTTTTTTGAGAATATGGAAGTTGTATGTGTAATATCAGTAGGGAACATCAGGCAGAATTATTAAAAGGAAATATTTTTTTCTGAATCCACTTCTGCTCATAATTTAAGGAAGTTGAACAAAATTGCAAATATCTCAATCAATCTGTTTTGAAATTTAACAAATATTTCAGAGCATATTTAGCATGTAATAACTCACATTTATCATCTATTAAATTTGCATTTCTCTATGTGAAAGACTGTGATACAAGTAATGTTTAAAAAATTACTCCTCAGGCATCTATTTGCACATAGGTCTGATGGGAGCTTTTCAGTATAATATACCATAGTGATCTGTGAGGATCCATGCCTCTCTTGGGACTATCCAAGGCTTTGCAGCTTATAATCACATGATTGGTGATGCCACACATGGAGGGAGGTTTGAGAAAGTTTCAGTCTTATAGTTGCTTGTAGAGACCACCATATTGGGTTGGTCTGTTGCAAGTGCTAACATTTATGTGTGTTTCAGATATTTAGGATGCTTTGCCAAGGTTTAACATCTATAAAGACTTCTTCATTGAAGGTATGTGTCATTATTTTATTATTTCACATGAGAATGTTTCTTAAACATCTGAATAATTAAGATAATTTGTATATCTCATGAACGTTTAGAGCATACTGTTCTAGACCTAAATTATTGCTGATGAAATTCAATGCTGATTAACTCGGTTGTGAACAAATAGCTTCTGTATTTGGATCGTTTCAGTTTTAAAATGAACAGTAATTTCTATTATTAGCATATTTGGCTGAAGGTTTGTAGAATATAAATAAATATGCTATACGAACTCTTATACACCAAATGTATGTTAGTTAAATTTTGGTGCAGTTTCTATATCACATTTCTTAAAAACATGTTATTCATATTTTATTTATAAGAAGCTTTTTTAGTGATTTGTAATGCAGAATAGTCATTCGTCGGCATTTCATCAGCAGTAATATGATTAATTTATTGTAGAAAATGGGTACAATAAATGGATTAATACTTTTTAGTACTCTAGTGAGTGCTATAAAAGATCTGAATGTATTAGAACTTTTGAGAGATTGCATAATTTTATCAGTTAATCTGTAGCACATTTTCTATTAACAGAGTTATTAATATTATATATATTTACTTACTAAATATCAAAATAAAAATTGCTCCTCACACTTGTAATTAGCAACTGAGTACAAGTTATTAAAAAAAGCAATATTTTGTATAATTTTCTGTTACTGGTCATAGCTTAAATTTGAACTGTAATATTTTACATTATTCAATATGAGCATTTTCTCATATTAAAACAGATTGTTTGCATAAAAAATCTAAAAAAGTTTGGCATCTTTTCATATTTATGTCTAATTTTGGAAACAATCATCTACATATATGTGTTTTGTGGCTGTAACTAGTATATATGTAGGCATACCATGTTTTTTATAACATAGCCAAATATCACATAATTCACAAAACATTCACAGGCATGCTTCATTCAGTCTTCCAAAGCAGTATTCTTTCCACCATGTGTAATTCAAAAATAATTTAATGCTACTGAGTTAAGGTATAAATTAAAAAATGCAATATTTGTCATTTGTGTATAGGTGTCACTGATATATACACTGAATACACACATCCACCTAATAATGTGTAGTTCTACCTTTTGTGCTCACAACAGCAGCAACACATTATGGCATGGAAATGTTCTAGTGGTATTGTACCCCATGATTACAGAACAACTGTCAGTAAAGCTCCAAGAGTTGGTGGTGGTGGGTTTTTGGTTAGAATGCATCACTCCATTTCATCCCACAGATGCTAAATAGGGTCAAATCCAGAGAGGGCCAGGTTGTGAACTCGCTGGAATACTCCTCTAACCAGTCCTTCACCAAATGGGAGCAATGAAATGGGGCATTATCTTGTTGAAAGAAGGCATCATGCTGTGGCATATGGATAGCCATGAATGGGTGTAAGTGGTCAGTGAGCACATCAGTATAGCCTTGTGTGGTGATGACAGACTCATTAGGTACAAGAGGCAATAAGGTAGGCCATGTAAACACATCTCAGAAGATTACACCAACCTCTAATATTCAGCAGCCTTATAGCCCAGTGATGTGCTGTTAACAAGGGTAGTCAGTGGGCTTCAGCTGCCATAGCCCAGTTGTGCCATCATATGCCAAATAATCTTTGCACAAACCTTTGTAGATGTGCCGTCACTGAATATCGACATTGTCATCTGCACTGTGGCCCTACTTTCCGACGTTATCATCTACACTGTGGCTCCCCTTTCTCACATTATGATATGGAAGAAGTGGTGCTGACCTCAAACATCAATGGCCCAGTTATGGCCACATTTTTTCTGGCAACTGTAGGTTTTCTTGGTTTTGATATAGTCCTGATACACATGTGCAACAGTTGTACATGGAAATCCTGGATGTTCTTCAGCCACAGATATGTAGCTTCCCATCTTCCTCTTCCCATCTGCCCACGATTGAACTAGTTCAGGTCACTGCATTTATCTATCATAACAGTTGCAGGTACACTGTACAGCAGGTAGATATCTGACCAACCTGTAGCTCACAGGGGTTTTTGGCTGGTTGCATTATTGTGGTAGAATAGGGCAGGTTTGTGGATGGGTGTGGTGTGTATAATAAATTGTGCTTCCTGTGTATTATATAACTTCAAATTATTTAATTTGGAATAACATTCCTAATCAATGATGAAACTCTGGAATTTGCACTAAATTATTTTCCATTGTTTATTGTAATGAAAACAATTCAATGGCTGGTGAAAGGATTCTAAAACTTACAGTTCACCTTTGCCCAGGCAAAGATGCTAAAAATTACCAGATTTCGTTGCAACAGATACACTGCTGGCCATTAAAAGTGCAACACCAGGAAAGGCAAGAGATATCAAAGCTATATTTAGTGAATACGCAAGCAGCTGCTTGAGGGGGTATTTATTTTTTATTTATAGCTTATGTTACAAGGATCAAATGATTACAAATGCAACTCAGTTTGACTTGTGGAATACGAAGAAATCAGTATGTTGTGTAGCCACCATGAACAGCAATAACTGCTGCTACATGGTCTGGCATTCAGAGGATGAGACATCGGATGTGTGTTTGGGGAATGTCAGTCCATGCAGTTTCAATAAGTAGCCAAAGTTCATTTGCTGTAGCAGCTGCTGGTGTGCTAGTTGTCGTGAGATCATGGGACCAGACATGTTCAATTGGAGACAGATCCAGTGAATGACAGGCCAAGGCAGAAGTGTTACATGGTGGCTATCCAGAAGTTGTTGGACGATGCATTCCACATGTGGTCATGCATTGTCCTGTTGGTAAGTAGCACCAGAGAGCCCCTGATGATAAGGTATGAACACAGATTCCAACCTATCAGTGATGTAACGTTGGATGTTCAAAGTATTGGTAATGTGTACAAGGTGCATGCATGTGTACAAGGTGCATACCATAACACCAAGGGCCAGACCTGTATGGTGCTGCATCATACATATCTTACTGAGCCTGTTGCCACGGTATCGCCAGATACGGATTTGTCTGAAAGCGTGATTCATCTGAAAAGATGATGCGATGCCATTTGCTCATCCATGCACAACATTCTTGGCATTATTGCAGTCGCATACACCTGTGTTGTAGAGTCAATGGTAGCTGAAGATGCCCAATGCTGCAGATGATGTCAAACTGTACGTGCAGATACTGGTTGATGTGCAACACTTCCTACCTGTTGAGCTAAGGTGTTTGATGTGACTGAATGATCATTCGATGCCATGCACATGAGATGTCTTCTGTCATTCATTTGTGTGATAGGACTGTTGAGATCCCTCACATTGGTGAGTTCATTCCTCTTCTACTCACTGATGCCGTATTCTCATCACTGTGGCAGCATTCCATCCAACATGAGCACCAATGTCTCAGTACGATAATCCGCCTTCCCGTAATCCCACAATTCTCTCTTGATCCAAGTCGGAAACCTGGTCATATGGATGCCATGTTCTTCGATGGTGCATATTTGATCCTTTAGTGTGCAAGAACTGTGAGCAAACACAATTCCAGTGCTTTACACCGGCTCTTTGAAATCTTTTTGAGGCTGGGAATTTCCTCCAGAAACAAATGTAATTATTAAATACATCAGTGCACAGTAAGACATGCAGTAGTAGCTTATTAGTTTTTGCATTTTCAGTTTATATGAAGTTGCTTGCACATCAGAATTATAATTATCTTTATGATAGTAAAATTATGTACCAACCATGAGATATTTAAAAAGGCTTTCTGTGTCTTTAAAGCTAAGCCTGGTAATCAGAATGAAAATTTCATTTATGTTAAAACTAAAGTAGTTAGCTTTCCTCATGAAACACTGATAAATCTTTTAGTTGTGAAATGCATGTGAAATGTAGAATTTTAAAGAGTAAACAACTTGTTGGTTTCAGACATAATCAGTGCAAGGAAGAAGTGGTTGCAAGGAAGACATAATCAGTGCAAGGAAAAATGGTTAATGTTTACCAAGCATTTATGGTGTCCTCTCCATTTTAAATCAAAAAGCGATTTCATTAATTCCAATCACAAAAATGACTGCTAATGATTTGTTTTTGGTACAGGATTTGCCAGAAAATGCAGCTTTCAATGTATTAAGTATCAGAGTTAACAGAATATGTTTGTGAAAATTTCAATGGTTCAGAACTCAGAAATAGCATTCAAAATCCTTCTGATTGTATAAAAAAAATTTAATGTTTGATACTGTTCGTTTGATGAAATCTGTTAGAAGTAATTGTATTAATCAAAGTAATAAAGGAAAAATATTTCTGCAACCAAATCCTCAGGACCTGCAGAATAATCTTTCTGCATTTTTTTCCATTTTATGAAGAGTACATAGTTCAGAAAATAATAAAATGTTAACTTAGCAATTAAAATATTTGATGTAACAAATATTGCTGTAATAAAGGCTGTGATAAACCCATCAGATACTGAATTTAAAAATTCTGAATCTACAGCTCTCTTTATAGAACATATAAAAAAAGGTAGGAAATAATGATTGTTAAAAACCATAAAAAAATTTCATACATGATCTAATAGTTTCCTTTTTAAATCTGTTGATGATGAAAAGCTTGAGTGATTTTAGTTTTCTGTTACTTGATTGACTGCATGGAAAAATGTAAGGCACAAACCAAACTTGATGGTCTTACTTTTTTTTTTTTGCTATGTTTCATATTTAACACACCAGCGATACTAGTTATCAAATATTTCTTGACTGTAAAAAACACTGCTTATGTTTTAACTGTTAAATTTCAAATAGATAATTTAGAAGCCAGATTTGGCCCATATAGGTAGATGAGTGGATGCAATTATCACATTTCTGTTCAACATATGGTAGAAGCTGAGGAAAAAATAAAATTCAGAAATATTGTAAAATTGCACTCAGAAAAGTTTGGTGATATTCCTTTGAAAGATTTCCTGAGCTCTTATAGTGAGATTATTTGTACTAATATTACCTACACCAGTGAAAAATATTAGTACTTTCTTGCCTATTATAGATTGACCATTGGATTTATATAGTATTTCTGAAAATGACATGCAGGTAATAGTGTATATAGGTGGATATTGTGTACATAAGCTAAATGTAGTATGTATCTGTTGTAAACCTATTCTGTGCTCAGATAAAGCTTTAGTAGTCGATATGTTTGAAGATATTTTAAGCTATATGAATTTTTTGGATAGAAGTGCTCTTGAAATACTATCAGCCATTGTGATTGAAATATTGCCAACGTATTTTCTTCTTTTCTAGAAGCTGCTGACTGATCCATTTGAAATAGAATTTTTAAACTGTTCTAACCATATTCAGTTGTATTAGAAGTTAGAGTAGCAATATGTACAGCTTGGTCTTAACCCTTAATGTGCTTAAAGACACTATAGTTCCCAGAATAAAATTCAGTCTCATATCGGGAACTATAGTTCCCAAGAAAATACGCTCGAAATTTCAATTTTCTTCACCCATAGAAATCATCTGTCTTTAGGATTTTTTATTTAATCCTGAAAAATTCTGAAATAAATTTGATAATAAAAAAGTTATCTGATTATTTAGATGTTCTGTAAAGTTAAAAAAAGGGGAAAAACTATTGCGATGGTATGGCAGCCATTTCTGTGACCTCATTTCATACTGGAGTGTTTGAACTGTTTTCTTCTTTTTGGTAATGTTTCCAAAATAAAGTTTCATGCAGAGCATTCTTTGAACTCTTGCCATTTGTCTTTTTCTTAATCTTTTGGAATTGCCTCAGAAGAAAACTGGTAAAAAGATGTTTTTAAATGGAATATACGTAGTAAGGTCCGAAAGTTTCTGGCCCAAACATGTTAGAACAAGAATCAACAGGTCTAACTCTGTCAACCCCCCCCCCCCCTATGTTTTATTGCACTGCAGTTAAAATTTTGCAGCTTTAGCATCAGTAGCACTCCAGCTAGCATTGCAGATAAAAGTGCTGTTGCCCAATATTTTAAAATGTTTAAACTTGAGTATTGTGCGGTCATTAAATTTTTTGATTAAAGAAAGCAAAAACCCAGCAGAAACTAAATGATGTTTAGATTTAAATTTTTTAAATTTTTATTATTTTTATTATTTTTTAAATTTTTATTATTTAAAAAAATTAAAAAAAAATATTTTTATTTTAAAACGGGAGATTTTACTAGTCGACTTTAAGGAACAAAATACTACAATTACTGGTGAATATTATGCATCATTAATGTACAAATTGAAGGATACCATCAAAAATTTGAGAAACGCTGAGGAAAGCTGTCCTGGGAAGTGAGGTTATTGCACGACAATGTGCCAGCGCACACTTCAGTTGCTGCGAAGGCTGCTATTCAGCAATGTGGTTCCCAGGAATTAAATCACCCACCATACAGCCCCAACCTAGCCCCTAGCGACTATTTTTTGTTTTCAAAATTGAAGTCGGATCTGCGTGGGAAAAAATTTACAAGTGATGAAGAAGTCATTTCTGCAGTTTTAGACCATTTTAAGGACAAAAATTAAGATTTTTTTTAGTGGTATAGAAAAGTTAATTAGCTGTTCTAAAAAATGTATTGAAATAAAGGGTGATTATATTGAAAAACAAAAATTATTGTTTGATTCTATTACCTCTTTAATACCCTTGGGCCAGAAACTTTTGAACCTTACTATGTATATGCATCATTTCATAAGAATGCATATATCTAAGCATTGCAATTTTTACTGTATTTCTGATTTTTAAATTGTTTTGCTCTTTGTTAAAATGTTTCAGAAATCGTATTCTGTTCATTAGTTATTTCAGAATGAGGTTCAAATGTAACAAAAATTAATCTTTTTCTTTCTGTATTGTTTTAAAAAAAGTGTTATTAAAATTAATATGTTTGCTGTTTTTCTCGGGTATTTGATAAAAATTCACAATTAAATTATCTTTAGTTTGGTATAGGACATGACCAATTATGTCTATTAGTTATGTTGTGATAAGGTTCCAAAGTTGTTCGTTTTTTCCCCCATGAAATCACCTCAAAATTAACCCGGCCACCAGAATGAATTCTGCTCTACAAAGCCAACACATTCAGGGTTAATAATGAATGTGTTATTTGTAACCTTAAATATAAAGAGACTATTGAGAATTTTTGAAAAAAATTATTGAAAATATTCATTAATATCTGTTTAAATAATTATACTTAATGTATGCATTGATAAGCAATCTATAGCCAAAGGTGAAGGAAAACAACAACAACAAAAAAAACAAATCAAAAATATTTTTACATTATTATTTATTAGGGTTTAACATGAAAAATATAGATATGTGTTTTTGTGATGTTACACATTTATTATCATACACAATCTTTTTACTATTAAAATTGATATGCTGTTTTTGTAAGGGTCAGTTTAACCAAGCCAGTTGACCCCCCCCCCCCCCCCCCCCCCTCCCTCATCAGAGATTTTAATGAAATTAAAACAAATATTAGCACACATAAAAGAAAAATTGCTCAGAATATTAGGAGTTAAGAAATGTTTGAAAAGACCTATAAAACCATTTAGAGTAGAGGTGAAATGTGAGTTATGAACATAATTTAGTTTATTATTTATTTTGCATTGCACCTATATGAGAGAAGAACATGAGATTATGTGAATTGCAAAACAAATTAAATGCATTATGGTTGGGAAAAATGTCAAAATTTTGAATTTTGGAAAAATTAGTGGTTCTTTAGATACCAAATTAAAATTTATTACCTATTTTGTACATTATATTGCATATGAAATTTAGAATAGTCATTTTGTAGATCAGGCCCATCATCATTGTAAAAGAACTTGTGGTTCATAAAACAAATAATCGATGTACTGAATCTGGCTCATTCCAATTTTTTGGCCAAACATTTTTAGATGTATAACTAAACTATTTTGCCAATTCGTAGTAGTCATTAAAAATGTATATTTTTGTTTTTTGATTAGGATATTTTCTTGATTCCTTAAAATTAGAGATTTTTTCATGTGGCTCTTTTAGAATATAGTTTTTTTCCTAATGGCTCTTCACTAAGTTTGGGTTGGACATTCCTGTTCTAGATAATGATAGAAAAGAACATGGACTTTTTACTTTGTTATTCATACATTTCAGGTACATATACTTCAGGGAAATGCACCTGTGGCATGTGTTGGCCCATGCAATTACCTGATGTATATTGCTTACCAATAAACACAGCTAAGTTTTTTATATTTTTCTTATTATCTAGGAAATAACCCTAGTTTTATTTGATACAATGGGTATATGGAATATAATGAACAACACAAGGAATTTTTTTTATTTCCAGCACCCCATTTTTTCTCCTATAAGTCAAACATTTTCAAAAATTTTCTAAAGCTGTAAATACATTTCACAAATATATTTTTAAATATTTCACAGTCCAAAATTATAGTAGAACACTTAGGTTGCTGTTCTGATCTAGCACAGAACTAAATAAAAAAGAGAAAAATGTTAAGTTTTAGTTGAAATTTTTATATTTCACCCTTAGTTTAAGCAATTAAATCTATTCAAAAATTCCTTTAATTCTTGATAATTTGGGCAGTTTCATTCGTATCCTAAGGTTTCTGCCAAAATGTCATTGAAATCTGTTATGTGTGTGGATTTTTTTTTAATAATTTGAGATAATTTTCTGTTACGCAGATAGTAACCATTTTGAATAGAGGCAAAAAGATTGTTTCAAGTTATGCATAAGATATTCATACAGCATTATTATTTCTCTTTTTTTTTATAAGTCTAATAGTGATTAATTTTTGTCATACTTGTGTGTTCATGAAAACTATTATTAAATACTCTTTCTATATGGCTGATAATGATTATGCCACGAGATGATTCATGGTAGTCAAAGCACTTTTGCTTCCTCAAAATAGAATAATTCCATTAGAAAGTTATGTACAATTTCTTGTAGCCATCTTTGAAAAAATTTAAAGCATGGAAAACTGGTTTACATCCAGAGGCCAAACTGTTTTCTCTCTATGCTAAGCTAAAAGTTAACCTTGTAACTTTTTGGCCAAATAACTAATGAAAGAACTACTGCTTGTCATTTGCCAAATTAATCAACATTTAATTAAGGATTTTTCTGAAAATAAAATATTTAACGAAAAGATGATTAGTTTTATTTTAACAGGGCTTTATTAGAGTTGTGTATTAAAAAATGCATCTGGCAATGCAAAAAGAAAAAAAATCCACTAGACAGAAATAATTATAACACATATTAATAGAAAAGCTGTTTATTTCTAAAAAAAGAAAAAAGAAAAAAACATTACTCTCTTTTTGTAATTTACCAGATTAAACAGAATTTAACTCCAAATTTTATGAAGATAAAAAAAATTACACCAATTTACAAACATATTAATTTTAATAAGACTTTTTTGCAGTGATATAGTGAAAAAATAGATCTGACTATGCAATTGAGTCTTATTTTTAGAAAACCTGATCAATAAAAACAGTTAATTTTTATTTAATCAAAAGACAGTTTTTTTCTGAATAGTATAATATTTATTTGAAATATGATTTTTATTTCTTAATTCTTTTCATTATGGTATTTAAAACATGCCACTTGGACTGCTCACATTTATGGGGTTTTCTATCCCATTTATGAAGTGGAAGAACAGTTTCCACTTCATTCAATTTTTGCTGAACATTATGCTTTTTTTTGGGGGGGGGGGGGTGAGATCTTGGCAAAGTGCAGAAAACTATAATTTTTTGCAAATTAAATTCTTTTCTATTGACAATTCAGAATGGAGAAATAGCAAGTTGGCTCTTTCACTGAAGATGGGCATCACATTTTACAAATGTAAGATAATTAAAAATTTGAGATTTAATTTTCATCAGTAAGTTATAAATAGTTATGTAGTCTCTATTTAATGGTCATAACATAGTGTGAATTGAATCAGTAGGTGTTATGTAATAACCTACAGTTATTGATTTACTATTGATCACAAATAAATTTGCATAATATTGATCATATATTATTCATCAACCTTTTATTAATTTGAAAAAAGTAAAATGTCCTTCAAAAATAAAATTTATAATCTAACATCTTTCTAAAACAATTGAACTATCGTAATATTTCGGCAAATCACCCAATTATACATAAATATTCATCATATTCATCAATACATATTTTATTATTCTGTTTTTCCTCCCTCTGGCCCAAAATTATATTAAAAAAAAATAGAATAAAGTATTAGTTTTAAGTATTTTACACAATTTTTAAATTCTAAAGAAATAAAGTTAAAATCTCATTGATCGCTATAAAACTTTAGTGACTAGTATGAATTGTTTATTGTGGAACAGTGGTTTAAACTATTGTTCAGAGTTTGAGTTTTTGGGCTAAAATGTAAGACATACAAAAGCTCTGTTGGTATAATTCTTATATATCAGCTTTTTAATACCTTTGGTTTCCATCATTTATAAATGATTATATTCCAAACATTTTGTGTTACTTCCATGTTATGCCAATGGAATCAGGTTCAGTGTTCCTAATAATAAAGATAATTTTTACATTACCATTGGAGATCAATTAAATCTATCACTCAAATCAGTAATTCCCAATTTTTGAATATACTTGTTTAATATTTAAAGAATTATTGAAGTTGGAATATTTAATACACAATGCTGCCGTGCAGGTATTGAACACTTACTTGAAAAATGTGCAGATTCTATTTTTCTTAACTGAAAATGTGCAGATAGACACAAGTTTCTAAAATTGCATTTGTTTTAGTAAATAATTAGTTATATCATAATATTTCAATTAGATTTGAAGCATATTCTTTGTTTAGCACTTAACTAATAACTATGTTTTGCCCTTAAGGTTTATTGCTACCATAAATCTTATATTGAATAAATATTTTTGGAAATCTTCTGTTTTCTTATTCTGACCTTCAGTTTTCTCATTCTGACCTTCAGTTTTCTCATTCTGACCTTCAGTTGATCTGTAACATTTTCCCATAAAAAGCTAGTTTCAGAGTTAGATATGGTTTCCCATTGACTTAACATGGAGGTGCTCCAAACTTTTGATAATACAGTGTATTTGTGAATAACATTTCCACTGCTGAAAGAATTAGGCATTATGATTGAAATGCTAGAAATTTGGTATTTTGTGAAAATGTTATTAGGCAAATACTATTCAAAATGCCTGGCAGTATTTTACAACAAAGCCTGTGAAGTTATTAAATATCTAAGAATGTTGCCATGCAGTATAATATGCTAAGTCCAATAAAAAAAACAACAACTGATATTCATAAAATGAAACAATGAAATGGTTCTGTAGATTTATTTTTACAATGATATGATTATTTCAATTTGTAAAAAACTTTTTTACAGGAAATAAAAATAATAAATTTATTACTGTTATGAATTCTTGTATTTTTTTTTAAATTAGCCATGTATATCGATCATATATATCAAAATTATATATTTTCCAAACTTTAAAATGTGTTTGGTGCAAAAAAAAATTATCAGGTTGATTTTTGTGATGATATGATTAAGCTTTGTTGTAAATATGTGGTATTTTTTGCAAAAACAAACAAAAAAAACAACCTTAATGCAATTTTTTCACAATTTTAAGTCTGAAATATAATACAACTAAGCAAGAAATTATTCAAACATATCTCGATCGAAATAAATTTTTAAAAATGGAAAATAGTATGGGTGATGAGTGAAAATTTGGTTAGCTATTGTATAAAATATTTTATAGAATGCATATTTCCTTAAAGCGAATGTATTGAAAAAAATTTCATTAAATATATGTTTTACTAATGCAAATACATATTTAAAAAGCAAATTCTGTCGAATATATATTTCCATTAAAGCAAAAGTAGCAAGAAGCATTTGAATAGCGCAGTTCATTCAATTTCATTCCCTCCATCCATGACATCATGAAATTGCTGTCACGGCCTTCTCTTGAGGTGCCTTGGCTATATCAAGGTTATCCATTTATCAGGTTGATTTTTGTGATGATATGATTAAGCTTTGTTGTAAATATGTGGTATTTTTTGGAAAAACAAACAAAAAAACAACCTTAATGCAATTTTTTCACAATTTTAAGTCTGAAATATAATACAGACTATTGTTGATTTATAGCTAAGCATTCTAGTTATTTGTCCATGGGACAAATAACATTACTTTTATTTTTTAAACCTTTAACAATACTTTATGATTCATATACATATACACTATTTACCAAATGTGCTAGGGAAGGATTTGGCTCAATCAGTAGCACACTTGTAATCTGTTGTTTCCAGTGTCAAGTCCCAAATGTGAAGATTTGTTAAGACTTGAGATTTTTTCCGTTAACCCCAACTTGCCATCGATGTGAATGAGGTTACTGATTGGAAATGTTGGCATCTATTGGATGTGATGTGATGAATCCTCTTGGGTCATACCTCCAAAAAATCTAATTTCCAGGAAAACATTTTTTTAAATGTCAGGTAGTCAGGTGCCAGATAATTTAATGGCAATTACTAAAACTTTAGATGTTTCAGTAAAAAAATCTAAGATTAAAAATGTTTAAATATTGTAGTTGGTTGATTGTCTGGTGTTTTATGGCCCAAGAGAAATTAAGACTATATTGCATCAACAAGATGGAAGAAGTTAAAAGTCACCGAACACACAACCAAAGTTAAAATTGAATGACATATCTAGGAATGCTACAAAACAATAAAACTGAAAAATTAACAGCAATGGGGGGTACAGGACCTACATATAAATGCAAGAACCTGTGGATGTGAAATATAAAAGGTAAACAATTGGTATAAAAAAAAAACATGCGGAAAGCAGAAATTGACAAGTCTAAAATACAAAAGATGAAGCTTAATAATAAATTAATATATAATTTATTAATATTTAATTAATATGTAATTAATACAATGAAAAATAACCAAAAAAAAGTTTTGATATCAGTCTCTCTAATGGGGAGAGTGTAACCAAGATTCACATATATACACAGTCGAATCAGAATAATATGACCACCTATCATAGTATATGTAGGTAGGTGGTCATATTATTCTATATGACTGTGTATAGAGGGTGTCTCAAAAATATAGGTAAAACTTTTAGGGGAGGTAGATAACATCTAAAGGAGTAAGAATTGCATAGGAACCCATAACTGGAAACGTCGCTGTAAGTCAATAGGCGGCACTGTTCATCAGTGTGCTAGAGGGGAAATTTCGGATTTCTTCATTCGAGCGGTAGTCGGCTGATGAAGAGCATGCAAAGGCATTCGAACAGGGAGCTGGAAGACATGCACTTAGTGTATGGAATAGCTGAGGGCAATGGACGAGCCGCTCAATGAATGTATCAAGAACGCTTCCCATACAGACATGTACTGGGCCACCGTTTGTTTGCGTGTGCGCATCAAAATTTGTGCGATTATGGGTCATTAAGAGCTGTAACATTATGAAATGAATCATCTAGTATGGCATTTGTAATAATTATGTCCAAAAATGTTTTCCCATTAATCACTGTCTTGTGTCCTTTCAGATCTTGTACCTCTGCTACCACTTTCCCATGACTTTTCCGGTTATGGGTTCCTATGCAATTCTCATTCCTTTAGATGTTATCTACCTCCCCTAAAAGTTTGTACCTATATTTTTGAGATACCCTGTATATAGTAATCTATATATTTACCCCTAGAACACTCGCTGAAAGCCAGAAATAGAAGTTAAGCAATTTATTAACAAATGTTATATTATTGTGCCTGCGGTTGAGTAATTAACACACTTGACTGTGGATCAAATGGACTTGGGTTTTGCCTGGATAAGATGTGGAAGTTTCTTTCCTTGTGTTGTCTTTCTATTGAAATCTTTAATGTCATATCTGGCATATTATACCATAGGCTCCTGTCAGACTTCTGATAGGAAGTAGATGTTTGGTACGCAGTAATGGTAAACAGGATGATAATCAGCTGCTTAAGGGGTTAATTTTTTATTTATAAATAATATATATAATAATAATTTATTAGCAAACATTGAACATCTGATTATTAGCAAAACTGCTAAAAATGGTAATGCGAGAAAACTATAAAACTTAGATTGTGTTTTAATAGCTTACAATTCAATATCCTCATATACCACAGAGCAGCAAAGAATCACCATATTGAAGATTAATTCACTGTCACTACTTGTGATACAGTCATTATATTATGTTGTATATTGTCTTGAAATCATTATTATCCAATAAATAAAACTTAGATTGTGTTTTAATAGCTTACAATTCAATATCCTCATATACCACAGAGCAGCAAAGAATCACCATATTGAAGATTAAATCACTGTCACTACTTGTGATACAGTCATTATATTATGTTGTATATTGTCTTGAAATCATTATTATCCATCTATTCAATAATTTTTTATTTATAAATAATATATATAATAATAATTTATTAGCAAACATTGAACATCTGATTATTAGCAAAACTGCTAAAAATGGTAATGCAAGAAAACTATAAAACTTAGATTGTGTTTTAATAGCTTACAATTCAATATCCTCATATACCACAGAGCAGCAAAGAATCACCATATTGAAGATTAATTCACTGTCACTACTTGTGATACAGTCATTATATTATGTTGTATATTGTCTTGAAATCATTATTATCCAATAAATAAAACTTAGATTGTGTTTTAATAGCTTACAATTCAATATCCTCATATACCACAGAGCAGCAAAGAATCACCATATTGAAGATTAATTCACTGTCACTACTTGTGATACAGTCATTATATTATGTTGTATATTGTCTTGAAATCATTATTATCCATCTATTCAATCATTATCCAATCATTAAATTCTATCTCTAAAGTGACAGCACAATTGTCCACTTTCCTGGATAGATGGTGCCACTGTTGCAAATCAAATCTGGAAAGTTTATATGGTCACACAAGCTGAGAAAAGGTTAGCCATTGATAGTGTAGTGGTTAGCATAACTGGCATGTTTCCAGGAGACATAGGTTTAAATCCCACTCATGGCAAAACCAATTTTTTTCAATTTATTATTTCATGAGTTCCATTCTACAGGACACATCCTGTGATTATTTACTCATCATCATCATCATCATCATCATCCTCAAGCAGCCATGGGCTACGGAGGTCCAACCAGACCACGCAGTTTACTTCTCCAAGCATATCTGTCCTGAGCTACATCTGCTGCATCCGGCCACTGCACACCAATTCTAACAAGGTCCTGTTTGACATTGTCTGCCCACCGCATCCTAGGTCTCCCCCTCCTTCTGAAGCCTCTAGGCACACTGTTCATAACCCTATTCGCCAATCTATAATTATCCATACGGGCAACATGGCCAAACCAGCGGAGTCTCTCTCTGCACAATATGCTGCTTAAAGGAGGTTGCAGACTCCTTTGCCTAACCTCATCATTAGTTACAAAGTTAAACCACCTAATACCCAAGATACTGCGTAAGCATCTAGAATCAAAAGCATCTAGTTTCCTGTTATCTTGTTTACACAGCGTCCAAGTTTCACTACCATAACTAACCCTAGAAAGAACCAAACTATTATACAGTCTAATTTTAGTCTTTAGGTGTATACGCCTATTTCTCCACAATCTCCATAGATTCTTAAAAGTCCTGGCAGCAATACCTATTCGTCTGTTAATCTCATGCCGCACATCACCAGTATCAGTTACATAGCTCCCAAGATAATTAAACTGTGACACCTGCTCAAGACTGCAACCATTCAGATTAACTGAATCACAACCTGCCTGACCAATTTTCATCACTTTAGTTTTCTCTCTGTTTATAACCAAACCTACTGTACTCCCAGTCTCATCAACAGTTCGAATGAAAGAGTTCATCTCATCAACATCATTTGCCAAAAGGGCTAAATCATCAGCATAATCTAAATCAGAAATTTTCGTATCTCCAGCCCATTTAAGGCCAAAAGCTTTCCCTTGAAGTGAATTTCGCATAACATAATCAACAACCAAACTAAAGAGAAAAGGAGACAAAATGCACCCTTGTCGAACACCAGAAGTAATGCTAAACCAATTGCTACAAGACTTACCAACTCTCACACATGACTCAGTGTTATTATAGAGAGCTTTCATTATGTTAACTAACTTGTCTGGTATACCATATGATCTCACAATCAACCACAAATTATGACGATCAACAGAGTCGAAAGCCTTTTTGAAATCAACAAAGCTAGCAACCAAAGGTTTCTGAAACTCTAAACATTTCTCAAGAATCTGCCTGAGTGAAAATATCTGATCTACACATCCCCTACCACTTCTGAATCCACATTGCTCATCACGCAATTGCCTGTCAACCAGATTCTTAATTCTATTAAGCACAATCATGGAAAGAACTTTACCTGGAACAGAGAGTAGGCTGATACCCCTATAGTTATCACAAGAACTGCGATCACCTTTTTTGAAAATAGGGATAATAATAGCTCTAGTAAAATCTTTAGGAACCATGCCTTTATCATAAAAGTTATTCAAAATTTCAGTCATCCAAGTGATAACCAAAACATTCCCAGCTCTGAGCATTTCTGTACTAATTTCATCTACCCCTGGGGATTTAAGAAGTTTCAGTTTAGAGATAGCCAAACTAACTTCAGATTGTGTTATAGGGCCAACATTAAAGCTGCCAATGCATCTATCATCATTACAAACAATGGGAGTAGAACTAACCACATTGTTTAGAACATCACTGAAATGCTCAGCCCACCTAGCCATGAGAGAATCCTCACCTTCTATAACCTTACCTTGTTTATCCTTCAATCCCTGTATGCCTGTCCGTTTTCTACCACATAAAACATTAACTATCTGGTACAGCTCTCTGCTGTTGTGCTGCCTAACCGCTTCCTCAGCTTTGTCAGCCAAGCTATCAAGCCAAAGATTTTTATCAGTAGCTAACTGATCCTTTACACGTTTATTAAGCTCTCTGTAATCTTTTCTATTAGGACTAGTAGGGTACTGATTAAGGACATTCCTGCAATTCCTTCTTTCTGAAATAAGCTCAATTGCCTTGTCACTTAAATAATTCTGCCTCCTCTGCTCCTTTTTTCCTAAAAGAGTACTGTTAGTTTCCAAAAAAGCCTGTTTAAAATGGCCCCATTCTTCCTCAACTTCGGTATTAAGCAAACCATGACCGTCATAATGACTAAGTAACCTATCATGGTAAGCTTTAGCTATAACTGGGTCATTCAGAGCTTCAGTATTAAAGGTAAATTTTTTAACTCTAGCACAACACTTTTTAAGTTTAAGTTGCAAGACACTTTTAACAAGGTAATGGTCAGATCCAATTTCAGCTCCCCTATATGCCCTGGTATTTCTAACAGAACTAGCCCATTTGCTGTTAATTAATATATAATCAATCATATTCCTATGCAGCCCATCAGGTGAAACCCATGTGTATTTATGTATGTCACGGTGTTTGTAATATGTGTTAGTTATTCTGAAACCATTGAGTTTACTTACCTGTAGGAGACGTTGCCCATTGCCATTGCAGCTACCAATACCAAAAGGACCTATTACTCCTCCCCAAAGGTCAGAGTCGGTACCAACTTTGGCATTGAAGTCACCAAGAACAAGGGTAATATCTCCTTTCTTGACAGAATTCAAAATGTCCTGAAGTTGTCCGTAAAACCTATCCTTCTCATCCTCATCAGCATCCTCAGTGGGGGCATAACAGCAGATAACATTCAAGTTTTTAATGCTTGTCTGAAATTTTGCTGTAAGAAACCTTTCATTAATGCACTCATATCCTAGAAGAGCATCACTAGCATGTCTGCTGAGCAGCAGACCCACGCCTTGGTGATGCTTTCCATCCTCCCTCCCTGTAAAGAGAAATTTAAAGTTATTTTTAAGTATCTCACCTTTACCTGTCCATCTGGTCTCTTGCAAGCCAAGAATATCTAGGTTATAGCGCTGGAATTCCTGCATGAGGACATCAAGAGAATAATCTCTATGTAATGTCCTCACGTTCCACGTTCCTGCAGAAAGAAAATGATTAGTAGGATTGATTATTTACTACTGATTTATTAATCTAGTCTCTCTTTTGAATAATAATCTACCACTACTACTATACACACAACTTGTGATTCTTGTAAAGTCACCAAGAATGCCAACAATCACATCATCAGCTAATGCTGATATAAATTTTAATATACTCGTATGGCACAATACTTTTAAGTCACTGTGTAGTGGTGGATACCTGTTACCTTATGTGTACTGAACGAGACTAAAAAATTAGCTACAACGATGATGGAAGAGAATAGTTCAGAATCCTGTGTTAAGTTAGTATATTAGTTTAAAGGTTTTCTAACACATGATTAGGAACAAAATGTAAAGCAAAATAAATAAGCATCTGGAAAAATATAAATGTATTGCAGTGTTAAGTTCTGACCCCTTTTGCATGTTAAAGAATGTGCTAGGTGGCTCCCAAGAACGATTACTGTATGAGCATTTCCTTTTTTTTTTGTAGTGAATCTTTTTTATCATAGAAGCATTCACATTATTTATGCAAAGTTAAGAAATAATGGCATGCAAATTTGCAAAAATATCCAGTTTGCATCTTTTTTTCTATTTCTTTTTCACTTATGTGCAGAGCCAAATTTAGATTTCAGGCACCCCTAGGCACATGCAGCAATATATAGGCATTGGTATAACATGGAAGTATCGCAATATTTTTGAACAGATTCTTTTGCTTCTGAGTTCATTTCCTTGTGCTTTATATTTTTTTAAATTCTTTATGAACATAAATTTGTGTTATTAATTTTACAAAAATAAATATAGGAAAAAAGTGTAATCAAAATGGAAATAATACAATTTCACATTATTTATACATTATCCAAATTCCATACCAAATTCCATAAAAATTAATGTACTGTTTTATATAATTTAAACTTTCAATATACAGTAACATATACAAATCAAGTATTCATTTTTAAATATTTTTCTACCTCTTTTGCTCTGTGAATGAACAAATAATATTTGCACAATGCATACCAAATAAAAGTTCATTTTATGTTGTTGAGAGAGAGAGTACACATCAGTGGTTGTCTGTTCACATAAGTATTGTAAGCACTGCTACCCTATCCCTAGCAAAACAATACTTTTTTTCAAAATCTTAAAAATGTTTAAAAAATCAGAAATATTTTAAGACTTAAAAATTTAATTTTTACCATTAAAATAAATTTTGACAACCTCGTTTTGTGCTTTATGTTATTCAGGTGCTACTGTGCATCCAACTCAAACTTGGTTCTGAAGTTATTTGCTTGATGATGAGAAAGTAGAGCAAAGAGGAGAAAAGAGGGCAAGATATATGTGTGTACCTAATGTTGTTACAATTTGAATTTCCTCAGGCTGTCGCAGAATATTTCTGGCAACGAAAGAATAGAACATAGAGTTCAACTGATCATTCTTGGCCAATGATGCTATAATGATAATATAAATTTTACACAACAATTGAAAAGTACTGAAACCATGAATTTAATACCAAAAAAGAAAAATTATTGCGGTGTGGATCCTCCCCCCTATTTTCAAAGTTGCCTGCCTAGTTCTTGATTTCATCAACCATCACTGGCACACATAAAACTGCTCTTGAACTATGGAACCTTGAAGTAGTTTTTTTACTCTTCTATAAATTGAAAGGATGTATTATTTTCACTTGAATAAAAAAAAAACATTAAAATACTGGTGTTCCTAGGTGTCTAATATGCCTAATAGAAAATCTGGCTCTGCATCTACCTTTTAACAGCTGTTCAGTGGAATCCTTTTCCTAACCCAGCTCAGACTTTGGGGTTCTTGTGACCTGGACGTTTATCCCATTACTTGCTTAAAAGCATCACTCAGAAGTTAAAAGAATCTGTTCAAAAATATTGCGACACTTCCATGTTATATCAGTATAAAACTACATTCAAAGCTGTCAACTTTGTAATCTTTTTTACAAAATAAAGGAAAATATATAAAAATATTGTCTAAATCTTGATTGAAGCTAAAAAATTTAACAGCAGATGCTGCTGTTTGTCTAAACATTTAAAAACTGATGAAAACTGAATATTCATAAAAACTTTTAAAATTGTGTTTATTTTAATAAACAATTTGTTATAACAGTTATTGTTCATGTTTAATGTAACTTTTGAGGTAAATTCTTATGATTAACACCACTCTGAAATGTTTCAGCCTCTATAACTATTTAAATATTAAATGGATGTTATTGAAAATCAAGATTTAGAGAGATTTGATTGAGATCTTCAATTTATCTCGTTTTTCTATCAAAAAAAGTTTTCTATGAAACTTATTTTTGAACTTGAAGAGCTTTGAATATGGCTTGCTATTCTATATATCGAAGTCTTAATACTTATAGTAATATAGTGTATATAAAACCAATGTCTGAGATTGGTTTCACAAGTGGTGCTGAAATATTGCGACACTGAATTAATCAGTACCAATGTTGACTTAGTCAAAATTATTCTATTTATTCCCATATGTATCATAATATATTTATATTATGGATTAACATCTCGCCTAGTCAGTATTCATTTCTTTGAGATTTAGTAGATAACAGGATGAATTTTTTTCACTTGCCTGCTGTCTGATTAAGTATTTTTGTCACTTAAGTTTCTTCTGTTTTGTCATTGTTTTTACCAGTTTCCTGCTTATGTTAATATTGCTAAAATTCCATAAGATTGCATTTTTTTTATAAGGTGTAAAATGAAATATGTGTACAAATTATAGTTTACTTTGTATTATTTTAGCCTCTATAGAGTTTTATTGAAATCAACTTTTGTTTTGTAGTACATGGAACTTGCAATTTTTACGCTCAGAATTTCGAGGGCAGTTGCCAAAACCTTTCAGTAATTTACCTAATGCAACTAGTGTCATTCCCACCAACATGAATGATCAAAATTTGGAAGAAATATCAAGATATGTAAGTATTTTATATACAAAATGTACAATCCAAGTCCAGTTTTCAAATTTTATGGTTTTGCATGTTTATATTTTTAAGATATGTTTTCATTTAATTATTCATTGATCTGCCACTTATCTTCTCCACTAATTCTGCAGCTGTTTGTTAATTTAGATTTAAATGAATAATAATTGATGAATCTTATAATAACTATAAAACTGTTAATTATGCATTTTTTTAAATTATCTTAGATTAATCGTTTTTCTCAGTGAGACACTGAAACTTGTTTACTGAAAATTATAATTTTTCTCTTGTTTTTTAATAGTGTGCTCAATTTGTTGTCTGTCTGTCCATACATCTGTCTGTCCATACATCTGTCTGTCCATACATCTGTCTTTCCATTCATCTGTAGTCATCAAACTTTTTTGTTTATAGAGATAAATTAAAAATTCTTTTTGTGGTTTTAAACTTTCCGAATCTTTCAAAAGTTATAATTGTGCTCTCTAATGGTGGGAAAAGTTGAAAATTCCAAAATGTTTGTATTTATGTTAGAAATGTTAAATTTTGGTGGTGAAATGTGAAGATTGAGAGGTTTTCATTGGCAACAATGAGTTGACCTCTTATCCCCAAAAGTTGTTTATATTTTAAGATAGAATTGTTTGTTTTCAGAGATAATGAAAATTCTTATTGGTTTGGATAGCTATTGATGAAATATTAGATTTGCACTTTCCAAATCTCCTGAAAGCTCTAAATACATCCTCTAATGGCAGAAAATTCGAAAGTTTTTTGTAAATATTATGAATGGGGGATTTTTGGTGGTGGAAAGTTTGAAGTTACCATTTGCAGCAATGAGTTGACCCCTTACACCCAATGTTGGATGTGGAACCCAAATGTTTTGTTTTAAGAGATAATTAGAAAATATTTTTTTGTTGGATTGGTACTAATGAAATAATCTAATTCACAATTCTCAGATCCTTATGTGGTCTTAATTTATATCATTAGAGATCACTAAATATGGAAAGGGCAAAACTTTTAATGAATGTTGCAGGTGGTCTGTTTATGGTAGAAATGTGAGATTTCAGTGGTAAGTGAACAGATATTCCACTGGGAGAAACAATCTGCCTCCTTTTCTCAAAGGAGTGTGAGAAAAGCAACTTTTTAAATTTAAGGAATTAAAGGCAAATACTTTTTATGTTGTATAATTACCAGTAAAATGTTATTATTTGCATTTCCCCCATCAGCCATTAGCTCGAATTAAAACTTTTAATCCTTACAGTGCCAGAGTACATTTAGCTCCCAGAGCCAAATGCAGTATCATATTTGTTGGAACTATAGTTCCCAAGACGTTGTTACTCTAAGAGTTACCCCCCCCCCCCATAAGCAATTGGCCATTTTAAGTGTTTTTTTAATCAATCCTAAAAGTTTAACTAAGGTCAATAATTAATATAAACTTGATGATTTTATATATTCAATGAAATTGTAAAAAATTGAAAGTGAAATCATTGTATTGCTGTGGCAACCATTGCAGACTTTTTATTGCACCTGAGCATTATAGTTATTTTTTCCTTCTTTTATGTTCCCAAACTAAACTTTCATGGAGAGTGCTCTTTGAATACTTGTCATTAACCTTTTTCTTGATGTTTTGAAATTCCCTTGAAAATAACCTCTGTGATGAGTTAATAGTAAATGTCAATACCAACAGTGATAGTACACAATATACTGACTCTGATGAAATTTCCAACAGTACTGTACAGGAAGGAAAGCTATGTACCAATCCCCAGTGATGATGCACCGAACCAGTCAGGTCCAACACCTAATGTCCAATCACTCCTTCTTGTGGTGCAGGCCGTTAGTACCTTTCGAAAGAGATATTCTCTTTTGGAAGGGAATGGAATAGGAAGACTGCCAGTTCAGTGTGGCCTACTGATCTGGTCATCTATGGCCACTTTTTCTTTTTTTCAACCCTGCTGAGGAGTAAACTTCACAGGCCCTGGTGCTGACCATGTATACCTACTAGACTGGACTGGTTTATGGATTTGAGCTCGATTATGGATCCTGGACTTGCTGCACTGATGGGCCTCTGTTGAGGGAGAATTTGCCACTGTGTTTTCTGTTTGCTCGTGGGTTGCCATCCCTAAGTGAACAGAGGCATTGATAACCTTATATCAGCTGGTGGATAATCCTGATCAGAGGCCATCATAGATACCTGAACTCTCACTTAGCTAGTTGTGCATTGCCAATTCTAAACTGGAGTAATGCATCTCAGGTAAGTCATATGTCTCTTGCAAAGTTCCATTTGAAAAGGTGGTGCCTGAAGTTCCTACCAGCATCAGTGACTTCAGCCTTTATCAGAGGTGAAACAAGTCTTTGCCCATGCCTGCAATCAGGGGGCTATTTGATGTTGTTGGCCCTACCTCTCTCAATAAACCTAGTTTCTTTAAAAATCCTACTAATCATTTTCTCTCTGCAGGAACGTGTCACATGAGGATGTTGCATAGAGATTATTCTCTTGATGTCCTCACACAGGAATTCCAGCGTTATAACCTATATATTCTAGGCTTACAAGAAACCAGACGGACAGGTAGTGAGATACTTAAAAATAACTTTAAATTTCTCTTTTTGGGAAAGGAGAGTGGAAAGCATCTCCAAGGTATAGGTTTGCTTCTCAGCATACATGTCAGTGATGCTCTTCTAGGATATGACTGCAATAATGAAAGATTTACAGCAAAATTTAAAACAAAGATTAAAGACTTAAATGTCAATTGTTGTTATGCCCCCATAGAGGACTTTGATGAGAGTGAGAAGGAACGTTTTACAGCCAGCTTCAGGATATTTTGAATTCTGTGAAGAAAGGAGATATTTCTCTTGTGCTAGGTGACCTTCAATGCTGAAGTTGTTACTGACTGTGACCTTTGGGTAGGAGTTTTAGGTCCCTTTGGCATTGGTAGTGCCAATGGCAATGTAGAACATCTTCTACAGGTAAATAAACTTAATGGTTAATTAACTAACACATACTACAAACACTGGACCATTTATAAATATACACGAGTTCAGTTCAACTCAATATTAGGGCTCTCCAAAAAACTTCCCACATCTGCACTGTAGTGGACACTGTGCTAGTCATAGTGCTCCACCAAACATTTTTAGTCATGAACTGCCACTTGTTATTTATGATAGTATGCATAATTTTAAGAAATTTGTAGTGTGCATTTGTTTCAGTTTCGTCATTTTTATCTCGTTTTCGGGGAAAATGGGATAATAGTTTCTCTTTGTTGTCTGTCTGCCTGTCTGTCTGTCCATATATAAACATCTAACTTTTTAATTTACAGAGATAAATATATTTTTTTTGTATGATGAAATATTACGATATGCACTTTCTGAATCTCTCTAAAACTATAATTATGCCCTCTAATGGTGGAAAAGTTGAAAATTTCAAACGAATATTGCAAACGACGTATTTATGCTAGAAATGTGAAATTTTGGTGGTGTAATGTGAAGGTCATGAAGTTTCCTTTGCTGCCAATGAGTTCACCCCTTAGACCAAAGAGGGGGTGGGAAAATACACCTTTTTAATTTTAGCAGATAATTGTTTTTAGAGATAAATGAAAAATTCTTTTTGGGTTAGATAGGAATTGATAAAATATTATTATTCACATTTTTAAATCTTCTAAAAATTGTAATTGCACTTTCTCACAGCAGAAAAATTTCAAATTCCAAAATTTCTAATAAATATTGCAAACAATGTATTTAAACTAGAAATTTAGCATTTTGGTGGTGTAATGTGAACGCCATGATGTTTCCATTGGCAACTGTGAATTGAACTCTTAGACCCAGGGTGGGTGGGAAAAGAACAATTTTTTGTTTTAGCAGGTAATTGTTTTGTAGTTAGAGATAAATGAAAAAATCTTTTTTTTTAGGGTTATATAGGAATTGATACAATATTATGATTCACACTTTTGGAAACTTTTGAACAGTATAATTGAGCTCTCTGATAGTGAAAAAATTTGAAAATTTCAAACGAATATTGTAGTGATGTGTTAATGATAGAAATATGAAATTTTGTGGAGGAATGTGAACATCACGAAGTTTCGTTTTTGAGCAATGAAAATGATAATTAGAAAACTCTTTTTTAGTTTGATGATTGGTACTAATGAAATATTATAATTCACATTTTGCAAATGCTTAATAGTTTTATATATATCATTGCAGATCACTGAAATGGTGAAATGGCAGAGCTGTTATCCAGTTTCATAAATAATATATATATGTGTGTAGAATAGAAATTTTAAAAATTAGTGGTAGTTTTTAAGAGATATTCCACTGACAGCAATAATTTACCCTCTTTTCTGAGATAGATGTGGCAAATGCAAATTTTTAGATTTAAGAATTAAAAGACAAATACTTTTATGTTGTATAATTACTAATGAAATACTATTTGCATTTTTCACCATCATCTACTAGCTCAAATTAAAACTTTTAAGGAATGAAACAGTAGGTAAAGGAAAAACTTTTTTCTCTTTGAAAATGAGATTCTCGAATGTGCCAGAGGCGATATGTGTCCTTCTAGTTTAAAATCCATTAAGACAAGCAATCTTCTAAGCTACAAAGAGGTATGCAATCTTTCACTCCTTGAGATGTTAATTGTGCTCATCAAAACATTTTTTATTGGTGCTCACAAGTACGATCATAGAGTAGTGTTTTGGCAAGTATAACTTTTTTTTAATAAAAGGAAGATGGTACTTCCCTACACAAAGGAGAGAGAGCCTAGAAGCTATATTTAGCTTGTCCTGGTTTCTCATACAACGTGGTCTTAGTAGTCAGGTATGCTAATCTAACTTAATGAATTAGATTTTATTATTATTAAAATCGAAACGAATTTCTATAATAAATACTATTTAAACCATCTAATAAAATAGATGTATATTTTAAAAGTTAATTCATCAAATTTTTAGTAGTTTAAAAAGCATTGATATTGTAAAGTATTCCAACTTTCCTAACTCTGTAAATACTTAAGGAACACGGATGGCTTGTCCATTGGGCCACTTAGGGTGCTGTTCTTATAAAAAAAAAACAGCATTTTTGTATTAGTTTTTGTAATCATTATTTTTAAATTTTATTTTATTTTTAATCATTATTTTGCCGTGTTATATAGACAATCACAGCATTCACTTTGTAAATCACTGCTACATTGTCTGCTTTAGTTATACATATAATATGATATCCGTTAAAGCCACCACCTGGAATCTTCATGTTATCTATTATAGTGATGACACAAATGTGCTAAAATAGAATAGTGATGAACAGCAAGCAGGTTGGTCTCCAAGTGTGAGTAGCCTGTTAATCTAGTGGCTAATACAAGCAAAAGTTGAAGACTTCATACTTAGTGAAACTCTTCATTTCACTGTGCCAGGCTCAACAGGCCTAAACTCTGCTGACAGGGTGTGTTTTGACTAAACTGGTTCCCAAATTTTATTTTACCGAGGAATAACATTTAGTTTCACTACCATAACTAATCCTAGGAAGAACCAAACTATTATACAGTCTAATTTTAGTCTTTAGGTGTATGCACCTATTTCTCTACACTCTCCATAGATTCTTAAAGTCTGGCAGCAATCCCTATTTGTCTGTTAATTTCATGCCGCACATCACCAGTATCTGTTACATAGCTCCCAAGATAATTAAACTGTGATACCTGCTCAAGACTGCAACCATTCAGATTAACTGAATCACAGCCTGCCTGACCAATTTTCATCACTTTAATTTTCTAAAAGGAATTTCTAGATGCTTTTGATTCTAGAGACTTACGCAGTGTCTTGGGCATTAGGTGGTTCACTTTGTAACTAATGATGAGGTTAGGCAAAGGAGTCGGCAACCTCCTTTAAGCAGCATATTGTGCAGAGAAAGATTCTGTTGGTTTAGCCATGTTGTCCGTATGGATAATTATAGAATGGTGAATAGCGTTATAACAGTGTGTCTAAAGGCCTCAGAAAGAGGGGGAGACCTAGGATGTGGTGGGCAGACAATGTCAAACAGGATCTTGTTAGAATTGGTGTGCAGTGGCTGGATGCAGCAGATGTAGCTCAGGACTATTATGCTTGGAGAACTAAATTGCACGGTCTGGTTGGACCTCCGTAGCCCATGGTTGTTTGAGGATGAGGATGATGATAACATTTAGATATGAACAGTTTAGTAGGAAATACATTTAAATATGAAATTATAATGTATTGAACATGTGTTTTATAATGGAATACTAATAAGACATTTTAACAAAACATTTTATCAGCAGAAAAAAAGTACTAACTCAGTACAATGTTTTTTTTTTGCTTGCAAGTCAGAGACATCCATGGGGCGGGAGTGGCTCAGTCGGTAGCACGCCAGGCTCGTAATCTGTAGTTCCCAGGTTCGAGTCACAGCTGGGTCAGCGTTGAGATTTATCTCCGCAAAATTCCCCGCCCTGCCCACGGTCAGTAGGGGACACCGATGGGTTTGGAAAGGCTGCCTTCCGTCGGATGGGACGTTAAGCCGTGGCCCCATATGCGGGAGAGCCATACCCTGTGCACGTTAAAGAACACGCTGGATGGCCTTGACGGGAGGCTACCATCTGTCTCCCAACAGCTGTTCCAGTGGGTCCCCTCCCCCCAACCTTCTCTGAGCCTTCGGGGTCCTTGTGACCTGGCCATTTAGCCCATGGTGTGCAAAAAAGTGCCGCTCAGAGGTAAAACAACCCAACCCAGAGACATCCATTCTGATATGAGCCACTCTCCTAATGCAGTTTTTGTTTTTCATTTGTTTTATAATTCATTTTATTGCCATATCAGGTTTTTTTTTTTCACAATTATTGTATAATAAATTAATTGTATAATAAATATATATAATTTGTATTATAAATTAAATATCATAACCAAAAAATGACAAATGTTCAAATGATAATTAATGACAGGTGATTTAGTTTAAAAAAATAGATATAAATTTGTAATCTGGTAGCTTTATAATTGCTATTATTTTAGTGGAACTTTTTGTAGAATATTATGTGAGATTGTGTTTATATAAAAATAGTGGTTTGTGACAAATGTATTATGTTAAATGCAAAAAGGATAATTTTGTTTCATTTTATCCTATCAAAATATAATGAAATCATTAGATTTAATTACGTCAGTCCTACACTGCAGGGAAGAGGTCACATAAATTAATTACAATTCAAGGGGTTGCAGCATCAAAAACGTTTGAGGACCACTTAATAAACCTACATATATTACAGATATTTTTTAAACTACCACTGGAACAGAAAGGTAAAAAACATATATGTAGGTAATTATTTTAGGTTAATGGCAAAATGTTGAATTAAATTAGAAAGGACCAGAACATTATTTCAAGTTTGTCTTCTTTCCCGAAATTTTTTGCTAAATAATGTGTTTTGATAATAGCTGGAAAAAAAGAATACATGCATTAAGAACAATTTTCCCCTCAAGCAGCTACTTGCCACAGAGGTCTGACAGGAGCCTGTCAGTTTAATACACCTTAAAAAGGATCTGTGAGAAAGGCGAGATCTCAGTAGAAAGAAAATACAGAAAGCACATCCATATCTTATCCTGGATTACCTTATCCCCTTGTTAAATTTTTTGGGATTAGTCGAAACCCTTGTTAAAATAGTTTAATAAAAAATAAAAATTAACAGATTGCTCGATTGCCCATAGCTGAAATTCTTCTCAAAATTTTCGATCTTGGTCCTTCTTCATTTTTGCGAGTACTTTCATGACAAAAACACGTAGTTCATATATTACAAAAATGTAATCACCAACTATTTTCTAATTTTACCTATTTCCAATATGTGAGATGGGGTTTGAATAAATTTATTTTTGTGTCAGTTTTAAAAGTATTTTGATTTTTATAAAAGTATTTGTTCTTAATTTACGTGGATCTTTAAAACAAATTAGCAGCACACCCCTGGATATAAATATAGGTTATCAGAATCACATTTATTGAAACAAACATCGAAGCATATTTAAATTACTTAATAAATTTATTTTTCTTGTTATGAAACAGTTCGTTTTATACAAATAAAGTTTCATTTTTATACAATTGCATCAGTGGTGAATTGGCTTTCCAAGCAGTATTCTTTAACAGAAAGCGTGGTTTAGTGATGGCAGTAAAGTCTTTCTGTAGAGCACAGTACTTCTTTCATTCAGCTCAAGGATTTATTTTCAGTAATGTTCATTGGTGCAGTTATGCACGTAAGTTGATCAATGAGCATCAAAGCATGCTGATGAAGTTATTTTTATGACTTTTGATGCAACAAAGACGTACACAATGAGCATACACAGCTTAAACGTACAAATATTTAATAACCACACTTCTCAATAATGATGATCATTGTGAAAAGAAACTTTTCGTCACTGGAATTTCGTTTTCTGGCACATAAAAAAAAATTAGTTTTAACGTTCTCCAGGACCTGCCTAGATGACACTGCATTCCCTTAAAAACTCTCTGTGACTCTGTGCTTTCCAAGCTGCACTTTTCTGTTGCTTTATTGGCTGCATTATGAGATGAATCACTTTCTTGGCTTGTGATGTACAACATCACCTAAATTTATCGTGCTATATTGGTGAAGTGTGGGTTTTATTCAGTAGTGGTTCTTATCATTTGACTAACTAAGGTTGTTCTGTATTTATATTATTTTATTCTGTTATTATATTATTTTGAACTCTTAAGATGAGCCATACATTGTTCATAACCATGCAAACTCTTTAAATATTTGATAAATATTGCTGAAAATCCAGATTCTCATTAATTTTTACATTTATTTTATATTATATATATTTACATAGCATTTATTTGCAACCTTTGTCTGGAAAGTTCTGAGACTGACTGCATAAACATGAATATGATGCACTTACAATCTGGTACTAAGGATCTCCTTTCAAATAGTTTCCTCCTGCATTAATACACTGATTCCTGCATTTCTGGAGATCTTTGAAGCAGTCTTGGAGAGCACTTCCTGGAATGCTGTAGAGTTGTTCTGTCATGGCTGTATGAAGGGCCTGAATGTCAGCATAGCAATTAATCTGTGCTTTTCCACTCTGCCTTTTTATTTATAGTTCATATTGTAGGCACCATTTTTATCTCCACTTATGATGGAAGAACAGAAAATGTTCACTCTTTGCTTGTCCATTGACGTGGCTGAACTGCCCATGGAAATGTCTCACATAGCATAATCAAGAGCCTTTGCAGAGAGTATCACTGCAGGTCTAAACATGTCAAAATTTGCAGAGCAATAGGGGGATAATCCTACTTTACTGCCACAGAAACAGAACTGGCCGGTTATTTTTGGTTTGTCTGCAATGAATTCAGTCTTGGAACTTTCCAGACATAGATTGTATTTAAACTCATCATCACATTTTTCCACAAAAAACTTATTTAAGATACAGAGTTTCCCCCCGGCCCTGAGATTTCAGTTTCATTCTTTTACATTTCCCACTAACCAATTAATCAGATTTGACCATGATCCTTAGCCCATTATTTTTTTAATCGATTAAGGATCTACTACATACTGACCAGTCTTGAGGTAAGATTTTGTGATTGGCCTACCGAGAATTTTCATGGTGTCTCGGTGGCCTAGTCTGCTACTGGCCCATTATATCCACAAAAGTTCCGCTCAGAAGTAAACCCAAATTTTCTGTTCAGTTAGTCTTAAATTGTATTGAATTGTTTGCAGAATTGCAGCACCTAAGCTCATAAAGCTCTTTGTTGTAACCTCATTTCAGATCTTCCCTCAACTCTCACTTTCCCTTACTGAAGAAAGGGCTAATATTTCTCAGGTTTTAATTCCTACCATTTATTAAGGATGTGTACTATTATTGTACAGTCTATTTATTAGTTTGAGGTAGTTATATTCCCTATTACCAATGCTTTATGCCATCATGTGTATTTTGCTTCAGATAATTCTGCTTAATGTTCTGCCATACAACTTGTGCATCTTGAAGAATTTTTTTGTGTTGTCAGATATAAGTATTATATCTGTAAAATTTTGCTATGTATATCATAGATTGGATTGAAAGGCAGTTGAAATGATATTGTTGTGTTTTTCTAAACTGTATGTTTTACTTAGAAAATATTATGCATTTACCTATAAAATATTTTTTTTATTTGTATTAAAATAATTCAAATGTAACTCTTTATTTATTAGGTGGATGTAAAACAATGTGATTATTTAGTGGATTCAGACTTTCCTTCAAATTCATTATTAGAGCCAAATTATGCAAAAGATGTTGATTGGAAGGTTATTTCCTCTATTCCATTTCTTGATACAGAAAGGTAAATTTGGCATATTGTGATTAGTTAAATAAAGGTAAACAAGTAAATGTAAAGCTTAAAAATAAATTCTGATGCACAAAGAGAAATAACAAAAAGCTGTCTTCATTATCAATAATTATTAATGGAGGCTGTAGGAAGAAGTTGGATTAAGGATAGAAGGAAAACTGTTTCAATTAATTCACAAAACAGTTTTGCTGAAGTTTCTAATAAGCAATTTAGTAAAGTTTATTGTATAGAATTTTTATTACAGGTATTTTATGCATGATAAAATAGTAGTAATAGTAATAAAATCTCAGAGAATATGAAAGGTAATTACATTAATTTTCTTTACTGTTATTAATGTTGAGTAAAAGACCACTGATTACCTGAGATCATTTTGGAATTTGACAAGAGTAGTTATTTTAGAAAAGAGGATTAAATCTGAAGTCACTCTTAAACTTCAGTATATAACTTAGAGGAAAATTTGTCAGGAGCTGGGTGTGATATGAACCCATGACCTCCAGATGACATGTCAGATGCTCTAACCAATGAGTTACCAGCTCCTGATCAAGCTCTGTTAAAGATATGAAGATTTTTACCTTCAGTACACAATTCAAATAACTGTGTCATGTGAAGGGAAGTGTCTTCTTCACATCTAAATGATGATCATCATCATCCTCATCATCATCCTAAAGCAGCCATGGGCTACGGAGGTCCAACCAGACCGCACAGTTTAATTCTCCAAGCGTAGCTGTCCTGAGCTACATCTGCTGCATCCGGTCACTGCACACCAATTCTAACAAGGTCCTGTTTGACATTGTCTGCCCACCGCATCCTAGGTCTCCTCCTCCTTCTGATGCCTCTAGGCACACTGTTCATAACCCTATTCGCCAATCTATAATTATTGGGCAGCATTACGGGCAACATGGCTGAACCAGCAGAGTCTCTCTCTGCACAATATGCTGCTTAAAGGAGGTTGCAGACTCCTTTGCCTAACTATCATTAGTTACAAAGTGAAACCTATCATTAGTTACAAAGTTAAACCACCTAATACCCAAGATACTATGTAAGCATCTAGAATCAAAAGCATCTAGTTTCCTGTTATCTTATTTACACAGCGTCCAAGTTTCACTACCATAACTAACCCTAGAAAGAACCAAACTATTATACAGTCTAATTTTAGTCTTTAGGTGTATACGCCTATTTCTCCACAATCTCCATAGATTTTTAAAAGTCCTGGCAGCAATCCCTATTCGTCTGTTAATCTCATGCCGCACCTCACCAGTATCTGTTACATATCTCCCAAGGTAATTAAACTGGACACCTGCTCAAGACTGCAACCATTCAGATGAACTGAATCACAACCTGCCTGACCAATTTTCATCACTTTAGTTTTCTCTCGGTTTATAACCAAACCTACTCTACTACCAGTTTCATCAAGAGCTCGAATGAAAGAGTTCATCTCATCAACATCATCTGCCAAAAGGGCTAAATCATCAGCATAATCTAAATCAGAAATTTTCGTATCTCCAGCCCATTTAAGGCCAAAATCTTTCCCTTGAAGTGAATTTCGCATAACATAATCAATAACCAAACTAAAGAGAAAAGGAGACAAAATGCACCCTTGTCGAACACCAGAAGTAATGCTAAACCAATTGCTACAAGACTTACCAACTCTCACACATGACTCAGTGTTATTATAGAGAGCTTTCATTATGTTAACTAACTTGTCTGGTATACCATATGATTTCACAATCAACCACAAATTATGATGATCAACAGAGTCGAAAGCCTTTTTGAAATCAACAAAGCTAGCAACCAAAGGTTTCTGAAACTCTAAACATTTCTCAAAAATCTGCCAAAGTGAAAATATCTGATCCAAACATCCCCTACCACTTCTGAATCCACATTGCTCATCACGTAATTGACTGTCAACCAGATTCTTAATTCTATTAAGCACAATCATGGAAAGAACTTTACATTGTTTAGAACATCACTGAAATGCTCAGCCCACCTAGCCATGACAGAATCCTCACCTTCTATAACCTTGTTTATCCTGCAATCCTTGTATGCCTGTCCGTTTTCTACTACATAAAACATTAACTATCTGGTACAGCTCTCTGCTGTTGTGCTGTCTAACTGCTTCCTCGGCATTGTCAGCCAAGTCATCAAGCCAAAGATTCTTATCAGCAGCTAACTGATCCTTTACACGTTCATTAAGTTCTCTGTAATGCTTTCTATTAGGACTAGTAGGGTATTGATTAAGGACATTCCTGCAGTTCTTTCTTTCTGAAATAAGCTCAAGTGCCTTATCACTCAGATAATTCTGCCTCTTCTGCTCCTTTTTTCCTAAAAGAGTACTGTTAGTGTCCAAAAAAGCCTGTTTAAAATGATCCCATTCTTCCTCAACTTCAGTAGTAAGCATACCATGACTGTCATAATGACTAAGTCACCTATCATGGTAAGCTTTGGCTGTAACTGGGTCTTTCAGAGCTTCTTTTAATTTAGCACAACACTTTTTAAGTTTAAGTTGCAAGACACTTTTTAAGTTTAAGTTGCAAGACACTTTTAACAAGGTAATGGTCAGATCCAATTTCAGCTCCCCTATATGCCCTGGTATTTCTAACAGAACTAACCCATTTGCTGTTAATTAATATATAATCTATCATATTTCTATGCAGCCCATCAGGTGAAACCCATGTGTATTTATGTATGTCGCGGTGTTTGTAATATGTGTTAGTTATTCTGAAACCATTGAGTTTACTTACCTGTAGGAGACGTTGCCCATTGCCATTGCAGCTACCAATACCAAAAGGGCCTATCACCCCTCCCCAAAGGTCAGAGTCAGTACCAACTTTGGCATTGAAGTCACCTAGAACAAGTGTAATATCTCCTTGACAGAATTCAAAATATCCTGAAGTTGTCCGTAAAACCTATCCTTCTCATCCTCATCAGCATCCTCAGTGGGGGCATAACAGCAGATAACATTCAAGTCTTTAATGCTTGTCTTAAATTTTGCTGTAAGAAACCTTTCATTAATGCACTCATATCCCAGAAGAGCATCACTAGCATGTCTGCTGAGCAGCAGACCCATGCCTTGGTGATGCTTTCCATCCTCCCTCCCTGTAAAGAGAAATTTAAAGTTATTTTTAAGTATCTTGCCTTTATCTGTCCATCTGGTCTCTTGCAAGCCTAGAATATCTAGGTTATAGCGCTGGAATTCCTGTGTGAGGACATCAATAGAATAATCTCTATGTAATGTCCTCACGTTCCATGTTCCTGCAGAGAAAAAATGATTAGTAGGATTTTTAAAGAAATTAGGTTTATTGAGATTGGTAGGGCCAACAATATCAAACAGCCCCCTGATCGCAGGCATGGGGCAAAGACCTGTTCCTCCTCCGCTAAAGGCTGAAGTCACCGATGCTGGTAGGAACTTCAGGCACCATCTTTTCAAGTGGACTTTTTCAAGAGCCATATGGCCTGTCTGAGACACATCACTCCAGTTTAGGCTTGACGATGCCCAACTAGCTAAGTAAGGTTCAGGTACCTGCGATGGCCTCTGATTAGGATTATCCACCAGCTGATATAAGGTATCCGATGCCTCTGTTCACTTAGGGCTGGCAACCCAGAAGCAAACAGAAAACACAGCAACAGATTCTCCCTCAACAGAGGCCCACCAGTGCAGCAAGTCCAGGATCCATAATCAAACTCAAATCCATAAACAAGTCCAGTCTAGCAAGTATAAATGGTCAGCACCAGGACCCTGTGAAGTTGACCACTCCTCAGCAGGTTTGAAAAAATAAGAAAAAAGTGGCCATAGATGATCAGATCAGTAGGCCATACTGAACTGGCAGCCCTCCCCTTCCATTCCCTTCCAAAAGTAATATCTCTTTTGAAAGGTACTAACGGCCTGCACCACGAGAATGCGGGGTCGGACATTAGGTGCTAGACCTGGCCGGTTCTGTGCATCATCACTGGAGATTGGTACACAGCTCTCCTTCCAGTTTACGCCTAGCTACCATGAGTTGTATATTGCAGATAGTAATGATCATATCATAACCCTTACCATGCCAGGCCTGAAAAACTGAATTGTACCCTGTGGCAAGGCTTTTTTTCAAATGTGATCTGGCAAAAAAAGTGAACCTGATATTCAAAGTCATGGCACCATATGGCTTAACAGAGGAGAACTTGATCAGCAATGGGTAGCTCAGTGGTTAAAGCACCTGATTCCCTCCCTATTCTGAACCATCAGAAGGTTATGGGTTCATGTCCCATATAGCTCAAGGCTATATGGGACATGTAGGGGGATTCCTCTACGTTACATGTTGAAAGGGTGAATTTAAAATTTTTTTCAAATGACTGTATTGAAAATTTACTTGTGAACTTAAAAGTAAATTTCCCGATCTACATTTCCTAATCAGAAACAAAGAATAATAAATAGAAAAGAACATTGCTTTAAAGTATTATTATTACTTTCTAATATTTGGCTGTTCGAGCAAAAAAAAAATACTGTTATTGTAGAATGCATTAGTATTCCAAGAATAGGAAATTTCCCTATTGTTATTGTAGGTATTTTTAATGTATATATATATAGGATACAGATGATTTCAAATATATTAGATAGTCTATTTAGTTGCAATCCCCCGAATAAATTCAAACATACAGCAAATCTGTTGTACAATAGACGTTACTATAATGACCAAGGCATATCTGATAGGATTGATCATTTTAAAGTTAGAATGATTTTATTGTAACATGCAAATTGCAAAACCACCTGTAGCAGCTACCACAACCAGTGAATGGAAAAACTATTGTGCACATCTTGTTTTGTCTAAAATAATATTGCATCACCATAGTATCATCACCATTCCATATGTAAAGTAACATAAGCACTGAATAAATATTTGAATTTATTCAGTGATGAAGGGCTGCATTTGCAAACAGTTTTGCAAAATGCTAATTGCAAATATGTATATAGTATACATTGTCACAATGCTAGGGTAACAGCATGGATGCTCACAGAAAGATCCCCTCAGTGTGAGCTCCTGTCCGTATCGAGGGGACCATCCTGTGAAGGTTCCGCTGTCTCGGGTACCTTCACAGGGTCCTGAACGCTCACCCGCGTGTTTGCCATATGCGGAAACCAGTGTCCCTGGAAAGGAGAGGATCCTGACAGTTGCTCAGGGGTCCCCATCTTCTTTTCCCGGTTCATGTCTGATGGGATCCCCTTTGACCGTTTTGCCATTGGGGAGCCTGTCTATCGTGGGGCTGGGCAGTGAATTTGGGGGCTGCTGCTATACACTACTTTGGCTTCTGCTTCAGGTAAACAGGAGGTCCTGGGGCCGCCCTCTCAGGACAGGCTGGTGGGCAGGTCCTTGCTAGGGTCAACTGTGCAGAATGTTGAGTAACCTTGTCCACGTCCGGGCAACGATTTACGAGTTTCCTTACACTTTCACTAATTTTCTAGTTTTCTTTTTTTGTGAGGCCAATTCTTTCCTCGCACTTTATTATTTTTTGCCTTTATTTTATTTTCTGAATACTCAAGTGAGTTTCTCTCATTTCTCTTTTCCTTTTCTTTTGTTGTGAGGGCTTGGCTCACCGCCTGTGTGGGTATGGTGTCCGGGCACCCAATTGGGCGTCCCCTAGTTGGACTCCATGATGGGTGGGGACAATGGGCACTGAAACTCTAAACCCAAACATACTGAAAAAAATTCTTCAAGATGTATTGAGTCCCAAAAATGAAAATTTAGAAGCAAATTCAGCTAAAAGAGCTTGGCACGAGCCCCCCCCCCCCCCCCCCTTTTTCAGTGTCTTCTTTGTCATCATTGCCGTCGTCTTCGTGTCTTCCTTCATCCCCGAGGTTCCTGGTCATCCACTCTATGGATAATCAGGTTCTTGAGGACATGTCCCCATTTTTTGTTAATAAGGGATTAAAAGTTCTTGTGGGAGAACCATTATCAATCAAGTCCCTAAGATCTGGTGACTTGCAGGTAGAAACTGCTTGCTCAAAACATTCTGAGCTCCTCTTGAAGGTAACAGCGATTGGTGGAGTGGCGGTCAAAGTCACTCCACACAAGGGTCCACACAAGACACTTAATTCCTCCCAGGGTATGGTCTCCAAGTGGAACCTCCTCAAGTTCTGAGGAGGAAGTCCTCTCAGAGCTGTCATCCCATGGAGTGATAATAGTTCATCGGGTTTCACATCGCCATGGTGAGAAATTAGTACCCGTCAGGGTACTAATTATCACATTCAACATGCCAAGCCTGCCTGCTCCATCAAGGAAGGTTACCTTCACTGCAAGGTTACAGATGTACATTCCAAACCTCCTGCACTGTTTACAGTGTCAGATGATTCCAAGGACATGGACACAGACCGCTTCATTTTTCCAAAACTGTCGCTGACGATGGTTAAAATAAACCAAAAGTTGTCTGCCAACTTTTCTAAGACCTGAGATGGCCACACTCCTATAATGGAACTGTCGTGGATCCCAGAGGAATATTGATGACATCGAGGTCACACGAACTCATCTGCATGTGCCTGCAGGAGACTTACTTGCAGACAGCCAATGATCCCACTATCTGGCAGTTCTCTCTCTTTCACGGGGACCAGGATGGAGATGGTCCAGCTCGTGTGGGTGTTCCATCCTTGTGAGCAACCATTCTCCATTCCAGGATGTTCCCCTCACCACCGACTTAGAGGCAATTGCCATCCGTCTCTATGTGGGATTTTAATTGACTGTCTGTTCCGTCTATCTACCACCCGTAAGAATCGTTTTCTGGGATGACCTTGATGACCTCGTCTTGCAGCTGCCATCCGCCTTCCTCTTCATGGGGGACTTCAACAGATACAATCCACTCTGGTACAGTGCTGACACCAACGGGAGGGTGGGGTCTTGGAGCAGTGGCTCCTGGATCCATTGCTCTCCCTGTTGAACACTGGTGTCAGCACATACTTCAACTCCCCAACCTGCACATTCACTGCTATTGATCTCACTGTCTGTTCCTCCTTGATCATTCCACTCTTTACATTTGGGGGGGGGGGGTCAAGGACAATCCATATGGAAGTGATCATATTCGACATCTCAGGTCCAAGTACATGCAGGCATTGAACATCTTCAAAGTCCTCCCATTTTCATGGTGGGTGTACCGATGTTCTTTGCTCCACCTCTACCGTGCACTTGTCTGATCGAAACTAGACCATAGATCCCAGGTGTATGACTCCGCCTGGGATTCGGTGGTGAAGGTGCACATCCCCTCCATCATCAGGCCCTCCGTGTTTGCACGGGAGCCTTCCGCACTTCACCGGTCCAGGCTTTACGTTGAGACTGACGAACCGCCTTTATCTATTCGCTGTCAGCAGTTGTCCCTACAATATGCAGCAAAATTGCGATCCCTGCCAGGCCATTCCACTTGGGACTGTGTTTTCATTCCCCAGTAGGAAATGTTATACCAGAATTGGCCAACTGCCATTTGTCCTTTCAGTTTGCGTGTTTGAGGTTTAACACTGCGAGACATTAACACTAGTCTCGATAGCATCGCACAGTCAACAGCCGAGCCACTTCAACCTTGGCTCGCTGTTTCCCCTTCCTGTGATTTCTCTTTTTGCAGGACAGGGAAGGCCTTTATACCCAATTGTGTATATCAGCAACTCTTTGCCAGCCATCGTGCTGAGCACCCAGACTTCTTGCCTGTCTTCACAGATGGCTCAAAGTCCGGTACATCTGTGGGATCAACCATGGTCTGCTGTGATGTAATCACTGCAGACCAGATCCCACAGCAATGTTCCATCTTCACTGCAGAGTTGCATGCTATCAGTATTGCCTTGGACCACATAGCAACTAAGCATCATCGTCGGTGAGGCATCAGCCTCACCCTGTTCTCTCCAAGATCTGCCAGCAGCTCCATTGTCTGACAGCCACTACCACCATTGGGTGCTCGGGCATATGTCGGATCAGGAGCAATGACTTGGCAGATGCTGCTGGCAGACGTTCCTCTCTGACTCCCCACTGCTGGTTCCATACATGGACTTCCGGCAGCGTTTTCCCACCTAGCTCTGGGCACAGTGGCAGAAATCTTGGTCTGAACAGGTTGGTAACAAGCTTTTTGAGATCAAGCCCATTGTCAAACTGTGGCAATCTTGCTTTTGCAGGAATCGCAAGTAGGAAGTTGTATTTGCTCGGCTCTGCTTTGGTCATTTGTATACTACACATTCTTTTCTTCTTCAGGTGGACAACGAACTTAAGTGTGAGTTTTGTGATACCATTTTAACCATTAAGCACATTTTAATCTATTTTACTGCTTTTAACCTTTAACACCACTTATATTTTAACTTTCATGATTTTATGTCTGAGTCCCTTACACTCAGACATCTTTTATCTGATGACTCCTTTTTACTTCCTGTCTTTGCTTTTTTTTACATTTTACTGGTTATTTTAACAGATTGTAATTTTATGGATTTGTCTTTTATACCCTATACAACCTGGGTTGGTTTTACCATTTATATCTTTGTATTTATGTCTTTACACCTATTTATTGGATTTGTCATTTACTGTCTTGAATTTTAACTTTGGTTGTGGGTTACTGCTTCTTTTTCCTTTTATTAGTCTCATTTGGCGCATTATGGCCTCAGCTGCTAATGCGCCATTAAACCCCAAACAACCAACCAACCACAGAAAGATATCCCAAAGCATGTCATCCAACACATAAAGCAGTCTTATGTACCATGATATGAATATCTTGGCCAATCACCACTATCTTGATAAGCCCATGGAAGCAGCCACAATAAATAATGAATATAATACATGGGGATGCAGAAAAGTAGTATTACTACTACTTTTCTGCATCCCCATGCGACCTCATAATAATTGTAGCAACTGTGTGATATTAGTTGACAATGCCTGTTCAGTATTCTGCAGGGGTTCACTTTCAACCCATTTTGTAGCCTTGCTTATAAGGTCTGCATGAAGACAAACCAGGATGTTGAGTATAGTAATTTTGTGCAGAATGAGAATATGACATTCACACAGCAGATACTGTGAACCAACAAGGCCAAGTTTACTCAGAAGAGCATTGTAAACAGGTGCAACGTGCACTATTGGGGCACAAAAATTTGGTATTTGAAAACCAGACATTAGACATGATGATCTACAAATATGTGGTGTGTATCAATAATCATCAACTGCTTGGAACTTTTTTCTATACTTGCAACCTGGAATGATTAAAACCTCAGACTTTACAGGAAAGATTGGCAAATGGTTGGACAATCACCCCCTCACAACACTATGAAATATATATATAATCAAGTGCAAAAATTAATTACAAACACAAAATGGCAATTGTTCAAACAGATCTCTGTAGATTTTATGGAAAATTTTTATATAGGTAAGTTGTGTGATTAAAATTCCCTGCAAAAATAAAGATTTTAAGTGAATAGCGGTATGAATAATCTTCATGTTTACATGAAGATAAGAAAGTAAGTCTGAGAAGGTTAATGAAAATTCATATTAATAACACTGGGCAACAAATTTTCATAAAAGTCATGCCTCTGAGATAAAAGTAATTTCTTAAAGATTTCAAGGTGCTGAGCACAAATATGACAATGAAAATGCAAAATTGGCTACGATTTCTGAAAAAAAAGAATTATTTTGAAAAAAAATAGAGTAATAGGTACACATGACAGTATCAGTAAAACTCCGGTTCTACTTCCAATGTCGCTTTGCCCATCGCTTGTACAGCTGCTCAGGATCATCTCTGGCAAGCGTCCAACAGTAGTCAGCCAACACTGAAGTGGACCAGTTTTCCTGGTATCGTTTCTCCATCGTTGAAATGTCCTGGTGAAAACGTTCACCATGCTCATCACTAACCATGCCACAGTTGTTGGGGAAGAAATCTAAGTGGTAATGGAGAAAGTGGATCTTTAAGGACATACTGCAGCCAAGTTTGTGATGCAGAGACATGTCCTTCACCAATTTCTTGCAGTTGTTTGCCCTGACATTCCTGAGGAATTTAGTTGACACCAGATGAAACGCATCCCAAGCCTTTCTCTCGTCACCCTGAAGCAGAATTGTCAAACATCTGGTCTCTGAAAAGCTCACAGATCTGAGGACCCACAAAAATTCCCTCTTTAATTTTCGCTTTGCTGAGTTTAGGGAATTTGTCAGCCAAGTACACTAAAGCTGATAAGCTGATGCATTCCGATCCATGGCTTTTACGAAATTTTTCATCACATCGAGTTTGATGTGCAGGGACAGTAGCAGGTATGCGTTTCTGTCAGTGCTGGGTGTTCTACATTCTTCTCTCCAACCTTCAGAGGTTTCCTCTGAGGCCAGTATCTCTTCACATAGTGCAAAGTCTTTGCTCAGCTGTCCCATTCACATAAGAAACAGCAATATTTTGTGTATCCCAGCTGCAGACCCATCAGCAGAGCCACTACCTTCAAATCACAACAGAGATGTCAGCCATACTTGCTGTGTTGAAGACAGTTCAACAGCTGTTTTAGGTTGTCGTAGGTTTCTTTCATGTAGAGAGTGTGTCCGATCAGAATGGATGGAAGTCAATTTTTATTATGCAGCAGCAACACCGCCTTGAGACTCAATTTCAAGGAGTCTATGAATAGTAGCCATTCTTGACGGTCATGTTTGATTCCGAGGACATTCATCAGGCCATCTACATTGGAGAAGAACACAAGGTCATCTTTCTTTTCGAAGTAAGGCACAAACTGCTCATAACAAGTTTGAAATGAAGTCACTCGAACATTTTCCATGATAAGATTCCATTGTTTAAGTTTTTGTCCAAGTAACTCTGCTTTGGCCTTGAACAGCTCCAGATCACAAACAAGATCGTTCATTTCTTCGTCAGTGAGAATGTGTGGAGCAGATGATGCACAATGGCAGACGTATGGATCTTCATTAGACTCCAAAGGCTGCAGAGAATCTGATGTCGGTTCGCCTCCCTCCTCATCGTCTGAATCAATGGAAAATTCTTTTGGAGGTTCGGGAACAGGAAGGCCTTCACCGTGCGGAACTGTCTGGAAAGCAGATTGTATATTCGGGTATGCTATTGTCCACTTCTTTTTCCTTGTGATGCCTCCAGAAACAGGTGGAAGCATGCAGAAGTAGCAGTCATTTGCATGATTGCTTTGCTCTCTCCAAACCATAGGAACAGAAAATGGCATCGCCACTTTTTCGCCTTTCAGCCACTTTGGAAGATTTCTTGCACATATACTGCAGCATATGTGTGGGGTCCAGGCCTTGTCTTGGTCTCCAATCTTGCATCCAAAATAAAACTCATAGGCCGCTTCCATTATTGGAGTGATGGCCCTTTTCTGGCTTGGAAATGCTACAGCCCCACAAATGTAACAAAGTGTATCTGCACTATTAATTCAGTTACGAGCCATCACTACTGCTGGATTAAAACTGCAAGGATCATTTGTGTTGTACTTATGACTCAGGGGTAAATGGGAGTCGCTCAAAAGACTTGCTCACCCTAAGAAACATCGCTTACAATTAACAATTGCATCATCTTTTGTCCGTGATTGTAAAGCTGCGATGTCATGACTCAACTACATTGCATCAGACAATGATGCAATACCTCTGTGGGTTTTGTGTATGGTGGGTTAATGCAATACAACGCAATATGCTGCAATCTGGAGTTTAAAATACAGATTTTTAAAATAGTTACCTATGTACTCAATGCAGACTGAGTCGTTTATACATGACCATCTCTGTTTCTCCTAAAGAAGAGCAAATTGACAAATTTTATTATCATTTTCATATTTAGCACCTTGAAATTAGTAAAGATTGGCTATTTACATTTCAAAGCCTTTTTGTGTTTTGCCCCTTATAAGGGGTGTAATCAAACCAGAGAGCAATCAGGACTTAGAATGCTTCCTTGTACTGCCATCAATGTCTCCAATCAATTCAGAAAAGCAGTAAAATTCACCAGGGCAAAAGGACTATTCTAAAATCATGAAGAGTTTTGGTAAAAGATCTGAGACTGGCAATCCATCTCCCCAAGGCATTCTAATTGTACTGAACAGGATTGAAGGTGAGTGTCTTGCAACTCACATTAATAAGGAGTGTGATTAAACCTGAGAACAATGCAGGACTTAAAATGCTCCCTGTTACTCTCAACAATGTCTCCAATTGATTCAGAAAGCAGTAAAGTTCAATGGGGCAAAAGGATTATCCTAAATTCATGAAAGTTTCTGAGACGAGAGCTGAGCTGGCAATCCATCTCCCCAATGCATTCCAGATATATTGAATGGGATTGAAGGTGTAGGACTTCAATCCACTCCCTATGTGCTGTACCCTTAAATTCTAGATGTTGGTCCATCAAGTGAGCTCTATGGAAGTGGGCATAACCATTCATTAAAATTAACTTGGAACACATTGGGCCTGCAAATGGATGAAGGTTTAATAATCTCATCCTGATACTTCTGGGCAATCAGGAATCCTCTATCAAACAGATGCAGGTTGGTGTAACCATTGACATTGATGCCTGCCCAACCATTAAAACAACACCTTCACATTGAAAGGATAGTCCCTTTTTCTGTATGTTAGAGGGATTATATCATGCTCTATGTTTTCTTCAGATGAATGTTTGTTGAGAATCAATCTGTAAGCTGAATCTCAACTCATGAAGAGAGCAGGAAATAGAGAACAAAAAAAAATAATCATCCACTTGTTGCTGAGACCAATTCCGATGAGCTCTTCTGTGGACGAGAGTTATAGGAACATACACCACTGGCCATCTTGACTCTTTTGAAGTCTTTGGAAAACCATCCATCTTGAAGTTCACATGGTTGTTGACAAAGCAAGTTGTGGAGCACTCCAAGTTCTGTGACATCTGGCTGTTAAAGCCAGATAATGGTCATCTCGAAATGTTGACTCTTGGATGACCTAGTGCTGGTCTTCTAATGATAGCATCCATATCTGAAATTGTCTCTATAGCTTGGAGATAATCGTTTGAGACACCTTTCATTTGACTACATTGGCTACAATTGAGACTATTCTCTTTCATACAATGACATTCCACTGTAATGAGTCATCTTATTGGTGCATTTTAGACATTTTTAATAGCAGTGTTCAATTTGCACTTCATTAGCAAACTTTAAAGAACATTGAGTTTGGAGAAATTAAAATTAACATGCATGGCAACAATTCATGAACAAAAATTGAATAATGCACAGAAGTTAGAGGGTGCCTTTTGTATTGATGATTCATTACATATTTGATCTTCTGAAGCTGTTTTAGTGCTCATCTACATGTTCATCCCATAATATAAGTAATTTAATTTTCGATTTTTAATTCCACATATTATTCAAAATATTAAGGAAAAATCGAGAAATAACTTGCATTTGAGTGTAGTTTCAACATAATGGGGCTCCACCATGTGAAATAGCTTGCCATCAAGGCTTCATCAGACTTTCGATGGCATGGCCTTTCCATTCACCTGAAATGCCACTCCTTCTTTCTATGGCGCCATCTCAAAGAATTGTCCTTTTCAGAACCACAACTTGGTGTCAGTGTTCTTTCACAATGTATCATAGAGGCATGCTACATCATCAGGGTCTGATTTCTCATAAGTCATGTTGGGCATGTATCTAGGGGTGCCAGCATTTAAAGCTGTAATTTCTTTATTGACAAAAAATTTATGTCCTTTTCAATCCTTAGAGTAAAAAATTAGTTGCAAATATTCTGGCACAAAGAACTTTTACTAACCCTTCAAAGCATTCTATCTCCAAATATTAAAAAAATGTTCAATGGTGATAGCTTTCGACATTTCTTGGGATTATTCTGAAGCTTTAGCATTCCTTAGGTGTCATATGAGACTTAAATTTTTAAAGATGTAAACTAAAAACCTGAGCTTAAATTTCTGAATTTAAAACATAGTTTATAAAATTTTATTGCTTCTTCTTAAGGGCTTTCTACTCTTCTTATCCTTTTGCCACTAATATTTAGAGACCATTGCAATCACTATTAATTCACTTTTAAGTATAAAAATAAAAATAAAGTCTTCAAGAAATCTTTTTCCACAACCAAATACACAGCAAACAATGTAAACAAAGGTAATCGAGGTCCAATTGCTCATATACATAATTGGTTGAGTCTACTTAGGAGTGTTCTGTTTGGTAAAAATTGGTGATCACATGATTTCAATAAGCAATTCATTATGTTAGTCAATGGGAGCTTATGTGAGACAATTCATTGTGTGAAAATTCTTTTCCATGGCTTCATTATACAGGGATTCACTGTATATAGAATATAATTTATAACATTCAATATGCAGTAACAGTTAAAAACCAAATTATACAAGACACAATCCAGACGTTCCTGGACTGTACTGATAAAAAGTGTAGACTACCTTTTTTTAGTACTTTCTTGGACTGTACTGATAAAAAGTGTAGATTACCTTAGGTTTTAATCGCTGTTATCCCCTTTAAAATAGTTTCCTTGGGAGCTAATACAAAAAGCCCAAAGCTTTTTCCACTGCTGAAAACATCCCTGAAACTGTTGGGAAGTTGTTCAGCATTTCTTCAATTCTGCCTGAAACCCTTAAGGTGGAACTTCATTTTGGAGAATAGGAAGTTGCAGAGGGTGAAATCTGGTGAATAGGGTCATTAATTGTTCTTCAACAGTCCTCGTGGATGGCCTGATGCACTTTCTCCACATTCTCGTCCTTTCAGATTGTTTTGGGCTAACCAGAACATTCGGAATCTTTCACTGACATTTGCCCAGGTTTAAAATGCGACAACCACTAAAAGGTCCCATGGCATTTGTCACCAAATGCTTGTTTAAGCATTTCATGAGTCTCTGAAACAATTTTACCCAGTTTGAAACAAAACTGATGCAAATGCACTGTTCATTCATGCCTTCCATTTTTCTGTTAAAAATAATCGTAAAGCAGCAGAAGTGTACTAAAATATTCATAAGGGCTTGGTTCCAACTATCAATTGAAACTTGCCAGAGTGCTTGACAAAGGATACCTAGAAACAGAAGTTGGAACTACATCTATGAACAAATTGCACAAATTTATCAAAAGAATTGGGATATTTCCATGTTCTGTGAATGAAAGACTGTATTCAAAGCTAACTATGAAATAAGCATCTTGCAGCAAAATGCCACAAGTTGAAAATTAAATCACGATTTTGAGCAATATTATTGTTTAAAGAGTGGAAGCTTAAGACTTAACGGTATTGATGAAACAGAATTTAGTTAAATAAGAAATAAAAATTGTTTACTAAAATAAATATATTTTAGAAGTTTGTGTAATGATTTTCAGTTTCTGTAAATTTTGAAATGGTATTTATAATAATATAGCAGCAGTGTCTGCTGTCAAGTATTTCAGCTTCAAAAAATATTAAATGAATATTAGTTCAAATAGAGATTTGGATAAATTTCATTCGGATCTTTACCTCCTGCAACATTTTTCTGCGAAAAAAAAACATTATTTTCAAAGCTAAGGAGTTTTGAAAGTGCCTTTCCATTCATATAACATGGAAATATTCCAATACATTTGGTAACATGATGTATATAAAATATATCCTCACAGTCTATATTCTTTTACAAAATTATTCAGTAATTCATATTATTTGCAAGTTAAGACTTTTGCATATAAATTTTTATTTCTTTTCTGTCGCTCCTTTTCAGAAGAAATCTAATTCCTTTAACTTTATTTTCTTATGTATCTGAATAGATCACCAAGATTTTTGAGAGCATTTTACATTCCATTTCTAACTGACTTCAGGTGCAGTTACGTAAATTACAATTTGTTGCAGAGTACCAAAATAAAAGATAGATTAACTAGGAGGAAAAGGAAAATAGCAAATGGATAAACTAAACATGAATAAACCTTGTCATGCAGCCTAAATAAGCTCTGAAAAATTGTTTCATGTAAATGTCAATGATGTATATTCCTAGAAATGAAGAGATTCAAATATTGAAATGTTGCTTGTATTCTACAAATGTTGTAATTTGTAATATTAAAGATTTTTTATGATGGTTTGATAAAAGCCAAATTTACTGGTTTCATTAAAAAATTAATATGAAACTTTAAATGAAAAGGGAGATAAACTAAAACCGTATACAAACTTTCTCATGTACACGAGTTTTAATGCAAAATATAACCTCATAATTGAGTTGTTTTTTTACCAATCTCTCATACTGGTAGGATATATGTAACAGCTAAACACAGTGTACTTCGACTGGACCATAACCCATCCTTATGCTAACTTTTAGTATGATGATATATCGCAGCAAAAGCAGATTCCTCAGGGTGTAACTTTTATTTACTTCATTGACAAAAAATGTGTACCTTGGAGCTGCAATTACAGATAAGATATTTGGATTTGTTTAGAATTTTGAGAAATCCATTGTGCTTTTCAACTTCAATTTTTTCCCCCATTTTTAATTTACCTCGTGTAAAAAGATAAAACTTAAAACTTTTTATTTTAAATGGCGATTATTTTTTAATTCGACTTGTGATTAGGCAAGTTATGCCTATGGTCTGAGAGCTTTCATGCTGCTCTAATGTAGCTACACATCTTCAGGGACATATCATGGGCAAATATGTGCTAGCCAATGTTTTGCTCAAACTATTGTAACAATATAAATTTTGGGATACATACATTTGCATCTTATCATTACAGTATTTTTAGTCATATGTATGCACCGATGGACTTGGAAAGGTTCGCATCCATTGGATGGGATAAGCTGTGGCCCATGTGCAGCACAGCTTATACCCTGTGCACATTAAAGAACACACTTAATGGGAGACTACCATCTCTCTCCCAACAGCTGTTCCAATGTGTTCCCTCCCCCAACCTTCTCTGAGCCTTCGGGGTCCTTGTGACCTAGCCATTTTTACCATTGTGTACAAAAAACTGCTGCTCAGAGGTATTATAAATAAACTAGTTTGATCCAGAAGTTTTACATTTCCTTGGAGTAATTGATGCTTTTCGTCTAATGGTTAATATCGAAGCGAAGTCGAATGTTCATTTTAATATTGCTGAGATATTTAATCTTCCATTACCATTGAGTATGGTGGTAAGACTTTGGGGGGGGGGGGGGGTCACTGTGTCCAACTTGCGAGTGGCCAGCATTGCCTTGCATTGGCCACAGCTACAGCTAGTCTTTGAGCCAGTGGTCACCTCTTTTGGGCATGTCTCTTGTCAATTATGGTTGCTACATATTAACAAATGCAACTATTATTGTGATAATAATAGTCGCATTTGTTAATAGCGAACACTGCATTTAAGGACCACCTATAATAATGTGGGCGATTATGGAAGATCTGAGAAACTGGAGAATTTTTTATTTTAAGAAAAATGCGCGGGAAAACTATGCAGCAACCATACACAGTCGTATCGCAATAATACAACCACCTACCATAGTATATGTGTGGTAGGTGGTCATATTGTTCTGATATGACTGTGTATAGTTGACAAGAAACAGATGCCCAAAAGAGGTGACTGCTGGCTCAAAGACAAATGAGCTGCAGCCATTGCAAGACAATGCTGGCCAAACCCGCAAGTTGGAGACAGTGACACCAAACCCTGTACCCAATGGTCCATGATAATGGAAGTATGATTAAATATCTTGTTTCGATATTAACTTTTAGAAATTCGATTCGAAATAACCATTAGAAGAATGACATTAATTACTCATAAAGGAAATATAAAAATTTTAAGTCTCCGAGTCAAAATAGTTGTATGCATATGTATAGAAATACTGTAACATTAAGATGTAATTGTATCCTAAAACTCATTACGTTGTTATGGAGTTACCAAAATATTGGTTAACGTGTGTTTAATTGCCAGAGATATGTTTGAAGATGTGTAGCTAGCTATATTAGAGAAGCTCGAAAGCACCAAGATCATATGGCATAACTTGCTTAATCACGAGCCGCATTAATAAATAATCGCCATTTAAAATAGATAGTTTTAAATAACTTATCTTTTTTAATAATTCATCTTTTTACATATATCAGTGACGGGAAAAAATATGTTTATATAGATATTCCACATGTATGAAACCACTAAGCAAGGAGCCATACCCTGTGCACATTAAAGAACACGCTTGATGGCCTTGACGGGAGGCCACCATCTGTCTCCCAACAGCTGTTCCAGTGAGTTCCCTCCCCCAACCTTCTCTGAGCCTTCGGGGTCCATGTGACCTGGCCATTTAGCCCATGGTGTGCAAAAAAGTGCTGCTCAGAGGTAAAACCACCCAACCTACTAAGCAAGAATCGTGTCTTCCATTTTTGTGAAAGATGCAATTTGAGTAGTCTTAGGTTGAGTAATTGATGATGTGTATAGCCACTAATGCCGTCCCGTGGCCGAGTGGTTAGCACGCTTGGCTACTGATCTAAGGGACCTGGGTTCGAGCCCCGGAATTAGGCATGGATGTGTGTGTCGTTTTTCTGCTGAGGTCTTGCCATCCTCTCAGATCTCCTACTGCGGCATATAAACTGACAGGCTCCTGTCAGACCTCTGTGGCAAGCAGCTGCTTGAGGGGGTATTTATATATTTTTATTATTTTATAGCCACTATAGGGAATGCATATCGGAATTAGAATGCCTTAAAAGCCTTTAGCACAATTGATAAGCGCGATGATATATTTGCAGCGTTTGCCGACTTTTCCAGATCCTTGGCAAAACGCATTACTTCTTCGAAATGAGATGCCTAAGTCAGAGTGGGGTGGGATGGCTCAGTCGGTAGCGCGCCAGGCTCGTAATCTGTAGTTCCCAGGTTCGAGTCCCAGCTGGGTCAGCATTGAGATTTATCTCGGTAAAATTCCCCGCCCTGCCCACGGTCAGTAGGGGACACCGATGGGCTCGGAAAGGCCACCGTCCGTCGGATGGGACGTTAAGCCGTGGCCCCGTGTGCGGGAGAGCCATACCCTGTGCACGTTAAAGAACACGCTGGATGGCCTTGATGGGAGGCTACCATCTGTCTCCTAACAGCTGTTCCAGTGGGTCCCCTCCCCCAACCTTCTCTGAGCCTTCGGGGTCCATGTGACCTGGCCATTTAGCCCATGGTGTGCACGAAAGTGCCGCTCAGAGGTAAAACAACCCAAGCCTAAGTCAGAGTTGGTTAGTGATGTTCAGAAAATGGGTATATGAGACTTTTTACATAAAACAAGATTTTTCATGTTATGTATTTAAAAAATAACCCCCTCAAGCAGCTGCTTCCCACAGAAGTCTGACAGTAGCCTGTCGTTTATACAACGCCATAGTAGGTACGAGATGATGGTGAAATCTCGGCAGAAAACATGCTTTATTAGGGTCTCTTTGATCAGTAGCCAAGAGCACTAACCACTCTGTCATGGGACAGCTTTTTTGTATTAGTCGGAAGACAATATTTTTCCACCAAAATCATTCAAATTTAGTTTATACAGTTAATAAGAAAAAAGCAACGCCATTTCTGAAATATGGATTTAGTTTTTTGGTCAGGACCTAGATGGCAGCACCGACAACTTTCTATGCCTGCAGTTGAAAATAAGAAATTCGTTGTAAATTAAGAATATCATGATGTCTTGAATTTCTTACAGAAAATCTTTCCGATCCAGCTTGTTTGAATTTTGTTATACATGCTCCTAGGGCCCAATTTTATTTGTGGTTTTTCTTTCTGCTGATGTCTGGTCTTCCTCACAGATCTTATCTATGGCTTATTAAACTGACAGGCTCTTCAAACCTCTGTGACAAGCAGCTGGTTCAAGGGTAATATTTTTAAATTTTCACATCTGCCAATGTGTTATCAAGACAATGCAGTCTATTATGTTTAATGATAATAGATAATGATACAGTTATTGGCATTCAGTGCCTGGAACTTCCAAAGTCGGTTATTGAAAAGGAAGATTAAAGTGGAGGTAAATAGAAGTATAGCAAAAAATAAAGTTTTACAGAATTGAGATAAATTGGAGTTTACATTCAAACCCGTATACAGTGGGCATTTTGAGATACTCTGCTGTGATTTTGCACAGGGGCCCAGAGTGTATAATAGTCAGAAGAGAATTAGGGTAGCAACAAAATGTGATACGTAAGTGACAGTGTAAACTTAACGGCAAATGCACTTGATTTACAACTGGCCCAGACTTGTGATTTTAAGGAAATCACACATATCTGCTTTTTTGATAGTTTTTCAGATCTACTTGAGACGATAGAAGTGCTTTCCAATCCTACATTGACACAATACTCAATCTTTCCAGAACACGAATATATATTTAAAAATACTTGCTGGGCCATAATGCTATAAAGGATAGTGTAACATTAATCTTTCAGAATCAGTCTGAAGAAATGTCTCCTTACACTAAAGGAGGCTGAGGATTATTTGGATTGTTTTGATTCTGAACACATTTTCTCAAGAGTTAAGAGAGGATGATCTACTGGACAGCTGTTAGGAGAAGGTGGAAATCTCTTATGGTCATTCAGCATGGTCTTTAAACATGACATGCACAACGTATGAATTTCACAAGAGGCCACAGCTTAATCTGATGGACGATGCCTTTTCAAGCCTATCAATTTTCGCTTCTGAGAGTGGAACGGAGGTCAATGAAGAAAATTCTCAAGCAGGTATAATGGCAATTGAACTTGGTAACAGTAATGACTGCATCAATCTTTACCATTTGCAGGGAATGAACATATCGTGACATTAAGCTTAAGGAAACCTAACATACAAAACAATTTATGTATTTCATTTCTTTAACTATAGAAACTATTTTAGGTAAATTAAAGAAACCTGTGAAAAGTGTTCGCAAGTACACTGAAGAGCCAAAACATTATGACCACCTGCCTAATATGATGGTCCTCCATGTGGGACCAAAACGGCTCTTACCCCTTAAGGCATGGACGCTAAAAAATTTCTAAAGGTGTCTTGTGGTATTTGGCACCAACACGTTACCAGCAAATCCTTTTATTCTTGCAAGTTACATGGTTGAGCCGCCAAGATCAGATATGCTGTTCCATCACAAGCCACAAATACTCGATTGGATTGATGTCTGGGGAACTGGAGGCCAAGGCAATACCAGAAAGTCTTCCTCATGTTCCATAAACCATTCTCGAACAATTTGGGTAGTGTGGCATGGAGCAGTATTCTGTTGAAGACACTACTAGAGGGGTATACCATTGTCATGAAAGGATGTACCTGGTCTGCAATGATATTTAGGTAAGTGGTAGACGTCATAGTTTCCTGAACATGAATGACTGGAACCAGGGTTTCCCAGCAGAACATTGCCCAAAGCATTATACTTCCTCCACCAAATTATTTTCGTACCATGGTTGCATCCTGGTGCCAACACTTCCCCAGGTAAACGACGCACACTTTTGTATATCTAGGTATGTTATGTCAAGAGTAACTCAGTAACTTAAATGAGCTATTTTTGATCGAGGATAATTTAAAGATTTCAATTAAATCTATTTAGATATCAATTTCCAGCAATGCACATTAACTATTTGAAGAGTTATGGAAGATGAAATATTTAGCAAATTGGCTCGTTGAGTAAATATTATTCAGATTAGCGAAAATTAATTTAATTATTTCGCGATTTTGAGTTGTACATCTCGGAAATGTGAAATTTGGGATGGGCAGGGTCCTTTGAGGTCAAAGGCCAAATGTAATCTATTAGTGTTGGTTAGAAATTGGTGTCTTTGGGTATTTTGAGTTGTAGATCCCAGTAATTATGCCAAATTTTGAATGTGATGGGTCCTTAGAGGTCAAAGATCAAATTTCGATATATCAATGCTGGAGAACTGAAAATTGGTCGATAGAGCTTTTTAAGGTAATAGAACTGAGAAATAGAAATTTTCAGATCCGTATTGCCATCAAGGCCAAATAAGGGTCAGAGGTGCCAAAGGCACTGATTGATTCTGGTATAAAAATACTAATGGGAACAATTACAAAGCAGAAATTGTTTAAAAAATAAAGTAACATCCACATTTCAAAACAATAGCCAACCTTAATGGATAATTTGACTGAATCACAAATTTGCCTTCATGGACAATCAACCATCCAACATACACAGAGAAGTAAGAAAATTTAATGAAAATAAAATTACCTAAAACAAGACATCCTGGACTATGTAAAAAGAAACATTGAGTAAGATTATAAATACTGGAAAAAAATCTGTATTGATGGCATGGTGGATTTTAAAATCCAACAACAGATGGAGCAATTAGACTCGCAGAATAACCAAATACAAATTTAAATTGAGTTTCCCATACATCACAGAGACAGGGTTAACAGCAATATGGAAAGCCTTACAATCGATCAAAACCAAAGTGTTCGCTATCTGTACTAGAGGAAGAACTCGTATGGCTGCGCCATTGGATGCCACGAATGATTAAGGAGCTACTGTCATGACCGAATTGTTGGGCAAAACATCAGAAAAGTAGCTGAATTACATGCATTTGTTTTAGTCCTTGTAATATGTTGGGCATTATATGAAAATATTTTTTTCACTAATGAAACCAAAGGTGTCAAGTTAATTTCTGTATTGGTACGTCTTAATAACAGAAATACATTTAGGAGTAGAAAACCTTTTTTTTTTTAAATCATGATCCTAGTGCTTTCGCATGACGTTTGTCAGTAAATTTCTCAAAATAGATGTTTTGATCAGCTTCCTAACCTAGGAATTAATTGTAACGGACTCTCCATCAAATGAAAGTTTATGAGGTGAGTAACAGATAAAAACTTTAATAATAAGAAATTTTAAGAATAAAATTTAAACGTTTCACATTTTTTCCGCCTACCCAACTAAAAAAAAGAGTTTTATTATTATTACGTTTTCCATATGTGGCTGCCTCTCGTAAACTTTATGTACCAAGCAACCAGCTAAAGTAGATAGAGTGTGCAACCGGTACCAAAAGTTGAAGCGATTTGAATGACGTTCTGCCACCCTTTACATGGCCGCCGTAATGTAAAAGTATGGGAATTAATGTAGTAAGCCTATTAATGATTAATAGGCTTACTACATTAATGCCCATAAGTTTCATTTTTTGGAAATTACGTTAAGTTTTCATACTTAGAGTAAAGGTCAATCAGTTTTGTTAGTTGAATCTTTGATTTCCTATAAAAAATATTGTATTTAATAAAAAAAAATAGTTAAAAGATTGACTTATAGATTATTTTGAAAGTAAATATTTTGTTTATCACTACAATTTAATGAAAATAGAAACTCTTTTGTTTATTAAGACGTAAACACAATACTAAGCAATAGGCGATTGCTACGTTATTACCTATACTTCACATGCTGTGCAGCCATTTATATCTCGTTGGTACCAAGTGGAAGCTTATGTTGCTGGTATTGCTATGGTATACAAAACATTATCGCAATTAGGCAAGTGTAAAAAAAATTCTTTCACACTTGCCTCTTTACTACTGCTAAACTTTTCACACTTGCCTAATTACTATTAAGATAAAATGTAAAGCATTGTAGGGATAATGAAATAAATAATAGCATTGTAGGGAGCTTCATTCCTTCTTAAAAAAATAAATACCCCCTCAAGCAGCTGCATCCTTCTTAACAATCTATTATTCGTCTTCTCCCCGTCCCGCTTTTTTCTCGGGGAGTTGGTGGCTCAGTCGGTAGCGCGCCAGGTTCGTAATCTGTAGTTCCCAGGTTCGAGTCCCAGCTGGGTCAGCGTTGAGACTTATCTCCGCCAAATTTCCCGCCCTGCCCACGGTCAGTAGGGGACACCGATGGGCTTGGAAAGGCCGCCGTCCGTCGGATGGGACGTTAAGCCGTGGCCCCATGTGCGGGAGAGCCATACCCTGTGCACGTTAAAGAACACGCTGGATGGCCTTGACGGGAGGCTACCATCTGTCTCCCAAAAGCTGTTCCAGTGGGTCCCCTCCCCCAACCTTCTCTGAGCCTTCGGGGTCCATGTGACCTGGCCATTTAGCCCATGGTGTGCAAAAAAGTGCCGCTCAGAGGTAAAACAACAACCCAACCCGCTTTTTTCTCAGTGTACATAGACTCCGTTTTCGGTTTTACATGGTTTAAAAATTGCAACCAGTTTCGATTTACTCGGCAAGAAATTGCGAACAGTTTCATTTTGCACGATTATAAACTCGTGTTTTACACAGTAAGGATTGAGATTTATTTTCATATATGTAGAAATACTACATATTATGAAGAAGCAGTGGTATAGTTTCAAAGGAGATTATTAGACTCTCATCCCAAAGTAAAAATTAACGAAATGATTTTAATTGATATCATTTATTTTCAGGAATAAATAGTTATAACAACAAATTCCTATATTAATAAAATCGTCATCTGTAACAAGTTATATTTATGATCTTTCGCACTTTAATGCAATCTATCTTGTGACATCTTACTGAAATGGAGCATGTTTTGAACCAGCTGGGCCACTATTTGAGATTTATTTCTGCAAAACTCCTCGCCTTGCCCTTAGTCAGTAGGAGAAACCGATGGGCTTGCCGCTGATGGTCGTCGGATGGAGTGTAAAGCAATGGCCATGGGTGGGGAAGAGCTATATCCTGTGAATGTTAAAGAACATGCTGTATGGCCTTGGCAGGAGTCCACCAACAGTCTCCTAATAGCTGTTCAGTGTGTCCCCTCCCTCAACCTTTTCTGAGCCCTCGAGGTCTTTGTGACCTGGCCATTTAGTCCATTATGTGCAATAAAGTATCGCTCAGAGATAAAACAACCTAACCCAACCAAACCCTATTTTCAATCGACAACGAGATCTGACTTTTGTAGACTGAATATTTCAGATTAGTAAAAACCGTATTTTTCCATATTCCAAAAACCATATTTTATCTCATTTTTAGCAACAAGATTAAATTTGTAGACTATTATAGAGCCTAAATACCTTTGATTCGTAAGTACGGGATGGTTATAAAATAAGTTACCTTATTCTGGAGTCTCTGAAGCTTTGACGAATGGAGATAGCGAAGCGAAAATTGGTAGGTAGCTCAATTAGAACGTGGATGCACCATTAGGTGTAGCCTTCTGAAAGAATGGCCCAACGACGAAGTTTGCATTGAGCTACACCACACTGTATAATGGGGGCTGGAGAGACCATTCCTGCATAGAAAATGGGATTTCCCCCCCCCCCCCCCCCATACGTGACACTTCTGTGTGTTAACGGATCCAATGGGGTGAAGTGAACTTCGTCGGTCCACAGGATGACCCAAGCCCTTGTGTTGTCTACCTTCCTTCCACACCAGAAATTACAGATGTAAGTTTTTGAGTTGTTGCGAATCATGCAGCCACAGTTCCTGCCCCATGTGAATCCTGTGTGGGACCATTGCAATACATGTCATAGCACGTCGTCGCAGACTGTGGCCGATGAAAGCCCAATTGTTGTCATACCGCTCTGCCACTGCTGACTGACTGCATGTCATTTACATCATGGCAAGCATAACCTCATCCACCATGTCTTGGGCAATGAGCGTCCATCCTCTTGCTGGTGCCACTTCCAACTCGCCTGCTGCCTCAAACTTCACCATCTTCCTTAACACCATTGATGTCAGTGGTCCTCTCTGCAGACTTTTCAGATGCCATTACTCACAGTGTGACTTTTGTGTTGCTCTAATTCTGATTGAGTAACTTGATTAATGGCGCGCGTTCGTTCTATATTAAAAGTCATAAAGCTGTTTGCTTGCTGTGTGGGCATTCCCACTTTTATATTATGTCTTTGGCATCGGAAAAATGTTATTATCCAAATGAATACGATTAGCATACTTGAAATCCCGTTTCCCCTGGTGGCGACAGTTGGAAGTAAATTTCTTTTTGTCGCTAAACCTCTTCCGCATTTCTCATTAAGCTCCCTACCAATTTTCGCGGCTACTATCTCTCCTTTCGTCACCACTCATGAGACTCCGTAATAGGAAAACTTATTTTATAACCACCCTGTATATTCTTTCATGAAATATAATATATAAAGAAGTAAGTTTGTTTGTGTATCTGTCCATTTATGCACTTGGCACCCAGAAGAGCTAGAGGCAGCAAACTTTGCATGAACGTTCATCCACCCAGGGGGAGAGTATAGGCTATGTACGTACCCGCTGGGGTCAACCGAAACTGGGATGGACGTTTTGGGATTTTTCGAATCTCCATAGATTTAACATTAACAACCGGTGTCTCTAATAGACTTGGCATTAACAAGTATTCAAAAATCACCTGGGAAACGCCATCTACCAAAAATTAGAGAGTTTTAGATTTCCCCTACAAAAGGAGAAGAAAAATTAAACCGAGGAGGGGGAGAGGAATCGATTGTAATGAGATTTTTCTAAATGAAAGCTTGCGACGGGAGAAATGTCATCTAATATATAAATTAGAGAATTTCAGACCCGAACATAGCCGGGTAAATCTGCTATTATCATATAAATACTACTTTTACAAAATAAAGCTGTAAGTATTGGTACAAATGCTTAATTTCTAATTAATATTCAGTTCATAAATATCTTTCTTTCAAATTTGTCTTCAAATTCGATAGTGTACATGTACCTACATTAACGATGAGTATTTTTCGTGATCGAAACGAAATGTATGAGAAATTAACCTAAGCTTACCTGAATTAATGCAAATAAAGTACAAAATAATGTGACATTGATGATGATTATTACTGCTGAACTGAAATTTGAGAAAAATATGTGTAAATAAAGCATTTAATGTAGGTTTTATTCCTAACAAGATGAGTTTGACAAAGACCAAATTATAATGGCCAGATGACTGGGTCAGAGCATTTCTGAGACGGCAAGGCTTGTGGGATGCTCACAGTCAGCCGTGGTTAGTACCTTTAAAAAGTGATCTAAAGAGGGAAAAAACCACGAATTGCCGGCAAGGTGTGGGCCAACTACAGCTCATCGATGCTAGAGGTGAGCAAAGGCTATCCCGTATGGTACGAGCCAACATAAGGGATACTGTGGTGCAACTCACCCGAAATTTGAATGCCGGTGACGGGAGTAATGTGTCACAACACACAATACATCGAATCCTGCTGAAAATGGGGCTGCATAGCCATAGGCTGCTCCGAGTGCCCATACTAACCTCGGTTCACTGTTGAAAGTGCCTACATTGGCGCGCAAGCATCAAAACTGGACCTTGGACTGATTGGAAAGTCAAGTCTAGTCTAGTCCGATGAATCTAGTTTCCTGTTGCACCATGTGGACAGTCGGGCACATTTGCGTCATTTACCGGGAAGTATTGGCACCAGGATGCACTGTGGGATGAAAACACTGTGTTGGAAGAAGTGTAATGCTTTGGGCAATGTTTGGAAACCTGGGGTTCAGTCATTCATGTGCAGGAAATTATAACATCTACTACCTACCTAAACATCATTGCAGACCAGGTAGATCCTTTCATTGCAACGGTATTCCCCTTTAGTAGTGCCTTCTTTCAGCAGGATAATGCGCCATGCCACACTGCCCGGATTGCTCGAGAATGGTTTGTGAAACATGAAGAAGACTTCCAGGTACTGCCTTGGCCTCCAAAATCCCCAGACATCAATCGACCATCTGTGGCTTGTGTTGTAACAGCATATCCGATCTGCGGCGACTCAATCACGTAACTTACAGGAGTTAAAGGATCTGCTGGTAAGTGTTAGTACCAGATACCACAAAACACCTTTAGAAATCTTGTAGTTTCCATGCCTCGCCGAATAAGAGCTGTTTTGGTGGTACGTGGAGGACCAACATCATATTAGGCAGGTTGTCATAATGTTTTGGCTCTTCGGTGTATAAAGTCATGTTACATACGAATGAAAGAACATTTCATTCTGGATGATGAAAGGCCAGAAATTCAAATTAAATTGAAAGCTACTTAAGCATAATTTAAAGAAACGCAAACTATTTTGACAATTTACGTTTCATTACAGTAAGAGCTCTTAATTGAAAAAATCTGATTTATCCTCTTCACAGTCACACCCAGCTATAGTGATGCTGCATTTTTCTGTACCACTTGAATTGGCAAAACCCATACTAAGAAACCCGACTATGAACAGGTTAATCAAATTAGAAAAGTCTGGGACTGAATCAAAATGTTTCAAGTTGAGAAAAGTTTAAAAATATTTCATGAATGGTACTCCTGTCAGACCTCTGTGGCAAGCAGCTGCTTGAGGGGGTATTTATTTTTATTTTATTTATAAATTACGAAAAAAGTTAATTTAATTTTTTTATTAAGCACGTGCAATGCGTTTTTTTTTTTCAAAAAAAAAAAATGAAACAGAATAAACTGATCGATGGTAACACTTTGGTGAAAATATGGTTATTAAAATAGAGTAAACTCATTGAAATCTGGCACTTTACAATCGGAATTCTTTAAGATCTGGCATATTTTACAAAAGAACCATTGTCATATAATCGGAAATATTAAGAAAGCATTCCGGTACTACGGCATTTGTTTTTAAGAATTTTCTACTTTTGCCACTATCAAATATTGTTGAAAGTGTCGCATGTAAACAATTATTGTCAGCCATTTCCAAAGTGTACTCACTTTATAAAATAAAAAAATAAATACCCCCTCAAGCAGCTGCTTGCCACAGAGGTCTGACAGGAGCCTGTCAGTTTATATGCCACAGTAGAAGATCTGAGAGGATGGCAGGACCTCAGCAGAAAACAATACGAACATGATGAATACGACCTGGGTTCATGACCTCATGAACCCAGGTCCCTTAGATCAGTAGCCAAGCGTGACTTGTGCTATATTATTTTGCCTGTAAAATTCCATTGCAAAATTTCTCTCAAGTCTTTCATTTGTGGCGAATGAAAAGCAAGACCGTAAGAGAGAAAACGAGAAAGTGTGTTACATTTTAATTTGTTTAAAAAATTGGAAATTAAAAAAATGCTAGAAATTGGAGAAAAGATGAGCAAACTCATCGAGGAATCGAGAATATCGGATCATCAACTAGTTTATCTCGGCTCTCTGCGTAAGGTAGGGCCATCTTTCTTTCCTTAAAATAAAAGATTGAAACGTTATTAAAAGGTAAAATAAACATTGAATCACTTCACATGTGTGCTCACTGTCCTTTCTCAACGAGTTGTTTATACAAAATAAATCTCATAGATTACGGTTCAATTGTTCATGGTGTTCTTTTTTCAATTTCCGCCAATGTATATTGTTATCTAATACACTGAATATATAGTCGATTGTGATTGGGTGCGTGAGTGGCAGGGGATCACGCTGATTCTAACCTTGATGCAGAAATAGTAGAGCTCTGAGAATTGGCACCTAGTTGTAATCCGGGTCATAGTTCTCTGGAAAATTTGATCTTCTATGTGTGCTTCAAGGTTAAATGGAGATCACTTAGGGACGTAGACGCCAAGCCGCGATCTGCAAGTGCTGGAAACGTGAAACTTCATGTCTGGGTGTGTTTCGGTTTCAGATAGTTGAGACGTTACGAAATTTTTTGATCTAGAAGATCCTTCGAGGTCAAATGTTAAATTTAGATCTACTGGTACTAAAGTGATAAAAATTGCCACCTGGGGATATTTTGGATATTATTTATATATCCAAAATTATTATAAAGGGATGTAATATTATAAAATTATTATAAAGGGATGTAAATATATATAAATAATTATTATAAAGGGATGTTGCTTATAGATTCGGATTTATATATCCAAATCTATAAGCAAAATTATTATCATATTTTTGCTTATAGATTTGCAGATCTCAATTGCCGCCTGTAGGGTATTTTGGGTCGCAGATCTCAATTGCCGCCTGTGGGGTATTTTGGGTCGCAGATCTCAATTGCCGTCTGTGGGGTATTTTGGGTCGCAGATCTCAATTGCCACCTGAGCGAATTGCACCTGAGAAACGATGTGAAAATTTGGCTGCAATATGTCGTTCGAAGTCAAGGTTAAATTTCTACATAAGGCTGCAAAAAATCTAAAATTGGTGAATAGCGTTATATCGGAAGAAGAACTCAGAAATATTAAGAATTTTCATATCCTGTCACGTTCAAGGTCAAATTGGAGTTGAAGTGACGGTCTAAAGATCAAGAGGTGCAGAAGGCGTCGATTGATTTTTACTTATTTATAAATTGATGATTGGGAGTTTGACTGACTGAAATGGTAGAACTCGGAAAATTTACACGTAGAGGTAATCCGGATCTGGAGAAAAATCCAAAATTTGATCTCGGACGTGTCTTTCAAGGTTAAAAAGAGGTCACTTTAATCTACGAGTGCTACAAACAAGGAAATTGGTGTCTAGGGGTGTTTCAGTTTCTAGATCTCAGAAACGTTATGAAATTTCGGATCCGGCATGTCCTTCGAGATCAAAAGGTCAAATATCCATCTATCAATGTTAGAGAGCTGAAAATTGGTGAAATGTTCTGGATGTCAAAAATGTGAAAATTTAAATACAACGGGTCCTTTGAGGTCATAGGTCAAATATGGATCTCCAGGTAATAGAGTGCCAAGAATTGGTGTCTGTAGGGGTATTTTGGGTCATAAATCTAAGAAATATTATGAAATTTTGGATTCAATGGGTCCTTCATGGCCAAAGGTAAAATTTCGATGTACCAGGGCTAGAAAGATAAAAATTGTGTTCTGGGGTACTTCCGATACGTACATCTCAGAAACATTTGAAAATCTTGAATGCGATGAGTCCTTTGAGGTCAGATTTCTACGTAACTTTGCGAGAGAGTTAAGAATTGGTGAATTAATGCTGTTTCGGACAGTAGAACAGAAACATTGGAAATTTTCATATCCAGTTTAATGTCAAATTGCTGGCCTAAAAATGAAAAGGTGCTGAAGGCACCGATTCATTTCTGGTAATAGATATATATGCATAGAAATATAACTCTTTTCATAATTTTAATAAGTTAATTCTAACATAATCAAAGACCTAGGTTGGAGCCCCGGGTAAGGCATGTTTGTTTCAGTTGTCGTTCTGCTAAGGTCCCGCCATCCTCACAGACTTTCTACTGTGATGTATTAAACTAACAGTCTCCTGTTAGACCTTTGATGCAAGCAGCTGCTTCAGGGAATATTTTTTGGTCTGTAAATGGGAGCTAGGTAGTCACTGGAAGGAGAGCTATGCACCAATCCCTTGTGATGATATATAGAACCGGCCAAGCCTAGCACCTAATGTCCGACACCGCCTTCTCGTGGTAAAAGGCCGTTAGTACCTTTCAAAACAGATACTCTCTTGTGGAAGTGAACGGAAGGAGCGGGCTGCCAGATTAGTGTGTCTACCTTTCTTTTTTTTTCTACCCTGCTGAGGAGTGGTCAACCACACAGGGTCCTGGTACTGACCATATACACCAACTGCAACGGAATAAGGCTCTGAGCTTGATTATGGATCCTGAATTTGCTGCATTGGTGGGCTTCTGTGGAGGGAAAATCTTCCGCTGTGTTTTCTTTTGTTTGTGGGTTGACAGCCCCAAGTGAATAGATTCACACGATATGTTTATCAGCTGGTGGATAATCCTAAGCAGAGGTCATCGCAGGCACCTGAACTCTTTGCTTCTATTGGCATCGTCAAATTCTACATTGGAGGAAGTCTTCCAGTGTAGATGGCTTCAGCCTTTAGTGGTGGGGGAACGGGTCTTTGCCCCATGTCTGCGATTAGGGGGCTGTTTGATATTGTCGGCATTCCCTCTCTCAATAAACATAGTTTTTTTAAACATCCCACTAACCATTTTCTCCCCATAGGTAGTTGGAGTGTGATGGCTATGCACATAAGTACACATGGATTTCACCTGATGGGCTGCATAAGAATATGATTGATTATATATTAATTAACAGCAAATGGGCTAGTTCTGTTAAGAATACCAAGTCTTATAGGGGAGCTGAATTTTGATCTGACCAGTTCTTACAACTTAAACTTAAGAAGTGTTGTGCTAAGTTTAAAAATTTACCTTTAATTCTGAAGCTCTGAAAGACCCAGTTATATCTATAGCTTACCATGATAAGTTAATTAGTCATTATGACAGTCATGGTTTGCTTACTACTGAAGTTGAGGAAGAATTGGATCATTTTAACATGCTTTTCTTGAAACTAACAGTACTTTTTTTTAGGAAAAAAAGAAGCATAGAGGAAGAATTATTTGAGTGATAATTCCCTTGAGTTTATTTCAGGAAGAAAAAACTGCAGGAATGTCTTTAATCAAAACCCTACTAGTCCTAATAGAAAGCATTAGAGGGAGTTTATTAGGAAAGGGCTTAATAAGCTTAATAAGAGAAAGACTCCGTTGGTTTGGCCATGTTGCCAGAATGGATAATTATAAATTGGCGAATAGGGTTGTGAACAGTGTGCCTAAAGGCTCCAGAAAGAGGGGGAGACGTAGGATGCAGTGGGCAGACAATGTCAAACAGGACCTTGTTAGAATTGTTATTCAGTGGTTATATGCAGCAGATGTAGCTCAGAATAGATATGCTTGGAGAACTATATTCCACGGTCTGGTTGAACCTGCTTAACCCATGGCTGCTTAAAGATGATGATGATGATGATGATGATGATTTTCATAGAATTCCCCTATTATTTTATAATTAAATAAATAATCCCTTGAAGCACCTGTTTGCCACATAGGTCTGATAGTGTAATTTCGCCATAGAGAAGAATTTTGAGAATGACAATAGAGAAAACAAGCTTATCTTATCTGAGGCTTGAACTATCCTTTGTTCCATTGCAGTTGGTCATAGGTATATAGATCAGCGATTTCAAACTGCTTGTCGCGACCTATCAGTGAGTTGTAAAATCCATTTGGTGGTTCGCAACCAGCATTTGTTTTAATGAAAAGAACAGAAAATATCAGAATGGATCTCACAGACTGGGTCGCGATGTAAAATGCATTTGTTGTTGTGGGTCGCGGTCAAAAAAGTTAAAAAATCTCTGATGTCGATGGGCGCGGCGTTGTGGTGTTCTGACGGTGTCTGACGAAATCGTCTTGGCATCCCGTGGCCGAGTGGTTAGCGCGCTTGGCTATTAATCTAAGGGACCTGTGTTCGAGTCCGGGTAAGGCGTGGATATTTGTTTTGTTTTTCTGCTGAGTTCCTGCCATCCTCACAGACCTTCTACTACGGCGTATAAACTGACAGACTCTTGTCAGACTTTTGTGGTAAGCAGCTGCTTGAGGGAGTATTTAATTTTTTTTGGACGATTTTGAGTGATTGAATGACTGACTGATGAGGGATCACGCTAATTCTAACTATGAAGCAGAAGATGTAGAGATCTGAAAAATTGCACTTTGGAGTAATCTGAGTCGTAGATCTCGGGAAAAAGTCGAAATTTAATCTTCGATGTGTCCTTAAAAGTCAAATGTAGGTCACATGGAGATCAAACCATGATGTATGAGTGCTAGAAAGGTGAAAACTGGTGTAAGCGGTACTGGTTCGGGTTTTAGATGTACGAACGTTACGGAATTTCGGATCAAAGTGTCGTTCGAGAACAAATTTAGATCTATCAGTAAAAAAAAATACCCACTCAAGCAACTGCTTGCCACAGAGGTTTGACAGGAGCCTGTCAGTTTATATGTCATAGTAGAAGGTTTGAGAGGATGGCAGGCCCTCAGCAGAAAAACGACACATACATCCATGCCTTCCCCGGGGCCTCAACCGTCCCTAAGATCAGTAGCCAAGCGTGGTAACCACTCGGCCATGGGACGGCTGATCTATCAGTACTAGAGAGCTAAAAATCGGTTCCTGGGGATATTTTGTCTTAGATCTCAAACATGTGAAATTTTGGATATGTGGGTCCTTCGTGTTCAAGTGTCAAATTCCATATACTGGTGCTGGAGAGCTAAATATTGGTGGATTTTCAGATTGGTGATATTTCAGATCCGGTATTGCATTCAAGGTCAAATAGGAGTCGGAGTCGGCTAGAAATGAAGTGCCGAAGGCGCCAACTGATATCTGTTTATGTGCACATTTTCCAGTTGAACTAGAAGAGTACAAGAAACCCTGATTCATTGTTAGTGCATCAATCCTTGTATCACAGATTGGAAGTCCCAGTTTCCGTCCCGCCCTGCCCACGGTCAGTAGGGGACACCGATGGGCTTGGAAAGGCCGCCGTCCGTCGGATGGGACGTTAAGCCGTGGCTCCGTGTGCGGGAGAGCCATACCCTGTGCACGTTAAAGAACACGCTGGATGGCCTTGACGGGAGGCTACCATCTGTCTCCCAACAGCTGTTCTAGTGGGTCCCCTCCCCCAATCTTCTCTGAGCCTTTGGGGTCCATGTGACCTGGCCATTTAGCCCATGGTGTGCAAAAAAGTGCCGCTCAGAGGTAAAACAACCCAACCCAGTTTCCGTATTCGAACAAGCGGAGATTGCACTCATGGATACAGTGCATCTATGTAGCATTACTGTAATTTTGAATTAATATAATTAGGGGGAGTAAAAAATTGAATTGAATTGAACTTTTGAACCACAGAAAATTTTTATTATATACATATCCTTTTTTTCTACAGACTTGACCTGACAAAAAATATTAAATATTTTAGATTTTTTTCAGCGTTAGAAGGCCCAGTTATAATTTTCGGAAGATTCCAAAAATGCAAATCGTAATATTTCGTCAATTCCTATATCATAAGAGTCCTCATAGACATGGTTTTTGGTGTCTCGGTGTTGTAAGGAATATCCGATAATGTAGTATCGTTTCCAGGGTACCAACTCTCATAAGCCGTATGGAAAGCATTAAATAGATTGAGAAGTAGAGTCACTTGATGCAAGACTAACCTGAAGAAGTGGAACATACATATCGAACATGAGAGGTGCGACTGCGGGGAGATGGTGGACTCTGCACACCTGCTGACGTGCCGAAATATGGGAGAACCCTGTAACATGGACAACTTGATTCTTGTAAATGACAAGGCGATTGCCTCTGCTGCATTCTGGAAGAGGAGAATATGAATTTGGTATTCTGGACACGGGAAGTAAGTAAGGTAAGTATCAATTCCTATCTAACCCAAAAAAGAATTTTTCATTTATCTCTAAACATAAACATTATCTGCTAAAACAAAAAAATTGTGTTTTCCCAACCACCCCCTGGGTCTAAGGGCCAACTCATTGTCGTCATTGGTCACTGCAAACCTCGTGGTTTTTCTTTTTCCAAGGCAGTCTATAAAGCGAATAATTTCGCTTTGTCGTCTGCCTTGACCGTCTGTAGACATCGAATTTTTTTTGTTTATAGAGATATATCAAAAGTTCTGTTTGTTTTGGATAAGTATTGATGAAATATTGCGATATGCAATTTCCGAAAGTGTCTTAAGTTAAAATTACGCCCTCTAACTGTGGAAAAAGTTGAAAATTCCAAAATTTCAAACGAATATTGTAAACGATGTATTTTTGCTAGAATTTTGAATTTTTGGTGGGGATTCTAAAGACCACGAGGTTTGCAATGACCAATGCGAACATTGAGTTGACCCTTAGACCCAGGGGGTGGTTGGGAAAACACAGCTTTTTTTGTTTTAGCAGATAATTGTTTATGTTTAGAGATAAATGAAAAATTCTTTTTTGGGTTAGATAAGAATTGGTGAAATATTACGATTTGCACTTTCGGAATCTTCCGAAAATCATAACTGCGCCTTCTAACGTGAAAAAAATTGAAAAATTCCATAATTTTGAACGAATGTTACAATCAATTTATTTAAGGTAGAAATTTTAAATTTTGTTGGTGGAATGTGAGGATCACGAAGTTTCTATTGGCAACAATGAATTGACCCCTTAGACCCAGGGTGGGGCGGGGAACGTGACATTTTCGTTTTTAAAGATAATTGTTGGTTTATGGAAATAAAAAATAATTTTTCAGTTAGATTGGCACCATCTAACGGTGGAAAAGTTAAACTTTAAAACCTAAAATTTTTTATTTTATTTTTGTGGTGGTATATCACGAAGTATTCATTGGTAAAAATAAGTTGAAGCCTTATCTCTAAAAGGGTGAAGAAACACAGCTTTTTTTTTTTATTTTAACAGGTAATTGTATGTTTTTAGAGATAAATTAAATATTCCTTTTGTGTTGGATGAGTATTATTGAACTCTTACAATTTCACTTTCCAAATATCCCAAAAGCTATAATTGCGCCCTCTGAAGGTGGAAAATTTAAAATCAATATCGCAAAAGATGTATTTATGCTAGAAAATTTGATGGTGGAATATGAATGCTAACAAGTTTCCATTGATATAACAATGACTTGAGCCCTTACCCCAGAGGGGAGGAAAACACAATTCCTTTTCTCAAAGCGATAATTGGAAAACCTTTTTTAGTTGGATTGGTACTAATGAAATATTATAATTCGCATTTTTCAAATACTTAGGTAGTTTCAATTTATAACCACTAGAGATCACTGAATATGGAAACGGCAAAACAGAAGATGTGATGTGATAAAATGTGATGGGAAGGTTAGAAATCCTTCAACAATGGGTTTCCTGCTATCCCAAACAAGGAATCGGACATGTGAATCACAATGTAGAAAATAAAAATATAGTTTTTCTGAATTTTTAAAAGTTCCTACTTGTGCAGAGTAAACTTTCCGTGGTCCAATACTCTTGGATCCCAATTTCCTTTCCTTTCTGCACCAAAATAGATTTCAAAAACAAAAATTAACACTTCTAACAAAGTGTAAAAAATAATAGAGTCACGGTTTTTTCTTCAGTTCCACCACAAAAATAACCATGAGGTTATCATTTGAGACACTGGCCACGAGAGAAAGTTTGTAAAAAAAAATTCTTGAACAGTCAATATTTCATATTTGTAGATTGAATTCCTCTTTCTTATTTTCCGAAAAGCGAAAACCCAGCAACGGGCGAATTCAGATTCTGTTTATTAAAGAACTTTCCTCTAAGAAACTGAGAATCAGTGTCTGAATTTTTAATCTATTGCTTTTACTGTAGCTTCTGCAGAGAAGAGATTTCATTGACAATTCTTCATCAATAATCTTCTTCATCTTTTTCTTCAGAATTTGTCATTGAAATTGATAGAGAGGATTTTTGCACCAGAGACAATTTTTAATCATTATTTTCCATTTTTTAACAAAGACAATTTTTCAACAGACAATTTTTAACCATTATTGAACTTTTGCTCCAGAGACAATTTTTATTATATTCATATCTTTTTTTCTCCAGACATCCCCTTTTCTCCTCTTTTTTTGAGACTCCTCTTTTTTCTCTTCCAGAAATACATGAGAAATATTTTCTGGAGTTTTTTTCATTTTTTCAGATGGCACAAAGTGGAAGGGATTTTTTGTTAATTTTGAAGAGCTTTTCGTTTAAAGCAGAGTGATCAAGGATAATCCTGAAAAGAGCTGTTTCTTGTCTTCTGCTCAGATGAGATGTTTGAAGTTGGGGTGGGGGGTGGGGGGTCGTAGCATCAAAGCATCAGAGATTCGGGTCGTAGCATCAAAGCATTCCATCGTAGCATCAAAGATGCTACGATGGAATATGCCAACATTTCTGTGACTATTATGAAAATATTTAATCCGTTTAGAGTGCATTATTCTGTTTTCTCTAATGCAAAATCTTTTTATGTTATGATGTTATATATGACTACGGCTTTCTGTAAGCTCTTTCTAGCAATATTGTCTGCCTCTTCGTTTCCATGAATTCCTGTATGGCTACGAATCCACTGGAGCACAATTTGTTTTTTTTATTTTCTTCAACATATTCATTGCTTTGCCATAATATTTCTGAAATTAATGAACAGTTGGAGTTAAAAAGGGGATCAGCTAGAAGAGCTTGGAGTGAAGACCTGCTGTCTGAAAGAATCAGTATTTTTTCTGAATGAAAATTGAATGCCCATTCAAGTGCCTTGAGGATAGCCCAGTGTTCACCATTCATAATAGACGTTGAATTAGACAACGAAAATCCTTCTTTAATACTAAGACCAGGGATGCAGAAAGCACAGGATACTATTCCAGTTTCATCACTTCTAGAACCATCAGTAAAGATGTCGCCAAAACCAGCATATCTCCCACCAATATACTGCATGGTAAGAGTCCATAGTTCTTCAGATGGGTAGCGATGTTTTGAAATCACATCAGGGATTTAAGGTAAAATATCTGGCGTAGAGATATTTCAAATGGGATCATCGGGTATGCTGTCTCCTGCAATTATTCTGTTAGTCAGATTTAAAAGGAAAATATTACTTTTGATACTTCTAAAAATGCCGATCTTTTGCAGTTGTTCAAAATTTTATCTAAGATTAGATTTTTATTGGTCTTGGTTTTCATTCTTGCTACACTTTTAAAAAGAATGGAATTTCTTCTAACGCTGAGTGGAGGTATGGCAGCTTCAGCAAGAGAGGGAAGGGTTCGAGATTCAGGTAGCAGTCCGAGGCAACATAGCTTTATTTTGGCAAGTTTCAAGCTTTCTGTACAAAGAACCGGAAGCATTAAGGTAAAGCTGGCTACCATACTCGAGAATCGGGTGTATTAAAACTTTGTAGAAAATAAGGATAGTTTTAGATTTAACTCCCCACGATGTGCTAATTAGATATCTCAGCATATTTAATCTGCTGTTAACTTTTTGGCAAGACTAGATTAATTTGAGGTTTCCAAATTAAATTATGGTCAAGAAGAACACCAAGGAATTTGTGTTCTTTAACAACTTCTATCGGATCATTGTTAATTTGTAATCTTAATGGGAAATGCTTAGATCGTGGTCTGGAAATAATTAAACACTAAGTTTTATCTTGTGAAACTGAAAATCCCCATTCATCCAAAAACTTGTGGACTTGATTGAATGTTATTTGTAGGTTCTTTTGAAGGATGTCAGGATCTCTGCCAGTAACCCAAACAGCCAAATCGGCAGAAAAAATTGCATATTTAATATTTTTGTTTAAGCACTTAGGTAGGTCCTGAAGCATGATGTTGAAAAGAACAGGGCTGAGAACGTTGCCCTGTGGTAAACCCTCAGAAACATGGATAAGAGCTGAAAAAACATTTCCTAATTTTACTTGAATTTTTCTGTCTTTCAGAAAATCGTTTATGTAATTAAACATATTGCCAGTTATTCCTAATTTTAAAAGCTTAAAAAGAAGTCCAAGATGCCAAACATTGTCAAAAGCATGTTGGATATCGAAGAAAACCACAGCAACTTTTTGTTTTATGGAAAGAGCATTTTGTGACGGAACAATTAGTTGAAGCAAATTATCTACGGCAAAACACTGACCGAAACACTGACAAGATTAATCTATATAAAAAATAAATAAATACCCCCTCAAGCAGCTGCTTGCCACAGAGGTCTGACAGGAGCTGTCAGTTTATATGCCAGAGTAGAAGGTCTGAGAGGATGGCAGGCCCTCAGCAAAAACAACACGAACATCCATGCCTTACCCGGGGCTCGAACCCAGGTCCCGTAGATCAGTAGCCAAGCGCGCTAACCACTCGGCCACGGGATGGCTTTAATCTATATACGATACGAATTCGAAATTTCGGTGGTAACTTTTCAAGAGATATTCCTCTGACACAATAATCGTCCCACTTTTCTCAGAGAGGTGTGGAAAATGCAAATTTTTAAATTTAAGAAATAAAAGACAAATAACTTTAACTTTGTATAATTACGAATTAAATATTATTTGCATTTTCCCCATCATCTGTCAGTTCAAATTAAAACTTTTAAGGAGTGAAACAGAAGGTAAAGGAAAAACTTCATTCTCTTTGAAAACGAAGTTCTCGTATGCACCAGAGGCGATATTGCGATCTTTTAGTTTGCATATATCTAATATATGCAGACGATTGTGAGTGACTGACAAGACAGGGGATCACACCAACTCCAACGCAGAAATGGCAGAGCTCTCTAAATTTTCACTTAGGGTAATCCTGGTGATAGATCTCAGGAAAAATTCCAAATTGGACCTCCAACGCGTCTTCACGGTCAAATAGAGGTGATGTAGAGGTCAAACCTTGGCCTATCAGTGATAGAAAAAGGGAAAATTGTGTCTGGGTTATACATGTAGGAAATGTTGCGAAATTTCGGATTCCGAGGGTCCTTGGAAGTCAAAGGTATTATTTTATATTACAAAAATAAATACAGTAATTTTTAATAATTTATACATGTAGGAAATGTTGCGAAATTTCGGATTCCGAGGGTCCTTGGAAGTCAAAGGTCAAAGGATTTCCTGGACTGGAGGTCCTTGGAAGTCAAAGGTTTTCACCTTTGACTTCCAAGGACCCTCCGAATCCGAAATTTCGTAACATTTCCTACATGTATAACCCAGACACAATTTTCCTTTTTTTTATCACTGATAGGCCCAGGTTTGACCTCTACATCACCTCTATTTGATCTATCGATGCTAGGGAGGTAAAAATTGGTCCCTGTGAGTATTTTGGGTCATTGATCTCGTAAATGTTGATGAATTTTGTTTGCAATGGATCATTTGAGGTTAAAGATAAAATAGATCTACCAGTGGTAGAGGTCAGATGGGAAAATAGATCTACCAGTGGTAGAGGTCAAATGTCAAAATAGAGCTACCAGTGGTATAGGTAAGATATCAAAATAGATCTACCAGTGGTAGAGGTCAGATGTGAAAATAGATCTACCAGTGATAGAGGTCAGATGTCAAAATAGATCTATCAGTGGTAGAAGTCAGAGACCAAAACAGGTCTACCAGTGGTAGAGATCAGATGTTAAAATATATCTACCAGTGATAGAGGTCAGAGGTCAAACTAGATTTACTAGTGGTAGAAGTAAGAGGTCAAAATAGATCGACCAGTGGTAGAGGTCAGATATCAAAATAGATCTACCAGTGGTAGAGGTCAGATGTCAAAATAGATCTGCTAATAGTAAAAGTCAGATGTGAAAATATCTACCAGTGGTAGAGGTCAGATGCCAAAATAGATCTGCCAGTGGTAGGTCAGAGGTCAAAATATATCTACAGTGGTAGAGGTCAGATATCAAAATAGATCTACCAGTGGTAGAGGTCAAATGTCAAAATAAAGCTACCAGTGGTATAGGTAAGATATCAAAATAGATCTACCAGTGGTAGAGGTCAGAGACCAAAACAGGTCTACCAGTGGTAGAGGTCAGATGTTAAAATATATCTACCAGTGATAGAGGTCAGAGGTCAAACTAGATTTACTAGTGGTAGAAGTAAGAGGTCAAAATAGATCGACCAGTGGTAGAGGTCAGAGATCAAAATAGATCTACCAGCGGTAGAGGTCAGATGTCAAAATAGATCTGCTAATAGTAAAAGTCAGATGTGAAAATATCTACCAGTGGTAGAGGTCATATGCCAAAATAGATCTGCCAGTGGTAGGTCAGAGGTCAAAATATATCTACAGTGGTAGAGGTCAGATATCAAAATAGATCTACCAGTGGTAGAGTTCAAATGTCAAAATAGATCTACCAGTGGTAAAGGTCAGAGGTCATAATAGATCTGCCAGTGGTAGAGGAAAGATGTCAAAATAGATCTACCGGTGGTAGAGGTCAGAGGTCAAAATTGAGCTACCAGTGGAATAGGTAAGATATCAAATTAGATCTACCAGTTGTAGATGTCAGAAAACAAACCAGATCTACCAGTGGTAGAGATCAGATGTTAAAACTGATCTACCAGTGGTAGAGGTCAGATGTGAAAATAGATCTACTAGTGGTAGAGGTCAGAGATGAAATAGATCTACCAGTGGTGGAGGTCAGAGTCCAAAATAGATCTACTAGTGGTAGAGGTCAGAGATAAAAACATATCTACCAGTGGTAGAAGTCAGATGTCAAAATATATCTACCAGTGATAGAGGTCAGAGATCGTAATAGATCTACCAGTGGTAGAGGATAGAAGTCAAAATAGATCTACTGGTAGTAGAGGTCAGAGGTCAAAGTTGATCTATCAGTGGTAGAGGTTAGATGTCAAAATAGATCTACTAGTGTTAGAGGTCAGAGATGGCAGAGGGACTAAAAATTTATGCCTGGGGTTATCTGAGTCATAGAGCTCACAAGTTATGCCCAATTTTGCATACGATTTGTTTTTCGAAGTCAACGAATGGTCAAATTCCGATATATTGGCGTTGGAGAGCTGAAATTTTGGTGAATTGGGCTGTTTCAGGCAGTAGAACTCAGAATTATGAGGAATTATCAGATACGATACAGGGTCGCATTTAAGGTGAAATTGGGATCGGAGTGACAGTCTAGAAATCAAGAGGTGCTGAAGGCAGTGAGGGATTTCTAGCAGACCCGGATGTAGAAAAAATCGAGGGGGGGGGGGGGCAAGAAGCACAATCGAACCGTAAAAATATTAAAGAAAGATCAAGGGACAAAGTTTTCAATGCCGTGTAACGCTTCCTCCTCCGTATCACAGGTCTTTAAGAAATTTCTTGAAAAATGCATGAAATATAAATAAGTTTAATAATTTTTGTCTGTATTTCACTTACTAGTATTCTGAAGGGGAGGAGGGGGGGGGGGCATAGCTCTCTTGATCCCTTCTAGATCCGGCCCTGATTTCTAGTATACCAAAGATATAACTATTGATGATATGGTTTTAAAAATAAATGACGATTTAAAAGAAGTATATAACTGGAAGAATTATCGACAGTAATTACGCAGAATTTCCTGTTGAAATAGAATCCAGGAAATATCTTGCAAAAAAAAAAAAAGAGTTTTGCCGATGAGTGGGACTCGAACCCTTGGCAAAACTCTTTTTTTTTCTGTAAAGGTATTTGAATAAATAACTGGTTTCTGAAAAAAATAGGTTAGTTTTAAATGTTAACACATCAAAATATATAAATTTAGGTTAAAAGAAGCTCTACTGATGACAAGGAATTGATGGTTTAACGTATGGAAGATTATTTAGCAAGCTTACGTGATAATTACGTGATAGCAAGCTTACATGAAAATTACGTGTGAAAAGCTTCAATATCATGATCTCGACGATTATTTTATTAGAAGCTTTTTGAATTTATCGGTATTGAAAATAGTTATAATTCGTGGATAAAAACTTATTTGGAATCCGGTATTATTTCATGGGGAATTCCTTTATGAATCGCATTGGAAACTTATTCAAAATCTTCAGAAGTATGTGTTGAGGTGCATGCTCAGAAAGCGAAAGTTTGATAGTAATATTCAGAATTATTACAGTCCATTACATATTTTATCAGATAGAAAATGATATATTTACATCTTATTAACATATAGTGTCAAAAAATTGGAATCATTGAAATAGAAAGGCTTTTCATAAAACTATAGCACATTTTCAACAACAGTAAAGAAAATCAGTTTTTTGGAAGCATTATGTATTCCTAGCTCCGAAAATATTCGGAACTAGGTATATATATGCTTCCACGGCTACTTTATAATATAACAAAATCAAATAAATGTTTGACTTTTTTAAAAATTAATTATGAAAAGGATACTGGAAGAAAATGCCTTGGAAAATTTGTTATAATGTTTATGTTTTGTATAAATACATTGTTTAAATATAGAATTGAGTTATGATATTAATCAGTTGGTTATATCCATCTGTGATTAGGCACGTGCGCAGAATTTAGAGTCGTGGGGGGATAAAAATTTATGTTCGATACGAGAATGTGTAGAGTTTCCCAATTGTTAAAATATTCCACCGAACATGAAAGGTTAAAATTATATTCTAATATGGAACTGTGGCATGTAAACTGACAGGCTCCTATCAGACCTCTGTGGCAAGCAGCTGCTTGAGGGGGTATTTATTATTTTATTTTTATTATGGAACGAGATTAAATTTTTTTAATCTATTTTTAGTGTAGGACATAAAATATGAAGCAAAAATAAAATTATACAAAGACTGGAGACAAGTTTAAGATTTTGTTTATGACACGAGATTTCGGAGAGGGGGGGAGGGGTTCTGAACACCCTGGTCTCCCTTCCCCCGAGTATGTACTTGTCTGTGGTAAATAAGTTGCCAATGTTGCTTTAATAAATTTTATGCTTTTTAAATCTAACATTGAAACCTATTCAAATATTTCTACACAAACGAGCTTCGGCTCATGGGGAGTTTTGTATTTTGCACCTTCGAAATTGTTCATATTTATTTTCTGAAAAATTGTTTATTGATTTTTTTTCTGATGTTATATATCTTCGATAATGATGTATCTAAAATGTAACAAAATAAGAAAAAATACACCTATCCCTCGATTTACACTGTCGATAGGTAGGACTTTGCGAAGAAATCACCATGTAAATAAAAACAGTGCAAATCGAACCAATAATTTATGGAAAAATAGGGAGGATAGGTTCCGAAAAAAATCCTTGTTAAGAATAAAACGTACATTAAAAGTTTTATTTACATATATTTATCTCAAATTTCCGTTTAATAATAAAATGCATTATTATTAACATGCTTTTATACTTTATTTGCACTAATTCAGATAAGTTTAGAGTAATTTCGCTTACATTTCTTTTTGGTCAAGAAAACTACTCGTCGTTAATGCAGACGCACACTACGGAAATAGAAGACGAAATTTGAAAGAAGGATATTTATGAATCGAATATAAATTAGAAATTAAGCCTATGTACCAACACTTAAGATTTATTTTGTATAAATTAGTAATCATATGACATATTATGAACCTACTTACGAATCAACTGCATTTAATCTATATGATAGTCTGCAAGTTGTTAAAAAAATGACAGTCTGTTGTTGTTAAAAAATGAGATAAAACACGGATTACAGTTTTGTAATGAAACTTAATAAGATGGTTTTTATTAGTTTGAAAAATTCAATCTAAAAAAGTCAGATTTTGTTGACGATCGAAAACAACAACAACAACAACAACAAAATACCCCCTCAAGCAGCTGCTTGCCACAGAGGTCTGATAGGAGCCTGCCAGTTTAAAATGCTACAGTAGAAGATGTATGAGGATGGCGGGACCTCAGCAGAAAGACAACACAAACAATCCATGCTTTACCCGGGGTTCGAACCGAGGTCCCTTGTTATCAATAGCCAAGTGCGCTAGCCCCTTGGCCACGGGATGGCGATTCAAAAGAGGCTTCATTTAATTAAAGACGTCGCAATACAATACATACATTAAAAGAGCAGCAATAGAAGTTTAGCGAAAGATTATAAATATCACTTGTTTTATTCACTTGTTTTTAGATGACGATTTTATTAATATAGGAATTTCCTCCTATCTATTTATTCTTGAAAATAATATCAGTTAAAACCATTTAGTTAATTTTTACTTTGACATGAGTCTAATAATCTCCTTTGAAGCTATACCATTGCTTCTTCATAATAGGTATTATTTCTACATATATAAAAAATAAATCTTTACTGTATACAATCGAGTCTATAATCGAATGTGTAGAACGAAACTGGTGATATTTCCTTGACCGTGTAAAAGCGAATCTATCACGGTGTAAATAGAAACGGGTTTTAATTTTTTTGACCGTGCAAAACCGAAACTGTGTAAACTGGGTATCGTGTAAATCGAGGGATTAGTCTATGTTATGTTATTACTATGAATTTAAAGGATGGAAACTGAGCGTGAGTTCAAAAATAACAATTAGTAATAAAAACTCTAAATAATGAAATTTATTGCAAAAGTATGAATGAAAACATTTATATAAACTCAACTCAACTAACATAAATCTTAATCAGTATGAAAATAAATCTTCAGAAGAACAGAGCACTTTATTACTATTCCTACAAAGAGTTGTTTCCTCTGTAATTCTTACTATCTACCCTCAAAGCATAAATTAAGGTTTTTTTACATCATTTAATAAGTGACACAATCATATTTGTCAACAAACCTGCAATCTATCGAGAATAACCTTACCAATTCCTAAACAAACTAAATAACTATACACTAAACGACCTCCTTCTAAGGTTTTAGTCATCAAGTAACTCCAAAACTGCGGTTAAGTATACTGGTTTCTCAGAACCAATTCTTTTCAAATGTTGATCATTACACTTCAAACGATGAATTCTTCTTTTCCTCTACTAGTTTACTAACACGATCACACTAATAAACTTATTTAATCTCCCGCGAACACACCAATTAAAAACATTTCTTTTTTATACTATAGTGAACAGTTAAGACAAACTGCGTTTTCCTTCACCCAAACTCTTCCTAATTACAACTCCCTTTTCCTTATTTTTAAGTTAAGTTCGTTCGAAGTGGTTGGTGACGTAATTCTCGTGCTGTAGCACATGCGAGCATCAAAATGATACATCAAATCGCAAGTTCACTGTAACTCGTTCATCTGTCGTAACATTATTTTTACTATTATCTTTTCGAAAAATGTTTACAACTTGAATACATTTTTTGTGTTTCCAAGTTGATCTCAACCCTATTTAAATAAAAAAAATAAATACCCCCTCAAGCAGCTGCTTGCCACAGAGGTCTGACAGGAACCTTTCAGTTTATATGCCACAGTAGGAGATCTGAGAGGATGGCAGGACCTCAGCAGAAAAACGACACATACATCCATGCCTTATCCGGGGCTCGAACCCAGGTCCCTTAGATCAGTAGCCAAGCGCGCTAACCACTCGGCCACGGGACGGCTCCTGTTATTTACTGACGTACAAGATTAGTATAATAACAATAATAATAATAATTTTTAACATATTAAAAACAGCGGAAACCAAGGCTGAATGTAAGAGAAAACAGTTCGAAAATAGACTAAATGGTTGGAAGATCAAGCCACTACATGGACAACATCTGAAGAATATTGAAGGGAAAAGTGATCACAACTTGAAATGGACATGTCTGAAACAGGGTACTTTAAAGAAAGAAACTGAAGGTCTGATTTTTGCTGCACAAGAGCAGGCATTACAAACAAATGCTATGAAAGCTAGAATTCAGAAAATTACTGAAAATTCAAAATGTCGACTTTGTCAGCAAAAAGATGAAACTGTGTCTCATCTTATTTGTGAATGCAGCAAAATTGCACAAACAGACTATAAGAACAGGCATGACAGAGTTGCGAAGTTTATCCACTGGTCTTTATGCAAAAAATACAATTTGCCAGTATCAGAAAAATCGTGGGAACATCAGGTAGAGAAGGTGGTTGAAAATGACCAAGATCCTGTGGGACTTTAGAATCCAAACTGATCGACATCCCGAACATAATACAACAGATATAACTGTAATTGAAAATAGAGAAGTGTGGATAGTAGACATTGCAATTCCAGGTGATGCCCGAATTGAGGATAAAGAAGAAAAAATGACTAAATATAGAGATTTAGCAATTGAAGTTACTAGACTGTGGGCTAAACACACTTCTGTTGTCCCCGTTGTCATCGGGGCCTTTTGGCACCAATTCAAAAGATTTTATAAACCATCTCAAGAAGCTGCAGATTTCTGATATAACATCCTCAAAACTGCAAAAGACAGCAATTTGGAACAACTTGGAACTCAATACATCTTACGACGATACCTAGTTGATACTTAGGTCTCAGGCTGAGTCTTGTATCAACTCAAACCGCCAGCCAATGATTTTTTTGTTTCTTTTTTGTGTCATTGACTGTGTTTCGAACATTTCGATGGAATGTGAATAATAATAATAATAAATAAAATGGAAGAGGGTGAGAAGCGTTGAGAATAAATACCCCCTCAAGCAGCTGCTTGCCACAGAGGTCTGACAGTTTATATACCACAGTGGAAGATCTGAGAGGATGGCAGGACCTCAGCAGAAAACTCTCGAACAGAACAACTCGAACATCCATGCCTTACCCGGGACTCGAACCCAGGTCCCTTCGATCAGTAGCCAAGCGCGCTAACCACTCGGCCACAGGACGGCTTCGTTGAGAATGAATATTTTAAATAATAATTAAATATTAGAAATAAATCAATAAATAAATCTTAACTATGAAACTCTAAAGTACTTTATATAAAACAATTATATTTAAAAAAATTCATAAAGTAGTTAAAAAATGTTTATAACCAACTATATTTTATTGTAGAAATTTAGCATAAATAATTTTTAGGACAGAAATTGTTACATGTTAAAAGAACAGGACTCAACACAAAATATCAAAAAAAAAAAATCAATTTTTCATTAAGATGGAACGAAAAGGGGATTTTCATTTTGATTAAGGAAAGAAATAGAGAAGAACGAAAGAGATCAACATCTACGTTTGCGATTTCAGGAAGGAAGTATTAGCATAATTAAAAACAAACCCAACGTAAGAATCAACAAAAGATAAATGCGAAAAGGGAAAAGCGAAGTTGTCGAGTCGTTCTTTGCATCTGCTCTGCAATCCCATTTAACATCTCTATGCCGGTCTGCGTGCTCCCATTTCCCGACTGGGCCACGCGAGGGAGGCCTCGTGAAGAACTTCGCAGCCCGAACCAGAAGAGGCTGCTGCTGCGACGAGGAAGAAAAGTGAAAACCGAGTCGAATGGCTGCCCAGTGAATAGGCTGCATCGACCCCGCGTGGCTATTATCCCGTGTGTGGTGACGGGAGGGCGGCACACAAACGGAACGTGGGACACACACACTCTATAGGCAAACTAGTCCCATGTAGAGTCTATTATTGTGGCGCAATACAAGGGTGCTCGTGCTCTGGCGGCGAGGAGGCACACACGCACATACTCTGACATTCCTCATCAGAATGGAGAGCGGCCTGAGTCACATCGCTGTCGCCGGTAATGACGGCCGGCCACAAAGGCCGGACAGAGACGGCCGCCGGCCCCGACAAAGAAGCATTTAGATGTTAATGAAAGTTTTCCGTGCCTTTGTTTGCAAACGGTGCTCGAAGCTGTATGGAGCCGCCGTTATTCACGCTCCTCAATGAGGAGCCGGAGCTTTTCTCCGCCTGCCACGAATAAGGACCGCTTTGTTGGCGGTCCGCGCCGCGCCAACGGGAAAGACGTCACTAAAAAGGGCAACATAACTCCGCCGTGATAAGAGGAGGCCGGCATTGTTCTGCTGGCACCACCCCGGCACGAGATGCTCCGGTCACGTGGCATACAGCGCCGGGAGACCACAGGTCTCACTCCCGGAGGCTCTGGTGGCTGCAACCGAGGAGGAGGAGGAGGAGCTGTTAGAAAAGGGAGGATAAGGGATGGGGGGGGGGGGAGCAACATAGTGTCATGAAGTGGTAGGAGGGGGGGATGGAGGATGGAAGGGCAAGTGATCGCGACAAACGCAAACAAGGCTCCGAGAGCTTTCGTTTTGGCTTCTGTTTTTGAAAATTTCTAACAAATGGAATGGCAGACAATGCGCCACTGAGGGTTTTCGTCCTTTTCTTTGCATTTGTTTTGATGCTGACGAAATAGAAAGAAAGAAAACTCTGAGCCGTTTAATAAGAGAAAGAGAGATGAAAAAAAAAAACTTCCTGATTTAACCTCGGACTTTGCTTTTATCTCTCTTTGGAAAAGCAAAGCACTTCCGGGGAGAAGTGTAAAGATGTTTTCTCCTGCGATCATGGGATGCGGCAGAAGAGAGAGGGAGCAAGGAAACGGTGAGGAGAGACGAAGGCAAGCAAAGGCACAAAAACAGTTTTGTATTTAGGTCTTATCTTTAGCTCCATTTAGAGTGTTTCAAATTTTATTACACAGATTCTTTTAAGAGAGTCTTATTTTGTTTTTCTACGAAAAAAAAAAGAGATTTTTGTTGGTTTGGCTGCCGACCAAAAAGACCCGGGTTCGAATCCATTATTAAATAATTGTTTCGCTTTCATCAAAGGGGTTTTCTCTATGATCTTCTAATAGACCTCAGTGGACGATATTTTATTATTATAGTTCTCTTTCTGCATTTCGATACATTTTAATTCGTTACAAAGGTTAAGCGAAATAAAACATTTATTTTGTTAAAATGAGCGGGAAACCAAGGACAAGAGAAGATAAAGGAGAAAGCGGCGAATTAAGAAAAAAACTGAGAAAAAATTATAGTACTATCAGATAATTCTAGTGAAATAGCCACAGTGAATAAATCAGATCGATTCAGTTGTGTGATATGGCCTTGCAATCTTCGGATTAAAATCCCAGATCAAGCTGCATGTGTGGTTATTAGTATCTCATGATTTGAAAATTCAGTTTTGACAAATGTCTGCATTGCAGTTCCGAAAAGAAACCTCAGAACATATTGTTTCAACTTTTTCCACTGTTAGAGGGAGCAGTTTAATTTTGGGAGATTCGAAAGTGCCATTCTTAATATTTCATCAGTATTTATCAAATCCAAAATGAATTTTTAATTTATCTCTAAAAGAAAACATCTCTCTTAAAACAAAAACTTGCATTAACCCCCCCCCCCCCCTGGGATGTAAGGGGTCGATATATTGTGTTACCAATTGAAACTTATGACCTTCACATTCTACAGCCGAAATTTAAAATTTACAGCATAAATGCATCGTTTGCAATATTCGTTTATAATAAAAAAAAAATAAATACCCCCTCAAGCAGCTGCTTGCCACAGAAGTCTGACAGGAGCCTGCCAGTTTATATGCCATAGTAGAAGGTCTGTGAGGATGGCAGGACCTCAGCAGAAAAACAGCACACACATCCATGCCTCACCCGGGGCTCGAACCACATACATAGAAAATCCTCATATAGCCATGGGCTACGGAGGTGCAACCAGACCGTGCAATTTCCCTCTCCACACGTGCCAGTTCTGAGCTACAGCTGTTGCATTTGGCCACTCTTGGCCAATTCTAGCAAGATCCTGTTTCACATTGTCTGCCCATCGCTTCCTAGGTCCCCCCCCCCCACCTTTTTCTGAAACCCTTAGGCACTCTGTTCATAATCCTGTTTGTTAATCTTCAGCTATGCATATGGGGGGCTTAGGGTGGCTCAGTCAGTAGCGCACCAGGCTCGTGATCTGTAGTTCCCAGGTTCGAGTCCCAGCTGGGTCAGCGTTGAGACTTATCTCCGCAAAATTCCCTGCCCACGTTCAGTAGGGGACACCGATGGGTTTGGAAATACCGCCGTCCGTCGGATGGGACTTTAAGCCGTGGCCCGTGTGCGGAATACCCATACCCTGTGCACTTTAAAGAACACGCTGGATGGCCTTGACGGGAGGCTACCATCTGTCTCCCAACAGCTGTTCCAGTGGGTCACTTCCCCCAATCTTCTCTGAGCCTTCGGAGTCCTTGTGACCTGGCCATTTAGCCCATGGTGTGCAAAAAAGTGCCGCTCAGAGGTAAAGCAACCCAACCTAACCTGTTTTTTGGAGGTGTGAAAAGCAAGGGAACGTATTTTTGATACTCCTCACGTCAGAAGCTTTCACTTGATATTCAACTTGTTGCTTCCGGCAGTCGCGTTGTAGATATACAGGGTGTTTCAAAACTCTCTGTACAAATTACATTGGGGGATAGGAAACACCGAGACAAATCTTTTTCGTCTCTGAATGTATGTCCGCTGACGTAACCCTTCGGTGCTAGAGGGCGCTGTTTGGCGCCATTGCAACTGTTCGCGAAATTCGTGGACTCTTTCAGCACGTATGGCAATCAATGCTTCGCCGGCAATTCGCTTCGCAATTTCATGCATGCAGTGCTGTTGCCGGTCGGAACTCTGAGCACTTTCTTTAAATACATGTGTTGTTCACACTTGTTTCCATTCATTTATGTACCAGCTGCACCATATTTCTGTCAGCGCCTGGGGAGGGGGTGTCTCAGTCGGTAGCACGCCATGCTCGTAATCTGTAGTTCCCAGGTTCGAGTCCCAGCTGGGTCAGCGTTGAGATTTATCTCCGCAAAATTCCTCGCCCTGCCCACGGTCAGTAGGGGACACCGATGGGCTTGGAAAGGCCGCCGTCCGTCGGATGGGACGTTAAGCCGTGGCCCCGTGTGCGGGAGAGCCATACCCTGTGCACGTTAAAGAACACGCTGGATGGCCTTGACGGGAGGCTACCACCTGTCTCCCAACAGCTGTTCCAGTGGGACCCCTCCCCCAACCTTCTCTGAGCCTTCGGGGTCCATGTGACCTGGCCATTTAGCACATGGTGTGCAAAAAAGTGCAGCTCAGAGGTAAAACAACCCAACCCAACAACTGTCAGTGCCCTCTAGCAGCGAAGGGTTACGTAGTGGACATACATTCAGAGACGAAAAAGGGTTTGCTTTGGTGTTCCCTATCTCCCATGGAAATTTGTACAGTCGCTCAAAAAAGTATCCGAACAATGTGGTTGATTACAGAATTCAGAAAAAATATCTGGCAACCTTCGTGTCACGTGATTACAGAATGTAAAATAAATAAAAATCTAATGTTCACAGCACATTGGATCGTGTGAGCTCACAAAGACCTGGATCGTGTGGGCTCACTCACGGAAATGTTGAGCGTGTGCAGTTACCGTTCACAGCAAACTGGAGCGTGTGCAGTAACTGCACACGCTCCAGTTTGCTGTGAACGGTAACTGGAGCGTGTACAGTTGCTGTACACGCTCCAGATATTTTTCCTGAATTCTGTAATCATGTGACACGAAGGTTGCCAGATCACCAATTTCTAAACAAATCAATGCCAGATATTTTTTCTGAATTCTGTAATCAACCACAGTGTTCGGATACTTTTATTTTGAGCGACTGTACAGAGTTTTGTAACACCCTGTATAGCGGAATAATCGTTTTCATATTTTTCCCCTTTTTTAACGAGAAAGAATGCATGGGGGATCAAATTGTTATAGCCTATGGCACTCTCTGCATCAGGGGCGCCGGTGGCTCAGTCGGTAGCGCGCCAGGCTCGTAATCTGTAGTTCCCAGGTTCGAGTCCCAGCTGGGTCAGCGTTGAGATTTATCTCCGCAAAATTTCCCCGCCCTGCCCACGGTCAGTAGGGGACACCGATGGGCTTGGAAAGGCCGCTGTCCGTCGGATGGGACGTTAAGCCGTGGCCCCGTGTGCGGGAGAGCCATACCCTGTGCACGTTAAAGAACACGCTGGATGGCCTTGACGGGAGGCTACCATCTGTCTCCCAAAAGCTGTTCCAGTGGGTCCCCTCCCCCAACCTTCTCTGAGCCTTCGGGGTCCTTGTGACCTGGCCATTTAGCCCATGGTGTGCAAAAAAGTGCCGCTCAGAGGTAAAACAACCCAACGTTAAAGAACACGCTGGATGGCCTTGACGGGAGGCTACCACCTGTCTCCCAAAAGCTGTTCCAGTGGGTCCCCTCCCCCAACCTTCTCTGAGCCTTCGGGGTCCATGTGACCTGGCCATTTAGCCCATGGTGTGCAAAAAAGTGCCGCTCAGAGGTAAAACAACCCAACGTTAAAGAACACACTGGATGGCCTTGATGGGAGGCTACCATCTGTCTCCCAAAAGCTGTTCCAGTGGGTCCCCTCTCGCAACCTTCTCTGAGCCTTCGGGGTCCATGTGACCTGGCCATTTAGCCCATGGTGTGCAAAAAAGTGCCGCTCAGAGGTAAAACAACCCAACGTTAAAGAACACGCTGGATGGCCTTGACGGGAGGCTACCATCTGTCTCCCAACAGCTGTTCCAGTGGGTCCCCTCCCCCAACCTTCTCTGAGCCTTCGGGGTCCATGTGACCTGGCCATTTAGCCCATGGTGTGCAAAAAAGTGCCGCTCAGAGGTAAAACAACCCAACTCTCTGCATCACAAGATTTCATTTGACGCATAAGGTGTCTCCATCGCGTTCGAAAGATTTGGTGGAACAATTGTTTTGACAAATCCACAAATCGGCCAACCGACAAACTGACAAAACGACAAATCTGAAGGCATGAAACTTTTTTCTTTTAACAGATAAATTAAAAATTATTTTTGTGTTGGATAGGTATTGATGAAATATTAGGATTCGAACTCCCCAAATCTCCCGAAAGGTATAATTGCGCCCTCTAACGGTGGAAGCAATCCTGTGACCGAGTGGTTAGCGCGCTTGGCTATTAATCTAAGGGACCTGGTTTCGAGCCCCGGGTAATGCATGGAGGTTCGTATAATTTTTTTCTGCTTGAGGTCCCGCCATCCTCACAGACATTCTACTATGGCATATAAACTGACAGTCTCCGTCAGACCTCTGTGGCAAGCAGCTGCTTGAGGAGGTAACGGTGGATAAAAGTTGAAAATTGCAAACATTTAAACGAATATTTGTATAATAGTTTGGTTCTTTCTAGGGTTAGTTATGGTAGCGAAACATGGACCCTTTGTAATCAGGATAAGAAGAAACTTGATGCCTTTGATTCTAGATGTTTACGTAGTATCTTGGGCATTAGGTGGTTTGACTTTGTAAGTAATGATGAGGTTAGAAGAAGGAGTCATCAACATCCTTTGAGCAGCATATTGTGCAGAGAGAGACTGCGTTGGTTTGGCCATGTTGCCCGTATGCACATGGGAACTGCAGATTAGGAGCTTCGAGAGCTACCGACTTCAAAAAACCTCAAACCTCAAAAACCCTCAAAAAACGGGAAATGTGAAAGCCGTTCTTCTATTTTATCTTCCGAACGCGAGGGCATATTGTTACGAAGATAGCCGCAGGAACCTTCCTTTCATCGATATGCCTTCCATCGATATGCTTTAGGATTATATACGACTTTTTAGGGCCATATAGGAAGTAGTAGTAGTAGTATCCTTTATTTCTATTTATATTAAATTTTGATACAATATAAGTATTTACAAGAATTTTGGAAATGTACAACTCCACAAGAGTTCATAGACTCTCACGCGGAGTATAAGGTTAAAATAAAAAACATATATAAACATTAGAAACAACATTTTAAGTATATTACCATATTAATATTTTCTGTCATGGTTACATCAGCAACATAGTAATAGAATCAATAATAAACTATAAATACACCAATTTTTATTCAAAAATTTAACATCGTAAAGAGCAAACAAATAAAAAGAAAATTTTACAATCAGAAATATAGGAGAAAAACCCTCCAACCGAAAGAAATTTTTCTATATCATCTATATTACAAATCCAATCTCTTAGATGAGATGTGATTTTCAAAATTTTTAATATATTTATCTCTCTTTTTTCGTGAAAACGAGGATCACACATCAGGATGGCACTACTCGTTTGCTTATAACACTGGACTCGTATTTATATTATACTAGCAGATTTATCCGGCGTTGCTCGGGCCTGAAACTTTCTAAAATGTACAGTAGATCGCACTCCTCACGTCGCACGCTTTCATTTGGCATAAATATCATTACATTCGATCTCCTCCCCCTCCGGGAGGCGGAGGGGGTGGGGTGGGGCTCATTCGGTAGCGCGCCAGACGCGTAATCTGTAGTTGCCAGGTTCGGGTCCCACTTGTTGAGACCCACCCGCACTGCCCACGGTCAGTAGGGGATACCGATGGGCTTGGATAGGCTGTCGTCCGTCGGATGCGATGTTACGCCGCGTTCCGTTTGTGGGAAAGCCATACCCTGTGCACGTTAAAGAACACACTGGATGGCCTTGATGGGAGGCTACCATCTGTCTTCCAACAGCTGTTCCAGTGGGTCCCCTCCCCCAACCTTCTCTGAGTCTTCGGGGTCCTTGTGACCTATCCATTTAGCCCATGGTGTGAAAAAAAGTGCTGCTCAGAGGTAAAAGAACCCACCTCCCGCTCAGGTTAAAAATTTCTCCCTCTTTTTTAGGGGAGGAAAGAAATGGACATAGTTCGAGATACCCATAATCCTCCTCTCGTCAGAAATTTCTAAACCGAAAACCGGAATTTCCTCACTCAGATAACCGAACTTTTCAAATCACTTAGTACAGTCCCTCAAAAAAATATCCAAACACTATGGTTGATTACAGAATTTAGAAAAAATATCTGGCAAAGAATTTTTAGAAATTAGTGATCTGGCAAACTTCGTGTCACGTGACACGAAGGTTGCATTAATTATTAAAAGTTTCATCTTATTTTTATTTTTTACATTTAAAAGTCCTATTCCGTCATTTTCGGTTCGCTGTAGAATTTCTGAAAGAAGCTTTCTCCTGTATCGCCTTTTTAAACTTACAAGCACGCCTTGATCCATTGGTTGCACTAAAGATGTTACATTAGGTGGCAAAAACATGGCTTTTTGGTTGTCAGACATGAATTCGCTTGGGTATGTTGGGACACTGTCGAGAACGAGTAGGGCCTTTACAGGCATTTTAAGACTTGTCAGGTGGTTTTTTACTTTTGCAACAAATTCTGTAAAGAACCACTCTTTAAACAAATACGAGTCTATCCAATCAGGGTTGGGTTGGGTTGTTTTACCTCTGAGCGGCACATTTTTCACACCATGGGCTAAATGGCCAAGTCACAAGGACCCCGAAGGCTCAGAGAAGGTTGGGGGAGGGGACCCACTGGAACAGCTGTTGGGAGACAGATGGTAGCCTCCCGTCAAGGCGATCCAGCGTGTTCTTTAACGTGCACAGGGTATGGCTCTCCCGCACACGGCGCCACGGCTTAACGTCCCATCCGACGGACGGCGGCCTTTCCAAGCACCATCGGTGTCCCCTACTGACCGTGGGCAGGGCGGGGAATTTTGCGGAGATAAATCTCAACGCTGACCCAGCTGGGACTCGAACCTGGGAACTACAGATTCTATCCAAGCAGACTTTTGAGCTTTGTAGTAAACTGGCATAACAGTTAAATTTAAATGCTTGAATGCTCGGGGTTTTGCTGATTTCCTAATTACAAAAAGAGGAAGTTTGCGCGTCTGACAACCTTCGTGTCACATGACACGAAGGTTGCCTGATCACTAATTTCTAAAAAAAAATAACTTTGCCAGATATTTTTTTTTCTGAATTTTGTAATCAACCATAGTGTTCGGATGCTTTTTTGAGCGACTGTACCTGCAGCATTTGTACACACAGCCACAGTGATTCTTTCTTTGTTTTAAATTCTGATGCTGAGGTTTCTTGCGCTCTCACAAACGTTTTCGTTGGAAGAAGTTTAAAATTTAACCCAGTTTCATCTACATTGTAGATTTGTTCCATGCATAAGCCTTCTCTGAAAATTCCTTTGCTGCTAAAGGATCAGCTGACGATTTCTCACCACAAACACCAAGGTAAGAACACCATGTCGTTTTTTTCCATCGCGAAAGCCATCCCTCGCTTGCTGAAAAATCTCCCCCATTATCGATTTTAGAATGAAGGATTAATGCTTTTTCTTTCAAGATTGGCCCACTGATTGGCGTTCCTTTTCGACGTTTTTACATGAACCATAACCAAAGCGAATCATCGACAATTTCATTTTTCGGCTTGGGGCGGGGATGGCTCAGACGGTAGCGCGCCAGGCTCGTAATCTGTAGTTCCCAGGTTCGAGTGCCAGCTGGGTCAGCGTTGAGATTTATCTCCGCAAAATTCTCCGCCCTGTACACGGTCAGTAGGGGACACCGATGGGCTTGTAAAGTCCGCCGTCCGTCGGATGGGACGTTAAGCCGTGGTGCCGTGTGCGGGAGAGCCATACCCTGGGCACGTTAAAGAACACGCTGGATGGCCTTGACGGGAGGCTAACATCTGTCTCCCAACAGCTGTTCCAGTGGGTCCCCAACCTTCTCTGAGCCTTCGGGGTCCATGTGACCTGCCCATTTTGCCCATGGTGTGCAAAAAAGTGCCGCTCTGAGGTAAAACAACCCAACCTGAAGTAGCCTACTTCTTTATATTCAAGTTTACATAAGAATTGCAAGTGTTTGATTTAAGTTCTCCACGTTAAGGTTTTCGGCAAAGAGTGAAACCGTCCCGTGGCCTCACTCGACCCAATCAGGTCTGCTCACGTTCCAAGCTAGTGGGGACCTTTGTGTAATGCAACTCCGAGGGCATTATTAAACACATATGTTGTTTTTCCCGCTGTCCTGAGCTGCCCTTTTTTGCTCGGCAAGGCTCTGAAGAAAAATGGCGCTCCTGCCTTGTCCTAGCCGATCGATCCTTACAGGGGATTTCGGAGATAAATCTTAACCCTGGCAGAGTTGGGACTCGAACGTGGAAACTGAGATTACGCGTTTGTCGTTCTACCTTACTGAAGAGTTAAAAATGATGAAATTAAAAGAACTTCGGATGTTACATGTTCATCACCAGACGGATTGGTGGTGTTAAGAGTACTTAGCGGATGGGTCAAGAGTACGACAGGAAGGGGGGTGCTGGGGGAGTCAGGGAAATCCATTCTTTCATGTTAGCAAACAATTACGAGTCTCCATTCAGTGAATATTTCCAAGAGACTGTCGGAACCTTTCCTTCTGCTGGTAAGGATCAGTGCAAAGAAATGCCTTTAGTGCCCATCGCAGTAGCCCCTATATTAGAGTGTCTCGAGGTGGCTCGTGGCCGACTTTCACTGTCCGCTGGAGGTGAAGTCGGCGACGTTTTGTTCGGAGCCGTTGGAGCCGCCTGGCGTCAATAGGTGCACGCGGCGAGGACATCCGCCGCCCACATTGCCTCTGCTCAATTACTGGACACGGTGGCGGGTTCAGCGGCCCTTTCCAGAGAAAGGGACGTGGTCAATAGGCACGTGCCTCACCTCGTCTTTGTGCCCTTTCAACCTGCCCCTGCCATTGACATGACGTCTGCCCTGCCACAATAGGCCACTTCTACTGGAAGTATCTGCGCTCCTTGTACTCAGGGTCGGCCGGCCTTCCTGTTGCAAAGACCTCACGCTAAGTCGTGGACGCTTCTTCTGCAGCGGCGATTCCCTTTCGATGCTTCCGCTGCTAACATATGTTATTTTAGCTATGAATGCTTCCGAGGTGAATTCAACAGCAGTAAATAGCTCCAAAATCTCTTCCTTCGCCGACTCTCGGCATGCGAACCTTTTGTGCCCTTGCATTGCTTTTCTGCTTTCGGGTTTATAGATTTTTTTTTTCACCGTGTCTGGGTCAAAGCCAACAAAATCTCTCAACTTCTCGTTCAATGGGAGAATTTTTTTTCTAAAATCAAATTTTAGCATTTTTTTTTTTCAATTTCCTGATTACTTTGGTTGCTTACATTGAAATGCATGTTGGTAGTCGAGAATAGAAGATACAGCTAGTCCTATTTTTTGAATCTGTTAATTCAGCTTTCTTGCAAAGATTTCATTTCTATTCCTGAAGAGTTTCGTTTTCAATATAATGGAAAATATTTAGAATTTTTTTTCACGACATTAAAACTGCAATCTTCCGAATTCCCTTACAAAGAAGATCTGCGTGCAAAGAAATGCAGTTCCGGGCTAGCAGTTTCATCAGTTTAAGTACTACAGTCGCTCAAAAAAAATATCCGAACACTATGGTTGTTTACAGAATTCAGAAAAACATATGGAGCGTGTACAGCAACTGTACACGCTCCAGTTACCGTTCACAGCAAACTGGAGCGTGTGCACACTCCAGTTTGCTGTGAACGGTAACTGCACACGCTCAATATTTCCGTGAGTGAGCCCACACGATCTAGTATCAAAATAATATGACCACCTACAGTCGCTCAAAAAAGTATCCGAACACTATGGTTGATTACAGAATTCAGAAAAAATATCTGGCAACGATTTTTTTTTAGATATTAGTGATCTGGCAACCTTCGTGTCACATGATTACAGAATTCAGGAAAATATCTGGAGCGTGTACAGCAACTGTACATGCTCCAGTTACCGTTCACAGCAAACTGGAGCGTGTGCAGTTACTACACACGCTCCAGTTTGCTGTGAACGGTAACTGCACACGCTCAATATTTCCGTGAGTGAGCTCACACGATCTAATATCAAAATAATATGACCACCTACAGTCGCTCAAAAAAAGTATCCGAACACTATGGTTGATTACAGAATTCAGAAAAATATCTGGCAACAATTTTTTTTAGAAATTAGTGATCTGACAACATATTAAAAATTAGTGATTGCCAGATATTTTTTTTGAATTCTGCAATCAACCATAGTGTTCGTATACTTTTTGAGCGACTGTACGTATACGAAGGTTGCCAGATCACTAATTTCTAAAAAAAAAACATTGCCAGATATTTTGTCTGATTTCTGTAATCAACCATAGTGTTCGGATACTTTTTTGAGTGACTGTACGTACACAAAGGTTGCCAGATCTCTAATTTCCAAAAAAAACTTTGCTAGATATTTTTTCTGAATTCTGTAATCAACCACAGTGTTCGGATACTTTTTTGAGCGACTGTACACTCATCAGTCACTTTGTTGATACAGTTCCATGTTATGTCAATTGTAAGTCAGACAGAGATTAATAACTTCTTAAACATTTTTATGGAAAAAATGTGATTGAAAATAATTCAAAGATCTCCGTGAAACAGTTCGTGTAATAATTGTGTTAATTTGGTTGGCTTAGGACGATTTTGTGCAGAATTGGCTAATTTGTAAAAATATTTCAAAAATTCCGCAAATAACGAACGAAAAGTGACGGAAATTAAAAACTACACTAACGTAATTACACAACAAGTTTTCTCTATTTTATTCTCTATTTTATGGAAAAATTGTACAAAACCTACTTCATTAGGAATGAAGTCGCAATATTGCGTTCCAGGAATTCCCCTCAATTTTATCTTCAATACATTCGTTAGTCTTGGTCTCTCATTTCGTGTTTAAAGTTAGAAGTGTTTAGATGTTTAATAGAAGAAATCGAAAAAATTTTGTTTTCAAAATTGAGCTCTAAGTCGTCATCTTACACGAGAGATATTGTAAAAGTGAAGATGGAAAAGGCACTAGTAATGTAGATAGAAGATAACTCGCAAAAAAGAATACCTCTAGACGGAAATACCATCAAACAGATGACATTACGAATATATAAGCAGATACAAGAAATGGAACCAACCACATCAGCTCAGTTAAACGAAAATTATGAATTTTCTCCAAGTACAGGTTGGTTTGCAGGATTTATTCAAAGACACGCGTTTTGTAATGTAAAGATAAAAGATAGTTTGATGGAAGTTGCAGAAATCCTGCAAGCCAACCTATACTTGCAGAAAATTCATAATTTTTGTTTAACTGAGCTGATGTGGTTGGTTCCATTTCTTGTATCTGCTTATATATTCGTAATGCCATCTGTTTGATAGTATTAGATGGTTTGATGGAAGATGCATCTGCAGATGCTAAAGAATTTTGTCCAAAATTGGCCCAAATCATTGAAGATGGTGGATACACTCCTGATCAAGTTTGGAATGCAGATGAAACTGGTCTTTTTTGGAAAAAAAAATGTCGAGTAGAACCTACTTAGCAAAATTAAAAATACTGTCGGTGGCTTTAAAGCAGCTAAGGATCGTGTGACCTTTCTATTTTGCAGCAACGCTTCAGGAGATCGTATGTTGAAACCGCTGCTCATCAATCGATCCCTAAGACCACGGTCAATGAAAGGTGTAGATTTGAATAAATTGCCAGTGTATTTGATGATAAACAAAAAATCCTGGGCTACACAATAATTTTTTAATGAATGGATCCATAAATGTTTTGTTCCATAAGTTAATCGCTATTTGAAGGGAAAAAAATCTCGAATTTAAAGTTCAAATTGATTATAGACAATGCGTCTGGCCATCCCGTTTTGGAACACCCAAATGTGCAATTTTATTTTCTGCCACCTAATACGACATCCTTAATACAACCACTAAATCTGGTATAATTGCCACATTTAAAACTTACTACGTAAGACGAACATTCCAATACATTTTGGATAAACTAGATAAGGGTAAAACACTAACAGTTATTGATGTGTGGAAGAAATTTTCTCTATTTGATTGTATCAGAAATGCTGGATCGACGTTATCAGAATTAAAACCATCAACTTTAAACGCATGCTTGAAAGCTATTTGGCCAGAATGTGTAAAAAGCAAAGATCCTATACCTCGAAATCCGACTGAATATCCTAATATCATCACTTTAGCACATGCAGTTGATGAAGAAGGATTCGGTGATTTATCGTTTGCAGATATTGATGAATTGCTGGTTGACAAAGCTCTGAGCGAAGATGAGATAATAGAAGTTGTCCTTGAGACTTCTGATGAAAAAGAAAAAAGTGATGGTGATGAAGAGGTTCCACTCACTGCAGGTTAAATTAAAGAAGGGCTTCAAATGGTTAGTAAATTGGAAAGTCATTTTCTTACCCATGATCCCATTGTCGAACGAGCCGAGCAGTTTAAACGCGAACTGAAGTCATGTTTGGCGCGTTATCAAGAATTATACCAAGATCTAGTCAAAGCAGGATCTCAACGATTGATTACAGAGTTCGTTGCCAAAACCAATCAAACTTCAGAATCACTGGAAACAAGTGATAATTTGGTTCCCCATGCCACAGAGAGCATTTCATCATTGGAGTATGAACACGATGGCCAAAATGTTTCAAGCAAATAGAAAGTGATTTCTTCCAGTCTTACGCAAACGAATGCGTCTATTGTCAGAGAGTGACAACGAATAAAATCTAGTTAATAAGCATAAGCAAGTCATATTTTTTACACTTTTGTATTCTTGAATTAGTGACATATTATTTTCTTTATGAAGGATAACTTACTCTATATATGTGAATATAATAATCTTTATAAGTTTATAAAATAAAAAATGTGTTTAAGTGAATAAAAAAACGCTATTTAATGAAAATCGTATGTTTAAATGTTGCATATTTTAAAGAAAACAATCAACAAAGTCCACATTAAAATTGCTTTTATTTACAATCTGAATCCACATCTTTACACCTCACAAATGTGTATATGATATACATTACAATGAAACAAATATTTTACATCATTGTTTAATTAAAACAGGAAAATTCACCAAATTACATGGGAGAATTTTTAAGCAATGTGAAGGAACTTAATATTGTGCAATACTATTTAAGTTGAAAAGGAAAATTTTAAGATATTCCGTTCATCCCGGTTGAACCATTGTTAATTTTTTAAAAACAGTTTAATATCAATGCTATGTTGTTAAAATGCATCACATTGATAAGAGCTGTTTCTAGCACAACTATGACTTTAAGATAAAAAGAACAACAACAAAGGAGAAAAAACTGCTTTCCTACACTTTTTCACACTAATGCATATAAAACTGATTTTGCACATAAGATTAGGAATTTTTATCCTTTTTGGTATCATAATAACATTTAAAGAAATAAACTTTAATAATAGAAAAAAAATCCTGAAGTAACATTAAAGCAACATCAAAATGCATGTGGTCAAAAGGTCTGAACAGATTCAAAATGCAACAGAAATATAAATTCCAATGAGTATCATATAATGTAAAGGTCACATTGAAATATCCATATCACCCATTGAATTTTGTTCATGAAACCCAATTGCATGTTATGTCAATGGAAAGCTAATTTCAAAGCTTTGTAACTTTTAAAATAAACTTTTATGAAAAAAAAATGAAATGAAGATCAATTTAAGATCGTCATCAAATTTATCTTAATCTATGTTTATTAAGAATTAAAGAATTATGGAAACTGCGATGTTCAATATGAAAATGGCTGCTAAAAATATTGATCTGGGAAGTTAGTTGAATAAGATATTTAAAACAATATTCCCATATCAAATTTTATTGGAATTTTATTAGCGTAGTTTTACCAGAATGTGTAACAGTTATTTCAATTTTCACCAATTTTGCAGAATGGGCATTATTGTTTAAGATGTTGATATATAAAAAATAAATACCTCCTCAAGCAGCTGCTTGCCACAGAGGTCTGACAGGAGCCTGGCAATTTATACGCCATAATAGAAAGTCTGTGAGGATGGCGGGACCACAGCAGAAAAAACATCACGAACAACTATGTCTTACCTGGGGCTCGAACCCAGGTCAGTAGCCAAGCGATGCCTCTTTAAACACTAAATGAATATTATTGGAATATAGAAGATTAAGATAGATTTTTAACTTATATATATTTAGTCACATTATCCAATGAAATGTTTATTTTAGAAGTTACAGAGCTTTGAAATTATCTTTCCTTTGACATAACATGGGGACTGGGTGGTCATAACTCAAAAATCACTGAGTGTATAATAGGTGGTAAAGTTTCATGGCAGCAAAAACATAGACTTTTATAACATGAAACTTAAAATATTTATGAGAACCAGACTTTGTATTGTGAAATGAAAATAATATATTTGTACATACATGTAATAATAAAAGATTTAACTTTTAAAATTTGAAGCTAAATATAGGGTGTCTCAAAAATATAGGTGCAAACTTTCAGGGGAGGTAGATAACATCTAAAGGAATGAGAATTTTTTGCATAGGAACCCATAACCGGAAACGTCATGGAAAGTGGTAGCAGAGGTACAAGATCTGAAAGGACACAAGACAGTGATTAATGGGAAAACATTTATTGGACATAATTATTACAAATGGCGTACTAGATGATACATTTCATAATGTTACAGCTCTTAATGACCCATAATCGCACAAATTTTGATGCGCATGCGCAAACAAACGGTGGCCCGGTACATGTCTGAGTGGGAAGCGTTCTTGATACATTCGTTGAGCGGCTCGTCCGTTGCCCTCAGCTATTCCATACACTAAGTGCATGTCTGCCAGCTCCCTGTTCGAATACCTTTGCATGCTCTTCGTCAGCCGACTACCGCTCGAATGAGGAAATCCGAAATTTCCCCTCTAGCGCACTGATGAACAGCGCCGCCTATTGACTTACGATGACGTTTCCGGTTATGGGTTCCTATGCAATTCTCATTCCTTTAGATGTTATCTACCTCCCCTAAAAGTTTGTATCTATATTTTTGAGACACCCTGTATAATCAGTATTAATAGAATTGTAGCATCGCCAGCAACTTAGATTAAATGACATTGCAAAACTTGAATCTGCAAAATCCAACTATCAAAAATGCACTTTTGAGAGCAGCTAGGAATCAGACACTTAGAAACATTATCAAATTTATGATATTACAAACACGATTGACTCACAGAACAAAAAAAAATCTTCCTCAGAATTAAACAAAATTAACGACAAATCGTGGCAGACGATCTGCAAATGTGCAGATCGTCTGTTAATATATTAACAGACGATCTGCACATTTGCAGATCGTCTGTTAATATATTAACAGACGATAATACGATGATAATACGATCTGCAAATACGATGATAATATATTATCATCGTATTTGCAGATCGTCTGATATATTTGATATAGGGATATATTATTAATTCTGTATAAACTCTTCTTCAAATCATGTTATTCTAATCATAAACTTAATTCTAATCTTTCATGACTTTTGAATTAAGCAAAAATAAAGTAGTACAAGCAATATATATTAACTATTGAACATTTTACTAACATTGAATAGATAGAATTATTGTTTTAGATAGAATAAAATTTTATTATATTTTTATAGAGAGGTTAAGCTGTTCCAAATGATTCAGTATACTCCAAATGTGCAAATCAAATTGAAGTATTAAAAAATATCTAGATGTCATTTACATAAAAGTTGATGAACTGGCAAAAATACACGACACCAGTAAGCCCTTAATAAGATTCCTTCCCAAAGACAAGTCAATAAAGTAGCTTTAAATTTGTATGGTGTCGAAAATATAAATAAATAATAAATATAAATAATAAATACCCTGCAGCTGCTTGCCACAGAGGTCTGACAGGAGCCTGTCAGTTTATATGCCAAAGTAGAAGATCTGAGAGGATGGCAGGACCTCAGCAGAAAAACGACACAACAGACAGAACATAAAAAAAGTTTTGCTATTTTGTAAAGAGCATGTACTGTAACATGCCTGGAAATTAAAATTCCGTATTAAAAAAAAACAACATTATTCTAATCTTGACTTTCTACAGATATTTTTAAAACCTTAATCATTATAGATGTCTTAACTGCCATATATAATGAAGATACTGTCAAATGCTAAGAGCAACAGGGCATATTTCTTTTATAAACAGATATCCTTACACCAAATTTTTAATATTGCTTGGACTCACTATCAATGTAAAACCAATTATTAACAAAGAACTGGAAGAATAAAATATGTAGCAGAACTAATAGAGATTCTAAGAACATGTCCAATCATCTCCCTCCAAACAGAAACTGACATCCACAATAATACAGGAACGTCATTAAGCAAGCAAAAAAAAAATTCAGAAAAACCTTATTGATAAGTAGACCAGGCTAGTTTATAGGCATATTGAATATAATAAACATTCCTACATTTTCGTGAAAACAGAAGCCACAAGATACGCATGCACATTAAAGTAAAAGAAAAAATCAAGGAATGAATTTACTTCCTAGATCCCCCATGGCATTTACAAAAACTGAAGAATAACACTTAAATTAAAGGTATTATGAGTAGAAAACTTAAAGTAATGAAGAAACGATAATATTCAGATACCTAGAAATTCTTTTAAAGGACTGAGATAACCGGTACGTTGATTTCTCATACACAATCTAAACATTTACACAAGGAACTCTGAAGGACATGACCGCTGGAAGAGTAGCTAACCAGTAACCCAGTTACATTGGTTAATAATTACATTTGCTATAAGCAGTGAAATATATTGGAAAGAAAAGCATTATACTGTCATACTCCACTTCACTGCTGAATAGCTATCCAAATAAATCCCCAAATATTTTGTACATTGATGAAAATTTAAAGACAACAAAACCTAATTTTTCTTCAGTAGAAACCCAGCCATATGAGTATAGTGGGGGCGGGGGTGCTCAGTCGGTAGCGCACCATCTGTCTTCCAACAGCTGTTCCAGTGGGTCCCCTCCCCCAACCTTCTCTGAGTCTTCGGAGTCCATGTGACCTGGCCATTTAGCCCATGGTGTGCAAAAAAGTGTCGCTCAGAGGTAAAACAACCCAGCCCAATATGAGTATAGTGGGAAGGGGAAATATATTGCGAAATTGACAAGCGACCACTCAAATGTTACATAGAAAAAACATCTTTTACCTTTAATTTAAAACAAAAATACCTAGTTAAAAGGGCATCAGAGAATTTTTTTGATCATATATTTATCCACAAAAGAAATGCTAAATCAGTAAAGCTGACAATGTTAAAAAGCACTAGGCTGAGGACTGACCACAGTTTACTTAAAAAAACAACAAGCAATTGCTTATTTATTGTGGTACAATTATTTATAGGTAGGGCTATGTTGTTGTGAATACTCTTCAATCACACTGTATCATTACTGTCTAGAAGGCTACATGATAACTGATGAAGATGACAACCAGTTATCATTACTTCCCTCCAAACATGATATTTCTTAACTTTCTTTTTAATGATGTGGACTTCAAGGTAAAGTCTAGCCAAAGCAGGTTGGGTTGGGTTGTTTTACCTCTGAGCGGCACCTTTTTGCACACCATGGGCTAAATGGCCAGGTCACGTGGACCCCGAAGGCCCAGAGAAGGTTGGGGGAGGGGACCCACTGGAACAGCTGTTGGGAGACAGATGGTAGCCTCCCGTCAAGGCCATCCAGCGTGTTCTTTAACGTGCACAGGGTATGGCTCTCCCGCATACGGGACCACGGCTTAACGTCCCATCCGACGGACGGCGGCCTTTCCAAGCCCATCGGTGTCCCCTACTGACCGTGGGCAGGTGAATTTTGCGGAGATAAATCTCAACGCTGACCCAGCTGGGACTCGAACCTGGGAACTACAGATTACGAGCCGGGCGCGCTACCGACTGAGCCACCCCCGCCCCGTGCAAAAGCAGACGGACAATCCAAAGACTCGTGTAATATGCAAAATAAGAAAAACATGTTTCATAGAAGATTCATGTTAATTACTGGCCTCAAGCCTGTGGAAATTTGTTTTCTAGATATTAAGTAACAATGAATAAAGACGAATAAATAAATTACTTAAAAAATTGAATAATTATCTGCCTTAGGTGAAATTAGGGCATACTGGAGTACTCAATAATAAAAAAATATTTACTTAAAAGTATCAACCACTGATATCAAATTTGCAACATGATTGAGAATATTATACGTAAGCTTTTGAATTAAATATTACTCTTACGAGATATAATGTAAGGAGTGGTAAGTATTCTCTCAGTTTTCATGTCAAGCATGCTGGTTTCTCTTTCGATATCAGATGGTGCAAAGTGGAGCTCACACACCTACGTATGCAAAAAAAACAGTGAAATCAAGTAGAAAATACTCTGATGAATGATAATGAAACACTAAAACAATTTTCCAAACACCAGGAATACTGTTCACCACACATTATTCAAACTTATTCAGGATTTAAGTTTTTTTTTTCTTTGTAAAGCAAAAGATATAGTTGTGTTGGGTTGTTTTACCTCTGAGCGGCACTTTTTTGCACACAATGGGCTAAATGGCCAGGTCACATGGACCCCGAAGGCTCAGAGAAGGTTGGGGGAGGGGACCCACTGGAACAGCTGTTGGGAGACAGATGGTAGCCTCCCGTCAAGGCCATCCAGCGTGTTCTTTAACGTGCACAGGGTATGGCTCACCCCGCACGGGGTCACGGCTTAAAGTCCCATCCGACGGACGGCAGCCTTTCCAAGCCCATCGGTGTCCCCTACTGACAATGGGGAGGGCGGGGAATTTTGCGGAGATAAATCTCAACGCTGACCCAGCTGGGACTCGAACCTGGGAACTACAGATTACGAGCCTGGCGCGCTACCGACTGAGCCACCCCCGCCCCATATAGTTGTGTTCACAACAATTCTGTAATCAGTGTATTTTTTAAGATTTCAATAAAAATCCATGGTTGAAGAATTGAATTCTCCCAAGGAATGTAGTAGTTATTCTACCAGTAAGCTAGTTTTTCTAAGCATTTCTAGCCTTTCATTTGGCATATAAAGTTTACTTTGAAAGCTAATGCTGCCCTCTAGTAGCATTCCACTGCTAGTACATAATAAATGCGCATAAATGTACATTTCAGTACTAGCAGTTGTACATAAAATGCTGTTGTTAATGTCATTTTAAGAATATAATGCTAAATCAATGCGGAAATTCACGTTTGAGTTGAAAAATCACTTTCTTATGAATGCATGCTTAAAGGTTTGAAATATTCCAGTCTAGGAATTGAGTCTGGAAACAACTCCACTATAAGTTTTTTTATTTCAGACAGTTTCATCTTGTTGTGATTTTCAGTTTATTAGGTAAAATTTTGTTTATATAGACCATAGATGTATTATATTAATGCTAATGGGTGTTTCGATTGACCGGTCAGGAAGTTTGCTGCTGTTAACAGTTTTCATTACATATCAATAAAAATCAAAATACTTCAAATTTTTGTGGTAATTTTTTTTTATTTTTTCATTTTTAAAAAACAAACCAGTGCAGAGGATAAACTTCAAAGTTATCTTGCAAACAATATTATATGCATCTGTGCAATTTAATGTGTTTATATTCATATAAGAGATGGGATGACAGATACCCCCTCAAATATTCTCTGATATGATTGTAGAATGATACATTTTAACAAAATGATAAAAAAAAGGCCACATCCACATGCAAAAAACGATAAGACAGGAGCCTGTTATAACTTTATTATAGCAGATGTGTGAGGAAGGCGAGACCTCAGCAGAAAAAACAATACATAATCCGAAGACATCTCTTCGATTTGAACCTGGGTGCAATTTGTATCAAAGTACACTAGTATCAACACCGAAATAACTTCTAATTCTTTTGCAAAGTTTTTATATTTGAAAGTAGGTTTTCCTCTGATCTTGCTTTTGGCCCATATTTATGTATGTGAAGTTTAATGGTATCATCATCATATTAACTTATACGAGAGATATAATTAAACTTCATGGATATATGAATGGAGTGTTATAACATTAAATCCTGAAACTATCCTGACAAATGTATACATTTCTTAGGCTACTAGTATAACTTATATCAGTATAGTAACACAGAATCGTGTAATACAATGCATTATGGAAAAAAATATAAGTGTTGAAATTTATTCTAAATTATTACAAACATTCTTCACTAAGATTATATGTTTTTAATATCTTGATGAATGTTAGTAGAAATTGGTCCGATCAAATAATGTTAATAACAAACTATAATATAAGGCAAAGTGAAAACCCTAATATTTATTTTATAATACCTAGAAAAACTATAATAAAAAACATTACATTTGCCAGTTATTATTTAAAATTAAAAGAAAAATTACAAATATGTCAATGAAATAGAAAATATTGTAACCGTGTTATGAAGAAATAATTTATTTCATTTTATTATTTCCAACTATAGCATTGTATCAAAATTATATTCGGGTTAACATTATTGTTGATAAGGTTTAACCAATGTATAATTTAAACTTTTAATTTACTAACACCATGGGCGACTCTCTTTACTCTTGTGGTTTAGTTATTTTTCCAAAAAATTATATATATCCCTGAAATATAGCATATATAACTGTATATCATATCTATTTAAATAAAGGAGATTGATTGATTGATTTTCACTCTGAAATTGCTAGAAATACTCTTTTTCACAAATATCGTAACGTACAGCACATTCTACATTTTTTATTCCAGCATATTATGGTTCTTACTTACATAATTAAAATAACGAAAAAATGAATCCATAGAATACTTATAAGATCGATGATGTTATTCATATATGCAGAGGTGTGCAGAAATAGGTATACAGTTTAAATAATAAGTAAATATAATAATAATAGGTATACAGTTTAAGTAATATTTTATTCGATAACAAAACAATTAAGTACAATCTCTTATATGTTCAAATTGGCGGCCCTCACTATTTACACATTGCTGCAATCTAGTGTTTACATTCAAGCACACTTTGGCACAAAGTTCATTATTAGCATTAATTTCTTGGCATTCTTCTTTTATGAGTCGAATCATGTTATGAACTGTGGTGGTTTTCTGGAATATACCTTATCTTCTATAACTCCCCAAAAGAAAAAGTCTACCAGGGTAAGGTCTGAAGACCATGGTGGCCATTCAACCGAACCTCGTCACCTATTGGGCTATTGGTCAATATTAAACCGAACCTCGTCACCTAATGCACCTATTGGGTAATATTTCGTCAAGAAAATTACGCACCGCTGAAGCATAGTGGGGGGGGGGGGGGTCCATAGTGCTGAAAATAGAAGTCTTCATTTTCATGTACCAACTGCAATTATGGTATGACATTATCTTGGAGCACGTTAAGATTACAGAATTCAGAAGAAACATCTGACAACGATTTTTTTTTAGAAATTAGTAATCTGCCAACCTTCGTGTCAGGTGACACGAAGGTTGTAATCAACCGTAGTGTTCGGATTTTTTTTGAGCAACTGTACAGTTCTGAGGTAATCGTTGTATGCCCAAACTGAAACCCCAGGGTGATTCAACTGTTCTTCAATTGTTGTATGGGGGTTTTCTGTTAAGTAATAGACACAGTTGTGCCTATTAACAGCACCTGAAAGTTTGAAGTTGGCTTCGTCGACCAAGTTATTTTTCTAATCATACCATCTCCTTGTGTTTCTTCATTCAAAATTGCCTCACATAACTGTAACCGCCGATCCAGATCATCCTCTAATAATCCATGGATTAATCTTGGCCAATACATTTTCAACCCTAAGCGTTGCATTAAGCGACACAAAGATCTACGGAAATTTTAGCATTCTCTGTCTTCCAATATTCATTGATTATCCACTTCCGTTGTTCACCTCTTAAATTACTAGCCATAATTAATTATCTGAAAAAATAATTAAAAAAATAATCAATATATGAAAATAGAATAGAAACTGTATACCTACTTATGAACACGATTGAACTGTATACCTACTTATGAACACGATTGACTGTATACCTACTTATGAACACGATTGAACTGTATACCTACTTATGAACACGATTGACTGTATACCTACTTATGAACACGATTGAACTATATACCTACTTATGAACACGATTGAACTATATACCTATTATGAACACGATTGAACTGTATACCTACTTATGAACACGATTGAACTGTATACCTACTTATGAACACGATTGAACTATATACCTATTATGAACACGATTGCACTGTATACCTACCTATGAACACGATTGAACTATATACCTACTTATGAACACGATTGAACTGTATACCTACTTATGAACACGATTGAACTGTATACCTACTTATGAACACGATTGAACTGTATACCTACTTATGAACACGATTGAACTATATACCTACTTATGAACACGATTGAACTGTATACCTACTTATGAACACGATTGAACTGTATACCTACTTATGAACACGATTGAACTGTATACCTACTTATGAACACGATTGAACTATATACCTACTTATGAACACGATTGAACTGTATACCTACTTATGAACACGATTGAACTGTATACCTACTTATGAACACGATTGAACTATATACCTATTATGAACACGATTGCACTGTATATACCTATGAACACGATTGAACTATATACCTACTTATGAACACGATTGAACTGTATACCTACTTATGAACACGATTGAACTATATACCTACTTATGAACACGATTGAACTATATACCTATTATGAACACGATTGAACTGTATACCTACTTATGAACACGATTGAACTGTATACCTACTTATGAACACGATTGAACTATATACCTACTTATGAACACGATTGAACTATATACCTATTATGAACACGATTGAACTGTATACCTACTTATGAACACGATTGAACTGTATACCTACTTATGAACACGATTGAACTATATACCTATTATGAACACGATTGCACTGTATACCTACCTATGAACACGATTGAACTATATACCTACTTATGAACACGATTGAACTGTATACCTACTTATGAACACGATTGAACTGTATACCTACTTATGAACACGATTGAACTATATACCTACTTATGAACACGATTGAACTGTATACCTACTTATGAACACGATTGAACTATATACCTATTATGAACACGATTGCACTGTATATACCTATGAACACGATTGAACTATATACCTACTTATGAACACGATTGAACTGTATACCTACTTATGAACACGATTGAACTGTATACCTACTTATGAACACGATTGAACTGCATACCTACTTATGAACACGATTGAACTATATACCTATTATGAACACGATTGAACTGTATACCTACTTATGAACACGATTGAACTCTATACCTACTTATGAACACGATTGAACTATATACCTACTTATGAACACGATTGAACTATATACCTATTATGAACACGATTGAACTGTATACCTACTTATGAACACGATTGAACTATATACCTACTTATGAACACGATTGAACTCTATACCTATTATGAACACGATTGAACTGTATACCTACTTATGAACACGATTGAACTATATACCTACTTATGAACACGATTGAACTATATACCTATTATGAACACGATTGAACTGTATACCTACTTATGAACACGATTGAACTGTATACCTACTTATGAACACGATTGAACTATATACCTATTATGAACACGATTGCACTGTATATACCTATGAACACGATTGAACTATATACCTACTTATGAACACGATTGAACTGTATACCTACTTATGAACACGATTGAACTGTATACCTACTTATGAACACGATTGAACTGCATACCTACTTATGAACACGATTGAACTATATACCTATTATGAACACGATTGAACTGTATACCTACTTATGAACACGATTGAACTGTATACCTACTTATGAACACGATTGAACTATATACCTACTTATGAACACGATTGAACTATATACCTATTATGAACACGATTGAACTGTATACCTACTTATGAACACGATTGAACTGTATACCTACTTATGAACACGATTGAACTATATACCTATTATGAACACGATTGCACTGTATACCTACCTATGAACACGATTGAACTATATACCTACTTATGAACACGATTGAACTGTATACCTACTTATGAACACGATTGAACTGTATACCTACTTATGAACACGATTGAACTGTATACCTACTTATGAACACGATTGAACTATATACCTACTTATGAACACGATTGAACTGTATACCTACTTATGAACACGATTGAACTATATACCTATTATGAACACGATTGCACTGTATATACCTATGAACACGATTGAACTATATACCTACTTATGAACACGATTGAACTGTATACCTACTTATGAACACGATTGAACTGTATACCTACTTATGAACACGATTGAACTGCATACCTACTTATGAACACGATTGAACTATATACCTATTATGAACACGATTGAACTGTATACCTACTTATGAACACGATTGAACTCTATACCTACTTATGAACACGATTGAACTATATACCTACTTATGAACACGATTGAACTATATACCTATTATGAACACGATTGAACTGTATACCTACTTATGAACACGATTGAACTATATACCTACTTATGAACACGATTGAACTCTATACCTATTATGAACACGATTGAACTGTATACCTACTTATGAACACGATTGAACTATATACCTACTTATGAACACGATTGAACTATATACCTATTATGAACACGATTGAACTGTATACCTACTTATGAACACGATTGAACTGTATACCTACTTATGAACACGATTGAACTATATACCTATTATGAACACGATTGCACTGTATATACCTATGAACACGATTGAACTATATACCTACTTATGAACACGATTGAACTGTATACCTACTTATGAACACGATTGAACTGCATACCTACTTATGAACACGATTGAACTATATACCTATTATGAACACGATTGAACTGTATACCTACTTATGAACACGATTGAACTATATACCTACTTATGAACACGATTGAACTATATACCTATTATGAACACGATTGAACTATATACCTACTTATGAACACGATTGAACTGTATACCTACTTATGAACACGATTGAACTATATACCTATTATGAACACGATTGCACTGTATACCTACCTATGAACACGATTGAACTATATACCTACTTATGAACACGATTGAACTGTATACCTACTTATGAACACGATTGAACTGTATACCTACTTATGAACACGATTGAACTGTATACCTACTTATGAACACGATTGAACTGCATACCTACTTATGAACACGATTGAACTATATACCTATTATGAACACGATTGAACTGTATACCTACTTATGAACACGATTGAACTATATACCTACTTATGAACACGATTGAACTATATATCTATTATGAACACGATTGAACTGTATACCTACTTATGAACACGATTGAACTGTATGCCTACTTATGAACACGATTGAACTGTATACCTACTTATGAACACGATTGAACTGTATACCTACTTATGAACACGATTGAACTATATATCTACTTATGAACACTATTGAACTGTACCTACTTATGAACACGATTGAACTGTATGCCTACTTATGAACACGATTGAACTGTATGCCTACTTATGAACACGATTGAACTGTATGCCTACTTATGAACACGATTGAACTGTATACCTACTTATGAACACGATTGAACTGTATACCTACTTATGAACACGATTGAACTATATATCTACTTATGAACACTATTGAACTGTACCTACTTATGAACACGATTGAACTGTATGCCTACTTATGAACACGATTGAACTGTATGCCTACTTATGAACACGATTGAACTGTATGCCTACTTATGAACACGATTGAACTGTATACCTACTTATGAACACGATTGAACTGTATACCTACTTATGAACACGATTGAACTGTATGCCTACTTATGAACACGATTGAACTGTATACCTACTTATGAACACGATTGAACTGTATACCTACTTCTGCACCCCTCTGCATGTATATTTTGCAGGCGTAACATACAATAGTTAAAACTGTAATTATTTGCATTAGAAATTCGTTAATACAATAGAAATAAAAAAATACAAGCTTCTCCTTACCTTGGATGAAAGTTTTGCCTTGGTATTGAACGAATCCATTTTTGTCGCAAATCGCCATCTTCGAGACAATTTGACTGATAATTTCCTTTCTCTCTCTTACTTCTTCATTACTGAGCAGCGCGATGAACTTCAGTATATAATAACATAATAACATAATTACTAATAACACTTCACTGATTAATAATAATTAATAATTAACACACTGTGCACACAGACAAAAGCAGTAAACTAACTACAACAAGATGGCTGTAGACACTATTAGAATGATTCTCCTAGGTCGACTCGAATGATGTCATCACAATTGCTTCAGCGACTGGTATTGTGGTATATACTGGTACCTTCTCATTCTAGGTGGTGTTTTCCTAGCACCTAATGTCCGACACGGCCTTCCGTGGTGCCGTTAGTATCTTTCAAAAGAGATACTCCCTTGTGGAAGTGAACGGAAGAAGTGGGCTGCCAGAGTAGTGTGGCCTACTGATCTTAACAATTATGGCTACTTTCCTTTTTTCTTTTCTACCCTGCTGAGGAGTGGTCAACGACACATGATCCTGGTGCTGACCATATAAACTTACTAAACTGGAATAAGGCTCTGAGCTTAATTATGGATCCTGATTTTGCTGCACTGGTGGGCTTCTGTGGAGTAAAAATCTTCCGCTGTGTTTTCTGTTTGTTTGTGGGTTGACAGCCCCAAGTGAATAGATTCACAGGATATGTTTATCAGCTGCTGGATAATCCTGAGCAGAGGTCATCGCAGGCACCTGAACTCTTTGCTTCTATTGGCATCGTCAAATTCTACATTGGAGGAAGTCTTCCAGAAGTCTTCAGCCTTTAGTGGTGAGGGAACGGGTCTTTGCCCCATGTCTGCGATTAGGGGGCTGTTTGATATTGTCGGCATTCCCTCTCTCAATAAACATAGTTTCTTTAAACATCCCACTAACCATTTTCTCTCCACAGGTAGTTGGAATGTGAGGACTCTGCACAGAGCTTTTTCTCTTGATGTCCTCACACAAGAATTCTCCCATTATAACCTGATATTCTCGGCTTGCAAGATACCAGATGGACAGATAAAGGTCATATTCTTAAAAATAATCTTAAAATTCTCTTTACAGGGAGGGACGATAATAAGCATCTTCAAGACGTAGGTCTGCTTCTTAGCAGGCACGCAAATGATGCTCTTCTAAGATATAAGTGCATTAATGAAAGGTTTCTTACAGCAAAATCTCTGACAAGCATTAAAGACTTGAATGTTATCTGATGTTATGCCCTCACTGAGGATGCCGATGAGGATGAGAAGGATAGGTTTTACGGACAATTTCGGGATATTTTGAATTCTGTCAAGAAAGGAGTTATTACCCTTGTTCTAGGTGAATTCAATGCCAAAGTTGGTACTGACTCTGACCTTTGGGGAGGAGTAATAGGCCCTTTTGGTATTGGTAGCTGCAATGGCAATGGGCAAAGTCTCCTACAGGTAAGTAAACTCAATGGATTCAGAATAACTAAGACTTATTACAAACACCGCGACATACATAAGTACATATGGGTTTCACCCGATGGGCTGCATATGAATATGATTGATTATATATTAATTAACAGCAAATGGGCTAGTTCTGTTAGGTATACCAGGTCATATAGGGGGGCTGAAATTGGATCTGACCATTACCTTGTTAAAAGTGTCTTGCAACTTAAACTTAAAAAGTGTTGTGCTAGGGTTAAAAAATTTACTTTTAATACTGAAGCTCTGAAAGATCCAGTTATAGCCAAAGCTTACCATGATAGGTTACTTAGTCATTATGAGAGTCATGGTATGCTTACTACTGAAGTTGAGGAAGAATGGGATCATTTTAAACAGACTTTTTTGGAAACTAACAGTACTCTTTTAGGAAAAAAGGAGCAGAGGAGACAGAATTATCTGAGTTATAAGGCACTTGAGCTTATTTCGGAAAGAAAGAACTGCAGGAATGTCCTTAATCAATACCCCACTAGTCCTAATAGAAAGCATTACAGAGAACTTAATAAACGTGTAAAGGATCAGTTAGCTACTGATAAGAATCTTTGGCTTGATGGCCTTGCTGACAAAGCTGAGGAAGCAGTTAGAGAGCACAACAGCAGAGAGCTGTACCAGATAGTTAATGTTTTGTGTGGTAGAAAACGGACAGGTATACAGGGATTGAAGGATAAACAAGGTAAGGTTATAGAAGGTGAGGATTCTTTCATGGCTAGGTGGGCTGAGCATTTCAGTGATGTTCTAAACCAGTGGTGTCCAACCCGCGGCCCACAAAATCGTAAAGTTTACGTGTTTACGACATAAGCTTTCAACATGATTATGTGATTTTCAGCGAGTTTTTGATATCCCACTAGTTTTATTTTGCCCTGTTTTTAATTTTATAATAGAAATCATAAGAAAATAAATGAAGTTTTATTATTCATATGCATTAACTATATTATATATTTTATGTGCAACCCGAAACAATTCTTTTTCACTCATAGTGGCCCAGGGAATTCAAACCTTCACTCAATGTGGCCCAGGGAAGTCAAAGGTTGGACACGCCTGTTCTAAACAATGTGGTTAGTTCTACTCCCATTATTTGTAATGATGATAGATGCATTGGTGGCTTTTATGTTGGCCCTATAACACAATCTGAAGTTATTTTGGCTATTTCAAAACTTAAACTTCATAAATCCCCATGTGCAGATTGAATGACTATGGAAATGCTTAGAGCTAGGAATGTTTCGGTTGACTGAAATTTTGAATATCTTTTATGGATGACTGAAATTTTGAATATCTTTTATGATAAAAACATGGTTTTTAAGGATTTTACCAGAGCTGCTATTATTTCTATTTTTGAAAAAGGAGATCGCAATTCTTGTAATAAATATAGGGACATCAGCCTATTTTATTTAAGCAGCGTATTGTGCGGAGAGAGACTCCGTTAGTTTGTCCATGTTGCCCCTATGGATAATTATAGATTAGCGAATAGGGTTATGAACAGTATGCCCAAAGGCCTCAGAAAGAAGGGGAGGCCTAGGATGCGGTGGGCAGACAATGTCAAACAGGACCTTGTTAGAATTGATGTGCAGTGACCAGATGCAGCAGATGTGACGCAGATAGATATGTTTGGAGAACTAAATTGTACGGTCTGGATGGACCTTCGTAGTCCATGGCTGCTTGAGGATGATGATGATGATGAATAGTTTGTTCTTTCTAGGGTTAGGTACGATGCTGAAACTTGGATGCTTTGTAAACAAGTTAAGAGGAAACTTGTTGCTTTTGATTCTAGATGCTTAAGCAGCATCTTGGGAATTAGGTGGTTCAACTTTGTAAGTAATGATGAAGTTAGGCAAAGGAGTCAGCAACATCCTTTAAGCAGCATATTGTACAAAAGACTCCGTTGGTTTGGCCATGTTACCCGTATGGATAATTATAGATTAGCAAATAGGGTTATGAATAATGTACCTAAAGGCTTCAGAAAGAGGGGGATACCTAGTATGCAGTGAGCTGACAATGTCAAACAGGACCTGGTTAGTATAATTCATTTAATCTGGAATTTTTGTAATTCATTCATCCTGCATTGCGTTTCCTGAACTGTAGTTTTCGAATCTGTCGATTTTTTAATTAAATGAACACTTTGTTCTTTTAACTGAAAATTAATTTATTCTTCCATTTTGCATTTCATACAATTTTTTTTCACGCCATTTTAGTTCATAGAGAAAAAACATTTTTCAATTTAATTTCAGTTACACAAGTTTTATAATGCAATTTCTATATTTGTCTAATTACACATTTATTAAGTAATAGAATATATAATATTTTAAAAAATTTATTTATTATTTAGAGTATAATTTTGAATATCAAAAAGAGTATTAACTCGCCTGACGAATTCCAATTTTATGAAATATAATTAAATTCAAATTTATTTATTTCTAAGGGACAATTAAATTTCAAAATTTATAATTACTATTAATTCATCAATGGTATCAATATTCACCACATTTATATATAACAGCAAATGTACAATGATGTAATAATTTTTCTTAAGGATTATTTCATCGTCAATAATTTCATCAATCCATATTTTTAATAATACTGGTTTGCAAGGTTTTTATAACATGAATAATTGTAGCTGCCTTTAACTATTTTTCAGGTGCTGATTTTAGATCTAGCTTTAAAAAATGGCTAGCATGTCACGTTTTTATGTTTATTGGTCATTTTGACACCTATTAAGATCTTCCTATACCAACACCTCCAGGCAACTGTGATGATATTCGATATTTTACTTTTTGTGGCTGGCAACATTGATTGCCAAGAGGGAGAAAACATGTAACAATAACCTAACCTCAGACCGTCATTCTTGTTGTTTTCATTGTAGGAGGAACACGTGCTGTACGTTGAAGAGTGAATTTTGGCGTTTAAATGGTACAAAGGCAGAGTCGCGAATGTGTTAATGTGCCAGATAAGTTTTGTTATGTGGGTTGAAATTATATTTTGAAATTTCAGAGTCGCTCTTTCATAAAGATTGTGAAAAAAGCATATAACTTGAATTTTGGATGTCATATTGGAGATCAAAACATGGACCCCGAATGTGGGCCTCATTACGTGCTATGTTGGCCTGAGTGAATGGTTGAAAGGTAAGATAAAATCATGCCCTTTGCAGTTCCAATGGTGTGGTGTGAGCCAACTAGTCACTTGAATTATTGCTATTTCTGTTTAACTACAGTGTCGGACTTTTCAAAAAAGAACAAAAGCAAATACAATATCAAAATGTGCCTTCATCCATAAGGCCAGTTCCTCATGGAGAAGATCTTCCTATACCAACACCTCCAACCAACTGGGAGGAGAACTGGAGACTTTTATTCCACCAGAAAAGGAAATAAAGTACCTTAGAAAGGGTAAAACAAAATCACTGTTAGAAGGAACCCAGACAGAAAATTGTTAATTTAATATCATAAGAAATGTGTGTATGCTGCATGTTTTACGGAACGGTGCCGATGTAAGAAAAAAATCAGTATAAAAATGGAAAAACAAACAAAGAAAGTATCGTTTAATACGAGTTTCGCAGAATAATAGAATATGTGAAAGTTTCATTCCCAATGTGATATGAAGTAGAAGTAATGCGAAAAGAAATTTGCAGCAGCATAAATGTTAATCCCCACGTCATTTGTTAGGTGCTGATAGCGTTAACATGTACCAACATCCAAGGATTTTCATACGACATTCAGGGTGTATCATTTCCATCGCTTAAGTTTCATCTTAAGCGATGGAATTCATTTTATTTTTTCCAACCAATAGCACTCCAACCCCCAATAGCAAACAGTTTCTGCGGGACAGTCCCTTTCCGGCAGTGACTTCGATGCGAAAATGGCGCAGAGGACGAGCTTTCGCACAGTAGCGAAGAAAACTGCTAAAAACAGCAAACCTGGTTGTTAATTATGATAAGAACAATGCATTTCTCATAGACCAGGGTGCAGTTAAGATTTGACTAAAAAGTCATGACATGGATGAAATTAGGAGTGTGTGGAATATTTTCATGCATGAACATGTAAAGTATAAACGTGTGTTAAAACGGTAGATTTGCACAAAGGATGCCTATGTTTTCGGACACATTCTCATACACTTTTCAGGGTTCCAGGTGTATTTCCACAGTTGTTTTCCCTGCTATGTTTGAACAGGCGCGTAAGTAAACTGTGCGTGAATAAGGGCAAAGGTGGTTTTTTTAATAAAAAGCAAATTCAAAATCGAACTTTTGATAAGCGTTTTATTTAAGGGGGACGCATATTAATAAAGGGGCGTCCAGTTTTGATAAGTGTTTAATTAATAAGGAATAAAGAATAAATACATAAAAAAAAAATAATAAATACCCCCTCAAGCAGCTGCTTGCCACAGAGGTCTGACAGGAGCCTGTCAGTTTATATGCCGCAGTAGGAGATCTGAGAGGATGGCAAGACCTCAGCAGAAAAACGACACACACATCCATGCCTAATTCCGGGGCTCGAACCCAGGTCCCTTAGATCAGTAGCCAAGCGTGCTAACCACTCGGCCACGGGACGAAAACAAAAATAAATACAAGAAATAAAAATATGATTTATTTGTAAGTTAATTAAGAAGGAATAAAAAAATTCGTTGGTAACGCACTGCTACACGCGAGGGGTGCAGGTTCGAGATGAGCTGTGGAAAATAGTTTTTTTTTTTAATAGTACATGTGTTAAACCCTAGATGGTGTTGCATTAGCCGGACTTGGGATATTTCGGGACTTTGTGGAGAGTGTGATGACGTCAGAAACCAAGATGGCGGGCTCAGGACATAGAATTATTTCGAGGTTTTACTTCGGATTGGTGATACGTCAAAATACAAGATGACGGATATAATACAAGCTTGTGGCACGAAGGTGATGACGTCAGAATTAAAAATGGCGGACGTAGGGTTTTAATGAGGGGGCGGCACTATTGATAAGTATTTAATTAACGAGGGGTGCATTTTAATGAGGGTTTAATTAATGAGGGGATGGCAGTTTTGATAAGTGTTTAATTAAAGGTTTTTTTTTAATAAGGGTCAATACTTTTTGATAAGTGTGGTTGACACTTTTGATAAGGGGTTTTGTAATTAATAAATGAATTATGAATATTAATTAGTGAGTTATGAATATTAATAAGGAGCGTGGTCAGTTATGATATTAATAAAGGGGATAGTAGTGGGGGCACATAAGGGGGCATGGTCAGTGATGTCATAGGGGGAAGCACTCTGCGTGGGGGATCCATTTAGTGACACTATACTACTGAGGAGTCAATTAGAGGCTTTATCTCACATTACTCTTTCCAGGAATAAAAATATCTTCTTTGGACCAGTCTTTTGTTTTGTAGTGTTCCTTTCTGTCTCTACTGTCCCACAAACATAGAAAATAGCAAAATTATGTGAAGCCTCCTTGGAGCCCGAGCAAGAGCGATATGTCTTTTAGATCACCACATTTGTCCACTTAAACTGGTCGTGTTTTAGAGCACTGAGTATTTTTTCCATGCTTTCATAAGTTTCCTTCATTCCCACAGCATGTGTCACTGGAATGGAAGGTTTTTGATTTCCGATATTTTGAATTCTGTCAAGAAAGGAGATATTACCCTTGTTCTAGGTGATTTCAATACCAAAGTTGGTACTGACTCTGACCTTTGGGGAGGAGTAATAGGCCCTTTTGGTATTGGTAGCTGCAATGGCAATGGGCAACGTCTCCTACAGGTAAGTAAACTCAATGGATTCAGAATAACTAACACTTATTACAAACACCGCGACATACATAAGTACACATGGGTTTCACCTGATGGGCTGCATAAGAATATGATTGATTACATATTAATTAACAGCAAATGGGCTAGTTCTGTTAGGAATACCAGGGCATATAGGGGAGCTGAAAGTGGGTCTGACCATTACCTTGTTAAAAGTGTGTTGCAACTTTAACTTAAAAAGTGTTGTGCCAGGGTTAAAAATTTTACTTTTAATACTGAAGCTCTGAAAGATCCAGTTATAGCCAAAGCTTACCATGATAGGTTACTTAGTCATTATGACAGTCACGGTTTGCTTACTACTGAAGTTGAGGAAGAATGGGATCGTTTTAAGCAGGCTTTTTTGGAAACTAACAGTACTCTTTTAGGAAAAAAGCAGAGGAGACAGAATTATTTAAGTGATAAGGCACTTGAGCTTATTTCGGAAAGAAAGAACTGCAGGAATGTCCTTAATCAATACCCTACTAGTCCTAATAGAAAGCATTACAGAGAACTTAATAAACGTGTAAAAGATCAGTTAACTGCTGATAAGAATCTTTGGCTTGATAGTTTGGCTGACAAAGCCGAGGAAGCAGTTAGACAGCACAACAGCAGAGAGCTGTACCAGAGAGTTAATGTTTTGTGTGGTAGAAAACGGAAGGTATACAGGGATTAAAGGATAAACAAGGTAAGGTTATAGAAGGGTAGGATCATGTCATGTCTAGGTGGGCTGAGCATTTCAGTGATATTCTAAACAATGTGGTTAGTTCTATTCCCATTGTTTGCAATGATGATAGATGCATTGGTGGCTTTAATGTTGGCCCTATAACACAATCTGAAGTTATTTTGGCTATTTCTAATCTTAAACTTCATAAATCCCCAGGGGTAGCTGAAATTACTACGGAAATGCTTAGAGCTGGAAATGTTTTGGTCACCATTTAGATGACTGAATATCTTTTATGATAAAGGCATGGTTCCTAAGGATTTTACCAGAGCTATTGTTATCCCTATTTTCAAAAAAGGTGATCGCAGTTCTTGTGATAACTATAGGGGTATCAGCCTACTCTCTGTTCCAGTTAAAGTTCTTTGCATTATTATGATTAATAGAATTAAGAATCTGGTTGACAGGCAATTGCGTGATGAGCAATGTGGATTCAGAAGTGATAGGGGATGTGTAGATAAGATATTTTCACTTAGGCAGATTCTTGGAAAATGCTTAGAGTTTCAGAAACCTTTGGTTGCTAGCTTTGCTGATTTCAAAAAGGCTTTCGACTCTGTTGATCGTCCTAATTTGTGGTTGATTGTGAGATCATATGGTATACCTGACAAGTTAGTTAACATAATGAAAGCTCTCTATAATAACACTGAGTCGTGTGTGAGAGTTGGTAAGGCTTGTAGCAATTGGTTTAGCATTACTTCTGGTGTTCGACAAGGGTGCATTTTGTCTCCTTTTCTCTTTAGTTTGGTTGTTGATTATGTTATGCGAAATTCACTTCAAGGGAAGAATTTGGCCTGAAATGGACTGGAGATACGAACATTTCTGATTTAGATTATGCTGATGATTTAGCCCTCTTGGCAAATGATGTTGATGAGATGAACTCTTTCATTCGAGCTGTTGATGAGACTGGTAGTAGAGTAGGTTTGGTTATAAACAGAGAGAAAACTAAAGTGATGAAAATTGGTCAGGCAGGCTGTGATTCAGTTAATCTGAATGGTTGCAGTCTTGAGCAGGTGTCACAGTTTAATTATCTTGGGAGTTATGTAACAGATAATGTTGAATTGAATTGAAAGAAACTCAACAAATGAATATTCCTACATAGATAATTACTATGCAGACTCATTCAGTCACAAGTTAAATATATATATATTTTTTTCCTTTTTTTATAAGAAATCAAACATATCAGTGTCTTTTAGATATGAAATTAAAAGCTTGTAGAACTTTCTTTTCAGATTTTTGTTTTCAGGTTCCAAAATGGTTTTAAATGAGAACATGTTAACATTATAATTCTTTAAGTTGGAGAAGTATTTTTCTCTTTCTGTTTTATATTTTTTACAATGAAATATTAAATGTTCAATATTTTCATATTGATTACATATTGTGCAGTTAGGAGAGTTTACTTTTTTCAAGTGAAATAAAAATGGTTTTGTTATTGCAGCATTTACTTTTATTCTTAGTATAATAGTGTTCTCTTTTTTGCTCAATCCATAGTTTTTAAAGGTTGTAATTTTATTTGAAATGTTATGTCTATGAGTATCTATAGCAGTTAAATCCTACCAGTTTTGTGTTTCTTCTAGTAATTTTATTTTATTATTATTTTTAATTATGTTTATAAATATTAATGATTCCATAGTGTTATTAAGATATATTGCATCTTTTGCCAATGTATCAACTCTTTCATTGTGTTCAATACCAGTGTGAGCTGGCACCTATTGAATATACAATTTATTATTATTTTCTATGTGTTGTTTTGTTAAAATAAGGATATCATTTATGAGAACTTTAAAATTATTATTATTTGGATTTTGAAATATAGTATCAATAGAAGATTTTGAATCAGTAAAGATTACAATCTTTTCCCCTTTAAAGTAAAGTGCTCAATGAATGGCTAATATTATAGCAGTTAGTTCTGTTATAATTATTGGATTTAATTTATTTAGTTTAAATTGAAATTCATAATTTGTTATTGGGCAATAATATGCTCCAGATGAATTGTTGTTTTCAGCATTCACTGAACCATCCGTGTATATGTGTATAAAATCTTTGTATTGTTCTTCAATGTAAAGTTCCGCCAAATTTTTTAGGTTTTCTTTGTCTATATATTTTTTAGATGTAATTCCTTTAACTTCAGTTTCCAAAATAGGGAAACAAAACTTCCAAAAAGGAGCCAAAATTTGTTTGTCACCACTAAGATTATTTTGCATAATATGTTTTAATTGTTCTTTATCGTTAAATAGGTTTATAATGTTATCATTAAAATTTTCATTTATTTTATCAATGATTGGATGATCATTGTTTTTTAATACTATTCTAAATAAAAGATTATGTAAGTGATATTTTTTTATTTCCAATGGAGTTATGGATGTTTCTGCATGAATATTTAATTTATTTGTATTTTGTAATAAACCTAAAGAGATTTTAAAAATTTTTATTTGCATATTTTCTAGTTTTATAATTTTTTTGTTAAGTAATATATCAGTTTAATTCCATAAGTAAATTTGGGTAGAATAATAGAATTGTATAATAATAGTAGGTTTTTTTGATTACATCCCCATTTTGAGTTGCCAAGAAATCTTAGAAAATGATAAAGCTTGGTTGCTTTGATTTTAGCTTCTGTAATAAATTTATTCCAGTTCAATTTTGAGTCAAAGTGAATTCCTAGATATTTAAAATGATTTACGATATTTATATTTTTTTCATTTATTTTAATTATGAAATCTTCTGGTAGTTTTCTATTAGGGTGAAAGTATGAAATGACAGTTTTTTCATTTGAAATTTTTAGATTCCAATTTCCACAGTAATTGTTTACTTTTTTAATTGTGTCTTGTATTCTCTTTTGTATTACATCTATATTTTCATGGAATGTCCAGAAGATTAAATCGTCTGCATATGTTCCAAATTTTATTTCTGGTTTAAAATTTTTCTGAATATCATTTAAGTATAGGTTAAAAAGAAGCGGGGATAATATATCTCCTTGTACAAGACCATTTAGTAATTTATTTGATGTAGAAGTATTATTTCCTAATTTTACTTTATAAGATCTCTTTCTAATAAAATGTAAAAGAAAATTATAAATGTTACCACATATTTTTAATTTCCTAATTTTATATAAAAGTGCGTTGTGATCTATCGAATCAAAGGCCTTCTCAAGATCAATTATGACAACTACCAAAAATATTTTCTTTTTTTTGTAAATTCATCATCAGAAATGAAGTTTAACAGAAGATCCTTGGTTGACCTTCCAGGCCGGAAGCCAAACACATTCCTGTGAAAAATGCGTTTATGTTCAAAAAACCAGTTCAATCTGTTTACAATCATTCTTTCGAATAATTTGAATAAATTTGAACTTAAACAGATTGATCGATATGATTCTAGTATTTCATATGGTTTATTAGATTTTTTTATAAATATCATGTAATTTTCTAGCCAAATTGTTGGATAATTATTAGTTGTCCAGAAATTGTTAAATTCTTTTAGTAGTTTTTTTATATATTTAATTGGTAGATTTTTTATTAAATTATTTGAAATTTGATCTGGTCCTACAGCTGTATTCTTTTTTATTTTTTTATAGCAAATATTAATTCATATAATGAAAATAGAAGATTATAAAATCGGTTTTATTATTATAATATGTTTGATGGAAGATATTTGAGTCATTATATAATTTGTATAATTTATTGTTTGGTTTATAGTGTAATGTATTGAAAAATTTTGCTATTTGTTCTGTTGTTTCTTGGATTGTTAATTTATGTTTTAATGCATAGTTATATAAAGGGTTTATTGGTTCTGTTTCCTTTGTTAATTTTTTATATATAGACCATAAATTTTTTGTAGATGTTGTGGGGGATAGTTTTTCTGTAAATATTCTCCAGTTTTGCTTTAAAATATTTTTGATTTTTTTATTGATAGCTGCTGCTAGTCTATTAAAATTTTGGCATGCAATAAATGTTTTTGTTTGTTTCATATGTCTTTCTGCTTTTCTGCGGATTGCTATTAGTTTGTTTATAAATATAGTATGTATATTGTTTACTGGTACTTTTTTTGTTATTGTTGTTGTGTTATTTTTTTATTATCCTGTATTTTATCAATTAGTGTAGTGTAATCCAAATTTTCATAATTAATTTTGTTTGAATCTTCCTTAAAACCTTTCCAATTAATGAAGTTTATTTTTGGTTTCCTGATAAAAGGATCATTATAGTAAATAAAAATAGGTCTATGGTCACTACCATAACTGTCTATTGAAATGGACCATTGCAATTGATTTTTTAATCTATTTGAGCATAGTGTTAGGTCAATGATTGAATTTATTTTTTCATTTTTCAAACAGGTGGGTGTGTTGTTATTAAGTATGTTTAAATTTAATTCTTCAATAAATTTGAATAAATATTTGCTTTTATGATCATTTTTATACGAAAACCAAACTTTATTATGTGTGTTTAGGTCTCCACATATTAAAATTTCTCCATTTAAATTTTCAACAATTTCTACATATGTTTTTGTATCTATTAAGATTCCTGGATTGTATATATTTATAATATTAACAATTATTTTTTTTATTTGAGTTTGAATTATTATTATTTCTAATTTTTCTTTTAATATTGGTATATTTAATTGTCTATGTATTATATCTTTATGTATATAAGTTGCAATACCTCTAGAATTATTACTATTTTTTTGTATATAAGTTATAAAATTATTAAATTTAGGTAAATTTGTTGTATTTATTTCTTGTATGCACATTATTTTTATTTTTTTTATGTTCAAAAAGTGTTTAAAAATATGTTTCTTACTTTCTATTGCACGACAGTTCCACAGAAGAATACTGAAATTGTCTACCATGGACCACTATTTAGTAAAGGAAAGTAAGATGTCTTTTATCAGGTTCACCTCCGGACATTGTGGGAGGATAATATCAAACAATTTGATGATTAGGCCTATGATTTGGCTCCTATTATTCCAATTGGAAGGTTCATTTGTCCCTCTATTATTTCCTTGCGTTGTAGGACAAATAGTAGCTTCCAAATTCCTTTCATCATTCATTTGTAGTTTGGAACTTTTATGAATTGAATTTTTAGCTCCAGTGATGTTTTTCTTTATTGTACTAGCATAGTTTCTTTGATTTACATTATTCTGAGTTACGGAGATTCTGTTGTCAATGTCAGTAGATGTTGAAGGTAAGTTTGTTAGAGGTGGGAAGTTTTCTCTCACTTCTTCGCAGAATCCCTGTGTAAAGTCCTCTCTCAGGTCCTCACATTCTTTGCTTTGAATCCTATCGGTGATCAAGGTCGAATCACTGGTTAAAACATCACTTTTATTAAGAAAGTCTTTTATTTTGAAGTAGTTAATAATATCTGGGGATTGTTTGGCTTTCTTAAATGCTTGTTGCCAATTCAAACCCACATTTAACTGGATCATTTTAGCTTTACATGCGATCAGTCTCACTGGATATCCAGCATATGTTGCAGGGTGTTGATCCCCGCAATTTGGGCATTTTAAGACATGAGCTTTACAAAATTTGTGATGATGGTGTTCTCCACAACGTTTGCATGTGAGCTTTCCTCTACAAGTGGATACTGCATGACCAAATGTGTAACATCTGAAGCACAAATTAGGTGGTGTTGTGTATGGTTTGACATTATGTCGTGAAAATCCAAGAAAAACGTGAGTGGGAAGTATATCTCCTTCAAATTCCAGAATTATCTTATTGATCGGATTGCAACAAGTTTCCTTTTTTTTTATCAAATTAGTCATAGTGCATCATGCGTTTCATGCTTAAAACGTTTTGGTCATATAAGAGATCGAGTATTAAGTCATCATCAAAATGTGTGGGCACTCCAATAATTGTTCCCAGTACTGATTTCTTAAAATCGGGAAGTTCCACTTTAACAGGAATTGATAAAATTTCTTTCAGGTCGAGAATTTTTTTATACTGATCTTTTGAATTGGGAAAAATTAGTAATCTTCCGCGTGAGATGAATTTCCCTCCGATTCGATCATTTAATAGTTTATGAAAAAAGGATGAGAATTTCTGAATGTCTAGTGCACTTAATTTGGTGTTAATCCCACTAATGACCAAAGATAATTCCTCTTTATCGTTTAAAGCTTTTTCTATGATGTCAGGAAATTTCGTATTCTCTGAATCAATTTTAGTTCTAATAGTAACGTTCTTAGATATTTCCTCTTTTTTTTCAGAGTTTAATGTTTTATTAAGAAATGGTAACTTAGAATTTTTCTTTAGATCATGATCATTTTCCTTGTTAATAACAAATGGATTTACCTGAGTAATAGAATGAGTATCCGATTCGATGTTAATGTCCTTTTGAGTATTTTCTTCGATAGATTTTGCAGGCGAAGACTCTGAATTTGAAGATAACTTTAAATCTTCTGCCAGATCTCATTCTTCATTTTCTTGTGAGATTTTTTCTTCTTTTTTTGTTTTATTCATAGTATATAACTTAGATCGTTTTACTTTGATGTTAAGTTTAGGAGAGTTTCTTTTTTCTTATTACCTATTGCCATTTTGAAACAATCGAAGCACTAACACTTGAGTTTACCAAGTTACATCCGGGAATTTCGCCTTTCGTTAAGCCTATCAAAAGCAACGGAAAGTTGATAATTCACAAACACAATCGTAGTTCTTTCGTTTTTAAATAATTCTTTGATTACATGTTGACACAATCTGAAATCAAGATCGACAAAATTCTATGAAAGGCAGCACAAAACCAAAAGAATAATTAAACTTTCGACAGAATAGTTTGGTTCTTTCTAGGGTTAGTTATGGTAGTGAAACTTGGACACTTTGTAAACAAGATAACAGGAAACTAGATGCTTTTGATTCCAGATACTTACGCAGTACCTTGGGCATTAGGTGGTTCAACTTTGTAACTAATGATGAGGTTAGGCAAAGGAGTTTGCAACCTCCTTTAAGCAGCATATTGTGCAGAGAGAGGCTCCGCTGGTTTGGCCATGTTGCCCGTATGAATATTTATAGATTGGCGAATAGGGTTATGAACAGTGTGCCTAAAGGCCTCAGAAAGAGGGGGAGACCTAGGATGGGGTGGGCAGACAATGTCAAACAGGACCTGTTAGAATTGGTGTGCAGTGGCCAGATGCAGTAGATGTTGCTCAGGATAGACTTGCTTGGAGAACTAAATTGCATGGTCTGGTTGGACCTCCGTAGCCCACGGCTGCTTGATGATGATGACGACGACGACGACGATGACGACGACGATGATGATGATGATTTATGCAAAAGGACAGCTTTTAAGCTGAATCTTGACGAATCTATAAATAGATGTCATTCCTTAGGGTCGTGAGTTGTTCCACTTTCTTCCATCAGCTCTGAAATATCTTGTTTCTGAAATAATAATCTTTAAAGATCTGTGTAGAAGTACAAACCATCTTGCATCTCTTAATAAGCAGAAAAAGCCAAATTTCTCTTTTTGAACAGATAAACTCTAGTACCATTGGCCATAAGATTCCATTCTTGAAATCTTGAACCTAAAACCTCAGCTTGTTTTTTGGAAAGTCCTAGGTTTCAATCAAGATCATTCAGTTCATTTTGCTGAATCAGATGAGGCTCGTTTAACATTTTAGCTGTTTATGTAGGATCAGGATCTGTAAGTGCCTCAAAGTCTTCCTCTGATGAATGTGAATATATCTCCTCCCAGTTAATTGGAGGTGTTGGTATAAGAAGATCTTCTCCATGAGGAACTGGCCTTATGAGTGAAGGCACATTTTGATATTGTATTTTGCTTTTGTTCTTTTTTGAAAAGTCCGATACTTTAGTTAAACAAAAATAGCAATCATTCAAGTGACTAGTTGGTTCACGCCAAGCCATTGGAACTGCAAAAGGTATGGATTTTATCTTACCTTTCAACCATTCACTCAGGCCAACATAGCACGTAATGAGGCCCACATTCGGGGCCCATGTTTTGATCTCCAATATGACATCCAAAATTCAAGTTATAGGCTTTTTTCACAATCTTTATGAAAGAACGACTCTGGAATTTCAAAATATAATTTCAACACACATAACAAAACTTATCTGGCACATTAACACATTCGCGACTCTGCCTTTGTACCATTTAAACGCCAAAATTCACTCTTCAACGTACAGCACGTGTTCCTCCTACAATGAAAACAACAAGAATGACGGTCTGAGGTTAGGTTATTGTTACATGTTTTCTCCCTCTTGGCAATCAATGTTGCCAACCACAAAAAGTAAAATATCTAATATCATCCCAGTTGCCTGGAGGTGTTGGTATAGGAAGATTTTAATAGGAGTCAAAATGACCAATAAACATAAAAACGTGACATGCTAGCCATTTTTTAAGGCTAGATCTAAAATCGCACCTGAAAAATAGTTAAAGGCAGCTACAATTGTTCATGCTATAAAAACCTTGCAAACCAGTGTAAATTATGGCCAGTCATCAAGACAGCATTTCCTCGAAGGAGAGTTCCTAGTTGACATCTCACTGCATTGACTTTAGTTACAATATCATGAATATGAGGGTCCCATTTGAGCTTTTGATGTAGGGTTATATCCAAGTATTTAATGGTCTTTTGCCATTCGATTGGTTTATTTAAAAAAATGAAATGTTTTGGGTTTTTAATAAGTTTTCCACTAAAGAGGATGGCCGTGCTCTTCTCAGTGTTTATCTTGACCCTCCATTTATCGTACCACCCTTCCACCTCATTAAGGCATCTCTGCATCCCGTTTATAGCAATCACTGGACCCAATGAGGAAGAAAGGAGGGCGATATCATCAGCATATTAGGCTAATAGGATGCGATCAAAAGATGGCATATCATAAAGGTATATTCTACCTAAGCTACCAAGTCCTCATTTATGGGCTGAAAGCATGATCATCATAGATGTCAGCACTGTAAACAGAATAGTACAGGGCAATTCTGATGTTAAGTTTTATCTTTCCATGGGCTTTAGCGCGATCTCTGGTGATCTCGTAGAGTGATCTTTGGATGTCTAGAATATTAGTTTGGTTAAGGTGTTATCTTCTTTGGTATGTGAGGTTTGAGTAAGGTCACATTCTCACCAGTATCTAATACCATACGATTTCATTCACTGTACCATCAGTTACGATCATTTTCTCCACCACACAGCGAAACGTGGACAACTTCCTTTGGAAATCAAGAGACAGCTTTTGTCCCTTAAGACTGATTAGTTTTCGCTTCCCTATTTCTTTTATCTATTAGATTGACTTGGATTCCTCATCTGTTTCTAATTGCATTAGGCTCCAATATGTCCAGTTTTTCCATAGTTCCAACATCTGTAGAAGTCTTTGGGGAGAAACTTTTAACTTCCATTAGAAGAGAGAGAGTGGCTTTTAGTAATTTTTGTATGTCACTATTCGTTTCTAAAAATTCTTCAGCATTTACAAATCTCATTGTACGTTTGTGAGCTCGGAAGTAAAGTCTGGACCACTCGCATTTCATGGCGTGTACCACAGCTGACTTCACTGATTCACAGTGTAGAATTCGCAGAGAATGTTCAGTTTTAGGGTCAGTAACAGCATCAATAAACTGCTGCTGGGCCAAGATATATTTTGCATCTCACTCTTCTTTCATGTATCATAATGGACCATGGTAAAATAATGATGGTAAAAGAATTATTTTTTACAATCTGACAACTACGCTGTGAATAATATTTAGAGGTGCAATATTTTGAAATAAATATTTGAAAACAATGGAATTTCATGTCTTGCTCTGAATAATGAACGACGTATAATACTTTTGAAAAATGAAAAGCAAAGGGTAAAAATATTACGTTACGTAGAGGTTTAACTTCCCATAGGATAACATGGAAAAATGACAAGCATGTGTCAAAATTGGTGTCTGTTACTAAAATATTTCAAGCAAGAAATTGCTATGGTAGTAAAACTTTAAATAAGAAAGTGGATTGGTGATAAAACTTGGAACAGAAAAACAGATGTTGGTAAAAAGTTTTGATTAAGAATCGGGAATGGTGTTAAAACCGTAAACGGACTGATTTGGTTGATAAAAATATATGCGAAACGTAATGTACTGGACTTAGGGGTGTTAGCATTGTGTGATAATATAGACAGATTAACTGTAAAATTGCATATAATACAAAGGAGGGGATGGCGAAGTCGGTAGCGCGCTGGATTCATAACCTGTTATTCCTAGGCTCGAGCCCCATTGTGTTGCCATTGAGATTTATTTCTGTTATCCCCTATCCTCTGTGAGAAAAGTGACGCTGCCTTGAAAAATACAAGTGTTCAGTGAATGGACTACCCCGTCCTGAGTGGAACTAGTGATGAAAGGTGTCCATGTTAGTGCCACTGGACGACGCTTCGGTGTTAATAAGACATTAGCGAAAGTCAGGGAACGATTTCATCGGCTGAACAGTAGGGCTGTCGTTGAAAGGTGGTGTAGGCCAAATGCGAGGCCTGTGCAGCAAAGAAAGGCCCTAATACTAGGAGTCGGAGAAAGCTGCAAAAGTATAATGCTGGTGCTCCTTTTGAGAGAATAGCCATTGATATAATGGGTTCTTTGCATAGGACTGATGATGGAAATCGCTATTTATTGGTGGCAATGGATTACTTCACGAAGTGATATGAAGTATCCCATCCAAGATCAAGAGGTAAGAACAGTTCCAGAGATGTTGGTGAATAGCCTGATGAGTAGGTATGGAGTACCTTTGCAACTCCACTCGGACCAATTTTGAGTCTACAGTAATTAAAATATGTCACCTGTCAGACATTCAGAAACCAGAACAATTCACCTACATCCTCAGTCGGATGGTATGGTTGAGAGATTTAAAAGGAAAATTGTAGCGAACATCTAGCATTGTTGATCGACGACCATCAACGTGACTGGGATCGCCATGTACCACTCTTTTTGTTGGTATACAGTACAGCAGTGAAGAAACAACTGGACAGACACCTTCGACGATTCTCTTTGGAAGAGAATTATGTCTTCCCTGTGACTTCTTATATGGTCGGCTTGAGGAAACATCTATATCCACAGCATAATATGTACAACATCTGCAATAGCGACCAGAAAACCTGGCGAGAGAGCCAAAACGAAGTACGAGAGTAAAGTGAAAGGAACTCTCTTCAATGGAGGATATGTTGTCTGGCTATACAATCCACACAGAAGGGAGAGACTTTAGTCAAAACTTCAGTAGTCTTGGAAAGGTCCATATACCGTAGTTACTAGGATTAGCGGCGTAGTGTATCTCATTCGTCGACACCTGACTACAAAGTGCAAGCTGGTTCAGGTGGATCGCTTAGTCCCATTTCGCGGAAGAAGGGAAGAACCTCCAGATTTCAGCAGTGATCGGGTTCAACAAAATCTGAGAGCGCTCACGTGCAACAATTAAAAGTGTGATTATTGTATCAGGAGATACGGCACGTATGGGAAAATGCGTCGTGATTGTAAACGAACAGACAGAGAAGAGGTCACTGCAGGCACCTGAATTCTTGCTTTCTACAGTTTAAAAAGTGTACTAGTTTGAAAAGAGTTAGAAGAAATAAAAAAGAAGTTGTAATGAGTTTGATTTTACTCAATGCGCGGGTGCCGACTCAGATTGCCGTTATTTATTTATTTTTTTTGTAAAGAATCGAAGTCTTCGGAATATCGTTCCTATTAAGCATGTTATGTACTAAGACAGACTTTTGGCCCCCCTGTGATGATGCATACAACCGGCCAGTCTTCGCACCTAATGTCCGACCCCACTTTCTCGTAGGTCAGGCCGTTAATACCTTTCAAAAGAGACACTCTCTTGCGGAAGTGAACGGAAGAAGTGGGTTGTCAGATTAGTGTGGCCTACTGATCTGGACAACTATAGCTACTATTCTTTTTTTTTCTACCCTGCTGCGGAGTGGTCAACCACACATGATACTGGTGCTGACCATATAAACCTACTGAACTGGAATAAGGTTCTGAGCTTGATTATGGATCCTGAATTTGCTGCACTGGTGGTCTTCTGTGGAGGCAAGATCTTCCGCTGTGTTTTCTGTTTGTTTCAAGGAGAAGGCTCAAAGGAGCTGGCAACTTCCTTTAAGCAGCATATTGTGCAGAGAGAGACTCCGTTGCTGTGTTGCCCGTATGGATAATTATAGATTGGCGAATAGGGTTATGAACAGTGTGCCTAAAGGCCTCAGAAAGAGGGGGAGACCTAGGATGCGGTGGGCAGACAATGTCAAACAGGACCTTTACAGAATTGGTGTGCAGTGGTGAGATGCAGCAGATATGCTTGGAGAATTAAATTGCACGGTCTGGTTGGACCTCCGTAGCCTACTGCTGCTTGAGGATGATGATGATGATGTTATATAACGAATTTCGTAACTGAACTTTCGAATGTTATATTCTTTTGGTATTTGCCTTAAAATACGGCCAACAGTAATTAGCGATTAGTCTAGTTAGTCCATTTTCATATAAAGTGAAGAATAATTCAGGTTTTACTTATTTCTTTTATATAAATTGCTTTATCAATTAAAGAAGTTCATTTAATCCGTTTCGTTGTTTCGAAATCACACACGATATTATCAAATACTTACTACTGTCAATGTGTAAAAATATATATATATATAAATGCAATACTAGCCGTCCCATGGCCAAGTGGTTAACGTGTTAGGGATGAAAGATACCTTGGTTCGAACCCTGCATGGATGTTGTGTTGTTTTTTTGCTGAGATCTCGCCTTCGTGACAAATCTTCTGTACCGCGTATTAAACTGAAAGGCTCTTGCCAGACTTCTGTTGCAAGCAGCTGCTTGAGAGGGCATTTATTATGCTGTAAAAATGTCTTTATTAAAAATTTTAAAACTCGCTTTCATTTCTTAAGAGTTTTTGTTGCATCTTTGGATGTGAAATAAACATAGATAAGGCAAGAAAAACAATAAAATGATAAAAATGGAATATACGTGAAATTATTTTTTGATGTTTTTTATGCAACTTTTTAGTAATGAAAGAAGTTTTGATAATTTCAATAACGACAATTTTACAGAGTAATAGTGTTTATATATACAAGGCAGATGTACTATGTATATTTAAATTTGTACTGTGTATTGAGCAGAGTATTGCAAAGAAAATACATTTAACTTCATAATATTAGAAAATATGATAATGATGGCACTAGAAGAATACATATCGCCTGTGGTGAATAAGGGACAACATCTCGATGTTGTCCCTTGTTAAAACATCTCGATGTTGTCCCTTGTTAAAACATCTCGATATTGTCCCTTGTTAAAACATCTCGATATTGTCCCTGGTTAAAACATTTCGATGTTGTCCCTTAATAAAACATTTCGATGTTGTCCTTTGTTAAAACATCTCGATGTTGTCCCTTATTAAAACATCCGATGTTGTCTCTTATTAAAACGTCTCGATGTTGTCCCTTATTAAAACATCTCGATGTTGTCCCTTGTTAAAACATCTCGATGTTGTCCCTTCTTAAAACATCTCGATGTTGTCCCTTGTTAAAACATCTCGATGTTGTCCCTTGTTAAAACATCTCGATGTTGTCCCTTGTTAAAACATCTCGATGTTGTCCCTTATTAAAACATCCGATGTTGTCTTTTATTAAAACATCTCGATGTTTTCCCTTGTTAAAACATCTCGATGTTGTCCCTTGTTAAAACATCTTGATGTTGTCCCTTGTTAAAACATTTCGATGTTGTCCCTTGTTAAAACATCTCGATGTTGTCCCTTGTTAAAACATCTCGATGTTGTCCCTTGTTAAAACATCTCGATGTTGTCCCTTGTTAAAACATCTCGATGTTGTCCCTTACTAAAAAATCTCGATGTTGTCCCTTGTTAAAACATCTCGATGTTGTCCCTTATTAAAACATTTCGATGTTGTCCCTTGTTTGTGGCATGAGATCAACAGACGAATAGGTATTGCTGCCGGGACTTTTAAGAATCTATGGAGATTGTGGAGAAATAGGCGTATACACCTAAAGACTAAAATTAGACTGTATAATAGTTTGGTTCTTTCTAGGGTTAGTTATGGTAGTGAAACTTGGACACTTTTTAAACAAGATAACAGGAAACTAGATGCTTTTGATTCCAGATGCTTACGCAGTATCTTGGGCATTAGGTGGTTCAACTTTGTAGCTAATGATGAGGTTAGGCAAAGGAGTTTGCAACCTCCTTTAAGCAGCATATTGTGCAGAGAGAGACTCCGCTGGTTTGGCGATGTTGCCCGTATGGATAATTATAGATTGGCGAATAGGGTTATGAACAGTGTGCCTAGAGGCCTCAGAAGGAGGGGGAGACCTAGGATGCGGTGGGCAGACAATGTTAAACAGGACCTTGTTAGAATTGGTGTGCAGTGGCCGGATGCAGTAGATGTAGCTCAGGATAGACTTGCTTGGAGAACTAAAATGCACGGTCTGGTTGGATCTCCGTAGCTCATGGCTGCATGAGGATGAGGATGAGGATGATGATGATGAAAACATCTCGATGTTGTTCCTTATTAAAACATTTCGATGTTGTCCTTGTTAAAACGTCTCGATGTTGTCCCTTATTAAAACATCCGATGTTGTCCCTTATTAAAACATCTCGATTTTGTCCCTTATTAAAACATCGCGATTCCAGTTGTTGTTCACTTATTGAAGATGGTGAACGATTCGGTAGCATTTTTTATTTAAATTTCACATTAGTCTTGCTTTTCTAGAGAATGAAATTTTTCACTCCTTAAACGTTTAAATTAGAGCTAATGAATGATGGGGGAAATGCAAATGGTAGCATTTTATTTGTAATTATAAAACAAAAGAATATTTGTCATTTATATTATTTAAATTTGAAAAGTTGTTTTTGGACGGATTGTTGCTGTCAGTGGAATATCTCTTGACGCTCTATCACCGAAATTTAAAATTTCCACTCTGAACAGATCGCTTACAACATTCGTTAAAAGTTTCGCCTTCTCCGTATTTAGTGATTGTAACAATTTAAATTAAAACTAGCAAAGGATTTTAAAAATGTGAAAACAAATTTTCATAAAAGTCATGCCTATGAGATAAAAGTAGCCATTTCTTAAAGATTTCCAGGTGATGAACACGAATATGGCAACGGAAATGCAAAATTGGCTACGATTTCTGAGAAATCCGAAATAATTTCTTATATAATAGAGTAATATGTATACAGGATGATTGTAAACTCTTTCAACAAAAAAGGGGGGTGATAGTACACATCAAGACGTACAATTTTTGCAATACAACCTAGGGTCGCATTCCACTCCTTCCGCCAGAAAAGAGTACTTTGGAAAAACGCCACGCATGCACAAGTATTTACAACCGGTGCATGAAAAACACAAGATGCAAATCAGGTGCGCTGAGCAAGTGCGTAGACGATTAAGAACAAACATTTGAAAACGCAGCCGAACCCGTTCATCGACATTACCGTGATAACGTCACATGATAAGTGACGTATTCGTGAAGGACATGGAAGACTACACCTACGAGTAATTGGCGGATATGCATCTGATGTACGGCAAAGCAGGTGGTAATGGACGTGAAGCACAAAGATTGTACCGTGAGAGATTTCCGAATTGTCGTATTCCTTACCGTTCGACCTTCGCCAGTGTTGATCGAAGACTGCGTGAAACTAGTTCGTTGGCTATCTCAATGAGTGATACTGGACGTTCGCGAAGTGTGCGAACACCGGAAATGGAAGAACGTGTCTTGCAGCGATTTGCAGAAGTTCCTTCCACAAGTACGCGAATATGGTGCCATCCGAAATGGGAGTCTGTCAAACCTCGGTGTGGAATGTCCTACATGAGGCACGGATGCATCCCTTCCACGTGCAGAAGGTCCAAGCTTTGAACGAAGATGACTATCCCCGCTGGGTAGAGTTTGTTAGGTGGATGCTCCAGACGAACAATGTTAATCCGCAATTTCCCGCATTAGTGTTATTTAGTGATGAGGCCACTTTTATCCGGGAACGCATTTTCAACAATTACAATCAGCGCCCTTGGGCTCAAGAAAATCCACACGTCACTGACCCTCGTAAACACCAGCAGAAATTTGGCGTCAACATCTGGACAGGTATCCTGGGTGATTGTCTGGTGGGACCTTACCTCTTGCCAGAACGACTGACTGGCGCAGCGTACCGTGTGTTCCTGGAACAAGTGCTTCCCGGTCTGTTGCAGGGTGTTCCGCTCACCACGCAAAGGGACATGTGGTTTATGCATGATGGGGCCCCAGCACACTTTTCCATCCAGGTCCGATACTTCCTAAGTGCAACATATCCCGGGTGGTGGATTGGACGTGGTGGACATGTGGCTTCGCCTCCATGCTCCCCAGACCTCAATCCACTAGACTTCTTCTGGGGGCACATGAAAACACTTGTGTACAAGACACCTGTGGACTCTCTGGAAGATCTCGTCGCGAGAATTGGTGTTGCAGAGGACAAGATCAACACCACACCAGGAGTCTACTAGAGGGTGCGACAGTCTTTCATTCGCCGGTGTGGGCTGTGCAACAACGCCCTCGGACGCCACTTTGAGCAGCTACTTTGAGATTTTCACTGACGCGAATGTAATTAAGTAACTCATAAATTAGTTAAGTGCCTTTGTTTTCACTGTTGAAGGATCAACGTGAATATGTAACTTTACACTTCTCTGGCGGAAGGAGTGGAATGCGGCCCTAGATTCCATTGCAACAATTGTTTGTCTTCATGTGTATTATCACCCCTTTTTTTGTTGAAAGAGTTTACAATCACCCTGTATATGACATGTATCGGTAAAACTCCGGTTTTACTTCCGTCGTCGCTTTGCCGTCGCTTGTATAGCTGCTCAGGATCATCTCTGGCGAGTGTCCAACAGCAGTCAGCCAACATTGAAGTGGATCAGTTTCCCTGGTATCTTTTCTCCATCGTTGCAATGTCCTGGTGAAAACGTTCACCGTGCTCATCACTAAACATACCGCAATTGTCGGGGAAGAAATCTAAGTGGGAATGGAGAAAGTGGATCTTTAAAAACCTATTGTAGCCAAGTTTGTGATACAGAGACAACATGTCCTTAACCAGTTTCTTGTAGTAGTCTGCCCTGACATTCCCGAGGAATTTAGTTGACACCAGACGAAACGCGTCCCATGCCCTTTTCTCATCACCCTGAAGCAGGATGTCGAACATCTGGTCTCTGAATAGCTCGCGGATCTGAGGACCCATAAAAATTCTCTCTTTAATTTTTCGCTTCGCTGAGTCGAGGGAATTTGTCAGCCAAGTACTTGAAAGTTGATGCAGTCCAGTCCATGGCTTTTACGAAATTTTTCATCACATCGAATTTGATGTGTAGGGACGGTAGCAGGATTTTATGCGTTTCTGCCAGTGCTGGGTGTTCCACATTCTTCTCTCCGACCTTCAAAGATTTCCTCTGAGGCCGGTTTCTCTTCATGTAGTGCAAATGCTTTGATTGGCTGTCCCATTCACATAAGAAACAGCAGTACTTCGTATATCCCAGCTGCAGACCCATCAACAGAGCCATTACCTTCAAGTCACAACAGAGATACCAGCCATACTGGCTGTATTGAAGACAGTTCCACAGCTATTTTAGGTTGTTGTAGGTTTCTTTCATGCAGAGAGCGTGTCTGACAGAAATGGATGGAAGTCGACTTCCATTATGTAGCAACACCGCCTTGAGACTCAATTTCAAAGGGTCTATGAATAGTTGTCATTCTTGAGGGTCATGTTTGATTCCGAGGGCATTCATCAGACCATCTACATCGGAGCAGAACACAAGGTCATCTTCTTTTCTGAAGTAAGGTGCAAACTGCTCATGACGAGTTCGAAACGAAGTCACTCGGACATTTTCCTTGAGAAGGTTCCATTGCTTAAGTCTTGATCCAAGTAACTCTGCTTTGGCGTTGGACAGCTCCGGATCACGAACAAGATCGTTCATTTTTACTTCGGTGAGAATGTGTGGCGCAGATGACGCACTGTGGCAGATGTATGGATCATCATTAGACACCGAGGCTGCAGAGAACACGACAACTGTTCTCCTCCCTCCTCATCGTCTGAATCGATGGAAAATTCTTTTGGAAGTTCGGGAACGGGAAGGCCTTCACCATGCGGAACTGGTCGGAGAGCAGATTGTATATTCGGGTACGCCATTATCCACTTCTTTTTCCTTGTGATGCCTCCAGAAACAGGTGGAACCATGTAGAAGTAGCAGTCATTTGCGTGATTGCATGGCTCTCTGCAAACCATAGGAACAGCAAACGGCATAGCCACTATTTCGCCTTTCAGCCACTTCGGAAGATTCTTTCACACGTACTGCAGCATATTGTGTGGGTGCCCAGGCCTTGTCCTGTTTCCCGATCTTGCATCCAAAATAAAATTCATACGTCGCTTTCGCGATTGGAGTGATGGCCTTTTCTGTCTTGCAAACGTTATTCCCCGCAAATATAACAAAGTGTATCTTCATTATTAACACAGTTACGAGGAATCACTACTGCTGTATTAAAACTGCAAGGATCACTTGTGTTGTACAGTCGCTCAAAAAAGTATCCGAACACTATGGTTGACTACAGAATTCAGAAAAAAATATCTGGCAAAGATATTTTTAGAAGTTAGTGATCTGGCAACCTTCGTGTCACGTGACACGAAGGTTGCCACATCACTAACTTCTAAAAAAATCGTTGCCAGATATTTTTTCAGAATTCTGCAATCAACCATAGTGTTTGGATACTTTTTTGAGCGACTGTACTTATGACTCAGGGGTAAATGGGAGCTGCTCAAAAGACTTGCTCACCCTACGAGACGTCGCTTAAAACTAACGATTGCATCATCTTTTGTCCGCGATCACAAAGCCATGATGTCATGACTCAACTACATTGCATCTGAGAATGATGCAATACCTCCGGGGGTTGTGTGTATGGCGGGCTGATGAAATACAACGCAATATGTTGCAATCTGGAATTTAAAATACAGCGTTGCGAAATGGTTACCTATGTACTCAATTCGGATTGAATCGTTTATACATTACCCTCTCTGTCTCTCCTAAACAAGAGCCAATAGTCAAATTTTGTTGTCATTTTCCGGTTCAGCACCTCGAAATTAAAGATTAAGATTGGCTACTTTCATTTCAAAGCCTTTTTTTGTGTTGCCCAGTGTAATATTTCATTAAATAAATAAATAAAATAAATACCCCCTCAAGCAGCTGCTTGCCACAGAGGTCTGACAGGAGCCTGTCAGTTTATAAGCCACAGTAGAAGATCTGAGAAGATGGCAGACCTCAGCAGAAAATAATACGAACATCCATGCCTTACCCGGAGCTCGAATCCAGGTCCCTTAGATCAGTAGCCAAGCGCGCTAACCACTCGGCCTGATTAAAAGCGAGTTTTCCAGTTATCGCTTAAAACAAACAGTCGCGTTTCCCACTCGCCTTGAGGCTTCAAGGGCCAACTCATTATCACCAATAGAAACTTCATAACCTTCGCATTCCACCACCAAAAGTACAAATTTTTAGGATAAATACATCATTTGCGATAATTTGTTAAAATTTTGGAATTTTCAAGATTTCCCACCGTTAGAGAGCGCCCCTATCGCTTTGGGAGATTCGGAAAGTTCAAATCGTAATATTTCCTCAAAATCTATCCAAAATAAAAAAGAAATTTGCATTTATCTTTAAAAGCAATCAATTATCTCTTTAAATAAAAATTTTTAATGCTCCGCCGGTTAACATTAGAAATGAAGGAAACATTTATGCTTTAAAAAGATTAATATGTGATTGGTTAGTGGATTTTGATGACGTAGAAAAGTATCTATGGAGATAAAACTTTAGGTTAAATATGTAATTTTTATAACACTGTTGCAACTGATTCCGCAAACGTTATATTCGCGAACTTCTCCACACACGAGCTCGGACTCAAGTGGAGTTCTCTTATCTATTTACTTCTTTCATATTGTTCAGTTTGTTCGTTTAACTACCTATAAAATAGATTATATTTTATACTTTACAATATAATTTATGTTAATCAGTTCATGTGTATGAACTTTTGAAGGGGCGGGGGGTGGCTCAGTCGGTAGCGCGCCAGGCTCGTAATCTGTAGTTCCCAGGTTCGAGTCCCAGCTGGGTCAGCGTTGAGATTTATCTCCGCAAAATTTCCACGCCCTGCCCACGGTCAGTAGGGGAACCAATTGTTTGGAAAGGTCGCCTTCCATCGGAGGGGACATTAAGCCGTGTCCCCGCGTGCGGGAGAGCCATACCCTGTGCACGTTAAAGAACACGCTGGAAATGCCTTGACGGGAGGCTACCATCTGTCTCCCAACAGCTTGTTCCAGTGGGTCCCCTCCCCCAACCTTCTCTGAGCCTTCGGGGTCCTTGTGGCATGGCCATTTAGCCCATGGTGTGCAAAAAAGTGCCGCTCAGAGGTAAAACAATCCAATCCACTGAACTTTTGAACTGGAAAAATTTATGTAAATGTACGTTTTTTGTTGCGGATTTTTATATTGAACTGTACTGGTGTTGAGAGTAGTGAATAAAAAAACTATCTATCTATCTATCTAATAACGTTGTTTTCTCCCATCCAATGCTGTGGGTAAAGGATCAACTCATTGTCCCCAATGGAAACTCCATACACTCACATTCCAGCACCGAAATTTAAAATTTCTATTATAAATACACAGTTTGAGATATGCGTTTCAAAGTTTGGATTTTTCGGATTTTTCCACCGTTAGAGGGGAATAGTTTTAACTTTTGGGAAATTCGAAAATTTCGAATCATTATATTTCACCAACAAAAAAAAAAAATGAAATTTTACCTTATCTTAAAGGCAAAAAAAAAATTCGATGTCTACAGAAGTCAAAGTGGATACAGTCGCTCAAAAAAGTATCCGAACACTATGGTTGATTACAGAATTCAGAAAAAATATCTGGCAACGATATTTTTTGAAATCAGTGATCTGGCAACCTTCGTGTCACGTGACACGAAGGTTGCCAGATCACTAATTTCTAAAAGAATCATTGAGAGATATTTTTTCTGAATTCTGTAATCAACCATAGTGTTCGGATACTTTTTTGAACGACTGTACATTATCTCGCAGCTTTCTTTTTGAAGACGAGATAAAACTGCCTACAAAATTAACGACACGCTTTAAATATGAAAGCGCATCGAGTGCCAGTTGTAACCTTGAAACTGGATCTGTGTTATCTGCAACGTTACGTGCCCTTGAAATAAATGCACAGTGAGCGAGTTTTCAAAACGTGCCATGACCGTCTGAATAATCGAATATCAGAAGAGTCGGGATCCGAATTATTTAATATCCGAATAGTTGGGATCCGGATAATCGAATATCCGAAGTGTCGGATTCCGAATAACGGAATATCCTAAGAGTCGGGATCCGAATAATCGAATATCCGAAGAGTCAGGATCCGGATAATCGAATATCCAAAGAGTCGGGATCCGGATTATCTAATATCCGAATAGTTGGGATCCGGATAATCGAATATCCGAAGTGTCGGATTCCGAATAACGGAATATCCTAAGAGTCGGGATCCGAATAATCGAATATCCGAAGAGTCAGGATCCGGATAATCGAATATCCAAAGAGTCAGAATCCGGATTATCTAATATCCAAAGAGTCGGGATCCGGATAATAGAATATCTGAAGAGTTGGGATATGGATAATCGAATATCCGAAGAGTCGGGATATGGATAATCGAATATTAGAAGAGTCGGGAACCAGATAATCGAATATCCGAAGAGTCAGGATCCGGATTATCTAATATCTGACGAGTTGGTATCTGGATAATCGAATATTCGAGGAGTCGGGATCCGGATAATCAAATATCCGAAAAATCAGGATCCAGATAATCTAACATTCGAAGAGTTGGGATCTAGATAATCGAAAATTCGAAGAGTCGGGATCTAGATAATCGAATATCCGAAGAGTCAGAATCCGGATTATCTAATATCAAAGAGTCGGGATCCGGATAATCGAATATTCGAAGAGTCAAGATCCGGATAATCGAATATTCGAAGACTCAGGATCCAGATAATCGAATATCCGAAGAGTCGGGATCCGGATTATCTAATATCCGAAGAATGGGATTCGGATAATCGAATATCCGAAGAATCGAGATAATCGAATATCTGAAGAGTCGGGATCCGGATAATCGAATATTCAAAGAGTCAGGATTCAGATATTTGAATATCCGAAGAGTCAGAATCCGTATTATCTGATATCCGAAGAGTTGGGATCCGGAAAATTGAATATTTGAGGAGTCAGGATCCGGGTAATCGAATATCCGAAGAGTCAGGATCCGGAAAATTGAATATCTGAAGAGTCAGCATCTGGATAATCTAATATCCGAAGAGTCGGGATCCGGATTATCTAATATCCATAGAGTCGAGATCCGGATAATCGACTATTCGAAGAATCGGGTTCTGGATAATTGAATATACGAAGAGTCGGAATCTGGATAATAGAATATTCGAAGAGTAAGGATCCGGATAATCGAATGTCCGAAGAGTCAGAATCCGGATTATCTAATATCCGAAGAGTCGGGATCCGAATAATCGAATATTCGGAGAGTCGGGATTCGGATTATCTAATATCCGAATAGTCGGGATCCGAATTATCGAATATTCGAGGAGTACTGATCTGGATATTTGATAAAAATCAAAAAATATCTGCTTTTACTGATGAGCGAACCAAATCTGTCTTTAAATATAAGAGGAAAAGAATTAACTCTGATCAAATTATGTATAAATTGGCAAGCTCTGTTATTTTTTTTCCCTCTGTCATTTCTTTCTCATAAGTTACATTGTTATGTAATATTTACGAAAGATATAAGATTTTTTTCGCCTGGTGTTAGCCAATCAATAATGCTTTCTCTGCTTCGTGTTAGTGGCTATCTTCTCTTTCAGTTTCTACATCGACGATTATAGATTTCCTTTTCGAAACCTGGTGTGGGATGTCCCCAATAACATCTGCACGCTTTTGGGCTCAATCTGAGCGTGCAAACATCGCCATTCCAGTTGTTGTTCACTTATTGACGACGGTGAACGACTCCGTGGCATTTTTTGTTCTTTAAATTTCAAATCATCTTGTTTTGTGAGACTGAGTGCACTGGAAGCTGCTTATCATCCTTCCTACGTGCGCTCCCAAAATCTCTACGATGTCTATTTAAGGATGGGAACGGATAAGCATCAACCTTTCTTCTGCTTAATACATTCCGGGATTTTAGGTTAACTTCCTAGATTGCTAACTAGGGGGGGGGGGGGGGGTGAGAACGAAATTCCTCCCCCCTCCCGATAGGACCTAGTCGGCTTTATTTTAAGCCCTAAGTTTCCTACTAACAAGAAACCTGATTTTTATACAACCCCACACGAACACTTCTGCTTCTTAAGTACAGTCGCTTAAAAAAGTGTCCGAACAATATGTTTCAGATATTCAGAAAAAATATTTGGCAACGATTTTTTTTAGAAATCATTGATCTGGCAACCTTCGTGTAACGTGACACGTAGGTTGCCAGATCAATAATTTCTAAAAAAATCATTGCCAGATATTTTTTCTGAATTCTGTAATCAACCGTAGTGTTCGGATAATTTTTTGAGCGACTGTACATAGTTTCTCATAAGATAAAAATCCTCCTTCGTTGGAATCATGCATAAATTATCGTGCAGACAGGGCCGTGCCGTGCTATGATGCAGAGAGGCGGCCGCATCAGGCGGCACCGTAAGGGGGCGGCATAAACAGCGAAATCAAAATACATTTTGAACCATTTAATAATTAAAAATCTTTACGCAACGCTTTTCTATATTGGTCTATGTTATTCCGATATTGATGTATACGATTTATGATTTATCGTACGCCTCTGCCTCAGTGCTTTCGGTACCCTTTGATCTCGGTTTCTGGTGCAAGTGCATTGTTGGTGAGCGCTCGCCGAAAGACTTTTGATCTGACAGCGCGAAGTTATTATTTTTGTTTGTAACATACCGCGCGGCCGCTCCTAAAAGCTGAGGCGGCAATTATCACAAAAGACAATTGCACGTGTTACGTGTTGATAGTTCTGCTTTGAGCTTACAATTATTGACAATATTTGATTTTAATGTTAGTTTGTCATGAGAAGTGGCAAGTGGCTGTGCTGTATTTAAATCAGTAAATCAGATATATAATATATCTGTATCAGTATAATATTTGCGCATTTATACTAATTCAGTTTTTGTGTTTAAAAGTAGATCAGGTAAGAGAATTATTGTTTTTTACAGCAATTGTAGTCACTTATTATCATTGAAAATGATTATGTTATGACAATAGGGACTCTAATTAAAAAGTAACATTTGCATGGACTGGGTATATTTCAGGTGCGGAACGTGTGCCTCTGTGTGATAGATAGAGAGTTATTTAGGTAATATTGGGCTACTTTTGCGTTCTGTGTGTGATAGAGAGAGAGTTGCTTAGGAAATATTTGCATTTGCCTACTTTTGCGTTCGTTATTTATTGCTCTATTTTTACCAAATTCATATACGTTGAAGTGGAGACAATACAATAACAGGTTAAAGAAAGGCATATGTCAAAACGGCTGCTAGCTGTCAATTTGATGGATATTCGTTATCTATTTATTATGTTCTGTTACCTACAAATCTTACTAGCTTTGCAACTCATTTCTATCGTTATTTTATCTACCCTACTTTAATAGCATGATAAGCATCATCATATTTAATCATTTTCAATGACCCCCCGGTTGCATTTTTGCGAAGGACTGTGAATTTTTATTTAATATTTTTATTACAGTATGGAACAGAAAAGGAAAAAATTGTCTGGAAGTCAATATAAAAAGAAACGCTTAAAGAAAGAGGAACAAGGAAGAAAGCTAAGCTATGTTATGAAGGAATTCTTAGTACAAAAGTCCTGTTTAGATGAGCCGTCCACATCCACATCAACAGCGACTGCTTAGGATTTGGCAAATAAAAACTCAGTGCCGCCCCAATCACTTCCAGAAGAAGTTGTTGAAGAGAGCCAAAAAATAACACCATCAGAAGTTCATCAAGAGCCGGGTAGCAGTAGCAACCAGCAGATATTAAACGAAATTCCTTCTGATCCTACATTGTGGAATGCTTTCTGCATGTCATCTGAAACTCGTCAAATACTGGTTGAGAGGGGTCCACATCAAATGAAAGAATTCGAGTTTCCTATTAATAAAGGAAGGCGTAGATTTTCGCCCTCGCATTATTTGAAAGTGTTGAGCAATAGTGAATCGTTGAGAGAAGTTGGTTGATTTACTCTGTTACAAATGATGCCGTTTTTTGCTTTTGTTGTATATTATTTGATAATTCGTCTGCTATTAATGACTGGCCCAAAAAAGGTTATTCTGACTGGGGAAATCTTATAAGAGCCCTCACAATGCACAAAAAGTCTGTAAATCACAGAAATGCTTTTAGAGCATGGAAAAAATTGGACATTCGATTAAAGCAGAAAATAACTATTGACGCTGAATATCAACGAATTATGGATATGGAAATTCAGCATTGGAGAGGAGTTCTAAAAAGAATTATGTCAATAATTAGACTATTGGCCTCACAATGCTTAGCTTTTCGTGGAACAACTGAACATTTGTTTCGGCCTAATAACGGAAACTTCCTAAAGTTGGTAGAATTGCTTTCTGAGTTTGATCCAGTTATGGAAGAACATATCGGAAGAGTTCAACGCGAGTCTGATAAATGGTCTGTGACTTATCTAAGCAATAATATACAAGATGAATTGATAAATTTGATGCGAAATGTAATTTTAAGCAAAATTGTCGAAATAACAAAAATCGCTAAATATTTTTCAATAATCGCCGATTGTACCCCAGACGTAAGTCATATTGAACAGCTCTCATTAACAATAAGAGTTGTCGCTTTAAACTCCATTCAAAACAAATATGAAATTGAAGAATTTTTTATTGTTTTTTTTTAAGCTAGTGATTCAACCGGAGAAGGTTTGACAGAACTTATTCTGACACATTTAGAAAAGTTAGGTTTTGAGTTAAAGTGGCTTAGAGGACAAGGTTATGACAACGGAGCTAATATGAAAGGAGTAAGAAAGGGTGTACAAAATAGAATATTTGAAAAATATCTAAGGGCGTTTTATGTGCCCTGCGCATGTCATTCTTTAAACTTAGTTGTGAATGATGCAGCGTCTTCTTCTATAGAAACAACAACTTTTTTTTCTATTGTACAACAACTTTACACTTTTTTTTCTGGTTCTACAAAGCGTTGGGAAGTGCTAAAAAATATGTTTCACAATTAACTCTAAAACCATTGAGTGCTACTAGGTGGTCAAGCACAGTAGATGCGTTAAAACCTTTACGATGTCAACTTTGCGAAATCTATGATGCATTATTCCAAATAATAGAAGACATCAACAGAGATGCAGAAACTAAAGTTAAAGCAAGAAGGTTAGCAAAAAATATTAAAAATTACAAGTTTACATGCGGTGTAATTCTTTGTATGATATTTTATTTGAAATAAATTCAGATTTGAAACTATTGCAATCTGTAACTATAAATTTGTCAGATTGTGTAAGGATGTTATCAGAAACCATACAAAAAGTGAAAAGTTATAGACAATCTGGATATGATCAGATGAAAATTGCTGCTAATGAGATTGCAGAGAATCTTGAATGCAGTGCAGAATTTCCTGCCGAAACTGAAGTTAGAGCCAGAAGGAAAAAGCGTCAATTTGACTATGAAGAAGCTGTCGATCAACCCTTAACAGAGGAGAATAAATTTAAAATAAACTTTTTCAATTATATTCTGGACATTACCCTTAATTCTCTGAATGAACGATTCACGCTTCTGGAAACCCATAGCAAAAATTTTCAGTTTTTATATGACATTTTAAAACTCAAGGATATAGATGACAAAACGCTAGAAAATTATTGTACCAGTCTCCAGTCAATACTTCCGGTCGAAAATGAATCAGATATAAATGCAAATGATCTTCAAGAAGAATTACGCGATGTATCCCGAATGCTACCATATTCTATGAAACCTTTGGATGTTTTAAATTATTTGTGCCAAAATAACAATTACTTTGTATCCGAATACTGTTGTAGCGCTGAGAATTTTATTAACACTCCCTGTCTCTGTAGCTAGTGGGGAAAGAAGCTTTTCCAAATTAAAATTAATAAAACACTACTTAAGAAGTTCAATAAGCCAAACAAAACTTAGAAATCTGTCATTAATTTCTATTGAATCTACATTGGTTGCCACTCTATTTTGACTACACATCTCTAATTAACGAATTTGTTAAAGTTAGAAGGGTAAAACTGTAGTAGATTGTTGCAGTTGATATTATTCTTTTAAAGTAGTTTATATTTTCAAATTAAAAAGAGCATTCGTAAATTTTGTGCAGTTTTTTTTTTAATCACAATCGAAGGTTATTTTAAAGAAAAAACATTTAAGGGGCGGCATTTCGAAGACTTGCATCATAATGAAAAAATCTACCGCACGGCCCTGCGTGCAGATATCATGTGACACGAATTACAATTTGTTTCTTCTCTCTTAATTAACCAGTGGGAAGTGTTCTCATATTGCAATTGATTTGAATTTCTTAAAGGTAAATTATTTTTTTTAAACAATATATATACGCAAAAACGAACGCATTTTATGAATAGGTCAAAACATGTTGGTCAGCTGACAAGGGTTTTAAAAATTTCTCCTCCAATTGAAAATGTCTGCTTCCGTTGTCCAACATCTAAGAAGAAAAGCAAGCGAGGAAGACAGATGTTTTACCCTTGACACATCGATCTCCCTTTGGAGAAAAGAAATCGACTCGTTAGTAGATTTGGGTTGTTTTAACTCTGAGCGTACTTTTTTTGCACATCATGGGCTAAATGGCCAGGTCACAAGGACCCCGAAGGCTCAGAGAAGGTCGGGGGAGGGGACCCACTGGAACAAGCTGTTGGGAGACAGATGGTAGCCTCCCGTCAAGGACATCCAAGGTGTTCTTTAACGTGCACAGAGTATGGCTCTCCCACACACGGGGCCAAGGCTTAACATCCTATCCGATGGACGGTGGACTTTCCAAGCTCATCGGTGTCCCCTATTGACCGGGTAATTGGGCGGAACGGGCTGATATCACAGGGATGGGTGATTTACGGAGATAAATCTCAACGCTTACCCAGCTGAGATTCAAGCCTGGCAACCGAAGATTACGAGTCTGGCGCGTTACCGACTGAGCCATCCCTCTCCCTCTCGTTAGTAGAACTTCCGAGGAAGAATCAACAATGAGAACTGCTTCTGACATAATCACTCGGAGGGATTTGCAAGGACTGAGGTCGGGGTACGTAGATATTGGGAGAGGACTTTCTTCCTGATAGGAATCGCCGAAGACTTTGGTAAATGAGCGATAGCTCACGGGATCCTGGCGGCGAGGACTTTAATTAGATGAATGAAGCGAATATTTTCAAAATTAGTAATGAATTCTAAAAAATGCCCTAGGGCAGTGGTTCTCAACCTTTTATACTTCACGTACCCCCCGGAAATGTGTATGTTACTGGCGTACCCCTTGTATAGATAGATAAAACTATGGTTACAGTATAACAATGGGAATAAAATAGAACATATATCAGTGGTTCTCAACCTTTTATGCTTCACGTACCCCCTGGAAATGTGTATGTAACTGGCGTACCCCTAGTGTAGATAGATAAAACTATAGTTATAGTATAACAATGGGAATAAAATAAAACACATATATCAGTGTTTCTCAACCTTTTATGCTTCACGTACCCTCTGGAAATGTGTATGTAACTGTGTACCCCTTGTATAGAGAGATAAAACTATAGTTATAGTATAACAATGGGAATAAAATAAAAGATATATATATCAGTGGTTCTCAACCGTTTATGCTTCACGTACCCCCTGGAAATGTGTATGTAACTGTGTACCCCTTGTATAGAGAGATAAAACTATAGTTATAGTATAACAATGGGAATAAAATAAAAGATATATATATCAGTGGTTCTCAACCTTTTATGCTTCACGTACCCCCTGGAAATGTGTATGTAACTGTGTACCCCTTGTATAGAGAGATAAAACTATAGTTATAGTATAACAATGGGAATAAAATAAAAGATATATATATCAGTGGTTCTCAACCGTTTATGCTTCACGTACCCCCTGGAAATGTGTATGTAACTGTGTACCCCTTGTATAGAGAGATAAAACTATAGTTATAGTATAACAATGGGAATAAAATAAAAGATATATATATCAGTGGTTCTCAACCGTTTATGCTTCACGTACCCCCTGGAAATGTGTATGTAACTGTGTACCCCTTGTATAGATAGATAAAACTATAGTTATAGTGTAACAATGGGAATAAAATAAAACACATATGTCAGTGGTTCTGAACCTTTTACGCTTCACGTACCCCCTGGAAATGTGAATATAACTGGCGTACCCGTAGTACAAATAGATAAAACTATAGTTATAGTATAGCAATGGGAATAAAATAAAACATATATACAGGGTGATTCAAAACTTATCGTTCATATTTCGTGGGAAGGTAGGGAATACGTCAGGAAACCGATTTCACATAGGAAAGAATTTCCGCAAATGCACGCATGCGTATGTAGAGGGCGCTGTGTGTACCCAACCAGTGTACAGCTCGCCCGACCACTCCCGCTGTCATCAGTGTACGAGCTGACTTACTAGTGATAAGATGAATCGTTTTACACATCAAGAGCTAGCGGATATGCATCTCGCATATGGGGCAGCTGGCGAAAGCGGCCGCCGAGCTAGTCAAGTTTACGAAGACCGATACCCCAACAGAAGAATACCGCAGCATCAAATGTTTGCACGTGTGCATCGCAATCTGCGCGAACGTGGTTCACTGCGCAGCAACATGCAGGATACGGGGAGAAGATGACTGACGCGGCCTGTCAACGTCCCAGAACAAGTCCTACAGTCCATCGAAGATAATCCGAATACTAGCACACGAGTTATTGCTCAGCAGCTTGGGGTCTCTCAGTCAGCAGTGTGGCGGATGCTGCACGAGGAACGTGTGCATCCTTGCCATCTGCAAAGGGTGCAGTTACTGCATCCTGACGATTATCCGAAGCGTGTGGAATTTGCACAATGGTTCATGCAGAAAGGTACCACGGACCCCAGTTTTCCAGCTTCTGTCCTTTTTACAGATGAAGCTTCATTCACTCGTGAAGGTGTGTTCAATACACACAATTCTCATGTGTGGGCTTACAACAACCCGCATGGTACGAGAAGTCACGCTGCGCAACATCGTTTTGCCGTAAATGTGTGGGCTGGAATCATTGGTGACTGTTTGTTGGGACCTTACTTGCTACCGCCCCGATTGGACGGCCGGAAATACCTAATATTTCTCGAGACAGTGTTACCGACTTTTCTGGGCGCTGTTCCTGCACATATCCGCCGAGATATGTGGTATCAACATGACGGGGCTCCAGCCCATAGCACAATTGTTGCGCGTGATTACCTGAACCGAACATTCGGAGCTCGATGGATCGGTAGAGGTGGACCGATCGCTTGGCCACCCAGGTCACTTGATTTATCGCCCATGGATTTCTTTTTGTGGGGGGCCATGAAAGACCATGTGTACGAGACCCCCGTCGACAGTGAAATGGACCTTGTTGCACGAATAGTGGCCGCCGCAGGCATTGTCCGTGATATGCCAGGCGTTTTTCAAAATATTCGGCGGTCAATGCAATGGCACTGTGAATCCTGTGTCCGTGTAAATGGTCGCAATTTTGATCACCTACTGTGAACCTGTACTTTACCTTGTTGGAATAAAAGTCACATTCGTTACCACTTAACTGTACTGTTTCCTTGTGTTCACTTTACTTGTCCATTTTGTTCATGTAGATGATGTTTGCGGACATACTTTCCTATGTGAAATCGGTTTCCTGACGTATTCCCTACCTCCCCACGAAATTTGAACGATAAGTTTTGAATCACCCTGTATGTGGTTATCAACCTTTAGTAGTAGGACCCCACTATACGGATTCCCCTTTGCACAGTGCTTTCCCCTATGACGTCATCGGCCACGCCCACTTCCGGTCCGTAATATGTCGCAACTGTCCACGTTGCCTTCTCAGATTAAACTTTGACCCCTATGTCGCAATCGACCGGAAATTGAGCCCATATGTCGCAATCAACCGGAAATTGATTCTTATGTCGCAACTGACCACGTTGCCTTCTCAGATTGAACTTTGACCCTTATGTCGCAACCGACGATATTTTAAGCCCTCCCCCTCTTCATGGACCCCCTGGTTCACCGACCTATATTTTAAGCCCCCCTTCTCGAATAGTCTCAATTTTTCTTGATTTCCCCTGTTCACCTACCTATATTTTAAGCTCCTCTTCTCGAATAGTCCCGATTTTTCTTGATTTCCCCTGTTCACCTACCTATATTTTAAGCTCCTCTTCTCGAATAGTCTCGATTTTTCTTGATTTCCCCTGTTCACCTACCTATATTTTAAGCTCCTCTTCTCGAATAGTCCCGATTTTTCTTGATTTCCCCTGTTCACCTACCTATATTTTAAACTCCTCTTCTCGAATAGTCCCGATTTTTCTTGATTTCCCCTGTTCACCTACCTATATTTTAAGCTCCTCTTCTCGAATAGTCCCGATTTTTCTTGATTTCCCCTGTTCACCTACCTATATTTTAAGCTCCTCTTCTCGAATAGTCCCGATTTTTCTTGATTTCCCCTGTTCACCTACCTATATTTTAAGCTCCTCTTCTCGAATAGTCTCGATTTTTCTTGATTTCCCCTGTTCACCTACCTATATTTTAAGCTCCTCTTCTCGAATAGTCTCGATTTTTCTTGATTTCCCCTGTTCACCTACCTATATTTTAAGCTCCTCTTCTCGAATAGTCCCGATTTTTCTTGATTTCCCCTGTTCACCTACCTATATTTTAAGCTCCTCTTCTCGAATAGTCTCGATTTTTCTTGATTTCCCCTGTTCACCTACCTATATTTTAAGCTCCTCTTCTCGAATAGTCCGATTTTTCCCCTGATCAACCCACCCATATTTTAAGCCCACCCCTCTTCATAGACCCCCCTAGTTGATCCACCTATATTTTAAGCCCTCCCCACTTTAACCCTTTCACGACTAAGGAAAATATTTTTCCCATTTTAAAAATTGGTGATTGTCGTATTTAATTATAACCTTATCTGCATTTTTTATACAGAATGTCAAAATAGAACGTATGCCGAACGCAATTACGTAAACGGGAACGTTTAGAAAACAAAAACAGAACTGTCAGGACGCATAATATATGTACTATGTGCAATGTCCATCTTTGCCTCACTACCAAAAGAAATTGTTTCGCAGAATATCATAATTAGCACATCATTTTGTATAGTAATTTTATTTCATAATTTTGTGTTATTTTAGTTAACATTTTGTTCTAATAAATCAATAAATAAAAGATATTGCATAATAAGCCTAACTATAATTTGTGTTACCTTTATAGTCCATTGGGAAAAATATTTTCCATAAAATTCCAAAAAAAACTACACATTGACATGTATTTTTCTTATGATTTTTATTTATTTTACGTCTAAACAAACTAAAATAAACAGTTACATACTAATATTTACTCTTAGAAGCCTTATATTCCTTAAAAGGTTAAAGCAAATCAGATTTCTCTATACACGTTTAATCGGTGTCATCCAACGTCTATTTTTATTGCGTCTCCTGTATTAAAAAAAAAAATTTGATTCCGACGCCGTAATTTCAACTCGCTATCGATAGCTGGAGCGTTAACGCACTTGGCAATGCCTTGTACTTGATGATATGGCTTAGATGTGTCTCGAATGGGGTATAACCTATCACTATAAATTACGTATCTCTAAACAGTGTATAACCGTATAAATCACGTATCTCATTATTACAGCTTGAGTTTTATATTTCAGATATTAACCTAGGTTTTATATTATCCTGCTTTTTTTACAACCTTCGTGTTTATAACTAGATTTTTTCAGCGTATACGTATTTCTTATAATGAACCCTGATAGTCCTCTCACATTAACATACGCATTTTTATAACCGTCGTATTTTAAGTCCGTTTCAGTTAGTCCAGTTTTAAAAGAAATAAGTACACTTATTTCTTTTAACTCCGTGACTGTTGGTTGTCACAATTTTTACTAAAAGAAGAACTATCCCGCAGTAACTGTTTTAAAAAACTGTCTCACAGAAAATGCCGTTGGATAAAAATTTAATAAAACGAAAAAAATCTTTAAAACTTATGCTTCATTATGAAAAATATTGAGGGGGTAATATGGTCTGTAGGGGTGACATATAAAGACCCGCTTTAGAACACGCAACAGACGTTCGGTACCTCACCCCGGACCAAGTTTTATTGACGGAATGATCCCGACATCCTCTCACCCCCTTCTACTGGGTCGTATGAAAAAATCCTGTATCCGTTACGACAATTAGCTGCGTGAAGGCGTATTTATTTTTAAAGCAAAGACACACTAATTTCGGACTCGCTAGCTAGAGAACGATATATTAACTTACCAAAGTTTGATTTTAACGATCAGATAGTGTATACATCACCACTTTTTTTTAGTTCATACTAATAACTTCTAACTTTTAAAGGAAATATTTTCTCATTATAAGCGATTTCATACAAAGAGATACGCACTCTATGCTTCACATTTAAATCTATAGAGATAACGATCACTACCCATGGAACACCTCTGTGAAAAAACACGCTATGATTGGGTTTGAGAAAGATTTTTAGCCCATGGGGGTGCTGCACTGCAGGAAAGCACATTATCTCTGATATCAGAACCTACATGAAAGCTATACTGTTTGGGTTTGAGAAAGATTCTTTAGTTCACAGGGCACCGCATTTACAGTAAAGCACATTGTCTTGTACATATATCTGTCTGTATGTTTCTCTCTCTCTCTGTGTGTGTTTGTGTCTATGTGTAAATATGTATGTTACTACGAAATGTGTGTACGTGTAGGTGTGTGCATATATGTCAAGATGTAATTGTGTCTTCATGTTTGTTTCTCTCTAGGTGTGTGTGTGTGAAAGTGTGTTTCAGTGAATCGTGTATGTGTGCGTATGTGAGTGTGTGTGAAAGTGTGTTTCAGTGAATCGTGTATGTGTGCGTATGTGAGTGTGTGTATGTTCATGTATGTTAATTTGTTTCTTTTTATGCATATGTTTTCGTGCGTGTGCGTATGTGTTAAAATGTCTGTATGCACATAGTCGTTTCTCTGTATGTGTATATGTCTTCATGTTTGTTTCTCTCTCTCTCTCTGTGTGTGTGTGTTAAAGTGTCTGTATGTGTTTCATCTTTATGTGTATTTGTTATCATATATGTGTGTGTGTTTGTTCACATGCAAGAATAAACATATTGTCTTACGGACACTTGCTTGCTACAGAAGAAGCTAACAATTTAAAACGAGACTAGTGGTTATGCAAAATATTTCATAACAGATCTTAACTTGAACTCATATTTCAGGAGGTGTAAGGATTTTTCTTCAGCACGTTCGAATATTTTTTGAACACGACTGTCTTACGTTACGTTTCCTGTCAGATGTCTCGTAACGAACAAAGCGTGTGTGTGTGTTTTTTACAATATAGAAGAGGACATTCAACCGAGAATATTTCAAACTTAGAATAACACAACATCCTGATGCGTTAAGAACGAAGCGAAGGGATACTAACTGCTGAAAAATGACCTGAAACGATCGAAATCTATTGTTTCGCGCAGGGGGACGAAGGGTGAAAAAGCGTAATACTACTGAAAAAATTCTTGTTTCAAAAAAGAGGCCTCTTTTTTGAAACAAGGGTTTTTACAGTAGACAATATTTCCTTTAAAAGTTAGAAGTTATTAGTATGAACTAAAAAAGTGGTGATGTATACACTATCTGATCGTTAGAATCAAACTTTAGCAAGTTAATATATCGTTCTCTAGCTAGCGAGTCCGAAATTAGTGTGTCTTTGCTTTAAAAATAAATACGCCTTCACGCAGCTAATTGTCGTAACAGTTACAGGATTTTTTCACACGACCCAGTTGAAGGGGGTGAGAGGATGTTGGGATCTTGGTAGGAAAACAACACAAACGTACATGTCTTACTATGGATCTCAAACCTTGTCTTTGTTAGATCAGAAGTAACTAACCTGCTGTCTATGAGATAGATTAGAAATATTCTCATGCAGGAAAAATAACTAAACAAACATGAAATCCCGTGTTAGATTGTAGTGAAACACCCTATCTTTGTCGAAAAACTTGTGTTTGCAGCGAAAAATAGCCACCTTCACCCACACTTATGCGGTTATTCATGCGGTGCCCTGTGAACTAAAGAATCTTTCTCAAACCCAAACAGTATAACTTTCATGTAGGTTCTGATATCAAAGATAATGTGCTTTCCTGCAGTGCAGCACCCCCATGGGCTAAAAATCTTTCTCAAACCCAATCATAGCGTGTTTTTTCACAGAGGTGTTCCATGGGTAGTGATCGTTATCTCTATAGATTTAAATGTGAAGCATAGAGTGCGTATCTCTTTGTATGAAATCGCTTATAATGAGACAATATTTCCTTTAAAAGTTAGAAGTTATTAGTATGAACTAAAAAAAAGTGGTGATGTGTACACTATCTGATCGTTAAAATCAAACTTTGGCAAGTTAATATATCGTTCTCTAGCTAGCGAGTCCGAAATTAGTGTGTCTTTGCTTTAAAAATAAATACGCCTTCACGCAGCTAATTGTCGTAACAGTTACAGGATTTTTTCATACGACCCAATAGAAGGGGGTGAGAGGATGTCGGGATCATTCCGTCAATAAAACGTGGTCCGGAGTGAGGACCGAACGTCTGTTGCGTGTTCTAAAGCGGGTCTTATATGTCACCCCTACAGACCATATTACCCCCTCAATATTTTTCATAATGAAGCATAAGTTTTAAAGATTTTTTTCGTTTTATTAAATTTTTACCCAAAGGCATTTTCTGTGGGACAGTTTTTTAAAACAGTTACTGCGGGATAGTTCTTCTTTTAGTAAAAATGTGACAACCAACAGTCACGGAGTTAAAAGAAATAAGTGTTATTGAAACGGATTTAAAATACGACGGTTATAAAAATGCGTATGTTAATGTGAGAGGACTATCAGGGTTCATTATAAGAAATACGTATACGCTGAAAAAATCTAGTTATAAACACGAAGGTTGTAAAAAAAGCAGGATGATAAAAAAACCTAGGTTAATATCTGAAATATAAAACTCAAACTGTAATAAAGAGATGTGTGATTTATACGGTTATACACCGTTTAGAGATACGTAATTTATAGTGATGGGTTATGCCCCGTTCGAGACACATCTAAACCACATCATCAAGTACAAGACATAGTCGAGTGCGATAACGTCTGGCTATCGACACTGAAGTAGTGGGTTCGAATCATGGCGTTGGAAGCAATTTATTTTTAAATACAGGAGACGTACTAAAGTTATAGGTCACCATATTATCCCTTTTTACATCATGACGAATAAGTTTTTAAGATTTTTTTCCTTTTATTAATTTTTTGCCCTTAATTTTTATTAATTTTCTGTGCGACAGGTTTTTAAAACTGTAGATTTGTCCTTCTTCCAATCACGGAGTTCATTATAAGAAATGCGTAGAAAAAGCTAGTTATAAAAAATACCAAGGTTGTAAAAAAACGTACTAGGTTAATACATGGAATATAAAACCCAAGCTATAATAAAGAGATACGTAATTTATAACGATGGGCTATACCCCGTTTGAGACACATCTAAGCCACATCACCAAGTACTGTCGCTCAAAAAAGTATCCGAACGCTGTGGTTGATTGCAAAATTCAGAAAAAAATATCTGGCAACGATTTTTTTAGAAATTAGTGATCTGGCAACCTTCGTGTCACGTGACACGAAGGTTGCCAGATAACTATTTCTAAAAAAAAATCTTTTCCAGATATATTTTCTGAATTTTGTAATCAACCGTAGTGTTCGGATACTTTTTTGAGCGACAGTACAAGACATTGCCGATCGCGCTAACACTCCATCTATTGGCACCGAGGTAGAGAGTTCAAATCACGGCGTCGGAAGCAAATTTTTTTAATACAGGAGACGCAATGAAAATAGTACGGACGTTGGATAATACCGATTAAATGTGTATAGAGAAAACTGATTTGCTTTAAAGAGGGAAGGGCTTAAAATATAGGTGGATCAACCAGGGGGGTCTATGAAGAGGGGTGGGCTTAAAATATGGGTGGGTTGATCAGGGGAAAAATCGGGACTATTCGAGAAGAGGAGCTTAAAATATAGGTAGGTGAACAGGGGAAATCAAGAAAAATCGAGACTATTCGAGAAGGGGGGCTTAAAATATAGGTCGGTCAACCAGGGGGTCTATGAAGAGGGGGAGGGCTTAAAATATCGTCGGTTGCGATATAAGGGTCAAAGTTCAATCTGAGAAGGCAACGTGGTCAGTTGCGACATAGGAATCGATTTCCGGTTGATTGCGACATATGGGGTCAATTTCCGGTCGATTGCGACATAGGGGTCAAGTTCAATCTGAGAAGGCAACGTGCACAGTTGCGACATATCACGGACCGGAAGTGGGCGTGGCCGATTACGTCATAGGGGAAAGCACTGTGTATTGGGGTATCCGTATAGTGGGGTTCTACTACTACCTTTTATACTTCACGTACCCCCTGGAAATGTGTATGTAACTGGCGTACCCATTGTATATATAAGATAAAACAATAGTTAGAGTATAACAATTGGAATAAAACAAAACATATGTGTCAGTGGTTCTCAACCTTTTATGCTTCACGTACCTCCTGGAAATGCGTATGTAACTGTCGTACCCCTAGTATAGATAGATTTCCAGAGGGTATCTATCTATACATTTCCATTTCCATTTATGCTTCAGGTAACCCCTGGAAATGTGTATGTAACTGGCGTAGTCCTTGTATAGATATATAAAACTATAGTTATAGTATAACAATGGGAATAAAATAAAAGATAAATATCAGTGGTTCTCAAAAGTTTATTCTTCACGTACCCCCTGGAAATGTGTATGTAACTGGCGTACCCCTTATATAGATAGATAAAACTGTAATTATAGTATAACAATTGGAATAAAATAAAACATATGTGTCAGGGGTTCTCAACCTTTTATGCTTCACGTACCACCTGGAAATGTGTATGTAACTGGCGTACCACTTGTATAGATAGATAAAACTATAGTTATATTATAAAAATGGAAATAAAATAAAACGTATATATCAGTGGTTCTCAAACTTTTATGCTTCACTTAACCTCTGGAAATGTGTATGTAACTGGCGTACCCATTGTATAGATAGATAAAACTATAGTTATACTATAGCAATGGGAATAAAAAAACCCACATAAATCAGTGATTCTCAGCCTTTTATGCTTCACTTACCTATTGGAAATGTGTATGTAACTGGTGCATCCGTTATATAGGTAGATAAAACTATTCTTATAGTCTAACAATGGGAATAAAATAAAACATATGTGTCAGTGGTTCTCAAACTTTTATGCTTCACGTACCCCCTGCAAGTGTGTATGTAACTGGCGTACCCCATGTATAGATATATAAAACTATAGTTATAGCATAGCAATGGGAATAAAACAAAAATATTTATCAGTGGTTCTCAAACTTTTATGCTTCACGTACCGCCTGGAAATGTGTATGTAACTGGCGTACCCCTTGTGTAGATTGATAAAACTATAGTTATAGTATAACAATGAGAATGAAATAAACACATATATCAGTGGTTTTCTACCATTTCTGTTTCACTTACCCCTTGGAAATGTGTATGTAACTGGTGTACTCCTTGTATAGATAGATAAATCATTAGTTATAGTATAGCAATGGGAATAAAATAAAACATATATATCAGTGGTTCTCAACCTTTTATGCTTCACGTACCCCCTTGAAATGTGTATGTAACTGGTGTACTCCTTGTATAGAAAGATAAAACTATTGTTATAGTATAACAATGGGAATGAAATAAAACATCTATATCAGTGGTTCTCAATCTTTTATGCTTCACTTACCCCTTGGAAATGTGTATGTAACTTGTGAACCCCTTGTATAGATTGATAAAACTATAGTTATAGTATAAAAATGGATATAAAATAAAACATATATATCAGTGGTTCTCAACCTTTTATGCTTCACTTACCCCTTGGAAATGTGTACGTAACGGTTGTACCATTGTATAGATAGATAAAACTATAGTTATAGTATAACAATGGGAATAAAATAAAACATATATATCAATGGTTCTCAATGTTTTATGCTTCACGTACCCCCTTGAAATGTGTATTGAACTGGCGTACCCCTTGTATAGATAGATAAATCATTAATTATAATATAGCAATGGGAATAAAATAACACATATATATCAGTCGTTCTCAAACTTTTATGCTTCACGTACCCCCTGGAAATGGATATGTAACTGACGTACCCCTTTTATAGATAGATAAAAGTATAGTTATAGTATAACAATGGGAATGAAATAACATATATATATCAGTGGTTCTGAAACTTTTATGCTTCACTTACCCCCTGGAAATATATATGTAACTGGCGTACCCCTTGTATCGATAGATAAAACTATAGTTATAGTATATCAATGGGAATAAAACATATGTGTCAGTGGTTCTCAAACTTTTATGGTTCACGTACCCCCTCTAAGTGTGTATGTAACTGGCGTACCACTTGACTAGATATACAAAACTATAGTTATTGCATAGCAATGGGAATAAAATAAAATATATTTATCAGTATCTCAACCTTTTATGCTTCACCTACCCCCTGGAAATGTGGATGGCATACCCGTTGTATGAATAGATAAAACTATAGTTATAGTATAACAATGGGAATAAAACACGTATTTCAGTGGTTCTCAACCTCTTACTCTTCACGTACCACTTGGAAATATCTATGTAACTGGTGTACCCCTTGTATAGGTAGATAAAACTATAGTTATATTGTAACAATGGGAATAAAATAAAACATATATATGCGTGGTTCTCATCATTTTATGCTTCACGTACCTCTTCGAAATGTGTACGTAACTGTTGTACCATTGTATAGATAAATAAAACTATAGTTATTGCATAACAATGGGAATAAAATAAAACATATAAATCAGTGGTTCTCAACCTTTTATGCTTCACTTTCCCCTTGGAAATGTGTATGGAACTGGCGTACCACTTGTATAGATAGATAAATCATTAATTATAGTATAGCAATGGGAATAAAATAACACATATATGTATATATTAGTGGTTCTCAACCTTTTATGCTTCATGTACCCCCTGGAAATGAGTATGTAACTGGTGTACTCCTTGTATAGATAGATAAAACGTAGTTGTTGTAATAGATAAAATTGTATAATAGATAAAACTATAGTTTTAGTATAACAATGGGAATAAAACGTATGTATCAGTGGTCTCAAACTTTTACGCTTCTCGTACCCCCTAGAAATATATGTGTAACTGGCGTACCCCTTGTATCGATAGATAAAACTATAGTTATAGTATAACAATGGGAATAAAACATATGTGTCAGTGGTCCTCAAACTTTTATCCTTCACGTAACACCTGGAAATGTGTATGTAACTGGCGTACCCCTTGTATAGATATATAAAACTATTGTTATACCATAGCAATGGGAATAAAATAAAATATATTTCTCAGTGGTTATCAACCTTTTATGCTTCACGTACCCTCTTGAAATGTGTATGTATCTGGCGTACCCGTTGTGTAGATAGATAAAATTACAGTTATAGTATAACAATGGGAATAAAATAAAACATATTGTTGCGGATTACAAAAAAATGGATAGCCACTGAGCGTGAGTATTAAAAGCTATATTTCAAAACCAAATTCAATACAAGGTAAATTGTTACAAAGGAAATATGGATGAAGTATCTTATTAACAAATTAACTATTAACATGCACAAGTCATCAATCTTCCTGCGTGAGCACACAACATCAGCTCTGTGTATTTTACTAAATACTACCTTTTACTTGATTTACCAGGTCACCCGAAGATCTTGGCTCGTAAACCAATTCGCGTCCTGTGCTAATAACTTTTCACACACTAGCCGAACAAAAAGACAGTCCGTGTAGACATTCGAAGTTAGCCATAAAAGTTCCCACTTTTATACTTCCGCGTATACACAACACATCAAGTTACTTCTTGATACTTAACGATAAAAGATCCCACTTTTATCCTTCCGCGTATACACAACACATCAAGTTACTTCTTGATACTTACGCGCACTGTCTCAGAACAGCTCACCGTCCATTTTCGAACTCTTCGACCGTTACAACACAACGACCGTTAACGCTCCACTCTTCTTCTCCAAATTCTCCCAAAGTTCTTATTCGTTGGCTGAAACTTTTTGCTTTCGGTTGCCAGATTCCTTCTGTCGTAACACTGCCCCCTTCCTAGGTCTTGTTCGTCCCGAACAATTCTGGATTCCAAAGTTTCTTCAGTTCTTCGATGAAACGGGGCCAAACGATCCACGTGAACCACTTTGCACTTTGTAGCTGGACGTCGACGAATGCGATATACCACGTCATTAATCCTGTTAACTATTGTATATGGGCCTTCCCAAGGTTTCTGAAGTTTTGGAGATAGTCCTTTCTTTCTATGTGGACTGTATAGCCAGACAAGATCTCCTTGATTGAAAATAGTTCCATTTATTTTACTGTCATATCTTGTTTTGGTTCTGTCACTTGTTATGTCGATGTTATGTCTAACGGAGTGATGGATTTCTTCTAGTCGTTGTTGCAATTCTTGTACGTATTGTGGAGTGGACACAGGCATTGCTTCGGGCCGACCATATAAAAGGTCACAGGGAAGACGTAACTCTCTTCCAAAAAGCATCATGGAAGGTGTCTATCCAGTTGTCTCATGCACTGCCGTCCTATATGCCAGCAAAAGGAGTGGTACATGGCGATCCCAGTCACGTTGGTGGTCGTTCACAAATAATGCTAAATGCTGAGCAATTGTTCTATTGAACCTTTCTACCATACCATCCGACTGAGGGTGTAAGGGAGTTGTTCTGGTTTTCTGAATACCTAATAGTTGACAGATGCCTTTAAACACATTGGATTCAAAATTCCGTCCTTGATCAGAGTGGAGTTGTAAAGGTACTCCATACCTACTAATGAAGTTATTAACTATCATCTCAGCCACTGTTGTTGCTTCCTGGTCTTGGATGGGATATACCTCAGGCCACTTTGTGAAATAATCCATTACCACTAATAAATATCGATTTCCATCATCAGTTCTAGGAAACGGACCCATTACATCAATGGCTATTCTTTCAAAAGGGGCACCAACGTTATACGTCTGCAGCTTACCCCGACTCCTAGTCTTAGGGCCTTTCTTTGCTGCACAGGCTTCACATTGCCTACACCATCTCTCAACGTCTGCCCTACTTTTCAACCAATGAAATCGTTCCCTGGCTTTGGCTAATGTCTTATTAACACCGAAGTGTCCTCCAGTGGCACTATCATGTACATCTTTCATCACAAGTTCCACTCGGGATCGAGGAAGGATTATCTGCCAACGGATCAGCCGTCCAGTGGGATTCTCCCATCTTCTGTATAATACTCCGTCTTCCATTTTTAAGGAGTCCCACTGTGCCCAGTAACTTTTAGTAGTTGGACTATACCTCGAGATTTGCTCCCAATTAGGTCTTGCATCAGATTTTTCAATCAATTCTAATATTGGTTTTATGTCTTCATCATCTAGTTGAGCCTTCCTGATTTCCATTGGATTCCAGATGTTAGGGGTGTCACTGTTTGTTTGTGTCGATACTATTTGTCTTATGGGCATTATCTCTTTAGTTCCAAATTTCAGTTCTGCATTATAGCAATGTTTACAGTTGTCAATACATGGGCGCCTGGAAAGAGCATCTGCATTCTTATGCATTTTACCACTTCGATGTTCGATGGAGAAATCGTATTCTTGTAACCGTTGTATCCACCTAGCGATTTGTCCTTCAGGGTTTTTGAAGTTTAATAACCATCTAAGTGCAGCATGATCAGTACGTATAAGGAATTTCTGGCCATAGAGATAATGATGAAAATGTTCTATTGCTTTTACTATTGCTAACAGTTCTTTGCGTGTTACACAGTAATTCCGCTCTGGTTTGGATAAAGTTTTACTAAAGTATGCAATAACTCTCTCTTGTCCGTCTTGTTCTTGTGAAAGCACAGCACCAACTCCTGTGTTACTTGCGTCAGTATCTATTACGAATTGTTTTCCAGTTTGTGGGTACGCTAGCACTGGTGCTGTGGAAAGAGTTTTCTTTAGCTGTTGAAAGGCTATATCGCATTCGGTGGTCCACATAAACCGCTGGCCCTCTTCTGTCAGACGATGTAATGGCCTTGCGATGTTGGAGAAACCTTTGACAAATCTTCTATAGTAGGTGCAAAGTCCAATAAAACTACGAAGTTGATGAACATCTTGTGGTGGAGGCCAGTCTCTTACAGCTTCTATCTTACTAGGATCAGTCTTAATCCCTGCTGTAGTGATCAGATGACCAAGGTAATGAACTTCTTGCTGGAACAGTTTACACTTTGTCGGTCCCAATTTTAACTTGGCTGCCTTAAGTTTTTCAAATACTTGACGAAGATTTCTCAAATGTTCTTCAAAAGTTCTTCCAAGAACTATGATGTCGTCCAAGTAAACCAGGCAGACCTCCAAAGACAAACCTTTGAGCACTGACTCCATTAGTCGCTCAAATGTGGCAGGTGCATTACAAAGTCCAAATGGCATCACCTTAAACTGCCAAAGTCCATTCCCTGTACTGAAAGCTGTTTTCTCACGGTCTTCAGGACGTATACCAACTTGCCAATAGCCGCTCTTTAAATCTAATGTTGAGAACCATTCTGACCCAGATAAAGTGTCTAGTGTATCGTCAATCCTGGGTAAAGGAAAGGAATCTTTCTTTGTTACGTCATTTAATCTGCGATAATCTACACAAAATCGTGTAGATCCATCCTTTTTCTTGACAAGAACTACTGGTGATGTCCAGGGACTCTGTGATGGTTCTATAATGCCCTGAGTTTCCATGTCCTTTATGAGTTGTTCCGTCTCCTCTCTTTTTGCCAATGGAAGCCTTCTTGCCGGCAGATGGACTGGAGGAGAATCACCAGTGTTGATTTTATGTTCTGTCAGGTTCGTACGGCCATAATCATTTGATGTGGCAGAAAAAATGTCAGAAAATTCTTTTAATAGGTTCTCGGCCTTAACAGCTTGGTTTTCAGTTAATATTTGTCTGGTTTCTCTCCATAATTCAGTAAGATGAGACGGGATGTCTGTATGATTTTGATATGAATCGGTAACTTCTATTTTATTTATACTTGTTACACAGGTAACAGCTTCACATATTGCTAATTCCTCACCTTTTTTTAACATTCTATTGGATTTGTTACAGTTCATCACTCTGATAGGGATCTGTTCTTTATCTATTCTGACTAAAGTCCTTGCAACCAGGATATTATGAGCCAAAGCTCCTTTACCAGAGGCATCGGTAACTGCCAATCGGAAGGCCCCAGAAGTCTCCGCCCGATGTCCACGGACTATAACTTCACTTTGTGCTGGGATCTCTGTGTCTTCCGTCACTAATATTGGAGTTACGCTTGATAAAGAATCAGACGTCCGGCTAAGCAGAGGAATCTCTTCTGTCTCATAGATGAGTAGGTTATCACTGGGTCTAATGTTGAATCCATGTTTCTTAAGAAAATCAAGGCCTAATATGCATTCGTCGTAGATGTCAGCGATGTAAACAGGGTGGTGTACCAGACAGCTACCAACTCGGATATTAAGTTCTATTTTTCCATGGACTTTTGCACGATCTCCAGTGGCTGTTTGTAGGCTTATTTTAGACTGTGTAGTATTCAAGTTTGGGTGAGGTATTATTTTCTTTATTATATCCGTTCTGAGTAAAGTTACATTTGCACCAGTGTCGACTATCATACGGCAAGGTATTCCATTTATGGCTCCATCAGCTACTAATCCATTATTATCGCCATGTAATGTCGAAACGTGGGCGACTTCCCCTGGGGCCATCCAATCAACTGCCAGCCTTTGCCCCGCAAGACTGACTAATTTCTGTTTCCCTGATCCTGTTGTCTAGTTGATGGACTTGGACTCCTCATTCGTTTCCTAGTGCAGTTGGTACGAATGTGTCCGGTCTTGCCACAATTCCAACATTGAAGGTCTGTTGTAGGTTTTGAAGAAGAACCTTTTATATCTTTCAAAACGGATAGTATGGCTTTGGTTAGTTCTTTCATTTCATTATCCTTTTCTACAGTTTCTTCTGCACTCACAAATCTCACTGCACGTTTGTTCGCTCGGGAGGAAAGCCTGGAGCACTCGTATTTCATAGCATGTACCACAGCTGACTTTAAGGATTCACCTTCCAACATCCTCAGAGATTGCTGAGTGTCAGGGTCAGCAATAGCATCAATAAATTGTAATTGAGCTAAATTATCTTGAATTTCTGGTGGACAGTTACTATAAGCCAATCTATCTAGACGCTCAATATCACTAGCAAGCTGTTGCAAAGTTTCACCACTTTTCTGCATGCGATGTTTAAATTGAGTCACGTAATATTGTTTTAAATAACTATCACCAAACCTTAGTTCTAATGCAGAAACTAGACTTTGATAATCAAGTCGTTTTTCTTCTGGAACAGACTGCAAAACTTCCGCAGCAGAATTTCTTAAGGAAGCTGCAAGAAAACTGGCCTTTTGGAATTCATTCCACTCATTGGCTGTAGCGATAACTTCGAATTGTGTTTTAAATACTGTCCAAGATGATTGACCATCATATGTAGAAGGTTTAGTTGTATTTTCAGCGATATGTGTAATAACATTATTTCCACTAGAATTATTATTATCAAAAGCAGAAGGTAACATTTCATTTCTCAAAATCTGAAACTGGCGTTCACAATCAGTTTTTACAATTTCTATTTCATGTTTATAATCTAACTTAACACTATCAAGATCATATTTTACACTGTCAATTTCAACCTTTAAACAATCACATTGTTTATTAAGTTCGGTTTTAATGTCCTTACGCTGATCAGTAATCTTATCAATTTGAGAAGCCACTTCAGCTCTCATCTCAGTATTTTGTGCGGCCATTTCGGCTTTCAAGTCACCTATTTTATCGCTTTGGGCAGCTATATCACCTTTAATCTCAGTATTTTGTGCGGCCAGGTCACCTATTTTATTATTTAGGTCACTAGAAAGTTCACCTATTTTATTAGCCATATCGGCTTTCATATCAGTCATCAGCTTTATTAACTCATCCATACTTCTAGTGAAAGGCATTCAATTAAATAATTATCATCCCACTTCTGACACCAAATGTTGCGAATTACAAAAAAATGGATAGCCACTGAGCGTGAGTATTAAAAGCTATATTTCAAAACCAAATTCAATACAAGGTAAATTGTTACAAAGGAAATATGGATGAAGTATCTTATTAACAAATTAACTATTAACATGCACAAGTCATCAATCTTCCTGCGTGAGCACACAACATCAGCTCTGTGCATTTTACTAAATACTACCTTTTACTTGATTTACCAGGTCACCCGAAGATCTTGGCTCGTAAACCAATTCGCGTCCTGTGCTAATAACTTTTCACACACTAGCCGAACAAAAAGACAGTCCGTGTAGACATTCGAAGTTAGCCATAAAAGTTCCCACTTTTATACTTCCGCGTATACACAACACATCAAGTTACTTCTTGATACTTAACGATAAAAGATCCCACTTTTATCCTTCCGCGTATACACAACACATCAAGTTACTTCTTGATACTTACGCGCACTGTCTCAGAACAGCTCACCGTCCATTTTCGAACTCTTCGACCGTTACAACACAACGACCGTTACAACACAATGACCGTTACAACACTACGACCGTTAACGCTCCACTCTTCTTCACCAAATTCTCCCAAAGTTCTTATTCGTTGGCTGAAACTTTTTGCTTTCGGTTGCCAGATTCCTTCTGTCGTAACAATATATATGCGTGGTTCTCGTCATTTTATGCTTCACATACCCCCTGGAAATATGTATGTAACTGCCGTATCCCTTGTATAGATAGATAAAACTATAGTTATAGTATAGCAAAAAATAAAACATATATATCAGTGGTTCTCAAACTTTTATGCTTCACGTACCCTCTGGAAATGTGTATGTAAGTAGTGTACCCGTTGTATAGATAGATAAAACTATAGTTATAGTATAACAATGGGAATAAAATAAAACATACATATATGCGTGGTTCTCATCATTTTATGCTTCACATACCCCCTGGAAATGTGAATGTGTCTGCCGTATCCCTTGTATTAAAAGTATAGTTATCGTATTGCAAAAAATAAACATATATATCAGTGGTTCTCAAACTTTTATGCTTCACGTACCCTCTGGAAATGTGTATGTAACTGGCGTGCCCTTTGCATAGATAGATAAAACTATAGATATATTACAACAATTATAATAAAATAAGACATATATATCAGTGGTTCTCATCCTTTTATGCTTCACGTACCCCCAGGAAATGTGTATGTAAGTGGCGTAGCCTTTGCATAGATAGATAAAACTATAGTTATAGTATAACAATGGGAATAAATTAAAAGATATATATCAGTGGTTCTCAACCTTTTATGTTTCACGTACCACCTGGGAATGTGAATGTAACTGTTGAACCCTTGTATAGATAGATGAAACTATAGTTATAGTATAACAATGGGAATAAAATATATATATTAGTGGTTCTCAACCTTTTATGTTTCACGTACCCCCTGGAAATGTGTATGTAACTGACCTATCCCTTGTATAGATAGATAAATCATTAGTTATATTATAGCAAAGGGAATAAAATAAAACATATATATCAGTGGTTCTCAAACTTTTATGCTTCACCTACCCCTTAAAAATGTATATGTAATTGGCGTATCCTTTGTATAGATAGATAAAACTATAGTTATAGTATAATAATGGGAATAAAAGATATATATATATATCAGTGTTCTCAACCTTTTATGCTTTACGTACCCTCTGGAAATGTGTACGTAACTGCTGTACCCCTTGTATAGATAGATAAAACTATAGTTATAGTATAACAATGGGAATAAAATAAAACTTATATATCAGTGGTTCTCAGCCTTTTATGCTTCACATACCACCTTGAAATGTGTATGTAAGTGGCGTACCCGTTGTATAGATAGATATAACTATAGTTATAGTATAACAATGGGAATAAAATAAAACATATATATGCTTGGTTCTCATCATTTTATGCTTCACGTACCCCCTGCAAATGTGTATGTAACTGCCGTACCCCTTGTATAGATAGATAAAACTAGAGTTATAGTATAGCAATGGGAATAAAATATATATATCAGTGGTTCTCAACCTTTTATGCTTCACGTACCCTATTTAAATGTGTATCTAACTGGCGTATCCCTTGTATAGATAGATAAAACTATGGTTATATTATAACAGTGGGAATAAAATAAAACATATATATCAGTGGTTCTCAACCCTTTATGTTTCACGTACCCCTTGGAAATGTGTATGTAACTGTTGTACCCCTTGTATAGATAGATAAATCTATTCTTATAGTATAACTATGGGAATAAAATATAACATATATATCAGTGGTTCTCAACCTTTTATGCTTCACGTACCCCCTGGAAATGTGTATGTAACTGACCTATCCCTTGTATAGATAGTTAAATCATTAGTTATAGTATAATAATGGGAATAAAATAAAACATATATATCAGTGGTTCTCAACCTTTTATGCTTCACCTACTCCTTGGAAATGTATATGTAACTGGCGTATCCCTTGTATAGATAGATAAAACTATAGTTATAGTAGAATAATAGGAATAAAATATAACGTATATATCAGTGGTTCTCAATCTTTTATGCTTTACGTACCCTCTGGAAATGTGTATGTAATTGGCGTACCCCTTGTATAGATAGATAAAACTATAGTTATAGTATAACAATGTGAATAGAATAAAACATATGTGTCAGTGGTTCTCAACCTTTTATGCGTGACGTACCCCCTGGAAATGTGTATGTAACTGGCGTATCCCTTGTATAGATAGATAAATCATTAGTTATAGTATAGCAATGGGAATAAAATAAAACTTATATATCAGTTTTTCTCACTCTTTTATGCTTCACGTACCAACTGGAAATGTGTATGTAAGTGGCGTACCCCTTGTATAGATAGATAAAACTACAGGTATAGTATAACAGTTGGAATAAAATAAAACATATATATCAGTGGTTCTCAACCTTTTATGCTTCACGTACCCCCTGGAAATATGTATGCAACTGGCGTACCCCTTGTATAGATAGATAAATATATAGTTATAGTGTAATAATGCCAACTTAGCGACTTTGTTACTAAATCTAGCGACCTTTGAGCTTTCACTGCGTACCCCAAAAAATTTTACCGCGTACCCCACGTTGAGGACTCCTGCTCTAGTGTATTATAAAAAGATGAATTTCTGTTAGCTAGTGACTTTGATAGCACATACAAACCCTGCTATACAACTAGTTAATAAACCAGATGTACATCAAAAGTCTAATACTCCCATTTAGATGAATTGTGAAAAGAATTAAATAACTTATAGAATTAGGCTTAGTAAGGTGTTATTAAACAGATTTTCTGATATCGTCAGGTGACTGCCACAGAAGTAGCTTAACACCAATAAAATGCTTATTTTGTCTCTTGGTTCTTTGTCAATATAACGTTGTCTCGCAGATATTTTTAATCGTAGAGACTTGAAATGTTACATTCAAAATTTGTATGTAAAACTCTCATTTATGGTCCTCACAAAACGCACGTTTAAATTTTGGGTCCACACTCAGTAGAAGATCGTATTGGAAGACTCACCTTTTTCATCCACAGTTGGAAGGCTCAAAAGAGAATCGAGGGACACTTTTGAATGACTCTTAGTATTTATGCGGAACATTGTAATTCGAAAAATTTTTCATGATGATAATTTTAAATAGATTTAGAAGTTTACAAATAAAATTTTGAAAGAAATTTAATGAAAAAATACATCAGTTTATTTTCTTAAATATTTAGTAGAAGCTCAAGCAAGTTTCTTGTAGAGGTGGTGCTTTGCTATTCTTCCTGAGATCCAGTTTGGTTTAAGGCGGAATCGATCTACCGAACACCAGATCCTTAGGTGTTGGAGAAAGTCGCCGAATCCCTTAACAAAAAAGAGTCCGTCGCAGCTGTCTTCCTGGACATGGCCAACGCCTTTGACCGCATCTGGTTGGACGGCCTTTTACACAAGCTTATACAAGCGAAGTGCCATCTGGACTCCATGTGGTTGATCCAATCATATCTCTCCAATACGACATTTCAAGTCCAAATTAAATCCGCCATGTCTTCAAGAAGAGTCATCTCTGCAGGTGTGCCTCAGGGCTCCCTTTTGGGTCCTACACTCTTCTCTTTATACTTATACGATTTACTTTCCTTTGATCGTATTCATCTTGCACTTTATGCAGATGACCGTGCCTTACTATCTTCCTCCCTCGGTCCTGCTATCGCTGTGAAGAGACTGCAGCATAGCTTGACCGAGCTGGGCACATGGTACGAAAAATGGAAGATAAAGATCAACTCTGACAAGAGTTCTGTCATCTTTTTTACTGGAAAGCGTATTACGAATCCCACTTGCCTCCATTTACAAGATATTCCCATTGATTGGAGTGATTCAGTCAAACATCCTGGGATTATTATACATAAGAGGTTAAAGTGGGACTATCACATAAATAATATAATCTCCAAAGTCAATTCATTGAGGGGCCAGCTAGGCCCACTCATTAGGAGAAATTCCATTTTAATGATTGATCATAAGCTTTTACTATGTGATAAGATCATCAGACCGGTGATTCTCTATGCTTCACCCATATGGGCGAATACTACACCCACCAATATTCGTAAGATTCAGGTCTTACAAAATAAAATTTTGAGAACTGCGGTCGATGCCCCCTGGTTTGTCATTAACAGACAACTCCGTAAAGACCTGGGCATCGACCATATATATATACAATATAAAATGCATGTCAAAAAGATTTTTTGAGGCTGTAAGCAATAATCCCAATGAGATTATTTCTTCTCTGATTCTTTAAGTACAAGAGGCCCGAAACGGTAGCGTTCTCTGAGGAGACCTACCCGTTTTAGGTTTCTTATACAATTTTACTGCTATTTTTAGCTTTTCTTATGTTTGCCCTTAGGGGCCCACCTAAGGGTGGTTTACTTATATATTCTGTTCTTACTCATGCCAAATAGGCATATCTTTATGATGGAGATGGTTAAGGGTAAAATTATTACCCGCTACATCGAATATGATTATACGATCTGCGGTCTACGAAATTTTGGCCTGTTTCGACGGGCTTAATTTTCTGTTAGAGGTGGCGTTCCAAATATCCACCTGTTACATCGATGACTTCCATTGTTTAAATGAGAGGAAATGGAGACGAAGGACATGGAAGCAGAAGAAATAATCGAATCATCATCCGGTCATCCGGTCCTTAAAACGATTCTTCGTGGATTATAGATGCCTTTAAGGTTGTGAATATAATAATTATTCCAGTACCAAGAATAAATGACTCAGTAGATACTCTTTCTGGATGTCAGTTGGTTTTCTAATCTGAACTTGAAAAGTGGCTATTAGCAAGTAAGCATTCATGGTGATGACAATGAAGACTGCGTTTACTGCAAGGATCAGACCGTGGCAGTTCGAAGTGTTTATGTTCGGACTATGTAATACGCTTGCTACGTTTGGAGCACTGATCAGGTTGCTGCTTTGGCGATTGTCTCGGGAGCTGTCTCGTACACTTGGAAGACATCATTACCTTTGGAAAGGACTCTGAGGAACACTTACCGAATTTTTTGTAAGGTTTAAAAAAATGAAGCAGCGAAGCTCCAACTGGGCCCGACAACGTGTAAGCTGCTCCAAAGAAAATTGACTCATCTTGAACTAGTGAAGGTCGTAGCGAAGACTCATCCCAACGATGTATAACTTCTCTTAGAGTATTTTAAACTCCCAAACACCTATTTTTTTTCTTTTTATTTTTTTATTATTCTATTTTGTCTCTTTTCTTTCATCTTTACCTATTTTTTATTACAATCTTCTCTTACTCTCTTTTTTATTCTTAGATTTCTTTTTTATTCTTAACTGTTTTCTTTTTTTATTTATTTATTTTTTATTACGGGGTAGGGGAGGCTCAGTTGGTAGCGTGCCAGGCTCGTAACCTGCAATTCTCAGATTCGGGTTCCATCTGTGCAAGTGTAGAGATTTCTCTCTGCCAACTCTCCGCCCTGCCCACAGTGAATAGGGATCACTGTTGTACTTGAAAAGGCCGCCGTCCGTCGGGTGGGACATTAACCCGTGGCTCCGTGTGTGGGAGAGCTACACCCCACGCACGTTAAAGAACGCACTGGATGACCTTGACGGGAGGCTGACACCCTTTTCCCAACAGCTGTCTAGTGGGTCCCCTCTCCCAACCATTCCTGCACCTACGAGAGCTAGGAACATGGACATTAGTCCCAACTATTTGATCTCACGGTAGCGATAATCATTTATTTTTTAATTTTATAATATAATAAAAAACAAAGCTCAAAACTCCGCCTTCGAAAACGGCCGACTCTGCGCACAATTCAATTACGGAGTTACAGTATGTGTTCCGAATTTATCTCTACTAAACCCTATAGGCAATAATTCCTTGGCACGGCTCAAAATTAAAAAAAGTTCCCATTTGCTTGAATTGAATACACAGAAGGAATTAGACGATTATTGTGTAATGCAGATCTTATCGACAGGTTCCTTCTACGCAGCTTCAATGTGAGTTTTCCTTTTGTGTCGATCAGCAGACGAGAGTGACATGTGGTGCCTTCGATTAGATGGAGTAGCATCCTGTATAGTGGAGCATCGGATGGCATCGCTTAACTATATTTCCACCAACTTTGAAACCTCTTGAGACTGTGCACTTGTTACAGAAGGTTAGTCCCAGGATTCAACATTAACGTCACAAAACCTCTGCAACTTCTGACAGAAAAGGTTTGACAGGGAGTCACCGAGTGCGGAGCTTCCTTTCAAAAACTGAAAGAGAACCTCTCCATAGCACCAAACCCTAGCCATAGGATGATAAACATAGGTGAGTCCATTGGATATGTAAGCCCATGAGCCAAGGCTCCAACCTATGGGGGGCTCCAAACCTGTTTTTTTTTTACTTATGTAAAGTGCTCTGTTTAATTTTTTAATCGTATCAGTCCACGATTTTATGTAAAGTAATGCAATTTTCATCATTATATTTGAATTTAGAGAAGGTGTGTGTGTGGGGAGGGGGCATTTAGAACTCGTCTCCATGGGCTTATTCAGAACTGGTTCCAGATCTCCTAGTTGCTTAACACAGTCCTAGGTAAGCAATATGTATATTGGACACCTAGGCAAACAATAGCGAAATAAATTCCGTCTTTCAACAAGTGCAAGGTGGTTAAGAGAGAGTAATGGCTTATTTCAGTAAGACATTGTCTAAACCAGTGGTTCTCAACTTTTCGAGTCTGCGGACCTTCTAACACAAACTTTCGTTAGTAGTACATATCCAATTGTCTAATTACATCCCAAATTTAGCCTTCTAAAATGCGGATCCTTTAATTCTAAAATGATTTCTAAGATTTCTAAAATGCGATCCTCTAATTCGAACTTTCGAGACTGCAACCCCCTAACTCAGACTTTTTTTGTAAATATTGTTTAAATATTATTTATTTATTATTAACAAAATTGGAACATGAAAGTAACTTTACATTGTCTTATCAAGAACGGTAATCACATGCAGCACCATTTTACTGTACATGTTACACAAAAGTACAATTATTGCAATTACATTATAATACTAACCTAGAAGTAACTTTTTTCAACACTGAATATACAGGTGTATTGCCTGCATACAGATGCATTAATCGAGTCCAATTTTCTTATCCACAAGAGTAACTATAACTCGCATGTGGATATTATTTAACATAACTAAATTCATGTACACACAAACAGTCTAGATATGTAAACAAACGTAAATTACAGCACAGTAAAAAACGTTATTGTTAGAAAAAATCTAATTACCAAACACTATGTTTTTTTGGCTCCTAAAATTTTTAATGCTTTACCAAATGAAATTAAAGAAATAATAATAGGTTGTTTTACCTCTGAGCGGCACTTTTTTGCACACCATGGGCTGAATGGCCAGGTCACATGGACCCCGAAGGCTCAGAGAAGGTTGGAGGAGGGGACCCATTAGAACAGCTGTTGGGAGACAGATGGTAGCCTCTCGTCAAGGCCATCCAGCGTGTTCTTTAACGTGCACAGGGTATGGCTCTCCCGCACACGGGGCCACGGCTTAACGTCCCATCCGACCGACGGCGGCCTTTCCAAGCCCATCGGTGTCCCCTACTGACCATGGCAGGGCGGAGAATTTTGCGGAGATAAATCTCAACGCTGACCCAGCTGGGACTCGAACCTGGGAACTACAGATTACGAGCCTGGCGCGCTACCGACTGAGCCACCCCAGAAATAATAATAGTTTGGAGATTTAAATCAATTCAATCACATGGTTTCAATAACTCATGATTGCTTGATTAGAACAATATATTAATATTCTCAGTATTTAATATCCGATTTTTCACTTACTGCATATATTTTTAATATTAATTATTTATTTAATTTCATTTGGTAAATCACTAAAAATTTCAGGAGCCAAAAAAACACAGTGTTTGGTAATTAAATTTTTACTAGCAATAATGTTTTTCAGAAAAAATTTTTTAGATTGTCGAGTGTCTCTCGCAAATATTCTGACTAATTGTGGATTCCAATTGCTCTTCATATGCTTTAGCGCGGTAAAAATGTATAGTTCTCTTATTTGCAAAAGTTTTAAATTATAATATATTCTTGTTACTTGCTCACACTTTTTTATTTCACTTATACTCGTAAGTATATAGTTTTGGGCGTACTGCAATGGTTTCGTAGCAGACGGAAAAGTTCCTCCCCATGATAGAATACAGTATGAGAGATAAGACTTAACCCACGCATTGTAAATTACTAACAAGGTAGAAATGTCAACAAAATTCCTCATAAAAAAATCGAATTTAATTTTTTCGAAACATCAGCTATTTGCCCCGTTTTCAAAATTATATATATATATATCAAATATATATATATATAAATATAAACAAAATATACATAAAAAACTTTAAAAAATTCTCAGATGTTTTATAATATCCACTCCTTCAATTCTGTCACAATGGCAAACTTTTTTATTACAACTTAACTTCTGATATATAATTTTGTTTCGAAAAAAGTCTCCTTCATTTATTCTTAATCTGAAATTTACGTATTTAGTCTTGGAAAAGTTTGGGAACATTCTATTTCTGTTAAACCAATGTGTCAAATTTAGTAAGTCATAATTTATTTTTTGAATAATTTCATTTTCACTTCCTGAATAAGTTAATCTCATGTCATCTGCAAATGCAATTATTTTCCCTTTGAAATCAAAGTTGCATATGTCGTTAACAAAGACTAGAAATAACAGAGGGCCTAAAATTGAACCTTGTGGAACCCCAATTTCAATAGGTAATTCATTACTGAACTTGTCCTTTATCTTTACTATTTGTTTTCTATTTGATAGATAACTTTTAATCCAAGAAAATAGGTTTCCCCTAATTCCTGAATCAAATATTTTTTTTAGTAGTATATCATGTGGAACAGAGTGGAATGCTCCTTTTTAGATTCAGAAATAGGACTACTATATGCAAATTTGAATTAAAGTTGCTATAAATTTCTGTAGTTAATTTTTAAATTGCCTCTTCTGCCCCTTTTCCTTTCCGGAAACCCAAACTGGTTTTCAGAGAAAAAAAACTGTACGTTCTCAAAAGGAATTCAATTTTGATTTAACTATTTTTTCCATTATTTTAGAAAACATCGCTAAAATAGAAATCAGACGATAATTCTCTAAAACATTATGGTTACCTCTCTCTTAAATATTGAAATGACTACTGTAGTCTTTAGAACACCTGGAAAAACACTTTCATCTAAAGATTTATTTATTAGTTTGCATAATACCGACTTAATATCCTGGAAAACCTTTTTCACGATAAAAGCAGATATACCATCACATCCAGTAGATTTAGTTTCATCCAGTTGTCTAATTGCATCCCAAATTTCACCTTCTAAAATATGAGGCATAAAAAATGACTGAGCATAACTGTAGAAGGCCGTCCCGTGGCCGAGTGGTTAGTGCGCTTGGCTACTGATCTAACGGACCTGGGTTCGAGTCCCGGGTAAGGCATGGTTGTGTGTGTGTTGTTCTTCTGCTGAGGTCCTGCCATCCTCTTAGATCTTCTACTATGGCATATAAACTGACAGGCTCCTGTCAGACCTCTGTGGCAAGCAGCTACTTGAGGGGGTATTTATTTATTTTTATTTTATAACTGTAGAGACAGTCTCTATATCTGTTTGACAATGCTTCATGTTCTGTAAAGTGAGACTGTAAAGATTTTACTGCTTCCGCAAAATATGTATTAAATTTTTTTGCAAAAGTCAAAGGCTCATCATGATAACTAGAATTTGAATTATTACCACTTATAATATTAGGATATACTGGGAAACTTTAGAGTTTACCACACATTTTGTTTATTGTGTCCCGTTTTCTTTTGTTACTATTTGCATTTTTAAGGAATATATTATGATAATAATCATTTTTAACATTTCTTATTTGGTTTGTTAGATTATTAATGAATTGTTTTATAAATTTGTGTCGTTATTGACTTAATCTACCTGTCTTATTCATTTTATACATTTTATTCCAGTTTGTGATTAAAACAATTAATTTATCTGTTATCCAAGGTCGCCTTTTGACGAACTGTTTAACATAACTACTTTTTCAATTAAACTTTTTAAGTGCATTAAGGTACATTTCAAACCCTATATTAATATTATTTTGTTTTAACACCTCGTTATAAGATTTATCTTGTAGTAATAATCCACGTAGTTGATTGACATTAATCCTGTTTACCAAATAAAGCTTATCGTAGCAAGTTTCAATGTTATTATACACGTTTAATATTAACATAGTAATGACATGATATTTTAGTTTTAATTATACAAGTGTTTGAGACTTCGCTGGTATTTTCATTGGGACACATAACAAATCCAGTGGATTTGTTATTGTGAAATATATTATCATACACAGAAAGTTATTAGTTTGTGAACACGGATTTAAAGCGTCTATATTGAAATCTCCTATTGGCATAGCATAGTTAGTGTCAATATTTTCCAGTCAATTTCATAGCTCTTCTAAAAATAAATTTGGTTTTTTGATATTCATGTCTGTGGCAAGCAGCTGCTTGAGGGGGTATTTATTTATTATTTTTTATGTGACATATACAGACCTATTAAACTATAATTGATATTATATATTCTAAGGGAAATTTCAACGGAATCAGCTGTTTTAAAATATCTTATCTTTTGTCTAGCAACTAAGAAATCCTTTACATATATTATAATCCCTCCTGATTTTTTATTGTCTCTACATTTTTTAAATATGATATAACCCTTAATTTGGTAAAGTGATATTTCTCCCTCTTTGACCGAAATTTCGGTAAGAATCGGGTTTTAAATCAGTCAGATTAAGAAAAACTATAAAGTGATCAAAGTTTTTTTTTTTAGCTTCAAATATTACCTTGAATTATTCTTTATGCCATTACCCCATAGATAATATAAAGTCTATGGACCCTCTATCTCAAACTTTCGATACTGCGGACCCCGTAACTCAGACGTTTAGAGACTGCGGACCCTCTAACTGGGTTTTCGAATCTGCGGACTCCCAATTTAAATCTTTTTAGTCTAAGGATCCCCTATATCAAACCTTTGAAACTGCGGATCCTCTATCTCAAACCTTTGAAACTGCGGATCCTCTATCTCAAACCTTTGAAACTGCGGATCCTCTATCTCAAACTTTCGATACTGCGGACCCCGTAACTCAGACTTTTAGAGACTGCGGACCCTATATCTAACTGGGTTTTCGAATCTGCGGACTCCCAATTTAAATCTTTTTAGTCTAAGGATCCCCTATATCAAACCTTTGAAACTGTGGATCCTCTATCTCAAACCTTTGAAACTGCGGATCCTCTATCTCAAACTTTCGATACTGCGGACCCCGTAACTCAGACTTTTAGAGACTGCGGAACCTCTAACTGGCTTTTCCAATCTGCGGACTCCCAATTTAAATCTTTTTAGTCTAAGGATCCCCTATATCAAACCTTTGAAACTGCGGATCCTCTATCTCAAACCTTTGAAACTGCGGATCCTCTATCTCAAACTTTCGATACTGCGGACCCCGTAACTCAGACTTTTAGAGACTGCGGACCCTCTAACTGGGTTTTCGAATCTGCGGACTCCCAATTTAAATCTTTTTAGTCTAAGGATCCCCTATATCAAACCTTTGAAACTGTGGATCCTCTATCTCAAACCTTTGAAACTGCGGATCCTCTATCTCAAACTTTCGATACTGCGGACCCCGTAACTCAGACGTTTAGAGACTGCGGAACCTCTAACTGGCTTTTCCAATCTGCGGACTCCCAATTTAAATCTTTTTAGTCTAAGGATCCCCTATATCAAACCTTTGAAACTGCGGATCCTCTATCTCAAACCTTTGAAACTGCGGATCCTCTATCTCAAACTTTCGATACTGCGGACCCCGTAACTCAGACTTTTAGAGACTGCGGACCCTCTAACTGGGTTTTCGAATCTGCGGACTCCCAATTTAAATCTTTTTAGTCTAAGGATCCCCTATATCAAACCTTTGAAACTGTGGATCCTCTATCTCAAACCTTTGAAACTGCGGATCCTCTATCTCAAACTTTCGATACTGCGGAGACTTTTAGAGACTGCGGAACCTCTAACTGGCTTTTCGAATCTGCGGACTCCCAATTTAAATCTTTTTAGTCTAAGGATCCCCTATATCATACCTTTGAAACTGCGGATCCTCTAACTCAAACTTTCGATACTACGGACCCCCCTAACTCAGACTCTTCGAGACTGCGGATCTTCTAACTCTGATTTTTCGAATCTGCGGACTCCTAACTTAAACTTTTCTAAACTAAGGTTACCCTAAATCAAACTTTTCATGACAGCCGACCCCCTAACAACACACTGCCCACTCAAAAACCGCTCCTCATTTAAATTATCTGTATATTAACTTAAATTCAAATAATATTTAACATATTTAATACTTGTACCATGTTTACGAATCGTTCATACCTGTTACAATGGAATGTTTAGCTCAGTAGTTTAATGAGAATTTTTTTCTAACATACTAGGAAGACAAAAATAATCTCGCGAACTCCCTGGCAGCGCCTCGAGCACTCCTAAGGGTCCGCAGACCACACTTTAAGAGCACTGGTTTAAAACACAAAGGAATTAATGTGTGACGGAGAAACAAAATCTTAGTTATTGTGAAATATATTGAAGAATTGAAGAGAAAATTATCAGCTGGATGAAAGAGGATTGCGGATGCTCTCTTGTCAGGTGGTTCTTAAATGGGGGCACCGCGAAATTTCGGATGATATTGCAGATAAGGGAAAATTAGAAAACCATTTTGTTGCTACTTTCTGCCACTGATGCTGAATTTAAATTTTTCCGTTTAATAAAAACTTATCCATATTAAAATCTCAATGTTAAAACCAAAATTAACACTAAAACATGGGGGGGGGGGGCTCAGTCGGTAGCGTGCCAGGCTCGTAATCTGCAGTTACAAGGTTCTAGTCTAGCTGGATCAGTGTTTTGATTTATCTCTGCAAAATTCCCGCCCTGCATACGGTCAGTAAGGGACACCGATGGGTTTGGAAAGGCCGCCGTCCGTCGGATGGGACGTTAAGCCGTGGCGCCGTGTGCGGGAGAGCCATACTCTGTTCACGTTAAAGAACACGCTGGATGGCCTTGATGGGAGGCTACCATCTGTCTCCCAACAACTGTTCTAGTGGGTCCCCTCCCCCAACCTTCTCTGAGCCTTCGGGGTCCTTGTGACCTGGCCATTTAGCCCATGGTGTGCAAAAAAGTGCCGCTCAGAGGTAAATAAACCCAAAACATGCCCATAACATGGACGGCGAATGCACTAACCTCAGTACACGTCAGAACTTGAAGAGAATAGTTCTGCGTTTACAAACGACTAAACAAAAATGATTATTGGAGGCAAACTGCGCATGCGCGAGCATCCCGTAGTGTTACCAACTGAAATTTTTAGTCTGGCAACCTTCGTGTCACGTGACACGAAGGTTGCCAGATCACTAATTTAAAAAAAAATCGTTGCCAGATTTTTTTTTGAATTCTGTAATCAACCATAGTGTTCGGATTTTTTTTTATTTCAAGAAATAGATAATAAAATAATTTTTGTTCCGGTAGGTTCTAATAACATGTTTCGATATGCACTTTTCCAAAAGATTTCATTAGTTTAAATTTCCACCTTAAAATAAAGCTTTCTCTCCCTGCACGGTTTCTCATCCCATCTAGGAATATGAGCAACGCCACTGTAAGCCAATTAGACAATGCGCTGAATCAAAGCCCGTTCTACTGATCTCTCTTCTTCAATTCTTCGTTTTTCCGCTGTCGTGGGAGAGGAGGCAGAAATTTTTCCAGGGAGGGGGACAAATTTGTTTCGGAGACGGACAAAATATTTTCAGCGGGGAGGATCCGTTCATTAATGAGAGCATTTGCAAAAAGGGTTGGGTTGTCTTACCTCTGAGCGGCACTTTTTTGCACACCATGGGCTAAATGGCCAGGTCACATGGACCCCGAAGGCTCAGAGAAGGTTGGGGGAGGGGACCCACTGGAACAGCTGTTGGGAGACAGATGGCAGCCTCCCGTCAAGGCCATCCAGCGTGTTCTTTAACGTGCATAAGATATGGCTCTCCCGCACACGGGGCCACGGCCTAACGTTCCATTCGACGAACGGCGGCCTTTCCAAGCCCATCGGTGTCCCCTACTGACCGTAGGCAGGGCGGGGAGTTTTGCGGAGATGTCTCAACGCTGACCCAGCTGGGACTCGAACCTGGGAACTACAGATTACGAACCTGGCGCGCTACGGACTGACTCCCCACCCCCTAAAAAAAAAAATTATCATGCATACATAATTAAGAATGTCCCCCACCTCATAAACATAAAAAAACTTATTTTTGAAAATATACAAAAAATGCTTTCATAATATTTAATAAAAAATTAACGAAATGTTCTCGACAGCAGAAGAAAAGGTAAAAAAAACCAAAAATTTACATTTTTTAAAGAAAAACATTCATTTTTAGTACGCTTGCTATCATTTAACATAAATTAATTTTTCGATCAATTTTTTCAGGCTAGAAACAATAACCCCTCTTTTCCTCTCCCCCCCCCCTGCCAATGGTCGTTGTTTCGGACAATATTCTCTTCAGGTTGACCTTCGGGTTTTAAATTAACACACTAACCACTCGGACACCAGATTCCTTACGAATTGAAAAGAAAAAGAATCATCTACACGTCATCAGTAGTTTTGTCCCACATTTATGAGACGCAGTGCCTCTAGGAGAGAAATCGGAGCGGGGTGGCTCAGTCGGTAGCGCGCCAGGCTCGTAATCTGTAGTTCCCAGGTTCGAGTCCCAGCTGGGTCAGCGTTGAGATTTATCTCCGCAAAATTCCCCGCCCTGCCCACGGTCAGTAGGGGACACCGATGGGCTTGGAAAGACATCCGTCCGTCGAATGGGACGTTAAGCCTGTGCCCCTTGTGCGGGAAGCCATACCCTTGTGCGGGAGAGCCATACCCTGTGCACGTTAAAGAACACGCTGGATGGCCTTGACGGGAGGCTACCATCTGTCTCCCAACAGCTGTTCCAGTGGGTCCCCTCCCCCAACCTTCTCTGAGCCTTCGGGGTCCATGTGACCTGGCCATTTAGCCCATGGTGTGCAAAAAAGTGCCGCTCAGAGGTAAAACAACCCAACAACCTAGGGGAGAAATCTATTTCTTGTCATGTGATTATATCTGTTACTCACATCGACGCAGAAACGAACCTTTGCGAAGTTGCGTCCCCCCCCGCCTTGTACATAACTCATAACTTTCCACCATTTCTATGTTTCTTTGATGTCAGTGTCTTCGCGCAGAGCAACCATGTGCTCCGAGAATGGCGGGGGAACACACGTGCACACCTTACCCATAATGAATGCCTATTGGTGAGGAAGAGCGCGCCGAGGTTGTCCAACTACAAGTGAAAGATTCTAAAGCCTGCGCTTTTGTGAGAGATCTTTTTTTTATCGCTCTCTTTGTATGCTTTGATTTCGGCGACAGCCACCAAACCGTTCAGTCAAGGTTAGCCGCCGCTGCGTGGCGCTGCCCGCGGCGCCCCCTGCAGGCAACAAAGCACAGGCAGCAGTAGTTCTTGGGCCGGCAGTGAGTGAGCGAGTGGTAGGCGAGTGAGCTGTGCTTGTGCATCTCTCACACCTGGATTACTTGCGAGCAGTGGAGAGGAAAATGCACGTGGAACACGGTGAGTACCTGATCCCTAATGAGTTGTTCGTGGTCGCTGCTTCGGATGCAGATTTGTTCTTTAGTGTGGCACGAGTTTTGAAATCGGTGCGTCTGTCACCTCGAGTGAGAATGAAGAACGTCGAAGGTGTGAATTCTGTTTGCACAACTTGGGACTCGAAACGTGAGATCTCGCGCCGGAAGATAACCGGGATGAAGATGACTTTGCAGCATCTGATGCCGATTCGACAATTAAAGTGACGGAGAAATTCTCGTGGTTGTTATTTTAACAGAGCAGGGAGATAAAAATCCAACAGACCTTGAATAAGCCACAAGTCCCGTGCGTGCAGTCAGGCCTAGTTTACAAAAATGAAAGAAAAGTTGTCGCGTCACTTTCCCAACCATGCATTTTATGAAATATTTTTTGAAGTTCGAAAACTTCATCTTCCTTTGTAGTTTATAAAATTTAGAGCCAAATTTTTCTCAAAGATATGTCTTTAGTATTTTCAAGAATGCGGAAGGGATAGTCCGCCACTTAAAGGGCGACCCATCGCCAATAGAAGTTCTCCGATTTTTATGAAATATATTAGAAAATATTATGTAGACGCTTCTGGAATTTGCATTTCCCCAATTCGAAAGGACACGTCAGTGTATTGTAAACATTGCTGGCTGTAGATATAATTCACAATGAGCTGAAAATCATGATTTCGACGCCTTTACTGTTTTTACACTTCTAAAACACGAATTATTTTGTGTACAGTCGCTCAAAAAAATATCCGAACACTATGGTTGATTACAGAATTCAGAAAAAATATCTGGCAGCGATTTTTTTATAAATTAGTGATCTGGCAACCTTCGTGTCACGTGATTACAGAATTCAGGAAAAATATCTGGAGCGTGTACAGCAACTGTACACGCTCCAGTTACCGTTCACAGCAAACTGGAGCGTGTGCAGTTACTGCACATGCTCCAGTTTGCTGTGAACGGTAACTGCACACGCTCAATATTTCTGTGAGTGGGCCCACACGATCCAGGATTTTGTGAGCTCACACGATCCAATGTGCTGTGAACATTAACCGCAACTGCTCCAGTTTGCTGTGAACGGTAACTGCACACGCTGAATATTCATTGCATTATATATTCATACGCATTATATATATATATTAAAAAATATCCGAACACTATGGTTGATTACATAATTCAGAAAAAATATCTGGTAGCGATTTTTTTTATAAATTAGTGATCTGGCAACCTTCGTGTCACGTGACACGAAGGTTTTTTTTTCTAAATTTCTGTAATCAACCATAGTGTTCCGAAGGTTGCCAGATCACTAATTTATAAAAAAATCGCTGCCAGAATTTTTTTCTGAATTCTCTAATCAACCATAGTGTTCGGATATTTTTTTGAGCGACTGTATGTACATCTGTGAGAGCCAACGGAAGCTCGTTCCGAGATCTCTAAAGTCTGATCGTCGTCTCAGGTTGATGAGCAACTCTCAAAGGATCGGCTGCACTCGACAGAGCGATGAATGATGATGCATTTATTCGTCAGTTGGACGTGACCAAACGATTCAACTCCTTGGGCTGCTCCATACGGCCGAGTTAGCGACTGAGACATCACACGGATTCTGCAGAGGGAGTGTCAGAGCAGCGGGACCGTCTCTGGCCAAGGGACCTTCTCGATGGGGTTACAGTTGCTAGATTATCTGGGGCAGTAGTTGCGAGTTCGAAATCTACGATCAGCTTCGTTAAGAATCGCTGACGCGTTTTAAAATCCTTCACGGAGTTGTAAACACGTTACTCTAATACCGATTTTTGGGGAGTTAAAAGAGGTGGAAGAGTTGTGCTTGGACGGAAGTAGACGTTCTGACTCGTGAGCAAGGGCACCTTGATACACGAGGCCTGGACAGACGTTGCGGAAAACGAGGGAAATTAGTTAGGCATAAAAATTTAACTGAAATCCATTTAATTTTAAATCACATAAATTAAATATCTTTTTTATTACGCTATTAAAATATTTAAGAATATTTGAAAATTAAATTCCAAGTTTTTAAAAATAAATAACTGCCAGCTGAATTTTTAGAGATAAGGATCTAATTGAAATTGCTCTATATCTAACATGTTATTATTTTGTTATGGTTATGGTACTGGTAAGGGGGGCGCTGGCGGGGGCGGGGGTGGCTCAGTCGGTAGCGCTCCAGGCTCGTAATCTGTAGTTCCCAGATTCGAGTCCCAGCTGGGTCAGCGTTGAGATTTGTCTCCGCAAAACTCCCCGCCCTGCCCACGGTCAGTAGGGGACACCGATGGGCATGGAAAGGCCGCCGTCCCTCGGATGGGACGTTAAGCCGTGGCTCCGTGTGCGGGAGAGCCATACTCTGTGCACGTTAAAGAACACGCTGGATGGCCTTGACGGGAGGCTACCATCTGTCTCCCAACAGCTGTTCCAGTGGGTTTCCTCCCCCAACCTTCTCTGAGCCTTCGGGGACCTGGCCATTTAGCCCATGGTGTGCAAAAAAGTGCCGCTCAGAGGTAAAACAACCCAAAGGTACTGCTAAGGCCTGGTGCGATATAGTAGGCTTTGGGGTGATCTGATAATGATAATTCCGTACTTAAGATTCCTCTCTAATTGTAGATTAATATCTTTTTTTGAAATTGTTCATAGTGACCCTCAAGGTCAGTGGCGGACTTGCCAGGGTGTCAGCTTGCCTGATGACAAGTGGGCTCTGTGGGCTCCTTAAACGTTAGACTAATGTTTCCCAAAGTGGGCGATACCGCCCCCTGGGGGGCACTGGAACGATCCAGGGGGTCGGTAGTAGCCTCGGGTGCAATTGGAGGCGGTGGCAGCATAAAGAAAGAAGGGAAGATAAGAAAATTTTCTAAAATCGTTCGTACATGTTTCATCTGTTGTGTAAACTAGAGTTAAAGTCGAATGTTGATTTTAATAAATAATTTTATAATTTCAAGCTTCAAGGTGTCTTATTTAGAACAACATCTTTCATTACTATGCTGTAGGACGTAGGTAGAAATATAGATACATAAAAGAACGCAAATTTGTCACTGCATCTTTCTGTTTGTTCGTTTAAAGAAGACAGATTTCCAGGGGGGCGCTGAGTAATTTTTTTCCTCAAAAGGGGGGCGGTAGGAAAAATAAGTTTGGGAACCTCTGCGTTAGACAATACGTTAAAAATGTTAATGACCTGTTGTTGTGGGTTGTCCCCCTTTGTCTCCTGGCAACCAATATTTTTAGACCCAGTCCGCCACTGCTCAAGGTTAGTGTTCTAAGCTTCCGTCCCAACTGCAAGTGTTGATCCGAGTGGTGTCTTTAGGGCGCTCGCTGCACATGAGTTACGTAAAGCGGTCCGTGACTTAGGAATGGTGGAGAACCTCTGGTCTTGATTCAGCGAAGTTTTTGTAACTCTTAGATAACAAGTTATTTCTGGGGGTAATCTTTCTCTTGAGGACAAAGGAGGACTTCATTAGGACTTGAAATATTCTTTGTTCTGGTCTCATCAACTTTAATAACATGATAAAAAGCCCTCTTTGAATGAAAAGAAGTTGAAAAGCTTTCCCAAAGCTAACAGGTTCTGATTTAGAATATGCTGCTTCTTTTAGGTTTTTGAAATTGGGTTCGGTGGTTTTATCTCTGAGCGGCACTCTTTTTGCACACAATGGGATAATGGCCAGGTCACATGGACCCCGAAGGCTCAGAGAAGGTTGGGGGAAGAGGACCCATTGGAACAGCTGTTGGGAGACAGATGGATAGCCTCCCGTCAAGGCCATCCAGCGTGTTCTTTAACGTGCATAAGATATGGCTCTCCCGCACACGGGGCCACGGCTTAACGTCCCATCCGACGGACGGTGACCTTTCCCAAGGCCATCGGTGTCCCCTACTGACCGAGGGTAGGGCGGGGAATTTTACGGAGATAAATCTTAATGCTGACCCAGCTGGGACTCGAACCTGGGAACTACAGATTACGAGCCTGGCGCGCTACCGACTGAGCTTTCTATGTTTTTGTTGCTATTATCTTTTCGTTTCCTTTATCTCTTGATCTAAGGGACCTGGGTTCGAGCCCCGGGTAAGGCATGGCTGTTTGTGTCGGTTTTCTGCTGAGGTCCTGCCATCCTCTCAGACCTTCTACTGTGGCATATAAACTGACAGGCTCCTGTCAGACCTCTGTGGCAAGCAGCTGCTTGAGGGGGTATATATATATATATTTTTTTTTTTTTTATTTCTTCATTCACTGAAGTATCCTACTTCTTTATATTCAAGTTTACATAAGAATTGCAAGTGTCCGATTTAAATTCTCCACGTTAAGGTTTTCGGCAAAGAGTGGAGCCGTCTCGTGGCCGAGTGGTTAGCGCGCTTGGCTACTACTCTAAGGGACCTGGGTTCGAGCCCCGGATAAGGCATGGACGTTTGTGTCGTTTTTCTTCTGAGGTCCTGCCATACTCACACACCTACTATGGCGTATAAACTGACAGGCTCCTGTCAGACCTCAGTGGCAAGCAGCTGCTTGAGGGGGTATTTTTTTTTTGGTTAAGGTTTAAACAATTTCTGCTCAAGTGATGACTTTAGCAGAAAGGCAAGTGAGTGAAATCTGATGAAATGACAGAAAATTTCCATTGAATGCAATTGCAGAATCCACATCCTTCGTATGAATTTAAAAGACATTTGTTCCAGGTGTGTTCTGGCGATGCAATTTCAGCTTATCATTCTTAGAAGCTGAGAAATCTTTCTGAAACTCTTAAGTGCGTTAAAACTTATTTAGCTTAATATGTGGGCTTCCGCGTGGTATTTAAAGGCAGGTGCCGACTGACACTTTTTTTTTCAGGGACGCAGCTGTAACAAGAGGGGGGGGGGGAGTGAGCAGGGGTAGGGGGGAATGAGCTGCGATAAAAAGTTCTATTTTTTTTTTCTTTCAAATTTTCGATACTTTTGCTTTTCAGAGTTAATATGTGACTCTTAAAATACGTTTTCCGCACTTCTCTTGAATTTCTGGAAAATTACAATTATTTTTATTTTTTTTTAATTATGCTCGTATGAGGTTGGGTTGTTTTACCTCTGAGCGGCACTTTTTTGCACACCATGGGCTAAATGGGCAGGTCACAAGGAACCCGAAGGCTCAGAGAAGGTTGGGGGAGGGGACTCACTGGAACAGCTGTTGGGAGATAGATGGTAGCCTCCCGTCCAGGCTATCCAGCGTGTTCTTTAACGTGCACAGGGTATGGCTCATCCCACACGGACCACGGCTTAACGTCCCATCCGAAGGACGGCACCTTTCTAAGCTCATCGGTATTCCCTACTGACCGTGGGCAAGGCGGGGAATCTTATGAGGTCCACGAGACTAAGGAGCTCAGCGCCCCTTACCAGTCCGTGATGCTTAAGGGCATTCATTTCATCTGGAAAAATGCAAAAACCTTTTACTCTTGTTATTTATTTGTTGAACAGTAGCAATATAACTGAATAAAAACAAAATTAAACTTCTCATTTCTTCAATGAAAGTAGTTGCTTCTTTTACAGTTTTTTTTGTGATCAAAATAAACTTGAAAATTTTTTACTCTTCTCTTTAGAAATATGTTAATTAAATTTTTCACTAGGTCAACACTTTTATCGTTATATTATAAAAATTATCTGAAAAAAATTGACTCAATCTTTTCCGCCGATATCGTATGTTTTTAGACAGCATTTGGGGTTAGTGTCCAACAGGATGTACAGTCGCTCAAAAAAGTATCCGAACACTACGGTTGATTACAGAATTCAGGAAAAATATCTGGAGCGTGTACAGCAACTGTACACGCTCCAGTTACCGTTCACAGCAAACTGGAGCGTGTGCAGTTACTGCACACGCTCCAGTTTGCTGTGAACGGTAACTGCACACGCTCAATATTTCCGTCAGTGAGCCCACACGATCTAGTATCAAAATAATATGACCACCTACAGTCGCTCAAAAAAGTATCCGAACACTATGGTTGATTACAGCATTAAGAAAAAAATATCTGGCAACGATTTTTTTTTTAGAAATTAGTGATCTGGCAACCGTGTCACGTGATAACAGAATTCAGGAAAAATATCTGGAGCGTGTACAGCAACTGTACACGCTCCAGTTACCGTTCACAGCAAACTGGAGCGTGTGCAGTTACTGCACACGCTCCAGTTTGCTGTGAACGGTAACTGCACACGCTCAATATTTCCGTCAATGAGCCCACACGATCTAGTATCAAAATAATACGACTTATACAGTCGCTCCAAAAAATATCCGAACACTATGGTTGATTACAGAATTCGGAAAAAATATCTGGCAACGATTTTTTTAGAAATCAGTGATCTGGCAACCTTCGTGTCACGTGATACGAAGGTTGCCAGATCAACGAAGCGTCACGTGAAACGAAGGCTGTTAGTCAGTCACAATCGCTTGTATACAGTATATCAGATGTGGCTGAGGATAATTTTAAGATTTCAATCAAATCTCAAACTCGATTTTCAACATTATCCTTTCGGTATTTCAACAAATATCGTGTTTTAACATTTCAGAACAGAAATATATTTTAAGAAAAATATCAAGTAATTAAACGAATTTTGAAGGAATCATTTACACACACTTTTAAAATACATGCAGTTAGTTAAGAAGGAGCTTAAAATAACATTTCATATTTCAATTTCAGTTAACTTAACGGTTCTTAAAAGTTCAAATAATGTTAACCTTTAAAGCAGGCGTGTCCAACCCCCGGCCCTGGACCATGTAGGTAGGAAGATTGGAGGCGCCCTTACTATATCAAAGCGTAGGTCGCTGGTGTAGCCATGTAGATAGGAAGAGTGGGAGGCGCCCTTACTATATCATAGCATAGGTCGCTAGTGTAGCCATGTAGGTAGGAAGAGGGGGAGGTGCCCTAACTATATCATAGCGTAGCCATGTAGGTAGGGACAGGGGGAAGGCGCCTTTACTATATCAAAGCGTAGGTCGTTAGTGTAGCCATGTAGGTAGGAAGAGGGGGAGGCGCCCTTACTATATCATAGCGTAGGTCGCTAGTGTAGCCATGTAGGTAGGAAGAGGGGGAGGCGCCCTTACTCTATCATAGCGTAGGTCGCTAGTGTAGCCATGTAGGTAGGAAGAGGGGGAGGTGCCCTTACTATGTCATAGCGTAGGTCGCTAGTGTAGCCATGTAGGTAGGAAGAGGGGGAGGCGCCCTTACTATATCATAGCGTAGGTCGCTAATGTAGCCATGTAGGTAGGAAGAGGGGGAGGCGCCCTTACTATATCAAAGCGTAGGTCGCTAGTGTAGCCATGTAGATAGGAAGAGTGGGAGGCACCCTTACTATATCATAGCGTAGGTCGCTAGTGTAGCCATGTAGGTAGGAAGAGGGGGAGGAGCCCTTACTATATCATACCGTAGGTCGCTAGTGTAGCCATGTAGGTAGGGACAGGGGGAAGGCGCCTTTACTATATCAAAGCGTAGGTCGCTAGTGTAGCCATGTAGGTAGGGAGAGGGGGAGGCGCCCTTACTATATCATAGCGTAGGTCGCTAGTGCAGCCATGTAGGTAGGAAGAGGGGGAGGCGCCCTTACTATATCATAGCGAATTCGCTAGTGTAGCCATGTAGGTAGGAAGAGGGGGAGGGGCCCTTACTATGTCATAGCGTAGGTCGCTAGTGTAGCCATGTATTTAGGAAGGGGGGGAGGCGCCCTTACTATATCATAGCGGAGGTCGCTAATGTAGCCATGTAGGTAGGAAGAGGGGGAGGCGCCCTTACTATATCAAAGCGTAGGTCGCTAGTGTAGCCATGTAGGTAGGAAGAGGGGGAGGCGCCCTTACTATATCATAGCGTAGGTGGCTAGTGTAGCCATGTAGGTAGGAACAGGGGGCGGCGCCCTTACTCTATCAAAGCGTAGGTCGCTAGTGTAGCCATGTAGATAGGAAGAGCGGGAGGCACTCTTACTATATCATAGCGTAGGTCGCTAGTGTAGCCATGTAAGTAGGAAGAGGGGGAGGCGCCCTTACTATATCATAGCGTAGGTCGCTAGTGTAGCCATGTAGGTAGGAAGAGGGGGAGGCGCCCTTACTATATCATAGCGTAGGTCGCTAGTGTAGCAATGTAGGTAGGAAGAGGGGGAGGCGCCCTTACTATATCATAGCGTAGGTCGCTAGTGTAGCCATGTAGATAGGGACAGGGGGAAGGCGCCTTTACTATATAATAATAATAATCTTTATTCATATTCATGTTAGTTATACAAAATTTTAAACAAATGACCCGCAAAGCATTTGCTTATCTGCAGGAGAGAAGAATAATAACGTTACATGAAAATACATAAGATATAGTTTAAAACAATGTCATCAAATTATATGAATTTCAGTGGAAGCTCCATTGTAGTGGTTGAAATTTTTATTTAAAATTTAGTGCCTAGAAGAAAATTTTTTGTCTTATTTTTGATTTCTTTAAAATTGTTTAATAAAATAATTTCCCTTGGCAGTTGATTGAACACGTAAGGTATTGTGTATGCCCTTGTACATTTCCCGTAATTGTTTAATATTTTTGGAAGTTGGAAATAATTTTTGGATTGTAACCTTGTGTTTTTCCCATGAGAGATTTTATATTTAAATTGATTATCAAAAAAATATTTTAAAGTGATGCTGTATTTGTAAAGGTTGTGAAAAGAGAGTACGCCTAGATAATTTAGTCTTTCTTCGCTATGATAAAATGAATTTCTTAAGTTGTATGGGATTATATTTTTAGCAATGGATGATTGAATAGTTTCTATTTTCTTTATATTTGTGAGGTTAGTTGAGCCGTATATTGTCAAACCATAGGTCAATATAGATTCACAGATAGCTTTGTAAACCAAAATACATGTATGTGTGCTTGCAACAAATTGTAGTTTATAAAGTTTAGATGCACATAGACGCAATTTCCCTGCTAACTTTTGAATATGTGTATTCCATCGGAAGGTTGTGTCCATGTAGAGTCCAAGATATTTATGGCTCTCAACACGCTCAATAACATCACAGTCGCAGCAGTCAGGGTCATGAGTTATCATGTTGTGGTGACACAAGGGTTCGTGGTTTTTAATTGCATAAGATGAGAGATCATAGTATCCTGGTGAATGAAAGCTCATCCATTTGGTTTTTTCTGAATTTATGTAAATACGATTAATGTTAGACCAGTAAATAATTTTGTTAAAATCATCCTGTGTATCTCGGACTGCGTCTCCTATATTGTGATTCACGTTAACCAAGGCGGTGTCATCAGCATATATATAAAGAGAGCCCTTCAGTTTAAGGTTAGCTAGATCATTAATATAAATAATGAATAAAAGCGGACCTAAAATTGAACCTTGTGGAACACCAGTGTACACTGTTCTCTTCTCACTAAAAACGCCATTAATTTTGGTAACATGCACTCTATTTTTTAAATAATTTTCAAACCATTTAAGGGTAATACCTCGGACACCATAAATATACAATTTTTGAAGCAAAATATCGTGATCCAACGTATCAAATGCCTTACGAAAGTCCAGAAAGATAGCTGCTGCTTTTTTTCCGTTGTTTAAAGTTCCATTAATGACGTCAGAAAACTCCGTTAAAAGTGTAATTGTATTTTTACCTTTTTGGAAACCATATTGCTTTTCACTAATAATGTTATGTTTTTTCAAGAAATTGGCTAGAACGTTAGCTACATATCTTTCAAGTATTTTGTGAAGGACGGGTAAGATGGCAATGGGCCTATAGTTAGTGCAATCGGATTTAGTTCCACTTTTGTAAATTGGTCTTAGAATAGCAATTTTGAGTTTATTAGGGATGTTTCCTGTAGATATGCTTTCATTGATAAAGTTTGTCACGAGATCAGCTAAGGAGGTTTTGCATGCTTTAATGTGCTTTATGTGTACCTGATCGTATCCACATGATTTTCTTTCATTTAAGTCACTTAGAATTTTGAAAGTTTCTTGTTTTGAGATGGGAGGAATAAAAATTGAGGGGACAGAAGGTTGGATATGTTTAGGAACTGTAGAGAGATTCTGTATACTGTTATCGTCTCTGAGATTGACAATAATGTCTGCAAAGGTGTTGTTAAATTTCTCTGCTGCTTGAGTTTCAGACATACCTTGTGGCATATTCTTCATGATAAAATCGTCAATGGCAGTTTTAGGTTTATTGTTGATAATTTGGTTGATGAGTTCCCAATTTTGTTTTGGTTTATTTTTACATGACTCAAATTGTTTGAAGTAATATTTTTTCTTTTCCTGCCTAATAACGGACGTGACTGTGTTTCTTAAGTTTCTGTATAGTAATTTAAAATTTCTGTTTCTCTTGTTATTTTTGTAATCAATCCAAGCCGAGTCTCTTTTACGTATTAAGTTTATTATTTCCTGATTTATCCAGCCTTTACTACAATTTCGTTGTTTCATTTTTGAGCCATCCGATAGTTTATTAATTTTGTTATTGTTGACAATCGCCATATATTTTTTTATGAATGTTTCATAAAGTACGTCTACTGGTTCTGAATTTGGGGTTTCGTTTCCAGTGCCTCTGTCCAGCCAGTCTGTTAGACTTATTTCTTTGCATATGTTTTTATGATCTAAGATAGTTTTCGTGTTAAAATTGCTGTCTAGCTTTTTAGTGTGATTGGACGAATTCCCAAGTTTTTTCCCCCCGCAAATTGCCGCGATTAAGTAGTGGTCTGCGATCCTACTGTCAAAAATCATTGAATTTGTGTCGAGTTTAATGTCAAGTCGGACGTTAATGTGATCAATGCATGTCTGAGAAAGAGAGTCACCAATGATGTCTTCCCTGGTGATACCAGTAATAATAGGTGAGAAACCAAACTCGGTTAACAATTCTACGTATTTGGCAACTCCGTGTTTTTTGATATTTTTGATATCTAAATTAAAGTCTCCAACTAGTATTTGATTGCGATGTTTATCAGTTGTTTCGAACCAATTTTTGAGATTAGAAAGAAAAGTGTTAATGTTCGAGCTTGGTGATCTGTAAATAGCAAGTAAATTGAAAGTTAAATTACCCTTGTAGATATTTATATTCAGTGTTTCAGCAGGGATTACAAGTGAAGGTATCGTTTTGACTAATAATGTGTCGCGGAAGAAAAGTAGAATCCCATGTTCAAACGCACCAGGAGTTCTCGTAAAAAGTTGATTAAAATTTTCTAGATTGAACAATGGAGCATCCGTGCTGAGGATGTTAGTTTCTGTTAATATAATAATATCTAAGAAATTCAAGATATCTTTAAGATAAACACAGAGAGTATCCCAGTTTTTTTTCAGACTTCGAATGTTCACATGCAGAAAGCTTAAATGTTCATCAGATTCATAACATAATTTACTAGTCAAGAACCATTTCTTAACTTCTTCATAGTCGCACAGGACATTTTCGTTGTGATCAAATGTTGGTAAGTCATCAAAATGAAAAGTCGCCATGGCAGAACAAATAAGGTGGAGCAAATAAACAATATATTTCCCGTTTAAAATTCGTCGAAATTCGTTTGCATATCAATTCGAGTTACGCTGTCACCATCAGTTTTTCTCATCATGATTTTCCCGTTCCGAAACCAGACGTATTTAAAATTTTTTGATTTGGCCAGGCACCTCGCTTTCCAGAAAAGTTCTCTGTTTATTGGAGTTAAATTTTCATTTATATACACTGGCGTTTTTTTAGCGTCATCAATAACGTTACTGGCAAAGATTTTCGATTTCTTTTTTGACATCCATTGTTCACGTTCGTTTCTAGATTTAAATTGGGCAATAATCGCAGGTGTTTTTTTCTTGTTCCTTGTTGGCAGTCTATGTAAGGCTTCAAGTTGATCAATGTTAAAATTATTTATATCTAGCGCTTTTGCAACGTTGATCATTATCTGATTTAGATTTTCTTTCTCATCCTGGTCGTCCATTGGAATGCCATGTATCTCGATATTTCGGTTTCTTCCGTATTGTTCAAGATCATTAATTTGCGACTTTAGAGCCGTATTCTCTTGAGTGAGATCTGCACATGTAGTTTCAATGGTAGCTAGTTTACTCATAGTGTCTAGTTGCGTCGCTTCATATTCGTGAAATTTATTCAATAGTGTATCATATTGAGATGAGAAAAATTCTACTGAATGCCTTAAGTCTTTGATTTCGTTTCTTAAGTGCGTTATTTCATTCAGTAATGTTTGAAAGTTTCTAGTTTCTTGTTGCGCCGAAGACGGGGGCCGTATACTATTAGAGTTACAGCCTTCTCCAGGTGTCTTAGAGGAGCGGTGACCCAAGGATGTCTCCTGGCTATAGTTACTGTTGTTATTCGATGTCGGTGAGGGTGATACACGTGTGCTATTCTTTAGAGGCGTATTATCTCTGTTTTCTTTATCTGAAACGGGTCTGTTGTTTGTCCTGCTTAATTTGCAGTCAGTACAGAGCCACGTTTTTTTCTTCTCTTGAGTCATCTTTTTATAGTTTCTCTCCGTTGTGCCAGAGCCAAAGCGTAGGTCGCTAGTGTAGCCATGTAGGCAGGAAGAGGGGGAGTCGCCCTTACTATATCATAGCGTAGGTCGCTAATGTAGCCATGTAGGTAGGAAGAGGGGGAGGCGCCCTTACTATGTCATAGCGTAGGTCGCTAGTGTAGCCATGTAGGTAGGAAGAGGCGCCCTTAATATATCAAAGCGTAGGTCGCTAGTGTAGCCATGTAGGTAGGAAGAGGGGGAGGCGCCCTTACTATATCAAAGCGTAGGTCGCTAGTATAGCCATGTAGGTAGGAAGAGGGGGAGGCGCCCTTACTATATCATAGCGTAGGTCGCTAGTGTAGCCATGTAGGTAGGAAGAGGGGGAGGCGCCCTTACTATATGAAAGCGTAGGTCGCTAGTGTAGCCATGTAGGTAGGAAGAGGGCGAGGCGCCCTTACTATATCAAAGCATAGGTCTCTAGTGTAGCCATGTAGGTAGGAAGAGAGGGAGGCGCCCTTACTATATCAAAGCGTAGGTCGCTAGTGTAGCCATGTAGGTAGGAAAAGGGGAGGCGCCCTTACTATATCATAGCGTAGGTCGCTAGTATAGCCATGTAGGTAGGAAGAGAGGAAGGCGCCCTTACTATATCATAGAGTAGGTCGCTAATGTAGCCATGTAGATAGGAAGAGAGGGAGGCGCCCTTACTATATCAAAGCGTAGGTCTCTAGTGTTGCCATGTAGGTAGGAAGAGGGGGAGGTGCCCTTACTATGTCATAGCGTAGGTCGCTAGTGTAGCCATGTAGGTAGGAAGAGGGCGAGGTGCCCTTACTATATCAAAGCATAGGTCGCTAGTGTAGCCATGTAGGTTGGAAGAGGGGGAGGCGCCCTTACTATATCATAGCGTAGGTCGCTAGTGTAGCCATGTAGGTAGGAAGAGGGGAGGCGCCCTTACTATATCATAGCGTAGGTCGCTAATGTAGCCATGTAGGTAGGAAGAGAGGGAGGCGCCCTTACTATATCATAGTGTAGGTCGCTAATATAGCCATGTAGGCAGGAAGAGAGGGAGGCGCCCTTACTATATCAAAGCGTAGGTCGCTAGTGTAGCCATGTAGGTAGTAAGAGGGGGAGGCGCCCTTACTATATCATAGCGTAGGTCGCTAGTGTAGCCATGTAGGTAGGAAGAGGGGGAGGCGCCCTTACTATATCATAGCGTAGGTCGCTAGTGTAGCCATGTAGGTAGAAAGAGGGGGAAGTGCCCTTAATATGTCATAGCGTAGGTCGCTAGTGTAGCCATGTAGGTAGGAAAAGGGGGAGGCACCCTTACTATATCATAGCATAGGTCGCTAATATAGCCATTTAGGTAGGAAGAGGGGGAGGCGCCCTTACTATATCATAGCGTAGGTCACTAGTGTAGCAATGTAGGTAGGAAGAGGCGCCCTTACTATATTGTTGCGGATCACAAAAATGGATAGCCACTGAGCGTGAGTATTAAAAGCTATATTTCAAAACCAAATTCAATACAAGGTAAATTGTTACAAAGGAAATATGGATGAAGTATCTTATTAACAAATCAACTATTAACATGCACAAGTCATCAATCTTCCTGCATGAGCACACATCAGCTCTGTGTATTTTACTAAATACTACCTTTTACTTGATTTACCAGGTCACCCGAAGATCTTCACTCGTAAACCAATTCTCGTCCTGTGCTAATAACTTTTCACACACTAGCCGAACAAAAAGACAGTCCGTGTAGACATTCGAAGTTAGCCATAAAAGTCCCACTTTTATACTTCCGCGTATACACAACACATCAAGTTACTTCTTAACGATAAAAGATCCCACATTTATCCTTCCGCGTATACACAACACATCAAGTTACTTCTTGATACTTAACGCGCACTGTCTCAGAACAGTCCACCGGCCATTTTCGAACTCTTCGACCGTTACAACACAACGACCGTTAACGCTCCACTCTTCTTCTCCAAATTCTCCCAAAGTTCTTATTCGTTGGCTGAAACTTTTTGCTTTCGGTTGCCAGATTCCTTCTGTCGTAACACTGCCCCCTTCCTAGGTCTTGTTCGTCCCGAACAATTCTGGATTCCAAAGCTTCTTCAGTTCTTCGATGAAACGGGGCCAAATGATCCACGTGAACCACCTTGCACTTTGTAGCTGGACATCGACGAATGCGATATACCACGTCTGTGTCAAAATGAAAGCGAATCTCATTATGACGTAGATTTCTTTTCTGACTGAAGCCTCGTCCACAAACATAATACGTGTAAGGCCTATAGCCCTTGTGAACACGTTTATGTCTCTGCAGGGAGAAGAATCGACTAAGAGTTTTCGTGCAAAACCTGTAAAAAGTTTTCTTCTTTGTCGAAAGTTTTCTTCTTTGGATTTTTACTTCTATCAACAGTAACAAGGAATGAAAGTCATTAGTGACATAAAATCTAGGGAGAATTTTCATCCTGCAATCTGACCCTTTTGTCAGTTGACTTTCACTTAATTCAGAACTGTCGTGATGAACCTTCAGCCATATTTCACCTGATTCAATTTGATCCCCAAGGTGCTTCACAAATATAATATCAGCTCCATAATTCTTTTTAGCGCTTCGGTCCATCTCCTCCTTCCATACTCTTGCTAGAACTGCAGCTTCTAATCCGACAACCTCCTGTTTCTCCTGTATAAGTGAAATCAGTGATGTGTCGGGCTGCTAACAATATTTTTTCTGTTTTACCTTCACATAGCCAGCTTGCAACATCTTCAGATACTCCTTGTTCTATTAACATGTTACGAAACTTGTTCAAAGCATTGCCGTTATGCAGAACCTTGCGGACACGTGATGCTTCATCTACCCTATTATCCACAATGTTCACCAAACGCAGAAGTTCTCCTCCTAACTCTTCGACGAGCTCTTGCAGTTCCAAGGATCCGTTACCAAGGAAACACTGAACAGCTTCCATCACTTCCAGAGAGTTGTCAACAGAGTTTTCAAGAGGTGAATCCATGTTGCTGATAACAGCTGAACAACTCAAACTCTTCATTCCACGAGCTTGTGATGCTGCAACCACTTTCTTAACTAAATCAACAGCAACATCTTCTGTACTGATGAGATCAATAGCTCCTTTTCCGAATTCAACATCATAAACCAAAGCACACACTCCTTCAGCCAGCTTTTTGGACACAATTGAGCATATCATTAGAGGAACGCTATCTATGGTAGCCATCAGATCCTTGCAGCGGTAAATCTCCTTATCTGTTGGCACCAGCTCCTCTGTCTGTCCTACGATGCAGCATCCGACGTCTTCCATCATCTGCTCGATTTTATCTTTAGTGCAGTCGACTGTGAAGCCAGGGATGGATTCCAATTTGTACAGAGTATCTCCCGTCAATTGGAGAGCACGACCGGAGATCATAGGGACCTTGAGACCTAAAGCAGCAAGTGCAGGAGCCAAGACAAGACTCACTTTGTCGCCGACACCTCCTGTACCGTATTTATCTACCATCCGATGGCGCCACTCGGGTCTCCAGCAAAACACATGACCCGAGGAGGTCATAGTTGCTGTTTCTTCGGAATTCAGTTTCTTGGAGCTCTCATTGTAATTAGCCAGGGAAACATCAGTCATGATTGCCAAATTGTTCATTCTGGAGATCAGCGACGAGTTTTGTAACATGATATTGTCCACTTTAGAGCTCTTGTAATCGTGATAAAACTTTTCTATATCCTTATAATCTAAATGGTTATAATGTCCAAATCTGCGCATTGACTGTTCAGAAAAGAAATTCAGCATGGTTTCGTTGAGATTGTCTGAGGGCTTTACTTCTCTCTGATCGTAACTCTGAGGCTTAGTTTCATCCAGAAAGTTAGTCTTTGAAGTACCGTCTCTGCCTGAAGCTCTTTTACTAGCATCACCTGTTATGCTTCTAAGCCATTCTTCGGAATTCCTCTTCCTTAAATCCCCACTTTCTATAGACGATTCGAGTGTGGCTATATGCTTCGGAAAAATCTCTCCGACTTCCGCGGTAAAGTCGAATGGCACTTTGTATCTATGATGAATGGACGCCTCTTCTTTACTCGGACCACTCTGCGAAACGTAAACTCTGTTTCGTTCCCCTTCATTACCACTCGTTACTCTGCCTTTGCGATAATTGTCCATGACGCATTTTGCTGACAGCGAGGAATAGAATACCTTTCGTGTGGATCTCTCTTCAGATCGTGCCAGACTTGTATACCTAGGTATTTTGAAGTGCAAAGCGTACTGTATAGTCTCACAGCTCTCTGATCTGTGTGATTGTTCTTCACAGTTCCTAAACATGTCACCAGCGACATAGACACTCTGCCATGCATCACCAGTAGTTGCGTGGTCAAAGGCATTATCTGCGCTATCTCTACGATTCTTGATTTCCAGTAGCAGATCCACATTTTTATATGCGTTGCCTTTCTCTTTTTCTTTTCCATGTTTACAATCTAACTTAACACTATCAAGATCATCTTTTTCACTGACAAATTCAACATTTAAACTATTGCATTGTCTATTGAGTTCGGTTTTACGATCCTTGAAGTGATCAATAATCTTACCAACTTGAGAAGCCACTTCAGCTCTCAACTCAGCATTTTGTGCGGCCATTTCGGCTTTCAAGTCACCTATTTTATCGCTTTGGGCAGCTATATCACCTTTAATCTCAGTATTTTGTGCGGCCAGGTCACCTATTTTGTTAGCCATATCGGCTTTCATATCAGTCATCAGCTTTATTAACTCATCCATACTTCTAGTGAAAGGCATTCAATTAAATTATCCCACTTCTGACACCAAATGTTGCGGATCACAAAAATGGATAGCCACTGAGCGTGAGTATTAAAAGCTATATTTCAAAACCAAATTCAATACAAGGTAAATTGTTACAAAGGAAATATGGATGAAGTATCTTATTAACAAATCAACTATTAACATGCACAAGTCATCAATCTTCCTGCATGAGCGCACATCAGCTCTGTGTATTTTACTAAATACTACCTTTTACTTGATTTACCAGGTCACCCGAAGATCTTCACTCGTAAACCAATTCTCGTCCTGTGCTAATAACTTTTCACACACTAGCCGAACAAAAAGACAGTCCGTGTAGACATTCGAAGTTAGCCATAAAAGTCCCACTTTTATACTTCCGCGTATACACAACACATCAAGTTACTTCTTGATACTTAACGATAAAAGATCCCACTTTTATCCTTCCGCGTATACACAACACATCAAGTTACTTCTTGATACTTAACGCGCACTGTCTCAGAACAGCCCACCGGCCATTTTCGAACTCTTCGACCGTTACAACACAACGACCGTTACAACACAACGACCGTTAACGCTCCACTCTTCTTCTCCAAATTCTCCCAAAGTTCTTATTCGTTGGCTGAAACTTTTTGCTTTCGGTTGCCAGATTCCTTCTGTCGTAACAATATCATAGCATAGGTCGCTAATGTAGCCATTTAGGTAGGAAGAGGGGGAGGCGCCCTTACTATATCATAGCTTAGGTCGCTAGTGTAGCAATGTAGGTAGGAAGAGGCGCCCTTAATATAGCAAAGCGTAGGTCGCTAGTGTAGCCATGTAGGTAGGAAGAGGGGGAGGCGCCCTTACTATATCAAAGCGTAGGTCGCTAGTGTAGCCATGTAGGTAGGAAGAGGGGGAGGCGCCCTTACTATATCATAGTGTAGGTCGTTAGTATAGCCATATAGGTAGGAAGAGGGGGAGGCGCCCTTACTATATCATAGCGTAGGTCGCTAGTGTAGCCATGTTGGTAGGAAGAGGGCGAGGTGCCCTTACTATATGAAAGCGTAGGTCGCTAGTGTAGCCATGTAGGTAGGAAGAGGGGGAGGCGCCCTTACTATATCAAAGCATAGGTCTCTAGTGTAGGCATGTAGGTAGGAAGAGAGGGAGGCGCCCTTACTATATCAAAGCGTAAGTCGCTAGTGTAGCCATGTAGGTAGGAAGAGGGCGAGGTGCCCTTACTATATGAAAGCGTAGGTCGCTAGTGTAGCCATGTAGGTAGGAAGAGGGGGAGGCGCCCTTACTATATCATAGCGTAGGTCGCTAATGTAGCCATGTAGGTAGGAAGAGAGGGAGGCGCCCTTACTATATCAAAGCGTAAGTCGCTAGTGTAGCCATGTAGGTAGGAAGAGGGGGAGGCGCCCTTACTATATCAAAGCGTAGGTCGCTAGTGTAGCCATGTAGGTAGGAAGAGGGGGAGGTGCCCTTACTATGTCATAGCGTAGGTCGCTAGTGTAGCCATATAGGTAGGAAGTGGGCAAGGCGCCCTTACTATATCAAAGCGTAGGTCGCTAGTGTAGCCATGTAGGTAGGAAGACGGGGAGGCGCCCTTACTATATCATAGCGTAGGTCGCTAGTGTAGCCATGTAGGTAGGAAGAGGGGAGGCGCCCTTACTATATCATAGCGTAGGTCGCTAGTGTAGCCATGTAGGTAGGAAGAGGGGGAGGCGCCCTTACTATATCATAGCGTAGGTCGCTAATGTAGCCATGTAGGTAGGAAGAGAGGGAGGCTCCCTTACTATATCTAAGCGTAGGTCGCTAGTGTGGCCATGTAGGTAGGAAGAGGGGCAGGCGCCCTTACTATATCATAGCGTAGGTCGCTAGTGTAGCCATGTAGGTAGGAAGAGGGGGAAGTCGCTAGTGTAGCCATGTAGGTAGGATGAGGGGGAGGCGCCCTTACTCTATGAAAGCGTAGGTCGCTACTGTAGCCATGTAGGTAGGAAGAGGGGGAGGCGCCCTTACTATATCAAAGCGTAGGTCTCTAGTGTAGCCATGTAGGTAGGAAGACTGGGAGGCGCCCTTAATATATCAAATCCTAGGTCACTAGTGTATCCATGTAGGTAGGAAGAGGGGGAGGCGCCCTTACTATATCGTAGCGTAGGTCGCTAGTGTAGCCATGTAGGTAGGAAGAGGGGGAGGCGCCCTTACTATATCGTAGCGTAGGTCGCTAGTATAGCCATGTAGGTAGGAAGAGGGGGAGGCGCCCTTACTATACCATAGCGTAGGTCGCTAGTGTAGCCATGTAGGTTGGAAGAGGGGGAGGCGCCCTTACTATATCATAGCGTAGGTCGCTAATGTAGCCATTTAGGTAGGAAGAGGGGGAGGCGCCCTTACTATATCATAGCGTAGGTCGCTAGTGTAGCCATGTAGGTAGGAAGAGGGGGAGGCGCCCTTACTATATCAAAGCGTAGGTCGCTAGTATAGCCATGTAGGTAGGAAGTGGGGGAGACGCCCTTACTATATCAAAGCGTAGGTCGCTAGTGTAGCCATGTAGATAGGAAGAGGGGGAGGCGCCCTTACTATATCAAATCGTAGGTCGCTAGTGTAGCCATGTAGGTAGGAAGAGGGGGAGGCGCCCTTAGTATATCGTAGCGTAGGTCGCTAGTGTAGCCATGTAGGTAGAAATATAAAAATAACTATAAAAATTAAGGAATAGGGTTAATATTCAGATTAGAAATCAGAAACAACTTTATTATTGAAATAAACTTATAATGAAAAAAAATGATATGAAGGCTACCTGGCAATTAATATATGAAATATTAGAAGGAAAACAGAAAAAATCATCGGACGATGTAATAATTGACAATATGGCCGAAAAGAAATTATCTGTGGAAGAAATAGCAAATAATTACAATGACATTTATAATACACTAATTTTACAGATAAGAAATACAAATCACCAAGACGATATAAATTATGTTCCAACCATGATACAAAGAGTTTTGAAATCTATCTATATACAAGAAATCACTGAAAAACAAACTGATGAAATAATTACTTCATTAGACATATCAATAAATCACCTGGTTGCGATAATGTTTGCATTAAACATATAAAATTTAATAAAGAGACACTACTAAATATTATATCAAAAATTATAAATCAGATTATATTTACTGGGAACATACCTACTGAACTCAAAACAGGTATTTTAAGACGTATTTTTAAAGGTGGTATTAAGGAGGACTTTTCTAACTATCGACCAATAACAATTCTGCCTATTTTTTCGAAAATAATGGAAAAATTTATTTATAATACTGTTTTTAACTTTTTACTTAAACACAGCATAATTAATGAAAATCAGTTTGGCTTTCAAATAGGAAAAAACACAATTCAACTAATTTCCAAAATTGCAAATAATATTAATAAATCATTGAATAATAGGGAAAAAATTGTAACTATGTTCTTAGATTTAAATAAAGTCTTCGATACAATAGATCGTAGCATTTTACTAAATAAATTGGAAAATTACGGTATTCGCGGTATATTGTTAGATTGGTTTAGAAATTATTTATCAGACAGATACACAATTACTAAAATAAAAACCTGCTACAGCAGAAAAGTAATTACACGATGTGGAATTCCCCAAGGCTCAATTGTAGGTCCTTTATTGTTCCTAATATACATAAATGATTTGTTCAATACAAAATTAAATAGTGCTATTTATCTATATGCTGACGACATTGTTTTAATAAACGGTCAGAAATATTTAAATGATAGCATTTCAGAGGTTCAAACAGATTACAATAATATTATTAGATGGTTAAATCATAATAAAATCTATTTAAATGAGAAAAAAACAAAACTGATGATTATTCATTCACCAAGATTTCATATTCATCAAAACCTCGTCATTCAGCCACAAAAATGGTGTACATCAAATAAATCCACAAAACACAACACATAAAAATTAGCTAACTAGAAAATAACAAATAATTTTTAATTCCAATTTAAGTCTTCTAAAAGAATCTATATTTAGTAATTCTTTTGGAATAGCATTAAATATAGATTCTTTTAGAAGACTTAAATTGGAATTAAAAATTATTTGTTATTTTCTAGTTAGGTGATTTTTATGTGTTGTGTTTTGTGGATTTATTTGATGTACACCATTTTTGTGGCTGAATGACCTATGTTTAATATAATTTATTCATTTTCCTGCAGAGAAGCTATTTAGCTTTGCGGGTCAAAGTGTAAATGTATTTGTATTCTTTAGTCTTATGAATAAAAATTATTTTCTAAAAAAAACGGGGGAGGCGCCCTTACTATATCATAGCGTAGGTCGCTAGTGAAGCCATGTAGGTAGGAAGAGGGGGAGGCGCCCTTACTATATCAAAGCGTAGGTCGCTAGTGTAGCCATGTAGGTAGAAAGAGGGGGGGGGGGCGCCCTTACTATATCAAAGCCTAGGTCGCTAGTGTAGCCATGTATATAGGAAGATGGGGAGGCGCCCTTACTATATCAAAGCGTAGGTCGCTAGTGTAGCCATGTAGGTAGGAAGACGGGGAGGCGCCCTTACTATATCAAAGCGTAGGTCGCTAGTGTAGCCATGTAGGTAGGAAAAGGGGGAGGCGCCCTTACTATATCATAGCGTAGGTCGCTAGTGTAGCCATGTAAGTAGGAAGAGGGGAAGGCGCCCTTACTATATCATAGCGTAGGTCGCTAGTGTAGCCATATAGGTAGGAAGTGGGGGAGGCGCCCTTACTATATCAAAGCGTAGGTCGCTAGTGTAGCCATGTAGGTAGGAAGAGGGGATGCGCCCTTAATATATCATAGCGTAGGTCGCTAGTGTAGCCATGTAGGTAGGAAGAGGGGGAAGCGCCCTTACTATATCAAAGCGTAGGTCGCTAATGTAGCCATGTAGGTAGGAAGAGGGGGAGGCGCCCTTACTATATCAAAGCGTAGGTCGCTAGTGTAGCCATGTAGGTAGGAAGAGGGGGAGGCGCCCTTACTATATCATAGCGTAGGTCGCTAATGTAGCCATGTAGGTAGGAAGAGGGGGAGGCGCCCTTACTATATCAAAGCGTAGGTCGCTAGTGTAGCCATGTAGGTAGGAAGAGGGGGAGGCGCCCTTAGTATATCATAGCGAAGGTCGCTAGATAACAGAGGTCGCTAGTGTAGAACGGCGGTAGCCATGTTGTTGCCACTCAGAAAGCCGCACACTGCACGTTAATTGTAATGTATCCAAATACGAATACTGTTCAATAAAATCGCAATTGTTTCATGTACAAAAAAGGAATTATTTCGACGAATATTGCTAAATGGATTTTTTTTTCTTGGAAGGTCAAGAGATATTTATATAATATAAAAAAAATACTCTTTTCCGATTTAGTTTTTCGTTTGTTTGCGTTTTTAAACACAGTTGTTTATTCACACTTAAAGTTAATAATAACAAATTACATATCAAATGAAAGCTACACCATCTTTTTAATCAAATAGGGACTGAATTCCTCTTTACTGCATAAAATAGGGACTGAATTCCTCTCCCCTGCATAATACTCAAAGTTCTATCATTGTTTAATCAAGTTTCTAATGTTCAGAGTAAACTGTGATAAGTCAAATATATATCATAGCGTAGGTCGCTAGTGTAGCCATGTAGGTAGGAAGAGGGGGAAGCGCCCTTACTATATCAAAGCGTAGGTCGCTAGTGTAGCCATGTAGGTAGGAAGAGGGGGAGGCGCCCTTAGTATATCATAGCGTATCTCTTTGGAATAAAAAGCAGGAATTTTGTTGTGAAATATCCAGACTTTAATATAGGCTTAATTACTGAATACTGTCTAAAATAGAAATTTAAATAGTTGTGATTATGATCTTTTATTTATCTTCAGTCATATTCTTCCATTAAATTGCATGAATATCGTTAAAAATGGAGATTTATATAGATTTGATTATGATCTTTAATTTACCTTCTGTCGTATTTTTCCATTAAATGCATATTTTAATAGTTATAGCACTACACAGTTAAATTTTCATCGACATTAAACATAATTTATCATGAAATATTCTAACGTCCATAACTCTTTAAATGCTTAACGAATAATTAAAATGCTTAACGAATGTTTAAAATCGAGATTTAAATAGATTTAATTACGATTTTTATCTTTAGTCAAAATTTTCCATTAAATGCATATTTTAGAAATTACAGAGCTTCGAAATTAGATTCTAATTGACATAACAGGAAATTCTCTAGCGTTTCGGTAAGGTACATCAAAAATATAGGAAATCACGAATGATATCAGTATGACATTTTCCCCTGTTTGTTGATTTTGTTCTCTCTCTCTATGAATTTATAAGAACACTTTATTTCATCAGTTTACATTAAAAACACTGAGAAAATTTCGCAACCCTTGCTACCGCCTTCCGCTAGGCCTAACTATGCTACTGTCATAAATTATTTGAAATGACGAAAAGGTTTTCAATTTACAAAGCAAAACTTTAGCATTACTTCTCACCTATGAAATGTTATCCTTTTGATTTTTTTCGCAAGTTCATTACTGTAATCAAACACGTTACCCAAATCCATTTTTTCAATGCAATCTGTCGTTCTTTAATACAGTGATAGCAAGATTACAAGTAGCAACAATATGGCGACGCTGGGTTACAGTTTTCAAGCGATAGGGCGCCTACCTGTCTTCCTACCTCCATACCATGGACAGCTAGTAATGCGGCCCACAAAATCGTAAAGTTTACGTGTTTACGACATAAGCTTTCAACATGATTATGGGATTTTCAACGAGTTTTTGATATCCCACTAGTTTCATGTCCGTTTTTTAATTTTATAATAAAAAACATAAGAAAATAAATGAAGTTTTATTATTCATATACATTAACTATATTATATATTTTATGTCTGTAAATGGTAGCTAGGTAGTCACTGGAAGGAGAGCTATGCACCAATTCCCTGTGATGATGCATAGAACCGGCCAGGCCTAGCACCTAATGTCCGACCCCGCCTTCTCGTGGTGCAGACCGTTAGTACCTTTCAAAAGAGATGGCCTACTGATCTGGACAACTATGGCTACTTTTCCTTTTTTTCTACCCTGCTGAGGAGTGGTCAACCACACATGAAAGGGTCCTGGTGCTGACCATATAAACCTACTGGACAGATATATGGCTCTGAGCTTGATTATGGATCCTGATTTTGCTGCACTGGTGGGCTTCTGTGGAGGGAAAATCTTCCGCTGTGTTTTCTGTTTGTTTGTGGGTTGACAGCCCCAAGTGAATAGATTCACAGGATATGTTTATCAGCTGGTGGATAATCCTGAGCAGAGGTCATCGCAGGCACCTGAACTCTTTGCTTCTATTGGCATCGTCAAATTCTACATTGGAAAAAGTCTTCCAATGTAGATGGATTCAGCCTTTAGTGGTGGGGAAAGGGTCTTTGCCCCATGTCTGCGATTAGGGGGCTGTTTGATATTGTCGGCATTCCCTCTCTCAATAAATATAGTTTCTTTAAACATCCCACTAACCATTTTCTCTCCATAGGTAGTTAGAATGTGAGGACTCTACACAGAGCTTTTTCTCTTGATGTTCTCACACAAGAATTCCACCATTATAATTTAGATATTCTCGGCTTGCAAGAGACCAGATGGACAGATAAAGGTCAGATTCTTAAAAATAATCTTAAATTTCTCTTTTCAGGGAGGGATGATAATAAGGATCACCAAGGCATGGGTCTGCTTCTCAGCAGACACGCTAGTGATGCTTTTCTAGGATATGAGTGCATTAATGAAAGGTTTCTTACAGCAAAATTTCAGACAAGCGTTAAAGACTTGAATGTTATCTGCTGTTATGGCCCCACTGAGGATGCTGATGAGGATGAGAAGGATACGTTTTATGGACAACTTCAGGATATTTTGAATTCTGTCAAGAAAGGAGATATTACCCTTGTTCTTGGTGACTTCAATGTCAAAGTTGGTACTGACTCTGTCCTTTGGGGAGGAGTAATAGGCCCTTTTGGTATTGGTAGCTGCAATGGCAATGGGCAACGTCTCCTACAGGTAAGTAAACTCAATGGATTCACAATAACTAACACTTATTACAAACACCTCGACATTCATAAGTACACATGGGTTTCACCCGATGGTCTGCATAAGAATATGATTGATTATATATTAATTAACAGCAAATGGGCTAGTTCTGTTAGGAATACCAGGTCATATAGGGGAGCTGAAATTGGATCTGACCATTACCTTGTTAAAAGTGTCTTGCAAATTAAACTTAAAAAGTGTTGTGCCAGGGTTAAAAAATTTACTTTTAATACTGAAGCTCTGAAAGACCCAGTTATAGCTAAAGCTTACCATGATAGGTTACTTAGTCATTATGACAGTCATGGTTTACTTACTACTGAAGTTAAGGAAGAATGGGATCATTTTAAACAGGCTTTTTTGGACACTAACAGTACTCTTTTTGGAAAAAAGGAATAGAAGAGACAGAATTATCTGAGTGATAAGGCAGTTGAGCTTATTTCGGAAAGAAAGAACTGCAGGAATGTCCTTAATCAATACCCTGCTAGTCCTAATAGAAAGCATTACAGAGAACTTAATAAACGTGTAAAAGATCAGTTAGCTGCTGATAAGAATCTTTGGCTTGATGGCTTGGCTGACAAAGCTGAGGAAGCAGTTAGACAGCACAACAGCAGAGAGCTGTACCAGATAGTTAATGTTTTGTGTGGTAGAAAACGGACAGGTATACAGGGATTGAAGGATAAAAAGATAAGGTTATAGAAGGTGAGGATTCTGTCATGGCTAGGTGGGCTGAGCATTTCAGTGATATTCTAAACAACGTGGTTAGTTCTATTCCCATTGTTTGCAATGATGATAAATGCATTTGTGACTTTAATGTTGGCCCTATAACACAATCTGAAGTTATTTTGGCTGTTTCTAAATTTAAACTACATAAATCCCCAGGGGTAGGTGAAATTACTACGGAAATGCTTAGAGCTGGGAATGTTTCGGTTACCACTTAGATGACTCAAATTCTGAATATCTTTTATGATAAAGGCATGGTTCCTAAGGATTTTACCAGAGCTATTATTATCCCTATTTTCAAAAAAGGTGATCGCAGTTCTTGTGATAACTATAGGGGTATCATCGTATTCTCTGTTCCAGGTAAAGTTCTTTCCATGATTGTGCTTAATAGAATTAAGAATCTGGTTGACAGTCAATTGCGTGATGAGCAATGTGGATTCAGAAGTGGTAGGGGATGTGTGAATCAGATATTTTCACTTAGGCAGATTCTTGAGAAATGTTTAGAGTTTCAGAAACCTTTATTTGCTAGCTTTGTTGATTTCAAAAAGGCTTTCGACTCTGTTGATCGTCATAATTTGTGGTTGATTGTGAGATCATATGGTATACCAGACAAGTTAGTTAACATAATGAAAGCTCTCTATAATAACACTGAGTCGTGTGTGAGAGTTGGTAAGGCTTGTAGCAATTGGTTTAGCATTACTTCTGGTGTTCGACAAGTATGCATTTTGTCTCCTTTTCTCTTTAGCTTGGTTATTGATTATGTTATGCGAAATTCACTTCAAGGGAAAGATTTTGACCTTAAATGGACTGGAGATACGAAAATTTCTGATATAGATTATGCTGATGATTTAGCCCTTTTGGCAAATGATGTTGATGAGATGAACTCTTTCATTCGAGCTGTTGATGAAACTGGTAGTAGAGTAGGTTTGGCTATAAACAGAGAGAAAACTAAAGTGATGAAAATTTGTCAGGTAGGCTGTGATTCAGTTAATCTGAATGGTTGCAGTCTTGAGCAGGTGTCACAGTTCAATTTTCTTGGGAGCTATGTAACAGATAATGGTGATGTGCGGCGTGAGATTAACAGATGAATAGGGATTGCTGCCGGGACTTTTAAGAATCTATGGAGAGTGTGGAGAAATAGGCGTATACATCTAAAGACTAAAATTAGACTTTATAATAGTTTGGTTCTTTCTAGGGTTAGTTATGGTAGTGAAACGTGGGACACTTTGTAAACAAGATAACAGGAAACTTGATGCTTTTGATTCTAGATGCTTACGCAGCATCTTGGGCATTAGGTGGTTCAACTTTGTAACTAATGATGAGGTTAGGCAAAGGAGTTTGCAACCTCCTTTAAGCAGCATATTGTGCAGAGAGAGACTCCGTTGGTTTGGCCATGTTGCCCGTATGAATAATTATAGATTGGCGAATAGGATTATGAACAGTGTGCCTAAAGGCTTCAGAAAGAGGGGAAGACCTAGGATGCGGTGGACAGACAAAGTCAAACAGGACCTTGTTAGAATTGGTGTGCAGTGGCCAGATGCAACAGATGTAGCTCAGGGCAGACTTGCTTGGAGAACTAAATTGCACGGTCTGGTTGAACCTCCGTAGCTCATGGCTGCTTGATGATGATGATGATGATGATGATGATGATGATGATGATGATGATGATGATGATATTTTATGTGCGGCCCAAAACAATTCATCTTCACTGAATGTGGCCCAGGGAGGTGAAATCTTCACTCAATGTGACCCAGGGAAGTCAAAAGTTTGGACACGCCTGCTTTAAACAGTAAAGGAATATTGTTGCAATATCGATATTTAGATACAATTGATTGAGATTTTTAACTTATCTTCAGCCACAATTTTCCCCACAAAATGCTTATTTTAAAACAGATCTCTGAATTTAGCTTTTCATTCAAATAACAAGGTCATATTTCAATAATTACCCAATATATACTTCCAGTTTCCTCTTGTCCCTGAAGCTTTGATTCGCTTTCAGAGAAATCATCATCCTACAAATGTCGTGTCTTTTAACATAAAAAAGCTCTCTTCCTATTATTGTTACATTGCGTCCATTGAAAAGTTACGTTAATCTATAAAGAGCCTTGCATGAGTATCGGGTATAATAAAAACTCTCTCTCCAGCCGCAGTGCTCTTTATATGCGATGAATGGCAACAGCAAGATGCCACACAATCTGTGTGAGAGAAGATCACAACTCCAACACAGAGGGCAGTCTTCAAATTGGCATCTGATGATCTTAAAATAAGAAATCGAGTTACATTAAGTTAATCTGTGAATGGGGAAAGATGCTTTTATGAGACTTTTTATGAATGCGCTTCGTGTCATGAAAAGGCCTAAATAAGAACTTATGTGAAGAAAATGAAGTTTATTTTTATTATTACGTGTACAGAGATGAAAGTGATAGTATGAAGATCGGATAACTTGTCGATGTAAAAGTTGTTTACAAATCTCTCTGCAGAATTGGGAAAGAAAAATATATTTTGAATGAAAAATCTGAAATATAAAAATCATCTAATTGCACGTATTCTACGGGATATTGACTTTTGATGAAAAAAATGCTTCAATCTCTCATTTCTCACACAGTTGGGTAGCGATATTACTGAGGGAGTTCAAAAAGATCTTCACACGTACAGTCGCTCAAAAAAAATATCCGAACACTATTGGTTGAGTACAGAATTCAGAAAAAATATCCGGCAACGTTTTTTTTTTAGACATTAGTGATCTGGCAACCTTCGTGTCACGTTACACGAAGGTTGCCAGGTCACTAACTTCTAAAAAAAACGTTGCCAGATATTTTTTCACATCATTTATAAGTGCAAAGTAAGTGCAAAAAAAAAATAAATACCCCCTCAAGCAGCTGCTTGCCACAGAGGTCTGACAGGAGCCTGAAGTATCATTTATAAGTGCAAAATAAGTGCATTTTTAGGTGCAAAAGTAATCATTTATAAGTGCAAAGGTTTTTATTTTGCAGGTGCATATCAAGAGCTTTCGAACGACCCTCGCATTTGGAAAAATACACTTAAACTTCTAGAATATATTTTTTCAAAATTTTCAATTTATTCGTATCTAAAAACTTATTTGGATCAATTTAAAAAACGATTGTTGCTCTCACTCTGTCGTTGATTCATTTGCAGACACAGAAAAAAGTTTTCTGCTTGGAAATAAATTTAAAAAATATTTCAGGTTGGAGAGATTTTGGTGGAATATTTCTTTTCACATTTTCCGATTCATTAGTTAGTTTTAATTTTCACCCTTAGAGGGTAGTAAAGTTGGAAAACGGCAAGATTTTTCCCTTTGAAAATGAAAATCTAGCTTTTACAAGAAATTATTTGTCTTTCTTGTTAATGATATCATTCGATTTCTAGGTATGCTCAGTTGTAATGTAATTCATGTTGTAATTCATTTGTTCAGTATTTATTAAAACAATAAATCCCTAGATCAGTGGTTCTCAACCTTTTATGCTTCACGTGTACCTCCTGGAAATGTGTATGTAACTGGCGTACCCCTTGTATAGATAGATAAAACTATAATTATAGTATAACAATGGGAATGAAATGAAACATATATATCAGTGGTTCTCAACCTTTTATGCTTCACGTACCCCCTGGAAATGTGTATGTAACTGGCGTTCGCCATGCATAGATAGAAAGAACTATAGTTATAGTATAACAATGGGAATAAAATAAAACATATATATCAGTGGTTCTTAACCTTTTATGCTTCACATAACCCCTGGAAATGTGTATGTAACTGGCGTACCTCTTGTATAGATAGATAAAACTGTAGTTATAGTATAACAATGGAAATAAAATAAAACATATATATTAGTGGTTCTCAAACTTTTATGCTTCACGTACCCCCTGGAAATGTGTTTGTAACTGGCGTACCCCTTGTATAGATAGATAAAACTATAGTTATAGTATAACAATGGGAATAAAATAGAACATATATATCAGTGATTCTCAACCTTTTATGCTTCACGTACCCTCTGGAAATGTGTATGTAACTGGCGTACCCCTTATGTAGATAGATAAAACTGTAATTATAGTATATAAATTTTAATAAAATAAAATATATGTGTCAGTGGTTCTCAACCTTTTATGCTTCACGTACCCCCTGGAAATGTGTATGTAACTGGTGTACCCCTTGTATAGATAGATAAAATTATAGTTATAGTATAACAATGGGAATAAAACAAAACATATATATCAGTGGTTCTCAACCTTTTATGCTTCACGTACCCCCTGGAAATGTGTATGTAACTGGCGTTCGCCATGCATAGATAGAAAGAACTATAGTTATAGTATAACAATGGGAATAAAATAAAACATATATATATCAGTGGTTTCAACCATTTATGCTTCACGTACCCTCTGGAAATGTGTATGTAACTGGCGTTCGCCATGCATAGATAGAAAGAACTATAGTTATAGTATAACAATGGGAATAAAATAAAACAGATATATCAGTGGTTTCAACCATTTATGCTTCACGTACCCTCTGGAAATGTGTATGTAACTGGCGTACCCCTTGTACAGATAGATAAAACTATAGTTATAGTATAATAATGCCAACTTAGCGACTTTGTTACTAGCTGTAGCGACCTTTGTCCTCCCAGTGCGTACCCCAAAAACTTTGACCGCGTTCCCCGCGTTGAGAACCCCTGCCCTAGGAAAAGCTCGAGGAAATGGATTAAGGCCTTGTAGAGCTTCCCTCCTTTCCCCGACAAAATAATTCTGGTGTAATAAATTACGTGTTTTGTAGCTCTAATAATTTTCACTCAGTTTTGATTTTTTGACTTTTACGTTATCTCTGACTTCGATCGCTTGTGAAAATTTTTCACAAGGATTTATTCTCGTCTTCTGATCAATCGCAATCTGATATTTTTTCCCCTTGTCGCTGCTTCTTATTTTTGTCGAGGCGTCACCTTCCTCCCAGATCCCATTCCATCGCCTATTTACACAATTAAAAGAACTCCTCTCCCTTCGCCTTAGAAATGAACTGAGAGCGACAATTTTTTACCAGCGATACAGAGATCGGGAAATTCCTGCTTAATGAAATGTCCGTTTTTGACGCAGGAAAAAAAACACCGTTTTTCGCCCCTTAGTAAAAAAAAAACTGTGTTTAGTTCTTCGTCTCCGAAATTACCATTGCTTTACCATGAGTGAAAGCGGACACCTACCCAGGATTCAGTTTCGGTGGAAGGCGGGGGTAGCAGTGGGACGTCGAGAATTAGGTTTCGGTGGAAGGCAGGGGTAGGGGTGGGCGTCGAGAATTAGGCATCGGTGGAAGGTAGGGCGTCGAGACTTAGGTTTCGGTCGGAAGGTGGGGTAGGAGTGGGGCGTCGAGAATTAGGTTTCGGTGGAAGGTGAGGGTAGGGGTTGGGCGTGAAGAATTAGGCTTTGGGTGGAGGGGCGAGAATTAGGTTTCGTTGAAAGGTGGGGGTAGGGCTTCGAGAATTAGGTTTCTGTTGGAAGGAAGGGTAGGGGTGGGGCGTGAAGAATTAGGTTTCGGGTGGAGGGGCGAGAATTAGGTTCCGATGAAAGGTGGGGATAGGACTTCGAGAATTAGGTTTCTGTTGGAAGGTAGGGTAGGGGTGGGGCGTGAAGAATTAGGTTTCGGGTGGAGGGGCGAGAATTAGGTTCCGATGAAAGGTGGGGATAGGACTTCGAGAATTAGGTTTCTGTTGGAAGGAAGGGTAGGGGTGGGGCGTGAAGAATTAGGTTTCGGGTGGAGGGGCGAGAATTAGGTTCCGATGAAAGGTGGGGATAGGACTTCGAGAATTAGGTTTCTGTTGGAAGGTAGGGTAGGGGTGGGGCGTGAAGAATTAGGTTTTGGGTGGAGGGGCGAGAATTAGGTTTCGTTGAAAGGTGGGGGTAGGGCTTCGAGAATTAGGTTTCTGTTGGAAGGAAGGGTAGGGGTGGGGCGTGAAGAATTAGGTTTCGGGTGGAGGGGCGAGAATTAGGTTCCGATGAAAGGTGGGGATAGGACTTCGAGAATTAGGTTTCTGTTGGAAGGTAGGGTAGGGGTGGGGCGTGAAGAATTAGGTTTCGGGTGGAGGGGCGAGAATTAGGTTCCGATGAAAGGTGGGGATAGGACTTCGAGAATTAGGTTTCTGTTGGAAGGAAGGGTAGGGGTGGGGCGTGAAGAATTAGGTTTCGGGTGGAGGGGCGAGAATTAGGTTTCGATGAAAGGTGGGGGTCTGGCTTCGAGAATTAGGTTTCTGTTAGAAGGTAGGGTAGGGGTGGGGAGTGAAGAATTAGGTTTTGGGTGGAGGGGCGAGAATTAGGTTTCGATGAAAGGTGGGGGTCTGGCTTCGAGAATTAGGTTTCTGTTAGAAGGTAGGGTAGGGGTGGGGCGTGAAGAATTAGGTTTCGGGTGGAGGGGCGAGAATTAGGTTTCGATGAAAGGTGGGGGTCTGGCTTCGAGAATTAGGTTTCTGTTAGAAGGTAGGGTAGGGGTGGGGCGTGAAGAATTAGGTTTTGGGTGGAGGGGCGAGAATTTGGTTTCGATGAAAGGTGGGGGTAGGGCTTCGAGAATTAGGTTTCTGTTGGAAGGTAGGGTAGGGGTGGGGCGTGAAGAATTAGGTTTCGGGTGGGGGCGAGATTAGGTTTCGATGAAAGGTGGGGGTAGGGCTTCGAGAATTAGGTTTCGATGAAAGGTGGAGATAGGGCTTCGAGAAATAGGTTTCGGTGAAAGGTGGAGAGTAGGGGTGGAGCGTCGAGAATTAGGTTTTGGATGAAGGGGCGAGAATTTAGTTTTGGGGAGGATTTGCGAATTTGGTTTCGGGGGCGGGTTCCCAGAAAAAGACTCGAGTAGGGTTTCACAGTTGCTAAAATATTCCAACGGGCAGGAGAGATTAAAATAATATTCTACACGGAATGAAAATTTTTCGTTATTTTTTAGATCTATTTAAAGTGTCGGATATATGCCATAGAGCAAAAATAAAATTATACATAAACATTTGTTTTGGATTTCGTATAAGACGGAGAATTTTCGGGAGGGGGGGAATACCGATTTCCTGGTCGTCCTCCCCTCCCTGGATACATCCCTCAGCGAAGAGTAATTCGTGAAAGTAAAAAGGTAAAAGTTTTTTTTTTTTTGTTTAAACCATTTGTATTGCTACAAATTAATTACAATTTCTAACTCTTTTTGAATACTAGTCATCCGAGCGTGAATTCAGAAAATAAAAATAAGCAGACTATAAATGACTTAAAAACTAAGGCAATAAAAACTACATAATCATTACACATGTCCGAAAAAAAGTTTTTTTTTTCCCGCTCTTTCAAACTTTTTTCCGATTTTTATGTTTTTGAGGGTGCTGAATCCGAATCTGACAGCCGATTTGTTCTATCACCATACAGTCGCTCAAAAAAGTATCCGAACACTGTGGTTGATTACAGAATTCAAAAAAACCTTCGTGACACAAAGGTTGGCCAGATCACTAATTTCTAAAAAAAAAATCGTTGCCAGATATTTTTTCTGAATTCTGCAATCAACCACAGTGTTCGGATACTTTTTGAGCGACTGTTACACTCATCAGTCACTTTATTGGGTTGGGTTACCTCTGAGCGGCACTTTTTTGCACACCATGGGCTAAATGGTTCGATTGGTTGTTTTACATCTGAGCGGCACTTTTTTGCACACCATGGGCTAAATGGCCAGGTCACATGGACCCTGATGGCTCAGAGAAGGTTGGGGGAGGGGACCCTCTGGAACAGCTGTTGGGAGACAGATGGTAGTCTCCCGTCAAGGCCATCCAGCGTGTTCTTTAGCGTGCACAGGGTATGGCTCTCCCGCACACAGGGCCACGGCTTAACGTCCCATCCGACGGACGGCGGCCTTTTCAAGCCCATCGGTGTCCCCTACTGACCGCGAACAGGGTGGGGAATTTTGCGGAGATAAATCTCAACGCTGACCCAGCTGGGACTCGAACCTGGGAACTACAGATTACGAGCCTGGCGCGCTACCGACTGAGCCACCCCGCTCCGATTTCTCTCCTAGAGGCACTGCGTCTCATAAATGTGGGACAAAACTACTGATGACGTGTAGACCGACTGAGCCACCCCCGCCCCTATCGACAGAGAGACACACACACAAATGCAGGCGCTTCGTCGACCCATACTGTAAAACAGTGGCTCTCAAAGTGTGTGTCGCGAGATTCGCCAGGTGTGCCCCGAAGTTTCGAATGATTTGGGTTGGATTGTTTTACCTTTGAGTGGCACTTATTTGCACACCATGGGCTAAATGGCCATGTCACAAAGGCCCCGAAGGCTTAGAGAAGGTTGCTGGGAGGGGACTCATTGGACAGCTGTTAGGAGACAGATAGACTCCTATTAAAGCAATCCAGTGTGTTTTTTAACGTGCACATGGTATGGCTCTCCCGCACACGGGACCACGGTTTAAGGTCCCATCCGACGGACGGTGGTCTTTCCAAGCCTATCGGTGTCCCCTACTGACCGCGGAACGGTGGGGAGTTATGAGGGAATAAATATCAATACTTGTCCAGCTGGGACTCGTACCTGGAGTTTCGAATTAAAGAATTGCAGATAAAAGGGAATTTATCCCTTTTATCAACCCGAAACCTGCCACTGATTCTTAATTTAACTTTTTCCATTTAATCAAAAACTTACCCATATTAAATCTCAATGTTAAAACTAACATAAACATTCACATTGAGGCTTATACTCTAATCCCAATACACATAAAAATTGAACAGAAAACTTCTGCGTTTGCAAACGACGCCACAGAAATGGCTATTATTGGAGGGTTTTGGGTTGTTTTACCTCTGAGCGGCACTTTTTTGCACACCATGGGTTAAATGGCCAGGTCACATGGACCCCGAAGGCTCAGAGAAGGTTGGGGGAGGGGACCCACTGGAACAGTGTTGGGAGACAGATGGTAGCCTCCCGTCAAGGCCATCCAGCGTGTTCTTTAACGTTGGGTTGTTTTACCTCTGAGCGGCACTTTTTTGCACATCATGGGCTAAATGGCTAGGTCACATGGACCCCGAAGGCTCAGAGAAGATTAGGGGAGGGGACCCACTGGAACAGCTGTTGGGAGACAGATTGTAGCCTCCCGTCAAGGCCATCCAGCGTGTTCTTTAACGTGCACAGGGTATGGCTCTCCCGCTCACGGGGCCACGGCTTAACGTCCCATCCGACGGACGGCGGCCTTTCCAAGCACATCGGTGTCCCCTACTGACCGTGGGCAGGGCGGGGAATTTTGCGGAGATAATTCTCAACGCTGACCCAGCTGGGACTCGAACCTGGGAATTACAGATTACGAGCCTGGCGCGCTACCGACTGAACCACTCCCGCCCCTATTATTGGCGGCACACTGCGCATGGTGCAGCTGCCAACATCATTTGAGTGTGTCGGGAATATTTGCGACAAAAAATAGCGTGCCTAGAGCAAAAAAAGTTTGAAGAGTGATTGCTGTAAAAAGAGCGGCTTACAGAGTGATGGAGAGAAAACTCTTAAAATGTTTGGCTTTCATTTTTCGTTCATTTGTCCGATTTATTTACAACTATCAGAATTGCCCTCATCGCTCGAGCCACGAGAAAATGACTCAGATTAGCAGACGTATTCGTAACGAGTGCTCGGACATTCGTTCACGCCTTGGGTGACGTCACCTGTGACGGAAGTTTTCACCTCCCGGTACAGTTGCTCAAAAAAGTATCCGACACTATGGTTGATTACAAAATTCAGAAAAAATATCTGGCAACGAGTTTTTTAGAAATTAGTGATCTGGCAACCTTCGTGTCACGTGATTGCAGAATTCAGAAAAAATATATGGAGCGTGTACAGCAACTGTACACTCTCCAGTTACCATTCACAGCAAACTGGAGCGTGTGCAGTTACTGCACACGCTCCAGTTTGCTGTGAACGGTAACTGCACACGCTCAATATTTCCGTGAGTGAGCCCACACGATCTAGTATCAAAATAATATGACCACCTACAGTCGCTCAAAAAAGTATCCGAACACTATGGTTGATTACAAAATTCAGAAAAAATATCTGGCAACGAGTTTTTTAGAAATTAGTGATCTGGCAACCTGTGACACGAAGGTTGCCAGATCACTAATTTCTAAAAAAAAAATCGTTGTCAGATATTTTTTCTGAAATCTCTAATCAACCATAGTGTTCGGATATTTTTTTGAGCGACTGTACTTCCACAGGTAGTCGGCCAAACAGTCCCGAATTTGGTATGTGGTCCCGCTTACATCTGGCTACGAGGGTTTAGTAAAGCCGGGTGCCTAGCTGCAGTGGGTCGGATCTGAACCTGCCGCAAGTCCAAAACCTCGGGGGGCGCTGCCGTCGCCTACCTTATGAATGGAATAGTGTAGTCGCTCAAAAAAGTATCCGAACACTATGGTTGATTACAGAATTCAGAAAAAATATCTGGCAACGATTATTTTTAGAAATTAATGATCTGGCAACCTTCGTGTCAGGGTTGCCAGATCATTAATTTCTAAAAATAATCGTTGCCAGATATTTTTTCTGAATTCTGTATACATAGTGTTGGGATGTTTTTTTGAGTGACTGTAGGTGGTCATATTATTTTGATACTAGATCGTGTGGGCTCACTCACGGAAATATTGAGCGTGTGCAGTTACCGTTCACAGCAAACTGGAGCGTGTGCAGTAACTGCACACGCTCCAATTTGCTGTGAACGGTAACTGGAGCGTGTACAGTTGCTGTACACGCTCCAGATATTTTTCCTGAATTCTGTAATCACGTGACACGAAGGTTGTCAGATAACTAATTTCTAAAAAAGTCGTTGCGAGATATTTTTTCGGAATTCTGTAATCAACCATAGTGTTGGAATGTTTTTTTGAGCGACTGTACCTAGGAACCAAACAAACTGTTCCAGTGCTCTTGTTGCTATCAAATGATTGTTGAAAACTTTCTTCTTCATGATTAAAAAAAAAACATATTTTAAGAAAATCCTTTTTCTCATTTGCATTTAAAGGAATAACCATGCCTGATGTTAAAAGAAAGAGAAAAGAAGAATGATTAAAAAAATGAAAAAGAGAAAAGGCACCTTCCCAGGACTTACTTTTGTAGGGGGGAGGCGTCGAGAATTTTGTTTTATCCGAGAATTCAGTTTAAGGAAGCTCCGACAATTTGGCTGCGGGGAGGGGGAGCAGATCTGGTTCGGTTGTTTTACCTCTGAGCGGCAATTTTTTGCACACCATGGGCTAAATGGCCAGGTCACATGGACCCCGAAGGTTCAGAGAAGGTTGGGGGAGGGGACCCACTGGAACAGCTGTTGGGAGACAGATGGTAGCCTCCCGTCAAGGCCATCCAGCGTGTTGTTTAACGTGCACAGGGTATGGCTCTCCCGCACACGGGGCCACGGCTTAACGTCCCATCCGACGGACGGCGGCCTTTCCGAGCCCATCGGTGTCCCCTACTGACCGCGGGCAGGGCGGGGAATTTTGCGGAGATAAATCTCAACGCTGACCCAGCTGGGACTCGAACCTGGGAACTGCAGATTACGAGCCTGGCGCGCTACCGACTGAGCCACCCCCGCCCCAGGGGAGCAGATCTGAAAAATAAGACTTAATAAGGTTCCCCAATTACTAAAATGTTCCACGGAAAACGAAAGATTAAAATGATATTCTATATGGAATGAGATTTATAGTTATTTAGTTTAATCTATTTTTAGTGTCGGACATAAAATATAGAGCTAAAATAAAGTATACAAAGACCAATGTTTTGGATTTCAAAGCAAGTAGACATGTTTGAGATTTAGTATGCTACGACAGGTTTTTCGGGGGGTATGGGGTCTGGATTCCCCCCGAACCTCCCCTGTGTGCACGTTCCTGATGAAGGAGACGTGCCTCGAGACTGTTTCAGTCCGTTTCGTCTCTACCAGTTCAGGTGCTCCGCATTCGGCCTATTTGTATCGGATCCCCAGAGAAGAATTTTCGCGCCCAGAGCATCACCTGCAGGGAGACTCATCCCATCATTGTACTTCCCAGGGTGCGATCAATAGCACGTGACAAGCCTGCGGTCACTGATTAATTCCCGAGTGTCCTCATCCGGTGGTCGGTGTCAGCAGGTATCTCGAGCCACTTGTTCCTCTGTGGACCAATTTGCGCGCGCAGCCACGCGCCTCCATTCAAGCAGGTTTCGCTCGCAGGAGCCAGCAAGCGGCGGCGAAGAGCGGATCATTGTCTCAACTTTGCGGAGAGCGCAAAAGCCACGCTTCGACGTGATGCTGGGGAGAAAAGATGCGCTCTTCTGGATGCAAGGAGCTGATTTGGGGGGGGGGGGGAGGGGAGAATCACAAAGAGTTCCCCTTTTGGACGCTGTCGTCGATATATAAGTTCTGTCAAATATCGAATAAAAAAAGGTGAACTTTCCCCTCGCCCGAGAAGAACGGGGGAGTGGAGCAAGGGACGGTTGCTTAACCCATTGAGTAGTACCACGCTCTAGCGACGTAGCATGAGTGGCATTTAGAGAGACTTGGAGCATGCGCAGTTGATGCTACGATACTTTTCATGGGTTGATTGACAAGTGGCTGAGCTGAGAAAATATCAGTCTTTCCAGTTGCCCCTCACAATGCGGGAGGGGGGGGGGGGCTCAGTCGGTAGCGCGCCAGGCTCGTAATCTGCAGTTCCCAGGTTCGAGTTCCAGCTGGGCCAGCGTTGAGATTTATCTCCGCCAAATTTCCCGCCCTGCCCACGTCAGTAGTGGACACCGATGGGCTTAAAAAGACCGCCGTCAGTCGGATGGGACGTTAAGCCGTGGCCCCGTGTGCGGGAGAACCAACCCCGTGCACGTTAAAGAACACGCTGGATGGCCTTGACGGGAGGCTGTCATCAGTCTCCCAACAGCTGTTCTAATGGGTCCCTCCCACAACCTTCTCTGAGCCTTCGGGGTCCAGTGACCTGGCCATTTAGGCCATGGTGTGCAAAAAAGTGCCGCTCAGAGGTAAAACAACCCAACCCAACCCCTCACGATGCATCCCTGCAGTCTGAGGGTTCAAAGGGTTACGCAGCCGTCGCTGATTCTAGAGAAATCTCAACTTCTTTTTCTCTTTGAAAAAGAATATTCCATATTCGAGAGAGATAGATAAGTGCTTTAACTTTATATTTCTGTCAAAAATGGGAGATCTCAACATTATTTAAATTGAAGTTTTGTCCTTTACTGACAGGAGCATCTTCTGATAGTGTAAATGGGAGCCAACCGTGGCATGATAGAGGATAGACACACCTAAAGTGAGCTCCTATTATTTTTTATGTGATCTGGAAGCGTTTCGATATGATGAAAATCATCATTCAAAAAAGATATAGTTCTTCACATTACTTCTGTTTAAAGTGAGTTAAGATTCAAACCAGTCGAAATAAATTTCCTGTATTATTGCTAGCGATCGCTACTGGTAGAACCTTCCCCAGTTTATGCCACGTGCATGAACTTGGCGATATACGACAGCACCTCCTGTAGCAGAATGGCCAGTGGACAAAGGTTATGACGTCAGCATTAGAAATCCAACCATATAACCATTTCTTGTATTTTCAATTCTAATATTACTACTGATAGTCTCTTGTGTTAACCTATATATCAATGTTTATGTATAAATATATTTTATTTAGGAGAAAAATTAAAATAAATAAATAAATAAATAAATACCCCCTCAAGCAGCTGCTTGCCACAGAGGTCTGACAGGAGCCTGTCAGTTTATATGCCACAGTAGGAGATCTGAGAGGATGGCAGGACCTCAGCAGAAAAACGACACACACGTCCATACCTAATCCGGGGCTCGAACCCAGGTCCCTTAGATCAGTAGCCAAGCGTGCTAACCACTCGGCCACGGGACGGCCGGAGAAAAATTATTTGTATTAATTAAAATTTTGATATTTGATAATAAATACTAATCATTTTATTTCTAAATAAAATATATTTAGAGATAAACGTTAGTAAGATGATTAACACAAGAGTCCACTAGTAATAATAAAAGATATTGAAATATAAAAATTGTCTAGATATTAGGACTACCTATGCTGACGTCATTACTTGGTTCGTTGGATAAGGTCACGCACAAGAGGAAGAACGTTCGGTGATTGTGGCAGACACAGCTGATTTAGCATAAGCCACGAGAAAGCATTGTGGCAAGTTATTACATTATCTATGTAAATCAAGCAGAAGAAATTCATAATCGTATAATGCGCATGCGTTAAGAGCGTGATCGTGCAAATTGACATGAAGGAGCAGTTCATGGAACAATGCTTAAAGTCTGTTACGTGAGATATGCTAATATGTAGTAGGATCATCCCTAACAGCCATGCAGCTCAAGAAATGACTCCTCATACTGTTTATGAGGATTTTGATGAGTTCGTGGAGTGTTCTGCGAAGAGGTTGGTGAGGTCCAATGCGTCTCTCTAGAGCATCCCACATATGCTCAATGGCATTGAGGTCAGGAGATCTAGGTGGCCACTCCATTCGGCTACTCCTTTTCGAGAAAATCGTCGACCACATGAGCTCGATGAGGCGGGCGTTATCGTCCATAACAATAAAATCTGGACCGATAGCTCCTTGGAATGGCCTGACTTATGGGTTCAGAAACTCGTCTCTGTACCGCAGGGCAGTAACAGAGCCACTTGGAAAGATGTGCAGGTGCGCCCGTTCGCCATGATTCCTGCTACAACCATCATGCTGGACCGATAGCTCCCCGGAATGGCCTGACCTATGGGTTCAGGAACTCGTCTCTGTACCGCAGGGCAGTAACAGAGCCACTTGGAAAGATGTACAGGTGCGCCCGTTCGTTATGATTCCTGACACTACCATCATGCTGAACCGATAGCTCCCCGGAATGGCCTGATTTATGGGTTCAGGAACTCGTCTCTGTACCGCAGGGCAGTAACAGAGCCACTTGGAAAGATGTACAGGTGCGCCCATTCGCAATGATTCCTGCTACAACCATCATGCTGGACCGATAGCTCCCTGGAATGGCCTGATTTATGGGTTCAGGAACTCGTCTCTGTACCGCAGGGCAGTAACAGAGCCACTTGGAAAGATGTGCAGGTGTGCCCGTTCGCCATGATTCCTGCTACAACCATCATGCTGGACCGATAGCTCCCCGGAATGGCCTGACCTATGGGTTCAGGAACTCGTCTCTGTACCGCAGGGCAGTAACAGAGTCACTTGGAAAGATGTGCAGGTGTACGACCGTTCGTTATGATTCCTGACACTACCATCATGCTGGACCGATAGCTCCCCGGAATGGCCTGATTTATGGGTTCAGGAACTCGTCTCTGTACCGCAAAGCAGTAACAGAGCCACTTGGAAAGATGTGCAGGTGTGCCCGTTCGCCATGATTCCTGCTACAACCATCATGCTGGACCGATAGCTCCCCGGAATGGCCTGACCTATGGGTTCAGGAACTCTTCTCTGTACCGCAGGGCAGTAACAGAGTCACTTGGAAAGATGTGCAGGTGTACGACCGTTCGTGATGCTACGGCCACCAGAGTAATCTCTTTTTTTTTATGTTCGAGGGACTGTTGCAGGTCCTTGGTTCACTCCAGATGCGAATACGTCACGAATCAGACAACCTTCGTGCCAAGTGACACGAAGGTTGCCAGATCACTAATTTCAAAAAAAAAAAAAAAAAACGCTGCCAGATATTTTTTCTGAATTCAGTAATCAACCATAGTGTTCGGATATTTTTTTGAGCGACTGTACAGATTATTGAAAAAACAATGAATCGGCATTTTCAAATACTGAGAAATGATTTAATGGCAAAGAACTCTAAATTTAGAGAGGAAATTATTTTTTTTGAGAGAAATGATTTTTTTGCAAACGGAAGAAAAAAGTCTAAAATTAATTGCAACAATACACCAGAAATGCAACGCATAGAAATAGTTGGTATTCCTGAAATAAGACAAGAAAATATTTCAGAAATTATGGATAAAATGTCAGATGTGTTAAGCATAGAGTTAGAAGATATAGATATTCAAGCAGCACACAGAATTCCCATAAGAAATAGAAATAGAATCAGACTAATAGTTGACCAGTTTAGATCGAGAAAAATAAAGGAAACATGGGCTAAAAAATGGAAAATCAAAAAGGATTTAAGTACGACGGAAATAAATGAGGATTTTGACGAAGGTAAAATATACATTAATGATCACCTAATACCAGAGAATGAACAGTTATTCTACGAAGTAAAAGCAAAGCAAAGGGAAAGGCCTACAAATTTGCGCGGGTAAGAGACTCGAAAATCTATCAGAAAGGATGAACACGTAGAAGCCAATTAGGGTAAGAAATTTAGAAGATGTAGCCCGGATCGTATAAAAAAAATTCATTTTCAAGTAAACTTATTTCTAGGGAAGAAAATGGATGATATATTGTTAGATGTTGAAAATTTACAACAGGAATTTTTTTTTGAAATTCCTATAAGGCAGATATACACTAATGAAAATTATAATGTTTATGATAAAGACATTATTATTTTGGGGAAAATGGCTTAAAATAATTCACGGGAACATTCGGAGCATGAGGAAGGTTTTTGATCATTTTTTTAATTTATTTTAAACTTAATAAATTTAGAACCAGATATCATTGTCTTTGTCGAAAGTTGGATAAAACATTACGAAGTTAGCATTTATAATATAAATGGTTATGATAGTTATTGTAATCGAGGTATTCCCAACGGATCTGGAAGTGCAATTGTTTATATTAAAACAAATGAAAACATTATTTTAGAAAATTTAAATCTAAGTTTTATTACTGCAGATATTTTACAAATTAAAATTATGCTTAATAGGGTTAAATTATGCTTATTAGCTGTCTATAGAATGCACGAGCATTCAATTAAGGAGTTTACTGAAGAGTTGGAAAATAAATTGATTAATATTGATAATATGTACAGTCGCTCAAAAAATACCCGAACACTATGGTTGATTACAGAATTCAGAAAAAATATCTGGCAACGATTTTTTTTAGAAATTAGTGATCTGGCAACGAAGGTTGCCAGATCACTAATTTCTAAAAAAAATCGTTGCCAGATATTTTTTCTGAATTCTGTAATCAACCAATAGTGTTCGGGTATTTTTTTGAGCGACTGTATGTGGTAATGTTAGGAGATTTCAATATTGACATGATAATAGTGGTTGCAATACGCAGAAATATGTTAAGGTTTTAAATCAAGTCACGAAGAAGTTACTAGGTCACAAACAGGTACTTGTCTGGGTCATGTATTCATTGAAAACATAGAATACAAAAGTTGTAAAACGTATGTTATAAAATTATACTTAACTCATCATTTTTATATAGGTTTGTCGCTGAACCTAGGTTATAACATTAGTAAAGGTTCTGAAAACAAACTTATGAAGTAGAAAAATTAAAAATTTCTATTAAAAAATGTTCAAAAAATATAAATTGGAATCAAATTAGTGATCTGAATATATAAGATGGGTTTCGCAGCTTCATGTTAATAATTCAGAATGCAGTAGAAACCTCAAAAGAAATGGAGACGCGTGGAAATAACAAAAACTAAAACCATGGATCATGAGCGTCCTCAGAAAATTTTCCAGGGGGGGGGGGTGGCAAAGATTGGAGACAAATAATTACATCATTAAATTTTTATTAAATTATTTAATTTTTTAGGATTTTTTTCCACAAGTAAATTATAAAATACAGTATTGCATCAATACAAAAACACATACATAATGCATATAAATTAATTACGTTTAAATTGTTACGATTACAACTTGTGGAATTTTTTACTCGATCCCGGGGGGGGGGGCAAGTGCCCCGTTTGCCCCCCTCTGCGGACGCCCATGGTGTTCGGTTTACAAATGGTATTGTTAATTCTATAAGGGAAAGAAAAAAATTGGGAAAACGTTATAAACTAAATTTAACGTCTGAACAGGATATTATAGATTATAGGATTTATAGAAATTTACTCACATAATTAATTACCGATGCGAAAAAAATATATATTATAGAAATAGGTTTGTAGGAAATAAATCAAACTCAAAGAAAAACTGGGACATTATAACTGAACTATGTGGAAATGACATGAAGAAAAATAATTTAAATTTAGAAGTTAATGATGAGGGGGAGGTATACTCTGTGAACAGGAATCCTCTTTTGCTAGCAAATCCATTTAAAAAGTATTTTAAAGACATAGTTGAAACATTAGTTACTTCTGGAAGTAATGCTAATACCTTTATTTGTGACACATAAAAAATACGTTTTTTGTGGACTACATTGTGGAATCACAAATTAAAGAAGTTATAAATAGCCTAGAAAATGGAAAATCGAGTGGTACGGATGGCATTACTGCAAAAATTGTTAAGGAAATTTATCCAGAAATAAGATATTTTATGTTTATTATTGAATAAATCTTTTTAGCAATGTATTTTCCCAGCAGTTTTGAAAATAGCAATTATTGTACCAATTTATAAGAGAGGGGTGGCAAAACGTTTGGAAAATTATGGACCAATATCGTTGTTGTCCACTCGAAAATATGTGAAAAACTTGCAAAGTAAAAAATAATATCTTTCTTAGATAAAAATAGCTTTATTTCTCCAAATCAGTTTGGATTCAGGAAAGGTACAGGAACAGAAAATGAGGTATTGGAATTGACTTCCATGATGTATAAGAGTCTAAACAAAAAACCAAAAATCAGCAAATCTATTTCTAGGTATAAAAAAGCCTTTGATACTGTTTCACACGAAATTTTATTGTGGAAATTAAAACATCTATGTTTAGAGGGGGGGGGGGGGTATGTTGAAATGGTTTCAAAGCTATTTACTATTACTTTATTTAGCTACAATTTATAGGTAACAAAATGTATGAATTAAAAATAAAATCAGTGATGAAGTTGCATTGCAATTTGGAGTGCCCCAGGGCTCGGTTTTGGGTCCAGTGCAATTTTTAATTTATATTAATAATCTGTGTGATTTACGGTTAAATAGTAAAATAATTGCTTTATCAGATGACACAATAATATTTTTTTCTCGTAGAGAAGACATATTAACTAACCAAGTAAACGATGATTTCTTTATCAGATGACACAATAATATTTTTTTCTCGTAGAGAAGACATATTAACTAACCAAGTAAACGATGATTTATATAAATTAGCACATTGGTTCCATTAGAATAGATTGGTGTTAAACATCAAGAAAACAAAGTATAGGAACATTAGAATTAGGGAATATGAAACAGATTATTTAAAAGAGAAGTTAAATTGTCATCATAGATCCTGCAGTGGTGATATATGTAGATGGGAAAGTATTCAAGGAGTAGAGAGTTATTGCTATTTAGGAATAATTACAGACAGAAAATTAACTTGCAATTTACAAATAAAAAAAATCTTAGAAAATTAATGCAGTAATTCCTAAAATATGCTATATTAGATTGGGTTGTTTTATAGGTAACAAAATACCTCTGAGCGGCACTTTTGTGCACAACATGGGCTAAATGGCCAGGTCACATAGACCCCGAAGGCTCAGAGAAGGTTGGTGAAGGGGACCCACTGGAACAGCTGTTGGGAGACAGATGGTAGCCTCCCGTCAAGGCCATCCAGCATGTTCCTTAACGTGCACAGGGTATGGCTCTCTCGCACACGGGCCCACGGTTTAACGTCCCATCCGACGGACGGCGGCCTTTCCAAGCACATCGATGTCCCCTACTGACCGTGGGCAGGGCGGGTAATTTTTGCGGAGATAAATCTCAACGCTCACACAGCTGGGACTCGAACCTGGGAAGTACAGATTACGATACTGGCGCGCTACCGACTGAGCCACCCCCGCCCCGGCTATATTAGAAATTTAGTTATCATTATTAAAAATTATTTATAATGCTTGGATAAAATCTTATCTCAATTACAGTATTTTGTCATGGGAGGGGGGAGCTTATGATACATATGTTAAACCGCTAGAGGGAGTCCAGAATCATATAATTAGGTGCCTGCTAAGAAAGATAAGAAGAGAAAGTAAAATTCAGGATTATCGAATATTAGGCATCTTGCAAGTCAGAAAACGATATATTTTTAATGTAATCAAACATGCAAAGAAAACTTGGAATGAACAAAATATCAAATCCTTTGCAGTTATTATCAAAAACGTTATTATTGGAAGAGCTTTTTGCAATAAAGAACATTATTACTGGGCATTACATTTATATATCCTCAAGATTATTTAATCTGATTCCAAATTATATAAAGGATTTAAGAAAGGTAAATGATTTTGTTATAGAACTTAGAAAATGGATATTGGAGCTAAACTTTGAAAATTTTTATTTTTTATAAAAAAAAAAGAACGAAATGGAGACATTAAATGAAAAACGTAACTTTAAATATTAAAGAGCATGCCAAATGTATGAACATGTTTTTTTTTATTTATAAACCCCATAAATGCGTTTTACTCGTGTGGAATGTTCCTATTATAATGTGCATGGTAATGTTACTGTAATGACAAAAATACAGAAGAAAAAATGCACAACATCAAATAACTTTTCGATTGTAAGAAATGGAATGTATAGTTTAAAATTATATATATATATAAAATATATATTCAAGCTTGTTTGTAGTACAGAGAAAAGAGTTTTTATTTTAATCATTACTTTATAGTAACCATGCACTGTATGTGTACATAAAACAGAAAATAAACTTACTTGCATATTTAAAAAAAATTCGAATTATTTTAAAATTTGTAAAATAAGTGTAGTAATATTTTGTTTCTACCTATAGAACAAAAAAAGAGTGTTTTTCATTTATCCCCCCCCCAAAAAAAAAGAATGTAAATAAAAAAAATCATTAAAAAAAGGCGTTTTTCTTTTTTTTTGGGGGGGGGGGATGCAACTTAAAAGCACGTTTTTTCCCATATCTACCTTTCAGCGACACTCAATGTGACAACATGGATGCAGTAAATTCCCCCTCTCTGGAATATGTTCTGAGAGCTCAGTCGGTAGAGCGCAAAGCTTTCAGTCTATAGTTCCCAGGTTCGAGTCCCAGCTATGCCAGCGCTCAGATTTTTCTCCTCTAAACCTGGATCTCAGACAGAAGAGAACACCGATGAGCTTGGAAATGTCTCCGTCCGTCGGATGGGACATTAAGTCGTGTCTCCATGTTTGCGAGAGCCCTACCTGTGCAGGTTAAATAACATGCTGGATGACCTTGACGGGAGGACACCAAAGTGTATCGACACTTCCATGTTAAGTGAACGAATAGCCACATTCAAATCTACCTAACTTTGAAAATAAGCTTTTTACGGAAAAAGGTCATTAGACATAAATTGAAGATCATTCTCAGAGCTCTCTAAATCTCTATTTTCTATAATATTAATCAAATATTTAAAGAGTTATGGAAGCTATAATATTTAACGACAGATGTTATTACATACCACACTTCCAAAACGTTTTCCCCCCAAATTAATGAAAACTTAAAAAAACCTTACACAAAATTCAAATATCGCATTTATATTGCGAACAACTTGTTATAACAGTTGTGATTTAACTTTCTGAAGTAAATTTTCAAAAGTACCAAAGGTTTCACTTAAATGTTTCAGGTTTCATAACTTTTTTAAATATTAGATTAATATTATAGAAAATAGAGATTTAGAGAGCTCTGACCGAGATCTTCAACTTATATCTAATCTTTTTATGGAAAAAAAGTGATTAGATATAAGTTGAAGATCTCGGTCAGAGCTCTCTAAATCTCTATTTACAAAAAACACTTTTTTCCATAAAAAGATTATTTTCAAAGTTAGGTAGATTTGAATGTGGCTATTGGTTCACGTAACACGAAAGTGTCCGGACACTTTTTGCAATATAGTGTATATCGTGTATAGTGGTATAATACTTGTATAATTGCTAAAGAATATGCTGGATGACCTTGACGTATTGGCTTTCGTAAAGCCATTCTCTCTCTTAACAGCTGTCCAGTGTATCCTCTTCCCTAAAAATTTCTGCGTCTTTGGAGTCCTGGACATTTAGCCCATTTTGTCTATAAAGATGCCTCTCAGAGGTAAAACAATCCAACCAAAATTCGAGTCCTCACGGCGACCACATTTTCTCCGCTAACCCCTGTTCTACCCTCGATGAAAAAGAACACGAGGAATGAGCTCGCAAAGGCAGTCGTTCGTCAAGAGGAGGTGAAAGCCTTGGCCTTCTGGACAAGAGTGGAATATTAATGAACATGCTGAATTAGCTAATGGGAAGCCCCCGTCTTTCTTCTAATAGCTGTCTGTAGTAGATCACTTTCCGGTCTTATCAGACTGATACCTTAGGGTCATTGTGACATGGTCATTTAGCCCGTCTTGCTCAGGGTTGGGTTGTTTTACCTCTGAGCGGCACTTTTTTGCACACCATGGGCTAAATGGCCAGGTCACATGGACCCCGAAGGCTCAGAGAAGGTTGGTGAAGGGGACCCACTGGAACAGCTGTTGGGAGACAGATGGTAGCCTCCCGTCAAAGAAATCCAGCGTGTTCTTTAACGTGCACAGGGTATGGCTCTCCCACACACGGGGCCACGGCTTAACGTCCCATCCGATGGACGGCGGCCTTTCCAAGCCCATCGGTGTCCCCTACTGACCGTGGACAGAGCGGGGAATTTTGCGGAGATAAATCTCAACGCTGACCCAACTGGGACTCGAACCTGGGAACTACAGATTACGAGCCTTGCACCCTACCGACTGAGCCACCCCCGCCCCCGTCTTGCTCAGGAAACGACATCAAGAACAATAATAAACCAATTGAAGTGTAATATTTGAAGTCGCTTCTTTCATTGTGAATTGAAATATAAGTACATGAAGAAAATGAAAAAATTATTTAAACCAAAGCTTATTGATTTCTATTACAAATAACCACCAAAGTTATTGCGCAGATTTGATTGCGCAGAAAGATAAGTGATGTTCTGCATTTCTTAATTTGTGATTTAGATACCATTTGGGAGAAATCTTAAATACGGCGGTGTTTTCGGTGTTAAAGTAAAAAAAAACAAGTTCTGTATTGTTTTTGTATATATATTTTTTTCTCTTTATGTAAAGTTGAGTATCAATGTTGCCAAAAATTATGTTTTTAAATAATTTGTAAGTTAATCTACATGAGCTTAGATGCTATTGGGTTAATAAGAATATTACAAATATATGCTGTTTGTAAGCTTATTATTATTATAAGCTGATGATAATTAAAATGATGATTAATTTGGAAAACCAATTAATTAAAATTCATTGGCGATTAATGTAATTTTATTTGCCAATGATTGGGGAAGAGTAAAAAAGAAAGATTGCTTAATAGAGGAGGTAATATCAGAGCTTAGCATTTATTAACATTTGTAAATTTTCCAGTGCCTTAATGCAAGGTGTCAACCATGGGGTCAGCGGGAATTTTTTTCAGATGTGTGTGTGGATGTGTGAGGGAAATTTAAATATTTCAAAGCAACTTCTGTTCTTAGAAATGTAGCAAAAAATTAAACTGATATTGTAGGAATTATTTACACACACTTTTAAAACATGTAGTTATTTAAGAAATGGTTTGAAATAATATTTCTTATTTCATTTTGGGGCGTGGGTGGCTCAGTCGGTAGCGCGCCCGGCTCGTAATCTGTAGTTCTCAGGTTCGAGTCCCAGCTGAGTCAGCGTTGAGATTTATTTCCGCAAAATTCCTCGCCCTGCCCACGGTCAGTAGGGGACACCGATGGGCTTGGAAAGGCCGCCGTCCTTTCGATGGGACGTTAAGCTGTGGCCCCGTGTGCGGGAGAGCTATACCCTGCCCACGTTAAAGAACACGCTGGATGGCCTTGACGGGAGGCTACCATCTGTCTCCCAACAGCCGTTCCAGTGGGTCCCCTCCCCCAACCTTCTCTGAGCCTTCGGGGTCCTTGTGACATGGCCATTTAGCCCATGGTGTGCAAAAAAGCGCCGCTCAGAGGTAAAATAACCCAACTCTTATTTCATTTTCAATTAATTTCGAATTTAAATTCTTTTATCTAAAATTTCTGTTGTTAAATATTCGAACTTTCAAAACTGTTTAAATAATGAAGTCATGTTATTGAAAATCGATATTTAAATGGAATTGAGAACTTTGATTTGCCATTAGTAAAATTTTCCTCCTATAAAATGCTTTTTTCTAAATTACAAAACTTCGCAGTTAGCTGCACATCGTCATAACATGCAGTAAGTTGGTCATAATTAGTTCACTCAGTATGTAGACCTACAGTTGCTCAAGAAAATATCCGTACACTATGGTTGATTGCAGAATTCAGACAGATATTTTTTCTGAATTCTGTAATCAACCATAGTGTCCGAATACTTTTTTGAGCGACTGTAGGTGGTCATATTATTTTGATACTAGATCGTGTGGGCTCACTCACGGAAATATTGAGCGTGTGCAGTTACCGTTCACAGCAAATGGAGTGTGTGCAGTTACTGCACACGCTCCAGTTTGCTGTGAACGGTAACTGGAGCGTGTACAGTTGCTGTACACGCTCCAGATATTTTTTCTGAATTCTGTAATCACGTGACACGAAGGTTGCCAGATCACTAATTTCTAAATAAATCGTTGCCAGATATTTTTTCTGACTTCTGGAATCAACCATAGTGTCCGAATACTTTTTTGAGCGACTGTAGGTGGTCATATTATTTTGATACTAGATCGTGTGGGCTCACTCACGGAAATATTGAGCGTGTGCAGTTACCGTTCACAGCAAACTGGAGTGTGTGCAGTTACTGCACACGCTCCAGTTTGCTGTGAACGGTAACTGGAGCGTGTACAGTTGCTGTACACGCTCCAGATAATTTTTCTGAATTCTGTAATCACGTGACACGAAGTTTGCCAGATCACTAATTTCTAAAAAACTCGTTGCCAGATATTTTTTCTGAATTCTGTAATCAACCATAGTGTTCGGATACTTTTTTGAGCGACTGTACACTTAGTAAATTTTGCAATACCATTGTTCCAAAAACCTATCTGCGGTTCTGTCGAATAAGAAGATAATTTGCATTGCTTAAAACGGTTATAATCCTGAATATGAGGGTATCTTTGAAGGAAAAGGGGATTGAGAAATTCGAAATTTTACTAATCGAAGAATATAACAATATGCATTGCTCAAAATCGTTAACATTCATTAATATGTGGAAGTCTATGAAGTGAAGGAAATTTTTGCAAGGAAATATTTTCTAATCGAAGAATATAACTATATGCATTGCTGAAAACTGTTAAAATGGGGAAATCAATGTACGGGAAGAAGTTTCATCAATCCAAGGTTTTGCAATCGAAGAAGAGATTAATTTGTATTGCTTAAAACTTTTGAGATTCTTCAGTATTAGGAATCTATGAAGCGAAGGACTGTTTAGATAGGGGAGGGGGTGGCTCAGTCGGTAGCGCGCCAGGCTCGTAATCTGCAGTTTCCAGGTTCGAGTCCAAGCTGGGTTAGCGTTGAGATTTACTTCCGCACCCCCCCCCCCCCCCCACCTTGCCCTCTGTCAGTAGGGGATACCGATGGGCTTCGAAAGACCGCCGTCCGTCGGGAGTAACGTTAAGCCGTGGTCCCTCTGTGGGAGAGACATAACCTTTGCACGTTAAAGAACACGCTGGATGGCCTTGACGGGAGGCTACCATCTGTCTCCTAACAGCTGTTCCAGTGGGTCCCCTCCCCCAACCATCTCTGAGCCTTCGGGGTCTATGTGACCTGACCATTTAGCCCATGGTGTGCAAAAAAGTGCCGCTCAGAGATAAAACAACCGAACCCAAAGGTTTTAGATATCCAAGATTTTCTAATTGAAGAAAAAACCAATTTCCAGTGCTTAAAATTGTTATGATTCGTGAATATGGGGAAATTAATGAAGCGAAAGGGATTTTAGCAATCTAATATTTTCAAATCAAAGTGGCAAAGGTTTTTTACGGAAATGTTTAAATCTGATCAATAAGGTGGAGGCGGTGGCTCAGTCGATAGCGCGCCAGGCTCGTAATCTGTAGTTCTCAGGTTCGAGTTCCAGCTGGGTAAGTGTTGAGATTTATCTCCGCAAAATTCTCCGCCCTGCCCACGGTCAGTAGGTGACACCGATGGGCTTGGAAAGGCCGCCGTCCGTCGGATGGGACGTTAAGCCGTGGCCCCGTGTGCGGGAGAGCTATACCCTGTGCACGTTAAAGAACATGCTGAATGGCCTTGACGGGAGGCTACCATCTGTCTCCCAACAGCCGTTCCAGTGGGTCCCCTCCCCCAACCTTCTCTGAGCCTTCGGGGTCCTTGTGACCTGGCCATTTAGCCCATGGTGTGCAAAAAAGCGCCGCTCAGAAGTAAAACAATCCAACAACTCAACCCTGATCAATAAGTGCTACAAGAAAGGATGAGATTCACTTAGTTTTACGAATAAGTGGAATTAATTCTGCAGAGTAGTCATTTTTCTTTGCGGCCGAAAAATACGTAGCAGTTATGTTAGCAGGTTGGGTTGTTTTACCTCTGAGCGGCACTTTTTTGCACACCATGGGCTAAATGGCCAGGTCACATGGACCCCAAAGGCTCAGAGAAGGTTGGGGGAGGGGACCCATTGGAACAGCTGTTGGGAGACAGATGGTAGCCTCCTTCAAGGCCATCCAGCGTGTTCTTTAACGTGCACAGGGTATTTCTCTCCCACACACGGGGCCGCGGCTTAACGTCCCATTCGACGGACGGCGGCCTTTCCAAGCCCATCGGTGTCCCCTTACTGACTGTGGGCAGGGCGGGGAATTTTGCGGAGATAAATCTCAACGCTGACCCAGCTGGGACTCGAACCTGGGAACTACAGATTACGAGCCTGGCTCGCTACCGATTGAGCCACCCCCGCCCCTATGTTAGTAGGAGTAGAGAAATTGCGAATGTAGAAGGAGGAGAAAAGCTTGTAGAAATATTGAAGATATTCAAATCAAAAATATGGAAACCTAATGTCACCTGAGACTCGTAGATCAACAGACCTCATTTGTTTCATCAGTGATGTAAATTCTTAATTCTGATTCTGTTGGAATTGTCTCAGTTTTCAATTTACAATCACAATGGCGAAATTAATTAAAACTGCAGGGTAAAAGAAATGCACGCGAGGCTAAAAATATCGTCAGCATGGAACATTTTCTTTTGTTAATTCCAGGTGGGATGTTATGAAGAATTTATTAATTTTGAAACTTGAGAATGTAATTTTCTGTAGAGATTAAATTCTAAGGATAACGTATCGTCTATGGTGAATATGGGATGCTAGTTTTCAAAGAGGATGATTTTTTTTTTTTCGTCTTTGGCACCCTCTAACTGTGGAAATTCGAACTAATGGATGTTTGGAAAACTGTACATAGTGATACTTTATTGCCATATGGAAAAAAAAGGACTTTTCTTTTCTTCTTAACACGAAAAAGTCCCGTTTCCCCTACTCCTTGGGTCAAAAGGGGAAATCGTTGCTGCCAGTATAAATAAGTCGACCATCATAACCTATAATCGTATCTGTAGTTCCCAGGTTCGAGTCTCAGCTGGGTCAGCGTTGAGATTTATCTCTGCAAAATTTCCCGCCCTGCCCACGGTCAGTAGGGGACACCGATGGGCTTGGAAAGGCCACAGTCAGTAGGATGGGACGTTAAGCCGTGGCCCCGTGTACGGGAGAGCCATACCCTGTGCACGTTAAAGAACACGCTGGATGGCCTTGACGGGAGGCTACCATCTGTCTCCCAACAGCTGTTCCAGTGGATCCCCTCCCCCAACCTTCTCTGAGCCTTCGGGGTCCTTGTGACCTAGCCATTTAGCCCATGGTATGCAAAAAAGTGCCGATCAGAGGTAAAACAACCCAGCCCTCGGGGCCCTTGTGACCTGTCCAATTTGCCCATTGTGTGCAAAACATGAATAAATATCGGTCAACGGATTTTTACTCCGATACTTTTCCTCATTTTAAGTCAGAGATGTTTCCTGCATGATGAAAACTGACTCTTGAACTGACTGTTCTTAAGTCTGCTGACATGATCAATCCCTGGTGATCTCCTCAGTTGAATTCTGTCAGTAATGCCAAGGCATGCCTAAAAAAAAAGAAGAATTTATAAAACTTTTCTTGTTTCTCTCTCTCTCTGAACTATTTCAATCCCGTCATTTCCTTTCAAAAATAAATAAAAGTTTCTGTTGGTTGTTTCCAGTGAGCAAATGCCATTAAATCCGTTCACAGGTAGACACTCCATAAGATCAATCACCAGTTTGCAGATGATCTATGTGAACAGGAGATAGGAATAAGTAATGTTTAGAGAGTTTTTGGGGCGAGCGACAGGCGTGGATTCCTTTCCCTCGACGCTTCCGTCTGCCTTTAAGAAGCTGCCGAGAGTTGGACAAAGATAAAGGCAAAGCTGGTGTTAGCGACGAAGCTCTGGAGAAACGGAGTCCCTTGCAGACAATGGCTTCGTTCTCATCATATAAACATTATATCAGTGGGAATCTCATTTTGAATGGGAATCATGGGCCCGTGAAGACGACGCTGCCATTCTAGTCCGAACTTAATGCATTGCGGACTGTCTTCTTGTGTTCGTCGCCGGCGCAAGTCCTCACCGCCCTGCAGTTTCTCGTCGTTAACGCCGCTAAACTCCCTCTTTTCTATTGACGGTGGCCCATAAAAACTGCCATACATCAACTGGCAGTGGATTATAGAGAGGAAGAGGTATAGAGGGCGCGGGGCGGCAGCATTATCTGGCGCACCGCTGGCGGCTGAGGTGTGCAAGTCCGGAGGTGGTGAATCGGGCGTCGTCTTTGTCTCGTGGCGCGGCTGACACTGCCACAATAGGCTCCTCTCATAAATCAAGCGGATCCCGTGTCCATTTCCGCGGCGCACGCGGCCGCTGGACACCCGATAACAGCGCCTCTGGCGTTAATTGAACACATTAGGGTGGCCCTCACGGCTCATCACCCCACCTGGCTGCAGGCCCGCACTACACGAATGGACCTCTATACAACAGACAATGCCGCCGTCACCGGGCACAGACCTCCACTGACAGCCGCACAACACCCCCGCGACAGGACTTAGACGACGGAGATGCTCCGAACGGGACCAAAGCAATAAGATGAACTTACAGCTTTTCTCTCGATCCCTGATCACAGATTCGGAGCATAAAACACATCTCTTCGGTTGATGAAGCTCTTTTCACGAAGAGATGACGTTTCGAAAGGAAGGGGGTCGCATCTTCCCTCCCATCGCGTTAGGAGATTTATTTTTAGCGTTAACGTGAATTATATATTTTAAATTTAAGCGTGTACAGCAACTGTACACGCTCCAGTTACCGTTCACAGCAAACTGGAGCGTGTGCAGTTACTGCACACGCTCCAGTTTGCTGTGAACGGTAACTGCACACGCTCAATATTTCTGTGAGTGGGCCCACACGATCCAGATTTTTCTATTGCGATAATGATAATAACCTGTCTCCTTTGAAGTCTTCATCTACTCCGATCATGTGAATCATTATCCTAATGAACTATGCTTGTCGGCAGGCGCCGCTACGAATCATCGAAAGGGAAATTTCGCGGAATTTTCATCACTTGATTGAAAAGCTTTCTGAGTCCTTTGACACATTTGGAGAAGCGTGCAGGAATTTTTTGAGATATTTCAAAATGGGAAACAGTGCTTGAGAAATCATAAATATCAGATTTTAAGTTTCAGTTTCTTACTTCAAACTTTTAACAAATTTTAGGAAAACTATATAAAATAATTGTTTTCCTTCCGAGACCTTTTAATTTTTGAATTCGAGATCTAAAATCTGATTGTACAGTCGCTCAAAAATGTATCCGAACGCTATGGTTGATTACAGAATTCAGAAAAAATATATGGCAACGATTTTTTTAGAAATTAGTGATCTGGCAACCTTCGTGTCACGTGACACGAAGGTTGCCAGATCACTAATTTCTAAAAAAAATCGTTGCCAGATATTTTTTCTGATTTTTTTAATCAACCATAGTGTTTGGATACTTTTTTGAGCGACTGTACAGGCTAAAGAAAAATTGCAATATCCATAAAAAAAATTCCTTTAAATAAACGTCATTGAAGACGGTATGAAAGCTTTTTTACTTAAGAAAACTTTTTTATTAAGCGGATTTCTGTCTTCATTTCCCTTAAACATCAAGAAGTGTTTTTAAAAAATATAAAAATTTTGTAATGCATGTTGCGCAATATATTTTTCTTTTTTAAATAGATATTCTGTTTAATTAAAAAATCCAACTTAAAACATTTAGTCTGTTCTCCATCTGTACAATCGCTCAAAAAAGTATCCGAACACTATGGTTGATCAGAGAATTCAGAAAAAATATCTGGCAATGGATAATAAGAGACTAATAACTAAATAACTAATATGTATCCTTGTGCAATAATGAGAGGTAAAGTTGTACCTTTGTATTACGATAATGAGATAATATTCTGTCTCCTTTTGCAGTAATGAAAGGTAAAGCTCTACTCCCTATATTGTGATAATGAGATAATCTGTCTCCTTGTGCAGTAATAATAGGTAAAGGTGTATCCTCGTATTGCGATAATAAGAGACTAATAACTAATATGTATCCTTGTGCAATAATGAGAGGTAAAGTTGTACCTTCGTATTGCGATAATGAGATAATAATTTGTCTCCTTTTGTAGTAATGAAAGGTAAAGCTCTACTGCCAGTATTTTTAGAAATTAGTGATCTGGCAACCTTCGTGTCACGTGACACGAAGGTTGCCAGATCACTAATTTCTAAAAAAAAATCGTTGCCAGATATTTTTTCTGAATTCTGTGATCAGTTATAGTGTTCGGATACTTTTTTGAGCGACTGTACAAACTTATGTAATTTTTTTTATTCAAATTATTCATCACAATTATTTATGAAAATTTCTCTTCATACTCTGTCTCCCTCCCCCCCCCCCTAAAAAACTGAGAGTCGTTTATTTTCTAATTTGTAAGAAAGTACACAGTACCATAGTTCATATTTTTTATCTTTTTTGGCGTTTATTTCTTAAGTACAAACTCAAATTATTAAAAGGTTTTCCGAAAATAATCTGTTTGCAATTTGCATTATGTTGCCAGTCTTATTATCAAATTCCATTAATATGTGAAGAGCATCTATGTGAAGAGAAAGAGCCGATCTCTTCCACCGCCTTTTCCCAGGTTTTATACTGTTGGGGTGATAGACTCTGGTAACTGGAGGCTGTCGCTCGGATCTCAACTCTACCCGAGATGAGATGTCCTGCTTTCGTTCTCACTCTCCCCTCGGTTAGAGAGCGGATAGATTTCAGATGAGAGATTAAACTATGCATTCACGTGCAGCAATTAGACGTTATGCTCTCTCCTTGTACAGTCGCTCAAAAAAATATCCGAACACTACGGACCGATTAGAGAATTCAGAAAAAATATCTGGCAACGATTTTTTTTAGAAATTAGTGATCTGGCAACCTTCGTGTCACGTGACACGAAAGTTGCCAGATCACTAATTTCAAAAAAAAATCGTTGCCAGATATTTTTTCTGAATTCTGTAATCGACCATTGTGTTCGGATATTTCTTTGAGCGACTGTACGGCAACGCGAGGCGAAGTTTCTCGCCACGTGCTGCCAGATAAATTAAGCTCCCTCTGTATGCGATATTGAAAGGGAGAGCAGTGCCTCCTTGCGCAGCAGTGAGATATTATACCGTGTCTCGCTGCAGCAATGAAATGCCATCCTGTGTTTCCTGTGCACCAATGATAATTTAAGCTGTGTCTCCGTATGTAATAATTAAAGGTTAAAATGTCCCCTCTTGCAACAGCAGATTATTAATCTCATCTCTTATGCAATAATGAGAGGTTATGCGTGTCTCCGTTTTCAGCAATGAGGAATTGAATTGTATCTTTGAGCAACAGCGAGAGATTAAAGTCAGCCTCCTTATGAATAAGGAAAAGTTACGCGGTGTCTTCTTGTGCAGCAATGAAATGTTTACATTGTTCTGCCTACACAGCACTGTGAAATTAAACTGTGTCCCCAAACGAAACAATGAGAAGTTAAATTGTGTCCTCTCGTGCAGAAGCAAGAGAGTAAACTGTGTTTCCTTGTGCAGCAGCGAGAGATTTAATTGTATTTCCGTATGAATAACGAAAGGTCAAGATGTGTCGCTTTCAGCAGCAATCAAACGATTTCTCAGTTCTGTGTGTGCAGCAGTGAAAGATTAAGTTGTACTTAGGTATGAAATAATGAGACACTTAACTGTGTTTCCTTGTGCACTAATGAAAGGCAAAGCTGTACCTCTGTTGTCGATAACGATCATAAAGCGATTAATCAGTACTTTGTGCAGTAACAAGAAGTAAAATTGTACCTTCGTATTGCGATAATGAGATAATAATCTGTCTCCTTGTGCAGTAATAATAGGAAAAGGTGTACCCTCGTATTGCGATAATAAGAGACTAATAACTAATATGTATCCTTGTGCAATAATGAGAGGTAAAGTTGTTCCTTTGTATTGCTATAATGAGATAATAATCTGTCTCCTTTTGTAGTAATGAAAGGTAAAGCTCTACTCCCTGTATTGCGATAATGAGATAATCTGTCTCCTTGTGCAGTAATAATAGGTAAAAGGTGTACCCTCGTATTGCGATAATAACAGACTAATAATAATATGTGTCCTTGTGCAATAATGAGAGGTAAAGTTGTACCTTCGTATTGCGATAATGAGATAATAATTTGTCTCCTTTTGTAGTAATGAAAGGTAAAGTTGTACCTCCGTATTTCGATAATGAGATAATAATCTGTCTCCTTGTGCAGTAATGAGAGGTAAAATTGTACCCCAACGTATTGCGATATGAGAGACAAATCTGTCTCCTTTTGAAGTTATAAAAGGTAAAGGTGTACCTCCGTATTTCGATAATGAGAGACCAATCTGCCTATTTGTGCACTAATGAAAGTAACGGTGTACCTCAGTATTGCGATAATGAGAGACTAATCTGCCTCCTTGTGCAGTAATGAAAGGTAAAGCTGTTCCACCGTACTGCGATAATGAGAGTACCTAATCTGTCTTCTAGTGGTATAATGAAACGTGAAGCTGTACCACCGTATTGCGATAATGAGAGAGTAATCTGTCCCCTTCTGCAGTAATGAGAGGTAAATATTACCTCCGTATTGCGATAATGAGAGACTGATCTGTCTCCTCGTGGAGTAATGAAAGGTAGAGTTATACGTGCGTATTACGATAATAACCGACTAATATGTCTCCTTGTGCAATAATGAAAAGTAAAGCTGTACCTCCGTATTGCGATAATGAGATGCTAATCAGTCTCCTTGTACAGTAATGAGAGGTAAAGCTGTACCTCCTATTATGATGAGAGACATCTGTCTCCTTGTGCAGTAATGAGAGGTAAATATTACCTGCGTATTGCGATAATGAGAGACTGATTTATCTCCTCGTGGAGTAATGAAAGGTAGAGTTATACCTCCGTACTGCGATAATGAGAGACTGATCTGCCTCCTTGTGCAATAATGAGAGGTAAAGTTATACATCCGTACTGCGATAATGAGATGCTAATCAGTCTCCTTGTACAACAATGAGAGGTAAAGCTGTACCTTCTATTATGATGAGAGACATCTGTCTCCTTGTGCAGTAATGAGAGGTAAATATTACCTGCGTATTGCGATAATGAGAAACTGATTTATCTCCTCGTGGAGTAATGAAAGGTAGAGTTATACCTCCGTACTGCGATAATGAGAGACTGATCTGCCTCCTTGTGCAATAATGAGAGGTAAAGTTATACATCCGTACTGCGATAATGAGATGCTAATCAGTCTCCTTGTACAACAATGAGAGGTAAAGCTGTACCTTCTATTATGATGAGAGACATCTGTCTCCTTGTGCAGTAATGAGAGGTAAATATTACCTGCGTATTGCGATAATGAGAAACTGATTTATCTCCTCGTGGAGTAATGAAAGGTAGAGTTATACCTCCGTACTGCGATAATGAGAGACTGATCTGCCTCCTTGTGCAATAATGAGAGGTAAAGTTATACATCCGTACTGCGATAATGAGATGCTAATCAGTCTCCTTGTACAGCAATGAGAGATAAAGCTGTACCTTCTATTATGATGAGAGACATCTGTCTCCTTGTGCAGTAATGAGAGGTAAATATTACCTGCGTATTGCGATAATGAGAGACTGATTTATCTCCTCGTGGAGTAATGAAAGGTAGAGTTATACCTCCGTACTGCGATAATGAGAGACTGATCTGCCTCCTTGTGCAATAATGAGAGGTAAAGTTATACATCCGTACTGCGATAATGAGATGCTAATCAGTCTCCTTGTACAACAATGAGAGGTAAAGCTGTACCTTCTATTATGATGAGAGACATCTGTCTCCTTGTGCAGTAATGAGAGGTAAATATTACCTGCGTATTGCGATAATGAGAGACTGATTTATCTCCTCGTGGAGTAATGAAAGGTAGAGTTATACCTCCGTACTGCGATAATGAGAGACTGATCTGCCTCCTTGTGCAATAATGAGAGGTAAAGTTATACCTCCGTACTGCGATAATGAGATGCTAATCAGTCTCCTTGTACAACAATGAGAGGTAAAGCTGTACCTTCTATTATGATGAGAGACATCTGTCTCCTTGTGCAGTAATGAGAGGTAAATATTACCTGCGTATTGCGATAATGAGAGACTGATTTATCTCCTCGTGGAGTAATGAAAGGTAGAGTTATACCTCCGTACTGCGATAATGAGAGACTGATCTGCCTCCTTGTGCAATAATGAGAGGTAAAGTTATACATCCGTACTGCGATAATGAGATGCTAATCAGTCTCCTTGTACAACAATGAGAGGTAAAGCTGTACCTTCTATTATGATGAGAGACATCTGTCTCCTTGTGCAGTAATGAGAGGTAAATATTACCTGCGTATTGCGATAATGAGAGACTGATTTATCTCCTCGTGGAGTAATGAAAGGTAGAGTTATACCTCCGTACTGCGATAATGAGAGACTGATCTGCCTCCTTGTGCAATAATGAGAGGTAAAGTTATACCTCCGTACTGCGATAATGAGATGCTAATCAGTCTCCTTGTACAACAATGAGAGGTAAAGCTGTACCTTCTATTATGATGAGAGACATCTGTCTCCTTGTGCAGTAATGAGAGGTAAATATTACCTGCGTATTGCGATAATGAGAAACTGATTTATCTCCTCGTGGAGTAATGAAAGGTAGAGTTATACCTCCGTACTGCGATAATGAGAGACTGATCTGCCTCCTTGTGCAATAATGAGAGGTAAAGTTATACATCCGTACTGCGATAATGAGATGCTAATCAGTCTCCTTGTACAGCAATGAGAGATAAAGCTGTACCTTCTATTATGATGAGAGACATCTGTCTCCTTGTGCAGTAATGAGAGGTAAATATTACCTGCGTATTGCGATAATGAGAAACTGATTTATCTCCTCGTGGAGTAATGAAAGGTAGAGTTATACCTCCGTACTGCGATAATGAGAGACTGATCTGCCTCCTTGTGCAATAATGAGAGGTAAAGTTATACATCCGTACTGCGATAATGAGATGCTAATCAGTCTCCTTGTACAGCAATGAGAGATAAAGCTGTACCTTCTATTATGATGAGAGACATCTGTCTCCTTGTGCAGTAATGAGAGGTAAATATTACCTGCGTATTGCGATAATGAGAGACTGATTTATCTCCTCGTGGAGTAATGAAAGGTAGAGTTATACCTCCGTACTGCGATAATGAGAGACTGATCTGCCTCCTTGTGCAATAATGAGAGGTAAAGTTATACATCCGTACTGCGATAATGAGATGCTAATCAGTCTCCTTGTACAACAATGAGAGGTAAAGCTGTACCTTCTATTATGATGAGAGACATCTGTCTCCTTGTGCAGTAATGAGAGGTAAATATTACCTGCGTATTGCGATAATGAGAGACTGATTTATCTCCTCGTGGAGTAATGAAAGGTAGAGTTATACCTCCGTACTGCGATAATGAGAGACTGATCTGCCTCCTTGTGCAATAATGAGAGGTAAAGTTATACCTCCGTACTGCGATAATGAGATGCTAATCAGTCTCCTTGTACAACAATGAGAGGTAAAGCTGTACCTTCTATTATGATGAGAGACATCTGTCTCCTTGTGCAGTAATGAGAGGTAAATATTACCTGCGTATTGCGATAATGAGAAACTGATTTATCTCCTCGTGGAGTAATGAAAGGTAGAGTTATACCTCCGTACTGCGATAATGAGAGACTGATCTGCCTCCTTGTGCAATAATGAGAGGTAAAGTTATACATCCGTACTGCGATAATGAGATGCTAATCAGTCTCCTTGTACAGCAATGAGAGATAAAGCTGTACCTTCTATTATGATGAGAGACATCTGTCTCCTTGTGCAGTAATGAGAGGTAAATATTACCTGCGTATTGCGATAATGAGAGACTGATTTATCTCCTCGTGGAGTAATGAAAGGTAGAGTTATACCTCCGTACTGCGATAATGAGAGACTGATCTGCCTCCTTGTGCAATAATGAGAGGTAAAGTTATACCTCCGTACTGCGATAATGAGATGCTAATCAGTCTCCTTGTACAACAATGAGAGGTAAAGCTGTACCTTCTATTATGATGAGAGACATCTGTCTCCTTGTGCAGTAATGAGAGGTAAATATTACCTGCGTATTGCGATAATGAGAGACTGATTTATCTCCTCGTGGAGTAATGAAAGGTAGAGTTATACCTCCGTACTGCGATAATGAGAGACTGATCTGCCTCCTTGTGCAATAATGAGAGGTAAAGTTATACATCCGTACTGCGATAATGAGATGCTAATCAGTCTCCTTGTACAACAATGAGAGGTAAAGCTGTACCTTCTATTATGATGAGAGACATCTGTCTCCTTGTGCAGTAATGAGAGGTAAATATTACCTGCGTATTGCGATAATGAGAGACTGATTTATCTCCTCGTGGAGTAATGAAAGGTAGAGTTATACCTCCGTACTGCGATAATGAGAGACTGATCTGCCTCCTTGTGCAATAATGAGAGGTAAAGTTATACCTCCGTACTGCGATAATGAGATGCTAATCAGTCTCCTTGTACAACAATGAGAGGTAAAGCTGTACCTTCTATTATGATGAGAGACATCTGTCTCCTTGTGCAGTAATGAGAGGTAAATATTACCTGCGTATTGCGATAATGAGAAACTGATTTATCTCCTCGTGGAGTAATGAAAGGTAGAGTTATACCTCCGTACTGCGATAATGAGAGACTGATCTGCCTCCTTGTGCAATAATGAGAGGTAAAGTTATACATCCGTACTGCGATAATGAGATGCTAATCAGTCTCCTTGTACAGCAATGAGAGATAAAGCTGTACCTTCTATTATGATGAGAGACATCTGTCTCCTTGTGCAGTAATGAGAGGTAAATATTACCTGCGTATTGCGATAATGAGAGACTGATTTATCTCCTCGTGGAGTAATGAAAGGTAGAGTTATACCTCCGTACTGCGATAATGAGAGACTGATCTGCCTCCTTGTGCAATAATGAGAGGTAAAGTTATACATCCGTACTGCGATAATGAGATGCTAATCAGTCTCCTTGTACAGCAATGAGAGGTAAAGCTGTACCTTCTATTATGATGAGAGACATCTGTCTCCTTGTGCAGTAATGAGAGGTAAATATTACCTCCGTACTGAGATAATGAGAGACTGATTTATCTCCTCGTGGAGTAATGAAAGGTAGAGTTATACCTCCGTACTGCGATAATGAGAGACTGATCTGCCTCCTTGTGCAATAATGAGAGGTAAAGTTATACATCCGTACTGCGATAATGAGATGCTAATCAGTCTCCTTGTACAGCAATGAGAGGTAAAGCTGTACCTTCTATTATGATGAGAGACATCTGTCTCCTTGTGCAGTAATGAGAGGTAAATATTACCTGCGTATTGCGATAATGAGAGACTGATTTATCTCCTCGTGGAGTAATGAAAGGTAGAGTTATACCTCCGTACTGCGATAATGAGAGACTGATCTGCCTCCTTGTGCAATAATGAGAGGTAAAGTTATACATCCGTACTGCGATAATGAGATGCTAATCAGTCTCCTTGTACAGCAATGAGAGGTAAAGCTGTACCTTCTATTATGATGAGAGACATCTGTCTCCTTGTGCAGTAATGAGAGGTAAATATTACCTCCGTTTTGCGTTTTTATGAGAGACTAATCTCTTTCCTTGTGCAGTAATGAAAGGTAAAATTGTACTTCCACGTTATGCTAATGAGAGACTAATCTGTTTCCTTGTGCAATAATGAAAGGTAAAGTTATACCTCCGTACTGCGATAATGAAAGGTAAAGTTATACCTCCGTACTGCGATAATGAGAGGTAAAGTTATACCTCTGTACTGCGATAATGAGAGACTAATCTGCCTCCTTGTGCAGTAATGAGAGGTAAAGTTGTACCTCCGTACTGCGATAATGAGAGGTAAAGTTATACCTCCGTACTGCGATAATGAAAGACTAATCTGTCTCCTTGTGCAGTAATGAGAGGTAAAGTTATACCTCCGTACTGCGATAATGAGAGGTAAAGTTATACCTCTGTACTGCGATAATGAGAGACTAATCTGCCTCCTTGTGCAGTAATGAGAAGTAAAGTTATACCTCCGTACTGCGATAATGAGAGACTAATCTGTCTCCTTGTGCAGTAATGAGAGGTAAAGTTATACCTCCGTACTGCGATAATGAGAGGTAAAGTTATACCTCTGTACTGCGATAATGAGAGATTAATCTACCTCCTTGTGCAGTAATGAGAGGTAAAGTTATACCTCCGTACTGCGATAATGAGAGACTAATCTGCCTCCTTGTGCAGTAATGAGAGGTAAAGTTATACCTCCGCACTGCGATAATGAGAGGTAAAGTTATACCTCCGTACTGCGATAATGAGATGCTAATCAGTCTCCTTGTACAGCAATGAGAGGTAAAGCTGTACCTTCTATTATGATGAGAGACATCTGTCTCCTTGTGCAATAATGAGAGGTAAATATTACCTCCGTACTGAGATAATGAGAGACTAATCTGTCTCCTTGTGCAATAATGAGAGGTAAAGTTGTACTCCCCCGTATTGCGATAATGAGAGATTAATCTGTACCTCCGTTTTGCGATCGCGAGAGAGTAATCTGCCTCCTTTTGCAGTAATGAGAGGTAAAGTTGTACTCCATTTTGAGATATTGAGAGAATGAACTGTGTGTCTTTATGCAGTAATGACAGGTGAGGCTGTACCGCAGTATTGAAATATTGAAAAGTTAAACTCCTTCTCTGTATTGGAATAAGGAGATGTTGTTATACACTGTCTCTGTATGGAGTAGAATAATCCTGGGAAATTGAGGCCAAAGAACCACTGGTTAAAATTAAATGAAATTTGAAAAAGAACGTACAGTACGTGACACGAAGGTTGCCACGTCACTAATTTCTAAAAATAATCGTTGCCAGATATTTTTTCTGAATTCTATAATCAATCATAGTGTTCGGATACCTTTTTGAGCGACTGTACAGAGGACGAGAAGTCCAATTTCGGCGAAGCGAATTCTCATTAAAATAATTCATTTTAATAAAATTATAAATATAAAATTCTAAGAATATGTTTTAGTTTAATTTTTTTTAATGTATCGTATAGCCGTCCCATGGCCGAGTGGTTAGCGCGCTTGGCTACTGACTTAAGGGACCTGGGTTCGAGCCCCGGATAAGGCATGGATGTTTGTGCTGTTTTTCTGCTGAGGTGCTGCCATCCTCTCAGATCTTCTACTGTGGCATATAAACTGACAGGCTCCTGTCAGACCTCTGTGGCAAGCAGCTGCTTGAGGGGGTATTTATTTATTTATTTATACATACTTTATTAATTATATACTCCTTTGGTGGTTTCCCCCAACCCTTCTATTTAAGCTTTCTAAAGTTAGAAAGCTTGTTTAGGCCTGCGCTAGAGCTATGTCCTTTTTATATTAAATAACATTTCAGATGATCTTGAAAGTAAGTCTGCTGCACACAACAGACGTTCAGCGTTTCTTCTTTCCTAATCATGTTGTAAGACTTTTGGTCCTTGGCATTGGTTCATTCAGACGATTTTATAGCGGAGACGCGTTCCGAAGTTACGTCGTGCAGTTGTAAAAGAAAAGTAGAACAATATATTGATTTTATAGTTTTCTGTGCAAATCATTTCGGGAGTTTAATTTCCTTTGAAACAAATATTCTTTATCGATCGATATGTGTATTGGGAATTAAAGAATATTTCGCCATTTTGAAATCAAGGCTCAGTATTTTATTGTAGTACAGTCGCTCAAAAAAGTATCCGAACATTACGGTTGATTATAGAATTCAGAAAAAATATCTAGCAACGATTTCTTTAGAAATTAGTGATTTCCTGGCAACCTTCGTGTCACGACATCGACATCTGCATTTCTTTTCTGCTGAGGTCTCGTTTCTCTCTCGTGTCTTCTCTATGACATATTATGTCGATGTTCTCTTTATCAAATCTTAGTGGTTGCGGGGTGCTTTTCGTAAAAAAAAGTCGCTAGACTATTATTTTTAATATTTCTTCTTAAAAACTACTCTTATAGAAGGTGAAATGAAATAAAAACAACACTAAAAAATTTGTATTTTATTCTCTAAGCGGGTGATTGGTTAGGGTGCTTGGCAACCCATCAAAGGGACCTGGGTTCGAGCCCCTGGTTAGCCATGGATAGATGCTTTCCCGTGGGTGATTGGTTAGCGTGCTTGGCTACCCATCAAAGGGACCTGGGTTCGAGCCCCTGGTAAGCCATGGATGTTCTTTGACTTTCTCTAAGGCGTATAAACTGGCAGGCTGCTGTCAGACCTCTCTGGTAAGCAGCTGCTTGCTAATTAATTTAAATTTTTTAGTATGCAATCAAAACATCTAAATGTCCCATTAAACAAAACACATTACAAATAAATACTTCCGACAAATTTTGTTTGAACATATGTTTTGCTTTAAGCTCCGTTTGAAAACTTTTCCACCCTCTTATATATTCTTCTTTTTAAAGGTAAGATACAGATTTGCATTCCACGTTTTCAATTGAACAACTCTCTAAATCACTTGCAATTTAAAGAAATACTTAAATTTGAACCATCTTCCATTTGTCAAGATTTAGTTACTTTCTTTAAAATAGTGAATAATTTCCCTTTAATTAGGTAAGATACGAATTCATGACCTCCTGATAATATACCAGATTCTGTAGCAAAGCATACTAGTATACTACCGCTAATTAAGATACTCTCTCTTAATATTTCAGATCAAGAAATAAGTTTTTTAGCAGAGCTTGTAATGTATGCTTGCCTGGTTTGAGGCTTTACAAAAGATACGACCATCTCAAGATTCCAAACCTTTCAAAGCAAAACATTTAGAACTGTTGCATCGGCACCATGTTTCTTAAAGAAGAGTAACTTACATAAATACCTCAACGTCGATTCTGTCAAAATGTTTATCAGAACTCCTTCGACAAACTTCTTTAAGAAGATGGAATCGCATCCTAATTTGGTCATCGCTAAACTTTTAGATCATGATCATGATTGTAAACAGAAGTACAAGAGGCCTAGGTCCTTACTTTTACAGCCTTGACCCTTCTATCTTGAACTTCGTCCTGATTTACCACTTCTACAGCAAAGGAAATACGGTTGTCAGTTTGTTTTCCTCCACTCCAACATTTTCCTCTAACGCATCATCTTTGATTTATTTATTGATGCTTTGCATCTCATGTAACAAATTGGTCTTTTTTAGATGAAGGAGACATTGGTGACATGCGCCCGGCACTCTGTTACAGTCAAATATGATCTCTGATCTCTCTCCTTAGCAGAGATTTAATCAGCAATCAGTAGCTCAGAGGGGGAACATTTCGCATGTTACTCAGTAGCTCAGAGGAGGAACATTTCACAGGTTACTCAGTAGCTCAGAGGGGGAACATTTCGTAGGTTACTCAGTAGCTCAGAGGGCGAAAATTTCGCAGGTTACTCAGTAGCTCAGAGGGCGAAAATTTCGCAGGTTACTCAGTAGCTCAGATGAGGAACATTTCGCAGGTTACTCAGTAGCTCAGAGGCGGAACATTTCGCAGGTTACTCAGTTAGCTCAGAGGAGGAACATTTCGCAGGTTACTTAGTTAGCTCAGAGGAGGAACATTTTGCAGCTTACTCAGTAGTTCAGCGGGGGAACATTTCACAGGTTACTCAGTAGCTCAGAGGGGGAACATTTCGCAGGTTACTCAGTAGCTCATATGAGGAACATTTCGCAGGTTACTTAGTTAGCTCAGAGGAGGAACATTTTGCAAGTTACTCAGTAGCTCAGAGGGGGAAAATTTCGAAGGTTACTCAGTAGCTCAGAGGAGAAAAATTGCGCGGGTTACTCAGTTAGCTCAGAGGAGGAGCATTTCGCAGGTTACTTAGTTAGCTCAGAGGAGGAACATTTTGCAGGTTACTCAGTAGCTCAGAGGGGGAACATTTTGCAGGTTACTCAGTAGCTCAGAGGGGGAACATTTCGCAGGTTACTCAGTAGTTCAGATGAGGAACATTTCAAGATGAACATTTCAGATGAGGAACATTGCAAGTTACTCAGTAGCTCAGAGGGGGAAAATTTCGCAGGTTACTCAGTAGCTCAGAGGAGGAACATTTCGCAGGTTACTTAGTTAGCTCAGAGGAGGAACATTTTGCAGGTTACTCAGTAGCTCAGAGGGGGAACATTTTGCAGGTTACTCAGTAGCTCAGAGGGGGAACATTTCGCAGGTTACTCAGTAGCTCAGAGGAGGAACATTTCGCAGGTTACTCAGATAGCTCAGAGGAGGAGCATTTCGCAGGTTACTTAGTTAGCTCAGAGGAGGAACATTTTGCAGGTTACTCAGTAGCTCAGAGGGGGAACATTTTGCAGGTTACTCAGTAGCTCAGAGGGGGAACATTTCGCAGGTTACTCAGTAGCTCAGATGAGGAACATTTCGCAGGTTATTCGGTTAGCTCAGAGGAGGAACATTTCGCAGGTTACTCAGTAGCTCAGGGGGGGAACATTTCACAGGTTACTCAGTAGCTCAGAGGGGGAACATTTCGCAGGTTACTCAGTAGCTCAGAGGAGGAACATTTTGCAGGTTACTCAGTAGCTCAGTGGGGGAATATTTCGCAGGTTACTCAGTAACTCAGAGGGGGAACATTTCACAGGTTACTCAGTAGCTCAGAGGAGGAACATTTTGCAGGTTACTCAGTAGCTCAGAGGGGAAACATTTCGCAGGTTACTCAGTAGCTCAGAGGAGGAACATTTTGCAGGTTACTCAGTAGCTCAGAGGGGGAACATTTCACAGGTTACTCAGTAGCTCAGAGGAGGAACATTTTGCAGGTTACTCAGTAGCTCAGAGGGGAAACATTTCGCAGGTTACTCAGTAGCTCAGAGGAGGAACATTTTGCAGGTTACTCAGTAGCTCAGAGGGGGAACATTTCACAGGTTACTCAGTAGCTCAGAGGGGGAACATTTCACAGGTTGCTCAGTAGCTCAGAGGGGGAACATTTCGCAGGTTACTCAGTAGCTCAGATGGGGAACATTTCACAAGTTATTTAGTTAGCTCAGAGGGGGAACATTTCGCAGGTTACTCAGTAACTCAGAGGAAAAACATTTTGCAGGTTACTCAGTAGCTCAGAGGGGAACATTTCACAGGTTACTCAGTAGCTCAGAGGAGGAACATTTTGCAGGTTACTCAGTAGTTCAGATGAGGAACATTTCGCAGGTTACTCAGTAGCTCAGAGGAGGAACATTTTGCAGGTTACTCAGTAGCTCAGATGGGGAACATTTCACAAGTTATTTAGTTAGCTCAGAGGGGGAACATTTCGCAGGTTACTCAGTAACTCAGAGGAAAAACATTTTGCAGGTTACTCAGTAGCTCAGAGGGGAACATTTCACAGGTTACTCAGTAGCTCAGAGGAGGAACATTTTGCAGGTTACTCAGTAGTTCAGATGAGGAACATTTCGCAGGTTACTCAGTAGCTCAGAGGAGGAACATTTTGCAGGTTACTCAGTAGCTCAGAGGGGGAACATTTCACAGGTTACTCAGTAGCTCAGAGGGGGAACATTTCGCAGGTTACTTAGTTAGCTCAGAGGGGAAACATTTCGCAGGTTACTCAGTAGCTTAGAGGAGGAACATTTTGCAGGTTACTCAGTTAGCTCAGAGGAGGAACATTTTGCAGGTTACTCAGTAGCTCAGATGGGGAACATTTCACAAGTTGCTTAGTTAGCTCAGAGGGGGAACATTTCTCAGGTTACTCAGTAACTCAGAGGAAGAACATTTTGCAGGTTACTCAGTAGCTCAGAGGGGGAACATTTCACAGGTTACTCAGTAGCTCAGAGGGGGAACATTTCGCAGGTTACTTAGTTAGCTCAGAGGGGAAACATTTCGCAGGTTACTCAGTAGCTCAGAGGAGGAACATTTTGCAGGTTACTCAGTTAGCTCAGAGGAGGAACATTTTGCAGGTTACTGAGTAGCTCAGATGGGGAACATTTCACAAGTTGCCTAGTTAGCTCAGAGGGGGAACATTTCTCAGGTTACTCAGTAACTCAGAGGAAGAACATTTTGCAGGTTACTCAGTAGCTCAGAGGGAGAACATTTCACAGGTTACTCAGTAGCTCAGAGGGGGAACATTTCTCAGGTTACTTAGTTAGCTCAGAGGAGGAACATTTTGCAGGTTACTCAGTGGTTCAGATGAGGAACATTTCGCAGGTTACTCAGTAGCTCAGAGGAGGAACATTTTGCAGGTTACTCAGTAGCTCAGAAGGGGAACATTTCACAGGTTACTCAGTAGCTCAGAGGGGGAACATTTCGCAGGTTACTTAGTTAGCTCAGAGGAGGAACATTTCGCAGGTTACTCAGTAGCTCAGATGAGGAACATTTCGCAGGTTACTCAGTAGCTTAGAGGAGGAAAATTTCACAGGTTACTCAATTAGCTCAGAGGGAGAACATTTCGCAGGTTATTTAGTTAGCCAGAGGAGGAATATTTTGCAGGTTACTCAGTAGCTCAGAGGGGGAACATTTTGCAGGTTACTCAGTAGCTCAGAGGGGGAACATTTCGCAGGTTACTCAGTTAGCTCAGAGGGAGAACATTTCGCAGGTTACTTAGTTAGCTCAGAGGAGGAATATTTTGCAGGTTACTCGTTTGCTCAGAAGAGGAACATTTTGCAGGTTACTCAGTAGCTCAGAGGAGGAGCATTTCGCAGGTTACTTAGTTAGCTCAGAGGAAGAACATTTTGCAGGTTACTCAATAGCTGAGAGGAGAAACATTTTGCAGGTTACTCAGTAGCTCAGAGGGGGTCATTTCGCAGGTTATTTAGTTAGCTCAGAGGAGGAACATTTTGCAGGTTACTCAGTAGCTCAGAGGAGGAACATTCTGCAGGTTACTCAGTAGCTCAGAGGGGGAACATTTCACAGGTTACTCAGTAGCTCAGAGGGGGAACATTTCTCAGGTTACTTAGTTAGCTCAGAGGGGAAACATTTCACAGGTTACTCAGTAGCTCAGAGGAGGAACATTTTGCAGGTTACTCAGTAGCTCAGAGGAGGAACATTTTGCAAGTTACTCAGTAGCTCAGAGGAAGAACATTTCGCAGGTTACTTAGTTAGCTCAGAGGAGGAACATTTTGCAGGTTACTCAGTAGTTCAGATGAGGAACATTTTGCAGGTTACTCAGTAATTCAGATGAGGAACATTTCGCAGGTTACTCAGAAGCTCAGAGGAGGAACATTTTGCAGGTTACTCAGTAGTTCTGAGGAGGAACATTTCACAAGTCAGTAGTCCACGCGTTCCTCTTGCATCCCACTAAAGGAGAAATGTTTAGCTAACTGAAAAATTATGTTCTTTAACAAGAAGCAGCCGATTTCCGATTGAACCAAGGGTTCTCAACTTCGGGTGCGGGAAAGTGATCCAGCTGATGCTGGAGAAACGTTTGGACAAAAATTATTGAACTGTTCTATTTTCATAACCAATCATTTACAATATGATTGTACAGTCGTTGAGAAAAATATCCGAACACCGTGGTTGATTACAGAATTCAGAAAAAAATAACTGGCAACGATTTTTTTTTAGAAATTAATGATCTGACAACCTTTGTGTAACGTGACAAGAAGGTTGCCAGATCACTAATTTCTAAAAAAATCGTTGCCAGATATTTTTTCTGAATTCTGTAATCAACCACAGTGTTCGGATATTTTTTGAGCGACTGTATTTTGAGTTAAAAAAACTGCGTGTAAAATGCGTTTCATAATAAAAATGTTAAATTTTTAGTAGTTCCATCAAACATCAACACTAATATTTCCATTTGACAAAAAATAATTTATGATTTAAAAACGATGGGGCGCCCGAGGTTTCCATATATTGATGTAAGTGGTGCAAGGCTTCCATACATCAGTGCAAGGGGTGAGACGTTTCCATATATCGTTGCAATGGGTGTGAGGCTTCCACACATTACTGCTAGAGGTGCAAGGCTTCCATATCGCTGCAACAGGTACATACTTCAAGGGTGTGAGGCTTCCATATATCTCTTCAAGGGGTGTGAGGCTTCCATATATCTCTTCAAGCTGTGTGAGGCTTCCATATATTTCTTCAAGGGGTGTGAGGCTTCCATATATCTCTTCAAGCTGTGTGATGGTTCCATATTTTTCTTCATGGGGTGTGAGACTTCCATATATCTCTTCAAGTGGTGTTAGGCTACCATATATCTCTTCAAGGGGTGTGAGGCTTCCATATATTTCTTCACGGGGTGTGAGGCTTCCATATATCTCTTCAAGGGGTGTGAAGCTTCCATACATCTCTTCAAGGGGTGTGAGGCTTCCATATATCTCCTCGACGGGTGTGAGACTTCCACACTTCACTGCAAGAGGTGCAAGGCTTGCATGAATCATTGCAAAGGCATTAGGCTTCCATATATCACTGCAAGGGACTCCAAGTTTCCATATATCACTGCAAGGGCTGCGAAGCTCCCACATGTCATTGCAAGAGATGTGAGACTTCCATATATCGCTGCAATGCGTGTAAGGCTTCGTAACACCACTGCAAGGGATGGTGACATGAAAAGGGTTAAGAACCACTGATGTAAACTTATAGAATATACAACGGAGATGTTTTGCCCCTGTGCTATGCACTTCCCTGTTACATCGTTCTCCTTGCAAGGTAAACCACTACTAAGGGTGTGACAAGCATGGCAGCTTGTGAATGACTGCAGGATGAATACGATATTTTAAAGTTGACAAAAAAGTGGTCTATAAACACGAGATCATATGTGTGGTACGGGTGCAACTTGAGATCATATGTGTGACTATAACGAGTGTACGAGTGCAACTGTAACGGACGAGAACACCGTGGTTCTCGTCCGTTATAGTTGCACTCGTACCACACATAAGACGACTCGTACACACATATGACGATGTACCACACATATTACACTCGTACTGTCGCTCAAAAAAGTATCCGAACACTATGGTTAATTACAAAATTCAGAAAAAAATATCTGGCAACGATTTTTTAGAAATTAGTAAGCTGGCAACCTTTGTGACAGGTGACACGAAGGTTGCCAGCTCACTAATTTCTAAAAAAATCGTTGCCAAAAATTTTTTCTGAATTTTGTAATCAACCGTAGTGTTCGGATACTTTTTTGAGCGACAGTACCACCCTTGAAGAGATGTATGAAAGCCTCACACGCCTGCAAAATGCTCCTCCTCTGAGCTACTGAGTAAAGTAAAGCCTCACACCCCATGAAGAAATATATGGAAGCCTCACACCGCTTGAAGAGATATATGGAAGCCTCACACCCCTTGAAGAGATATATGGAAGCCTCACACCCCTTGAAGAGATATATGGAAGCCTCACACCGCTTGAAGAGATATATGGAAGCCTCACACCTCTTGAAGAGATATATGGAAGCCTCACACCCCTTGAAAAGATATATGGAAGCCTCACACCCCTTGAAGAGATATATAGAAGCCTCACACTCCTTGAAGAGATATATGGAAGCCTCACATCCCTTGAAGAGATATATGGAAGCCTCACACCCCTTGAAGAGATATATGGAAGCCTCACATCCCTTGAAGAGATATATGGAAGCCTCACACCCTTGAAGTATGTACCTCTTGCAGCGATATGGAAGCCTTGCACCTCTAGCAGTAATGTGTGAAAGCCTCACACTCGTTGCAGCGATATATGGAAGCCTCTCACCCCTTGCACTGATGTATGGAAGCCTTGCACCACTTACATCAATACCATACGTTCGTACCATAGAAGGTTGGCGTTGTTCCTGGTAAAGTGGCTGCAGAACGTTTGTATAATAGTAGAGGCAGTTCACTTTGAATAGTTTTCTATTTGATGATGACTTTTGTTATATAGTATAATTAGAAGTATTATACTATGCCTAATATTTGGTAAAAAAAAAATGACTTAATTGAGAGATAATCAATTAATATTTTTAAAAGCCTTTTCAGATGGCCGTAAGATTCTGAGGTATTGTTGGAAAAGATTTTTTTTATGTTGATGACGTACAAAAACGATTTCTTAAGAACAAAATTAACCTCGTTATTCTTACAATTTGCATCATTGGAGTTAGAAAGGAATATAATTGGGTCAAATGGATGCCTGATGATCAGAAGCAGTAGAAAAAACAATATCTCATTAGGTAAGGTGGCAATAGTATATCTGATGGTCTTTTTAAAAATAAATTTAAAACTGTTTTTCCCTATTTTAAATCGAAATTTCATTTGGATTCAACGTTTGTCTAATGATTGTCATTCACAAATTCACTTCGTAATGATGGCAATAATTATTGTGCGTTGTATTTTAGTAGTGTCGTGTCATCCTCCGTAATCAAAATGTGTCACTGATAGTCGTCTGAAAGAAATTCAAATCTTTATATTAATTTCAGTCATCTGTTCCAAATATTAAAGTACAAGGTGTCAGCTTACTGCGATTAATTGAGGCCAAAAAAAAAACCGTCTCGGTAAGTGAATTTCGCGGTCGGCGAGCAATGGGGACCAGGTTTAAAAACACATTGTGTAAATAATTGTTTTATGTTGCTATTATAATGATAAATAGATGGCTTTTTAATAAAGAATACTTAAAAATATGTTCATTACCGTTCTTTTTCTTTTGAAAGAAACTATGCATTTTAAAAATAAACCCAACTGTAAATTACATTTTAATAAAGAAACTTCGAAATTAAACAAAAAATTGAATGAAATTGTATTTTTTTTTTGGAACGTGCTCAAAAGGCAAAAACTAATTAACATTTATTAACAACATTGCATTTTGAAGAAAAGAAAAATTTGAAAATAATAGTAACAAAAGATTTAAATGAAAAAAAAGGGGGTTTTGTGTCAACTTTTTCTAAACACAAAACACTCGCACACAACCCCCATCTGAGGAATCACTTCATTATTAATGAAGACTTAAAAACATTTTATGCCTGATGTGGAGAGGGCAGATTCCTGACATTCTTCTGAAGTTGGGAAACGTTCTTCTTAAAGAAAGAATAAATTTTCATCTGTTTCAGTTTCGTCATCTCATTCAGGATAAATGCACATAGTTTAATATGAGAGTCAATTCCTAAAGAAGCTTTAAATGCTCTCTCATGGTGAGGTTTCAGTCTCTTGAACTGGAAAAATGTTTCTCACGTGCTTCGAAAAATCACGGTCAAGACGATTTAACCGAGTTTTTTTTTTAATACTTCAAAATTGAAATCATTGTAATGCAAAGGTCCAGTCAATCACATGGGAGAAACAGTTAAGTTGAATCATGATACTTTTCAGCATCTCAAATATCGACCAGATCAATAAAAATACCTAGTTATATTAAAACACAACATATTGGAAGTAAATGAATTTATTCTAAACCACAGAGTTTTCTATCAGCAATTTTTATTGCGATTTTATGGAAAATTTAATACATAACCAAAAAGCACTAACTATTACATCTAAAAACATTACTTTCAAGAAAGTTTGTATTTTCACGCTGAACTTCATGTGAATTTAAATATAAATTTAACATAATTTACATTTAAAATTCAATCTACTACAATTTATAATTTTAGGTACAAGCACTGTTTTTTTTTTCAATTTCCGAACTTTGTAAATTAAAAATTTCGACAATCAGTTTTTTTTTCAAATACGGATAAATATTAGACAATTCGTAAATAGGCATAAAAGGTTCACAGAAATTTCGCACATTCAACGCAAAATACCAAACGTTAACTATAATAATCATGTAACTTTCAAAAAAATTTCCAAATTTTACAAAGTGGAACTGGGTTAAAATTTTTACCCGGTAGAGTTCACGTGTACACGTCAGTTCCGCACCTCTTCAACTCTCATGGGCCTACTGAATAATTTTTACTGTGTAACGGAGTTAATTTTCGATCAGAGTCAGACAAACTATTTCTCTCCACGTACTCACTACGGATCAGAGTTCGAGAATCTCTTGCCATTGCTCTTCTCACTTCGGATCAGAGTTTGAATAACTCTTCTCTGCTCACTTTTGGATCAGAGTTTGAATAAATCTTCTCTGCTCACTTTTGGATCAGAGTTTGAATAAATCTTCTCTGCTCACTTTTGGATCAGAGTTTGAATAAATCTTCTCTGCTCACTTTTGGATCAGAGTTTGAATAACTCTTCTCTGCTCACTTTTGGATCAGAGTTTGAATAAATCTTCTCTGCTCACTTTTGGATCAGAGTTTGAACAACTATTCTCTGCTCACTTTTGGATCAGAGTTTGCGTAACTCTTCTCTGCTCACTTTTGGATCAGAGTTTGAATAAATCTTCTCTGCTCACTTTGGATCAGAGTTTGAACAACTATTCTCTGCTCACTTTTGGATCAGAGTTTGCGTAACTATTCTCTGCTCATTTTTGGATCAGAATTTGCGCAACTATTCTCTGCTCACTTTTGGATCAGAATTCGCGTAACTATTCTCTGCTCACTTTTGGATCAGAATTCGCGTAACTATTCTCTGCTCACTTTTGGATCAGAGTTTGCGTAACTATTCTCTGCTCACTTTTGGATCAGAGTTTGCGTAACTATTCTCTGCTCACTTTTGGATCAGAGTTTGCATAACTATTCTCTGCTCACTTTTGGATCAGAGTTTGCGTAACTATTCTCTGCTCACTTTTGGATCAGAGTTTGCGTAACTATTCTCTGCTCACTTTTGGATCAGAGTTTGCATAACTATTCTCTGCTCACTTTTGGATCAGAGTTTGCGTAACTATTCTCTGCTCACTTTTGGATCAGAATTCGCGTAACTATTCTCTGCTCACTTTTGGATCAGAGTTTGCGTAACTATTCTCTGCTCACTTTTGGATCAGAATTTGCGTAACTCTTCTCTGCTCACTTTTGGATCAGAGTTTGAATAAATCTTCTCTGCTCACTTTGGATCAGAGTTTGAACAACTATTCTCTGCTCACTTTTGGATCAGAGTTTGCGTAACTATTCTCTGCTCACTTTTGGATCAGAATTTGCGCAACTATTCTCTGCTCACTTTTGGATCAGAATTCGCGTAACTATGCTCACTTTTGGATCAGAGTTTGCGTAACTATTCTCTGCTCACTTTTGGATCAGAGTTTGAATAAATCTTCTCTGCTCACTTTGGATCAGAGTTTGAACAACTATTCTCTGCTCACTTTTGGATCAGAGTTTGCGTAACTATTCTCTGCTCACTTTTGGATCAGAATTTGCGCAACTATTCTCTGCTCACTTTTGGATCAGAATTCGCGTAACTATGCTCACTTTTGGATCAGAATTCGCGTAACTATTCTCTGCTCACTTTTGGATCAGAGTTTGCGTAACTATTCTCTGCTCACTTTTGGATCAGAGTTTGCGTAACTATTCTCTGCTCACTTTTGGATCAGAGTTTGCGTAACTATTCTCTGCTCACTTTTGGATCAGAGTTTGCGTAACTATTCTCTGCTCACTTTTGGATCAGAATTCGCGTAACTATGCTCACTTTTGGATCAGAGTTTGCGTAACTCTTCTCTGCTCACTTTTGGATCACAGTTTGAATAAATCTTCTCGTGACTCTGCTCACCCGTAAATAAGGGTTTGGGTGACTCTGTCCAGTCTTGAATCAGAGTTTGGGCAACTCTTCTCGTACCTCTGTTAACTCTCGAATTAGAGTTTGAAAAACCCTTCTCATGACTGTTCACTCTCGGATTGGTATTTCAGAAATCTTCTCACGCTGCAGCAGAAATTACCTCAGCACGATGTGGTTGGTCCAACCCTATCGCAAACAGCAGCAACCCCTATTCCTTGTTCATTTCATGCCGCACATTACCACTCTCTGTTACATAGCTCGCAAGATAATTAAACTGACACACCTGCTCAAGAGTGATAATTATTCAGATTAATTAAGGCACCATCTGCTTTATCAATTTCCGTCATTTTAGTTTTCCCTCTGTTTATAACCAAACCTACTCTACTATCAGTCTCATCAACAGCTCGAATTAAAGAGTTAATCTCATCAACATCATTTGCCAAAAGGGTTAAATCATCAGCATAATCTAAATCAAAATTTTCAGATCTCCAAATCATTTAAGGCCAAATTCTTTCCCTTGCAGTGAATTTCGCATAACATAGTCAATAACCAAACTAAAGAGAAAAGGAGACAAAATGCGACTATAGCCACGTGCCCTTGTAGAACACCAGAGGTAATGCTAAACCAATTGCTACAAGCCTTATCAACTCTCACGCAGGACTCAGTGTTATTATAGAGAGCTTTCATTATTCTAACTAACTTGTCAGATATGCCCATATGATCTCACGATCAACCCTAAATTATGGCGATCAACAGAATGAAAAGCCTTTTTGAAATCTATAAAGCCTTTTTGAAATCTATAAACCACAGGTTTCAGGAACTCTAAACATTTCTCAAGAATCTCCAAATTGAAAATATTTAATCTATAAATCCCCTACTACTTTTGAATCCACACTGCTCATCACGCAGTTGCTTATCAGCCAAATTCTTAATTCTATCAGTATCCGAACTGCACTATCGCTTAACGGAGCTCGCTAGTGCAGCAGATCCGGGATCCATAATCAATCTGAATGACATAAACCAATTCAGTGGGTATAAAAGGTCAGCACTAGGATCTTGTGAAGTTGACCAGTCCTCAGCAGGAGAGAAAAATAACAGAAAAAGCGGTAATGATGATCAGATCTGTAAGCCATTCTGTTCACTCTTACATTAGAATTTAAGTAACTCTTCCCATCACATTGTTCTTCTTATGATTTGTGACATCATTCAAATGTTGATAATTATAGAGAAGTCATTTGTTCAATCTTTTCCTGTCATTCGAAACCAACAATTGCATCTAATACGTACGAAATTAATTGAAATTCCTTCGACTTCTTGCTTGCAATGAGGTTGGTGTGAAGGATTTCAGATTCAGTCCGTTCGCACAAGATCCGAACTAGCGTTGTATTTTTTTGGGGGGGAGGCTAAATGGCCAAGTCACATGGATCCAGAAGACTCAGAGAAGGTTGGGGGTGGGGACCTACTGGAACAGCTGTTGGGAGGCAGATGATAATTTCCCGTCAGATCCATCCAGCGTGTTCTTTAACGGGCATAGGATATGGCTCTGTCGCACGTGGGGCCACTGCTCAACGTCGCATCAGACGGACTGCGGCCTTACCAAGCATCATCGGTGACCGATATCGATTTTGTATTTGTCTTCTGCATGACCGTTTTCGAATCATTTAATCAGTTTAAATACAAGCCAGAAGGTACAGTCGCTCAAAAAAGTATCCGAACACCATGGTTGATTACAGAATTCAGAAAAAATATCTGGGAACGATTTTTTTGGAAATTAGTGCTCTGGCAACCTTCGTGTCACGTGTCACGAAGGTTGCCAGAGCACTAATTTCCAAAAAAATCGTTGCCAGATATTTTTTCTGAATTCTGTAATCAACCATGGTGTTCGGATACTTTTTCGAGCGACTGTACGAAGAGAAGTACGTTAATAGGGATAAAAAGTTTTTAAAGCTGTCCTTGAGATAAATAAGAGTTCCTCTGATGACGTCAGGAATAGTCTTAAAATGTAGATGAAACAATTGTATTTTCTGGTGAGATTAAAATTACTTTATTGTGAGGAACGATTCCAGGAAAATTCCCCTAATGACAGTTTTACAATTTAAGACATTGTATAAAAACTCTTAACCTTTCCGTCCAGTTAATATTCAGCTGACACAGAATCGAGAGGAGAATAGGGGGATGAAATCCCCTCCGAAATTCTAAGACAGTGGACAAACACTTCTGCTTGTCTACTGTTTTAGAATTATTCAGATTATAAATTATAGCCATAGAATTATCAACGAATTATAAAATCAAATTAATTATGAAATTGAATTATCGTTATCCTCATTTATTATCAAATAAAATAAATAAATAAATACCCCCTCAAGCAGCTACTTGTCACAGAGGTCTGACAGGAGCCTGTCAGTTTGTATGCCTAGTAGAAGATCTGAGAGGATGGCAGGACCTCAGCAGAAAAACGACACGAACAACCATGCTTTACCCTGGGCTCGAACCAGATCATATTGTTATTAATTAAATTATCAAATTATCAGCGAATTATAAAATTTAAGATTTAATCAGCGAATATTTTTGTGTGTATTGACTTATTTTTTTTGCCAATTTCTTATTCCGTTACACTTAATAATGTACTTTATTAGCAGTTGAAAGACGTTATTAGAACTCTATCGATTTGTTTCATCGCCACATTTCTTTCGCATTGGGTCGTCTCCCCAAAAAATGTTTCCTAATTCGATGCCACGAGATCAGATTACGAAACGCAAGCGACGATGATAATATGCATTAATTGTATTGGCTCGGCCTGAAAGGCGTTAATCATAAGAAATATAAAAGAAATATGATAGACAAAAAGTGTTGTACAGTCGCTCAAAAAAATATCCGAACACTATGATTGATTACCGAATTCAGAAAAAAATATCTGGCAAAGTTTTTTTTAGAAATTTGTGATCTGGCAACCTTCGTGTCACTTGACACGAAGGTTGCCAGATCACTAATTTCTAAAAAAAACTTTGCCAGATATTTTTTTCTGAATTCGGTAATCAATCATAGTGTTCGGATATTTTTTTGAGCGACTGTATGCAATATTTTACTAAATTAAGTATATTTTTTCTTATTTTGCATAAAGAGTATTTCATTCTCCGTCAATTTTCGCAAAAAATTATTTTAGATTATGACGTCATCTCTTCATCTTCGAACTGCAATAACCCTTTTTCGCTCCTAAACGAAGATCGATAAGAACCAAGATTTTAGAGATATTCATTTGATATATTTTTCTCCTACGACAATTCAACTAAGAAAGTTTATGTTCCATGTCAGGATGATCAGAAGCAGTTTTTCCAATGACCTAACCCTTGCATCCCCCATAATCGTGGGGTGAGAGACTGTGGCTCAGTCGGTAGCGCACCAGACTCATAATCTACACTTCCCAGGCTCGAGCCCACCCTCACCCACTGGGTCACCGTTGAGATTTATCTCCGCAAAACTCCCATCCCTTCCCACGGTCAGTAAGGGACACCGATGGGCTTGAAAAGGCTGCTGTCCATTGGATGGGACGTTAAGCTGCGGCCCCGTGTGCGGGAGAGCCCATACCCTGTGGACGTTAAAGAATACGCTGGATGGCCTAGACGGGAAGCTACCATCTGTCTCCCAACAGCTGTCAAGTGGATTCCCTCCCCGCAACCTTCTCTGAGCTATCGGGGTCCTTGTGACCTGGCCATTTAGCCCGTTGCGTGCAAAAAAAGATCTTTCAGAGGTAAAACAACCCCACCTCCTGATCGTCTTACGATCAAAGTGTGATCTTCATCTGACTGCTACGTAACGCCACAAAGTAAATTTTTTACCGAAATTTTTTCCGTAAACCTAACAGAGTCACGAGGATGACTTGTAAAACGAGATGACTAATAAAATATCATAATTAAAATGGTTTAATAATTTTAGTTTTCAAAGTGGTCAAGAAAATATTATTATTCGGATTCTTTCACGTTCTTTTCGGTTGGTTGGGTTGTCTTACCTCCGAGCGGCACTGTTTTGCACACCATGGACTAAATGGCCAGGTCACATGGAGAACACGTTGGAGATCCTTGACGGGAGGCTACCATCTGTCTCAGAATGTTGTGGGTCCCCTCCCACAACCTTCTGAGACAGATGGTAGCCTCCCGTCAAGGTCATCCAGCGTGTTCTTTAACGTGCACAACGTATGGCTCTCCAGCACACGAGGCCACGGCTTAACGTCCCATCCGACGGACGGTGGCCTTTCGAAGCCAATCGATGTCCCCTACTGACCGTGGACAGGGCGGAGAGTTTCGCAGAGATAAGTCTCAACGATGACCCAGTTGGGACTCGAATCTGAGAACTACAGATTACGAACCTGGCGCGCTACCGACTGAGCCACCCCCGCCCTCACCCCCCACGTTCTTTTTGGCAGAAGAAGTAGGTTCATCCTTAGTGTTGACCATTTGGCGGTGTCGAGTTCGGAATCTTAGTCTTTTTGGAACTTGAGTGATAAAACCTCCTTGAATAATGAAAATATTACTTTTCTAATTTTTGGAGAAGCACCCAGTCTATATTTCATCCATCAGATCTCCTAAGTATATATTTTTATAGGTATTTGCAATATCCTGAAATGCTACAAAAGCAGAAAAGAGTTTAAATTTGCTGCAATATTCCTTACATCCAGGGCTTTTCATTTGGCCTGGGATAAGACTAAAGAGCCTTGGATAAGGCTTATATCTTTCCTTCCTCCTCTTTTCTTCCTCCTCTTTCCTTCCTCCTCTTTTCTTCCTCCTCTTTCCTTCCTCCTCTTTTCTTCCTCCTCTTTCCTTCCTCCGCTTTCTTTCCTCCTCCTTTCTTCCTTCTCTTTTCTTCCTCCTCTTTTCTTCTTCCTCTTTCTTTCCTCCTCTTTTCTTCCTTCTCTTTCCTTCCTCCTCTTTTCTTCCTCCTCTTTCCTTCCTCCTCTTTTCTTCCTCCTCTTTCTTTCCTCCTCTTTCCTTCCTCCTCTTTTCTTCCTCCTCTTTTCTTCCTCCTCTTTCCTTCCTCCTCTTTCCTTCCTCCTTTTTCCTTCCTCCTCTTTCCTTCCTCCTCTTTCCTTCCTCCTCTTTCCTTCCTTCTCTTTTCTTCCTCCTTTTTCCTTCCTCCTCTTTTCTTCCTCCTCTTTCCTTCCTCCTCTTTTCTTCCTCTGGGGGTCAAGACTTTCTCACAGACCTTCTCTGTGGCCTCTTTCCGAGCAGCTGTCTTGAGAAGAAAATTTTTATATAGATTTTGTTAGATTAGATTTAAAAACGTTCGTAAATAATAGCAATATTGGTTTTTGCCAGGGGTCTCAAAAGTTAAAGTGAGCCAGGACCCTTCTGGACCTGTGAGAGACCATGCTAATTGGCCATGATGCGTTAGCTCATTAATTTTTATCCCTTTGCTACAGAGTAAGATTTTTCCACTTGAGATTTCTTTGTATTATTTCAGTTGAGTTTATCAGTGAAATGTATGAATTAGTCTAACGTCTATTTTTCCTGGAAGGTTTTTAAAGCTCAAAATCTGCCTTTCATTAGATCTTGATAAGGCTATTAAGGACGAAAGCTGGATCGTAGAACCAGTTGCCAGCCATTTCAACAGTCTTAATCTAAATAAGTTGGATAAATGCATACTGCAGTCAATGCTTCTATAAAGATCAGATTAAAAGAGACAAGATATTTGAGGGGAGAGAAAATTTGGTAATTCATTAATTCTCTTAATCTGTGTACAAATGCAACTCCGATTTATAACTCTATATTTGCTTTCATTATTGAATTGAGAAGATCCTGGGTTCGTATTTAGGTTCATTTATGCTAAAAAAAGTCTTTTCAGATGTCCATAATGTCATTAGCACATGAAAAAGAATGGTTTGAGTTAATCAAGTAGATATGCAACATTGGTGCAATAATATATGCAGAAGCGATAGCTTAAATATCCTGTATGCCACATGATGAGAGATGAGAATTATCTTATTGTGGTGGAATTCCATCCTATTTCTTTTATCTCCAGAGTTCCTGTTTTTTCATCGGCGATACAAGCATGATCAAAGGATGATACAAGACTTCCAGATGGGTACAGTCGCTCAAAAAAAATCCAAACTCTATGGTTTATTACAGAATTCAGAAAAAATATATGGCAACGATTTTATTTTAGAAATTAGGGATCTGGCAACCTTCGTGTCACGTGACACGAAGGTTGCCAGATCAGTAAGCTGCCAGATCAGAAAACGAAGGTTGCCAGATCAGTAAGCTGCCAGATCAGAAAACGAAGGTTGCCAGATCAGCAAACTGCAGCATGTGCAGTAACTGCACACGCTGCAGTTTGCTGTGAACGGTAACTGGAGCGTGTACAGTTACTGTTCACGCTCCAGATATTTTTTCTTAATTCTGTAATCAACCACAGTGTTCGGATACTTTTTTGAGCGACTGTACATTAGACTTTCAATACCCATCTACAACTCCTTAAGTCGAAGCCTCAAAAGAATGATTACAATCCTGATCCTCGATGCGACTGTTCCAAGAAGACAAACTTTGACTGAGGCAGTTGTCATCAGTGACTTCAGTCTTCGTAGGACATGTCCTTTATTGAGAAGGCCTGTGAAAGCTAAGAGTAGCTTCTAGGATTCTTGTCTTCCCTATTTGTTAAAAGAAGAGAAAAACAAAGTGTAGTAATACCACATACTTAAGTGAGACGCTCTCTGCTTAGCAGTTCAGAATGAGGGATCTACCCCATCCAAAGGTTTCAGTCTCTTCCAGTTAGCAATTAACCTTCATGAAAAGGAAAAATATTACCCTTCAAACAATCAAATTTTAATCACCTCCTCTACAATTTTGAGCCCTGCCACAAACACAACAAAAAAAACCCCGTCATTTTTCTCCATTTTATTTGCACAATTTCATCTCTCGCATCTCTTTCACGTCTCCTTTCTCACCCCTGCGAATCGCCTCCTCCTCCTCGTAGAGCATGCTCACGAGGCGCCGCCATTGCTCTTTCCACCACGCAGTGAATGCATTCCATTGTGTGAGACCGAGGGACAAAGAGACGGGAAAGTTTAAGACAGGTTTACAAAGAAGCGGATGTTTTAATTCAGCGCTGCTGCTGCTTTCTTTACCTGGAGCCTTTGTTTCTGCGGGCACCGTGGCGCGCGCTTCTCGAGCTGCTTCCTTCTCGAGACATTGTCCGGCAGCCTCGCAACGTGCTCTGCTCATTGAGTCCGGGAACCACAGAGAGAAGATGCAGAGGCGAAAAAAAGATCAGGTAACAAGTATGGAGTTCCTGGCGCCTTATAGGATGTCTGCTGCTGACTCTTCAATGTGCTCTTTATACATATTCACATTTTGGATTTCTTTTTTTTTTCATCACACGTGTAGCCGTATAGATTTTTTTGTTGTTGTTGTTGTTCGCATTTGATAGTTAACTTTCGGTCGGTAAATAAATCTCTTAAAATAATGAAAGCTGCTTAGAGGTATACCGACCACGTGATGAAACATGTCATGTTTCCTTCTAAAATTATATAGCTTTATTGTAAGGCTTTGCTGCACAACTTGATCATGTGATTCTTTGGGTTGTTTTACCTCTGAGCGGCACTTTTTTGCACACCATGGGCTAAATGGCCAGGTCACATGGACCCCGAAGGCTCAGAGAAAGTTGGGGGAGGGGACCCACTGGAACAGCTGTTGGGAGACAGATGGTAGCCTCCCGTCAAGGCCATCCAGCGTGTTCTTTAACGTGCATAGGGTATGGCTCTCCCGCACACGGGGTCAAGGCTTAACGTCCCATCCGACGGACGGCGGCCTTTCCAAGCCCATCGGTGTCCCCTACTGACCGTGGGCAGGGCGGGGAATTTTGCAGAGATCATGTGACTCAAACTCAGATCAGTACAAGGGGAAATAAAACTCTATTTTTTTAAAGGTTGAGTTGTTTTACCACTGAGTGGGATTTTTTATGCACACAATGAGAGGGGGCGGGGGTGGCTCAGTCGGTAGCGTGCCATGCTCGTAATCTGTAGCTCCCAGGTTCGAGTCCTGGTTGGGTCAGCGTTGAGATTTATCTCCGCAAAACTCCCCGCCCTGCCCACGGTGAGTAGGGGATACCGATGGCCTTGGAAAGGCACCGTCCGTCGGATGGGACGTTAAGCCGTGGTCCCTGTGTGGGAGAGACATACCCTTTGCACGTTAAAAAAACACTCTGGGTGGCCTTGACGGGAGGCTACCATCTGTCTCCCAACAGCTATTCCAGTGGATCCCCTCCCCCAACCTTCTCTGAGCCTTCGGGGTCCATGTGACCTGGCCATTTAGCCCATGGTGTGCAAAAAAGTGCCGCTCAGAGGTAAAACAACCCAATCAAATAATAAGGGTTAGGCCTATTATGAATATATTATTTTCCCGTGTGTCCCCTTTGGGGTTTATGTGTTTTACTTTTTTATTGCCAATCAGGCACTATTTTAGACTTCAAGATATAAGCCATAGGCTTGGAGATCTTAATGTTAAAGATATCAGATATCAGATGAATATATTACCAACCAGTAAACTATATAAATATAAATTAATACTTAGGTATTATTTTGATAATACTTATAAATTCAAGACTAATCAAAAATTGTAGAAATTTTGAAATTCCTTGTGTGTTTAACAGTATCCCTAAGGAATTATTTAATTAAAAAAAAAAACAGAAAAAACTAGAGACATTAAAGCATTTTTTAACACGTAGCTCCTGGAAAGTATTAAGCAATTGATTTCTCTGCGATATAATTTAATTGTAAATGTATTTATTCTATAACGATATGATTTTTTATTGTCTATTTTATTTGGATTCCTGTGAAAAAGCTTTTCAGCTTCGTAAGACTTGATTCTGTACTAAAAAGGTATGGGAAATAAATAAAAAATAAAAATTTATGTATCTAATTTCGTATACGTAACGTATAAAAAAAAATACCCCCTCAAGCAGCTGCTTGCCACAGAGGTCTGACAGGAGCCTGTTAGTTTATATGCCACAGTAGGAGGTCTGTGAGGATGGCGGGACCTCAGCAGAAAAACGACACATACATCGATGTCTTGACCCGGGGATCGAACCCAGGTCCCTTAGATCAGTAGCCAAGCGCGCTAACCACTCGGCCATAGTGTTCGGACACTTTTTCGACACGAAGTTTGCCAGATCGCTAATTTCTAAACCTGGATCGTGTGGGCTCACTCACGGAAATGTTGAGCGTGTGCAGTTACCGTTCACAGCAAACTGGAGCGTGTGCAGTAACTGCACACGCTCCAGTTTGCTGTGAACGGTAACTGGAGCGTGTACAGTTGCTGTACACGCTCCAGATATTTTTTCTGAATTCTGTTCATAGTGTTCGGATATTTTTTTGAGCGACTGTAGGTGGTCATGTCATTTTGATACTAGATCGTGTGGGCTCACTCACGGAAATATTGAGCGTGTGCAGTTACCTGTTCACAGCAAACTGGAGCGTGTGCAGTAACTGCACACGCTCCAGTTTGCTGTGAACGGTAACTGGAGCGTGTACAGTTGCTATACACGCTCCAGAAGTTTTTTCTGAATTCTGTAATCGACCATAAAATAAATTAATACCCCCTCAAGCAGCTGCTTGCTACAGAGAGTCTGACAGGAGCCTGTCAGTTTATATGCCATAGTAGAAGATCTGAGAGGATAGCAGGACCTCAGCAGAAAAACGACACATACATCCATGCCTTGACCCGGGCTCAGAACCCAGGTCCCTTAGATCACTAACCAAGCGCGCTAACCACTCGACCAGGGGACGGCACGTAACGTATGCCAATATATAAATGATGTGTTCATACTCAAAGAAAAAAAGGAAAAATCTGGGTACGTCTACTATGATATTAATCACTAATGATTAATACAATATATCTAATAAATCACTTTTTTTATAATTATTTAAGATTATTATTTGCTTCTATTGTACAATTATTAATATTATTAAATAGTAATTTACAATTTGAAGTGTACAACTGTTTGACAAATTGTGTTAAATGATGTTATTAATCAATGCTATTTCAATAACAAAGAGATTTTTCATCGTTTAAAATTTTATCAAAGATGAGGGAATCTGGCTTTCAGATTTAGGGCAGAGAAATCTCAAACTCGGTCGTTGAGGTCATAGCACGCACGGGGTGGCTCAGTCGGTAGCGCGCCAGGCTCGTAATCTGTAGTTCCCAGGTTCGAATCCCAGATGGATCAGCGTTGAGATTTATCTCCACAAAATTTCCCGCCCTACCCACGGTCAGTAGGGGACACCGATGGGCTTGGAAAGGCCGCCGTCCGTCGGATGGGACGTTAAGCCGTGGCCCCGTGTGCGGGAGAGCCATACCCTGTGCACGTTAAAGAACACGCTGGATGGCCTTGACGGGAGGCTACCATCTGTCTCCCAACAGCTGTTCCAGTGGGTCCCCAACCTTCTCTGAGCCTTCGGGGTCCATGTGACCTGGCCATTTAGCACATGGTGTGCAAAAAAGTGTCACTCAGAGGTAAAACAACCCAACCCATAGCACGCACGATTAATGAAAGAGATTCCTTTATGAAACGATTAATGAAAGAGACTGTTAACGGAGAGATGAAAACCTTCCAGATTAAAATGGTTAATATAAAAACGAAATATATAATATATGTTTAATAATAATAATATAAACGTGGGAAATTCAGCATATATAACTCCCTATTTAATTTCTTTGGAGGGCAAGTTGTGTTCAGTTGTTTTACCTCCTACGAGGGCGGGCTGGGGGGTTCTCAGTAGCATGCCAAGCTCGTAATCTGCAGTTCGTGGTTCGAGTCCCAGCTGGGACAGCGTTGAGACTTATCTCTGCAAAATTACCCGCCTTCTCCTCGTCAGTAGAGGACACCGATGGGTTTGGAAAGGCTGTTCAATCGTGGCCCCGTGTGCGGGAGAGCCACGTTAAAGAACACGCTGGATGGCCTTGACGGGAGGCTACCATCTGTCTCCCAACAGCTGTTCCAGTGGGTCTCCTCACCCAACCTTCTCTGAGCCTTCGGGGTCCTTGTAACCTGGCCATTTAGCCCATTGTGTGCAAAAAAGTGTCACTCAGAGGTAAAACAATCCAACGCAACCCAGGTTCGAGTCCCACATGGGCCAGCTTCAAGATTTATCTCCACAAAACTTCCCCGCGCTGCCCACGGTCAGTAAGGGACACAGATGGGCTTGGAAAGGCCGCCGCCCGTCGAATGGGACGTTAAGTCATGGCCCCGTGTGCGGGAGATCCATACCCTATGCACAATAAAGAACACGCTGAATGGCCTTGACGGGAGGCTACCATCTGTCTCCCAACAGCTGTTCGAGTGGGTCCCCTCCCCCAAACTTCGCTGAGCCTTCGGGGTTCATCTGACCTGGCCATTTCGCCCATGGTGTGCAAAAAAGTGCCTCTCAGAGGTACCCAACCTCCTAACAACATTATTTTTTTACATACAATAAATTATTTTAGCTCTGAGCGACATTTCTTCCACATACTTGGCTAAATGTAGATGTCACAAAGACCCCAAAGGCTCAGAGAAGGTTAGAGGAAGGGGACACACTCGACAGCTGTTAGTATCCTCCCGTCAAGGCCATCCAGTGTGTTTGTCAAGGTACACAAGGTATGGATGGTTCTCTTCCACCCGGGCAGTGGTTTAAAGTTCCACCCAAGGGACGGCAGTCTTTCCAAGCCCATCGGGGTGTACAGTCGTTCAAAAAAAATATCTGGCAACGATTTTGATTGGCTGATGGCCGTCGGATGGGGTGTATTCGGTTGGGTTGTTTTACCTCTGAGCGGCACTTTTTTGCACACCATGGACTAAATGGCCAGGTCACATGGACCCCGAAGGCTCAGAGAAGGTTGGTGGAGAGGACCCACTGGAACAGCTGTTGGGAGACAGATGGTAGCCTCCCGTCAAGGCCATCCAGACTGTTCTTTAACGTGCACAGGGTGTGGCTCTCTCCCGTACATGGGACCACAGCTTAACGTTCCATCCGACGGACGGCGGTCTATTCTAAGCCCATCGGTGTCCCCTACTGACGTGGGCAGGGCGGTGAGTTTTGCGGAGATAAATCTCAACGCTGACCCAGCTGCGACTCGAACCGGAGAACTGCAGATTACGAACCTTACGCGCTACCAACACTGACCCAGCTGGGACTCGAACCTGGGAACTGCAGATTACGAGCCTGGCGCGCTACCAACACTGACCCAGCTGGGACTCGAACCTGAGAACTGCAGATTACGAACCTTACGCGCTACCAACACTGACCCAGCTGGGACTGGAACCTGGAAACTGCAGATTACGAACCTGGCACACTACCAACACTGACCCAGCTGGGACTCGAAACGGGGAACTGCAGATTACGAACCTGGCGCGCTACCAACACTGACCCAGCTGGGACTCGAACCTGGAAACTGCAGATTACGTGCCTGGCGCGCTACCAACACTGACCCAGTTGGGACTCGAACCTGGGAACTGCAGATTACGTGCCTGGCGCACTACCAACACTGACCCAGCTGGGACTCGAACCTGGGAACTGCAGATTACGAACCTGGCACACTACCAACACTGACCCAGCTGGGACTCGAACCTGGGAACTGCAGATTACGAACCTGGGAACTGCAGATTACGAACCTGGCGCGCTACCAACACTGACCCAGTTGGGACTCGAACCTGGGAACTGCAGATTACGAGCCTGGCACACTACCAACACTGACCCAGATCGGACTCGAACCTAGGAACTGCAGATTACGCACCTGACGCGCTACCAACACTTACCCAACTGGGACTCGAACCTGGGAACTGCAGATTACAAACTTGCACGCTACCAACACTGACCCAGCTGGGACTCGAACCTGGGAACTGCAGATTACGAACCTGGCGCGCTACCAACACTGACCCAGTTGGGACTCGAACCTGGGAACTGCAGATTACGAGCCTGGCACACTACCAACACTGACCCAGATCGGACTCGAACCTAGGAACTGCAGATTACGCACCTGGCGCGCTACCAACACTGACCCAGCTGGGACTCGAACCTGGGAACTGCAGATTACAAACTTGCGCGCTACCAACACTGACCCAGCTGGGACTCGAACCTGGGAACTGCAGATTACGAACCTGGCGCGCTACCAACACTGACCCAGTTGGGACTCGAACCTGGGAACTGCAGATTACGAGCCTGGCACACTACCAACACTGACCCAGCTGGGACTCGAACCTGGGAACTGCAGATTACAAACTTGCGCGTTACCAACACTGACCCAGCTGGGACTCGAACCTGGGAACTGCAGATTACGAGCCTTGCACACTACCAACACTGACCCAGCTGTGACTAGAACCTGGGAACTGCAGATTACGAGCCTTGCGCGCTACCAACACTGACCCAGCTGGGACTCGAACCTGGGAACTGCAGATTACGAGCCTGGCACACTACCAACACTGACCCAGATGGGACTCGAACCTAGGAACTGCAGATTACAAACTTGCGCGTTACCAACACTGACCCAGCTGGGACTCGAACCTGGGAACTGCAGATTACGAACCTGGAGCGCTACCAACACTGACCAGTTGGGACTCGAACCTGGGAACTGCAGATTACGAGCCTGGCACACTACCAACACCGACCCAACTGGGACTTGAACCTGGGAACTGCAGATTACGAGCCTGGCACACTACCAATACTGACCCAGATCGGACTCGAACCTAGGAACTGCAGATTACGCACCTGGCGCGCTACCAACACTGACCCAACTGGGACTCCAACCTGGGAACTGCAGATTACAAACTTGAGCGCTGCCAACACTGACCCAGCTGGGACTCGAACCTGGGAACTGCAGATTACGAGCCTGGCACACTACCAATACTGACCCAGATCGGACTCGAACCTAGGAACTGCAGATTACGCACCTGGCGCGCTACCAACACTGACCCAACTGGGACTCGAACCTGGGAACTGCAGATTACAAACTTGAGCGCTACCAACACTGACCCAGCTGGGACTCGAACCTAGGAACTGCGGATTACAAACTTGCGCGCAACCAACACTTACCCAGCTGTGACTTTAACCTGGAAACTGCAGATTACGAGCCTTGCGCGCTACCAACACTGACCCAGCTGTGACTAGAACCTGGGAACTGCAGATTACGAGCCTGGCGCGCTACCAACACTGACCCAGCTGGGACTCGAACCTGGGAACTGCAGATTACAAGCCTTGCGCGCTACCAACACTGACCCAGCTGTGACTAGAACCTGGGAACTGCAGATTACGAGCCTTGCACACTACCAACACTGACCCAGCTGTGACTAGAACCTGGGAACTGCAGATTACGAACCTGGCACGCTACCAACACTGACCCAGCTGGGACTCGAACCTGGGAACTGCAGAGTAGGAACCTGGCGCGCTACCAACACTGACCCAATTGGGACTCGGGACCTGGGAACTGCAGATTACGAGCCTGGCGCGCTACCAACACTGACCCAGCTGGGACTCGAACCTGAGAACTGCAGATTACGATCCTGGCGCTCTACCAACACTGACCCAGCTTGGACTCGAACCTGGGAACTGCAGATTACGAGCCTGGCACACTACCAACACTGACCCAGATGGGACTCGAACCTGGGAACTGCAGATTACGAACCTGGCGCGCTATCAACACTGACCCAACTGGGACTCGAACCTGGGAACTGCAGATTACAAACTTGCGCGCTACCAACACTGACCCAGCTGGGACTCGAACCTAGGAACTGCGGATTACAAACTTGCGCGCTACCAACACTGACCCAGCTGGGACTCGAACCTGGAAACTGCAGATTACGAGCCTTGCGCGCTACCAACACTGATCCAGCTGGGACTCGAACCTGGGAACTGCAGATTACGAGCCTTGCACACTACCAACACTGTCCCAGCTGGGACTCGAACCTGAGAACTGCAGATTACGAGCCTTGCACACTACCAACACTGACCCAGCTGTGACTAGAACCTGGGAACTGCAGATTACGAACCTGGCGCGCTACCAACACTGACCCAGCTGGGACTCGAACCTGGGAACTGCAGAGTAGGAACCTGGCGCGCTACCAACACTGACCCAATTGGGACTCGGGACCTGGGAACTGCAGATTATGAGCCTGGCGCGCTACCAACACTGACCCAGCTGGGACTCGAACCTGGGAACTGCAGAGTAGGAACCTGGCGCGCTACCAACACTGACCCAATTGGGACTCGGGACCTGGGAACTGCAGATTACGAACCTGGCACGCTACCAACACTGACCCAGCTGGGACTCGAACCTGAGAACTGCAGATTACGATCCTGGCGCTCTACCAACACTGACCCAGCTGGGACTCGAACCTGGGAACTGCAGATTACGAGCCTTGCGCGCTACCAACACTGACCCAGCTGGGACTCGGAGAATCATTTCTATTTTAAATATGCTGAAGAAATTGATGTTTTTGCCGTTCATGGAACCAGAGGGTGACTAACCATTTAGATAGAGTCGACCGAAATTGTCCACCTATCGGCCATACATCTATATACTTTGTAACTAATGATGAGGTTAGGCAAAGGAGTTTGCAACCTCCTTTAAGCAGCATATTGTGCAGAGAGAGACTCCGCTGGTTTGGCCATGTTGCCCGTATGGATAATTATAGATTGGCAAATAGGGTTATGAACAGTGTGCCTAAAGGCCTCAGAAAGAAGGGGAGACCTAGGATGCAGTGGGCAGACAATGTCAAACATGACTTGTTAGAAACTAAACTTGTTAGAATTGGTGTGCAGTAGATGTAGCTCAGGATAGACTTGCTTGGAGAACTAAATTGCACGGTCTGGTTGGACCTCCGTAGCCCATGGCTGCTTGAGGATGATAATGATGATGATGATGATCCTTCAACATTTGCTCAACGTAGCCTTCGTGTCACGTGACACGAAGGTTGCCAGATCACTCATTTCTAAAAAAAATCGTTGCCAGATATTTTTTTCTGAACTCTGTAATCAACCATAGTGTTCGGATATTTTTTTTTGAGCGACTGTACCAACATGTGGTGGCAGAGCCTCAGATGTTTTTTAATTTGGCGGAGAACAAACTGGGAAGCGAATTTTCTGACTTACTCTCATATTTATAATTAATATACATTAATTATGTTAATAAAGTTTTATATTTGCTGATACTTTTAGTAGCTAAATTTCATTACATTTAATATTTAGCTTTTCCTGCATTATTATAAATGTGAAGTTTCGAATAGTATCGATATTTTTGAATCCTGAACATTGTCTTTTGTTCTTTTTCTTCCTCTCTTAGTTTTTTGCGTTAACCGATATTTCGTTTCATTCTTTTTTCTGTTAAATGTTTTCGTATTAACAATAGTCGGATGTCGATATTTATTATCGCAAAAAATTACTCGCTTTCTCTTTCTACGCAAAAGGTAGCGTGGTTCAATGAAAGATTGGTTTCTTGTTAAGGCACCATGATTTACAGTTCTAATCTATTCATCTCATGATCTTATATAGATAAATATTAAAATGCCCACCAGACATGTATTAATGATGAGAAATTGCCAGGGTTGGGTTGTTTTACCTCTGAGCGGCACTTTTTTGCACACCATGGGCTAAATGGCCAGGTCACATGGACCCCGAAGGCTCAGAGAAGGTTGGGGGAGGGGACCCACTGGAACAGCTGTTGGGAGACAGATGGTAGCCTCCCGTCAAGGCCATCCAGCGTGTTCTTTAACGTGCACAGGGTATGGCTCTCCCGCACACGGGGCCACGGCTTAACGTCCCATCCGACGAACGGCGGCCTTTCCAAGCCCATCGGTGTCCCCTACTGACCGTGGGCAGGGCGGGGAATTTTGCGGAGATAAATCTCAACGCTGACCCAGCTGGGACTCGAACGTGGGAACTACAGATTAGGGGCCTGGCGCGCTACCGACTGAGCCACCGCCGCCCCTAATTGCCAGGATAGATCCAAATTATTATGTGTGGCTCTTTATATCCAAATCAAAGTGGAGAGGAGGGCGTGGGTGGCTCAGTCGGTAGCGCGCCAGGCTCGTAATCTGCAGTTCCCAGGTTCAAGTCCCAGCTGGGTCAGCGTTGAGATTTATCTCCGCAAAATTCCCGGCCTCTGCCCACGGTCAGTAGGGGACACCGATGGGCTTGGAAAGGCCGTCGTCCGTCGGATGGGACGTTAAGTCGTGGCTCCGTTGCGGGAGAGCCATACCCTGTGCACGTTAAAGATCACGCTGGATGGCCTTGACGGGAGGCTACCATCTGTCTCCCAACAGCAGTTCCAGTGGGTCCCCAACCTTCTCTGAGCCTGTGGGGTACTTGTGACCTGGCCATTTATCCCATGGTGTGCAAAAAGGTGTCGCTCAAAGGTTAAACAACCCAAAGTGGAGAGAACTCAAATTATATCTGAAGATGAAGCGACTCTGTTCTCAACGTTGATTGACTGAGCTTTGCAAAAAATTGTCCTTAATACTGAGAGCAGAGTCACGTTGTTTTACCTCTGAGTGGCAATATTTTGCACATCATGGGCTAAATGGCCAGGTCAAAAGGACCCAGAGAAGGTTGGGGGGGGGGGGGGACCCACTGAACAACTGTTAAGATAGAGATGGAAATCTCCCCTCAAAACCATCCAGCATGCCCTTTAATGTGCACTGGGTATGTCTGTCCCTCATACAAGGCCAAGACTTTACGCCCCACCTGACGGACGGTCGGTTGACCCTTTGCCAAGTCCATTGGTGTCCTCTACTGACTGAGGGATGGGGATTTTGCGGTCCAGATGGGATTCTGAACCTGGGAACTGCAGATTACGAGCCTGGTGCGCTAACGACTGCAGACGAAATTGTCCACTTTCTGAAGTTAAATTTACGTTTTGTCCACAAATCGAGGATGCTTGCAACTTTGTGAGTTAAATTCTGGAAGAAAATTTTCCTTTCTTTATCATATTTCGAGCAATGAAACAGGAACTGATCGATGCCCTCAACAATTCTGAATTTATTGTACAGTGGAGAGTCGGTTTGACTCTTTCTCAATTTGATGCGCTCAGTTTTCTGATTCGCACTTGCTCTCTCCTGTAAAGCATCTTTAAAGAAGTCGCGTTGTATTTAGGATCAATTCGGTAATGACTTTTATCTTGAGAGAGTCAAGTCTTGGAGTTTGCTCATTTTTGATTCAAAGGCTTCATTTTCGTATTATATACCAGACATGTAATAAACTCTAAGGTGTACAGTCGCTCAAAAAAGTATCCGAACACCATGGTTGATTACAGAATTCAGAAAAAATATCTGGGAACGATTTTTTTTTTTAGAAATTAGTGATCTGGCAACCTCGTGACATGAAGGTTGCCAGATCACTAATTTCTAAAAAAATCGTTGCCAGATATTTTTTCTGAATTCTGTAATCAACCATGGTGTTCGGACACTTTTTTGAGCGACTGTAGTGGTCATATTATTTTGATACTAGATCGTGTGGGCTCACTCACGGAAATATTGAGCGTGTGCAGTTACCGTTCACAGCAAACTGGAGCGTGTGCAGTAACTGCACACGCTCCAGTTTGCTGTGAACGGTAACTGGAGCGTGAACAGTTGCTGTACACGCTCCAGATATTTTTTCTGAATTCTGTAATCACGTGACATGAAGGTTGCCAGATCACTAATTTCTAAAAAAATCGTTGCCAGATATTTTTTCTGAATTCTGTAATCAACCATGGTGTTCGGATACTTTTTTGAGCGACTACGAGTCTTTCAGTCCAAGTGTCTTTTTTTTAATGTAAAACTTTTAAAATAAATGCATTTTGGTAAAATTGCATCCCGTGAGAAAACATGAAATATATTTGGAATTTAATAAGTGATTTGTTTTTTCATTTTATATTAATTTTGCATTATTTCCATTTCTTTTTGGCAAAGATTTTTTTTGGATTCAAATTAGAATAATATCTTGCTACAAACATTCTTAGAATCCGGGATTGAAAGTGTATTAATGACATCAACTATTTATTTTCATGAATCTAAATCAAGTAGTAATAAATCATTATGTTTGTTTCTATTACTAGTTATTGTCAAAAATCGTTATTAAAATTTTTTACCTGGGATCAATGTGACTCCAACGCTTTTTCAACTTCTGTCAGAGTTTCAAGAAAAGGATTTCAATGTTCGTCTGTAGCGATACCTTCGACCTTTTCTGACCTTGGATCTGATTCAGTTGCAAGGTGGATTTATCGAATAGAATATCTGCATGAAAGGAAAAAAAGAAGAATTAAAATACGAAAGGAAATTTTGGGTCATATTAAACCACATGCGTTTTACTAAAAGCTAATATTAAATATCGTGCATTAATATATAATATTACACCAAATAAATATATAATATTAATATGTACAACGATATAATTACAATACTAATATAAAATATTAATATGTACAACGATCTTGGGTCGATTTGTTTTACCTCTGGGCGGAATTTTTTTCACACCATGGGCTAAATGGCGAGGTCAGAAGAACGCCGATAAGCTTCTGTGGGGGGGGGGGGGGACCCACTGGACAGCTGCTAGCCTCCCGTCAAATGCATCCAGTGCATTCTTTAACGTGCACAGGGTATGTCTCTCCCGCACCCGCGGGTCAAGGCTTATGATCAGTGTCCCATATTGACTGAGAGCGTGCGTTTGGCGGAGATAGACCTCGACTCTGGCCCAGCTAGGACTCAAACCTGAGAACTGGTGATTACGAACTTGACGCAGCCACAAAAATTTTGAGTTTTAATATGAATTATTATTATACTTTAGGTTAATACATGTATATAAATATTATGTTTCAGCATAATTTTAAAATAATCTGCTTATAAATGAATTTGGATTATTGCGTCTTTAAAACTAATCTAATTATAACGCATAAATCCTCACGTTGTCTTTACAGTATACTGTTAAGCTGCTCGAAACTCATTTATGTGAAATTCGAACCCTACTTACAAACCGAGAAGCAGTTACTCGTAGAAGAACTAATTAGTCTTAAAAATTTACTAAGATTAATTAGTCTTAATAATTAATTTAATTTAGACTGAATAATAAAATAAGCAATTTAATTTAGTCTGAATAATAAAATAATTAATTTAATTTAGTCTGAATAATAAAATAATTAATTTAATTAGTGTTAATAATTAGTCTAAATAATTTAGAAGAGCTAATTAATCTTAAAAATTTACTAAGATTAATTAGTCTTAATAATTAATTTAATTTAGTCTGAATAATAAAATAAGTAATTTAATTTAGTCTGAATAATAAAATAATTAATTTAATTTAGTCTGAATAATAAAATAATTAATTTAATTAGTGTTAATAATTAGTCTAAATAATTTACTAAGAGTTATATACACTGAGATGCCAGTTTATTAGGTACACCTACCTGGTAGCGTGTTGTGCCTCTTTTGGCCTTCAGAACAGCCTGAATTCATCAGGGCATGGAACTTACGAGATGCTGGATGCGTTGTGAATGAATGTTGTACCACGCGGAAAAGATTGTGTCGCGCAGTTCCTGCAAATTGGACGGCGGCACAGTCTCACTGTGAACATCTCTTTCCACCTCATCGCAAAGATGCTCGATGGAGTTTAGATCTGGAGACTGTGCAGGCTAATGAAGCAAGGAAAACTCGTCGGCATGTTCCTGGAACCATTCAGTGACGATACATGCCTTGTGAGCAAGCTCATTATCATGCTGAACGTGTCCATACGAGTGAGGATGAACTGAGCCATGAAGGGATGAATTTGGCCAGCAACGATGTTCAAATATGCCGTGGTTTTCAGATGTCCTTTGATTGGTATCAGGGGATGTAATATTTGCCAGGAAACCATTCCCCACACAATCATACCGACACCACCAGCCTGTACTGTAGACACCAGACAAGGTGGTTCCATGGCCTCATGCTGCTTGCGCCAAATTCTGATCCATCATCATGATACAAAAGGAACCTTGATTCGTCCGACTAGGCCATCTTTTTCCAGTCCTCAACGGTCCAGTGTCGATGATCCTGTGCCCACTGCAGATGCACTTTCGTTTCCTTTGCTGACAACATCGACACTCGACATGGTCGGTGGTGGTTATTGCCCATTCGCAACAACTTTGATGCATTCCGAAGTGACCTTCTGCACAGTTGGTTGGTTGGTTGTTTTACCTCTGAGCGGCACTTTTTTGCACATCATAGGCTAAATGGCCAGGTCACATGGACCCCGAAGGCTCAGAGAAGGTTGGGGGAGGGGACCCACTGGAACAGCTGTTGGGAGACAGATGGTAGCCTCCCGTCAAGGCCATCCAGCGTGTTCTTTAACGTGCACAGGGTATGGCTCATCCCACACGGGGCCATGGCTTAACATCCCATCCGACGGACGGCGGCCTTTCCAAGCCCATCGATGTCCCCTACTGACCGTGGGCAGGGCGGGGAGTTTTGCGGAGATAAATCTCAAAGCTGACCCAGCTGGGACTCGAACCTGGGAACTACAGATTACGAGCCTGGCGCGCTACCGACTGAGCCACCCCCGCCCCCCTTCTGCACAGCAATGCTTATTTCTTCTGTGAGTTTCCTGATCATGGACCATCTGTTCGTTTTCACGATTCTCGCCAGCCTCCTTTCACTCCTTTGATCCTAAAGCTGTTTTCGTCCAGAGGATCGTCGATCACTGGCAGTTTTTTGCACTTCGCACCATTCTCGATAAACCCTTGAAATGGTTGTGCGTGAAAAGCCAAGGAGGACGTTCGTTTGGGAGATGCTAGAAGCGGTACACCTGGCATCAACTATAATTCCACGTTCAAATTCTCTCAGGTCACTCATCTTGCCCATTCTGATGCTCAATCCAACTCTAGCCGATGCTCGAGGAGCTGGTCGGCCTGATTTACATCACACCCCACAGTCACATGGCGTATTACGTGAGGGGGCGGAGGTGGCTAAGTCAGTAGCGCGCCAGGCTCATAATCTGGTTCGATCATTCCCAGGTTCGAGTCCCAGCTGGGTCAGCGTTGAGATTTATTTCCGCAAAACTCCCCGTTCTGCCCACGGTCAATAGGGGACACCGATGGGCTTGGAAAGGCTTCCGTCCCGACGGACGGAAGCTGAAGAATGCTTTCAGAATGCTGAGGTTCACAAAGAACCTCAGCATTCTGAAAACCACGGATGGGACGTTAAACCGTGACCCGTGTGCGGGAGAGCCTGCCCTGTGCACATTAAAGAACACTCTGGATGGCCTTGACGGGAGGCTACCATCTGTCTCCCAACAGCTTGTTCCAGTGGGTCCCCTCCCCCAGGAGCCAATGTGACCTGGCCATGTGTTCTCTGAGCCTTCGGGGTCCATGTGACCTGGCCATTTAGCCCGTGGTGCGCAAAAAAATGCCGTTCAGAGGTAAAACAACCCAACCCAATCGTAACAAGTAGAATTTTGAGATTGAAGATCAAGACAAAGATTAAATGAGGCTTCTCTTTAATGATTAAAGGTATTGGATCCGAATCCATCCGGTTTCCATTATGAATGTTATTTTCGATGAAGAGTTAACTAGGTCGACAATCTGAATAGAGAGTAGGAAACTACAGCCATAATAGACGGACAAAAATTATTTAAAAAACAAAATAAAATGGGGTTGCTATAGACCGAACTTTCTTGGAGCGAGTTAGGTAATTAAAAAAAAAATCCTTCAAGCAGCTGCTTGCCACAGATGTCTGACAGTAGCTTGTCAGTTTCTCCACAGCAGCTCAGTATACGCCACAGCAGATCTATGAGGAAAGCGAGACCTCAACATAAAGACAATACTACATAATAAAGACATCCATGCCTTACCTAGGTCCCTTTGATTAATATCCAAGAGTGCTAACCACTAATGGCAAACGTTATTAATCTGTTTAGTAACTAGGTGTCCAGTCTAAAACACACAAGTGCATTTACAGCTCATGTAATTGCACTAAATTTTAGCAAAATAAAAAAATTAAATAGCGGGAAATTTGAATCTGTTGAAAAAGTTATCAAACAGTTGTTGCCATTACGTTGGCGATCCTCTATAAATTTAGTGCTATACGAGGAAATCTGAACAGAGTTGGGTTAGGTTGGGTTGTTTTACCTCTTAGCGGCACTTTTTCTCACACCATGGGCTAAATGGCCAGGTCACAAGGACCCCGAAGGCTCAGAGAAGGTTGGGGGAGGGGACCCACTGGAACAGCTGTTGGGAGACAGATGGTAGCCTCCCGTCAAGGCCATCCAGCGTGTTCTTTAACGTGCATGGGGTATGGCTCTGGCGCACACGGAGCCACGGCTTAACGTCCCATCCGACGGACGGCGGTCTTTCGAAGCCCACTACTCGGTCCCACTACTCGGTCCATTATCGGTGTCCACTACTGACCGTGGGCAGGGCAGGGAATTTTACGGAGATAAGTCTCAACCCTGACCCAGTTGGGACTCGAACCTGGGAACTGCAGATTACGAGCTTTCCGCGCTACCGACTGAGCCACCCCGTCCCTCATTTTATCAGATAAAGTGTCCATGGCTACCCTTCCTTGGAAATTGAAAAAAATTGTGAACATCGTCTTCCTTGAGCGAAAGTCTTGCTGGAGGATTTGGGGAGGCGGTTCATCTCCCTCAACCCAAACTTAATTGTAGGGTTCTTCTGCACACGTGGCCACGGCTTAACGTCCCATCCGACGGACGGCGATCTTTCCAAGCCCATCGGTGTCCCCTACTGACCGTGGGCAGGGCGGAGTTTGAACAGAATTTTTCCCATCTGATATTACAAAATCTTCGCTTTGAGCGATTTTTTGCGTATTATTCGTTTCGCGCTAACCCTTATAAGTAATAGCCCCATTTACCAAATTTTAGCTCTCCATTCCCTATATATTGGAATTTAACCTTTGACCCCCCAAGAAAACATCGCATCCAAAATTTAACAAAATTTCTGAGATCTACGATTCAAAATACCCCAGGCACTAATTTTTAGCCCTCTAACACAGGTAGACATATATTTGACCTTGAAGGACGGTCGGAACCAAAATTCAACAACATTCCGAAATCTACTACGCAAAATACCCCCAAGAACCAATTTTCATCACTCTAACACTAATGTATCTAAATTTGATCATTGACCTCGAAAGACCCCCCCCCCCAACTTCCGGACCCGAATTTCGTAATATTTCTGCAATCTACAACCCGGAACACCTCTAGACAAGCAATTTCCACATTTCTAGCACTCGTAAATTACGGTTTGACCTCTGCGAGACCTACGTTTAACCTTGAAAGACACGTCGGAGGTCAAATTTCAGTTTTTTCCCGAGATCTACGACCCGGATTACCCCTAGATGCAAAGTTTCAGAAATCTCCTATTTCTGTTAGAAATAGCATGATCCCCCCCCCCCCCCGCAGTCAGTCAGCCAGCTGTCCATTTTCCTTTCATCCTCCTCCTTATGCAAACAAATGTTGGGGCGCTGACCTCACAATTTTTAGTTGATGGTCTTCACTTCTCGTTCCAATTGTTAGTATTTAAGCCTTTTCTGTGTTTTAGTTTGGAGTATTAGAGGAAGTTCATCTTACTAGTAGTTTTGTAATTTCTCATGATTTTTGGCTAGTTCATTTTATGGTGAGTTTTTGCGTCAGATCGGGCAGGATTTTTATTTATTATTTGAATGACTTTTTTTTTTTCTCACGCTTGGCTACTTATCTAAGGGACCTGAGTTCGAGCCCGGATTAGGCATGGATGTGTGTGTCGTTTTTCTCCTGAGGTCCTGCCATCCTCTCAGCTCTCCTAACTGTGGCATATAAACTGACAGGCTCCTGTCAGACCTCTGTGGCAAGCAGCTGCTTGAGGGGGTATTTATTTATTTATTTATTTATGTTAGAGTTGGCTGTCTTTTTGGTGCCTGGGGCCATCAAAACAAAAAGTTGAAAAGAAAAGGCGAGCAATGGAAGTCGTGGGGGGGGGGGGGGGTGCGAAGATGGACTTTTACCTCTTCAATCACACAAAAGTTCGCTTTTGGATGACTGTATTTTTATTGTATTTGAAGAGTTATTTGAATTTTAGCTACATTTTGAACATAGGTATAGTCAAAACCTCCTATAACAGAAGGACTAAGTTATGAGGTCAAAACCGTTAGCCTCAACATCAAGATAATTCTTATACATTAATTTCTATTATTATCACTGGTGTACTTTTATACTATGTCCATTTACAAATAAAACATATTAAGAGAGAGAAATTATTCATATTTATAAGCATTCTGATAATTACTGATAAATATGAATAATTTTCCTTCTAAATAAGATGTATTTATAAATAAACATAAATCCGTGGCCGAATGGTTAGCGCATCCGGCAACTAATCTAAGGGACCTGGGTTCCGGCACCTAGTACCATGGATGCTTGCATTGTTTTTCTGCTGAGGTCCCGCCATCCTCCCAGATCCCTCTACTATGATGTATAAACTGCCAGGCTCCTGTCAGATTTCTGAGGCAAGCAGCTGCTTGAGGAGGTATTTATTTTATTTTTTTTTATAAAGAGAAATATTAAAGTACACTAGTAATAATATAGTACTAAATATATAAGAAATGTCTAGATTATATGACTTACCTATGATGATGTCACAACTTGGTACACCGGCCTTCTGTTGTAAGAAGTATTATTATAATCTCGTTTATATATTTTTACATGTCTTTATCGGTAGAACAATAGGTTAATTTTTTGTAGGCCTATAAAGCTCACTTCTTATTCAGTTGTTGTGTGGATTAGCGGTTTTAGGTCTTCTTCTTGTAGCATACAAATTTCCCACCTTAGGCGGGGCTGTTGCCATAGAAAGTTGGATAAGGGTGGCTTTTCTGTTGTTTACATTGCAGATTTTTATTTTTTTAGATCATATTTAATCTTGGGTCGTGTGTCGCTGTTTTGTTCTTTATATACGATATATTTTGGTTGATTTTTATCATTTTTTGTCGTTGTTGAGGAATTTCAGTATAAGCTTTCAAATGTTAGACCTAAGTTTCATATTAGGATGGGTAGTATTTGGGTTGGGTTGTTTTATCTCTGAGCGGTACTTTTTGCACACCATGGGCTAAATGGCCAGGTCATATGGACCCCGAAGGCTCAGAGAAGGTTGGGGGAGGGGACCCACTGGAACAGCTGTTGGGAGACAGATGGTAGCCTCCCGTCAAGGTAATCCAGCGTGTTTTTTAACGTGCACAGGGTATGGCTCTCCCACACACGGGGCCACGGCTTAACGTCCTATCCGACGGACGGCGGCCTTTCCAAGTCCATCGGTGTCCCCTACTGACCGTGGGCAGGGCGGGGAATTTTGCGGAGATAAATCTCAACGCTGACCCAGCTGGGACTCGAACCTGGGAACTACAGATTACGAGCCTGGCGCGCTACCGACTGAGCCACCCCCGCCCCAGGATGGGTAGTATGATCTACTTTGAGAATTATAAATCTATTTAGAGAGATTACTGATTGGGATGGTGTAGTATGTTTTTAATGTTGAATTCATCCGTAGGTTTTAACCTGGTATTTCTTTTTAAAGTGTTATCGTTGTTCCTCTGTTGCATGAGGGATCTTTATTTTTTATTGTTTTTTGTTACCGGGCTTTATCTTTCTCTAACTTACCAAGAGAGGAAATTTTATACCAAATTAAGAGAAACACGTTCCCATTTTCTTCCCCTGAGGGCAAAAGCCTTAAGCTGCTTTAAGCAATGTCATTTGGGTTGTATTACCTCTGAGCGGCACTTTTTTGCACACCATAGGTTGAATGGCCAGGTCACATGGACCCCGAAGGCTCAGAGAAGGTTGGGGGAGGGGACCCACTGGAACAGCTGTTGGGAGACAGATGGAAGCCTCCCGTCAAAGCCATCCAGCGTGTTCTTTAACGTGCACAGGGTATGACTCTCCCACACACGGGGGCCACGGCTTTAACGTCCCATCCGACGGACGGTGGCCTTTCCCAAGGCCATCGGTGTCTCCTACTGACCGTGGGCACAGCGGGGAATTTTGCTGAGATAAAGCTCAACGTTGACCTAGCTGGGACTCGAACCTGGAAACTACAGATTAGGAGCCTGGCGCGCTACCGACTGAGCCACCACCACCGTCCCTTTAAGCTATGTCATAAGAATTTGCTAGTTTCATTTCTTAGCGTTCAGCAGGAGATATTGATTGAAGAGAAAAGACAAACTCTCTAATATTTGAGAGATTACTGATTTCGTTTAATAATCTTCTTAAATCCAAGCCATATTTTCCTAATACAGCCAAAATTGAAGATCATTGTAAACGAAGAGCACTCTACAAAAATAGATGAGACACTTATTATTAATGTACTAAAGAAGGAAAAAGCTATTCACTCATTTTTATTTTAAAAGGTTTGACCATTTTTATCGAAATATCTTGCCCTTAAAAAAAAACCTTCCGTCGACGCAAGTTTCCTTTTCCATGAGATGGGAACGACTCTTCGCTCTCTGGCATCATCCCAACTGAAGTGAGAGAGCGCGGGAGCGAGCATCGGCCAGTGAGTTTGTGCGATCCCCAGGTGCGTGACCAGAGCGTGCCAAGCAGGTGCAGACAGGCACCTGTCCCCCGCCGCTGCGAGCGCCACGGGACCAACGGCGGCCAAGCCGTGCAGCGCGCCTCAAGGCGTCTGCAACCATCCGTCTTCAGCGGCTGATGCTTCAACAAAGGACGGCCGGCCGTCGTCTTCCGTTCCCCAGCCAAATTACATGCACAGACTCCTTTGTGTACACAGCCTTAACTGGGTGATTATTGGGCGTCCAGAAAGGCCCACGTCAGCCGCCTTTATGTGTGGCCACAATAGCGGCCAATAACTCAGCCCGCCATTCATCACGCCGCCAGATAGCCCGTGCACACGGCCGACCATGAAGTCTATTCTGCCGACCGGCGTGCCTTCTCGCGGCCTCTTATCAGTCCAAGTGTTTGCACGCGTCTATTCGGCGTGGGGCTCACTGAATGGCGAGAAACGATATAGCAGGCGCACGTCATAACTCGGCCTGGCTTGAGTGCATGGGCTCTATTTCAAGTTACAGGCACAAAGGCTTCAATAAATGGGAAGGAAATATCTCATAGAGAAGCAAAGGGAACAAAAGCTCGCGCCCGTTATGAGAGAGCCACGAGAAAAGGACAGCCGCGTGATTTGTGGCATTCGTCTCTGCGAAGAGAAGAGAGTGACACGACGTCGACGGAAGAAACGTTAATCCCTGATGAGCCAAAAAAAGAGAACCTTTTACACTGGCTGGGTTCGTTCTTCTTCTCCGCTGCATCCTTCCTCATCCCCACTATCTTCATCCCACCCTCCCTATATCTCCATCCATCCATCCATCCATCCAGAGTACTCCACAGACTTCGACGAATCAAGCGAATCTAACTAATTGACTTCTTGTCTCAGAAGATATTTATTCCTAAAGAAAGAGCGCAAAAAATAAGTGAACTTGTAGCTCATTACCAAAATAATAATAATAAATTAAATACTTAAGCTCTAAACTCTCTTATTTATCATTTATTTTATTAATTTGCCATCGAAATTTATTTCTCATTATTACTATATTATTTGAATTTCATTTTTAAAATACTAATTTCCTTTCTTGTTGTAAAAATGGAATCTTAAATTGAAATTCTGTTTCATCTAAAGTGACTTGGTTATGAAAATATCTACGTACAGTTAAACGTCCAAATAAAGTCTATCACAATGCTATTAATTCATTATTTAAAGAATATTTGAAGCTGCAACATTTAACTATAGTAATGAGTCACAAGAATTGATTCCCTAAAGTAAAATCTTTAATAAAATTCACGCATTTTTGTGGGTTGGTGTAATGATTTATATTTCGTCGCGTGAAGAAATCCCTATTCTTCCTTAATAACTCAGATACTGAGCAAATGTTAGTGAATGCAGTTTTCATTTTATCGCAGGCAACCTCATACTTCCATAAAGAGCCTTTTTTCTCATTCATCAATTAACTGCTCCTTACCGTTGAAATGTCGAATAACTTTCCATAGTACTGTATGTGTTACGAATGGTTATTTGGTAATTTCCGAACTACTTAAAGCAAAATAGAAATTTTTATATACGAGTAAACGTTGAAATGCATCAGTCCTATTGCGATGAGTCCACGAAGCCCTCTTGTGGGCAATAGAGTCCCTTCTCCTTGGGTCAAATCTACCGTCATCAAAGGTCATATTACATTTTGGGGTCCACCGTCATTACTCCTACAGACTTCCTCTTCCCGTTTCCTCGAGGATTTCTTTTCTCCTTCCTTTCCTACCTTCAAATTTAAATTTCTCCGCAGTTTACATCTTCACCTATTCTGCCCCACCTCCTTCTCTTCTACTTCATATTTTTTTACATTATTTTTCTTACCCTTCGTCCTTTTTACTTCGCACTTCATATTAGTCTTTTATTCTTACCTTTCGTCCTTTATACTTCACAATTCATATTATTCTATTTATTCTACACTTCGTCCTTTCTACTTCGCATTTCTTCATGTTATTCCTTTATTCTTACCATTTTGTCTTTCTACTTCGCACTTCATATTATTCTTTTTTCTTACCTTTCGTCCTTTCTACTTCGCACTTCATATTATTCTTTTTTTCTTACCCTTCGTCCTTTCTATTTCGCACTTCATATTATTCTTTTTTTCTTACCCTTCGTCCTTTATACTTCACACTTCATATTATTCTTTTTATTCTACACTTCGTCCTTTCTACTTCGCATTTCTTCATTTTATACTTTTATTCTTACATTTCGTCCATTCTACTTCGCACTTCATATTTATTCTTTGATTCTTACCTTTCGTCCTTTATACTTCACAATTCATATTATTCTATTTATTCTACACTTCGTCCTCTCTACTACGCATTTCCTCATGTTATTCTTTTATTCTTACCCTTTCGTCTTTCTACTTCGCACTTCATATTATTTTTTTTTCTTACCTTTCGTCCTTTCTACTTCGCACTTCATATTATTCTTTTTTCTTACCTTTCGTCCTTTCTATTTCGCACTTCATATTATTCTTTTTTTCTTACCTTTTTCCTTTCTATTTCGCACTTCATATTATTCTTTTATTCTTACCCTTCGTCCTTTATACTTCACACTTCATATTATTCTTTTTATTCTACACTTCGTCCTTTCTACTTCACACTTCATATTATTCTTTTTATTCTACACTTCGTCCTTTCTACTTCGCATTTCTTCATTTTATTCTTTTATTCTTACATTTCGTCCTTTCTACTTCACACTTCATATTATTCTTTTTATTCTACACTTCGTCCTTTCTACTTCGCATTTCTTCATTTTATTCTTTTATTCTTACATTTCGTCCTTTCTACTTCGCACTTCATATTTATTCTTTGATTCTTACCTTTCGTCCTTTATATTTCACACTTCATATTATTCTTTTTATTCTACACGTCGTCCTTTCTACTTCGCATTTCTTCATTTTATTCTTTTATTCTTACATTTCGTCCTTTCTATTTCGCACTTCATATTATTCTTTTTTTCTTACCTTTTTCCTTTCTATTTCGCACTTCATATTATTCTTTTATTCTTACCCTTCGTCCTTTATACTTCACACTTCATAGTATTCTTTTTATTCTACACTTCGTCCTTTCTACTTCACACTTCATATTATTCTTTTTATTCTACACTTCGTCCTTTCTACTTCGCATTTCTTCATTTTATTCTTTTATTCTTACATTTCGTCCTTTCTACTTCGCACTTCATATTTATTCTTTGATTCTTACCTTTCGTCCTTTATATTTCACAATTCATATTATTCTATTTATTCTACACTTCGTCCTCTCTACTTCGCATTTCCTCATGTTATTCTTTTATTCTTACCCTTTCGTCTTTCTACTTCGCACTTCATATTATTTTTTTTCTTACCTTTCGTCCTTTCTACTTCGCACTTCATATTATTCTTTTTTTCTTACCTTTCGTCCTTTCTATTTCGCACTTCATATTATTCTTTTTTTCTTACCTTTCGTCCTTTATACTTCACAATTCATATTATTCTATTTATTCTACACTTCGTCCTTTCTACTTCGAATTACCTCATGTTATTCCTTTGTTCTTACCCTTTCGTCTTTCTACTTCGCACTTCATATTATTCTTTTTTCTTACCTTTCGTCCTTTCTATTTCGCACTTCATATTATTCTTTTTTTCTTACCTTTCGTCCTTTATACTTCACAATTCATATTACTCTATTTATTCTACACTTCGTCCTTTCTACTTCGCATTTCTTCATGTTATTCCTTTATTCTTACCCTTTCGTCTTTCTACGTCGCACCTCATATTAATCTTTTTTTCTTACCTTTCGTCCTTTCTACTTCGCACTTCATATTATTCTTTTATTCTTACATTTCGTCTTTTCTACTTCGCATTTCTTTATATTATTCCTTTATTCTTACCTTTCGTCCTTCTACTTCTCATTTCCTCATGCTATTCCTTTATTCTTACCCTTCGTCTTTTCTGCCTCGCATTTCTTCATATCATTCCTTTATTTCTACCCTTCATTCTTTCTGCTTCGCAGCAACCTCTTGATCTTCACTGTGCCTGTGCTTCAGAATTTTTATTTGAGGCTCTCCACTCTGCACTTTAAAAGTAACGAGATAACGATGGGATTGTAAAGGCTGGTGTCCATCAGATGAGACATTAAGCCGTGATTCAGTAAGTAAGCCACATCTGTCCCCAATAAAGAACTCAGTGGATGGCCTTCATGGAAGTTTCTACCTTTTTCCTAACATCTATCGAATAGATCTGAGCCCTTGGGGTCCTTGTGTGAGAAAAAAAAATGCTGCTGACGGTTTAAAAAACCACTAATTTTAATTTTATTTTCTGGAACAAGTTAGTGATCTTTTTCCTTTTGGGAGAGGATGCAAGTTTGGAAAGTAAGACCCCACGGACGAATGGCATAGCACGCTTCACTGCTATGCTATGAGATCTGGGTTCGAGTCCCGGGTAGGGCAAGGATATTTTTTTATCTGTGTGTTTTCGTTCTACTCAGTTCTCGTCTTCCTCGCATGTCTTCTCTATGGCATATTATACTAAAAGACCTCTGCGACACGTGGCGGTTGGAGGAGTAATTTATAATGTTTAAGGTGGTTATCAGAGAACCACAGATGATCAGAATGTTGGCAAACGATGAATGAGAGTGCTTAGTCGTAACCATCGAGACTCAAGGCCATTTTACTGATGACGTCATATGTTCTGACGTCAGTGTTCGTGGATCTAGCATCTTGACACCCCGTAGCTGCTTGTGTGTTTGTTGGCGGGATTTTTTAATGCTGTGTTATCTTCGAAGTGGCTCTTTATTTTTCTGTGATTAAGTTTTTACTTGTAAATCATAGTTTTTCAAGAAATACCTCATCCTTGTTATGTTCCTGGCTGTAGAGGAAACTATGAAAGTTCAAGAAATGTGCGCGTTTATAGTTTTCCCCAGGATGAAGAGTTGTGCAGAAAATGGCTTCTAGCAATAAGAAGAGAAAACTTCACAGTAACAAAATTTAGCAAGGTATGTCAATTTTTTTTTTTGCCTTTTTATAATAGCAAGTATATTTTTGATAAAATTTTGAGATTGCTGAAATCCTTGCAAAATTGCAATATTTGGCAAGAGTATATAAAATGATTTGAATGATAATTGTGAAGACTATATTGTGCCATACATTCATATAACTTAACTGCTATACGTTTAGTCACAATTAGTTGTTTATTTATCCTCTTCTATTTGCATCGTGGTTGTTTATGCTGAGGGAGGGTATTGAATATGAGATTTTTATATAGTTATGTGAAATATAGGTTTAACAAATAGTGATCACAAAACAACACATATATATAGAGAGAGTACAGAGCATTAGTCACTCATTAATAGTTTGGATGACCTTGGGAAATATTAGAAATGACCTATACATCTAGAAACCCATATTTCTTAACTTTTACTTGAAAGTGTCTTAGATTTTTGCAAATCTGATTTTCACATTTTCCTCAGAGTTTTAATGTGTTAATTAGTTTTAATCATTTTGAAGAGAACAGGTTATATGTCATTCATTACTTAACCTTTGAATGCCATAGTCGTCAGGTAAAATTTGTGCATTATGAATAAATAATGATTGCCTGTGTAACATAAATTATGTAGTGATTGATCATTTCACCTACAAATATACATAGCATAACAGAATTGTTTATGTACAGAAATCATAGTGGTGAAAAAGGCAAATTATTATTGCCACGTTGAAAAATGAAATGTTTTACTGGGTCATTATAAGTCAAATGTAAAATATGTCTCAAATTAGGTTTCTACAAGATATAGAAAGTTTCTAGTATTGGTGTTTCATTAAACAGATACCATAAATACTGTAGGAATGAACTAATGCATAATACAAATTTAATTATTGCCTTATATTTGTAATTCAAGATATATTTTAATGTGTCCAATATTTTTTGCAATTATTCTACTCACTTGAACAATATAATTCAAGTTTGCATCTCTCGAAACACAGAAACTTGATTTGTTGACATATTTGGACTTTTGACCAATTACAATAATTTTTACTTTTCTTACTATTTTTATAAAGCATATATATCTGGAATAACACAACAGTGTTGTAGATTAAGCTTAATTGATTAGTAACAATCAGACAAAAAAAACTTTAACATATAAAGCACAACACACTTAATGGTGTTCATCTTTCTCTCTAGGTTTGTGAATTACACTTCAAAGAGAGTGATTTTCAAAGACGTTGAAGTGCATTCGATGAGAAAACTGGTAAGACGGTTACTGTGCAATTGAAAGTCCCCAGATTAATTCCTGGTAGCATTCCATCAAAACTCCATCTCCTATAGTAAAATTTTCTGTTGTTAATTCTGAGCTTATGGTGAGAGCATATGAAAAAGATAATGAGCAATCCAAAGTTGGAAAATATACTTTTCTTCTAAAAAATCAGTCACATTGATGTTTTAAATGATCTTTTAAATTGTTTAATAAGGGTTAAAACTCCTGAAAGTAATATTAGACATAGTATTGATTAATGTGTAATATTTTGAAAGTACTTTGCACATCTGATGAAAGTAATAATCATTCAAAATTCATTGAGGAACAGTTGATACTATTTAGGTTAAATAAGTGTGGTTCAAGGTAGTCATCAGATATGATGATTTTTGCATCACTTTTTTTAGCATATAATTTTGTTGGAGAAAGTGAAACATTAGATTACCACATCGTAGTACAATTCGGTGCATTCATCTTCGGTTTAATGTCACCTTGTTGGTCTGTCATCTGACACACAAAACATGGCAACCAGTGCCCATGTATTTATAACTAGTTTGCTTTCCAACTATAAAGATGTAGTTCACATATCACCAGCCAAAACAATAAATGCTGATATTCTTTACAGCATTATTTAAAAAAATTATCATTGGTTTGGAAGAAATTGGTTCTTTTATGATATGTGTTGTAGCTGACAATAATTCTATCAATCATAAGAGTATGTCATTATGTCTTTCTCACCCTAAAGTTCAAATTGTATATCCTCATCCATCAGATAAATCAAGACCTTTATTTTTTTCTTACTGACCCAGTTTATTTGTTGATGTGTATCAGAAATAACTGGCTAAATCAAAAACATATTGAAAAATGTATGTAATATCTACATTTTGTAAGTAATGGATATAGTATTTCATTGTTCAAATCTCATCCTTATCAACCCTTAAAGAACTGCATAAAATTGAAGCAAACTCATTGTTAAAATATGGATTTAATCTGTCGTATAGAGCTTTGAACGCAAGTAACCTTGGGAGACAAAATGTTAAATTAGTCTTAAATATTTTTAATGACTTTGTAGTTAATGGACTTTTAGAAATAGGAGAAAAGCACAAATTGTTACATTACCATGATACATCATATTTCATTAAGATTATTTTAACATGGTGGCATATTGTAAATGCAAAATCACCTTTTAAAGGTGAACGCTTGAATAACAAACATTAAATGCCATTAACGTGTTCAGAGTCAGATGAAAATGTCTCATTTCTGAATTCTTTCCTGAATAAATGTATGCGTCATTTTTCTGCTGATGTCCTGCCATTCTCACAGACCTTCTACTATGGCATATAAACTAACAGGCTCCTGTCAGACCTCTGTGGCAAGCAGCTGCTTGAAGGGGTATTTATTTTACTTTATTGTTGGCTAGATAAATGGGATCAGATGAGTTGCACAACTGGTATGCTAACGAAAGAAACCCATTCTGCGTTAAGACTTAGTACATATTCATTTGCTGGAAATTGCTTCATATTGTACCTCTGAACTCAAAATATATTTTACCTGGTATGTCAAACTGTTCAGACAGATAATTTAGAGAGTTGTTTCGGCCTCTATAGGCAGTTAACTGGAAGCCAATATAATATAAGTACGTCAATTATTTGAATGTGAAACAAAATTAAGAGTGCAGTCACTGTTGAAACTTCCCACTAAGTTAAGTGGTAAAATTAAAATAGCCGATTTGGATTTTAAAGATGATTTTAAGGAAATGAATTTTATGTCTATTAGCTTAAAATTTAACATTACAGTGCTTCCTTCAGATTTGTCTGATTGTGATAACTCTCTTCCTGTAATTGCATATATAGCAGGTTATTGTGTATTTTCAGTTTTGAAAAGTTTGAAATGTGATCATTGTAAACATTTACTATTACGTGATAAAAAAGTAGAATTGGATGTAAAATTTATGTATTTACGAAAATTTGATAGAGGCAGTCTTTTTTTGCTCAAATGAGATAGTAATTAATGTTGTATTACTAAATTATATTGCTATGAAAAAAAATGTGTACTGAATTTGAACAAGAATTTATGGGAATGGCAAATCAAAGAAATGTTACTTTAATCACAACCAGTCTTTTATGTGATGCAGAATTACTTGATTATCATACAAGTTGTGAGTTTGGCCACTGTATTGGAAAAACTCTAGAAATGATTATCTGGTGTTCAAAAAATATATTTTTAAAAAATGATTGTTTGTTAGAGAATTTGGGAAATAAGAAAAAAATGTCTTAATGCCAAAAAAAAAAAGTTGTTTCCCTCAATTAATAGTATCCACTGAGTTAGACTCCACCGTTGGGTTTGAAATTAATAGAATACCAATGTATATGTTAAATAGAAAACCACTGTTGGCTTTGAAATTAATAGTTTTGTTGGCATGTGGGATTTGAACCATATCTCTCCAGGTATATGCCACAGTGTTCTAAGATCACTAAACTAATCAGTTCTATTAGTGGGGAAAAAAAAAGACAGAGTCTTAGTTTAGTGGTCTTACACCACTGGCTTATATGCCTAAATGATTTAATCTTTCTTTACCAGGCTGCATAGAATTATATTTTTAACAATCGAAGATTGATTAGAGACTATTTTCTTTACATTTGGGAGGTTAGTTGAGCGATATATTATCAAGTCTTATGTCATAGATTTACAGGTAGCTTTGTAAACCAAAATGTGTATGTGCTTGCAGTAAATTGTAGCTTGTAAAATTTAGATGCACTTTTCCTGCTAGTTTTTGAATATGTATTCCATCGAAAAGTTGTATCCATATCCTATAAATTCAGTCTAATCACTAAGAAAAAGTATTTCAATTAAATCATAACTGCAATTGTTACAGTTAAAGCTATTACAGTATATCATTAATTTGTAGTTCACATTTGTCAATAAAATTGTTCTGCAGAATTTTTGTGTTTTTTTTTTCCTTTTAATATAACACACTAATTTTCCACAACAATTTATATGTCATGATTATATTATCAATGGTATTCAAAACTGGATTAATTATTGACAGCATTTATGAGGAAAAATATGTGAAGGAAATGATTTTATTTTTGTTAATATATAACCGAGTAATTATTCGCATTTTACCTTATTTTTAAACATATTATGTCATTGTAATTATATGTAAAACCGATTATGACGCTCCTGGTAATTTATATATCGTTATACATGTTCAGAGAACGTTAAACAACGATTACTCTGCATTTTGAGTCATCAATTTAGCACAATTACAAATCAAGATCTATTTTAGTTTCAACGTCTTCCTTATTTTAAAGTTTGCCATAGTAATATTACACTAATGTACATATATACAATATAATCATACTATGTCGATCAGTTTTTGAGCACAGTATCAAACAAAAATGCGCACCGACCTTATAAAAAAGTAAATGCTCGATTTGCGATGGTAGTACTACGTGCGCAGGAAGCACTGTAGATCCACCGGATGTGACGTCACTTTAGACTGCAAAGGCCTTGAGTCTCGAAGGTTACGGCTTAGTCCCACCCCCCTTGAAATCTGTAAGAGAATCTCTAGAAAGACAGCTGCAGGCACTCTTGAATCAAAATACTTGATGTATAGGAATTTTCATGAGACAAAATGTGAAAGATAATCTTAAATCTGAATTCATCAAGCAAATCATTTTTAAGTTAGATTTAGGAGAGAAAAACTGTAATTTTAAAATAGGGATATAATTTTTTTTATAATAAGGTGAAATGAAAGATAAAATATTCCAATGGTTCTTTCATTAAGCCTTCATATTCCAATTTCACAGGAAACACACAGTACACACATCGCAAAATGAAATCAGAAAAGTTTATGTTTTCCCTTCCTTGAAAACCTATGTCTTTCATTATAAAAAAACTTCAAAGAATCCTTTAAGTTTCAAAAATAAACGATAAAGATTTTTTAATCCTAACAGAGTTATGCGCATATGAAAATGGTAAATAAATATCTCTGGAAAACCTACCACTAAAATTTTAAATTTCTATTATATGCATGTTATTTGTAAAACTCGTTAACAACTCTATCGTTTCCATATTTAGTGATCTGTAAAGATTATTAAATATGGATACTGCTTAAGAATTTGAAAAATGCGAATTATAATATTCCATTAGTACTAATCGAATTAAAAAAAGAGTTTTCTAATTTTCAATTTCATTGCTTACAATGGAAACTTCATGACGTTAACATTCCACCAACAAAATTTCAAACTTCTATCAATAATACATCATTCCAATATACGTTTGAAAATTCGGAATTTTCAACTTTTTTCACCATTATAGGGCGCAATTATAGTGTTCGAAAGATTCCGAAAGTGCGAATTGTAATATTTTATCGATTCCTATCTAATCCAAAAAAAAAAGAATTCTTTATTAATCTCTAAATACAAACAATTATCTGCTAAAACAAAAGAAAATTGTGATTTCCCACCACTCCTAGGTCTAAAGTTGGGTTGGGTTGTTTTACCTCTAAGCAGCACTTTTTTGCACACCATGGGCTAAATGGCCAGGTCTCAAGGACCCCGAAGGCTCAGAGAAGGTTGGGGGAGGGAACCCACTGGAACAGCTGTTGGGAGACAGATGGTAGCCTCCCGTCAAGGCCATCCAGCGTGTTCTATAGAGAGCACAAGTTATGGTTCTCCCGCATAGGGGGCAACGGCTAATATCCCATCCGACGGACAGCGGCCTTTCCAAGCACCACCAGTGTCCCACTACTGACCATGGGCAGGGTGGGGAGTTTTGCGGAGATAAATCCCAACGCTGACCCAGCTGGGACTCGAACCTGGGAACTACAGATTACGAGTCTGGCGCTACCGACTGAGCCACCCCCTCCCCCTAGGTCTAAAGAGCGAACTCATTGTTGGCAGTGAAAATTCCGTGACCTTCACATTCCACCAGCAATGTTTCAAATTTCTTGCATGAAAACATCGTTTGCAATATTGGTGTTGAAATTTTGGAATCTTCAGCTTTTTCCACCGTTAGAGGGGGCAATTATAGTTTTCGAAAGATTGCGAAAGAGTACATTCATCTCTACATTAAACGTTACTTCTTAATGGGAGTTTCTTCTTCAGACTTTCCCAATAGAAAAAGTTTGGAAAACAATTTTTTTTTTAAAGAGGAGATAATTTAATTATATATGAATATTTGTTTTGCGTTTAGGTTGTTTGTAAGTCTTAATTCGTTCCTTTTTTTAAAATTTTATTCCAAAGTTTAGTTTGAATTAAAAACTCTTCAAGAGATTTGCAAATAAGTAACCTTTTTGAAAAAATTGGATATTTTAATAAATTTTCTGTAGAAAAATCGAAAATATTTAATTCCTCAATAGTTTTTATAGTTTTTTGTCTTGGATAGTTAAGTAGTACATGAATTGATTCTCTTGTGTTACAAGCAACACAATTTGGTGAATCGAATTTTTGGATTCGCAGTTCCAGTTCGCAATCTAAGAATTTTAATGAAAAGATTTCTGGAAATGGGTAAATTTTCTTGTTGTAAAATTTTTGGTAAAAATCGATATCTAAATTTATTATTCAATGAAGCATTGATTTTTAAGTAAATATCAGTTTAATCAAATTCAGCTTTTTTAATAAGTTTTTTGATTGAAGCAAAAAATGCAAAAGTTTCTGTTGTTTGAGAAAGTGAAGCTATTTCTTGTGCAAGATCTTTCCAAAAATTTCAAAAAGCCAATCAACTGGAGTTTCCGTTACTTTAAAACTTATTTCATTATTTTACAACATTCTAAGGAAATAACACAAAAATGAATATCTTTTTCTTTTTAATTTCATGATATTCTTCTTAGTTTGGGTTGGGTTGGGTTGTTTTACCTCCGAGCGGCACTTTTTGCACACCGTGGGCTAAATGGCCAGATCACATGGACCCCGAAGGCTCAGAGAAGGTTGGGGGAGGGGACCCACTGGAACAGCTGTTGGGAGACAGATGGTAGCCTCCCGTCAAGGCCATCCAGCGTGTTCTTTAAAGTGCACAGCGTATGGCTCTCTCGCACACAGGGCCACGGCTTAACGTCCCATCCGACGGACGTCGGCCTTTTCAAGCCCATCGGTGTCCCCTACTGACCGTGGGCAGGGCGGGGAATTTTGCGGAGATAAATCTCAACGCTGACCCAGCTGGAACTCGAACCTGGGAACTACAGATTACGAGCCTGGCGCGCTACCGACTGAGCCGCCCCCGCCCCTCTTAGTTTGGGAATCCAGACTTTGTTGTGAAATGACTATTAAAATACCATTTTCATTTTCCCATCATCTGTTAGCTCAAAATAAAACACTTAAGGAGTGAAAGAGTGGGAAAGGGAAAACTTCATTCTCTTTGAAAACGAGATTCCCATATGCGCCAGAGGCGATTTGCATACTTATAGTTAAATTATATTGGAGTTTCTAAAACACAATCTAATAAATTCAGTAAAATAATAATAAAAGAATCCATTGAATAAAGATTATATTACTCATGAAATAATAAGCTGAAAAAAGTTGGTTTTGCCATGATTGGGATTCGAACCCACGTCTCCAGGAAAAATGCCTGTTATGCTACCACTACACTACCAATGTCTAACCTTTTCTCAGCTTGTGTGACCTTATAAACCCTCCGGATTTTTTTTTTGATTCTCACAGTGGCGCCATCTATCCGGGAAGTGAACAACTCTATTGCCTTATGCAGATTTGATTATGATGCGAACCAAGGATTTGAATAGAGGCCCCGAAGTGGCCGCGTCAAAGATTTCCGAAATCCCATCGAGGAAGAATGTATTCTTCAACGAGAAATAATGCATGAGCAATAAATTCGCAGTTGTATTCAACTCTCTGAATGAGAGTAAAAAACTTGAAAAAATTTGGTTTTCACATCTCCCAGAAGCATGCCAGGCGCCATAACCGTTAAACCAGTGATTCCCAACCTTTTCTGGACCATCGCCCCCTTTAGAAAAGAACAAAAATTTCAACGCCCCCCCCCCTAGTCATAATAGTTAATTTCATATGAAATATTAAAATATTCTAGCATATTATCTGTACCTAATTTATCTGTTTATTTATCTATTAAAAATCATAAAGCAGAAATTAGTAAAACGACAACCAAATGTACAATAAAATTGTTTATTAAAATTTTAAAAATAAGCACAGAATCAATAAGAAATAAAAAATAATGAGATAAACACAAAATTAATAATAAATAAAAAAAATTAATGAGATGGTTGAGACTGGTGGAGTGTTAACAATTTGTTAATGTCGGGTTCCAATTTCGTTAACATCAATCGCAGATCGCCACGTTCAGTGATGTGTAGTCTGTTCCTCTTCCACGCTCAGCCATATAGCCTGAATAAACGCTCAGCCATATAGGACGAAGGAAATGCGATTAAAAACTTCTGTACTATTGCCCACAATCCAGGGTAGAGAACTGGTATTGATTTTTGAAGCCAGAACTCTTGGTATCCATGTTTGAATTTTACTTTGAGTGCTTCGTTAGTCGTGAGTTCTAAGAGTTCCTCTTCCAAATTTGATGATTCTTCAGTATCTGTGTTTGCGAAAGGATCTAAAACCCAACTCGGTATATTCATGTTTAAAATATCTTGGAAACGTTCCGTAAAATCAACATGAAGAACTTCCAAGTGTTGGCAGTAAGTAAGTAAATCTTCCGGTTTTACAGAGACTACTGATAATGTGGGAAAGTGGTTGTATTCACCTCTACCTAGATTTCGTTTGAATAGAAGAAGTTTTCCCGCAAAAGCAGCTATGACGTTTTTTGTTTTAATTAAATTCAACTCATCACCTTGCAATTGTAAATTAACTTGATTAAATATTTTAAACAGGTCTGTCAAATAAGCGATGTCATTTTTTGACGTAATCAGGTTTTCGCGCAATTTTTCGTCTCTGTCTTCAAGAAAGTCCAGTACTGAGTCAAATAGATTGAAAAAACGATTCAGACAAACACCTTTAGAGAGCCAACGTACTTCTGAGTGCAGCAGCAAGCGATTGTAATCTTCATCATTTTCATTACAAAGCTTACCAAATAATCGGTCATTCAATGAATTGCTTCTAATCTTATTGATTGCTTTAATAACGCAATGGAGCGACGTATGCAGAGGTTCATTCAAATTTTTTGCAACCAAATGCTGACGATGAATAATACAATGTACAGCGAGTACATTTGGTACTGCTTGTTTCAAATGCGCTATGAAACCCTTATGACGCCCTGTCATTGCTGGAGCACCATCAGTAGCAGCAGACAAAATATTGCAAATAGGAATTTCTTTCTCTTGAAAAAACTTTTGCATGGTATTAAATATAGATTCTCCCTTTGTATCAGATTCCAAATTTTTAGCAAATAATAACTCTTCATGATTTTTTTCTTCTTTTATAAATCGTACGTATAATAAGAGTAGAGCTTCGTTATTTGGTAGAGTTGATTCATCGAGTTAAATGGAAAATTTGCTAGTCTTTAAGTAATCACATATGATATTTCAACGTCTTTTGCCATTTCATCTACTCTTCTTTGAACTGAATTATTACTGAGAGGAATTTTTTTGATGATATCTGACGGTGTGTTATGATGAAGAACAGTTTTTAATATCTCTTTGACTGCCGGCAAAATTAATTCCTCGCCAATTGTGTGTGGTTTTCCAGCTTTTGCGATTAACAATGAAACGTTATATGAGGCTCGTAGTCCATTATCATCTTGTTTAGAAGACGACGCAAAAAGGTTTGACATAGTTGGCTGTTTTAAATATTGCTTTTACAGTTCTTGAAAATAGAATAAATCTTTGTTATTCTTATCAGCATGCATTTTATTTAAATGCTCTTGTAGCATAGAAGGTTTCATAGCTTCATTTGAAAAAACCTTTCGGCAAATTAAACACCCAAACACATGGTTTGTAGGAGAGTACGTAAATCCATATTTCAAATACTCAATACTGTAGTGCCGGCATTTCTTTTTAGATGTAGATTCAGACATTTTCAAATAAATAATAAATTTATTTATTTTATTTAAATAATAAATTTATTTATTTGATTATTAAACTTTAAAAAAATCTTCTCAACAGATTTATAGATAATTATAAAAATAATGTTTATAATGACTTCTAACACTTATCACTCGCGACTATTTATCACTGCGAAGCACATAAAAATAATAAAACATTCCTAGAGCTATCGCTTTTATAGATTTGATTTTGTGCACGCATTAACTTGTATGTTTGCGATGCCCGGAGCACTTGCTCCGTAAACAAGTCATTTCAAGCTCCCATATTCTTGTCGAAACATGTTAAATTGCATGAACCGCGTGTTTGCCTACCAACTTGCAAGGACTTATCACCGTCAATCTATTCTAAACTAAAACAAATTAGGTATACGTATACCTAATGCTAATTTAAAAATGCTTATTAACGCGATAACAATAAGATAATTTACATAGCTAGATAAAATATCTATTCATGAAAACAGGTATTTTCAAAGTATTTTATTATATTAAAAAAATAATTATAAAAAAATATTAAATATAATAAATTTATTATTATTATATTATTATTGCATCAAGGTTGATTTGCCTATCAGGACGGACACACATGTCCAACATAATAAGGCTGATATAGTAGTGCATGTTAAGGTATTGAATGAGATTACAATTATTGAAGTAGGAATAACATCTCAGGATAACCTGCAGACAGTAGAGGTTGAAAAGAAGAGGAAGTATGATCTGCTGGCTAATGAGTTTTATTCACTAATAATAGCCTAATTCACAAGCTAAATTAATTCCTATATAATATATATATATAAGATAAGCCTAATTCACAAGTGTAATGTTAATATTATACCTTATGTTCTGACGTGGGATGGTATTGTATCTACGTACCATAAAGCATACTCAAAGCGACTTGGAGTGGGGAAACATATTGAAGCTTATATCCAATCTGTGATCTTGAAGAGAACTTTTGAGAGCATCTCAGTCGACTTCAGACGTACCAGTACGTTAGTAGGCGGTAGCAGGGAACTTATTGTCCAAGCTGCAGTTGAAAAGCTGTACATGACGGATGAGGTAATGGATGAGCAGAATCACCAGGAAGACACCACAGAATAGAAGAGATAAAAAGGTTGTCACAGAAAATTCCATTAAATTTATTTATTTATTTGACCGCCCCTCTTGACTGCCTCAACGTCCCCCATTTGCCTCTGGATCCGCTACCGCCCCCATGGAAGTCTCCAGCTCCCACTGGGGGGCGGTACCGCCCCCGTTGGGAATCTATGCTTTAGATCATTTCTTTTTAAACTAGGTGGAAGACTCTGAGGTCAAAAGTGTGTGCATTGATAATCAAAACATGCTCCCTTCTCGAGCCTTAGGTTCAGATTTATATTTGTGCTTCAAGAGAAAATTTGAAAAATATTTTCTGGTTAGGTAAGTACCAAAAAATCACTATTTTCATTTTCCAAACTTTCCATTGGTTTCAATCCCTCAGTTATAGGGAGTTAAAATAGGAAAATAACAAAAATTCGATCAGAACGGGTGCACGGATCGGATTGGAAAGGCCACCGTCCATCAGACAGGATGTAAAGCCGTGGAGTCATGTGCGGGAGTACCATACCCCGTGCACGTGAAAGAACCCTCTCGGTGGTCTTGACGGTAGGCTTCGATCTGTCTCCTAAGAGCTCTCCATTGAATCACGCTATCTAAACTTTCCTGAGTTCTTGGGGTCTCTGGAACGTGGCGATTTAGATCACTGTGTACAAAACGTTCAGCCCAGAGGTAAACACAACCTAACCTCCAGATTGCAGATTTATTATTCACCTCCCTCTGACGTCTGTTTTTTCACCTAATATCTTCCTATTGCTTTTCGGTTTGTGTATTGCGTTTCGACATTTGTCGGTTTGTGTATTTGTCAAAATAGTTGCTCCATCACATCTTTCGAAGGCGATGGAGAAACTTGATTTTTGTACCAAATGAAAACTTGTGACGCGGGGAGCGTCATATGTTATAAAAAAAATTCATCCCCATGCTTTCTTTCCCCTAAAAACCGTGAAATGTAAAAGTTGTTCTACTATTTCTTCCGAAAGGGAGGGCCTACAGTTACGATTAGGTGTCCAATTAAGGCTCATATAATGAGCGTCGCAAACTATTTCGAATTTTGTCCCCATTATTCTCCCCCCCCTGATAAAGGGGGGTGGCGGATTTTCCCTCGGTTACTCGTAACGAGTCATATCTCACTGAGCTTGTGAGGTCTCCAATGTCATGGGCTACCCCAAACACGACTCCTAAAATGCGGGGAGGAAATATATGGTCGAGGTTTGTGAGTCATATATCAAAGTTTCTGAAGATAGGTGTTTTTATTGACAAAGAAAAATAAAAATAAATTAAAAAGTTTGAAAAATACCTATCTTTCTATATGGGTCCTTAAGGTACAAAATAAACCTAAAGCATATCGATGGTGCAATCAGTCACTGAGTTCGTATTCACTTCAAAGGAAGATAGGGAGCCGGTAATCTTATTTAAATCGGCTGCCTATCTTCCTTTGAAGCGAATACGAACTCAGTGACCGATTGCCCCATCGATATGCTTTAGGTTTATTTTCTACTTTTTAGGGTACATATAGGAAGATAGGTATTTTTAAATTTATTTATATATTTATCTTTCCCCGCTCTGCATATATTTTTGTCTCTTGTATCTCCGACTTATAGTTTTCTTACATCAGGCTTATTTTTTTTACCTCAGGTTTATATCTCAGACTTTATTTAATGTAAACCAAATGCCTTCTCCTTCGGCTTATATTTCAATCTTTTTTCCACCTCTGACTTTTTTTTTTTACCTGTAGCTTATATTTTCACCTTCTTTACCTCCAGCTATATTTTAATTTTTATCTCTGACTTACCTTTTTGTCTTCCTCATCTCTGACTTCTTCTTTGATGCGTTCCATTCTCATGTGCTTTATTGTTATTTTTTTTTTCCTTTTTTCTCATTTATAAACAACCCAGAGATAGACGAATTGTAATAGTTCAATGACACCTACTCAATCAAAAAAGATATTTTCATTTATTTATAAACAAACCCAAAATGAAAATATCTTTTTGGATTGAGTAGGTGTCATTGAACTATTACAATTCGAAAATTTTCTACTAACTCTAGCACTTTTTTTTTTTACCTTTTTCTGTTTTTATTTGTTTGCCTTTTTTGCTCTCTTTACTTCTGGCTTTTATGGCTTGTTCTTTTCCCTATGTTTTTCTTTTATCCCTGATTTCCTTGTCTTGAGCTCCTGCTCGTGCTATTTTCCCCATCAACAAGATGAAAAGAGAAACCGGAGACAGAAATATTTCCCAATAAGGAATGTCGTAAGCTATGTAACAATCGCCAAGCAGCTTCTCTGTTCTGTCCCCACAAAAAGAAGTGTGTTAACAGATTTTCAATTTCGTTTTTGTAACGCGGGGGACTGATTGTGGAGAATTGCGGAATAAACGAAAGCTTCTGACGTGGGGAGTATTATAGGCTAAAAAAAAATTATATTCTTCTTAAAAAAAGAGATAAGTGTGTAAACCGTTACTGCGTGATCTGTCTCCAATTGCGTCTATTCGCAATCAGTATACAGTATATCAAATTAGAGTTCATGAAATGGGCAGGGTGACAGCAGCGGCGGGTCGACCTATCGGAGAATCGGAACAATCCTCGCAGCTCTGATGGGGTAGTGGGCCATCATATTCACTGACGTAGCATCTGCACAACGAGTTTTGTTTTCTGTTTCGTAAAATGTATAACTTTAAAACTATTATTTTAGCTAAATGAATCCGTAGACTATTTTACTGATATAACATTGGTCTAATATTTCAAATTACTATATTTTTGCTCGGATTAATAAGACAGTTTCTAGTTGACTGATTTCTGTAATTTTTTTCTGTAAAAATATTCATGATGAGCAAAAAATCGATATCTTAGCAAATAGATATAAATTATATGCAAGGTTTTTAAAATATATGGAAAAAAATAAAATAAATGACATTTTATAATATGGACCATTTTATTGGAAAACTTCTTCGAGACGATCAGAACCTTCAATCATCTCCTGTGGGAGACTGCAAAAAAATTGCTCCATTTCTTTTTGTCTTCTAAATCGAGACAGATGTCGAACAGGCAATCGATTCTGACAAATTACATCGCAATTGAAAACTTATTTGACAAGAAGGAATGATTATCACTACGAGTGACAGCCATTTCGTAGAAATTAGACAAGTGTGGAAAAAAAACATCCATCTGCCTTCCGGACTTGAAGACGGGATCTTTCTTCTGTTGAGAGCAATTGGCCAGTTGCTCTCAACAGAGGGAAGATCATCTGTTGATCTTACTTCGAGGTACAAGAGAAGTGAACATTATACACAGGATCGAGGTACAACAGAAGTGAACAATATACACATGCACGAGGTAAACAAAGTCAACAATATACACAGAGCTGAGGTACAACAGAAGTGAACAATATACACAGGCCCGAGGTAAACAGAAGTCAACAATATACACATGACCGAGGTACAACAGAAGTCAACAATATACACAGGGCTGAGGTACAATATGACCGAGGTACACAGAAGTCATCAATATACACATGACCGAGGTACAACAGAAGTCAACAATATACACAGGGCTGAGGTACAATATGACCGAGATACACAGAAGTCATCAATATACACATGCACGAGGTAAACAAAAGTCAACCATATACACAGGGCTGAGGTACAATAGAAGTCAACAATATACACATGACCGAGGTACAACAGGAGTCAACAAGTTACACCGAGAACGGATAGACATTCAACAAAAAGAGGGAAAACGAAAATTTATTATGCTTAATGATATAAAAATTTTACTTCGTCTAAGATTTAATTAAAATTTATTTATTTTCATCATCATCATCCTCAAGCAGCCATGGGCTACGGAGGTCCAACCAGGCAGCGCAGTTTAATTCTCCAAGCATATCTGTCCTGAGCAACATCTGCTGCATCCGGCCACTGTACACCAATTCTAACAAGGTCCTGTTTGACATTGTCTGCCCACCGCATCCTAGATCTCCCCCTCCTTCTGAGGCCTCTAGGCACACTGTTCATAACCCTATTCGCCAATCTATAATTATCCATACGGGCAACATGGCCAAACCAACGGAGTCTCTCTCTGCACAATATGCTGCTTAAAGGAGGTTGCAGACTCCTTTGCCTAACCTCATCATTAATTTACTTATTATGACTTTAAGATATTTATTAATATTTTGCAATCAATTACGAAATTTTTTTTAAAAATTATATCTACCAGTTGAATTTTAAGAATATGTATTTAAAATTAAATCACCTGTTATTGCGCCGTTCGAATCTGATTCATATATTAATCTGTGAATTATCCTTAACTTGGAGATCCTAAATTTTGATTTTTGCAGAACGAGCCAACATACAAATTGTTCCAGCTTCTTTTAATACCGAAAAATATTTTTTGAAATTGGATTTAAATATACTGCTCACAAAAATTAGGGGATATTTCAAAATGAATATGAAGCGAAGAAATATCCCCTAATTTTTGTGAGCAGTGTAGATATGAATGAAATCTATAAATTATCCTCAGCCACATTATTTCTTGAAAAGTGACTGAGTTTTGTATTTGAGTTGCTCTTAACCTAATATGGAGTTGTACAAAATAAAGTAAATAAGAATATATATACACGAATAGAACAATTTATTATACACACCGCATCCATTCACAAAACTCTCCTACTCCCCTGCAATAATGAGGCTAGCCTTAACCCCTTATGGACGATAAATAGGTCAGATACCTTCCTGCTGAATAGCATTCCTGCGACTGTTGTGGCAATTAAACACGTCGACCTGATTGAGTGGGATCGTGGGCAGATAGTCGGTGTGAGGAAAATGGGGTGCTCCATAAAACGAGACTTCAGAATGTCTGGGAATCCCACATGGGTCCTCTCACGTGTGTTCCAGGAAAACATCAAAACTGGAAAAACCTCTGTCGCCTGGAAAATGTGGCCACAATAGGACTGTTAACCTAGTTTGTGGGCTGAGGTTGACTCAGTCGGTAGCGCGCCAGGCTCGTAATCTGTAGTTTCCAAGTTCGAGTCCCAGGTGGGTCAGCGTTGAGATTTATCTCCGCAAAACTCCCCACCCTGTCCACGGTCAATAGGGGACACCGATGGGCTTGGAAAGGCCCGTCGTCCATCGGATAGGACATTAAGTCATGGCTCCGTGTGTGGGAGAGACACCCGTTGAACGTTAAAGAACACACTGGATGGCCTTGACGGGAGACTACCATCTATCTCCCAACAGCTGTCCCAGGTCCCCTCCCCCAACCTTCTCTGAGCCTTCGGGGTCCTTGTGACCTGGCTAATTAGTCCATGGTGTGCAAAAAAGTTCCGTTCAGAGGTAAAACAACACAACCCAACATAGGTTGTTTCGAGATAAATGGCAGCTCTCCAAACTTGCAATGTTGGAACGGAGGTCCGCAGAGCAGATGAGAATATTGGCATTCAACGACGGGGCAACTAAGAAGGTTTCTGCAAGACCATTCAAAACACGATGACATGACTGGGCTATGGCAGCTGACGCCCTCATCGAGTTCCCTTTTTAACAACAGGTCACCGGGCTATTGCAGCTGACGTCCTCACCGAGTGCCCTTGTTAATAACAGGTCACCGGACTATTGCAGCTGACGCCCTCATCGAGTGCTCTTGTTCATAACAGGCCATTGGACTATGGCAGCTGACGCCCTCATAGAATGCCCTTGTTATCTACAGGCCATTGGACTATTGCAGCTGACGCCCTCATCGAGTGCTCTTGTTAATAACAGGCCATTGGACTACGGCAACTGACGCCCTCATAGAGTGCCCTTGTTATCTACAGGCCATTGGACTATGGCAGCTGACGCCCTCATAGAGTGCCCTTGTTATCTACAGGCCATTGGACTATGGCAGCTGACGCCCTCAGAGAGTGCCCTTGTTATCTACAGGCCATTGGACTATGGCAACTGACGCCCTCATAGAGTGCCCTTGTTATCTACAGGCCATTGAACTATGGCAACTGACGCCCTCATAGAGTGCCCTTGTTATCTACAGGCCATTGGACTATGGCACCTGACGCCCTAATAGTGTGCCCTTGTTAGTAACAGGCCATTGGACTATTGCAGCTGACGCCCTCGTCGAGTGCTCTTGTTAATAACAGGCCATTGGACTATGGCAACTGACGCCCTCATAGAGTGCCCTTGTTATCTACAGGCCATTGGACTATGGCACCTGACGCCCTAATAGTGTGCCCTTGTTAGTAACAGGCCATTGGACTATTGCAGCTGATGCCCTCATCGAGTGCTCTTGTTAATAACAGGCCATTGGACTATGGCAACTGAAGCCCTCATAGAGTGCCCTTGTTATCTACAGGCCATTGGACTATGGCAGCTGACGCCCTCATAGAGTGCCCTTGTTATCTACAGGCCATTGGACTATGGCAGCTGTCGCCCTCATAGAGTGCCCTTGTTATCTACAGGCCATTGGACTATGGCAGCTGTCGCCCTCATAGAGTGCCCTTGTTATCTACAGACCATTGGACTATGGCAGCTGACGCCCTAATAGTGTGCCCTTGTTAGTAACAGGCCATTGGACTATTGCAGCTGACGCCCTCATCGAGTGCTCTTGTTAATAACAGGTCACCGGGCTATAAGGCTGCAGTGGGGGCAAAGGAACATCACAATGAACCGTGGAAGACTGGAAATGGTTAGATTGGTCCGACGAATTGAGGTTGCATATTACAACACGCTGATGTGTGGTGTAGATTACATAAGGCCATGGACTCCAACTACTGAGTCGGGGTGTTATAGGCCAGTGGAGGGGGTGTAATATTCTGAGGTATATTTACGTGGGCCACCTTAGTGTTCCTTGTACCTATTGAGAACACCATCACCGCACAAGGCTGTGTTGATGAACTCGCTGACCACCTACAACCTTTCATGGCTTCCATTCCCACATCAGGAGATTCTTTCAACAAGCCAATGCCCCATCTCTTCACTCCGATTTGGCAAAGGACTGGTTGGAGGAGCATCCCAATGAGTTCATAAGCACTCTCACTCTCTGTGTTTGAACCGTATTGAGCATCTGTGAACGAAGTGGAGCGATGCATTCAAGCCCGAAACCCACCAGCTGCAATTCTCGGCACTTTAAGGACGGCAATCCTGGAGTCATGCGCCACAATACCACAAGAACGTCTCCAACACTTGATAGAGTCCACACCCAAGTGTTGCTGCTGTGGCGAAGGGGAAAGGTGGACAAAATGTTATTAGGGGGGAGTGTATAATAAATTGACCTTTCAGTGTATAAGTCGTCCCGTGGCCGAGTGATTAGCACGCTTGGCTACTGATTTAAGTGACCTGGATTCGAGCCCCGGGTAAGGCATGGATATGTGTGTCTTTTTTCTGCTGAGGTCTTGCCATCCTCTCAGACCCTCTACCTTGGCACATAAACTGACAGGCTCCTGTCAGACCTCTGTGGCAAGCAGCTGCTTGAGGGGGTATTTTTCAGTGAATATATCTAAACAATAGGTGAGTGATTTATAAAAATGAAAAGGTTGTTGCATTATCACTCTCCTCGTATTGTATGTCGGATTTTTACTTTTTTTTAATGTCTATGTGTAGCCTCACCTCGGTCACCTGTAGAGCTGCCTCTTTACTGAAAGAGGAGAGGACACGAACCAAGAAGAACGAATCCTAGAATGGTCTGATCACGAGTTAGGCTCACTGCAGAGCAAGTTCTGTTTAGCAAGTTCTGCAGAGCAAGCTCTGTCCCAGACAATTCCGACTTAATCTACAGAGGACGTCGCTGAGCTTCCAGTTCCACGAAAGCAAACTGAAATGATTTCATTCTGAAAAGAATCAGGTTGTTGTTGTCTTCTGCTGCATCAGCTATAAACTTTTTGTCTTACCTCTCAGAGAGAGAGAAAAAAGGCGTGAAGGCTCAATTCTTGAATTAGAGAGCTAGAATAAAAGAATAGATTAACCTATTGAAGAAGATGAATAGGCCCTGCCGACACAATGCCCAGCAGCAGGGACAGTGGGAAGAGGGCTTTGCCTCGTGTAGGCTATTGCACGAGGAACTCAGCACAGCGACCTGGAGATATTTTTTTTCTTCCTTTCTTTATCTTTTTTTTTTTATATCATTGATGGTTTAATGTTGTAAATTCTTCCTCTGTGATGTAAATACCTAATTAAGATTAATTTGGTAATCTTTGTCATGTGAGTGATAAGGAGGAGGAAAGAAAGAGAAAAAAGTCTGCTCCTCATCCTTTTCACTAAAAGCTGCATTTTAATCCTGAAGAAAATATCAGGCAATCCATTGTCTGTCTATTAGAGAAATTCGGATGAAAAGACCTCGCTGCACCTCGCCATTGAAGAGAGCCAAGGCTCGGCCGACGCTTCAATTTAATTTTGCATGAGGAGATAGAAAAAGATATTTTAATTTAAGAAAATAAATGAAGTATTAAGGCGTAGATTTTTAATCTCGGTGGTTTTTTCCTATAGAGAACAAAAAAAGAGATCCAGAGGATTGAAGAGATTGAGGATCTTAAGAAGTCTTGAAAGCGTTTAATTGTTTCTTCTTGACAACATACCCAACACAATCTGTCCACTTTGTCTTAGCACACGTACTAATACAACGATAGCCAATCAAGGGCCTTCAGTTCTGTGATGATCCCAGCAATGTCAAGGACCAGCACCATCTGCCCAAACTCGGATTTAGAAAAAAATTAGAGAAGGCCACATGAATAAGTTTAGACAAGAACCGATCAGAACGCCTTTCAGGGATTTTTTTTAGAATTTATTCTGGCAAATGTAATATATGTTTCTTCCTTTCCAGAGGTATTAAAATATTCTTGTAAAACATATGCTTATTTTTTAGACTCCTATTATTAAAAATATCCAGACATTGTGGGATTTCGGTTGGGTTGTTTTACCTCTGAGCGGCACTTTTTTCCACACCATGGGCTAAATGGCCAGGTCACAAGGACCCCGAAGGCTCAGAGAAGGTTGTGGAAGGGAACCCATTGGAACAGCTGTTGGGAGACAGATGGTAGCCTCCCGTCGAGGCCATCCAGCGTGTTCTTTAAGTGCACAGGGCATGGCTCTCCCGTACACGGGGCCACGGTTTAACGTCCCACCCGACGGACGGCAGCCTTTCCAAGCCCATCGGTGTCCCCTACTGACCGTGGGCAGGGCGGGAAATTTGGCGGAGATAAGTCTCAACGCTGACCCAGCTGGGACTCGAACCTGGGAACTGCAGGTTACGAGACAGGCGCAGACGTGGGAAATGTCCTCCCTCACTCCCTAAGTTCCTTCCTGATGATAACTTTGGGTAGAAAAATTAAAGTAAACCATTGAATCGAAATTTTAAACAGAAATTAAAGGTATTCATTTAAGAAAAGATCATTGTTTCGTGTGACGGATTTTCAGAAATTGCCACACTTTCTTCTTCTCGAATATCAAAGTTTTGGGCTTGGTGATGCCGAATTCATTCACCATCCTGTACACTGACCTCCAAAGGCGATTCCCCCCCCCCCCCCCCACTCCCGGAATCTGCCCAACATGTGGTAATGATACAGAGAATCGTTTTGGGTTCATTCATTTTGTTAAATGGATAAATTTTCAAAGAGTCATAGGACGTTACTAATGGGATTCCTTTAGTTTTAGACATTGCCCAGGTGTACAGTCACTCAAAAAAAATATCCGAACACTATAGTTGATTACAGAATTCAGAAAAAATATCTGGCAACGATTTTTTTAGAAATTAGTGATCTGGCAACCTTCGTGTCACGTGAGGAAAATCCGTCATTCATCGTCGTGGCCTCTGGTTGACGGAAAATTGAGTGATGAGCAGTGTGGATTTAGAAGTGGAGGTGATGTGTAGATTTCACTTCGGCAGATTCTTGAGAAAGGTTCAGAGTTTCAGAAACCTTTGGTTGCTAGCTTTGTTGATTTCAAAAAGGTTTTCGACTCCGTTGATCGCCATAATTTGTGGTTGATTGTGAGTTAACATAATGAAAGCTCTCTATAATAACATTGAGTCGTGTGTGAGAGTTGGTAAGGCTTGTAGCAATTGGTTTAGCATTACTTCTGGTGTTCGACAAGGGTGCATTTTGTATCCTTTTCTCTTTAGCTTGGTTATTGATTATGTTATGCGAAATTCATTTCAAGGGAAAGATTTTGGCCTTAAATGGACTGGAAATACGAAAATTTCTGATTAAGATTATGCTGATGATTTAACCCTTTTGGCAAATGATGTTGATGAGATGAACTCTTTCATTCGAGATCTTGATGAGACTGGTAGTAGAGTAGGTTTGGTTATAAACAGAGAGAAAATTAAAGTGATGAAAATTGGTCACGCAGGCTGTGGTTCGTTAATCTGAATAATTCTACTCTTGAGCAATAATCTCAGTTTAATTATCTTGGGAGCTATGTAACAGATACTGGTGCTGTGTGGCATGAGATTAACATAGGAATACGAATTGCTGCCGGGACTTTTAAGAATCTATGGAGAATGTGGAGACGTATTGTCATGCCCACGTAATCTTATTATATGGACAAGACTTCATGGGCTTCGGGACGACATTATATTAGGCTCCATTTTAATAGTGACATTTTCGACTGCCTCCATTTTTGTGTCCAGTTCAACGAAGAGGAACTCGGCCGCAGGCCCCGAACTTTCCAGATTGAGCCTGGAACCCCAGATGGCAGAGGAACTACGTTACATGCCTGGTAAACAACGTTGGCTGGAGGGGAGCTGAGATTCGCACCTCGGCTACTCTGGCCAATCCCGTACAGCCACGCATGAGTGTAGGTGATCTCCACAAGGAGGGCCAGCGAAAAAGGACAAGAAAGAATTAGGCGAAAACATCAGTTTCTTCTTCTCGTCCGGGCTTTATGGTCGGTAGCAATGGTCCTCTCCAGTTAGCAGAATCCTGAAGTGTGAACAGTGTATGTGCAGGGGAAGTGCTAAGCAGCCCTGGCTCCCAGGTGACTTGAAGCGCAACGGCCCAGTGATTGTCTTCCCAAGGGACTCCTGACTTGACGAAGTAAGGGGGCACTTTAATGAAACTGGCTCCGCTTTTCTTTTGCACTTGAATGTATTTCTGTGAACGGCCGTCACGGTGACCAGAGGGGAACCGTCTTAACTGTTAAGGACTGTTAGAGTCACGAGCAAGTAGCTCTCCATCATGAACTGTTGATTAATAAACTTACAAAGTTCCCTTAATTGAAAAGGGCCATGCTAGAGGCAATGTTGAATCTGTCCCAAAAGAGGGAACTACATATATGTAGAATGTTTGAAAGTAATATTGTTAATAAATGTGTATTTTATTGTTAACTGAAAAATTATCTCAGTTCTCATTATTGAAAATTTCTGTTAATTTGGTTTTGGGTCCAGGAATTTGCCTTGATTTTTTCAGCAAAGAACGCATCACGGCCTAAAAGTTGTGGCTCCCTAAAAATACTCTGGGGGGTCATAACAGTATACACCTAAAGACTAAAATAGACTGTAGAATAGTTTGGTTCTTTCTAGAGTTAGTTGTGGTAGTGAAACGTGGACCCTTTGTAAACAAGATTACAGGAAACTTGATGCTTTTGATTCTAGATGCTTACGCAGTATCTTGGGCATTAAGTGGTTCAACTTTGTAAGTAATAATGAGGTTAGGCAAAGGAGTCGGCAACCCCCTTTAAGGAACATATTGTGCAGAGAGAGACTCCGTTGGTTTGGCCAAGTTGCCCGTATGGATAATTATAGATTGACGAATTGACTAAAGGCTTCAGAAAGAGGGGGAGACCTAGGATGCGGTGGGCAGACAATGTCAAACAGGACTTGTTGGGATTGGTGTGCAGTGGCCGGATGCAGCAGATGTTGCTCGGACCAGATATGTTTGGAGAACTAAATTGCACAATCTGGTTGGATCTTTGTAGCCTGTGGCTGTTTGAGGATGAGGAGAGAATAGAAATTGCATTTCGATTACTTTTGAAGTCTCTTAAAATATGAGGACTTCGAAAAATTAATTCGTCTAGATCAGCCGTAAATAGACTAATGTGATTAATGAAGTTGATTGATTTTCATCGTCATGAAGTATTCACAGTTAAACACCTGTTGACATTCTGGAATAGAGAGGATAAATTTTCTTAATCTGGGTGGAATACGAGACCACGTATAACTGATTTGGATATTTGTCTAACACCATGTGGTGTATGGTGTTTTTTGTGTAATTTTCTCCACCTACAGAAAACAATGAAATAAATAAATATCCCCTCAAGCACGGCTTGCCTCAGAGGTCTGAGAGGAGCCCGTGAGTTTATACGCCAAAGTAGGAGGTCTGTGATGACGTTGGGTCCTCAGCCGAAAAACAGGGCTCGAACCCAGTCCCTTTGATCAGTAGCCAATCGCGCTAACCACTCGGCCACGGGACGGCCGAGAACAATACGCGATGCAGAAAATTAAGTTTAAAAGTCGTGTTGTACAACCCCTGAGCTTGCGTATCATTTTGGAGCCTCTCTAGTAACTGACATGACATATAGTTCATAAATATTAGTTCATGTCATTATTCAAGGTAGGTGTAAAAGATATTCGTCACGTGACCAAGTGGTTAGCACACGTGTCTGCTACTCAACCTGGACCGATCCCAGCCCCGTGTAAAGGATGGGTTGGGTTGGGTTGTTTTACCTCTGAGCGGCATTTTTTTGCAAACCATGGGCTAAATGGCCAGGTCACATGGACCCCGAAGGCTCAGAGAAAGTTGGGGGAGGGGACCCACTGGAACAGCTGTTGGGAGACAGATGGTAGCCTCCCGTCAAGGCCATCCAGCGTTTTCTTTAACGTGCACAGGGTATGGCTCTCCCGCACACGGAGCCACGGCTTAACGTCCCATCCGACGGACGGCGGCCTTTCCAAGCCCATCGGTGTCCCCTACTGACCGTGGGCAGGGCGGGGAATTTTGCGGAGATAAATCTCAACGCTGACCCAGCTGGGACTCCAACCTGGGAACTACAGATTACGAGCCTGGCGCGCTACCGACTGAGCCACCCCCCGCCCCAGGATGGGCATTTGTTATTGTCTTTCTGCTGAGGTCTCGCCTTCCTCACAGACCTTCTACGAGTAATAAGGCGTAGAGAGTGACAAGCTCCTGTCAGACCTCTGTGGCAGGCAGTGCTTGAAGATAACTTTAATTTTTTTAGAGAAAATAATTTAATAAACCTAACATAATTTTTAACCTTAAAATTTGTAGAGTAGAGAATTATTTCATTTCGGACGTTATTTTACGGGGTCCCTAGAACACTATAGTATTCTCGTCGAACTCGCTCCATGTCCGCTCAAACGTACAGTCACTGGAAAAAAGTATCCGAACACTATGGTTGATCACAGAATTCAGGAAAAATATCTGACAACGATTTTTTTAGAAATTAGGGATCTGGCAACCTTCGTGTCACGTGACACAGAGGTTGCCAGATCACTAATTTCTAAAAAAAAATCGTTGCCAGATATTTTTTCTCAATTCTGTGATCAACCATAGTGTTCGGATGCTTTATTCAGCGACTGTACACCTCAGCTGATATTAAGTATGTAATCCCTACAATTTCGTCATTTTCCCCCTGTAATTCTTCAGTTCCTTGTCCCCCCCCCACATACACACACACACACACACACACAGAGAGAGAGAAGATGCAGAATTGACCATTGGGAGTCCCTACATCCCAGCGACTCATTGCGTGATGTCTACGGAGACGTGTGATGTTGAGTAATAAGATCGCATTCATTGAGCGAGGATAGAGCTTGGACAGAGGAGAGAAAAGAATTCAGTTTCGGGACACAAAAGGAATGTCATAGCGTTCATTAGATTGACCTCTGCATGCAGTCGTTGCGAAGGCAAGTGCCGGCTAGATGATGAAGTACGGGAGAGAAGGATTAATGATACGGAACAGTATGGGGTGTAAACAGCCCACTTGAATGCACGTTCGCCGTCACTCCCATCACAGCTCTAGTCACGGTAACCATTTGAGGAGTTCCTCGGCTCTCTCATTATCATCGTGACTTGTCCGCGCACCGAGCTCTTCCCCACGCAAAGATCGATGCACAAAATCAGCTGTAAAGTCAGTGCGGCGTCCCGGGAACAGATAACTATGGAGGTATTGTTCTGGCCCCGTTGTCGAGAGACCTGTGTTAACAATTCTCCTTGTTTGTACAACAATGGCCGGCGACGAGGCGCAGGAAGGCGTGAACACCGAGACGTTGGATGTGTCACTGAAAGCTGAGTAAGATATGTACGGCCGAACAAAGACGCCAGCTGAAGTGGCAGTCGTTACGTCTGCCATTCATTGGCGGTGACAGCCGGGGCCGCTCGAGCTGTCTTCAGACCCTGATTCAGCTGTCTGTGGCCGGGCAGCAAGCAGCAGCGCTAAGCGGCGCATTAGCACAGACAGACACTCCACTGACAGACTTGAAACGGAGATCCAAACGAAGACGGACACAGGGTAGACCCAGACGATCTCCATATCGAGTCGTTGCCGATGTTTACGCTTAGACCAACGAGAGAATTTTTTTTTGGGTTGCTTTCGCCTTTTCAAATATTCACCCGATACTCTTTTGCAAAAATTTAATCGTTACGATGAAAAGAAATATGTTAAGAGGAAAAATATGTTAAATATGCAAATTTGGGCAAAAAAACATTATCTAATTTTTTTTTATCAAACGGAAAATAAAAGAGATTTATTCTAAAAGAGAATGTATATTCTGTGATCAGTATTTCTTTTGAAACCTATTAGATATTCACTATCTAACTGTTTCTTACATATCCTTTTTTTCCCCTTGTACTGTAATAGACTTACAGCATACCTCCCGATGAGTTTGGGGGCGGGGGTGGCTCAGTCGGTAGCGCGCCAGGCTCGTAATCTGTAGTTCCCAGGTTCGAGTCCCAGCTGGGTCAGCGTTGAGATTTATCTCCGCAAAATCCCCGCCCTGCCCACGGTCAGTAGGGGACACCGATGGGCTTGAAAAGGCCGCCGTCCGTCGGATGGGACGTTAAGCCTTGGCCCCGTGTGCGGGAGAGCCATACCCTGTGCAGGTTAAAGAACACGCTGGATGGCCTTGACGGGAGGCTACCATCTGTCTCCCAACAGCTGTTCCAGTGGGTCCCCTCCCCCAACCTTCTCTGAGCCTTCGGGGTCCTTGTGACCTGGCCATTTAGCCCATGGTGTGCAAAAAAGTGCCGCTCAGAGGTAAAACAACCCAACCCGATGAGTTCTCTAATGGTTGTTTGGTCTCGGGTTCAGAGTAACCCTACCTTGCTTTTTAGGTGTCCTTGTAACTTCTGCAGGAATTTTATCCGTAATAAAGACTGTGAGGACTGAATTAAGACAATAAGGACTGTGAGGAATAAATTAGGACAATAAAGAATGAGAGGACTAAATTGGGACAATAAGGACTGTGAGGTTAAAAATTCCACAGTAAATTACAAGAACACTTAAAAGACAATTAGATCTAACAAGATCAGAATAATTATCCTGAACTCGAGAAGAAGCAAATATTGAACTGATCAGGAGGTATGCTGTAAGTTTATTACATTGGGAAAAAGGATTGGTAAAAAACAGCCAGATGGTGAATACCTAATAGGTTTTAAATAACAGCAGTGAATTTTTTAGGTTTTTTAACTTTTTTTCAAAAATAATTTAATTGAACGTAAATAATTTCTGAATTCACAAATGTTTAGCCGAGTATTGTTTCGATTCTCATCCTTGAGTTGCAATTCCTGTGTTTTTATTTGAAGCACCTGATTCAATGAATGCTCCTTCGTTAAAGGATTTCCATATAATACCGATGATGGAAGTTGGCCAAAAAGAATTCCCCGCTGCTCATCACTCATCAGAATGATCTTTAACACTGAACTCCAGAATTTTAATTACCAAAATAAAAATAATTACCAAGGAGCATTTTTTCTAACAGCAAAAAAAAACACATCACTTTTTAAAGTTTGCAAAAGAACGTTTTTTGAGGAATACTTTAAAAAAAATTTTCTTCCCGAATACTTTCAAAGGATTATTTTTTACCGAATTACTTTTAAAAGGATCATTTCTAACAAAAATACTGTTGTTCAATTATGAACGAATTACTTTTTAAAAGATGGTTTTTAATCGAAAAAATTTTTAAAATATAATTTTTTTACTAGAATACCTGTTAAAGCAAATATTTTAATCAAATGCTCTTTAAAGTCTTATTTTTAACAGAAAACAAGGTAAATTTATTTTTATGAAAATTTCCAAAAAATCATTTTTATGAAACAATTTTGAAAAAATATTTCTTTCGATAATGCTTCTTATGATCATTAAGTTTCTTCGAAAACGTTTTTTAAGAATAAGTTTTTTTCTAAAATTTTATTTAAAAGATTATGATTATAAAATACAGTTTAAAGATTTAGTTTTATGGAAAAACCTTTAAAGCGATTGTTCTGAAGTAAACAACTTTTTAAAGTTTCGTGTTTTACTAAAATCCTTTCAAAATATTTTTTTTTACCTAAACATTATTTACAGAATTTTTTTTACTTAAACACTATTCAAATAATTCTTTTTACCTGAAAGCTATTTAAAGAATTTTTTTACCTAAACAATATATAAAGCATTTTTTTACCTAAACGCTATTTAAAGAATTATTTTACCTAAACGCTATTCAAAGATTTTTTTTACCTGAACTCTATTTAAAGAATTTTTTTTACCTAAACGCAATATAAAGAATTTTTTTTTATCTCAACGATATTTTAAAGAATTTTTTTAACTAAAGGCTATATAAAATTTTTTTTAAACTAAATGCTATTTAAAAATTTTTTAACCTATTAACTTAAAAGCTATTTAAAGAATTTTTTTTACCTAAACGCTATTTAAAGAACTTTTTTCTCGTAACAGATTTTGAACGGATTAATCTTAAAAAAAAGACCTTTTAAAATTTCAGTTTCACTGAAATATTTTTCAAAAAAAAAATTGTTTACGAAATGTTCTATGCGGATTACTTTTAATTGAAATGCTTTTTAAAGTATCAGTTTAATGAAATACTTATTCAAAAACATTTTTTTTACAAAAATGCACTTAAAGAGATCAATCTAAACCGAGATATTTTCTGAAGAAAAAGTTTTTTGAAAAACTATTTTTGGAAGTATACTTTTCATTCAAATGCTTTTCAAAAGATAGGTTTTTAAAGTTACGCTTTTCCAAAAATAATTTTATAATTGAAATACATTTAAAGGAATCATTTTTAACCAAAATACTTTTCAAAAGACTACTTTTAAAGGAATTTTTTTTCTGAAAAGTTTTTATAATGAGAATTTCTTTCTCTTTTCCCAGAATCTATGTACTGCATTACGTGTAATGTGTCCAGAAACTTCTCGGTCCGTGCTTTTGATAAGACTTGTTTTGCTAAGCTTCCTAGTTTTCGTGAATTCTTAGAAAATATACAGATGGAGTCCAAAAGGTTCTTGACACCTATCTGTAGATTTGCAGTCGTTCCTCCGAAAGTAACGAGCTATAACTTGTTTGAAAGCTTGTCTAAACTTGTTATTATGTATTAAAAACAAAGGTAAAGTTCAGTCTGCGAAATATGCACGTTGTTGCTATGGAGCCTACTAAAGACGGTGAAAAATTTTACATTTTCACAAAGATGCAGCTTGGGGACGACACGAAAAAATATTGATGCTGATTTATCGCAAGTATATGGGGATCATGCCTGTTCATATGGCACTATTACGGGATGGATGTGAGAATTCAGAGAAAGACGGCAGAGCTTTGAAAACCCCCTCGTGCAGAAAGACGGAAGGTGGCCGTGAACGAGAACCATCGCTGCTATTCGTGAACTCATTAAGGAAAACCAACATATCACAGTTCAGGTAATATGTTTAGATGCCAGTGTATCGATTGCCACTGTGGAAAAGATTATTCATCATCATTTAAAGTTCCGAAAGATCTTTGCCAAAAGGATACCCCACCAACTGACGGAACAGCAAAAAAGTGCTAGAGTCGACTCGTGCAAGGAGATGATGGTAGTGTTTGAACCTGGTGGCTCCAAACGGCTAACAAACATTGTCACAGGAGACGTGGTTTTATTACTCTACAATTAAGTTTTCGGTTGAGGGAGATGAACCGCCTCCCCAAATCCTCCAGCAAGACTTTCGCTCAAGGAAGACGATGTTCACAATTTTTTTCAATTTCCAAGGAATGGTAACCATGGACACTTTATCTGATGAAATGAGGGACGGGGGTGGCTCAGTCGGTAGCGCGGAAGGCTCGTAATCTACAGTTCCTAGGTTCGAGTCCCAGCTGGGTCAGGGTTGAAACTTATCTCCGTAAAACTCCCCGCCCTGTCCACGGTCAGTAGTGGACACCGATGGGCTCCGAAAGGCAGCCGTCCGTCGGGTGAGACGTTAAGCCGTGGTCCCTTGTGTGGGATAGCCATACCCTGTGCACGTTAAAGAACACGCTGGATGGCCTTGACGGGAGACTACCATCTACCTCTGAACAGCTATTCCAGTGGGTCCCCTCCCCCAACCTTCTCTGAGCCTTCGGGGTCCTTGTGACCTGACCATTTAGCCGACCAAACAACCCAACACAACTCTGATAAAATGATTGTAAATGGCTAATACTTCACCAACATTGTTTTTCCCAAAATGGTGAAATATGGCCTTAGTTGCCGTTGCGCCATAAAACCCCAAACAACTGACGAAAATGATTAAGGAGAGGAAAGAGCAGCGTCCAACAATAGGCGTGTCAAGGGTTCATTCTTCACGACAATGGCATTGCTCACAAAACCCATCAGGTTGCGGCCTATCTGGAGCAGGAAAAAATCAAACGCTATCCCATCCTGCATATTCATCTGATCTTGCACCATGCGATTTTTGGTTGTTTCCAAATATTGAAAATGAACTTGTTGGGAAGCCTTTTTTAAAGCTGCAAGACCTTGCTAAATGCGTTCATTCAAAATTGCGTAGTATACCCCAACAGGAGTACCACCAAGCGTTCTTCAACTTGTACAGGTGCTGGGAGTTCTTTGAAGGACAGTAAAAGTTTTTTGAGGTAAGGGCAATAGTTTTTATTATGCGGATGCATACGAAGAACGTTTTTGAACGTTTTTCATAAAAGTTCTTCAAAATAGAAAGTATAGTTTCAGATTGTGTAACATGAATAGATGTTACTTGGTTAAAATCATTTTGGGGAGCAAATTATTTTGTTTGAGATAAGGGAGCTGTGACTGTTGAAAAGAGGACACTGATTGGCTTGTAAAGGCAACCGCGCGTCGAACGACGAAACCTGTAGCCTTGGGCACGTGTGCAGGTACCCTGTGCATGTTAAATAACACACTGGATAGCATTAACGGGAGGCTACCACCTGTCTTCTGATAATTTTCCAGTGGGACCCCTTCTCCCAACCTTCTCCGACCCCTTGGTGTCTTTGTGAACTGATCAATTAGCCCATTGCGGCAAAAAGAAAAAAAAAACCAATCAGTGATAAAACAACTTAACCACAACAGCTGTCGAAAAGATTAGAATATACCATATATATATATATAATTATAACATGGATATTATAGCATGGAATCATATTGGTTCTCAGCAGTCAAGTACGCATCTACAATTCAGTTTCGAGGGGGGAGTGGGGAAGGTTCGAGAATAAGAATAATATTATATTTAATTAGAGTAGAGTTTCTCAATTACTAAGATGTTCCATCGGACAGGAAAGGGTAAAATGATATTTTAGAGTCGTTTTTATTAATCTATTATTAGGGTCCGAGATATGATATGGGGCTAAAATAAAATAATAATAAGATATTTATTTTGGATTTCAAAGCAGGTACAAAAGTATTTTGGGAATTGTGGGGGGAAGGGGGGGACCTCACGGTACTCACAGGTACAGTCGCTCAAAAAAATATCCCAACACTGTGGTTGATTACAGAATTCAGTCTGGCAACCTTCGTATCACGTGACACGAAGGTTGCCAGATCACTGATTTCTAAAAAAATTGTTGCCAGGTATTTTTTGTGAATTCTGTAATCAACCATAGTGTTCGGATATTTTTTTGAGAGACTGTACCAACCATTGCATGCAGTTGTGCCGAGTTTGCACATGACGCTAAGCATGCTGGGATATCATTTGCATGTTTCATGCATTCGTCAGTGCACGTAGATGTCGCTGTCGCTGATTAATATAAACTGAATGCTTTCTGCCATCCTTGGTGTTTCCATTTTTTTGTCCATTACGTGTATGTTCATGAAAAATTAAAATTCACCTTATTTACTGACTTACCCTCGTGTCTACCTCATATTTGTTAAAGTTAGAAAGAATTCATTCACCCTTTATGCTTTTCCTAAGATTTGTTTTCAAGTGAAGAAGTTAAAACTGTTTTTTCTGACTCAATACAAGAAGTAAATATATTGCAAGAGTCAAAAATTCGGTTTTCAAAATAATTATTTTAATATTATATATATACTAGAAGTGAGGATTTTAAATTAAGTCTTTATTTTTCTCTGACGTTGTTTTGTCCCGCAATACATAAATCTCAGTTCTGGTTTTCTTTCAGTTTCAGTTGCCAAAAGAGTTGTTCACAATTCTTCTGACTATTAAAGAAAAAGAACCAAAGTTACTTCAGAAATTTTTAGCTCTATGAACTGACTTCTGTATGAACCAGTAAAAAATATATAACTAGAACACGATCGTCCAACGCTACTTAACGAATATCCACTAGATAAAAAAAATTGTATTGCTAAGAGCAGCAAAATTTTTTTGTAGAGATAAATAAAACTATAGTTATAGTGTAACAATGGGAATAAAATAAAACATATATATCAGTGGTTTTCAACCTTTTATGCTTCACCTACCCCCTGGAAATGTGAATGTAACTGGCGTACCCCTTGTATAGATAGAGAAAACTACAGTTATAGTATAACAATTGGAATAAAATAAAACATATATATCAGTGGTTCTCAACCTTTTATGCTTCACGTACCCCCTGGAAATGTGTATGTAACTGGCGTAGCCCTTCTATAGATCGATAAAACTATAGTTATAGTATAATAATGGGAATAATATAAAACATATATATCAGTGATTCTCAAACTTTTATGCTTCACTTACCTCTTGGAAATGTGTATGTAACTGGGGTACCCCTTGTTCAGAGAGATAAAACTATAGTTATAGTATAACAATGGGAATAAAATAAAACATATATATCAGTGGTTCTCATCCTTTTATGCTTCACGTACCCCCTGGAAATATGTATGTAGCTGGCGTACCCCTTGCATAGATAGATAAAACTATAGTTATAGTATCACAATGGGAATGAAAAGAAACATATATTTCAGTGGTTCTCAACATTGTATGCTTCACTTACCTCCTGGAAATGTGTATGTAAATGGCGTACCCCTTGTATAGATAGATAAAACTATAGTTATAGTAAAACAATGGGAATAAAATAAAACATATATATCAGTGGATTCTCAACCTATTATGCTTCACGTACCCTCTGGAAATGTGTATGTAAATGGCGTACCCCTTGTATAGATAGATAAAACTATAGTTATAGTATCACAATGGGAATGAAATAAAACATATATTTCAGTGGTTCTCAACTTTTTATGCTTCACTTACCTCCTGGAAATGTGCATGTAAATTGCGTACCCCTTGTATATATAGATAAAACTATAGTTATAGTATAACAATGGGAATGAAATAAAACGTATATATCAATGGTTCTCAACTTTTTATGCTTCACTTACCTCCTGGAAATGTGTATGTAAATGGCGTACCCCTTGTATAGATAGGTAAAACTATACTTATAGTATAACAATGGGAATAAAATAAAATATATATATCAGTGGTTCTCCACCTTATATTCTTCACGTACCCCCTGGAAATGTGAATGTAACTGGCAAGCCCCTTGTATAGATAGATAAAACTATACTTAAAGTGTAACAATGGGAATAAAATAATCTATATATATCAGTAGTTCTCAACATTTGTTGCTTTACGTACCTCCTGGAAATGTGTATGTAAATGGTGTACCCCTTGTATAGATAGATAAAACTATAGTTATAGTATAACAATGGGAATAAAATAAAACATATATATCAGTGGTTCTTAATCTTTTATGCTTCACGTACCCCCTGGAAAATGTGTATGTAACTGGCGAACCCCTTGTATAGATAGATAAAACTATACTTAAAGTGTAACAATGGAAATAAAATAATCTATATATATATATATCAGTAGTTCTCAACACTTGTTGCTTTACGTACCTCCTGGAAATGTGTATGTAAATGGTGTACCACTTGAATAGATAGATAAAACTATAGTTATAGTATAACAATGGGAATCAAATAAAACATATATCAGTGGTTCTCAACCTTTTATGTTTCACGTACCCCCTGGAAATATGTATGTAACTGGCATACGCCTTGTTTAGAGAGATAAAACTATAGTTATAGTAAAGCAATGGGAATAAAACATATATATCAGTGGTTCTCAACCTTTTATACTTCACGTACCCCCTGGAAATGTGTATGTAACTGGCATACCCCTTGACTAGATAGATAAAACTATAGTTATTGTATCACAATGGGAATAAAATAAAACATATATATCAGTGGATTCTCAACCTTTTATGCTTCACGTACCCACTGGAAATGTGTATGTAAATGGCGTACCCCTTGTATAGATAGGTAAAACTATACTTAGAGTGTAACAATGGGAATAAAATAATATATATATATATATCAGTGGTTCTCAAACTTTTATGCTTCACGTACCCCCTGGAAATGTGTATGTAATTAGCGTCCCCCTTGTACAGATAGATAAAACTGTAGTTATAGTATAACAATGGGAATAAAATAAAACATATATGTCAGTGGTTCTCAAACTTTTATGCTTCACGTACCCCCTGGAAATGTGTATGTAACTGGCATACCCCTTGACTAGATAGATAAAACTATAGTTATAGTAAAGCAATGGGAATAAAACATATATATCAGTGGTTCTCAACCTTTTATACTTCACGTACCCCCTGGAAATGTGTATGTAACTGGCATACCCTTTGACTAGAAAGATAAAACTATAGTTATTGTATCACAATGGGAATAAAATAAAACATATATATCAGTGGATTCTCAACCTTTTATGCTTCACGTACCCCCTGGAAATGTGTATGTAAATGGCGTACCCCTTGTATAGATAGATAAAACTATAGTTATAGTATAACAATGGGAATGAAATAAAAAAGTATATATCAGTGGTTCTCAACTTTTTATGCTTCACTTACCTCCTGGAAATGTGTATGTAAATGGCGTACCCCTTGTATAGATAGATAAAACTATAGTTATAGTATCACAATGGGATTGAAATAAAACATATATTTCAGTGGTTCTCAAATTTTTATGCTTCACTTACCTCCTGGAAATGTGTATGTAAATGGCGTACCCCTTGTATATATAGATAAAACTATAGTTATAGTATAACAATGGGAATGAAATAAAACATATATATCAGTGGTTCTCAACTTTTTATGCTTCACTTACCTCCTGGAAATGTGTATGTAAGTGGCGTATCCCTTGTATAGATAGATAAAACTATAGTTATAGTATCACAATGGGAATGAAATAAAAAGTATATATCAGTGGTTCTCAACTTTTTATGCTTCACTTACCTCCTGGAAATGTGTATGTAAATGGAATACCCCTTGTATAGATAGATAAAACTATAGTTATAGTATTACAATGGGAATAAAATAAAACATATATATCAGTGGATTCTCAACCTTTTATGCTTCACGTACCCCCTGGAAATGTGTATGTAAATGGCGTACCCCTTGTATAGATAGATAAAACTATAGTTATAGTATCACAATGGGAATGAAATAAAACATATATTTCAGTGGTTCTCCACTTTTTATGCTTCATTTACCTCCTGGAAATGTGTATGTAAATGGCGTACCCCTTGTATAGATAGATAAAACTACAGTTATAGTATAACAATGGGAATGAAATAAAAAGTATATATCAGTGGTTCTCAACTTTTTATGCTTCACTTTCCTCCTGGAAATGTGTATGTAAATGGCGTACCCCTTATATAGATAGATAAAACTATAGTTATAGTATAAAAATGGGAATGAAATAAAACATATATATCAGTGGTTTCTCAACTTTTTATGCTTCACTTACCTCCTGGAAATGTGTATGTAAGTGGCGTACCCCTTGTATAGATAGATAAAACTATAGTTATAATATAAGAAGGGTAATAAAATAAAATATATCTATCAGTGTTTCTCAACCTTTTATACTTCACGTACCCCCTGGAAATGTGTATGTAACTGGCGTACCCCTTGTATAGAGAGATAAAACACTTTTTAGAAATTAGTGTTCTGGCAACCTTCGTATCACGTGACACGAAGGTTGCCAGACTGAATTCTGTAATCAACCACAGTGTTGGGATATTTTTTTGAGCGACTGTACCTGTGAGTACTGTGAGGTCCCCCCCTTCCCCCCACAATTCCCAAAATACTTTTGTACCTGCTTTGAAATCCAAAATAAATATCTTATTATTATTTTATTTTAACCCCATATCATATCTCGGACCCTATTAATAGATTAATAAAAACGACTCTAAAATATCATTTTACCCTTTCCTGTCCGATGGAATATCTTAGTAATTGAGAAACTCTACTCTAATTAAATATAATATTATTCTTATTCTCGAACCTTCCCCACTCCCCCCTCGAAACTGAATTGTAGATGCGTACTTGACTGCTGAGAACCAATACGATTCCATGTTATAATATCCATGTTATAATTATATATATATATGGTATATTCTAATCTTTTCGACAGCTGTTGTGGTTAAGTTGTTTTATCACTGATTGGGTTTTTTTTTCTTTTTGCCGCAATGAGCTAATTGATCAGTTCACAAAGACATCAAGGGGTCGGAGAAGGTTGGGAGAAGGGGGCCCACTGGAAAATTATCAGAAGACAGGTGGTAGCCTCCCGTTAATGCTATCCAGTGTGTTATTTAACATGCACAGGGTACCTGCACACGAGCCCAAGGCTACAGGTTTTGTCGTTCGACGCGCGGTTGCCTTTACAAGCCAATCAGTGTCCTCTTTTCAACAGTCACAGCTCCCTTATCTCAAACAAAATAATTTGCTCCCCAAAATGATTTTAACCAAGTAACATCTATTCATGTTACACAATCTGAAACTATACTTTCTATTTTGAAGAACTTTTATGAAAAACGTTCAAAAACGTTCTTCGTATGCATCCGCATAACAAAAACTATTGCCCTTACCACAAAAAACTTTTACTGTCGTTCAAAGAACTCCCTTCCAGCACCTGTACAAGTTGAAGAACGCTTGGTGGTACTCCTGTTGGGGTATACTACGCAAATTTGAATGAACGCATTTAGCAAGGTCTTGCAGCTTTAAAAAAGGCTTCCCAACAAGTTCATTTTCAATATTTGGAAACAACCAAAAATCGCATGGTGCAAGATCAGATGAATATGCAGGATGGGATAGCGTTTGATTTTTTCCTGCTCCAGATAGGCCGCAACCTGATGGGTTTTGTGAGCAATGCCATTGTCGTGAAGAATGAACCCTTGACACGCCTATTGTTGGACGCTGCTCTTTCATCTCCTTAATCATTTTCGTCAGTTGTTTGGGGTTTTATGGCGCAACGGCAACTAAGGCCATATTTCACCATTTTGGGAAAAACAATGTTGGTGAAGTATTAGCCATTTACAATCATTTTATCAGAGTTGTGTTGGGTTGTTTGGTCGGCTAAATGGCCATGTCACAAGGACCCCGAAGGCTCAGAGAAAGTTGGGGGAGGGGACCCACTGGAATAGCTGTTGAGAGATAGATGGTAGTCTCCCGTCAAGGCCATCCAGCGTGTTCTTTAACGTGCCCAAGGTATGGCTATCCCGTACATGGGACCACGGCTTAACGTCTCATCCGACGGACGGCGGCCTTTCGAAGCCCATCGGTGTCCACTACTGACCGTGGGCAGGGCGGGGAATTTTACGGAGATAAGTTTCAACCCTGACCCAGCTGGGACTCGAACCTGGGAACTGTAGATTACGAGCCTTCCGCGCTACCGACTGAGCCACCCCCGTCCCTAATTTTATCAGATAAAGTGTCCATGGTTACCATTCCTTGGAAATTGAAAAAAATTGTGAACATCGTCTTCCTTGAGCGAAAGTCTTGCTGGAGGATTTGGGGAGGCGGTTCATCTCCCTCAACCGAAACTCAATTGTAGAGTAATAAAACCACGTCTCCTGTGACAACGTTTGTTAGCCGTTTGGAGCCACCAGGTTCAAACACTACCATCATCTCCTTGTACGAGTCGACTCTAGCACTTTTTTGCTGTTCCGTCAGTTGGTGGGGTATCCATTTGACAAAGATCTTTCGGAACTTTAAATGATGATGAATAATCTTTTCCACAGTGGCAATCGATACACTGGCATCTAAACGTATTACCTGAACTGTGATATGTTGGTTTTCCTTAATGAGTTCAAGAATAGCAGCGATGGTTCTCGTTCACGGCCACCTTCCGTCTTTCTGCACGAGTGGGTTTTCAAAGCTCTGCCGTCTTTCTCTGAATTCGCACATCCATCGCGTAATAGTGCCATATGAACAGGCATGATCCCCATATACTTGCGATAAATCAGCATGAATGTTTTTTCGTGTCGTCCCCAAGCTGCATCTTTGTGAAACTGTAAAATGTTTCACCGTCTTTAGTAGGCTCCATAGCAACAACGTGCATATTTCGCAGACTGAACTTTACCTGCCGCCAGCGAAAAGAGAAATGATGATACGACCTTTGTTTTTAATACGTAATAACAAGTTTAGACAAGCTTTCAAACAAGTTATAGCTCGTTACTTTCGGAGGAACGACTGCAAATCTACAGATAGGTGTCAAGAACTTTTTAGACTCCATCTGTATATTTTCTAAGAATTCACGAAAACTAGGAAGCTTAGCAAAACAAGTCTTATCAAAAGCACGGACCGAGAATTTTCTGGACACATTACACGTAATGCAGTACATAGATGCTGGGAAAATAGAAAGAAATTCTCATTATGAAAACTTTTCAGAAAAAAAATTCCTTTAAAAGCAGTCTTTTGAAAAGTATTTTGGTTAAAACTGATTCCTTTAAATGCATTTCAATTATAAAATTATTTTTGAAAAAGTGTAACTTTAAAAACCTATCTTTTGAATGCATTTGGTAAAGGTATTCTCCTTTAAAAAGCATTTGAATGAAAGTATTCTTCCAAAAATAGTTTTTCAAAAAAACGTTTCTTCAGAAAATATCTCGGTTTAGATTTATCTCTTTAAATGCATTTTTGTAAAAAAAAAATGTTTTGGAATAAGTATTTCGGTAAACTGATACTTTGAAAGCATTTCAATTAAAAATAATCCGCATAGAACATTTCGTAAACAATTTTTTTTTGAAAAATATTTCAGTGAAACTGAAGATTAATCCGTTCAAAATCTGTTACGAGAAAAAAAAATAGTTAAATAGCGTTTATGGGTAAAAAAATCTTTAAACAAAAAATTTTTTAAATGGCGTTTATGTAAAAAAATTCTTGAAATGGCGTTTAGGTAAAAAAATTCTTTAAATGGCGTTTAGGCAAAAAAATTCTTTAAATAGCATTCAGGTAAAAATCGTTCTTTAAATAGCGTTTAGGTAAAGAAATCCTTCAAATAGCGTTTAGGGAAAAAACCTCTTTAAATAGCGTTTAGGTAAAAAAAAATTCTTTAAATTGCGTTTAAAAAAAATAAAAAAATTAAATAATATACCTGGTTACTTCTTTAACAAGCGACATAACTAAATTTATGTAAAGTACTTATTTTATCAGTTGGCAAAATTTGATTTCCAAGTTGGAAAATATTTCCTCTGACCCCTCGCAGCCATAGTCCCTTCGCTTACGCCCTTGCTAGAAGATATGAGTCCGTGTCCCACTACATCGACGAAAGAAATATTTTTTCTGCAAAAGCATTTCTCTTTCACTTTAGTGTGACTGTTGAACACATGATGAGCTTTCTGCTGTAACTAAGGAGATCTCTACTCCTTGGTCAGAATGGGTTGGGTTGTTTTACCTCTGAGCGGCACTTTTTTGCACACCATGGGCTAAATGGCCAGGTCACAAGGACCCTGAAGGCTCAGAGAAGGTTGGGGGAGGAGATCCACTGGAATAGCTGTTGGGAGACAGATGGTAGCCTCTCGTCAAAGCCATCCAGCGTGTTCTTTAACGTGCACGGGGTATGGCTCTCCCGCACACGGGGACACGGCTTAACTCCCATCCGATGGACGGCGGCGTTTACCAAGCCCATCGGTGTCCCCTACTGACCGTGGGCAGGGCGGGGAATTTTGCGGAGATAAATCTCAACGCTGACTCAGCTGGGACTCGAACCTGGGAACTACAGATTACGAGACTGGCGCGCTACCGACTGAGCCACCCCCGCCCTTGGTCAGAATGGAGAGAGAACCTTGGTCATAAGGGTCAGACCTCCTTCGTCATACTGAAAAGAGATCTATATTTTGACAGCCAAAAAAAATTATAATAATTTAATTGCATTATTTTGCAATACATGCATACATACATACATACATACATAATCTTCATGCAGCCGTAGATATCAAACCAGACTATAATTTTCCTCTCCAGACATGTCTGTCCTGAGCTACAGCTGCTGCATTTGCCACTGTAAGTCCAATTTTGGCAAGGTCCTGTTTGATATTGTCTGTCCATTGCATCTTAGGTCTCCCCCATTTCCTGAAGCATTTAGGCACACTGTTCATAATCCTGTTTGCCAATCTGCAGCTATGCACACGGTAAATAATGGCCAAACCAACGCAGCCTCTTTCTGCACAATATGCTGCTCACAGTAAGTTGATGACTCCTTCTTCTAACCTCATCATTACTTACAAAGTCAAACCACCACAATGTCGAAGATATTGTGTAAGCATCTAGAATCAAAGGTATCTAGTTTATTGTTGTCCTGCTTACAAAGGGTCCATGTTTCGCTACCATAACTAACCCTAGAAAGAACAAAACTATTATACAGCCTAATTTTAGTCTTTATGTGTACAAGCATATTTTTCCACACTCTCCATGGATTCTTAAAATTCCCAGCGGCAATCCCTATTCTTCTATTTATCCATAGCCGCACATCACCAGTATCTGTTACATAGCTCCCAAATAATTAAACTGAGACACTTGCTCAAGGGTGCAGCAATTCAAAGCAACTGAAGCACTATCTGCCTGACCAATTTTCATCACTTTAGTTTTCTCTCTGTTTATCACCAAGCCTACTATTACCATTCTCATGAACAGCCCTATTGAAAGAATTCATCTCACCATCATTAGCCAACAGAGCCAAATCATCTGCGTAATCTAAATCATAAATTTAGAAATCTATAGAACATTTAAGGACAGAATCTTTCCCTTGCAAAGAATTTCGCATGGCATAATCAATAACCAAACAAAACAGAAAATGAGACAAAATGCACCTTTGTCTAACTCCACTAGCAATGCTAAACCAATCGCTGAAAGATGTACCAACTTTCACACACGACTCAGCGATATTATACAGAGTTTTCATTATACCAACTGACTTGTCAGGTACTCCACATGATCTATAACAATCAACCACAAATTATGTCGATCAACAGAGTCAAAAGCCTTTTCGAAATCTATAAAGAATCAACCACAGGTTTCTGAAACTCTAAATACTTCTCAAGAATCTGGCTTAAGTGAAAATATTTCATCAATGCATCCCTTACCACTTCTGAATTCACACTGTTCATCACGCAGTTGTCCATCAAACAAATTCTTAATTAAGTATAATCATACAAAGAACTTTACCTGGAACAGAAATTAAACTAATTCCCCTATAATTATCGCAAGAACAGCAATCACTCTTTTTAAAAATCCGGAAAATAATAGCTCTCTTACAATGCTTAGGAACAACAGCTTTATCATAAAAAATATTCAAAATTTCAGTCAGCCATGTGACAACACAAATATTCCCAGCTCTAAGCATTTCAGTGGTAATTTCATCCACCCCTGGGGATTTATGCAGTTTTAATTTAGATAGAGCCAAAGTGACTTCAGAATGTGATATAGAGCCATCATTAAAGCCAGTAATGCATCTATCCTTATTACAAACAATGGGAATAGAAAAAATCACATTATTTAGAATTTCTCTGAAATGTTCAGCCCACCTAGCCATCACAGAATCCTCACCTTCAACCACCTTACCATGTTATCCCTCAATCCCTGTGTACCTATCTGTTTCTTTCCACGTAAAACATTACCAATCTGGTACAATAACCTGCTGATGTGCTATCTAACTGCTGCTTCTGCTTTGTCAGTCAAGCTATCAAACGAAACTTTCTTATCAGCTGTTCACTTAGCGATGGCAACCCAGACGCAAACACAAAACACAGCGGCTGATTCTCCATCAACAGAGACCCACCTGTGCAGCAAGTTCAGGATCCATAATAAAGCTCAAATCCATAAACCAGTCCAGTGTAGTAGGTAAAAATATTCAGCACCAGGACCCTGTGAAATTGACCACTCCTCAGCAGGGTTGAAAAAAAAAAGAAGAAAGTGGCCATAGATGGCGAGGTCAGTAGGCCACACTGAAAGTCCTCCCTTTCCATTCCCTTCCAAAAGAGAATATCTCTTTTGAAAGTTACAGTCGCTCAAAAAAGTATCCGAACACTATGGTTGATTACAGAATTCAGAAAAAATATCTGGCAACGATTTTTTTAGAAATTGGTGATCTGGCAACCTTCGTGTCACGTGAAAAATATCTGGCAACGATTTTTTTTAGAAATTAGTGATCTGGCAACCTTCGTGTCACGTGAAAAATATCTGGCAACGATTTTTTTTTAGAAATTAGTGATCTAGCAACCTTCGTGTCACGTGACACGAAGGTTGCCAGATCACTAATTTCTAAAAAAAATCGTTGCCAGATATTTTTTCTGACTTCTGTAATCAACCATAGTGTCCGAATACTTTTTTGAGCGACTGTAGGTGGTCATATTATTTTGATACTAGATCGTGTGGGCTCACTCACGGAAATATTGAGTGTGTGCAATTACCGTTCACAGCAAACTGGAGCGTGTGCAGTAACTGCACACGCTAGTTTGCTGTGAACGGTAACTGGAGCGTGTACAGTTGCTGTACACGCTCCAGATATTTTTCCTGAATTCTGTAATCACGTGACACGAAGGTTGCCAGATCACTAATTTCTAAAAAAATCGTTGCCAGATATTTTTTCTGAATTCTGTAATCAACCATAGTGTTCGGATACTTTTTGAGTGACTGTACTAAGAGCCTTGTCGGGATATTAGGTGCTAGATCTGACATCATCTTCTGTGCATCATCACTTACATATTAAGTGCTAAACCGAGCATAGTTGTCTGTGCACATTAGGTGCTAGACCTGGTCGGTTCTGTGCACTTTTTGAAAGGTACTAACGGTGGGGTCGGACTAGTGTTTAAACCCGGTTTTAAAAACCGTTTTAAAATTTCCCCAAAAATCGAAAATCGAAAACAAAAAAAATCGGTTTTTTAAATTGATTTTTTATTTGGCTACAGTAATGTTGATTTTTTTTTATATTTTTTTTTGTAGAAAGAGAATGAGAGGGAGATGGAAGAGGTCATTCAAATAATGAACGAACGCACACATGATTTTTTTCCGTTCCAATTTTATATTCCATATATATATAGAGAGAGAGAATGAATGCCTACGTGAACAAGTCATATTTTACGAAATAGATTGCAATGGTAATAGTTTTGGATTTTAATATTAATTATAAATAACTGTGATGCTTTGAAAATGCAGTAATTGAATCATGATAAAGAAATTGCAACTCTGAATACATTACCAACTAAGTTGATTTGTGACAAACTGGTAACTGCTCTTCAGTATAATTTTTGCCTATCTGGCAACTCATTCTGTAGTTTGTTTCATCATGTAGATTGGCGTGTAGAGTCAGTCGACTTATGGAACATATTTTGATATGTTCAGTGTCGATTACAAATTTTAAAAATTGGATTTTATTAATTTAACAATAGAAACTCTTTATAAATTTGTGGAATATGTCGAATAGATCTAAAATATGGGATTATTTTGTGCGTAAGAAAAAGAAACTGCTGAATGCAAGAAATGCAACAAGACTTTAAAGTGTTGTGGAGGGTCAACGTCAACTTAGAATTCGCACTTTAAAAATGTTCATGGTATTCATCAACGAAAGTGATTCTTCTGCATTCAAGGAGCAAAAGACTTTGGGAGAATATATGGAAAGAAAATCTGTTGAAGAAGAAATTTTGAGACTTGCTAGTGCTGATGCATTAAGTTTTCTTTGCATTGCTAATAGTAAATTTATTCAAGAGAGTTTCCAGAAAACTAAATATGACAAACCTCACCCAACAACAGTGTAGGAAAGTTGCTGCTTGGTTTTTATGAGAAAAAGAAACAAGAGTTTATTTGGCTTTTTCAAGGTACAGTCGCTCAAAAAAATATCCGAACACTACGGTTGATTACAGAATTCAGAAAAAATATCTGGCAACGATTTTTTTAGAAATTAGTGATCTGGCAACCTTCGTGTCACGTGATTACAGAATTCAGGAAAAATATCTGGAGCGTGTACAGCAACTGTACACGCTCAATATTTCCGTGAGTGAGCCCACACGATCTAGTATCAAAATAATATGACCACCTACAGTCGCTCAAAAAAGTATCCGAACACTATGGTTGATTAGAGAATTCTGAAAAAATATCTGGCAAAGTTTTTTTTTAGAAATTGGTGATCTGGCAACCTTCGTGTCACGTGACACGAAGGTTGCCAGATCACACAAAAAAAAGTAAAAGTGTAGAGCTTTTATATAATCAGTTGCTTACCGTTATGTGTCAGAAAGAGGCTTTTCAGCTGCGGGCATTTTTTTTTTATCTAATGACAGATAATACCCATAATGCCCTTTGTTTCTTAAGATGTCATTTTCAACATAGCGATAAAATCTTAATTTAATTTTATATCCTTTCTTACAAGAAGAATCCATTTTTTGTTTTCTAGGTAAATGTTTTTTATTAAAAAAAATTTTTCGATGTTTTTTTTCCATAACAGAAATAAATTTCAATTTTATTTTTTATAATTTTTTTTCAAAAAGTGTAACTTTTGTTTTCAACGTATAGATTTTTTTATTAGTTTTTTTTCATTTCTAAATTGACTGAATGATGTATTATTTTGGCTAAAATAAAATATGCCAATTGTCAGTGTTGTCATTTTCTTTTTCATATGCATTTGTATGATGCTGCATTTTTTCATTTTTTTACCAAAAAATAGGCGATATGCTATGCATGTTAAGAGTTAAAGTCAGTACCTTTCATTTTGGCTTTTAAAAATTGCTATTGCTTTTTGATCGTTTTTAACCGGTTTTTAAGAAAACAGATCGATTAAAACCCGGCTTTTAAATTCTCGATTATTCTTCAACCCTAGATCGGATATTATGTGCTAGACCTGGCAGTTCTGTGAGTCATCACTGGGGACTGGTGCACAGCTCTCCTTCCAGTTTATGCCTAGCTACCATTTTACACATCATTTTGCAATAGAGTATTTAATCATTTTTGTGAAATCACAAGAATTGGTACAAATCACCAATGGTAACAAAATAAGATAGCACTGTTTTTCTTATTACCTGTCTTCCTATTGCTTTTCTTATTACCTGTCTTCCTATTGCTTTTCTTATTACCTGTCTTCCTATTGCTTTTCTTATTACCTGTCTTCCTATTGCTTTTCTTATTACCTGTCTTCCTATTGTTTCCTTATTACCTGTCTTCCTATTGCTTTCCTTATTACCTGTCTTCCTATTGCTTTCCTTATTACCTGTCTTCCTACTGCTTTCCTTATTACCTGTCTTCCTACTGCTTTCCTTATTACCTGTCTTCCTATTGCTTTCCTTATTACCTGTCTTCCTATTGCTTTCCTTATTACCTGTCTTCCTATTGTTTCCTTATTACCTGTCTTCCTATTGCTTTTCTTATTACCTGTCTTCCTATTGCTTTCCTTATTACCTGTCTTCCTATTGCTTTCCTTATTACCTGTCTTCCTATTGCTTTCCTTATTACCTGTCTTCCTATTGCTTTCCTTATTACCTGTCTTCCTACTGCTTTCCTTATTACCTGTCTTCCTATTGCTTTCCTTATTACCTGTCTTCCTACTGCTTTCCTTATTACCTGTCTTCCTATTGCTTTCCTTATTACCTGTCTCCCTATTGCTTTTCTTATTACCTGTCTTCCTATTGCTTTCCTTATTACCTGTCTTCCTACTGCTTTCCTTATTACCTGTCTTCCTATTGCTTTCCTTATTACCTGTCTTCCTATTGCTTCCTTATTACCTGTCTTCCTATTGCTTTCCTTATTACCTGTCTTCCTATTGCTTTCCTTATTACCTGTCTTCCTACTGCTTTCCTTATTACCTGTCTTCCTATTGCTTTCCTTATTACCTGTCTTCCTACTGCTTTCCTTATTATCTGTCTTCCTATTGCTTTCCTTATTACCTGTCTTCCTACTGCTTTCCTTATTACCTGTCTTCCTATTGCTTTCCTTATTACCTGTCTTCCTACTGCTTTCCTTATTATCTGTCTTCCTATTGCTTTCCTTATTACCTGTCTTCCTACTGCTTTCCTTATTACCTGTCTTCCTATTGCTTTCCTTATTACCTGTCTTCCTACTGCTTTCCTTATTATCTGTCTTCCTATTGCTTTCCTTATTACCTGTCTTCCTACTGCTTTCCTTATTACCTGTCTTCCTACTGCTTTCCTTATTACCTGTCTTCCTATTGCTTTCCTTATTACCTGTCTTTCTATTGCTTTCCTTATTACCTGTCTTCCTACTGCTTTTCTTATTACCTGTCTTCCTACTGCTTTCCTTATTACCTGTCTTCCTATTGCTTTTCTTATTACCTGTCTTCCTATTATTGCTTTTCGCTTTGGCATTTGTCAAAGTAATTGTTCCGCCATATCTTCCGAACGGAATGGAGAAAATGATTTAGGTGTTAAATGAAAGTTTGTGACGTGAGGAGTGTCATAGGCTATAAAAAAACTAATCTCTCATGCTTTTTTCACCCTAAAATAGGGTAGAAATATGAAAACGATTACGATTGTTCCCCTATATCTCCTGAGCGCGAGTGCCGAATATAGCAAGCTAAGAGCATCAAATGAAAGCTTTCCACGTGGGGAATGTCATAGGCATAAAACATTGACCCCCTAAGCTTTCTCTCCCCCTGAAAAAGGGGGAAAATGAAAACGATTGCCAAATCGCTACTCCGAAAGTAACAAGCTATATATGTCAAATGAAAGCATGTGACGTAAGGAGTGTTGTGGGCAATAAAAATATATCCCCCTTTGCCTTCTTCCCCCCTAAAAAAATGGGAAATATTAAAGTTGTTCTTCTACTTTATCTTCGAACGCGAGAGCCCTTAGTTACGAGTCATGTGTCAAAGGAAAGCTCACGTAATTACCGTCATAACCCCTTTGCGAATTCCCCCCCCCTACACCATTGTCCCCCACAGATAAGCGCGAATTTTCGCGGGGGTCGACCTTAACGAGTAGTATCTCAAATTAAACATTGAGACATCTCCAATGTCATGCGCTACGTCGAACATGACAAAAGGGAGAAAAATCTGTGGTCGATGTTTACGAGTCATATATGAAACGAAAGTTTCTGAAGGTAGGTGTTTTTAGTGAAAAGAGAAAATATAAATAAATTAAAATATTACGCAATCCTATCTTCCTATATGCACCCTAAGAGGAAGAAAATAAACCTTGAAAATTGCCCGAAAGGAGAGAGAGAGAGATAATATTGATATGAATTTAATGAGATGATGACTTAACGTGAGTTCATAAATAGCATATATGTATACCACACTAAAATATGAATGATGTAGTTTATTACAATGGCACAAAATTTATACAAATTAATCAATTTTATCTAAACACAAGTATTTCCATTCCTCTTAACATAAAGACAAATCATTTTTGTATTGAATCTCATTTGCGACATAAATTAACTTAACAACACTTTATACCTTATAGATGTGAAACGGATCTCCCTTGATAGAAGACCCAAAGGCAAACCTTATTGTCGACTCCTTTTTACCTCCGGAACCAGGCTTCATCTTAAATCGAAAAAAAGCAGTCTTCTTACGTAATATCACACAACACTAATTTTATACACTCTATCTTTCTTTCTTCACTAATCCACCGTATCTTTTTGCTTTCTTTCACAATTCTTACTTTTCAAAGCATCAACGTTCTCAACCGTTGGGGGCGGGGGTGGCTCAGTTGGTAGCGCGCCAGGCTCGTAATCTGTAGTTCCCAGGTTCGAGTCCCAGCTGGGTCAGCGTTGAGATTTATCTCCGCAAAATTCCCAGCCCTGCCCACGGTCAGTAGGGGACACCGATGGGCTTGGAAAGGCCGCCGTCCGTCGGATGGGACGTTAAGCCGTGGCCCCGTGTGCGGGAGAGCCATACCCTGTGCACGTTAAAGAACACGCTGGATGGCCTTGACGGGAGGCTACCATCTGTCTCCCAACAGCTGTTCCAGTGGGTCCCCTCCCCCAACCTTCTCTGAGCCTTCGGGGTCCATGTGACCTGGCCATTTAGCCCATGGTGTGCAAAAAAGTGCCGCTCAGAGGTAAAACAACCCAACCGTATTTTTTTTCTTTCTTTCACAATTCTTACTTTTCAAAGCATCAACGTTCTCAACAGTTGATAACGTAAATCGTCCCGCTAAGCATAGGCGAGCTTTCATGACACACCTGCGACAAGCCATCGTAGCAGGTTCATCTGTCGTAACAATATTTTCACTTTGTCGTCTGCCTGACTTATGTGAAGTTAAATCGTTTAAAAACTTTTCGGTCGTATGTACGTTAGTTCAGTTTACTGAGAAAGCATTGAAAATAGGGCAGTTGATTTCTGTAGCAAACTTTCTTTTTCTAAAGAAATTAACATCCTCAGAATTAGAATTGGCTCCTGTCAGACCTCTGTGGCAAGCAGCTGCTTGAGGGGGTATTTATTTATTTTTTTATTGAAGAAACCATGATAGTTTTCGTACTACAGAAAAAGTTTTCTTTCTTTTTTACTCATGAGTAAATGTCACCACTTTTAGTGATTCCGCCTTCGGCATCTTCCTTTCGTTAACCGCTCCTCAAAATTTTTGTCATCTTTGTGCACCTGGAAAACATATTTTCATATAATTGCTAAAATTTGTTGATTTAATATTGTGCATTAATTAAGTCCAAATCTCTTTAACCCTCGCCTCCTCATCTCCCTTAACATTTTTTTAATAGATTTTGACCAACATTTTTATGTGTTAATATAGAGAGAAAGCGTGCTTTTTTCCCTTAATATATACTTGCTATTAACAAACTCTGCAACCTCTTAGAAAGCTAGGGCGGAAGTGGTTCAGTCAGTAGCGCGCCAGGCTCATAATCTTCAGGTTCGAAAACCAGCTGAGCTTTACCTCCGCAAAACTACCTGCCCTTGGTCATAAGGGACACCAATGGGCTAGGAAAGGTCACCTTCCGTCGGATGGTACAGTCGCTCAAAAAAATATCCGAACACTATGGTCGATTACAGAACTCAGAAAAAATATCTGGCAACGATTTTTTTAGAAATTAGTGATCTGGCAACCTTCGTGTCACGTGACAGGAAATCGTTGCCAGATCACTAATTTCTAAAAAAATCGCTGCCAGTTGTTTTTCTGAGTTCTGTAATCGACCATAGTGTTCGGATATTTTTTTGACCGACTGTACTCTAAGCCGTGGCGCCGTGTACGGGAGAGCCATACCCTGTGCACGTTAAAGAATACGCTGGTTGGCCTTGCTGGGAGGCTTCCCATCTGCCTCCTAACAGCTGTTCCAGTGGGTCCCCTCCCCCAATCTTCTCTGAGCCATTGGGGGTCCTTGTGACCTGGCCATTTAGCCCATTGTGTACAAAAGAAAGTGCCGCTCAGAGGTAAAATAAACCAACCCTTAGAAAACTTTTATGCCTACTGGCTGAATACCACTGGGATACAAGTAACTGTGTTAAAATGATCAACAATTCCAAATCAGTAGCGTACCAGAAAATCTCGGATCTCTCTCTCGCAAAAATGTCTCAAAGGACCCTTTCCCGCAAAAATGTCTCAAGGGGCCCTTTCCCAAAAAAATGTTCTCAAGGGGCCCTTTCCCAAAAAAATGTCTCAAGGAGCCCTTTTGTTTCATTTAATGTGCACATTCATACAGTATATTTAAATTTTAAATTTTTGAAAACGTACATAATAAATATTTGACATATATTTCGCAATTCGGAATTGACAATTCGACATTTTGGAATTAATCAGGGTCGAATCTACGGAGGGGTGGGGGCAAGGGGCCATGCCCCTCCCCTCCCTGAGAATGCTAGTATGTGCAAGGGATTCCAAAATTTATTAAATTTGGGGGTATTTCGCGTATTTTGTCATGAATATTTTTAGAACCACTGAAACGAAGTGGAAAATATTATACTGCAATAAAAATCCGATCTCTTTCCCACCTCACTTTTACTCGATCGATTGCGTCGCTTAACCCCTCACCCCCCCCCCCCCATTAATATTTTCTAGATCAGGGCCTGGAATGAATCATTTTTACCATTTTCTTCATGAAATATTGCTTCGGTTGTTTTCTAATTGGCATAAACAAAATTTGTGTTAAAATGCACTCACCGGCCACTGAATTAAAAACCTTTATTCAATACCGAGTTGGACCTTCTTTAGCCGGAATTACAGCACGTATGCGGTTTGGCATAGATTCCACAAGGTTTTGGAGTGCCTTTACATCTCCAGCATACCAGGCGTTCACCAGACAGTCCTTTAACTGGCTCAGATTTGACGGAAGAGGACTTTGCTCCCGAATCTGTTTCTCTAACATGTCCCATACATTCTCAATGGGGTTAAGATCCAGGCTTTGTAGTGGCCAGGGAATATGTTGGAAGTTGCTGTCATGATCGCTGAACCACTGCTGAACACATCTTGCGCGATGGACAGTAGCATTGTCGTCCATGAAACAGCCATCACCTGCTGAATAAAAAGTCAAGATTGCAGGATGGACTTGATCGGCAACAATGTTTAGATAATCCTTGGAGGACACCCGACCTTCCAGAAATATCAGGAAATCCGTTCCGTACCAACAGAACGTGCCCCACATCATGACACCGCCTCCAGAATCCATGGCATGCTGGTTCCATTGCTTTATGTGACTCCCGCAAAACTCTCTGCCTACCGTCGGTACAGAACAATACACGTCCCATACATTCTTAATGGGGTTCAGATCCGGGATTTATGGTGACCAGGGAAGATGGTGGAAGTTGCTGTCATGCTCGCTTAACCACTGCTGAACACATCTTGCGAGATGGACTGTAGCATTGTCGTCCATGAAACAGCCGTCACCTGCTGGATAAAAAGTCAACATTGCAGGATGGACTTGATCGGCAACAATGTTTAGAAAATCCTTGGTTGGCTGCCAATTTTCCTACTGGGAAACTACTGGGAACACAACTTGCGAGACACCCGACCTTCCAGCAATATCAGGAAACTCGTTCCGTACCAAGAGAACGTGCCCCACATCATGACACCCCCTCCAGAATCTTGAGTTGGGTTTACAAGGCAAGCTAGGTCCATTGCTTCATGGGGCTCCCGCCAAACTCTCTAACTACAGTCGGTACAGAACAAGGTGTACCGCGACTCGTCGGACCACATGACTTTTTTCGTCTTTCAGTGTCCAGTCGCGCTGTTCCTGACACCATTGTAGATGAAATTCCCGGTTCTTCGCAGAAATCAGTGTTTTCCGTATAGACATGTCCTGCGCATAGTTCACTGAGATATGGGTCGGGAACAGCTTCATTGAATGCTTCAGTCAATTGCTGCACACAGTAAATCCTGTTTCTCCGAACAAGCCTTCTGACGACCGAGATCTCGTTCCTTTCAGATTGTCGTCGCGCCACACTTACGCCTCTTAGACAAGCAATGTGGGTTATTTTTCCACTGATTAAAAACCCGAGATAACTCCCTTTTTGAGAAACCAATCAGCTCTGCTAATCGTCGCTCCAGCCAGACGGGCACCTACAATAAGCCCTTTATCGAACCCCGAAAGATCCTTTGTTTTTCTAATTTGTGATCAGCACTACTGATGATTACTGACGAACAGCAGTCTTAAATAGTTGCCTACATCACGTGGTGATGCACTTGACCACGTATTTTGCACATACGCTGCGCAAGTGACGTTTACGTACATCTGCATAAAGGGTTCTACAGTAATTCACTGACTAGTGTGTGTAGTTTCAAATAAATTATTTTGAACATAATTCGTTTTCCCGCTCTGTTGAAATACTAGAAGGAAAACATATCCCTCTGTGGCGACTATGAGAAGTTCGTTTTCAGAAAAAAATTGCCTTTTTCATTTTCCGAATTTCTGCATCTTTTAACTGTAGTAATTCGTACGAATGGGTCATTCTAAAATATAAATAGCAACATATCATTAGCCCTATAAAAGCCAAAAGCATATCTCATTTATCCCTTGAAATGAAAAGTAGGATTTTGTTGCACTTAAGTCTAAATGACAAATCATCAAGTGTATGTAATGTTAATAATCAAGCACAAAATAATGTTATATAATCAAGTGTATTTTAAAACCTAAATTCAATTGAATTTTGAAATTTTCAAAATTTCTCACTGTCAGAGGGGGCAATTAAAACTTTTAGGTGAATCTAAAAGTGTGAATTATAATAGTTTATCACAGCAACCCAAAACAATTTTCAATTTATCTAAAAAAAAAACAATGAAGACATGAAACATAAATATTGCAGTTATAAAACACAATCATTGTTGTCAATGCAAACTTCATAATATCCACATTTCGCACCAAAAATTTCAAATCTCCTAATGTAATTTCATCGCTTGTAGCATTAATCTGAAATTTCTCAGTTTTCAACTTTTTCCACAGAGGGCGCAATTTTTGCTTTTGCGAGATTCCAAAAGTGCGAATCGTAATATTTCGTTAAACCTATCGAACCTGAAAAGAATATTTAAATTATCTCTAAAAACGCAAAGTTCGTTGTCTACTGACAGACAGACGACAATTACACCCGACTGTGTGTACCGGCAACTCTTTGCCAGCCATCGTGCTGAGCACGCGGACTCCTTGCCTGTCTTCATATATGGCACGAAGTCCGGCACATCAGTGGGATCGGTCATGGTCTGCTTGATGTACTCATTGCAGACCAGATCCCCTGCAGAGTTGCACGCTATCAGTCTCGCCTTGGATCACATGGCGGCTAAGCATCGTCGTCGGTGTGTGCTTTACACCGACTCGCTCGGTTCGCTACAGGCTTTGATCTCGGTGAGGTATCGGCCTCACCCTGTTCTTTCTAAGATCAGCCAGCAGCTCCATAGTCTGGCCAGCCACAACCACGATTCATTTCTGTTGGGTGCCCGGTCATGTTGGAATCAGGGGCAGTGATTTGGCAGATGCTGCTGCCAGGTCTGCCACGCCCCTGACCATGTTGGAATCAGGGGCAGTGATTTGGCAGATGCTGCTGCCAGGTCTGCCACGCTCCTGACCATGTTGGAATCAGGGGCAGTGATTTGGCAGATGCTGCTGCCAGGTCTGCCACGCCCCTGTCCAACTCTCCGTTGAAGGTTCCATATCTCCATTGCCGGTTCATATATCTCTTCGTTCCGGCAGCGTTTTACCAACGAGCTCCGGGCACAGTGGCAGAGATCTTGATCAGAACAGCTTATGAACAAGCTCTTTGAGATCAAACCTATCAACAAATCATGGCAGTCTTGTTACTACAGGAATCGCAAGGAGGAAGTTGCACTTGCTCGGCTCCACTTAGGTCATTCGTTTATTACTCATTCGTTTCTTCTTCGGGCGGACGACGTAATTAAGTGCGAGTTTTGTGACACCGTTTTAACTGTGAAACATATTTTAATCGAATGTCCTTGTTTTAACTTTGAACGTAGAATGTATTTTAACTTTCATAATTTTACGTCCGAGCCCCTTACACTCAGACATCTCTAATCCGACCATTGTTGTTATACCTCTATATTTGAATTTTTACGCTATCCTTGTTATTTTAATCGCTTGTAGCTTTACTCCCTTTTTATTTTCTTATATCTTTAACCCAGGTTGCTTACACTTGGGTTATTTTTATGTTTATATTGATATAACATATTTATATATTTGTTCATTATGTTCTATTTTACTGAATTCTATTTTTTGTATTGGTCTTTGTAGTTTATTTTTAACTTTGGTTGAGGGGTGACATGATTTTTATCCTTTTACTTTTTGGACATACGTTTGGCGCATTATAGCCTTAGTTGCTAATGCGCCAATAAACCCCAACCAACCAACCAACAGACGACAAAACGTAAACATTAGCTCGTTTCTTCTGCAAACGAGCTTAAAATAACATAGGAACGAAGGAATAGGGAAAATGAAAAAAATAGTGATAATATTGGTAACATTGCTAGTCTTAAGAAATGACATCACCACGAATGTCATGATTGAACGGTTCATCTTTGAATTTAATGATGAAACTCTACAAAACATCATGCACACCAAGTAATGATGATGCAAGTTCTTGTGAATTAATTAAATAGGTAAAAGAATGCAAATATTTGGGTGTGTTATAGATTCTAAATTGAGCTGGACAACTTATGTTAACTATATATCGAACAAATTAAGATATTGTTACGACAGATGAACGTGCTACAATGAATTTATGGAAAACGCGTCATGGACGCTCGCGTATGCTTCAGCGTGAGAGTTGCATTACCAACGACATCGAACGAACTCGACTGAAAGGAGAAGGAATAAGTTGTTGCAATTAAGAGAAACTATAGTGTGAAGGAACACGTAGTTTGTCTGTGTACTAAAGTTTAGTGAAGAAATAATTTTATGTGGTGTGTTCGGGAGAGATTTAATAAATTTACTTAGTGTGATCGTGTTAGTAAACAAGTATAAGAAAAGAAAAATGGATCTTTTGAAGCGTAGTGATCAAAGTCTGAAAAGAATTGCTCCTGAAAAACAAATATACTTAGCTGCAGTTTTAGAGTGCTTGACTTGAAGTCTGAAATCTTAGGCCAGAGGTTCCCAAACTCATTTGTGCTACCGCCCCTTTTCGGGAAAAAAATTACTCAGCGCCCTCCTTGAAATCCATCTTCTTTAAACGAATGAACAGAAAGATGCAGTGACAAATTTGCGTTCTTTTATGTATCTATATTTCTACCTTCGTCTTACAACACAGTAAAGAAAGAAGTTGTTGTAAATAAGACACCTTGAAGCTTGAAATTATAAAATTATTTATTAAAATCAACCATAGTAACATTCGACTTTAACACGGTTAATGTGGTACAGATGAAACATGTACGAACGGTTTTTCAAAATTTTCTTATCTTCCCTTCTTTCTTTATGCTTCCACCGCCCCCAAATTGCACCCGAGGCTACTACCGACCCCCTGGATCGTTCTAGCGCCCCCCCCCAGGGGGCGGTATCGCCTACTTTGGGAAACATTGCCTTAGGCTTTATGATTTGTGTTGAATGACTTTAGTTTACACAATTTTGTAATAAATTACATTGAACTCACGCCCATTTCTTTTGAACTCACGCCCATTTTCATCCATTTAATTCACGACAATATATTTTATACAGATTATATGAACTAAAAAAAATGGTATCTGTAATATTCTCATAAACCTTATATTTCTCCAATATGGCATGTGTAGTTGAGGTGGAGTCTATAAAACTAATTTAAAATTTTCAAATAATCTCCATAAGAGAATAATAAAATTTGGGTTCTCTCCTGGAGTTTTCTAATGCTCAAATTTATTAAATATTGTTACGACAGATGAACGTGCTACAGTGAATTTATGATAAACGTCTCATGAACGCTCGCGGATGCTTCTGAGTGAGAATTGCGTAACCAACGAATTAGAACGAAGAACCGAACTGAGAAATAAGAAAGAATTGTTATATTGGAGTTGTTGATGTGTGAAAGGGGACATAGTTAGTCTCAGTCTCTACACGATGGGTGTATAAAGGGAAGACGGGTTTTATATGGTGAGTGCGCGGAAGGTTGATTAGTTTATTGGTGTGGATCGTGTTGGTAAGCTGGGTTGGGTTGTTTTACCTCTGAGCGGCACTTTTTTGCACACCATGGGCTAAATGGCCAGGTCACATGGACCCCGAAGGCTCAGAGAAGGTTGGGGGAGGGGACCCACTGGAACAGCTGTTGGGAGACAGATGGTAGCCTCCCATCAAGGCCATCCAGTGTGTTCTTTAACGTGCACAGGGTATGGCTCTCCCGCACACGGGGCCACGGCTTAACGTCCCATCCGACGGACGGCGGCCTTTCTAAGCCCATCAGTGTCCCCTACTGACCGTGGTCAGGGCGGTGAATTTTACGGAGATAAATCTCAACGCTGACCCAGCTGGGACTCGAACCTGGGAACTACAGATTACGAGCCTGGCGAGCTACCGACTGAGCCACCCCCGCCCCTGGTAAGCTGGTAAAGAAAAAAAAAAATTGTCTTGTGCGTGATGATCAACGTCTGAAAAAAGAATTGATTCTGAGAAACCAGTACACTTAGCCGCAGTTTTAGAGTATTTGAGGACTAAAACCTAAGAAGGAAGTAATTTTGTGTATAGTTATTTAGTTTGTTTAGGAATTGGAAAGGATATTCTCGTTAGACTGAATATTTATTTACCAACATGGTTTTATTTTCGTTGAATGATATTAGCCTTGTTTTGTGATTTGGATGTGAATAGAATTGAGATAATGGATTCTTCTGAAAGTTGATCTTTGTATTGTCATAGAGTTTCGTGCAGGTTGACTTAGTTTGTTTATAAATAATCCATCCATGCTTTTGTAATAAATTGCATTGTTTTGTAATTTATATTGAAATATTTTTTACTCTAACTCGCTTCGTGGGGGTTACGGAGGATATCAGTAAGCCTCTGATTCTAATATTAACTCTCTATGACTAATAATAGGACCATAATCTTCTCCGATGCACAACAGATGGCAGCACTTACAGATGGTGTTAGATTTCCTGCTGTTGAGATCAACCACAAGAGCAAAAAGCAGTAGAGGTCCGATAATAATTGGGATTAGCGACCGGGATAATACCGCAATAAAATAACGACGTGCATTAGAGATTTTTTCTCTATCAGAACCGGATGTTATTGTAAACAAGGCTATGTTACTTTAATAAGGGGAATGCATTATGTACATTGTCAATTTTTCCCATGGAGGTAAGATAGAGATTTTATTATCATAAGATACAACGGAATTAGCTTACTTTGATACTATTTCTTTAGCTTATTTTGAGAAGATGGTGAGTAGGGCTTAATGAGGATGCTTAGATGCCATGATGGAAAGGAACCTGGCTACTCACGTGGTTTCTACTCTTTAGCCAAGTTGGGTTAGGTTATTTTACCTCTGAGAAGAACTTTTTTTGCATACAATGTGCTAAATGGCCAGGTCACAAGGACTCCAAGGACTCAGAGAAGGTTGGGGGAGGGAACCCACTGGACAGCTGTTAGGGGACAGATTGTAGCCTCCCGTCAAGGCCATCCAACATGTTCTTTAACGTGCACAGGGTATGGCTCTCCCGCACATGGGACCACGGCTTAACGTCCCATACGATGGACGGCGACCTTTACAAGCACATCGGTGTCCCCTACTGACCGTGGGCAGGGCGGGGAATTTTGCAGAGATAAATCTCAACGCTGACCCAGCTGGGCTTCAGTCAACGAGCTACAGTTGAGTATGGATTGGGTTGTTTTACCTCTGAGCGGCACTTTTTTGCACACCATGGGCTAAATGGCCAGGTCACATGGACCCCGAAGGCTCAGAGAAGGTTGGGGGAGGGGACCCACTGGAACAGCTATTGGGAGACAGATGGTAGCCTCCCGTCAAGGCCATCCAGCGTGTTCTTTAACGTGCACAGGGTATGGCTCTCCCACACACGGGTATGGCTCTCCACACCCATCTGACAGACAGCGGCCTTTCCAAGCCCATTGGTGTCCCCTACTGACTGTGGGCAGGGCGGGGAATTTTTGCAGAGATAAATCTCAACGCTGACCGAGCTGGGACTTCAGTCAACGAGCTACAGTTGAGTAAGGAGAAGAAGAAACACAATGCGCACTTCCTTCATGCAGAGCTACGGCATATTCTAAACTTGAATTTATGTCGCAAAGACGTGACTGTAGACAATGATTCGACGCGAAATCCTCGGAACGTTATACTAAGAGTGAATGCACCACTGAAGGGATGTTCGCTTTAAAAAAAGATATATTTGATTCTCGCTTTCAGCATTCACTAACGTTGGAAATTCGAACTAATGGATGATTTGGAAAATGCGAATGATGCATTTTATTAGTACATATTACATAAAAAAAAAAGAATTTTCCATTTACTTTTGAAACAAAAACACAATCCGTTCCTCCCCAGTTAAGAGAGTAAATCGTTGTTGCCTCTTAGACATCAGGCTCTACCATCAAAATTTTCCATTTCATTTTTCTGCTTGCAGTCTGCTAAATGACTAGGTGACAGTAGTTCGAAGAATATGATAGAAGACAGATAGAAGCCTCCCTTCAAGTTTGGGCCGGGGGTGGCTCAGTCGGTAGCGCGCCAGACTCGTAATCTGTAGTTCCCAGGTTCGAGTCCCAGCTGGGTCAGCGTTGAGATTTATCTCCGCAATAATTCCCCGCCCTACCCTCTGTCAGTAGGGGACACCGATAGGCTTGGAAAGCCGCCGTCCGTCATATTGGATGTTAAGCCGTGTTCGGGAGAGCTATACCCTGTGCATGTTAAAGAACACGTTGGATGGCTTTGACGGTCTGTCTCTCAACAGCTGTTCCAGTGGGTCCCCTCCCCCAACCTTCTCTGTGACATTGGGGTCCTTGTGACCTGGCAAAGTGTGTCCCCTCCCCCAACCTTCTCTGTGACATTGGGGTCCTTGTGACCTGGCAAAGCGGGTCCCTCCCCCAACCTTCTCTGTGACATTGGGGTCCTTGTGACCTGGCAAAGTGGGTCCCCTCCCCAACCTTCTCTGTGACATTGGGGTCCTTGTGACCTGGCAAAGTGGGTCCCCTCCTCCAACCTTCTCTGTGACATTGGGGTCCTTGTGACCTGGCAAATTAGTCCACTGTGTGCAAAAAAATGTGCCGCTCAAAGGTAACCCAACTTCTTTCAAGACCATCCTGCAAGTTCTTATAAAGTCAAAAAAAATTAAGTCTAGACACGTGTGAAAAAAACAAAAGGGAACATCAATGGACTTGGATTGAACGGATTGTTCTGTGCACACGTGTCAAGACTTAAATGCTCCATCCAATGGGCTGTGGCCTTTACAAGTCCAATCCGTTCAATCCAAGTCCATTGGTGTTCCCTTTTGCACCGAGAGCAGAACGAGGGTTAACGGAGAAATATTCTGAATTCAGGCACAATATGGACTCGATCCTGGGAAATCAGATTGCGAGCCTGGCACTCTACTGACTGAGCCTTAATAGAATAGTCAGCAGTCAAATCAAATAAATTTTGTTCCCTTATATTAACCCTTAGCTTATTTTGAGAAAACCACCTTTGTAAAATAACCAATTCCTCTTCCACATATTTTTCTAAATCTGTTAAGTTTTCAAATGAATGCATAATCACCGTATCGCCTGCAAAACGCAGTAACTTGCGACGCAATTCCAACAAATACAAGTCATTTACATAAAAGAGATGAAGTTTGGTCCAAATACTGAACCCTACGGTACTCCAATTTCAATAGTAACAAAAATATTTGAAATGTTATCAATAGATACTAATTGCTAGCGATTATGCAAATATGAGTTAAACCACTTACAAGTATTACCTCGCATTCTTAATTATAATTTTTATGTTTATAATATTTGATGATCAACGGAATTAAAAGCCTTTTGTGTGTTTAATATACTGGTTTCCATAAATATATACTGGTTTCCATAAATTAAGGAACAATGAGAAAAATCGTGATAATTCGCCAAAAAATTGTGCGTTCCTCACCAAACTTGTTCATGTGACCAGCACATTAATGCCGAGTGAGCATATCGTATGCAAATTAGTCTAGGTTGCGTCAATTTGCGTAATCGGATAGTTGCATAAAAAAGGGTGTTTTGAAGTAGATCGCTATTTTGTGTTGTAGATGTGAGTAAAGAAATTCGAAATAGCCATTTTGCAGAAATGACCTCGAGACATCATTTGTTAAATGAACTGCGGTGGAGAGTTATTGGCCGGCCCGAAGCAGGGCAAAGTCAGTCAGACGTGGCACGATGGCTGAATGTGAGTCCTTCTATGATCCATAGGCAGTGAAATCAATTTCTTAGCACGAATTCTGAGTCTCGGAGATTTAGCCGAGGAAGGGCTAGAGTTACGACGCTTGTACAAGACCGATATCTGCGATTAACTGCACGAAGGAGCAAGACGTCTACTCCCTCTCAACTACGTTCCTCTCTTGCAGCAGCCACTGGGAGGGTTGCATCAGCTTCTACTGTGCGTAGAAGGCTTCATGAGGGAAGTCAGTAATTGTATACCCCTCAAATCACGTCACAGGAAAGAGCGGTTGAATTGGGCATGCGTGCATGTTAACTGAACAGAAGAGCAATGGAGGTCCACACTTTTCACAGATGAGTCCAGTTATTGCTTGCAGAGTGAGAACGATATATATATATAGAGCGAACGAGGTATCCGCCATCATACCAGTAACATCCGTCAAAGAGACAGTTACGATGGAGGTAGCGTGTGTGTTTGGGGTGGCATTTCCTTAGATGGACGCACAGACCTCTATGTGTTGACGAATGGAAACCTCAATGCTCAAAGGTATAGAGATGACATCCTGGACCCTTGTGTACGTCCTTACGCTGGTGCAATAGGTGAAACATTCATCTTACAAGACGATAACGCTCGTCCACACAGAGCTGGATTAATGGAACAATACCTTCAAGAGGAGACCATTATGCGCATGAAGTGGCCAGCTTGATCTCCTGACCTAAATTCGATTGCGCATGTGTGGGATGCTCTAGGGAGACGTGTTGCTGCCCTCTCAACCCGCCACCTGAAACAAAGGGGGAGCTTATTACTGCTTTAAAGGAACAATGGTCCTCACTCCCTATTGAGCCCTGCCCACGGTCAGTAGGGGACACCGATGGGCTTGGAAAGTCCGCCGTCCGTCGGATGGGACGTTAAGCCGTGGCCCCGTGTGCGGGAGAGACATACCCTGAGCACGTTAAAGAACACGCTGGATGGCCTTGACGGGAGGCTACCATCTGTCTCCCAACAGCTGTTTCAGTGGGTCTCCTCCCCCAACCTTCTCTGAGCCTTCGGGGTCCATGTGACCTGGCCATTTAGCCCGTGGTGTGCAAAAAAGTACCGCTCAGAGGTAAAACAACCCAACCCAACCCTATTGAGCTGATTCACAGCATCATAAACTGCATGGAACATCGCTGTCGTGTCTGCATTGCTGTAAGGGGTGACCACACTCCTTATTAAAGAACTTTGCCCATTGCATTCTGACACCTCATATTTGGACAAGTTCCTGAAAGTGTTATTTTTTGACGAAAAATGATTCTAGTGTAAAATATTTTGTGCCATTCTGAAACTAGTATTGTAATTCATGTTTCCATCAAATTTCATTAAAATAATTCATGTAGTTTATTGTTTATCATAATTTTTTGAGTTTTCCTTAATATAAGGAAACCAGTGTATACAGTTGATATTTTTACTCTTAATAATACTACTGTTGATGAAATCAGTAAACTTTAAACAAGCTTGCTTTGCATTTCTGTTTGCTCAAAATCCAAAATGGCTAAAATAATTTAATAAATTCAAAAGATTTAGTAATCTTTTTCCCCATTACTAATTGAATAATAAAAAAAAAAGGCAAGAGAGAAATCTGTCTAAAATTTGAATAAGAAAGTTTATTTCCAATTTCTTATATCGTTAGAACAATAGCTTTTTTTAAGTCATCAATAAAAATTCAAATTTTAAATAAAACGTTAAACAGATGAATAAGGACGTTTTAAAAATGAAAGAATATCCATTTCTATTTTTATGTGCTAACTTGTCGATTATGAATCATATTGGTTTAGTAATATAAGCCTATGTTAGATATATTAGCTCTCGGATATTGCATTTACTTTTTGCATAGGAAAATTGAAGCATTTTTAAAATTATATTGGAATCAATCGGTGGCTTCGGCTCCTCTTGATTTCTAGTCTTTCATATTTCATGGTCCTATTTGACCCTGAACGCAACAGCGGATCTGAAAAATCCTTTTATTTCGGAGTTCTACTGCCGGAAATGGTCCTATTCCCTAATTCTTCGCTCTCCAGAACAGCTATATCGTAATTTAATCATATGCAAAATTTGGCATAATTTCTGTCATACTCAAAATAGCCCGAGGCACTAATTTTTAGCCCTCTAACCAGTAGCTCTATATTTGACTTTTGACCTCGACGAACCCAGCGCATCCGAAATGTCATAAATTTCTGAGATGTACGACTCAAAATACTCCTAGGAACCAAAATTTGACCTTTCACCTCTAAGGTTCCCCGGATCCGAATTTTCGTAACATTTGCAAGATCGACAACCCGAAACACAGACACCAATTTTCACGATTCTGGCACTGGTAAATCATGGTTTGACCTCTACGTGACCTCTATTTGACCCTGAAGAAGACATAGGAGGTCAAATTTCGGATTTTTGTTCCAGATCTAAGACTCGGATTACCCATAGATGCAAATTTTCAGGGCTCTACAATTTCTGCATCATGATTAGAATTAGCATGATCCCTTTTCATCAGTTTAGTCAGCCGTCAGTCTCTCACAATCATCTATCTATATATCTATTTGATGTTAACAAAATATTGATTCTTATAATCAGAAAGATGCTGAATTAGTTCGATATCTTTTGGTAAAAGTTAATGTTCTGCCAAATTCAGGACTTTCAAAAGGCTAATAATGGTAATAGAGTGAAAAATTGTTGAATTTATTTATATTTGGTGCATTTCTAAAGAAAGTTTTTAAAAACCTGTGAAACGGAGAGGGAAATTGCATCGGAAATTCACTCTGTTGCCCCCCCCTGCCCCCTTCCTCGGTTTCTTTTCTCTCGATCCAGGTCTGATATAAAACTAAAATTAAATCGTTTCATAACTTACATTGAATTACTTCAGCCACAATTTTGCCCACTTTCGCACAGGTTAAGAAAAATTATTTCTGCTATAGCATTTTCTTAAACACTATCTAAAAAGATTAATTGATATTGAAATCTACAGTAAATGCAAAAGTATTATTATTTGTTCTATAATATTAAACCTATCGAAATCAGGCCGAAAAAAGGCAAGCAAAAGACTGGATTTCCATTGTAGTGTAACAATTTCTCCTTCGTTTTGGAGGTCTTAAAAAAAATGCGCCAATCTAATAATTTGTAGCCTCCATTAATTACCCTTACTAGCCTTGTCAAAAGCTCCCTCCTCCCCTAGTCTTGCATATATCTTGCGAGAGCTGTGGTGAATGGAATTTTCAGTTGCAGTCAATAGAATTTCTTGCGATTGACTCATGGTGTGGGGACTTCACCTCAGCAATAGAGTTGGGTTGTTTTACCTCTGAGCTCCGCAAAATTCCCCGCTCTGCCCACGGTCAGTAGGGGACACCGATGGGCTTGGGAAGGCCGCCGTCCGTCGGATGGGACGTTAAGCCGTGGCCCCGTGTGCAGGAGAGACATATCCTGTGCACGTTAAAGAACACGCTGGATGGCCTTGACGGGAGGCTACCATCTGTCTCCCAACAGCTGTTCCAGTGGGTCCCCTCCTCCAACCTTCTCTGAGCCTTCGGGGTCCATGTGACCTGGCCATTTAGCCCATGGTGTGCAAAAATGTGTCGCTCAGAGGTAAAACAACCCAAAAACTTTACCTCTGAGCGGCACTTTTTTGCACACCATGGGCTAAATGGCCAGGTCACAAGGACCCCGAAGGCTCAGAGAAGGTTGGGGGAGGGGACCCACTGGAACAGCTGTTGGCAGACAGATGGTAGCCTCCCGTCAAGGCCATCCAGCGTGTTCTTTAACGTGTACAGGGTATGGCTCTCCCACATACGGGCCACGGCTTAACGTCCCATCCGACGGACGGTGGCCTTTCCAAGCCCATCAGTGTCCCCTACTGACCGTGGGCAGGGCGGGGAATTTTGCGGAGATAAATCTCAACGCTGACCCAGCTGGGACTCGAACCTGGGAACTATACAGATTACGAGCCTGGCGCGCTACCGACTGAGCCACCCCCGCCCCCTCAGCAATAGATAATACATTGATCATCAATCTGTAGCTCAGCTGCCAGGGCAGCTGACATATCAGTTCCCATCCGTCTCGGGACCATTTTTCTTATACGCCTATTATCAACATTATACTTTAAATACCTTGCAGCTGGGAATAAAAAACAAAACTCTAACATTTTCTCTAAGTGATTAGTTCAAAATTAATTAGGTATTTCGACTTTTTATATTTTCGTAAATTACAAAAAGTTGCGAAAAAGTAAATACATGTATTTGTTTTTCTGAACTTTTCGATTTTTCTATGATTTTATTGACTTGAGGTGGGATTAAAGAAAGTAAATTCTGTATGTGGCTACTCCTGTCATAATGTACATCATTTTAGCATTTTCCTTTATTAAAGACATTTCGAATGCGAAAGAGTCACGTGGCGAAATTAAATTCGGATTCTTGTTTTATAATGATATGTTGTCGATGGTCTCTTTACTCCCCAGGTTAAGATCCAGTCTTTTTACAAAATGCAGGTGTTTTTTTTTTGTATTTTGCTTACTAGAAATGTTAAAAATTTTAATTTATTTAATATGTGTATTTGTTACGTTCAAAGCTCTTCTTATTCAACATTTTATTTAATTTTCACAATTAAGATCCTGATATTTATTTACTTTGCTCTAAAATCATTATGCATATTTTACAATTATTATACTGTAGAGCAAGATTTAGTGACATTAATCACCCATAGATGGCGACACCGCACAGAAGTTGAAACCGTAACCTCAAACAAACTTTGTTCGAATTAAATTGTCGCTATAGATGGGGAAGTATTGCTTTATGACCTTTAGAGTTCCAGTGACTAAATTAGTATATCATCAGGTGAGAAAATGCGGAATACAATGGTTAAGTCACGAGGAAAAATCGGTATTTCTTAATAACATAAGTTTTTATTAGCTGCCATAAACATTGAAACTTAATCTGATTACCCTAATTGATGTCACCTAAAATAATTTGCAATAAAGCAAAATATTTCGATACTATCTAATGAGAAATGTTGGTAAAATATGCAACGTAATTAGGTTTCGTTTTTCCGTCGAAGAAGTTATATAGGCGCAAGGGCGGTCTTAAGGAGGGGGGACGGAAGTCGTGGCCCCCTGCAAAAGAAACCTACGAGGGCGTGTTTTTATTTTTTCTTTCATTCGATAAGCAGGCATTTTCACATTCCTGAAGGGAATAGCGGCATGAGGTTTAATTGATATTTTCTTTATCTTATTTTTATTAGGATCTCGATTATTAAATAATTCATTAGCAAAGGGTGTCATATTTGAACCACAGAATCTTTCATATGACGTATCTAAATGGTCTCCTGAAAGCATGAGACCTATGACTGCCCGTACATAGACTTCACTTCACCCCGCTACTGATAAACATATGCAGACAATGGCGTAAGAAGGAGGGGAGGTGTAAGGCAGGAGGGGGCAGCTCCTGCTCATGAAGCTTTGAAGAGTGGGGGAAAGAATATATTTTGTCCATCCACTTTGTTAATATTTCTCTGGTATTTTAAAGATTTATCAGTGCATTTTAAATATTAATTTTCTGGTAAGGTACAGTCGGTCAAAAAAATATCCGAACACTATGGTTGATTACAGAATTCAGAAAAAATATCTGGCAACGATCTTTTTTTAGAAATTAGTGATCTAACAACCTTTGTGTCACGTGATTACAGAATTCAGGAAAAATATCTGGAGCGTGTACAGCAACTGTACACGCTCCAGTTACCGTTCACAGCAAACTGGAGCGTGTGCAGTTACTGCACACGCTCAATATTTCCGTGAGTGAGCCCACACGATCTAGTATCAAAATAATATGACCACCTACAGTCGCTCAAAAAAGTATCCGAACACTATGGTTGATTACAGAATTCAGAAAAAATATCTGGCAACGATTTTTTTTTAGAAATTAGTGATCTAACAACCTTTGTGTCACGTGATTACAGAATTCAGGAAAAATATCTGGAGCGTGTACAGCAACTGTACACACTCCAGTTACCGTTCACAGCAAACTGGAGCGTGTGCAGTTACTGCACACGCTCAATATTTCCGTGAGTGAGCCCACACGATCTAGTATCAAAATAATATGACCACCTACAGTCGCTCAAAAAAGTATCCGAACACTATGGTTGATTACAGAATTCAGAAAAAATATCTGGCAACGATTTTTTTTTAGAAATTAGTGATCTAACAACCTTTGTGTCACGTGATTACAGAATTCAGGAAAAATATCTGGAGCGTGTACAGCAACTGTACACGCTCCAGTTACCGTTCACAGCAAACTGGAGCGTGTGCAGTTACTGCACACGCTCAATATTTCCGTGAGTGAGCCCACACGATCTAGTATCAAAATAATATGACCACCTACAGTCGCTCAAAAAAGTATTCGGACACTATGGTTGATTACAGAAGTCAGAAAAAATATCTGGCAACGATTTTTTTTAGAAATTAGTGATGATTCGTTAGACCATTTCAGATTCCTCCACTGTTTGTGCTCCCCACCGGTCACGACGACATGCATTGGCAGGTGGGATGAGGGAAGTGAAACTAGATTATGCTATCCAGCTCTATGGAGTTCTCGGCGTAAATGTTTTTGAGGAAACTGGCGTCTCGCGTCCTACGATGAAATCCGTGCACAACTGATCAACTGTAGCTCCCCGATTTCGCCTTATACATCACACTAATGTCCCGATTCTAGTGTATGTATATTCGGCCACTGCTTTTGCAGATGATGTCTTCGCCTTTAAATTCACATGTAGACATGGGTTGGGTTGTTTTACCTCTGAGCGGCACTTTTTTGCACACCATGGGCTAAATGGCCAGGTCACATGGACACCGAAGGCTCCGAGAAGGTTGGGGGAGGGGACCCACTGGAACAGCTGTTGGGAGACAGATGGTAGCCTCCCGTCAAGGCCATCCAGCGTGTTCTTTAACGTGCACAGGGTATGTCTCTCCCGCACACGGGGCCACGGCTTAACGTCCCATCTGACGGACAGCGGTCTTTCCAAACCCATCGGTGTCCCCTACTGACCGTGGGCAGGGCGGGGAATTTTGCGGAGACATGTAGACATGACTTTGGAAACTGTTCCTTGTGAAACATTAGCGAGTTCATATGTCTTAGTGATAAAACATCCTGCCAAACGCCCTCCAACAATCGTGCCCCCTTTTGAAATTGCTAAGGTCTTCTCTTACGACATGATACCAATAATTGCATGCAGTTACGCTGGGTTTGACTTTATAGACATGACACTAAGCATGTTGGGATATCATTTGCATGTTTCATGCCTTCATCAGCGGACGTAGAGCCCTTGTTTAAGATAGACTGAATCCACAATCCTTGGTGTTTCCATTTTTCTGTCCATTACCTACAGATCATAACACTGCAGAGCGCCGGGCTAGGATTAGCATATATTCTTTTACGCCTTGAAAACTGCCAGTGGCATGAACTTGTAAGAAGAATAAGAACAAAACAGAATAAACCGAGAAATCTCAGAGTTCGAAGACTAAAAGAAACAGAAGCAAAGTGAAAAGATTGGATATTTAAAATTTTTATGGTATGTGAGATCGTACAGTCGCCCAAAAAAGTATCCGAACACTATGGTTGATTAGAAATTTCTGAAAAAATATCTGGCAACGATTTTTTATAAATTAGTGATATGGCAACCTTCGTGTCACGTGTCACGTGACACGAAGGTTGCCAGATCACTAATTTCTAAAAAACATTTTGCCAGACATTTTTTCAAAATTCTCTAATCAACCATAGTGTTCGGATACTTTTTTGAGCGACTGTACCTGAAGTTCCTAGTTTCAGAAATAAAATGATTGCAGTGTTGTTCACACTTTTCGAAAAACGTATTTGCTGAATTTTGGATAAACTCATCTATCGTAGGAATTTGAAATAATTACACAGGCTATATTTTTCGACCAGAGTCCGCCCGAGCACAATTTGGAGAAAATATTTTTCTAACGCATCCTGAGATATATACAGGCAAATGATTATATATACCTATCTAAAAACCTGTTGCTCCACCTTTTGCCCTCACAATAGCAGCCAGACAGGTCTTGGTAAGGATTCAATGAGGTGTTGAAAACAAGGAGGTTGTATTGCTGCCCATGAAGCGAGGATCACCTGTTATAGAGAATCAGCAGATGCCAGTGGGGGTTGGCAAACTCGAACAGATCTTTCCAATTCGTCTCACAAATACTTAATGGGGGTCTGACGATCGAGGGGGCCATTCGAGTGTATTAAATTCACTGAATGCTCTTGGAGTCAATTGGTCACCACTCGGGAAGTATGCAGTGTGGCGTTGTCCTGTTGAAAGATGGCGCCATGGTGCGAAAAGAGAATTGTTATGAACGGATGAAGATGGTCGGCGAGGATGGTCGGCGAGGATCACATACCTTGTGCTAGTGATGGAGGGCTCGACGGATATGAGAGGTTCGGAGGAAACTGTTACACCTCCTCTACCTACCTGTATGGCCCCAACTTGGCAAGCTGAGCCCATCGCTTCGTGTGGTTTACGCCACACACACACCCCCCATCAGCGTGATAGAGTTGAAACTATGATTTTTCAGACCAGATGACGTGTTTACAGTCCTTCGCACTCCAGTTGCAATAGACCTTTGCAAACTGCAGCGTCATCTTTCCGTTCAGTGCCTTGCAGTCAACAAGGATACACGATGTGGATGTCGACTGCCATACCTATTTTGTCCATGGTACGACAGATAGTCTTTGTGCATAAGCTTGTGGATGCGCTCGCATTCAATTAGATTCTTGAAATCTTCTGATAGCAAAATTAATTGAGAAGGATGAAGCTATAAATGCAGTATCATCTGTATAAAGAACAAGTTTGACCTTGGAGATTTTGGGAATGCTAGATGCAATTTATTAAATAGGGTTGGACAGCGAGCGAGCCTTGGGATACACCAATTGAAATGGATTATTTAGATGACAATCTTTGCTAGTATTCACTCTGAATGTTCTTAAATGAACATAACCGTACCTACCTACCTACATGCAAATTTAATTTCACAATCGTGTCTCTCCTTGGCTCAGCTGCTGCATTTCGCCACTGCAGACCAATTTTAAAGGGTCTTGCTTGACATTGTCTGCCCACCCCATCCTAGGTCTCCCCCTCTTTCTGAGGCCTTTAGGCACACTGTTCATAACCCTATTCACCAATCTATAGTTATACACACGGGCAACATGGCCAAACCACTGGAGTCTCTTTCTGCACAATATGCTGCTTAAAGGAGGTTGCTGACTCCTTTGCCTAACCTCATCATTAATTACAAAGTCAAACCACCTAATGCCCAAGATACTGCGTAAGCAACTAGAATCAAAAGCATCTAGTTTCCTGTTATCTTGCTTACAAAGCATCCAAGTATCACTACCATACCTAACTCTATAAAGAACCAAACTATGTATTATACAGCAGTAGTTTCAAGACACTCTATGGTACCCAATTAGTGCTTTCCCCTCTATGACGTCACCGATTCCCACCACTTCCGGCCACGCCCCTAATTAATTACTAATCAATAACCAATTAATAAATAATTAATAAATAATTAATAACTAATTAACAAGTAATTAATAATCAATTAATAACTAATTAATAACCCATAATTAATTAAAAATTAATTAATCCCCTATATTAAAAAACCCCATTTATTAAAAAATTCCTCCCCTTTATTAAAAAACCCTCTTCCTCCCCCCCCATTTAACCCGTGGCGACATCTAGTGATTATGAGGAGTACTATTTTCGGAAAAAACCCTATTTTAACTCTAATTTCCCAATTTTTGATTCACCCTCCTCATTAGAAAAAACCCCTATCAAAAGTTCCGCCCCCTTTATTAAAATTCCCTCCCCCTTTTAACCCCTGGCGCCATCTAGTGATTATAATGTCGGGAAAAACCCTCGATTTTAGTCGTAATTAAACTTTGATGGGTGGCAACGATCGGATGATGCAAGCCTCAGATAATTGCAGGGATGGCAACCTCGCGCTGAAAGGGGTGATGCAATCCTCAATTACAAAGTCCCAATTTTCCTTGGAAACTTATCAAAATTCCTTCCCCTTTTTTAAAAACCCCTCTTTATTAAACTTCACAAACTCTCTTGTTATCCACATTCATTTTGCCAAGTCCGCTAATCAACTCCCAATTCCCTAGTAACACTACACGTACACCCTACACTTATCAAAATCATTATCACCTACAATTATCACCCCCTACACTTATCAAAATTCGCTCCCCTTTATTAAAAATCAAAAGGTCCCTCTATTAAAACTTCACAAACTCCCATCCTTTACAAGTCCACTAATCGTAGGAAATCAACTCCCAAAGTTGTATATTACCAATTTTTATTCCTTAGTGATTAAGCACTTATCATTACTTTACAAGTATACTTTACAATCCACTAAACTTAAAAAATCAACTCCCAAAGTTGTATATTCCCTGTATTATCCATTTTTATTCCTTATTAATTAAACACTCATTAAAATTCCCTCATTAAAAATCAAAAGCTACCTCTATTAAAACTTCACCAAACTCCTTTGGTATTCACGTTCATCTGAAATTTTCCGAGTCCGCTAAACTTAGAAAATCAACTCCCAAAGTTGTATATTCCCTGTATTCCTTAGTAATTAAACACTTCTCAAAAACTCTGTTCCTCCTCATTAAAAACCCTTTATTAAAACTTCACAAACTCCCTTGTTATCCACGTTCATCTGAAATTTGCCAAGTCCACTAAACTCTGGAATGGCAACACACAGATGATGCATATGTGGAATTCGTCGAGTCATGCATGTAACAACAAGCAGGGCAGCGTATGTGTCCAGGTCTCTTCTTATCGGGGGTGAGGGGTAAAGAGGAATGTCACCACACGCTGTCTGTACCACAGTATTTACATCTGCTACTGATAAACGAAAATATTTCGGACGATGCTTTACCTCTCGTGTTTACTCTGAGCATATCTCGCGAAGGTCAACCTTGAACGAGTCGAGAGATGTATCAAAGGTTGTTTATGAGATAACATTTCCCTGTATATAAGCTCGCACCCCACTTGCTACATCATTCCTTTTCTGCTAGTCAGAAGTTTCACTGTTAGTCACAAGTTCTGCTCTTAGTTTTGAAGTCTCTGGTCACTATGGCGAAAACCACCCTGTCATTCAGTGAAGTTGTTCGCTCTATACTCGTGAGTGTCGGTATCCCATCATACCAAAAAACCATATCGTATGAAGAATGCCTGCAGATTGTGATGAATATATTGACTGAAAAAATCTTACAAGCTCTGAGCATCGTGTGTGATGGTGAGACCATCATCATAGAACTGCACGAAGTGGCTCACGAATATTTATTCAGAGTGTGTTTTACCGAAGAAGCGGCATTAAAACACGCTGAAAACATGGACTATGGGGCTGTGGTGGAGGATGCTATGACCTCAATAGAGATAGCTAACATCATTGAAGTTGTAGCATAATAAGAGAAAAAAGAAAAGGTTCTTTTCAGAACCGCTTCATTTGTGTCGAAAGGATTACTGATCGTACAATTCCTGTTCACAGCTCTTACTTCTCTATCTACACGTTTCTTCTATATATCTACATTCAATTCACTGTCTCCCGGTTAACAGAGTGAATTTTATAGGGTGTTTAACCTTCAGTTAAAATGATAATTTTACACACTATGTTAGGATTAACAACTCTTATAGCATATAAGTAGTTTTTGTTGCTAGGATCCCTCTCCACTTTTAAAATTTAGATCTTACACATTCTTGCAAACCCCGATAGTCTTTTCATATTAATATACGTATTTTTATAACCGTTTTAATATTGTAAAGTCCGTTTTAATCAACACTTATTTCTTTTAACCCCGCGACTATTGGTTGTCGCATTTTTACTAGAAGAAGTACTACCCCGCAGTAACTGTTTAACTGCCCCGCAGAAAATAAAAAATGCTATTGGCTAAAAAAATTAATAAAAATTAATAAAAGGAAAAAAATCTGATTTTATTCGTCATGATGAAAGATATTGAAGGTAATAGAGTCGACCTAAAAGACCCGTGTTCGGATCCTCACCCCGGTCCACGATTTACTGACGGATGGTTTTTAACCAAAGACCTACGAAATTAAAAACTCCCCCATTACGCAACATGGTTTAAAAATACTTATTACGGATGTATCCTCAGTACATGATGCAAACTCTTTCCTAGGAAGAAACACTATTCGAAGAAAAATCAGCTATGGGAGTAATCATTAATCTACAAGCGCTCACACAGTTTATAAAAATCGTCTCTTCCACCGTTTATTGGCGAACGTGAAGACGCTGACGAAATTCACGTTGCGGCGTCAGTTACATGCTTTTACCGGGTAAAGACTGCGCAACAGAGTGCTATAGAAAGTAAGAATGCTAAAAGTAGAATTCATACGTTTCCATAAAAAACTTTAGTTCCAACATGAGTTAAAGGAGTAGGGAAAATTAGGAATACAGGGAATTTATAATTATATAATTATATAATTTATTAATATATATATATATTATAGAATTATATAATTATATTTCTTAACTTTGGGAGTTGATTTTCTAAGTTTAGCGGACTTGGAAAAATTCAGATGAACGTGAATACCAAAGGGGTTTGGTGAAGTTTTAATAGAGGTAGCTTTTGATTTTTAATGATGGAATTTTAATGAGTGTTTAATTAATAAGGAATAAAAATGGGTAATACAGGGAATATACAACTTTGGCAGTTGATTTTCTAAGTTTAGAGGACTTCTAAATTATACTTGTAAAGTAATGATAAGTGCTTAATCACTAAGGAATAAAAATTGGTAATATACAACTTTGGGAGTTGATTTTCTATGATTAGTTGACTTGTAAAGGATGGGAGTTTGTGAAGTTTTAATAGAGGGACCTTTTGAATTTTAATAAAGGGGAGCGAATTTTGATAAGTGTAGGGGGTGATAATTGTAGGTGATAATGATTTTGATAAGTGTAGGGTGTACGTGTAGTGTTACTAGGGAATTGGGAGTTGATTAGCGGACTTGGCAAAATGAATGTGGATAACAAGAGAGTTTGTGAAGTTTAATAGAGAGGGGTTTTTAATAAAGGGAAAGGAATTTTGATAAGTTTCCACGGAAAATTGGGACTTTGTAATTGAGGATTGCATCACCCCTTTCAGCGCGAGGTTGCCATCCCTGCAATTATTCTGAGGCTTGCATCATCCGATCGTTGCCACCCATCAAAGTTTAATTACGACTAAAATCGAGGGTTTTTCCCGACATTATAGTCACTAGATGGCGCCAGGGGTTAAAAGGGGGAGGGAATTTTAATAAAGGGGGTGGAACTTTTGATAGGGAGATTTTTTAATGAGGAGGGTGAATCAAAAATTGGGAAATTATAGTTAAAATAGGGGTTTTTCCGAAAATAGTACTCCTCATAGTCACTAGATGGTGCCAGGGGTTAAGGGGGGGGGAGGTAAGGGGTTTTTAATAAGGAGAAATTTTTAATAAAGGAGGAGTCAAAAATCGGGAAATTAGAGCTAAAATAGGGGTTTTTCCTAACATAGTGTTCCTCATAGTCACCAGATGGCGCCAGGGGTTAAAGGGGGAGGGATAAAGGGGAGAGTCAGAAATCGGGAAATTAGAGCTAAAATAGGGTTTTTTCTGAAAATAGTACTCCTCAAAATCACCAGATGGCGCCACGGGTTAAAAAGGGGGATTTTTTTTATAAAGGGAGAGGAATTTTTTAATAAATGGTGGTTTTTAATAAAAGGGATTAATCAATTTTTAATTAATTATGGGTTATTAATTAGCTATTAATTGATTATTAAATAGTGCTCTCTTATTTTCTTATTAATTAGTTATTAATTAGTAATTAAATGATTATTAATTGCTTGATTATTGATTAGTAATTAATTAGGTGCGTGGCCGGAAGTGGGCGTGGTCTTAGACGTCATAGGGGGGGAAAGCACTAATGGGGATTCTGTAGAGTGTCTTGAAACTACTTACAGCCTAATTTTAGTCTTCACTTGTAGACGCCTATTTCTCCACACTCTCCATAGATTCTTAAACAAACAGCAGGCAGAAATCTCTATCAAAAATCAAACTGTTTGGAATATTATCGATCTGTAAATTTCAAAAAGTGGAATTCTTGGCAGGCTTCGCAATCAACTATTCGCTATAGCATATAATCAACGTTTCGCTATAGCAGCTTCTTTCCAGATGTCTGGAAAGTAGCAAATCCTAGAGGCCTTGTTCAATTGCGTGTAAGAAATGTGAATGCTTTTACTGAAAGGTTTTGAGTAACCTCTGGGATAAATTAATCATCAGAGGGTTGTTAATTTGGAAAAAAAATTAATTTTATGTCGTTTCGTAATTCTGCTTCCGTATCTTTATCACTGTGAATAACAGCACTTTCTCCTTGAATTGGGGAATTAGTTTTACTTTCCTCTTAAGTGCTCCATACATAGATACAGGCATACCCCATAATGAATTGTCACTCGTTTTAAGAGAGAGTAATTTAGATTTCCGCTATTATTTCGGAATTCTTTTACAGCTTTACGAAGTTTGTATTGAAGTCCATTATATGTTTTCTTTTCTGCTGTCTCTCTAGGTTTTTGCAATTCTTTCCTGGCTTTGTTTTCCTTTTTTATTTGCATTTTAAGATCTGCAGGTAAAGGCAAACCGTCAGTATTTATATTCATTTTAGTTTTGAAGTACTTGATCGCTTCACAAAAACATTAAATAAACGACAAAAATTCATTTATCAATTTTTTTTTTTCACATTTTGTTGATAGGTTTCCAGAAATTGCAGCATTTAGTCGTTTTTTAAAAATGCTCCAATACCTTTTCATCCAAAATCTGAATGGGACTACAATTCACTGAGAGCAACACTGGATTGTGATCAGAGTACATTTCAGTAACGGATTTTAAGGAATATTCAGTGATTAAGTTACTGGACAGGATGATATCTGCTTATGGTTTGCAGGGAAGAACGTTGGCTATTATGGAACATCTACGATGATACCCTTTTTTGTTGTATAGTCCATTAGTACCCTGCTACTATTATTAGTTGATCTGCATCTCCATTCTCTGTGCTTGGAATTTACGTCCCCGGTTAACAGTGTAGAAATATCATTTTTGAAGAAATTATTAAAGTCAGAAAACTGCATTTTTTGACTTTGGAAACATATACCCTGATCTTGATTTTGCCTAAACTAGGAACTTGTTATACAATACAATACAAAATCCTCTAACTCAAAATAATACAATAAGGAACATTTATAAATATACATCGGTATGTAAAAGATTACATTTTAATTTTGTCCCGGTGGTTGTAGTATGTGTTAGCTATTCGCAAACCGTTAAGTTTACTAACCTATAGGAGACTTTCTTCATTACCATTGGAACTACCAATGCCAAAGGGACCTAAAACTCTTGCCCAAAGGTTAGAGTTAGTACAACTTTAGAATTGAGGTCGCCTAGCACAAAAGAAATATTTCTTTTCTTCACAGAATTCAAAATATCCTGAAGCTGGTTGTAAAACGTATCCTTCTCGTTCTCATCAGAATCCTCTGTGGGGGCATAACAACAGATGACATTCAAGTCATTAATTTTTAAATTTTGTTTTAAATTTTTGCCGTAAGAAATATTTCATTAATACAGTCATATCCTAGAAGAGCGTCACTGGCGTGTCTGCTGAGAAGCAGACCCACACCTTGGTGTGGGTCTGCTTCTCAGCAGACCACACCTTGGTGTGGGCGAAACCACACCTTGGTGATGCTTTCCATTCTCCCTCCCTGTAAAGAGAAATTTAAAGTTATTTTTAAGTATCTGCCCATCTGGTCTCTTGCAGGCCTAGAATATCTAGGTTATAACGCTAGAATTCCTGTGTGAGGACATCAAGAGAATAATATCTGTGTAATGTCCTCACGTTCCACGTACCTGCAGAGAGAAAATGATTAGTCGGATTTTTAAAGAAAGAATGTTTATTGAGAGAGATAGGGTCGACAATATTAAACAGCCCCCTAATCGCAGGCATGGGACAAAAGCCTGTTCCTCCTCCGCTAAAGGCTGAAGTCACCGATGCTGGTAGGAACTTCAGGCACCACCTTTTCAAGTGAACCTTTTCAAGAGCCATATGGCCTGCCTGAGCAACAATACATTATTCAAGTTTAGGATTGGCGATGCCGAACTAGCTAAGTGAGGGTTCAGGTACCTGCGACGGCCTCTAATCAGGATTATCCACCAACTGATATAAGGTATCCCATGCTACTGTTCACTTAGAACTGGCAACCCAGAAGCAAACAGAAAACACAGCAGCAGATTCTCCATCAACAGAGTACAGGATCTATAATCTCGCTCAAAGCCGTAAATTAGTCCAGTCTAGTTGGTGTGAATGGTCAGCACCAGGACCCTGTGAAGTTGACCGCTCCTCGGCAGAGCAGAAAAACATGGCCATAGATGACCAGATCAGTAGGACACATTGATCTGGTACCTCTCCTCTTCTATTCCCTTCCTAAAGAGAATATCTCTTTTGAAAGGTATTAACGGCCTGCATCACGAGAAGGCGGGGTCGGACATTAGGTGCTAGACCTGGCCAGTTCTGTGCATCATCACTGGGGATTGGTACACAGCTCTCCATTCAGTTTATGCCTAGTTACCATTTACGGACCTAGTAATGATTAAAGGTTATCTGATTAAATTCGTGATGTGAGACAATCTTGATTTATGAGTATAGAATGCCCCTGAAATCGATCGATTTGTAGCAGCAAAAAATTGGAATTTTAAAAGCATCCCCTACTTTTTGTTTAGAAATTGAAAATATGAAAATTTCCACACTATATAACATGTGCCGTTTCAGTAGCGAAAAATTAACTCCTTTGAATTTTATTTTCTTTATAAATGTAAGGGTAGTATCGAACTGGTTCTTCTATGCATTGGGACTGTGATGTAAGTGGCGACGTACTGACGATTTCAGGCAATAAGTAACCTTGATCATCAATTTTCCAGTTGTGTGTAATGTGTTAAGTAAATAAATAAATAAGAAACCTTGAATCACCAATAGTTCGTAACTAAATAAGGAAATGACGTTCAAAGAAACAGGGTAAAAGAGGAATTAAAAAATTTCCCTCAAGTATCTACTTGTCGTAGAGGTCTGACAGAAGTCTGTTAGTATAATAATACGCCGTTGAGAAGTTTTGTAACCAATTAATTAGAAAAGTTTTTTAACCAACCAAAAATAAACATCCATGCCTTCCTTATCCAGAACTCGAACACATATCCATTCGCAGTCAAATCTACAAAAAAATGTTCTTGAGACATAAATGAAACTTCTCAGCTATTCGAAACACTCAATTCGTACTGCACATACAAAGATTATTTTTTCTGGTTGAAGTGTTTGTGTAAAGGATAACATTTTATTGGTGCTGTATTGTTGTTGCAACGGATATGTGTTTTAATTTCTTTAATGCGCCACTAGATGGCACTAGTATACAGGGAAGTAGAGTGTTCTCAAGAGAACGTTTCGTGGCTTTATCACAGGTATTTATTACATATTTATATATACATAATCCTGAAGCGGCCATGGCTACAGAGGTCAAACGGAAATTATCCAGTAATAAGTCATCACTAAAACCCTTTCAAGGTGTCAGCTCCTCAGCAGTAGCCGCATTAAGAAATATTAAATAAAATGAAATTTTAATCACGTGTGTACAGACTTGTAAGATAAATTTACAAAAAAAAATTTTTTTTATGAGAGTATGAAAACTTTTGAACACATAATAATCAATCATCACAAAATATGCACTGCTTTTATTACCCGCCATATAAATTAAAATAGCGAATGCTATAACTTTGAATATATACTGATGCACTTGTCTGAAAATGTCCTTTTTGCGGAGAATTTTATAATAAACGTGCAGATTTACTCGCCAATGCATGGGTCCTGAAATACACATACTAATTCATATTAATCCAAAGTAAAGTCGTTATATTTGGCATGCAAGGTCTTGCTGATTATTTAAATCACTAATACATTGTTGCTATCGTAACAAAGGAGGGACGTGTCTGCATTGTTCATATTCAGTCATCAGAGAACACCAGTGTTTCTCACTGGTGTTCTCTGAATTGTTCTCTGAAAAGGACGAAATATGAAAAGGACGTTAAACTTTGTGGATTAAATTTTTTAAATCATTATGGATTAAATAAATCTTCTTAGACCTCTTATATCATTAATGAACATTAAATCAAATTTCCATTTTGAAAATCTCAGTAAGCATTCAGATTAAGGTATAAGGCAATATTATTGAGTCACGAACATTTTTTCTACCTCTTAGCAGCACTTTTAAGTATATTAAATAAATAAAAAAATAAATAAATACCCTCTGAAGCAGTTGTTGCCTTCTGCAGAGGTTTGACAGGTTGGGTTGGGTTGTTTTACCTCCGAGCGGCACTTTTTTGCATACCATGGGCTAAATGGCCAGGTCACAAGTACCCCGAAGGCTCAGAGAATGTTGGGGGAGGGGACCTACTGGAACAGCTGTTGGGAGATAGATGGTAGCCTCCCCTCAAGGCCATCCAGCGTGTTCTTTAAAGTGCACAGCGTATTGCTCTCCCACACACAGACCACAGCTTAACGTCCCATCCGACGGACGGCGGCCTTTACAAGCCCATCGGTGTCCCCTACTGACCGTGGGCAGGGCGGGGAGTTTTGCGGAGATAAGTCTCAACGCTGACCCAACTGGGACTCGAACCTGAGAATTGCAGATTACGAGCCTGGCGCACTACCGACTGAGCCACCCCCGAACGGCCTGACAGGAGACTGTCAGTTTCATACGCATATAGAAGATCTGTGAGGAAGACGACACTTCAGCAGAATGAAAACACAAACATCCATACAATGGACTAAATGGACAAGTAACAAGGACCCAAAGGGCTCAGAGCTAGGTAGGATCATCCGTCCCTGATAGCCGGGGACAGTCCCTTGACTAAAGATTCTGTCCCGACGAATAAATGTCCCCGGAATTCGATTTTAGATATTTTTAAAAATATTAAATTGACTCTACAATATAAGCAGATCTTTGCTAATAGTAATGGCAACACTGTTATAAAAACATTTAATCGCAATGCAAATGACTAAAAAAGAGGCTAGACTCATTATCATAATGATAGTGGTATTCGTACGGACACCATAGGAACGAATGCATGTCTTTCTTCTATATGCTGACGTCAGCCAGGGCCTTATATTTCTCGCTTGGTTAATTATTATGCATGCTAAGTTTTGTCTCTGCTTTAACAGATTTCGGCGACCTTGATTCTCCAGGTAGAGTCGCTCAAAAAAGTATCCGAACACTATGGTTGATTACAGAATTCAGAAAAAATATCTGGCAACGATTTTTTTTAGAAATTAGTGATCTGGCAACTTCGTGTCACACACGAAGTTGCCAGATCACTAATTTCTAAAAAAAATCGTTGCCAGATATTTTTTCTGAATTCTGTAATCAACCATAGTGTTCGGATACTTTTTTGAGCCACTGTACCTGAGACCGACATCTTAAAAATAAAAGTCCCAGTCTGTAATGGGACAGAGTTTAGAACTCGCTTTGCCGAGTTTAACATAGAGTAGGACATTAGTTTTTACAGCTTCGGCCACCGAAGAAATCTGCCAGAGGAGAATTTCCATTACGCCAAAGATTTGGCGGCGGTGGGCTCGTTTTATAGTCGTCGACTGAGAACTGTCAAACGTTAAAATGGAAATTTCTTTATACTTTATTTTTCTTCAAAATTATCGAAATAACTTTAGGAGGGAAAAGGAAGTGTATGTTAAAGTAATGTCAGTGTTTCCATAGTTGCAACTTGCATCTAATAATAAAAAAATTCAGTTTTTTGTTCATTTGCGCAATGGTATTTTTTCAATTAGTTGGATTGGGTTGTTTTACCTCTGAGCGGCACTTTTTTGCACACCATGGGCTAAATGGCCAGTTCACAACGACTCCGAAGGCTCAGAGAAGGTTGGGAGAGGGGACCCACTGGAACAGCTGTTGGGAGACAGATGGTAGCCTCCCGTCAAGACCATCCAGCGTGTTCTTTAACGTGCACAGCGTATGGCTCATCCGACACGGGGCCACGGCTTAACGTCCCATCCGACGGATGGCGGCCTTTCCAAGCCCATCGATGTCCCCTACTGACCATGGTCAGGCGGAGATTTCACAATTGGAAACGGAAGGAAAACATCGGTTGCAGAGCCTGAGAATCTGCTAAATATAAAAATGCTCTATCAGCAAGAGTAGGGGCAGGGGTGGCTCAGTCGGTAGCGCGCCAGGCTCGTAATCTGTAGTTCCTAGGTTCGAGTCCCAGCTGGGTCAGCGTTGAGATTTATCTCCGCAAAATTCCCCGCCTTGCCCACGGTCAGTAGGGGACACCGATGGGCTTGGAAAGGCCGCCGTCCGTCGGATGGGACGTTAAGCCGTGGCCCCGTGTGCGGGAGAGCCATACCCTGTGCACGTTAAAGAACACGCTGGATGGCCTTGACGGGAGGCTACCATCTGTCTCCCAACAGCTGTTCCAGTGGGTCCCCTCCCCCAACCTTCTCTGAGCCTTCGGGGTCCATGTGATCTGGCCATTTAGCCCATGGTGTGCAAAAAAGTGCCGCTCAGAGGTAAAACAACCCAACCCAACTCAGCAAGAGTATCATCTTCTCCGGTTAATAAATTCTTCAAAAGGAAAGCACAAAAGATGAACATAGTTTAGCAAATGAAGAACGTACTCATGAATAGTTAGCTGAGAAACTATTCATTAGCCCCATGTTTAAAGGATATCTTCTGATGATACTCTACTATTGAATCAAGAATGTATATTTGCATACCACACTGTAGTAGCACGCAATCATGGTTTCCAGTCCATGATATTAGTCCAAATAATTTAATGAAATTTTTTTCCACAAGTCTACATGTGCAATAGAAAATGTGAAACAACAGTGACGAATATTTTTGGTCTATGGGATAATGAAGAATTGATCAAAGATTTATGCGAAATTGAGCATATACCTCAGTCGGTAGCGCGCCAGGCTCGTAATCTGCAGTTCCCAGGTTCGAGTTCCAGTTAGATAAGCGTTGAGACTTATCTGCGCAAAACTCCCCGCCCTGCTTACAGTCAGTAGGGGTCACCGATGGGCTTGGAAAGGCTGCTGTCCGTCGGATGGGACGTTAAGCCGTGGCCCTGTGTGCGTTAAAAAACACGCTAGATGGCCTTGACGGGATCCACTGGAAAAGCTGTTGGGGGACCATCTGTCTCCCAACAGCTTTTCCAGTGGGTCCCCTCCCCCAACCTTCTCTGAGCCTTCGGGGTCACTGTGACCTGACCATTTAGCCCATGATGTGCAAAAAAGTGCCGCTCAGAGGTAAAACAAACCAACCTTGAGGTGATGAAATTGTTTCTGAGAGAAAATCTTTGACAGAGACTTGATATGTTCTTCCACTTAAATAAGAAGAGATAATTTTAATTAGTGGTTGCGGAAAGTTCTTCTCAATGAGCTCTAAAGAGAAGACCATTTATCCAAAATTTTTCAAAATCCTTCGCAACATCGAAAAAGACATCCGCAGCAATTCTTTGTATTCAGACTTTCCGTGATTACACCCAATAACTGATGATGCACCGTCGAATGTTGCTTTCTGAAACCGTATTGAATGGATGAAATAATTTTTCTTTTCTCGTAGAAACGTCACCATCCTTGAAATAATTAGCAGAAAAAAATTGGTTTTACCCTGAGTGGGATTCGAACTCACGTCTCTCAGAAACATGTCGAGTATGATGACCACTACATCATCAACGGTGGCAACTATTTTTTTTCAGCTAATCATTTCAAGTGTTTCTTGTCTGCAGTCCATTTTCCTGTGATACTTTATTATGTCTCTATCCTGTTAAGGATAATTCTTTCAAAACTTTGCCAATGCTGGATAACAAACTAATAGGCCTATAAATTTCTGGGAATTATAGGCTTGTCCTGGTTTGTGGATCATTGATGAGCTGTACCTTTTAATTTACTGGGAAATGATTACGAAATGTAAACTTAACAAGTTGGGTTGTTTTACCTCTGAGCAGTACTTTTCTACACCCAATAGCCAGAGGCGGAGGTGGCTCAGTCGGTTGTGCGCCAGGCTCGTAATCTGTAATTCCCAGGTTCAAGTCCCAGCTGGCTCAGCGTTGAGATTTATCTCCACAAAAATTCCCCGCCCTGCCCACGGTCAATAGGGGACACCGATGGGCTTGTAAAGTCCGCCGTCCGTCGGATGGGACGTTAAGCCGTGGCGCCGTGTGCGGAAGAGCCATACCCTGTTCACGTTAAAGAACACTCTGGATGGCCTCGACGGGAGGCTACCATCTGTCTCCCAACAGCTGTTCCAGTGGGTCTCCCCCCAACGTTCTCTGAGTCTTCGGGGTCCATGTGACCTGGCCATTTAGCCCATGGTGTGCAAAAAAGTGCCGCTCAGAAGTAAAACAACCCAACCCAATAGCCAGGTCACAAGGACCCCGAGAGATCGGAGAAGTTGTGGTAGGGAACCCAAATTGTCTTCCATCAAGGTACCCAGATGGTGACAGATGGTTTCAAATGGTAGCCTCCCATCAAGGCCATCCAGTGTGCTACTTTAAAGTGCACAGGATATGGCTCTCCCACACATGGAACCATGGTTTAATGTCCCATCCGACGGACGTCAGCCTTTCCAAGCCTATCGGTGTCCAATGCTGACCAGGGTCAGGGCGGGGAGTTTTCTGGCGATAAAACTCAATCGTGGCCCAACTCGAATTCAAACCTGGGAACTGCAGATTGCGAGCCTGGCACGCTACCGACTGAGGTACCGACTACCAACTTAACAAGTAAATGATAAAAACATGTGTTTTTGAAAATACAAATGAATAATAATAAACACAATAACTGACCTTACACTAAGTCAATGGTGGGCGAATTATTTTTATATCTGAGCCAGACAGAAATAATTTTCACAGACTAAGTTGGTTTTAATGATAACACAAATGCTCAAATTTTCATTTTTTTTTTAGAAGATTCATAAATACCTTGTAGGCTTGATAAAACGCCATTACAGGGCATTTCCCATTCAGGACTTGGTGCGCCCATCACTGCACCAAAAAGTTTTTTTCTCCAGGAAGACAGCAATTGCTCAGTCACTTTTATTGCTCACAAAATGAGTTAGTATCGAGTTCGAAAAATTCTTTATCACTTTTGCAATCGTAATGAATAGGGATAAATATTATATAGTAAATAAAGTGGCTTTTATTGTCTCTGAGAAAGGCGACACAATTTTATTGCTTTGCTTTCACTTTATGAAGATAGATGGCGCTAGGGCATCATGTGCACGCGATAAAATTCTTGAAAATATTTCACAAGTATTAAAACTTAATTCGAACATGGATTGAAACTACGCAATTCCGATATTTGATATCATGATTTAAGGTTGATCATTTTTTTAAGTAATTCTATCATCATTTTTAAGCAATTAAATTTAAAGTGAAAAATTTTAGGTCCCGAGATGGATATTTATTACTAAATTTTCTCGTTTATTCGCATAGCTAAGACTTTGCTTGATAGGAAATACAGTCGCTCAAAAAAATATCCGAACACTATGGTTATTACAGAATTCAGAAAAAATATATGGCAACGATTTTTTTAGAAATTAGTGATCTGGCAACCTTCGTGTCACGTGACAGATCACTAATTTCTAAAAAAAATGAAATAAAAAAGCAATGGGACTAAATAATCAGCTGACACGAAGTCACGTGACACGAAGGTTGCCAGATCACTAATTTCTAAAAAAATTGTTGTCAGATATTTTTTCTGAATTCTGTAATCAACCATAGTGTTCGGATATTTTTTGGAGCGCCTATACAGCGAAATCAAAAGTTTTATTCAATTCTGCAGATGTTGTTTGTGTTATGCCAATAGAGATGGTGTCACGTGATATTACTCGACCTCATGCTTGATTTTATACCCCCCCCCCCTCCCTAAAAGAAAGATTATTATTTCTATATTTTGAAGCAAAAATAAACCTTAGGGAAATGTCTTATTTTTCCTCATAAATCTATGCAAATTTTATTTTTAATGTTGATATTGTTTAGATTAAAAATAATATTTACATTTTCATCATTATCTTCATTTTAGGAAGAATTTCGATGGAAAAAAAAAGTTCAAAAATGGATTACTTCACCTTTAGAAGCAAATACTAAAAGAAGAGAAGAATTCCCATTTTGGTAGAAAATAGTTCTTCGTAATTGATTAGGTAAGATCATTTCCATTCGTAATTGATAGAATAGTTACTCAATATGGAAAACTGCATCATCTGCAATGAGAAGCATCTGCTGTTTGCACTGCATTCATATATCAATCGAAGGGTTTCACGCTGAATTCGGTCAAATACGTCTATGAAGTACGTAGAAGTCTTTTTGCTCGAGTCGTTTCCTTATATGAGAAGATAAAGAATCAGACTTTTACACAATGTTAGTCATTAACATAATTAGATTGTAACATATGTGACTTAGTTTTTTCATTAAAAATATGATCACTAAACATAATTTATTATTAGTATCCGTACAAAACTAATAATTAAATGGCTGACTTACTGATTAAATTGAAAAAACGTACACTGCTGTAAAAAAAAAAAAGAAGTTTTACTTATTTAAACGTTTATGGCCTTGTTATGAACTTTTTCGCCTTCTAGCTAAACAAAACTTCGCACCAGTTTGAATAAACAAAAAGTAAAAGTTCGCTATGGTTTTTTATGTTTCTGAAATACGAAAAGAAGATAAGATAATTCAAAATAATCATCATTTTAATTCTCATCTCAGGTAAGCTTTATTTTCTTGATTGGTTCTGTATAATTTGAGTCATAGCAGCCGAATGGCAACAGTGGGCACTATCTATTTCACAAAGAAGAAATTTCTGATGCTTAAAATATAAATCAAACTCTAATGGCAACTGCTCATTGTTGAAACAAAATCTCTTTACTTGTAAATGTTGTTCATGCAGTATCTTTATGAATGTAAATTATTAAAATATATTTAATACACTCAAATATGAATTTTATCTTAATGCTACAACAGTATATAGGTATTATATTATTGTATTATGTATATTAATTACGTTAGAGGGGGAAAATGTAGGGGGGGGTCAAGATACTGGATTTCCATTAGAGCAGGGGTGGGCAATTGTTTTCGTATCTACACTGCGCATGCGTATTGACGTGGCCGTCCTAGTGGAAAATACGAGACCAATCTTCGGTCGCGCACGGGAAGGAAATCTCGGTTCAGACGGATTTTTCTGACTGTCTTGGCGGGCCAGAAAAGACCCTTAGCGGGCCGAATGTGGCCCGCGGGCCGCTATTTGCCCACCCCTGCATTAGAGTATAACAAACCTTCCCCCCCCCCCTTTTAGAGTTCTTTAAAAATTTCTTGAAAAATGCATGAAATATGCATAATATATAAATATTTTTGCCACTATTACCCTTACTAGCATTTTCAGGGGAAATTGGGCACATCCCTCTTCCTCTGATCCTTGTTTCCCCCCTCCCCCCACCAAGTTCCTTCCCTGATTATATACGTATACATTGCTATTATTTTGTATAAATGAAGGAGTTTATGTAACTGTTTCTATTTTACTTTAATAATATATGCTAAATTATGTAGACCAACATATATTTCTATTTCGAATTCACCCCTGATTGCAGAGGCTCATTGAAAGTTAGGATCGGAACACGCATCCCTCCAGAGTACAGTCGCTCAAAAAAGTATCCGAACACTACGGTTGATTACAGAATTCAGAAAAAATATCTGGCAACGATTTTTTTTAGAAATTAGTGATCTGGCAACTTTTGTGTCACGTGACACGAAGGTTGTCAGATCACTAATTTCTAAAAAAATCATTGCCAGATATTTTTTCTGAATTTTGTAATCAACTATAGCGTTTGGATACTTTTTTGAGCGACTGTACGTTCCTGCCTCCATATATCGGAGTGGAGTAAGTAAAACTGATGAAAATAAGTAAAAATGATGAATATGTCTGTAAGTACATATTCATCATTTTTCTTGCATTTTTCAGTTACACATATTTTTCAAGAAGATGTTTTTTAAAGATCACTAAAACTGAGAGAAAATTTATACTGGAACGCCTATCCAATAACTTTTTTTTAATGTGATAACCACTATACTGTTAGCGGCTAACTTTCTCTTTAGCTAATGCAATGGTTAGCACGCCTGATATTTTACTGTGAGATGTGGGTTGGAACCTTACTCACTAAAAAACTAAATTTTTTCTGCTGACTATCTAGTCCCATGTTTACATGATATATCCTGTAATACTTTAGTATTGAATTTCTAAATGTTTTTTTTCGCTATTTGTCAGAGGATAATTCAGTTTGTCATCTTCCTGTGTGTCTTATTATCAACAAATGCAGAGTGAATAGCAAACTGAAATCACCAAAATTAAATACACAATGTTACGACTGTACGTTCCAGACGACTGTAGACCAGATCTACGTTAATCTATTGTTACGACTGTAGACCAGATCTACAAACTTCAAAACATTCCTTACATTCTTGGAAGATAAATGTTTAACTGATAGATTTTAAAGACAAAATCTAAAAAGATTAATTATGTTCTTTTTTATGTAAGAAATTACATTCAGAATATATCGTAATGCTACCCGTAAATAATTAAAACAAAAAATAAATATTATTTTACACCTATTTATCTTATATATATTCTACCATTTATATCATCTTGATCTGCTTCAAAGTCAACGTTATTATTTTCTTTATTAATTTTTTTGCTAGTTAATCGCTTCTTGCAATTTTTTTGCTTATTGCATTTAAATGTCGCATTTCACCTCTAATGTTGCTGAGATGAAAAGTTGTCTTTTGCACCTTTTTCTCGAATAAGGCCGAAATTTTCGACTTAATTGTTTTGATGATGATGATGATAGCCTTCTGTCCTCTCGTCATATAACGTTGTTATTCTAAGAAAAATTACCGCAAGTGAGAATTAAAATGATTAACTTCTGTTGTTTGTGTGATTAACTGTGAGTAGTTTAACATTTGCAATGAAAGAAAGTAGGGCTGAAGCTCAAAACGTTTCTTAGTCGTCGAATGAAAATTGCAGTGTACTTCTCTTCAAAATCTTAAGACAAAATATATTTTACCACAAGTCTTATTCGAAACAAATTTGAAATTAAATTCTTGTGATTTCTGTTCATAATAAAGCACCGTTTTGTCAGTGGAAATTTCAAGAAATTCATGATCGAAAGAATATTTACGAAAATCTGGTCACCTTTTCTAATGAGGTGATTCCGTTAGTAGAAATGAAAGGCTTCATATATGAACTGATGCTCTCAATACTGTCTCTAATGGAGTTATAAATAATTCAATGCAAATTAATTTCTTTTAAGTAAACGGCTATTTTGTTAAATGATTTTGATATTTATTTTGCATATCGTAGATTGCAGATCGTATAATCGTATTCGATGTACCGGGTAATAATTATACCCCTAACCATCTCCATCATAAAGATATGCCTATTTGGCATGAGTAAGAACAAAATATATAAGTAAACCACCCTTAGGTGGGCCCCTAAGGGCAAACATAAGAAAAGCTAAAAATAGCAGTAAAATTGTATAAGACACCTAAAACGGGTAGATCTCCTCAGAGAACGCTACCGTTTTAGGCCTCTTGTACTTAAAGAATCAGAGAAGAAATAATCTCATTGGGATTATTTCTTACAGCGTCAAAAAATCTTTTTGAGGTGTGTTTTATATGTATATATATATATGATCGTTGCCCAGGTCTTTATGAAGTTGTCTGTTAGTGACAAACCAGGGGGCATCGACCGCAGTTCTCAAAATCTTATTTTGTAAGACCTGAATCTTACGAATATTGGTGGGTGTAGTATTCGCCCATATGGGTGAAGCATAGAGAATCACCGATCTGATGATCATATCATAGAGTAAAAGCTTATGATCAATCATTAAAATGGAATTTCTCCTAAGGAGTGGGCCTAGCTGGCCCCTCCATGAATTGACTTTGGAGATTATATTATTTATGTGATAGTCCCACTTTAACCTCTTATGTATAATAATCCCAGGATGTTTGACTGAATCACTCCAATCAATGGGAATATCTTGTAAATGGAGGCAAGTGGGATTCGTAATACGCTTTCCAGTAAACAAGATGGCAGAACTCTTGTCAGAGTTAATCTTTATCTTCCATTTTTCGTACCATGTGCCCAGCTCGGTCAAGCTATGCTGCAGCCTCTTCACAGCGATAGCAGGACCGAGGGAGGGAGATAGTAAGGCAAGGTCATCTGCGTAAAGTGCAAGATGAATACGATCAAAGGAAGGTAAATCGTATAAGTATAAAGAGAAGAGTGTAGGACCCAAAAGGGAGCCCTGAGGCACACCTGCAGAGATGACTCTTCTTGTAGACATGGCAGATTTAATTTGGACTTGAAATGTCCTATTGGAGAGATATGATTGGATAAAACAGATGAGTCCAGATGGCACTTCGGCTTGTATATGCTTGGCCGTCCAAGAATATGGTGTCCAAAGGCCGTCCAAGGTTATGGTGTTCAGTAGATCGATTCCGCCTGAAACCAAATTGGATCTCAGGCAGAATAGGGTGGCAGCCAAGAAAGTAAGCTTTTCAAAAAGCTTACTAATTGCAGACAGTAAGTTGATAGGATGATAGCTGGATGGAATAGCCGAGTCCTTGCCTGGTTTATGTAAAAGCTTGACGATGGCATTTTTCCAGACATCAGGAAATATAAGATTTCGAAGTAAACAATTTAATATCAAACAGAGATGCACAATGGCTTTTTTTGGAAGATGCTTGAGCATCCTGTTCGATATTTTGTCTTGACCGAAGGCTTTATTCAATTTTAGGCGTTTGATTGCCAGCTGAATTTCCAGCGGCGATGTAAAATTCACCCTGGTCCGATCCACCTGATCGAAATGAAGAACGGATTCCCTCACCAATCCACAGGTATGATGGTCAGAGAGATCAAAGTGCTCACGGAATTGCAATTCGAGGGCATCCGCAAACGCCTCGGATGTATAAGTGAGAAATTCGTAAATGGTTGCTTTGTAAATTTATAAAAGTGTCATTTATATAATATTTTGTATTATTAAACTAAAGGTAGTTTCTGGGTATGAATAGGAGTTACCTGTCTAAGAAAAGTTTCCAAATATATCATTTATTTTTATTCAGATTTGCACATTTTTTGCTCTATTGGTCCAGATTATGATGAAATGTGGTAGATGTCAAATACTCAGATTAAACAGGTAACTATATAAAATTCGGAAATCATTCATAAATCAAATATATAGATATCTAATATTCAGAAATCATTCATAAATCAAATATATAGATATCTAATATTCAGAAATCGTTCATAAATCAAATATATAGATATATAATATCCAGAAATCATTCATAAATCAAATATATAGGTATCACCCAACTTACGCGATAGTTACATTCCCAACAACAGTGGTAGCCTGATTCGATTTTTCTTCGCTAGCAATAACTTAGTAAATTGAGAGAAATTGTAAATGTCCTACACGAACATTTTGCTTAAATTTCCTTTGCTGAAAGAAGTTATTTTATTCCTATTTATTTTCGATCAATATTATTTATCTGCGACTCTTCTTGCCATTCGAGTGGGAATGAAGCTGATGAAAGAGACCGTTTGGTCTAACTCTTCCTATGCAAATTCTGATGTTCATTTATATATCCAGAGTATCCTAATGATATTTCTTTTAATAATTTGGTCGAAATTTTTATTTACTTTCATTTTTTTTCCTCTTTGTCTTCACTGACTTAAATTTTCATTGCAAAATATGTAATTGAATTAACTTTTAATTAAACCGTTCCTTTTCGTTTTTTACCCATCCAAATTTTTTGTTGTGGTGCTTGACAAATAATTTCATTAAATTTCACTTCTACATCTTTTTCAACTTTATCTTGGGTACTATCAGTTGCATTAATCAGTTGCGTAATCAATTCCACATTTAAAAAAAAAAAACACCAGTTTTTTTCTTCTTCAGAAAAGAATTCATCGATTCAGAGTCCATCGATTCACTCAGAGTGTTCGATTAATGAGCAAGAATAATCGAGTAATGAAATATTCAGAAGCGAGAAAGCCCCAATCCCCCCCCACCCCCGACCCTCTTTCTGAGCCTAATGACAAGCCGTGAGTGCAGTGCATTTATCCGTGAGGGGTGGAAGGGAGAGGGGGAGGAGAAACTCCTCCAAGATCCTGCAGCGATCCTCTGAGCACGAAGCCAAGCCAGGATCGGTGCTGAAGGAATCTGGCTGCCAACTGCGAACTTTCATCGAGGGTCGGCCGGTCTGCCACTCACTGTCAGCGGCGTCTTTAAGTCTTCCTCTCCGGCTCCCCCACCTGCTCGTTACGGGCACTACCCCTCACGGAGCACATAAGGCGTCACTACCTCCTCTAAGTGCTCTGTGGGAGCTTTCACATGACGTCATTTGTGTATTGTGGTCTCTGGTAAGTGCACCTGTGACGAGTTGCTACTTGGATGCCCCGCGCGCAGCTGGGATCTCCCTGCGCGATCCCAAAAGGGTTGTCAACACTGCTTCACCGAGTTTCGATTCGTGTGGTGATTTGAAAGTTCATTTGCTGCGAAACAGAGAAATGCCGCTCTCAACTGTGGCGAGGCTCTCGCTACGCTTCATTGAACACGACGCCATTTTTAAATCCGGTTTCCAGTTAAAGGGAAAATTTGATCAAAAGTAATTATTCTCATGTGATTGCTTATGACGCAAATAATTGCTTTAAATAACCCAATCCCACGCTATTAGTGGCAGCGTCAAATTACTTCTCTCAGCAAACCAAAAATAATATCAAGAAAAATATTTGTTTTTATTACTGGTGATTTCATAAGTAGTTTTATGGACGTCAAATATTATGCAAATGTATACACACTCTGTCTACAAGTTATTAGAAAAATTCACACTCATATTACATACATCATTTAGATTTCGAATTAAGTAACTTCGCAAGTAAGTTTTTTTATGAAAAAAATGTGACAGAATAACAGAATATTATTTTACAACTGTTAAATAAAATACATTTGCTAAAGTTTTAACCCATATGAAAATAACAATGCATTTAAAATAATTCTTGTTGTTATTATTAGAATTAATGATAATTTATTTATCGTTTTCGAAGTATTGTTATATTATCCAAACTAAAAAGGGTTAAAGACATGGAATCACCCGTAATATATTTTACATGAGAGTGATGATAATTAAAATAATTGATCCGAAGAATTATTTCTAACAAGTTATAATTGAATGTAATAACAGTTATAATAAACCTCCCATCCAAAGAACAATAGCCTACCCATTAGTGCGTATCCAGTGCCTGCCTCCCTTAGCTTTATCTTTTGAAGAAGAAATCTGCCTTTAGAAATCCAGAGTCTTAAGGTAGGTTTCTCTTTTTCTTGTTACGCTATTTTTTGTCTATTTTTTGCACATTGATTTTAATTTTTCACTCTAGCGCTGGTTTTACTTTAGCGCCTCAAATCTTATGAAAGCACATTGGAATCCCACCAAAATAAATTTAAGTTAATTTCATTTTGTATTAATATCTGAAAAAAATTATTTGAGTGGTAGGTAATGAATTTTTTTTTTTAAATCTAAAATATTTATAATTCTATTCGTTTTTCTTTTAGTTTTCATTTTTTGGCATGTTATGATGTCACCTAGCTCCTGTCTGTTAAAACCATACAGATTGTCTCTGATAAACTTCGTCTTAGCGGGATTATTTATGTAAAATAATTGTATAGACTAGGGGTTCTCAACGTGGGTGCGCATACCCCTTGGGGGTACGCGGTAAAATTTTTTGGGATACGCCGTGAGAGCTCAAAAGTCGCTAGATCTAGTAACAAAGTCAGTGTTTTATTTCATTCCTATTGTTATACTATAACTAAAGTTTTATCTATCTATACAAGGAGTACACCAGTTACATACACATTTCCAGGGGGTACGTGAAGCATAAAAGGTTGAGAACCACTGGTATAGACGATACTTTGGGAATAAATAAAGTTGGGGAAAAAAAATCTCTCTGGCACACTCCCGATTGAGACAAACCCTGCTCTCTTTTATTATACAACCTCGAATAACTTCATCACTTTTGAACTGAACGTTACCATTATTAAACCTGAACGTTTCCCCGAGTCTACGATTCGTTTGACAGGTCCTAAACACCGCAAAGCTCAAAACAGTTTGGGAAATTATCCAATGAATAAGAAGTTCGGGATAGGTAAGGATCATCTAGTCAAGGCCCTCCAGCCTGATTCCACAGATTTAGGGATTTTTGTGTCTTTGGGGATAGGCGGGAACCGGCTCAAATGGTAGCGCGCCAGGCTCGTCATCTGCAGTTCCCAGGTTAGAGTCTCATCTGGACCAGGTTGAGATTGATCTTCGCTAATCCGCACTCCCTTCTTCGGTCAGGAAAGGGACACCGATAGGCTCTTCGGAGGGGACCTAAAGCCGTGGGTTCGTGTAGAGGAGAGCTCTACCCTGAATGTTAAAGATCCCACTGGATGGCCTTGTCGAGGAGAGGCTTACATCTGTCTCCTAGCAGCTATCAAGTGGGTCTCCTTCCTAAACCTTCCCAGAGCTTTTGGAGTCCTTGAGACCTGGCCATTTAGCCCCTTGGGAGCTAAAAAGTGCCGCTCAGAGATAAAATAACACAACCCAGTGAAGTAAGAATCGGATCGGAGGAGAAAGTCACAAAGCTGGTGCAGATGGAATTCAAAATAGCGAACTTCTTGTGCCGAACCAGGTGACACCGGTTACTATACTTCCTCACCGAGAAGACAGAACAAATGTTCACCTGCACTTCTCCGCTATTGAAATTAGACCAGATGAATGCGATTATTCGAAAATGATTCAAGATTATCCCACAGAGTTTGCGCCACAGATTGCAATGCCCTTCTGACACTCTCCTTCTCTCAATCCCCCTATTTCTTTTTCTCAATGTTCACGTTTGTTTTGTTTCTTATCAATTGTATCAGCCATGAGAATCCCAGAATTCCCTCTCCCTTCTCGCACTGACAGGCGACTTCTTTTGAGAGAGGGAAGAAAGTTCTATTTCCTTCCCCCCAAGCGTCCCATCTTTCCACTGGGGGAGAGAAGAGGGGTTTGCATCTGTCGTGTCTCACTACAGCCGTTTACGCACCTTATCTCTCGTGTAGTTTGTCAATCCATCGCGCATGCGTCCTCCGCTACGAGCACCAGTACCAAAAAGGGCCGACATCTGCTGACTCATGGTCAAGGTATCTGTCATGTTTTCTCTTTCTCTCTTCTCCCCACCCCCCTTCCATTCCGCCCCCTTTTCCTCCGGGTCCGTAGCACAGTCGTACTTCTCTACTGATTTCTCACCGTCACTTGAGAGATGGAATTATCGAGAAATTAATTAAAAGCTGAATACAGAGTGTCAGTAGCGAGCGGCCGAGCGTCGTGATGAATGACTCCCTTTGGCCGCGGGGCACACCTTGCCTGGCGCAGGTGAGTAGGGCCATAAATCTGCTGCCCACTGACGGCTCCGGGAAAAATTTGCCTTGTCGTAGCGAGGGGTTGGCTGCTATAAAGGCGAACTATGCGCGCTCCGAGCCCTTGTTTACCGTCGCTTGTACGCAATGTTGTGCCATAATGGCTCATCTTACGACCGTGATAGGAAAGGAGGCGGTTTATTGTTCCATCCTCTCAGCGGGTCACGGGCTCATATCTGCGGCGATCAATGGCTTGGCTCGAAGCAGCTGGATGCTCATCACCACCAACGGGAGGCTCAGGTGAACAGAGGAGGAGGAGAGCCCCACGATGGACGATGCTGGGAGATGCTTCGTTAAGGGGGAAAGATAAGACTTAAAATCAAACGATGATCCTTTGTTCTGCTGTTTTTAATGCGATAAAATGAAGTTAATTTCCCCTACCTAGAAAAGTCGTTTAGAGGGCAAACAAAACTTCAGTTTCATTGAGAAATTAGGACGAAATCGAAAGGCAGCACGAGCAAAATGTGATAAATAAACAAATTACCCCCTCGGGTAGCTCACGTGGCATGGAGGTGTGACAAGAGGCTGCCTGTATAATACTGACGTAGAAAAGATCTGTGAGAAAAGGAAATGCTCCAGAAGAAAGGCAAACGAAGCATCCATGTCTTCTTCACCATGCGAAGAGTCTTGTGAACAGCAGCCAACAACTTTCACCATTTCGATAAAAGGACTCTTATTTTAAAATATTGATTTCCAATTTTTGAATATAATCATAATCAAGAAAAAAATTCTACAATACGTGAAAGCAACAATGATTAGATTATTTCCATTCGTATACGTCATGAATCCAAAATAAACAAGCAAATAAATAAAACCGATCGATATAGGTGGTGAAAAGAGAAAACCTGATCATTCTTTATCAAACATGACACGGAATTGACACTTCTACTTTTTGATGTTCATTTTATAAATTTTCAAAGAAGAAAAGATTGAAAGAGTTTTTTTTTAAAGTGGTCATAATTATTTATGAACAAGTAAAATATACCTTAATCCAAAATAGAAATATGAAAACAATATTGGAATCAATCAGATCGATACTCACACCGCTACTTTTTCTTTTTCATTTTTTTGATAAAAGCTCATTCGGCATTAAACCTAGAATTGAAATTGTCAAGAGCCTTCATGTCCTAATAATGGCTTAGTGTTTTTTTCTTTACATTATTCAATTATATTTCGGAATTAGAAGTCTGAATGAAATAAATTCTAAAGTATATTTCTGAATTATTATAAGCCTTAATGAAATAAAGAAATTTGAATTGGAAGATGTAAATTTTCTCAAAATACAATATCTTGAGATTTTCATCCCACTTCGTGACCCTCTTCAGAGACTCTTGTTGCATCTGAGGGATCTTGTTTCTCCTCAGTCGCTGCTACATAAACTTTTGTGAGGTGGGCCGAAAATTTCAAGAAATTTCAATTCAGTTAATTTTATATCGTTCGATATTTTTTCCCGATATCTTTTGTTTCATTTAAGCTACTAACGAAGACAACGATGAAATGGAAAAGAAATATCTTCTCAACTGAATGTTATATTTTTGGATGACTATTAGTAGTGTTTAATGGCAACATATTACACAAACGAACTTGTTTAAATCATTTTCATGAATGCTTCATCAAATCTCATCATTTTTTTCATACTCAAGCCCCTAATGCATCCGAAATACTGAGAAAATATTGTAATCAGAGTCTTCGATCTTTCTATTATCTTGATTAAAAATGCTGCGCTTCATCTAATATCAGGCTCAATTTCTTTGAGAAAAAACTTGCATTTCTTTCACATTTCGAAATTTTCTGGTTTAGATAATTTTCTAGCTGATTCTTTATTAATTAGTTTATTATATAGATTTTTAATTTTTTTTAACATTTCTAACATTTTACATTCTAACATTTGAAGATGGTTAAAAAAATTTCGAAGGTTAAAATTCAAGAAACGGATTTTTTTTCTATTCAGTTGTTTTCTGGTATTGCTCTCTATTGAGGTCTTATCATTCTCTCAAATCTTCTTTATGGCGAGTTATACAGGGAAGCTCCTGTCAAACTCTTTGACAAGCAGCTATTTAACTGATAATTTATTTTCGTTTTATTATTTCTTGTTTAATTACTTACAAATATATACAGTTTTTAGTAACAGTAAATGTAAGATTTGATACCTATAAGAAATTTATTATTTTCATCTATATTCTTTTAAAAATTTTGGGCTCTTCCCGAAATTTTACTAACCCCCTACTCCGAAAATATTTTGTGACTGCATGCCATGTTTTTCATGAATCTTTCTTCAATTTGACAAGTAATTTTTTTATATATATAACTCCTCTCGAACTTAAAGGTGAATTAAAACCTCTTAGAGCAAAAAATCAATGACAATTGGCAGAGATGCAAAAGACAACCAGTCAATAGTCAGTAAATGGTTTTATTAAATAATCAGGTTTTTTCGCAGAAGCTGTGAACAGTTGATCGCAGCTGATCTAGAACGACGCCAAGTGGAAATCTTGACAGAGTTCTGTTTGGGAGAAATCGCCTTCTCTCATCTATCTTACTGAATACTCCCATTAGATTGGTTGGCACGATTTTTGTTGCCTTGAAAGTATAAATCAAAAAACCTCAAAATTAGAGTAGTTACATTACTCGAGGTTTACATAATGATTTACTTCGCCCACTACCACATGGGAATAAAATAATTTTTTTTTTAGAACGAAGACCCTATAAAGTGGTATACTGGTTCGAGATTTCTTCTGATCCTTAATCCACCTATCTGACATGTTACTCAGCAGACAGCTTTCGATTAAGACGGACCGATTTCACTCTTAGAAGCATAAGGACGAAAGGTGAGCTGAAATGTCTGTCAGTACCGAAAGGAGGGATCTGACTCGGTGGGTGGGGGCACCTACCCCATTCCCCCCCTACAAGGGGAACGATGCAGGTGGGTTTTGCAGTAAAACAGGCCAAGCACCTGTAATTACGGCGCCGTGGACAGACTGGCACGCGGATCTGCACCGCAAGGGACCATGCTACGACACGTGAGGTTAAAGTTCATCCCGTCACCATTTCAGCATCAGGTCATCGGCCTCGTAACTAGACAGCATAAGGCCGTGCTCCGGTGACGTCACTGAGATCTTTTATGATGCGCCCAGGAGCGTCATGCCTCGGCTTTCTCAACCTTTCGCTGAAACGGACTTCATGCTTAAAGTGGCAGAAATACTAAGAACGCAACTTAGCATAGATGATGAGTCAGATCTTCTTTGATGACTTATAATGTGATGCATTCGGAATCTTTAGACAATCATTAGATATCATTTAAGTGGAACTGTAGCAACGATTAGCAATTGAGCCCCTGGACGTATCTAGGTGACTTGTCGATGTGGTCTTTGTCGATACAGCAATATTTTATGCTTAAGGAAGAGGATTGCTTTTGGTTTACACTCGGCCGTTGAAGAGGGAAAAAAAGCTACTTTTAGCGATGTTCCTCCATTTATTGTTTTTGTTTTCAGATTGAATAAAAATTAAACAGTGGAATTGCACCAGAAGAGATGGAGAGAAAGAAAACTCTGGCAAGACTTTTTGGATTGTAGCTTTTAAAATTTCTTCCAAAGTTTTCAATTCTCTGTCCATAGTTTTCATTGAAGTGCCTTTTGTAGTACTGCTAGAGGTCATCTCTCTCCGCTCCTGAACTGTGGCAGCTCTGTTTTGCCGTACAGTTTGTACCAAGAAATCCCTGTCTGTCAGAGCCTTTTTCCTTCGAAATTTGTCAGAATTGGCGGAACGTTTTTGGATTGGGTTGGGTTGTTTTACCTCTGAGCGGCACTTTTTTTCACACCATGGGCTAAATGGCCAGGTCATATGGAGCCCGGAGGTTCAGAGAAGGTTGGGGGAGGGGACCCATTGGAACAGCTGTTGGGAGACAGGTGGTAGCCTCCCGTCAAGGCCATTCAGCGTGTTCTTTAACGTGCACAGGATATGACTCTCTTGCACACGGAGCCACGGCTTAACGTCCCATCCGACGGACGACAGCCTTTCCAATTCCATCGGTGTCCCCTACTGACCGTGGGCAGGGCGGGGAGTTTTGCGGAGATAAGTCTCAACGCTGACCCACCTGGGACTCGAACCTGGGAACTGCATATTACGAGACTGGCACGCTACCGACTGCGCCACCCCGCCCCACCATTTTTTGGGGGGGCGGAGGGACCGTTGCCATAATCCATACACTTAGCATATCATGCCTCTTAATTTTCCGCTGAGTTCCATCACCTCCGTTGCGGATTCTCCTGTCCATTGCGCTCTAACAATGAAATAAAATAAATAATAAATACCCCTTTCGAAATCAGTCAGATCAATTTTATTTTCCATGTCGTACTTGGCTTTGCTTCCCATCATGCCTTTAAGGCTTTTATAGGATTTCGTACTGACGTACAATACTTAAGGGGGTAAGAAATTTTGTATAAGTTGGCATGTCTGATGGTACTTTGCGCACGATTCACTTTTCATAAGGATTTGGCCACGCAGTGTAGGTGGCAGAGATTAAGAAGATCTGAGACACAAAGGAGGGAGTTCGAAAAGTAATATTTAAATAGAGTGTAGTTACTCATCGTTAATAGTACCTAAGCAGGGTTTGTTGCACAGAATTTTTTGTGCACTAAATGAGAGCTGAAATTTTTCGTGCATTGAGAGCTGAAATTTTTTGCATGCACTGAAATGATTTGCCACCAAAACAGTCTGAGAACTCTTAATTCGACTTAAAAACAGAATCTGACCAGAAAAAATTCACTTTTCCTTCCTTCATTTGCGTTGTTACAAGTTTAAAATTATTTAAACGCCTAACAATGTGTATAAATAATTAATAATGTAACACATTATTACGTTATATAAACGCAATTATTGCAATATAACCGAGAAATGAATCATTTAGAAAGTGTTCAAAATAAGTAAGCTTTTATTCTTAACTATTAAAATTTGATTTGATATGTAAGTTTTAGATGAAACTTCTTTCACTCAATTTGGTTAACTAAAAATCATTACGATTAACAACTATCTTATTCCTAACTGATATAAAGTAAGTGGCCTTTGTTGAAGCATTTGTATCGTAGGAAAAAAAAAGAACAACAAAGTGCTCAAAGATTAATAGGATTTAAATGAAATTCGTGTCATCAGCATTCTTTAATTTCATCTTATTAATATCGAGCATTCACATTTTGATAAATAAAATACGCAAATGCACAGAGTTACTCTTAACGATGGCGAAAGGTAAAACGATGTCAAAGCAGTTTGTTTCGATGAAGGCTTTCAGAAACAACAGTAAAGGCGACTCAGGTAAGTACAGTCACTCAAAAAAGTATCCGAACGCTATAGTTGATTACAGAATTCAGAAAAAAATATCTGTCAACGATTTTTTTGGGGGAAATTAGTGATCTGGCAACCTTCGTGTCACGTGATTGCAGAATTCAGGAAAAATATCTAGAGCGTGTACAGCAACTGTACAAGCTCCAGTTACCGTTCACAGCAAACTGGAGCGTGTGCAGTTACTGCACACGCTCCAGTTTGCTGTGAACGGTAACTGCACACGCTCAATATATCCGTGAGTGAGCCCACACGATCTAGTATCAAAATAATATGACCACCTACAGTCGCTGAAAAAAGTATCCGAACACTATGGTTGATTACAGAATTCAGAAAAAATATCTGGCAACGATTTCTTTTAGAAATTAGTCATCTGGCAACCTTCGTGTCACGTGATTACAGAATTCAGGAAAAATATCTGGAGCGTGTACAGCAACTGTACACGCTCCAGTTACCGTTCACAGCAAACTGGAGCGTGTGCAGTTGCTGCACACGCTCCAGTTTGCTGTGAACGGTAACTGCACACGCTCAATATTTCCGTGAGTGAGCCCACACGATCTAGTATCAAAATAATATGACCACCTACAGTCGCTCAAAAAACTATCCGAACGCTATGGTTGTTTACAGAATTGAGAAAAATATCTGGCAACGATTTGTTTAGAAATTAGTGATCTGGAAACTTTCGTGTCACGTGACACGATAAGGATTTTTTTGGATACTTTTTTGAGTGACTGCACTACTCTGGAATTATTTGGGCGAATTATTAATCAATTTTCAGGGATTGGATTGTTTTACCTCTGAGTGGCACTCTTTTGCACACAATGGGCTAAATGGCTAGGTCACCAGGAATCCTTCCGCTTAGAGAAGGTTAGGGGAAGCTGTTGTCCCACTGGAATCAGCTGTTAGGAGACATGGAAGCCTCCCGTCAAATCCATCCAGCATGTTCCTTGATGTTCATGGCACATGGCTTTCCCAGATACGGCGACACGACTTAATGTCCCATCCGACGGACGGTGGCCTTTCTAAGCCCATCGGTGTCCTCTTTCTGACCGAGGTCCAGGGTGAGAGTTTATAGGGGAGAAATCTGAGCGCTGGCCCAGGAGGAACTCGAACCTGGGAACTACAAATTGAAAGTTTCGCGCGCTACCCACTGAACTAATTCCCGCTCCCAATCAATTTTCAATAATTATAGAACAATTAGTGAAAATTGCAGAAGGTTATCAGTTTCATCTCCCAGTTTTCATCCTCATCCTCATCATCCTCACCATCATCACCCTTATCTTCATCTCCTTCATCCTCATCCTCATCTTTTTCATTCTCCTCATCAAGCAGCCATGGGCAACGGAGATCCAACCAGACAATAGTTCGTGCAATAGTTCTCCAAGCATATCTGTCCTGAGCTAATCTCGCCGATGCACACCAATTCTAACAAGGTCCTGTTTGACATTGTCTGCCCACCGCATGCTAGGTCTCCTTTCTGAGGCCTCCAGGCACACTGTTCATAACCCTATTCGCCAACTATAATTATCCAAACGGGCAACATGGCCAAACCAATGGAGTCTCTCTCTGCACAATATGCTGCTTAAAGGAGGTTGCAGACTCCTTTGCCTAACCTCATCATTAGTTACAAAGTTGAACCACCTAATGCCCAAGATACTGCGTAAGCATCTGGAATCAAAAGCATCTAGTTTCCTGTTATCTTGTTTACAAAGTGTCCAAGTTTCACTACCATAACTAACCCTAGAAAGAACCAAACTATTATACAGTCTAATTTTAGTCTTTAGATGTATACGCCTATTTCTCCACACTCTCCATAAATTCTTAAAAGTCCCGGCAGTAATCCCTATTCGTCTGTTAATTTCATGCCGCACACATTATCTGTTACATAGCTCCCAAGATAATTAAACTGTGACACCTGTTCAAGATTGCAACCATTCAGATTAACCGAATCACAGCCTGCCTGACCAAATTTAATCACTTTAGTTTTCTCTCTGTTTATAACCAAACCTACTCTACTACCAGTCTCATCAACAGCTCGAAAGAAAGAGTTCATCTCATCAATATCATTTGCCAAAAGGGCTAAATCATCAGCATAATCTAAATCAGAAATTTTTGTATCTCCAGTCGATTTAAGGCCAAAATCTTTCCCTTTAAGTGAATTTCGCATAACATAATCAATAACCAAACTAAAGAGAAAAGGAGACAAAATGCACCCTTGTCGAACACCAGAAGTAATGCTAAACCAATTGCTACAAGACTTACTAACTCTCACACATGACTCAGTGTTATTATGGAGAGCTTTCATTATGTTAACTAACTTGTCTGGTATACAATATGATTTCACAATCAACCACAAATTATGACGATCAACAGAGTCGAAAGCCTTTTTGAAATCAACAAAGCTAGCAGCCAAAGGTTTCTGAAACTCTAAACATTTCTCAAGAATCTGCCTAAGTGAAAATATCTGATCCACACATCCCCTACCACTTCTGAATCCACATTGCTCATCACGCAATTGCCTGTCAACCAGATTCTTAATTCTATTAAGCACAATCATGGAAAGAACTTTACCTGGAACAGAGAGTAGGCTGACACCCCTATAGTTATCACAAGAACTGCGATCACCTTTTTTGAAAATAGGGATAATAACAGCTCTGGTAAAATACTTAGGAACCATGCCTTTATCATAAAAGATATTCAAAATTTCAGTCATCTAAGTGGTAACCGAAACATTTCCAGCTCTAAGCATTTCCATAGTAATTTCATCTACCCCTGGGGATTTATGAAGTTTAAGTTTAGAAATAGCCAAAATAACTTCAGATTGTGTTATAGGGGCAACATTAAAGCCAGTAATGCATCTATCATCATTACAAATAATGGGAGTAGAACTACCCACATTGTTTAGAACATCACTGAAATGCTCAGCCCACCTAGCCATGACAGAATCCTAACCTTCTATAACCTTACCTTGTTTATCCTTCAATCCCTGTATACCTGTCCGTTTTCTACCACACAAAACATTAACTATCTGGTACAGCTCTCTGCTGTATTGAAGCTAAGGATTAAAGGTAAAAGTTTTCACCCTAGCACAACATTTTTTAAGTTTAAGTTGCAAGACACTTTTAACAAGATAATGGTCAGATCCAATTTCAGCACCCCTATATGACCTGGTATTCCTAACAGAACTAGCCATTTGCTGTTAATTAATATATAATCAATCATATTCTTATGCAGCCCATCAGGTGAAACCCATGTGTGCTTATGTATGTCGCGGTGTTTGTAATAAGTGTTAGTTATTCTGAAACCATTGAGTTTACTTACCTGTAGGAGACGTTGCCCATTGCCATTGCAGCTACCAATACCAAAATGGTCAGAGTCAGTACCAACTTTGGCATTGAAGTCACCAAGAACAAGGGTAATATCTCCTTTCTTGACAGAATTCAAAATATCCTGAAGTTGCCGTAAAACCTATCCTTCTCATCCTCATCGGCATCCTCAGTGGGGGCATAACAGCAGATAACATTCAAGTCTTTAACGCTTGTCTGAAATTTTGTTGTAAGAAACCTTTTATTAAGGCACTCATATCCTAGAAGAGCATCACTAGCGTGTCTGCTGAGAAGCAGACCCACGCCTTGGTGATGTTTATTGTCTTCCCTCCCTGAAAAGAGAAATAAGAATCTGACCTTTATCTGTCCATTTGATCTCTTGCAAGCCGAGAATATCTAAATTATAACGGTGGAATTCTTGTGTGAGGACATCAAGAGAAAAATCTCTGTGCAGAGTCCTCACATTCCAACTACCTATGGAGAGAAAATGGTTAGTGGGATGTTTAAAGAAACTATGTTTATTGAGAGAGGGAATTTCGACAATATCAAACAGCCCCCTAATCGCAGACATGGGGCAAAGACCCGTTCCCCCACTACTAAAGGCTGAAGCCATCTACACTGGAAGACTTCCTCCAATGTAGAATTCGACGATGCCAATAGAAGCAAAGAGTTCTGGTGCTTGCAATGACCTCTGCTCAGGATTATCCACCAGCTGATAAACTGATCCTGTGAATCTATTCACTTGGGGCTGTCAACCCACAAACAAACAGAAAATACAGCGGAAGATTTTCCCTCTACAGAAGCCCACCAGTGCAGCAAATTCAGGATCCATAATCAAGCTCAGAGCTATATATCTGTTCAGTCCAGTGGGTTTATATGGTCAGCACCAGGACCTTGCGTAGTTGACCACTCCTCAGCAGGATAGAAAAAAAAAGTAGCCATAGTTGTCCAGATCAGTAGGCCACACTAATCTGGCAGCCCTCCCCTTCCGTTCACTTCCACAAGAGAGTATCTCTTTTGAAAGGTATGTACTAACGGTCTGAACCACGAGAAGGCGGGGTCGGAGATTAGGTGCTAGGCCTGGCCGGTTCTATGCATCATCACAGGGGATTGGTGCATAGCTCTCCTTCCAGTGACTTCCTAGCTACCATTTACAGACCGTACCTTGTCAGCATAATACAATATATGAGCTGAAAAAAGAGATCTGTGAGGAAGGCGAGATCTCAGCAAAAAAAAGAGCACACAGTAGAAAGAACTTCCGTTGCTTATCCTGATGCACGATATATGATACTTCTGATGAGGCGAAACACATGCGGTCACTGGGATGATAAGTTTATATCGCAGCATTCTTATGACAGATGCTGACTATGAGAATAAATACTTATTCCTGTGTGGATTCCAACATTTGAAAATACAGATGTGGTATTAAGAAAGCTTTCAAATAAACGATGCCACAGCATTTGGCGGTAGTCCTCCAGGTTCGTAATTTTCAGTTCCCATTTTCGAATCTCACCTGTTCCAGTACTGAGATTTATCTCCGTTACACCTACCCACCCCTCGTCAGGAAGGGGACACCGAATAACTACCCACCCCTCGTCAGGAAGGGGACACCGAATAACTTGGAAATGCCACCTTCGGTCGGATGGGACGTAAAGCCGTGACCCCCCCTCCCCCCGTGTGCAGGAGAGCCATACCACGTGCACATTAAAGAACACTCCATCTGTCTGCTAAAAGCTATCCTGTCCTTTCCTAACTTTCTCTGAGCCCATGAGGTCCTTGTGGTCTGGCTATTTAGTCCATTTTGTGCAAGAAAAAAATAGTTCTGCTCAGAGGTAAACCCAACCACACATTTTAGAAATGGTAATCCTCTCAGACCTTCTACTCTGGCATATTAACTGATAGTCTCCTGTCAAGACCTCTGTGGCAAGCAGCTGCTTGAGGGGGTAATTTATTATTTATTTACAATGGTTTGAAAACTAATAATACTAGTTGGAACACTAATAGGACCAACTGAGTTGAAATTTCTGAATAAAAATGGAAGACGTAGGGATATTTTTGGCTGTTAGTGCAAAGGGACCTCTGTCCAAAAGGATTCTTAAAGCATCGTTATTTTTAATGTCTTCCTGCAAAAAGCATCCCTTTTCTTACATGTATCATCTGGGGTGATTTATAGCAAAACAGTTTTGTCATATATCTGTAGCAAGTGATAGATGAAGGAGATCTTCGTTTTTCCGTTGCCCGTCAGATCTCTCGCCTTGTTTCCAGAATTTCGGATTTCGTTGGAAAGTTAAAAAATAGGGAAAGAGATCGCGTGCAACATCCCCCAGCACCTGGGCATCCACTTCCATCACTTTATTGATGCTTTCTCGCCTCCAAAGCACGAAATGAACGGGGGGGGGGGGGGAAACTATCTTTGTGAAAACTCGAACACTTTTCCTGATATCCGCTCGAAAAGCTTTAACAAAAATCCTCCGAACAAACCTGACCAAGATTCGCATCGGAAATCGGTGTTTGCGGGATCTCGTTCCTCTATGGACTGTGTTATGATGCCGTTTACTCGCTTTTGTGAATTCTTCCCGATCTTTCATTTTGCGGCTGAAAAACCGTTAAAAATGTCTCTTATTAAGCGCAGAGAAAGTGAAAGCGCTTCCTGTGATTGCCTCTAAGTGATCAGATCCGTCAAAAAAAGGGGCATCTGCATAACATGGCGATCGGATGGTCGGCAGATCTGTTCAAGTACCCAGTGACATATCTGACCCTGCCAAACGAACTCGGTCACTTCCTCTACCCGTCGCCTTTTTTTGTGTGTGGGGGAGGAGAAGTGGGGAACTCTTTGCTCTGTCGTGTGATGCACGTACTTCCTGTGGTGACCACACCTGCCTTCCGGTGAGAAGCGCGGGGGTGGGTGATTAGGCGTGACGTCAGTGGCAGGTGGAGGGGTGTTGACAGTGATTCCCACCGTCGTTTGTCATGCGCCTGGTCACCGGTGTGTCCACTGGAAGCAGGAGCATCCGCATCACTGACTCGCTCCTTGGGAGGGAGAACGTTGCTAAGATGCTAAGCTGATTCGGATAAGAGAGGGACGAGATGAGAGCACGAGGAACCTGTTCCAGGAAATGCATCGTTTGTTTCTTGAAAGGTTCACAGGGGAAAATGAAGTCTAGAGAGAAGAAGTAGCGGATTGAGAACAACCTTCACTCTGCATCGATATCTGAGGAATGAAAGTGCAAAAGTGATTTCTTTTCACTCATTGGTGATTTTTATGCAGTCATTGCTATATATATTAAATAGATTATGCGATCAGTTCGTGAACTTGTATCACAATATATTAACTCTGTTTTGATCTAAAACTATTTTAATTAAACGAGTTTCAATACGGAAGCCATTTACAAATACGAGCCGAATATAGACATCGATTTTGCTTTCGATACGCTCTGTTGCACTCATTATATATATATATATTACTATATATTATATTTTATATTAATAAATATAATATAAATATATATTATATTTATATTACATTTAGCATTTATTGGCTCCTGTTTTAATCACTGGTCATATACATCTGTTCAAGGCCGGATCTTAGGGGGGCATGCCCCTCCCCCTTCAGAATGTTAGTAAAGATAATAGAGACAAAAAATTATTAAACTTATTCATATTTCATGCATTTTTAAAGAAGTTTTTAAAGACTTCCAATGGAAGTCTCCCATCAAGGCCACCCAGTGTGTTTTTTAACGTGCGCAGGGTAATGCTGCACGGCATTTAGAAATTGTAATCTTGGTTGCTCCTCACCACCTCTAGATTCTATAAACAAAACCAAATTCATTTTAAAAATCAGCGCTAAAAATTCTCTACTGAACACCTGGTTCAAGTAAAGAAACGAAAAAAGTTCATTTGTTAATCAGTGTTATAAAGAGTTTAGCCGTCCCATGGCCGAGTGGTTAGCGCGCTTGGCTACTGATCTAAGGGACCTGGGTTCGAGCCCCGGGTAAGGCATGGCTGTTTGTGCCGTTTTTCTGCTGAGGTCCTGCCATCCTCTCAGACCTTCTACTATGGCATATAAACTGACAGGCTCCTGTCAGACCTCTGTGGCAAGCAGCTGCTTGAGGGGGTATTTATTATTTTTTTTTTATTTATGTATGTATTAAAGAGAAAGCTAACGCGATAGGAATGCGCCGCAGAGACATCGCATTCGCCCCACGTGACACTTTAGGTTGCCGGGATTCGAGTCCCTGCAAGTCGTGGTTGGCAAAACGGATTAATGATGCGTGTTTATATGAGAAGCCAAGATCAGCCTGATAGATCTTGCATGTTGTATCCCTTGTTTTCTGTAAAATTAATAATAATAAAAGTGCTTCTGAGCATTGGAACCTATTCTTCATTTTGAGAAGTTTCGAGATTAACTCTTAACAGCCGAAATTTCTTTCTTTCTTTAATGTGATAAAAAAATTTAATAGGTTAAAATTTACTGAACCAGAATTAAAAAATAACTAACAATTTTTTTCACTTTGTCGTCTGTCTGTAGACATTAAACTTTATTTAATTTTCAGAGGTTGGTTGGTTGTTTTACCTCTGAGCGGCACTTTTTTGCACACCATGGGCTAAATGGCCAGGTCACATGGACCCCGAAAGCTCAGAGAGGGTTGGGGGGAGGGGACCCACCGGAACGCTGTTGGGAGACAGATGGTAGCCTCCCGTCAAGGCCATCCAGCGTGCTCTTTAACGTGTCCCATACTGACCGTGGGCAGGGCGGGGAGTTTTGCAGAGATAAATCTCAACGCTGACCGAGCTGGGACTCGAACCTGGGAGCTGCAAATTACGAGTCTGGCGCGCTACCGACTGAGCCACTCCCGCCCCAATTTTCAGAGGTAAATTAATTTTTTTTTTATTTTTTTTTTTGTGTTGGATAGGTATTGATGAAACATTATGTTTTGCACTTTTCCAACCTCCCAAACGTTTCGATTGCGCCTTCTAATGTTGGGAAATTTGAATATCTCAAAAGTTTTGTCGCCTCTCTCAGTGGCACTGCCGGGGTCAGGGTTCGTTTGCTCTGTCTTATATGTTGTGACTGTCTCTCAGTAAAAGAATTGTTGAATTCTAAAAATGTCGTAAAGGGTTATGTTTTCACATTGGGATATAAACTGATTAAAGACTATAAATTCCATCAATGAAACTGAAAAAAGAAAAAGTTCGAACAAATATTGTAAACGACGTATTTGTGATCGAAATTAGGAAATTTGGTGGTGGCGTGAGGTTTGCATTGACAGCAATGGTGATATCCCCCCCCCCCTCTCATACACTGAGTGAGTGGTTTGGGAAAACGATTTTTTTTTTTTGTTTTAAGAGATAATTGAAAATTCATTTTGAGTCGTAGATATTCAGAAGATCTCACCTGGATGCCTAATCTAATGAGTAAGCTCAGCAAGATTCTTCCGATTGGGGAGATCTAGCAAAAGGCGGCTGCTTTGACGTCATTTCTTGTTCCCATCTCCGCATCAGTTAGGAAGAGGAGGATGGAATTCCCAAGGTTCATTGCTTCGTGAATGCACCTTGGCCCATCATCTTGGAGGCACCCCAGAAGATCACAACTCATATGACCCAGGGAAACTCCCGTGACCTTGGTGACCTGGGTGCCCTCCGACCTTTTTTCCGGACCGCAGAGCAGGGAGAGAACAAGGTCGCAGCAGAGGCCGTCAACATGGCCAGATGCCGTGGGTCCCCACCCCCTCAATGTCCCTCCTGTGACTACTGCATTATTGTGTCCGGTGACGGGAGCTAGTCGGGTAAACAGACGGCAGAAGCTCAGCCAACCCGACCGTCTGTGACCTCCGCCGGGTCCATTCGGTGACTAATGATTCGTGGCATTCAGTCTGTTTCGTGTTCCATCATCACCACGCTCAAATACATCTCCAGTCTGCAATTTGTTTCGTGACAAATCGACTGAATGTTAACTAGACTCCAGGGAGGCAAAACAATCTGACGAATGGCCTCTGCTCAGATAGTGATCATTTCGAAACTAGACTCTGCGACGATTATTTTCATTCGGGTGGCTTTACAAATTAAAGAAAAATTAATTCTAAATTAAGGAGAAAAATAGAATGAATAAATAGTAATTCTTAAAACTGCAGTATTATTTAAAAATTATAAATTTATATGAGGAAAAAGGTTTAACAAATTTTTAAACATTTTTTAGAAGGAGAAGATTTAATAAATTTTTAAACATTTTCTAGAAGGAGAAGGTTTAATAAATTTTAAACCTTTTCCGGAAGAGAAAGGTTTAATAAATTTAAATCTTTTTTGGAAGAGGAAGGCTTAATAAATTTTAAACCTTTTCTGGAAGAGGAAGATTTAATAAATTTTTAAACATTTTCTGGGAGAAGGTATGATAATTATTTAAAGATTTTCTGGAAGAGGAAGGATTTTGGTGGACTGGAATTTGGTGCCATCTGTGGATGTAACAGAAACTATATACAATAACATTGAAAATAACTGTGTTTGACAAGGGCTGTTTCGCTGAATTTAGCAGAGAACTGTTTTGCTACATTTCACAAGTGTCATCCATTTGACATGCTTATTATGACCAAGTGCACATATATCATATTTCTTTACTTTTACGTTTTTTTTTAATGTTTTCTGAGACTTTCTCAGAATTTTGAAAATTTTGGGACTGTTTTTGCGTTAAAAGGTATTTGCTGAATTTCAGTGAAGTGATGCTAAAAAGATAATTCTTTTGCATATTCTTATTCCTTTGGTTATAAATAAAGCAGATTTAAGTGCAAACAATTTCAGATTTATTCGAAATATCAGACTGTATGCAAGATGAGAATAGAAATAACTCCGAAAGAGGAGGTTAATACGTATTAAATTAATATTAATAAGAAAGGTTGTAATATATTTAACATAAGAATTCTGTTGAAAAGAGAAATATTTTATTTTTTAACTATTTTTTTCCGCCTGATATCCTTCTACTGGGGGCGGGGGTAGCTCAGTCGGTAGCGCGCCAGGCTCGTAATCTGTAGTTCCCAGGTTCGAGTCCCAGCTGGGTCAGCGTTAAGATTTATCTCCGCAAAATTCCCCGCCCTGCCCACAGTCAGTAGGGGACACCGATGGGCTTGGAAAGGCCGCCGTCCGTCGGATGGGACGTTAAGACATGGCCCCGTGTGCGGGAGAGCCATACCCTGTGCACGTTAAAGAACACGCTGGATGGCCTTGACGGGAGACTGCCATCTGACTCCCAACAGCTGTTCCAGTGGGTCCCCTCCCCCAACCTTCTCTGAGCCTTCGGGGTCCATGTGACCTGGCATTTAGCCCATGGTGTGCAAAAAAGTGCCGCTCAGAGGTAAAATAACCCAAAATCCTTCTACTGATGTATAGATCTATTTAATCCTTCTACTGATCTATTTAACACTGGAATCCTTCTACTGATCTATTTACACTGGAAATCGGGAGTTTGCGATATGTGAATAACTTTATATTAACATTTTAATTAACGTAATTACTGGATGCTGCATATTTAACATAAATAACAAATAGTACTAACATTGACGTCGAAAAGAAATGCGAATTAAAGCAATTAATGTTACGTCTATTGACAAAATAACAATTTCATTCACAAGCAGATATTGCGGGCAGTGATTTGAGTTGTTTTTCTTCTGAGCTGCACTTTCAAACACACAATGGACTAAATGACCAGGTTACAAAAACCCCAAGGGCTTAGTGAAGGCTGAGGGAAGGCAGCTGTTAAGAGACAGAAGGTAGCCTCATGTCAAAACCTTAGAGATGCTCTTTAAGGTGCACAGGGTCTTAAGGTCCCATACGACAGCACAAATCTTAAAGCACAAGCACACTTTCCCTTGCACAAGTCTTAAGGTCCCATACGACAGCACAAGTCTTAAAGCACAAGCACACTTTTCCTTGCACAAGTCTTAAGGTTCCATACGACAGACGGTGACCTTTACCAAGCCCATCGGTGTCTCCTTTCTCACCGAGAACACAGTGGTGTTTAGCGGAGATTAATCTGAATTCTGTCACACGAGGTGGGATTCGAACGTGGGAATGCGGATTACTTACGAATCAACCCCCGTCCCGATAAGTGCGGGACAACTTCGTGTAACATTTTAAATTTTGAATACCTTAGTATTTTCGTCAGTTTTCTGCAGCATATGTGGCATGTTGCTAAGAGTAGTATGAAATATTTATGACAAGCCTGTCTCTACACAGTCACCTGGAATTCATTCAGAAGTCAGAAATACGTCCATTACATGCGTAGTTTTAAGTAAGATTAAAACATTCTTTCCAAACCATTTTTTCGTTTCATTATCGGTCAATGAAACAATCTTTTAGTTCTAAATTAACTTTTACTATAAATGAAATAATAAAAAAAATATGATTTATCTTATTTAATAAGCGTAACTTTGTTAAAACATAATCAACAATAACGAATGGTAATAACTGTCCTTTAATGTTTCATTACATCGATAGATGGCAGCACCACCCCCTAATGGCTGCCTCCTTCGGCAGAATAGATTTCATACTCACTGAGTATGTATTCACTCTACACCGCTGGAATTAGGCATACAAAAAAATCAATTTCTTGTAACTTTAGGCTTATGCAATGCTAGTTTTTCTGCTTCAGTAGAGTTTAAGCACACAACGACGAGTTTATAGAGTTTTTTTTTCCTATTGAAAGATGAGATTGTGTTTTGAAAGGCCGCATCCAACAGACTTACTTTAGGACGTGCTTCCATATCGAGTATAGCCACAATCTGAGCAAAGAATAGATGTACAGGTATGAAGAATTTAATACCTGTATATATATATTCTTAGCGGAATTTTAATACCTTACATATATCCTTTATATTAAAACCTGTACGTATATGTATTGCGGGAACTTTCATAGACCTAATACAACAGCAAGAAGAAAGCGACGGAGCACTCCTTTGTGCAACGAATGTTGCTGGGAAGAGAAACGATCAGGCTTCGTCTGGGGTTGAATTGTTTTGCCTCTGAAAGGAACCACTTTTTTGCCCGCAATGGGCTAAATGTCCAGGTCACAAGGACCCCAAGGGCTTATAGAATATTGAGGAAAGGAGCCCCACTGGTCAGGCGTTAAGAGACAATGGTAACCTTCTTTCAATTCCATCCATTTTATCAAATTTGCACAAGGTATGGCTCTCCTGCACACTGCAGCATATCTTAACGTCTTATGAGACGGACGGCGCCTTCCAAGCCCATCAGAGTGTCCCCATTTTCACCAAGGGAAGGGTGGGAGATAAAATCTCAACGCAGCCGCAGTTGGAACTAGAACCTGGAAATTGCAGATTACGAGCCTGGCACGCTTCCGAATTGCCAACACTGCTCCCATATTTTCTGGGGAATTCGGCTTTTGAAATGTTTTTTAAAATAAAAAAAACAATGATTTTTACCAAGCTATTCTGAAAAATTGCTTGAAAAATTATACTAAGTCGAATATTTACAAATATTTACGCCTTGGATAGAAAAAAAAAAGCAAGGTAACGTTCACAAAAAGAAATAATTGCACCAAGGCTCTGAGTTTGGAACTGAAGCCTGTTGAGACAGAAGACGACTTACCACTAAGCTACGGATTACTTGGAGGTGTGTTAAAATTAAACTCTAATATTTGATTATAGGGCTACGCTGCAGTGTTGGGTCCTCAGCCGCCATGTTGTAATTTTCTCCAGAATGTTTCCCCAGGACTGTAACGTTAAGTTTCAATATGATATCCATCCGCATGTTCCAATGTTTATGACTGATATATGCTGTTTAGAATAGTTCTCTCTAATGAGATTATTTGTTTTCGGGTCTTTTCTTAAGTTGATTCTTTAGCGATGAGTGTTATTAAGGAAATTTACTTTTGATATATATTTTAGGTTTTTTTTTTAAGTGCAAATCGAGCTTTCATTGTTTAGCGATAAGCGTTGTTAATGAAATCTTTTGATGAGATTATTTATTTTTGCGATGAGTGTTATTAAGGAAATTTACTTTTGATATATATTTTAGGGTTTTTTTTTAAGTGCAAATCGAGCTTTCATTGTTTAGCGATAAGCGTTGTTAATGAAATCTTTTGATGAGATTATTTATTTTTGCGATGAGTGTTATTAAGGAAATTTACTTTTGATATATATTTTAGGTTTTTTTTTTAAGTGCAAATCGAGCTTTCATTGTTTAGCGATAAGCGTTGTTAATGAAATCTTTTGATGAGATTATTTATTCAGTAAGGAACAAGAAGTTATTGTTTAGCGATAAGAGCTGTTAATGAAATCTAGTTTTGATGAGAATATTAATTTTTGGGGCTTTTTTTAAGTGTAGAACGAATGTAAATTTTTTAGCAATAAGAGTTGTCAATAAAATCTAATTTTGATGAAATTGTTTAATTTTCGTTTTTTTTAAGTGCGAAACGAGGGTTCATTTTGTAGCGATAAGCGTTGCTAATAAAATCTTGTTTTGATGAGATATATATTTATAAATATATACATATCCTCAATACGCATCTTAAGGTAGATGCGGAACGGACTACTTTCACCATTCAGACTTTTTTTTCACCGCGGCGAAATAAAACAAGATGGCGGCTATGGACCCAATACTGCATTTCTGTCTGTTATAAAACAAATAATCATTAAAAATCTCTCTTTGAGATATTTTCACATTAATTTTATTTAATAACAGTACGACGGATTATGCACTTTTAAAGTAAAAAACTTTATAAAGTAATTAATTGAAAGCATTTTTACCCCCTCTATTATTTGACCGTTTCACGCAATTGAACGGAGAGAATGTTTCCCGTCTTCAGAGAAAATAAAAATTTCTGGTTTTATTTCCTCTGAATAACCTCCTAATTGATTTTAATCCTTCAAAATAGTTTTACATTCACTTAGAGAATTTTATTAAATTTGCTACTGACGCTGTGAAGACGTTGAGATCTCGTACCAGTAGAACACCCCTTGCCGACATTTGTTTTCTGTGATAGCTCATGTGTACAGTCGCTCAAAAAAATATCCGAACACTAGGTTTGTTAACAGAATTCGGAAAAAATATCTGGCAACGATTTTTTTTAGAAATTAGTGATCTGGCAACCTTCGTGTCACGTGATTACAGAATTCAGGAAAGATATCTGGAGCGTGTACAGCAACTGTACACGCTCCAGTTACCGTTCACAGCAAACTGGAGCGTGTGCAGCAACTGTACACGCTCCAGTTACCGTTCACAGCAAACTAGAGCGTGTGCAGCAACTGTACACGCTCCAGTTACCGTTCACAGCAAACTGGAGCGTGTGCAGTTACTGCACACGCTCCAGTTTCCTGTGAACGGTAACTGCACACGCTCAATATTTCCGTGAGTGAGCCCACACGATCTAGTATCAAAATAATATGACCACTACAGTCGCTGAAAAAAGTATCTGAACACTATGGTTGATTACAGAATTCAGAAAAAATATCTGGCAACTTTTTTTTTTAGAAATTACTGATCTGGCAACTTCGTGTCATGTGATTACAGAATTCAGGAAAAATATCTGGAGCGCGTACAGCAACTGTACACGCTCCAGTTACCGTTCACAGCAAACTGGAGCGTGTGCAGTTACAAGAATGTTTTTTTTTGTGAAGAAATGTGTGAGGAAATGTGTGAATTTGTGAAGAATGATTGTGATCTTGAAAATTCGTGAATTAGCTGACGTTCTTGAAAAATTGAATTTTGTGAATAAGCTGACGTTCTTGAAAAATTAAATTTCGTGAATAAGCTGACGTTGTTGAAAAATTGAATTTCGTGAATAAGCTGACGTTCTTGAAAAATTGAATTTCGTGAATAAGCTGACGTTCTTGGAAAATTGAATTTTGTAAATAAGCTGACGTTCTTGAAAAATTGAATTTTGTGAATAAGCTGACTTTCTTGAAAAATTGAATTTTGTGAATAAGCTGACGTTCTTGAAAAATTGAATTTCGTGAATAAGTTGACGTTCTTGGAAAATTGAATTTTGTAAATAAGCTGACGTTCTTGAAAAATTGAATTTTGTGAATAAGCTGACGTTCTTGAAAAATTGAATTTTTTTCACTTCTAAAGAGTTTGTCAAAAGTTTGATGATCAACCAGATACGAATTCACGATTTGCTGATAACAAATCAAGTGTTACTTTTCACCTACAGGACCCATCAAATTCTCTACAAGAAGGCAATTCATTGTTAATGGAGATTTCCAGGAAGTTACTAACGAGGCATTCTTTTCACATTGACACTACCCTTCTCTATGGGACATTGATGCAAATTCTTGAGTTTAACTGAATGCATTTTAAAATAGAAAGGTCATCTTATTTGGTCATGTAATTCGTGGTATGAAGGGTAGAGTTTAAAATTATAATCTGATGTTTGTGAAACATGCAAAGTCGTATCAAAATGATATGACCACCTACCATACATATACTATGGTAGGTGATCATATTATTCTGATACGACTGTGTATTTACATAATCCATAAAACTTACTCCTCAGGTTGGGCTGTTTTACCTCTGAGCGGCACTTTTTTTGCACCCCAATGGGCTTAATGGCCAAGTCACAAAGACCCCGAGGGCGCATAGAAGGTTGGGGGAAGGGAACCTTCTGGAACAGTTGGGAGACAGATGGTAGCCTCCTGTCAAATCCATACAGCGTGTTCTTTAACCTGCACAGGGTATAGATCTTCCGTTCACGGTACCTCGGCTTAACGTTCCATCCGACGGACGGCGGCCTTTAGGTTATGGTGGGTCAGAAGAGAGCCTGTTAGTTTTTCATGACATACAGATCACCTATGAGAGGACGAATTCTCAGATTAAAGAAAGAATAAAAATTCAAGGTTTATCAGGGATTTGATATTGATTGGATCTATTGCTATTCTGCTAACACTGCAGCCAAACAGGTTAACGGTGCAGCCGAATAAATAATGCCTAATATGCAATGACAAAATGCTCCGTTGTATCAGGTAATTGATTAATACCTTTCCATATTAATGTAGGTATACTCATTCCAGCATAGCATTAGTTCTTATGCATATGGTAAAATGTACAGTCGCTCAAAAAAGTATCCGAACACTATAGTTGATTACAGAATTCACAAAAATATCTGGCAACGATTTTTTTTTTGAAATTAGTGTCTGGCAACCTTCGTGTCACGTGACACGAAGGTTGCCAGATCACTAATTTCTAAAAAAATCGGTGCCAGATATTTTTTCTGAATTCTGTAATCAACCATAGTGTTCGGATATTTTTTTGAGCGATTATACTTAGTTACACTATGAGAGAGATATTATCATATATAAGTTATTTTTTTTATATAATAATAATAATTTATTTCATGCAGCGGGTTACAGTAAAGCCAAGGTACAGGTAACTTTTAATATGGATAGTGTGTTTTTTGGTAAAAATAAACATTTAAAGCACTAGCACCATTTCATTGGAGTCTGCTAAGTTCGTCAGCGAAGAGTCATGTAGGATGAGTCCTAATTCGCATCGTTAAGCATGGAATGGTAACCTACATTCCTTTTTGTCGAGAAAGAAAAGGTTTCTAGGAACACTTTTGCGTTCATGCATCCGATGACAAGTCAAAAAAGCATCTGAAGTGCGCGAGCAGCTTGGATATCCACTGGCACAAGACAGTTAGTGATGCAACAATAACTCACGCATCCATTGTGAGCAGTATAGAATGTTACGCAACAGGGCAGGCAGAAAAAGGAAGAGATTGTGTTCAGATGATGTCGATTCAGTGATGAGGTGGACGCCAGTGACGAATCGTAGCCCTAGGTTCCCAAGATGACTATTCGGCGACACTTCAGATCATTTTTCTCTTCACTGGATTCAATAACGAAAAAAAAAAGTTGGTCGATTTTTTTTCCGTACAAGGGGACAAAGTAAAGTAGAGGTTAATTATGTCTCACTTTATACCTAATTTATGAAAATTAAATTGCGATAAAGTAGTTATAAATAGGGTTGTGTTGTTTTACCTCTGAGCGGCACTTTTTTGCACACCATGGGCTAAATGGCCAGGTCACATGAACCCCGAAAGCTCAGAGAGGGTTGGAAGAGGGGACCCACTGGAACAACTGCTGGGAGACAGATGGTAGCTTCCCGTCAAGGCTATCCAGCGTTTCTCTAACGTGCACAGGGTATGACTCTCCCACACACGGAGCCACGGCTTAACGTCCCATCCGACGGACGGCGGCCTTTCCAAGCCCATCGGTATCCCCTACTGACCGTGGGCAGGGCGGGAAATTTTGCGGAGATACATTTCAACGCGGACCACCTGGGATCGAACCTGGGAACTACAGATTACGAGCCTGTCGCACTACCATCCCCGCCCCTATAAATAGGGGATTGAACTAAAGTGAATCGTGTATCTTTGATTTAAGGTATAGTTCACTTTAGTCGGTGTTTAATAAAATGTTTTGGACGCAACCCAGAATTTAGAAACTAGGGCAACTCAAAAAGTAAGGTTTCCTATTTGATTTCTGTGGAGGGCAGGTAATTAGTGATCAAATTAGTGGTAATTAGTGATGTCACGTGACACGAAGGTTGTCAGATCACTAATTTCTAAAAAAAAACGATGCCAGATATTTTTTCTGAATTCTGTAATCAACCATAGTGTTCGGATATTTTTTGAGCGACTTTACACAATGTGCTAAATGCCAAGGTCACAAGGACCCCAACTGCTTAGGGAAGAGTGGGGATCTGGGTTCATTGAACAGCTGTTAGGATGCAGATGAAAACCTCCAGTCAAGTCCATCCATCGTGTTATTCAACTTGCGCAGGGTACGGCTCTCTGCACACGGAATCACGGTTTAATTAATCCGACAGATGGCAGACTTTCTAAGCGCAATCGTGTCGCCTTCCTCATCGATGACATGGTGGCGGCTCAGCTGACACTGAGTGCGGAACGAGAGTTTGCGGAGGAAATTCTCAACACAGGCGCAATTGGGACTCGAATCTGGGAAGATCAGATTACATACCTAGCGTGCTACAGATTGAGCCAACCTCGCCCTGAGTTGGAATCGAACTCTACACACTAGCACCTGTGCCACCTCGTCCTCGAAAAAAATTTAATTATCAGAGGATCTGGGCTGTGCATTGGAAACGTTCTGCTTCTCACAAGGAGTAAAGAGATTTTAGCTAACATCTCTTTTTTTAATCGCGACTATCACCCTTTCCAGTATTTTGACTTCTCTGTTCTGAGTGTTTTAAGTGTCGCCTTCTTGCTGGGCGATATATTTCTTTGACTTTGCGAAACGAGCAGTTAGCGCATTTGATGGTTAAATAAAGAGACTTGAGTTCGAGCCCAGGTAAAATTTCTTTCCTTGCGTTGTCTTCCCGCTCAGTTTCTCACCTTCCTCTCATAGATATTGTCTATGGTACAGTCGCTCAAAAAAGTATCCGAACGCTATGGTTGATTACAGAATTCAGAAAAAATATCTGGCAACGATTTTTTTTTTAGAAATTAGTGATCTGGCAACCTTCGTGTCACGTGATTACGAATTCAGGAAAAATATCTGGAGCGTGTACAGCAACTGTACACGCTCCAGTTACCGTTCACAGCAAACTGGAGCGTATGCAGTTACTGCACACGCTCCAGTTTGCTGTGAACGATAACTGCACACGCTCAATATTTCCGTGAGTGAGCCCACACGATCTATATCAAAATAATATGACCACCTACAGTCGCTGAAAAAAGCATCCGAACCCTATGGTTGATTACAGAATTCATAAAAAATATATGGCAACGATTTTTTTAGAAATTAGTGATCTGGCAACCTTCGTGTCACGTGACACGAAGGTTGCCAGATCACTAATTTCTAAAAAAATCGTTGCCAGATATTTTTTCTGAATTCTGTAATCAACCGTAGTATTCAGATACTTTTTTGAGCGACTGTACAAATAACAGGCAACTCTCGTGTGAAATTCGCACACGAGAAATTTGAACAGGTTTTCGTTATGGTCAGAGGTTCACGTGCTCAATAAAACATCCATCCTGATCTCGTGTGAAAAGTTCCTTTTAAAAAATACCGCTCTGAGCCAAGTTCGATTGTAAATAAATTGCATCCTAAGATGTTTCAGTCAGAGGAAATACCTCTAAGAGTCATAGAGAACTTTTTCCTTGTTAAACAATTTCTTCAGGCTTCTCTTTTCCATTAAGGTTACATTATCTATATCAGTGGTTCTCAACCTTTTATGCTTCACGTACCCCCTGGAAATGTGTATGTAACTGGCGTACCCCTTGTATAGATACATGAAACTATAGTTATAGTATAACAATGAGAATAAAATAAAACATATATATCAGTGGTTCCCAACCTTTTATGCTTCACGTACCCCATGGAAATGTGTATGTAACTGGCGTACCCCTTGTATAGATACATGAAACTATAGTTATAGTATAACAATGAGAATAAAATAAAACATATATATAACCTATATCTAGCGACCTTTGAGTTCTCACGGCGTACCCCAAAAAATTTTACCGCGTACCCCACGTTGAGAACCCCTAATCTATACGAATAGAGCATTCTTCGCACAGGAATTCATTAGCAATAAATTTCACTTTGTACACATTGGTTAAATATAGCTGATCCTTAAGTACAATGCTTCATAAAATATTATATAAATACTAATTTTATACAAAATAAAGCACTAAGTGTTGGTATAAATGCTTATGTACCAGTAAAATCTTCTTTGTATGTAATTAATTTAAACAAAATTGAAGCCTTTTTGCTACAAAAATAGCTTTAATATATATGAAGCCTTCTTATCACAGAAATTAATTTCATTGAAAAAAATTATATCTCAATCAACTACTTGCCTGTCAGTTAAATTCTCAATAGACACGGCTTGTGAGATCTCAGCAGGAAGACAAATCAGGTTGCATCCATGCCTCGAATTCTTTGATTAGCAGAAAAAGCATCCTGAACATTCAGCCGCCACTGCAGCTTAAACTACCTTTAGGCCTCTAAATATAATTATAAAAGATGTTTTTCTTTTTAGCCTTTATCTACGTCAACTCTGTTTCGACCTCTGAAATAAACGCTGCAAAAAAAAGCTAAGTAAACATCGGAGTAATTGTTATATTCCGAATTATTTTCATCACAGAATTCATAAATCTCTTGCGATTTTTCGATTTAGCTTCGTCATTAATATGATAAAAGTTAAATTGAAGTAACAAAGGGTAGTGAAGTTGTTGACTTTTAGAAATACCTTTGTTTTCGTCAACAATTTTATTGATTGTTTAAAAAGTGTCAAGTAGAAAAGAATGTGTTGATTGTGTTTATTACGATTAGAATTTCTCAATAATCTTTTTAATGAGGTAACGTTTCGTGAATTCGAAGGAATTTGTTGTCTTTAATTCAGCCAACCGTCGGAAGATGGCGCCCAGAGGCCGACAACGAACTTCAAACTGCAAGAGTATCTCTAGGAAAGGGACATACTGGTTTCTCTGAGCCAAGAAGAGAGCCATTCAACATTTATTGAATTTAGACAAGCTGCAGCCATCTAAGCAATTAAAAGTTAGTTAAATTAGCTTTCGAAAAAAAAGTTGAATTTTGTAAATTTGTTAGCTCACGTATTACACAGTTCTGCATTTATAAGAAGTCTCTCAAACTGTGGGTTGGATTCATTCTACTATGAACGGCAATTTTGTGCTCACAATGGTCTAAATGATCAGTTCACAAGGATACCAATGGCTTGCAGAAGGCTGGGAAAGGGTAGCCCACTGGACGGCTATTGGTAGCCTCCCGTCAAGAACATCCAGTGTGTTCTTGAACCTGAACAGGGTATAGCTCTTCGGCACACGAGGCCACAGCTTAACGTACCATCCGACGGACGGCGGTCTTTCCCAGGCCATCGGTGTCTCCTACTTATCAAGAGCAGGGGCGGGGAGTTTTGTGACGATAAATCTCAACGCTGGTCCATGTGGAAATTCGAACCTGGGACCTGAAGATTCCTTTACCAGTGAATCTAAGCTGGAACCGAGGATTTGGAAGAGGGTTTTGAAAAGTGATTCTTCAATCCATAAAAATCAAACGGACAAGATCTATGGAAATGGATTAGTCAAGGAGAATCGTTTCATCACGTTGAACAAAGAACCTTAAGATAACTAATTCACTCGGTTGATGAGGGCGAAACATGAATTATTATTTCAAGCGTAAATAATATGAAATGTTGAAAACACATTAATGGCACATTTAGTGCGATTAAATAAAACAAGCATCCGAAAGCAGTGTGGGTGAAATCTTTCTGATTGCTTTTACTTTATTAGAACTATCACGAATACGTTTTAGGGAACATCTAAGGAAACATTGAAGCAGTAGCATACAGCTAAAAGCTGTAACTTATTGTGCTAAATTTTGAGAAATCAAAAGTGCTAAAAACTTATATGTCTGGATTCCAACCTGGGTCTTACTACTACCCAGCTAAGCATACTATTCGCTCATCTACTAGCTATCTATAGGGGAGGGTGCTGTAACTTATTGTGCTCATCTACTAGCTATCTATAGGGGAGGGTGCTGTAACTTATTGTGCTCATCTACTAGCTATCTACAAGGGAGGGTTTATAACTTATTGTGCTCATCTACTAGTTATCTATAGGGGAGGGTGCTGTAGCTTATTGTGCTCATCTACTAGCTATCTACAAGGGAGGGTGCTGTAACTTATTGTGCTCATCTACTAGCTATCTATAGGGGAGGGTGCTGTAACTTATTGTGCTCATCTACTAGCTATCTATAAGGGAGGGTGTTGTAACTTATTCTGCTCATCTACTAGCTATCTACAAGGGAGGGTTTATAACTTATTGTGCTCATCTACTAGTTATCTATAGGGGAGGGTGCTGTAACTTATTGTGCTCATCTACTAGTTATCTATAGGGGAGGGTGCTGTAGCTTATTGTGCTCATCTACTAGCTATCTACAAGGGAGGGTGCTGTAACTTATTGTGCTCATCTACTAGCTATCTACAAGGGAGGGTGCTGTAACTTATTGTGCTCATCTACTAGCTATCTATAGGGGAGGGTGCTGTAACTTATTGTGCTCATCTACTAGCTATCTATAAGGGAGGGTGTTGTAACTTATTCTGCTCATCTACTAGCTATCTACAAGGGAGGGTTTATAACTTATTGTGCTCATCTACTAGTTATCTATAGGGGAGGGTGCTGTAACTTATTGTGCTCATCTACTAGCTATCTATAGGGGAGGGTGCTGTAACTTATTGTGCTCATCTACTAGCTATCTATAGGGGAGGGTGCTGTAACTTATTGTGCTCATCTACTAGCTATCTATAGTGGAGGGTGCTGTAACTTATTGTGCTCATCTACTAACTATCTTCAGGGGAGGGTGTATTAATGAATCCTCGCTTATTGAGGTAAACTTGAATTTTCAAATCGGAGATTTCCTATTAATGATTCAATATCAAATGATTAATAAAGGATTAGATGTGCAAATTGCACTCAAACGCGGAACCAAGGATCTTGCTCAAAAGAACTTATATAAATCATAAAGAGTGAACTCTACAAAACTAATACATATAACACGGCGCCTTTTAAAGCCTGCTCCTCAGCGTTATAATACTTTCTGAAGCATATTTTCAATCATAGAAACATATTGCAATAACTGTAGGTCGTGAAAAGTAATAAACCATCATATGTAAACTTTTGGTCGTTTTTCGTGAAACATTTTATGTGATGTTTTGTATTGGCATCTGTTGTATTATTTTTATACTTTTCGATGACGTCTGCAAAACGCCAATGTATTCTTAAATATTGGATGCAATACTAACTGAATACGTTTACATGAAATCCGTTATGTAACAGGTTTTGACTAGTTTTGTTTTAACCGTGAATTTCGGTTATCTATTCATAGGCGTCCTTGTCCCATAATTACCTCTGTTAATCGAAAGTTGTCCGTATATATGTATATACAAACACAAAGCTATCCCTCGATTTACACGGTACTTGATTTACACGATTTCGTACATGGTTAACGAAATCCAACCAGTTTCCGTTTACACGATACGGGGTGAGTTTTTTTTTAATGTATTTAGATATAACAGATATTATGAAGTAGATTGGCATAGCGTCAAGGGAGATTATTAGACTGTCATGCAAAAAGTAAAAATCATCTAAATGGCTTTAATTGATATTTATTTTCAAGAATATATAGATAATTGTTAATTCCTATATTAAAAAAATCGTCATCTGTAACAAGCTCTATTCTTTCGCTAAAATTATTTCATGTCATTGTAATGCAATCTGTCTCGCGACATCTTAGTGAACTGAAGCTTGTTTTGAATCTGCTGCGAGATCTGACTTTACCAGACGGAATTATTCAGACCAGTAACAACCGAGTTTATTCACATTTTTAGCAAAAAATCTCACTTTGTACCCTAGGTTAAATGCAGCTGATTCGTAAGTACTTTGTTCCATAAAATATCATATAAATACTAATTTATACAAAATAAAGCACTAGATCTCCTACTGTGGCATATAAACTGACAGGCTCCTGTTAGACCTCTGTGGCAATCAGCTGCTTGAGGGGGTATTTATTTTATTTATTTAAGTGTAGGTATAAGTGCTTAAGTTCTAATTTACATAAAGTTTTTAAATATAAAAATAAAAATAATAAATACCCCCTCAAGCAGCTGCTTGCCACATAGGTCTGACAGGAGCCTGTCACTTTATATGCCATAAGTAGAAGGTCTGAGAGGATGGCAGGACCTCAGCAGAAAAACGACACAAACAACCATGCCTTACACGGGCTCGAACCCAGGTCCCTTAGATCAGTAGCCAAGCGCGCTAACCACTCGGCCATTCTTTCAAATTTCGTCTTCAAATTCTACAGTATACGTCTGCATTAACGACGACTATTTTTCGTAACCAAAATGAAATGTGTGACAAATTAGTCGAAGCTTATCTGAATTAATGCAAATAAAGTACAAAATAATGTTACATTGATGCTTATTATTACTGCTGAACTAAAATTTGCGATAAATATATAAGAATAAAACTTTTAATGCGCGTTTTATTCATAACAGCAATTTTTCGGAATCTATTTCCCCTTTTTCCCCCATAAGTTGTTGGTTTCGATTTTCCCGGTACATTCGCTCAAAAAAGTATCCGAACACTACAGTTGATTACAGAATTCAGAAAAAATATTTGGCAAAGATTTTTTTTTTTAGAAATTAGTGATCTGGCAACCTTCGTGTCACGTGACACGAAGGTTGCCAGATCACTAATTATTACTTTCTACTACTTATTACATTTCTTGATTTTAAAATCAATTTTTATATGCTTAAGTAATCAAGAATCTAACATAATAATATTTGATGATTTACCTTGAAATTATGAGTGATTAAATATTACTTACGATGCCCTGAAAGCCGACTTTTTGCATCACTATTTCATCCCTGAAATCAATTTTTCTGCCAGAAGTTCTTGGTCTTGTGACTATTGCACCATTAGTTTTGCCAGATGACCTGATAGCAAATTGATCATTTGCATATGGTGTGCTATAGCCATACCTATGAACTATTGAAAATACGGAGGAATAGAGATGTAATGCTTTATTGGGGATTAATATGTGATTCATATGTACTATAAAGTTAAACTGAGCTTATCATTAACGTTATGCATAGATGACATCATATAAAAGCCCCACTTAAATATTATAATTGTTTTGTTCAGCTCAAACAAGGCAATAGGCATTCGCCTCGATATCATAGAGGTTACAGCATACAATCTCCCTTATGCAGATATTGAAAACATTTACAGATTTAAAATCACTTTCGGAATTCAGACTCAGTGTTATGAATTCTCACTTAATGCGTATCTGAGATATATTTAAAATTACCCCTCAAGCAGCTGTATGCCACAGAGGTCTGACAGGAGTCTGTCACTATGGTACAGTCGCTCAAAAAATATCCGAACACTATGGTTGATTACAGAATTAAAAAAAAATTATATATCTGGCAACATTTTTTTGTGTCACGTGACACGAAGGTTGCCAGATCACTAATTTCTAAAAAAGAAATCGTTGCCAGATATTTTTTTGAATTCTGTAATCAACCGTAGTGTTCGGATACTTTTTTGAGCGACTGTAGGTGGTCATATTATTTTGAAACTAGATCGTGTGGGCTCACTCACGGAAATATTGAGCGTGTGCAGTTGCTGTACACGCTCCAGATATTTTTCCTGAATTCTGTAATCACGTGACACGAAGGTTGCCAGATCACTAATTCCTAAAAAAAAATACTTTTTTGAGCGACTGTACATCCTAGAGGAGGTCTGTGGGAAAGTTGACCGCACCTCAGAAAGACAAAACGTCAAACATCCATGTCTTCCTCACCTGAGGCTCGAACTCAGGTTTCTTTGATCCACATCCAAACATGTGCTCCACCGTGGTGGTCGCAACATAGTTATGTCGGTAGATTTCAGGGAATTCCTTTACTGGAAAGGACGGCTGTTGTTATCTACATGACAGGAATTACACTGCTCCTAAAAAACATCTTTTATCATGAAGTATAATGAAACAAACTGAAGCGTCTGATAAGCCAACGTAAGAGTGAGAGAAAAAAAAAATTCTTCATCTTTTCTTCAGTAATTACTCTAGATCTGAGAAAAGAGCTTGCTCTTTCCATGTCAAACCATTCTCTTTTGTGAACAGCCTGGGTTGCTGTAGCATCTTTTCAGTGATGGAGCTGCTGTTTGTCACGTGCATTGTAAATTCTGCTGCCGAAAATTTGCAGTAAAATGTCCTAATCTTTACGAGATTGCATTTTTTTTCTACAAAATAAATGTATTTTGCTATAAATTTCCATTGGCTGCAATGTTATAGAAGAGTTAATATAATTGAGATATTAAACGTAATATGTATAGTTACAGTCGCTCAAAAAAGTATCCGAACACTATGGTTGATTACAGAATTCCGAAAAAATACCTGGCAACGATTTTTTTTTACAAATTAGTGATCTGGTAACCTTCGCGTCACGTGACACGAAGGTTGCCAGATCACTAATAAAAAAAAAAAAATCGTGTCGCGTGACACGAAAGTTGCCAGATCACCAATTTAAAAAAAAATGTTGCCGGATATTTTTTCTGTATTCTGTAATCAATTATAGTGTTCGGATGCTTTTTTGAGCGACCGTAGGTGGTCATATTATTTTGATACTAGATCGTGTGGGCTCACTCACGGAAATATTGAGCGTGTGCAGTTACCGTTCACAGCAAACTGGAGCGTGTGCAGTTACTGCACACGCCCCAGTTTGCTGTGAACGGTAACTGGAGCGTGTACAGTTGCTGTACACGCTCCAGATATTTTTCCTGAATTCTGTAATCACGTGACAGGAAGGTTGCCAGATCACTAATTTCTAAAAAAATCGTTGCCAGATATTTTTTCTGAATTCTGTAATCAACCATAGTGTTCGGATACTTTTTTGAGCGACTGTACATATAATGCAGGCAGGATATAGAGAAAAAAAATCGAGAGTGCGGCGAAAGAAAGGCAATCTAGCTGAAAAAACCTTTAGATCTGAGAAAAAAAGCATGTTGTTTTCTATGCAATGAAATCCAGTCTGAAAGTGGATTTCCAAAGCAATATAGTGTTTCCCTCTCCGTTTTACAGATCTTAAAAAAATTCTTGAAAAATGCATTAAATGTAAATACGTATAATAATTTTTTGCTTCTATTACCATTATTAACATTCTGAAAGGGATCTTTAAATCGGAGAGAGTTATTATGAATCCCAAAAATTCTAGAACAATAAAAAAAATCAGAAGATTAAAATTTAAGAAAAGAAACTTTTGTGTTCATAAAATTATTTTAAGTCCTTTTATTATTGTATTATGCGCAATTATGCATTTTATTAGCACAAAATGGTGAATTTTGCACCTGTATCGAATTTCATCACCATTTTTTAATTTTCAACCCTTTTATTGTGTCGTGGCTTATTTACACATTCAGAGTCTATTTTATTAGTGGAGACCAACATACTATGTTAATAGGGAATCGCATTCAGAACTCAATAACTTCTTAATCTTTTTACGAAAAAATATGACTATTGATAAATTAAAGATCTCGATAAAATCCGTATAATTCTGAATTTCCACAATAATTGTTCAATGTTTAAATGGTTATGGAAAGTGAAATGTTTAACTTCAGCAGTGCAGTGCCACCTAGATAAGGTAAAGGTCACCTTGGTGCAGGCTTTGTATAAGGCCGGGATTGACAGCTAAGAGGGTAAAAGAAGCAAAATTAAATATCTGGAAAATTAATAAATGATTTCATTTTTGTAAAATTTAACTACAAGCAATTAAATTTGAAATTATGCAAAACAAATTTATTTATTCAGTACGATTTTATTGATATTAATAAAATTTTGAAACCTAATTGCCAACTTTAAAAATATATAGCAACCAGATGAATTTTAATGCTCTATAATATTAATAAAAATAAAAGCGCGTATAAATTAAATTTCACTTCTTATAACAAACAGACTAAACCCAGTCCAATTTGATTGGCTCTGAGCAGCGCCAATTAAACTAATTCATCTGAAAAATTCATTCAAAAGAAATAAGAAGTACTATATTAAACTGTCCCGTGGCCGAGTAGATAGCATGTTTGGCTACTGATCAAAGGGACCTGGGTTCGAGCCCCAGATAAGGCATGGATGTTTGTGTTGTCTTTCTGCTGAAGTCCAGCTTTCTTCACAGACCTTCTACTTTGGCATATTAAACTGACAGGTTCCTGTCAGACCACTTGGCAAGCAGTTGCTTGAGGGAATCTTTATTTTTCTATGAAATGTAAAAGGATAGTTTTGACAGTTTATGTAATGATTATATCAATATTTTCTAATTTGATTGATTATTGCAAAACAAATCATAATTATATTATATCGATATTTTTTAATGTATTCTTTAAACACATTGGGAGTAAATTGACTGCTGTATGTAGAAATTCAAATGCATTTTACTCTTCAAAAGAACTGAAGCATTTTTATTGAAATAAAACAATTTCTATAGATTAATAAATAAGTAAAAAAACCAGCAATTCTGTTTTTGTTTGGTAACAATTATTAACAATGCAAAACATTAGTTGCACAGTTGTTCTCTTTATGAAGAGAAATTTCCTGCGATGTACCAATGGCTACCGGCAGTAAATTAACCACACATTGCACCCCTCTCGAAGATAATTAGATTTTACCTTAAGAATAGGTGAAGCCCGCACTCTCCCCGAGGGCGATAAATTGAATTTGTGAGACCCTCGCAGATATTAATCTAGTTTTGAACCTTTAACAGAAGGACATAAATCTAATTTACGACCTCGACTAGTAGGTTAAATATATTGTTTGGCCCTGATGATTGTCCTTTTTTTGCTGCTGTGAGTGCCGAAAAAAAAACGATCTAGAGATTTCTTGTTAGGGGTAGATGCTTTATCTCTGACTAGTTAATATTCAAATATATTTTCATTTAGAAATTCTACAATGAATTCAAAATAAATTTTAAGGATGAAAAGTTAAAAATTAATTACCATATATAATGATATTGACAGACAACAATGGTGATTAAAAGAAAATAAAGATAATTAACAGACAATAATGATAATTAGCAAACAATAGTAATAATTAATGGGCAATAAGAGTTAACAGACAATAATAATAATTAACAGAAAACAATGGTAATTAGCGAAAAAACAAAGGTAGTTAACAGAATGCAATGATAATTAACAGACAATAAAGGCAATTAATAGGAAATAATGGTAATTAAGAGAAAACAATGACAATTAACAGAAAGTAATGATAATAACAGATCAATTAATCAGCTAAAGGCGCCAATTAGTAATATAAGAGCATGACAATATAATCCAGGTGAAATATCACAAGTAGGAAATATATATATAATGTAGATGAGCAAATATTCAAATCAAAATTTTCTAATTTTGTGTTATTTAAAACTAAAATCATGCGATCGATATCACACTTATGAGCGTGAGTCCAAAAGATTATTTAGCAACAATAATTCTAAATTGAGGTAATTTATTGCAAAAGTATGAATAAAACATTTATATAAACGAAATTCAACTAACACAAATCTCTATATTCATCAGTATAAAAATAAACCATCAAAAGAATATATCACCTTATCACTATTCCTACAAATAGCAGTTTCTTTATAATTCTTACAATATCTATTCAAAGCATAAAATAAGGCTTTTCACAACACTCAGTAAGTGGCATAATCATACTTGCGAATAAACCTGTAACCTTACCATTTCCTTGGACAATGGTAATGTTTAACAATTGGTCTGCCATCCTCTCAGATCTTCTACTGTGGCATATAAACTCCTCCTCATAAAGACCTCTGTAGCAAGCAGCTGCTTGAGTGGGTGTTTATTTTTTTATTTAATGCAACCTTACCAGTTCCTTAAACAATGGTAATTTTTAATAACAATTGTTAATGCAACCTTACCAATTCCTTAAACAATGGTAATGTATAACATTTGGTAATGTAACCTTACCAGTTCCTTAAAAAATGGTAATGTTTAACAATTGGTAATGTAACCTTACCATTTCCTTAAACAATGGTAATGTTTAACAATTGGTAAAAAGTGGTAATGTTTAACAATTGGTAATGTAACCTTACCAGTTCCTTAAACAATGGTAATGTTTAACAATTGGTAATGTAACCTTACCAGTTCCTTAGACAATGGTAATGTTTAACAATTGGTAATGTAGCCTTACCAGTTCCTTAAACAATGGTAATGTTTAACAATTGGTAATGTAACCTTACCAATTCCTTAAACAATGGTAATGTTTATCAATTGCTAATGTAACCTTACCAGTTCCTTAAAAAATGGTAATGTTTAACAATTTGTAATGTAACTTACCAGTTCTTTAAACAATGGTAATGTTTAACAATTGGTAATGTAACCTTACCAGTTCCTTAGACAATGGTAATGTTTAACAATTGTTAATGCAACCTTACCAATTCCTTAAACAATGGTAATGTTTAACAATTGGTAATGTAACCTTACCAGTTCCTTAAAAAATGGTAATGTTTAACAATTGGTAATGTAACCTTACCAGTTCCTTAAACAATGGTAATGTTTAACAATTGGTAATGTAACCTTACCAGTTCCTTACACAATGGTAATGTTTAACAATTGGTAATGTAGCCTTACCAGTTCCTTAAACAATGGTAATGTTTAACAATTGGTAATGTAACCTTACCAATTCTTTAAACAATGGTAATGTTTATCAATTGCTAATGTAACCTTACCAGTTCCTTAAAAAATGGTAATGTTTAACAATTGGTAATGTAACCTTACCAGTTCTTTAAACAATGGTAATGTAACCTTACCAGTTCTTTAAACAATGGTAATGTTTAACAATTGGTAATGTAACCTTACCAGTTCTTTAGACAATGGTAATGTTTAACAATTGTTAATGCAACCTTACCAATTCCTTAAACAATGGTAATGTTTAACAATTGGCAATGTAACCTTGCCATTTCCTTAAACAATGGTAATGTTTAACAATTGGTAATGTAACCTTACCAGTTCCTTAAAAAATGGTAATGTTTAATAACAATTGGTAATGCAACCTTACCAGTTCTTTAAACAATGGTAATGTTTAGCAATTGGTAATGTAACCTTACCAGTTCCTTAAACAATGGTAATGTTTAACAATTGGTAATGTAACCTTACCAGTTCCTTAAACAACGGTAATGTTTAACAATTGGTAATGCAACCTTACCAGTTCCTTAAACAATGGTAATTTTTAATAACAATTGTTAATGCAACCTTACCAATTCCTTAAACAATGGTAATGTTTAACATTTGGTAATGTAACCTTACCAGTTCCTTAAAAAATGGTAATGTTTAACAATTGGTAATGTAACCTTACCATTTCCTTAAACAATGGTAATGTTTAACAATTGGTAATGTAACCTTACCAGTTCCTTAAAAAATGGTAATGTTTAACAATTGGTAATGTAACCTTACCAGTTCCTTAAAAAATGGTAATGTTTAACAATTGGTAATGTAACCTTACCAGTTCTTTAAACAATGGTAATGTTTAACAATTGGTAATGTAACCTTACCAGTTCCTTAGACAATGGTAATGTTTAACAATTGGTAATGTAACCTTACCAGTTCCTTAGACAATGGCAATGTTTAACAATTGTTAATGCAACCTTACCAATTCCTTAAACAATGGTAATGTTTAACAATTGGTAATATAACCTTACCAGTTCCTTAAACAATGGTAATGTTTAACAATTGGTAATGTAACCTTACCAGTTCCTTAAACAACGGTAATGTTTAACAATTGGTAATGCAACCTTACCAGTTCCTTAAACAATGGTAATGTTTAATGACAATTGTTAATGCAACCTTACCAATTCCTTAAACAATGGTAATGTATAACATTTGGTAATGTAACCTTACCAGTTCCTTAAAAAATGGTAATGTTTAACAATTGGTAATGTAACCTTACCAGTTCCTTAAAAAATGGTAATGTTTAACAATTGGTAATGTAACCTTACCAGTTCCTTAAACAATGGTAATATTTAACAATTGGTAATGCAACCTTACCAATTCCTTAAACAATGGTAATGTTTAACAATTGGTAATGTAACCTTACCATTTCCTTAAACAATGGTAATGTTTAACAATTGGTAAAAAGTGGTAATGTTTAACAATTGGTAATGTAACCTTACCAGTTCCTTAAACAATGGTAATGTTTAACAATTGGTAATGTAACCTTACCAGTTCCTTAGACAATGGTAATGTTTAACAATTGGTAATGTAGCCTTACCAGTTCCTTAAACAATGGTAATGTTTAACAATTGGTAATGTAACCTTACCAATTCCTTAAACAATGGTAATGTTTATCAATTGCTAATGTAACCTTACCAGTTCCTTAAAAAATGGTAATGTTTAACAATTTGTAATGTAACTTACCAGTTCTTTAAACAATGGTAATGTTTAACAATTGGTAATGTAACCTTACCAGTTCCTTAGACAATGGTAATGTTTAACAATTGTTAATGCAACCTTACCAATTCCTTAAACAATGGTAATGTTTAACAATTGGTAATGTAACCTTACCAGTTCCTTAAAAAATGGTAATGTTTAACAATTGGTAATGTAACCTTACCAGTTCCTTAAACAATGGTAATGTTTAACAATTGGTAATGTAACCTTACCAGTTCCTTACACAATAGTAATGTTTAACAATTGGTAATGTAGCCTTACCAGTTCCTTAAACAATGGTAATGTTTAACAATTGGTAATGTAACCTTACCAATTCTTTAAACAATGGTAATGTTTATCAATTGCTAATGTAACCTTACCAGTTCCTTAAAAAATGGTAATGTTTAACAATTGGTAATGTAACCTTACCAGTTCTTTAAACAATGGTAATGTAACCTTACCAGTTCTTTAAACAATGGTAATGTTTAACAATTGGTAATGTAACCTTACCAGTTCTTTAGACAATGGTAATGTTTAACAATTGTTAATGCAACCTTACCAATTCCTTAAACAATGGTAATGTTTAACAATTGGCAATGTAACCTTGCCATTTCCTTAAACAATGGTAATGTTTAACAATTGGTAATGTAACCTTACCAGTTCCTTAAAAAATGGTAATGTTTAATAACAATTGGTAATGCAACCTTACCAGTTCTTTAAACAATGGTAATGTTTAGCAATTGGTAATGTAACCTTACCAGTTCCTTAAACAATGGTAATGTTTAACAATTGGTAATGTAACCTTACCAGTTCCTTAAACAACGGTAATGTTTAACAATTGGTAATGCAACCTTACCAGTTCCTTAAACAATGGTAATTTTTAATAACAATTGTTAATGCAACCTTACCAATTCCTTAAACAATGGTAATGTTTAACATTTGGTAATGTAACCTTACCAGTTCCTTAAAAAATGGTAATGTTTAACAATTGGTAATGTAACCTTACCATTTCCTTAAACAATGGTAATGTTTAACAATTGGTAATGTAACCTTACCAGTTCCTTAAAAAATGGTAATGTTTAACAATTGGTAATGTAACCTTACCAGTTCCTTAAAAAATGGTAATGTTTAACAATTGGTAATGTAACCTTACCAGTTCTTTAAACAATGGTAATGTTTAACAATTGGTAATGTAACCTTACCAGTTCCTTAGACAATGGTAATGTTTAACAATTGGTAATGTAACCTTACCAGTTCCTTAGACAATGGCAATGTTTAACAATTGTTAATGCAACCGTACCAATTCCTTAAACAATGGTAATGTTTAACAATTGGTAATATAACCTTACCAGTTCCTTAAAAAATGGTAATGTTTAACAATTGGTAATGTAACCTTACCATTTCCTTAAACAATGGTAATGTTTAACAATTGGTAATGTAACCTTACCAGTTCCTTAAAAAATGGTAATGTTTAACAATTGGTAATGTAACCTTACCAGTTCCTTAAAAAATGGTAATGTTTAACAATTGGTAATGTAACCTTACCAGTTCTTTAAACAATGGTAATGTTTAACAATTGGTAATGTAACCTTACCAGTTCCTTAGACAATGGTAATGTTTAACAATTGGTAATGTAACCTTACCAGTTCCTTAGACAATGGCAATGTTTAACAATTGTTAATGCAACCTTACCAATTCCTTAAACAATGGTAATGTTTAACAATTGGTAATGTAACCTTACCAGTTCTTTAAACAATGGTAATGTAACCTTACCAGTTCTTTAAACAATGGTAATGTTTAACAATTGGTAATGTAACCTTACCAGTTCTTTAGACAATGGTAATGTTTAACAATTGTTAATGCAACCTTACCAATTCCTTAAACAATGGTAATGTTTAACAATTGGCAATGTAACCTTGCCATTTCCTTAAACAATGGTAATGTTTAACAATTGGTAATGTAACCTTACCAGTTCCTTAAAAAATGGTAATGTTTAATAACAATTGGTAATGCAACCTTACCAGTTCTTTAAACAATGGTAATGTTTAGCAATTGGTAATGTAACCTTACCAGTTCCTTAAACAATGGTAATGTTTAACAATTGGTAATGTAACCTTACCAGTTCCTTAAACAACGGTAATGTTTAACAATTGGTAATGCAACCTTACCAGTTCCTTAAACAATGGTAATTTTTAATAACAATTGTTAATGCAACCTTACCAATTCCTTAAACAATGGTAATGTTTAACATTTGGTAATGTAACCTTACCAGTTCCTTAAAAAATGGTAATGTTTAACAATTGGTAATGTAACCTTACCAGTTCCTTAGACAATGGTAATGTTTAACAATTGGTAATGTAGCCTTACCAGTTCCTTAAACAATGGTAATGTTTAACAATTGGTAATGTAACCTTACCAATTCCTTAAACAATGGTAATGTTTATCAATTGCTAATGTAACCTTACCAGTTCCTTAAAAAATGGTAATGTTTAACAATTTGTAATGTAACTTACCAGTTCTTTAAACAATGGTAATGTTTAACAATTGGTAATGTAACCTTACCAGTTCCTTAGACAATGGTAATGTTTAACAATTGTTAATGCAACCTTACCAATTCCTTAAACAATGGTAATGTTTAACAATTGGTAATGTAACCTTACCAGTTCCTTAAAAAATGGTAATGTTTAACAATTGGTAATGTAACCTTACCAGTTCCTTAAACAATGGTAATGTTTAACAATTGGTAATGTAACCTTACCAGTTCCTTACACAATGGTAATGTTTAACAATTGGTAATGTAGCCTTACCAGTTCCTTAAACAATGGTAATGTTTAACAATTGGTAATGTAACCTTACCAATTCTTTAAACAATGGTAATGTTTATCAATTGCTAATGTAACCTTACCAGTTCCTTAAAAAATGGTAATGTTTAACAATTGGTAATGTAACCTTACCAGTTCTTTAAACAATGGTAATATAACCTTACCAGTTCTTTAAACAATGGTAATGTTTAACAATTGGTAATGTAACCTTACCAGTTCCTTAGACAATGGTAATGTTTAACAATTGTTAATGCAACCTTACCAATTCCTTAAACAATGGTAATGTTTAACAATTGGCAATGTAACCTTACCATTTCCTTAAACAATGGTAATGTTTAACAATTGGTAATGTAACCTTACCAGTTCCTTAAAAAATGGTAATGTTTAATAACAATTGGTAATGCAACCTTACCAGTTCTTTAAACAATGGTAATGTTTAGCAATTGGTAATGTAACCTTACCAGTTCCTTAAACAATGGTAATGTTTAACAATTGGTAATGTAACCTTACCAGTTCCTTAAACAACGGTAATGTTTAACAATTGGTAATGCAACCTTACCAGTTCCTTAAACAATGGTAATTTTTAATAACAATTGTTAATGCAACCTTACCAATTCCTTAAACAATGGTAATGTTTAACATTTGGTAATGTAACCTTACCAGTTCCTTAAAAAATGGTAATGTTTAACAATTGGTAATGTAACCTTACCATTTCCTTAAACAATGGTAATGTTTAACAATTGGTAATGTAACCTTACCAGTTCCTTAAAAAATGGTAATGTTTAACAATTGGTAATGTAACCTTACCAGTTCCTTAAAAAATGGTAATGTTTAACAATTGGTAATGTAACCTTACCAGTTCTTTAAACAATGGTAATGTTTAACAATTGGTAATGTAACCTTACCAGTTCCTTAGACAATGGTAATGTTTAACAATTGGTAATGTAACCTTACCAGTTCCTTAGACAATGGCAATGTTTAACAATTGTTAATGCAACCTTACCAATTCCTTAAACAATGGTAATGTTTAACAATTGGTAATATAACCTTACCAGTTCCTTAAACAATGGTAATGTTTAACAATTGGTAATGTAACCTTACCAGTTCCTTAAACAACGGTAATGTTTAACAATTGGTAATGCAACCTTACCAGTTCCTTAAACAATGGTAATGTTTAATGACAATTGTTAATGCAACCTTACCAATTCCTTAAACAATGGTAATGTATAACATTTGGTAATGTAACCTTACCAGTTCCTTAAAAAATGGTAATGTTTAACAATTGGTAATGTAACCTTACCAGTTCCTTAAAAAATGGTAATGTTTAACAATTGGTAATGTAACCTTACCAGTTCCTTAAACAATGGTAATATTTAACCATTGGTAATGCAACCTTACCAATTCCTTAAACAATGGTAATGTTTAACAATTGGTAATGTAACCTTACCATTTCCTTAAACAATGGTAATGTTTAACAATTGGTAAAAAGTGGTAATGTTTAACAATTGGTAATGTAACCTTACCAGTTCCTTAAACAATGGTAATGTTTAACAATTGGTAATGTAACCTTACCAGTTCCTTAGACAATGGTAATGTTTAACAATTGGTAATGTAGCCTTACCAGTTCCTTAAACAATGGTAATGTTTAACAATTGGTAATGTAACCTTACCAATTCCTTAAACAATGGTAATGTTTATCAATTGCTAATGTAACCTTACCAGTTCCTTAAAAAATGGTAATGTTTAACAATTTGTAATGTAACTTACCAGTTCTTTAAACAATGGTAATGTTTAACAATTGGTAATGTAACCTTACCAGTTCCTTAGACAATGGTAATGTTTAACAATTGTTAATGCAACCTTACCAATTCCTTAAACAATGGTAATGTTTAACAATTGGTAATGTAACCTTACCAGTTCCTTAAAAAATGGTAATGTTTAACAATTGGTAATGTAACCTTACCAGTTCCTTAAACAATGGTAATGTTTAACAATTGGTAATGTAACCTTACCAGTTCCTTAAACAATGGTAATGTTTAACAATTGGTAATGTAACCTTACCAATTCTTTAAACAATGGTAATGTTTATCAATTGCTAATGTAACCTTACCAGTTCCTTAAAAAATGGTAATGTTTAACAATTGGTAATGTAACCTTACCAGTTCTTTAAACAATGGTAATGTAACCTTACCAGTTCTTTAAACAATGGTAATGTTTAACAATTGGTAATGTAACCTTACCAGTTCTTTAGACAATGGTAATGTTTAACAATTGTTAATGCAACCTTACCAATTCCTTAAACAATGGTAATGTTTAACAATTGGCAATGTAACCTTGCCATTTCCTTAAACAATGGTAATGTTTAACAATTGGTAATGTAACCTTACCAGTTCCTTAAAAAATGGTAATGTTTAATAACAATTGGTAATGCAACCTTACCAGTTCTTTAAACAATGGTAATGTTTAGCAATTGGTAATGTAACCTTACCAGTTCCTTAAACAATGGTAATGTTTAACAATTGGTAATGTAACCTTACCAGTTCCTTAAACAACGGTAATGTTTAACAATTGGTAATGCAACCTTACCAGTTCCTTAAACAATGGTAATTTTTAATAACAATTGTTAATGCAACCTTACCAATTCCTTAAACAATGGTAATGTTTAACATTTGGTAATGTAACCTTACCAGTTCCTTAAAAAATGGTAATGTTTAACAATTGGTAATGTAACCTTACCATTTCCTTAAACAATGGTAATGTTTAACAATTGGTAATGTAACCTTACCAGTTCCTTAAAAAATGGTAATGTTTAACAATTGGTAATGTAACCTTACCAGTTCCTTAAAAAATGGTAATGTTTAACAATTGGTAATGTAACCTTACCAGTTCTTTAAACAATGGTAATGTTTAACAATTGGTAATGTAACCTTACCAATTCTTTAAACAATGGTAATGTTTATCAATTGCTAATGTAACCTTACCAGTTCCTTAAACAATGGTAATGTTTAACAATTGGTAATGTAACCTTACCAGTTCCTTAAAAAATGGTAATGTTTAACAATTGGTAATGTAACCTTACCAGTTCCTTAAAAAATGGTAATGTTTAACAATTGGTAATGTAACCTTACCAGTTCTTTAAACAATGGTAATGTTTAACAATTGGTAATGTAACCTTACCAGTTCCTTAGACAATGGTAATGTTTAACAATTGGTAATGTAACCTTACCAGTTCCTTAGACAATGGCAATGTTTAACAATTGTTAATGCAACCTTACCAATTCCTTAAACAATGGTAATGTTTAACAATTGGTAATATAACCTTACCAGTTCCTTAAACAATGGTAATGTTTAACAATTGGTAATGTAACCTTACCAGTTCCTTAAACAACGGTAATGTTTAACAATTGGTAATGCAACCTTACCAGTTCCTTAAACAATGGTAATGTTTAATGACAATTGTTAATGCAACCTTACCAATTCCTTAAACAATGGTAATGTATAACATTTGGTAATGTAACCTTACCAGTTCCTTAAAAAATGGTAATGTTTAACAATTGGTAATGTAACCTTACCAGTTCCTTAAAAAATGGTAATGTTTAACAATTGGTAATGTAACCTTACCAGTTCCTTAAACAATGGTAATATTTAACAATTGTTAATGCAACCTTACCAATTCCTTAAACAATGGTAATGTATAACATTTGGTAATGTAACCTTACCAGTTCCTTAAAAAATGGTAATGTTTAACAATTGGTAATGTAACCTTACCATTTCCTTAAACAATGGTAATGTTTAACAATTGGTAAAAAGTGGTAATGTTTAACAATTGGTAATGTAACCTTACCAGTTCCTTAAACAATGGTAATGTTTAACAATTGGTAATGTAACCTTACCAGTTCCTTAGACAATGGTAATGTTTAACAATTGGTAATGTAGCCTTACCAGTTCCTTAAACAATGGTAATGTTTAACAATTGGTAATGTAACCTTACCAATTCCTTAAACAATGGTAATGTTTATCAATTGCTAATGTAACCTTACCAGTTCCTTAAAAAATGGTAATGTTTAACAATTTGTAATGTAACTTACCAGTTCTTTAAACAATGGTAATGTTTAACAATTGGTAATGTAACCTTACCAGTTCCTTAGACAATGGTAATGTTTAACAATTGTTAATGCAACCTTACCAATTCCTTAAACAATGGTAATGTTTAACAATTGGTAATGTAACCTTACCAGTTCCTTAAAAAATGGTAATGTTTAACAATTGGTAATGTAACCTTACCAGTTCCTTAAACAATGGTAATGTTTAACAATTGGTAATGTAACCTTACCAGTTCCTTACACAATGGTAATGTTTAACAATTGGTAATGTAGCCTTACCAGTTCCTTAAACAATGGTAATGTTTAACAATTGGTAATGTAACCTTACCAATTCTTTAAACAATGGTAATGTTTATCAATTGCTAATGTAACCTTACCAGTTCCTTAAAAAATGGTAATGTTTAACAATTGGTAATGTAACCTTACCAGTTCTTTAAACAATGGTAATGTAACCTTACCAGTTCTTTAAACAATGGTAATGTTTAACAATTGGTAATGTAACCTTACCAGTTCCTTAGACAATGGTAATGTTTAACAATTGTTAATGCAACCTTACCAATTCCTTAAACAATGGTAATGTTTAACAATTGGCAATGTAACCTTACCATTTCCTTAAACAATGGTAATGTTTAACAATTGGTAATGTAACCTTACCAGTTCCTTAAAAAATGGTAATGTTTAATAACAATTGGTAATGCAACCTTACCAGTTCTTTAAACAATGGTAATGTTTAGCAATTGGTAATGTAACCTTACCAGTTCCTTAAACAATGGTAATGTTTAACAATTGGTAATGTAACCTTACCAGTTCCTTAAACAACGGTAATGTTTAACAATTGGTAATGCAACCTTACCAGTTCCTTAAACAATGGTAATTTTTAATAACAATTGTTAATGCAACCTTACCAATTCCTTAAACAATGGTAATGTTTAACATTTGGTAATGTAACCTTACCAGTTCCTTAAAAAATGGTAATGTTTAACAATTGGTAATGTAACCTTACCATTTCCTTAAACAATGGTAATGTTTAACAATTGGTAATGTAACCTTACCAGTTCCTTAAAAAATGGTAATGTTTAACAATTGGTAATGTAACCTTACCAGTTCCTTAAAAAATGGTAATGTTTAACAATTGGTAATGTAACCTTACCAGTTCTTTAAACAATGGTAATGTTTAACAATTGGTAATGTAACCTTACCAGTTCCTTAGACAATGGTAATGTTTAACAATTGGTAATGTAACCTTACCAGTTCCTTAGACAATGGCAATGTTTAACAATTGTTAATGCAACCTTACCAATTCCTTAAACAATGGTAATGTTTAACAATTGGTAATATAACCTTACCAGTTCCTTAAACAATGGTAATGTTTAACAATTGGTAATGTAACCTTACCAGTTCCTTAAACAACGGTAATGTTTAACAATTGGTAATGCAACCTTACCAGTTCCTTAAACAATGGTAATGTTTAATGACAATTGTTAATGCAACCTTACCAATTCCTTAAACAATGGTAATGTATAACATTTGGTAATGTAACCTTACCAGTTCCTTAAAAAATGGTAATGTTTAACAATTGGTAATGTAACCTTACCAGTTCCTTAAAAAATGGTAATGTTTAACAATTGGTAATGTAACCTTACCAGTTCCTTAAACAATGGTAATATTTAACAATTGGTAATGCAACCTTACCAATTCCTTAAACAATGGTAATGTTTAACAATTTGTATTGCAACCTTACCAATTCCTTAAACAAACTAAATATAACTATACATCAAATGACTTTCTTCTAGGATTTCAGTCATCAAGTACTCCAAAACTTTTGTTCAGTTTTTGATCTTTGGTTAAGGCATATACTGGTCACTCAGAACCAATTCTTTTCTGATGTTGTTCATCAGACGATGAATTCTTCCTTTTTATTACCAGTTTGCTAACAAGATTCACTCTTCATATGAAATTTTATATAAAATGTTTTCACTCTTTTATCCTCCCGCGCACACACCAAATAAAATAATTCTTCATGGACTAACGCGCACAAAGTCAAATATAATTAACTTTCTTCTTGACATTATTTATTCTGAGAATCTAACTCGTTCAACTAATACAAGCCAACTTTTCCTTCTCTATTCTCAAAACAAAGTTATGTTTTGTTTTAGTTCTAATATTCTAATCCATCGGTGACGTAATTCTCATGCTGAAGTACACGCGAGCATCAAAATGATAGATTACATCACGGTTTCATTGTTGCTCGTTCATCTTTCGTAACAATACGAATTCGGTTAAGTGATAAGGGAACATGGATTTCTTATGGGTGAAAGGAATGCACGGATAAAGGGAATCACCGACCTACTGATTTTAACAGAAAAGTAAGGTTTAAACGTCACTTTAAGGTAAAAACGTCAAAAATTTCAGTGGATAGTCATTTGTATAGATGAAGTTGTTTTAAGTTCTTTTCTTTAAAGATAAATCTTTTTGGAATAGCTAGTTGTACAGATGAAGGCTTACTGAGCAGCCATTTGCAGTAGATGTGTAAATAAAATAAATATTCTCTCAAGCAGCTACTTGCAGGTCTGACAGGAGCCTGTCAGTTTACATTCCATAGTAGAAGGTCTGAGGATGGCGGGATCTCAGCAGGAAAATGGTACATCCATCCATGCTTTAGCCAGGGTTCGAACCCAGGTCCCTTAGATCGGAGGGTTCGAACCCAGGTCCCTTAGATCGGAGGGTTCGAACCCAGGTCCCTTAGATCAGTAGCCAAGCGCGCTAATCACTCGGCCACGGGACTGCTAGTAGATGTGTAAATGAAGCTATACTTAATCCCTATTTTATGATGAAACTTTTGAATGTGTCGCCAATTGGAGAACTGGAGACATGAAGCCTTGGTGAGACATCATTTATGACGACAATATCTAGGTTGGTAATCTCTTTAGAGATATAGATATAATGAGTCGATATTTGTATACATTAAGATTGCCATTCTAGAGATGTTCATATTTATAAAGTTTAGCACTCTACCATTTGTAAAGATGAAGCGTCACTACTCTACCATTTGTAAAAAAAAAAGCTTCACCACTCTGCTATTTGTAGAAATGAAGCTTTTAATACTCTGCTATTCGTAGAGACGAAGCTTTAGTACTCTGCCATTGTAGAGACGAAGCTTCAGTACTCTGCCATTTGTAGAGACGAAGCTTCAGTGCTCTGTCATTTATACAGACGACACTTCGGTACTGTACCATTGTAGAGACGAAGCTTCAATACTCTACCATTTTAGAGACGATGCTTCAGTACTCTGCCATTTGTAGAAACGAAGCTCCAGTACTCTGCCATTTGTAGAGATGTAGCTCCAGTACTCTGCCATTTGTAGAGATGTAGCTCCAGTACTCTGCCATTTGTAGAGATGAAACTTCAATACTCTGCTATTTGTAGAAGTGAGGCTTCAATACTCTGCCATATGTAGAGATGAAGCTTCAATACTCTACCATCTGTAGATGTAGTATCTCCAATACTCTGCGATCTGTAGAGACGAAGCTTCAATACTCTGCCATTTGTAGAAGTGAAGCTTCAGTACTCCGCCATTATAGAAGTGAAGCTTCAATACTCTGTCATTTGTAGAGATGAAGCTTCAGTACTCTGCCATTGTAGAGACGAAGCTTCAGTACACTGTCATTTGTAGAGACGAAGCTCCAATACTCTGTCATTTGTAGAGGTGAAGCTTCAATACTCTGCTTTCTGCATAGCTGAAGCTTCAGTACTCTGTCATTTGTAGAAGTGAACCTTCAATACTCTGCCATTTATAGAAGTGAAACTTCAATACTCTGCCATTTGTAGAAGTGAAACTTCAATACTCTGCCATTGCAGAGATGAAGCTTCAATACTCTTCCATTTGTAGAGACGAAGCTTCGGTACTCTACCATTATAGAGACGAAGCTTAATACTCTGACATCTGTAGAAACAAAGCTCCAGTACTTTGCCATTTTAGAGACGATGCTTCAGTACTCTGCCATTTGTAGAAACGAAGCTCCAGTACTCTGCCATTTGTAGAGATGACACTTCAATACTCTGCTATTTGTAGAAGTGTAGCTTCAATACTCTACCATCTGTAGAGATGAAGCTTCAATACTCTGCCATCTGTAGAGACGAAGCTTCAGTACTCTACCATTGTAGAGACGAAGCTTAATACTCTGCCATTGCAGAGACAAAGCTTCAGTACTTTGCAATTTGTAGAGACGAAGCTTTAGTACTCTGCCATTGTAGAGACGAAGCTTCAGTACTCTGCCATTTGTAGAGACGAAGCTTCAGTGCTCTGTCATTTGTACAGACGATACTTCAGTACTCTACCATTGTAGAGATGAAGCTTCAGTACTCTGCCATTGTAGAGACGATGCTTCAGTACTCTGCCATTTGTAGAAACGAAGCTCCAGTACTCTGCCATTTGTACAGACGAAGCTTCAATACTCTACTATTGTAGAGACGAAGCTTCAATACTCTGCCATTGTAGAGACAATTCTTCAGTACTTTGCCACTTGTAGAAACGAAGCTCCAGTGCTCTGCCGTTTGTAGAGATGAAGCTCCAGTACTCTGCCATTTGAAGAGATGAAACTTCAATACTCTGCCATTTGTAGAAGTGAAGCTTCAATACTCCGCCATTTGTAGAAGTGAAGCTCAATACTCTGCCATTTGTAGAAGTGAAGCTTCAATACTCCGCCATTTGTAGAAGTGAAGCTTCAATACTCTGCCATTTGTAGAGACGAAGCTTCAGCACAGTGTATTTGTAGAGACGAAGCTCCAGTACTCTGTCATTTGTAGAGGTGAAGCTTCAATACTCTGCCTTCTGCATAGCTGAAGCTTCAGTACTCTGTTATTTGTAGAAGTGAAGCTTCAATACTCTGCCATTGTAGAAGTGAAGCTTCAATACTCTGCCATTTGTAGAAGTGAAGCTTCAATACTCTGCCATTTGTAGAAGTGAAGCTTCAATACTCTGCCATTGTAGAAGTGAAGCTTCAATACTCTGCCATTTGTAGAGATGAAGCTTCAGTTCTCTGCCGTTGTAGAGACGAAGCTTCAGTACACTGTCATTTGTAGAGACGAAGCTCCAGTACTCTGTCATTTGTAGAGATGAAGCTTCAATACTCTGCCATTTGTAGAAGTAAAGCTTCAATACTCTGCCAGTGTAGAAGTGAAACTTCAATACTCTGCCATTTGTAGAAGTGAAGCTTCAACACTCTGCCATTTGTAGAAGTGAAGCTTCAACACTCTGCCATTTGTAGAGATGAAGCTTCAGTACTCTGCCATTGTAGAGACGAAGCTTCAGTACACTGTCATTTATAGAGACGAAGCTCCAATACTCTGTCATTTGTAGAGATGAAGCTTCAGCGAGTCGCCACTTGCACAATATGAATGTACAGTGGGTCACAATTTATACAGATGAAAGCATTGTGGACGCTGAAACCAAGAAGTAGATTTATGTATTTTACAATCTAAAAAGAAGCTGATTTGGGTTGTTTTACTTCTGAGCGACACTTTTTTACACACCATGGGCTAAATGGCTAGGTCACATGGACCCAGAAGGCTCAGAGAAGGTTGGGGGAGGGGATCCACTGGACCGACACGACAGGTTGCCAGATCACTAATTTCTAAAAAAATTGTTGCCAGATTTTTTTCTGAATTCTGTAATCAACTATAGTGTTCGGATATTTTTTTTTGAGCGACTGTACTGCTGTATTTTGCATGTAAATAAATAAATCAATTCTGGGTAATATATATATTTTTTTATTTCAACTATGATTTATTTTATGCGAAAAACGAAAATATCCGTGCAACAGAAAGCAATATTAAAATACTGTTCGTTAACCTCAAAACTGTTTGAAAATGGTGAATAATAATAATAAAAGTGCACAGCTACCGTAATAATAACTTTTAAATTAGGTATATAAGTTGGAAAACGGTGAATTATTGGAATATGGCACAGTAGAGTGGTTTATACTTGCTGATAAAGAAAGCAAAAGGAAATTCCATGGGTGTGGGAAATCCATGATGTGGCATAGCAAATATCCCAATGCTGACGAACTAAAGATGCTGTAGTGTAGTAGCAATTATGCATTTATCCCCTTATGAAGCTACCTCTTCCAGTGTTGAAATTTATCGCCACAAAACTGCCCGCCCTGCCCTCGGTCAGCAGATGTCACTGATGGGCTTGGAAAGGCTACCGTCCATCGAATGGAACGTTAAACCATGGTTCGTGTGCACTAGAGCCAAACCTTGTGTCCGTTAAAGGACACTCTGGATAGCCTAGACGGGAGGCTACCATCTGTCTGCTAGTAGCTGCCCATCGGGTCCCCTCCCCACAAGCTTATCTGAGCCCTCTGGGTCCTTGTGACCTGACCAATTAGCCTATTGTGTGCAAAAAAAAGTGCTCCTCAGAGGTAAAAGAACCCAACAGGCATTTGAACTGAATTTGAAGAGCATTCAACGCGTCGTGGTTGAGCAATTCAATTTCTTCTGCCTGGGGTTAAAAAAAGAAATTTTGAAGCTTATTGTTTGCAGTCGTCTAGAGAAAGACATCGTCGTTCTAGCGACTGAACTTTATGGTGTCGGAAGAATCCCCCGTTTGCTGTGAAAGAAAGCGTCATATAGCGAAAATAAAGGGGAACAGATAGTCAGGGTTTGTTCAGGTTCTGTTAACATTGCCTATTGTCAGTCGTGAGCCCACAAGTATGACGGTATTGCAATGATAACAAAAGTTAAGATTTATATTTCACTTATTTGCAGTTTTTGTCTCTAAATTGATATCCTCAGGACTGTTAGCTTTGAATTTATATTTAATATTTCCCCAACGAATTTTTTCTTTCTTTTTAAACAGTCTATATTGAGGTCTTAAAAGCCATTTGTGCTTTAATTTACATTTTTTTTTCACCTAACACTTAAGGTTGTTGTTTTACCTCTGAGCACCACTTTTTTTGCACACCATGGACTAAATGGCCAGGTCACATGGACCCCGAAGACTCAGAGAAGGTTGGGGACCCACTAGAACAGCTGTTAGGAGACAGATGATACCCTCCCATCAAGGCCATCCAGCGTGTTCTTTAACGTGCACAGGGTGTGTCCCTCCTGAACACGGCTTAACATCCCATCTGACGGACGGCGGCCTTTCCAAGCCCATCGGTGTCCCCTACTGACCGTGGAATTTTTGCGGAGATAAATCTCAACGTTGACCCAACTGGGACTCGAACCTGGAAACTACAGATTACGAACCTGGCGCGCTACCGACTGAGCCACCCCCGCCCCATCAGCGATCAGAGCACTTAACATGTTATCACATAAAATAAAAGTACAACGAAAAAGCATCAATCCTAAATTGCAAACGTTCCCAGATTTAAAATTGATACTACACACAGAAAGAGAGATAGGAAAGGATAAATTTTGTAAACTGCCCGAAATGAAGCTATTATTAAATGCCGGCTGGGTATCTCCTGGTACAGGAGTGAAACTTGCAGACTAACAAGTTAGTCTTAGCTGGGTTGGGTTGTTTTACCTCTGAGCGGCACTTTTTTGCACACCATGGGCTAAATGGCCAGGTCACATGGACCCCGAAGGCTCAGAGAAGGTTGGGAGAGGGGACCCACTGGAACAGCTGTTGGGAGACAGATGGTAGCCTCCCGTCAAGGCCATCCAGCATGTTCTTTAACGTGCACAGGGTATGGCTCTCCCGCACACGGGGCCACGGCTTAACGTCCCATCCGACGGACGGCGGCCTTTCCAAGCCCATCGGTGTCCCCTACTGACCGTGGGCAGGGCGGGGGGAATTTTTGCGGAGATAAATCTCAACGCTGACCCAGCTGGGACTCGAACCTGGGAACTTCAGATTACGAGCCTGGCGCGCTACCGACTGAGCCACCCCCGCCCCTAGTCTTAGCTGAAGGTTTTGCTGTAGTTTTAATGCTTAGATGTTGCAAAGTTGATTTCTTTATCTCTTCCAATGGTTGAGGTAACAGGTTTATATTCTATCAGAGTTCTCGGGGAAAGTTCTAAGTTAGTTAGCTGTCCAAATATGGTGGTGGTTGCAGCTAGGGTACCTTATTCTCTTTTCCAAATGCGTTAAACCACACTGGGATTTCTGAAATAAAATTTACCAAGAATAAATATTTTTAGCCGTCCCGTGTGGTCCGAGTGGTTAGCACGCTTGGCTACTGATCTACGGGACCCGGGTTCAAGCCCCGGGTAAGGCATGGATGTGTGTGGCGTTTTTCTGCTGAGGTCCTGCCATCCTCTCAGACCTTCTACTATGGCATATAAACTGGCAGGCTCCTGTCAGACCTCTGTGGCAAGCAGCTGCTTGAGGGGGTATTTATTTATTTATTTATAAATATTTTGCAAAAGTAGCAATTGATTAAAGCGATTTATTCTATTAAATGAAATTTAGTTTTCTTTCTCTACTTTTTAGTGAAAAAAAAAATGTTTTCAGCATAAATCTCTCTTAGCTGAGAGGCCGATATCAATGCTAGAGGCAAAATGTCTTGAGCACTGTGGCATACGAATCCATGATCTCCTCATAATATGTTAAGTGCACTGACTGCTGAGCTGACGTGAAAATAAAGGTGATTATATACATTTCTGTTGAAACTAACTTTGCGGAATTTATGAAGTGATTTAACAGATATTCTCGTGACATATTTTGCCATCAACTATACAAAAAGACCATAATAATCTTTATCTAAATAGTAATAAAACCAAATGAAGAACCTTTCATTTGTCTGGTTCCAAAAATTACAATTTAATAATTGAAAAACACAAATTAAAAGTGCACCAAAAAAGGAAACCATTTCTGAGCTGGAAAACTACATCAAAATTGACACAGTACATACAACAAAATCCGTATCTCGTATTACATTTCGACAGTATCCTCCGATGGCACGGTCCACTGAGAAAATCTGTGACACATTAAAGCCTTTTGCTTTGCAGTTAAATAAACTACGCTATATTACCCATGCCAACACCAGTATTATGTTCTATATAAATGTAACAGTAATAAGATTAGCTGATGAAGAGAGAACGAAGGTGTAAAACATTAGTTCTCTGTTGCAGATAAGCTGTTAGCTTTGCTGGGCATCTGCAAACCGAAATAATTTATTTGTAATTGTTTGAATTAAAAAAAAAATTAAAAAAGCAGCGAAGACACTACCTTCAAGAGACACAGATATGTGTACTGCAGGTAGGTTCATATCATCGAATAAAGGATTGGTGGTTGGTAGCTCAGCGGTCAGAGCACCTGATATGTTATTAATAGGTCTGTATCCATCCGTCTTAACATAATTTTTTCTCTAATATTGACGTTAAATGAAGAGTAATTACATGCTTTTCTCTTGAAACTAAAGTAGAGGATATTATTAAAAGTGATAAAATGTTTTTAATCATTTAATTGTTTCCCTGGAGGCTTTTAATTGTTTTATCATTTCAAGCAAATTTATCCTTTTCGTTGTTTACTGCCTTTTTATCTTCCAATTCATTAAAAAGTATTTTTCTGTAGAATCAGTTTGCTTACGTCAAAATGTAAACGTTATTCTCTTTGAATATTGATTGGAGGTTTGCTTTCCCAAGTCAGTGGAGGTAACATTCGCAAAGAAAAAGGCAGTATTTATAAATTCAGCAGTAGAATGTGCGACACTTAAAGATGAAAGATTCAAAAAAAAAAAAACCGTAATATATCAGTCTGTGTTGTTCTATATTCTGTATTACAGTCGCTCAAAAAAATATCCGAACACTATGGTCGATTACAGAATTTAGAAAAAATATCTGGCAACGATTTTTTTAGAAATCAGTGATCTGGCATACTTCGTGTCACGTGACACGAAGTTTTTCAGATCATTAATTTCTAAAAAAATCGTTGCCAGATATTTTTTCTGAATTCTGTAATCGACCATAGTGTTCGGATATTTTTTTGAGCGACTGTACGTATTAATTAGTTGGCCGAGTGGATAGCGTACTTGGTTATTGACCTGGGTTCGAGCCCCGGTAGGGCATGGCTGTCTTTCTGCTGAGGTCCTGCCATCCTCACAGACCTTCTACTACGGCATATAAACTGACAGGCTCCTGTCAGACCTCTGTGGCAAGCAGCTGCTTGAGGAGGTTTTTTTTCTTTCAATGTAAATTTTATTATTTCAAAATATTAGTTTCAATTATTTAGTAGGTGATTATAAAAAATAACTAAATACCCCCCTCAAGCAGCTGCTTGCCACAGAGGTCTGACAGGAGCCTGTCAGTTTATATGCCATAGTAGAAGGTCTGAGAGGATGTACTATTTGTTGCCAGATGTTCAGCAACCACGGCAATCCCCGGTTCCGTCTCACGACACTACCAAGTTAACGGAGAGCCGTGACATTCTAGAGTCGGGGGCAAGAATACACCACATAGATGCATCTAGTCCCCAACCTCACATGGCAGCAGTCTTATAGAAGGAAAGCTTAACCACCGGTAGAAACCTGAAATTTAATCTGTTCCCCGGTTAGCCATGAATAAGGATATGTAAATCCAAGTTCGCTCGGCACCCGGGGTGGAGACTCTTAGTGGGGCCCAGACTTTGAAAAAGGCTCGTGCCTACTAGGTGACCAAATCCGTTCAGCCGTGCCCTATGAACTGCTCCGCGAAGCACCTGATGGAGGTCTTGACACCCTCCAACCGGGCCACTAAACTGGTCAGCTATGTCTTCAACCTCGTCTTGGCTCTGTCCAACCGGGAACCCAATCCGGTCAGCAAAGTCTTCGACCGGTTGCTGGGCCCGAAGCCCCACCACCACCACGACAAGGTGGTCCCCTATCGGGGATGGGGGTGGGGGATCTGGGAGGATGGCAAGACCTCAGCAGAAAAACGACACACACATCCATGCCTTACCCGGGGCTCGAACCCAGGTCCCTTAGATCAGTAGCCAAGCGCGTTAACCACTCGGCCACTGGACGGCTAGTAGGTGGTTATTTCTAATTTATTCCAATTTAAATATGAAAGTGCCTTTGTATAAAGAGTTGTTTAACGATAATCCAAATGATCCATATGGGCGAGTATTATTGCGTAACAAACCCACTCACTGACTCGAAAGATCAAAAGATCAACTAGCATGATTCATCTCGTGCAAAGATACATTCTTTAACTCTAGGTTGCTAGATTAGGCTGCAAAACGAGATCTCGAATAGATCTTCAATATCACAAAAGAACTTTAGTTCCTTATTTGAAAAAAGATATTTATTTTAAAAGAAGGTTACTTTTCCTTTTTAAAATATGGATCTCAGGCAAGAAACTGTCAATAAAATTCACGATGCAGAAGAGTTAAGAGGAAGCGGAAACCTCCAGAAAAAAAGAGTAATCGTTCCATCAATCATTATTCAAGCAAAATAAATAGCAATACAAAATAATAAATTAAACAAGTTACATTTGTAGTCATTATAATTAATATTTTTATTATAAATTGTCAATTTATCACTTGAGATCAATCATTACTAAATAGCATAAGCTGCATGAATAGTAAAAAAAAATTACATCATGCTTTTATAGCATAAATTTTAAATGAAATAACAACGGGGTTCTTTATATAGTAGAGGCAGAATTCGTTTGGATGCGACATTGGACCAGTAAGGAAGTAGTGTCATGGCCGAATAGTTGGGCAAACACCAGAATAACCTAAAATGCATGTATCCGTTTATAACCTTACAAATGCTACGAAAGCTTTATATGAACATATATAGTTTTTTTTTCGTAAATAAAACCCAAAAGTCTCAGGTAATTTCTTTATAGGCACATTTTAATACAGTAATACATTTAAAAGTTTAAAAAAAAATTTAAGCCTGTTCCTAATTCTTTCATATGCAGTTTGTCAGCGAAATGTCACAGATGTTTTATTCCTACCTAGGAATAGATCGTATGGGTTCTGCATAAAATGAAATTTATGAGGTAAGGAGTAACAGGCCATATAAAATATTTCAGGTTTTCTTTCGCTTACCCCAACAAAAAACTTTCTTGATAAAGTTCTCCTAATGTAACAGTCTGGTTTGAAATGGGCGCTTCATATTTTAATGTTTCGTAGGCATCCTTACTAACCATTTCTCTAATAATGACCGGTTAATAGGAAATCTATAATCATTAATATAAGTTACGATTACTTTTGACATAAATTGAAATTGTAAACAATGTTGTAGAATAACCCTTAACATGAACTATAAATTATTTTGACCTAAAACAGGAGATTAAACAAACTTACTAGAAAAAATTAAGACATTAATTCTTGTTATAACGATTTGTGCATTTTATAGCTAAACTTGATTAATCGTGTTTTAGAGTCACTATAAAAAATTAGCCTTTCACTACGTTAAAACGAAAAGTTTTTTCTGTCCATCTTGATCTGCTCCGTTGTGAACCATGGTACAGTCGCTCGAAAAAGTATTCGAACACTATGTTGATTACAGAATTCAGAAAAAATATCTGGCAACGATTTTTTTTTAGAAATTAGTGATCTGGCAACCTTTGTGTCACGTGATTACAGAATTCAGGAAAAATATCTGGAGCGTGTACAGCAACTGTACACGCTCCAGTTACCGTTCACAGCAAACTGGAGCGTGTGCAATTACTGCACACGCTCCAGTTTGCTGTGAACGGTAACTGCACACGCTCAATATTTCCGTGAGTGAGCCCACACGATCTAGTATCAAAATAGTATGACCACCTACAGTCGCTCAAAAAAAGTATCCGAAGTAATCCACCATAGGATTACAGAATTCAGAAAAAATATTTGGCAACGATTTTTTTTAGAAATTAGTGATCTGGCAACCTTCGTGTCACGTGACTCTAAGGTTACCAGATCACTAATTTCTGAAAAATATCGTTGCCAGATATTTTTTCTGAATTCTGTAAGCAACCTCAGTGGTCGGATATTTTTTGAGCGACCGTAGAGTTGCCTGATCTATCTTTAGCATATATAAAATTCTGTGGAAGAAATAACAATAGATGTGATACATTATTTAAAAGAAATAATGGTTGACTATCACATATTAGCCACAAAAAACTTCCAGTTCCTTTTTGAACTTGATTTCAGAGATTTTATTTCTTAAAACAGTTGTAGTGACTTGAAAATGCTCTATAGTAGGTAACGAATGATAAAATTGTAAGAAATCTTTTTTCGCTTGTGGGCCCAGAAGAAAAATAAGACCGCGAAGTGTTGAATGCATTTTACCACGTTAAACACAAACCCCATTCCTTCTCTAGGAATCGAACCCGGATATCTTTAACCCACAGGCTGACAGCTTTGGCACTAGGCAAAACAATTGCATTAAAAGATAAATTTTTACAAATTAATACTTTGATATTTCGTTGATTGTTTTCAAACCTCTTTTCCCAATGCACAGTCTGCTTTTCTAAGTGCGTGACATCAGTTTTTTTTTTTCGACAAATAACCACTGGTCAGTCCTAGGTGTGAACATCGGTCAAGAGGTGAAACACGTGATCCTAGACGCTGATTACCGCTGCTAACGATATTTATCGCAGCTAAGCTCTCGGCATCGCCTTAAATTACGGTTTCCTAGGTTAGTGCGGGGTCATTTTTCACTCGTGTCTTCCCCCCCCCTCACCCCCGTTCCTTCTCCTGTCCCCTCCCCGTGTAGCGAAGGCGCCGCGCGACACATCCGTTTGTGCCGCTCCGCACGCCGCTGCCGTCGACCGATTCAAATATGGGGGCAATTTATTATTCATGCTTGGTAGTTTCGGGAAGGGCTGTTGTCAGCTTCGGGCTTGATATATGATTTGCATGCTGGCGACCTAAGCCCATGTGCTGATGAGCCGTGAGAGAACTATGAGGCGTACATTCCTGATCCCCCTCCAGCAGCAGCCGGAAGCCTGCCTCCACTGTCCGGGATGGCGGGGCCCGATCGATGCCTCGGCACGGGGGCCCGCCCAAATGAGCGGATATGCCATAATTGTGCAGTATGCTTAAACAGGCGCGGTTTCGCCTGCTGCCAACTTTCGGCGGGCCCCCGTCCTTCTTCTCTCTTTCTATTTTTCTCCTTATTGCAGCCTTTTTGTGCGATGAAGGATGCATTGTTTGCACAACTGTCTGTCTCTACACGGCCTCCCGGAATCGAAGATAAAATACGGAGTATTGGGAAACACCACTTGTTACGGTTGCCTTACAAAAGGGACCCGCACCATGCCTCGGTATTAGGCAGACCTATAATGTAACCTTCAAACGTGCCTCTGTTCGCTTGATGAATGGCGGCTCACAACGCTCCGGCGACAAATTTCCCAATCCACGGCTGAAAGACAGCTCCTTTATTAAGCTGCTCCACCCGGCTGAAGGCAGAACACGTGAGGCTGATGCTCCCCCTTTTCTTCGGTCTTCTCATTGCTCCAGCAGTCGTTTGGCAAGCGCTAAAATTTCTCCTCGGCAAGAAAGCGAAGACGAGGAGATGAGAGGGAGGGGGGGAAGGAAACGTACGACGTCAATCGATCACCACGTGCGAAATCGATCAACGAGAAGGAAGCGTTTGTTTACTTTAGACATATGCACGAGGAATATGTTGCTCATTGTGAGGCTTTGTGGTGGGGGTAGCAAAAACACGAGGAAGAACAGAGGGCACAATGATGTGGTTGCCATCGTGTTTCGTCGCTCGAGGAGAAAGGTAAGACTGTTGACGCAGATGCAACATCCGCACGTGGCTTGAGAGGGGGTGGATGTATGTGGGGGGAAAGGAATATCGTCAAAACTAAGGTGATGACATTTTTCGAAAACGGGTAATCAGTTTAGTAGAGATGACGTCTGAGTATGGATTTTTTTTTAAAGTGATGAGTATTGTGTTGCTGAACTTTGCCCTTTCGTGAATCAGTTTTTGTTTCGTGAGATGCTGAGAGAAAAAAAGATCCGAAGACTGGATGCTTTGGTGACGAAATGACGCTTAAGCACTCCAGAGAGTGAAATAGATATTTCTTTTCTCATGAGAAAATTTTTAGTAGTTTTTTAGCCCCATTAATAGAAACGTAAACTTATGTTTGAATAGAAAATTAAATGAAACTTATCCTCAAGCATCTGCTAGTCAGGGAGTTGTGACAAGAACTGTGAATGTGATCAGCGTACAGTCGCTGAAAAAAGTATCCGAACACTATGGTCACGACACATAGGTTGCCAGATCACTAATTTCTATAAAATGGTTGCCAGATATTTTTTCTGAATTCTTTAATCAACCATAATTTTCGGATACTTTTTTGAGCGACTGTACACAAGATCTGAGAGGAAGGAGAAACATTAGCAAAAAGAAAAAAAGTCGTGGCTCCGTATGCGGGAGAGTCATACTCTGTGCACGTTAAATGACACGCTGGATGGCCTTGACTGGAGGCTACCATCTGTCTCCCAACAGCTTGTTCCAGTGGGTCCCCTCCCCCAACCTTCTCTGAGACTTCGGGGTCCATGTGACCTGGCCATTTAGCCCATGGTGTGCAAAAAAGTGCCGCTCAGAGGTAAAACAACCCAACGTTAAAGAACACGCTGGATGGCCTTGACGGGAGGCTACCATCTGTCTCCCAACAGCTGTTTCAGTGGGTCAACTCCCCCAACCTTCTCTGAGACTTCGGGGTCCATGTGACCTGGCCATTTAGCCCATGGTGTGCAAAAAAGTGCCGTTCAGAGGTAAAACAACCCAACGTTAAAGAACACGCTGGATGGCCTTGACGGGAGGCTACCATCTGTCTCCCAATAGCTGTTCCAGTGGGTCCCCTCCCCAACCTTCTCTGAGCCTTCGGGGTCCATGTGACCTGGCCATTCAGCCCCTGGTGTGCAAAAAAGTGCCGCTCAGAGGTAAAACAACCCAATGTTAAAGAATACGCTGGATGGCCTTGACGGTAGGCTACCATCTGTCTCCCAACAGCTTGTTCCAGTGGGTCCCCTCCCCCAACCTTCTCTGAGACTTCGGGGTCCATGTGACCTGGCCATTTAGCCCATGGTGTGCAAAAAAGTGCCGCTCAGAGGTAAAACAACCCAACGTTAAAGAACACGCTGGATGGCCTTGACGGGAGGCTACCATCTGTCTCCCAACAGCTGTTTCAGTGGGTCAACTCCCCCAACCTTCTCTGAGACTTCGGGGTCCATGTGACCTGGCCATTTAGCCCATGGTGTGCAAAAAAGTGCCGTTCAGAGGTAAAACAACCCAACGTTAAAGAACACGCTGGATGGCCTTGACGGGAGGCTACCATCTGTCTCCCAATAGCTGTTCCAGTGGGTCCCTTCCCCCAACCTTCTCTGAGCTATCGGGGTCCATGTGACCTGGCCATTCAGCCCCTGGTGTGCAAAAAAGTGCCGCTCAGAGGTAAAACAACCCAACGTTAAAGAATACGCTGGATGGCCTTGACGGTAGGCTACCATCTGTCTCCCAACAGCTGTTCCAGTGGGTCCCCTCCCTCAACCTTCTCTGAACCTTAGCTCACCAATCTGCTTCTCGAATATATATAATAAAACTTAGTATAGATTTAAAAAAGGAAACAAAACAGACTTAGTCAGGTCTGAATAACTGCGGATCAAACTTGACTCACAAGAGAAATTTTTTGATCTGCTGAACAATATTTTTTTGGAAAAAACAAGATCCAGCCTATCATTTCCCGAATCGTACAATATAAATTTGTTAAAAAAAAATTCAAAGAGTTTAAAATGAAATGTTTAGTCAGTGGAAATCTTGCCTAAAACTCCGAAGTATTCATAGGATGCGTCATATTAGTATTTTTTTTCTAAAGTGAAGTCTTGAAACTAAACTATTAATATATAGATCTGATATTACTGGGTAGTACCAAAGCCTGAACAGTGCAATAACCGAATAATTAGTTTTTTTAACATGTAACTACTTAAATTAAAGAATTATTTTTAAAAATTACACGAGTAGTTATTAAATTTTAAAATCTGGCAAACAATTTTAAGATGTTTATAAGTATTTTAATATATCATCATGAATATATTATTTAATGGAGTTCAGAGGAGAAAAATGACTTAATTTAAATTTTATTTTTTTTTTCATATTTATTTACCCTCCTTTCTTCAATGGCTGTTCAGGTCCGGTGTGTCTAGTTGGTCCTGGTAGTACAGGGGTTGGGTTATCTCTGAACGGCACTTTTTTTCACACAATGGCCAGGTTACAAGGACCCCGAGGCTCAGAGAAGGTTGGGGGGGATCCACTAGACAGTTGTTGGGAGACAGATGGTAGACTCCCGTCATTGCCATTCAGCGTGTTTTTTAACGTACAGTCGCTCACAAAAAAATATCCGAACACTGTGGTTGATTACAGAATTCAGAAAAATATCTGGCAACTTTTTTTAGAAATTAGTGATCTAGCAACCTTCGTGTCACGTGACACGAAGGTTACCAGATCACTAATTTCTAAAGAAATCGTTGCCAGATATTTTTTCCGAATTCTGTAATCAACCACAGTGTTCGGATATTTTTTGAGCGACTGTACACAGGGTATGGCCTCTTCAGCAGAGGGGAGAATGGTTTAACGTCCCATCCAATGGACGATGGGCTTTCCAAGTCTATCGGTCTCCCCTACTGATTGTGGGCAGAGCGGATAGTTTTGCGAAAATAAATCTCAACGCTGACCCAGCGGGAACTCGAACCTGGGAATTGCAGATTACGAGTCTGGGGCACTACCTATTGAGCCACACCCTCCTCGTATTATAGGGTGTGTGAAAAATAATTATGGGGTTTCGAGAACCAATATGCAGGAAAATAACATACATACTGAAGAAAGCAATATTTCAATTGAAAGCGTACTTCAAATAGCTTTAAAGATATCCTGCATATGTCCAATCGGTATTCCTGAACTTTTCTCAGCGTTGAGACGTCTCCGCAAAATTCCCTGCCTTGTCAGTAAGTGAGTAGGGGACACCAATGGGATTGAAAAGGCCGCCGTCCGTCGGATTGGACGTTAAGTCGTGGCTCCGTATGTGGGAGAGTCATACCCTGTGCACGTTAAAGAACACACTGGATGGCCTTGACGGGAGGTTACCATCTGTCTCATAATAGCTGTTCCAGTGGGTTCCCTCCCCCAACCTTCTATGAGCCTTCGGGGTCCTTGTCCAAGTGCCGCTCAGTGGTAAAACAACCCAACCCAAAACAACCTGAACTTTTCTTACCGTATACGCTGTAGCATAGTTTTTGTTCCCTGCTCAGTTGCTTCCTTTATTCTGGCTTTCAAATGATTCGGGTCTCGAATTTTGTTCCTGTAAACATAATTCTTTACAAAGCCCAACAAGGAAAAAATCAAGGGGTTGTGAAATCAGGGTTCCTCGGTGGCCATAGAATTGGGCGACGACTCCTGCTGTTTCAACTATCAGAAAGGAGTGTAACACAGATTGAACGTATGCAGGATCACGAAAAGTGCAAATGTCCAAATCCACGAATTATTTATTCTATGCGAAAAAAATTTTAATCGAAAAGAGAGTTTTCTTCCACTGATTAAAAATTCATTTTCAGTGGATTAACAGAGAGTTTTAATATTTTTAACTTTATTTCTCGTACACTTTTCAGTTTTTCTGAATAAGAAAAGCTAGTTACGTGACTTTTTTTTCATTACATGATGAAATTTTAGAATTTTTTTGTTACGAGATTACAAAAGATGGGCATTTTCACTTCTGATGGACGAAAGCACCGATATTAAATCTCAGGGGACACATTCCTTGGGGAATTTTAATAATAGGAACGGATGCTAAAATAAGAGCAAACATATATTATATATGTAATTCACGTGTTTTGCATTAATGTTTTTAAGAACGTTACTAGAACAGAGGAAAAATCAACAACGCATGTTCCCTATTTTGTGAAAATAATTTCTGCAAAAGAAAACGGAGCTTCGTTCTCTCCCCCCCCCCCCACCCCTTCAAAGGCCACCTTGAACAAAAGAAGAGAAGAAATAAGATTAATTAAATATGCGTAAAAGTTTAACTAAAATCTATTTATTTTGAACATAATAAAATAAAATAATTTATTCATTAGATTGTATTAAAACATTTATGAATATTTTAGAACTGATTACCAGATTTTTTAAAATTATCAACTACCAGACTAATTTTAATAAATAAATTTAATTCAATTATAAATCTAAAATTCAAATTTTATGTGACTGTACTGTCCAGGTGTGGTATGATTTTGCGCTTTATGACTTTCCACCTCCTCACGTAAATTATTCTTGAAACGTCTCATTCCGATTAGATTAGATTCTGGCCGATTTACTATTTAAATTTTTTTTCAATTTTTTCGATTTTTCGATTTTGACCCAGATCCAAATCTAAATTCTGCACTCATCAATTTAAAAGTAAATCGAAATATTTAGCAAAACTTTATCTAGAATTAAAGTTTTGCTTATTTACAGGATAGTTATAAATGATATATAACAAATAACTACTAGTAACTATTTTCCACATTAGTAATTTATTTTAACAAGTGCTATAATTTAGTGACGAATATCATATTTAGTGACGAATATCATTAGAAAATACATTTGAATAAATTTATGATTATAAATCAATTATTTATTATCGTAATGTTACACTAGGAAGGTAAGCAACAATGCATAGCATGAGTGGTATCTGGGGAGGCTCTGAGCATGCGCAGTTGATATTTTCACAGATCTCACATCTCATAGGTTGATTGACAGCTGACTGATAATCATTGACCAATGATCTGTGAGAACGTTGAAGTCCCAACTGCGCAATCTCGTAGGTTCTCCACTCAAACTGCACCATAGATGGACACAGGTTACGTAACGAAGTAACGAGATAAAAAATAAATAACAGAAAATAAAATAACGAAAAACGTTTTTATTTTTCTGCTAGTACAGTCGCTCAAAAAAATATCCGAACACTATAGTTGATTACAGAATTCAGAAAAAATATCTGGCAACGATTTGTTTTAGAAATTAGTGATCTGGCAACCTTCGTGTCACGTGACACGAAGGGTTCCTAAAAAATCACTAATTCCTAAAAAAATCGTTGCCAGATATTTTTCCTGAATTCTATAATCAACCATAGTGTTCGGATATTTTTTTGAGCGACTGTACAAAAGCATGTTAATATTACAAACATAAAACAAGCACTACTCGATATTTGGTATGGTAGTTAAAAAACTACCACTTCCACCAGGACCACTCATACGTTCATCAATATGATGCAGTGGTCATAGTATCTGACTATTGTGTTTAATTGGGTATATCCTTTGGAGGAGCCGATGGGCTTGGAAAGGCCGCCGTTCGTCGGATGGGACGTTAAGCCGTGGCCCCGTGTGTTGGAGATCCATACCCTGTGCACGTTAAAGAACACGCTGGATGGCCTTGACGGGAGGCTACCATCTGTCTCCCAACAGCTGTTCCAGTGAGTCCCCTCCCCCAACCTTCTCTGAGCCTTCGGGGTCCATGTGACCTGGCCATTTAGCTCATGGTGTGCAAAAAAGTGCCGCTCAGAGGTAAAACAACCCAACCCAACCTTGGAGGAGAGTATTTGCAATGAAAATGTTTCGAGCTCGACGAACTCCTTCTTGATTTCTGTCTTTTTTTATCGCATTTAAAGATTAATACGATTGCTTTTTAATAATTTCTCATATTTCATAACAACGTAAAGAATGAATGAACAACTGACTTTATCACTTAAGAGACATGAAAGGTTGAAAAAGTCTCATTTTTTAAGACTCGTTTGTAGACCATGCTTACTGAATGGAAAATAGCATCTAGGAAGACTTGATCTAAAAAAAAAGCGGGGGGGGGGGAGACGGAAATTTGTTCCAGTTTAAAATTCTCCCTTTTGTTTCAGTGATATTTAATTAAATTTGTGGGAAATAAGCGTAATGCGTAATCTATGTAATGTACAGTAGCTGAAATAAATATCCGGACACTATGGTTGATTACATAATTCAGGAAAAATATCTGGCAACGATTTTTTTTTTTTTTTAGAAATTAGTGATCTTAGAGATTAGTGATTTTTAGAAATTAGTGAATTAGACCTTCGTGTCACGTGATACGAAGGTTGCCAGAACACTAATTTCTAAAAAAATCTTTGCCAGATATTTTTTTCTGAATTCTGTAATCAACTATAGTGTTCGGATCTTTATATGAGCGACTGCACATTAAATATTTTAAATTTTTTTGTTTAAATTTTTCATTTGAAGCCAATGAACATCCTAATGATTGAGAATTTCACTGTAAACAATATTTGTGATAATTACTCTGCAACTTTGGACGTCGTCGAAAAGTAACATCTTTGAGTTCATCGAACATCATCACTTGAGCATATCGCTGATATAATAAATAAATACCCCCTCAAGCAGCTGCTTGCCACAGAGGTCTAACAGGAGCCTGTCAGTTTATATGCCATAGTAGAAGGTCTGAGAGGATGGCAGGCCCTCAGCAGAAAAACGACACAAACAGCCATGCCATACCCGGGGCTCGAACCCAGGTCCCTTAGATCAGTAGCCAAGCGCGCTAACCACTCGGCCATGGGACGGCTATTCGCTGATATAACGAAACATTAATCAGTGCTCATTTGTGTTAGTGTCCTTGGTTTTCGGTGATCGAATACCCTAACGATGCCATCCCGTGGCCGAGTGGTTAGCGCGCTTGGCTGCAAATCTAAGGGACCTGGGTTCGAGCCCCGGGTAAGGCATGGCTGTTTGTGTCGTTTTTCTGCTAAGGTCCTGCCATCCTCTCAGACCTTCTACTGTGACATATAAACTGACAGGCTCCTGTCAGACCTCTGTGGTAAGCAGCTGCTTGAGGGGGTATTTATTATTTATTTTATACCCTAACACTGCACCCCCCCCCCCCTCCCAACCTCCATCCTAATTGCAATTTGCGAGAGAAAATGTTTATGGTGCTGCACGAGATTAACGTTTAGACTAAGCAGACCGCAGATTAATGTGCCAAAATTTGATTGCGCCAAATTTTAGTAGCGCAAAAAAAAGAGCTAAAAGTTTTAAAAAATGGGCATAAGTTATTGTTTCTATGTACATTTTTAAAATATATATGTTACCACTAAAGCTCGAAAGCCGTTAATGTGCACATTACCTAGCTAATCTGCAGATTAACTGATTTGCTCCGTTAACGTGCGGAATCAAGAGTTTTCCTCATTTTACCTAGGTAATGTGCACATTAACGGCTTCCGTATCGTTAAAGTTCAAAAGTTTGTTTCTCTCATAGTGGTGAATCTCTTGAATACGAATCTTTGTGTCACGTGATTCACTCGTCCGCATTATAAAAAACGCCCCGGATGAGCGGAGGCCAAGTGAGAACGAATCGGTAAAGTGATTCCTTCTTGATAACGAATCACTAAAATGATTCGTTCTCACTTGGCCTGCTCATTTTGGGGGCGTTTTTTATAATCCGGACGACTGATTCATGTTGACAGAGGGATGACCCTGGTTTCAACTCTACTCTCGGACACTAGATAAATAACATTATGTTAATTTAAGCGTACAGAAACGTTCCTGTTGTTCCAGCAAAGATCTTATTTTCACTTTAACGAGTGCCTAGTAGGTAATGTGCAGATTATCCAGGTAATTTGCAGATTACCTAGGTAATTTGAGAAATGAAACAATTTTCCGCACGTTAACGGATCACCCTAGTTAATCTGCGCAATACCTAGATAATCTGTAGAATAACTGATTTCTGCACTTTAGCGGTATATGTATACAGAAAAGCAAAACCCGGTTTGATAACTCCTAAATATTTACCCAAACACCCAGCTTAACAATGTAGATTACAACTTTTGTGTATGTGTGTTGTGTTTTGCACCCAAGGACTGAGAATCCATAATATGGCCTCCCCCCCCCCCCCTGCACACGACTAACCGATCCACACTAATCATCATCAACAACTTGCTCAGAAGAATCCCCTTTTGAAGCCAAAAAGAACTGAGCAATTGACAGCCAACGGTGTCGAATCCTAGACGCGCATATTCCTGAGTGCGAGGGAGAGCGCGCGCGAGAGAGAACGAATGCAAGAGCGAGACAGAATCCGGAAGTCTCTGGATGAAAGGCCATCCATTCTGCGAGTGTTGAGCCGCAGTCGGCAGTGGCGTCGTCGGCAGCGGCATCAGCGGCATCAGCATTTGTCTGGGCTCACTGATCCCGGGACCTTGTATGGAGGGTGGAGCAGAGACGGGCACGTGAAGCCCCAACACCGCCCCGTTGCCAGGGGAGACCACGAATCAATTAGAGCAGCACGAAGAGAGAGTTGATAAAGCCATTGTCTCCCCTGTCCTTTTATCGGGCCTCGGCGGTACATAGCGGCAGCCATTCAAGCCGCTTTTAGCATTTTAGGCGACCCATAGACAGGTCCATAACAATATAACCGCCGACAATATTGCATCTGTAGAGGCGTGTGAAAGGAAAAGCGCGCTCGGGCTATTGTCCCCACTTTATGGTATGGATGTGGACGGCCAGGATAGGCTGCTTTCATTTGCACTGAGCTTGAAAGAAGGGAGGGTCTTTGTTAGGTGCCTTCTATTCGCCTAAAGCCGCGATTGCAGACTGAGCTGCTTTTGTCAAACGAGCAAAGATAAAAGGAGTGAAAGGCTGTGAGAGCGGCGGCAGGGCTATAAGTTGGCCGGCCACGCCACTCCGCAGTCAGTCAGGAGATGCACGAACAGGGAAGCCACGTGAGGTTGCAGGAACGTTGCTAGATTTTTGTGTGCAGTCTGTGGCGAAGGAGTCTTGTGTGCAAAGTGATCCCTTTTCGCTCTGGAAATACGCCGTCTGCTGATTCGCCTGGAAAGTTCAGGAGTTTTTTTCTTAACCGCAGTGCCAGCAAAGGATATGCATCCTGCGTCGGGTAGAATATTCCCAAACTAAGAATTTTTTTTTTAAGTTACTAGATTTTGAAAGAAATGGGATCCGTGCATGTTGAGTCACGAAGCTGCCGCACTTCCTGCAACAAGTGCCCAACCGTGACGAAAGTCTGTGTGTGACGTCAGCAGGGACGACGCAGGCGCAGTGGTTGTGTTTGCTGTTAACGATGAAGATCACGTGATTCTGAAGGTGAATTATGTTTGACACTCAAGGCCATAGGTTTGCTGCATGAAGGTGATGATGAGGGGCTTAAATTTAGACTTTCATGTGAAGCTAATTAGGAAGTTTAAGTTAGATTCTCTTGGAATTGAAAAACTATTGCTTTGAAACTTCTTAATCTATAATGAGAAAAATGTAAATTGTCGAAAGCTAACCTCTTACCCTTTCGTGACTTGCAAAATAATTTGAAAGCATCTAATAGGCGGCAGCACGCCTCGTAATTCGCGGTTCCTATGTTTGAATCTCAACTATGCTGACTTCGATATCTTCCGCTTCCTGTTCATAACCCGAAACTAAATAAGAAAGGGAGCATCTATCGGATAGGTTGCTAAGGCTTAGTGTCGTGTGAAGGGAGAGCTATAGCTAATCACACTGAAACTCACTGGCTGACAGGAGAGGCTCTTCGCAGTTCTCAGTGGATCTCCTTTTCAATTCTGATGATTCAGAGGAGACTCACCTCTCGGCTTTAGGTGGATCTCTTTTCTTCCTGATCCTTGATGACAGGAGACTCTTATCCAAACTATTTCGATCAGTCTCTTGCCCAGTCCTCGGCCATGACGATAAGAGACTCTTGCCACAAGTGGCTCTCCTTCCTCAATCAGGAGCCTCGATGATAGGAGAGTCCCATCAGAGCTTCCAGTGAATCTACTTCTCATCTTGAGATTCCTATCAGATATTCAGTGGATCTCTTTCTTCAATTTTGAACCTTGATGACAGATGGCACCCATCACAACTTCCGGTGTATCTCCTTCCTCAGTATCCGCTGATGACTGGAGGCTACCATCATTGCTTCTAGTGGATTTCTTTTCCCAATTCCTATTGATGACTGGAGACTTCCATTGTAACTTCAAGTAGCTCTTTTTCCCCAATTTTGGGCCTTGACGACAGATGGCTCCCATCACACTTCCAGTGCATCTCCTTCCTTAATCTCAGCTGATGACTGGAGACTACCATCATTGCTTCTAGTGGATTTCTTTCCCCAATTCCTCTTGATGACTGGAGACTTCCATTATAACTTCAAGTAGCTCTTTATCCCCAATTTTCGGCCTTGACGACAGATTGCTCCCATCACACTTCCAGTGCATCTCCTTCCTTAATCTCAGCTGATGACTGGAGACTACCATCATTGCTTCTAGTGGATTTCTTTCCCCAATTCCTCTTGATGACTGGAGACTTCCATTATAACTTCAAGTAGCTCTTTTTCCCCAATTTTCGGCCTTGACGACAGATGGCTCCCATCACACTTCCAGTGCATCTCCTTCCTCAATCTCAGCTGATGACTGGAGACTACCATCATTGCTTCTAGTGGATTTCTTTCCCCAATTCCTATTGATGACTGGAGAGTTCCATTATAACTTCAAGTAGCTCTTTTTCCCCAATTTTGGGCCTTGACGACAGATAGCTCCCATCACACTTCCAGTGCATCTCCTTCCTCAATCTCAGCTGATGACTGGAGGCTACCATCATTGCTTCTAGTGGATTTCTTTCCCCAATTCCTATTGATGACTGGAGAGTTCCATTATAACTTCAAGTAGCTCTTTTTCCCCAATTTTGGGCCTTGACGACAGATAGCTCCCATCACACTTCCAGTGCATCTCCTTCCTCAATCTCAGCTGATGACTGGAGGCTACCATCATTGCTTCTAGTGGATTTCTTTCCCCAATTCCTATTGATGACTAGAGAGTTCCATTACAGCTTCCAGTGAATCTCCTAACCCAATCCTTGCTTATTTGAAACCTCCATCAGAGAAGTGAAAGCGAATATCTTTCATCAGTATTGAGTTCTGCTGAGCGGAGGCACCCTTTACAGCCAAGGCCACCTTGATACACCAGGCTAGGACAATGCCGTAACATAAGAACTAATTTTGAAATATATAACGGATTTACTACATTTTAATCTATAAAAACTCTACTGATATTAACATATTTTTAAAAACTTGATAAGTAATTTAAAAATATTTTTGATATTTAAATAAATTTGCAAAGAATAAATTACTCTATTTCATGCATTTTATAAATGAGTAACTTTTAAGGTTTGGACAAAATAAATCATTTAAATTTTTATGCAAATTTAATTTCCCTTCTCCTTCCTTCTTTTTGCTCAACGGCTACCAGGCGTGGTATATCAAGGTGACTTTGTCAAAGCTGACTCTCCTTATCCAATTTTCAGACTTGAGATTCTTGTGGCCTCTACATTGTGCAGGAAAAAACTTTCTTGGGATTAAAACAACTCAAGCAGAAAGGTTTCATCTCGAAGACTAGCTTTCAAGAAGTGAAGATAGCTTTACCTTTAGTTTGACATATAAGAGAATAAACATATAAGAGGAAAAAACATGCCCATTCAAATCCTCTTGAATTTGTGGCAATGATAAAAACATCTTTGGAAAAAAAATATTGTTTTTTTTTTTGAAAGTGTACGAGGTTAACTTACAAGACATGATAAAAGAATCACTTGAAAAAAAAGTAATGTTTGATCAGTTTTTTTTTTTTATTGGAGTTCATGGATTGGTAGAGGTCTAGAGATATCTAGACGGAAGGATATTGTGTATTCTTCAAATATCTGAAGCACATTTTACTATTACAATTAATTTAAAGTGCTTTCCTAAGTATCTGAGTTTCCGGAATGTATTTGAATCTGGATTTCAGTCATGAGAAAAATTTGTGATATTTGTTGTTGATTCACAAAGTGGGTAAAATTAAGAAATTATTATTAAATTTGACACTGATAGATAGCGATACCTCTTATTGTAATCTGAAACTTATTATTTTTCTGTCGAAATTTTGAGTGAGGCAATCAATAAAAATACTATATTTTTTATTTCTGAATTCAGAAATGATTTTAGTTTTCTAAGAAGAAATGAAACAGTTTTCTAATAGAGATGAGTTCGGGCTGCCTCGTGTTCAAATAGGCTCAGTCATAATTTAAATTGACAATTTTTATTATTAAAAATAAGTATGGCTGCTTGAGGATGATGATGATGATGAAAAATAACAAAATGAAATCTTTTCTTTTATTAGAATTTCAACGTTTTAATAAGTCTTTAGCAATTAAAAATGAGCACCATTCGGCCTTCGATTACATTTTCAAGAATTTTTCTCTCTTTCATCAGTGAATATCGCTTATTGTTTGTAATAACGTTACTCAAAAACTTTTAGTTTCTACGAATTATTTCTAGTATTTTTCTTCCTAAATAACACTGAAATTTTAATTTAATTTCAGAAAAATAGTTATTAAAATTTGTGATAAATTATAATATTAAAATTTGAAAAATTGTTAGCTTTCTGTATATATAATTTATGTTTATGATGTGTCAAAGAAGTTTTTTGTCCGAAACGGGCTCGGGCTTAATAATTATTGAAATGGTTCGAATCCGGACTAAATAATTATGAAAATGGTTGTGGTCTGGGCTCAGTAATTATTGGAATGGTTCAGCCGGGCTAAATAATTATTGAAATGGTTCTGACCCGTGCCTAATAGTTATCGAAATGGTTCTGGGCTAAATAATTTTTAAAATGTACTAAATAATTATCAAAATGGCTCTCGTCCTGCCTCAATAATTATAGAAATGGTCCGAGTCCGGAATAAATAATTATTAAGATGTTTCTGATCCGGGCTCAATAATTATTGGAATGTTTCTGGTCCAAGCTCAATAATTATCGAAATGGTTCGGGCCTGGGCTAAATAGTTATTGAAATGATTTGGGTCCGGACTAAATAATCATTGAAATGGTTCGTGTTTGGGATAAATAATTATCAAAATGGTTCTGATTCAGCCTCTATAATTATTGAAATGGTGTGGGTCCGGGCTAAACAGTTATCAAAATGGTTTGGTCTGTGCTCAATAATTATTGAAATGTTTCTGGTCCGAGCCCAATAGTTATCGAAATGGTTCGGGCACGGGCTCAATAGTTATCGAAATGGCTTGATCCGAACTAAATAATCATTGAAATGGTGCGGATCCGGACTAAATAATTATCAGAATGGTTCGAGCCCGGGCTCGAAACATTTCGATAATTTCGAGTTCGAAATTTTGAGTCTAAATTCCTCTTTATTTTCTGCCACGTGCAGTAACAAACATTAAAATGCTGCTACGGATATTCATAATGCCTTTTAGACTCGAAGCTATCAATGTATTATATCAATATATTATAAGACTCGAAGCTATCAATATTTTTTGGTAAGGTTCTTTCACTGTTTGCTAGCTGTAATATTTTCTGCTGTAAAAGTGAATACATTTTCGTTATCAAATTCAGACGTAACTATAGAAAAGTTTTCGAGATATTAGTGGAAACTTAGATTTTTAGTAATATTCATTCAGAATTATAGAAGCTTGAAATATTTCACAGTAATCGTTTCGACATAACAGATTTTCGACAAAAACAGAGTAATTGAAGTGTAAGAAACAACTTCTATCAAACCATTAACTTTATCAGTATAATTTTATCAATACGTATAGAATAATTTCCAAATTTTCGTAGAAAATTCTTTGCAGTTGGCAACTTTCAAGTTAAATATTGCAGCTTCTATAATTCTGTACATTTTAGAAGGTGCAAGTGTTTAGCTTTTCCTCATTTTTCTAATAGATCCTGGTATCTAATTTTAGCAAGGTTGACAAGAATCTTTCGGAAATTGCTACCAAGATCTGTTCTATGAGTTGTTTCATTTCAGAAAACGTGATTTCATGAAATATGTAGCAGAACCTCAGTTTGATTAATTTTTGTTTTCTTGTTATAGGGTGTAATTTTCATATCGAACAGTAATTCTTTGGTAAAGTTATTCAGGAGAAGAAATCTTTCATTAGAGCTGTTGATGAGTGTGGTTGGTGATAAGAATCTGTAATATACCAACTTAATGGGATGAAATTCGTCTGTTGGCTGATGCTCAATTCCTTTTTGCATCGTTCTTGCGTGTGAGCATATTTCTAAAGTTTATTTTAGGATTCGTGCGACAATATATAAGTAACTGATTACATAATGTAAATAGGAAAATAAACATTCTGGAACTTTTAAGAATTCTTGGAAAATGTGAAAATTAGGTGATTTCTCTTAACAACTGAGCTATATAATAGATTGAGATTGATTTTCTTTAAGTTTTGTTGTGGTCGTGAAACTTGAACCCTTTGTAGGCTGAAAAACAGGGAAATTGAATTTTGTTTCTTGAAATGCAATTATTGCTTTATTATCCAATTTACTGGAAGAGTTCAGTAAAACTAAAGATCAAATGAAATGTGAAAAAACACAACAGAAGAACTTTGTAACAGCAAAACTACGTATTCTTTTTAATTAACAAGCTGTTTTATGTTGCTAGGCGATTATTGCTTCACTTTGACTCTCATATGTGGTTTGCTATGTACAGTCGCTCAAAAAAGTATCCGAACACTATGGTTGATTAGAGAATTCAGAAAAAAATATCTGGCGACGATTTCTTTAGAAATTAGTGATCTGGCAACCTTCGTGTCACGTGACGAAGTGACACGAAGGCTGCCAGATCACTAAAATATCTGGCGACGATTTTTTTAGAAATTAGTGATCTGGCAACCTTCGTGTCACGTGACGAAGTGACACGAAGGTTGCCAGATCACTAATTTCTAAAAAAATCGTCGCCAGATATTTTTTTCTGAATTCTCTAATCAACCATAGTGTTCGGATACTTTTTTGAGAGACTGTACCTATGTAGTTTCTCTTAGATTCTTGAAGAACTTCCTAAATTCAAAATTTTTTTGTTAAAAATAATAATGCACCATTGAGACCACTCAAAAAGTAATTAAGTTCTAAAGGAATTCCACAAAGATAACAAATTTAGTTAAGGGCTTCATCATTCCTTCATTGTTTGCTAGCTATTATATTTTCTTCTGTAAAAGTGAATGCATTTCGCTATCGAATTCAGACGTAACTATAGAAAAGTTTTAGAGATTTAGTGGAAACTTAGATTTTCAGTAATATTCATTCAGATTTATAGAAGACGACAGAACAGATTTTCGACAAAAAAAAGGAAGAGTAATTGAAGTATAAGAAACAACTTCTATCAAATCATTAGCTTTATCAATATAATAATTTTTTATTGGCCGAGTGGTTAACGCTCTTGGCTACTGATCTAAGGAAGTGATTCCCAACCTTTTTACACCAGAGGACTACATTGACGCCACAATGACGGAGCAATTTGGGCAGCTTCATAGCTTCATTGCTTAGAACAGTGGTTTTCAAACTTTTTATGCTTTTCGTACCCCGTGGAAATGTGTATGTAACTGGCGTACCCCTTGAATAGATAGATAAAGCTATAGTTATAGTATAACAAAGGGAATAAAACTTTGTTACTAGATCTAGGGACTTTTGAGCTCTCACGGCGTACCCCAAAAAATTTTACCTCGTACCCACAAGAGGTACGCGTACCTCACGTTGAGAACCCCTAGCTTAGAATTTCAGCACATATTGCACATTGAAGCAGCTGAACGTTTGCATCTTCAACATATGTGAAACCATATTTAATGTATTCTGAGCTGTACTTGCGGTTCGCAGCTTTCCTACATTTTCATCTAGTTGCCACACTCTCAACTTCAACACCACTCGGCCCGGTTTCACATATTTCATTGTCATCAACGTGTTTTCTTTTTAAAATATCCAACAGTTTAATTTGCTTACCCATTTTCAATGGAAGGGATAAAAAATAACATGTAAAAAAGAGTCCCTACTAAAACCATCCACAATAACTAAAGTCTACTCATTTGCAAGACGGACTACATGTTAACAAACATTATCACGTGATAGAAGTGTCGCGTTGCGATTAATCTCCCCACTCTCACACATGCAGCAGTTCGCCTTTCGGTTTCGGTCCCAACTTTATCATCTCTATGCTCAGTAGTCTGCAGCGGTGGTTGAGAATTAGATTAAAGATGAAAATTTTTATATTATTGGCACCGCAGTCACGGACCACCGGTTGGGAAACACTGATCTAAGGGACCAGGGTTCGAGCCACGGGTAAGGCATAGATGTTTGCGTCGTTTTTCTGCGGAGGTCCTGCTATCCTCTCAGACCTTCTACTATGTCATATAAACTGACAGGCTCCTGTCAGACCTCTGTGGCAAGCAGCTGCTTGAGGGCGTATTTATTTGGATTATTTTATCCCTGATTAGATTGATCATTTTTCTGCAAAAGTTTTTTGCAGAAAATGGACTAAATGGCTCAGTCACAAGGACCCCAGGGGCTCAGGGAAGTTGTAGACGGGGACACACTGGACAGCTGTTAAGAGACAGATGGAAGCCCCTCGTCAAGGCCATTAAACTTTTTTTTTTAACGTATGAGGGTATGACTCTGCTGCACACAGACCATGTCTTATAACCTCCCATCCGACGGACAGCGGTCTTTCCAAGCCTATCGGTGGCCCCTTTAAGATACTTAATTATTTATACTTTAATTCAAAATTTCAGGTTGTTTATTTGCAGATGTTAGGATAAAAAATTAGAATATTTCTTCAAAACATTCACTTGCCGTTGGTGCGCAAGCATTGTTTCTCAACCTTTAATTATTAATTATCTCCTTTTAATAAAATTTTGTAAAGTAGCCTCAATACTTAGAAATTTTAAACACACGATTTTTTCTATCATTACGATACATTGGCTTATAATAATTTAATGGTAATTGGTTGCTTTGGGATGCAACAATCAGGAAAACAATGAAGTACTCTGGAACAAAAATTCAGACATTTCAATTGTATTCAGTTAACCGCAGACTTCTTTGCGTATCACTGGTTGAAAACAGCGCTGGATAGAAATGAACAACTGGGTATGAGACAGTGTGGATTCTTTCGAAATTGGCATTTAACGCTGACTGCTTTTCTCATTCTGAGTATTAAAATATTCTGCTGAAACAAAAATCTGATTCTCATATTAGTTTAACAGGGTTGGATTGTTTTACCTCTGAGCGGCACTTTTTTGCACACCATGGGCTAAATGGCAAGGTGACATGGACCCCGAAGGCTCAGAGAAGGGTGGGGACCCACTGGAACAGCTGTTGGGAGACAGATGGTAGCCTCCCGTCAAGGCCATCCAGCGTGTTCTTTAACGTGCACAGGGTATGGCTCTCCCGCACACGGGGCCACGGCTTAACGTCCCATCCGACGGACGGTGGCCTTTCCAAGCCCATCGGTGTCCCCTACTGACCGTTGGCAGGGCGGAGAGTTTTGCGGAGATGTCTCAAAGTGACCCAGCTGGGACTCGAACCTGGGAACTACAGATTACGAGCCTGGCGCTCTACCGACTGAGCCACCCCCGCCCAGTTTAACAGGAGACTCGGGTAAAATAGAATGTGACATACAGAAGCTTTGCGAGGAAGGCGAGACTTTTGATTAAAGTCTGTTAAAGCTTTTTCGAAAAGAGTACGCGGGAGTTTTTGGGCATTGATCATACAATTATTAGATCACTGGGGCTATGAAACTTTGCATTAAAGAAGGATTTCCTAAAAAGACTCTCTGTTGTGTTCCATTCTTGTATTAATAAAGATGTTTATGTTATGGCGTTCTAAAACGTTGAAGAGAATATTTGTTTTCAACATGAAAGATAATTTTGATGCTCTTTCAGAATCATGAGACTAAGAAATTCCACATACAAAATAATCTCTTTGAAATCTGTTAATTTTTGAAATTAAAAGATTTTATAATATAATATATGCATACACTAATGAGTATCTGTCTAGGAGAGTCCCGCACATTTTTCTTTTTCATGTAAATAACCTAATTCCGAGGCCCTTTGAATGCTTATTATTATTATCGAACCAATTCAACTAGTGGTGAGTAGAGTAAAACTGTCATTGGAATGAAATACTCATCTGTAAATTATTATTTTATTGCTTCTTATAACGTATTATACCACCAATGCTCCTATCATCATTCATAAGCAAAATAGCACGAATTTATTTATAATTAGTTACTACTTAATTAGTGGTAACTATAGGCATTTTTCCTCCTCGTTATTTCTCTTATATTGGATGTCGTGATATGATAGAACTGAGTACACTGTTTGTCCTGTAACCTTTAACCTCGTTCATCTTACTTTACCCACTAATGGGACTTGAAATTGTTTTGTGCTATGAATAGAAAATGGCTAAACTACATTTATGTTTGCCCCCAAACGACTCCTGCATATTTTGATAAAAAAAAAAAAGTAGCTGCTATCTGTTTACATTAATTAGAAGGAATCCAGAAGTTTTTCCAGTTCAAGCAATTTTACTCATGCGAAAATGGTAATTAATAAACAGTAATATTATTAGCGTCGAAGTCACCATTCGGGGATTAGAACCCGGAACTCGACTGCTTCAGTTGCTATAGAAACAAAGCGACATCCATTGAGCTAACAAAATGACTTCTCGACCGATTCCTTTTGCGCTTTCTTTTCTGCGTGTTGGATTTAGTTCATCCTCGAACTTGGCGCATAGAAGAAAGAATTATTAAAATGAGGAATGATCCATACAATCGTTTTGGACAACCTCCCAACGCCCTTTTAATGGGGCGGGGGTGGCTCAGTCGGTAGCGCGCCAGGCTCGTAATCTGCAGTTCCCAGGTTCGAGTCCCAGCTGAGTCAGCGTTGAGATTTATCTCCGCAAAATTCCCTGCCTTGCCCACGGCCAGTAGGGGACACCGATGGCCTTGGAAAGGCCGCCTTCCGTAGGATGGGACGTTAAGCCGTGGCCCCGTATGCGGGAGAGCCATACTCTGTGCACGTTAAAGAACACACTGGATGGCCCTGACGGGGAGGCTACCATCTGTCTCCCAACAACTATTCCAGTGGGTCCCTTCCCCTAGCCTTCTCTGAGTCTTTGGGGTCCTTGTGACCTGACCATTTACTCATGACATGCAAAAAAGTGTCGCTCAGAGGTAAAACAACCCAACAAAGCCCTTTTAATAGCGAAATGCCAAAAGGCGCAGCAGAATCAGACATTCTCCTTTAGCGATCCATTACATTCATTTAAATAGAACATAAAACGACAAAGGCCAATACTCGGCAGATCATCTACGAGATTTTCAACTGCCATGCGTAACTTTCACCTTGCTCAGAACTCGAGGTTAAAACTTCCTCTGCGACTAGACTTTCCACTGTCGCAGTTAGACTTTGGCGTGCATTGCTTTAGAATGTGTTCTTTGAGGCTACATTGCTCTCATTTCTCCATAGTCGATATGACAGTTTTCTGTGCGCCCGTAATTTACTGGTCCGCAGCAGCTTTTCTTCCTCCCCCCTCACAAGAGCATGCCCCCCTTCCGACGTGTGCCTGCTTCCGCAGCGTGGAGGAGGCAGTCGGCGCGAGGTCCATGTAGAGTTGGTGCCTTGGAGACCATCAACTGCCTGTTCACGGAATATGTTCTTGACAGGCGACAGTGGGTTCACAAGTGATGGATTATGGAGTCGCCGTCTCCCTGGCAACGGGCGCCGGCGTCCCGTGTATTGACTGGCGAGCCTGTCATACAGCCGCGGCTTGCTACGGGGTCAGGGGACAAATTTTGTTGGCTTCACAACAGCGTGTCTGCTGGAGTATGGCTGTGGTCGGCCTGTCTGTAGTGGCACACGTCAATGTCGCACACCGTGGTCGGACAGGCGAGTGTGTTCTGGCACACTGGAAGCCTTCAGACATTCTCTTCTTTGCTAGGGAGGGAGGGAGGAAGGAAAAAAGAAATTGGGATCACAGAGGCTTGAAACTAAGCTAAATAGATCGTGGCGAGAAGATGGCCGTGAGGAAGATGGAGATGAAATGAGAAAAAAATGGCGTAAAGATCGTTCATCAAAGTCTTCTTAATTAGATTTTCATATTCAATGTAACTCGTTTCAGAGATATTTGGGTATTTAAGATGAGAGCACGATGATGGCTTCGCTAATGCGATCCTGAATGAGATGAAAAAAAGAAACTTTTTAATATAATTAAATTACATTTAATAAACCTATGAAAAGAGGCGGTAGCTATTCCTTTCAGAAATATAGGGAACAATAATACCAGGAAATGAAATCAGGGGGTGAGGTGGGATTTAAATTTTCAAAGGACGCAAACTGTTAAATTCACAATACTGTGTGTAATTAAGATGATCACCGAGGTAGTGAAACTTCTGGAATGCAAATTCGTGCTAAACGAAACGCTAACTGATCTAGGTTTCAATGTTATGATTTCAGTTTTTGCGAATGGATCTGTCCTATTGATCGAAGAGACCTGGACAAAGATCTTCGAGCCCCTGATAAAGCATAAATGCTTGTCATCCTCACAGATCTTCTACTATGACTTCTACGATAAATATACTATACTTCTCATATCTACTATAAACTGACAGGTTCCTTCCTGTCAGAACTCTGTGGCCAGCAGTTGTTTGGGAGTGTATTTTTTTTTAAATTTTATTTACAGCAATTTTTTTGTCCTTAGACTGTTTTTACTGTTGAAAATTAAAACAAGTTTCTTCTAAGTCCATTTCTAGTGGTCAGTTTCTATGAATGTGTTTTCTATGAATCTACAACAAAAGCTGAGCTCATAAGAGGAGGCGGGGGTGATGCCTCATCACAAGCATCCATACCTTGTCCAGTTCTCGAACTATCACTTCTCAGCCAAATACTTTGATCACTTGACCACTGGAACATCTATTAAAACTTTGACGAACTTTAACACGAATGTCCCATTTCGCATCATAATCGATTGCAGAAAAATAATGCCTCTTTCCCATCGCGTTAATACTTCTTTTCCATCTTTCGTGAAATGTTTCTGTGTGATGATTATTTTAAGAGGAAAATCCATCTTGAAAAGCAAATGCGAAAGAGAGTAGAACTGGAAATGATTGAAGGAGCTGTTGCAATAGTTTGCAAAAACCAAGTTCAGAGGAAGGAGCAGGATCATCATAAAAGAGTACACATATTGTAAAGTGTTATATTTTATTAAATAATTTTTTTGATTTGCGACATATAGGACAGAGAAGAATCCTAGAAGCTACTCCTAGCTTAATACAGGCCTTCTCATACAAGGACATGCCCTACTAAGACCGAAGTCACTGCTGACCTCTGCCTTAACACAACACACAAAGTTTGCCTTGCTGGAACAGTCGCTAGCTGCCTAACCACTATGCCAGTTAAGGCTTGAGTGATAAATAAATTTGTGATTGAGTGATAAATACAATTGTGTGTCCAAATTGCTAAGAAACTCTCAAAATTTCTCTGTCAGGATGGTGTGTAGTTAGTATGACATGTAATGTCTTAAATGCCAAACTTTCAAATCATTAGATTGGTAGAGTTGAACCGAGCTTGTGGTTTTTGAGATGACCATTGGACTTACTTTTTTTAAGGGATACATTAAAGGCATCGTTTATTCCAAAAAAAAAACATAATTTACGTTACATGCACTTGAAGTATACCTATTTTAAAATTACAGGTTATAGTTCTATATTTATTAGTAAAATAGAGTAATTGGTGGCTTGATGAAACAAAGGTTCCCGAACCCTTAGATCTGCTGTAACTAAATTATAAATATATTTTGATATTAGAGTTTTGAAAGTTTTTTAATCTGTATGTTTAATAAATTGTTAGAGTTCTTTTGAAATGTTATTAGTTAATAATAACTAAAAGACTGAAATGTGTGTAAGACTGTTAGGCAAAGTAATTGAGAAAAAGTAAAAATGAATACAGGAACAAGATGTTTGATGATTGATGAGCAAGATGTTTGATGATTGATGAACAAGATGCAAGATGTTTGATGATTGATGATGTTTGAACAAGTTGTTTGATGATGAATAACAAAAAATTACTCCCTCAAGCAGCTGCTTGCCACAGAGGTCTAACTGGAAGGAATCTGTCAGTTATTGACTTATGATCATTTTTAAACAATTACACAATCGCATATTCATCAGACATGGAAAGCAAACCAATTGATGTCTTCTTATCAGATTCCTGTTCCCACTTTGAGACGAATAATTGTCGACCATTGTACCTCATATCCACTGCTCACTGTCTGTTGTACATGTACGCCAGCAAATCAGTCCGGGATTGGTTTGTCTACGCGAGGCGAACATTCTGCATTCCGATTATAGTGCTTAAGGGAGTGAATGACTCTGCAACGCCATCGTGTATTCGCAGCGACAACATGATGTATGTGCGACTGCAGTCACGCTGAATTCAGGTGTGTACCACGAGGAGACGGACGGCGTGCAACTACTGGGGAGCGCATCGGAGCAGAAGCATCAGTGAGAGGGAGGTGTGATGTTGTGGTTTAATAACCACGTGCCTGAACCGAGCGTCCAGATAGAAGCGACCGTGGAGTGTTTGCCCGCGGCGCTGATATCTCTGACAGCGGTGTGGCCGCGTGTCAGACGGTGTCAGGCGGCGGTGGCCCTTATCTCGGGCGGCCGTCCGCGTCGCTATCGGCCGGTTGGGGATAACAAGATGTGGCTCCGGAAATGTGTTTTCTGGCCCAGTCCCAGGCTGACCCTGCGGGCTGGCTGCAACATTACACGCTGGAAGATAGGTATCGCCAGAGCCCTAATGGTGTGTTGGCACAGCGGTGGGGGTGGACTACCCACGACAGGGGCTAGGGGATCTGCATCATAGAGGGATTCTCTCCTCTCTGGGGTCTTTCCCTTCGGAGGAAATTGTGTGAGTGGGTGTCACGGATGAGGGAAGTGAACGGAGGACAAGACTTCGCTGTCCGTCGCCTGTGCTTAGAACTGCTGTTATGAAATTGTTTATTGGTACTAAAGTGGAATGATAAAGCTTTTAAGAAAAGAAAAAAGACTTGGTACGAACTTAAAGATGGCTGAAAAAGCGATAAATAAACTTCAACTGAAAGATATTAAAACTACAGTTTTGTGACAAAAACTTGAAACGTACCATTCGTAGTGAGGACAAACCAGACGGTGATTGACTGGATCTTGGAAAAATGCCACGATTTGCACCAAGCGATGCAGCGGCAAGTGCTTCACACATTATTTGCTCAGGGGGTGGGACAGAATCTTCTCAAGAGTAAATCAACAACAATAAAAGATGGGCGAAGTCAGTAAATAGGACAACATAAATGTACACAGCGTAAAATCCGGAATTTTCCTCTCTCTCTCTTTCGTTAAAAATCACATTTCTGTCTCATACCATCGTTCTCTTTTGAAACAACAGCTAAATGGTTACAATGAGCGATATTCCCCAAGAGTTGCTCCCAGCTGGGTCAACGTTGAGATTTATCTCCGCAAAACTCTCCGCCCTTCCCAAGGTCAGTAGGGGACACCGATGGGCTTGGAAAGGCCGCCGTCCTTTGGATGGTACGTTAAGCCGTGACCCGTGTGCGGGAGAGCCATACCCTGTGCACGTTAAAGAACATGTTGGATGGCCTTGACGGGAGGCTACCATCTGTCTCCCAATAGCTGTTCCAGTGGGTCCCCTCCCCCAACTTTCACTGAGGCTTCGGGGTCCTTGTGACCTGACCATTTAGCCAGGTCACAAGGACCACGAAGAGAGATCCCAGAGAGGAGAGAATCCCTCTATGATGCAGATCCCCTAGTCCCTGTCGTGGCCTTTAATTGTGTGCAAAAAAGTGCCGCTCAGAGGTAAAACAACCCACTCCAGTAGTTGCTAACCATCCGATTGTTTTCCAGTCTTTGCGAATTTTTTTTTTTGATTTGCGACATATAGGACAGAGAAGAATCCTAGAAGCTACTCCTAGCTTAATACAGGCCTTCTCATACAAGGACATGCCCTACTAAGACCGAAGTCACTGCTGACCACTGCCTCAGTTAGAGCTAACACAACACACAAAGTTTGCCTTGCTGGAACAGTCGCTAGCAAATTCTGAAACTCATTCCAAATGAACTTAAAGTAATCAAATTATCACAAATAACATTTTAAAAAAAAAGAAATAATTTTTGTAATTTTTTTTAAAATTTTCAAATGCTAGATTTTTTATTTAATTTGCAAATAATTTTAGTTATATAACGATTATTAATCTAAATTCTGTAGATTTATATATATTTACATCGAATCAATAAATTCATTTCAGTGTAATTAAAAAATATCTAATTAGCAAAAGAGATAAAATTTTCTAAGATAATAATTAGACAAAGGTTATTCAAAGTCCTCCAATTTTTCCTTCTCCTAGATATAAAACGATGATTTTGTTCGGTTCCACAATAGTACAGATAATTTGATGATATAGAAATCAACAATTTGCCAACATTTGTGTGCTAACTTGTAAGTTAGTGCTTTTTTCCAACAGTCATCATAATTAAGATTTTTGGGTTGTTTTACCTCTGAGCGGCACCATGGGCTAAATAGCCAGGCCACAAGGACCCCGAAGGCTCAGAGAAGGTTGGGGGAGGGGACCCACTGGAAGAGCTTTTGGGAGACAGATGGTAGCCTCCCGTCAAGGCCATCCAGCGTGTTCTTTAACGTGCACAGGGTATGACTCTCCTGCACACGGGGCCACGGCTTAACGTCGCTTCGGACGGACGGTGGCCTTTCCATCATAATTAAGAGTAGTGCTATTTTCAGAATAATGTTACAATTCTTCAAAGATTTTAGTTTTAATTGTGTTGTGCCAACTGGCCGAGAGTGGCAGCATTGAGATGAATAAATAACAGGGTTGGAATTATAATGTCATAGACGTCTGTGTAGCTTTTCTGCTGAGGTCGCTTGTTCTTCGTGTATATAAACAAGTCTGCCAGTTTTATTTCCCATAAATTAAATTTACATGGTTATGTTAAATTTTATGAATTGCCAGGAAGCAAAATAAGTTAAAACATGGGTAGTTTTACTAGTCAAAAAAAAAAAGCAATCTATTTTGATAGATATTTGAAGTAGCAATAATATACGTTACTTCAAATTGACTGAGTAAAATTTTCAGAATCTTCAGTACTTTGCAAATTCTGAATGAGTCAGGATATAAATTTGATGACTGGCAGGCTCCTGTCAGACCTCTGTGGCAAGCAGCTGCTTGAGGGGGTATTTATTTATTTTTAGCCGTCCCATAGCCGAGTGGCTAGCACGCTTGGCTAGTGATCTATGGGACCTGGGTTCGAGCCCCGGGTAAGGCATGGATGTTTGTGTTGTTTTTTCTGCTGAGGTCCTGCCATCCTCTCAGACCTTCTACTATGGCATATAAACTGGCAGGCTCCTGTCAGACCTCTGTGGCAAGCAGCTGCTTGAGAGGGTATTTATTTATTTGTTTTTTATTAGTGATTGTATCACAGAAACTTTTTGTTCTTAGATTAGATTTTTTTTGCAGTTATTCACAAACGAATACATAACCCACACCCTCACCTCAGGCCGCAAATTCTACCACACTAAAAAATAAAATATATAAGGCTGAAATTTTAAAAACAGACTTTTTGTATCCGTCAATTCGTTTTTAGCCAATGTTGTTTTTCTGCTGAGGTCCCGCCATCCTCACATATCTTCTAATATGGCGTATAAATTGACAGTCTCCTCTCAGACCTCTGTAGCAAGCACCTACTTGAGAGGGTATTTAATATTTTAAAAATTATTCTATTACATGTTACTGCATTACTTACCAGAAATAAATAAAAAATATTGAATCTGCAAAAAACTTCTTCCTTTTATCCCATTTATTTTTCTTTGGCTCATATTCAGCATTGTTTCCACTCATCTCTATAGAATGATTTTTAGCTACGTACATGTCTTATATGAATCGAATTTACGAAATGACTGATGTTTGATAATGTAAAAGGTTCTCCCCCTATTTATACTAATGTTCACCCTGCCCTTCTTGCCTACGGTCAATAGGGAACATCAATAGTCTTGGAAAGTCCGTCGGTTGGAACGTTAAGCAGTGTGCGGGAGAGCCATACCCTATGCAGGTTAAAGAACACGCTGGATGGCCTTGACGGGAGGCTACCATCTGTTTCCCAACAGCTGTACGTGGGTCCCCTCCCCAAATCTTCTCTGAGCCTTTGGGGTCCTTGTGACCAGGCCATTTATTAGCCCATTGTGTGCAAAAAAAGACACTGGTGGGGATGGAAATCCTGACTCCGTCGGATGAGACGTTGAGTCATGGTGCTGCATGCTGGATAGGCATACCCTGTGCACATTAAAGAATACCCTGGATGGCTTTGTCGGGAGGCTTTCTTCAATCTCCTAACAGTTGTCTAGTGGGAATGTGCAGTCCAAATCAACATGTTTTCAGGAGAGGTTGATAAGCAATTCAAAGTAGATTTAAAGTTATTAATTGCATAAATCTTTGATCATTTGATTCTCTCGATTTAGGAGTGGGGATTGATTCAGACGAGAGCACACGTGCTCATAATCTGATGTTTCCAATTTCGAATAACCAAAAATTTGCTATCTTTGAGATTTATCTTTTCTAACCCCTTTTCTACTCCCGGTAAGAAAGGGAAAACTGAAGGCATGTGTTTGCTACAGAAGTCTGATAGGAGCCTATCGATCTAATACGCCACAAAGAAGATCTCTGAGGAAAGCGAGACCTCAGCAGAAAGACAACACAAGGAGACATCTATGCCTTACAGGGGGCTCGCACTCGCAACTCTGCAATATACTCCAAATTATAAGAGTTAACTAACTAACTAAACGATCAAAACATTGAATTCACTTACACTTGTTAAATGAATTAATTTCCATCATGTAAACTGTACGCATAAGATTCCCTAACATAGGACCAGTCTTTGGTAAAAATTTACAGCTTTCTAAACTCGTCTTATCTTCGTAAAAGGTACTTTGATATCCATCTTATTTTTAACATAAATATTCGATACCATTTTTTCCTAAATCCATTCTTCAAAATCAACTTTTTTCTTCACGATCCTTTGGTACCCATCGTTTTTTAGCACACACCTTCTGATATTACCTTTTCCTAATACCATTCTTTTAATCCCATCATTTACAAAAATACATCCTTTCGTATCATCTTTTACTAAAACCATCCTTCGCTAACCCCTTTCCAAAACCATTCTTTGACATTTATCTTTTTCAACAGCTCATCCTTTGATACATCTTTTCATAATTCCATCTTTTGTAACTTATCATCTTTAAAATCCATTCTTCGATAACATCTTTCCTCTTCCCATCCTTCAAAAACCAACCTTTCCTAAACGATCTTTTCATACTCATTTCTTCCTAAACTCATCCTATGTTCTAGTTCAAACTTTCGAATGAGGTCAAGACCCATCTACTCTTGAACCAATCCTTGGAGAGTCATATTTTCCTAAAAAAGAAAGCATCCATCGAACCCACATATTTTCCTAAACCCATCCTCGAGATCAACACTCAGATTTCTGAAGCCTAATTAACTCTAACCCTGTGACAGTAATCTCCACATCCCCCACTTTTCCTTCGAAGCAAAAAAAGCCTGAAGATTCGTCTCTCTGCAAAGTAAGAGTAGCAGTGTTTTGTAAGTTAACTCAAACACGACGTAAATCTTATCGGGACGCGTTTGATTTACAGCTGTCATTGGCTGTCAGAGCGGTTGCAAAGGAGGCTGCGTATTTGTCAAAGCTCGTTTCCCCCCGCGCCGCGCGACGACAAACGCATCCCCGCGTGTCAGCGCTCGCCAGAGCCCTCCACGGAAGAGAAGGGGCCAGTAAAAAGCGGCCTTACTCACGATTCCGGCGGCCCGGTGTCTCTGCGGCGGGTCAAGCGTGTACGCTTCCCCCTCCGCCGCTCATCCGTCATCCGGGAGTGTGCATGGCTACACGTGCAGGCTGGACGCAGTCGCACGGAACCGGCCCACTGGAGCGAGCGGCGCCGCGCTGGGCATCCTGCCGAACGCGCGCTAGCCCTCTCCTCTCTGTCTACGGCGCTCTGCTAATCCCTGCTTCCATTCCGGACCTGTTGGGGTCGTACAGATACCACACGCCACTTCGCCCTGCCTCTCTCCGCTCACAATTGCCGTTTGGATTGTCTCTGCTGTGGGTGCCGCACCACCACCAAAGCAACCTAAAACCACTGTCAGTAATGCGGCTCTCTTTTTTTATGAACAATCTAGGAGGTTTTCTTTGCAATGAAGAGGCAGAAGAGGATGATGATGGAAATTGCTTTCGCAGTTGGGCTGTCGTTAGCGTTACATATTAAATCAATTCTCCTGGCAGAGGGAATGCATATTTGCAGATCATTGACGCATAAGTGATTGTAACAGGAGTAAACTTGACTTTTCATTTGTCAGTGCTTGGTTCGTTGCTTTCCAGCTTCCTTTCTCCTCGAAAGATGCAAAGAAGAAACGAAAGCTGCGTGTATCATAAGTGCCGAAATTTAGCATTTGTCAAATTTCTGAGCTAGCCTTTTAAGTCAATATTGAAATTGATCTTAAGGGTCTAAAAAGAGGTCATTTAAACTTCATCGTTAGTCTCAGTGAGTGTTTACAAGAGAAGCAGAAAATAGGAAAAATTCATGATTAGGATTATTGAAACGAATATGCGATAATTGCGGTTATTGAAATGAATATTTCATGATTAGGATTATTGAAAATGAAAATTTGATTATTAGGGTTATTGAAATGATTATTAGGATTATTGAAATGAAAGTAGAAATTTTCTAATAAAAATATATTGTAAAATTTTCTGATGATTAGGGTTATTGAAACGAATATGCGATAATTGGAGCTATTGAAATGAAAATTTGATGATTAGGATTATCGAAAATGAAAATTTGATGAATAGGGTTATTGAAATGAAAATAGAAATTGTCTAATAAGAAAATATTGTGAAATCTTCTGATGATTAGGGTTATTGAAACGCAGAATGCAATAATTGAAGTTACTGAAATGAAATTTGATGATTAGAGTTATCGAAAATGAAAATTTGATAATTTGGGAGATCGGAAATGAAAATTTGATGATTAGGGTTATTGGAATAAAAATGGAAATTATCTAATAAAAAATACTGTAAAGTGTTCTGATGATTAGGGTTATTGAAACGAATATAAAAAAATATTGTAAATCTTCTGATGATTAGGGTTGTTGAAACGAATATGCGATAATTGGGGTTACTGAAATGAAAATTTGATGATTAGAGTTATCGAAAATGAAAGTTTGATAATTAGGGTTATCGAAAATGATAATTTGATGATTAGAGTTGTGGAAAATGAAAATTTGATGATTAGGGAATAATAAAAAATATTCAAATAAAAATAAAAATTAATAAGAAAAATATTGTAAAATCTGATGACGATTGAATGACGATTGAGGCGAAAAATCAGCCTATGGACTCTGATTATGCTTTTATGATTATCCTGTTGTTAATTTCTTTAATTTTCTTTAAGTTTCCTTATCGTTCTTTAATTTTAAAATGAATTAATATCGCTAAGTAAATTAATATAATCCACTTATCTTTACTTCTATACATTTTATAACAATCAGATCTCCTACTGTGGCATATAAACTGACAGGCTCCTGTCAGACCTCTGTGACAAGCAGCTGCTTGAGGGGGTATTTTTTTTATACATTCAGTATATACTCATAACATTGTAATGTTATTTTTTGCATTTAATACTCCTATATTGCCGAAAATTGAAATATATATTTAGCAGAGGTAAAATCTGAAAATAAATATAGCACTTATAAAAATACTGGTGGTAAATCTTGAATTATTTAGTTTGAACACTAGTATCAATTGCTACAGAGCGTGTTAAACTTCATTGAATTGAATGTGTCTACTGAACTAGATTCTGGTGAGTTGGCTTTGATGTTAGCTACTCGATAATCATTGTTGATGGCATTAGCATCGTAATTTCGTCTATGCATTTGCTGTTCTTTCTTTGTCTTAGGCTATCAAATGGATAAACAAATTTCATAGATGCGGTACGATTTAGCAAAATACTGATTTCATAATCAATCACTGCTAAACACATTATTTTGTCCATTTAGATGCGCAAAATTAACTAATGCAATCAACAAATCGTGAACCAACCATATTCGAGGAATCTTTCTTTGTGTTAATCGTTGTGATTGTCCTTACCGTACGAGCAAAACAATTGGCAATATTAATGTAAATTTGATGATTGAACAAACTATACATATATATAAACAATGCTTGAAAAGTGTTCATAAGATTAAATATTTGTGCGTAGTTTGGTGTGTATATTAGCTCTTTCTGTTTTACGAAGGAGGGGGTGGCTCAGTCGGTAGCGCGCCAGGCTCGTAATCTGTAGTTTTCAGGTTCGAGTCCCAGCTGAGTCACTTTGAGAGATCTCCGCAAAACTCTCCGCCCTGCCCACGGTCAGTAGGGGACACGATGGGCTTGGAAAGGCCGCCGTCCGTCGGATGGGACATTTAAGCCGTGGCTCCGTGTGCGGGAGAGCCATACCCTGTGCACGTTAAAGAACACGCTGGATGGCCTTGACGGGAGACTGCCATCTGTATCTCAACAGCTGTTCCAGTGGGTCCTCTCCCCCAACTCTCTTTGAGCTTCGGAGTCCATGTGACCTGGCCATTTAGCCCATGGTGTGCAAAAAAATTCCGCTTAGAGGTTAAAACAACCCAAATTTTAAGAAAGAGATTCATATCATCTTCGAATTAGGGGCGTACTTTTATAGAAATTATAATTCTTAAATAGAAATAAATCAAATGGGCGTTCCAGAATTATTTCTAGGCAGGATTAAGGCGGGGCCTATGGAACCCTTTAATTACTAATGACAAATAGAAATAAAAAGAAAATTAATGTTTTTTCGAACTTATGGAACTTTTGAAATTAGTAGTAGTAAAATACATTTATTACCTGTTAATGTGTCGTTTTTCTGCTGAGGTTCTGCTGCCATCCTCTCAGATCTTCTACTATGGCATATGAACTGACAGGCTCCTGTCAGACCTCTGTGGCAAGCAGCTGCTTGAGGGGGTATTTATTTTATTTTTATTATTATAATTTAATTCACCACGGCGTAACTTTAGCTTTCATTATTAGTCTAGTCGGAACTGACGAAACATAAGGGAAGAAAATTTGATCCATTTCTTTCATCTGTTCCAAAATTTTATTAAATTTCATTTTTTCGTTTCCTTGTGAAATATTAAAGATCTGAAAATGCAATTCCCTCTTGTTTATCAGAAGGCGAAGCAAGAGTGAAAACGGGGGAGTCTATGAGCATGCGCAGTTGGCGATTTGACAGTATTCATTAGCATAGAGTTTGATTGCATTGATTGCTCATCCACCCTTGACTTATGACAATTGTCAAAGCGTCTACTGCGCATGCTCATAGCCTCCCCAGCGGTCAATACAATTTGGCGAAAAATATAAAATGAAGTTGAATTATGCGTTTAGCACAACATTGATTAATGGCGAAATAAATGCGCAGATCTGAACTATAATGATGATGACCTGTGCAAAGAAACATCCCTTGCAATACATGGCGGGAAAAAATTTCTTGCTCTATTTCGTCATCTTCTGTTAGTCCAGGTTTCATCTGCATCACTTAACTTCGTTGCGAGAGGTTGATTTTCGATTCGAAAATTTGAAACAATTCTGATTGTGTCTTTGTATTAACTGGTATAGTGGTTCTAAGATATAAGATAATTGACTCAACTTAGATACTATTCTAGAGCCTATTCTCGTATATATGTATATGTATGTGTGTAGTAAAATCCCCCAGCCAAATTATTATGAACACTGCATCATGCGCAAAGTACAGTCGCTCAAAAAATATTCGAACACTATGGTTGATTACAGAATTCAGAAAAATTATCTGGCAACGATTTTTTTTTAGAAATGAGTGATCTGGCAACATTCGTGTCACGTGAACGAAGGTTTCTCAACCATAGTATTCGGATACTTTTTTTTGAGCGACTGTACGCTGTCTTTCGTTTTTTATATCATTGTCAAAGTTATTTTGAATTATCCAAGCGATGATATTAAATTTAATTTATCTTTGTATGCTTATTGATCACATTCTTATAACTGATACATTTGAACTTTTCATTTGTACACAGTTATTAGGATTTTGTTGAGAAATTCCATTTTGCATGAGTTAAAGGAATTTCAATATTATAAAAACATTTTATTTAAGTCGTAATTTTCTTAGTAATTAGGCAAGTATGTGGATTTTTTTCACTCATGCCTAATTGCTAAAAAATGACTGTCACTTTAGTGAAATTCCTTCATTCCTATCGAAATCCTCTTCTGTGCTATATAACAGAAGTTAAGACACTGGCACGCTTGGCTACTGATCTAAGGGACCTGGGTTCGAGCCCCGGGTAAGGCATGGATGTGTGTGTCGTTTTTCTGCTGAGGTCCTGCCATCCTCTCAGGTCTCCTACTGTGGCATATAAACTGACAGGCTCCTGTCAGACCTTTGTGGCAAGCAGCTGCTTGAGGGGGTATTTATTTTTTATTTATTATCATTTTGCATCTAAAAACAAATCCCGTGACAGAATTTTGTGTAGATTTTTCTTCTTAACGATTTCGTTATTTATGCCAATCTCAGATATTACAATGCGAATGTTTTTGTGAGCACTTTCAATAATTTCAAGAAACTTTCGCGTCTAATCATTTAACTTCCAAAAGAAATCACGTCGTTATGAAAACATGTCGTCGACACAATCTCTAAGAGTTGTTATTTGTTAAGATCTTTTTTATTATATGTAAATGAAACACTTCAAAAACTTAGGAAATAACTCTTAAAAAGCGCCTGTTTCTATGGATACATCTCATTTATTTTTCAGAGGAATATTTTCGTTTTTGTACATCAGTTGGTGTAACTGCCTTTTAATACATTATGACTAAAGTAAGAATAACAGAAACTTTCGAGTCGAGATTGTTGTTGTCAAGCATAGAACATTTTCCATGAAGGCCTAGTTTTGACATCTTTGAATTCTGTTGGTAATCTGGATTAGTGAAGTTCTCCTTTCTTGTCTTGATTGTCCTGTGACATGCAAAAATTTAAAAATCAGTCTACTAGGACTATCATCCGAAACATCTGCAAAATCATTAGGACCTTATGTAAAAAGGAAATCATAAATTTGTTTCGTTTTGAATTACCATGAAATGGATTCCTCAGTTATTGGTCATGATCTTACAGGTTGGGTTGTTTATCTCTGAGCGGCACTTTTTTTGCACACCATGGGCTAAATGGCCAGGTCACATGGACCCCGAAGGCTCATAGAAGGTTGGGGACCCACTGGAACAGCTGTTGGGAGACAGATGGTAGCCTCCCGTCAAGGCCATCCAGTGTGTTCTTTAACGTGCACAGGGTATGGCTCTCCCGCACACGGGGCCACGGCTTAACGTCCCATCCGACGGACGGGGCATTTCCAAGCCCATCGGTGTCCCCTACTGACCGTGGGCAGGGCGTGGAATTTTTGCGGAGATAAATCTCAACGCTGACCCAGCTGGGACTCGAACCTGGGAAATATAGATTACGAGCCTTGCGCGCTACCGACTGAGCCACCCCCGCCCCTCATGATCTTACAGACATTATATATTATATTAAGGTATACTAATTATAATTTTAAGAGTAACAGTTTTAGCCTGTTGCTATTACGCTGAAAATTGTTAACGTCCAGACTTTTTTATTTTGTTGATATTGATAAAAATTTTCTTTAGTTTTTTTTTTCTTTGTAAAGGAATATGTTTCTTATTTAAATATATAAATTTAATAAGCGGTAAACATTTCAAGTTTTATGTCATGAAATGTGTTAATTTGTTATAATTAACCTTTATAATTAATTACGATATTCTGAAATCTGAACTTGCGAGATTTTTAACTCTAATGAGAAAAAAAAAAGAATCCAACCAACATATTGATTTCTAGGGTAATATCTGGTTACTATTTCTCTTTTATTTGCCCCTTAAACATTCGTACTAATTAAAATGATATTATTTCTTTTTGGAGAACACTTTAGCTAACATTTTTCTCCAAGTATTGATTTTATTCAAAAAAAAAAAAATCAATCTGGACATCTACAAGAAAAAAAAAAGGGGGGGGGGGCGTCAAAGCTTCCCATTTAAATATTGAATTAAAAAAATTAAATATTCAATATTAAAGAGTTCAATTATAATAATATTGAATATTAAAGAGTTTAAGTATTGAATATTAAACAGTTCTTAAAATGATAACAATTTTTGGCAGTCTAAAAATTTAAAATAACATCCATTATTCATTTGGCTGAAAGTTAAACATTTTTATAGTGAATGACTCTTTTTCATGTTATTTTTGCTTCTAAAGTTGATTGACAAGAACACAGATTACGAAAGATCACGGCGTTTTCCCAAATTTTACTAATATTCTGTTTCTGTTCTTTACAATGAAAACTATGTTTTCGTGGCCAATTAGAAATATTCGAAGATATTTTTTAAAATATCCCATTCGTCGAGGGAGTGCTTTGTTTTTGATAATCCCCGTTTTGCAACATTTTGCATATATGATAATAATTTTTAGGTGCAGGGGGTAAGGATGACCACTTGTTCTAGGCATAAAGCTCAAAGGGGGGGGGGGCGGCATCGAATTTAAATACTTTTTTAATTTTCTGATATTAGATACAACAGTAAAAGGTGTGATTTACTCAAAGATACAATTTTTTTAACCCCCTGAGCCCGGATAAGTCGTGAATCTTTCTTTTCTCTGTTATCTACCTGCTGAGGTCTCACTTTACCCACGGATCTTCTCTATGAGGTTACTACCAAGTTTTTGTCGGACATCTGTGGCAAGCAGCTGCTTCATGGATGAATTCTTTTTATATAATTTTGTTCAATTGTTATTAAAAATATTTTGTTCAATTGTTATTTAAATTTTTTGTAAGTAATAAAGACACTTAACTTTTATTTTGGGTAAGGGTCTCAAATGTTGCAACTGCTCAGGACCTCTCTGGACTTGTGGGAGGGCTTGATAGTTGAAATTTATGCAGAACCTCACGATTTACCAAACCGAATGAGAGGATTCACGCACATTCTCTAAATCAAACTCTATACTGAGGACTGGGCCTTCGTTCCCAGGTACACCTTGGAGGAAAGCTTAAAAATTTATTATGGCCATATGGATACAGTTTTACTCATAAACTTCAAAAATGATTTATAGCTGATTTTAGCATTTGACATTTAGCTTGCTGCCTATCAAGTAAGGACATTTTTCTTTCACTTTGATTTCTAGTGAAATAATTTCGAAAGTTAGAATTGACGATTGCTGTAAGATGAAAAATCAATGACATAAATACAAAATTCCCATAGATATTTCCCATATACAGTATTGAATTTGAGGAAGACCAACATGGTGCTTATGTCTAAATGCAATTTTTATGAACTAGCCGTCCCGTGTCAGAGTGGCTAGCCATCCTCACAGATCCCTCTACTATGGCGTATTAAACTGATAGGCTCCTGTCAGACCTCTGTGGCAAGCAGCTGCTTGAGGGGGTATTTATATTTTTTTATTATTATCTTCATTTACAACAGAAATTGCGTTTTCATTTTTTATGAGAACGTTTCTGTGCGTTCTACTTTCATGAAACTACCATTTATTTTTCTTTCATTAATGAACTGAAGTCGCCTATCAATGCCCCCATGCACCATTCATTTCGCGTATCTATACTGGAAGAAACAGCTGGCTGCTCTTTTCTGTGACTTCACGATGCTGGTCACTCTACAAAAATCTTGTTATATTTGCAAAATACATATATCATAGGTTAATATTTACTATTTTTCATAATTGATCTGTGTGTAAATCAATCATATAATAATATCTAATGCTAATAAATAGGTATTTCCAAACAACCAATATTTTTTAGTAAAATTTCATTGATTAATCTGATATCGTCCCACCTATTTGATTCAACCGATTCTATTAAAATGCAAGGCGCTTTGTAAGCATTTGTTTTTCTCTTTAAATACAATTTTCATGACGCTAATAAGTGCTAAATTCTTTCCCTGTTCAGAACGCGAACAGCCGATCGTATCGTGCCCTATAAAACGGTGAAATAAAATGCGTTCTTCTGCCATGCGTACGACGGTCGTACCATCCTTGAGAGAATGGCAAGGGATGGAGCTGCAGCATCCTTTCTCCTTCCAGATGTACGGCTGCACTACGAGCTAGCTGCATGCCCAGAGACTCCATGGCGGCAGAGGTTGGTCGCCTGCTAAGCCAGCCGTCTAATAGGTAATAAAAATGATTCCTTGCAACCCGGGCAATGGCGGTGGTATCTGGTGGTGTCGTCATGCTCGTGTGACCAGAATAATCTACCGAAGTCAATTGAGTTGAGTCCTACTCCCCTGCCGAGGCATGGATGCTGTGGAAGGATGCACTATTCCTCCCGAAAGCCATTATATTGCCTATTGCATGGAAAACATTAGGCATTCCACTTGAAGCAAAAACTACTGCTCCTTTGATTCTGCTTGAACGTTCCCAAATACTTTTTAAAGCGAGGTCTGGGTTGAGATTTGTTTTCCATGTCCGGAAAGGAGCAGGATTCCCAGAATTATGTAAAATATTTTTTCCTTTTCTGTTAAGATTCACTGAAGTGAAAAATAAGCCGATCTAAAAATAACTGAGCGAAATAAGTGCCGTTCGTTTTGCAGTGAGGGTGATGTTTCAACATTCTCATAGCGATGAGTTGTTTTTTCGAACGTGTGGGGTTTTGGTACACCTCCTTCTAACATAAGCGCTTTGGAGGTGTTCATCATGCGTTTGATAAAGTTTTTAATGATGAAATCAAACAAAAGATTTACAACAATGTTTCTCAGCTGGCGGTACAGTCGCTCAAAAAAGTATCCGAACGCTATGGTTGATTACAGAATTCAGAAAAAATATCTGGCAATGATTTTTTTTAGAAATTAGTGATCTGGCAACCTTTGTGTCACGTGATTACAGAATTCAGAAAAAATATCTGGAACGTGTACAGCAACTGTACACGCTCCAGTTACCGTTCACAGCAAACTGGAGTGTGTGCAGTTACTGCACACACTCCAGTTTGCTGTGAACGGTAACTGCACACGCTCAATATTTCCGTGAGTGAGCCCACACGATCTAGTATCAAAATAATATGACCACCTTCAGTCGCTCAAAAAAGTATCCGAACACTATGGTTGATTACAGAATTCAGAAAAAATATCTGGCAACGATTTTATTTTAGAAATTAGTGATCTGGCAACCTTCGTGTCACGTGACACGAAGGTTGCCAGATCACTAAAAAAATGGTTGCCAGATATTTTTCTGAATTCTGTAATCAACCATAGTGTTCGGATACTTTTTTGAGCGACTGTATACATTGAGACCCTTCTTAGGTTTCAAAACATAGCATTTAAAAAAAAAGAACATATGTAATATGCATAATATTAAAAAAGTACATATTCTTCTTGGTCAGTATTCTCTTCCTGAATTGCTTTAACGCCTCTCCCTCTTCGTCGCAACCTCCTTATAATAATCAATCCGTTACATGCATCGCTGTAAATTCAATCACATGATTTTTGTTTCTTATTTCATCTCCTTAAAAATGGAACACCCTTCTTCTCAGAAATCGTATTTTAAAGATGTACCCCCTCCCCAACTCTCTAATTGGAATTCCCGTCGAAGCACTGATCGTTGGCTTCCTGGAGACGAAATCGTTCAAACCCCATTAAGTCATTACAGATACATTTCAGTTCAATTGAGAAGGTGCAAAAATATACATTATCAGTGGTAATAACCCTCCCTATCTATTTCTCCCCCTCACTAAGCAAGCGCCACATTTCATTTCCACGACCTCATCCGAATCCTCCAGCAGAGACAGACAACAACGCATCATAGACTTACCACTCGCGGGCACATCATATTCAATGTTCAAGCAATTTGGTTTCAGTCGATTCAAACGCTCATTGTACTAATTGCTGAATATGGTTTCCCCTGCAGGAAAGAATTTCACTTCCCTACCGCGAACTCGACTACCCCACCTAGCGGCGAGGAAGTGTAATGACGAATCAATCTCTGCTGATAGCAATCATCACGGCGAAGGGACGGACGACGCTCCTCTGGCTTCTGCGAAAGAGAAATGATCTGATTGCCACTTTACATCATTGACATCTACATTATCCACAATGGCGGGAAATGCTCTACATTCAAATGAGGCCATTTTACCGTCTCCCACCATTCATTGAACTGTTATAACTTCCCTTAATAAGTTCATTTTGGCTGTGTAATTAATACAACATTCTTTCTGTTGCGAGCGTCGAACAAAAGGGCCATTGTGCGAAGCGCCATTTGAAAAATGATATTGTTTCTGGCCACAATGGCAACATAATTGTCGGTGTAAGAAAAGTCATTGCAGCAATTAATTTTAAACAAACGAAGCAAATATCGATAAGAGAAGCAGAATTATTGAAAGTATCATGGCCGTAGGTTTTAACTAACATTAATAATATTTCGTTTTGTTTTTCTGCTGCTGGTTTTTTTGGTGCTCGATTCAAAAACGGTTTATGAATAAAGAATAAATTCTGGGATACATCTTATTACAGAGAAGAACTGAGGAGCGAATGGGAATGAAATACCCAAGGGTAAAAACTGCCTGCAATGAAATGTTTTGTGTAATTATTCGTTTAATGATTTAACGCTAATATAATAAGGAGTTAAATAGCAGCTAATTTTTGTGTCGTCTTTTGTGTTATAATCCTTTGTATTACCTAGCTCATGTTTTGCTTAAGTACATAGTCAATTGCATAAGGCATTTGTTTTCTATTTGAATCTGGTGAAAGTTGAGTTATTTAGACGTTTGAACTCGTTTTTTTTCCTTCCTGAAGCAGTAAATTTGACGTGATCATTTCAAAATTAACAATATTCGGCATTTTTTACAGGTTTAATGTAAGTAAAAGCGGAAAACTCTTTTGCAGGAAGCGTAAATCATGAAACGTTTCTGGCTCTATCCATACGGAGAGGGTGGAGAATGTGTTTATTGGCTTGGATTGGATTGTTTTACCTCTGAGCGGCACTTTTTTTGCACACCATGGGCTAAATGGCCAGGCCACAAGGACCACGAAGGCTCAGAGAAGGTTGGGGGAGGGGACCCACTGGGACAGCTGTTGGGAGACAGATGGTAGCCTCCCGTCAAGGCCATCCAGCGTGTTCTTTAACGTTGGGTTGTTTTACCTCTGAGCGGCACTTTTTTGCACACCATGGGCTAAATGGCCAGGTCACATGGACCCCGAAGGCTCAGAGAAGGTTGGGGGAGGGGACCCACTGGAACAGCTGTTGGGAGACAGATGGTAGCCTCCCGTCAAGGCCATCCAGCGTGTTCTTTAACGTGCACAGGGTATGGCTCTCCCACACACGGGGCCACGGCTTAACGTCCCATCCGACGGACGGTGGCCTTTCCAAGCCCATCGGTGTCCCCTACTGACCGTGGGCAGGGCGGGGAATTTTGCGGAGTGTGTTTATTGGCAGCGATCAGCGCCATATGGAGGGTCATTGGTTAGAGTTAAAATGAAAACGTTTTTTGCTGGAGGATATGAAATGACGCCAAAGACCACGTGAGTTGCAAAGAAAGAACAAATGGCGCCATAGCAGTTAATCGGGGACTGATAGGGCTTTGCGCCATTTGATTTATTTACTTAAATATCATGCTTTTAAAGTCTTTGAAGCTCTGTTATTGCTTTGATATTGATGTAACGTATTTTCTGAGCGGCACTTTTTTGCACACAATGGGCTAAATGGCCAGGTCACATGGGCTTCGAGGTCTCAGAGAAAGTTGGGAGGAGGGGATCATGCGCAGTGCGTTGGAACGCACTGCGCATGATCCCCTCCTCCTCCAACGTGTTGGGTTGGGTTGTTTTACAGTCGCTCAAAAAAATATCCGAACACTATGGTTGATTATAGAATTCAGAAAAAATATCTGACAACGATATTTTTAGAAATTAGTGATCTGTCAACCTTCGTGACACGATCGCTGCCAATAAACACATTCCCCACACTCTCCGTATGGATAGAGCCAGAAATGTTTCATGAGTTACGCTTCCTGCAAAAGAGTTTTCCGTTTTTCATTACATTAAACCTGTAAAAAACGCCGAATAATGTTTATTTTGAAATGATCATGTCAAATTCACTGCTTCAGGAAGGAAAAAAACGAGTTCACACGAAGGTTGCCAGATCACTAATTTCTAAAAAAATCGTTGCCAGATATTTTTACTGAATTCTGTAATCAACCATGGTGTTCGGATATTTTTTTGAGCTACTGTAGGTGGTCATATTATTTTGATACTAGATCGTGTGGGCTCACTCACGGAAATATTGAGCGTGTGCAGTTACCGTTCACAGCAAACTGGAGCGTGTGCAGTAACTGCACACGTTCCAGATATTTTTCCTGAATAGTTTTTTTGTGGAAGAAGCGATTTTTGCCGAATTGTGAACCACGTCTTCCAGATACAAGCCAGAGTGTTGTAAGATCACTAAACTAACTCTGGGTCCGTCATTTTCCCACTAATTTCGTTACTATGCTCGCTATGCGTAAAATCATTCAAAATTATCAAAAGTTTAAATAATGATTATGAAAACTCATAAAGTTAAGTGTCACTTAGTAACTAGCTGTCATTCGAATCTGTTTGAATTATTTCTTTCAGATCATTTTAATTGATTAATTCACGTCTTCGTAATTCTTGCAATACAGATCAAATATTGCTGAAAAATCGAAATTTAGGTAGGTTTTTCAGATCTTTATTTTGTTTTCTGTCATATTTTCCTTTAAACAAATTATGTAGCTTCAGATTTCGTTCTCCACCGCCTTTCTCTAGGAATTTGGAAGGGTTTTGAAGATTCCTTTAACAAATGAAAAGGTGATTTTTTCTATAACCGTCTCACGAACAAATGTTTTCACAAAAAATTTAATGCCGAAAGATTGATAAGTATCAAAGATATTCACCTCACGTGACCAAAACACAGAAAACTCCAATTTCAGGAAAAGGAAGACAATTTTCCTTACTGTTATTTGGTGGTGAAATGGATAAGAAATTCGTTCGACGCATGATAGAATTGATCCGATCTTATCCATCGAGGTTACACTGATGCAGTCAGATTAGTAAGCTGAGGATCTCAGGTTTGAATCTCGTGTCTTCCAAATTTCATTTTCACCCTCGATGAGGTAGCGCATCAGGCTCGTAATCTGCATTTCCCAGGTTCGAGTCCCTGCTGGGCCAGTGTTGAGATTTATCTCCACAAAATCCCCACCCTACCCTCGAGCAGTAGGGTCAGTAGGGGACATCGACGGGCTTGGAAAGACCGCCGTCCGTCGGATGAGACGTTAAGCCATGGTTCTGCGTGACGGAGATAGGCATACCCTGTGCACATTAAAGAACACGTTGGATGTCCTTGACGGGAGGTTACCATCTGTCTCCTAACATCTGCCCATTGAGTTCTCTTCCCCCCAATTTCTCTGAGCCCATCTGAGCTGGCCATTTGTCCCACTGTGTGCAAAAATGTGTATCTCAGAGGTAAAACAGCCAATATTTCAACATTAATGAAATAACTCATATTGCAAATTGAGAGTGTTTTAAATGAAAGTATGTTGAATAGAATTCCAAATATCCGGAAGAATAGTTATTCGAGAAGATTACTGAAACAAAAAAAAAAAATCATCTAATTGCTAAAAAAAAAAATCTCTATTTGCCTTTTCTAATATCTAAACGTTTACCTAAAACTGTACTCTGAAGTTTCAATGAATTTAATTCTCTCGTCTAGAGCAAAAATTAGGTAGGTGCATATGCAAATTAAGCGTGAGTTTTAATTCGAAAAGATGATTTCTTAGTTATCGAAAAGAAAGAAACGCTTTCTTTTCAACGCTTGAAGGTTTATACCGCTGAAGCCGATCAGCATTCTGATAATGTGGTGATAAATGTGGTCTTCCTTTTATGGCTCTCCTTTGAGATTTCCTAGCCACAGATTCCTGCTCTCTCAGTCGAGAGAGCAGGAATCTGTGGCTAGGAAATGTCAAAGGAGAGCCCATGGGAAGATACAAAATAAGAAATAAGCTCTATATCCTGTTTGAAAATTGCCGTCAAATTGAGCTCGTGCTGATGAATAACATCCTTAATCTAATAATTGGTGTTCGCATTTTCCTTCCTACACTAGCATGGAAAATAATAAGAAAAGATTGTTTTTGAATCAAGTTTCTTGTAACATCGGTCTGACAAAAGCCAGATAGTGTAGTACAGTCGCTCAAAAAAGTATCCGAACACTATGGTGGATTACAGAATTCAGAAAAAATATCTGGCAACGATATTTTTTAGAAATTAGTGATCTGGCAACCTTCGTGTCACGTGATTACAGAATTCAGGAAAAATATCTGGAGCGTGTACAGCAACTGTACACCCTCCAGTTTGCTGTGAACGGTAACTGCACACGCTCAATATTTCCGTGAGTGAGCCCACACGATCCAGGTCTTTGTGAGCTCACACGATCCAATGTGTTGTGAACATTAACCGCAACCGCTCCAGTTTGCTGTGAACGGTAACTGCACACGCTCCATATTCATACGCAATTATATATATTAAAAAAGTATCCAAACACTATGGCTGATTACAGAATTTAGAAAAAATATCTGGCAACGATGTTTTTTAGAATTTAGTGATCTGGCAACCTTTGTGCCACGTGACACGAAGGTTGCCAGATCACTAATTTCTAAAAAAAAATCGTTGCCAGATATTTTTTCTGAATTCTGTAATCAACCATGGTGTTCGGATACTTTTTTGAGTGGCTGTCCGTCATAGGAAGATTTGTGAAGAAGGGAGACCTGAGTGAGAATGAAGGTAAACTGAACGCATTTAAATATTTGAATATCTAACTGAAGGAAAAGTTAGATTTTCCTGAATAACTGTGGAGGAGATATGCGTAGAGGAAGACTTCAGAGATTTGGATATTATTATTTAATTCGCGTATCAATTCAGATGGTTTCTGTCAGTTGACATGAAAGAACGACAGATTAATCCGTTTGTTAAATGCTGCTGCGATGCATTCAGATTCAGACCCCCCCTCCCCCCTCCCTCTCCACCTCCTGCACCCGCAAGTGATGGGAGGGTGGGGGTGGGGGGGATGCTAGACCATGACAGCATCTGTCAAAGCGGCCATATATGGATGCAAGGAAACGACGTATTTCCTAATGAATTGTTAGCGCGTCCTCCCGGTCAAGCAAGCCTTTCCGCTGGCCTCTATTAGCAGAGGCCAGTGGATAGCGCACATCTCATCATAGATCTGCATCTGAACTGTCGAGGGTCTCTATGAGGACACAAAGCGGCTCCGTTGTTCTCTCGTGTGGCTCCGTACACGTTACGCCTATTCATGGCTCGGGCAAGCTACTGCTGGAGCACGGAACAGTTGCCAACAAACAGAAACTCTTCGCTGCGAGGCATGCTGAGCGGCCAAACTCCATCATGTACTGCGGGCCTGAACATGACACAACATGCTTTGTATGTCTGCCTTGATGATGGCATTAGGGCCATCCACCGCACGCGGGCACTCTATTGTATGGCCCAGCAGAGTTTAAAGCCATCATTAGAGCCGTGCATAGAGTCTCCGACGCTGGTTCCACCTACCTGGCTTTCTAACGCCGCCAGTGTCCAGCAGAGGCCGCCACAGGCGTGCTGACAGTAATTTATCGGGCGACAGTCCCTGTCAGGGCATCATGCTACCGCAGTGTAGCCAATGAGAGAGCGAGTTGTGGCTGTCGCAGCTGGATCCTGCCTTCCTCGACGCCCTAGTGGCAGTGGCCACCGTCGGCGGCGCTGATGCTCGGGGCCGGCATCGCTTACGCAACGCACGAAGGGAGGAGCGTATGATGTCACGAGCCCCGGGGAGTGGTAGGGAGCACCAGGAGAAAGAATCGCCGAGTCTTGTCGATGCCAGAAGAGAGGAACGTAATGACCTTTGGTGCTTTTTTTTGTTGTTCTTTTCTGTCAATGAAAGTAAAATTTCTGGCAGAAAATTTCTCCTGCAATATAACAGGAGAGCTTTCACTTTGCGATTTACCTGTTGTCAAACAAATGCACATAAAAAGTCTGAAGTTGTCTCTCACACAGTCTGTTCTGAATGAAATGTTTTACGGTGGTATTTGAAAATGAAGCTCGCAACTTCATTTTAATGGTCCTAATTTGTCCCTTTTGGTTACAGCGGATCCATTTTTTGATCTTACTGTCTTCTTTACATTAGCTCTATCGTATTGAGTTTTTGATTCTTTTAAGTAAAGAAATGAAAAACAATTGCTTTTTTTTTTAATCAATTTTCAACTGAATTAAAGCTCCTGAAAGATTAAAAGTCAACAGATTTGTTTAGTATTTAATTAAATTTCAAGCAGAAATAATTCTTTACAAGATTTTTTATTATTTTATCACATCTTTGGGTGAAATTAATCAAGTTATATGTTCTGTTTCTGGTGTTCCTTTCCTCTTAGGCTTTCTGTTCCTCAGTGGATAGCACGTTAAAAAACACGCTAAAAGGTACCTTGTCAGGAGATTTCCGTCTCCTTACCGCCGTGCAATACCCTTTTCTGATCTTCTCTGAGTCCTTTGGGTGTTTCTGATCATTGAGTCCACTGTATGCGAAACAATGTCTCTCAGGAATATAACAATCCAATTTCCGCAAAAGATCCTCCGCAAAATTCCCCGCCCTGCCCACGGTCAGTAGGGGACACCGATGGGCTTGGAAAGGCCGCCGTCCGTCGGATGGGACGTTAAGCCGTGGGCCCCGTGTGCGGGAGAGCCATACCCTGTGCACGTTAAAGAACACGCTGGATGGCCTTGACGGGAGGCTACCATCTGTCTCCCAACAGCTGTTCCAGTGGGTCCCCTCCCCCAACCTTCTTTGAGCCTTCGGGGTCCATGTGACCTGGCCATTTAGCCCATGGTGTGCAAAAAAGTGCCGCTCAGAGGTAAAACAACCCAACCCAACCACAAAAGATCTCCGTGGTGTAATTTATACTGATAGGTTCTTCGTGAGAAGCTCGAAGTGTTTTTTTTTATATTAACTTATAATAATAAATAAATACCCCCTCAAGCAGCTGCTTGCCACAGAGGTCTGACAGGTACGGGACCTAGGTTCGAGCCCCGGGTAAGGCATGGATGTTCGTGTTGTTTTCTGCTGAGGTCCTGCCATCCTCTCAGATCTTCTACTGTAGCATATAAACTGACAGGCTCCTGTCAGACCTCTGTGGCAAGCAGCTGCTTGAGGGGGTATTTAATTTAAAAAATTTAATTTACGATAACCATCCTCATGAAGCACAAGGTTGGATGGAATTTCATGATTTCGTCTTCCTCGTGTTACGCGATAGTTGCGTTTTCAAGAGTAGTCCCGTAACTCGCTGTTCCCCCACCTCTAGAATTGTTTAGAGACTGCTTACCCGAACACATTAAAGGGGGATATATAAGAGTAGTTGCTCCCTAGAAAAATTGATCGAAAAATTAATATGTTGAATAATATCAGGTGTACCAGAAACTGATGTCATTTTTTCGTTAACGAAATCTTGGTTTTTACACTCATGGAGCAATTTCCATGCGGCACGTTAGGCATTTGCTTATGGGCATCAACGCAATATGGGAGTCAGAAGTCTGTCTTATTTATTCAAGTGAAAAAGTAGCCTTTTCGAAACAGTAATTTTCGTTTCCTTTCCGAAGCATATTATTAATTTCAAATCGTTAATACGAAATTATGACGATAATGATTCTATTCAAAGTTGGTAACTGCCCCTGAAATTAAACTGACCTCCTGCCATCTTTTCTCTGGTTAAGGACCTGTTTTACACTTATTTATACTTGCACATGCGCAGTTTGCTTTAAATAAAATCCATTTCTGTGGCGTCGTTTGTAAACACAGAGTATTCTCTTTAATTCTGACGTGTATTGGGGTTAGTGCGTATGTCGTACGTGTTAGGGGAATGTTTCGTTTCTAACATTAAGGTTTAATATAGCTAAATTTTTTATTAAACAGAAAAAGTTAAAAGAAGAATCAGTGGCAGAAGTAGCAACAAAATGGCTTCCAGATTTCCCCATATCCGCAATATCATCCGAAATTTCGCCGCACACATTTTGAAAGCCACGGCTCCACAGGATCATAAAATTCATTGTATTTGGCCACTCTATGGAGCCTCCATGTGGCTTGGGTTGGGGTTGTTTTACCTGTGAACGGCACTTTTTTGCACACCATGGGCTAAATGGTCGGGTCACATGGACCCCGAAGGCTCAGAGAAGGTTGGGGGAGAGGACCCACTGGAACAGCTGTTGGGAGACAGATGGTAGCCTCCCGTCAAGGCCATCCAGCGTGTTCTTTAATGTGCACAGGGTTATGGCTCTCCCGCACACGGCGTCACGGCTTAACGTCCCATCCGACGGACGGCGGCCTTTCCAAGCCCATCGGTGTCCCCTACTGACCGTGGGCAGGGCGGGGAATTTTGCGGCGATAAATCTCAACGCTGACCCAGCTGGGACTCGAACCTGGGAACTGCAGATTACGAGCCTGGCGCGCTACCGACTGAGCCCCCCTCGCCCCCCCCCTCCATGTGGCCTTTAGCGGAAGTTTAGAATTAGCAGAATATAAAGAAATTTACGAGTAATTCTATGTTGTCTCTTCGGAGACAGTGGTTGTGATTCAGAGTAAAGAATAAAAGGAGATGAGTTAAGATGAGGGTTGAGGGTTTTTTTGTATATTGGCTTTATGCTTTTGCTTTGCAGCTTATTATACTGTCAGATCGCTGTGACATTTTATTTTTTTAGTTCTGTAAAAGTCGGCTGAAAGTTTCGATTGAAGGAAAAAATAAAAGATTCGTCTCTTAGGTGAGACTCGAACCCGACCTCCGATTTTTTTTACCCCCCTTCCAAGTGTGTTTCATTCTGTGTATTAACACTTTTGCTTACATGGTTGAAGAAATCCAACTACAGTAGAACTTTTGTAATTCTGTATTCTGTAAACCGACTCTTCCATGTACAGTCGCTGAAAAAATATCCGAACGGGTACAGAATTCAGAAAAAATATCTGGCATCGATTTTTTTAGAATTTAGTGATCTGGCAACCTTCGTGTCACGTGACAACGAAGGTTGCCAGATCACTAAATTCTAAAAAAATCGTTGCCAGATATTTTTTTTTCTGAATTCTGTAATCAACTGTGTATCAATACTAATCAACTGTGTATAATCATTCTGTAATCAACTAGTGTTAGGGGCGTGGGTGGCTCAGTCGGTAGCGCGCCAGGCTCGTAATCTGTAGTTCCCAGGTTCGAGTCCCAGCTGGGTCAGCGTTGAGATTTATCTCCGCAAAATTCCCCGCCCTGCCCACGGTCAGTAGGGGACACCGATGGGCTTGGTAAAGGCCGCCGTCCGTCGGATGGGACGTTAAGCCGTGGCCCCGTGTGCGGGAGAGCCATACCCTGTGCACGTTAAAGAACACGTTGGATGGCCTTGACGGGAGACTACAATCTGTCTCCCAACAGCTGCTCCAGTGTGTCCCCTCCCCCAACTTTCTCTGAGCCTTCGGGGTCCATGTGACCCTGGCCATTTAGCCCATGGTGTGCAAAAAAGTGCCGCTCAGAGGTAAAACAACCCAACCCAACTAGTGTTTGGATACTTTTTTGAGCGACTGTATTACACCATTTTGCTTATTTACATATTTTTTTAAACTTATTTTACATACTCTGTAGCCGAGTGGTTAGCACGCTTGGCTACTGATCTAAGGGACCTGGGTTCGAGCCCCGGAATTAGGCATGGATGTGTGTGTCGTTTTTCTGCTGAGGTCCTGCCATCCTCTCAGACCTTCTACTGTGGCATATAAACTGACAGGCTCCTGTCAGACCTCTGTGGCAAGCAGCTGCTTGAGGGGGTATTTATTATTTTAATTATTAATAGAAATGAACGCTTAACTATCGCCAATGCTCAAACGATGAACATTTAGTGATAACTAATATCCCACAGGATGAGGCTGATATTCCTTTCTTTATATTCGTTTCACATGGGCGACTTCGGTGTTCAGGCCATCCATGACCCAGCCGCATTTTCGTTTCGCTACAATCCATCGGAAAGCCACCCCAAGTGTCCTCCCCCCTCCCCCACACGAATGCCAACAACTACTACCCCATTACAAATTTTCAGTTTCTCTCGTGCCGTTTCAGCGCCCACCATCAGAAAGTTGTATTTGCGTTGCACCCGTCATAGCCCTCGGCCATACAAGCGCCAGAGCTCGGTTCCAGCGTTGGCGTTTGTTTTAGCGGACCCGACGGTCCTCCCCGCTCGAGCCGTGATAGCCCATTAGCACGATTAGGTTGTCGCGTTAGCGGGTGTTTGTGAAGATTGATTCGAGTAGATTATGTGGATCTCCGGCTATCGACATCCCCCGACCGCTGCGGCAGGGTTCGTGTCCCCTCCCTGGGCCTTTGTTTAAAGCTGCTGCTTTGCCTTTGCGGTTGTGTGCGGCCGAGGCGGCGGTAGTCCGCTTCTCGCAGGACGGACCAGTTGAAATTGTGTATTGATTAACTGGAGAGTGTTGAAATATTGAGCCGATGCGAAGTTTCAGGTCCACTGCACACCGGCGTCGAAATGTGTGTGTGTGGATGGCTTGGCTGAGAAGACTTCCATTTCGTCATCCCTCGCGCCACACGTGCTGCAGCATCGCGCAATTATAGCCCTGGTGCTGCACCACTCTCAACGCCTTCGGAAAGAAACCTATCATTTGGATTTAAGTACTGGACCCTCCTCTTCATCTTAAACATGGTTCGGGTACCATGGTAGATTTCCAATTTGTACATGTTGTGTTGTTTTATTCTTTGTTAGTTCTTTCTTTTCTTTTTCGCTAAAAGCATAAAATAATTAGCCTAAAGTGAATATAAGTAGAAATGAATATAAGTAGAAATAATTTCGGTTAGAATGGTCCATTATTAGAGAAATAAAAATGAGCAAATCTTTCGCAAAATATCTACTTTCTAAAGGAGTTCTGGCTAGTCTAAATATTCATAGGGTTGGGTTGGTTTACCTCTGAGTGACACTTTTTTGCACACCATGGGCTAAATGTCCAGGTCACAAGGACCCCGAACGCTCAGAGAAGGTTGGTGGAGGGGACCCACTGGAACAGCTGTTAGGAGACAAATGGTAGCCTCCCGTCAAGGCGTCCAGTGTGATCTTTAACGTGCACAGGGTATGACTCTCCCGCACACAGGGTCATGTCTTAACATCCCATCCGACGGACGGCGGATGGCGACTTTCCAAGGCCATCGGTGTCCCCTACTGACCGTTGGCAGGACAGGGAATTTTGCGGAGATAAATCTCAACTGGGATTCGAACCAGGAAATTGCAGATTATAAACCGTCATAGAGAAGACCTACGAAGGAGATAGACCTTAGCAGAAGGGAGAGTAAAGATGACCTCAGATGAAAACCATGTGAAAAAATGAGAGCACAAAATTGAAAAAAAAAAAGCAAATAAATAAATAAATAAATAAATAAATCAAAATGGGATGAAATCTTAAGAGAAGTGAGACCAACGGCCCAGTGTGAGTGGGAAATGGTACACTAGGGGAGACATGAAATTTTGCTTTTGACAACTTCTGCGTTGGGATGAGACCTTACACTTAGTGGCGTATTTATTATTCGGGATGCCCCAAGTCAGTGTCTGCCAGCCCCCGGACTTCTTTCTTTTAAATAATGCTTTAACAAGGCCGTTACCGCCACCCCTAAAATGATGCAGCCCCTAGGCCATGGACTCACCTTCCTATACGTAAATCTAGCGTTGCTTACACTATGAGCCTCACAGATCATAGGCCAATCATTTATCAGTCACCTGACATTAACTTGAACGATAGAACCATCAACCCATGATTCATGTAAACTGTTGCAGCGTCAAATTACCCAGTTTCGTACTGGCAATTGCTAACAGTTATCACTTTCCTCTAAGTTATTGGTGAGACCTAAGAACTGAAACTGTAAGGGAGGTGTAACCTTAGAATAAACCCATGCAAGTGGTGAGTATAAACAACTCAAAAAAATAAAACTTTTAGAGAAGTGAGATATCAACAGAAAGACACCTATGATGTTGATGAGATTTCTGAATCAAAATATGTGGAGGCAAAACTTCAGCAGAGAAACCCGTGACGAGGCGAGTCATGGACAACTGGATTTTGAAATTTAGAGAGTACGGTTGTCATGGAAAGCAAATGAAGACCGAGGGGTCTGGAACCCTCTTCCCACCACTACCAAAAGAACAACAAAACAACAACAACAACCAAAAGAAAAAAAAAAAAACTACTCTTCCATTGAAAAAAAAAATACCAGTACGCATTGAAAATATTGTTACGACAGCTGAATGTGCTGCCGTGAGTTTATGATAAACGTGACATAAACATTCGTGTATGTTTCTGCGAGAGATTTATTTTAACCAACGAACTGGAATACAGTTGTTGGGTTGGGTTGTTTTACCTCTGAGCGGCACTTTTTTGCACACCATGGGCTAAATGGCCAGGTCACATGGACCCCGAACGCTCAGAGAAGGTTGGGGGAGGGGACCCACTGGAACAGCTGTTGGGAGACAGATGGTAGCCTACCGTCAAGGCCATCCAGCGTGTTCTTTAACGTGCACAGGGTATGTCTCTCGCGCACACGGGGCCACGGCTTAACGTCCCATCCGACGGACGGCGGCCTTTCCAAGCCCATCGGTGTCCCCTACTGACCGTGGGCAGGGCTGGAATACAGAACCGATCTAAAAAAAATAGAAGAGATAGAGTTGTTATGTTGGAGTTGTGGATATCCGAAAGGAGGCATAATTAGTTTCAGTATGTACAGTCGCTCAAAAAAGTATACGAAAATTACGGTTGATTACAGAATTCAGAAAAAATATCTGGCAACGATTTTTTTAGAAATTACCGATCTGGTAACCTTCGTGTCACGTGACACGAAGGTTGCCAGATCGCTAATTCGAATTTACGTTAAAACCACGTGTCACGTGATTCGCTAATTGCGAATCACGTGACACGTGGTTTTAATGTTGGCCCTATAACACACGTGGGTCTGATTCTCAGCAGACACGCTAGTGATGCTCTTCTAGGATATGAGTGCATTAATGAAAGGTTTCTTATAGCAAAATTTCAGACAAGCGTTAAAGACTTGAACGTTATCTGCTGTTATGCCCACACTGAGGATGCCGATGAGGATGAGGATAGGTATTACGGACAACTTCAGGATATTTTGAATTCTATCAAGAAAGGAGATATTACCCTTGTTCTAGGTGACTTCAATGCCAAAGTTGGTACTGACTCTGACCTTTGGGGAGGGTGATAGGCCCTTTTGGTTTTGGTAGCTGCAATGGCAATGGGCAACGTCTCCTACAGGTAAGTAAACTCAATGGATTCAGAATAACTAACACTTATTACAAACACCGCGACATACATAAGTACACATGGGTTTCACCTGATGGGCTGCATAAGAATATGATTGATTATATATTAATTAACAGCAAATGGGGTAGTTCTGTTAGGAATACCAGGTCATATAGGGGAGCTGAAATTGGATCTGACCATTATGTAGTTAAAAGTAATCTGACCATTATCAACTTAAACTTAAAAAGTGTTGTGCTAAGGTTAAAAAATTTACCATTAATTCTGAAGATCTGAAAGACCCAGTTATCGCTAAAGCTTACAGGGTTACTTAGTCATTGTGACAGTCATGGTTTGCTTACTACTGAAGTTGAGGAAGAATGGGACCGTTTTAAACAGGTCTTTTTGGAAACTAACAGTACTCTTTTAGAGAAAAAGGAGCAGAGGAAGCAGAAATACTTGAGCTTATTTCAGAAATAAAGAACTGCAGGAATGTCCTTAATCAATACCTACTAGTCCTGATAGAAAGTATTACAGAGAGCTTAATAAACATGTAAAGAATCAGTTAGCTATTGATAAGAATCTTTGGCTTGATGGCTTGGCTGACAAAGCCGAGGAAGCAGTTAGACAGCACAACAGCAGAGAGCTGTACCAGATAGTTAATGTTTTGTGTGGTAGAAAACGGATAGGTATACAATGATTGAAGGATAAACAAGGTAATGTTACAGAAGGGGAGGATTCTGTCATGGCTAGGTGGGCTGAGCATTTCAGTGATGTTCTAAATAATGTGGGTAGATCTACTCCCATTGTTTTCAATGATGATAAATGCATTGGTGGCTTTAATGTAGGCCCTATAACACAATCTGAAGTTATTTTGGCTGTTTCAAAACTTAGACTTCATAAATCCCCAGGGTGGATGAAATTACTATGGAAATGCTTAGAGCTTGGAATGTTTCTATTACCACTTGGATGACGGAAATTTTGAATATCTTTTATGATAAAGGCGTGGTTCCTAAGGATTTTACCAGAGCTATTACTATCTCTATTTTCAAAAAAGGGGATCGCAGTTCTTGTGATACCTATAGGGGTATCAGCCTACTCTCTGTTCTAGGGAAAGTTCTTTGCATGATTGTGCTTAATAGAATTAAGAACCTGGATGACAGGCAATTGCGTGATGAGCAATGTGGATTCAGAAATGGTAGGGGATGTTTAGATCAGATATTTTCATTCAGGCAGATTCTTGAGAAATGTTTGGAGTTTCAGAAACCTTTCATTACTAGCTTTATTGATTACAAAAAGGCTTTCGACTCTGTTGATCATCAGAATTTGTGGTTGATTGTGAAATCATATGGTATAATAGAGAAGTTAGTTAACATAATGAAAGCTCTCTATAATAACACTGAGTCGTGTGTGAGAGTTGGTAAGGCTTGTAGCAATTGTTTTAGCATTACTCCTGGTGTTCGACAAGGGTACATTTTGTCTCCTTTTCTCTTTAGCTTGATTATGTTATGCAAAATTCACTTCAAGGGAAAGATTTTGGCCTTAAATGGACTGGAGATACGAAAATTTCTGATTTAGATTATGCTGATGATTTAGTCCTTTTGGCAAATGATGTTGATGAGATGAACTCTTTCATTTGAGCTGTTGATGAAACTGGTAGTAGAGTGGGTTTGGTTATAAACAGAGAGAAAACTAAAGTGATGAAAATTGGTCAGGCAGGCTGTGATTCAGTTAATCTGAAAGGTTGCAGTCTTGAGCAGGTGTCACAGTTTAATTATCTTGGAAGCTATGTAACAGATACTTGTGATGTGCGGCATGAGATTAATAGACGAATAGGGATTGCTGCCGGGACTTTTAAGAATCTATGGAGATTGTGTAGAAATAGGCTTATACACCTAAAGACTGAAATTAGACTGTATAATAGTTTGGTTCTTTCTAGGGTTAGCTATGGTAGTGAAACTTGGACGCTTTTGAAACAAGATAACAGGAATCTAGATACTTTTGATTCTAGATGCTTACGTAGTATCTTGGGCATTAGGTGGTTCAACTTTGTAAGTAATGATGAGGTTAGGCAAAGGAGTCTGCAACCTCCTTTAGGCAGCATATTGTGCAGAGAGAGACTCCGTTGGTTTGGCCATGTTGTCCGTGTGGATAATTATAGATTGGCGAACAGGGTTATGAACAGTGTGCCTAAAGGCCTCAGAAAGAGGAGGAGACCAAGGATTCTGTGGGCTGACAATGTCAAACAGGATCTTATTAGAATTGGTGTGCAGTGGAGAGATGCAGCAGATTTAGATCAGGACAGACTTGCTTGGAGAACCAAATTGCACGGTCTGGTTGGACCTGCGTAGCCCTGCGTAGCCAAGCCATCATCATGGCCACTAGTCAGCCATGATGATGATGATATTTAGTTATTTAGGAATTGGTAAGGTTATTCTCGAGATATTGCAAGTATTCACATATATGATTCTAATTATATTGAATATTTATTTATCAACATGATTTTATTGTTCAATGAATGGTTTTAGTCTTGTTTCGTGAATTGGATGTGAATAGAATTGAGATAATGGATTCTTCTGAAAGTTGATCTTTGTATTATTATAGAGTTTCGTGTCGGTTGACTTAGTTTGTTTATAAATAATTTCATCCAGGGGCGTAGCCATGGGGGGGATGGGGGGGAGGCTCCACCCCAAAGTAACTCGGAGTTGGCAAAATTGGAAGCGCCTTTGTAAAATCTAGATGAGTTGTGAAAATTTGTAATTTCTTTTTTGCAAAATTAAGTGGATTTGTCAAAATCGAGGCAACTTGGCAAATCTAGGGCAGGTTGGAAAATGGAGAGACGGCAAAATTTAGAACAATTGGCAAAATTCGAAGCCAATTAGTAAAATACAGGTGAGTTGGCAAAATTGGGACAACTTGGCAAAATCATGGGAAGTTGGCAAAATTCGGAGTGACTTGGCAAAATCGTGGGGAGTTGGCAAAATTCAGATGAGATGTAAAAATTTGGATTTTTTTCTGTAAAATTAATGTCAAGTTGGCAAAACTTAGGGAGTTGGCAAAATCGTGGGGATTTGATAAAATTCAAGTGAGATGTAAAAATGGCAATCTTTTTTCTGTAAAATTAGGCGTGTTGGCAAAATCGAGGCAACTTCACAATATCTAGGAGAGATGGCAAATCTTGGGGCAGTTGGCAAAATTAAGAGTGACTTTGCAAGAATCAGGTGTTATGAAAAATTGGAATTTTTTTTTCTGTAAAATTGTGACGAGATGGCAAAATCTAGGGCAGTTGGCAAAATCTAAGACAGTTGTCAAAATTCGAATCCACTCGGTAAAATACGGGCGATTTGTGAAAATTGGGATTGTTTTTGTGAAATTAAGGAAAGTTGACAAAATCGAGAAAAATTGGCAAAATTTTGGGGAGTTTGAAAAATTTGAAGTGACTTGGCAAATTCAGGAGAGATGTAAAAATTGGGATTGTTTTGTGAATTTAAGGAGAGGTGGTAAAATCGAGGCAACTTGGCAAAATCTAAGGAAGTTGGCAAAACTGGAAACCACTTGGTAAAGTACAGGTGAGTTGTGAAAATTTGGATTTTTTTTTTGAAACTAAGGAAAGTTGGAAAAACCGAGAACTCTTGGAAAAACCGAGAACTATTGGAAAAATTCGAATCCACTTGGTAAAATATAGGCGATTTGTGAAAATTGGGATTTATTTTGTGAAATTAAGGAGTGTTGGACAAATCGAGGTAACTGAACAAAATGTGGGGCAGTTGGCAAAATTCAAAGCCACTTGTTAAAATATAGGTGAGTTGTGAAAATTGTGCCTTTCTTGTGCAATTAAGGAGAGTTGATAAAATTCGAAGTGATTTGGCAAATTCGGGGAAGATGTAAAAATTGCGATTTTTTTCTGCAAAATTATGGCTAGTTGGCAAAATGTAGGGGAGTCGCAAAATTCGAATCCACATCGTCGAGTTGGCAAAATCTAGGATAGTTGGCAAAATTTGAATACATTTCGTGAAATATAGTCGAGGTGTGATAAATGGGATTGGGTTTGTGAGATTAAGATTAGTAGACGAAATCAAGAAATTATTGGGGATTTTGAAAATTTTGAAGTGACTTGACAAATAAGGAGAGATGTAAAGATTGGGATTGGTTTTGTGAAATTAAGACTTGCTACAATTCAGATAAGATGTAAATATTGAGATAATTTCTGTGAAGTGTGGGCAAAATTGGAAAAATGGAAGTCAGACGCGAAAAATTTTGCCCCCCACCCATGGAGCGATAATGTAGACATTATTTTCTCAGTTAGCAAAATTTGATTTTCGAGTTGGAAAAATATTTTGATTTCTACCCCCCCCCCCCAAATCATAGTCCTTCGCTTCGCCCCTGATGTCATCCATGCTTTTGTTGTGATAAATTACATTGTATTGCAATTTTAATTGACCAATTTTTACTTGAACTGATGCTCAGTGCTCATCGAATTTTAAATTGCAGCAATACTTTACCCAATAAGAACAATAGCCTTGTAAGTCATGATCAAATAAACAGAAATAGACTCGTACTCATTTAAATCTATATGTTACTGACTGAAACGTTTTATAAAGAACAAGATATATTTTACAAATATATGAGATACCCGCACACATATACAGGGTGAATCTGAAAAAGTAGGCAAAACTTTACGGGGTGGTAGAACGCAGCTATACGAGCAATATTCGTCATAGAATGTATGGTCGGAACGCAAGCGGTGAGAAGTCAAAAAATAGTTTTCCACTGTCACATTTAAAGAATGAACACAAGAAGGAGAGGAGATACTTCAGAAAAATTTTTATTCCCGTTTTATTTCCCGTCCGCCGCACCGTACACAAAGTGCATATCCGCCATTCTGTGGTTAGTATAACCAGCTATCCTCTCGGCAATCCACGGTAGAAAGGCCGTTGGGTGCGAGGACTGACCCTTTTATACCATTTCCAACGCCACCTAGCGGCTCGCCGTTTGCGTTCCGCCCATACTTTCTATGACGAATATTGCTCGTATAGCTGCGTTCTACCACCCCGTAAAGTTTTGCCCACTTTTTCAGATTCACCCTGTATACATATGCATGTGATACCTAGGGCTCCACTAAAGACAAATTATACATTTTAGAAAACCCACTGATGCGAAGTGATGAGCCTGGTGAAAACCGGTGACATTTCTTAATGCATTTCAGAATGTTCTCAACAACTAGATCACAAAAGATAGATCAGACCAGTTCAGTCAGGTACCGTCATCTGTCTCGATTCTTCCAACTGCATACCTTGTCTGTAATTCAATCCTAGAGATGCTAGCAACACTGGAATCTGTTTCAGATTTTTGAGAAAGGTAAAAAAAAATATTTGGATAATGTAATGAGTATGAGGAGCCAACCCATGGCCGAGTGATTACCACGCTTGTCTCCTGATCTGAGGGACCTGGGTTCGAGTCCCCGGTAAGGCATGGATGCTTGTGTTATTTTTCAGCTGAGTTCTCGCCATCCTCTCAGACCTTCTACTATGACGTATAAACTGACTGGTGGTGGTCTCTGTGGCAAGCAGCTGTTTGAGAGGATATTTATTTTATTTTTTTTAATGGGTGTAAAATTTTTGATGTTGAAGTTATCTGTGCATCGTTAAGATAACATCTGTATAGTTGATCACGTCTCAGTATGAAGGTATCGAAATAATGCTGCTTATATCATTCTCCATCGCTCAAGCAGCTGCTTGAGGGAGTATTTTTTTATGTCATCATCATCTCTCTGGTTCCTACGCTTTACATTTGCTGAGGTTTCTCAGCAAATGTAAAGTTAGGTTATGTTATTCTTTCTCAAGTGGGTTATCTGATTGATAAACTTTTCAAATAATCATCTTTGGTAATTTTTCAGTTTTAATTTTGTTTTCTCTACAATACCTAAGACTAGGGCACGGATCTAAAAAAAATAAAATTAATAAATAAACGTGGAGGGGGTGGAGGGGGGGTGGGGATCAAGGTCGAGTAAAAGAATTATTGAAAAATACAGGTAATGGATATTCATATATTTATGCCTCCATATCTGTGCCTCCATTCCGGTTACTAGCATTCTAAGGAAAAGAACCCGGGGCGGGGGGGGGGATATTCCCCCTGTCCCTTAGATCCGATCCTGCCCCAGCCAAGTGTTTTATAACTATTTAAAAAAAAAATAAAAAAACGTATTTAACAAAATATGTCTCTACAGTCGCCCTCTAAAATGATGCAGCCCCTAGGCCATCCACTGGACCCTGAATTTAGTTTCTTTGTGGGGGGGGGGGGAGAGTCCGAGAATAAGACTTGAGTTTCCGAACTATTGAAATATTTCACCGGACAGGAAAGGTTAAAGTAATATTCTAATAGTATAAAATTTCAGAATTTTGTTAAAATCTAATTTTAGTGTGCAACATATAATATGGAGCTAAAATAAAATGATATACAAAGACACCTGTTTTGAAATTCAAAGCAAGTAGAAAAGTTTAAGATTTAATATAAAACGACGGGACCGCACCTGGTACGTCCTTGGTGACAACTTTCTGGAAGTCAATAATGCCAGACGTCTCCAAGATTATTGATTGAGGACGTGACTGGTTCCATATAATACTACTCGAGGATCATATGGAATTCTGTAAATACCACTGAGCCGAAGAAAATTTTCTGCCTCAGTATAACGAAGAAATAGGGAAATGTTTTTGGCGTTAACAAGTGAACGTGATACTGCGCAATGAAATTTTATCAAATGCGTCAGAGCTCTCTCACTATACAAAGTTCTTTGATCGATAATTATATGAGAGTAGATTTTTTTCACTGCTTCTGTTTCCTAAAGAACAAATTTCGTTATATAGAGTATATATAACGATTCTTTAAAGAAAAATTAACAGAACTGCTTTTGAAAGGAATATTATCAAAAATTTCGTTTTTCTGATGCTACCAGCAAAATTATTACTTAACTACAATTCATAATGAAAGAGGTTTACATTCAATTTACTTTCCCAGCTACTTTTGCTTTCATCGTGGCTGCAGTAAATGCACAAATGAAATTTCCATGTACACTGGAGTTTCATTTGGGCCCAAATTTCCGGGCCTTAAGCCGAACTTTTGAGTAAATTATTGAGCAAGAGCTCGCCCGAATTCTATTAGGGAAACAAATTCTTTGACACATCGTAAAACATATACACGAAAATTCATATCGTTAATGTTTCTTTAAATTTTTATATTATGTGTTAGTATAAACTTTAACTTAGCAAAGGTATTTGAAGACCAAATTAAAAATATACTGTTATTTGGCGCGAAAAATGCTAGAAGCAATTCACAGAAACCGTAAATTTTCAAATAGAGATTTCTAAATGCTGCTGCCGAGTAGTTAGCATACTTGGCTACTGATCAAAGGAATCCGGGGTCAAGACCCTGATAAGCTATGCTGTTGTCTTTGTGCTTGAGGTCTCGCCTTCCTCATAGATTTTCTACATGGCCTATTAAATTGACTGGCTGATTGAGCGCTAATTTTATTTTATCTTTTTTAATCGACAATGCATTAATAAAATAAAAAGAATATCTAAAAAAAGGCTGTATGATGCTAATTTTTAATTACTGAAGAATGTTTTTGTTTTTTTTCACAATTACACACATACACAAAAAGTAATTTAAATCATGACTGAATCCAAACTCATTTCTAAATTGTAGTAATTATGCACGTCTTAAGAAATCCGGGGCGGGGGTGGCTCAGTCGGTAGCGCGCCAGGCTCGTAATCTGTAGTTCCCAGGTTCGAGTCCCAGCTGGGTCAGCGTTGAGATTTATCTCCGCAAAATTCCCGCCCTGCCCACGGTCAGTAGGGGACACCGATGGGCTTGGAAAGGTCGCCGCCCGTCGAATGGGACGTTAAGCCGTGGTCCCGTGTGTGGGAGAGCCATACCCTGTGCACGTTAAAGAACACGCTGGATGGCCTTGATGGGAGGCCAACAGCTGTTCCAGTGGGTCCCCTTCCCCAACCTTCTCTGAGCCTTCGGGGTCCATGTGACGTGGCCATTTAGCCCATGGTGTGCAAAAAAGTACCGCTCAGAGGTAAAACAACCCAGCCCTTAAGAAATCCACCCTTCCGTCCAGTTCCACTACCATTTCAGCTAAGGCTAACACTTGTTTAAGAAAAGATTGTGATGTTTGTGCTCTGAAGCTTTACCAATGTGATTCTAAGTGTCACATGTGCTGTTTACGCCGACGAGAACCAAGCTTTTATAATCACATATCTAGTAATATTATACCTTGGGTTATCCAGATGCACAGAGCCGAAGCTCTAAATGGAAACAAACTCTCAGGCAATGGGCCGGCAACCAATTTGATAGGAAGGAATGAAGCTCATTACAGTGATATTCATTTGTAGTAATTAGGCAAGTATGAAAACATCGAAGTCATAAAATAATCCGGGTTGTTGGGTTGTTTTACCTCTGAGCGGCACTTTTTTGTACACCATGGGATAAATGGCCAGGTCACAAGGACCCCGAAGGCTCAGAGAAGGTTGGGGGTGGGGACCCACTGGAACAGCTGTTGGGAGACAGATGGTAGCCTCCCGTCAAGGCCATCCAGCGTGTTCTTTAACGTGCACAGGGTATGGCTCTCCCGCACACGGGGTCACGGCTTAACGTCCCATCCGACGGACGGCGGCCTTTCCAAGCCCATCGGTGTCCCCTACTGACCGCGGGCAGGGCGGAGAATTTTGCGGAGAAAAAATAATCCGGGAGGCAGATGAGTATATTGTTTTCACGCTTACCTAATTCTACGAAGGAAAATCACTGCAGTGATGAGCTTCATCCTTCCTATCATTTCTAATGTATTCATATGATTTACGAGTGGAAACAGGGGTTCTGGTTAAGACTATGAACTTGCGCTGTTGACAATTCAATAGCTCTCAAACACCATTGGTTGATGCTTAGACCATTCACATGACCATTGGTTGATTGATCGATCATTGACCAATGATCGGGAATAAATGTAGAAGAATCCAACTGCGCAGTCTCATATAGTTTCACCCAGAATCCCTTGTTGCCACGGACTTGATTTCAAACCATAGCAGTTTTAGAATTATTCTGATTTTGATGTTCCAGTAATTATACTATTGTTTTTAGCATAATATTTAGTTAGCATTCTTTAATATATTATGAATGTGTCTGCATGAAACATTTCAGAGAAAATAAAAACTTTTTATAACAATTAGCTTGTGTTATTATTTTTAATTCTGCTTTGTTTTTTGTTGTTTTTCAAAGTTCCATGCTTAAAGCGACAAAACCAAACCTATATATAAACTTAATTTCTTTTCTTGCCGGTAGTAATTTTTCCTCATTGTAAATTTTTTTCTTTTTTCATTATCAAAGTTATTGTGTTTTGTTATTTTTTGGTGTATAATGTTACAGTTCAGTTTCCAATATCGATTTATAACCAGTCCAATAACTCTCACTGGCGATTCCCAAAAAATGATATGCCTAAAAATAAATAAAAAAATAAATACTCCCTCAAGCAGCTGCAAAAATTAAAAATGAAAAATCAGTGTGAAAATTTTTATACCGGTAAAGAAAACGAAATATATTTTCCAGTGAATCAATAAAATAGAAAATGATTTCACAAATTTTGACAAGCTAACGTTTTTTTTAAATATGATTGCTGCAAATGCATAACAGTTAACAGCCTGATTTACTCTGCTGACAGATCAGACATATGTATTAGTTGAACAAGGTGCATTATATTATGCCACTAGTGCATGGTTACTCAAATGGGGCTCTAAAAAATGGCAACCCCCAGAAAATATCTGGTGGGGAATGGGAGAAAAGTAGAAAAACGTAAAAATCAAACAAAATAATTTTTTCGCAAAAAAAAAAAATTAAGAAAACAAAGAACAGCTGAAAAATACGAAATATAATATACGTAAAAAATGCAACTGTATGTTTTTAATCTCTGGTCAGCAAATGGTTTTGTATTCATTTTTATCCTGCATAGAGATCTAAAAAATAAATAAATAAATACCCCCTCAAGCAGCTACTTGCCACAGAGGTCTGACAGGAGCCTGTCAGTATATATGCCAGAGTAGAAGGTCTGAGAAGATGGCAGGCCCTCAGCAGAAAAACGACACACACAGCCATGCCTTACCCGGGGCTCGAACCCAGGTCCCTTAGATCAGTAGCCAAGCGTGCTAACCACTCGGTCATAGAGATCAGAAATTAAAAAATTTAGAGAAAGAAAATTTTCATTACCTGGAAATGTAATGAATCAATATGATTTTAATAGTGGAGCTTTAGTTAACTCGTACATCATTAGATGACTTAATCAAGTTCGTAATCTCCTTTCTGTATACTAACCTAAACAGTCATGATAGAAGTCGTAATGTGAATTGCAGGCAATTATGGTAAGAACAAAGTAGATTCATAAAAAATCGAAAGATTATTAGAGTTCCAAGAATATTTAAGTTAAAATAAATAGGCCTAAACTATAAAAGGAAGAATCCTTTAAAGAAAAGCGGGTCATGTCTGTAGATCCTGCAGTCGTTTCTGTATACTCTACTCAAGAGGTTCTCAACGTGGGGCACGCGGTAAAATTTTTTGGGGTACACTGTGAGAGCACAAAAGTCGCTAGACATATATATATGTTTTATTTTATTCCCATTGTTATACTATAACTGTAGATTTTTCTATTTATACAAGGGGTACGCCAGTTACATACACACTTCCATGGGGTATGTGGAGCATAAAAGGTTGAGAACCACTGCTCTACGCGGTAATCACAATCTCGATGGAAGAATTGTTCGCGAAACTTAAAAAAATCCCGAGTCCCTCTCAAGTCATATTAGGTACTTGCGAACCCCTTAGGATGCTTTGACCTGGTCATTTAGCACATCATATGCACCAGTCTTCTATATCTATCGACATGAAGAGTTAGCTGAAAAAAAAAAACGAGTTTCTCTCTTAGTGAGACTTGAAACATGTCTCCTTAATACATGTCCAGTATTTTAACCACAGAGCCATCACCATTTTAGTGCTTAGAATACCTCATATGTATTATGAATTGAGAAATTCATAATACATACGAATCTAAGTGGGAAACGAATCTACATTCGTTTCCCCTAAGTGGGAAACGAATGTAGATTCGTTTCCCACTTAGAGCAAACTTATTTTATTTTCAGCTAATTATTCATGAGTACTATGTTTACAGGAAATCTCCTGTGATACTTTAAATAAATGTAAATACTCCCTCAAGTAGCTGCTTGCCACAAAGGTCTGACAGGAGCCTGTTAGTTTAATACTCCATAGTAGAAAGTCTGTGAAGATGGCGGGACCTCAGCAGAAAAAACGGCACCAACATCCATGCTTTATCTGGAGCTCGAACCCAGGTTAGATCAGTAGCCAAGCGCGTTAACCTCTCTTTAATAGGATATATCGACATATTATACTATACTAATATGCTGTTATCACAGATCTTAGGCAAATAGGCTGTCTGAAGAAAAATCTTTTTTATTTTTTACTATTTCTGCTGAGGTCCCTGCTATCCTCTCAGACCTTCTACTGTGGCATATAAACTGACAGGCTTCTGTCAGACCTCTGTGGCAAGCAGCTGCTTGAGGGGGTATTTATTATTATTTTTTTATATACACTATTTAGAGCAGCCATGGGCAACCCGTGACCGCGCAAAATTATAAAACATTTTTCGTCTCTTATTCTTAAAGTGCCGTTCCACGGCCTAGTGATTAGCGCGCTTGGCTACTGATCTAAGGGACCTGGGTTCGAGCCCCGGGTAAGGCATGGCTGTTTGTGTCGTTTTTCTGCTGAGGGCCTGCCATCCTCTCAGACCTTCTACTCTGGCATATAAACTGACAGGCTCCTGTCAGACTTCTGTGGCAAGTAGCTGCTTGGGGGGGGGGGGGGGGGGGTATTTATTTATTTATTTTTATTCCTAAAGTACTTTGTGGAATACCAATTTTTCTTTCTTTCCCAATTTAACTTACATTTTTTTGAAAGTGTTCTTCAGTAGCCTAAATTTAATATACGATGACATCAACCTACATGACAGACTTTGGGTATAGGGGTAGATCGGGTTTTCTGAATGTACTGTTCAGCTCCCGATGAAAGAACTTAAATCTCACTCAAAGAGACACTACATCAGTAAACATTCTAATTATAAAAGTGATCAAGGCCAACATGGAAAAGAAACATTTGAGAAACTTCTGGCTGCATTAAACACGCAAAAAACTTAATTTACTGAAAAAGACTCCGATACAATTGTGCGTGCAAGTTTTGTTATCAATGAAAAAATTGCAAAGTATTACAAAAATATTCTGATCACGAACTTGTAAAGGAGTGCCTGCAAACAATTTTTAGTATATTTTGTGCAGAGAAAACACGATAAGTTTGTCCCACAAGTAATCAGGTGTGTCGATAAGCTTGCTGCTAATATAGAAAATATTTTCCCAGAGTAATTTGAATATTTTTCTTCAGCTCTTGATGAAAGTACTGATATTTCTAACACAGATTAACTAGTGGTATTTGTATGTAAGTATTCGATGTCAATTTCCATTAAAATGCGTTTCATTTTTATCTAATTATGCTATTTACTTTGAAATTTACTTCCTAAGTTTAATTTGAAATAATAGTTTTTCATTAAAATTATAAAAAAAAATAGTTCTTTTTTGAAATAGGTACAGTCGTTCAAAAAGTATCCGAACACTATGGTTGATTACAGAATTCAGAAAAATATCTGGCAACGATTTTTTTTTAGAAATTAGTGATCTGGCAACCTTCGTGTCACGTGACACGAAGGTTGCCAGATCACTAATTCGATCACTAATTACCCACTAATTCGATCACCACCTAATTCGATACCACTAATTCGATCACTAATTACAGATCACTATTACGAAGCAAGTAAAATAAAACATTAAAAACGGTGAATGCGAAAATCATAAGGAATAATAAAAATAGGAACAATACCTTCTACAATTCGAGGTGTCCTCCCAACTTTCTAAATACTCTCTTAAAGGCTTAGCTTCCCGGTTTCTTATTTTTTTTTCCCGCAATTAATTACTCGATCTGTTACTTTTGAAATAAAGTCCCTCGTTCATTAACGTTAAAGATGTTCTGTAACGCTGTGAGTTTGTGCGTATGCCTGCATTACAAAACAAACACTAACCGCATATAGGTTGCTAGGGCGTGAATGGACGACAATAAACAATGGCCCAGCCACGGCAACCCCCCTGTCTGTCATCGGTGGCGGTGGCAGAGGTGCCGGGTGCAGCTACTGTGTGGCTGAGTGGCAGCTCTGACAGCGTAATTGTTTCTAATGGGCTGGCTGTAGTCAACGCCCTCTGCCACGGAGAGATAGGGCTGGTCGGAGAGCAAGAATCTCGACAACGAAGTTCACCATTTCTTCGTCGGTTCTTTCGTTTCTATGAGCTTCGCAAAAGATTTATCTGGATTTCGAAGATGTTGCAATCAGAAGATGGTAATAAAGAATTCTGGTCAATGCACAACGAAGAGGCAATTTCCAGGTCAAAATATGGAATGAAAAATAATGATTGTGACGGTAGCCTTGAAAATCTGAGTCCCTTTTGCTTTTCTGTTGATTATTTCATTCTGCTTTTTTTTTTATGTTACAGGTTTACATGATTTTTTATGTCATCTTATCTTAATTTAAGTAACTTGTCTATAGCATTTGTAATGCATATTGCTAGTTAACCATATAACTACAAACCAATTAAAAAATCTTGAAAACAAACACTATTTTATGCTAAAAACATCATGTTTGTTTTTGATAATACTGAATTGTAAATTTGTACTTTCACAGTTCAGATGAGGAATTTCCTTTGACCTGTTATAGAATGATATTTAAGATTCTGAAAATAACATTTAAACAAGCACAATCCTAAATTATGAACGTCTTTGAAATAATAATTATGCAAGAAACATTTCCTTGCTCCTAGAGCGTGCTATGCTACTGATCCAAGGGACTTGGGTTCTAGTCCCGGGTAAGGCATGAACATTTGTGTTTGTCTGTCTGCTGAGGTCTCGCCTTCCTAACAGACTTTTTACTCTAGCGTATTAAACTGGCATGCTCTTGTCAGTCTTCTGTGACAAGCAGCTGCTTACGGAGGTTTTTTTTTTATTGATACGCGTGCTTATCGTAAATTATCTGATGTAGTTTGTGAAAGATTTCAAAAAATAATCATTGGCATTATGATACATTTGTAATATTTAACTGTCTCGTAGAGTGAAAACTGAGTGATGAACATTATGCCTTAATGCCAGTGGCCATTTCTACGAACGATATAGATGCTGCTGACAAAATTAAACAAATGAAATTGTTTAGGATAATTGCAGTTTTAAAAACTTCTTTAAAAAAATAAAAATTGAATATACTGCATATGATTAATGCCTACAAATAAACATTTATTGTTGATCAATGAACAAAATAACATCTGATATCTTGAATTAATTTTTTGAACTCTAAGCCTAGGGCTTATATCTGGAAGTCTAAAATAGTGCCTTATTGAAAACAACAAAGTTAAAACACATAAACCCCAAAGGCGGCCACAAGGGCAAAACAAATTTGCTAAAAAAAAACACAATTAAAGGTAAAACAGGAGAGTGTCAGGCACCACTATCTATGGACGCTTGAACTGGTTCCAAACCAAGGTATCGTAATAGATGTAGGATCTTTATTCCGGTCACTTATCCATCCAAGAGAGATGCAACAAAATCAAAGGCTTGAATGCCTACTGAGATCCTCTCAGTCCAATCGTTAGCCATCTTAAATTTAAGACAAAATGTTTTAACTTTGAGCAATACATTACTCAAATTCAATTTCCTGAAGAATTCCAGGATATCTTTAACTTCCTTAGCAAAGTCAAACGATTCATTCTCATTTGCTTTGCTCCTTTCAGTTGGTACATTCACTGTGACCTTCCCTTTGTCTGAAGGCTCAGTATCTGGTGGAGCAGTGTTGGATTTTACTGGAATTTCTTCAGGAAGTCTGGTAGCTTGTGAGTAGGTCTTATTGAGTTGAACATACTGGGGTACCTTATTTTTACCCTTCTTCGGTTTTTCCAAAGGTACTCCCCTATTGGAACAAAATAACAGCTTCTTCTTCTTCTTCTTCAACATAAACTATTATTCCGGAAATCACTCGGGGCCTTTCGCCCCTCTCGTCCGGAAATTCTTTTAAGAAAGGTCCGTGCACTATGTAGGAGAGTTCTCCCAACTGAGTCTGGAAAACCAAAATTTCAAAAGCAAAATCATAAATTTGCCAGTAATCTTAGAATGGGGGTCAGATAAACATTCCATAAACATTCCAGAGTTCTCTGAAGGAAGGAGGTAGTTCAGTAGAAACTGAAAGTTCCTGATTGACATTATTAAAATTTTAAGAGCGTTCAATCTCCTAATGCAGAAACATCGCGGCACTAAATCAAATTCTGTCAATCAAAATAGTATCCTTTAAAAATTGTAAAATTAATTTAAAAGCATATTTTCTTTTTATCAAATTCTGGTGTCCGAGTAGATCTTTGAGTGTAAATTCCTTAATTCCAATTTCTTCCAGTGAGTGAAACATTTGATCTCTATGAGTATAAAATTTGCTGCAATTAAGTAACAAATGAGGGACTGTTTCTTTTGTTCTACATGTATCACAGGAAGATGACTCAGCTCTGTTCATCTTTTGCATTTGATCATTAAGTCTTGTGGTCCTTGTTCTGAGCCTGGTAATGGTCACTATGTCGTTTTTAGTCAGTCCGAAATCTTGAAATGGATCAATGGTTTGACCAATCAAACTCCTATGATTCAGATGTGAGGAAGAATGAACTTTAAAATAATGCAGAAAATTTCGTTTTAAAAATTGCTTATTTTTGCTTTTATAATAGTTGAGACCTCTTGGAATATTGAGCCAGTATTCACGTAATAACGCTTCCTTAGCAATTTTGTCAACAATTTCATTTCGTATAACGCCGACGTGGCTGGGAATTAACTGCACGTTTAGCTCAATACCACTTTTCATCATTTTATTCGCCATCTTCAAAATGTTGCAAAAAAAGCTCATTGTTGCTAGATCTTCCCGGATCTCCTTGTAAAAATTGAATAACTGATCGGCAACAGACAGAATAACAACTTTGTCACAGGACAGAGTAGTAGCCCACTTAACGGCCATTTCTATGGCTACTAATTCATTTGTGAAAACTTCTGTTTGGTCCGGTAGTCTAACTGCTAAATGAATATTCTGATCTGGGATCCAAACTGCAGCCGCCGCTCTTCCCTCATCCTTGTTTACAGAGCCATCAGTAAATTGTTTTGTAAAGAAAGCATACTTTGCCTCAATTAAAGTTTCAGCTAAATTCTTGAGTACATAGACATCTTGATTTTTCTTAGTAGTAATACCCTGTATCTTATGAAAACAAGGAATTGTTTCAAAAATCGATGGTGGCAAATCATCCCATTGGTCCACTGGTCGCTGAAGACCCCGAACGTCTTAGAACAGAGGAAACCTTCTGATTACTTCATAAATAGGACATGTTTTCCTCAGAGAATGACTGAAAATCTTCTCAACCAGTGGGTTAGTCCTCTGTTTATAGATCATTCTTAGAAAGTGTTGGAAGAGGATATTGGATCTCCTTAGAGAAAGAGGTTCCAGATTCGCTTCAACAAGAAGCGAGACAGTAGGACAAGGAGAGAGTTGGGCAAGACAGATCCTTACTGCCCTATTTTGGATTTTTTCCATTTTTTTAACTAAGGTGCAGCTAGCATTTTCCAAAAGAAATCCTCCATATTCCAGTCTGGATCTTATTTAGACTTTATAAATGTTTGACATTTGTTGAATGGGAGTTCCACGTTTCCTCGGAGCCAGACATCGCAGGATACTTACGAAGGGTCTTGTAGTTTCTTCCATGAATTCGATGTATCTTGACCATTTCAGTTCTGAATCTAGTACAATTCCGAGAAATTTGTGGAATTTAACAACTTTCAGTACTGTATTGTTCATCCTTAACTGTAAGGAAGGAAATTTGCGGAGGGAGCAAAAGGGGAGCACTACAGTTTTTTCTGGTGACACATGCAGTCCCCATTTATGGAAGTAAATTTCTAACTTCAAAAGCGTTTACTGAAGCTGTTCCTCCAACGATTGTAAATTTCTTCCAGATATCCATATTACGATATCATCCGCAAAAACAGAGAACTTGACAGTAGTAGGAAAGGCATTTGGAAGATCATGTAAAAATAAATTAAACAATAAGGGACTCAAGGATCCGCCCTTAGGCAAGCCTCTCTGAAGTTTGACTGGCCTTGAGAGGATGTCATTTAGTTTAACTCTCATATTTCTGTTGATTAACAAATTTTGTAAATATTTCAATATTTTACCTTTAATGTTAAGCTTTAGACACTTATAAATCAATCCCTCTGTCCATACATTATCATATGCCTTTTTTAGATCCAAGAAGACTGCAATTGTAAAAGTATTTTTTATTCCAATGTTGACTTGAACATCTGTGACAAGGTCCAGTATACTATGCTGAGCACTTCTCCCACAGCGAAAACCTGAAAAACGAGGAGATAGAATATTCTGGGATTCAATAAACCAACTCAATCTTTTATTGACCATTCTTTCCACAACTTTTCCCTTGCATGAGCATAGTGAAATTGGTATAAATGATTTTAATTCTGATAAATTTTTCTCAGGTTTTGGAATCGGGACCACATATGAAGTACTCCAGCTCTCTGGGTAATTTCTCATAGTCCACACGGTATTGATAAAATTTAGTAATTTATTTAAAGCGGAGTCAGGTAGATTATTGAAAACTTTATAAGAAAGTTAGTCAGGTCCTAGGGCTGTGGAGTTCTTACAGAATTTGAGAGCTATCTTAAGTTCAGAGATGCTAAAATTTAAATTTAAAACATCACTTCTTTTTTGAGTAAGAAAATTAAATTTTTTTAAAATTCTTCTAACACTTCCGTTTCAGTTTCTATAAAGCATGGGAGAGTCGAAGTGTCTTCAGAAGAAGAGAAGAATTCCGCGAACTTATTAGCTAGATCTTGTGTGAAGAGATCCATTTCAAGGACTAAGAATTTCCAAGGAGAAACTGGTTTCACAGGCTGACCAATGGATTTAATAATCTTCCAAATCTTCCCGGAACTCGAAAAATTGTCTCAATTCTCACAAAACCGTTCCCACTCAACTCGTCTAGCTTCCTTAATCTTCTTTTTAACAAAGGCATTGATTTTCTTATAGTAGATCAAGTGATCCAATCTTCTTGTCCTTCTGGCCCTTCTCTCCGCCCTCCTACGTAACGCTATTAGTCTGTTAATAAATACAATGTTGTATTTTTCGATATTTCTGATTGTCCACAAGAATTGTGCTTTTATCTCTGGCTTCCCTAAATATATTGGTAAGCTGCTCTATAGACGTCACATTGTGTTCTAATTCTTCTTCAAGGCTTAGTCTAAAAGATGTCCAATTTGTGATCTTAGTTTTATTTTGCGACTTATTTTAAGATCCTCCTAGACCAGTGATTATAACGGGGAAGTGGTCACTAAGGTTTGTATCATTCAATGTAGAACAATCAAGAGTTGGAGCTATATCTGGATCTACAAAAGTAAGATCAATAATTGATTCTTGTCTACCATTCCAAAACGTTGCCTGGCCATCATTTTTAATAACTAAATTAAATTCTTCAATGATCTGATACAATACGGTTCCTTTTTGATTTTCCAAGGTAGATCCCCACAGGGGGTCATGGGCATTGAAATCGCCCAAAAAAATTCTAGGCGGAGGGCATGCCTTTAATGAGCCATAAAATACTTCAAAAGGAACATTTTCTTCAGTGTTGTAGCAAGAAATAATAGTGAATTTCTTATTATGAATCTTTATTTGTACTGCACCTGCTTCCATTAATGAATTATTATCAGGAAAAACAATGTGCTTTTCAATTAAAGTTCTGTCTACAAGTATAGCCACTCCAACTCCTCTCTGTTTTTTATTCGTCTGGTAACAAACAGAACCTCGAATCTTGACTTGTTTCTAAAAGGTGTCCTGAAGTGCCAGGACTTTTAAATTGCATTGTGAAATTAATCTGTTTAAATTAAAATATTTGTTTCTAATATTCCGACAGTTCCATTGTAGAATATTATAATAATCTTTAAAGTTGGCCATCTTGGATTTGATTTTTCATATCATTTAAGGAGTTTAATTCTTCTTCGCTTAATGTAACTTTTGCACTTATGAAATCGATGCGCTTGAGGACAAGAACTACCAATTTGTTAATACAGATTTGTGTTTTGTCACTGAAGGCATCCTCTTCTTCTCTACAGCTAAGAAGCTTTGGAAAGTCATGCAAAGACTGGGGCAGAAAAGGCCTGAAGTTTTGTCTTTTAGGGTAGGTTACATCTTCATTCTCGTTGAAAGTTTAAGGGAAAGATACCCTATGACAGCTTCAGCCCATGAAATATTTTTCTTCACTGTAGTTTTTAATGCTTTTCACTGCTTTTTAATTTGACATGCTTTTATCTTTTCCTTGCACCCTGCGTATGTGGCTGGGTGATCAAGGCCACAATTAGGACAATGGAATGCTTCAGCAGTGCACTCTTTATATCTATGATCTCCTGCGCATCTTTTACACTTTGTTGCGTTTTTGCACATGGCAGCTCGGTGCCCATGCTCATTGCAGTTGAAGCAAAGAATAAATAAAAAAAAAAATAAATACCCCCTCAAGCAGCTGTTTGCCACAGAGGTCTGACAGGAGCCTGTCAGTTTATATGCCACAGTAGAAGGTCTGAGAGGATGGCGGGACCTCAGCAGAAAAACGACACATACATAGGCGGTTTAAAATACTCCTTAACATGAAAGCTACAAGCTCCTAAATAAATATTGCGTGGTAATTTGCTTACATAGAAAGTTAGCACAACATTATCAGTAATTATTCTTTCAGGTGGGACGCCTTTTCCCCCTTTCGAGTATCTGACCATTCTTCCATAATGCGTCACTCCTTCCTCCTTTAGAGCATCTAACACTTCTGTCTCGGACAAATCCTCGCAAACATCCGAAATTCGTCCCATTGTTTTGAAATTTCTGACTGGGAAACATCAAGAAATATTCAGGCCCAAAATCGTTTTAAGCTTTTTTAGTTTTTCAACTTGTTGTTGTGTTTCAAGGTAAATAAGCAGATTACCTTTTTTGGTAAACCTCCCTTTAACTTTACAATCCAAGAAATTCTCAAGTGATTTTGTTACCTTTAGTACATTTAAAGAACTTAACTTCTTTGATTCACAAGACAAAATTGCAACTATTGTTCTATTCTCTACATTTTGTGATGATAATCTTGTCTGATTCTTCTTACTTTTACTATTTTTAACCACTGTAAAGAATCTAAACTCATTTCAGGCTGCAGGGAGGGCAGCTCCAATTCAGACATGTCATCATCAAAATCGCTATCTATCGTATTATAATCGTGTCCGCCAGGCTCAGAAACAGGGTTCTCTTCTATTTCAACAAGGTCTGTCAACCTAATAGCTACATCTCGTTTATTAGGTTCACTACTACGCTTAGAAGGCCCAGAGCCATCGGCTTTACCCTTTTTCTTAGCAGATCTAGTATTCTTAGCTACTACTGAGTTCATATTAGATCACCGAAATCAGGACAAACCCTACAGTACCTTTCTCTAATGTCTGAAAGACATCTTATGTATAATATACGTACCTTGATACGAGGCAGGAAAGGGGTCTTCAAAAATTCACTTAACCAATATAAAAATGTTCAGCTTGAAAGCATAGTCCAAACAGGTTATTGATGCCAAATTAATATCTTCTTTCTTCTGTTCACTATCCGACCCGATCACAAAAGGCGCGAATGTCCATAATTGCCAATTAATAAATTATGCTTTAGAAACTTCCTGGTAGTTAATTTGGGTAGTGATATTTATATTTAAGCAATACCATTTGTATCAATGATAGAACTGCCTCTTCGTAATGTAAATCCGAAAGGGCAAAAGTTTTTTAGATGACAGTGATGCTCTGGTAAACAGTTGGAGAACTGTAACCAGCTCGTTTCTCTTAGTATGGTGCGTGAGATGGGACTTTTTTGTTATTAACCACTGCTACTTCCTATGAAGAGATTTGTGTATCAGGAGTCAGAAGCAGAATTCGATGAATGAGATTATTGCTAGAGTATCCGTAATGAAGCATGCAAGGCAGTACACTTATGTTGTGGGATATATCGATTTCATTGTACAGTATAATTATGATGGATTGCTTTATTAGGCAAATTAATTCAGACATATTGATCGCTCATCTCAGAGATTATTTGTCAGTCAATAGCCATAGTTGTGTTGGGTGAGAAGGTAACCTGTTTTCGAAGGGACATATTACTAATAGCTTTTACCCTTGTAATATCATAAGAATTTTCTCATATGCATGTGTAAGTTCCTGTTGTTTTGTATTCCGAAGAATAATTTCATGGTTTGATATATTTTGTGGTAGTCAGTTGTGAATTAAAGAACTTCAGATTTGGTATTTGTGCATGAGTTTGGTGAAAGAAGTTCATTATTAACTTGAATAACAAAAACTTTCTATATCGTTGTGATACTGTATGAAAAAGTATGTGCGAACAATAGACACAGACCGTAACGGTTAAGAATTGTGTAGGCAGCTGTAATAAAACCATCACACAGATTTTGGTGTCATGAAAAGATGGAATTAGTATACAGGGTGTCTCAAAAATATATGTACAAACTTTTAGGGGAGGTAGATAACGTCTAAAGAAATGAGAATTGCATAGGAACCCATAACTGGAAACGTCACCGTAAGTCAATAGGCGGCGCTTTTCATCAGTGCGCTAGAGGGGAAATTTCGGATTTCCTCATTCGAGCGGTAGTTGGCTGACGAAGAGCATGCAAAGGTATTCGAACAGGGAGCTGGCAGACATGCACTTAGTGTATGGAATAGCTGAGGGCAACGGACGAGCCGCTCAACGAATGTAACAAGAACGCTTCCCACACAGACATGTTCCGGGCCGCCGTTTGTTTGCGCGTGCGCATCAAAATTTGTGCGATTATGGGTTATTAAGAGCTGTAACATTATGAAATGTATCATCTAGTACGCCATTTGTAATAATTATGTCCAATAAATGTTTTCCCATTAATCACTGTCTTGTGTCCTTTCAGATCTTGTACCTCTGCTACCACTTTCCCATGATGTTTCCGGTTATGGGTTCCTATGCAATTCTCATTCCTTTAGATGATATCTACCCCCCCTAAAAGTTTGTACCTATATTTTTGAGATCCCTGTATAAGTATATTTTTCAAGTTTGCTTTATGATATATCTAAGAAGTGAATATAACACTAAACACATTGCTTTTACAGTAACAGCACATATTTAAAAAATATCAAAACTCTTGAATGAATACCATTTAATTACTGTTTTGTCAATTATTTTATTAATTACTGTTTTTTTTTCATTTATTAGATATAACTCAACCTACAATAATATTATAATAAAGTTTATAAAAATTATCCTTCCGTTCATGAAAACATCAAAATCATTCTCAGGCCTTAAGCATCGAAGTAGTATCATGCCTGGACAGTATAGTAAATATAGAATTAATTTTTAATATTTAGCTAACTTAATGTAATTATATGTCTTAAAATTCAACTGATAGTTATTAATTAAAAAAAACGTAAACTGCTTTTAAATTACCACTTAATTACTATTTTAATATATTTATAATTAATAAATTATTATATATTACATAATTAAAAAAATTGATTTTTGTTAATTTTCTTCCTTTTACTCAACGACTGTCCAGGCTTAAGGTATCAAAGTGACCTTGGGTAGCTTTGGTTGCAAAGAAACAGACAGATGGAAGTTTCCGGTTAAGGCACGTTTTTTAATGTGCACGAGTTATGGCTCTTCCGTACACAGAGCTGCGCATCAAACTTTCCATCTGACGGACGGCAGCACCAAACGATTCGTAACCTTTCTCACAAGTGACCAACACTTGTAATTTAATAATAGGTAACAACTCAAATGGAAGATAAATGATGTCTATCCCTAATATGAAATTGATTTTCGAATTTTACTTTTCATTGATATCTTATAAAACTTTCTAATGAGTAGAGAAAACTCCCAGTTATCGGGAACTCAAGAATCCGGAAGTCTCATTCAATCGGCATAAATTTCAAACTGAATATTTGAACCTAGTGCAGAAAATTTCAATGCACGTGATAATTCTTCCGGATGGCACTGGTGTCGTCTTTCACGCATTGTTACATTCACTCCATGCATTCTAGTTCCAATGCGGCCATTAAAGTTGAATTTGTGATCGTCTTGTTCTGTTTATCGGAAATCTTTCAACACTCAATTTAACCCCTCGTACTTCGGACTGTAATATTTTTTTTGTCTCGTACTACAGGTAATCCATCTGGCGGCAAAATTACAACTCTCCATTGGTGGCTCCAGTGAAGCAGTTTCCGTAGGTTTTTGTTAGGTGCACGGAATTAGACATTTTTAAAGTGTGAAAATACCTATAAAAATCATATTTTAGATATTTGAATTAAGGGTGTTATACTTCATTTTTATTATCATTGTTTTCAACTGCATTTGTATTTCAACTAAGGCATGAATACAAAATTGCACTTACTATATTTCGTTGTATAAAAATGTTTCTTTTGCAACTTGCAGCGTCATCTAATTGGCAATCCCCATTCCCCACATATGCCGGATTACTGGAAGGTTTGGGGCGGGGGTGGCTCACTCGGTAGCGCGCCAAGCTCGTAATCTGTAGTTCCCAGGTTCGAGTCCCAGCTGGGTCAGCGTTGAGATTTATCTCCGCAAAATTCCCCGCCCTGCCCACGGTCAGTAGGGGACACCGATGGGCTTGGAAAGGCCGCCGTCCGTCGGATGGGACGTTAAGCCGTGGCCCCGTGTGCGGGAGAGCCATACCCTGTGCACGTTAAAGAACACGCTGGATGGCCTTGACGGGAGGCTACCATCTGTCTCCCAACAGCTGTTCCAGTGGGTCCCCTCCCCCAACCTTCTCTGAGTCTTCGGGGTCCATGTGACCTGGCCATTTAACCCATGGTGTGCAAAAAAGTGCCACTCAGAGGTAAAACAACCCAACCCAACTGGAAGGTTTACTGCACTACATAAAACAGATGACAGATATTTCTGAAAATAAAGCTAAGATATAAATTTCTCTGTCTCTGTAAAAAAAAACGTTAGTTAATGAAATAACAGGCATAAGAGGAAGATAACCAAATTTACCAATTTCTTATCTTGTAATTAAATTTTTAATTCATGTAATAGATAGACATCCAACAGTTTTCTATACAAAATAAATAAAATAAATACCCTCTCAAGCAGCTGCTTGCTGCAAAGTCTGACAGGAGCATTGTCAGCTTAATTCGCCGGAGTAGAAGGTCTGTGAGGGGGGGCGGGACCTGGTAGATCCATGCCTTACCCGGGACTCGAATCCAGGTTCCTTAGATCAGTAGCCAAGCGCGCTATCACTTGACCACCATTATTTTAAATCCTACGAAAATTATCTCATATAAGGGAAAAAGCGCAGATAAGAGAGAAATCTATCAAATAGAAAGGAATTTTTATTGTTGAAATAGTGTGTAAGCAAATATTATCGTAAAATTTATTTGCCTGAAATTTCTTAAATAAATAGCTTCTTATTTGCATCCAAAATAATGCCTAAGTACTTGATTTGAGTTTAAAACTTGCATTAATGGGGAAAAATCAGGTCATTCTTTACATAGCAGTTGAAAGGAGGATTCCATGAAATAATGCACCAGACTTTATTTGAGGGTCTGATTAATATCATCAGTGCGAAATTCCGAATATTTGCATGCTAAAATGTTTGAAGTATTAAAGATTGAATTATTTAGCTTTTATGGTAGAAGATATAACTGAAGGGCAAGTTAAAGATATAAAACTCTTAAATCACGATTCTGAACAATGCTAGTTCAGTATTTAAAGTATTATCGAATATTTAATAGCAGTTTTTCTCTTAGTGACAATTTGCCTCTAAGATCAGATCAGATATCAGCGCCATCGAAGCCAACTTTGAACTATCACGCAGCAGAAGCGTCTGACTCTATACCTTGGCATCATCAGAATCCAAATGATAAACTCTTTACCAGAATGCAAAACTTTGCATTTTTTTCTTTATCTTAGGTTTAGAAGTTTCCTTAGTGATAGTGCTCCGTAAAGTGCCGGCTCCTGTATAATGGCAACAGGAAGCATTCGCCAGCATGTACGACGCTGTGGATAAATGACCAAGAACAGGACCCCACATCATCAAAATAAAACCGAACCAGGATGTTCCATATTACCTTTTCATTGAATCTAAATGATAACTCTTTACCAGAAAAAGTGCTTACCCCCCGAAATATCTGCAATGATTCTTTCAGTTTCTTAAATTTTTAATTTTGTTTTAAAGTAGCAAAGAAGGTCTTATATATTCCAGTTTTCATAACTCTTTATTTCATGCCATTGATATACAAATTATTGTTTCAGTTTATAAAACTCTCGTTGAATCTATAATTAGATATAGGATAATAGTGTATGGAACTACTTTTAAAACAGAATTAAATAATATTGAAATAATGCAAATTAGTCTATTGAGAAGATTGTATACGGCACACAGAAATTAAAAAACTTTTGCAGCGAAGGATGATAATTTTGATTTTTTTCGAGACTTTTTATGATATTAATAACTTTGATAATAGATATAAGCAGAATAATTGCTCCGATAAGCTTACAAGAAAATTGCTAAGGTTTTTTTTTTAAACAGTCAAATTTTTTTTTACAATTATGGTTGAAATTTCAAAGACTGTGAAATACCTTACCTATTAGCTTGCTTCCCAAAAATTTTTTTAATATAATATGAATTTCTGATGTGAAAGAAATAAATATTTCTTTGGTTGATGGTACACTGGTATTTATTGTAAGAATTTTTTGTTGTTTTTTCTTATTTGTAAATATCACCACATGGATACCATCTGGCTCATGATTTGTTAAAATTGCATATTTTCTCAATGATAAGCTTCGACTTAGTGGGTTTTTACATGTATAGTAATTGTATGATATTTTGAAAGATGCTTAAAATGAATAGATGATATTTTGGAATACATTTGCATTTGAAAACAAATTTGAATTTGAATCATGATTGAGAAAAAAATTAGTTTAGATTTTTAAGTTAACTTCAAATTCATTTTGCCATAAAAACTTATTTTAGAAGCATATGATATTCGAATTTAAATTTGCATATACACATATATATTTATATCATGGAAGCATCAGAATAACTTCGTTAGAGCTGGCAATATGTGTGAAGAGCAAAACGAAACAAAATAAGGGAATCCTATGCAATCTCTTTGTACCTTTACACCCTGTAGTTAATGCTGGTGCGAGAGTTTTGATGAATTGCTCTCTAGATGAAGTTCAAGCTATGCAGCATGGAACTTTCTGAGATGTGCAACAGTCATCATTCATTGTTTGGAGAGGAAGTTCGCTGAAGTGAAGCAAGGAAAGAAAAAAACTGAACAACATTTTCTTGGATCTTTGGAAAACAACGCGTTTGCGTAAGAAAGTGCCAACTTCTGGAAACAAAGCCTTCTGGCTGGTAAATGCAAAGGCGTTTTGCAGGGATTTTTTTCTCCTTTTTGAAATTTACATAGAATATCTACCGACTTTTGTATTAGAATGAGGGTAAGAAAGAAAAAAAAATCAGAAACATATTGTCCAAGACGACAATTTTAAACAAATATCGGTGTCGTTGTGTTACCGCATGGGAAATTATGGGAGCTGCAAGATGCCCAGTTAACTCTTTTGTTGAGTGGGTGGCTCAGTTGGTAGCTGGCCAGGTTCGTAAACTGCAGATTTATCTCTGCTGACCCTCCATCCCCCACTCCCCTACCCTCGTCAGTACGGGATGCCGATCTGCTTGGAAAAGCCACCGCCGTCGGATGGGACCTTAAACCGTGTCTCCGTGTGCGGGAGAGTATCCGTCAGTCCGTGTGCTTAAAGAACAAGCTGGATGGCCTTGACGGAAGGCTACCGTCTGTCTCCCAACGGCTGTTCAATGCGTCTCCTTCCCCCAACCTTCTCTGAACCCTAGGAGTCTTTGTGATCTGGCCATTTAACCCATTGTGTGCAAAAAAGTGCCGCTGAAAGGTAAAACAACCCAACCCAACTTTCGTGATTCTGAAATCTTCTGTCTGACCCATGTTTCTTGCTCCCGCTATGAATACCATTACTCACTGCCAGATTTATATTAAATTAAAAACTATTTTTTTTCTTTCAGATTAAAAAATTTAAAATGTTGACTAAAACGTTCTAAAAAAAAATCTTAATTTTCAATAGCATTAATTCAGTATTTAAAGAATTATGAAGGCTGTAATCTATAATAATGAAAGGCGATTTGTGTAGCAGCAATAACACTTCACATGAAGGGGTTAGTACCTGGAATTTTGGCAGAAGATTAAGTGAAGCATGTGCAGTGCAATTTACTCGATAGCTTCACTAGATGGTTAGAAATCGATATTTTGGATAAAACGTCTTTCTCTTCCATTCTCTATTTGTAACATATCTCATATATCATATATATATGTGCTAATTGGAACCAGTGTTGGTTTCTTGAGTATTTTCGAAACATTATTTTATTTCAGTGATATCTAAGACGATATATAACTACAAGAGTTACATTTCGCAATTCACTGCTAATATTTGCTTAAGGAAATAAAAGTGATGCAAGGAAATAATGGGCTGCAAGTGTTATTTTTCAGATTCCGCACACACATTAATACTCTTTTCTATTGTTCTTTATAGGGAAAAAAAACCTTCTATTGAAATCGTTTCGGTATACGTCGAATTTGAACAGGACCTAATTTGGACGTAAATTGGACGTATAATTGGGGGTACATCTAGTGAAGCTATCGAGTAATCAGGACGTAAATTGGGGGTATGATTGCACGTGATATCTAAAACTTCAGGGCAAAGAACAATTAATTTAATATACATTATAATCGCTATGTAAAATACGAAATAAATTAAGTTCCGCCAAATTTGTAAAACTTATGTCGCATAAGACAGAACAAAATCAGTGTCATTACCACCACCTAAGTGAATGAGTTTATCCCCCTCATTATAAAGCCAACACCTAGCACAACAAGTATCCTAACGCAATATGTCGGTGTCCGTTTCATGACTCCACACGAACGAGGAGGAACAAGGAGCTTCAGCGACATAGGCCAGCATCTCCCATCTCACGGAGTCAAACTTGCTGAGCCGTAGTGATGAGGGGCTCCGCGATATCGGCACCTGCGATGCAAATGCATTCCCCCTGGTGTGTCGGTCCATCTGTTTCTACCCCCTGCCTAACAAGCATGCAGGAGAGCAGTAGGACGTGCCTCGCCGACACACAAAGGGTCTGCTTGGATGCTGGGGAAAGTACTTCTCTGCGGATGCGGCTCGGAGGTAATGACGTCGCTCCGTCGCCGGGCAACCACTCGAGGATGCTCGCGGCCCGCTCGAGAGCCCTCCTCGTGCGCGGGTAACGACACGCGCTCACGGTTGGATCGGCCGAGTGGCGTACCGAGGTCTCTGTCTTACCCGACGGTTAATGTGGATGCTTGTTAGTGGTTGTGACATGTGGTCGGAGATGGGACTCTAGTGCCAACCTCCTACCCTTATCTGTTTCGGAGGGGAGGGGGAGGAAGGGGGAAGAAGTGAAGGGGGGAGGTAATAGAGACAGTAGAGATGATGCCAAGGTATAGAGTCAGACGCTTCTGCTGCGTGATAGTTCAAAGTTGGCTTCGATGGCGCTGATATCTGATTATGTCTCTCTTTCGAATGCAAGGTAATCGATGTGAATGGAAAAAGTTCGATACAGGGCGATTACAAGCGATTTCGAAGATATAGAACGATAACATTCAAGTTTGTCTTCTAATCATCCGTGGCTTGCGTTGCAAGAAAACGGCAAACGAGATTTGTTGTTATTGCTAACTTTTGAGACTTTTTTTTTTTCGCAACACTTATCGAAAAATCGCAAAATATGAAACCGAATTTATTCTCTGTTCTTATCTTCCCAATCTCTGACATTTCGAGTCGATTTCATGTTTTAATTAAATGTACAGTCGCTCAAAAAAGTATCCGAACACTATGGTTGATTACAGAATTCAGAAAAAATATCTGGCAACGATTTGTTTTAGAAATTAGTGATCTGGCAACCTTCGTGTCACGTGATTACAGAATTCAGGAAGAATATCTGGAGCGTGTACAGCAACTGTACACGCTCCAGTTACCGTTCACGGCAAACTGGAGCGTGTGCAGTTACTGCACACGCTCCAGTTTGCCGTGAACAGTAACTGCACACGCTCAATATTTCCGTGAGTGAGCCCACACGATCTAGTATCAAAATAATATGACCACCTACAGTCGTTCAAAAAAGTATCCGAACACTATGGTTGATTACAGAATTCAGAAAAAATATCTGGCAACGATTTGTTTTAGAAATTAGTGATCTGGCAACCTTCGTGTCACGTGATTACAGAATTCAGGAAGAATATCTGGAGCGTGTACAGCAACTGTACACGCTCCAGTTACCGTTCACGGCAAACTGGAGCGTGTGCAGTTACTGCACACGCTCCAGTTTGCCGTGAACAGTAACTGCACACGCTCAATATTTCCGTGAGTGAGCCCACACGATCTAGTATCAAAATAATATGACCACCTACAGTCGTTCAAAAAAGTATCCGAACACTATGGTTGATTACAGAATTCAGAAAAAATATCTGGCAACGATTTGTTTTAGAAATTAGAGATCTGGCAACCTTCGTGTCACGTGACATGAAGATTGCCAGATCACTGATTTCTAAAAAAGTCGTTGCCAGATATTTTTTCTGAATTCTGTAATCAACCATAGTGTTTGGATACTTTTTTGAGCGACTGCACTATCCAAGAATTTTTTCATATTCTTCTCGCAGTAGAAGAGGGTGCTCCTCTTTTTTCTACTCTCGTACTACTCTGATGGTTTGTTCCCTCCAAGTTCGCAAGAGTGACTCCTCCTCAATGATCTAAGTGAAGCGAAGTAACAAAATGTTAAGATATCAGTACTGTTGAAAAAAATTAACTATATATTGCAATATATTTTTTGCAAAATGTTACAATTGAAATATATCAACTAGTGAATCTATATATAAATTTTAAACAAATAAGTATTTATATGTAGCATTTTATTAATTACCGTTATTTTAATAAAAATAGATATTATAGAAAAATAGTTTTTTGAAACTTAAATTTACTGCATCGGTTGTATGGAGTCCGGGTTCGAGTCTTAGGTGTGGCACAGTCATTCATTCTGTTGTATTACATTGTGATTGCTCTAAAAAAATGCGTAATTATCGACATGTAAAAAATAAAAATCTATGTTCTCACATTCGGACATAAAGAGGACATTGGCTATAATCTGAGCAAACAAATTACAAAAAAAAAATTTAATTTAGTGAAGTTCATTAGGTAGTAAAATAATATAGCTTAGAGAAATAGTAAACCAAACCTGGCATTTTGTTATGCTTTTTGAAATGAATTGTTTCGTGGTACAACTCGATCATTAAATCCATGACAACGATACTGATGACGTTTTCATGTATTTTAATATAACAATATTCTTTAGGATAATCTAACAAATATAATAAAAATATATTCATTTTCAGCAAAAAAAATTAAAATATAGAAACTCATAGATTAAAATACATGTTAAATTATTCCAGATATCATACCGAGAAACCAGCTGAAGAACAGAGGTATTAAATTTTTATTTTATTCATTTGTATAGATATGTTCTAAAGGAACCTGGAATCACATTATACGAAAAATATAGAAACCTTTCCTTACATTCATGACATCAAAATCACTGACATAATTAGGGGCGGGGGTGGCTCAGTCGGTAGCGCGCCAGGCTCGTATTCTGTAGTTCCTAGGTTCGAGTCCCAGCTGGGTCAGCGTTGAGATTTATCTCCGCAAAATTCCCCGCCCTGCCCACGGTCAGTAGGTGACACCGATGGGCTTGGAAAGGTCGCCGTCCGTCGGATGGGACGTTAAGACGTGGCCCCGTGTGCGGGAGAGCCATACCCTGTGCACGTTAAAGAACACGCTGGATGGCCTTGACGGGAGGCTACCATCTGTCTTCCAACAGCTATTCCAGTGGGTCCCCTCCCCCAACCTTCTCTGAGCCTTCGGCGTCCATGTGACCTGGCCATTTAGCCCATTGTGTGCAAAAAAGTGCCGCTCAGATGTAAAACAACCCAAACAACACACTGACATAATCCTAATTATCGAGATATACGTGACTCGTCTCAATATCAGTTTTTCAGGCTTTAAAAGTTGTCCTCCCAATTATATGCTTCTCGTGGCTTGTGACATCATATCGTAGAATGAGAATTGAAAAATAAATCATACGATGTTAGAATTTTTTATCGCCTTTAAACTCTTCGATTTCACTCCTTCAGAGTGGAATTTTTTGTTTGTATGAAAAAATGTTTGCATTTAAATGGGAATTATTTATGACCCAAAGGAACAAGAATATACAAAAATTATCCTCTTTAACATCGTTTCATTGAAAGTCACATTATATGATCTAGAAACCGTTCCAGAAGTTGCAATATTCTGAAATCTCAGAAAGCTGTAAAAAGGAAAATAGAAGAATTATGAATTATATGCATTTTATTATGATAAGCACATCATATGAATGACATCTGTGGAATGCAGCAAAACAGTCCTTGTTGCGTGTTGGTCACAGTTATCATCCATATAGTTATATCCATAAGGGATGAGTTCGAGCTCTTTTATTCGAGGCTTTGTCCACTCGAGCCCTCTCCACTCGAAAATTGGTCCGTTTTCGGAAACAATGAATTTTAGGATTCATATCAATTGTTGAGGTCGAGTCCGCCCGAGCAGGAACTGTTTTGACAATTGGTTTGGGGAAAAAGTTCTCAGATACATCATAAGACATATAAACAGAAATGAATGTCGCTATTCATTTAATTTATTCTTACATCATGAAAAACGATTATTTCATTACAAAAGAGAAATTGTTAAAGCTATTTGAAACAGCGTCTGGAATCTCTCCCCCCCCCCTTCCAAACCCCAAAAAAATTCGTTCGTCTTATACGAAAACTTGAACTTGTCTACTTGCTTTGAAATCCAAAACAGGTGACTTTGTATAATTTTATTTTAGCCCCATATTTTATACCCGACACAAAAAATAAATTAAAAAAAATATATATAAAATCTCATTTCATATAGAATACCATTTTAATCTTTTCTATTCGGTGGAATATTTTAGCAATTGGGAAACCTTATTCAAGTCTTATTCACAACTCTCCCTCACCCCCCTGTCCACGAAGCAAAATTCTCGAACCCTCCCCGAAACTAAATTTTTACCCCTCCGCTCACCCGAAGAACCAAGGGACCTGGGTTCGAGCCCTGGGTAAGGCATGGATGTATGTGTCGTTTTTCTGCTGAGGTCCTGCCATCCTCTCAAACCTTCTACTATGGCATATAAACTGACAGGCTCCTGTCAGACCTCTGTGGCAAGCAGCTGCTTGAGGGGGTATTTATTTTTTATTTATTTATATTGGAAACTTCAGCTTGCCCAATTCCCTTGAGAATTATTGTAAACGGAAGAATTATTGTAAACGGAAAGGAGGCGAAAATATATTAATATATATATTGCATTTATTTTCAGGAATATTTCTAGAAACTACCAAAGCGGACAGAAAAATTCAAGATCAGAACGGTGTCCCGATCTTGCCCGTCCACCCCTTCCGAACTTTTAACTGGTGGAGCTTGGCCCACCCTTTTTGCTCTCGATCTGGACCTAATTGGAAACAACAGCTTTTAATAAGCCTCAATCAGGAATCCCATTGAGTTTCAAAGTGTGAACTATTTCAGCAGGTTTAGTTTCTTCTACTGAGCGACACTTTGCTTTCAGTGCTCAATGACTAATTGACCATGTTACAAGTATTCCAAGATTCAGAACAATATTGGGAAAGAGTATACCTTGGGAGATGTTTAGAGGCAGATAGAATCTTCCCATCAAGGTTGGGCGGGGGTGACTCAGTCGGTAGCGCGCCAGGCTCGAATCTGTAGTTCCCAGATTCGAGTCCCAGCTGGGTCAGCGTTGAGATTTATCTCCGGAAAATTCCCCGCCCTGCCCACGGTCAGTAGAGGACACCGATGGGCTTGGAAAGGCCGCCGTCCGTCGGATGGGACGTTAAGCGGTGGCCCCGTGTGCGGGAGAGCCATACGGTGTGCACGTTAAAGAACACGCTGGATGGCCTTGACGGGAACTACCATCTGTCTCCCAACAGCTGTTCCAGTGGGTCCCCTCCCCCAACCTTCTCTGAGCCTTCGGGGTCCATGTGACCTGGCCATTTAGCCCATGGTGTGCAAAAAAGTGCCGCTCAGAGGTAAAACAACCCAACCCATCAAGGTTATCCAGTAGGTTTATCAAGCGTGCACAGAACTTGTCTCCTGTATACCAAAGGTCGTATTAGAAACAAGAAGAACATCGAGCAAAAGAGAAAAGGGTTTAAACAGTAATGCAAAAAAAAAGTGGCCTATCAGGGGCACACATAAAAAATTAAAGCAAATATAAAGTTCAATATATATGTTACCGCTAAAGCTCGAAAGCCGTTAATGTGCACATTACCTAGCTAATCTGCAGATTAACTGATTTGCTCCGTTAACGTGCGGAATCAAGAGTTTTCCGCATTTTACCTAGGTAATGTGCACATTAACGGCTTCCGTATCGTTAAAGTTCAAAAGTTTGTTTCTCTCATAGTGGTGAATCTCTTGAATATGAAGCTTCGTGTCACGTGATTCACTCGTCCGCATTATAAAAAACGCCCCGGATGAGCGGAGGCCAAGTGAGAACGAATCGGTAAAGTGATTCCTTCTTGATAACGAATCACTAAAATGATTCGTTCTCACTTGGCCTGCTCATTTTGGGGGCGTTTTTTATAATTCGGACGACTGATTCATGTTGACAGAGGGATGATCCTGGTTTCAACTCTACTCTCGGACACTAGATAAATAACATTATGTTAATTTAAGCGTACAGAAACGTTCCTGTTGTTCCAGCAAAGATCTTATTTTCACTTTAACGAGTGCCTAGTAGGTAATGTGCAGATTATCCAGGTAATTTGCAGATTACCTAGGTAATTTGAGAAATGAAACAATTTTCCGCACGTTAACGGATCACCCTAGTTAATCTGCGCAATACCTAGATAATCTGTAGAATAACTGATTTCTGCACTTTAGCGGTAACATATATATATCACTTCTCGGCACTTTTTTTGCTTTGTCTCCTAACGGCACTTTTTTGCACCCAATGGGCAAAATGGCCAGGTCACAAGGACCCCAATGACTCAGAGAAGGTTGGGGGAAGCGACCAACCGAAAAGCTGTTAGTAGTTAGATGGTAGCCTCTCTTCAAGGCCATCCAGCGTGTTGTGAAACGTTGACAGGAAAGGACTCTCCTGCACATGGGACCACGCCTTAACGTTCTATAGAACGGACCGTTGTCTTTACAAGCCCATTGTGTTCCCTTCCTCACTGAGAGCGGAATGGGAGGTAGGAAAATAAATCTGAATGCAGGACCAATTGAGACTCGAACCTGGGAACTGCAGATTCCCGCCTGGTGCACCGACGACATAAGGTTTATTATTATTTTGATTTGGTTCCGATTCGAATCCCAGTCAGGAAAACCGATTTTTTTTAACTCAATTTTTCATTGTATTTCTTGTCTACAGGACTTTTCCTGTGATAATTTATTATTGAATAGTTTATACAGAGTGATTCAAAACTTATCGTTCAAATTTCGTGGGGAGGTAGGGAATACGTCAGGAAACCGATTTCACATAGGAAAGAATGTCCGCAAATGTACGCATGCGTATGTAGAGGGCGCTGTGTGTACTCAACCAGTGTACAGCTCGCCCGACCACTCCCGCTGTCATCAGTGTATGAGCTGACTTACTAGTGATAAGATGAATCGTTTTACGCATCAAGAACTAGCGGATATGCATCCCGCATATGGGGCAGCTGGCGAAAGCGGCCGCCGAGCTAGGCAAGTTTACGAAGACCGATACCCCAACAGAAGAATACCGCAGCATCAAATGTTTGCACGTGTGCATCGCAATCTGTGCGAACGTGGTTCACTGCGCAGCAACATGCAGGATACGGGGAGAAGACCTGTACTTTACCTTGTTGGAATAAAAGTCACATTCGTTACCACTTAACTGTACTGTTTCCTTGTGTTCACTTTACTTGTCCATTTTGTTCATGTAGATGACGTTTGCGGACATACTTTCCTATGTGAAATCGGTTTCCTGACGTATTCCCTACCTCCCCACGAAATTTGAACGATAAGTTTTGAATCACCCTGTATAACGCTGTGAGCGTGAGTGAGAAATATTACTACCATCAAAAATGTGGCGGCTTGGCTAATCAGCTCCTGATAATAGATGGCGCCACTGGTGACCCAACAGGAAGACGTATATATCACTTAGTTGAAGGGATGGTTAGGTCCTCGGTGGTCTAGCGGTTAAGACGCCCGGCATGCTCTGCCATGGGAGACCTGGGTTGGAACCCCACTCAGGGCAATCAAGTGTTTCTTGTCTACAGGACAATTCCTGTGATAATTTTTTACTAATTCTATTTATGATTTTAAACTGAATTATTCTTCGTAATTATTATCGCTTGAAAGTTGTCTATTTCGGTTGCATTTAATTTACAATATTAATTTATTTTAAATATATTCCGGTGGCCGAGTGGTTAGCGCGCTTGGTTGCTGATCTAAGGGATCTGGGTTCGAGCCCTGGGTAAGGCATGGATGTATGTGTTGTTTTTCTGCTGAGGTCCTGCCATCCTCACAGATCTCCTACTGGGGCATATAAACAGACAGGCTCCTGTCAGACCTCTGTGGCAAGCAGCTGCTTGAGGAGGTATTTATTGTTTTTATTTATATATTATTAAATAAAAAATAATAAATACCCCCTCAAGCAGCTGCTTGCCACAGAGGTCTGACAGGAGCCTGTCAGTTTATATGCCACAGTAGGAGATCTGAGAGGATGGCAGGACCTCAGCAGAAAAACGACACACACATTCATGCCTAATCCGGGGCTCGAACCCAGGTCCTTTAGTATCAGTAGCCAAGCGTGCTAACCACTCGGCCACGGGGCATATATTAATTCACTTAGCAACAAATTGTAAAAAAGTTATATGGCAATAAAATTATAAAGATACTATAATGACAGTAGCTGGGATCAAACCGCAGACCTTTAAGTTACAAGTCGTGATCTCTCGCCATTCAGCCAACTGAGATACGCATTAGGAACGGAGTGGGATGTTAAAATATAATATTAGCATTCTCTTGTAGACGAAATGCTCAAAACGATTTATACTTTAATATACAATATTGTTTTTAAATTCTCAGTACAAAGTTCTCCTTTCTTGGCAAAATAAAAGTTGGCAACAACTTCTTGAGTCTCCACAGTCAAATGAAGATATTCGATAAGCAACAAGGTCTTCCACAATTGGTTACTTAGGTAGAATCAGCCAATCAAGTGTCTCAGGCCACTACAAAATGGTGACCCACATTCAACGCCACTCTACAGTCGTCGTAGCCCTGATTCCCAAAATAAATGCCGATTATCTGCGTACCACGGCAAATAATGATTGCAAAACGAATGTAAAAATGATATTTTGTTCATTTAGATATGAGAAATTATAAATGCTAAATTTGAAATTCGTTTATTACCTTTTTTTTTAATTTTGGTAGGACAGCGGCCTAGATTAGGATCGAACAGGATCAGTAAATGGATCGAACAGGATCAGTAAATGGATCGAACAGGATCAGTAAGTGGATCGTAAACAGGATCAGTAAATGGATCGAACAGGATCAGTAAATAGATCGTAAACAGGATCAGTAAATGGATCGAACAGAGGGCACTGCCCCTGTTACGATCCATTTACTGATCTCATTCTCTAAATTTTAACCCATTTTCTAAATTATGATCCATTCCCTTAAAGGCTCATTTTCTAAATTATGATCCATTCCCTTAAAGGCTCATTTTCTAAATTATGATCCATTCCCTTAATGACCCATTTTCTAAATTATGATCCATTCCCTTAATGACCCATTTTCTAAATTATGATCCATTCCTTTTATGACCCATTTTCTAAATTATGATCCATTCCTTTAATGACCCATTTTCTAAATTACGATTCATTCCTTTAATGATCCATTTTCTACATTATGATTCATTCCCTTAATGACCCATTTTCTAAATTATGATCCATTCCTTTTATGACCCATTTTCTAAATTATGATCCATTCCTTTAATGACCCATTTTCTAAATTACGATTCATTCCTTTAATATCCATTTTCTACATTATGATTCATTCCCTTAATGACCCATTTTCTAAATTATGATCCATTCCTTTTATGACCCATTTTCTAAATTATGATCCATTCCTTTAATGACCCATTTCCTAAATTACGATTCATTCCTTTAATGATCCATTTTCTACATTATGATCCATTCCCTTAATGACCCATTTTCTAAATTATGATCCATTCCCTTAATGACCCATTTTCCTAATTATGACCCGTTCTCTAAAATATGATCCTTTTCTATATTATGACTAGTTCTGTAAGTTGACTATTTTCAATATTCTGATAATGTTTTTTTTTATTGGCTTCACTAAAAAGTTCTTAGTTGCTTCGTTTCGTAGGCATCAAATGATTCTGAAGTGGCGAATAAGCATCAGCTCCTTAACTGCCAGGCCGCCGCAGCACAGTGCTATATTAAATGGAAAATTTTTGAAATGAAAACAGACTCTTTGAGAATCGAACAAATAATAGATCATACTGAAACTTAATGTCCATTCTTCCTGTATTGATTATTTGTGGTGAAGAAAAAAAATCTGTTCAGTCTTTTTCTTATCCACCACTTCAACGGGGCGGGGCGCGCCAGGCTCGTAATCTGTAGTTCCCAGGTTCGAGTCCCAGCTGGGTCAGCGTTGAGATTTATCTCCGCAAAATTCCCCGCCCACGGTCAGTAGGGGACACCGATGGGCTTGAAAAGGCCGCCGTCTGTCGGATGGGACGTTAAGCCGTGGCCCCGTGTGCGGGAGAGACATACCCTGTGCACGTTAAAGAACACGCTGGATGGCCTTGACGGGAGGCTACCATCTGTCTCCCAACAGCTGTTCTAGTGGGTCCCCAACTTTCTCTGAGCCTTCGGGGTCCTTGTGGCCTGGCCATTTAGCCCATGGTGTGCAAAAAAGTGCCGCTCAGAGGTAAAACAACCCAATCACTTCAACAAGCTATTTACTTGGGTTAGGTTGTTTTACCTCTGAGCGGCACTTTTTTGCACACCATGGGCTAAATGGCCAGTTCACATGGACCCCGAAGACTCAGAGAAGGTTGGGGGAGGGGACCCACTGGAACAGCTGTTGGGAGACAGATGGTAGCCTCCCGTCAAGGCCATCCAGCGTGTTCTTTAACGTGCACAGGGTATGGTTCTCCCGCACACGGGGCCAAGGCTTAACGTCCCATCCGACGGACGGCGGCCTTTACAAGCCCATCGGTGTTCCTTACTGACCGTGGGCAGGGCGGGGAACTATTTACTTTGTAGCTGAACCATCATCGCTTTCGTCAAAGCAAGGAAGTAACGATGAAGGCAACTTTAATCACCCAACCTATCCAGGGGATATCAGCTTCTCAATCATAATATACAGATATTTATTATTATCAATATGTATTAATATTTTTCATAACTCTTTCGTTTGTATTTCAGGGGCGGGAATGCACAGTCGATAGCGCGCCAGGCTCGTAATCTGAAGTTCCAGGTTCGAGTCCTACCTTGACCCACATTGAGATTTATCTCCTCAAATCTTCACGCTCTGCCCTTGGTCAGTAAGGGACACTGATGGGTTTGGAAAGTCCGCCATCCGTCGGATGGGACGTTAAGCCGTGTATCCGTACACCAGAGAGCCACATTAAAGAACCGCTGGATGGCTTTGACGGGAGACTGCCATCTCTCTCCCAACAGGTGTTCAGTGAGTCCGCTCCTCCCCATCTTCTCTGAGCTCTCAGGGTCCTTGTGACCTGGCCATTTTTTTAGATAAAACATTCGCATGTGACCCAACGTTTGTATTTCACATTCTAAATATGTATTGTTATATATATACATTTTTCTATTCTACATTTCTTTCCTAATATTGAATATTGTTATCATTTAAATAGTTTATTGTATGGTGGGGAACCTAAATTCGTTAGGAGTAGGAAACATTTTAGTTCCGGGATCTATATCAGGTTTTTTAATTATTTGCTATGGATTTTGTGTCGTGGTTTTTGGAGGAATCTATTGCCGACCCAAAAAACGAGATCTTGATGTATTTTCATTAACGAATTATGCCTCCGAAAGAAATTTCCTAAACAGTCATGTGACACTGCGAGGTTCGACATCTCGCAGCACTATCAAGTGAAGCGGCCATTTCGGAAACTATAGAGAATCACAGGATCGGCACAAAAAAGAATTTTCCACCAGAACAGGAAAATGAAATGACTGGAAGGAATTCTAGAGCAGTGGTATATTCGGAGAGAACAATTTTTAAAAAAAATACCGAAACAGTGTTCTGGTCGTTTTTTTTTAGTCAGTCGCTTCATATTTTTTCCCCCTAGACTGGAGTTTATCCTTCTGTGACAAAAACTGCATCAGTTAGAAGTAGTTTCTATTCTAAATTTTTCTTTCTCAGATCGGGATCTAGAAAAACAATTGTGGATGGGGAGGAGGTGGGGTAAGAAACACAATCGAGCCAGAAAAATGCAAAAGGAGTTCTATGTGTCTGGATTTCCAATGCAGTATACATTTCCTCAGCCTTTCCCCCCCCCCCCCAAGTCTTTAAAAATTTCTTAAAAAATGCAAGAAATATAAATAAATTTAATAATTTTTGCCTCTATTACCGTTACTAGCATTATGTAACGGGGGGGGGGGGTGGCCCCCCTACTGCTTCCCCCTATACTCGACCCTGATCTGTCCTATGTCATTTCTGTGGAAAATAAAGGTACTCCGACATTCATTGTTCCTAAAGGTATAACGGGCAAATTACCAATGGCTGTAAAATCATCTATGTTAAATTACAATGTAAATTTAAATCGAATTTTTACTGTAAACGACTGCTGTTTCGATCAAAAGTGTAAAAATGTCTGTGTATGGAGTGAAAACAATAAATTTTCTTATACTCTTTTGTGATCTTTATTAAAAAAAAAATACCCCCTCAAGCAGCTGCTTGCCACAGAGGTCTGACAGGAGCCTGTCAGTTTATATGCCATAGTAGAAGATCTGAGAGGATGGCAGGACCTCAGCAGAATCCATGCCTTACCCGGGGCTCGAACCCAGGTCCCGTAGATCAGTAGCCAAGCGTACTAACCACTCGGCAACGAGACGGCTGATCCTTATTTATGTCTAGAAAAAAAGGTTTTTGATTAATTTGATCAAATATTATTGTAACTGGCTTTTATATAAGATATTTTGATATGTTAATTTTATCCGGGTTGGGTTGTTTTACCTATGAGCGGCACTTTTTTGCATACCACGGGCTAAATGGCCAGGTCACAAGGACCCCGAAGGCTCAGAGAAGGTTGGGGGAGGAGACCCACTGAAACAGATTTTGGGGGACAAATGGTAGCCTCCCGTCGAGGCCATTCAGCGTGATTTTATCCGGGGTGAGGGTTGTGTCAGTTGGCAGGACCCTAGGCTCGTAATCTGCAGTTTCCAGGTTCCACATGCGCTAGCGTTGAGATTTATTTGAGCCATGTGCGCCATGTTGCTTCGGTAAAAAAGGAGACACCGATGGGCTTGAAAAGCACGCTTCCCGTCGGATGACTGACTGATTAAAACACTTATATCAATTATTTCCTCTTTTTACCATTACATAATTAGCATCTTGCGATGTTTTCATCAATAAAGACTGAACTTTATTCTTTTTCCCTAAACCTAACATCTTTATTTTTGACTTCGCAACATTTTTTTTACTGTATTAGTTAATGTTTTTATAATATTTGTTTAAGCACTCAACTTATTCATTAAGAATCAATTCAAATTATTTTCTAAGACCGCTACCAGGCGATAAATGTTATACAAAATACATTGAAACTTGGGTTGGGTTGTTTTACCTCTGAGCGGCACTTTTTTGCACGCCATGGGCTAAATGGCCAGGTCACATGGACCCCGAAGGCTCATAGAAGGTTGGGGGAGGGGATCCACTGGAACAGCTGTTGGGAGACATATGGTAGCCTCCCGACAAGGCCATCCAGCGTGTTCTTTAACGTGCACAGGGTATGGCTCTCCCGCACACGGGGCCAAGGCTTAACTCCCATCCGACGGACGGCGGCCTTTCCAAGCCCATCGGTGTCCCCTAACTGACCGTGGGCAGGGCGGGGAGTTTTGCGGAGATAAATCTCAACGCTGACCCAGCTGGGACTCGAACCTGGGAACTACAGATTACGAGCCTGGCGCGCTACCGACTGAGCCACCCCCGCCCCTCATACATTGAAACAGTTTCATACATACATACATACATATAAAATCCTCATGCAACCATGGGTTACGGAGGTCCTACAAGACTGTGTAATTTTTCTTTTCCAGACACATCTGTCCTGAGTTACAGCTGCTGCATTTCACCACTCTAGGCCAATTCTAGCAAGATCCTGTTTGATATTGTCTGCCCATCGCATTCTAGGTCTCCCCCCTGTTCCTGAAGCCTTTAGGCAAATTGTTCATAATCCTGTTTGTTAATCTGCAGCTATGTATAAGGGTAACTGGCCAAACCAATGCAGTTTTCCTCTGCACAAAATGTTGCTCAAAGGAAGTTGATGACTTCTTCTAATCACATCATTACTTACTGAGTTGAAAATAAATAATAATCTTTCTTTATTAAAATGCTTTACAAATCATTATCATATGTACAAAATATCCAGCTGAAGCAACTTGTTCGCTGGTGTATTAAAAATCATTTCCAATTATACATTAATATGCGCATATTAGCAATACCAGAGATCTTGCAAATCAGTTAATTTATAACTGAATAAAAATTGTGAACAATTTACGTATTCTGCTCACTTAATAACACCTTAACATTCAGAACAAGGTTGCTGAAGGTCATCCCCCCCCCCCTACTTTTCCTAAGCAGCTGTTAGAGGCAGATGGAAGCATCCTATCAAAGCAATTCTGAGCATAAGGAGTAAACAACTGTAAAGGGGAAATATTCCAGGCGCAATTTTTAGAGCGTAGAGCTTAACTTTCTATTTTTATAGTTACTGTTTCCGAAAAGCTTCTGATACAAATGTACGTTTTTCTAAAAACGTGATATAGATAAACAAGAAGCGAATTTCCTTCCCACTTTAAAACTCTGGCAAAGAATAGGGAGGGTGGATGGTGTGTGTGTGGGGGGGATATAGGGCAGTTGTGACGTCAGACAGCCTTTAGTTCCCACACCCCCGAGCCGGTCCCACGCGCCCGCTCCGCCCCCTGCATTCTTCCCGTTTGACGCAGCTTCCACGCCGAGATTCAGTGGACTTCCTCACGTGACAAAAAGCTGTCCGTTGGGCCGCATCGCGAGCGTTGGGGAGATAGGAGGGGGAAGGGAAGGGGGGAGCGAGAGTCTGTTGTGGATGTGGCAGCAGCAGTCCTTGAAATACTGCAAAATATTTATCACCTGCCTCCCATTTGTGAAGGGAGGTGGGAAAAAAGCTGGCTGGAGGGGTGGGTGGAGAGGAGGGGGCTGAGAGGGTGTCTCACATTCTTCTCTGCTGCTGCATCGGTATCTGAAGTTAAGGAATGGCTGCCGCCAAGATGTGGATCAATCCTATCTAACAACCCTGAGAGAGAGAGCCTCGGCCTTCTCTAACTCGGGGCACGGAGGCACAGCGGAAGCGGAAGGGCTACTGTCGGCAATGGCACGACGACACGCGAAGTGCTTTCCGCGGAGCATGATTCCAGTGTAACTGATAGGGATGTTGTTAAAAGTGGAACTGCATCATCTTCGTTGATGGGAACTCTTCATTCAGAATAATGGAGCGGATTGTATCGTTAGTAGCGTTACTACTTCAAATCATTTAATTGTCTAAATTGGCTTCCAGTCAATAAATATTTTCTTTTCATATGCAAGAAGAATATAAATAAGTAGAAAAACAATAAATATTTAATTTCGATGACAACTGAGTTTCTATCTATCTTGTCATGCTGCTAAAGAAGAGAAAATGAATAAAAAAAAAACTAAATGGAATCAAATTGAAAAAAAAAACTAAGAACGCATATCGCCTCTGGTGCATTTGGGAATCTCGTTTTCAAAGAGAATGAAGTTTTTCGCTTACCTACTTTTTTCACTCAAAAGTTTCAATTTGAAATAACGGATGATGTAGAAAATGCGAATAGAAGTAGTTTATTTAGTAGTTACACAGCATAAGATGTACATGCCTTTCATTTCTTAAATTGAAAAAGAAGCTTTATCCACATCCCTCTAAGAAAAGTGGGCTTTAAGAAAATTATTGCTGTCAGTGGAATACCTCTTGACCCTCTACCAGCAAAGAGGGCGCAGTTATAGCCTTTGTGATATTCGGAAAATGCAAATCACAATAGTTCATCAATACCTGTGAAACCAAAAAAAGAATTTTTAAAATGGTCACATGGACCCCGAAGGCTCAGAGAAGGTTGGGGGAGGGGACCCACTGGAACAGCTGTTGGGAGACAGATGGTAGCCTCCCGTCAAGGCCATCCAGCGTGTTCTTTAACGTGCACAGGGTATGGCTCTCCCGCACACGGGGCCACGTCTTAACGTCCCATCCGACGGACGGCGGCCTTTCCAAGACCCATCGGTGTCCCCTACTGACCGTGAGCAGGGCAGGGAATTTTGCGGAGATAAATCTCAACGCTGACCCAGCTGGGACTCGAACCTGGGAACTACAGATTACGAGCCTGGCACGCTACCGACTGAGCGACCCCCGCCCCCCTTCTCTGAGTCTTCGGAGTCCTGGTGACCTGGCCATTTAGCCCATGGCGTACCAAAAAAAGTGCCGCTCAGAAGTAAAACAACGTAACTTTAACACTGTATTAACCTAGTATGGCGAAAGTTCAACTTTAGTTGTTACGAAATAAATTCCCTCTCAAGCAGCTAATTGCCAGAGAGGTCTGAGAGGAGCCTGTCAGTATAATACGGCACAGAGAAGACCTGTGAGGAAGGTGAAACCTTTTTAGAAAACTAACACGAAAAAATTAACCTTCATGCTTTACCCGGAGCTTGAAAACAGGCCCCGTGGTTCAGCAGTCATGTGCTCTAACCAGTCTGGCACCGGGCAGGCTGAGATAGAAAATTTTTTAACATTCGACATCAAGCCCGGATCTAGAAAAAAAAAAAGGGGGGGGGGAGCAAGTGATGCAATCGAACCAGACAAAATTAAAGGATTAGATTTCTATTGCAGTATAATATTTCGCCCTTTAATGGTATTTCTTCTCAAAACGTTCTGGGAAAATGCGTGGAATCTGCAAATGTTTTATAATTTTTTGTCTCCATTAGTAATATAATAATTTATTCCATGCAAGGGGTTACAGTAGATCAGGCATGTCAAACACGCGGCCCGCCAAGATTGATAACCATTACGTTTATTTAACTTTTGACAAAACTGGATTCTTTAATTAAAATTATAAGTACGTACACGGTACATGAATTAAATGAAAGAAAACATATCCACTTATATATAAGGGAATAAAAGCTATGCTTCATCTTTATTTGGAGCGGGGGTGGCTCAGTCGGTAGCGCGCCAGGCTCGTAATCTGTAGTTTCCAGGTTCGAGTCCCAGCTGGGTCAACGTTGAGATTTATCTCCGCAAAATTCCTCGCCCTGCCCACGGTCAGTAGGGGACACCGATGGGCTTGGAAAGGCCGCCGTCCGTCGGATGGGACGTTAAGCCGTGGCGCAGTGTGCGGGAAAGCCATACCCTGTGCACGTTAAAGAACACGCTGGATGGCCTTGACGGGAGACTACCATCTGTCTCCCAACAGCTGTCCCAGTGGGTCCCCTCCCCCAACCTTTTCTGAGCCTTCGGGGTCCATGTGACCTGGCCATTTAGCCCATGGTGTGCAAAAAAGTTCAGCTCAGAGGTAAAACAACCCAACTCATCTTTATTTCCATTTGTTTTTTTTTTGTTTTGCGGCCCGCGATTTAATATACAGGGTGAATCTGAAAAAGTGGGCAAAACTTTACGGGGTGGTAGAACGCAGTTATACGAGCAATATTCGTCATAGAATGTATGGTCGGAACGCAAACGGCGAGCCGCTAGGTGGCGTTGGAAATGGTATAAAAGGGCCATAGCTTGGCCACCAAGATCGCCGGATCTCTCGTGTTTGGACTTTTTCCTGTGGGGCCATATGAAAAGCCTAATCTACGAGTGCCCCATTGAAACCGATATGGATCTAGTCGCCAGGATCGCCGTTGTTGCCGGCGATATTCGGGAAATGCCTGGTGTCTTCGCAAATGTGCGTCGGTCCCTATCCCGCAGGTGTGAAGCCTGCATTACAGCTGGCGGCAGCTCTTTTGAGCAATTTCTTTGAGCATGTACCTCAATTACATTCCTGTTAATAAAATGTTTTCTGAAGTATCTCCTCTCCTTATTGTGTTCATTCTTTAAATGTGACAGTGGAAAACTACCTTTTAACTTCTCACCGCTTGCGTTCCGACCATATATTCTATGACGAATATTGCTCGTATAGCTGCGTTCTACCACCCCTAAAGTTTTGCCCACTTTTTCAGATTCACCCTGTATAATACTTAATATGGCCCTCGGTGGTTAACGAGTTTGACATGCCTGCAGTAGAGCCTAGATACAGGTAATTTTGGATATTAATTTTAATGTTCAGGTGGCTTGATGCCCCAGTACGTTTGAGAAATTAAAAAGAAATATTAAGAATGGTACAAAAATAAAAAAAACCTTTACAGGAATTATATATAATTATCTGATATTTGTAAACAAAATGACAAGTGGAAATCACAGACGGAGATGAACGTATGCTATGAAATATGATAAAAACATAGTAAACTCACAGTTCTTGTGATAACTATAGGGGTATCAGGCTACTTTCTGTTCTTAGGAGGAAGGTTGGGTTGTTTTACCTCTGAGCGGCACTTTTTTCACACCATGGGCTAAATGGCCAGGTCACATGGACCCCGAAGGCTGAGAGAAGGTTGGGGGAGGGGACCCACTGGAACAGCTGTTTGAAGACAGATGGTAATCTCCCGTCAAGGCCATCCAGCGTGTTCTTTAACGTGGACAGGGTATGGCTCTCCCACACACGGGGCCACGGCTTAACGTCCCATCCGACGGACGGCGGCCTTTCCAAGCCCATCGGTGTCCCCTATTGACCGTGGGCAGGACGGGGAATTTTGCGGAGATAAATCTCAACGCTGACCCAGCTGGGACTCGAACCTGGGAACTACAGATTACGAGCCTGGCGTGCTACCGACTGAGCCACCCCCGCCCCTTAGGAGGAAGAAAAAAGAAGCTTTAAGATAACGGAGAGTAATATTAAATGAATGAACAGGGGAAAAAGAATTGCGAATAATCCAGACAAACAGCAAAGATGGGGAGTGGGAAAGGGAATGAGGAGATATTGTTGGTCAAAAGTTTCACTATTCTAATAGGAGTGGAGTAATATAGTTTTTGAATTTTGTTTTAGAATTTAAAGAAGTGATATCGCTCGGTAGAGAGTTCCAAGTTGAGGATGGTTGAAAGGCAAAAGAAATTTCACCGTACTTAGCTTTGAAAATCTTGGGAGTAGAAAACATTTTATTATCAGAGCGAAGGATGTGGCAAGGTCGTAATCGAATACAGGGGGTAAGAATTGAATGAAGGGGATGAGACTTGTTATAAACAGTGTCGTGAATAAGAGTAATAAACCGCAGCTTTCTTCTAGATTCAATAGTGGGAATTTCGTAGTTAGAACGAATATCGGTATGTGTTAGAGATTCTCGTTTGTTAAAAGAGATTTTGCTGATGATTTTGAGAGCTTCATTTTCAACATTTTCTAAGTTATAAGAGTTCTTTTTGTTAATACCAAAAAGAGTGGAAGCACAGTATTCGAGTTTCGGTCGGATGCAAATTTTGTAGAACATTGGTGCATAGGAGGATATACAGTTTCGACTGTACCTCAATATATCATTTCTTTTAGAAGCTGAAACGACGATTTATTAACATGAATTCCAAAGTCAAGATTTTTATCTGTAGTCACACCTAAGTATTTCATGGAAGTGGAAACTGTAATATCATCATCATCATCATCCTCAAACAGCCATGGGTTACGGAGGTCCAAACAGATTTTGCAATTTAGTTCTCCAAATATATCTACCCGAGCTACATCTGCTGCATCTGGCTACTGTACACCTATTCTAACAAGATCTTGTTTGACATTATCTGCCCACCGCATACTAGGTCTCCCCCTCTTTCTGAGGCCTTTAGGCACACTTGTAGCAATATGCTGCTCAAAGGAGGTTTCCGACTCTTTTGCCTAACCTAACCATTTCTTCAAAGGAGGTTGCCGATTCCTTTGCCTAACTATTACTTACAAAGTTGAATCACCTAATGCCCAAGACTTTGCGTAAGCGTCTAGAATCAAAAGCATAAAATTTCTTGTTATCTTGTTTACAAAGAGTCCAAGTTTCACTATTCAGATTAACTGAACAAAAACCTGCCTGATCAATTTTCATCACTTTAGTTTAATCTCTGTTTATAACCAAACCTATTATACTACCAGTCTCATCAACAGCTCGAATGAAAGAGTTCATCTCATCAGCATCATTTGCCAAAAGGGCTGAATCATCAGCATAATCTAAATCAGAAATTTTCGTATCTCCTCCCATTTAAGGCCAAAATATTTCCCTTGAAGTGAATTTCTCATAACATAATCAATAACCAAACTAAAGAGAAAAGGAGACAAAATGCACCCTTGTCGAACACCAGAAGTAATGCTAAACCAATTGCTACAAGACTTACCAACTCTCACACACGACTCAGTGTTATTACAGAGAGCTTTCATTATGTTAACTAACTTGTCTGGTATACCATATGATTTCACAATCAACCACAAATTATGACGATCAACAGAGTCGAAAGCCTTTTTGAAATCAACAAAGCTAGCAACCAAAGGTTTCTGAAACTCTAAACATTTCTCAAGAATCTGCCTAAGTGAAAATATCTGATCCACACATCCCCTACCACTTCTGAATCCACATTACTCATCACGCAATTGACTGTCAACCAGATTCTTAATTCTATTAAGCACAATCATGGAAAGAACTTTACCTGGAACAGAGAGTAGGCTGATACCCCTATAGTTAATACAAGAACTGCGATCACCTTTTTTGAAAATAGGGATAACAAAAAAAACCTTAGGAACCATGCCTTTATCATAAAAGATATTCAGAATTTCAGTCATCCGAGTGGTAACAGAAACATTCCCAGGTCTAATCATTTCCGTAGTAATTTCATCTACGCTCGGGATTTACGTAGTTTAAGTTTAGAAATAGCCAAAGTAACTTCAGATTGTGTTATAGGGCCAACATTAAAGCCAGTAATGTATCTATCATTATTACAAACAATGGGAGTAGAACTAATCACATTGTTTAGAACATCACTGAAATGCTGAGCTCACCTAGCCATGACAGAATCCTCACCTTCTATAACCTTACCTTGTTTATCCTTCAATCCCTGTACATCTATCCGTTTTCTACAACATTTTCTACACAAAACATTAACTCTCTGGTACAGCTCTCTGCTGTTGTGCTGTCTAACTGCTTCCTTTGTTTTATCAGCCAAACCATCAAGACAAAGATTCTTATCAGCAGATAACTGATCTTTTACACGTTTATTAAGTTCTCTGTAATGCTTTCTTTTAGAACTAGTAGGGTATTGATTAAGGACATTCCCGCAGTTCTTTCTTTCTGAAATAAGCTCAAGTGCCTTATCACTCATATTTTTCTTCCTCCTCTGTTCCATTTTACCCAAAAGAGTGATGTTGGTTTCAAGAAAAGTATGTTTCGAACAGTCCCATTCTTCCTCAACTTCAGTAGTAAGCAAGCCATGACTGTCAATAATGATTAACTAACCTATCATGGTAAGGTTTAGCTATAACTTGGTCTTTCAGAGCTTCAATGTTAAAGGTACTTTTTTTTAACCTTAGTATATTTAACCCTGTTATATGGGGTTATCAATTTTAATGTTTGTGTCATGCGGGGAGAATTTGAAGTTGAAAGGAAAACAATATTGGTTTTCTTGATGTTGACAGTGAATCCATTTTTAGTATACCATATCATGAATATTATTTTCTATTTCTTGTTTTTGAGAAGTGAAAGAATTTGAGGTAAAAGAAAGGAGACGCTTGTCTGCATACATAAAAACATTGCAGTTAGTGGAGGATTCTGGATGATCAACAAAAAGGTTAAAGAGAAGTGGGCTAAGAATGGTTCCTTGGGTTACTCCCCGATTGAATTTAAGAGGTGTAGAGCTCTCATTAATGCATAATTTAGTTCGGATAACACGGTCGTTGAGATAATTTTTAAACCATGAAAGAGCCGAGGATGATAGATTAAAATTATAGCCGAGTTATTGCAAGATAAGTTTTGTGTTCAATTGAATCAAATACCTTTGAGATGTCAAGGGAAACCAGTCCCACAACCGTTTTCATTTTGCTGTCTAAAGCCAATCTGCATTGATTAACAAGAAGTGTCATGAGAGGTTCAGTCGATCGATTTCTCCTAAATCCGAATTGTCTGCACGAAAGTAAATTGAATTTTTCAACAAAAGTCGTTAGTTGTGTCTCTCGACGACTTTTTCTAGAATTTTGCTTAAAGCCCATGTAACTGAATTAGGTCGATAGTCCAGAGGGTTAGGAGAATTTGAAATTTTAGGTATAGGTCTGATGATGGCTTCTCTCCATGGAATTAGGAATTCATTAGAGTTAAATGAGAAATTAATTAGATCACAAAGGGGTGCAGAAATTAATTGGGAAAGAATTTTTAGAATAAAGACAGGGATTCCATCTGGTCCGACACTGCGAGTGTTTTTTAGTGAATTTAAAAGGTTAAGAACTTCGATTTCGGAAACATTTTTGAGTTTAAAGGTTTCCAGATTATTAAATGATTTATTGGAATAGGATAATGACTCATTAGCGTTTGCATAATTTTCTGTAGAAATGCAGGATTTACAGAATACATTATTTAAAACATTAGCAAGTCTTTAGGATCATAGAAGGAGTTGTCATTATAAATGATCTTATTAATTTTGGTTAGGTTTCTTAAGTTACCAGTAATAGAATCAAAAATTCGAAATATTTCATTATCATTTCAATTAATAACGGAAAGTCGATTAAGAAAATATAAACGGTTGGCATTTTAATACTACTGTTGACCAGATTACGGAAAGCTTTATAGTTTTCCCATGTGTAGGAATGATCAGGGTTGATAGCATTCTTGAAGTGTTTATTTTTTAATGAGATCATTTTCAGAAGCTCTCTTGTAATCCAAGGCTTTCGAGAAGAGCGAACTCTGAAAGTTTTATAAAGAGCATAGGGGTCAAGTGCAAAATTGATTAAACAGGAGAGATGTTGCGCTTTTGAGGTAGGAGTCGTGCATTCGGAAATACTCTTGTGGAAAGGGAGATATTTCGCAAACTCAAAAAACTCATCTTTGTTAAAAATTTTTAAAGGATCTTTTGAAATTAAAACTTTAGGTGCACGAGGTGAATAATACAATACAGATGTGCTAATAATAAAATGATCACTAATGTCTTCGAAGAGAGTAAGTGCATGCTTGTGAAGCGAAGGTCTATTTGAGAAAATCATATCAATGAGAGATTCACTGTGATCAGCAATACGAGTGGGCAATTTGTTTAAACGTATATGTCAGAATGTTTATAGGCAGATTTCAAGCTTGGGATACGCAGAATTATGTTTTAGAGCATCGATATTAAAATCTCCTGTAAGAATGGAAGTAATGTTGCAAGGGAAACTTTCAAGGACTGAGTACAGTGAATTAATAAAATCTTCAAATATTGCTGCTCGGAGGACGGTAAAGTGTGCCGATAATGAGAGCAGGGTTTTGTTTATTGATAGGGGAGATTTTGACCCAGAGACCGTCGAAACAAGAGTAAAAAGCCCTAGTCGTTAGTTCGACATTAAATGCTTCACTCACATGTAATGCAAGGTCTCCTCCTGTCCCACTAGGTCTGTCGATGTGGAATAGTTTATATCCTTCGAGTTCAAAAAGATCATCTGGAAATCAGATATTCATCCATTTCTCTGTAAGAGCAATCATATCGAATTTCAAAATATCTGAGTTCAGCATGTAGGAGAGTTTGGATTTAAGAGAACGAATATTGAGTTGACAAAGGTTTAACCAACAGTGATCTTGGGAAAAGATATATCTGAGAGAGTTAGGTATAAGTTAAGAGGAAAATTTTTGTTAGCCTTAGAGAGGGACATAAAGTTATAAAACCGTACAGTCGCTCAAAAAAGTATCCGAACACCATGGTTGATTACAGACTTCAGAAAAAATATCTGGCAACGATTTTTTTATAAATTAGTGATCTGGCAACCATCGTGTCACGTGACACGAAGGTTGCCAGATCACTAATTTATGGATGCAGTTGCTTGAGGGGGTATTTATTTTATTTTACTTACTGTGTTTACAAAGTCTATTCGTGATGGACTGTATTGAAGAACTCCGACACATCGGATCTCACACTTCGTTCATGTCTTGCAATGGAGTACATTATATTGACGGACGTCAAAAGAAAATATTTTGAAACATTATTTTTACAAACTGTGAACTAAAAAGTCATGCGAAATAGACCACGAAATAAACATTATTCCAAACTGGGTATCAAACACCTTTCTCTGAATAGAGTTTTTCCAAAAAAGAAAAAAGTTTTTTTAAGAAAAAATGTTTTTAATATCCGTGAACCACAAAGTTCTACTATCTGATTAATGCCATCATTTTTTTCAATATCAGTTCTGTTTACAAAGAACCAAGTTTTATTGACTGACGACGCTACGAAACATATCAAGAAAAAATATTTTGAAACATTATTTTTTTTTCCCAAATTGGGAATTATACTGTTCGCTCTGAATAATTAACGGCGTAATTTATTTGGGACAAACTATTTCCTGAGGATAAACATTTTCATACTGTGAACCACAAAGCTCTCCCAACCATTTATTCCAATAACTCGGGAGGGGCGGGGGTGGCTCAGTCGGTAGCAAAAATATTTTGAAACATTATTTTTTTTTCCCAAATTGGGAATTATACTGTTCGCTCTGAATAATTAACGGCGTAATTTATTTGGGACAAACTATTTCCTGAGGATAAACATTTTCATACTGTGAACCACAAAGCTCTCCCAACCATTTATTCCAATAACTCGGGAGGGGCGGGGGTGGCTCAGTCGGTAGCGCGCCAGGCTCGTAATCTGTAGTTCCCAGGTTCGAGTCCCAGCTGGGTCAGCGTTGACATTTATCTCCGCAAAAATTCCCCGCCCTGCCCACGGTCAATAGGGGACACCGATGGGCTTGGAAAGGCCGCCGTCCGTCGGATGGGACGTTAAGCCGTGGCCCCGTGTGCGGGAGAGCCATACCCTGAGCACGTTAAAGAACACGCTGGATGGCCTTGACGGGAGGCTACCATCTGTCTCCCAACAGCTGTTCCAGTGGGTCCCCTCCCCCAACCTTCTCTGAGTCTTCGGGGTCCATGTGACCTGGCCATTTAACCCATGGTGTGCAAAAAAGTGCCGCTCAGAGTGAAAACAACCCAACCCAATCCAATACCTCGGAAAAAGGAAGATCGACAACCTCAATAAAAAGGAGCCAGGAATCGTGTTTGAAATATATCAATAGTCATTTTTTTTTAAAGGAAAGTATCGGATTCATGCTGAAACTGATACTATGAAAGCTAATATGCTAAGAAAAATATTATGACATGTACGTTTTAAACGTTAATCGTATTAAGTCTCTGAGAATTGTAGTGAAGTGATATCGTGCTTAAAAACTTGTAGTTTGGGATCCAATTACTAGTATCGAAGACTAAATGCACAAACTTGTTAGGTTTGAAAAGTCGGTCGACTGTGGAATATAACATAAAGTTCTGTGTCCATGATAAAGTTAAAAGGGACACGGAATGTTATAGGATCTCTATCTCTCTATCCACTAATAAGTGTTGGAACTGAGAGCTTCTCCAAATTGGACTCAACGGAACCTTCCGCAAAGTTATTTGCCATGTTGCGGGCACAAACGTGATGCTCAGAAATATAACTACCTAGAAAAAAAAAGAATAAGTATTGAAATATATCAGAAGGTACAGTCGCTCTAAAAAGTATCCGAACACTATGGTTGATTACAGAATTCAGAAAAAATATCTGGCAACGATTTTTTTAGAAATCAGTGATCTGGCAACCTTCGTGTCACGTGACACGAAGGTTGCCAGATCACAAATTTCTAAAAAAAATCGTTGCCAGATATTTTTTCTGAATTCTGTAATCAACCATAGTGTTCGGATACTTTTTTGAGCGACTGTATAATGAAATGAATGATAGGATAACTCGAAAATGCGACAAAATGGGACAAAGAATATATCAAGATATTATAGAATGGGATTTCGAATTATCGTAAAATACATAGAAATGATTGATAGAACACATCAATTTTAAAATATACTGAAATATGCAGTGAAATAACTGCAAAATCGCGCAAAATACATTCGTATGGATGGCAAGATATCTTCCAAATGTACTGAGGTCGACAGAAAGTACTCTAAAATGAACGATGGGATAATACCAAAATTGGGCAAAGTACCTAGTAATGGGAGAAAGAATGTTTTCAAAACACCCTCGAATGGAACCCAAATAACAGTGAAATGCACAAGAATGACTGATAGAATTGCCTCAGTACGGAAATATATGTTGGATTGGATTGTTTTACCTCTGAGCGGCACTTTTTTGCACACCATGGTGTAAATGGCCAGGCCACAAGGACCCTGAAGGCTCAGAGAAGGTTGGGTGAGGGGACCCACTGGAACAGCTGTTGGGAGACAGATGGTAGCCTCCCGTCAAGGCCATCCAGCGTGTTCTTTAACGAAAAAAAAAAAAACACCCAAATTGACAATATTTCTATAATTTAAACAATTTAATCAGAAATTTCGACTTCGAATTAACAGGGTATGGCTTTTCCCACACGGGGCCACGGCTTAACGTCCCATCCGACGAACGGCGGCCTTTTCAAGCCCATCGGTGTCCCCTACTGACCGTGGGCAGGGCGGGGAAATTTTGCGGAGATAAATCTCAACACTGACCCATCTGGGACTCGAACACTGAAATATATGTACTGAAATGGGTGCTGAAATAACTAGAAAATACCAAAACGTACACTGCAATAAGTGGCAGAATACCTAGAAAATCTCACAGAGTGCACTGTAATGTGTGTCGGAATTGCTTAAAAGTTGTTAAAACATGGTGAAATAGAGTACAAAATCTCCAAATATACAGTGAAATGGGCAACTGAAAAGGTGTAAATGTCTCGTAAAATATACAAGAATGGTTCACAGAATTCTTTAAAAAAACACTAAAATATTCTGAAATAGTGATGAAGTGAATGCAAAATTTCGGAATCACAGTGAAATAGAATATCTTCAAAATATATTGTAATGGACCCCAGAATCGATGCAAAATCTCACAGAGTTTTCTGTCGAAACTGCTTAAAAAACACTTAAATATGTTGAAGTGGCGATACAGATTTCGTAACATGCAGTGAAATGGGTAGCATCTGTAAAAACGCGAAATGTACACTGGATGTACGTTTCGTGATTAAAGAATTCAGTAAAAATATCTGGAGCGTGTACAGCAACTGTACACGCTCCAGTTACCGTTCACAGCAAACTGGAGCGTCTGCAGTTACTGCACACGCTCCAGTTTGCTGTGAATGGTAACTGCACACGCTCCAGTTTGCTGTGAACGGTAACTGCACACGCTCCAGTTTGCTGTGAACGGTAACTGCACACGCTCCAGTTTGCTGTGGACGGTAACTGCACACGCTCCAGTTTGCTGTGAACGGTAACTGCACACGCTCCAGTTTGCTGTGAACGGTAACTGCACACGCTCCAGTTTGCTGTGAACGGTAACTGCACACGCTCCAGTTTGCTGTGAACGGTAACTGCACACGCTCCAGTTTGCTGTGAACGGTAACTGCACACGCTCCAGTTTGCTGTGAACGGTAACTGCACACGCTCCAGTTTGCTGTGAACGGTAACTGCACACGCTCAATATTTCCGTGAGTGAGCCCACACGATCTAGTATCAAAATAATATGACCACCTACAGTCGCTGAAAAAAGTATCCGAACACTATGGTTGATTACAGAATTCAGAAAAAAAAAAAATGTACACTGAATGACAGAGTATTTCCGAAAATATGCTGGAATATATATATCAGTATATCTTCAAAATATATCAGAATGGAGAATAAATATTCGTAAAATCGTTAAAAATACATTAGAATGACTGACAGAATTGCCGAAGAAGTTAATATGTTCAGAAATCAGTGGTAGAATTATTCAAAATTTCATTAAATACACTAAATTAAGAAGTAGACTAACTACAAAATCTTACAAAATATACCAGGATGGTTGAGAGAATTGTTTGAAAATAATAAACTGCAGCAGAACGAATGACAGAATAATTGAACAATCACACAAAGTACAGAGGAATAATGGTAGAATATCTTCAAAATATAAAGGAATGAAAGGCCAATCAGCTGAAAATGCCCTCCAATGACACATAATTGCCTTAAAAAAACAACAACAACAACAGAAAATATACTGATGGAATAAGTGTAAAATGTAATAAAATGCACTGAAATGGGTAGCAGTGGATTCATGATTGAAAGCGCTTTTTTCGAATGATAAAACACAACCATGGATCCACTATATATTATACGAAAATCAGCAAACGATTTTCTGAAAAACACCCAAATTGACTATATTTCTATAATTTAAACAATTTAATCAGAAATTTCGACTTCGAAGAATATTTTTGATAGAGATGACGACTTAGAAAACTCAATTTCCTTTACAGGTAAGAAATTCATCATATTTATTTTACTTGTTAAAAAAAGCTCCTTTATATTCAAATGAAGTTCTAGAAAAAAATAATAATTTTCCTCAAAAGTATATTCTAACCTGAATGACGCAATGCTGAAGTTCCAGAAAAAATACTTCAGCTATACTGTCCGACATTTTGATTTGATGTTGGCATTAACTTAAAATTCCAAAAATTTGCAAAGTCCAAACAAAATGGGAGGGTTGGGTTGTTTTACCTCTGAGCGGCACTTTTTTTGCACACCATGGGCTAAGATGGCCAGGTCACATGGACCCCGAAGGCTCAGAGAAGGTTGGGGGAGGGGACCCACTGGAACAAGCTGTTGGGAGACAGATGGTAGCCTCCCGTCAAGGCCATCCAGCGTGTTCTTTAACGTGCACAGGGTATGGCTCTCCCGTACACGGGGCCACGGCTTAACGTTGGAAAGGCCGACGGACGGCGGCCTTTCCAAGCCCATCGGTGTCCCCTACTGACCGTGGGCAGGGCGGGGAATTTTGCGGAGATAAATCTCAACGCTGACCCAGCTGGGACTCGAACCTGGGAACTACAGATTACGAGCCTGGCGCGCTACCGACTGAGCCACCCCCGCTTCCAAAATGGGAGAAAAACAAAACGCACACTAGAGGGAAATTCTCTCACCACGACCGCTGACCACGTGTGACCTTTGGCTGGTTGTTCGACTGCTGTTTAACAAGTCATTGTACAATTTACCATGATGCCACTATCAAGATACTCGAATCCTAGGGGCGGGGATGGCTCAGTCGGTAGCGCGCCAGGCTCGTAATCTGTAGTTCCCAGGTTCGATTCCCAGCTGGGTCAGCGTTGACATTTATCTCCGCGAAATTACCCGCCCTGCCCACGGTCAGTAGGGGACACCGATGGACTTGGAAAGGCCGCCGTCGGATGGGACGTTAAGCCGTGGCTCCGTGTGCGGGAGAGCCATATCCTGTGCACGTTAAAGAACACGCTGGATGGCCTTGATGGGAGGCTACCATCTGTCTCCCAACAGCTGTTCCAGTGGGTCTCCTCCCCCAACCTTCTCTGAGCCTTCGGGGTCCATGTGACCTGGCCATTTAGCCCATGGTGTGCAAAAAAGTGCCGCTCAGAGGTAAAACAACCCAACTCGACCCTGCTGCTGTTTTCAAACTCATCTGTTCCATCTGATGAGAAAGGAGACCCCGATGGGCTTGGAAAGGCCACCCTCTATCGGATGCGAGATAAATTCGATGCCTTGTGTACATAAGATCTGTGCCTTGCATGTTAAAGAACTCATTGGATGGCCTTGACGGGAGGCTACCATCTGTCTCCTGCTATTTGTCTAGTGGGTCCACTTCCCCTAGCCAACTCCAAATTTTGGGTCCTTAAGAAATGGAATTTTATCTCATTGTGTGCACAAAATGGCTGCTGAGAGATAACACAACCCAATCCAAATCTAGTGAAATTCATAAATGGTCTACGTTGCTGAATGGAACATGCACACAAACACCAAGAGATGGGATAACACCAAACTTCATCGTTTTTCAGAGCATTTTGCAAATGACCTCTAAGTCTTCCCTGTTACCAGGGCCGAATCTAGGTGTGTGTGTGTGTGGGGGGGGGGGGGGTAGCAGAGATATGATGTGGGAATTGTCTCAGGCTACCTCAAGTTCCCCCCTTTTTTCCCCAAAGAAAAGGAAAAGGATAAATAATTTTCTCGAGGGTCGATCTCAAATTAAAACTTGAAAGGTTTCACAATGTCGTGGGTTATCTAAAATTGTGCCCCCTCTCCTCCCAGGGTTGGGTTGCTTTAACTCTGATCGGCACCTTTTGTACACACAATGGGCAAAATCGCCATATTACAAGGTATAGGCATTTTTAAAATTTTTAACATATTTTCATTAGATTTCCCAGTTTTTTAACGAAGGTGATTACAATACGGTTTCCGACTTTTGCCTTTGTCGTGAGATGCGCGCCAAATGTAATGGATTGCTCCAAATGTCGTGGCGCCCGAGGACGACGAATTAGTCCCTTGACTGCCTTCACTCTTGTTTTGGTGAAATAACAGGTTCGTGGGTTGTTACACCCGTACCGACGTATACCTCAGATTTGCTGCGCCAAGTGATGTACAGAAATATGTCCACAATTCACGCACGAGAGTTGTATAGGAACGACACAGTTTATTCACACTTATATACAGTCACGTGCTGGGGATGCTCTCGACTCCAGAGACCTTTGCTGCTGCAAACAATTATGCAATGAGGTGGAGAACCGCACTTGGCAGATTCTCGGTTGACCGACCTCAAACTCGGCGAAAGGATTTTAATCTTTGCCTACAATGTTGTTCACACAGAATCCACTTCAGTTCCACAGAACTGTATTTGATTCACCAAGAATCTTGATTCTCACATAGAATCGAACCCTCTCCTTAAGGGCTTTGTTCGAGTAAGGGCAGCGTCCCTTGACGCGTGTCCAAACGTCCTTCCTGTTTGACAGTTACGCTGAAGACTGTTCTTTCCTTATTACTGGGGCGGGGGTGGCTCAGTCGGTAGCGCGCCAGGCTTGTAATCTTTATTCCCAGGTTCGAGTCCCAGTTGGGTCAGGGTTGAGATTTATCTCCGCAAATTTCCCCACCCTGCCCATGGTCAGTAGGGGACACCGATGGGCTTGGAAAGGCCGCCGTCCGTCGGATGGGACGTTATGCCGTGGCCCCGTGTGTGGGAGAGCCATACCCTGTGCACGTTAAAGAACACGCTGGATGTCCTTGATGGGAGGCTACCATCTATCTCCCAACAGCTGTTAAAGTGGGTCCCCTCCCCCAACCTTCTCTGAGCCTTCGGGGTCCATCTGAGCTAGCCATTTAGCCCATGGTGTCCAAAAAAGTGCCGCTCAGAGGTAAAACAACCCTACCCAACTTCCTTATTACTCGGCTCCTCTCCTGCATTGATACTCTCGGCCCAGACTAGTTGTAAAAAGGCCATAAAAGGCTTCTCTGCCATGCAGGCAGCCAGCTCAGTCCCGAAAACAACATCTATGAGTCACATTCCCACAATAGCACTTCCAAAAACGCACTTAATACATAAACATGTACAATAACAAAAATACAATAAAACGCAACAATAAATGAAAATGAATAAATTAGAGGAACATGACAGCCTTGGATACTGATATATTCATTTACAGCATTTCTGTCGCTAAACGAAAATCATTGTGTTTTTCCATTTATTTATAAATCGTTTAATGAACTTCAGAACAGAATGAAGTAAACAAGTTTCGCAGTTGTTTCGATTGTCCAACAATAATATATGACGAATTAGTGTGTACAAAACTAATGGAATGAAAAAATGCCTTTGTGAAATTTATAATAGCAAACATTCCTCTCCAAGAAAAAAAAGTAGCGATAAAAAGCCACGTTTGATGCTGAGTTGCTTTCAAAACACCCTTTTTGCGGAAAAAGTGTTGATGAAGCTAAATCGATTATAGGATAAACAGGATAACGGAAATAAGGGAGAATCGATTACTTCAATTCAGTGGAGGATATCTTGAGTTTATTTATAAAATAGTTACTTGTGTGTAACCTATTTAAACTGTTAATGAAACTGCGGTATTGAACAAAGGCTTCCTAGACCGGAGATCGTATAATCATATTCGGTGTACTGGGTAATAATTTTACCCCTAACCATCTCCTTCATAAAGATATGCCTATTTGGTATGAGTAAGAACAGAATATATAAGTAAACCACCCTTAGGTGGGCACCTAAGGGCAAACATAAGAAAAGCTAAAAATAGCAGTAAAATTGTATAAGAAATCTAAAACGGGTAGGTCTCCTCCGAGAACGCTACCGTTTTAGGCCTTTTGTACTTGTTCAAAACAGTATGATCGTAAAGAATCAGAGAAGAAATAATCTCATTGGGATTATTGCTTACAGCTTCAAAAAATATTTTTGAGGTGCGTTTTATATGTGTATATATGTATGGTCGATGCCCAGGTCTTTATGGAGTTGTCTGTTAGTGACAAACCAGGGGGCATCGACCGCAGTTCTCAAAATCTTATTTTTTAAGACCTGAATCTTACGAATATTGGTGGGTGTAGTATTCGCCCATATGGGTGAAGCATAGAGAATCACCGGTCTGATGATCATATCATAGAGTAAAAGCTTTTGATCAATCATTAAAATGGAATTTCTCCTAAGGAGTGGGCCTAGCTGGCCCCTCCATGAATTGACTTTGGAGATTATATTATTTATGTGATAGTCCCACTTTAACCTCTTATGTATAATAATCCCAGGATGTTTGACTGAATCACTCCAATCAATGGGAATATCTTGTAAATGGAGGCAAGTGGGATTCGTAATACGCTTTCCAGTAAAAAAGATGGCATAACTCTTGTCAGAGTTGATTTTTATCTTCCATTTTTCGTACCATGTGCCCAGCTCGGTCAAGCTATGCTGCAGTCTCTTCACAGCGATAGCAGGACCGAGGGAGGGAGATAGTAAGGCAAGGACATCTGCGTAAAGTGGAAGATGAATACGATCAAAGGAGGGTAAATCGTATAAGTATAAAGAGAAGAGTGTAGGACCCAAAAGGGAGCCCTGAGGCACACCTGCAGAGATGACTCTTCTTGTAGACATGGCAGATTTAATTTGGACTTGAAATGTCCTATTGGAGAGATATGATTGGATCAAACAGATGAGTCCAGATGGCACTTCGGCTTGTATAAGCTGTGTAAAAGGCCATCCAACCAGACGCGGTCAAAGATTTTGGCCATGTCCTCCTGCAACGGACTCCTTTTTGTTAAGGGATTCGACGACTTTCTCCACCACCCTAAGGACTTGGTGTTCGGTAGATCGATTCCGCCTGAAACGAAACTGGATCTCAGGCAGAATAGGGAGGCAGCCAAGAAAATCGTCAATACGATTGAGCAAAATCTTTTCAAAAAGCTTACTAATTGTAGACAGCAAGTTGATAGGATGGTAGCTGGATGGAATAGCGGAGTCCTTGCCTGGTTTATGTAAAAGCTTGACGATAGCATTTTCCCAGACATCAGGAAATATAAGATTTCGAAGTAAAAAATTAAATATCGAACAGAGATGCACAATGGCTTTTTTTGGAAGATGCTTGAGCATCCTGTTCGATATTTTGTCTTGACCGAATGCTTTATTCAATTTTAGGCGTTTGATTGCCAGCTGAATTTCCAGCGGCGATGTAAAATTCACCCTGCTCCGATCCACCTGATCGAAATGGAGAAGGGATTCCCTCACCAATGCATAAGTATGATGGTCAGAGAGATCAAAGTTTTCACGGAATTGGAAATCGAGGACGTCCGCAAAAGCCTCGGATTTATCTTCATCACTGAAATTTAAACCAGTTTCTCCATGTATAGGTGGAAAACTGGTAAATGGTTTCTTTAAAGCTTTAGTCATCTTCCAAATGGAATTATCGGTCGTAGACAATGATTCAACTCTCTTATTCCATTGTTCACTTCTAAAAGCTTTTAGGCGAGATTTGACTTTGAGTTTTAAAGAGATGTAAAGACTCTTATCAGATGTAAATCAATGTCTCTGCAATGAAGCAAGAGAGATGCGATGGCAGGACATAAAAATCTCGCTTTGGTGTAAAATCCACGCTAACTTCGGTTTGGGAAGTTAGCAATAGGGTTGTAAAGTCATTTATGGCATCGTTAATGGATCTACCATTAGAAAGTTGGCAGGTTCCAAGAATCTTGCTGTTTACAAGAACCTTATAAAATTGCCAATCAGTCCGACCAAACGAACCAGTCACAAGAGGCGTGGAAAGGTGTAAAGTCAGACAGACCGGCAAATGATCAGAGTTGAGTTGGTTGACGACACTAAGATCATAGTTTGGCAAGAAGTTGCCAAAAATGGAGAGATCAAGGACATCAGGTCTATGCATAGTATTGAAGGGGTAAAACGTCGGCTCACAGGCGCGTCGACAATCAATCCCTTGTCAGTAGTATATTGGAGTAAAATACCTCCATTTTTGTTGGGGGCCCTTGAATGCCAATCAGTATTTTTGGCATTAAGGTCACCTGCAAACACTGTAGAAAGATTGGAGTCAAAAATGGAGTTCAGATCATCATTCATAAGCGTAATAATATTCATAAGCGTAATAAAATATCTGGCAACGATTTTTTTAGAAATTAGTGATCTGGCAACCTTCTTTTCACGTGACACGAAGGTTGCCAGATCACTAATTTTAAAAAAAATCGTTGCCAGATATTTTTTCTGAATTCTGTGATCAACCATAGTGTTCGGATATTTTTGTGGACGACTGTATAGGATCATACCTGTTCATATGCACCGTTAGGGATGTATGATCAAATTTAGAGAAAGACGGCTGAGCTTCCAAGACCTCCTTCGTGCAGGAAGACCGAAGGAAGCCGTGAACGAGAGAACCATCGCTGCTGTTCGTGAGATCATAAAGGAAAACCCACACATCACCATTCAGAAATTAAATGTTCAAGTGGCTTGATGATGTGATGACATGTAAGTATGATGTGTATATACACTGCCTAGAAAAATCATCACGGATACTGCATCGTGCACGAAGCAGGATGAAACATGCCAATGCCTGCAAAATTTCTTTCTGACGTAAGTGTTCTACGTCACTACGAAGTCCTTATAAAAGGGAAGTCATGGTGCCACGTGGGTAGAAAGGGTGATCTGACTGACTTCGAAAGGGGATTCATCGTTGGAACACACTGCGCATGAGCATATCTAATGGAGGTGATGAAACTCAGTGGAAAATCACGACGCTGAATATCCCAAGTGTATGGAGAATGGCAACGGTCTCAGAAAATGTCCACCAGTTGTAACAAATGCGGGGTTGGGTGGGGGAGGGGGACAGAGAGGGAGAAACATTTGTCGGCACAACAGAGCTGCCACAGCTCATCAGCTGAGAGAGATGACCGCTAGCATCACTTCAAAACCCATTTCAACGAGAACTATGCTCAGAGAATTCAAAACTTTGAAATTTGCGAACTGTAAATAATAAAAATAAATACCCCCTCAAGCAGCTGCTTGCCACAGAGGTCTGACAGGAGCCTATCAGTTTATATGCCATAGTAGAAGGTCTGAGAGGATGGCAGGCCGTTTTATATATATATATATGACAAAGTATTAAGTAAGTGTTCATAATAATTTGGCCAGAGAGTGTATATGGAAAAAAAATTGTCTGTGGATAAGGCCTAGAAGTTTCATTTCTTGTGTTGTTTTTCTGTTGACATCCTGCATTCCTCACAGATCTTGTCTTTTCCAAGTGAAAATGACAGATTCTTTTCAGACTTTTGCGGCAAGCAGCTGCTTGAAGATATTTTTTTAATTTTATAGGGTTCACTTTCATCCACACTATACTCTGCGTCATTATCTTTAAAATATTAGTTTCTATAACGTTGTTTCCTTTCGAAGATTAAGTTTTTAGCTTCTTCTGAAAACTTAATTAGATAGATTTCTATCTTCTTTCGCAACCAGATATAATATTAGTGACGGACTTTGGCACTTCCACAATGCCAATTATGTTTGCTGCTTTCTTTCAACATTCTCATTCGCAACTGCAATGATCCTTTGAATACTGACACCCAATGCAATCCTAAATAGCAGATTGTCGAGCATTAGGCCCTCCTCTCTCCCAAGCCATAGAAATGTACATCATCTTCTTCTTCATCTTCACTGAATGAGTGTGTGGATACGCGTGCCTGCTCCCAGTCTCGGCATTTTCTTTCTTTCATTTTCCTCCCTACGAAAACCTCTCTTTCTTCCTTGCTGGGTGGGAATCCATTCAGAACGCGAGGCGCGCTGCCATTTCCGCAGGTACGAGCCAGGACCGTGACCAGGGTTAGGCCGCACCTGGCCAAAAACAGGGCTTCGTGCTTCCTCGCGAAGTCTCTCCTATTTAATGGCCGTCTCTGTGTTGGCTACGTGACAGACGGCCATCGTCATCTATCAGCAGAAAGGGAAGGTGCGGCCGAGGAGACCTTCTGCCAAGTTGTCGCTTGTGCGGTGGTCGTCGGACACTCCCACTGCAAGTCAGTTGAGGAGGGGGAAAGGATAGGGGAAGACAAAATAGGGGGGGGGGAGAAATCCTCACCTAGGACTTGAAGCTTGACACCAGGAAGAATGAAAGTGGAGGCCTTAACTCTACCCTCTGTCTCTCAACGAAGAGTTTACAATGTTGAACGTGAGTTATGGTTGGCACTCAGGTTGGCTTCGCCGTGCAGGCATGAATGTCACGGAATTCGGTTGCCCGACCGACTTCTCGTGCATTCTATTCTTCTGCGTACATAAATTAATCGGCAACGCTGCTCTTGGGGACACTGCGCCCTCTTTAACTGAAATCGTCAAAATTTCATTAAAAACAGTCCTTTTTTCTCCCCAAGATAATTCGTATTCCAAGAAAAATATATCTCCATAGCACTACTTTTAGTAAAGAGTGCGCAATCAGTTTATCCTGTCAGACCTCTGTGGCAAGCAGCTGCTTGAGGGGGTATTTATTTTATTATTTATTATAATATTGATTTGTTTGTAACTTCACCAGAAACTTCCAATGAGGATAGTGGGATGAACTTGAAAGTTTAAATTAATATCGAAAATTACCTGTACCTTGGCTTTACTGTAACCCCCTGCATGGAATAAATTTTATTATTATATTATTACATATCTTAGTTAATTTTGTAGCTAATAGGGATATTTTAGAAAATATACGTTACTCAAGTTCTCGAGATGGGGGGGGGGGGGGTGATTATAACCCTTCCCATCTTGGATACGTCACTGATGCTGAGATCTAGTAATAATTACTAGAAATGAGTATAGGCCCGGGTTTAGAAAAAAAACGGGAGGGGTGGGGGGTGGGGTGGCAGAAGACTGGATGTCCAATGTAGTATATCATTTTCCCCTCCGTTTTAAAGGTCTTTAAAAATTTCTTGAAAAATGCATGAAATATAAATAAGTTGAATAATTTTGCCTTTTTTACTATCATTTGCACTCTGAAAGGGGGGGGGGGACTACCCCCCTTTCAGAATGCTAATGATATAGCCATCCAAAATATGGGCTACTATCCATTATAGATTGTATCTCACCCCCTCAAGCAGCTGCTTGCCACAGAGGTCTGACAGGAGCCTGTCAGTTTATATGCCAAAGTAGTAGGTCTGTGAGGATGGCAGGACCTCAGCAGAAAAACAACACACACAACCATGCCTTACCCGGGGCTCGAACCCAGGTCCCTTAGATCAGTAGCCAAGCGTGCTAACCACTCGGCCATGAGAAGGCCATAGCATTATAGATTACTGTCTAAAATTAAAATATATGCACGATCACGGGACGGTATAATAGTACAAAAGATAATTTTCAACAAGCAAATTGCGAGGTGATATTTATGAAAACCTAAGTCATGAAGAAGTGGTGTGTGTGTGTGGAGGGGGGGGGGGCTCAATCGGTAGCACTCCAGGCTTGTGATCTGAAGTTCCGAGGTTCGAGTCCCAGCTGCTGGAGCGTTCAGATTTATCTCCGCAAAACTCCCGCGGGACCCATGGCCTGTACAGAACACCCAGGGGCTTGGAAAGGCCGCGTCTGTCGGATGGGACGTTAAGCCGTGGCCCTGGGTGTGGGAGAGACATACCCTGTGCATGCTAAAGAACATGGCTTTGGTGGGAGGCTACCATCTGTTTCCCAACAGCTATGCCAGAGGGTTCCATCCCCCAACCTTCTCTGAACCTTCGGGGTCCTTGTGACCCGGCCATTTAACCCACTCTCTGCAAAAAAAGTGCTGCTCAGTGGCAAAACAACCCAACCCATCAAAAAATGTACTATTAATTATTTGTACTATAAATTATTTTTATCTAATTTGATTCTGTTGCGTAGGAACGATTTCAGACCTTCCAAATAAAGCGCACATATACATATATATACATCCTGGTATTATGGAAAAATTGTCGTTCATCGGATGGACGTTAAGCTGTTCCCGCGTGATAATTTTTAATAATATTAATCGAACAAACATTTATCCCTGAAATCATTTACTGGTATTGCAGAAAATGTATCAATATTCTGGAATTAAGGAAAATGAAGAGTTTTCTGAATTTGCAATATTTCATGAAGAAATATGAGTTCGGATGTTAATTTTTATTTTCAATTTCAGTTAGAAGACCTGTCTTTACTCTTTCAATTTTTAATATTAAATATAGCTGTTTAATTTCTAGCTCGATAGCTGATGTTTTCACTTTGTCATCTGCAGGGCGTTGCTAAGGACTGGGGTTGGGGAGGGGAGATATGAAAAGTTTTCCAACTCGAAAATCAAATTTTGCCAACTGAGCACATAATGTGTCTAGATTTTCGCTGGTTTGGGTTGCATTTCGCCATTGACTCCAATTTTGCCAACTAGCCATTAATTTCACAGATATTTTCCAATTATTTACGTCTTGTCTAAATTGTAGCTTGTCAGTGTGAATTTTCCCATGGTTTGGCCAACTCTCCTTAATTTCACAAAACCAATCCCAATCCTGCTGAGGTCCTGCCATCCTCACAGACCTTCTACTGTGGCATATAAACTGACAGGCTCCTGTCAGACCTTTGTGGCAAGCAGCTGCTTTAGGGGGTATTTATTTGTTTATTATTTTATTTTAATCCCAATCCAATCTTTACATATCTCTCCTTATTTGTCAAGTCACTACAAAATTTTCAAACTCCACAATATTTTGACAACTTTTCTACATTTTGTCCACCCTCCTTAATTTCACAAACCCAATCCCAATTATCATACCTCGCCTATTTTTTTGCCAAGTGGATTCAAATTTTTCCAACTACCCTAGATTTTTCCCAACTCGCATATATTTTACCCAGTGGATTCGAATTTTGCCAACTAGCCATAATTTTACAGAAAAAATCGCAATTTTTACATCTTCCCCGAATTTGCCAAATTGCTTCGAATTTTATCAACTCTCCTTAATTGCACAAGAAAGGCACAATTTTCACAACTCACCTATATTTTAACGAGTGGCTTTGAATTTTGCCAACTGCCTCACATTTTGTTCAGTTACCTCGATTTGTCCAACATTCCTTAATTCACAAAATAAATCCCAATTTTCACAAATCGCCTATATTTTACCAAGTGGATTCGAATTTTACCAAGAATTCTCGGTTTTTCCAACTCTCCTTAATTTCACAAAACCAATCCAAATTTTCACAACTCACCTGTACTTTATCAAGTGGTTTCCAGTTTTGCCAACTTCCTTAGATTTTGCCAAGTTGCCTCGATTTTACCACCTCTCCTTAATTTCGCAAAACAATCCCAATTTTTACATCTCTCCTGAATTTGCCAAGTCACTTCAAATTTTTCACACTCCCTAAAATTTTGCCAATTTATCTCGATTTTGTCAACTTTCCTTAATTTCACAAAAACAATCCCAATTTTCTCAAATCGCCCGTATTTTACCAAGTGGATTCGAATTTTTTCAACTGTCCTAGATTTTGCCAAGTTTCCGCGATTTGGCCATCTCGCCACAATTGTACAGAAAAAAAATCCCAATTTTTTATCACACCTGATTCTTGCAAAGTCACTCTTAATTTTGCCAACTACCCCAAGATTTGCCAACTCTCCTAGATATTGTGAAGTTGCCTCGATTTTGCCAACACACCATAATTTTACAGAAAAAATATTGCAAATTTTTAATCTCACTTGAATTTTGCCAACTCCCCACGATTTTGCCAAGTCACTCCGAATTTTGCCAACTGCCTCTAGATTTTGCCAACTCCCTAAGTTTTGCCAACTTGAAATTAATTTTACAGAAAAAAATCCAAATTTTTACATCTCACCTGAATTTTGTCAACTCCCCAAGATTTTGCCAAGTTGTCCCAATTTTGCCAATTCACCTGTATTTTACAAAGTGGCTTCGAATTTTGCCAATTGCTCTAAATTTTGCCGTCTCTCCATTTTCCAAACTGCCCTAGATTTGCGAAGTTGCCTCGATTTTGACAAATCCGCTTAATTTTCCAAAAACAAAGATTGCAAATTTTCACAACTCATCTAGATTTTACGAAGTCGCTTCGAAATTTGCCAACTCCGAGTTACTCTTTTTGGGGGGGTGACTCTCCCCCCATCCCCCATGGCTACGCCCCTGGTCGTCTGTAGACAGATAACTTTTTATTTCAGAGATAAATCAAAAAATTCCTTTTTGGTTGGATGGATATTGATAAAATATTACGATTCTCACTTTCCAAATCTCCTAATAAGCTAATAGTTCCCGTTAACAGTGGAAAAGTTTGGAGAAAAGCAAAAATTAAAACTCATATCGCAAACGATTCCATTTAAGCTAAAATTTTCAGTTGGCGAGTATGAAGGTCAAGAGATGTTATCCCCCCCCCCCCCCCTTATCTTCGGGTTCGGGTAATGCAACTTTTTTTGTTTTACAAGATATATGAAAATTTCTTTTTGTGTTTTCCAGATATTGATGGAATGTTGCCATATGCATTTTCGCAACGATAGAAGGTGCTAAAGGCTACAATTTCAATAGCGCCCTCTAAGGCTGAAAAAGGTTGGAAAATGGCAAAATTTAAACGAATATTGGAAATGATCTATTTATCCTAGAGCTAGAGTGTAATGGTCAAGAGGTTTCCATTGGTAGCAATGATATGTCCTCTTCCCCAGAAAAAATAAAATAAATACACCCTCGAGCAGCTGCTTGCCACAGAGGTCGGGGCGGGGGTGGCTCAGTCGGTAGTGCGCCAGGCTCGTAATCTGTAGTTCCCAGGTTCGAGTCCCAGCTGGGTCAGCGTTGAGATTTATCTCCGCAAAATTCCCCGCCCTGCCCACGGTCAGTAGGGGACACCGATGGGCTTGGAAAGGCCGCCGCAGACATAATTCAAAAACAATTTCGGTTTTTGAGACCCTGGTTTCGAGGTATACCATTAAATAAATAAAAAATAATAAATCCCTCCTCAAGCAGCTGCTTGCCACAGAGGTCTGACAGGAGCCTGTCAGTTTATATGCCACAGTAGAAGATCTGAGAGGATGGCAGGACCTCAGCAGAAAAACGACACAAACAGCCATGCCTTATCCGGGGCTCGAACCCAGGTCCCGTAGATCAGTAGCCAAGCGCGCTAACCACTCGGCCACGGGACGATTTATGTATTATATTCTCTTCGCACCTCTGTGGTTCGACACTAATATTTTTTTTGTTCTATGAAGCTGTATTAAAAAATTTCTTGTTAATTTTTAATTAACATTATTATGTTAAAAATATACTGGTAATTAGATGCTTACTTGATTTTTTTTTCCTAAGTGGCCGAGTGGTTAGCACGCTTGGCTACTGATCTAAGGGACCTGGGTTCGAGCCCCCGATAAGGCATGGATGTGTGTCGTTTTTCTGCTGAGGTCCTGCCATCCTCTCGGATCTTCTACTTTGACATATAAACTGACAGGCTCCTGTCAGACCTCTGTGGCAAGCAGCTGCTTGAGGGGGTATTTATTTTTTTTATTTTTAAGTTTTTACCTCAACAACATATCCCCCCCTCTCAATTAAAATGATAGAGCGGACAAAGAGGAACAATCTCAACTCTGCACATTTAGAACCGAGACCTAAAATATCAGACAAAGAGTCTGGAACTCTACCCCAGCATGTTTCGACTTGTTTTATCTCTTGTAGCGTGTTTTTAACAGGCATAGAGTATGGCTCTCCTGCTTGCGGTGGTCCATCTAACGAGAGGTGTATGCACCATTGGGTTCCTGTGGTCAAGGTAGCCAACTGTGTGCGTTAACGAACACGTTAGGTGGCTTTGACGAGAGGTTTCCATCAATCTCCTAACAGCTGTAGGGGCGGGGGTGGCTCAGTCGGTAGCGCGCCAGGCTCGTAATCTGCAGTTCCCAGGTTCGAGTCCAAGCTGGGTCAGCGTTGAGATTTATCTCCGCAAAATTTCCCCGCCCTGCCCACGGTCAGTAGGGGACACCGATGGGCTTGAAAAGGCCGCCGTCCGTCGGATGGGACGTTAAGCCGCGCCCGTGTGTGGGAGAGCCATACCCTGTGTACGTTAACGAACACGCTGGATGGCCTTGACGGGAGGCTACCATCTGTCTCCCAACAGCTGTTCCAGTGGGTCCCCTCCCCCAAACTTCTCTGAGCCTTCGGGGTCCTTGTGGCCTGGCCATTTAGCCCATGGTGTGCAAAAAAGTGTCGCTCAGAGGTAAAACAACCCAACCCTCCTCTAATCTTCTCTGAGACTTTAGGATCCTTGTAACCTGGACATTTAGCCCATTGTGCGCACAAAAGTTCCGCTCAGTGGTAAAACAACCCAACCAACTTTGCGACATCGTATCTGCAGACCTGACTTCCTACTGTGAACGCATTTTTCCGTATTCTTTTACATTCAAAGAGAAAATTAGAAATATAACCTTGGATGAAAGTAAAAAAAAACATCTAAGAATCATTCACGTGGATTATCTGTTCCATTTGGAAACTTCCCTGTTGTCGCTTTGAGCGGAAGTTTTCACAGCTCTGGCTGAGAAAAAGCTGGTATCTCTTCCGCATCATCCAATTCGGGAGAGCTATATCAATTAAAGCTTGTAACTGGATTATTAGAGGAGAGAGCGAAACAGTTTGCCTCTTTGAATTCACGACGCCTCTGACTGTTGGACATAAACTGATTATAAAAGGAAGCGCCTTAGTCAATAAAGCGCACCAGAAACGGAAAATTTCATTTGCATCGGGGAAATATTTTTATTACTAAATCATGGCGAACTTTCTTTATTAGTTAACATTCTGAGGAATCGAATTAAACGTGCATACTTAAGCTCATGCACGAGCGCTGCTTTAATTATCTTAGCAACGCAGAATTAGCGAGAAAAGAGGATGAGGAGGAGGATGGAGAAGCTTCTGGTGCATTCGGATAGGGCTCGAGACAAATGGGATGTGAGTATAACGGATGCCTATTTCTCTCACTGATTATCTGGCACAAAATCTTTGGGTTGGATATAGTGGAGAGGGAATCAGGTATCTGACGGTTATTTGACTGAGTTCTGTGATTCTATAAATTAATATTTTTGTTACACAAGCGGCTTGCTGGAAAAGAAATACCTAACAAAAAACACAAATGCTCACACAAATTCCGTTGTTCTGACATTACACTCATTGCAAATCTTTTACTTTATTTAAAGTATCTCTTAAATTTATTATCCTACCGGTAACTTTACAATTATTTTATTTCTAAAAATATTCATATATAGTATAATAAATATTTAAATTTGAAATAACACGTGAAAATTAATAAAACATGACCAATTCTATTCAGTTACAAATAAAATTCAAAGCTCTTTAACTCGTTGAATAATTTTTAAGGTAAAAATAAGGCTATCGATTGATTGCTAATCAAAATAATCTCAAAAGTTACAGGATTTAAAGTGAAAGCAATTACTTTAAAAACTTTTTGTTAAAAGTCGTAAACGTATTTTAGATATTAAGTCAATAATTTCGATTTTGCCAAATTTGATCATTTAAAGAATGCAAAGCGTTGTTTTTCAGGCTCTTCATATTTTCTAATAATGTATTTAACTCTATTATTACCAAGAAATTTAAAGTAGTATTTACGTTTAAACGATATGTGTCTGGTTAATGTGCAGGATAATATTATTCAGTTACATTAACTCCTAGTCTTCAGATAATATCTGTAAAGTCATGATTCTTTCTTTGATAAACAGAGAGAACAGAATTGTTGCAATAATCAATAAAGAAAATGGCCACCATTTGTTATTGGACTCGTTGCAAAGCTTACAAAACCGCAGAGAGTTCAGTGTGTCTACTTCCGGTAAGACATAGAGTTCCAATGTATCACAGCAATAGTTTGTCCGAAAGCATGACTTTGAGCTCGAAATTCGAAGAAAATTAAATAGATGCTATAAGAGCTGAATCTTTTTATATTTAAAAAGTCAATTTTTCTCGCATTTTATAAGAATATATTTACATATTTTTCAGTCGCCGTCTATCTGGCCAATAGGGCGTCGTGATTCTTCGTTGCGTCATCATCATGGTTGTGTCTAGTTGTGTCTCGATTGTTTATAACAACCATATAAATTTGGATAGTCTTTTAAGAATTTCTTTCATAGTTTTCTTCTTGGATGTATTCTGAAGTTAAAGGAAAAAAGGGGAAAAAATCCAAAAAACTAAATAAAAACGGTTCATGACGACAGAATTTTAACTGAAAACGAAATTTGAAATTCGACGAACTTTGACACCATAATTAAAGAAACCGCTTTTACAAAAGTTGGAAAAGTCAAAATCTAAAATTATGCGTAGATAAAAGTTTTGTTATTCGAAAAAAAAAATGTAACTTTTAAATTCGTTTAAACAACTTCTTTTTAATATAAATCGAGTTAGATTGTTTTACCTCTGAGCGGCACTTTTTCTGCGCATAGTGGGCAGGTCACAAGAACCCCGAGGGTTTAGAGAAATTGGGGGGGGGGGAAGAGACACACTGGACAGCTGTTAGGAGACAGATGGAAACCTCCTGTCAAATCCATCAAGCGTGTTATTTATCGTGCACATGGACCAACGGCTTAACGTTCCATCCGACGGACGGCGGTTTCCCCCAAGTCTAACGTATCCCATTTCTGACTGATGAGAAGGTGGGTGGTTTCACGAGATTAATCTCAATGCTGGCCCAGCTGAGATTGGAACATGGGAACTGCAGATCACGAGCTTAGTGCGTTATCGATAGATCCCTCCCTCCTTAATTTAAATTAGGAGTTTGACTATTGAGACTGCTTTGAAACACAGAAAATCACATTTGACGGGTTTTTTTTCCATCTATAATTTGTGGATAAAAATTTTGCCTTTTTTTCATCAATTAAAATGATTTGCTCTCAATAGATTAGACTATATATTTAGCATAATATAAATAAACTAAAAACATTAGCTTACCTAGATTGTTATATGTAATATTACATGAATTAATATGAAAGTTCAACTTATTCTCACAAATAATTTCATTTTACGGCAGAGCCAAGAAAGAATTGAATATGATAAAATACAATCTCTCAATTTTGAAAAAAAATAATGAATTTTTCACAGTTAGAAAAAGAAGAATAGAAAAGTTTACAATGTAGTACATAAATAATACAAACTAAACTGAGTTCAAAATTTTTATCATAGAACAGCGAGCACATAATCCAAGTCGTCTGTATGTTAAAGATCACTCAGTGCTCATTAAACTTTGACCCCCTTTTTCCATGCTACATAAGTGGACGCTAACTTCGAAATTCCATAACTTCTAAACAAAGCGTTTTATGAGTTGGGTTGGGTTGTTTTACCTCTGAGCGGCACTTTTTTGCACACCATGGGCTAAATGGCCAGGTCACATGGACCCCGAAGGCTCAGAGAAAGTTGGGGGAGGGGACCCACTGGAACAGCTGTTGGGAGACAGTGGTAGCCTCCCGTCAAGGCCATCCAGCGTGTTCTTTAACGTGCACAGGGTATATCTCTCCCGCACACGAGGCCACGGCTTAACGTCCCATCCGACGGACGGCGGCCTTTCCAAGCCCATCGGTGTCCCCTACTGACCGTGGGCAAGGCAGCGTTTTATGAGAAGATGTAACGGAAGATAAATTAAAGACCTCAATCAAATCTGTTTAAATCTCGATTTTCAATAATGTTAGCTTTTCTTAAAGTGTTATGAACTTTGAATATTTAACAGCAACAATGCATCTTAAGAAAACTGAAAAATATCGAAAAATTATTTGCATTAACTTTTCAAATATTTATCTGTTGTATTAAAATGGTGTGATTATCCGAAATAAATGAGAAACATTGAAATCTATTTTATTCTCGATTCAATTTCATTTAGGTTCAATTGCAATACAAAACACGTGGACCGAGATCAGATTATGCATAAATGTTTTCAGACTTGCATTTCTATTGCGAAGTTTCTCCCTGTAATTTTTTTTCATTTGTAATCAGACGCTTAAAGCTGTCTTAACAACAGGTTATGCGGAACAAACGACCGTGCCATCTCGGTACTCGAACCCGGATCTCAGCTATTGCAGTGTCAGGGCGAACCAATGCGATACTGCCGAGACAGGATTCGATCGATGCAGTACTGTCAGATCTTACTAGCATTTGTATATCGTATTATATCTCATTAGAATTCACAGGCTTGTGTCAGATTACACTACTGTTCCTGGGATCCTGTAAGATCTCATTAACATTCGTATATATATGACAGATTTCATCAGCTTTTGTTGTAGGATCCTATCAGGATCTCAGTAGCATTAAAGGAATAATATTAGATGTCATTAATGTCCATGGGATCATGCGAGTATTCAATACTGTCTAAAGAATCCTGTCAAGTTCCAACAGGATTCCAAGTAACATGACAGGTTTCTCTAGCGTTACGAGATCACATCAGCTCTCATTAGAATTTCTACGACCCTGACAGATTTCATTAGCATTCACGAAATCTTATCAATTCTTATTAGAATCCTAGCACCCTAACACGTCTCATTAGCATTCAAGAGATCCTATCAATTCTCATTAGAATTCCAAGTATTCTGATAGGTCTTATTAGCATTCACTAATTACTGTGAACTCTTTTTAGAATTTTTACCACCTTCAGAGGCTGATCTAATTAGTATTCATGATATCCTATCAACTCTTATTAGAATTTCTATCACCTTGGCAGGTCTCCTTATGTCATTCACGAAATCTTATCAAATCTCATTAGAATTTCTATCACCCAGAAAGGTCTCATTATGACATTCACGAAATCTTATCAATTCTCATTAGAATTCCTATCATTATGATAGGTCTCATTAGCATTCACGAGATTCTATCAGTTTCCATTAGAATTATCATTATGATAGGTCTCATTAGCATTCACGAGATTCTATCAATTCTCATTAGAATTCCTATCATTATGATAGATCTCATTAGCATTCACGAGATTCTATCAATTCTCATTAGAATTCCTATCATTATGATAGATCTCATTAGCATTCACGAGATTCTATCAATTCTCATTAGAATTCCTATCATTATGATAGGTCTTCGTTAGCATTCAGGAGATTCTATCAATTCTCATTATAATTCCTTTCATTATCATAGGTCTCATTAGCATTTAGGAGATTCTATCAATTTCCATTAGAATTATCATTACGATAGGTCTCATTAGCATTCACGAGATTCTATCAAATCTCATTAGAATTCCTATCATTATGATAGGTCTCATTAGCATTCACCAGATTCTATCAATTGCCATTAGAATTATCATTATGATAGGTGTCATTAGCATTCAGGAGATTCTATCAATTCTCATTAGAATTCCTATCATTATGATAGGTCTTCATTAGCATTCACGAGATTCTATCAATTCTCATTAGAATTCCTATCATTATGATAGGTCTCATTAGCATTTGAGAGATTCTATCAATTCTCATTAGAATTCCTATCATTATGATAAGTCTTCATTAGCATTCAGGAGATTCTATCAATTCTCATTATAATTCCTATCAATGTCATAGGTCTCATTAGCATTCAGATGATTCTATCAATTCTCATTAGAATTCCTATCATTAAGATAGGTTCATTACCATTCAGGGGAATCTATCAATTCTTATTAGAATTCCTATCATTATGATAAGTCTCATTAGCATTCAGGAGATTCTATCAATTCTCATTAGAATTCCTACCATTATGAAAAGTCTTCATTAGCATTCACGAGATTCTATGAATTTCCATTAGAATTATCATTATGATAGGTCTCATTAGCATTCAGGAGATTCTATCAATTCTAATTAGAATTCCTATCATTATGATAGGTCTTCATTAGCATTCAGGAGATTCTATCAATTCTCATTAGAATTCCTATCATTATGATAGATCTCATTAGCATTCACGAGATTCTATCAATTCTCATTAGAATTCCTATCATTATGACAGATCTTCATTAGCATTCACGAGATTCTATCAATTCTCATTAGAATTCCTATCATTATGACAGGTCTCATCAGCATTCACGAGATTCTATCAATTTCCATTAGAATTATCATTATGATAGGTCTCATTAGCATTCACGAGATTCTATCAAATCTCATTAGAATTCCTATCATTATGACAGGTCTCTTTAGCATTCACGAGATTCTATCAATTTCCATTAGAATTATCATTATGATAGGTCTCATTAGCATTCAGGAGATTCTATCAATTCTCATTAGAATTCCTATCATTATGATAGGTCTCATTAGCATTCACGAAATTCTATCAATTCTCATTAGAATTCCTATCATTATGATAAGTCTTCATTAGCATTCAGTAGATTTTATCAATTCTCATTATAATTCCTATCATTATCATAGGTCTCTTAGCATTTAGGAGATTCTATCAATTTTCATTAGAATTCCTATCATTATGACAGATCTCATTAGCATTCAGGAGATTCTATCAATTCTCATTAGAATTCCAACCATTATGATAAGTCTTAATTAGCATTCACGAGATTCTATCAATTCTCATTAGAATTCCTATCATTATGATAGGTCTCATTAGCATTCACGAGATTCTATCAATTTGCATTAGAATTATCTTTATGATAGGTCTCATTAGCATTCACTAGATTCTATCAATTCTCATTAGCATTCACTAGATTCTATCAATTCTCATTAGAATTCCTATCATTACGATAGATCTTATTAGCATTCAGGAGATTCTATCAATTCTCATTAGAAATCCTATCATTATGATAGGTCTTCATTAGCATTCAGGGGATTCTGTCAATTCTCATTAGAATTCCTATCATTATGATAGGTTTCATTAGCATTCAGGAGATTCTATCAATTCTCATTAGAATTCCTATCATTATGATAGGTTTCATTAGCATTCACGAGATTCTATCAATTTCCATTAGAATTATCATTATGATACGTCTCATTATCATTCACGAGATTCTATCAAATCTCATTAGAATTCCTATCATTATGATAGGTCTGATTAGCATTCACGAGATTCTATCAATTCTCATTAGAATTTCTATCGTTATGATAAGTCTTCATGAGCATTCAGGAGATTCTATAAATTCTCATTATAATTCCTATGATTATCATAGGTCTCATTAGCATTTAGGAGATTCTATCAATTATCATTAGAATTCCTATCATTATGATAGATCTCATTAGCATTCAGGAGATTCTATCAATTCTCATTAGAGATCCTATCATTATGATAGGTCTCATTAGCATTCACGAGATTCTATCAATTTCCATTAGAATTATCATTATGATAGGTCTCATTAGCATTCACGAGATTCTATCAATTCTCATTAGAAATCCTATCATTATGATAGATCTCATTAGCATTCAGGAGATTCTATCAATTCTCATTAGAATTCGTATCATTATGATAGGTATTCATTAGCATTCAGGAGATTCTATCAATTCTCATTAGAATTCGTATCATTATGATAGGTATTCATTAGCATTCAGGAGATTCTATCAATTTTCATTAGAATTCCTATCATTATGATAGGTTTCAATTGCATTCAGGAGATTCTATCAATTCTCATTGGAATTCCTATCATTATGATAGGTCTCATTAGCATTCACGAAATTCTGTCAAATCTCATTAGAATTCCTATCATTATGATAGGTCTCATTAGCATTTACGAGATTCTGTCAATTCTCATTAGAAGTCCTATCATTATGATAGATCTCATTAGCATTCAGGAGATTCTAACAATTCTCATTAGAATTCCTAACATTATGATAGGTCTTCATTAGCATTCAGGAGATTCTACCAATTCTCATTAGAATTCTTATCATTATGATAGGTCTTCATTAGCATTCAGGAGATTCTATCAATTCTTATTATAATTCCTATGATTATGGTAGGTCTCATTAGCATTCAGGAGATTCTATCAATTCGCATTAGAATTCCTATCATTATGATAGATCTCATTAGCATTCAGGAGATTCTATCAATTCTCATTAGAATTCTATCATTATGATAGGTCTCATTAGCATTCACGAGATTCTATCAAACCTCATTAGAATTCCTATCATTATGATAGGTCTCTTTAGCATTCACGAGATTCTACCAATTTCCATTAGAATTATCATTATGATAGGTCTCATTCGCATTCAGGAGATTCTATCAATTTTCATTAGAATTCCTATCATTATGAGAGATTTCATTAGTATTCAGGAGATTCTATCAATTCTCATTAGAATTCCTATCATTATGATAGGTCTCATTAGCATTCACGTGATTCTATCAATTTCCATTAGGATTATCATTATGATATGTCTCATTAGCATTCACGAGATTCTATCAATTTTGATTAGAAGTCCTATCGTTATGATAGATCTCATTAGCATTCAGGAGATTCTAACAATTCTCATTAGAATTCCTAACATTATGATAGGTCTTCATTAGCATTCAGGAGATTCTAACAATTCTCATTAGAATTCCTATCATTATGGTAGGTCTTCATTAGCATTCAGGAGATTCTATCAATTCCCATTTAGAATTCCTATCATTATGATAGATCTCATTAGCATTCAGGAGATTCTATCAATTCTCATTAGAATTCCTATCATTATGATAGGTCTTCATTAGCATTCACGAGATTCTATCAATTCTCATTAGAATTCCTATCATTATGATAGGTCTCATTAGCACTCACGAGATTCTATCAATTCTCATTAGAACTCCTATCATTATGATAGGTCTTCATTAGCATTCAGGAGATTCTAACAATTCTCATTAGAATTCCTATCATTATGGTAGGTCTTCATTAGCATTCAGGAGATTCTATCAATTCCCATTTAGAATTCCTATCATTATGATAGATCTCATTAGCATTCAGGAGATTCTATCAATTCTCATTAGAATTCCTATCATTATGATAGGTCTTCATTAGCATTCACGAGATTCTATCAATTCTCATTAGAATTCCTATCATTATGATAGGTCTCATTAGCACTCACGAGATTCTATCAATTCTCATTAGAACTCCTATCATTATGATAGGTCTCATTAGCATTCACGAGATTCTATCAATTCTCATTAGAATTCCTATCATTATGATAGGTCTCATTAGCATTCACGTGATTCTATCAATTTCCATTAGAATTATCATTATGATATGTCTCATTAGCATTCAGGAGATTCTATCAATTCTCATTAGAATTGCTATCATTATGATAGGTCTCATTAGCATTCAGGAGGTTCTATCAATTCTCATTAGAATTCCTATCATTATGATAGGTCTGATTAGCATTCACGAGATTCTAGCAATTCTCTTTAGAATTCCTACCACCTTAATAGTGCTCATTAGCATTCACGATCGATCAACTCTCATTAGAATTTCTGTCACCCTGATAGCTTTCATTAGCATTCGCGAAATCTTATTAATTCTCATTAGAATTCCTATCACCGTGACAGGTCTCATTAGTATTCACAAGATCCGATAACTTCTCATTACAATTCCTAGCATCCTGATAGGTATCATTAGCATTCAAGAGAGCTTATCTTCATTAGAATTCTCAGCACCATGACAAATCTCCATCATTCAAAAGACTATGTCAAATTTCAAATTATCCGTTGAAATCTCATTACTATTCATGGGATCCTACCATAATTGAAGAGCATTAGCAACATCATGTCAGATCATATTAGCATTCGCATTATCTATCAGATCTGAGAGTAGCTGCCGAGTAATTAATGAATGAATTGTAAATCGGAATAATTATAATAATAAATGTGAACATATCTTGACTGGCATTTTCGGCCAAAAATTTTGATTGTGGTATCAACAGTATTGGTATAACTGAGTGTCAGCTTAATAATATTTAATAATATCATGGTATCTCTGAGTGAGGATTCTGAAAAGTATTTCGGGAAAAAAATAACTGATAAAGAATTTGAATAATATATATATATCACAAGATCCTATCATTATGATAGGTATCATTAGCATTCAGGAGATTCTATCAATTCTCATTAGAATTCCTATTATTATGATAGGTCTCATTGGCATTCACGAAATTCTGTCAAATCTCATTAGAATTCCTATCTTTATGATAGGTCTCATTAGCATTCACGAGATTTTATCAATTCTCATTAGAAGTCCTATCATTATGATAGGTCTTCATTAGCATTCAGGAGATTCTATCAATTCTCATTAGAATTCCACAATTATTTTGCACAAGAAACGCACCAACTATATATTTGTAGAGCAATAGAAGTGCTCGCAATTTAGCATCATGCACAAACTATATATTTGTAGAACAATAGAAGTGCTCGCAATTTAGCATCATGCACAAACTATATATTTGTAGAGCAATAGAAGTGCTCGCAATTTAGCATCATGCACAAACTATATATTTGTAGAGCAGTCAAAAGCGCTCGCAATTTACCATCATGCACAACTATATATTTCTAGAGCAGTTGACAGGGCTCGCAATTTACCATCATGCACCAAATATATATTTGTATGTCTAAATTGTAAATATTTTATTAATGAATTTAAGAGTCGTAAAAAAGTGTGTTACACGTTAACCATGACGCCCTGAGCTCGTTACACCATTTATCATTCCTTCCTCTAAAGAATATAAATAAGTTCGTAAAGTAAAGAATATGAACTCAAAACCGAATCATACATATCTTGATGTAATTCTTTGGTAATAACAGAGGAAATAAACTTCAACGATAACTTTATATTATTTCTTTTCTTTCTAAATATACTAATGAATTCTTTAAGTGTCATTTAGAGAGATTTGATTTAAAAAAAAAAAAACTTTGTGGTTAGATTTCAGAACGATTTGGACGCAGCCTGATTAATTTTTATCCATTCTTCTGCGTAATGAGTGGATACTGACGAACAAGGAATCAGCATTTGGCTCGGTATTTAATTAACCAAAGCCTTCGCTCGCAAAGATACATATTTGTTTGTTGTTTGATAGCTTTGAAGCATTTTCGCCCGCTTCGATGACGAATACCTGCAGGGCCTAAAACAGCCTTCATCATAATAAGGGAAGTTTCGCAGGATGTTGGGAAACAGTATGTGAGCGTGGGCGCCAAAAGCCGAGAGAGTCTGCCAAGGCCTCCCACACGAGTACGAGCTGTCAGCGGCATGTGCGTACCTAGTGCTACCAATGAACCAGGCAAGCGCTTGGCACAACACTAAGCTTCAATAAACAAATAGAGCTGTGAACTGAGTTGAAAATAATTTCCAGTCTCTAGAACGGCTTTTCAATGCAGAACGAGAAAAGCGACGAAGACTGAAATTTAAAATAAATATTTGCGGAGTGTGCTCGCGCAGTAGTAGCTCCCCGCCGCCGCTGCCGAGCGCCGCCTCGTGCCTTGCTTGTCACGAAGCACTGATGGAGTTCTACTGGTCGACTTGTTTTACCGTTGGCGTGCATCGCCAAGGGACTTCCAGGCCCGGGATAAACATTCCTATTGATGCGGTCAGCGTGAACAGCGGACCGCTCCCCTTCGGCCGGATTAGAGCGCGCGCCAATATGGGCGTCGGGTCGGGCGCCTGCCGAGAAGAATGGCATCTCATTTCGAAGGAATTTTCAATTTTCGCTCCCGTTTGTGCTGCTAATCCCCGGGGAAGCCGGAGCTGGCAGATTGACAGGACAGCTTCCTCAGATAGCGGGACCCGCGCAAGGACGGCGGAAATAGATCTCCCCTCGCAGCCCCGCTACCCGATAGCGGCTCTGGCAACAGGGGACGAATTGATAGCTAACAAAGTGAATTTCATAGGGATGGAGGGGGGAAGGGAAAGAGAGAGAGATGGGGGGAGGAGAGAAAAAAAAAGTCTGCACATTTCGATTTGTGCGCGCGGCAGCTCCGCATTGTTTACCTGGAATTCGGGAGATAAAGTTGTCGTTGAAGGCCGCATGAATGCACGAGGCTGAGCCACTTGCCAGGAAGACAGAAAAACAGAACACGCTCTCGCCTCGTCGATTCTCTATCCCGTTGCTGCTGCCGATGCTACTGCTTCTGCATCTGCTAATTCATCTTCACCGACGGCGGCGGAGGAGGAGGCGGCTCCTAAATTATCGCCTCACTACCTGTTAACGGACGAGAAGCAGCCTCGCGTCAATATGCCTTTATCACCACTCTTTAAGGCCGCCATTAAGACGAACTGATTTCCTCTCTGTGGCACGAGAGAAGAAAGCTTTGCATTTCCTCCCACCAAACACATCGCTGCCTCCGCCACAGACACCGAAGAAAGAATTCTGAATACTGAATTGAAGTTTTACACGACATTTCAATCGACGACTACAAATAATCTTGAAGGCCGTGCATTACATCAGCTGAACTTCCTCCCTTCTCTGTAGATGGGCCTTATTTAATTCGAACAGAGAATGCCGAACTCTCTACAATGTTCATTTTGGAGCATCCTTCGGCGAACAAGAAGCGATATTGGAATGAGGGTAAAAGTAATAAAGAAAAGTTTCAAATATCTGTTGTGGAAGTAAACAAATATTCGCTGAGGGAACAATAATTAGATGTTTCTAATTAATAATTTTTTTTGGAATTAAGTGAAAAATGGATGCGACTATTTACATTTTTTTTTTACAAAAGCAAAACTGAGCGATCAGATTTTGTGTAGCATTCGGTTTCTACAAATGCGATTATTTTTAAAGAGAGTTCGTAGTAAACAGGCCCTTGTCTAGAAGAATAGAAAAAGGGAGGGAGGGGAATCAAATTATAGTCAGAAAAAGGGAGGGAGGGGAATCAAATTATAGTCAGAAAAAAGTGGAAAGCAGATAAAACGCCTAAAATATTCAAGAGACTGGATTCTCTACAATGTCAATATGCAAATCAAATGGCATCTCATCCTTCGAAATGAGATGCCATTCAAAATCCAAGAGGCTGGATTCTCTACAATGTTAATATGCAAATCAAATGGCATCTCATCCTTCGAAATGAGATGCCATTCAAAATCCAAGAGGCTGGATTTTTATTTCGACATAACATTTCCTCCTCCGTTTTAGAGGTCTTTTAAAAATTTTTTGAAAATGCATAAAATTTACAAAAGTTTAGCAATATTTTGGCCTTTATTACCCTTGCCAGCATTCTCAGCTCTCTCCTTTGACCCTCTCCCCCCATAGATCCAGCCTTGATAGCAAATGGGACAGGGGTGCTCAGTCGGTAGCGCGCGAGGCTCGTAATCTGCAGTTCCCAGGTTCGCGTCCCAGCTATATCAGCGTTGAGATTTATCTCCGGAAATTTCATCCGCCTGCCCACGGTCAGTAAGAGACACCGATGGGCTTGGAAAGGTCGCCGTCCGTCGGATGGGACGTTAAGCCATGGCCCGTGTGCGGGAGAGCCATACCCTGTGCACGTTAAAGAACGCGTTGGATGGCCTTGACGGGAGGCTACCATCTGTCTCCCAACAGCTGTTCCAGTGGGTCCCCTCTCCCATCCTTCTCTGAGCCTTTGGGGTCCTTGTGACCTGGCCATTTAGCCCATGGTGTGCAAAAAAGTGCCGCTCAGAAATAAAATAACCCAACCCAACCCCTCAATTTTCCCTGAGCCCCTCGGGGTCCTTGAGACCTGGCCATTTAGCCCGTGGTGTGCAAAAAAAGTGCCACTCAGAGGTAAAACAAACCAACCCCCCAATTTTCCCTGAGCCCCTCGGGGTTCTTGTGACCTGGCTATTTAGCCCATTGTGTGCAAAAAAGTGCCACTCAGAGATAAAACAAACAAACTGAAAATAAATATGAAATATTATCACAGTATTTTGAATAAGGTGAAACTGAAAAGCTTTTCCTGGATCCCCGAACAGCAATTTAAGAGCACTTTGTGATTATTTTTTTGGCGGTGAGATTTGATTTTCCTTTGCTCTTTCTTCATGCCATGCTTAAAATTGCGTACTTGTAGGTTGTTTACCTCTTTATTTGTCTTCAATAACTCTTGAATGATTGCCTTGGTCATTTTTATTTTTAATTAGAAATTTCTCTGCGTAAAAGTCCATGGAATGGAGAAGCTGAACAAAGCCCTTCTCTCTTTAGACTAGAAATAGCAACAGCAATCGATTATGCCACACAGAAACATCCCTTCATAAATTGGTAAACAAAACCTGTTAACCATTCTTTCCAGTGCTGTTTTGTTATGCGTCGTTCATACTCCATTTCGTCATCACTTCTATTCCGTTGTTGTCTTTTTCTCTACAGATTGGTTGCGAAGGTGATCAGAGCTACACAAGGGCATTCAAATTAGGGTGTTGACATAAACAAATCAAAGTACGCGGTTTATTTGTCTGCCATCAACGGGTAATAAGTCTGTTTTGAAGCAGATGGTTGCAGTTGTCGGTAAATATTTCCTCAGTGTAAACACTTTTTTGAAGCCAGATGACGGTTAGGTGTAAATTGGAATGGAATATTTTTTATTTATTTTTTGACATTGCAATCGTCAGCTTGGTCGTAATGAGCATTGGTATAAGCTGGTTTACCTTTTGAGCGTCACTATTTTTGCACATAAATGGCCAGGTCACAAGGACCCCGAGGGCTCAGAGAAGGTTGAGGGAGGAGACCCACTGGAACAGCTGTTGGGAGACAGATGGTAGCCTCCCGTCAAGGCCATCCAGCGTGTTCTTTAACGTGTACAGGGCATCTTCCCCTCAACCTTCTCTAAGCCATCGACATGACGAAAAAAGCAATCAAAAATTCATCGCAACGGTGTTCTCCCGCACAAGGGGTAACGGCTTAATGTCCCATTCGATGAACGGCGGCCTTTCCAAGTCAATCGGTGTTCCCTAGTGCCCGAGGACAAGGCGGGGAGTTTTGCAGAGATAAATCTCAACGCTGGCCCGTCTTAATGGGCTAAAAAGATTGTGCTAGATGATGCTTCAACTATTATGTTATCATTTAAACTACTTTTTATATTTGAGATGTGGTGAAGTATGTGATCAGACTGACTGTTTTGAAAAATGAAGAAATAATAAGTGTATATGATGTTGTGGATCAAAATGTAATTGAGAAAACAGCAAGTTAGGAGATATAATCTCGAACCTGACCTTAAGACCCTCGAAGGAAAAGCGTGGAAGGTGAAGATAAAAAAGATATAAGTGATATTGTTATTGAATAATTATCAGAGATGCGATCTGTAAAACGAGAAGTTGTTATGTATTCCAGACTAGGTGAAATTAGACTTTTCAGATGTGTTCTTATACGTAGATTAAATAGATATAGAATGTTAACTCCTACTTTTTTCTTGGAAATTAAATGCTCCACGAACGGTTACACTGTTCACAGCCTGCTGATATATATTCAGATAAAATGAAATGAATGATTAAAAATAATTAATTTTTTATGCTTACAGTGGCTCAAAAAAATATCCGAACACCTTGTTCAATTTGAAAACTATAAAATATATAATTATTACACCAAATATATTGGTAAACCATTCCGAGTCCTTTCAACCTTCATAAATGTGATTGTCCAGTTGTCATTCATGACACAAAAAAGTTCCAAATCCCATTACTGGGCGAAGTAAGATGGATGAGGTTAAGGATTGATTAAACCCGACATTCAGTTCTATCATATCACGAATTGGGTTGTTTTACCTAAGAGCGGAGGGACGGGGGTGGCTCAGTCGGTAGCGCACCAGGCTCGTAATCTGTAATTCCCAGGTTCAAGTCCCAGCTGAGTCAGCGTTGAGATTTATCTCCGCAAAATTCCCCGCCCTGCCCACGGTCAGTAGGGGAACCGATGGGCTTGGAAAGGCTGCCGTCCGTCGGATGGGACGTTAAGCCGTGGCTCCGTGTGCGGGAGAGACATACTCTGTGCACGTTAAAGAACACGCTGGATGGCCTTGATGGGGGGCTACCATCTGTCTCCCAACAGCTGTTCCAGTGGGTCCCCTCCCCCAACCTTCTCTGAACCTTCGGGGTCCATGTGACCTGGCCATTTAGCCCAAAAAAAGTGCCGCTCAGAGGTAAAACAACCCAACCCAACCTAAGAGCGGCACTTTTTTGCACACCATTGGCTAAATGACCAGGTCACAAGGACCCCGAAGGCTCAGAGAAGGTTAGGGGAGGGGGCCCACTGGAACAGCTGTTAGGAGACAGATGGTAGCCTACCGTCAAGGCCACCCAGCGTGTTCTTTAACGTGCACAGGGTATGGCTCTCCCGTACACGGGCCCACGGCTTAACGTCCCATCCGACGGACGGCGACCTTTCCAAGCCCATCGGTGTCCCCTACTGACCGTGAGTAGGGCGGGGAATTTTGCGGAGATAAATCACAACGCTGACCCAGCTGGGACTCGAACCTGGGAAGTACAGATTACGAGCCTGTCGCGCTACCAACTGGGCCACCCCCGCCCCTATCATATCACGATATCCGATTTGTACACAGAGAGAGTAAAAGGCATTCGGTGGTTGTTGTTCTTGTGGAGGATCATTTGTAAACCAGTGGAACGCTACTCTGTGACAATTAACATTATGGAATATTAAATAATAACGTTATATTGTATAATAATTAGATGTCACTCTGTATCATATAAAATAAATAATAAATACCCCCCTCAAGCAGCTGCTTGCCACAGAGGTCTGACAGGAGCCTGTCAGTTGATATGCCACAGTAGGAGATCTGAGAGGATGGCAGGACCTCAGCAGAAAAACGACACACACATCTATGCCTAATCCGGGGCTCGAACCCAGGTCCCTTAGATCAGTAGCTAAGCGGGCTAACCACTCGGCCACGGGACGGCTGTATCTTATACAATTTAAAAAAAAAAAGTCACAAGATGAATAAGAATAAAAATGACTTCGACGAATACTAAAAGATCTTTACGACATGCATCGAAAAAAATCAGCTCGAGACATCATTTTGAAAAAAAAAAATGAAATAATATTTTCACTATTCTTGTAACAAATGCTTCAATTCAGACAAAAAAAAACACTTCACGGACCTGCAAAGGCCTCTAAATTATGTGAGAATTACGCAAACCACTCGGTGATTCTGGATCAGAGTGACGTCTCGAATTTTCAGTTCTGTAGAGAAGCTGGAGAGTCGACTCTCGCCTTTGGAGGAGGACCACGTTATGACCAAAAGCGTGGCGGCATCGATGTCATTCCATTACTCCCAAGAAGCTGGAGCTGCCCTTCCATTCCCTCCTCTGTTCGCCTCCGTTCGTCCGTCCGTCCGCTTAATGGTGCCACGCCATCCTCAGAATGGATGATGCTGTCCGACGGAGAAGGCATTAGAGGCTAATGCCACCCCAGCGCCTTAATGTCTGAGGGAGGCGTATGGATGTGAGCTCTCTTCTCTGAGATTGCGGAACACAATTAACACTACATCTTGGCTTATGTTCCGCTTCTTATGTCTGGCGTCTGCCATTACGTGTGTTGGTATCGGCCACCTCGAGACCCTTTCAGCCTCCCTTGCCCCTCCTCCCCATCCTCTGCCTCCCATCACGTGCTCACGAGAGCTGAATGCGTTTTGCTGAGAAGGCGTTTGTGCACAGGAGAAAACTGAGTTGACATTGGTCAGCTTCTCAAGTGTTTTACGCACAGTACGATTTCGATAAACCGACCCACGATAATCTGGAAATATTTTCGCTTTCATTTTGTTGTAAATGTTTTATTATAGTAATTCTTTAAAATAGAGAGGATATCTGTGCTAAAGTTTGTTTTTTTTTGTGGAATTTTCTTTTTGTGTCTAGGTTTTGGTTTATTGCCGTCCCGTGGCCGAGTGGTTAGCACGCTTGGCTACTGATCTAAGGGACCTGGGTGCGAGCCCCGGATTAGGCATGGATGTGTGTGTCGTTTTTCTGCTGAGGTCCTGCTATCCTCTCAGATCTCCTACCGTGGCATATAAATTGACAGGCTCCTGTCAGACCTCTGTGGCAAGCAGCTGCTTGAGGGGGTATTTATTTTTTTCTTTTTATTTGGTTTATTGATTTGTGTGTTTATTCGTTGCGCAATAATCCCAATGGTTGATTTGGTTTATTGATTTGTGTGTTTATTCGTTGCGCAATAATCCCAATGGTTGATTTGGTTTATTGATTTGTGTGTTTATTCGTTGCGCAATAATCCCAATGGTTGATTTGGTTTTTGGCGTTTGAACTCTATAGGTAAAATTAATCTCAAGTTTATCATTATTTCAGTTTTATTTTTGCTGCGGTAAAATTTTTTGACGTAAGACAGTAACTCTTTAACAAATTAACTCATTCATTAATGAACTAATTCCAATATTGAAACTAAAGAAAATGCTTTTATTTATACACTGGGAGAAAATTGAAGAAAGAACTCTTAGATGGAATTAAGATTTAGAATTAGAACAGTTAAGAGCAGCAGAAACCGTGATCCAAGATTGAAAGTCATTGGATGAAATAATGACGTCACTGAGGACGACAACATGCAAATGTACGCAGCGCTTATTTAAGAACTAGGGCATGGAGAAAGAAGTTATTCATCTTGTGCCGTGTTGTCCAGTGCTCTTTAAAGAAGCTACCGTGCCTGGACGAAGCAGGCGAGCAACGTTTGTTCAGTTAGCGGAGTTTGAGCGAGGTCGTATAGTGGGTCTTCGGGAAGCAGGCTGGTCTTTTCGTCAAATTGCACACCGCGTTGGACGAGAGGTATCGGCAGTGGTACGACGGTGGTGTCGATGATCAGAAGAGCATTCGCACATTTGAGGACGTGGTTCGGGCAACACAGGGTTATGAGCGCACGAGAGGATAGGCGTATCAGGAGGACGGAGGTGGAAGAACGGACGGCTACGGGGTCACAAATTCAATCCTCTGTCATACCCAGAGTGTCTACAAGAACGATACGCAATCGTCTTTTGGAAGCAGGACTTTGGGCACGCGTGCCGCTGGCACGGTTACCACTGTCACCTGGTCACTGTCGAGTACGTTTGCAGTGGTATCAAGAACGAGTTCATTGAAGGGAAGACTGGCAGTCTGTGGTCTTTAGTGATGAAAGTCAATTCAGCTTAGGAGCATCTGATTGTCGTTTACGCGTCCGAAGGCAACAAGGTGAGCGGTTTCTTTCATCGTGCATCCGCCAGCGACACACAGGGCCCACGCCGGCATCATGGCGTGAGGAGCGATTAGCTATCACTCTCTTATGTGTGTGGTGTTTGTAGAGGGTACACTGAATAGCAATCTTCAATTACACGAGCAAGACCCCGGTTCCATCTCACGACACTACCAGTTAAAAAGAATTGCCGTGTAAACACTATCTACGGTCAGGGGCAGGACTATACCATATAGATGCAACTCATCCCCGACTATCCTATGGCGAGCAGTCCTATAGAAGGAAAGCTCATCCATCGGTCAAAACCTAAATTTAAACTGTTCCCCGGTTATCCACAACAAGAATATTTAAATCCAGGTTGAGTCGGCTCCAAGGAGGAAACTCTTAGTAGGACACAGATTTGAAAAAGGGCCCTAGCCTACTAGAGGTACCAAGTCGTTCAGCAGGGCCCGGAACTGCTCCACTGAACACCTGATGGAGGTCTTAGACTGCCAACCGGGCTCCAAACTGGTCAGCAAGTCTTTCGACCTCAAATGGTCTTAGCTCTATCCAACCAGGGCCCAAACCGGTCAGCAGAGCCTACGACCGCACTGGGCCACAAGCCCCCCCCCCCCCCCCCACCACCACATCAAGGTGGTTCCCTGTCGAAGGGGACTGAATAGCAATATGTACGTCAGCGACATCATACAGCCAGTCGTCCTGCTGTATTTGAGTGTAATCCCAAATGCGATACTCAGCAGGATAACGCCCGCCCACACTCCGCCCTCAACATGCAACTCAACATGCTCTTCAGCTTTCAGGGCAACTCAACATGCTCTTCAGCTCTCAGGTTTCAACATGCAACTCTCATGCTCTTCAGCTCTCAGGTTTCAACATGCAACTCAACATGCTCTTCAGCTCTCAGGGCAACTCAACATGCTCTTCAGGCAGTGCACCAACTCCCTTGGCCAGCACGCTCTCCGGACTTGTCTCCAATTGAGCATGTCTGGAACTGGATCGGTCAAACACTCTTCTGCTGACCACAGCAGGCAACGACCATCAATGAATTACGCATTCAAGTTGAAAGCGCCTGGAATGGTATATCCCCCAGCGTGATATCCAGCATTTGAACGACCTATTGCATGCGAGATTGGAAGTTGTATTGCTGATCGAGGAGGTTCAACACCTTATTAAAACGAGCCTTCTGTAAAATGTAATATTCATTAAAAGGTAAAATAAACATTGAATCACTTCACACGTGTGATCACTATCCTTTTCCAACAAGTTGATTCTACTGAATAAATCTCATAGATTACGCTTCAATTGCTAATGGTGTTCTTTTTTTTTTTCAAGGTTATCTGAATATATATAATATTTCAGATAACCTCAAATGTTTCAACACCTTGAAACATTTGAGGTTATCCAAAAAATAAAGAAAGGATAATTTTTAATTATTTAACTAAATGTTTCTTTTAAATTAAACTTAATAAATTAATTAACTTTAAATAAATTAATTAACTTTAAATTTTTTATTAACATAATCCTTTAAAAAATTAAAAGATAAGTGTAATTTATGTACAAAATACAGGAGTTTATCAAAATAATGGAAACACCGACGGCGACTGGAGTACATGCAATGCGCTGTATGAATATCACAGGGACGCCGTCACCTGCGATGTGAGGTATATAAAGGGGAGAAGTACGATGTCGGCTATCACGTAGCAGTGCCACAGGCGCAGGTGAAACACCTGTTGTGGTGTAATTGTCGACAATGTCAGATCTCAGTGACCTCCAAAAAGGCATGATCATTGGTGCTCGTCTTGATGGAGCTTCGGTAATTGGAATGACGGAAATAGTAGGTGTAACACGAGAAACTATTTCGAAGATTATGACTACCTATCAAAACGCCTCCAAACGTGCAAATTGTGGACGCCATATGAAGTTTTCATCTAAGGATAGGCGAACGTTGGCACGGATTGTACAATGGAAACACAAGACCACGGCACCGCAAATAGCAGCAGAGTTGAACAGCAGTCGGAATGATCCCGTTTCCGTCATAACAGTTCGTCGGGAACTTCATCGTGTCGGTATTTATGGCCGTGCTACAATCCATATACTTCTGATTACCAACATCAATGTTACAAAACAGTAAGGTGGTGCAAAGCACATGAAAACTGGGATGTTTAAGATTGGCCACTGGTAGAGTGTAAACATCTAGCGAAAACCTGCAGAAGCGTACTACCCCGACTGTACATTTCCGACTGTGAAGCATGGTGGTGAACTGATGCTGTGGGGTGTCATAGCATGGCATTCTTTAGGGCCATTACTTATTCTTCAGGGTCGTGTCACATCCACAAGGTACAAATCCATTCTCTGAAACCACCTGCACCCAATGTTGCGGGCATTGTTTCCTAATGACCGTCCCTGGTTTCAAGCGGATAATGTACCCATGCATTGTGCGAAACGTGATCTGACTTTGCCGTGTGCCAGTGATACTGGAGGTGGACAGATATAAGAAATGTTATAAGAAAAGTTATCACGTTTCAAGTTGTGGTTTGCAGAGCATGAAGATGAGGTACAGCAGCTACCCTGGCCACCTCAATTTCCAGACCTCAATATTATTGAACATTTCAGGGAATATCTAGAGGGCAAGGTCAGATCACACTTTCCACCTCCAGCATCACTGGCACAGTTGAGCCATATTAAAGTAATAAATGCAATAAAATGTTCTCCACAAACGGTACGTGTTTTCATTATTTTGATAAAGCCATGTATATCTAATTTAATTTATTAACTATATTTTGATAAACCAATGCATTCTAAGCATATTTTGTGAAATTTATGTAGAACTGTTATAAGAAAAGTTATCCCTAAAGCAGTTGCTTACTATAGAGGTCTAACAGGGGGTCTGTCTATTATTGTAATAAACTTCTGTGATTCAATTTTTCCATTGTGAAATTTCGTCTAAATGAAATACGTAAGCAAAATATTTTGAGAAATTTTTGTTAGATTTCAAGATTTTAATTCGTTAAGATTTTCTTAACCCTTTCACGACTAGGGGACACATTTTTCCCATTTTTAAAATTGGTGATTGTCGTATTTAATTATAATCTTATCTGCATTTTTTATACAGAATGTCAAAATAGAATGTATGCCGAAAGCAATTAAGTAAACGGGAACGTTTAGAAAAAAAAAGGAACTGTCAAATCAATTGGCGCCAATGATAAAACATTCGCGGGCTGTACTCTGTTATTATTTCAGTTTATTGTGTCGTGTTATAATATATTACTGTGTTTTCTCACATGTTTTATGTTATTCGGTAAGTTATTATTTTAGTTAACATTTTGTTATAATAAACCAATAAATAAAAGACATTGCATAATAAGCCTAACTATAATTTGTGTTACCTTTATAGTCCATTGGGAAAAATATTTCCCATAAAATTCCAAAAAAACTACACATTGTTATGTATTTTTCTTATGATTTTTATTCATTTTACGTCCAAACAAACTAAAATAAACAGCTACATACTAATATTTACTCTTAGAAACCTTATGGTCCTGAAAGGGTTAACAAGAGCATTGTGTGTTCTTTCCTTTTTCCTTCTTTTACATTTCTTCAGCATGTTACTCTGTAACATGCTAAGAACACACTGAATGGACTTGACTGTTGTCTTCTAGACTGTTGTCTAGTGAAGACTCTTCTAGACTTCTTGCTGTTGTCTAGTGAAGACTCTTCTAGACTTCTTGCTGTTGTCTAGTGAATCCCTTACACCGACCACCAATCTGTCTATTGTATGTATACAAGTGCTGTTCAGAGGTGAAACAATTGAAAAGCCAAAATAATATTCTTGAAATTCTTATTTAAATTGAAGCACAAATCTCACCTCGCAATTTCTCTATGTCCTGGAGTTCATTTTTATTCCTTTCAATGGTTGGTTTGGTTTACCTGCCAGCCGCACTTTTTTCACACAATGGGGTCAAATGGCCAGATCACGAGGACCTCGAGGCTCAGAGCTGGTTGCGGGGGAGGAAACCCACAGGACAGCTGTTGGGAGGATGGCTCTCCCGCATACGGGGCACGGTGTAACGTCCCATCTGACGGACGGCGGACTTTCCAGCTCAGCTACTGACCAAGGGCAGGGCGGGGAGTTTTGCGGAAATGAATCTCAATGATGACCCAGCTGAGACTCAAACCTGAGAACTGCAGATCATGAGTCTGGCGCGCTACCGACTGAGCCACCCCGTCCCCAAAACACAGGAACATAGAAAACGTTCTTAAGAGAGGTAGAAGTTAAATAATCGTAAGGGTCGAAGGAAACAAAATTAAATGCAACTGTAATGTTTACGATTTGCTTCTAATAAGTCGATTGTAATGAAAAAAAAGTCGATTAAAAACAAATTAATACACATTGAAATTTATTTTTCAATTGTCGTAAACGTTTTTACAGTGTTAGAATTTTGAGAGAAGGCTGTGGAATGTTATAACTATATTGAATGTTTTGGCAAACTACAAGCGTACAAGAGTTGGAAGTGGAAGTAGTCATTAAAGAATTTATTTTCATTTGCATATAGACATGAGAAACGAAGCAAGTGTGGAAATCGTTACTTTAAACTTTATTCAAAAACCAAAAACTTTACACTTAACAAAATGCATATAGTTGTTTCACCTCTGAGCGGCACTTTTTTGCACACCATTGACTAAATGGCCAGGTCAGAAGGACCCCGAAGGCTCAGAGAAGGTTGGGGGAGGAGACCCACTGGAACAGCTGTTGAGAGACAGATGGTAGCCCTCTGTCAAGGCCATCCAGCGTGTTCTTTAACGTGCGAAGGGTGTGGCTTTCCCGCACATGAGGCCACGGCTTAACGTCCCATCCGACAGACGGCGGCCTTTCCAAGCCCATCAGTGTCCCCTGCTGACGGTGGGCGAAACGGAGATAAATCTCAACGCTGACTCAGCTGGAACTGCAGATTACTAACTGCAGATTACGAGCCTAGCGCGGTACCGACTGAGCCCCCCCCCCCCCGCCCCAATACATATAGTAAACGTTTGATTAGTATCTATACAATGCAAAGAGAATGTTTTTCTCTTAAAACAAAATAGTTACTTCCCCCACACTTTTGATTGTAAGGGGACAAATCATTGCTTTCAATGCAAATCCCTTGACTACCGGACTATGCCACTCAAATATGAAACTTATAGGATAAATAGATCGGGTGCAATATTCATTTAAATATTGGTATTACAGCTATTGAGAAATTCGAAAAATGTGAATCGTAATGTTTCATCAGCACCTATCCAATTTAAAAAGAAACTTTATTTTCAAAACAAAAATGTTAAATCTCTACCCACAGACAAGACGACAAAGGGAAAGCATTAGCACGTTTTTGTAAACAAGATGTCAATAAGTGATTTAGGATCTACCGAGTATCATGTGATCCCCACTCTCCCCTTGTACATATTCTCGATCCAAATAATAATTTTTCTTACTTTTACTTTATTATGAGACTCATAACCTGATGTTTATAGATTCAGATCTGAATTCGATATCAAACAGAACATTATGATGTTTTCTTCTCCTCCACTCCTTTTGACAATAGATATCATTAAATTGGAACTATAGTAACTACCAGTACTAATTTAATTTTAAATATTATACTTCGTTTGCTCATTTTTGTTAGCAAACTCGAGGTTCTTGAACGTTCTTTTCATTTAGTTCGTATCTGCATGATGCGTCAAATTGTAAAAAAAAAAACATTCTTTGTCGAAGATGTAAAACACAAATGGAAGCAAATGCTGTGGGATGCTTTGACGTGGTTCATGTATTGCGGGATGCTTCGACGTGGTCATGTGCCGGAGAGACATACCATCTGCACTGATGCATACTGATGTGCACCTGATGACCTCAACGGGAGTTTGATTTAGCGCATTGTATCAGTAATTGTTCCTGCCCCATTGACCTCGAAACCACCAACTAAATCAACCCGTCCAACTCACACTTAGTGAAGAGCCACTGGGAAAAAAAACTACATTCTTAAAAAGCTATAGGAAAAAAAAATTGTCGCTTTAAAAAATATACATTTCCAGTGAATAATAATTGAAAATATATATATATATTAAAGGAATAAAAAAATACTTAATTGAAAAACTAAAATATGCATTTTTAATGATTGCTGTGAATCGGCAAAATTATTTTGTTATGCACCTAAAAATTTGGAGAAAATCACTCGGATTCAGTATATTGATTATTTGTTTAATGAGCCTTGGTGAGGGTAGATTTGTTTCAAGTTCTTTTGCAATGAACTGTTTTGACGACCAGAACTTAATCAACTAATCTTGATTGGAGGCGGCTTTCTGCTCTTCTCTGATATTCTTCTTAGACAACATTTAAGTGAATTTTCATGTTTAGAATGTTGATACTCGTTGAATAAATGATATTGAAAATAAAGATTAAAATCAAAATCTTTTTAATCTTGAATTTTAACAATATTCGTTCAATATTTAAAAAATTATGGAAGATGAGATATTTAATTGCTAAATTTGCTAATCATCAGAATTTATTTCAGAAGTCAATTTAGACGGAATAATATCTGCTATTATAAAACTTTTCATTAAATTAAGTGTATTTTTAAAAATTTTGTCTAATAATTCTTTAATTTTTTTTAATTTGATGAAACTTTTAAAAGCTGCTTTTGAATATCACAGCTTCCACAACTCCACATAGATACTGAACAACATTGTGGAAATTCAACATTTATCGAAATTAGATTTAAACATTTATCTATGTATCATTTACCATTAAAAATGTGGTAGAAGATAAGGAGATTCCAATTTGGCTTACCTAGTAAAATAGCATTCAAATTTCTGTCATATTTTTTCCGTCTACGACAGGCCTGGGTAAACTTTTTGGCTGAAGTAACGCATAGGAAACTGAAATTGAAGGATGGGTAGACAAAGAAATATTTATTAAAAAAAAATACGTATAACCAACGTAAAAAAAAAAACTAAGTAAACATATATAATTTTTTTTAAATTACCGTATATTTTCGCAGATAAGATGATAGTTGAATCATAAAAATAGGCTCCCAAAATCCGGGTCGTCTTATAGGACAGATATAAAAAAAATTAGATTGAAATTTATATAAATTGAAACCATTATAAAATAAAACAAATCACTCACCAATGTATTTAAAATCCTGCAACATCCTCACATTCATCATCTAAGGCAAATAGCTCCTCAAGTACATCCTCACTTTCGTTGTTGAGAAGCTCGTCATATGAGTCCCATTCTGTACCTAGGGAGTCGATTTCCGCTTCGTCATCAGTATCCCATAACAACTCGTCATCAGTGCCATCCATAGCATTAGAAATATCCGTATACGCTATACAGTATTATTATCCAGATGATGATCGCCGATCTAAACTAAATTCATAGGCCGTTGACAGTTTGGGGTCGTCTTATAGGACAGATATATGCTAAAACTATAAAACTTTCACGAAAATTTATACCTCGTCTTATCTGAAGGTCGTCTTATCTGCGGAAATATACGGTAATTATTTATAATGAGAATTCATTTCGCCAAAGTTGGACTTTTGCTCACTATACGTTCTTTTTCTCTTTTACAAATTTATTTGTCGTGAAATGCTCGCGAGCCGCACAAAAAGAAGTGGCGGGGCCGTAGTTGGCCCAGGCCTACTCTAGGGTGACTATTTTAACAGCTTTACCAGGGTAATTCAAAATTCAGGGCAGTTACTATTCTTCATTTAATTTCTTCCATTAAAATGAACATCTATTTGTGATTTGTTTGGGACAGCAAGAAGCCCAAAGTTAAAGCGCTTCTAACTTCCTCACAGCTCTTTTTTTAATATAATCTGTGCTTTTTTCCCTTTCTTCGTTATAAAAGTGTGAATCAATGATTTAGTGACAATTTTTGCACCAGTCATTACATCATCATGTGTCAAGAGTGGGTAATTTTATCTCTGAGTGAAATAATTTTTTTTAACACAACGGGCTAAATGATCAGGTCGCAAAGGCCCCACAAGCTCAGAGCTTAGTAGGGGAATAGTCCCACTGCACAGCTCTTAGGATGAAGACTGTAGCTTCTCATTAGTCCATAATATTAAATAATTCGCTATTTCGTCTTTTAAATAAATAACTTGAGATCGTAGATCATATAATCATATTCGATGTATCGGGTAATAATTATTCCCCTAACCATCTCCATCATAAAGATATGCCTATTTGGCATGAGTAAGAACAAAATATATAAGTAAACCACCCTTAGATGGGACCCTAAGGGCAAATGTATGAAAAGCTAAAAGTAGCAATAAAATTGTATAAGAAACCTAAAACGGGTAGGTCTCCTTAGAGAACGCTACCGTTTTTAGGCCTCTTGTTCAAAACAGAATGATCGTAAAGAATCAGAGAAGAAATAATCTCATTGGGATTATTGCTTCCGGCTTAAAAAAAATCTTTTTGAGGTGCATTTTATATGTGTATATATATTGTCGATGCCTAGGTCTTTATGGAGTTGTCTGTTAGTGACAAACCAGGGGGCATCGACGCAAGTTCTCAAAATCTTGTTCTGTAAGACCTGAAATCTTACGAATATTGTTGGGTGTAGTATTCGCCCATATGGGTGAAGCATAGAGAATCACTGGTCTGATGATCATATCATAGAGTAAAAGCTTTTGATCAATCATTAAAATGGAATTTCTCCTAAGGAGTGGGCCTAGCTGGCCCCTCAATGAATTGACTTTGGAGATTATATTATTTATGTGATAGTCCCACTTTAACCTCTTATGTATAACAACCCCAAGATATTTGACTGAATCACTCCAATCAATGGGAATATCTTGTAAATGGAAGCAAGTGGGATTCGTAATACGCTTTCCAGTAAAAAAGATGACAGAACTCTTGTCAGAGTTGATCTTTATCTTCCATTTTTCGTACCATGTGCCCAGCTCGGTCAAGCTATGCTGCAGCCTCTTCACAGCGATAGCAGGACCGAGGGAGGGAGATAGTAAGGCAAGGTCATCTGCGTAAAGTGCAAGATGAATACGATCAAAGGAGGGTAAATCGTATAAGTATAAAGAGAAGAGTGTAGGACCCAAAAGGGAGCCCTGAGGCACACCTGCAGAGATGACTCTTCTTGTAGACATGGCAGATTTAAATTGGACTTGAAATGTCCTATTGGAGAGATATGATTGGATCAAACAGATGAGTCCAGATGGCACTTCGGCTTGCATAAGCTTGTGTAAAAGGCCGTCCAACCAGACGCGGTCAAAGATTTTGGCCATGTCCTCCTGCAACGGACTCCTTTTTGTTAAGGGATTCGGCGACTTTCTCCACCACCCTAAGGACTTGGTGTTCGGTAGATCGATTCCGCCTGAAACGAAACTGGATCTCAGGCAGAATAGGGAGGCAGCCAAGAAAGTCGTCAATATGATTGAGCAAAATCTTTTCAAAAAGCTTACTAATTGTAGACAGCAAGCTGATAGGATGGTAGCTGGATGGAATAGCGGAGTCCTTGCCTGGTTTATGTAAAAGCTTGATGATAACATTTTTCCAGACATCAGAAAATATAAGATTTCGAAATATCGAACAAAGATCCAAAATCTTCTTTGGAAGATGCTTAAGTATCCTGTTCGATATTTTGTCTTGACCCGAGGCTTTATTAAATTTTAGGCGTTTGATTGCCAGCTGAATTTCCAGCGGTGATGTAAAATCCACCCTGGACTCATCCACCTGATCGAAATGGAGAAGTGATTCCCTCACCAATCCACTAGTATAATGGTCAGAGAGATCAAAGTTCTCACGGATTTGCAATTCGAGGGCATCCGCAAACACCTCGGATTTATCGTCATCGCTGAAATTTAAACCAGTTTCTCCATGTATAGGTGGGAAACTGGTAAATGGTTTCTTTAAAGCTTTAGTCATCTTCTAAATAGAATTATCGGTCGTAGACAATGATTCAACTTTCTTATTCCATTGTTCACTTCTAAAAGCTTTGAGGCAGGATTTGACTTTGAGTTTTAAAGAGTTGTAAAGTCTCTTATCAGATGTAAATCCATGTCTCTGCAATGAAGCAAGAGAGATGCGATGGCAGGACATAAAAATCTCGCTTTGGTGTAAAATCCACGCTAGCTTAGGTTTGGGAAGTTAGCAATAGGGTTGTAAAGTCATTTATGGCATCATTAATGGATCTACTATTAGAAAGTTGGCTGGTTCCAAGAATCTTGCTGTTTACAAGAACCTTATAAAATTGCCAATCAGTCCGACCAAACGAACCAGTCACAAGAGGCGTGGAAAGGTGTAAAGTCAGACAGACCGGCAAATGATCAGAGATCAGAGTTGAGTTGGTTGACGACACTAAGATCATAATTTGGCAAGAAGTTGCCAAAAATGGCCAGATCAAAGAGATCAGTTCTATGCATAGTATTGAATTGGTAAAACGTCGGCTCACAGGGCGCGTCGACAATGAATCCCTTGTCAGTAGTATATTGGAGTAAAATACCTCTATTTTTGTTGCAGGCCCTTGAATGCCAAGCAGTATTTTTGGCATTAAGGTCACCTGGAAGTACTATAGGAAGATTGGAGTCAAAAATAGAGTTCAGATCATTATTCATAAGCGTAGAATTTGGTTTGAAACATTACTTAATCGACATTAAATACAAGCAGTCATGTTTCTTTATTTATTAAACTGTCGGTGGCTAAAAAACGTCAATTATTATTTAAATCATCAATATGCAAATTTTATGCAATAATAATATTTCATTATAAATATAGATTATATGCATATTAGTTTGAATAAAAATTATTAAGATTAAATATTATTATAATAAGAAAACCCTTAATTTTAATTTTTGGAGACTTCTAAGCAGCCAGTGCTGATACACTGAAAGATTAATTGTGCATTTTTAAAACCTCCCTCATCACATATAATCGCGAAAAACATCAGTTGGTCATCATTAAATTATTTCGAAAATGATGAGTGCGTGTTGAATCGTATCGCATCATCTCTACACTCACTTCGTGATGAGAATTATATTTTCCACGTTTCCCAAATTTCTCATTCTTCATCCTCTGCACCTGTGAAAAGGAAACACGTCAATGCGTCATCAAATTGGCTCTTCTAATCACAGAGCCGAGCACTTATTAGGGTTAGCAAAGTGTCACCATCCCATTCAGAAGGCATCAAACTCCTTTTATTTGAGATGTCGCAGCCAAGTGATTTCCCTCCTGCAGAGCGCCACTGACATAAATAACACCTTGCCCGGAGACATTACGTGGACCTTGGATGACTCTGGCGCATCAGCATGTCAAATTTTTGCCCTTGGAATGATGAGCAAAGTGCGCCATTTTGGGGAACGAGCATCCTTAATTGCCCAACCGGTGAACGCTCATCGAACGACAATCGCTCTTTGGGGTTTTCGTGGCTGGTTACTGTTGGCGAAAACCGCGTCTCTGGGATCAGCCTCGAGGAGGGAATTTAAATATTATTTTCGGGAAAGAATGGAGCGGAATCAGAAAATATTTATAATCATAGAAAAGGTCAATGGATGAGATGATCTAGTTGGATGCAGTGAAAGTCAATGCATCACCTTGGAAAATAACGTAAAATATATGGACAGCACGTCCGGATCTAGTGGGGGGTCGGAAGGGGGTCGAGCCCAAGGCCATTTTTATACTTCAGGCCTGGACAGCCTTGAACAAAAGGAGGGAAGAAAGAAGGTAAATTAATTATACCAACCATGTAATTTTAATTGATTTGAATTTCAGTTAAAGCCATTTGTTTTTTAACCAGTTAAAATAAAATAATTTTCTTATTAGGATTTTATTAAAATATTTAAGAATATTCTAAAATTAATCAAAAAATTTTAAAAATAAATAACTACCAGTTGAATATTTAGAAAGATAAATATAATAAAAACTGCTGCGTATACTTACACTTTTTTAAAATTAGGTCTTTTGTTACTGCAGTGCCGAGGCTCTCCCTTTCAGAATCTAGTAAGGATAATGGAGTCAAAAATTATTCAACTTATCTATATATTTCATGCATTTTTTCACGAATTTTTTAAGACCTGTAAAACAGAGAGGGAAATATTATATTGGATTAAAAATCTAGTCTCTTGTCCCCATCCCAACTCTCGATTTTTTTTGTAGATCTGTCCTGATGGACAGTAATAGAATATATAATATAATAAATCTATTATATTTATTTACAATTCGAATATATTCTGCAGTTACAGAAATAAAATAATGTCAAGTTAAAAAGGGGTGATAAATGCAAGTCCAATTTTCTTTAAAGGAACTTCATTTTTTAATTCAATTTTTTCCCTTTTTTTTACTAAACAAAATGAAATCTAGCAGGCAAGTAGTGGTTTTTCCAGAACCTTTGATTTTTAAATTCCTTGCAGGTTGGAGAGCTAAACTCCAACTAATTATTGTTAGTTAATTATTCCAAGCTAATAATTGTTAGTTAAATTTCTAACAATAATCTCGATTTTAAAGAATGTTAGTGTACAGCAAGTCAAAATTCGACGGTTAATTAAACGGAAAATGCAAAAAATGCCAATTGGAAAAGGATGGAAAATAAATGGTTCTAGTTTTCCGATTCGCGTTTGTTATAGGTAGAGACTTGAGACTTTAACGCAGCAGGGGTTAGCAGTAGGGAACCTGTATAATTTGACTTTTCGGTCAAGCATTTGGGAAATTACGTGGGATCTAAATCTGTTAAAAACGATGAGGAATCTTTGATACTCTTCTATAAAGTGGCGAGCGCTTCTGTTGTACAGTCACTCAAAAAAAGTATCCGAACACTATGGTTGATTACAGAATTCAGAAAAAAATAACTGGCAACGATTTTTTTAGAAATTAGTGATCTGGCAACCTTCGTAATTCTGTAATCAACCATAGCGTTCGGATACTTTTTTGAGCGACTGTACTGTCTCTTTGGAACTCTGCCAATGTGCTACGTCAACTTACATTGTCGCGAGCGTTTTTCCCAGAAGAAATAGGAGGTAGGTTTAGACTGCAGCTGTGAATGGTCCAGTCTCATCCTGAGAGGGGGGGATTGAGACTAGGGAAGGGGACCCACTGAGCAGCAGTAGCCCACTTGTTACTACTGTTCAGTGGTTCCATTCCTCAACCTTTCCTGAACCCTTGGGGTCCTTATGAACTGGCCATTTTGTTCAGTTGTGTGCAAAAATAGTGCCGTTCAATGGTAAAAGTAACCCAATATGCATACATATTTGCATTTAAAATCTTTCCGCGGATAAGAAAGTTAATTTTGCTCTTTTACATGCAGTTATCCGCGATTATGGGATATATCCATAATCTGTGAAACTCCTTTTAATCGTCTAGTACCTAGCATCACTATGTAAACTTCGAGATCTCCACGTAAGAAATTTTCACAGATTTAATTCCAGGTTGTTACACAACAGAAGGGTAATTTTTTTTTAACTTATATTAAGTTTTGTCAGCAAAAGAAAGGGAAGTAATCATTCTGTGCCTTTTATTAGCGTTGTGAATTGTAAATTATTATAAGTTTTAGCTTTCAGAAGTTAACGCAAGAAAAATGTTTTGAATACTGATAACAGATAAAATAGCGAATATAATATGTAGGAATATTGGGCAAACATAATTGCATATGATAATGGCTAACATGAGTGAAAGATACTACTTGAGAAAATGGGGAAAAATCTGAATTGAATGATGATGTTCATTTTAAAAAGAAAAAATAAAGCATTGGTATAAAACCACAAATTAAGGGGCGAGGGTGGCTCAGTCGGTAGCGCGCCAGGCTCGTAATCTGTAGTTCCCAGGTTCGAGTCCCAGCTGGGTCAGCGTTGAGATTTATCTCCGCAAAATTCCCCGCCCTGCCCACGGTCAGAAGGGGACACCGATGGGCTTGAAAAGGCCGCAGTCCGTCGGATGGGACGTTAATCCGTGGCCCCGTGTGCGGGAGAGCCATACCCTGTGCACGTTAAAGAACACGCTGGATGGCCTTGACGGGAGGCTACCATCTGTCTCCCAACAGCTGTTCCAGTGGGTTCCCTCTCCCAACCTTCTCTGAGCCTTCGGGGTCCATGTGACCTGGCCATTTAGCCCATGGTGTGCAAAAAAGTGCCGCTCAGAGGTAAAACAACCCAAAGTTAAAGAACACGCTGGATGGCCTTGACGGGAGGCTACCATCTGTCTCCCAACAGCTGTTCCAGTGGGTCCCCTCTCCCAACCTTCTCTGAGCCTTCGGGGTCCATGTGACCTGGCCATTTAGCCCATGGTGTGCAAAAAAGTGCCGCTCAGAGGTAAAACAATCCAATCCACAAAATAAAAAAAAAGATATGTTAAAGAAGCGAGTTTTTTTTTTGCTAACAAAGCAGACTATAAGTTCAAAAAATTACTCTGCTGTTGCGTAAAAACTGTAATTAAATATTAGAAAATTTCATCAATTCAACGAAGTGTACAGTCGCTCAAAAAAATATCCGAACACTATGGTTGATTACAGAATTCAGAAAAAATATCTGGCAACAATTTTTTTAGAAATTAGTAATCTGGCAACCTTCGTGTTACACGAAGAAAAATGAGTGATCTGGCAACCTTCGTGTAACACGAAGGTTGCCAGATCCAGCAAACTGGAGCGTGTGCAGTAACTGCACACGCTCCAGTTTGCTGTGAACGGTAACTGGAGCGTGTACAGTTGCTGTACACGTTCCAGATATTTTTTTCTAAATTCTGTAATCAACCGTAGTGTTCGTATACTTTTTTGAGCGACTGTACCTGCGACTTCTGACGGGTAAGCACGGCGAACTGAGCATGTTCAATCATGGGAAGATAGTCAGTGCAAAGAAGATGGGGTGGTTCATAACAGCGACTACAGAACGTCTGGGAATTCAGAATGTGACCATCACACATGTGTACCAGAACTACATCAAAACTGACAAAACCTGCAGCAGCTGTGGAAAATGTGGGCATAAGTGGGTCGTTGATGTTAGCTGCCTCTCCAGTATCATAACGGCCGGAATGGAGGGCCACAGTGCAGATGACATCGTCATTCAGCAATGGAGCAGCTACTAAGGTTTGTGCAAAGACCATTCGACATATGATGGCACGACTCGGCTGTGGTTGGCAACGCCCACATCGAGTACCCTTGTTCAGATTCAAATTGATTTCCAAAGTATCATCTATACAATTATTCTACCTAAAAATCCCACTAAGCCGAAACTCATCAGCGGGATTGTATTTGGTTTTAACAGGAAAGATCTAGTTGCATCAAAATCATGACATAAAGTGAAGGAGAAAAAAAAGAATAAGTTGGGTTGGGTTGTTTTACCTCTGAGCGGCACTTTTTTGTACACCATGGGCTAAATGGCCAGGTCACATGGACCCCGAAGGCTCAGAGAAGGTTGGGGGAGGGGACTCACTGGAACAGCTGTTGGGAGACAGATGGTAGCTTCCCGTCAAGGCCATCCATCGTGTTCTTTAACGTGCACAGGGTATGGCTCTCCCGCACACTGGGCCACGGCTTAACGTCCCATCCGATGGACGGCGGCCTTTCTAAGACCCATCGATGTCTCCTACTGACCGTGGGCAGGGCGGGGAATTTTGCGGAGATAAATCTCAACGCTGACCCAGCTGGGACTCGAACCTGGGAACTACAGATTACGAGCCTGGCGCGCTACCGACTGAGCCACCCCCGCCGCAAAAGAATAAGTAGAAAGAAAACCAATAAAAAGATAAACGTTTAACATCTCATCACTGAACTATGAGGATGCAATGGGCAAAGGAACATCGCCAATTAACTGTGAAAGACTGTGGTTGCCATATTACTTTTATCCAACGGTCAAGAAATCAAGACGCACCATAGGCGTCGATTCATTTCTCATAATCTTTTATTGTGAATGATATTAGAATAATCACATATCACATGGATGCTTTCCTGGAGTGTTTCGAATAAGAATAACATTTTAACAAATCATTTGAATTATAAGTAAAATTTTACTCCACAATATCAGCAGTAACTAAAAGATTATTATTATTCCATTAATTGATTAAATTTATTAAATGAATGAACTTAAAATAATTCTTTTAACAATTTTTCTTAAGTAAGTCGACACTACCTAATGAAGTGTTCAAGCGATTGGAGAGGAGGAAAAATCAAAAATTTCTTCCATCTCCCTTCGAAATATAAAAGTATCATCCCCCCCCTCCCCGAAGAATTTCTCCTGTCTTCCAAATTTCTGTTCGAAAAAACCCTGGGGGTTAACAGATAATTTATTGTGTCATTTAAATATGTCGCAATTTGTTTGTTTTTTCATATAAATAACATAAGAATACATTAGTACAAAAATATTGATTTTAATTTGAAAATAGAGACCAGGATTTAAAGCCCGGATAGAGCAGGAATTAACTCAAGAAAGCAGAAATACTCAAGAATTTTCATTCTATATAACATTTTACTTTCTATATAACATTAAGATTTCAGTTTGGTCTTCATATAAATAAAATTATTTGAAAGCTTATAATAATTTTTAATGTGAATGATTAAAAAATAGTTTTGCACAAGCCCAAATCGAGAAATATAATCGAGCCCGAAAAAATGTAAAGGGCAAGAGACTATTTTTCCAATGCTTTATAACATTTTATTCATCTCCACTGAACGGGTCTTTAAAGATTTCTTTCAAAGTGTATGCAATATAAATAAGTTTAATAATTTTTTACCTCTGTTACCCCTTTCTCTCTTCCCCCCCTCCCCCCAGATCCGGTTCTGGTTTTGCCAATATATTTCTGTGTTAATAATGTTTTAAGAGATGTCAGGGCAAAGTTTTCTCCCAACCGGGATAGTCTTAAAATTATGAAAATGATTTAATCGCTGGAAAGTCTTGGGCTCAATAATTTGGGGCTGGTAAATTTGAGCGCAAATTCCTCTCTAATGCTTCATTCGTTAGCGTGCCAGACTCGTAATCTGAAGTTCCCAGGTTCTAGTCCCAGCTGTGTCAGCGTCGAGATTTATGAGATTATAAATAAATCCCCCCCTGTGTCCCCCCCTGCCCATGGTCAGTAGGGGACACAGATGGGCTTGAAAAGGCCGCCGTCCGTCGGATAGAACGTTAAGCCGTGGTACCGTATGTGGGAGACTCATACCCTGTGCACGTTAAAGAACACGCTGGTTAGCCTTGACGGTAGACTACCATCTGTCTCCCAACAGCTGTTCTAGTGGGTTCCCTCCCCCAACCTTCTCTTCGGGGTCCATGTGACCTGGCCATTTAGCCCATGGTGTACAAAAAAGTGCCGCTCACAGGTAAAACAACCCAACCCAACCTCTCTAATGCATACTTAGAAAACTGGAGGATGGTTGATAACCAAGGTTAAAACATAAAACAAATAATGTTTGAAGTCTGTTACTCAAAATTTTAAATTCGTTATTAAAACTTTGCTTTAATTTACTAATAAAGATTTAATTTAAAGCTTTGCAACAAACAAAATGTGATTTAATGGTCAAATCATCTTAATGAAAATTTTCCCCCCGCCCCCCACCAATTACTATCTCCTGTGCTGTTACAAATTCATCTTTTACAACTCTGATTATTTATTACACGAGAGCGAATATTAATGCACTTTTGTTTCAAAAGACATTGTAGATCTAATAACATTGAGAACGTACAAAATATTTCAAAATCGGTCAATTCTGGACTTTAGACGCATTACCAGAAAATATTTTTTTGGGAGATTAAAATAAATATTTCTGGATGGAAAATAATCGATATAAATAAAATAATATTTAGCTGTTGTTATATATTTCAGTTATTTTTAATAGTTTATCAAAAATAATAAAAGATTAGATTAATTTTCATACGTTTTCCCCAAAGCAAAAAAAAAATTAGATTTATGAAATTGAAGATAAAGAAAAAATTCGTTAAAATTAAAAATATCGGCTCATCGAATTCTAATTTTAAATATTTTTTTCATTCTTTTGATTATTCTCTAAGATGATCAAATAGGGGTAAAAAATAATAATTGTTGGAATGGCATTTATTTTATTACATTTCTTTGAAAGACATCAATAGGTAGAAATAAATTTTTAAGTTATTGATATGGTAATATATTAAAAGCATGGCTTTTGCAGTTTATAAAAAAAGCTACATGCATTTTTAACCTACTAATCTACGTGCGAATCTTTAAACCTTTGTAAAAAAAAAAAAAAGAAATGCCCCCTCAAGCAGCTGCTTGCCACAGAGGTCTGACAGGAGCCTGTCAGTTTATATGACATAGTAGAAGGTCTGAGAGGATGGCAGTGTTATGAATTTCGAAAAGATATATTGTAAATAATAAGACTGTGTCATAAATATCACGAAGGGAAATAAAAGACGACTACTATTATTTATATGTACAGTCGCTCAAAAAAATATCCAAACACTATGGTTAATTACAGAATTCAGAAAAAATATCTGGCAACGATTTTTTTAGAAATTAGTGATCTGGCAACCTTCGTGTCACGTAGGTTTCCAGATCACTAATTTCTAAAAAAATCGTTGCCAGATATTTTTTCTGAATTCTGTAATCAACCATAGTGTTCGGATACTTTTTTGAGTGACTGTACATATAATTGAACAATAAATGGGTAAAAACATGTTAATACACACAAAAATTCGTTAAACATGTAAAAAAAATTAGCATCTAGAATTGGAAGGGAGGGAAAAGGACACCCCCAGCTAAGTGCTTGTTGTACTTTGATTTGTGTTTCGAGGTTAAATTATAATTATTTTGCATAATTTAATTTGTTTATTAATGATAAAAGTGACTGTGTGAAAAATAAATCCCAACAGAAAACATTTGTATTTCGTCGTTTTCAGTTCTCGTGCATTAATAATAATAAAACACTAGATTGAACCAGTTTCTGTACAAGGAAAATATTATCTAAGAAGTTGATCCATGAATTTAATGACCGAAGTCAAGATGATTGCGATCTGCCTCTAAGAGTCAGCAGAAAATCTTAACCTCGGAGTTTTACTCCCCCACCCCCCTCCCGGCCCCTCTTCGTTTCTCTGAAGACTGTCTGCAGACGGTGCAAGGAAAGAGAGAGAGGGAGAAAAGGACTCTACCTTCAGAGAAGTTGGACGTCGCGGAAACCCGTTCTCTTTCATGACAGCGTCGAAGTGACCTGCCGAGTTGGGCGGGCAACAACAACCGGCGTCTCCGTTTTCCATATCTCGCACATTCATGTGTCCTAATCCCCTGCCGATGACAACCCTGTTACTGGATGCGCACACCACATGTCTGTCTCCTTCACTATTAAATTTCTGGCGGAGCGTCAATTAAGACATGCCGAGGTAATCCTTGCGGTGCGGGGCATTCGGGGCGGCCTGGCGGCCCGAGATACCATAGAGGAGGCGGCAGCCACTAGCTGATAACGGTAATCCCAGTGCAGGGCCGTTGGGGACAATGGACAAGTCAGGGGATTAGCTACCTGCGGGTGACGGTCCGCTTTAATTAAGTCCTCAGGCTGGGAGATGCGTCGCATTTGCATCTGAGGTTGATCGCTGCCGAGGGAGGGAGGGGGGGGGGTACCTCCTCCTCCTCTTACTCCTGGGATGGGGAGGTCATCCGCTGCTACATTTCTGGAGTGTTCTGTTACTCGTTGGCCTTAAAAATATAAAATGAATTTCTGACTTCTGATACATCGTTGTTGAATATTGAACTAAAATTCCTGGGAAATGTAGGAAGTAAGAAGGTGGAATATTTGTAAATACAGATGAAGGAGCCAGCGCTAATTGGAGTCTTCAGTATTTGTTCTCCGTGGCACAAAAACGGTGTTAGCACTTCTACCAAGCAGCTGCCAAACTAGTCTCGTTCTATTAATAGTATAGGGGGGGGAAGGCAGGCAGGGGACTGGATTTTCATTGGAGTGTAACATTTTCCCGTATGTTTCCTTGCATACCAAAGATCACATCAAAAAGGAAATAGAGTAAAAATTTAATTCTATTCTTAAAAAAATACGCTTTTGTTTATGACTATCTTCTTTTTGTAACTCGAAGTCAGAAAATTACTACAAAATACGTGTTTTTTTTTTTTAAGTAATAGTATGCAGCAGAAAAAACAGACTGGCTGTAACAATTAACAATTTGAAAGTACAGCAATATTAAATATTAATTTCATCCAATGACAAATTTATTAAGGTCCAAATAAATATTTATTATGATTAATAATATTTAATATTGAATAATCTTATCTAATAATTAAAAAGAGGAGCAAAATATTAAATATTCATTTTCATCCAATGATTAATTTATGGTCTACATAAATATTTATTAAATGATATTTAATATAGAATAGTCTAATCTAACAATTTAAAAGTAAAGCAATATTTAATATTCAATTCCTATTCATTTTCTATCAAATGACCAGTGCGAATCAGGAAAAGCATGAGTCCTTAGAGCAGGCGTGTCCAACCTTTTGACTTCCCTGGGCCACATTGAGTGAAGATGAATTGTTTTGGGAATCACATAAAATATGTAATATAGTTAATGTATATGAATAATAAAACTTCATTTATTTTCTTATGTTTTCTATTACAAATTTAAAAAAAGGGTTGGGTTGTTTTACCTCTGAGCTGCACTTTTTTGCACACCATGGGCTAAATGGCCAGGTCACATGGACCCCGAAGGCTCAGAGGAGGTTGGGGGAAGGGACCCACTGGAACAGCTGTTGGGAGACAGATGGTAGCCTCCCGTCAAGGCCATCCAGCGTGTTCTTTAACGTGCAAATGGTATGGCTCTCCCGCACATGGGGCCACGGCTTAACGTCCCATCCGACGGACTTTCCAAGCCCATCGGTGTCCCCTACTGACCGTGGGCAGGGCGGTGAATTTTGAGGAGATAAATCTCTACGCTGACCCAGCTGGGACTCGAACCTGGGAACTACAGATTACGAGCCTGGCGCGCTACCGACTGAGCCACCCCCGCCCCATAATTATTGGGAATATATGCTTGTGAATTTGGCATAGCAGATAACGAACTACACCGCTAATTTTTCTTCAGGTCCGTTATCCCCTTATCTCATTATGCTTGTAAATAATATTATGAGAGTACCAACCAAAATTTAAAATATTCTCTCATAGAATTAATTTAAAAGAAAACTTTTAAATATTCTAGTATCATTAAAATCATTAAACAAAATCCTTTACATAATCAAATAGTAGAATTTAAAAAAATTCTAATAACTTTACGTATTTCCTACGTACATGGAATTGGGAAAAGCCAGAACTTATGTCAAATAGTGATAAATTAATTCAAAAAATTTTATTAGAAATTATTACTAAGAATCATTAACACTAAGATAAATAAAATTGCTAAAGATGAATTACTTTTGAATCTGTAAACTCTGAATCTAAAACAGCTACTAGTGCATATTTTGTGAAAATCTTTAACCAAACTTTCTCCTGTATAATCAACAAACGATAATTCTACTAACTGATCTCTTTGTCACTTGGAAAGCTATCCAAGCTTCTTAGGGGCGGGGGTGGCTCAGTCAGTAGCGCGCCAGGCTCGTAATCTGTAGTTCCCAGGTTCGAGTCCCAGTTGGGTCATCGTTGAGATTTATCTCCGCAAAATTCCCCGCCCTGCCCACGGTCAGTAGGGGATACCGATGGGCTTGGGAATGGGCTCCGTCGGATGGAACGTTAAGCCGTGGCTCGGTGTGCGGGAGAGTCATACCCTGTGCACGTTAAAGAACACGCTGGATGGCCTTGACGGGAGACTACCATCTGTCTCTTAACAGCTGTTCCAGTGGGTCCCTTCCCCCAACCTTCTCTGAGCCTTCGGGGTCCATGTGACCTGGCCATTTAGCCCATGGTGTGCAAAAAAGTGCCACTCAGAGGAAAAACAACCCAACCCAAGCTTCTTAAAACATAAAATTTATACAGATTGTAAAGTAGATATCCCTAGAGAGAAATCCTGATAAATCTGAAAAAAAAAAAAAGATGATTTATGACATTTTATAAGATATTCATAATAACTATACTTTGAGTAAAAACTTTTAGTCTGAAATGGCTGCCTTCTCATTTAGGAATAATTAGAAATAAAGTATTTAATTTGGCAGCCAAAGAAGATATAAACTCAAATGACGTCATATATAAATGCTATGGCTTACTTTTAACCGTAGCATTTTGCCGTCCCGTGGCCGAGTGGTTAGCGCGCTTGGCTGTTGATCTAAGGGACCTGGGTTCGAGCCCCCGATTAAATCATGGATGTTCGTGTTGTTTTTCTGCTGAGGTCCTGCCATCCTCTCAGATCTTCTACTGTGGCATATAAACTGACAGGCTCCTGTCAGACCTCTGTGGCAAGCAGCTGCTTGAGGGAGTATTTTATTTTTATTTATAGTTTTAAATGAAGTGAAAAGTACAGTGAAAAGACAGTGTTGTGAGTTTTAAATTTCTTCAAAACTCTGAACAGTCTTTTCACTAGGCGTAATTCAGGATGATCTAAAAAAGAGGATGCTTAATGTCAATCATATATTAAAAATATCTGCAGACTTGAAACGAATATTATTCTAGCTTTGTCTCCTTTACTAGATCTACTCAAGTTAAAATTTCTAAATTTAGACGTGATCATACACTTCTTTCAAATTAAAGAAAGCAGATTTTCCCAATTGTGTCCATTGCAATGAAGTTGAAGATGTCCATTATACCTGACTCTACTCTTCTTTATGGGAACCTTACAGAGAAGTTTTGATACAAAACTTAAATGTCATAGGTATTGATACTGTTACGACAGATGAACGTGCTATAATAAACTTATGGTCTGATGAACGTCGCGTATGCTTCAGCGTGAAAATTACGTTATCAACTGATTAGAACGGAGAGACGCTTTGAATAATAAGATTGTGCAGATAAAACGAAAGGTATAGTAGAGTAGTAAAGAAAGAAGGATATAGTGCAGGGGTGGGCAACCATTTCAAGTGTGCGTGCCAAAATTACCAAATCTTTGATGCAAAATTTTCTCACGTGTCAGCCAAGATTTTGGGAACATATACGCATTCCATCTAATCACGTGCAGATAATACTTCATAATCCTGAATATTGATAATACATTTCACATAGATTTAACAATAACTTTTGTTTATGCTAATGTAGAGAATATTCGCATTTATATCTAGTAAATTAAATATATTAATTGACAATAAATACTTCCAATCCATATTTTAATGACTTACGATTTATTTAAATCCAAATTCACATATATACTCACTTTAGAAAACCGATAAATTCTTTACGAAACACGAAAAAAATATATAAAATGATGGCAAAGAGTCACGCGACATCCAGCTGCCTGGCGAATGATGCAACAACTGAACGGGACAAGGATATCGCAGAGATAAATGGCTTGGAAATAGGATGTTTGTTTCATTTTCTTATTATTTATTATTATTAAAACGGTTGATAGTGTTTGTTTCTTTATTGCATTTTTATTTGGTATCGCTCTAATTAATAAAATTGTATTCTTTTAAGTTAAAATGTACAACTCAGAGAAGATGCTGGATATTTATTTATTTAATTATTTTTTAAGGTGAGCCCTGGGTTGCGTGCCGGAAAAAAGTCGTTGGCGTTCCACGTTTGGCACACGTGCCAAGGATCCCCCCCCCCCCTGATACAGTGTGTTAATTTACTGTTATGTGATGTAACGTAAGATGATTGCTCTTATTTGATTCAAGATGAAACCTGGTTCCGGTGGTGAAAGGGAATCAAGAGTAAAGTTTGTTTTTGGGTCCTCTATCAGAGGGAATCAAGAGTAAAGTTTGTTTTTGGGCCCTCTATCAGAGGGAATCAAGAGTAAAGTGTGTTTTTGGGCCCTCTATCAGAGGGAATCAAGAGTAAAGTGTGTTTTTGGGCCCTCTATCAGAGGGAATCAAGAGTAAAGTGTGTTTTTGGGCCCTCTATCAGAGGAAATCAAGAGTAAAGTGTGTTTTTGGGCCCTCTATCAGAGGGAATCAAGAGTAAAGTGTGTTTTTGGGCCCTCTATCAGAGGGAATCAAGAGTAAAGTGTGTTTTTGGGCCCTCTATCAGAGGAAATCAACGTTAGATGTTTCGCATCTAGAAGGTATAAAGTATTGTTAAGGTAGTCTTGTATTACAAATGAAATTCAGTATAAATTGATTTGTTTGTTGAATGTCACAAGGTAATAGGTTCTATTTTGTCACAGGAGGTGAATATTGACAGCATTGTAGTTTAAACAGTGAAAATTAGTTAAGCATAGTAAATCGTTCCTTTTGTGGTTTGAGTTTATAATTAAAAAAAAAATAAATACCCCCTCAAGCAGCTGCTTGCCACAGAGATCTGACAGGAGCCTGTCAGTTTATATGCCACAGTAGAAGGTCTGAGATGATGGCAGACCCTCAGCAGAAAAACGACACACACATCCATGACTTACCCGGGACTCGAACCCAGGTCCCTTAGATCAGTAGCCAAGCGCGCTAACCACTCGGCGACTGGACGGCTAGTAGGTGATTATTTTTAATTTATTCTAATTTAAATATGAAAGTGCCTTTGTATAAAGAGTTGTTTAACGATGGGACTAAGAGGAAATACATGTGTTCAGATAAGATTGTTTTGTTTGTATGATTGTGTGCCTTTTGTAAAAGACACAGAATGTTATTTTGTTTTGCTGCTCAAAGCCTAAAATTTCTGAAAGCAAAAAAGATTCTCTTTTCTCGGTAATGAAAAGAGTTAAAAAGAGAACAAAGATTCAGTTTCTGATTAGATGAGGGGCGGGGGTGGCTCAGTCGGTAGCGCGCCAGGCTCGTAATCTGTAGTTCCCAGGTTCGAGTCCCAGCTGGGTCAGCGTTGAGATTTATCTCCGCAAAATTCCCCGCCCTGCCCACGGTCAGTAGGGGACACCGATGGGCTTGGAAAGGCCGCCGTCCGTCGGATGGGACGTTAAGCCGTGGCTCCGTATGCGAGAGAGAGACATACCCTGTGCACGTTAAAGAACACGCTGGATGGCCTTGACAGGAGGCTACCATCTGTCTCCCAACAGCTGTTCCAGTGGGTCCCCTCCCCCAACCTTCTCTGAGCCTTCGGGGTCCATGTGACCTGGCCATTTAGCCCATGGTGTGCAAAAAAGTGCCGCTCAGAGGTAAAACAACCCAACTCTGATTAGATGTTTCGAATCGAAGTTCTATCTGAGAATAAACGGATTCTATTTCGCATGGTCAGCAGAGTATTTTGAGATCACTTTTTCAACTCTTATCTCATAACGGCTTTTTTGTTCTCATTGGTCACTCGTGTGAATTTTTCACCGAGAATTAAGCAGATCTGAAGTTGCTCCTAACCACTCCACCAGGCTCCAATTCTCGTGTTTGTACATTCAAAACGTAAATGGCATGAAAAAATATGTTTATATAAAAGAAAGACCATTGATCCCAATCCTGACAATTGGATAAATCAAAACATTTCTGGATAGTTGGCTCTTTAGTCGATGCATGTAATTCTACATAAATCGATCTCTATATGAAATGTAAAGTGGGTTGTTTGGGTTGGGTTGTTTTACCTCTGAGCGGCACTTTTTTGCACACCATGGGCTAAATGGCCAGGCCACAAGGACCCCGAAGGCTCAGAGAAGGTTGGGGGAGGGGACCCACTGGAACAGCTGTTGGGAGACAGATGGTAGCCTCCCGTCAAGGCCATCCAGCGTGTTCTTTAACGTGCACAGGGTATAACTCTCCCGCACACGGGGACACGGCTCAACGTCCCATCCGACGGACGGCGGCCTTTCCAAGCCCATCGGTGTCCCCTACTGACCGTGGGTAAGGCGGGAAATTTTGCGGAGATAAATCTCAACGCTGACCCAGCTGGGACTCGAACCTGGGAACTACAGATTACGAGAGTGGCGCGCTACCGACTGAGCCACCCCCGCCCCGAAATGTAAAGTGGATAATCACGATAAAACAACTGAAAGTGTAGTTTTTTTATTACATTCATACTATTTACAACCTTAATTTTTCCTTAGTGTTTCTTTGAAATCAAAGATCATTCCTTTTTTCCAACTTTCTTCTCACCATTATATTCATGTTATAACAACATTAGCATAATGAAAAAGATCAAGGGAGAAGTTTCGCATTGTTCTTTTCTTTTTTATTTATTATTTCGTACATTTCCTCCCTTTCAACAACACATTCATTATCATCCTCAGAGAACAGTCAACTTAGCCCTACTAAATTGTAGAGCCAGTAGCAGTTCCTCAAAAGAAAGTAAATTACATTAAATTACTAAAATATAGGCAATTATGAAGAAATTTTAGAGTAATATCGGGTATTACTTGATATAAGTATAAAATAAATATATATACACACACACTACTCTACCAAAGTATTAGAGAATTTATATTTTATGTCAATAGTAATCTTATTTCGAAACTCTATAACTTCTAAAATATGCATCCAATGGAAAAATGTGACTGAAGATAATTTAAAGATCATAATCCAATCTATTTAAATCTCAATGTTCAACAATATTCTTTCACTATTTAAAGAATTATGGAAGCTGGAATATTTAAAAATAATGATGCGTGTAAGAATTTACCTCAGAAATTAATTAAAACTTAAATAATAAGTATTGTTTCAAACATTTAATGGAATAAATGTACACTTTAGAAATTTGGGTACTGATTATTTCTCTATTAGAGAATTATGAAGGATTTTTTTTTATAAAATGACGTAACTTATTGTTAAATATATCACCTTCCATAACTCTAAATACTGAACGAATATTGTTGAAAATCGAGATTTAAAAAGATTTAATTATAGTCTTAATTATTTTCAGTCTCATGTTTCCATTAAATGCATATTTCAAAAGTTTCAATTTCGAAATTAGGTTCCCATTGACATAACCTGAAATATCTCTAATATTTTGTTAGAGAACTGTATATAAGTTACATGACATACTGTGCAGACAGGCTCTTGTCAGATCTGTATGATAGGCGGTATGAAGCATAATTAATTTTTAATTTATGTTAAATCCTGTCCCTAGGGAGGTGCTTACACATAATATATAAAACCTTTATAATATGCTCAGAATCATGTAATCAAATCAATGACGAAATTAAGAAAATATGATAGTTTCAGTTACGTTTATAAAGATCTGAAATTTTAACGATAAGAAGATTATATTTTTCAGGTCATCAAACACATTGCAAAAAAAAAAAAATAAAAATATAGGATCGCCAGGTTATTAGGGTTGGATTGTTTTAACTCTGAGCGGCACGTTTTTGCACACCATGGACTAAATGGCCAGGTCACATGGACCCCGAAGGCTCAGAGAAGGTTGGGAAAGGGACCCACTGGAACAACTGTTGGAAAACAAATGGTAGCCTCCCGTCAAGGCTATCCCGCTTGTTCTTTAACGTGTACAGGGTATGCTGGAGGTGTAATTATTTCTTCTTTAAGAATTTTAGGGTAATTTTTTTTGTTTTAGTGTAATATATTTATATTAAATGGACAGAAATTTAATAACTAATAATGGTTTTTCATATTTTCAAGCACAGTTTTAGTCTCTATCTCTTCGACACGCCGGGCCACGACTTAACGTCCCATCCGACGGACGGTGGCCTTTCCATGCCCATCGGTGTCCCCTACTGACAGTGGGCAGGGCAGGGAGTTTTGCGGAGATAAGTCTCAACGCTGACCCAGCTGGGACTCGAACCTGGGAACTGCAGATTACAAGCCTGGCGTGCTACCGACTGAGGTAGTACTACCCCCGCCCCCAGGTTATTAGGGGGTTTAAAATAAATATTAAATTTTCAAATCATTTGCTACTGAATGAATATTAGGGTTTATAGGTCTTTCGTTCAGCTAAATTTTATATACCTGGCCAGCAGAATTTTTAACACCTTTCCACACGATCTGATCACAACATTTTTGTATAAACAGTTTGACAAGGAACTTGAATTACGGTTGCTAAATCTGGATAGCATAGATTGTGTAATAAAATAATTTCATTTGGTTATATTACGTGCATATGGTTCAGTTTTACAGTTATTAATTTTTGAACTTTAAAATATATTTCTCATTTTTATTACCCTACTGCTGTCGCCAATAATTTATTTAACAATACATTTTTAGCTAAATTTGTTGCACATGCGAATTCACACTCTTGTGGAAATACTCTATTTCCATTCATTCTTGTAGTAAATTTACCTTTACTGGGATATGGCCGAGCGGTTAGCGTGCAACTATAAACAAGTGTGCTAAAACATGCTAGAAATATAATTATTTTTTCTTTAAGAGTTTTAGGGTAAGTTTTATTTTTAAATTTTAGTGTAATATATTTATATTAAATCTACAGTAATTTAATAATTAATAATGGTTTTTCATATTTTTAAGTACAGTTTTAGCCACTATAAGAGCAGTATAAGAGTCACTGGTTTATAAGAGTCAATTTTAAAACTTTAATTTTTATTTGCGTACATTTGTAAACACATCGACCATAATTAAATAGTATAGGGAGCAGTCAGAGGACTTCACTGCTGAACGAATTGTAGTGCAGGAAAAGTAACGAGTAGGGTATTGGTAACAGTAATCTCTCTCAGATAAAGGGATCTTTAGTTTCCTCTTGGGACTCTTCGCTTCATTATCATCCATCCTTCTTATGACAAAAGTGAAAATCAAATTTTCGCGTAATCTTTCTCATTACTTGAGAAGATGTTAACCAATGGAAGTGCGTTAAGGAGGGATTGACTAATCTCGGAAAAGAATTTCTGATGTATACTCAAATCTTAGCTTAACTCACAGTTCCCAAACGTGTGGATCCCGAAGTCATTTTGTGCGGCCTAGAAGCAATATATTCTATCGTTATAGCGAACTATAGCTTACTAGCTGAAAACCTTGACAAAAATCTGGTGCTGATTTTATCTAAATAACAGAGCTAAAATTATTTTTTCGGTAAATGTAGCGCCAGGCTCGTAATCTGCAGTTCCCAGGTTCGAGTTCCAGCTGGGTCAGCGTTGAGATTTATCTTCGCATAACTCCGCGCCCTGCCAGCGGTCAGTAGGGGACACCGATGGGCTTGGAAAGGCCGCCGTCCGTCGGATGGGACGTTAAGCCGTGGTCCCGTGTGCGGGAGAGCCATACCCTGTGCACGTTAAAGAACACGCTGGATGGCCTTGACGGGAGGCTACCATCTGTCTCCCAACAGCTGTTCCAGTGGGTCCCCTCCCCCAACCTTCTCTGAGCCTTCGGGGTCCATGTGACCTGGCCATTTAGCCCATGGTGTGCAAAAAAGTGCCACTCAGAGGTAAAACAACCCAACCCAAATCGGTAAATGTATTACAGCAGAATTGAATAAAACAAGCACTTGTAACTATTAAATTTAGTTATGGAATATATTATGTCCTTTGGGCTCATATAAATGTGGCATTGATGGATGTCCTTTGGGCAATTGTCATCCGTGACACAATAAACGTTCAAGTCCCATTAACGGGTTAAATGAAGGATGAGGTTAGGGGTTAAACCAAGGATTATCGATGGGAACGTTTTAGAACTTTAGGGTTGTGCGGTACAATAAGAAATTAAAAAATATATTAAATAAAATATCGGATAGTTCTGGTTAGGCATATTTTGTTTCAAAAGAAAAATCTTAGAAATTTATGGATACAGTATCAAAATACTCGTAATTTGTATACTGGATAAATATTATTTCAACTGGTTTTATACAGGGCACATATTATTTCAACTGGTTTTATACAGGGTAAATATTATTCCAACTGATTTTATACAGGATAAATATTATTCCAATTGTTTTTATGCAGGATAAATATTATTTCAACTGGTTTTATACAGGGCACATATTATTTCAACTGGTTTTATGCAGGGTAAATATTATTCCAACTGATTTTATACAGGATAAATATTATTCCAATTGTTTTTATGCAGGGTAAATATTATTTCAACTGGTGTTATATAGCGTAAATATTATTTCAACTGGTTTTATACAGTGTAAATATTACTTCAACTGGTTTTATACAGTATAAATATTACTTCAACTGGTTTTATACAGTGTAAATATTACTTCAACTGGTTTTATACAGTTCAAGTATTACTTCAACTGATTTTATACAGTGTAAATATTACTTCAACTGGTTTTATACAGTTCAAGTATTACTTCAACTGGTTTTATACAGAGTAAATATTACTTCAACTGGTTTGATACAGTGTCAATATTACTTCAACTAGTTTTATACAGGGTAAATATTATTTCAACCGGTTTTATAGAGGAAAAATACCTCATATTCAATGAAGAAAGAATAAAGTGGCGTTGGAAAGGGTAAATGGGGAACTGGGCTTAAAAAGGCAGGGAACCACTGGGTTGAAAAAGCCGGAACTCATTTATATAAATCACGATATCAAAGTAACAAATGTATTTACTCTTCGTCTGCGATGCATTAATATTAATTTTGTTACAGATTTTCAGCCCTATTTGTTCGACAACACCATTCGTGAGTAAGAAATAATCAATTACTTTACCAGAAATAAGTAAAACCTGAAGTAGTCATCATTTTATTTACAAATCGATTAACTAAATTAATTGTCAATTGCTATTGTCACTTGATAATGGCAACCTTAGCTGACATCGACACACTGCCAACACCTGCTACAAGAGAAGGCCATACAACTACGTCACAGAAAACTGACTACATCTAGAGCCCCTATATACCAGGCCGACCAGCGAATATCGGCGTGTAGCGACTACGGTAGTCGCTGATCTCGGTATGCCCGTACGGGAAACGGAGGGTTACGGCCGTCACGATCGAAGTTTGCCGCATGCATATCTTATGATATTAACCAAACTAAATTTAATCTTACACGATGAATGACTGCTAACTTAAGTATAGCTATCATTCATCTACATATTTCTAATCCATATATCACATAAATTAACATTAGAATACCGAAGCAATAGTAAGAAGTATATATTATGGAACGCTGTAAGCCTAATGCACGTTCTCGGTCGAATTCTTTCAGTCCACTTTTTTTAAATTTAATTGGATCAGCCTGGAATTTAAACACTGTGCAATTGTTCCTACATCTGTTTAGACAATTCGCAGCTGAATATCTTCAGATAATAATTGTTTTTTATATACTAAGGATTCGAAAAACTGCGGCGCACACAGCGGCTGCATTGACTATAACACAAAGTCACGTCACCAGTTGGCATAAGAATGGTGGATAGGTCGCCCTGGTATATAGGGGTTCTAGACGTAGTCATTGTTCTGTGACGTAGTTGTACGGCCTTCTCTTGTAGGAGGTATTGACACTGCACACAAGAAAGGCATTCAAACTAACACTTCTATAAAGTTTTAAAATTGGTCTCTTCTATTCCTAACAAGATGTACTTCCGTAGTACGTGGATGATCTCTTAACACAATAATTACCATTTAATTGTTGCGCGCGAACATTGTTGTTTCCCTTATATCAGAGTATAAGTTCTGTCCATTATTGAAAAAAAATGCTGCTTAACACTAGTAATGTTTAATCTTTTTAGTACGTCCAGCTACTTATTCTATTTTAATCCCTCGATCTAGTGGCTTTTTTTTTTATCAAGTAAAGTATATTATTGTATTTTTTTTATAATACTATTTACCAAAAATGCAGGTTGTCACCAGGATACAGCTTCATGCAAGATACAAAATAACGTGAAATCCAAAAAACGTTTATTGAACAGTTAAAAATTAGAACAGATAAAAACATTTAATTACTTTAAAAATCTAATTTAAAAATTAAAAAAAAAATAAAAATTATCTCTTTGAATCTTGGTACTACATGACTGCTGAAAATTTTTCGTAATTGGGCTGTATTTTGAAAGCACCAGATTTAAACAATTCTGCAACAATTCTCGACGGAAAAGTACTCAGTGATTGACCAAAAAATACACCGGGTCGAACAAACATTATTCCGTGATCGACCAAAAAATACACCGGATCGAACAAATATTATTCCGTGATCGACCAAAAAATACACCGGGTCGAACAAACATTATTCCGTGATCGACCAAAAAATACACCGGGTCGAACAAACATTATTCCGTGATCGACCAAAAAATACACCGGGTCGAACAAACATTATTCCGTGATCGACCAAAAAATACGCCATGGTCGATAAAAATGCACTCCGTGATCGACCAAAAAAAGTACTCCGTAATTGACCAAGAAATGCGATGTGATGGATCAAAAAAGCATTCCGTGATCGAGTAAAAAGTACTCCGTGATCGATGAAAAAATATCTCGTGATAGACCAAAAAACACACCGTGATCGAACCAATAAGCATCTCATGATCGACTAAAAAACATTCTGTGATCGGCCCTGCTTTAAATCATCTAAATCTGTCACATCGTTTCTAAGTATACGATAGTCTACGATTTCATTCATGATTTTCCCATATTGTATCTTTCTCCCATCAACCCTTCATTCATAACTCTCTCAGACATGCTCTATTTATTTCGACTCCATCATGTATTCATACCAGAGAAAAGAAATCCTAAAAAAAAAAACCTCTTAACCTTATTCTGACGCCTTAATCAATGGAAGTAAGAATGCAAGTGAAACAACCGTTGCCATCTTTTATAACGCTTCTATGGGCTGTCGCTTAGTGCATCAGTGATGGTCGAATCTTCGCCTAAAGGAAGAGAGCACGGAGAGGAATCGAGGCGAGACCGACGATCCGTGTACCACACGCATGTGCAACGTAGCTCGTTAAATGAGTCGCGTACAGGTAGCACGGACGTAACGTGCTGGCCTTAGCTGTTACGAAAGCTGCAGGTGGCTTGCAACTTCCCTTCCGTACGATGAAGGGCTCTTGCTAATGGGACCCATATCATTACCAAGAAGAAGTGGCGACCACAAAAAGCGTTCACGGCCCAGTGACGGAGGTGAGGAGGGCAAGCTGCCAAGACAAAGGTCCCCCCAGGTCGCCCACTGCCGTTCTGGCTGGCTGAGCTAAGACAAAGCTACGGGCAGGGGTCGCAATTAGGGATTGCCTTCTGGAACAGATGACGCTAGTCGCCGCCCTCTCGCTGACAGGGAGTTCTTCTGGTTATCTTTTGTCTTGCTGGCGATAAACTCGCGCCGCCTCTCAGCTGTGACCTGCTGACCCCACCCTGGACGCAGGTCGGATCGCACCAGGCAGCGCTTGGCCCGAAGAAGGCAGATGATGACGCGTTCCAGAGGCTTGAAGAGATCAGATGATGATTACGATTCACAGAAGATGCCAATCGCCCATCGAGATCGATTATCGAATGATCTAGAAAGAAAGAAATGATTAAAATTTATTTTTTTTTTACACTAACGATGTGAGATATTTTCGAAGATCTACAGGAATGATTATTTTTTAATTTTTTTCCTCCTGTGCAACATTTTTATTTTAAAACTAATAAAGAAAAGTTATTGACATATTAGGATTAAACGAAGATGTGCTCAGTTCACCTCTTTCAGAGTGGTTCTTTTCCTTGTTGTGTATGGGATGATATCAGGTCCCATACACATCATCTCTATTCAAACGAAGAAACGTCGAGAATCAGACTCTAGACTGATTTTGGATTCATCGAGCTCAGTTCACGTGCTCAAAATACGAGTTGAAACAAACCAGCTCATCTCTGCATTAGGGGAAACAAATCAAGGATCCTGCACTCTTACATACAGACCTCTCTTCTGCACTCTTACATACAGACCTCTCTTCTGCACTCTTACATGCAGGGCGGGGGTGGCTCAGTCGGTAGCGCGCCAGGCTCGTAATCTGTAGTTCCCAGGTTCGAGTCCCAGCTGGGTCAGCGTTGAGATTTATCACCGCAAAATTCCCCACCCTGCCCACGGTCAGTAGGGGACACCGATGGGCTTGGAAAGGCCGCCGTCCGTCGGATGGGACGTTAAGCCGTGGCCCCGTGTGTGAGAGAGCCATACCCTGTGCACGTTAAAGAACACGGTGGATGGCCTTGACGGGAGGCTACCATCTGTCTCCCAACAGCTGTTCCAGTGGGTCCCCTCCCCCAACCTTCTCTGAGCCTTCGGGGTCCATGTGACCTGGCCATTTAGCCCATGGTGAGCAAAAAAGTGACGCTCAGAGGTAAAACAACCCAACCCAATCTTACATGCAGACCTCTCTTCTGCTCTCTTACATGCAGACCTCTCTTCTGCACACTTACATGCAAACCTCTCTTCTGCACTCTTATATGCAGACCTCTCTTCTGCTCTGTTACATGCAGACCTCTCTTCTGCACTCTTACATACTGTACAGACCTCTCTTCTGCACTGTACGAGATATGACGGTTGAGAGCGAGACGACCTATGGCGGACGAAAGTTCGAAAGAGAATTGCCATGTTATCAGCTCTATTATGGCGTCCAGCAATTAGAAACATTTCATTCCGTGATGTTTCTAATTACTCCTCTTGTGACACTTGGCTGACCTTCTACAAGTCTTCCGAATGACATTTTCTTTCTCAAGATACGTACAATCACTGAAAAAATATCCGAACACTATGGTACACGCTCCATATTCATTGCATTATGTATTCATACGCATTATATATATTAAAAAATATCCGAACACTATAGTTGATTACAGAATTCAGAAAAAATATCTGGCAATGATTTTATTTTTAGAAATCAGTGATCTGGCAACCTTCGTGTCACGTGACACGAAGGTTGACATCTAGCGAAAACCTGCAGAAGCGTACTACCCCGACTTTACGTTTCCGACTGTGAAGCATGGTGGTGAACCCCTGAAGCTGTGGGGTGCCATATCATGGCATTCCTTAGGGCCATTAGTTATTCTTCAGGGTCGTGTCACGTCCGCAACGTACGAATCCTTTCTCGGGGACCACCTGCACCCAATGTTGCGGGCATTGTTCCCTAATGACCGTCCCTGGTTTCAAGCGGTAATGCACCCATGCATTGGGCGAAACGTGTCAAGTTTGATGAGAATTAGGTACATGCAGCTACCCTGGCCTCCTCAATCTCCAGACCTCAATATTATTGAATATTTGAGGGAATATCTGGAGCGCAAGGTCAGATCACACTTTCCACCTCCAGCATCACTGTCTTATGTTGAGCCATATTTTATAGGAAGAGTGGACCCACATTCCATTGCCGTATGGGGCGGGGGTGGCTCAATCGGTAGCGCGCCAGGCTCGTAATCTGCAGTTCCCAGCTGGGCAAGCGTTGAGATTTATCTCCGCAAAATTCCCCGCCCTGCCCACGGTCAGTAGGGGACACCGATGGGCTTGGAAAGGCCGCCGTCCGTCGGATGGGACGTTAAGCTGTGGCCCCGTGTACGGAAGAGCCATAACCTGTGAACGTTAAAGAACACGCTGGATGGCCTTGAGGGAGGCTACCATCTGTCTCCCAACAGCTGTTCCAGTGGGTCCTCTCCCCCAACCTTCTCTGAGTCTTCGGGGTCCATGTGACCTGGCCATTTAGCCCATGGTGTGCAAAAAAGTGCCGCTCAGCGGTAAAACAACCCAACCCAACCCATTGCCGTATGTGCATGACTTGTATAAGTCTATTCCACGTCGAATTGCGTCTGCTCTGAACGCCCGAAGTGGGCCTACAGCTTAGTAATAAAATGTTGTCCACAAACAGTGCGTATTTCCTTTATTTTGATAAGCCCATGTAGATTTGATTGAGATATTTAATTTATCTATAGGCATATTCTTGAAAAAAAGAAAAGTCTTATTGAAGGAGTTATTGAGCTCTGAATGTGATTTTCTATTCAGATAACGTGGAACTGTTTCCATTTTTCAGTCCAGCATCTTTTTGTATCTTCATATTGTTACAAAAGGTGAACTAAGGACACATTTAACATCTCTGGCTGCGTTTTGCCATCTGAATATGTATGTTCTGTTGTTCTGTTAAGGTGTCGATCCAACATACAACAGAACAGGGTACAACCGGTTTCTCAACAGTCTACTTTATGTGGCTTGTTAGGCAGCACCTTTAGTTAGTCCCTAGGTTATGTAAATGGAAAATAAAATTTTTAATTAAAGCTCTATAATCTTGCGCATTTAGACGATCACGGCGAATATTTTTGTTCACGTGACACGAAGGTTGCCAGATCACTAATTTCTAAAAAAAATCGTTGGCAGATATTTTTTCTTAATTCTGTAATCAGCCATAGTGTTCGGATATTTTTTGAGCGACTGTACTTTTTTGATCGATCACGGCGTATGTTTTGATGGATGACGGGGTATTTTTTGGTTGATCAAGTATTTTTTTGGTTGATAAAGGCATTTTTTTTAGTTGATGAAGGCATTTTTTTAGTTGATGAAGGCATTTTTATTTGATGAAGCATATTGTTTGATAGATGAAGGCATATTTTTGGTTGATAAATGCATACTTTTTGGTTGCTGAAGGCATTTTTTTGATGCATATCTTTCCAAACATGGAATGGGTTGACAAGGCATCATTTTTGGTTGATGAAGTCATTTTTTCGATGCATATCTTTCCAAACATGGAATGGGTTGACAAGGCATCCTTTATGGTTGATGAAGGCATTTTTTCGATGCATATCTTTCCAAACATGGAGTGGGTTGACAAGGCCTCCTTTTTGGTTGATGAAGTCATTTTTTCGATGCATATCTTTCCAAACATGGAATGGGTTGACAAGGCATCCTTTTTGGTTGATGAAGGCATTTTTTCGATGCATATCTTTCCAAACATGGAATTGGTTGACAAGGCATCCTTTTTGGTTGATGAAGGCATTTTTTCGATGCATATCTTTTCAAACATGAAATGTATTGTCAAGGCATCCTTTTTGGTTGATGAAGGCATTTTTTCGATGCATATCTTTCCAAACATGGAATGGGTTGACAAGGCATCCTTTTTGGTTGATGAAGGCATTTTTTCGATGCATATCTTTCCAAACATGGAGTTGGTTGACAAGGCATCTTTTTTGGTTGATGAAGGCATTTTTTCGATGCATATCTTTTCAAACATGAAATGGGTTGTCAAAGCATCCTTTTTGGTTGATGAAGGCATTTTTTCGATGCATATCTTTCCAAACATGGAATGGGTTGACAAGGCATCCTTTTTGGTTGATGAAGGCATTTTTTCGATGCATATCTTTCCAAACATGGAGTTGGTTGACAAGGCATCTTTTTTGGTTGATGAAGGCATTTTTTCGATGCATATCTTTTCAAACATGAAATGGGTTGTCAAGGCATCCTTTTTGGTTGATGAAGGCATTTTTTCGATGCATATCTTTCCAAACATGGAATGGGTTGACAAGGCATCCTTTTTGGTTGATGAAGGCATTTTTTCGATGCATATCTTTCCAAACATGGAGTGGGTTGACAAGGCATCCTTTTCGGTTGATGAAGATATACTTTTTGGTTGATAAAGGCATACTCTTTGGTTCATCAAGGTATACATTTTGGTTCATCACGGCGAACTTTCTTGGTTGATTACGACATACTTTTTGTGGTCGCTCAGAAAATAATTTTTGTTTGATCACGGAGTACTTTTCGGTCGATTGAGCCTTCAACGCAGAATTGTCTAACCCCACTCTTTAAGACTGATTCTTTCAAAACACACTCCCAATTACGAAAAAATTGCAGCCAGCAATGCATTGTCAAGTATCAAATTGATAATTTTCCATATAATCTGTTTATAATCTCGATTTTCAACAATATTCGTTCGGTATTTGAAGAGTTATGGAAGATGGACTGTATACAACAAGAGAACAACCGTCGCTTGTTCTGGAAGAAATTGTCAAATTCTCTTCGAAAGCTTGTGGATATAAATTCCATTGACAAAATCAAATTCAACCCCTAAGCTAAAATATCGTTACCGAAAAATCAAGTGGCAAAATAGAAATAATTTATTTTATCTTCAAGTTTTATTTCCTCAAATTCTGTTTACATCTGTTGATGAACATTTCCGCTAAGCGACAGTATTGCAGGGTTGGGTTGTTTTACCTCTGAGCGGCACTTTTTTGCACACCATGGGCTAAATGGCCAGGTCACATGGACCCCGAAGGCTCAGAGAAGGTTGGGGAAGGGGACCCACTGGAACAGCTGTTGGGAGACAGATGGTAGCCTCCCGTCAAGGCGATCCAGCGTGTTCTTTAACGTGCACAGGGTATGGCTCTCCCGCACACGGGGCAAGGCTTAACGTCCCATCCGACGGACGGCGGCCTTTCCAAGCCCATCGGTGTCCCCTACTGACCGTGGGCAGGGCGGGGAATTTTGCGGAGATAAATCTCAACGCTGACCCAGCTGGGACTCGAACCTGGGAACTACAGATTACGAGCCTGGCGCGCTACCGACTAAGCCCCCCCCCCCAGTATTGTGAAGAGTACTTGGGAAAGCTCACCCTATCTTAAAATTATGAATTCAATATTCGTTTACTAAGAGTGTAAAATGGCGAAAAGGCACATTTCGAAGGTTCAACATTGTGAACTTTAACCCGATTTTATATTCGACGTGTTCTATGATCCATTATGAAAAAATTAAGAAAACTTGCACATTTCAGTTTTAATATTCAATCGCATTGTACGTAAAGTCGATAGAAATTCTTGTACGATGCCTTCCATCCGATTTAACTCCGCGAAATCCCCACCCTGTTCTCGGTGAGGAAGGGGACATCATTTCTGAGCTCGGAACTGCCACCGTCCGTCGGATGGGGTGTTAAACCGTGGCTCCGTGTACGATAGAGCCATCCCCTGCGTACGTTAAAGAGCACACTAGATGGCCTTGACGAGAGGCTACCATCCGTCTCCTAACAGCTGTTCCAGTGGGTTCGCTCATCCAAACCTTCTCTTAGTCCTTGGGATCCTTGTGACCTGGAAATTTAACCCATTGTCTGGAGAAAAAAAATTCCACTGAGAGGTAAAACAACTTAACCCTTTTATATGTATAAAAAACTGAAGACTCAAATATATGCAGTCTTATCGCTTCAATTAATATAATCTCATCTATTGTCAAGCTATCAGAACTAAAAATTCACAGAAATCTTATTTTTACATAAAAAAAAGATTAAAATCTGCTTCCATTCTCCTTTAATAGTTTTAATGGAATTGTTATAATAATTAATTATATAGCAGTGCATAAAATGCCTTGTATTCGCAGCACAGCAAGCCACAATCTTAAGAGAAAATCAAAGCGGCCTGTTTAACTTTGTATCCTTCATTCGCTTAAAGCCTCTTCTGTTCCTCCTCCCTCCCTTCTAGATCTAGGGCAGAACAGCGGTCACCTTATTGTCTGACTCTGGAGACGGTGGATGCGAGAGCTGATCCCCATGTTACTCGTGAAGCCTGTTCGTGGAGAAACAGCTCCCGAATTGTGCATCGAAAGCCCTTGATCACACGCACACACAGCATCCCTTGCGCCTGCGCCGTGACGTCAGGGCACGGGGGTAGTGCAGGAGCCGGACTTATGCCGTAGATTAAACAAGTTGCTCAATACCACGGACAGCGTCGCTATGGAAATTTCTCCAATCCTAGAGCCTTATCGGCTTAGGCCTGCCAGCGACTCAAGCGGTGCCGGTTATTAACTCCTCGTGCCGGGCTCGCGAGCTGGCTTAACGGCCGTGTCGGAGCGCTTTCATTATGTCCACTATCTTTAAATTTCCATGATTTTCTTGTTAGGGGATTTGGGCACCTGCACGCGCCAATCCCTCGGAGAACACACGACCCATTCCACATCTTTTCATTATCGGGGGCACACACGGCCGGAGTACGGTGGCGGCAGCGGCGGAAATCTCTGGCCCGAGGGATAGGCTCTCGTTACACTGCGTCGGGAGAAGCTGCACTCCACCTCAAGTACCTGACGGGCCGCCATGTTGCCGCCAACGGGGCCGTGTGGTATGAGACGAGACGCAGGAAGTCTAGCAGTCTTCCTGCTGTCAAGTCGTCGTCTCTGGCTTCTCTATCCGTGCTGCGCCTGTGGAGAATGTTTTCATCGTCCGTTATCAGCGGCACACAATGGGGAGCGAACACACTCTTCTTTTTAGTGTTAACGCGTTTTAAATCGGTTAGAGAAATGGAACGACGTGTTTATTTCGGTTTTAGGTAAACGTTATCAACATCTGAGGGCATTACGATGGAGAAAGAGGTTGAGCAAAATGTTACTCTTCACTTCTCGGTTTATGTACCAAGGGCATTTGATTCATTTATGCAAATACCGTAATTTTGATGCTCTTGTAGACTTTCTGTTCAATATATCTGCTAGTATCCAAAACAAGTGTTTGATGAATATCTGAAAAACACAGCGGAACAGTGGCATATGAATAAAAATCTGTTTAACAAATTTTATTTTTTTTTTGCTGTGTGTTGTGTGTCTTCTGGTGCGATTCCTTTGCCTATGTCTTATTACAGATATACTTTTGTAGAAAGTATTTTTAGTTTTAAAATGATCCCTAGCATCTTTTCGAGAGTTACTAGGGTTGTTTGTTGGGTGCATGTTTTGCAAATGGGCTAAATGGCCAAGTCACAAGGACCCCGAGGACTAAGAGAGGGTTGTGTTGGGTTGTTTTACCTCTGAGCGGCACTTTTTTGCACACCATGGGCTAAATGGCCAGGTCACATGGACCCCGAAGGCTCAGAGAGGGTTGGGGAAGGGGACCCACTGGAACAGCTGTTGGGAGACAGATGGTAGCCTCCCGTCAAGGCCATCCAGCGTGTTCTTTAACGTGCACAGGGATGGCTCTCCCGCACACGGGGAAACGGCTTAACGTTCCATCCGACGGATGGCGGCCTTTAAAAGCCCATTGGTGTCCCCTACTGACCGTGGGCAGGGGGGGTGGAATTTTGCGGAGACAAATCTCAACGCTTACCCAGCTGGGACTCGAACCTGGGAACTACAGATTACGAGCCTGGCGCGCTACCGACTGAGCTACCCCCGCCCCCAACTCACTGGATCGTAGTTAGTAAACAGGTTTTATCCTACCCTCAAAGCCATCCAGCGTATTCTTTAGCTTTCCCTTTCTCAACAAGGTAAGGGACCATACGACTCGATTGTGTTCCTTAAAAGTCGAGCAGTAAAATTTTCTAGAAATCCAAATCTAAAAACAATCGATTTTCCTTCGATCGATTTCCCTTCAGTTTTTTCTCGAGTTGGGCCTGTTCATAACCAATGTTTATTTTCTGTTCCAATGTGAGAAAAATCAAGCGTAAAGTAAAAATTTATTGTACATATATCGGAGAAATGACACATATTGTTTGTAATCTTTATAGTGAGTAAGTGGTTATTGATTTTTGTATTAATTTCCTTTAGTGGCCCAGACAAACCATGGCGTTTTTGGATTCACTCATATTTTCCTATGTTGTAAATTGTATATGACGATGAAATAAAACTGATTGATTGATATCTAGAATTGAACAATAGTATAGTGAGGGGACAATCATAACATAAATGACAGAAAAAACGACTACCACGACTCGAACCAGGACACTGACGGTCGCAATGCCATATTAAATTCCGGGATATAAATATTAACCTGTGCTTGAATTATAACCGTGTAATATAGGAGGAATTTTTGCCGTCCCATGGCCGAGTGGTTAGCACGCTTGGCTACTGATCTAAGGGACCTGGGTTCGAGCCCCGGATTAGGCATGGATGTGTGTGTGTCGTTTTTCTGCTGAGGTCCTGCCATCCTCTCAGATCTCCTACTGTGGCATATAAACTGACAGGCTCCTGTCAGACCTCTGTGGCAAGCAGCTGATTGGGGGGGGGGGGGGGTATTTATTTATATTTTATTAATATAGCAGGATTTGTAAATAGTTGTCGGGTTTCAGAGAGGGATGGTAGATGTTCCTTTGGATGCGCGGATTCCTTTATTCGTGAAAACGGATTTGTACAGTTACTTTTGAAACGTGTTTGATTTCACACGGAATTTTTTTTTAATTTTATATATAAATATAAAAATTATAAGCCGTTCGTGGCCGAGTTGTTAGCTCTCTTGGCTACTGATCTACGGGACCTGGGTTCGAGCCCCGTGTAAGGCAATGTGTCGTTTTTCTGCTGAGGTCATGCCATCCTCTCAGACCTTCTACTTTGGCATATAAACTGACAGGCTCCTGTCAGACCTCTGTGGTAAGCAGCTGCTTGAGGGAGTATTTATTTATTTTATATTATTATAAAAGAAAACTGCTCCAGTTTTGTTTATACTTTATACGTCATCACAAGATTTATAAATTAATTGAAAAACCTTTGCGCAATAATTGTGTGGGTCTCAGCAATTTTAATTTAATTTGCAGCCTAGGCTTAAATTATAGCTGATTGCAAAGAAGAAATTCTAGCCCAGGGGACTATTCGATCATTTATGAAAAGAATAAATCCTCGAGTAATTACTCGCCACAGAAGTCTGACATGAGCCTGCCAGTTTAATACGCCATAGAGAAGATCTGTGAGGAAGGCGAGACCTCAGCAGAAAGAGAACAATAAACACCAGGGTTCGAGCCCGGGTAAGGAATCAGGGGTTCCTTACCCGGGCTCGAACCCTGGTCTTTTCGATCAGTAGACAAGTGCACTAACCACTCATTTAATAAAAAAATAAATAAATACCCCCTCAAGCAGCTGCTTGCCACAGAGGTCTGACAGGAGCTTGTCAGTTTATATGCCAAAGTAAAAGATCTGAGAGGATGGCAGGACCTCAGCAGAAAAACAACACATGCATCCATGCTTTACCCGGGGCTCGAATCCAGGTCCCGTAGATCAGTAGCCAAGCGTGCTAACCACTCGGCCACGAGACGGCAACCACTCATTTACCGTATTTTAAATAAATTCCTCAAGCAGCTGCCTGCCACAGAGATCTGACAGGAACCTCTAAAATAAATACTCCTCAGAAAAGATCTGTGAGGAAGACGAGACCTCAGCAGAAACGCAACACAAAAACGTCCATAACTTATTCGTGGCTCAAACCCAGGTCCTTCTAATCAGTAGCCAAGTGCGCTAACCACTCAGCTAATGGGTTGATTAGTAAAATAACTGATCCCTTAAGCATCTTCTTCTCATAATATTATATATACCTTAGGATCAAGTATATCCTACACTCAAAATTTTTGAATCGAGCACAAAAATTGTTTATGTCATCTTGAAGTTGTACAGTCGCTGAAAAAAGTATCCGAACACGAAATTTTGAGGTTCTGGAGTTTTGTGTTCTCTTCTGAATGCTGAGCTCGATTGCTCTAGTCAGATTAAAGACAATATAATCAGTCTAGAGGTACAATGTAGAGGCTGGGTTGCTCAGTCGGTAGAGTGGCAGACTAGTAATATGCAGCTGCCAGAATCGAGTCCCAACTGGGCCAGCATTGAGACTTATCACTGCAAAGACTTATCACTGCACCGCCCTACCCTCAGTAAATAGGGGACACAAATAGGCTTGGAAAGGACGCCGTCCGTCGGATGGAAGGTTAAACCGTGGGAGGGAGAGCCATACACTGTGCACTTTAAAGAACGCGCTGGATGGCCTTGAAAGGAGGCTACCATCTGTCTCTTGGTCCTTGTGACTTTGCCATTTAGCGCATTGTGCGCAAAAAGGATAGTGCCGATCAGAGCTTTTGGGTTGTTTTACCTCTGAGCGGCACATTTTTGCACACCATGGGCTAAATGGCCAGGTCACATGGACCCCGAAGGCTCAGAGATGGTTGGGGGAGGGGACCCACTGGAACAGCTGTTGGGAGACAGATGGCAGCCTCCCGTCAAGGCCATCCAGCGTGTTCTTTAACGTTCACAAGGTATTGCTCTCCCGCACACGGGGCAACGGCTTAACGTCCCATCCGACGGACGGCGGCCTTTCCAAGCCCATCGGTGTCCCCTACTGACCGTGGGCAGGGCGGGAAATTTTGCGGAGATAAATCTGAACGCTGACCCAGCTGGGACTCGAACCTGGGAACTACAGATTACGAGCCTGGCGCGCTACCGACTGAGCCATCCCCGCCCCCACAGATCAGAGCTAAACACCCAACTCATACTTCGTTATAACCACGCTTAGTGGGTTGTTTTACCTCTGAGCGGCACTTTTTTGCACACCATGGGCTAAATGGCCAGGTCACATGGACCCCGAAGGGTCAGAGAAGGTTGGGGGAACCCACTGGAACAGCTGTTGGGAGACAGATGGTAGCCAGCGTGTTCTTTAACGTGCACAGGGTATGTCTCTCCCGCACAAGGGGCAATGGCTTAACGTCCCATCCGACGGACGGCGGCCTTTCCAAGCCCATCGATGTCCCCTACTGACCGTGAGCAGGGCGTGGAATTTTGCGGAGACAAATCTCAAATCGCTGACCCAGCTGGGACTCGAACCTGGGAACTGCAGATTACGAGCATGGCGCGCGCTACCGACTTCCCCCCCTCCTCCGACCCCTCCCTGCACCTAGTGGAAGTCGTGCTATATTTTGTTATAGTGCTTTCGTTGAAAGATACGATTTCATGCAATAACGTTTCTGACTTTTGAAAGACAACCTTCGTGTCACGTGACACTAAGGTTGTCAGATCACTAATTTCTAAAAAAATCGTTGCCAGATACTTTTCTGAATTCTGTAATCAACCATAGCGTTTGGACACTTTTTTGAGCGACTGTACATTAAACACAGACAAGTTCCTAGTGAAAAAGGAGAACATAATAAGCCGTAGCTTTTGAATAAATATTTTCTGAAATACACTTAAATGTAAACATTACAGGTCGCCTTAATTTATACATTTATTTGAGCACGTGAATTTTTGCTGTCTGACACTATCATTGCCTTGATAGTCAGTATAGTTTATATTTGTATTTAAAAGTTTAGTGCTGTTCCATTGCAGCAGTATCCTCTGGAATCTCTTCGTTCCATATGTTAACGCCAAAGTATCGTATTGATCTCTGGCCTATAGAGTTCTTATAAAGGGGCAACATGATCTTGTTCTTAAGTCGAGTACCATAACTGAAAGTCTTCGCACTTTCTAAGCAGCAGTAAAGTCAGAGTATTCTATCATTTTATTCTTCACTCTGTACACAAAATTCCCCATAACTTACTTGTAAACGTTATATATATTTGGTATTCCATTTTCTGCCATCAAGTGTTGTACCGGATTTCTGAAATTTAATCTTAGAATATATCTCATAATTCTCTTTTGCAGACAAAATAAACCATTCAAATTGGGTAAACTAGCATATCCCCAAACACTGAATCCGCATGTTAAATGTGGGTACTATTGCATAATACAAATTTATCAAATTTTATGATTTACATAAGATTTTTCTTCTTTCAATCGATCCAATATTTTTTGAAATAATAGCTCTTAGCTAGTTAATATGATAATTCCAAGTTAAATTAACATCTCTGCAGAGTTCAAGTAATTTTACATATTCACATATTTCAATCTTTTGATCATTCACCAAAATACTTATTTCATTATAATTCAGTTTTTTTTATATTTGTTCTTAAAGACCATACACTTTGTTTTAGTAATATTTATGGCGAGTTTATTATATGTAATTCATTATGTAATTGGATTGCATATAATAAAATTCATTATGTAATTGGAATTATGGATATTTCCAAATTAGAGTATTTGTTTCGTCTACTAAACGTCTTATATCGGTGTGGAAAGAAATAATATTTATATCATCTGCATACACCACTAGTTTAGCTGCTCGCGTTTATGATCGAATAGGGGACTCCGATGGGCTTGGAAAGGTCGCCGTCCGTCGGATGGGACGTTAAGCCGTGGCCCCGTGTGCGGGAGAGCCATACCCTCTGCACGTTAAAGAACACGCTGGATGGCCTTGACGGGAGGCTACCATCTGTCTCCCAACAGCTGTTCCAGTGGGTCCCCTCCCCCAACCTTCTCTGAGCCTTCGGGGTCCATGTGACCTGGCCATTTAGCCCATGGTGTGCAAAAAAGTGCCGCTCAGAGGTAAAACAACCGAACCCAACCCTTTTGTGATCGAATATCGTTTATATAGAAAATAAATAATAACGGTCCCAGTACAGAACCCTATGGTATTCCCTATTGAATTTTATTTGTTCAGATATAGTCCTGTTGACGTCTACAAACGCTGGTCTTTGAAATAGGTAGCTCTAAGCCAATTATTTACTTTTCCTCTTAGACCATAGTGTCTAATCTTTTCAAAGGGAATTTCAGATTCTGCACAATCGAATGCTTTAAACAAATCTAAATATACAGCTAAGCGAATTCGCTGATGTTCAAGACTATTAACAATATAATCATAAGTGATTATAATAGCACCTTGTGTAGATTTACCATGTTGAAAACCTTGTTGTTCTTTCGGTTTGAAATAAATTTATACATATATTTATTCATTAATTTCTCAAAAATATTGGCGAAAACTGACAGTAAAAAAATAGGTCTATAATTCTTTTATGTAGTTCAGGTTTTTACTCTTATGAATAAATCTTGTTAGTTCCATTTCATTTGAAAAAAAATTCCTTCTGAAATGACAAGTTGAAATATATGTGAGGAGAATCTTAATTTCATTTTTAACATTTTTAATTATATTTATTGGGATATCATCCGGCCACAAGTAGTATCAGGTTTCATTATACTTATAACATGACATACATCATTTTCAGAAAATGGTTCAATATACACTGGCTGAAATTGAAAAAAGAACACCATTAACAATTGAAACGTAATCTACGAGATTTATTTAGTAGATTCAACTTGTTGAGAAAGGACAGTGATCACACGTATGAAGTGATTCAATGTTAATTTTACCTTTTAATGAGTATTACATTTTACAGAAGGCACATTTTACAGAAGGCACACTTTACAGAAGGCACATTTTAATAAGGTGTTGAACCTATTCGAACAGCAATTCCAATCAGGCATGCAATCGGTCGTACAAATGCTGGATATCACACTGGTGGATACCATTCCATGCGCTTTCAACTTGGACGCGTAATTCAGCGATGATCGTTGCCTACCGCGGTTCGCGGAAGAGCCTTCGTCCAATCCAGTCTCAGATATGCTCTTTTGGGAGACAAGTCCGGAGAGCGTGCTGGCCAAGGGAGTTGGTGTACTGCCTGAAGAGCATGCTGAGTTGTCAGGGGGGAGTGTGGGCGGGCGCTATCGTGCTGTAATACCGCATTTGGGATTACATTCAAATATGGCAGGACGATCGGCTGTAGATGTCGCTGACATACGTATTGCTATTCAGTGCACCCTGTACAAACACCAGACAGGTACGAGAGTGATAGCTAATCGCTCCCCACGCCATGATGCCGGCGTGGGCCCTGTGTGTCGCTGGTGGATGCACGATGGAAGAAACCACTCACCTTGTTACCTTCGGATGCGTAAACGACAATCAGATGCTCCTAAGCAGAAGTGTTTTCATCATTGCAGACCACAGACTGCCATTCTTCTCTCCAATGAACTCGTTTTTGACACCACTGCAAACGTGCTCGACAATGACGAAGTGACAGTGGTAACCATGCCAGTGGCACGCATGCACGTAGTCCTGCTTCCAAAAGAACATTGTGTATCGTTCTTGTAGACATCCTTGGTGTAAGAGAGGATCGAATTTGTGACTCTGTCTCTGTCCACTCTGCCACTGCCGCCCTCCTGATACGCCTATCCTCTCGTGCGTTCATAACTCTGTGTTGCCCGGAACCACGTCTGCGACTGTGCGAATGCTCTTCTGACCATCGACGCCACCATCATACTACTGCCGATACCTCTCGTCCAACGAGGTGTGCAATTTGGCGAAAAGACCAACCTGCCTCCCGAAGACACCACTGTACGACCTCGCTCAAACACCGCTAAATGAGCAAATGTTGCACGCCTGCATTGTCCAGGAATGGTAACTTCTTCCAAGAGCACTGAATAATACGACATAAGGCGAAAAACTTATTTTTTCAAACCCTAGTCCTTAAATACGCGCTGCGTACATTTGCATGTTGTCGTCCTCAGTGACGTCATCATTTCTCCCAATGACTTTCAACCTTGAATCACGTTTCTGCTGCCCTTAACTATTCACATATTACAATATGGTGGTGTTCTTTTTTCAATTTTCGTCAGTGTATAAACTATCTGAAAAACTGTATCCATAACAATTATGCTGTATTTGATTATTTGTATTAACATTAGCTACTAGATCTGCAAAACCATAAAAATATTGATTGAAAGCGTAGTTTTTTGTGCATTATCAGCTAGTACATTTTCGGCCATCTCAATGTCCCCAATTCTAAGATTTTTGTTTATATTCCTAGAGAATATGTTATTTATTAGCCTACATTTCTATTTCAATGAAGTATCATCATATATAGGGTGTCTCAAAAATATAGGTACAAACTTTTAGGGGAGGTAGATAACATCTAAAGGAATGAGAATTGCATAGGAACCCATACCCGGAAACGTCATCGTAAGTCAATAGGCGGCGCTGTTCATCAGTGCGCTAGAGGGGAAATTTCGGATTTCCTCATTCGAGCGGTAGTCGGCTGACGAAGAGCATGCAAAGGTATTCGAACAGGGATCTGGCAGACATGCACTTAGTGTATGGAATAGCTGAGGGCAACGGACGAGCCGCCGCTCAACGAATGTATCAAGAACGCTTCCCACAAAGACATGTACCGGGCCACCGTTTGTTTGCACGTGCGCATCAAAATTTGTGCGATTATGGGTCATCAAGAGCTGTAACATTATGAAATGTATCATCTAGTACGCCATTTGTAATAATTATGTCCAATAAATGGTTTCCCATTAATCACTGTCTTGTGTCCTTTCAGATCTTGTACCTCTGCTTTCCCATGACGTTTCCGGTTATGGGTTCCTATGCAATTCTCATTCTTTTAGATGTTATCTACCTCTCTTAAATGTTTGTACTTATATTTTTGAGACACCCTGTATATTAAAATTAACTTCATAGTATTTTTGCTTAACTTATCATATTAAACCAGCGACATAATTTCTGCAAATTCTGAGCCTTTCCTTGTTCATTTCATCATTGGAACTTCTCTATATTTCAGCTAGTCTGTTTCCTTTTCTAATCTGATTTTTTAACATAATTATTTATACAAGGAGCATAAGCAGGATGTTGTAATCTCTTCTTTAGAATTCTAGGAAAGCTTACATTACATATATCCATAAAGAGTATAAGAACGCGATCATATACCTGGCGATCATATCCGTAATCTGTAGTAAATTCTGCCAATTAATATTTGTTTTTTTCTGAAAATGTCAAACACAGTTATGTGTCATTTTCCTTTAAGTTATATCATTTTCTATTCGTTTCCTTGAATCTTCAATAAGGTAAATTACGGGGATGTGGCCAGTTTAATCAGCATGTAATATTTTACTTTTACAAGACATATTAATAATTCCATAATAAAGTAATGTGCCATTCAGAGATGTTAATCTAGTTAGTTTATCATTTATTGTAATCATGTGAAAATACGAATTATTCCCTAAAATTCAAAATATTCCTATATGTACAATTGAGTAGATCTAAATTGTAGTCTCCTACAATTATGAAACTCGAATTAATTATCTTTAATTATCAAAATTTGTTTCCATAACTGGTGAAAAAATTCCAAATTACCATCTGGTGGTCGGTACACTCCTCCTCCATTGCATGTTTTAATACAGATCATTTCAATACTGTAAATGTAAAAGTGAAGTATCATCAGGAATTCACGTATGTCATAATTAATTCTATTCAATGAATAGATTGCTACGCCTCCGCCTCTTCTGTTGATTCTTCTTAGATTCGCGGACTGATATCCTTCTATAGGTAACGACTCACCATTTGCTAACCAAGTTTCTGAAAATGCTAATAAATTGAACTGATGTCCAAGATTTCCAGTGTTGACAATATTCCATCTGAGTTTGCTTTTAAGCTTCTAGAATTCATGTAAAACAAAGTTGAAGTTCCTCTACAACAGGTTTTCACTCTATTAAATAAAAAAACACCCCCTCAAGCAGCTGCTTGCCACAGAGGACTGACAGGAGTTTGTCAGTTTATATGCCATAGTAGGTCTGTGAGGATGGCAGGACCTCAGCAGAAAAACAACACACACATCCATGCCTTACCCGGGGCTCAGAACCCAGGTCCCTTAGATCAGTAGCCAAGCGCGCTAACTACTCGGCCATGGGACGGCTCCCACTCTATTACAATCCTCTAAAGATATAATATTTAATAACTTTGATGGAAATATTTATCATTATCAGATTTTACCTGGCGTTGCTTGGGTTTCCGAACGACTTCGTTTCCACAAGAAAGAAAATACTCCTGCCATTTATCCATTTCTGAAACAATGACTTCATCACGCGAAATGTCCTTGACGGGAGGCTACCATCTGTCTCCAAACAGCTGTTCCAGTGGGTCCCCTCCCCACAACCTTATCTGAGCCTTCGGGGTCCTTGTGACCTGGCCATTTAGTCCATGGTGTGCAAAAAAAGTGCCGCTCAGAGGTAAAACAACCCAACCCATGCTGTATCAGAGGGTTCTAACTATTACTAAGCACCGTCTAAAATCCATGGGAATTTCGAGGAATTCAATCTGATCGATACAGGTTTTGATTTATCCGGCGGGTTCGCACACATCCTGCAATTTTCCCCTGAATGAAGGGAAAGCTCGTGCAAAGTTAGATGCGTATAGCTCTTTAGGGGGCTGAGTGCATAAGGGAACAGGCAAACACACAAACTCGCTTATTTGCTTATAAGATTTGGCATTAATAAGAATATTTATTTTAATGCAAGAATTAATAACGTAGGTTGGGTTGTTTTACCTCTGAGAGGCATTTTTTTGCACACAAGGACTAAATGGCCAGGTCACAAGGACCCCGAAGGCTCAGAGAAGGTTGGGGAGGGGACCCGCTGGAACAGCTGTTGGGAGACAGATTGTAACCTCTCGTCAAGGCCATCCAGCGTGTTCTTTAACGTGCACATGGGATCATGGGTTAACGTCATATTTGAAGGACGGCGTCCTTCGAATTTTTTCCAAGCTCATCGGTGTCCCCTACTGACCGTGGCCAGGGCGGGTAGTTTTGAGGAGATGAATCTCAACGCTAACCCAACTGGGACTCGAACCTGGGTACTGTAACGTTGGAGCCTGGCGCACTACCGACTGAGCCACCCCCTTCTCCCAATAATGTAGGCAGTGCCCATCTCTTCCCTTTGAATACTGGAAGATATTTTTTCAAATCGCATCAAACCAGGGAAATTATTTTTTTTTGTAAGAATTTTTACAAAATCTTATTTCAGACGCTACCGAATTTGGAGGGGCGGGGGTGGCTCAGTCGGTAGCGCGCCAGGCTCGTAATCTGTAGTTCCCAGGTTCGAGTCCCAGCTGGGTCAGAGTTGAGATTTATCTCCGCAAAATTCCTCGCTCTGCCCACGGTCAGTAGGGGACACCGATGGGCTTGGAAAGGCCACCGTCCGTCGGATGGGACGTTAAGCCGTGGCCCCGTGTGCGGGAGAGCCATACCCTGTGCACGTTAAAGAACACGCTGGATGGCCTTGACGGGGGGCTACCATCTGTGTCCCAACAGCTGTTCCAGTGGGTCCCCTCCCCCAACCTTCTCTGAACCTTCAGGGTCCAGGTGACCTGGCCATTTAGCCCATGGTGTGCACAAAAGTGCCGCTCAGAGGTAAACCAAACCAAACCGAATTTGGATGCGGTTAGTGTTCGAATACAGCAAGTTCGCAACAAAGTTTCGCAACAAGGTTCGTACAGTAGGTTAGTGTCCGAATAACTTTGACGGTATAAGAATGTTTAGGATTGGACATTAATAAGAAATTTTACTCTAACGCTAGAATTAATCTAAGGCGGTGCCCATCGGCTCTCTTTGATGAGGGGGAGACACTCTTTCAGTTGGATGGCGTCGGCGGCGCACATGTCGAGCGCCAGGCGTCAGGTGTGACTTGTGTGTGTTGCGCTAACTTCCGCCTCAGAGGTTTCTAACTCGGTGACGAATGCCGACGAACGGATCGGTGCAGGATTGGAAAATTTATACTTTGCCACTCTACTTTGATGTTAATTACGCTCTATAAATTAATACGCATGAGTGGAGGCAGCGCCCTGCGGAAAAAAAAAAGAGGAAACCAGAGGCGGATCAATTTTCTGGGCAGCAAGGAGAAGACAAAAGATCGCGAAGACAAGTGGGGCTCCCCAAGTCGTGATGAACTCGTTCTGTGAGCCGGACTCCGTTGAAGTGGAAGCGTCAGTTTTGTCTCAGCGTCGCCCGAGCGGTGGGGATAATAGCGGACCCACTAACGAGTGCGCACGGAGCTCCGACTCGGCCGAATTAATCATTTTGTTGGAAGGCACTTTTTAATTAATGAGCAGTGCCGCCAATTTGCGGCCGCACCAGATTGGCGATCAATTACTCTGCTCTGCGCGATGCATTCTCCAACAATATCATTACCTGCATTATTCATCGTTTTTTCTTCGCGTCATTTCTTTTGTTTCTTGTTAAACTCTGAGCAAATTGCCCGGGACTTTATGATGTAGCTAATGAAGGAGAAGAAGTAGCGGAGCCGAAGACGCGCTTGGACGGCGCTAATCTTTTCACTGTGTAGGACAGTGCAAGCTAACGAGGCGAACAAGTTCCCAGCGTCGCCATGCTGGCGCTTCTCAGGGTGGGAAACACTGCACGCTTCGTCGAGATGGGGGAACTACGAGGGATAACTTCCGATGCGCTTCCAGTGGGTGGGAAGTCACTCGAACTTCACCCTAAGCATTGCTATATTTTGACTCCTTTTTTTTATCTACTCCTGTCACTGATGGGGTAATAATTTTAACAGAAATAATAGGACGGCAATTAGAGGGATTCTCAACGATTCGTGTTGTTGTTTGTTCTCGAGGGCCTCGGGGGTTTGCAGCATCAGTGGAAGAGTTTTTTCTATCAAAGGGTGGCGATATAATGGTGGGTCTCGGAACTCTATAGAATGCATCGTAAACATAGATTTCCGCGTCATGATATTGCATGTTAATTATTTAGATGAGTCGTTAGAGTTGATTAGATTAAAATGAGGTGGGAAATTGTGGTTGAAAATGTGGTAGGTAGTCCTTTCAATTTTCTGCTTCCTGCTAACACGTTAGATTTGTTTGGGCTATTTTTCCTCTGAGGGGCATTTCTTTTGCACACATTCGGCTAAATGGACAGTCCACAAGGACCCCGAGGGTTCAGAGGAGGTTAGAGGGGAAGACTCGATGGATAGCTGTTAGGAGACAGATGGAAGCCTCCCCTCCAACACCATCCAGCGTTTTCTTTAACTTGTACAGGATATGGTTCTCCCGGGGGCATGGCTTTACGTCCCATCGTTGTCCCTACTGAAGGAGGGAAGGGTGGTGGTGGTGGTGGTGTGTGTGTGTGTGTGTGTGTGTGGGGGGGGGGGGGTCCGGAGGTAAATCTCAGCGCTGTCCCAGTTGGAACTCGAAGCTGGGAACTGCAGATTACGAACCTGGCGCGCTACCGATTAAGACATTAAAATGCATTTGGAAGATTAGATTCAGACTACCAATTTTGGACTTTTTGCTAACTCAATAAACGAGTCATTTGTTTTATTAAATTTTTAAATAATTTTCGTTCATTTATTTCAGGGTAGATTTTATAATATTTTTGAGTGATTGTATAAATATCTTCTCTAAATTTTATTATAGAAATATTTTGCATAAAATTATGACTAAGATTCAAAGATCGATTATATTAGCTTTTTGAAGCAAAAATTTAAAAAAACGATAGACAGTACGACATACGTACACTGCTCGACATTAAAACTGCGTCACCCAGCAGGTCTATCGGATTTTTGCTTTAGTGATTAGATTTCCATGTCAAACACATAACACATTCGGGAATCATAGAAAGAACTCTGAACCGCTAAGCGAAATGCTTCAGGCGTTGTAGTGGTTTGTAACAAGTTATGAAAGAGTGTTGATAGCAGATATCGAGGAGGAAATGTGAAAGTTACCATGACGACCCTTTCGACAACTACATCTGAATCTAGATGAGTTCCAGTGTGGCCGGAATGTAGGGCTCTTTGAAGACAGATGATCTATCTGCAAGTGGGGGGCGGGGGTGGCTCAGTCGGTAGCACGCCAGGCCCGTAATCTATAGTTCCCAGGTTCGAGTCCCAGCTGGGTCAGCGTTGAGATTTATCTCCGCAAAATTCCCCACCCTGCCCACGGTCAGTAGGGACACCGATGGGCTTGAAAAGGCCGCCGTCCGTCGGATGGGACGTTAAGCCGTGGCCCCGTGTGCGGGAGAGCCATATCCTGTTCACGTTAAAGAACACGCTGGATGGCCTTGACGGGAGGCTACCATCTGTCTCCCAACAGCTGTTCCAGTGGGTCCCCTCCCCCAACCTTCTCTGAGCCTTCGGGGTCCATGTGACCTGGCCATTTAGCCCATGGTGTGCAAAAAAGTGTCGCTCAGAGGTAAAACAACAACAACAAACAATCCGCAAGTATGCTACGATTCAAGGATGGTTGGACGTTGTTGGCGCCAGTGGTTCGAAGAAGGTATTCAGATTCATCGCACAGGGTTAGGCTTTCTCAGATGCACAACAGGACGGCTGAATCGCTGGATTCGTCGGCAAACGGCAACCATAGCTGCCATTCAAAGAACTTTGTAACTGCTGCCATGAAAGTTGCTATCGTGACCAGGACCAATGCCAGGAGACCAGCAGGAATAGGACTGTAGGCCCGACTTCTCTTTCTAGATTACTTTTGATTGGTTGCCACTGTTGGTCTCAGCTAGACTGGTGGTAGGTTTAGAGGTACTTGAAATGAGGAATGGAAGCACATTACCTTCAGTGATGAGTCCTGATTTTGTCTGACGATCGCCACATCCACATCTGGAGGGCAGAGAGTGAATCCAGCCATCGCCTTCAAAAGCTATACCATCGCCTATATAGTAACTCGTTTGGGAAGCCATAAGTTACAACAACAGGTAACCTCTGACGCATGGATTCGGTAATGCGAAAGTCCAGTGACACGTTGATGGCGTCCTTTGGTCACTCACACCATGGGGCGGGGGTGGCTCAGTCGGTAGCGCGCCAGGCTTGTAATCTGTAGTTCGCAGGTTCGAGTCCCAGCTGGGTCAGCGTTGAGATTTATCTCCGCAAAAATTCCCCGCCCTGCCCACGGTCAGTAGGGGACACCGATGGGCTTGGAAAGGCCGCCGTCCGTCGGATGAGACGTTAAGCCGTGGCCACGTGTGCGGGAGAGCCATACCCTGTGCACGTTAAAGAACACACTGGATGGCCTTAACAGGAGTCTACCATCTGTCTCCCAAAAGCTGTTCCAGTGGGTCCCCTCCCCCAACCTTCTCTGAGCCTTTAGGGTCCTTGTAACCTGGACATTTAGCCCATTGTGTGCAAAAAAGTGCCGCTCAGAGGTAAAACAACCCAACCCACTCACACCATAATTTCTGGAGATTATCCCTAATGCCATCTTCCAGGAAGATAGTACTTACTAATATATTGCTGCCATTTCCAGGGAGTCTGTACAAGACACCCACACTATTCCATGGCAACCATGGAACCATGTCCATCAGATCTGTAGACCATCGAACTACGACATGATCAGACAACCCCCACAAGTCCACTTCAACTAGCCCAAAATACTGTTGCATGTGATACCCATGTGCACGTGATTTGGTGGGACATCCCTCATGACACCATCAGAAATCTCTACGGCTATAAACCACTATTATATTGCAAACTGTGGCGGCTTCACTGAGACTCGGATCTAGAAGAAGAAAAAAGGCGAAGAAACACAATCGAGACGAAAAAATATAAGGTGGTGGTGGTGGGGGGGGGGGGGGGGGGGGCAAGAAAACAGATTTGCAATCCATTATAATATTCCCCCCTTTCATTCTTCAGGTCTTAAAAAATTCTTCAGAAATGCATGAAATATAAATACGTGAAATATAAATACGTTTAATAATTTTAGCCTAAATTATAAATACGTTTAATAATTTAGCATAATAACTGATCTAAGGGACCTGGGTTCGAGCCCCGGTATTAAGCATGGATGTATGTGTCGTTTTTCTGCTAAGGTCCTGCCATCCTCTCAGATCTCCTACTGTGGCATATAAACTGACATGCTCCTGTCAGACCTCTTTGGCAAGCAGCTGCTTGAGGGGGTATTTATTATTTATTTATTTTAATAATTTTCGCATATTACCCTTACTAGCATTCTGAAAGGGGGAGAGCATGGCCAATTGACCTCCCCTCCCCCAGATAACCCCCACTAACATGCTAAAGGGCGCCACTTGCGATGTGTCACGTGTCAGAAGGTGTGTCTTGTTGAACTCTACAGGAGGGGTTACTTCCGGATGGTGACAGATAATTAGAGGGGCTTACAGGGGCGTTTTTCTGTGTTTTTGCACCCACTGGTTGGCCTCTTTTCTGGGTCACTTCCGTTTTAAGCTAGGATCACTTCCAGTCATTTTTGGGGTTACTTCCGGTCTGTTATAGCTTTTGGGAGACTTTGGGAGATTTTGGGTCTTTTTTTAGAATTTTAGAGCATTTTTGATTCATTGTGGGCATATATATCCTCTCTAATGCTTGAAGTCATTTAATTTTTTTTATTTATAGAAAGAGACACTTTGTGGCGGTTAAACCGCTATTTACTGGGCGGGAAACTGCATAATTGACTTATTGCTTTGTTATCCGGGTTTCTGGGGCTTTTAGGGTCTTTCTTATACACTTCTCTACTGTGTAAACTAAACTATGTGCTACCCGTCCCATGGCCGAGTGGTTAGCGCGTTTGGCTAATGATCTAAGGGTCCTGGGTTCAAGCCCCGGGTAAGGCATGGCTGTTTGTGTCGTTTTTCTGCTGAGGGCCTGCCATCCTCTCAGACCTTCTACTATGGCATATAAACTGACAGGCTCCTGTCAGACCTCTGTTGCAAGCAGCTGCTTGAGGGAGTATTTATTTTTTTTTTAATTTTATGATCGATTACAGAATTCAGAAAAAACATCTGGAGCGTGTACAGCAACTGTACACGCTCCAGTTACCGTTCACAGCAAACTGGAGCGTGTGCAGTTACTGCACACGCTCCAGTTTGCTGTGAACGGTAACTGCACACGCTCAATATTTCCGTGAGTGAGCCCACACGATCCAGGTTTACCATAGAAATTAGCGATCTGGCAACCTTCGTGTCGAAAAAGTATCCGAACACTATGGCCGAGTGGTTAGCGCACTCGGCTACTGATCTAAGTTCGAGCCCCGGGTAAGGCATGGCTGTTTGTGTCGTTTTTCTGCTGAGGGCCTGCCATCCTCTCAGACCTTCTATTATGTCATATAAACTGATAGGCTCCTGTCAGACCTCTGTTGCAAGCAGCTGCTTAAGGGGGTATTTATTTTTATTTTTTATCTGATCGTTTGTCATGCATTTCAGAAGACTCCCCACACTCCTTCTGGGTGAGGCAATTTCAATGTTTATCAGAACCTATTCACCTGAAAACGAATTTTCCTTTTATTTCTAAAACCAAATATATTTCGCTTGAAATACACACAGAAAATATTAATTTTTCCACCCCTCTGGGTGTAAAGGCGAAAATCATTGTTGGCAATGCAAACTTCATGACATTCACATTTGAAAACCAAAATGTGAAATTTGCAACGTAATTACATCGCTTTTAATAATTAGTATGAAATTTTGCTGTTTTAAAAAATTTCCACCGTAAGAGGGGGCAATTACAGCTATAGGAAGATTCCGAAATTGCGAATCTTAATATTTCGTCAATACCTATACAACTCGTTTTTTGTGTAAAGGAGCTGAAAATGAATTCTAGCTATTTTGTGCGCAAATTTTACACATATTAGTCAGAAACGAGGTAAATTCACAGTTATTACTATTATTTTTATTTATTTCGAAAATACAAAACTGACCACATTAATGTGTAATATAACATCAGCTAAAAAAAATACCCCCTCAAGCAGCTGCTTGACACAGAGGTCTGACAGGAGCCTGCCAGTTTATATGCCACAGTAGAAGGTCTGAGAGGATGGCAGGACCTCAGCAGAAAAACGATACATACATCCATGCCTTACCCTGGACTCGAACCCAGGTCCCTTAGATCAGTAGCCAAGCGCGCTAACCACTCGGCCATGGGACGGCTATTTAAATAAATACCCCCTCAAGCAGCTGCTTGCCACAGAGGTCTGACAGGAGCCTGTCAGTTTATATGCCATAGCTGAAGGTCTGAGAGGATGGCAGGATCTCAGCAGAAAAACAACACGAACATCCATGCCCTACCCGGGACTCGAACCCGGGTCCCTTACATCAGTAGCAAAGCGCGCTAACCACAGATGCAAAAAAAAACAAATGTAATTAAATATGCATATGTAAATAAAAAAATAAGGAAATTTGAAAAATGAGAATAAATACAAACACTTCGAAGCGAAGAATTGAATGGTGACGGGTGTGTTGACGGAGAAAATGAAGCAAAGAAATTTCAACAAGTCTTCCAGAGAAATGACATTCGCCAATGAGCAGTTCCCATTAGAAGGGAATCAAAAGAATGGATAATTCAGAAAATTTTAAATTGCGTCGTACAACACGTGGCAATTAAACGATCTGTGGCGGGTTTTACTCTATGGAATGCTCTCAAAGATTGTTGGTCTATTCCTCGTTGGCAGTACAATAGCTCTTGTAAACTTTAGATCAGGCGTCGGCAACCTATGACCCGCGGGTCACCAAGTGACCCATTTAATAATTTCAAGTGACCCACTTGAGTTCCGAACTCAAGTGGGTCACTTGAAATTATTAAATGGGTCACCCGTGGGTCATAGGTTGCCGACGCCTGCTCTAGATGTTTCATTCCATTTGATAGAGGTTGAATAGTTATCGCATTTGATTTACGCCGCAGCCATATGTGTTCAGTCTTTGTAATAAAATTCGATTGTTGAATAGTTTTAACTGCAAATGTTGTCTACTCATTCCCAATTGACAGGCTTTCTCAGATTAATTTATCCATGGATTTTGAATGCATCTGTGCATTATTGGTATCCCTAGAATCCGTACTCATTCTTAAGAAAAATCTTATTTGTTACGGTTTTCGATAATTGATTGATTATTGTGTGATCATGAACCAATATGCGGCAGATAAAAATATTAAAATATTTAATGTAAAATAACAGACAGGATCCCTGTTCAGGAATAGAGTCTCATGACTTTATTGTGCAATTGGATTATTTTATAAACCAGCCCAATCATTGTGGCAAATTTTATTCACTGCGTTGTTTTGCTCCATTTTCTGAGGTTCTTGAAAACAGAAAGTCAGGATGGATCGGAATCTGGGGGATTATGGGAAACAGAATTGACACTTTGTTTTTGGTTTACAACTACCATTCCACCGACTTTCCATGGCAGGAGATCTTTTGAAGTTCCTCTCATAAGAACAGGTTCAGGATAATGTTAACAATGATAAAGTTCCTTTCCTAAGAATGGGTTACGGATAATGTTAACAATGATTACCTTTTAAAGTTCCTTTCCTAAATATGGGTTCAGCATAATGTTAACAGTGATGACGTTTCGAACTTCTTTTCCTAAAAATGGGTTCAGGATAAGGTTAACAATGATGGAGTTCCTTTCATAAGAATGGGTTACGGATAATGTTAACAATGATTGCGTTTTAAAGTTCCTTTCCTAAAAATGGGTTCAGGATAATGTTAACAGTGATGACGTTTTGAAGTTCTTTTCCTGAAAATGGGTTCGGGATAATATTAACAATGATGACGTCTTGAAGTTCCATTCTTAAGAGTGGATTCAAAAGAGTAAATTAAGAGTGGGTTCAGAATAATATTAACAATGATGACGTTTTGAAGGTCCCTTCCTAAAAATCGGTTCAGTATAATGTTAACAGTGATGACATGTTGAAGTTCCTTTCCTAAAAATGGGTTCAGGGTAATTTTAACAGTGAAGACGTTTTGAAGCTCCATTCTTAAGAGTGGGTTCAGGATAATGCTAACAATGATGAAGTTCCTTTCCTAAGAATGGGTTTAGGATAATGTTAATTATCTTGTCTTTGTTTACCTCTGAATGGGAGAAAGACATCCCGTGCAATAAGAATCTTCAGAAATTTTACCTGGAACTTTAGTAGACACATTTTACTACCACTTTCTTTTCTGTATAAGTTGCTTCCGAACAGAAATATCTGTCAAATGGAAATAAAATTTTCTTTGTCATTTAGATAATTAATACCGCCATGGAAATTACCCTAGCATATACAGTATATGTTATATTAAGGGCTAATTAGGTTTATATACAGGGTGATTCAAAACTTATCGTTCAAATTTCGTGGGGAGGTAGGGAATACGTCAGGAAACCGATTTCACATAGGAAAGTATGTCCGCAAATGTACGCATGCGTATGTAGAGGGCGCTGTGTGTACCCAACCAGTGTACAGCTCACCCGACCACTCCCACTGTCATCAGTGTACGAGCTGACTTACTAGTGATAAGATGAATCGTTTTACGCATCAAGAGCTAGCGGATATGCATCTCGCATATGGGGCAGCTGGCGAAAGCGGCCGCCGAGCTAGGCAAGTTTACGAAGACCGATACCCCAACAGAAGAATACCGCAGCATCAAATATTTGCACGTGTGCATCGCAATCTGCGCGAATCATCATCGCAATCATCGCAACCTACTGTGAACCTGTACTTTACCTTGTTGGAATAAAAGTCACATTCGTTACCACTTAACTGTACTGTTTCCTTGTGTTCACTTTACTTGTCCATTTTGTTCATGTAGATGACGTTTGCGGACATACTTTCCTATGTGAAATCGGTTTCCTGACGTATTCCCTACCTCCCCGCGAAATTTGAACGATAAGTTTTGAATCACCCTGTATACATGGTGTCTCAAAAATATAGGTACAAACTTTTAGGGGAGGTAGATAACATCTAAAGGAATGAGAATTGCATAGGAACCCATATCCGGAAACGTCACGGTAAGTCAATAGGCGGCGCTGTTCATCAGTGCGCTAGAGGGGAAATTTCGGATTTCCTCATTCGAGCGGTAGTCGGCTTACGAAGAGCATGCAAAGGTATTCGAACAGGGATCTGGCAGACATGCACTTAGTGTATGGAATAGCTGAGGGCAACGGACGAGCCGCCACTCAACGAATGTATCAAGAACGCTTCCCACACAGACATGTACCGGGCCACCGTTTGTTTGCACGTGCGCATCAAAATTTGTGCGATTATGGGTCATCAAGAGCTGTAACATTATGAAATGTATCATCTAGTACGCCATTTGTAATAATTATGTCCAATAAATGTTTTCCCATTAATCACTGTCTGTGTCGTTTCAGATCTTGTACCTCTGCTACCACTTTCCCATGACATTTCCGGTTATGGGTTCCTATGCAATTCTCATTCCTTTAGATGTTATCTACCTCCCATAAAAGTTTGTACCTATATTTTTGAGACACCCTGTATATACAGTACTGTGCAAATTAGTTGGGACAATAGGAAAATGCAATAACAAAGACACAACTAAAATATTTTTTTGTTTAATAGTGTAGATATTTAATAGTGAATGTGACCCTACTTAGCTTTAATTACTTCTTCCACCCTCTCAACCATTGATGCCATTAGCTTTCTACACATCTCCTTCATTTCAGGGTCGTGGTACTGTCGCTCAAAAAAGTATCCGAACACTGCGGTTGATTAAAAAATTCAGAAAAAATATCTGGCAACGATTTTTTTAGAAATCAGTGATCTGGCAACCTTCGTGTCACGTGACACGAAGGTTGCACGAAGGTTGCCAGTTGCCAGTTGTCACGTGACACGAAGGTTGCCAGATCACTAATTTCTAAAAAAATCGTTGCCAGATATTTTTTCTGAATTTTTTAATCAACCGTAGTGTTCGGATACTTTTTTGAGCTACTGTACCACACTTTTATGACACTTTCTATCATTTTGGTTTTCGTCATGCAATCCATCTTAGAATCGCGCGCATTAATAATGGCCCACAAATTTTCAATGGGGTTCAGATCGGGTAAATTTCCTGGCCACTCCAATACCTTCAAATGTTTCTGGGTTGCTCTTAGTAAGCTTAAAATTGTGGCATGAAGCAGATCCTGTTGAAATACCCCATCGCCATTAGGAAACAGTTTCTGCAGTGTTGGGACCATTTTCACCTCCAGAATGCCTATGTACTTTTTGCTGTCCATCATTCCTTCAATGGGGTGAAGCGTCTGTGGCCCGGAAGCTGTGAAACATCCCCAAAACATGACCTTGGGTGGGTGTTTGGTGGATTACTGGATGTGTCCGGATCGAAGAGGTTCTCCAGGCGAGCTGCAGACGAAATTTGACCTGTAGCCATGCACCTCAAAGTGGGTTTCGTCGGAAAACGTCACTTTTTCCCAATTCTCCATAGTCCAGTCTCGATGTTTCTTTGCCCAGGATAGCCTTTTTTGCTTCATAGCGGGTGTCAAAAGCTGCTTTTTAGAGGGGCGTTGAGCCCTGCGACCAAACTCCAGAAGTACGGCGACGACGTAAGGTGGAAGCATCTATATTAACCCCATTAGGCGCAATCTCCCTTTTGATGTCTCCACTGGTCTTCTTCGGGTCTATGATACTAATTCTTCGAATTAGACTATCATCTCTAGGGGTGGTTTTTCTTTTTCTTCCACAATGTCCTTTACGGGACGTGTCCACGGACCTTGTCTCCTTATGCAGCTTCATGATCCGTGAAACGCTGACGCAAACTGCTTTTGCTATCTGCCTAACAGTAAGTGAAGTGTTTTCGCCTAAAGCGATTATTTTAGCTCGTTTACGAGGCCTGATGTCCATGATGTATTTAATAAAAAAAGTTTCCAATGAAAATTGTGAACTACTTACATAATCACGTCCTCATCCTATGAAATATCAATTCCGACTAAAGTGGAAGTGTAAATAAGAGCAGAGTAACACAACAGAAAATTCTAGACTTGCAGATATCGCTCTGCTGCAAGTCTAAACTTTCGCGTGTCCATTGCAGGGACACGTGCAAGTTTAGACTTTCTGCAACGGAAGGGACTTAGCTTGTCCCAACTAATTCGCACAGTTGGGTTGGGTTGTTTTACCTCTGAGCGGCATTTTTTTGCACACTATGAGCTAAATGGCCAGGTCACATGGACCCCGAAGGCTCAGAGAAGGTTGGGGGAGGGGACCACTGGAACAGCTGTTGGGAGACAGATGGTAGCCTCCCGTCAAGGCCATCCAGCGTGTTCTTTAACGTGAACAGGGTATGGCTCTCCCGCACACGGGGCCACGGCTTAACGTCCCAACCGACGGACGGCGGCCTTTCCAAGCCCATCGGTGTCCCCTACTGACCGTGGGCAGGGCGGGGAATTTTGCGGAGATAAATCTCAACGCTGACCCAGCTGGGACTCGAACCTGGGAATTACAGATTTACAGCCTGGCGCGCTACCGACTGAGCCACCCTCGCCCCAATTCGCACAGTACTGTATATACCCCTAATATAATATGATATATATTACATATAATAGGGAAATAATCTAAATACTGCAGTCTGTCACATAGAATTTATCAATATCAGCAGTCATGTATATCACGTGGATACCAATGACATTAGTACAAATATTATCATAATACTTATAAATGCAAATAACTTTCTTTCCAAATAAGATATATTAATAAATGAACATTATTCTAAAGATTAGTATAAAAGTTCACTAGTAGTAGTAATCGAAATAAATAATTAAGAATTTTCTAGATCAGAAATTTCCATTCTTTTTGGGCCGAAATTAAAAAAAAAATAGTAATTATTGTTTTTCTAATTTTTTTCATGGAAATTAAATAATTTTTCTGCATAAAACTAATTGCACAAAGAAAAAAAAAACATTGTGCCAAGTGACTAGCGCGCTTGGTTACTGATCAAAGGGATATGGGTTCGAGCCCCGGTTAAGGCATGGATGTTCGTGTTGTTTTTCTGCCGAGGTCCCGCCATCCTCTCAATTAGAGCCGCCAATCTCTCGTTTTAGTAACGCAGTTTTTTCAAAGTTTTAATACAATCGCTCAAAAAAATATCCGAACATTATGATTGATTACAGAATTCAGAAAAAATATCTGGCAACGATTTTTTTAGAAATTAGTGATCTGGCAACCCTCGCGTCCCGTGACACGATTCTAAAAAATTCTGTCAAAATAATATTCTAAAATATAATTTAGAAAAAATAAATCAATAAAAATTAATAATTTCTAATTCTAAAAAAATTAATTGCCAGATATTTTTTCTGAATTCTTTAATCAACCATAACGTTTCGATACTTTTTTGAGCGACTGTACGTTGTGAGTAGCATGTGCGTAAATCTGGGAATAAAGTGATCAATGGACATAAGTTTCGCGCTTAACTTTTCGCGTGGGTTTAAATAAAAAAATACCCCCCCCCCCCAAAGCAGCTGCTTGCCACAGAGGTCTGACAGGAGCCTGTCAGTTTATATGCCATAGTAGAAGGTCTGAGAGGATGGCAGGACCTCAGCAGAAAAACGACACATACATATTATATAACGACGTAATTCAAACAGGCAGGCTGACTCGTTTGACGTCTTCGGTGTCAGAAATTGACATTTCTCCGTGGTTCTGCAGCTACTTAAGCGAGCGGTCCCAAATTCGGTGGGGGGAATTCACTGAGCAGGGCTAGAACTAAAGTTCCATAACTCATTAAATACTGAATGAATATTGTTGAAAATCGAAACACTGATTTATTTGATTTAGATCTTTATCTGCAATCACATTTTTCAAAACAAAAAAACTTATTTTAGAAGTTATAGAGCTTTAACATTAGTTTCCCATTGACTTAAAGGGATTTTGCTTAATTTATGGGTTGGGTTGTTTTACCTCTGAGCGGCACTTTTTTGCACACCATGGGCTAAATGGCCAGGTCACATGGACCCCGAAGGCTCAGAGAAGGTTGGGGGAGGGGACCCACTGGAACAGCTGTTGGGAGACAGATGGTAGCCTCCCGTCAAGGCCATCCAGCGTGTTCTTTAACGTGCACAGGGTATGGCTCTCCCGCACACGTTGCCACGGCTTAACGTCCCAACCGACGGACGGCGGCCTTTCCAAGCCCATCGGTGTCCCCTACTGACCGTGGGCAGGGCGGGGAATTTTGCGGAGATAAATCTCAACGCTGACCCAGCTGGGATTCGAACCTGGAAACTACAGATTACGAGCCTGGCGCGCTACCGACTGAGCCACCCCCGCCCTCTTAATTTATGGAAACCAATGTAATATGCATATATATATATATTTATTGTATGCATAACTTTACGAGTATTTTGATCCATGTATTTTAAAGGCTTTTCTGTCGAAATAAAACACGCGTATTAATCTAAGTACAGTGGACCTTCGTTATAGCGCTGCTCGCTATACCGCGCACTCGGTTATAGCGCGGCGATGTTCGCGATAAGTTCAAACATGTTTATACAGGTCCGTGCGGCGTTAGTGAGTATCGCATTTTATTGTTACTGCGTATTGAGTAATTGTGTATGTATTGAGTTCCTGCATGTATTTTGAATAGTGTTTAATTATTGTATGCATGATGAGTAAAAGAAAAGCTTACAGTGTGAAATTTATTGTGTCGCCACCGCGCCTCTCGGTATAACGCGGTTCACCTTATAACGCGGGTGTTGTTTCCCGCCCGACATGCGCGTTATATCGGGGGTCCACTGTATTATATATTCTGTTCAATATAGTTCCTCAGAAGAACTCAAGAAACACTGGTGTAGATCGTAACACTACATATATTGACATTACATCTTGGTCCACTGGACTCCTGTTTGAGAGGTGTTCATTGAGGGATGGATATTTTCTTTCTGCTATATGTTATCTTCTGAGGGCTCACCTACCTCACAGATCTTCTCTATGGCAATATTATACTTCACATGCTTTTATCAGGCTTTGTGGCAAGTGAGTTATTTCAGAAGTAATGTTTCAAAGGAATTGAATTTTGAACTGTTCTACTGGTTATATATTTTATTTGAATTTCAATGTTTTTCTGATTTACTTGCCCACATTCACTGCTTCTAACGTTTAAATTATTATCCAAAACTACCTGTACGTTAACTTTACCGTAACCTCCTGCATGAAATAATTATTATTATATTATTATAAATGTCACGGGGGTGGGGGCTCACTCGGTAGCGCGCCAGGCTCGTAATCTGTAGTTCCCAGGTTCCAGTCCCAGCTGGGTCAGCATCGAGATTTATCTGTGCAAAATTCCTTGCCCTGCCCACGGTCAGTAAGGGACACCGATGGACTTGGAAAGGCCGCTGTTAATCATATGGGACGTTAAGCCGTGGCCCCGTGTGCGGGAGAGCCATATCCTGTGCACGTTAAAGAACGCACTGGATGGTCTTAACGGGATTTACCATCTGTCTCCCAAGCTGTTCCAGTGGGTCCCCTCCCCCAACCTTCTCTGAGCCTTTAGGGTCCTTGTAACCTGGACATTTAGCCCATGGTGTGCAAAAAAGTGCCGCTCAGAAGTAAAACAACTCAAATGGAGTTAACGTAATGAAATTGAATATGAAAGAGCTGATGGGGTTGGGCGTTGAAGAAGCTCTCAAATAATTCCTAAATGCCATGAAACTGACCTGCTTCGGTTTAGAACTCTGTTGACATGCGTTAAGTTTGTTGTTGCCATTAGTGATAGACTTTTTTTAAAGTTCTTCTTTTCCTAAGAACCGAAACTCTCACGCAAAGAAAGATTAGAAAATGTCCTCAGTATTTCTTTGGGGTAATTTGTGAGGGGAGCCAAAATGACAATAGGCAATTAACTGAGAAAATGAGGTCTATCGATTTCGGATATTTTCTGAAAGATCTTTTTTTTCCCTTTTGTTACAAAATTGTTGAATGAATGTTTTTTCAAAAAAAGGAAGAAATGCTAGGAGGGAAATATTCGGTTATCCCCCCACCCTTGGACTTAAAATTAGAAACAGATTTATAAGAAGTGAAATATGCGAAAAAAGTTATAAAAATTTAAGTTGCCTGTGCATCAAGGGATTCATATCGCAGTTATTAAAACTTGCCCACTTTTTTGTTTAAACTAAATAAGTTTCAGCAAAAAAAAAACGATGGTTAGTAAGAATTAATAACGAATACTCAAAGTATTATTTAGGTTATTTTACTTCTGAGTGCAAAAAGCAGCAATTGAATTTTGATCGATGGGGAAAAAATTGCACAAAAATACACATTTCATTTCATTGCGTATCCGATTTATTAAATATTTGATTTAAAGTGTGATAAATCCATTTCATTACGTTAAACATCGCCCTTATGTTTCTGACATGTTCTGACATCTTTGGGTTGCATCAGTTTTGTGCTGCAATGTTGTGGGTAGAGGGCAAGATCACGTGGAACCAAGGGCTCAGAGATGGGTGAAAGGAATTTTTTTTAATTGATTAACTTGTTTTCTTTCTCACCGAGCACTTTCTATTCAACATCTTCTTTCTCATGGAGCACTTCTCTCAAACGTCTCCTCTTTCATTAGGCACTTTCTCTCCAAAGTCTCATTTCTCATAGAGCACTTCTCTCCAGTGTCTCCTTTTCATTGAACACTTTCTGTCAAAAAACTTCTTTCTCATTGAGCACTTCTCTCGAACGTCTCCTTTCCCATAGAGCACTTCTCTCCAATGTCTCCTTTCCATACGACATTTTCTGTCAAAAATATCCTTTCTCATAGAGCACTTTCCATCCAACACATCCTTTCTCACTGAGCACTTTCCATCCAACGTATTCTTTCTCATTGAGCACTTTTCTCCAACGTCTCATTTCTCATAGAGCACTTTCTGTCAAAATCTCCTATCTTATAGAGCACTTTCTGTCAAAAAAAATCCTTTCTCATTGAGCACTTTCCCTCCAACGTCTCCTTTTCCATAGAGCACTATCTCTCCAATGTTTCTTTTCCCATTGATCATTTTCTCTGCATTGTCTCCTTTCTCACTTAGCATTTCTCTTCACTGTCCCTTTTCTCATCAAGCAATTTCTCTCCAACTTCTTCTTTCTCATTGGGTACCTTCTCTCCAAAGTCTCCTTTCTCATCGAGTACTTCTCTCCAACATCTCCTATCTCATTGAGCAATTTCCAACGTCTCCTTTCTCATTGAGCACTTCTCTTCAACGTCTCCTTTCTCACTGAGTACTTATCTCCAACATCTCTTTCCTCACTGAGCACTTTCTCACTGTAATGTCTTCTTTCTCACTGAGCACTTTGTCTCCAACATCTCCTATCTCACTGAGCACTTTCCAACGTCTTCTTTCTCATTGAGCACTTCTATCCAACGTCTCCTTTCTCATTGAGTACTTATCTCCAACGTCTCCTTTCTCACTGAACACTTTCTGTCTATAGTGTCTTCTTTATCACTGAGCACTTTGTCTCCAACATCTCCTTTCTCATTGAACACTTTCTCCGTACTGTCTCCCTTCTAGCTGAACACTATCTCCCCAACGTTCCCTTCTAACTGAGCACTATCTCTCCAACATCTTCTCTTCTAACTGAGCACTATCTCTCCAACATCTTTTCTTCTAACTGAGCACTATCTCTCCAACATCTTCTCTTCTAACTGAGCACTATCTCTCTAACATCTTCTCTTCTAACTGAGCACTTTCTTTCCAACATCTCCTTTTTAACTAAGCACTTTTCTCCAACGTCTCCTTTATCGCTGAACATTTCTTTCCCCTTTCTCTTCTCTTACTGAGTACTTTCTCCCCAACATCTCTTTTTTCACTGAACACTTTCTCTCCAACCTCTCCTTCCTCCCTAAGCAGTTCTCTGCAACGTCTCCTTTCTCACTGAACACTTATCTCTAATATCTCCTTTCTCACCTGGGGCGGTGGTGGCTCAGTTGGTAGCGCGCCAGGCTCGTAATATGTAGTTCCCAGTTCAAGTCCCAGCTGGGCCAGCGTTGAGGCCATTTAGCCCATGGTGTGCAAAAAACGTGCCGCTCAGAGGTAAAACAACCCACCCTTTCTCACCCATGATTACTCGTCAATGTTTCCTTCCACACCCTTCCACATATCACCGTTCCTTTCCACTCTGAGGGTTTCTCTGAAGTATCTCATTTCGCAACAAGTGCCTCTGACTACCATTTGCTTTCTTCACCTATAGCTAGCCATCAGTGTCTCCTCTCTAAACGAAGGTTTTTCACCAATGTCTCCTTCCTCATTGAGGTCTCACAAGAGCTTCTTTCACACTCACAACTTCTCATCAATGATCCCATTTTTACCGAGGCCAAGGAGATGACATTTGGGAATATTTCCGCCCTGGCAAAATTTGGTCATTTAACCAAAGATCTGCAGAATCCAACTTGGAGTATCTGCCAGGAAACGAACTTAACAATCAAAGCAAAAGTGCCTTGGATAAGATAATAATAATTTATTCCTTGCTAGGAGGTTACAGTAAAGTTAATATACATATAATATTAAAGGATAGTTTAGACAGATTTTGAAATGATGGTAAAACCCTTTTCAAGTAGAAACAGCATTTCGTTAGCTTCTGGGGTCGAGGGTGGCTCATTCGGTAGCGCGCCAGGCTCGTAATCTGTAGTTCCCAGATTCGAGTCCCAGCTGGGTCAGCGTTGAGATTTATCTCCGCAAAATTCCCCGCCCTGCCCACGGTCAGTAGGGGACACCGATGGGCTTGGAAAGGCCGCCGTCCGTCGGATGGGACGTTAAGCCGTGGCCCCGTGTGCGGGAGAGCCATACCCTGTGCACGTTAAAGAACACGTTGGATGGCCTTGACGGGAGACTGCCATCTGTTTCCCAACAGCTGTTCCAGTGGGTCCCCTCCCCCAACCTTCTCTGAGCCTTCGGGGTCCATGTAACCTGGCCATTTAGCCCACGGTGTGCAAAAAAGTGCCGCTCAGAGGTAAAACAACCCAAAGTTAAAGAACACGCTGGATGGCCTTGATGGGAGGCTACCATCTGTCTCCCAACAGCTGTTCCGGTGGGTCCCCTCCCCCAACCTTCTCTGAGCCTTTGGGGTCCATGTGACCTGGCAATTTAGCCCATGGTGTGCAAACAAGGGCCGCTCAGAGGTAAAACAACCCAAAGTTAAAGAACCGCTGGATGGCTTTGATGGGAGGCTACCATCTGTCTCCCAACAGCTGTTCCAGTGGGTCCCCTCCCCAAACCTTCTCTGAGCCTTTGGGGTCCATGTGACCTGGCCATTTAGCCCATGGTGTGCAAAAAAGTGCCGCTCAGAGGTAAAACAACCCAACCCAAATCGTTAGCTTCTCTTGAGGTTTTGCGACATATATGTATGCTACATAAACAAGAAGTAAATGATTTCCCTTCTTTGATTCTATTCTGTAATCGAGAATGGTAATCAAATAATATATTCCTTAATACGATTTTTTTAAATTAACGTATCTCGCTTAGACAGCCGATGTTGCTATATATTGTTGTAAAATAATTAATTACAGCCTTTTACACGTCATTTATTTTGTTTGATAAAGAAAGCGAAAAAGAATGTGAATTTACTGAAGCGAAGGAATTAACTTCACAATGAACACAATCATATCAAAGGAAACGAAGATTCCAATCAAAATACTTTGCCGCGAAACATAAAATAAGTTTTTCGCTCATTTTATTAAACAACATTTAGTTAAACTACTAACAGTTTTTTAATAAGATATATCACTTGTGGTCATTGCTTAAGTACGCAGAAACGAAATGTATTACAATCTAGTATTTTTATTTTTTTCGCAGCAAGTCGTTATCAAAGATATTATAAAATAAACGTAATAATAATGTTTTCAATTTTACACAATAGTAGTTTATACTTCGTCTATTATATATTTCTGGCAGATTGTATTTCCATGTGTCTGTCTGTTAGTTCGAAAACTCCTAAACCACCAAATTCCGTAGCTTCATCTAATCATAACTTAGTTCATTGTAAGGGTTTCGACCCTGTAAAATTAAGTCCCCCCAAAAAAGATTGTTAGCCAAAACATCTGTGCACTGATATCTTTTACTATAGATAACATACTACTCCATTCATAACTTTTCATTTAATGAAATGTAAAAAATTGAACATTCACCATTCATAAGGTAGGCGACTACAGTGCCCCAGTGATTTCGGGCACTTACAGAGAGTTTAATCCCGACACTCCACTGCTAGGAACCCGAACTTTAACCGCTACGTGGAAAGACATAAGGGGGACCACCAAACGAAATTTGGAACCGATTGGTAAAGTACTTGCGGAATTAAGGGGAGACTAAAACTTCTACCACCAGTGACATCGCTCTGACATAAATGAGTGTCCGCCCAACAAGTTCGGAATATGGTTGGCGCTCTGACTGATCGTCTAACGGCTAGTACTTTGAATGGTCCGCTACACCTGGTATTCTGACTGACAGGCCACGTCTGGCACGCTGACTGATCGGCTATACCTGATCAGCTACAGGTGGTGCTCTGGCTGATTAGCTACATATGATACTCTTACTGGTCTGCTATACCTGGTACTCTGATTGATTATGCCTGATACTCTGACTGATCAGCAACACCTGGTACTCTGACTGGTCGGCTACACCTGGTACTCTGACTGGTCGGCTACACCTTGTACCCTGACTGGTCGGCTACACCTGGTACTCTGACTGGTCGGCTACACCGGAACTTCATAAACTCAGCACTAGAAAATACGGAATTATCAAAAATCCCTCACTTTTCCAAACTCACTTTTTAAATAATATTTGCGAAAATAAAATGAATTTTGCCGATGTGGGGGACTCGAACCTACATCTCTCCAGAATCATGTCAGAATGTTCTAACCACTAGTTCTATCATTTATTCACTAATGTGACTTATAAATCTCTAGTACTCTGACAGGTCGACTCACCTGGTACTCTGACTGGTCGGCTACACCTGGTACTCTGACTGGTCGGCTAGGCCTGATATTTTGACTGATCAGCTACGCCTGGTATTTTAGCTACTAAAATACCAGGCTACAGGTGGTACTACAGGTGGAGTACTGACAGATCGGCTACGCTTGTACTCTGACTGATCAACTACTCCTGGTACTCTGATTTATCGGGTACACCTGGTACTCTGACTGATTGGCTACGCCTAGTACCCCACTTTAATCATTAGCGACGTTGATGCTTGTTGTTCCACTCGGGAAGCCTAGCTCTGTAGGTAGAGAATTGTGGGAGAGCAATGCATCTAATAAGAGACGACTATGAGTGGTTGACTGACTGAAAGGGGATCATGCTACTTCTAGGTATGATGCAGAAATGGAGAGCTCTTGAAAATTTGCACCTAGGGCTAACGGGAATCGTAGATCTGTAGAAAAACACGAAGTTTAACCTATAATGTATCTTCCAAGTTCTAACAGAGATCGCGTACTGGTCAAACCTTGATCTACGATGCTGGAAACGTGAAGAAATGGTGTCTGGGGATGCTTCGGGTTGTAGATCTGAGAAACGTTGACAAATTTTATATGCGATGGGTCCTTAGAGGTCAAAAGTCAAATATTTTGATATACCAGTGCTGAAGAGCAAAAAATTGATGAATTTGGAGTTTAGTCATCAGAACTCAGATATAAGAGGAATTTTCATCTTGTGTCGTAATGAAGGCAAAAATAGGAGTGTGAATGATGGTCAAGAACAGAAGAGGTGCGTAAGCAGCGATAGATTTGGAGTATATATACTGTATATAGGTAGATAAGACAAGGGGGAGGGGAAGAAAGTACCGAATTTGGCAAACAAGACTCGCAGGTGTATTCCTTCAGCACTTAAAATAAGTACGGAGATCTGAATATTTAACCACAGCAATGCCAGTCAAAGAATTTACCTGAGAAATTAGTTAAACTTAAGTAAAACTTTCAACGTATATTTATAAATTTCTAATTTTTTTCAGTACTCCTCAATTTTTGTCAATTTCTCAGTCGCACTAATGCTCTTCAGTTTCTCAGTCGCACTAATGTTCTTCAGTTTCTCAGTCGCACTAATGTTCTTCAGTTTCTCAGTCGCACTAATGTTCTTCAGTTTCTCAGTCGCACTAATGTTCTTCAGTTTCTCAGTCGCACTAATGTTCTTCAGTTTCTCAGTCGCACTAATGCTCTTCAGTTTCTCAGTCGCACTAATGCTCTTCAGTTTCTCATTCGCACTAATGCTCTTCAGTTTCTCAGTCGCACTAATGCTCTTCAGTTTCTCAGTCGCACTAATGCTCTTCAGTTTCTCAGTCGCACTAATGCTCTTCAGTTTCTCAGTCGTACTAATGCTCTTCAGTTTCTCAGTCGCACTAATGCTCTTCAGTTTCTCAGTCGCACTAATGCTCTTCAGTTTCTCAGTCGCACTAATGCTCTTCAGTTTCTCAGTCGCAATAATGCTCTTCAGTTTCTCAGTCGCACTAATGCTCTTCAGTTTCTCAGTCGCACTAATGCTCTTCAGTTTCTCAGTCGCAATAATGCTCTTCAGTTTCTCAGTCGTACTAATGCTCTTCAGTTTCTCAGTCGCACTAATGCTCTTCAGTTTCTCAGTCGCACTAATGCTCTTCAGTTTCTCAGTCGCACTAATGCTCTTCAGTTTCTCAGTCGCAATAATGCTCTTCAGTTTCTCAGTCGTACTAATGCTCTTCAGTTTCTCAGTCGTACTAATGCTCTTCAGTTTCTCAGTCGCACTAATGCTCTTCAGTTTCTCAGTCGCAATAATGCTCTTCAGTTTCTCAGTCGTACTAATGCTCTTCAGTTTCTCAGTCGCACTAATGCTCTTCAGTTTCTCAGTCGCACTAATGCTCTTCAGTTTCTCAGTCGCACTAATGCTCTTCAATATTCCAGATCGCATAAGTTTTTAAATCCCAGCGAATGTTGTTGAAGAATCGGGATTTGGATTTGATTGATAACTACAATTTTGTCTTCAATAGTATGTTACCATAAAAAGCAATTTTACTTATTATATAGCTACGCAGTTCGCTTCCCATTGCTATAATATGTAAATTCTCTAGTTAATTTGTCAGGGCACTTTGCCCTTTCAATAATTGATATTGGAAATTGGTCATTGACTTTTATCGTCTGCTAATCAACAACCTACGATCAATAAATATTGGAGAAGCATCAACTGCGCATGCTCATAGTCTCTTCAGTTGCCACTTATGCTATGCCACTGGTAAAAATGAATGTATACGAGAAATCAGTCTACACTGATATAAATGGATTTATATGAGAAATCAATTGACACTTACACTACGCTACTGGCAAAAATAAATGTATAGAAGAAATCAGTCGACACTTATATTACATCACTGACAGAAAGGCATGTCTACGAGAAATCAGTCGTCACTTACGATACACCACTGGAAGAAAGGTATGTATACGAAAAATCAGTCATTACTTACTGCTATTCTCACAGAAATATATGTACTGTAAATGCCACTGCAAGAAAGGTATGTCTGTGAAAAAAAAAATCAGTTGCTACTTACGTATACGGAACTGGCAGAAATGTACGTCTACGAGAAATCATTCATCGCCTATGTCTAAGTTATTGGCAGAAAGATATGTCTGCGAGAAATCAGTCATCACTTACTTGTATGCAACTGTCGAAAGGTATGTCTGTGAAAAATCATTTGCCACTTACGTATACGCAATTGGCAGAAAGGTACGCTACGAGAAATCAATCGTCGTTATGTATACGCCACTGGCAGCAAGGTATGTCTATGAGAAAACAATCATCACTTATGTATATGCCATTGGCAGAAAAGGTATGCCTGTGAGAAATCAGTTGTCACTTACGTATACGCGACTGACAGAAGGGTATGTCTACACGAAATCAGTTGCCACTTGCGTATATGCCTTTGGCAGAAAGGTATTTCTGTGAGAAATCAGTCATCACCTATGTATATCCCATTGGCAGAAAGGTATGTCTATGAGAAATCAGTCACCACTTGCGCTACGCTCTGGCAGAAAGTTGTCTACGAGAAAGCAGTCGCTACTTACGTTACGGTAGTAGCAAAAATGAATGTATGCAAGAATCTTAATTTCATGACGTTTGGACCACAATGTAAATATATTTTTATGTTTAAAATTAAAAAAATAGCTTCATTTAAATATCGCCGTATAACATACGTGAAAATTAAATGTATTTACACTACAAATTGAAATGTGAACGCTATTAACCACTAGCTGTGATGAAATTCATCTCCTAAAGAAAATCTGACTTTTCAACATCTTACTAATATCAAAAATCTTTATACTTCTTAATAATCTTAAAAGACTTTTACAGTATTAAATTAATCTAAAGAAACTTTTACAAATTTTTAACAGAATTAAGGTACCTTACAACCTTTCAATAATCTTCAGAATCATTAAACTTTTTTGTAATTTAAAAAAATTCTACTTATCTTAATAAACCTTTGAAGATTTTTATAACTTCTTGATGATTCTTATAAATCTTTGCAAATTCTTAATAAAATTAACAAATGTTTTGATAACCAATTAATCATCTCTAAAAATTTTTGACTCTTAATAATCTTTAAAATTCTTTAATACACTTAAATAATTTGTAGATATTTATGAATTCTTAATAATCTTGGCATATATTTAGAAGTTTTAGAGGTCCTTTTAGCTTCTTAGTAACCTTTAAAGATTTTTATAACTTTTTTACTACTCTTTGGAGATCACATTTTTTTAATACACATAATAATTTAATTTTGCTAAAATCGGATAAAACTATTTTATGTTACCCAACATGCAAATTTTTGCCTGCAAAGAAATAAAATAAAACAGCATGAAGCAATCCTGATTAACCTATAGAGCGAAAAATCCATTTCAGCCCACATACCAGCATCTTACCTTCCATTGGATGTTTACCGACACTTCGACGATCCTCATCCGAGCATCTGGCATTGCATCCTGCCGGAAACGTATTGCCATGGCAGTGCTACTGGATTAGATACGTCTATGACGGAGTGTTTTTGCATAAATCAGCATTACAAGGGTCGGTACTGGGCCTGGGAGACACTTGCTGGAATAGAAATAGGCTGATTAAGGGTCTATGACTAGGACTGTCTGTGTGATGTGGAGACTGCGTATTTATCAGGAAGACACAAACGCACTCAAGGTATGTTGATGAGAACATTAGTCTTTTACATCTCATTATAATACATTAAACATTTTCTCTTCAGGTCGATAGCTTTGACAAGATTTCGTTTTCACAACTATCAGCAGCAGAAAACCAAGATGTCGAAAAATGAAGAAAATAATCAATGTTTTGTCAGCTTGCGATTTCCCGTGAAGTTAACTGTGAGTGGCACTTTTCCTGCACACAATGGGCTAAATGGCAAGGCTGCAAGAACGCCAAGGGCTCAGCGAAGATTGGGAAAGGGGACTCATTGGACAAACTATTAGGAAACGGATGGTAACCTCACATGAAAACCATCCAGTGTATTCTTTAGTATTACTTTCCCGTACAGTCGCTCAAAAAAGTATCCGAACATTATGGTTGATTAAAGAATTCAGAAAAAATATCTGGCAACGATTTTTTTGAAATTAGTGATCTGGCAATCTCCAGAAACCAAGAACTTATTTTTTTTAGAAATTAGTGATCTGGTAATCTTCATGTACACGAAGGTTGCCAGATCACTAATTTCTAAAAAAAAAATCGTTGCCAGATATTTTTTCTGAATTCTGTAATCAATCATAGTGTTCCGATACTTTTTTGAACGACTGTAGGTGGTCATATTATCTTGATACTAGATCATGTGGGCTCACTCACGGAAATATTGAGCGTTGCAGTTACCGTGCAGCAAACTGGAGCGTGTGCAGTAACTGCACACGCTCCAGTTTGCTGTGAACGGTGACTGGAGCGTGTACAGTTGCTGTACACGCTCCAGATATTTTTCCTGAATTCTGTAATCACGTGACATGAAGGTTGCCAGATCACTAATTTCTAAAAAAAAATCATTGCCAGATATTTTTTCTGAATTCTGTAATCAACCATAGTGTTCGGATACTTTTTTGAGTGACTGTAGGTGGTCATATTATCTTGATACTAGATCATGTGGGCTCACTCACGGAAATATTGAGCATGTGCAGTTACCGTTCACAGCAAACTGGAGCGTGTGCAGTAACTGCACACGCTCCAGTTTGCTGTGAACGGTAACTGGAGCGTGTACAGTTGCTGTACACGCTCCAGATATTTTTCCTGAATTCTGTAATCACGTGACACGAAGGTTGCCAGATCGCTAATTTCTAAAAAAAAATCGTTGCCAGATATTTTTTCTGAATTCTGTAATCAACCATAGTGTTCGGATACTTTTTTGAGCGACTGTACATAGCTTAACGTCCGATCCGACATGCGGCGGCCTTTCCAAGTCTGTGGGTGTCTGCTTTGCCACCGAGGTTAGACGCTGATACAGTTGGGACCCGAGCACGGGAATTGCAGGTTACGAGCCTGGCGCGATGCCGACTGAGCCTCTGGGATATAACGAATGTCCAAGTTGTCTTCAGTATAATTACTAATGGACGATTTAGAGATTTATTCTTCATTGGTTAAGTATTAATAAAAGTATTAGAACCGAAAAACACATTGTTCACAAGATCATGATATTTATGCACCATTTTACTTCGTGTATTAAGCAGACTGATTGAAACCTCACCTGTATAAGGAGTTAAAAATGGTATGGTGAACATCCTCTCTCTCTATATAATATATTAGTATGTTTTTAATTTAAGGAAGCCTTTCTACCTGGGGTTGATGAAAACTTTAGAAATTTTTTTCTCGGGAATCGAGAGCTATTGAAAAGGGAAGGTTGTGGGGGGGGGGGGGAGCTTCTGATGTTATTCCTGGTATGGCGTAAGGGTTGGAAACTAAGTTCGACTACATGGTGTAGAATCTGTTTCTTCTTCCTGGTGAAGTCTTACCTTCCTTATTGATCTTCTCTGTAACTCCCTCTTATGACAGATCTTCTTTTCATTTTTTTTTTAAGTGGGGCGAGGATGACTCAGTCGGTAGCGCGCTTTGGTTCGTAATCTGCAGTTCCCAGGTTCGAGTCCTGGCTGCGTAAACGTCGAGATTTATCTGCACAAACTTCACAGCCCTGCCCACGGTCAGTAGGGGACGCCGATGGGTTTGGAAAGGCCACCGTCCTTAGGATGGGACGTTAAGCAGTGTTTCCGTGCAAGGGAGAGCCATACCCTGTGTACGTTAAAGAACACCAAGATGGCCTTGATGGGAGGCTGCCATCTGTCTCCCAATAGCTGCTCCAATGGGTCCCCTTCCAGAACCTTCTCTTAGTATTTGGGATTCTTATGGCCTGGCCATTTAGCCCGTTTTGTGCAAAAAAGTGCCGCTTAGAGATAAAACAACCCACCCAACTCATTTTTTAAGCATTTGCAATGGAGATTATGATTGATAAAAAACATCTTTTAAGAGAGTAGTAGTCGGTAGCGGTAGACCCGTAATCTGCAGTTCCTAGATTCGAGCAAAAATGTGCATGCATTGATATTATTTCTATTAAATCAGAAGCACTTAAGACACCCAGGGTGCGAGTAACCGTTGAAAATAAAGAGAAATAAGTACATAAAAATTAAGTAGGTTAATATGTCTAAAAATTCACTTAAAGCTATCTATTTTTAATGTGATAAAATAATTTATTCATATTATGTATGGATATTTTAATAAATGGTTTATTAAAATATATATTTTAAAATGAATTATCAAATTTATAAAAATTATAGCTACCAATATAATCTTTAAAAAATATTCAAATAGTTATAATAAAGTTCTTTTGTTACTGTACTTCCAGTTTCGGTATAAGTGGTTATTATGATATAGGACCTGCCCTGTCCTCGGTGAGAAAGGGGACCGATGGGTTTGGAAAAAACCCGTCCATCGGATGGGACGTTAAGCCGTGTACCTTTTGTAGAGTAATAACAATACCCTGTGCACGGTAAAGAAAATGCTGGATGCCCTTGGCGGAAGGATACTATCTGCCTCCTAACTGTTAAGTGGGTCCTCTTCGCCCTTCATTTTACCTAATCATTTAGCCCATTATGGGTTAAATAGTGCCACTCAGAAGTAAAACAACCCAACGAAGGCTATCTAGATAAGATCAGGCCTGGATAGCTATTCAACAAAAGAAAGGAAAAAGGGGAAATAAAGAATTTATTTAAAATTTTAAGTAATTTTAGTTTGTCTAGAATTTAATTATGATCTATTTAACTTAAAATAATACGACACAAAATAATTTATTTATTATTTCGTGTTGTAGATCGCAGAAACGTTACGAAATATCAGATCTGGCAGGTCATACGGGGTCAAAGGTCACATCTCAATCTACTGGTGCTAGAGAGATAAAAATTGCTACCTAGGAGTGGTTCGGATCGTAGATATGAAAAATATCGTGAAATTTTGGATGTGCGTGCATAGAGGTCAAATTGCCTTATACGGGAGCCAGAGAGCTAAAAAATTGGTGCATGGACTATTTCGGGCCTTTCATCTCAGAAATATTAAAAAATTTCGAATCCGATGTCAAGTTCAGGGTCAAATGACCCAAAGGTGGTAAGGTAAAGAGGTTTAGGATGGTTTGTTTTAGCTCTGAGCAGCGCTTTTTTGCACACGATGGGCTAAATGGCCAAGTCACAAGGACCTTGAAGTCTCAGAGAAGGTGGGAAAGGGGACCCACTGGACAACTGTTGATAGATCAATAGCAGCCTCCCGTCAAGGCCATCCAGCGTGTTCTCACAGCCATGGTTCTGTGTACATAGCTGTCCTGCACACAGAACCATGGCTTAATGTTCCATCTGATAGATGGCGGCCTTCTTTAGCGCTTTAGTATCCCTTACTGACCAAGGGTGGGGAGTTTTGCAGAGATAAAGCTCAACGCTGGCCTAGCTGGGACTCGAACCTGGGAACTGCAGATTACGAAGCTTGGCTAGCGTACCGACTGAACCACTCCAGGGGCGTTGATTGATTTCTAGTACTATATAATGCCGTTACAAAGTCTAATGGGCTTGGAAAGGCCACTGTCTTTTGAATGGAACGTTAAGTCGTGCCGCCCTGTGCATAGAGCCATATACTGTGCATGTTAGAGAACATGCTGGATGGCCTTGTCAGAGACTACCATCTGTCTCCAAACAGCTGTTTCAGTGGGTCCCCTCCCAAAGTTCTCTGAGCCTCGGGGTCCTTGTGACCTGGTCATTTAGCCCATTGTGTGCAAAAAAAATGCCGCTCAGAGGTAAATTAAACCACTCAACCTGTAACAGACTGTAACATGAACCTCTGTTGCTAACTACGAGTACTTAACACTAGCAATGAATAACAATGAAACGATAACTCATTCTAGTGAAAGATTTCTAGGTCTTATTCTGAAAAATTTTAGCGTCTGATGCGTGGTGTAACGATAGCGCGCTCTGGCATGAATCGGGAGAGTTGCGGGTTCGATTCCCGCCGCGTGAGCGGTAATTTTTTTCAGATGTTTTAACTATTGTTGAAATGATAAGTTTTTTCCTTTTTATATTTCAGTCTTGCACATATATAATTTTTACGAAAAATTCCTTTCCGAAAAGTTCCCGTAATTTTATATAAATCTCTTACATATTATTGGTATTTTTTCGTTCTAACAAGTAAAGTTTTCCATAGATTAGATTTTCGGAAACTAGAAATTTTTCCTGCAGGCTTCAAAGTTCAAATCGTGAAAATTTTTCTGTGTAATTTTTAATTAAACGGGAAATTTTAACTCCATAATATCAGAATATCTTTTAATTATTTTAACTCTATCAAAATCGTCTAGTTCCAGTACTAATTGACAATATATTTTACTGTTCAAATGTTAAATATTTTAATCAGTTCAGTTTTTGATTCCACTTTTATAAACTTAATTGCTTCTATTTATGATTTACCGTTGTTTCTTTTTTAATTTATTTTATGCTCAGACAGGAGAATTGTTAAAAAAAAAGAGGCAGACAAAGCTCAACCAGATTTAGTTGTCCAGATACCTGTAAGAAAATAATAGCTCTCTGCAGCCTTTAAAAAATACAATTCGAATAATCATCATAAACGGATTATAGTACATGTTAAGTTGCTTTTTGGTAATTTTATAATATATATAAATCGTAAAATTTGGAAGAATAAATTTTAAAAACATTTACATACATAATGCAGACAGACAGACAGACATACTGCTCAAGCAGCAGGGGATGGAACTGGCTCAGTCGGTAGCGTGCCAGGCTCGTAATCTGCAGTTCCGAGTTCCGCCTGGGCCAGCCTTGAAAATTACCTCTTCCAAACCCTCACCCTGCCCTCGGTGACTAAAAGGATAACAATGGGCTTCTAAAGGCTGCCGTCTGTCAGATGGGATGTTAAGCCGTGTCTCCGTGTTCTAGAGAGCCATAACCTGTGGGAAAAGTTAAGAAACACGCAGGATGGCCTTGACCTGAGGTTACCACCTGTCTCCTAACAGTTGTCCAGTGGGCCTCCTTCCCCAACCTTTTCGGAGACGGTGGGGTCCTTGACTTGAGGTTACCATCTGTCTCCTAACAGTGAAAATTACCTTGAAAATTACCTCTTCCAAACCCTCACCCTGCCCTCGGTGACTAAAAGGATAACAATGGGCTTCTAAAGGCTGCCGTCTGTCAGATGGGATGTTAAGCCGTTTCTCCGTGTTCTAGAGAGCCATAACCTGTGGGAAAAGTTAAGAAACACGCAGGATGGCCTTGACCTGGGTTACCACCTGTCTCCTAACAGTTGTCCAGTGGGCCTCCTTCCCCAACCTTTTCGGAGACGGTGGGGTCCTTGTGACTTGGCCGTTAAGCCCATTGTGTGAAAAAACTGCCGTTGAGATGTGCAACTACCCAACCATATTTGACATTGTTACCCCATTCTGGGACTCCCCGTTTTCCTTGATGCCTTTAGGCATATTGTTTATAATTCTATTCATCAATCTACAGTTATATATGAGGGCAACATGGCCAACTCCACATAGTCTCTCTGCCCAACATGCCTTTCTTTTTTAACAACAACAGTTTATTCAGCAAAATACATATACATTTACAATTGTATTTGCTATTATTTATATAATATATATTGAATTATTATAATATTGAATTTATATAATATATTGAAATGATAAAAAAATCTGAGCATTAATATTACATAACTCCCACTAGAGAATATTCGCTTATAGGAGCAGTGAAGAGTAACAAAAATTTGTATATTTCCGTGAGACCAGTTAAGACTTATCCTCGGGGAATATAAACTATGCTTAGAAAGTGTATAAGTTATGGTATTTGCTTTATAGTTCATTTTTTTTGTACCTTCGAAGTAACGAAATTTGCTGCTCAATGGAGGTTGTAGATGCCTTCATCTCCATTGGTTGAGATGAACTAATTATTCGATTACTATGTAAGGACTAATGGCTCTTACACCTCAGTACCAATTTTAGAGATAAATTATCTTTAGCACGGTGGGGATACGAACCAAACAGTTTTGGGATGGACAAATTCGTATCCTATGCTGCTAAAGATTGTTTTTCCTCTAATGTTAGTCTCACTGCATAATTGCGATTTTGCTACCATAAGGCTAAAGCAAACACAAAGAAATTATAGTCATAGTAGTGATTTTAATAAGCGAGCGGTAGTCATTTGCGACGAAAATCAAGAAATACCAGTTTGCTAGTTAACTTTACTCTAGTTAAAAAAAAGTACCACAGTCGGTCGATAGAGAAGTCAGACAGGAGACTCATATAACAGATCTTAGATAAATCTCTTAGATAAGATCTGAGAAAAAAGGAGAAGTTAACAGAGGAAAAAAAATTTAAATTTCGTCTTTGTTTTCTGCAGGAAATCTTTTATCAATTATACACTGCTATAAAGCGTAATTTTGTTGTAAATATAATTAGAACAAAATTCTTATATCTTTATGATTTACATTAATAAAACTTTTTTTACAGCAACCATTTCTTAAATAATGTGTGAAAAATCCCTCAGATATTAGTAACAGCGCTTTAAAATAACAACTTTACTTACTTCCTTTAAAAAAAAACAGAGAAATCCGAAAAATAATAACAAAAAAGGATATTATTGATCCCAATTTGTGTCCGATTGCTCTCTTTAGCTAAAAAGCAGATCGAATCCCTTGAGGGCACCCGAGACCATTTACTTCTCGTGTCTGGTCTTTAGCGTGATGAGTCAGAAGACTCAGCCATCAGAATCAATGACTGACAGGTGAGAGTTCAAGCAGAGCTGTGCTCTTCACACTTCATCCCTAAGCTGAGCCCATGTGGGTAGCAGAGCCGCGAAACCCCAAATCACGGCTGCTTGATTAAATGTGCCGCACCTCAACTTATCCCGTGGGCGGGGGTGTGACGTCATTTGGCGGGACGACAGGCGTGCGAAGGGCGAGACAATGACTCCTGACTTCTTTTTTTTTCCCTTTTTGTTTTATTTTTCATCCATCTTCCTGGAGATTTATGGCCGCTAAGCCCGCCTTCTGTTAACACACGTGCAAGCTGATCGAGGCCTGTGCGTGTTTTAGAGCGGAAAAACGTCAGGTATGTGGTCAATAGAGGGGCTGACTTGACGGGTGTGGGCCGGTGATGCTTGGTTAGCCGACTGCAGTGGAGCTTTCTGTTGCCGATGAACAATGCTTCGACTACGGTGGAGTGAATGCAGATACCTACGTCTGGCTATGGCCCGTGACTTGAGAGCTTCTGTGAAACAGGTGTCGATGTCGTAGCGTTTCACCTTTCCTCTTCAAAATTTCTCTTTCTTTCGTTATTTTTTCTTTCCACGCTGTTTTTTTTTAAGCTGAAAGACATTGCACGTGGCAGATTTCTATTTCAATCATTTCTTTTGTCTATAAAGACTTAGAGATTCATCGAATTTAAATGGTGGCTTGAAAGCAAAGCGAGAAAAGGATGAGTTGAGCGAAGAAAGAGTGCGAAAGGGATGAGCTGAACGGAATGATTGTGAAAAGGATGAGTTTAACGAAGAAGGAGTGCGGAGTAGGATGAGCTGAGCAAAAGAGAGTGCGAAAAGTGTGAAATGAACAAAAAAGAGTGCGAAAAGGATGAGTTGAGCAAAAAAGAGTTTGCGAAAAGGATGAGATGAGCAAAGAAAAAGTGCAAAAATAGTGGGAAGAGATGAGCAAAGAAAAAGTGCAAAAATAGTGGGAAAAGTTGAGCAAAATGTGTAGAAAAAGATCAGAAGAACAGAGAAAGAGTGCAGAAACATACGAATCATTTTGACCAGTGGTTTTCAATGCAGGCGCCCGCACCCTAGGAAGAATTTTCGAACTTTGTGGGTAGTGTTTGATTTGTCAAACCATTAATTGGAGCTACAGCCCCAAATTATTCATAATTTGTTTTATACAGGAGAATATAGGTTTTATACAGGTTATACAAATTATAAATAACTAGTTTTATACAGGAAAAATTAGTTTCATTTCTATTTCATTTGTGATAAAAATTGAGCTCAAAAAGGTTGTGTACCGCTGATCTAGACAGAGAAAGAAAGCAAAAAAGATGAGCAAAAAATGCAAAATAAAAAAAGAGTACTAAAAGCAGAGAAAAAGCGCAAAAGTTTACGGACCGTCTGGTAGTTCCTAAAGGGGGGAAGTTAAAATTTTGTGGGGGTGCTTTAGAATTTCGTGGATGGGTTTGGTTAACCGATAACAGGTACGCTACTACTATTTAATTTCCAACTTGTTTCATGCAAGAAATATAATTTTGATTTCCGCAAAAGTAAGTTTTTTGTTAATATCTGTACAATAAAGTTTTAGCTTAGTATAAAGGAGAATTCCCCTCAAAACAGCTGCTTGCCACAGAGGTCTGACAGGAGTCTGTCAGTAATGATATGCATGGAGATGTGTGAGGAAGGCTCTGGATACCAACGCACTAATTTATAATTACGAATATCAGAGACCATGTATGGACTCCACATTCGTGAAGCATATTCAAGTAATGGTATAATGTATACATTTTGAAAGATTTCATGAATATAGGGGAATGGGGCAGCCGTCCGTGAGATGGGACATAAAAACGTGCTCCGTGCGTGGGAGAGTTATATCATGCACACTTAAAAAGAGCACGCTGGATAGCCTTGACGTAATGTTTCTACCTGTATCCTAACATCCGTCTGGTGGATATTCTTCCTCTTCCCGACTTTGCCTCTACGGTCCTCGCACAAATATTTTAATACTGTAGTTTTAATAAATTTATATTTATTAAAAAATAACTGGTAGCCTATTATTTTTTAATTTAGTAATCAGTTAAAATATTTATAAATATTCCGATAAAAAATAGTAAAAAAATAAATTATTTTATTTCACACAATTTAAAAATAAATAGCTTGTAAATAAAATTTAGACAAATTACATCACTCAAGCTTTACACATTTAATTTGCCTTCTTTCTTTGGTTCAACGGTTGTTAGAGGTTTGGTTCAACGGTTGTTGAATACCTCTAGGTGACCGTGGTACTTAACAACTGGTCACTTAGCATGATTGCATTTCTGGTAACTTCTTTAAATCATGCTGATATTGAAAAGATTGTCAATAGCTACTTTCTTACAATCGGGGAAAGGAGAGACCTTGGGTTGCAAAATACACAAAGGTACAGTCGCTCAAAAAAGTATCCGAACACTATGGTTGATTAAAAATTTCAGAAAAAATATCTGGCAACGATTTTTTAGAAATTAGTGATCTGGCAACCTTCGTGTCACGTGACTCAAAGGTTGCCAGATGACTAATTTCTAAAAAAATCGTTGCCAGATATTTTTTCTGAATTTTTTAATCAACCATAGTGTTCGGATACTTTTTTGAGCGACTGTACCAACCAAGAGTTTGCAGAATTATACAGATTCCGCAGATTTGCGAAAACACTTAAGAAATGTTCGATACCTCTGTGCTGTAGGCAAAGAACATAACAAAATTTTCTTATTAAACTCGTTCCGAAGTGTTTTTGAGCTGTTTATATTTGACGTTATTATTTATGTCATACTTTTCTTGTCCTTGATATTGTATATATCTAATATACGAGTATATAGCCGATTGTGAGCTCTTTGCTGACTGAGTGCGGATCACGTTAATTGTAACTATGAAAAACAGGAATGGTACATTTCTGAAAATTTGTATCTAGGGGAAATCCGAGTCGTAGATCTCGAGAAAAACCCGATATTTAACCTCCAACTTGTCCTTCAAGTTTTGGATTTTTCGGATGTTTCCTTCAAGGTCAAATAGAGGTCACGTAGAGGTCAAACCATGATGTACGAGTGCTAGGAATGTGAAAATTGGTGTCTTGGGGTGTTTCGGGTTGTAGATCTCGAAAACATTGCAAAATTTCGGATATGGAGATCCTTCGCTGTCAAAGGACAAATTTAGATCTACCTGTGGTAGGACCGCTGAAAATTGCTCCTTGGGGGTACATTGAGTCGTAGACCTTAGAAATGTGAAATTTTGGATGAGATGAGTCCTTTGAGGTCAAGGGTCAAATGTAAATCTAAATCTACCCATGTTAGAGGGCTAAAAATCAGTGCCTCGAAGTATCTTGAGTCGTTTCAGAAATTATGTCACATTTTGTATGCAATGGATCCTTCGAGGTCAAAGGTCAAATCCCGATATACCGGTTCTGGAGAGCTAAAAATTGGTGAATATATTTCAGGCAGTAGAACACAGGAATGAGAGGAATTTTCAGATCCAGTATTGCATTCAAGGTCGAATAGGGGTCGGAGTGCCGGAAGCACCCCTTGATTTCTAGTATGTGATATTCATGAAACGTCACTATTGATGGCAGATAATATGTACCGAATTATTATAGTAACCTGACGTAGCACTTGACTCCTTGGTGCTAACTGTAAAGTCTATAATTATATTTTTGTTAAAAATATTTATTGTAATTGCATTATCGACAATTACACTTTTATCGCTACCTCTTTAGAGTTCTAGAAATATTTTTATATAGTCGTAGGTATCCAATATTCTGAAAACCAGATACTAGGCAGGCGTGAAAAATTTATCGGCGTCCTCCACAATTCGAACGTGAATTTTTCCGGTTCCCTTCCAGTCACTCTATCTGGTGATCTGAGAAGCTCGGATTCGTATTTAAACAAAGCCATAAATCGAACGTTCTATGTCCATACGATAAAATCGTAATGTATCTACATGAGATAATATATTTAATATCGTACTTCATTTGGATATAACAGTAACCAAATGGGTAATAACCCATTTAGCTATTATTATTCCATGAATTCTCTGTTGATCTAAATAGATAGTGCCATGATATATCTTGGGGGGAGAGGAGGCAAGAGGGTCATGCACTCTTTGAGAATTCCAGTAATGTAATAGAAACCAAATGTTATTAAACTTGTGCATATTTCACACTTTTGCAAGAATGTTTTTGAAAAAAGCTTAAGAACGAAGGGGAAAATGTTCCATCATCATCATCATCATCCTCTAGCAGTTATAGACTACGGAGGTCCAACCAGGTCGAGCAATTTAGTTCTCCAAGCAAGTCTGACCTGAGCTACATCTACTGCATCTGGCCACTGCACACCAATTCTAACAAGGTCCTGTTTGACATTGTCAGCCCACCGCATCCTAGGTCTCCCCTTCTTTCTGAGGCCTTTAGGCAAACTGTTCATAATCGTAATCGCCAATGTATAATTATTCATACGGGCAACATGGCCAAACCAACGGAGTCTGTCTCTGCACAATATGCTGCTTAAAGGAGGTTGCAAACTCCTTTGCCTAACCTCATCATTAGTTACAAAGTTGAGCCACCTAATGCCCACTGAACTGCGTAAGCATCTGGAATCAAAAGCATCTAGTTTCCTGTTATCTTGTTTACATAGCGTCCAGGTTTTACTACCATAACTAACCCTAGAAAGAACCAAACTATTATACAGTCTAATTTTAGTCTTTAGGTGTATACGCCTATTTCTCCACACTCTCCACAGATTCTTAAAAGTCCCGGCAGCAATCCCTATTTGTCTGTTAATCTCATGCAGCAAATCACCAGTATCTGTTACATAGCTCCCAAGTAATTAAATTGTGACACCTGCTCAAGACTGCAACCATTCAGATTAATTGAATCACAGCCTGCCTGACCATTTTTCATTACTTTAGTTTTATCTCTGTTTATAACCAAACCTACTCTACTACCATTTTCATCAACAGCTCGAATGAAAGAGTTCATCTCATCAACATTATTTGCCGAAAGGGCTAAATCATCAGCATAATCTAAATCAGAAATTTTCGTATCTCCAGTCCATTTAAGGCCAAAATCTTTCCCTTGAAGTGAATTTCGCATAACACAATCAATAACCAAACTAAAGAGAAAAGGAGACAAAATGCACCCTTGTCGAACACCAGAAGTAATGCTAAACCAAATGCTACAAGCCTTACCAACTCTCACGCACGACTCAGTGTTATTATAGAGAGCTTTCATTATGTTAACTAACTTGTCTGGTATACCATATGATTTCACAATCAACCACAAATTATGACGATCAACAGAGTCGAAAGCCTTTTTGAAATCAACAAAGCTAGCAACCAAAGGTTTCTGAAACTCTAAACATTTCTCAAGAATCTGCCTAAGTGAAAATATCTGATCCACACATCCCTTACCACTTCTGAATCCACATTGCTCATCACACAATTGCATGTCAACCAGATTCTTAATTCTATTAAGCACAATCATGGAAAGAACTTTACCTGGAACAGAGAGTAGGCTGATACCCCTATAGTTATCACAAGAACTGCGATCACCTTTTTTGAAAATAGGGATAATAGCTCTGGTAAAATCCTTAGGAACCATGCCTTTATCATAAAAGATATTCAAAATTTCAGTCATCTAAGTGGTAACCGAAACATTCCCAGCTTTAAGCATTTCCGTAGTAGTTTCATCTACCCCTGGGGATTTATGAAGTTTAAGTTTAGAAATAGCCAAAATAACTTCAGATCGTGCTATAGCGCCAACATTAAAGCCAGTAATGCATCTGTCATCATTGCAAACAATGGGAGACCAACTAACCACATTGTTTAGAACATCACTGAAATGCTCAGCTCACCTAGCCATGACAGAATCCTCAACTTCTATAACCTTACCTTGTTTATCCTTCAATCCCTGTATACCTATTCGTTTTCTATCACACAATACATTAACTATCTGGTACAGCTCTCTGCTGTTGTGCTGTCTAACTGCTTCCTCGGCTTTGCCAGAAAAGCCATCAAGCCAAAGATTCTTATCAGCAGCTAACTGATCTTTTACACGTTTATTAAGTTTTCTGTAATGCTTTCTATTAGGACTAGTAGGGTATTGATTAAGGACATTCCTGCAGTTCTTTCTTTCCGAAATAAGCTCAAGTGCCTTATCACTCAGATAATTCTGTCTCCTCTGCTCCTTTTTCCCTAAAAGAGTACTGTTAGTGTCCAAAAAAGCCTGTTTAAAATGATCCCATTCTTCCTCAACTTCAGTAGTAAGCATACCATGACTGTCATAATGACTAAGTAACCTATCATTATAAGCTTTAGCTATAACTGGGTCTTTCAGAGCTTCAGTATTAAAAGTAAAATTTTTAACCCTAGCACAACACTTTTTAAGTTTAAGTTGCAAGACACTTAACAAGATAATGGTCAGATCCAATTTCAGCTCCCCTATATGACCTGGTATTCCTAACAGAACTAGCCCATTTGCTGTTAGTTAATATATAATCAATCATATTCTAATGCAGCCCATCAGGTGAAACCCATGTGTACTTATGTATGTCGCGGTGTTTGTAATAAGTGTTAGTTATTCTGAAACCATTGAGTTTACTTACCTGTAGGAGACGTTGTCCATTGCAGCTACCAATACCAAAAGGGCCTATCACCCCTCCCCAAAGGTCAGAGTCAGTACCAACTTTGGCATTGAAGTCACCTAGAACAAGGGTAATATCTCCTTTCTTGACAGAATTCAAAATATCTTGAAGTTGTCCATAATACCTATCCTTCTCATCCTCATCGACATCCTCAGTGGGGGCATAACAACAGATAACCTTCAAGTCTTTAACACTTGTCTGAAATTTTGCTGTAAGAAACCTTTCATTAATGCACTCATATCCTAGAAGAGCATCACTAGCGTGTCTGCTGAGAAGCAGACCCACGCCTTGGTGATGCTTATTGTCGTCCCTCCCTGAAAAGAGAAATTTAAGATTATTTTTAAGAATCTGACCTTTATCTGTCTATCTGGTCTCTTGCAAGCCAAGAATATACAAGTTATAACAGTCTAATTCTTGTGTGAGGACATTAAAAGAAAAAGCTCTGTGCAGAGTCTTCACATTCCAACTACCTATGGAGAGAAAATGGTTAGTGGGATGTTTAAAGAAACTATGTTTATTGAGAGAGGAAATGGCGACAATATCAAACAGCCCCCTAATCGCAGACGTGGGACAAAGACCCATTCCCCCATCACTAAAGGCTGAAGCCATCTATACTGGAAGACTTCCTCCAATGTAGAATTTGACGATGCCAATAGAAGCAAAGTGTTCAGGTGCCTGCGATGACCTCTGCTCAGGATTATCCACCAGCTGATAAACATATCCTGTGAATCTATTCACTTGGGGCTGTCAACCCACAAACAGAAAACATAGTGAATGATTTTCCCTCCAAAAAAGTCCACTAGTGCAGCAAATTCAGGATCCATAATCAAGCTCAGAGCCGTAATTCAGTCCAGTCCAGTTGGTTCATATGGTCAGCACCAGGACCCTGTGTGGTTGACCTTTCCTCAGCAGGGTAGAAAAAAGAAAAGTAGCCAGATTTGTCCTGATCAGTAGGCCAAATTAATCTGCCAGCCCACCACTTCCATTCACTTCCACAAGAGAGAATCTCTTTTGAAAGGTACTAGCGGTCTGCACCACGAGAAGGCGGGGTCGGACATTAGGTGCTAGGCCTGGCCGGTTCTATGCATCATCACAGGGGATTGGTGCATAGCTCTCCTTCCAGTGACTACCTAGCTACCATTTACAGACCTGTTACATTACAGAATGTTACATTAGAATGGAAATCTAGTCCTTTCTCCCATTCCCCCCACTTTTCCTTTTTTCGACTCGATTACATCGCCCCCTCCTCCCTTTTCTACATCCGGGCCTGGATAGAGCAATAGAAAGCACCCCAACATACAGCTTGCAATTTGAGCAGGTGTGAATTAGCGTCTTAACTAAAATAGTAGAGCGACTAGTACGTAGCCGGGGAATACAGGTTCGAATTCGGGAGACGGATGAATAATTTTTTTATACTTGATTACGCGTCTGATTAATATTAATTTTCGATCAAACCATTCCAGTCTTAGAACGAAAACCTTCTTCATGATTTAATTCTCATATAGAAGTATTTTCATTCCGAAGCATATGCTTTTAAAAAGTCGAGGGTCGATTTGGGTTGTTTTATCTCTGAGCGGTACAGTCGCTCAAAAAAGCATCTGAACACTATGGTTGATTACAGAATTCTGTAAAAATATCTGGCAACGTGACACGAAGGTTGCCAGATCACTAAATTCTAAAAAAATCGTTGCCAGATATTTTTCCTGAATTCTGTAATCAACCATAGTGTTCGGATAATTTTTTGAGCGACTGTACTTTTTTCCATACAATGGGCTAAATAACCAGGTGACAAGGACTCCGAAGGTTCAGAGAAGGTTGGGGTAAGAAGAGTCACTGGGCAGCTATTAGGAGAGAGGAAAATCTCCCGTAAAGGTCACCCATATTATGGAGCGGGGGTGGCTCAGTCGGTAGCGCGCCAGGCTCGTAATCTGTAGTTCCCAGGTTCGAGTCCCAGCTGGGTCAGCGTTAAGATTTATCTCCGCAAAATTCCCCGTCCTGCCCACGGTCAGTAGGGGACACCGATGGGCTTGGAAAGGCCGCCGTCCGTCGGATGGGACGTTAAGCCGTGGCCCCGTGTGTGGGAGAGCCATACCCTGTGCACGTTAAAGAACACGCTGGATGGCTTTGACGGGAGGCTACCATCTGTCTCCCAACTGCTGTTGCATTGGGTCCCCTCACCCAACCTTCTCTGAGCCTACGGGGTCCATGTGACCTGGCCATTTAGCCCATGGTGTGCAAAAAAGTGCCGCTCAGAGGTAAAACAACCCAACCCATCCATATTATTCTTTTTATCGTGCATAGGGTATGTCTCTCCTGCACATTGAGCTATGTCTTAACGTCCCATTTCAAAGGCGGCTGTCTTTCCAATCTAACAACGGAGTCCCCTTTCTCACCAATGGCAAAGAAAATATAAGAGAAAGAAACTCGTCGTCCAAAAAGCGTGTGACGACCAAAAACGTTATTTCGATTCATAATATGTATTTGATATCGCATGGAAACAAACCATCAAGGGCAAACGAATTGTGCAATAAAAATATATATTTAAAAAACAATTGAAGTTGAACTTTGTATTCGAAAAATGATAGCATGATTTTGATAGGGGGTGATTATCTCCATTCTAAGTCACTTCTGCTTAATCAACTGCTATTAGTACACCGAACGAAAAAACACTTTTTAGAACATATATTAACTTTAAATTGTATTGCAGAAAAGGGTTAACCCCTGTAAATTGGTTTTACTCCTACTCTGAGTGTACGATGTTCGATTTAACATTAGGCCCTAGGGAATATGAACTTCTCCCTAGGTATTTTTTGGTAGGGGTTAGCAATATAATTCTCGCCGTCACATTTGGCATGCGTTGTGCAAGAAGTGTTTTCTGTGTTCTAAAGTTACTATAAGAAAAAGGAAAGAATTGGGGAACGTATGCGAACAATGCCAGAAATCATTCTGCATTTTTTTTCCGCGTGTGAAATAATTTCATATTCTACAGATATTTTTTTTTATTAAGTTATTATTTTGATTTATCTGCAGAAAGCTTTAATTTTTCTGACTTGAGCAGTTTTCATCTAATTAAGAACAGCACTCGCTTCCAAATTGTGCCTATATTAACCGTTCTTGGACTCGAAAACGTTAACTGAATTTTTGTAATTCTGAAGGCATTTTAAAGATTCAGGAATATTAATTGTTCTTTATATCAATTCCATTTTATCAAGAATTCTGAAAAGAAAAACGGACGGAAACTATTATTATTGCATATGAAATTATTCAGTCTTCATCACATTTATAACAGTAAATAATAACTTCAAAAATAAAATACAATACTATAAAATTCTACCATTACTGAAGGTTTGTTTTAATATAAATGATCAAATCCTCTTTATATTCCAAGAAAAACACTACTTTTAGTCCATAACCCTCTACTTTTCTAGAAATTGCATAACCACGATTTACCCTACTTGTTTCCCTTCCATAAAAAATGTTAGTTTATTGAAACTAGAAAAAAATCAAGGATACAGAGAAACAAAGTTTAATTTTTTTCAAATTAACCGTCCAATATGCTTACAATAGAAATAAATGAATATGTACATAAACAACATTGTAGCTCAGCGGTTCGAAAACTTTTTTTTTCTCGTGTCATCATATATATCCAATTCTTTTCGGTAAATAGGTTCCCGAAAAAACCGTGTAAAAAAAAATATGCAGATGAAAAAATAGAAGATTGGTCCCAGATGTGAAAACTAAGTACAAATAGTGAAAAAACCCAGTACAATACCATATTTACCTATGGATGTTGAACCTTCTCCAGTTGCAAGACTATCTAAAATTTGGATCTTAGTATCCAAAGAGATAGCTTTCCATTTCTGCTTTTGCATAGTTGAATTATCCGACATCGTGTTAAGGCTTACGAAAAATATTTGAATTGTAGTCAATAAATCAGATGATGAAAAATTGTAAATTACCTATCAGCAAAATTTATTAAATTTATATTATGCACACAAAACTTCAAAAAACAAAACAAAAATTTTTTCGATTTCTTCTATTAAACATCTAAACACTTCTAACTTTAAACACGAAATGAGAGACCAAGACTAACGTATGTATAGAAGATAAAATTGAGGGGAATTCCCGGAACGCAATGTTGCCACTTTATTCCGAATGAAGTAGGTTTTGTACAAATTTTTCCATAAAATAGAGAATAAAATAGAGAAAACTTGTTGTCTAGTTATGTTAGTGTAGTTTTAATTTTGGGGATTTTAGTGCACAAAATGTGTATCTATAGTACAGTTTGAAAGTTAAAACTACTTCGAAAAATGTCACCATAAATGCGGCATCTTTGTTATAAATGTAAATTCTAGGAATTTTTTCTTGAACAGGAATATTTTTTCAGAATTAAATTAAAATGGAGATTTTTAAAAAGGCGTTATTTGAACCATGTTAGATCAAAATAAATCGTGTAAAAAAAAGAATTGGAATTTTTTTTCTAAACCGTGTTAAATCAAAATCGTGTAAAAAAAATCAGTGTAAAACAGAATTGGGTGTACTTAGTCCTTTTTTTACATTTTTGATTTTCTACTAAGTAAACATGAATATATAAAACATCATTTTGCTAAAGAAAAAGAATTTTCATTCAAAGTTTATGAAATAAATAGGTCGCAGTGAAAAATTGTTCTTGCATTTATCATGCTACATTGTTGTGCAAATCGATGTGTGGAATGAATGTTAGCACTAAAATCGCGTACAACAGCTGCTGTGGCATACAAATTAAACAGGTTAATATTTGAGGTTAATAGATTATTAATTTCTTTTAAACTTTCATTGATGTATTTATGTTGACAGTCGAATATTTAACATTGCATGGCAATGAATTATCTGCAATACTTTTTGTAAAAAAATGACATTTTGTGTAGAGGAGGGAGGCGGAGAAGAATCCATAGCATCCCTATTCTAGATTGAGATCTTCATCCAATCTGATATTGCTGACGACTGCAGAGTATCCGATGATGAATTATGATATTTAAAGGAAGCCCTGATGAAGACCTCCAAAGTCCTGTCTCGTGCATGAGTGTAATGAGTGAGCTTGCCAGTTCCATCTCATCGTCGTTCTGTTGTGTCACGTGAGACGACGCCTCCCTCCCTCCCCCCCCTCCTTCCCCAATCTCGGTGATGGGCAAAGGGTTCGCTTGGGCAGCGACGACGACGACGACCTCGCGATCGAAAGACGTCCTCTCCGGACGACATTTCCTGTGGTCAGCATGCTCCGTCCATTTCAGCATGCCTCCTATTACATTTCGCTGCGGACATGGCTTCCGGTCGCTGCCGACCCGGATGTCTGCTGCGGCTCCTTCCTCGGACTCGACTCGCGCTCCGGTCACGTGATAACATCTAGCAAAGGAGAAGCCAATGGGGTGAGTGTCGTTCGCTCCATCCTCTCCGTTCTACAACACATAATGGGAGAGATGGAAGGAGGAGTCGACAACATTGGCTCTTTGTGCTGCTGCGAGGGGAAAGCAGGCAACAGGCGCTGCTCTCAGAGAGTGCTACGTTGTTGGCGAATTTCAATAAGATGTTGCTCTCCTTAAGTTGTCTTTTTATTAAAGTATTAGGGCTTGGCACTGGAATCAGCACTCCTCTGCTCACCGCTTTCATAAAGAGAGGTTGTAATCATCATTAGTTCCGCTTCTGTTGTGCTTCTAAGTTCGAGGTCGATACGATGGATAAAAAGCACCGGTTGCACGTCATTAGTTCTTACAGATAATTTCTCTTCCTTTTCCCTATTCCCATCTCCAGAACCTGTTTTTTTTTTCTTGATTTCTCATCTATTATTATATATTATTTGTTTGTTTTTTCTGGAATGAACTTCATTTTTGTCCAAGCACATAAAACTTTCTTAATCTATTGAAACATTTTGAGTTCGGTTATTTTTCCTTTCTGTGGGGGATTGGCTCACTCCGCAGCATCTCAGACGCGTCATCTACAATATCTCCGTTTCGATTCCTAACTTTACCTAGGTCGAGATTTATTCCCTTTGTTCTGCCTTCGCTCAAAGAGTGATATCTGACTGACTTTGAAAAGCCCTCGCTATTCGATTGGGATGTAAAGCCATGGCTCTGTGTGCAGGAGAGTCATCCCTGTGCACGTTAAAAAACACACTAGATGCCTTTAATTCTATCTATCTCCTAACAGCTATTCAATGGGTCTCCTCCCCCAACCGTTTCTGAGTCCTTAGAGTCCTTTGTCAACTGGCCATTTAGCCCATTGTGTGCAAAAGAAGTTCCGATCAGAGATAAAACGATTCAATCTAACCTATGACAGGCACTTCCTATTTATTCATCCTGAATTCATCTTCCAATAATAATTTCTTCCATTTATCTTTTTAAAAATTTATCGATTATCAGAGTCTCCTTTTATCTTAACATTTATTTCTCCTCTATTCCCTTTCCTTTCGCTTTAACATTTATACAATAAAATAAATTTTTTTCCACAAATCAACATAATGATAATTTGATGATATCAGGTAATTCCATAGTTATTGTGTTCAAAATTCAGTAAAACACAAAATGTAATGTAGAAGTTTGAAACTACAAGAGTTATGTTATCTCTCGCTTTCTCGTGGTAGAGGACGTTAGTATCTTTCAAAAGAGATACTCTCTTGTGGAAGGGAATGGAAGAGGTGGGCTGCCAGATTAGTGTGGCCTACTGATCTGGATAACTATGGCTACTTTTTTTTTCTACCCTGCTCAGGCGTGATCAACTACACAGTGCTGACCATATAAACTTATTGGACTGAATTAAGACTCTAAGCTTGATTATGGATCCCGAATTTGCTGCACTGGTGAGCTTCTGTGGAGAGAAAATTTACCGCTGTGTTTTTTGTTTGTTTGTGGGTTGACCACCCCAAGTGAATAGATTCACAGGATATGTTTTATCAGCTGGTGGATAATCCTGAGCAGAGGTCATCGCAGGCACCTAAACTCTTTGCTTTTATTGGCATCGTCAAATTCTACATTGGAGGAAGTCTTCCAGTGTAGATGGCTTCAGCCTTTAGTGGTGTGGGAATGGGTCTTTGTCCCACGTCTGCGATTAGGGGGCTGTTTGATATTGTCGGCATTCCCTGTCTCAATAAACATAGTTTCTTTAAACATCCCACTAACCATTTTCTCTCCATAGGTAGTTGGAATGTGAGGACTCTGCACAGAGCTTTTCCTCTTGATGTCCTCACACAAGAATTCCACCGTTATAATTTAGATATTCTCGGCTTGCAAGAGACCAGATAGACAGATAAAGGTCAGATTCTTAAAAATAATCTTAAATTTCTCTTTTCAGGGAGGGACGACAATAAGCATCACCAAGGCGTGGGTGTGCTTCTCAGCAGACACGCTAGTGATGCTCTTCTAGGATATGAGTGCATTAATGAAAGGTTTCTTACAGCAAAATTTCAGACAAGTGTTAAAGACTTGAATGCTACCTGCTGTTATGCCCCCAATGAGGATGCCGATGAGGATAAGGATAGGTTTTACGGACAACTTCAGAATATTTTGAATTCTGTCAAAAAAGGAGATATTACCCTTGTTCTAGGTGACTTCAATGCCAAAGTTGGTACTGACGCTGACCTTTGGGGAGGAGTAATAGGACCTTTTGGTATTGGTAGCTGCAATGGCAATGGGCAATATCTCCTACAGGTAAGTAAAAATTAATGGTTTCAGAATGACTAACACTTATAACAAACACCGCGACATACATAAGTACACATGGGTTTCACCTGATGGGCTGCACAAGAATATGATTACTTATATATATTAATTAACAGCAAATGGGCTAGTTCTGCTAGGAATACCAGGTCATATAGGGGAGCTGAAATTGGATCTGACCATTACCTTGTTAAAAGTGTTTTGCAACTTAAACTTAAAAAGTGTTGTGCTAAGGTTAAAAAATTTACCTTTAATACTGAAGCTCTGAAAGGCCAGTTATAGCTAAAGCTTACAATGATAGGTTACTTAGTCATTATGACAGTCATGGTATGCTTACTACTGAAGTTGAGGAAGAATGGGGCCATTTTTAACAGGCTTTTTTGGAAACTAACAGTACTCTTTTAGGGAAAAAGGAGCAGAGGAGGCACAATTATTTGAGTGATAAGGCACTTGAGCTTATTTCAGAAAGAAGGAACTGCAGGAATGTCCTTAATCAATACTCTACTAGTCCTAATAGAAAGCATTACAGAGAACTTAATAAACATGTAAAGGATCAGTTAGCTGCTGATAACAATTCTTAGCTTGATGGTTTGGCTGACAAAGCTGAGGAAACTGTTAGACAGCACAACAGCAGAGAGCTGTACCAGATAGTTAATGTTTTTGTGTGGTAGAAAACGGACAGGTATACAGGGATTAAGCATAAATAAGATCATAGGAGGTGAGGATTATGTCATGGCTAGGTTGGCTGAGCATTTCAGTGATGTTGTAAACAATGTGGTTAGGTCTACTCACATTGTTTTTAATGGTGATAGTTGCATTACTAGCTTTAATGTTGGCCCTATAACACAGTCTGAAGTTATTTTTAGCTGTTTCTAAACTTAAAATACATAAATCTCCAGGGGTAAATGAAATTACTGCGGAGAGATGAATAGTTCAGACATAAACAGTCAGCGTAGGAGAGATGAAAAGTTCAGACAAAAACGGTCAGTTTAGGAAATATAAATTGTTCGGACGAAAAAGGTCGGTGTAGGAGAGAAGAGTACTTCGGCGAAAAGATTATCAGTATATGAGAGATGACGGATTAGGCAACCAGTTTAAAAATAAAAGAGAGTACTTTGACCAAAATATTATCAGTGTATGAGAGATAACGGATTAGGCAAACAGTTTAAAAGAGAGTACTTAGGCGAAACGATGATCGATATAGGAGAGGTGAATGTTTAGACGAAAGGACAATCAGTGTAGGTGAAAGAATGATAAAGGTAAATGCATGTAGAAGAGAACTTTTGAAACACATTTATTTGTTTCGAAGATCTTTCTAATGAAGTGTCACTTTCTGAAGAAGACTATTTCAAACATTCGCAGTTGGTTACAATCAGAGGTCTAAATTTCATCGTTCGTAACAATGGGGGAATGCATGTCTAAGCAGAAGCAGCTCTTCGGGTCGTACATCATCCGGCAAGGTCGTTTCCCTGTAAATGTCCCAGCTTTCCCGCAAAGTCCGTTTTCTCTCTTTTTCAAGTAAATTGCTGTCTTCTTATTATAGAATAATGCTTAGCTTGTTTGGTCGTACAGCGTTTGGCGTATGATCTTTACAGACTCCTGTCAGACCTTTGGGGAAAGCAGATGCTTAGGGACAATTTTATTGTAGTTTGTTTAATTTTAATGTGATTAAAGAAATACCAGCAGCTTTTCAACGTGGTATAACTGGTTGAAGTGGAACTTATGTTTCGCTTTTTAAACCTCTGGTTTCTCTGCAAAACAAAATTATTAAATCAACTACATAAAATAACGCATATTGTAAGTACTTTCGGTTGTATTGTAAGTACTCTATGCTGAATATTCTTCTTATTTACACATGTATTTATTTTCAAAGTAATGATAATTTTAAACAGAATTTCTTTAATTTTCAAATTAGGCCTTGTTTCACATAACTTCAGAGAGAAAGGTCCAAATTATAGAGTTCCTGTGACCAAAAAAAAAAATGCTCATAGGTATTGTTAATAAATCGCACCTAAAATCTTCAATTAGTTGCTCTTGAAATAATAAATAAAAAAATTTCAAAGAGAACTTAAAGACCTTCCCCTTCTCTTTGAAAGATGTTGAACATGTGTTGAACAATCTAATGTAAAGTAGAAATTTATTGTACATATTTCGGAAATATGACACATATTGTTTGTGATCTTTGTAGTGATTTATTGACTTATTTGTTTATTTCTTTTAGTGGCCCAGACAAACAATGTGGTTTTTTGGGGTTCATTTATATTTTTCTATAATATTGTATAAGATGATAAAATAAAATTGATTAATGATTGATTGAGTATATAGTCAATCACTTCATAAATTTCACGACGTTAAGCTACCATACAGAGCTCCTGATATTTTATTAGGAGGTCATGGCTTAATATCCTACCTGCTTCAAGACAGTTTTTCTTCTAATACTGATATCGACGTTCAACTAAGAGTAATTTCATACATTACTTACGAACATATTCTATTCTTTTGAGATAAATAAAGAGTTTATTTTTACTTTCAAAGATATGTATAATTTTTTCTTCCTATTTAATTAATTCATTTTTGCGTTTACGAGTCACTTTTGACAGATTTATCTTGTAACTTAAGTTATAATGTAATGGATCACCAGTTTTATTTAATTTCGATATTGTTTCCACCATTCTTTGGTAAATTTAGTACAAGAGTTTTGTTTATCACAGAATCCATTATATATCATTAATGTATAAGTGCATTTAATAGTCCGATTAATATTGTTGCGGATCTCAAAAATTGATAGCCACTGAGCGTGAGTATTAAAAGCTATATTTCAAAACCAAATTCAATACAAGGTAAATTGTTACAAAGGAAATATGGATGAAGTATCTTATTAACAAATCAACTATTAACATGCACAAGTCATCAATCTTCCTGCGTAGAGCACACAATATCAGCTCTGTGTATTTTACTAAATACTACCTTTTACTTGATTTACCAGGTCACCCGAAGATCTTCACTCGTAAACCAATTCTCGTCCTGTGCTAATAACTGTTCACACACTAGCCGAACAAAAAGACAGTCCGTGTAGACATTCGAAGTTAGCCATAAAAGTTCCCACTTTTATACTTCCGTGTATACACAACACATCAAGTTACTTCTTGATACTTAACGATAAAAGATCCCACTTTTATCCTTCCGCGTATACACAACACATCAAGTTACTTCTTGATACTTACGCGCACTGTCTCAGAACAGCTCACCGTCCATTTTCGAACTCTCCGACCGTTACAACACAACGACCGTTACAATACAACGACCGTTAACGCTCCACTCTTCTTCTCCAAATTCTCCCAACGTTCTTATTCGTTGGCTGAAACTTTGCTTTCGGTTGCCAGATTCTTCTGTCGTAACACTGCCCCCTTCCTAGGTATTGTTCGTCCCGAACAATTCTGGATTCCAAAGCTTCTTCAGTTCTTCGATGAAACGGGGCCAAACGATCCACGTGAACCACCTTGCACTTTGTAGCTGGACATCGACGAATGCGATATACCACGTCTGTGTCAAAATGAAAGCGAATCTCATTATGACGTAGATTTCTTTTCTGACTGAAGCCTCGTCCACAAACATAATACGTGTAAGGCCTATAGCCCTTGTGAACACGTTTATGTCTCTGCAGGGAGAAGAATCGACTAAGAGTTTTCGTGCAAAACCTGTAAAAAGTTTTCTTCTTTGTCGAAAGTTTTCTTCTTTGGATTTTTACTTCTATCAACAGTAACAAGGAATGAAAGTCATTAGTGACATAAAATCTAGGGAGGAGTTTCATCCTCCAGTCTGACCCTTTTGTCAGTTGACTTTCACTTAATTCAGAACTGTCGTGATGAACCTTCAGCCATACTTCACCTGATTCAATTTGATCCCCAAGGTGCTTCACAAATATAATATCAGCTCCATAATTCTTTTTAGCTCTTCGGTCCATCTCCTCCTTCCATACTCTTGCTAGAACTGCAGCTTCTAATCCGACAACCTTACCTGTTTCTTCTGTATAAGTGAAATCAGTGATGTGTCGGGCTGCTAGCAATATTTTTTCTGTTTTACCTTCACATAGCCAGCTTGCAACATCTTCAGATACTCCTTGTTCTATTAACATGTTACGGAACTTGTTCAAAGCATTGCAGTTATGCAGAACCTTGCGGACACGTGATGCTTCATCTACCCTATTATCCACAATGTTCACCAAACGCAGAAGTTCTCCTCCTAACTCTTCGACGAGCTCTTGCAGTTCCAAGGATCCGTTACCAAGGAAACACTGAACAGCTTCCATCACTTCCAGAGAGTTGTCAACAGAGTTTTCAAGAGGTGAATCCATGTTGCTGATAACAGCTGAACAACTCAAACTCTCCATTCCACGAGTTTGTGATGCTGCAACCATTTTCTTAACTAAATCAACAGCAACATCTTCTGTACTGATGAGATCAATAGCTCCTTTTCCGAATTCATCATCATAAACCAAAGCGCACACTCCTTCAGCCAGCTTTTTGGACACAATTGAGCATCTCCTTAGAGGAACGCTATCTACGGTAGCCGTCAGATCCTTGCAGCGGTAAATCTCCTTATCTGTTGGCACCAGCTCCTCTGTCTGTCCTACGATGCAGCATCCGACGTCTTCCATCATCTGCTCGATTTTATCTTTAGTGCAGTCAACTGTGAAGCTAGGGATGGATTCCAATTTGTCCAGAGTATCTCCCGTCAATTGGAGAGCACGACCGGAGATCATAGGGACCTTGAGACCTAAAGCAGCAAGTGCAGGAGCCAAGACAAGACTCACTTTGTTGCCGACACCTCCTGTGCTGTTTTTATCTACCATCCGATGGCGCCACTCGGGTCTCCAGCAAAACACATGACCCGAGGAGGTCATATTTGCTGTTTCTTCCGAATTCACTTTCTTGGAGCTCTCATTGTAATTAGCCAGGGAAATATCAGTCATGATTGCCAAATTGTTCATTCTGGAGATCAGCGACGAGTTCTGTAACATGATATTGTCCACTTTAGAGCTCTTGTAGTCGTGATAAAACTTTTCTATATCCTTATAATCTAAATGGTTATAATGTCCAAATCTGCACATTGACTGTTCAGAAAAGAAATTCAGCATGGTTTCGTTGAGATTGTCTGAGGGCTTTACTTCTCTCTGATCGTAACTCTGAGGCTTAGTTTCATCCAGAAAGTTAGTCTTTGAAGTACTGTCTCTGCCTGAAGCTCTTTTACTAGCATCACCTGTTATGCTTCTAAGCCATCCTTCGGAATTCCTCTTCCTTAAATCCCCACTTTCTATAAACGATTCGAGTGTGGCTATATGCTTCGGAAAAATCTCTCCGACTTCCGCGGTAAAGTCGAATGGCACTTTGTATCTATGATGAATGGACGCCTCTTCTTTACTCGGACCACTCTGCGAAACGTAAACTCTGTTTCGTTCCCCTTCATTACCACTCGTTACTCTGCCTTTGCGATAATTGTCCATGACGCATTTTGCTGAGAGCGAGGAATAGAATACCTTTCGTGTGGATCTCTCTTCAGATCGTGCCAGACTTGTATACCTAGGTATTTTGAAGTGCAAAGCGTACTGTATAGTCTCGCAGCTCTCTGATCTGTGTGATTGTTCTTCACAGTTCCTAGACAAGTCACCAGCGACATAGACACTCTGCCATGCATCACCAGTAGTTGCGTGGTCAAAGGCATTATCTGCGCTATCTCTACGATTCTTGATTTCCAGTAGCAGATCCACATTTTTATATGCGTTGCCTTTCTCTTTTTCTTTTCCATGTTTACAATCTAACTTAACACTATCAAGATCATCTTTTTCACTGACAAATTCAACATTTAAACTATTGCATTGTCTATTGAGTTCGGTTTTATGATCCTTGAAGTGATCAATAATCTTACCAACTTGAGAAGCCACTTCAGCTCTCATCTCAGTATTTTGTGCGGCCATTTCGGCTTTCAAATCATCTATTTTATCGCTTTGGGCAGCTATATCGGCTTTAATCTCAGTATTTTGTGCGGCCAGGTCACCTATTTTGTTAGCCATATCGGCTTTCAAGTCATTATTTTGACTTTTAATGTCATTCATCTGCGTAGCCATATCGACTTTCAAGCTATTTATCAACTTTACTAATTCATCCATACTTCTAGTTAACGGCATTCAATAAATTATCCCGCTTCTGACACCAAATGTTGCGGATCTCAAAAATTGATAGCCACTGAGCGTGAGTATTAAAAGCTATATTTCAAAACCAAATTCAATACAAGGTAAATTGTTACAAAGGAAATATGGATGAAGTATCTTATTAACAAATCAACTATTAACATGCACAAGTCATCAATCTTCCTGCGTAGAGCACACAATATCAGCTCTGTGTATTTTACTAAATACTACCTTTTACTTGATTTACCAGGTCACCCGAAGATCTTCACTCGTAAACCAATTCTCGTCCTGTGCTAATAACTGTTCACACACTAGCCGAACAAAAAGACAGTCCGTGTAGACATTCGAAGTTAGCCATAAAAGTTCCCACTTTTATACTTCCGTGTATACACAACACATCAAGTTACTTCTTGATACTTAACGATAAAAGATCCCACTTTTATCCTTCCGCGTATACACAACACATCAAGTTACTTCTTGATACTTACGCGCACTGTCTCAGAACAGCTCACCGTCCATTTTCGAACTCTCCGACCGTTACAACACAACGACCGTTACAATACAACGACCGTTAACGCTCCACTCTTCTTCTCCAAATTCTCCCAACGTTCTTATTCGTTGGCTGAAACTTTGCTTTCGGTTGCCAGATTCTTCTGTCGTAACAATATTAAAAATGTCTACGTTTATCAAATACATCTGTGGTTTGCAGTAGATAGATAGAAGTAATTAACAGCTGGGAATGTTGTGTTTTAAAAATTGCTAGGTGTAATAAAACTTTTATCTGTCACCCAATTAATATACATAACTCCTGGATATTTTGAAAAATTTATACTTCCTTTTTTTCTCAGATTAGGCAGTTACAGAAGGAATTGGTCAAAAGAAAGTTGTTTCCATCAATCATTAACGTGTCTTAGAAACAATTACCGGAAGTTAAATAATATTAATAATTAGAAAGAATTTGGAAGTTATAAAAGTATTACGTTATGCCCATTGAGCCCTTCGGGGTTGTATCATTTTATTGTCATTGCCGTAGGCGCTGTATAACGATTTTAAGGTTGAGGTCTAAGGCCAGGAAATTAATAAAAATTAATTTAAAATATCACAAAAGTATCTCATAGAAGTGGACTCACCACTTCAAGACAACTGATCTGAACGTGGGTAGATTTTACAGGAAAAAACCCCGTCCACGAGGGAATTTTAAACTGAATAGAAGCGAAGAAACGACTTTAAATAGAATTTCTATTAGTCACTGCGCATTAAGCGAAAATCTTCCCAAAATTGGAAAGAAAACTTCACCCCTCTGTCAAACTTGTAACCAACTTGAAAACGTTGAACATGTTCTAATTCACTGTCCACTTTATGATCTCCAAAAAAACACAATATGCTTTTCAGTCTCCAGCAGATCAACATCACTGATGTTACTTTAGTTTCATCCTGGACAGAAAACAAAATTCTCATGTTGTGTACAGGATTTCTAAAATCTCACTGCAGTTCCTGAAAGACACCAACACCTCAGATCCATTTGAGCCTTTCAGTTTGATTCTTTAATGAATTTTGAACTCTCATAACTTTCAAAGTTTAGATGATCTTCAAAAGACCTTCAAAGATTTTAGTTTCAAAACTATTTAAACCTGTTTTCTTTTTAAGTTTTCAAAGTGATATTTCTGTTTTATTGCACCATTATGCTTTGGAGGCTTTTCTGACCTCTCCGTTCCCCGCCCTGCCCACGATCAGTAGGGGACACCGATGGGCTTGGAAAGACCGCCTTCCATCGGATGGGACGTTAAGCCGTGCCCCGTGTGCGGGAGAGCCATACCCTTTGCACTTTAAGGAACACGCTGGATGGCCTTGACGGGAGGCTACCATCTGTCTCCGAACAGATGTTCCAGTGGGCCCCTCCCCGAACCTTCTCTGAGCCTTCGGGGTCCATGTGACCTGGCCATTTAGCCCATTGTGTGCAAAAAAGTGCCGCTCAGAGGTAAAACAACCCAACTCTGACCTCTCCGCTACGGGCTTGGGATAGTAGGTAACCAAATTTTCCCTTACTTCCGTTATCCTGTTTATCCTGAACCTTCCTTAAAAACTTCAACTATATGTCGTCGATTATATAATCTGTACAAGATTGGTTTGGTGATGGCCAAGCCACAAATTCTTAGGGATAACTTTTAAATTTTGTTGATGTTAACAAGCTGTGTGTTTAAATGCGGAAGTTTATCAGTCCCATTAAAAATATGGTTATTCCCTTCAGAAAAAAAAGAAATTATTTTAAAACTTTGGAACATGTCGGAAGAAATCTGCTATTGGCAAAAAAAGACTTAAAAAATCTACTGCTCTCTTAAAGTATCACATCTTAATTTCATCTTTCGGCTGCTGTTTCTAAAAGAGAGAGAGAGACCCAGAAGAAAAAAAAAACATTTTCCATCTTTAAAACTGCTCATCAGTAAGCCAAAACTCTGAGAAATAATATTCCTCCATTGTCTTCTTCTTCCCAGATTTTTTTTCTTCTCGTGTGCTTGATGGTGACAGATTTATCTGGAAGCTAACGATGGGTTAAAAAATACCGAAGGAGAAAAAAAAACATCAAGCCAAAGATAGCGTTCTTTTGTGCGTAGCTGAAGCAGCGAACAACTGCAGCAAGCAATCAGGCAGTTCCCGCGAGTAATTATCCTTTCTTTAGGTGCCGCCTTTAATTATTATTCAACGTAAGGCTGACCTTAAGTGAATGAGTCTCATTAAGGAGTGAGGAAGTTTTTCCCCAGCGAGCTTCTCCCGAGGAAGCCCGCTATTGTGCTGCAGCGGCCACGAGAGGTTCGGACGCAGCTGCAAGGGTTGTGCCCATTAGACACAGCAGGTCTTCCGTCGGCTGGCTCGAGTCTTCCTAACGCCGCTGTCTACTGCAGAAGAGGAGGAGGGAGCGGGATGAGGAGGGAGGGGAGGAAGGAGCTTCGAGGACCGTCCCCATTTGCCTCCTGCGGAAAGGCGTTAACAGCTGGGAAAAGTAGAAATCTGCATTAAACCAGGAGCAAAGAGAGTTTGGTACATTGGATGCAAATCTGAACATCTAGCCTTCTTTTTAGATGAAGTTTCTCTTCTCTTATTTTATGAAGAGTTGGGGATTCTTGGAGGGATGTTTTTTTTTTTATGAGAATGCAAAGTTTAAGGATCAGATACACATCTAAGGAGAATATGGAAGAGGGCAATATTCCCTCTCTTCTTATTTTAAAAAATCTGAACGGAAACGAAAACGTATAGTGGGAAAATATATTTCACATAATTTTCAAGAATTTTCAAAATAAGTTGAAACAGACGGGAAATATTTCCCCGAATGGAATTCTTGTCCGTTCGTTCAGATTCAAATCAGATTTCACAACCAACTGTCACTATAATCCTCCCTATTTTTTTTCCTAGTACTGGGTCAAGTTGTAAGACGTATTGGATAGCACTGGGACTTTACAAGAAATTTTGGTTAGCCTTGTAACTTTTACGGGGCCTGAAACATACGTGAAACAGCTAGAGGGCTAACCAAAATTTCAGATGGTGAACAAATGGCAGTAACAGGACTAGCTAAAATTTCGTAACATTTACTGCTATTGACTCTACATTTTCATTCTTGAAAATTTTATATTACTCTCCATTTAATAAATCAAGAAAGTTGTTTCGGGTTTTATGAGATGCGAGAAACTGCTTTTCCAAAGAGACGAGGGAGAAAAAAATTAAAAAACCGCGGAACCGACAACAGAAATTTAAAAAGCAAAGTCCAGAAAGAAGGAAGCAACACCAATACGATGTTAAGTCGAAAGTAAAGTTACCTATTGAATTTCTGCGGAGAGGAGGAAATTACATCCATTACATTATGCTGCCACATATGGGCATAAATGTTTCGTATAATCATCCGATTTGTGAAAACGCAAGCTTGTCGTAATAGTCGATCATTTTATCGAAGCCCTTCCCATAGAAAGAGGTGTTTTGCTCTTAAAACTAATTTCTGGCTTCCTCTTTGATGCGTCATACGGTGAAAAGCATCGTCCTCGGAGTTGCTCCTTCAGCTTACCAAGCAAGTGAAAAATCCGACGTCGCCAAATCTGGACTGTATGGTGAGTGGTGATCATTTGCCCGTCGCCAAATCTGGACTGTATGGTGGGTCGTGATCATTTGCCCGTCGCCATATCTGGACTGTATGGTGGGTGATGATCATTTGCCCGTTGCCAAATCTGGACTGTATGGTGGGTGATGATTATTTGCCCGTCGCCAAATCTGGACTGTATGGTGAGTGATGATCATTTGCCCGTCGCCAAATCTGGACTGTATGGTGGGTGATGATCATTTGCCCGTCGCCATATCTGGACTGTATGGTGGGTGATGATCATTTGCCCGTCGCCAAATCTGGACTGTATGGTGGGTGATGATCATTTGCCCGTTGCCAAATCTGGACTGTATGGTGGGTGATGATCATTTGCCCGTCGCCAAATCTGGACTGTATGGTGAGTGATGATCATTTGCCCGTCGCCAAATCTGGACTGTATGGTGGGTGATGATCATTTGCCCGTCGCCATATCTGGACTGTATGGTGGGTGATGATCATTTGCCCGTCGCCAAATCTGGACTGTATGGTGGGTGATGATCATTTGCCCGTCGCCAAATCTGGACTGTATGGTGGGTGATGATCATTTGCTCGTCGCCAAATCTGGACTGTATGGTGGGTGATGATCATTTGCCCGTCGCCAAATCTGGACTGTATGGTGGGTGATGATCATTTGCCCGTCGCCAAATCTGGACTATATGGTGGGTGATGATCATTTGCCCGTCGCCAAATCTGGACTGTATGGTGGGTGATGATCATTTGCTCGTCGCCAAATCTGGACTGTATGGTGGGTGATGATCATTTGCCCGTCGCCAAATCTGGACTATATGGTGGGTGATGATCATTTGCCCGTCGCCAAATCTGGACTGTATGGTGGGTGGTGATCATTTGCCCGTAATCAAACTGGACTGTATGGTATGTGGTGATCATTTGCCCGACGCCATATCTGAACTGTATGGTGGGTGATCATTTGTCAACGCCAAATCTGTAAATACTGAACGAATATTGTTGAAAATCTACATTTAAGTGTATATATTTGAATCCACAATCTTTGCTGTTGTATTCTACTAATACTGGGTATAGGGCAAAAATTGTCTTATCGTGGGGTGGGATCCGAACCCACTTCCTCCTGATAACATGTTAGATGCTCTGACCGTTACCGTCTACTGATCAAGTTTATCAGGAGGTGTGGTTTCGCTCCCACCAGTCATGAGACAATTTTTTTCCTTGTATCGAGTATTAACAGAGTACAACAGCGAAGATTCTGACTTCAAATAAACCTAATGATCGTTGTGAATGCTAAAGAGGATTATATTTAACTATATTTGAGTATGATCTCTAATTTATCTTCAGTCACATTTTTCCATTAACTGTCTATTTTAGAAGTTATAGAGCATCGAAGTTAGGTTCCTATTGACATAGCACGAAAATTATCTAACTGGTGTTCACGAAAATCCGAACTCCTAGGAAGACCAATCAGAACACGTTCATATTTGGGGCTCAATGTAGCTTTATTGTAGCACTAAATGATTACAATATGGAGGAAACTGGAGTGTTATATTTTGAGTAGTTTAATAATGCTATTGGCTGTAAAAATGTCCTAGATGTAATGAGCATTGGTAATCCCTTGCTTATATGTCCGGGGCGAGGGTGGCTCAGTCGGTAGCGCGCCAGGCTCGTAATCTGTAGTTCCCAGGTTCGAGTCCCAGCTGGGTCAGCGTTGAGATTTATCTCCGCAAAATTCCCGCCCTGCTCACGGTCAGTAGGGGACACCGATGGGCTTGGAAAGGCCGCCGTCCGTCGGATGGGACGTTAAGCCGTGGCCCCGTGTGTGGGAGAGCCATACCCTGTGCACGTTAAAGAACACGCTGGATGGCCTTGACGGGAGGCTACCTTCTGTCTCCCAACAGCTGTTCCAGTGGATCCCCTCCCCCAACCTTCTCTGAGCCTTCGGGGTCCATGTGACCTGGCCATTTAGCCCGTGGTGTGCAGAAAAGTGCCGCTCAGAGGTAAAACAACCCAACCCTTATATGTCCACCCCTTGCTTATATGACCTGCTGTACACGGTGAGGCATGGAGTCAAACAAATGATGCCGAATTGTGGAATAGCCGTTCAAGCAGAATGCACCTGTGCCCAAAGTTTGCCTACATTTGCCTGATATGCTCAGTATTGCAGCAACCTCTGTCGGACCATATCCCATACATTTTTGATGGGTGACAAATCAGGAGATCTAGAGGACAACGGAATAATATGCACATTGTTTTGCCTTTGATATTCAACAGTGCAGCTGTTGACTGGGGTCTTGCATGGTCCTTCTGAAATATGACTTATGGGGATGTATGGAAATACGGAAAAGCTATTGGCTCTAAAAATGTCCAAGATGTAATGAGCATTGGTAATGGTGTGTTGATCCGTATTAGGGCGTATTTGCTTTCATAATTGATCGCACCCAACATCATAATCGTACAGTCGCTCAAAAAAATATCCGAACCCTTGATTACAGAATTCAGAAAAAATATCTGGCAACGATTTTTTTAGAAATTAATGCAACCTTCGTGTCACGTGTCACGAAGGTTGCCAGATCACTAATTTCTAAAAAAATCGTTGCCAGATATTTTTTCTGAATTCTGTAATCAACCATAGCGTTCGGATATTTTTTGAGCGACTGTACATGTTTTAAACTTATGTGTATATTTCATACATTCTTCAAGAAATTTTTATACAGCACTAAAACGAAATGGAAGATGTTATACTACAATGGAAATCCTATATACTATATGATTTGAATCTCAAAGAGAGATTATTCATTTTTAGATTTGGGAAAGAAAAAAATGCCCACTCAAGCAGCTGCTTGCCACAGAGGTCTGACAGGAGCCTGTCAGTTTACATGTTATAGTAGAAGATCTGTGAAGATGGCAGGATCTCAGAAGAAAAACGACACATACATCCATGCCTTACCCGGGGTTCGAACCTAGGTCCCTACGATCAGCAGCCAAGCGGGCTAACCACTCGGCCACGGGACGGCTCAGGAAGGGGGAAATTAAGAATACGGGTGTATACCTAGTCAGTCATGAAAGCTATTTGAGAAAACCAGAATTCTCTTTAGGAATTTCGTTAAAATTTCAATTAAAAATTAGTGTTTTCACGGGCATTATAGATAAGTTTAAGCTGGAATAAAATTATATATTGAAATTAATTATGATTTTTTTCTTTCAAATCTCTGAAAAATAGGGCAAGAAACTACAAGAATTATAACAAAAATAACATTTGGTCGATAGAATTAATAAGTAATTTTTATTGCTCATTTTTGCACGATAAAGCATATATGGCATCTTGAGTTACGTATAATGTTCTTTCTTTTACATATGCACTTATTAGTAGAACAGTTTCTTCTACAATTACATAGGATAAATCTCTGATCTGTTCCTACAGTTGCTTTTGCTGCTGATGCTACTCTTAACGATAGTTGTTTTCCCTATAGACCCATCATTCACGGAAAACAAAGATTGCTTGCAAAACATCGAACTCGGATCGACTGTAAAGTTTCACGAGAACCGCATCTCTTGTTCCAATCTTGTACAGTGCATCTTCAGTCTTGCTTAAAATAACACCAATATGTTCCTTTCAGAGCACCTTTTGCTTTGTCAACATCTGGAACTGGGTGGGACAGTAACATTATCCCCGGTTTTTGATGTACGGTAAGATTCATCACTGTTTTTTTTTTTTTCCATTCGTTTTGCCTGTATTTGCAAACAAATTGTAAGTTCAAATTTGCTGGCCAATGTGATTTTTTGATTCCTTATTGCAATTTAAGCAAAGAGCATTTGTGGCCTAGCCTTCTTCCGCATCAGTTTCAGGAACGCTGCAAACAACTTGAATATAATAATTACATATTGAACATACTATATCAGCTTGGCTTATATAATATGATAAGCATACTATATCAGCTTGCTTATCATATTATATAAAGGTAATATTATATTGTAAACTACTTATACAAAAGCAACCTTTGGATTTTGATACCATAAAAAATATCAAATGTTTAGATTTTGATGTGATTTTGTGGTAAGCTTTAACTGGCGTAGTGATGAGGTAACTAGCCACTGTTCCAGCAAGGCAAACTTTGTGTGTTAGCTCTAACTGAGGCAGTGGTTAGCAGTGAATTCGAGCTTAGTAGACCATGGTCTTGCATGAGAAAACCTGTGAAAACTTCTGGATTCTTCCCCGTCTTAAGTGTTGCAAATGAAAAAAAAAAGAACAAATATTTATAGTGAAAGAATACTTTCCATTTTTGATGCAAAATCAAATGCAAACTTACTGATTAGGATGCACTAAAATTCAAATCTTATTTTTGTACATCAAATTTAAAAATTTCAGATTCTGAAACATTAAAATGCAAAAATATCGATTTTAAGTCAGCAAAATGTAAATCTTCTGTTAATATATCATAATAATAATCGTTATACTATCGATATATAATCGTAATAATATTATTAAATATATAGTGAAACGTTACTTTCTAATTTTGATACTTTAAAATACAAATCTACTGATTTGTAAATCGCTAAAATGCAAGCAACTTTAGAAATACAGCATGCAAAACTAATTTCATACAATCAAAGAAACCTATTGTAATTATTACACCTATTGTAAAACTGTTTTTTTTTTAATTTAAAACGTAATCATTCTAATATTAATAGAGTAAATTGCATGCATTCTGACTTTTTAGACACAAAAATGCAAACCTACTGGTCTTGAGGGAATAAATCAAAGCTTCTGATTTTAAATATAATAAAAACGCAAACCTCCTAATTTTAACGCTCAAGAGGGCAACTTTTTTTCACTTTGATACTCTAAAACTTTAACGTTGAAATATTACGCTGAAGGCAAACCTTCGTATTTTGATAGAGTAAAAGGACACTTTCCGATTTTTACAGTAAAAGGATTCCTTCTGATTTTGATACACTGAAATAAATTCCTATTTTGATGTAGTAAAAGAGAACCGAAGATAAGAAATTCTTATTATAGTTTGCAAATTGATTAGTTTCGCCATTGCGATGGTATCGACCATCCCTTTTCAAATGAACTCGCCGTATAGCTGCAAAAATAAGGTTGCCTGTTCAGCGATGTCGATCCAAATATTTTGACTGGCAACTGATTTTCCTCTAACAAATACTAACATTAAAAATAAATGATTTAATTTTTAAACCAAATTATTAAATGCATAATTCTACAGAGAGTTTAATCACTATATACGCCTGACAGCATCATACGACGAAGCAAGAAACTGCTAGTGTCTTCAGAAATATATTTATTCACGTCCTTTTTTGTAAGACGGACCCAAGATAGAAAAATTGTAACACGTTCGTTTGTCAGTCGTGCTCGTGTTTATCCAAAAATGGATTACATTCTCTCAATGCGCATGCGTAACATCTATTCTGTGTTCCCAACCATACTCAAATTGATGTATTTGTTATATAGTTTCATGCCCGTGTACTGTGTAAAATTTAGGATATAATACAAATATTCTTCTGTGAAATTTCAGATCCATGTGTTTAAACTGAACCAATATTATTTAAATTAAAATTTAGACAAAGTCCATTTAAATCTAAATGTTAATAAAATAATTCCGTTCTAAGAGTAAAGGGTAACATCGATATTCCGAAACAATTCTAATAGATATTTCAATAAATCAAATAATGCAGAACATTATCAGTGAAATATATAGTTCGAAAGTGTACATCAATAGTCTTTTAAATCTCTTTTATCTACTATTAGGATGGTGATCATCCTAATAGTAGGATACTATTAGGATCCTCTTTTAAATCTACTATTAGGATAGTGATCAAATTTCAAAATATTTGAAACAAATTCATGAGGATTTGTGTCCACAGTTTCTAAGAATTTCTTAAATATCTGCTTTATATAAAGTGTAAATATGCTGCAAGTAGTCCTGCTATATAGACAATTCTTATACTTTTGATTCTAATATTATTATTGGCGGACTCTTGGGCTAATCTTTATATTAATGTTTATAAATGACTATATTTTATTTATAAAGAAAATTATTCATATTTATTGTCAAATATAATAATGCTAATTAAGACAAATAAATTTTCCCTAAATGAAATATTTTTATAGACAAACATAGTATAAAGATTAGCACAGAATCTACCAGTAATAATATTAGAAACAAAATTTAAAAAATATCTATATAATAGAATTATTTAAGTTGACGTCATAAATTTGTCCTCTGGTTTTCTGTTATAGGAGGTGTTGTGCAATCTCCTAATGTTACAGTGATACATAAAGTAATAACAGCGGTTTTAAGTGATATTATGAATGGATTTTTTTTATTTGTATAAATACAAATCTATAAAAACATATCGCTGTAGCCTGTAGTGTCCAGGCTTTGTATGATATATAGATACTGGACAGAAAAATTCCTATGTTAAGTCAAAAAGAGAGTCAAATTCGAAGATATTTTATTTCTACAATAAGCTTTATACAGGTAATTTTTTTTTTAACCCAAGCAGCTGCTTGCCACAGAGGTCTGACAGGAGCCTCTCAGTTTATATGCCAAAGTAGAAGGTCTGAGAGGATGGCAGGACCTCAGCAGAAAACGACACATACATCCATGTCTTATCCGGGGTTTGAACCCAGTTCCCTTAGAAAATTTCAATTTCATTCAAATCTATCTAAAAAACGATTTTCAGCAATATTTGTTGCTTATTTAAAGAGCTGTGGAAGCTCGAATATTTAACAGTAGCAAAGTCAGACCTAAGAAACTTGTGTAAAACTGACAATTATTGAAAGAACTATTTGTAAAATATTCTAAACTATACACTTATTTTATTAAATGGTTTGAAATAATACTTTTTTTTTAAGTTTTAATTAACTTCTGACGTGAATTCTTATGATCGACATCTCTGTTATTCAATATTCAAACTTCTATGACTCTTTAAGTACTAAACGGATATTGTTCAAAATCGAAATTTCGCGAGTTTAATTGACATCTTATATTAATCTTCAGCCGTATGTTTCCATAAAAATTTATTTAATAAATTTCGGAGCCATGAATTTGATTCGCCATTGATAAAAGATGAGAATGATTCCAATATTCTGCACATTGCCTGTAGGTGGCTCTGTTTAAATAAAATCGGGTTAAAACCTGATTTTGTGAGCTACACCAAAAATGGAAAAATGCTTCACAATGCAACTAATAAATTTATGACCAATATATGAATTCCAAATACGTTGTTGAGAGGAGAACGTTCCCAGTCTTGAGATCCTTGTGCCTCGAGATCATCTCGTTAGGTGTGTAGCTAGTTAGTAACACGAATCTCCATTTGTCTGTTTGTGAGGGCAAATACCCAACTCTGTGTCTCGTGCCCGCGTGTGAGAGAGAAAGTGCGAGGCCCTCGCCTCTGTCCGTCCTGACACCACTGATGTATTACAGGAGGGAGGACAGCGGGAACAGAGCCGCCAAAATACATCTCTGTCTACGCCATCTTTTTATGTGTCCAGATTGATGCGTGGGTCCCGGCACGGCCCGGGCCATCCATATGTATCAGGGTGGCCCTCGCCTCCTCTCCATCATAATAGGCCTCAATTTCCGGCGGGCGGTGTCTTGTCGACCGCTGATTGAATTCCCACTGGCCGTCAGCGACCATTTTAATTGATCACGTGACGTCATGGACACCTCGGCCCCGGCGACGACTCTGTCCGGCTGCAGCACGTGGCTGGGGAGGAAAATGGACTGGGGGAAAGGAAGAGCAGGAGGCCGCTCGCTCGCTCGCTCGCTCGCGCGCGCGCGACACCGAACTCCTGGGGATGCCACCGACATTTGCATGAAACAGGACGTGAGAGAGACGTGAAAGCTCTCTCTTCTTCTCTCTATCGGCCAAGCCATCCGCAGAGCGCAGGAAGGCGATCAGCATCATAGGGAAGCCCTCGCTCTCTGTGTGTGGGTAGATGGGTGTGTGCGTGTGATGTTGAGTGGGTCGAGATGAGGACTGGAGAGTATCGGGAGGGGGAGGGGAGGAGAGTCAGGACAAACTGACGGTTCTACTTTTTCGACAGGAAACACTCTTGGCTTTGTCATTGCGAAATTTCTCCGCGTCTTCCTACTCGTAAGGGAATATTTAACTGAGCTCGAAGGACTCATTCTCCATCCGATCAGCTTCTAAAAACAAATCCAGGTATTGGATGGATGCTAAAAAAATATGTACAGTTGCTCAGAAAAATATCCGAACAACATAGTTGATTACAGAATTCAGGAAAAATATCTGGCAACGATTTTTTTAGAAATTAGTGATCTGGCAACCTTCGTGTCACGTGACACGAAGGTTGCCAGATCACTAATTTCTAAAAAAAATCGTTGCCAAATATTTTCCTTGAATTCTGCAATCAACCATAGTGTTCGGATACTTTTTTGAGCGACTGTACATTTTAATGAAAAATACAGAGTTTTCCAACGTCAAATATTTCTAAGGGAGAAGGCATCATGACAAGTTTTAGGTATTTCTAGAAAGAAAGAAAACATCCCAACGTCAAATATTTCTAAGAAAGAAATGGCAAGTTTTAGGTATTTCTAAAGAGAAAGAAAATATTCCAACGTCAAATATTTCTAAGGAAGAAGGCATCATGACAAGTTTTAGGTATTTCTGGAGAGAAAGAAAATATTCCAACGTCAAATATTTCTAAGGAAGAAGGTATCATGACAAGTTTTAGGTATTTCTAGAGAAAAAGAAAATATTCCAACGTCAAATATTTCTAAGAAAGAAGTCATCGTGACAAGTTTTAAGTATTTCTAAAGAGGAAAGCAGCATTCCCATTCCAACACGAGAGAAACAAAAAATCATTGATTTCAGATATTTTGAATGGAGGATGTCATTTTCAGTTATTCCATGGAGAAATGTCACATGCCAATATTCGTTTTTAAGAAAGGAAGGAGACAATGTTCTCTTTAGATATTTTCCTGGAGGAAGACAACTTGTTCATTTTATGAATTTTTTTAAAAGCAAGGAAAAACATATTACCATCCCGGTAATGAGTGGTTAGCACGCTTGGCTACTGATCTAAGGGTCCTGAGTTCGAGCCGCGGATTAGGCATGGATGTGTGTGTCGTTTTTCTGCTGAGGTTCTCCCATCCTCTCAGATCTCCTACTGTGACATATAAACTGACAGGCTCCTGTCAGACTTCTGTGGCAAGCAGCTGCTTGAGGGGGTATTTATTATTATTTATTTATGAGGAAAGTAAAACACATATTTTTAGTTATTTCCAGTGAAGAGTATAAAATATCTTTGCAATCTTCTTTTAACCATTGAAAGATAACTCTGATTTAGTCCAATGAATTCAAGTAGCAAACAGATTTAATTTCGAATTTCGTCGATTTTGTTTTCCAGAGATATCATTCAAACCGAAAATTTCCATCCAAAGAGAGCAAGTGAGTAAGACAGACAGAACGTGCTTAGGAGACAGATAGAAACCTCCCGTCAAGGTCATGCAGCGTGTACTTTAACGATCAAAGGGTAAGACTCTGCGGCACACGAGACCACGGCTTAACGTCCCATCCGACGGACGGTGGCTTGGGTTGGGTTGTTTTACCTCTGAGCGGCACTTTTTTGCACACCATGGGCTAAATGGCCAGGTCACATGGACCCCGAAGGCTCAGAGAAGGCTGGGGGAGGGGACCCACTGGAACAGCTGTTGGGAGACAGATGGTAGCCTCCCGTCAAGGTCATCCAGCGTGTTCTTTAACGAGCACAGGTTAAGACTCTGCGGCACACGGGACCACGGCTTAACGTCCTATCCGATGGACGGTGGCCTTTTCAAACCCAAACGTATTACTACTGGAAAGCAAGCACATCGACACATTCTCCAAAAATTCTCTCTCTATCCTCCTGAATGCTTTGCGTTGCTTCACCTACAAAGCAACGTCAGTATTTATACGCAATAGTAAAGTCATAAAGACCACAAGAGCTCAGAAAATGCTTCGTAACTCACTGAACAATAGCCTCCAGTTAAGACCATACAGCGTGTTCTTTAAAGTGGGCAGGGTATAACTCTCCGTAACCACATCTTAATATCCCATCCGACGGACGGCTGTCCTTCGGGAGTGGACCTTTGATCATCGAGCAAAGGGCGGGAGGTAGAGAAGAAAATCTCGAGATAAGAACAGTGGGGACTCGAACCTGGAAACAACAGGTAACGATCCTAGCGCGCTACGCTACCCACTGAGCCAAATCAGATTCCTGTTTCACGAAAACAAACCCCCTTTTTCAGAATACGTGGACTGTTCTGCCACGAGGAGAATAGTCGTGATCTTTCTCCCCGTGCTCCGCGTGAAGTAGCTGCAAGCTGTCTGATAGCAACACTGCGGAGTCTGCGCTCTGCCTAGCAGATTCAAGAAAGTTTTCTTCCTGCGACAAGTAATAAAGGAAAATGTGGCTGTCCGCCGTTCCCATGGCAACAGATAAGAGAGATGACGTAGTCATTACCACTAATGGAAGGCGTGTAGTGCACGTCCGCAGGCTACACGCTGCACAGTTAGGAATATTAGGAAAATGCGGCAAACTCTCACTGCTAACGGATAGTGGGAAAATGAAAACGCACATTGCGCATGCGCCTGTTTTCGTGTTACCTCCGACCTTGGCTTTGTGTCTAAGACGTCTGCACGTTCTCCAAATATATAGGGCAACGCACGGGGCGAAACAGAACAAAGATTTTAGCAACAGAATCGGAGGATTTTTCGACAAAGGGAGTGGCTTTAATATTTCTCCCTAAAAGGGATAGTTTTGATCTTTCTTCCTAAAAGGAATGATTTTGATCTTTCTCCCTAAAAGGAATGATTTTGATCTTTATCACTCAAAGAGATGGTTTTGATCTTTATGCTTTTGCTGTTTCGGTTTATCTCAAAGTGCTTCTAGTATTATTAAAACCACTGTAAATAAATTAATACATGATTTTGAAACTGTATTGTCAGTTACACATTACTACTAAGTGAACAAAATTCACACTTCTAAGAATTTTGCAAAGACGCAATATAATTTATACGCAACAAAATTAGATATTAGACATTTCTGTTTCAGTAAATTGATTGTATGCAAAGACTCTTTGAAATGCTTGATGCCCGTACGTGAATGGATCCTCTTAATTGGAGAATTAAGGGTCTTAAACCGGTAGTTTTGGCAATTGTAAGCTGATAGTTTTCCTTCCAGTAAATGTGGTAAATAACGTAAATGTAATAAAATAAAATGGATTAATTTCGCGCCTGTAAAAAAATACTTTTTTGACAACTACGCCCGGTAATTCTGGTACACTTAACTGTGTAATATTGGGTTCCTGTTTTACACTGTAACTACAATTTACTTATATTTTCGGGCTAGTTGTAAAGAGTAAGACTTATTGTTTAAGACTCTGATGTTGCAGAAAAAGCAACGCTAAATATAAGAGAGAATATGCGACTTATTTTATTTATTGGTTATTAAATTTCTGATCAATATATTTAACAAATGTCCTACACTGTTCATTTGCTTACTGTTTTCAGCTTATATATTGCCTTTACTTATTGCAGAGGTGGGAAAAATACCGCCCCCTGGTGGCATTCTGCGAGTGAGAGCATTTTGTGCTATCAGCGAAGCTTTTGTAAGGCAGAAAACTATGAAACTAAATATAAAATATATGAAAACAAATTAAGTTTTTGAAAAGAATTTTTTTTCTAGTCTCTTTGCAGCTATTTAGTGCAACGCAAACCATCCACCCTTGCGCATAATTATAAAACAATGGGCCAAATAATCATCTTACCATTAATTTTTTCTGAGATCACGCGCTATTAAGGATCAGCTTAGCTACCTGCATGCATATAAAGTGTACAATTTCATCAAAAATGACAAAATACAATAATAAATATATTCTCAGATCTATGGTCAGTGCTCTCTGGTTTGTGAAAAGCAAGACCATTCACAACGATTGGAGCACTGACCACATGTACACTCATATTCGGAAGCTCGCGCAGAAACTTTTTTGAAGTCATTAGAATTAAGTAAGAATTAATTTGAAGTCATTAGAAAGTTTTCTAAGTCATTAGCATGACGAATCGAGTGGCGAAAAGCTCACCATCTGAATATCAGAAGTGGGAGATCATCCTTCTGATATAATAAGATCCTTCATCAATTACGATATCCTGTGTTTTAAACCAATACAAGCGTCCTAAGATTATGGTGTTTGACACTTGCATGTTTAACTTTTAGTTGTACTTTTTATAGCAAATTTGTTTTGCGCTTGTGGACCCTTTGGGGTTTATGTGTTTTAACTTTGTTGTTGCCATTTTTTTTAATACCCCCTCAAGCAGCTGCTTGCCACAGAGGTCTGACAAGAGCCTGCCAGTTTATATGCCATAGTAGAAGGTCTGAGAGGATGGCAGGACCTCAGAAGAAAAACAACACACACAACTATGCCTTACCCGGGGCTCGAACCCAGGTCCCTTAGATCAGTAGCCAAGCGTGCTAACCACTCGGCCATGGGACGGCTTGTTGCCAATTTTAGACTTCGAGTGCCCTAGGCTTGGAACTCTAAAAATTAATTCAAGATATCAAATATCAGAATCTCTGTATTTGTCCTTGTGGCCTCGTGGTTTATGTGTTTTGAATTTGTTATTGCCAATCAGGCTCTATTTTAGACTTCGAGATATAAGGCATAGACTTGGAGCTCTTAATATTAATTAAAAATATCAGATATCAGATATGAATAATAAATATAATTGCTTTATGCATTTCTAAGTCATTAGAATGACGAATCCAATGGCCAGAAGCTCACCATTTTCAGCAAATCTATATTTGTTATATATTGAAATTAATTATGTGACTATTTGTTGGTGAAAAGAAACAACAAATTAAATAACTCTCCTCTAAAAAAAGGCGACAACTAAACGTCACCTTGGTGTTTGTTGCTACGAATTGATCCATTTTCTCACTAATTTTCCCTCGCTTTAAACAAATCATGTGTTCTTGGAAAAATCACGTCAAAGTGAGATATTTTTGACTTAGTTACAAAGAGGGAAACGTTTAATTGTCATCGTGACAGAATTGATACCGTAAAATACCTAGGATTGATCACTGACAATTAATTATCTTGGAAACCACAGATAGCTGATATATCAAAAAAAATTAAATTCGATTATTCCAAAAAAAAAAAAATCTATTACAAATTTTGTTGACATATTTAAGGTTTTAATATACAATGCGTGGTTTACACGTATTGTCGATTATTAAAAACTTATTTTCCATATGGTATTCTGTCATGGGGGGAAACTGTTCTGTCTATTATTAACCCTCAAATTTCTATTTATTAACCCTCAATACCCTCAAAATCATTTAGTTAGGTGACTTCAAGAATGCTATTACGGGTAATGAGGATTTTTTTAGAAATGAGTGATCTGGCAACCTTTGTGTCACGTGACACGAAGGTTGCCAGATCACTCATTTCTAAAAAAATCGTTGCCAGATATTTTTTCTGAAGTCTGTAATCAACCACAGTGTTCGGATACTTTTTTAATATATATAATGCGTATGAATATATAATGCAATGAATACGGAGCTCGTGCAGTTACCGTTCACAGCAAAACTGGAGCGGTTGCGGTTAATGTTCACAGCACATTGGATCGTGTGAGCTCACAAAGACCTAGATCGTGTGGGCTCACTCACGGAAATATTGAGCGTGTGCAGTTACCGTTCACAGCAAACTGGAGCGTGTGCAGTAACTGCAGTACTGCACACGCTCCAGCAAACTGGAGCGTGTGCAGTAACAGTTTGCTGTGAACTGTAACTGGAGCGTGTACAGTTGCTGTACACGCTCCAGATATTTTTCCTCAATTCTGTAATCACATGACACGAAGGTTGCCGGATCACTAATTTCTGAAAAAATCGTTGCCAGATATTTTTTCTGAATTCTGTAGTCAACCATAGTGTTCGGATACTTTGTTGAGCGACTGTACAATGTAAATGAACGCTTCCAAAAAAGTCTGTTTTATCTCATCAATCTGCTGATTTAAGAGAACGTTAATTAAAGATTCTTTTTTTCCAGTCTCTTGTGTAGATATCAGCTGGTTAGTTGGTTGTTATACCTCTGAGCTTCACTTTTTTGCACACCACGGGCTAAATGGCCAGGTCACAAGGTTCCCGAAAGCTCAGAGAAGGTTGGGGGAGGGAACCTACTGGAATAGCTGTTGGGAGACAGATGGTAGCCTCCCGTCAAGGCCATCCAGCGTGATCTTTAACGTGCACAGGGTATGGCTCTCCCGCACACGGGTCCACGGCTTAACGTCCCATCCGACGGACGGCGGCCTTTCCATCCCTCCCCCAACCTTCTCTGAGCCTTCGGGGTCCTTGTGACCTGGCCATTTAGCCCATGGTGTACAAAAAAGTGCCGCTCAGAGGTAAAACAATCCAATCCAATCCAACCATCTGGCCATCACCGGCCCTGCCTAGTTGGTTTCTCTGTATACATCATTATGTTAGAAACTCACGAGTCGCCATTGCGACAACCTGATCGAATCTGTCTTGGTTGAGGGGTGAATTTGGCATTGAAAGTCTCCAGGCTTTTTCCAAAGAAAGGACTCTCAGTGTTATTCACTTAACTCATCGCCCTATTTATATCGAGATTTTGGTGTTATTAAACGCACGAATTGAATAAAACGAATGTATATAATGTGTTCGGTATATTGTTCAATACTATTTATGCACCTTTTTTCTATAGAGTTCATAATAGCATTTTTGCATCCAGGCCCGGAGCTAGAAAAAACATAAAGGAGGACAGGGGTGCAAGAGCTTCAATAGAGCCAGAAAAGAAAAAACAGGGAATGAATTTCCATTGTAATGAAATATTTTCTCGTTTTCATTTTATATTTAAAAAAAAATCATTAAAAATGCTTGAAATATTAAAAAGTTTAACAATGTAATAATATTTTACTCCCATTATACTTACTAGCTTTCTAAAGGGGTGGGTGGGGGTGGCATGCCTCCCCCCCATAGATCCGGGCCTGTTTGCATCTCAGAATCTTTAGAAGTACAGATTCTAGGTAATTACATTCATCGCCAAATAATTTCTTTATACAGTGGTGACTTACAATGGGGCACATACACAGTCGTATCAAAATAATATGACCACCTACCATACATATACTATGATACTTGGTCATATTATTCTGATACAACTGTGTATTTTAAGTTTATTGTTGGTGTATCTTAGGAATACACGCTCCAGATTAACAAATGAATATTAAATTACATCACTTCCATTGTAATTAAAATTTTTAAAGAGCAACTGCTACTAAAATAATAGTGGTAATTATTGAATTCAGTTGATTTTTTTTTTCCAACCATCATTTTCCTAAAAGTAAATATGTTTTGATTTTATTGATGAGGCAAAAAAGGTCTGATTTCAATAGTCATAATTTATTTCTGAAATCCTGTGTAAAGGTATTATATTTGAAACTAGCTATTTTTTTCTTCAAGTTACTTTTCATTGGCCAGAAGAAATAATAATCTCTTGCTTTCTGTCCGAACTCCTTTGGTTTCTGGAACGAAAAAATTCTTTAGTTTCTCAGTTGTTTTCTGTGGAGAATGGTTTTCTCCTGCCCATTGTGTTAATTAGCCAGGCTCAGACAATGGTTGAGGAAGAAGCTCCAACTGACAGAGATCAAAGTTAATGCTTTCGTCAACGCCGTAAATTTTGTTTTTGAAATATCCATATGCTATCGTTATTAAAAAATGGTGAAATATGCATAATACTTTGGCTTCCATTACCCTTACTAGCATTCTCAAGGGGAAGGGGGGGAGGCACAGCCCCTCGAGTTGTTACTAAGTCCCCCCCCCCCCCATCACATAAACTCACGAGCAGTGAGTTAAACATCCTGGATTCCATTTTTCAAATCGAAGAAAGGTCAGTGGCGATTGGAAGACTCGTTAACCAGATGAGTTTTTTTTTTTTTCGACAGAAATCAGACATTCCGGCGTTCTTCGTCAACCGAGGAGAAGTTTCCGCTGCTGCTGAAGTTGTAGGAACTGAAAATGCATCAGTAGCCATCGAAATTATGCATATTCATGAAAGATAAAGAATGAAATGAAATTGTTTTTAAAATCTTTTTTTTTCTTACAAAAAAAAAGAGGGGTACTGGAGTCGTTGCGTTTATTAGCTAAAGTTCATTATACATTCGAGCCATTGTTTCAGTAGGGCAGGAACTAGAAGGGAATGTGAGAAGGGTGTAAAAGATCTGCCCCCCCCCGCCCCACAATCTATAAGAAGGCTAATAGGGATAATGGAGGCGAAAAATTATGAAACTTATCTATATTTCATGAATTTTTCAAGAAGTGTTTTGAAGATCCCTAAAAAGGAGAGGAAATGGTATACTGTAGTTGAATTCCAGTATATTGCTCCCCCCCCCCGCGCTATTGTTTACTCTTTTCCTTCTCGTTCCAGTCAATTGTTCCCCCCCCCCTTTTTTTTTTGCAGTTCAGGGTCTGGTTTTCGGTTTATGATTTTAATTTATCTCGATTTCTCAGAAAATTCATCGCGATCATAGAAGAATCAATACTCTCGCTTTGGGGGAAATCTTGATTTTCAGAAATGATGCAGTTCACGAATGCCCCCAAAATATCGAGCAGTTGACGAAAATCAGGAAAAATTAAATTTTTTTAAAGAATTTCTAAGTAGCGAACACAAGGTGATGTGTAGACGAATCATAAATGTAGGAAACAGATCTAAGAGAAAAATAAATTGTAATGAAATTGCCCTGAGTCATTTTCAAAACTAAGGCGTTAGTATGGATACCATCACGGAGAGGTAGAATTGTTTTACGTTTGATTGGCACAGTGAGTTAAATCAGGGATGGTAAATACGTGACTCGAGTGCCGCATTTCACACGTCAAAAAATTTAATTGGCGCACGAAAAATATCTAAACTTTTCTACTGAATAAATGTACAGATCGAGTAAGGGGTTTGAAAAGAATAAGCCACATCCTCTGCACGTTAAAGAACTCGCTGGATTCTTTTGATGGGAAGCTTATATTTTATTTTGTAACAGTTGCCTAGTCCTTTCTTCCTACATAACCCGTGGACTTCTTGTAACTTGATCATTTTTTACCATGGATAGCAAATAGATTTTTGTCTCGGTTTTAAAAAATGGTGAAGAATCTATAAAATTATGCCTTGTGTGCCATACTGTAAAGGTGAAAAATTCCATAGAAAAAACAAACTATAAACCACATATCAATACACAAAGTTTTATTATATTTATCAGTAATATAAAACTGTAAAAGGTTGAAAAATATATGACTATGAAAAACTATATATATACAGGGTGAATCTGAAAAAGTGGGGCAAAACTTTATGGGGTGGTAGAACGCAGCTATACGAGCAATATTCGTCATAGAATGTATGGTCGGAACGCAAACGGCGAGCCGCTAGGTGGCGTTGGAAATGGTATAAAAGGGTCGGTCCTCGCACCCAACGGCATTTCTACCGTGGATTGCCGAGAGGATGGCTGGTTATACTAACCACGAAATGGCGGATATGCACTTTGTGTACGGTGCTGCGGACGGGAATGCAAGTGAGGCACAGAGACGTTACCGCGACCGGTTTCCGATGAGATGAACTCCAGATCGGAAAACCTTCGAGCGTTTGCATTGGTCGCGGTAACGTCTCTGTGCCTTACTTGTATTCCCGTCCGCCGCAAAGTGCATATCCGCCATTTCGTGGTTAGTATAACCAGCCATCCTCTCGGCAATCCACGGTAGAAATGCCGTTTGGGTGCGAGGACCCACCCTTTTATACCATTTCCAACGCCACCTAGCGGCTCGCCGTTTGCGTTCCGACCATACATTCTATGACGAATATTGCTCGTATAGCTGCGTTCTACCACCCCGTAAAGTTTTGCCCACTTTTTCAGATTCACCCTGTATATAACTATAAAATATATAACTATTAAAAAAGTAATTAAAATATTTTTAAAGCAAAAATTAGTTAAAATACTAGCATTCTCAAAGGGCGCATCCATCCCTCCTTTCCCCTTTCCCGGCCCTGACCTGAAACATAAATTCGGAGGTCGTCTTAATTGAAATAGTTCCATGTTAAATAAATAAGAAGTCAGATTCAGAACTGACTTCTTATTATTTAACAAGTAATTTCTTAAATAGCATTTTTATGCCTACATGAGACTGAAGATAAATTAAAGATCTCAATCAAATTTACTTAAATCTCAATTTTGAGCTATATTCGTCCACTGTTCAAACAGCTATGAAGGATGAAATACGTATTTTATCTTAAAAAGAAATGTACTGAAAATAAATTAAAACATGTTTAAAATGAAGGAAAAGCAAATATTTAGGATGAACTGTAATAAAATATATAAGGGTAATATTTATCGGTTTATCATATTTCAATTGCTCACTTCTGCGCAATTTTTGCCAAACGAAGTTAATTATCATTAAATTTTCTTCCACAAATCTTTAAATACTGAGTAATATAATTTCAAATCGAGTTTAAATAAATTAACTTCAATCGAACTTTTCATAAAAAGTTGAGAAATTATTACCTAATCTGACATCAGATGCATGGACATGTTTCTATTGAAATGATCATGAAGATTACAACTATTATATTCCGTTTAACTACTCGACAAACAGGAAAATTAATTTAAAAGATGATTTTCTAAATCTACATTACTCAAAAATCACAAAGGAAAAAATAAATATCACCCCTAATGTCATTATAATCCTAATAGAGGTATCAATATTCTAAACGATAGAATACTAAACATTGTATTATTTTTTAATCCTCTGAGCTTTCAATAGATTAGTGCTCTATTAGCCAGATTGCTAAGCAAACGTGACATGTTACCATCATGTTCCATGACTGTGACTTCAGCCACTGTGTTGTGGTCTACCTCATGGTGAACCGTCGCCTGCCCCGTTCCGCACAGTGATCAGGCTTTTGCGGATGAAGGTGAATCCCATTGTGATGGCCACATCCGCCATCAGGGCCCCGGGGTCCCTCATGCGGCACTGCAGGTCCGCCCTGTTCCCATCGTTGCTCTTCCGCCCAGCAAACTACGCCTCCACACCAGCCCGTTCAGGGACAAATGGATAGTCCTTCCTCCACAGCTTCACTTGTTTTTCGAGGAGGGTGAATAGTTGCATCACTTGACTCGATTTTTGTGGGCCACGTTGTGACGGTTTTCGAACGCTTAAATCACCTGAGAATAAAAAAGTCAGTGATCGAAAGGGAATTTTTCTCTCCGTCAAAACAAATTTGGTCTGTTTCGGTTTCGACAGAGATTTTGCCTGGGGAAAAGGAGTTGAAAACTGAGGCAGACTTTAATTTTTGCAATGCAGTCTTCATCACGAAGGGTGTTGTTTTACCTCTGAGCGGCACTTTTTTGCACACTATGGGCTAAATGGCCAGGTCACATGGACCCCGAAGGCTCAGAGAAGGTTGGGGGAGGGGACCCACTAGAACAGCTGTTGGGAGACAGATGGTAGCCTCCCGTCAAGGCCATCCAGCGTGTTCTTTAACGTGCACAGGGTATGGCTCTCCCGCACACGGGGCCACAGCTTAACGTCCCATCCGACGGACGGCGGCCTTTCCAAGCCCATCGGTGTCCCCTACTGACCGTGGGCAGGGCGGGGGAATTTTGCGGAGATAAACCTCAACGCTGACCCAGCTGGGACTCGAACCTGGGAACTACAGATTACGAGCCTGTCGCGCTACCGACTGAGCCACCCCCGCCCCACATCACGAAGGAAAATACTCTTGAACCTGGTGGGATAGGAATGCAATGTCAGTCGGTGTCATCAGTTCCAGCCAAACGAGAATTTCTGCTGACTGACTACTGCCGTATAAACTTATAACTAACGATAGAGGAAATAGTTATGAACGGTAAAACTCAGCGGTTTAACACCAGACTTGTTATCAGTAAGTCGTTGATTCTCACTCGAATCAAGATATTTTTTCCTCTGTTGATCAATGGCGAGAGTGATTGGAAGCAATTGAGACAATGAGACTGCCAACGATGATTGTCATTGGCTGATTGGTCAATTAATGATTTATGATACAATTGCTGATCAATAACACTATTGAATGACTGTAATTGATGGCGACTGTAATTGATGGCTTACTCATCAAATGACATGTGAGGACCATTTGATTCGTAAAATGCGCAGCCTCTTTGTTTCAATTACTAAGCTCCTGATTTTGAAGATCGTTATCTCCTTATAGGTGGTCTAGTCTAAAGGCAGAGCAAATAATCGCTAGACTGCATTCAAATTAACAAAATTATTTGTTAGAACTGTCCCACATATTAATCAATATTCAAAACACCAGAGTAATTTATGAAAGAAAAAAAAAAGATCAAAGACGCTATCATTTTGAAATCATATACGTTAGAGTTGTTTAATTCCATATGAAAATATTCATATATGATCTTGATATATATATTTCTAGACTAACATTATTAATATCAGTGCGATTCAGTCAAGTTATTTTTAAGTTCAGATAAAAAAAACGCTAGAGACTTCAAAACATCGAATTTCTCAAACATCTATACAAAGAAATGAAGAAAAAAAAAGGTCCTTAGGGGCAAGAAAAAACTCCATCTAGCTCTGTGTTTCTATGGCGATAGAAGAGAGAGAGAAAAAAAAAGGGCGAAAAAGCCGCGATTTGTGCACATTTTGTTCCATTGAGCTGCATCTTGGCAGGAAGGCAGTGGCAGTGGCTGGTGCTGTGTCAGCGGCACAAGAACTGACAGTTGCTGGTGGAGAAGCCAAGAGATGGAAACTTAGCCGCCCCGTCATCGGAGCATGAGGTGTGTCGTGCAGCCTGCCAATCGATAGGTCCGCAGGCGTGGAGGGCCACCAACAAGAGGACGGCAAACAGGCCGTAATACCTCCTCCAAAGTCACTGTGGATCACCCACTCCGTCCCTATTGACTAACAGGGCGGTTAACATGAAGGGAAGTGTCGAACTGTAATGACTAAAGTCTACACCTTCCTGCTTCTTTTTTCTCTTTGTAAATAGTTTGGTAGGACCGGAAGTGGGGCTTCGAGAGGGAAGAGGAAGATGAGAGTAGAAGAATAGGTCGTTTAGTATTTCGCTGCTGGTTATAGGTTTTGTGAATAATAGTGCAGAAGAGAGATTAAGATATCTGGTTTAATTGATTGCTTAGGCGTATCAGGAATGCTTTCAATAAGACATCCTTTCAATAAGACATCGGTTTATAGTTCAGATCCAGTTCTAATGGATAAAAAGCTTTGTGTTTCTGTCCCAGTTGAGGCATAGATAACTTCAAACATAAACTTAAAACAATTAGTCTCATTCGTTACATTCTATGGTATTCCATTCCTTTTTATTTTGCGGTAGCTACACTACTTAAAAAAAAAAAACATTTTCTATGATACGCCAGGAAAAATAATTCAAATTTAAACCTACATAACTTCTAGAATAAGCTTTTTATGTGAATATGAGACAGAGGATTTATTAAAGATCTAAATTAAAAGTAATAAAAATTTATTTTCAATGAAATATTCATTTATTATTCAGTGTTGCTCACTTTATAAAGAATTCTTCAAAACTGAAGAGAAAACTGAATATTTGGATGAACTACTAAACATGCAATTATTTTAGTTAACGTTGTGATCTAAGCTCTGATATTACCTGCATATTCATAAAATTTCATATAAATTGCAATAATGGACAACGTTGTTAAATATTACAGCTTCAATAACTCTTTATTTACTATATAGTGATGGATAAAACAGTGACGATACATGATCGGAACAATTGGTAATCAGACCGCGTAGTTGATGAAACCATGGTTTCCATCATATACATTGGGTTAATGAATTATTAAATACTTGTCAATAAACCACTGATAGATTGGCAGGTTGGTGATTGGTAGTACTATAAACGAAGACCTGAGAGAACCCTTGATGCGCAATCTGATTGTCTCGATCATCGCCACTAGAATAAATGTTTGGATGTATTTGGATTAATTAGATCTTTCAGGCTCCTTCTTCATTACTTTTTCATAAAATCATGGACAAATATGCTTTCGAGCTTCAGAATGGTTGTAAAAAAAAGGGTAATTTTGTTCAGAGACTTCAGAAGGTTTACAAACATTCTGAAGTCTCGAAAATATATATTTGTCTCTGATTATTTTCCTCTATTTGGAACCTATTTGAATATTTTTTCGTCGCAAATCCTTGTTTTTTACCTACCTGTTAAATTTTGCAATAAAACATTCATATTAATTTATAAAAAAAAAGATTTTTTTTTTATATTACTATCGAAAGCAATGAATCCCAATCTTTTTCACGTCGCAACGCACCAAAAATTAAAACGTATTAAAAATTAATGTAATGATAATATGAGTAATTAAAAAAAATCGTATTTAAAAAAATGGATAATAGTTTCATCATCATCATCCTCAAGCAGCCATGGGCTACGGAGGTCCAACCAGACCGTGCAATTTAGTTCTCCAAGCAAGTCTATCCTCAGTTACATCTACTGCATCTGGCCACTGCACACCAATTCTAACAAGGTCCTGTTTGACATTGTCTGCCCACCGCATCCTAGGTCTCCCCTTCTTTCTGAGGCCTTTAGGCAAACTGTTCATAACCGTAATCGCCAATGTATAATTCATACGGCAACATGGCCAAACCAACGGAGTCTCTCTCTGCACAATATGCTGCTTAAAGGAGGTTGCAAACTCCTTTGCCTAACCTCATCATTAGTTACAAAGTTGAACCACCCAATGCCCAAGATACTGCGTAAGCATCTGGAATCAAAAGCATCCAATTTCCTGTTATCTTGTTTACAAAGTGTCCAAGTTTCACTACCATAACTAACCCTAGAAAGAACCAAACTATTATATAGTCTAATTTTAGTCTTTAGGTGTATACACCTATTTCTCCACAATCTCCATAGATTCTTAAAAGTCCCGGCAGCAATCCCTATTCGTCTGTTAACCTCATGCCGCACATCACCATTATCTGTTACATAGCTCCCAAGATAATTAAACTGTGACACCTGCTCAAGACTGCAACCATTCAGATTAACTGAATCACAGCCTGCCTGACCAATTTTCATCACTTTAGTTTTCTCTCTGTTTATAACCAAACCTACTCTACTACCAGTCTCGTCAACAGCTCGAATGAAAGAGTTCATCTCATCAACATCATTTGCCAAAAGGGCTAAATCATCAGCATAATCTAAATCAGAAATTTTCGTATCTCCAGCCCATTTAAGGCCAAAATCTTTCCCTTGAAGTGAATTTCGCATAACATAATCAATAACCAAACTAAAGAGAAAAGGAGACAAAATGCACCCTTGTCGAACACCAGAAGTAATGCTAAACCAATTGCTACAAGCCTTACCAACTCTCACACATGACTCAGTGTTATTATAGAGAGCTTTCATTATGTTAACTAACTTGTCTGGTATACCATATAATTTCACAATCAACCACAAATTATGACGATCAACAGAGTCAAAAGCCTTTTTGAAATCAACAAAGCTAGCAACCAAAGGTTTCTGAAACTCTAAAAATTTCTCAAGAATCTGCCTAAATGAAAATATCTGATCCACACATCCCCTACCACTTCTGAATCCACATTGCTCATCACGCAATTGACTGTCAACCAGATTCTTAATTCTATTAAGCACAATCATGGAAAGAACTTTACCTGGAACAGAGAGTAGGCTAATACCCCTATAGTTATCACAAGAACTGGGATCACCTTTTTTGAAAATAGGGATAACAATAGCTCTGGTAAAATCCTTAGGAACCATGCCTTTATCATAAAAGATATTCAGAATTTCAGTCATCCAAGTGGTAACCGAAACAGTTCCATCTCTAAGCATTTCTGTAGTAATTTCATCTACCCCTGGGGATTTATGTAGTTTAAGTTTAGAAACAGCCAAAATAACTTCAGATTGTGTTATAGAGCCAACATTAAAGCCACCAATGCATCTATCATCATTGCAAACAATGGGAATAGAACTAACCACATTGTTTAGAACATCATTGAAATGCTCAGCCCCACCTAGCCATGACAGAATCCTCACCTTCTATAACCTTACCTTGTTTATCCTTCAATCCCTGTATACCTGTCCGTTTTCTACCACACAAGTTTACCGTATTGTAAATCAGAGTTTATATGAAAATATCCTGCATACCCGAGTTTAAAACTACGTAATACCAGAGTGCCGAACTTGTTGCTGTGAAAAGAAAACACGTTAAATAATTTCATATTATGCCAATAAAAATCTAAATTAGAAGTGCAATGTCTTTAAAAATAAACCTTTTATGGAAATGGAACTGAAGGTAAATTAAAGATATAAATCAAGTTTATATAAAACTTGAATTTAAGCATAATTCGCTCAATTTCGAGGCAGTAAGGAAATAAAATCAATTTCCCACAAGTATCTGCTTGCCATGGAGGCTTGAAAGGGGATTATCAGAGTAATACGCCACAGAGATGATCTGCGATGAAAGAGAAACTTCAGCAGGAAAACAACAAGCATCCATGCGAAACCCGGGAATCGAACCCGGGTCCCATTAATCAGTAACGGAAGTTTTTTTCTATAACGATGTTTTTTAAGCAAAATGTCTTTAGAAACAACTTAAAATCATTAATAACTTTTGATGATGTGACAGAGTTATTAAACTACCACAGCGAGCCGAACTAACGATGAATTTCAGAATTTTAGAATTCAACGCTGCTTTTGAAGAACAACAAGAATCTGAATCAGAAAAATTGTTGAAACTGAAAAGTTTAGAGGTGACCTTTAATTGCACATCAAATGCATGGATTCATTGGAAGATCATAATGAGGATTTTTCACGAGTAGAAGTTGTAAGACTAGCTCGTTACAGGACCTGTTAATGAAATGTGACAAATATGACGCACAGAACGGAAACAAGCTAGATACATTCCTTATTAGGAAATAATTTGTAAAATTCACTAATCGTTCATATTTGTGCAATTTTTTTAAATAAAAACTATGAATTATAATTATTTTTATAGAAATAAAGCATCCATTATAACAGAAAAAAAGCATCAAAATAATAAATAAGTTAGGCAAAAAAGAAGCAAATAAATTAAAAAAAATCATTTAATATGGGTCTCCTGGAATACATCTTGCGTTAAACGTTAGTTACCTGTAGTTTGTTGAGAGAGTTATAAAGTATATTTTTTTTTAGTTTCAAAGTATTAATTTCTTTTATTTAAATTTTTAGTAAGTTTTTTCTATTTTTAAAAAGATAGGGTTCCCATCTGTGTGAAACTCGTGAATTTTAATTTGTTCTAATCTCTGCAATTTAAATTATAATTTCTAAAAAAAATCTTCACTTAAAATTTCTTGTTGTACAGTATTTTCTAAGAGAGAAAGACTGGTATTTTGCTTGCTACTGGGAACTCATAAAATTTTACCTGTGAAATTTAAACATCGCACTTTTAATCCCTAAAGCTGTAAGAGTAGATTCCTAAGAGAGTAATATGGGTATGTTGTTGACTCTAGGAATCCGTAAAATTTCATCTGTTCTTCTCTATGAAATTTTAACCCTACACTGGTATTACCTAAAGTTTAGAGCAATAGCTTCCTGAGAGAGCATGTCACGCGTTCGTGGACGCTGGTCGCTATTACGACAGCCAGGAGCAAGGTCAGCAGGATGGACAGCTGGCACCGATGCTGGGAGAGAAGATGGGAATGCACGTGATACTGTCGTTTTTCCACTTCCGTTGCATTGTGTCGCTATTTCCGGTGGGAACGCAGGAAGGGCATGGGCTCTCTTCTGATTGCGTCACTTAGATGCTGTGGTGACCCCATGACGGAAAACTCTGTGCACGGGACAGATTCTGTGTCTATGTTCGCAACGAAACGAACTTGAGAATTGCCAACAACGTATGATGATGATTATCTCCTTTTAATGTCGAAGGTGCATTCCTTAGTACAGCTGCTTCATTTGCCGCTTCACAATGATGTGCTTGTCTTTTTTTAACTCCTCGCGGAAAGTGATGCAAAAAGGAGTAATTTAAAACTCCCCCACCCTGAATGTGATGGAAAAGGAGAAAATCCCTTTTGTCTTCACAGTGATCACGGATCAAGATTGACCCTAAATGCGTATGTAAAATATCTTAATATGAAGTAAAAGTCTGTCTACTTTCTTGTGTCTATAAGACGACCTTTGCTAATTGATCATAACACCGAACTGCCTCTGAACTGTGCAGGAATCATCGATAACAACGAACTCAGGAGAAGATGGACTAACAACAGCAACATCCGCAAGTCATCTGTGCCAAAGATTGGGAAGAAGACCTCCAAACTATGGCGGCCAAAACATAAATAGGAATATCCAAAAGGGGTTTTTCAGCAAAACAGGAAGATGGGAAATCTTATATGATAAACTTATATATGTTTCATGAATTTTTCCACAAAATTTTAAAAGACCAGCAAAACGGAAGGACAAATGCTATATGGTGCAGTGGACATCCGGTTTCTTGGTTCTTCCCTTTCCTTTTTTTACGTCTCGATTGAGTTTCCTTGCCACTGCCCAACCCCCAGCCCCTTTATTTTTATCTGCACCTGATTGATCAACTAGATGAAACTTGGACAAGACAGCTCTCGAACAAAAGAGAAATAGCGGAAATGCAGAAAACAATATAAACTTCCATGCTTTACCAATTTGATTAGTAGCCAAGCGCGATAAAAATTTAATAATCTATTCGTTTCGATTATAATATTTACAAATATCTTAAAATTGGTTAACAGGTTTTAAAAAAAAAAACAGCTACCAGTTAGGTTTTAGGTGGAAATGTTTTAATTTAAACACCTATTATTGAGAAAAACACTTCTGTTACTGCATTATCCAAGTTTGGTGTGATACAGGAGGCTTTCTCCTCCCCCCCACCCTATGAAGTCTAACTCTTTCTGCCGCCTCCCTGTAACTTTTTTAAAATAAAAATAAATATCCCCTCAAGCAGCTGCTTGCCACAGAGGTCTGACAGGAACTTGTCAGTTTATATTCAATAGTAGAAGGTCTGAGAGGATGGCAGGACCTCAGCAGAAAAACTACACGTACATCCATGCCTTACCCGGAACTCGATATTACCTGTTACATTTTTACTAAAATATAATTCCTGACAACCAGGACTCCCTAAAAGTTCTAAGAATTGGTTATATCTCTCATTTTTCATCTGTTGTTCATATATTGCCCAATTTATAATTTTAAACTAACATATGAGTGAAGAAATTAGACGCTGGAAAAATTCAAATGTCATCAACAGTGATTTACAGTTGTGATTAGCATCAGATAGTCAAAGTTGCCACACTGAACTAACATAATTCCAGCCACAAGCAATAAAACTTGAGGCGATCATATTGTCGCATTAAAAGAAAAAGGGGCGTGGTGGCTCAGTCGGTAGCGCGCCAGGCTCGTAATCTGCAGTTCCCAGGTTCGAGTCCCAGCTGGGTCAGCGTTGAGATTTATCTCCGCAAAATTCCCCGCTCTGCCCACGGTCAGTAGGGGACACCGATGGGCCTGGAAAGGCCGCCGTCCGTCGGATGGGACATTAAGCCGTGGCCCCGTGTGCGGGAGAGACATACCCTGTGCACGTTAAAGAACACGCTGGATGGCCTTGACGGGAGGCTACCATCTGTCTCCCAACAGCTGTTCCAGTGGGTCCCCTCCCCCAACCTTCTCTGAGCTTCGGGGTCCATGTGACCTGGCCATTTAGCCCATGGTGTGCAAAAAAGTGCCGCTCAGAGGTAAAACAACCCAACCCATTAAAGGAAAGATTTCTCTCAGAGCTTTCTGAAATATTTCAAATGGCTCGCGGATATCTGTGGGTCCGAGTAGTTCAGATTCGGAACCACTGATCTAGAGTAATGTTATGTGCTTTGCCTACACTTGTACGACCTCATGCTAACATTTCCATTTCATCCAATTGTGTTTCTCGATTTCTCTTTCAGTTCGAAGTTTCGGCAACCATAATATAAGAGACGATGACATAAGTTTTTTTTTAAATATTTAATACTATTAGATTAATGTCTCTAATTTTTTTATTTATTTCATCTAGCAGCAGCCAGCAAAGAAAAAAAAATATGAATAATATTAAGAGAACATAATCTTTTAATGCGACAATTATATCAGATTTAAAGGCATCCAGAAAGATTTCTACGTTTGTGGGATCATAAATCTCGAAGCATATTGATGATGTAAGTTGATTCAACTCAAACTGTGTTAAGAGCCCTCAGGAGGAAGAATACATCAAAACGAAAATATACATGTTTAATGAGTAATGAAATTGAAAAATAAAAAGACTTACAATTATGATCTTTGCATCTAATACGTAAATATTTTGACTGAGGGATGACTGACAGGGGATCACGCTAATTCTAACTGGGATACAAAACGGGAGAGCTGTGGAAATTTGCACTTTGGGGTAATCCTGGTCGTAAATGTTGGGAAAAATCAGAATCTGACCTTCAACTTTTTCGAGGTTAAATAAAGGTCACGTAGAAGTGAAAACTTGATCTACGAGTGCTAGAAACGTGAAAATTAGTGTCTGGGCGTGTTTCAGGTTACAGATCTCTGAAACGTTCCGAAATTTCAAATCCGTCAGGTGTTGATTTTTATACTGATGTTTATCTATAAATATATACTTTATTTAGAAAGAAAATTATTCATATTCATTATCAAATATCATAATGCTAATTGATATAAGTAATTTTTCTCCTAAAAAATATAATATAGATAAACATTAGTATAAAGATTAGCACAGGAATCCACCAATAAAAATATTAGAATAAAAAATATAAAAAAATATCTATATAGTAAAACTACTTAAACTAACGTTATGAATTTAGTCCTCTGGCTTTCTGTTACAAGAGGTGTTGAACATAATAATATAATAATAAATACTTGAAAACAATAACGGTGGTTAAAGAGAGATTTGAAAAGTTTTCGGTTGTGGCTGAAAGTGTTCATCTGTGTCCCTTTTACTGAGTTAGTATTAGGTTAATCTAAGCGAAGATTATTCAAGAAACTTGGCAATCAAACCGAAGAGGCAATATGTTAGTCGAGCAAGCGACTGACTGGCTTTTATCTTATCTTTTATCGTATGAAGATACGAAGAGTTCATCGTCTGATGCGTGGTGATCTTAATGAAAAAAAAAAAGAATTGGTAAGGTTAATTTTGGTAACAATAGGTTTATTTACAAAGATAATTCTGTAACTTATTAAATGTTGTAAAAAAAATTCTTTATACTCTGAACAGAGTCTCTAAGAATTGTAATACGACTATTTGAAGAGAATGAGAAATATTCTTTTGATGGTTTAGCTTCATACTAATGAAGACAAGGATTTATGTTAATGGAATTTATATATATGGTTTTATACTTTTGTAATAAATTAGTTCATTTTTTATTTTTGTTGATAAACATTCTTTTGAACTCACGCTCAAAAATTTTTATTAAAAATTTATAACAATATAATAGGCGTAATTTCCGGAGGAAGGACACGTCTGACGTCATCGGTGGCAGAAATTGGCAGTTTTTCCTTGCGGCTACGTGAGCTATCGGTTCCAAATTTGGTGGGGTGGTTCATCCAGTCTTGGGGTTGGGTTGTTTTACCTCTGAGCGGCACTTTTTTTTGCCCACAATGGACTAAATGGCCAGGTCACATGGACCCCAAAGGCTCAGAGAAGGTTGGACTGAAGGGACCCACTGGAACAGCTGTTGGGAGACAGATGATAGTCTCCCATCAAGGCCATCCAGCGTGTTCTTTAACTTTGGGTTGTTTTATCTCTGAGCGGCACTTTTTTTCACACCATGGGCTAAATGGCCAGGTCACATGGACCCCGAAGGCTCAGAGAAGGTTGGGGGAGGGGACCCACTGGAACAGCTGTTAGGAGACAGATGGTAGTCTCCCGTCAAGGCCATCAAGTGTGTTCTTTAACGTACACAGGGTATGGCTCTCCCGCACACGTTGCCACGGCTTAACGTCTCATCCGATGGATGGTGGCATTTCCAAGCTCATCGGTGTCCCCTACTGACCGTGGGTAGGGCGGGGAGTTTTGTGGAGATAAATCTCAACATTCACCCAGCTGGGACTCGAACCTGGGAACTATAAATTACGAGCCTGGCGCGCTACCGACTGAGCCCCTCCCGCCCCCCAGTCTTGGGGTAACATATAGAGTTCCTAGCTGCCGCGGGTCGGGAGAGATCCCTACTTTGTGAATGGAGTTGTGGAGTAGTACGAAGGGAAGCTATGGGTGAAGTTATCAATGGACATACAGTATGTTTGCCGCCAAACTTTTGGCGGAATTTAATTGCGACTGGAGTGGTTGAAAGTTGTGAATGAACTTATCGATGGGAAGAGTTATCAATACATTTCAAGCCAGACATTTGGCGGGTGTTTAATTAGTATATATATATACACACAGAGAGAGATTGGCACCCGAAGAGAAAAAGCTATATTTCGAAAAATTTTGAAATGACTATTTTATACATTTCGCAGAGGAGGCCTCTATGTCGATATACGTATTATTTCAGCATGAGTGCAAACTTAAAAAGATTGACCCTTGAAACGGAACTCACAGATCATAAGACAATGATCTCTTAATCAACATACGATCTACGAAAGCTTCAACTGCGCAATCTCGGAGTCTCCCCACTTTTGCCACTGGAATTTTGTGTTTTATGAACAGTTAGTTCTCCAGAAGGGGATTCTGCTTCTTTCCTTTCCCCTGCACGACGACTCCCATGGCAATACCATATATAAATACACACGATAAAGGCAGAATGCATTACGTTGCTTACGAAGCATCTGTTCCGTATCTGAAAAAATGTGCGTCATTCTATCATAAATATTGGAATGATGCGTTATTATAGGAGCAACTGCCTCGTAAGCACCGGCTCCAGATTTTAAATGATCGGATATAAATATTTTACGACTGGCATCAAGAAGTAGGTGCTATTTATCGGAAGATGGTGGTGGGAGGGAGGGTGGGAGAGACGAGATGATCCCTGTCGTGAAAGCATCAATTGCGATCTGCTCACAGTCAGCAGTAATGGGTCCCCAATGGGAGTGTGAGCGGTCCCTTGAGGCACAATTAACTGACTGCCTTGTACACCTCCTAAGGGAGGAGGAGGAGGCAATGGGTCCACATCCCCCTCGATCCCTGCCTCTTTCTCCCTCGCTAAAATCCATCGTTGATGAGGACTGCTGACGGGAGGAGATCAGAGATCACGCCCAGAGACATCGGGGATCAACTCCAGTTCTTTTCACTAGTGATGATGATACGAGCCTAGACTCCAACGGAATATAACGGAGGTAAACTTCGCTGAAGGAGCAAAGTGACAAAATGCTTTGCAACTTTTTGGTATTTGAAGCATTGATGGCGAAGATAGGGTTATTTTTAAAATTTTTTGTTTCATTATTATGACTTCGATTTATTTGAAAAAATTGATCCCATTCCGAACTGCATTATTGATTAATATTACTGTTTTGCAATTACCGTTTCCTCGTACTTAACATTATATTGTCAACTCAACAGATTGGCATTTCGTTGGCAAATTCTTTCCTCCATATATATATATAAAAGGGAGAATTGGGACCGACACTTATTTCCACTAATTGAAAGAAACTAGTGCTTGGTGGGGCGGGGGTGGCTCAGTCGGTAGCGCGCCAGGCTCGTAATCTGTAGTTCCCAGGTTCGAGTCCCAGCTGGGTCAGCGTTGAGATTTATCTCCGCAAAATTCCCCGCCCTGCCCACGGTCAGTAGGGGACACCGATGGACTTGGAAAGGCCGCCGTCCGTCGGATGGGACGTTAAGCCGTGGCCCCGTGTGTGGGAGAGCCATACCCTGTGCACGTTAAAGAACACGCTGGATGGCCTTGACGGGAGGCTACCATCTGTCTCCCAACAGCTGTTCCAGTGGGTCCCCTCCCCCAACCTTCTCTGAGCCTTCGGGGTCCATGTGACCTGGCCATTTAGCCCATGGTGTGCAAAAAAGTGCCGCTCAGAGGTAAAACAACCCAAACAACTAGTGCTTGAGGAACATGTATTGGGGCGATTAACTTTGTATGATATATTCAGGGTTGAGAATGGTAGAGAGGAGGGGGAACGAGAGTGGATTCCGTTCCTTTAATTCCAGATTTTTGCTGTTTTTGTCCCGTATAATTAACAACAGGAAATAGACTCATTGCATGTATAGACTCCTTTATTACATTTGTGGTCATAATTCTCGGGCTTTAAAGTGATATTTTTATGCTTTGCTTAACATTGCAGTGTCATTCTTTTCAACGGATTCTGGAGCGTCCATCTAGTTCTGAAAAATCATTTACATCCTCGGTACCGAAATATGACTGATGTTTTTTTTGCAATGATTATTTTTCGTTTAATTCCTACAAAGAATCTTTATATAAAAGTTCGTATGAATTTCGAAGATTAACTATATCTGCTAATTAGAAAAATAAAAAGTGCCGACAAATGATTGAACGTATACAGTCTAAATCAGTAGTAGATCTGATATAACATCCTTCATCTTCCAGAACTGTACCACTTTGTAAGAGGGTCGAGTGGACCCTCTATCATTTGGTGCAAGCAGAGTTTGGGGTAGAACTTTCGTTTAGACCAATCAGTAGCACTCCAGGCTTGTGATTTGAAGTTCTCAGTTTCAAATTCTAACTGTGGCTGCATTTAGATTTATCTCAATTATCCTCTGCTTTGTCCTCATTGTGAAAGAGGGCCGATGTGTTTAGAATGGCTATCGTCCATCGAATGAGACGTTAAGCCGTGGCCCCTTATGCAGGAGAGACATTACCTGTGCATATTAAGGAACTTGCTTGATGTCCTTGACGGATTTTTCTGCCTCCTAACGGGTGTTCATTGTATCCCCTTCCCCAACCTTCTCTGAGTTTTGGGGTACTTGTGACTTGGCCATTTATTCTATTGTGTGAATAAAAGAATCGAAATCAGCAAAAATATTTGAAAAGGCTTTTCATTACCATGCTCTTTGCTGTGTAATTATTTTGTTTACTTATATTATTGGGCTATTTCGTCAAACACAAGACTTAGCAAGAAGAGCAAAATTCTTTTTCCAACTAGACTTACCAGAATATACCCAGGGTATTTTTCTATTTCTCCACCTGTTTTGCTGAATAATTCTAATTGACTATTTAGTCCAATAGCGTTCAAACGTCTTTTGCTGGTGGTTCGTTTCATTTTTGGAGGTATCAATTGTTGCAGAAATTTGGAAATAGCTACTAAACTACAATTGCAATGCAATTATCGTGAATAATGCTTCTTCTGTTTTTAAGGTGGTGATATAACTGAGAAGCTCTCCCACAGTTTCTTAGCAACAATAATCACAAACTGCTTCAATCGATTGTGTTGTTTTACCTCTGAGCTTCACTTTTTTGCACACCATGGGCTAAATGGCCAGGTCACATGGACCCCGAAGGCTCAGAGAAGGTTGGGGGAGGGAACCCATTGGAACAGCTGTTAGGAGACAGATAGTAACCTCCCGTCAAGGCCATCCAGCGTGTTCTTTAACGTGCACAGGGTATGGCTCTCCCGCACACGGGGCCACGGCTTAACGTCCCATCCGACGGACGGCGGACTTTCCAAGCCCATCGGTGTCCCCTACTGACCGTGGGCAGGGCGGGGGAATTTTGCGGAGATAAATCTCAACGCTGACCCAGCTGGGACTCGAACCTGAGAACTACAGATTACGAGCCTGGAGCGCTACCGACTGAGCCACCCCCGCCCCTGCTTCAATCGAATTCTAGATCTTAACTACGTGAGAATATTAATACCCTCTTGCATTACATCCTAATCTCGGCTGATCAGACGAACCAATTTCGCGGATCGTTAGTTGCACGTCTCTGGACTAAGCAATAACTGACCTCCAAGGGGTCAAAAGTGGAATATATACACAAATAAAGTCGCTATTGGTATATTAGTAGCAACTGATGCCGGATATAAGCGTAAAGCTAACTCACAGAATAATTAACAGTTGGTCGACTTAATATCATTTCTTTGCATCTTTAACACGGCCGTAATTCTCATCTCCCACAACTTTTAAATTTTGCGGACATCTAGTTTTGCAGTTCTCTATTCAACTGTTATTTACTTTTCATTGCCTTATTCGTTTATGAAACAAAAATATTTATTAAGATTATATAAGAATGATATAAAATAATCTTTAATTAACTTCAGACTTTTAAAAAAACTAGCTGTAGAATTTTAAAATTTATTTATATATTATTATTTAAGACAATATTAATTGAACGATGATGGGCAAAATGCATTATTATCCTCGCTTTCGTGCTACAATGACCGTGTGGGAGTTGTCTATCTGTTCTAGCTCATTAATCTGTGAAGCTAACTAAGCTACAGCTTCGGGCCTCACAATGATAGGAGCCTAAAAAGATGTTTTACGGTACAGCAATTGTGGATTTCTATTTCTTAGTCGTTAAAAATTACAGTTTTTATCAGTTTTTCTCTTACATCAGACAGTTGGGTTGTTTTACTTCTGAGCGGCACTTTTTTGCACACCGTGGGCTAAATGGCCAGGTCACGTGGACCCCGAAGGCTCAGAGAAGGTTGGGGGAGGGGATCCACTGGAACAGCTGTTGGGTGACAGATGGTAGCCTCCCGTCAAGGCCATCCAGCGTGTTCTTTAACGTGCACAGGGTATGGCTCTCCCACACACGGCGCCACAGCTTAACGTCCTATCCGACGGACGGCGGCCTTTCCAAGCCAATCGGTGTCCCCTACTGACCGTGGGCGGGGAATTTTGCGGAGATAAATCTCAACGCTGACCCAGCTGGGACTCGAACCTGGGAACTGCAGATTACGAGCCTGGCCCGCTACCGACTGAGCCACCCCCGCCCCACATCAGACAGAATAATAAATATATATTTCTACTTTCAAAATTTTTAGTCTCTTTCACTTGACTTAGATTAGGGCCTCTGACAGTCATAGTCCGAAGCTGTCAGCACCTCTCTAATTTAATAGCGAAATCTGTGCTCGATCCTTGCAACCCATTGGTGGAAAAGTGTTTTTCGAAACTTTAAAAACCACGAAGTTAAGAAGACTTTAGAAAATCTGAGATCTTCGCAATCCTCGATCGGCGTCTCGAGATTCAGCACGTGCTGATTGTTTCTGCAATCTTTATTAAAAAATAAAGAGAGAGAAGAAATAATTTTTTCTTTCTAGAGATGGTTAGGGATTTCCTGTTACCATTAACAGGCAAAGGGATCACAGGATCAGGCTGTACTCCAATTACTCCCCAGCCGATGTTTGACTAAAGGCCTTCATTTTCCTTTTCAACTTTCTTTTCTGGGGGAAGTCTCGGGAGTTTTATTTTGTTGACTAACGGAATGGAAACCCATCTTTTCTGTGGGCCGTGTCATTACGAGTTGCAAATTACAGTGGTCACGCGGTGTACATTGACGGAGATCAGCTCCATGAAATGACCGTGAACTGTGTGTTTTGCCGGTAACGCCTCGGTTCCAGGGCTAACGTCGGCGGCAACCGGCCAGAACTGACCCGCCCTTTCCGTTTCCGCTCTGCCAACAGTTTGACATTGGATGGTCGTCGTCGGAAGTAGCCGGTTCCGTCCTCCTGCTAATTGATTGTGCGACACACGAACGGCCTCTCAACAACCATCCGATATTTCTGTTGTCTCTCCATCTCTCTCAGAGCATACCTGAAACATATTTTTTAAAGGGAAAATGAAATGTCGAAATAGTGAGACTCAAAATACCATCTGCATTGAATGGCGATGTTGTCCACTGAAAAAATGACAAGATCTTAAAATAGTTAAGTCAGCAGAATTTACGGTTGTAGTTGAGTTGGTTTATCGATAGGAGCCATTTCATTGCTTCACGTCGATATTATTCGATGCACAGGTTGGTGGCGACTGTTTACTCATTGAAGATTAATAACTAAATTAAATAATTTTATTTATTAAACTACTGGTAATTACAGAAATTATTATTATTATTACCATAAACTACAAATTTAACGTAGTATTCCAAGCTATGCCGTCCCGTGGCCGAGTGGTTAGCACGCTTGGCTACTGATCTAAGGGACCCGGGTTCGAGTCCCGCGTAAGGCATGGATGTTCGTGTTGTTTTTCTGCTGAGGTCCTGCCATCCTCTCAGATCTTCTACTTTGGCATATAAACTAACAGGCTCCTGTCAGACCTTTGTGGCAAGCAGCTGCTTGAGGGGGTATTTATTTTTTTTTTATATTCCAAGCTAAAACAATTGATATTTATTTTTTTATTTATTTTTTATTTGCGACGTATAGGACAGAGAAGAATCCTAGAAGCTACTCCTAGCTTTTACAGGCCTTATCATACAAGGACATGCCCTACTAAGACCGAAGTCACTGCTGACCACTATGTCAGTTAAGTTATTGTATTAAACAAGATTATTTTCACACAGTTGATTTCCTGATTGGATTTGACAGTAGCCTGTCAGCATAATAGTACCCACAGAAAATACCTGTAAGGAAGACGAAACATTATTTGAAAGACAATATAAACGTCCATTCTTTCTTTAGGAATCGAACCAGAATTCCTTTGCTTAGTCCAATGCGCCATAAAATCTCAAACAATCAACTAACCCTGCTTAGTAACTAAATATGGCAACTGTTCTTCCTCTAAGACATCAATTGCAAACTTTTTTAAAATGTGCATTTCGTGTTTTAGTGCAAATAAATACATATCAATAAAAAGTAGGTAAATGTGAAAAAACATCAACGGAACCTCCCCCGGATACGACGATGGGAAATCCTGTTTATGCGCCAGTTGTTTTATCAGTTTAATTAAGGGACGGAAATTGGCACTTGCTTATGTAACGTTATGAAGGAAAGTGGTTGACTTGGAGGCAAGAACCCAGAAAGGGTGAAAGCGAAATAAAAAAAATAAGCTGCAAAATTATGTTCTTGTGTGGTTGATCACTTTAACTCTCAAAGTGGAATTTAACGATAGAAAGCAATCAAATCACGGTGGTATTTTCTCCCGTAGATCTCCCAAATGGTGTGAAAATTTGGATGCAACAGTTCCTTCATGATCAAAGGTCATGAAGGAACGGTTGCATCCAAATTTCATGATCAAAGGTCATGAAGGAACGGTTGCATCCAAATTTCATGATCAAAATCATGAAATTCAATGATCAAAAATTCATGGGCCAATACTTCATGATCTGAAGATTCATGGGACAATACTTCATGATCTGAAGATTCATGGGACAATACTTCATGATCAAAAATTCATGGGCCAATACTTCATGATCTGAAGTATTGGCCCATGAATCAATGGCCCAAAATTGCAACTACGTTGGGGTCCATAGAAGCTGGTACCTTGAACCTCGATTTGTCGGACCAAGCTATCCGTTTTCAGTCTTCTACAATCCATTGCCAATGTTCCTTTGTCACTTCATCCTCATAAGCCAGTGATGTGCTGTCACAAGGGTATTCGATCCATAGCCAAGTAGTGCCATCATATGTCAAATGGTCTTTGCACAAACCTCCGTAGCTGCATTGACATTAAGCGCTGATGCTATCATCTGCATTGTGGCACTCCATTTCGGAGTTATAATATGGGAGAGGCAGCGCTCACCTTGAAAATCAATGGCCCTGTTATAGCCACATATTTACCAGTGCTGCAGGTTTTGTCAGTTTTGATGTAGTTCTGGTACACATGTGCACTGGTCACATGCAAAAATCCCAGACGTTCTCAGTCAATTACGTGCCAGGCTCGTAATCTGCAGTTTCCACGTTCGAGTCCCTGCTGGGTCAGCATTGAGATTTATCTCCGCAAAACTCCCCCATCTTGCCCACTTTCAGTAGAGGACACCGATGGTCTTGGAAAGGCCTCCGTCCGTCGGATGTGACGTTAAGCCTTGCTCCCAAGTGCAGAAGAGCCATACCCTGTGTACGTGGAAGAACATGCTGAATGATCTGAATGGGAGGCTACCATCTGTCTCCCAACAGCGGTCCAGTGAGTCCCCTCCCCCGACCTTCTCTGAGCTTTTGGGGGCCCTTGTGACCTGTCCATTTAGCCCATTGTGTGAAAAAAAGTACCGCTCACAGGTAAAAGAACCCAACCCAACCCAGACGTTCTGCATTTGCAGATATGAAGCCACTCCATCTTCCTTGCACCGACTGTCTGCCCACAATTGAACTTCCTCAGGTCTCCATGTGTACCCATCATAACCCGCAAGAAGATTTGGCTGGCCACATGGCGGTGCAGAACAGGTTTATGGATGGGTGTGTATTATAAATTGTGCTTTCAGTGTATGAAGCCAACACGTAATTCGTTGAAACCCTTCTTAATTAATGTAACATAAATGATATTATTATAAAGGGAAAAACGTGCGACGTTTTATGGCATCAAGTAGTTCATTTTTCCATATACTTCCCTTTGTAATTGTGCAACAATGCTTCACGAGATAGTAGGTTTTTCGACTGTTGTACTCTCGCAAAGGAAATGGAAGCATTATCTGCACGAAGAAGGGGGGGGGGGGGAAGTGCGGTCTACAGATTTTTCCCATTGCCTCTGAATTTTCGGGGCGGGGGTGGCTCAGTCGGTAGCACGCCAGGCTCGTAATCTGTAGTTCCGAGGTTCGAGTCCCAGCTGGGTCAGCGTTGAGATTTATCTCCGCAAAATTCCCCCTCCCTGCCCACGGTCAGTAGGGGACACCGATGGGTTTGAAAAGGCCGCCTTCCGTCGGATGGGACGTTAAGCCGTGGCCCCGTGTGCGGGAGAACAATACCCTGTGCACGTTAAAGAACACGATGGATGGCCTTGACGGGAGGCTACCATCTGTCTCCCAACAGCTGTTGGGAGACAGATGGTAGCTGGTTCTCTGAGCCTTCGGGGTCCTTGTGGCCTGGCCATTTAGCCCATGGTGTGCAAAAAAGTGCAGCTCAGAGGTAAAACAATCCAATCCAAGCCTCTGAATTTTCCCTTTTACCAAACTGAGACCCTTCAAAAGCGAGATATGTAACATTAGGTATAGGCTAACAAAATTGAGGAACCCTTATTAAAAAAATTGATGTAGATGATGGATCCGATATTTCCTCTTTTTCCTTTATCGAAAAACACTGTCCTTGATAAATCACTCTTGATTGATTGTTGATTCAGTCGAGTCACTCTTGATTGTCACTCCCCCTTTGTCTTTATTGTAAAACACTGTCCTATATGTGATGAATTAGATCACTCGCCATCCTCCCTTGGGGAGGGTGGATCAGTCAGAATATATATCCCTCGCATAATTAATGAGTGATCTTTATTATAGTTTAATAATTGCATAATGTAGTATATGTTTATAGATACTGATATTTTTTATTGATAATATTTTCTCTGATCATCTTACATATTTATGATATTTATGACCATTTTGTTCTTGTAGTATGGTTGTTGCCTGTAGCTATTTCTGTTGGCTGGGAACGTCGAGTTGATGATACTGCATCTAGTGCACGAAATGCATCGAAAATATGTGAGAACCTAGGAGGGGATCCACTTCCTATGACGATAGAAGGGAAGCCGCTGTCAATGCAGGAGGCCGTGATGAAGCACCCTCCCTCACCTTCCCTTGTCCGCTAGGAAGGTGTTGGCTCACCGAATGAAACTTTATGACACCACTGGGTGGTGTAGGAGAGAGAGCAGTTGTCAACGGTGACCTTGAGGGCAAGGAGCTGCGTGAGAGAAAGGGTTCGGTGAGGGGATGGACAGGGTTGGGTTGGGTTTTACTTCTGATCGGCACTTTTTTGCACACCATGGGCTAAATGGCCAGGTCACATGGACCCTGAAGGCTCAGAGAAGGTTGGGGGAGGGGACCCACTGGAACAGCTGTTGGGAGACAGATGGTAGCCTCCCGTCAAGGCCATCCAGCGTGTTCTTTAACGTGCACAGGGTATGGCTCTCCCGCACACGGGGCCACGGCTTAACGTCCCATCAGACGGACGGCGGCCTATCCAAGCCCATCGGTGTCCCCTACTGACCGTGGGCAGGGCGGGGAATTTTGCGGAGATAAATCTCAACGCTGACCCAGCTGGGACTCGAACCTGGGAACTACAGATTACGAGCCTGGCGCGCTACCGACTGAGCCACCCCCGCCCCGGGGGGATGGACAGAGTTATATCGGTTGTCAAAGTATTGAGTTGCGCGTTTCTGGGGAACTGGGATTCTAAAAGAAGGTCTCAAGATAGGATTTGATAGAATTCAACCCTAATAATAGTCTGTATGACTGCAAGTAACCAGAGGTGTGATCACATAGATATATCAGAGATCTGTGTGACCATATGAAACAAATGTCTGTGTGACCAAATGTATTATATTTCTTTTAGTCTGAGGAACTAATCCTAATCAGTCTGTGTGACTACAGAGAACGGAAGATATCCCTAAGAAACAGCAGATAACCTCCTAAAGTATCTCCTAGCAACAGAAAGGCAACACTGATGAGAAGGATATAAATAAAGCTCATGTTAAGTTTGCAATAATCGATCAAAAGTGACTATACAAGGTGTCTCAAAAATATAGGTACAAACTTTTAGGGGAGGTAGATAACATCTAAAGGAATGAGAATTGCATAGGAACCCATAACCGGAAACGTCATGGGAAAGTGGTAGCAGAGGTACAAGATCTGAAAGGACACAAGACAGTGATTAATGGGAAAACATTTATTGGACATAATTATTAGAAATGGCGTACTAGATGATACATTTCATAATATTACAACAGATGCTCGAAGTTTCCACCATGAGACGCGATGCATGCGTGACACCGACGGAGCATTGATTGCCGAACACGGTCGAACACACCTAGAGTTTCTTTGATAGTAGCAGCAGCGCAGACGAGCCTTGTCACGAGATCCATATCAGACTCCACAGGCGATTCATACACGGTAGCTTTGAGGGCCCCCCACAAAAAGAAATCAACGCTAATCAAGTGAGCGTGGGGTCCAGGCAACTGGTCCAGCACGCCCAATCCATGGTTGCCCAAAAGACATGTTCAAATGCGCACGAACACACCTTCCATAATGGGGAGGCGCCCCATCATGTTGAAACCAATATGTTGCATCTCACATTTGCTGGAACATGGGCAAGTAAGCCTGGTAGAACCTGTTCCAGAAAGATCAGATGCTTCGCGGAGGTCATGTGGGATGGTTAAAGGTATGGCCCGACTAAGCAGTCGCCGACCAAACCTGCCCACACATTTACTGCAAAACGATGTGCCACATGGGTGCACACACCGTGGGGGTTCTCGTGAGCCCAGAAATGCGCATTGTGCTGATTGAATACGCCATCCCGAGTGAAACTGGCCTCATCAGTAAACAAAACAAAAGCTGGGAAATTCACATCTTGGGCACTTTCTTGGAGATACCAGTGCACAAAACACACACGTGCAGGATGATCTGAAGATCACATGCAAGAAGTAACTGAACCGTTTGGAGATGAAAAGGGTGTAAGGACAAAACACGCTGTACACTGCAATGAGACACTCCTAAGGCAGAGGCAACGGCACGTGTGTTGGTACAAGGATTAGTCTCCATGGCATCCAACACACTTTCTTCCATGGTGGGAGTAGGCGTCAATCATGGCCTGCCCTCACTTCTGCTACCTCTTAATGACCCATAATCGCACAAATTTGGATGCGCATGCGCAAACAAACGGTGGCCCGGTACATGTCTGTGTGGGAAGCGTTCTTGATACATTCATTGAGCGGCTCGTCCGTTGCCCTCAGCTATTCCATACACTAAGTGCATGTCTGCCAGCTCCTTGTTCGAATACATTTGCATGCTCTTCGTAAGCCGACTACAGCTCGAATGAGGAAATCCGAAATTTGCGCTCTAGCACACTGATGAACAGCGCCGCCTATTGACTTACGGTGACGTTTCCGGTTATGGGTTCCTATGCAATTCTCATTCCTTCAGATGTTATCTACCTCCCCTAAAAGTTTGTACCTATATTTTTGAGACACCCTGTATAGCTGTGGAACATTAATTCCTCTCAAAGGAGCAAAGGATAGCATTGGATTGAATTATTGACTGGATAGACACTCTGTGACACTAGAACTGGATTAAATAATCCTCGAACCTCAATATAAATTTTAAATGTTTATCTCCTCTACCTTTACCATTGAAGGCCAGCGAAATGCGACATCTAATTGATCACTTGAGAGCAAGGGGACACAACAGTCAGTAGTGCACAAGGCTCATAATCTGCGGTTTTCAGTTTCAAGTCCGGTCTGGGTCAGCGTTGAGATTTATCTCCATCAAACTCCTCGCCTTGCTCTCGGTCAGTAGGGGACAGAGATGGGCTTTGAAAGGTCGCTGTCTATCAGATGGAATGTTAAGCCGTGCCCAATATGTGGGAAAGCCATACCCTGTGCACGTTAAAGACATTGCTGGATGCCTTGATGGGAAGTTATCATCCGTCTCCTAACAGCCGTCCAATGGGCCCTTTTCCCCCAAATTCCTCTGAGCTCCCGGGGTCCTTGTGACCTAGCATATAGCCTACTGTGTGCAAAAACGTGCCACTCAGATTTAAAACAACCCAATCCTCCTCTCCTACTGTGGACGGGGGTGGCTCAGTCGGTAGCGTGCCAGGCTCGTAATCTGTAGTTCCCAGGTTCGAGTCCCAACTGGATCAGCGTTGAGATTTATCTTCGCAAAAATTCCCCGCCCTGCCCACGGTCAGTAGGGGACACCGATGGGCTTGGAAAGGCCGCCGTCCGTCGGATGGGACGTTAAGACGTGGCCCCGTGTGCGGGAGAGCCATACCCTGTGCACGTTAAAGAACACGCTGGATGGCCTTGACGGGAGGCTACCATCTGTCTCCCAACAGCTGTTCCAGTGGGTCCCCTTCCCCAACCTTCTCTGAGCCTTCGGGGTCCATGTGACCTGGCCATTTAGCCCATGGTGTGCAAAAAAAGTGCCGCTCAGAGGTAAAACAACACAACCCAACCCTCTCCTACTGAAAAAACACTGGCCTTGATGGTGATTTACCCTATTCGACACACAGGGTTCATATTCGATTACACATTGCCACACAGGGAAGTATTGGTCAGAGCGCCATGCAAATAGGTTGTCGGTCAGGTTATGGAAATGAGTGAAGTTGCGACCAATCATGTGATAGGTGAGGAAGATAACAGGGCAAAACGGCTCAGCATAGATAAGTTTGGTCGTTCTCACCTGGACGTGTGGACCACTGCATCAGAGTGATCTTCGTGGCGATAGCATTGTAAAGAGTGAGAATGCCTGGGCAACGTCATTGGAAATCCTACCATCACACAGACACCTTTACCAGAGTCTTCATCACAGGACTACGTGTCGTCGGTTCCTAAGTTTTGTCGAATTTGATTTAACCACAGCACCCACAGATAAGGAAATGTGCTTTTGGTTCTTTTCTGATATTGGCATTCAGCATTTAAGAATTGAAGAGTGATGACAAACTCCAAGTTACAACAAAAACAAAAGTTTAATTCTCAAGATATTTACAGATGTCTCCATGAGAACTGACTTTGGCTACTGGCTATGTTGGCTGCAACAACTGTGTGCAGGTTGTTTAGCAGGCTGCGTCTTCTACACATCTAACAGAGGAAAACTTCTTGACTCGTGAATTGCATATTCACTAAGCAGCCGCAGTCTTACGCAGTCTTATGTCTGCTTGCAAAAAAGGGGGCGGGGGTGGCTCAGTCGGTAGCGCGCGAGGCTCGTAATCTGTAGTTCCCAGGTTCGAGTCCCAACTGGGTCAGTGTTGAGATTTATCTCTGCAAAATTCCCCGCCCTGCCCACGGTCAGTAGGGGACACCGATGGGCTTGGAAAGGCCGCCGTCTGTCGGATGGGATGTTAAGCCGTGGTCCCGTGTGCGGGAGAGACATACCCTGTGCACGTTAAAGAACACGCTGGATGGCCTTGACGGGAGGCTACCATCTGTCTCCCAACAGCTGTTCCAGTGGGTCCCCTGCCCCAACCTTCTCTGAGCCTTCGAGGTCCATGTGACCTGCCCATTTAGCCCATGGTGTGCAAAAAAGTGCCGCTCAGAGGTAAAATAACCCAACTCAACTTACGTCTGCTCACAAAGCCAGACAGAACTGCCAGATCTTGATGATGGGCATCTGACGTTCTTCATACAGGTGCCATTCTGCTGGTCCCATGGGACGGTCATTTCCTCTGCACTCCAACGTGAAAGGAACCATGCCGGAAAGTGACCGATCACTAATGATCAGGTATCACTAATAATAAACCCGTCTTGCTAATTGCAGCAAGACGCATCAGCCATAAATAGCCTTCGCCAGAGGCGGGCAAAAGGAGACAGTTTCACATAAAGAGTTACAGAGCAAGGTCAAATACAAATATATACATAAAATGGCAAAAATATACATCAGGATAGCATCAAAAACCTGACGCTACATATGACTCATTGGCCCCTTCATTATATCGCTGTGGAAATGCATCAGGATGCAACAACTGTCAGCACGAATTTGGCGACAGTGGTTGGAGGAAGATAACATATGTCACCATAGTGGCACTGGTGCACATAGACGGATGTCCGAACGCCTTGATCGCTGCATTCGACAGCAAACTGTAGCAGCTGGGTTCGGTTGGGTTGTTTTACCTCTGAGCGGCACTTTTTTGCACACCATGGGCTAAATGGCCAGGTCACATGGACCCCGAAGGCTCAGAGAAGGTTGGGGGAGGGGACCCATTGGAACAGCTGTTGGGAGACAGATGGTAGCCTCCCGTCAAGGCCATCCAGCGTGTTCTTTAACGTGCACAGGGTATGGCTCTCCCGCACACGGGGCCATGGCCTAACGTCCCATCCGACGGACGACGGCCTTTCCAAGCCATCGGTGTCCTCTACTGACCATGGGCAGGGCGGGGAATTTTGCAGAGAAAAATCTCAACGCTGACCCAGCTGGGACTCGAACTTGGGAACTACAGATTACGAGCCTGGCGCGCTACCGACTGAGCCACCCCCGCCCCAACTGTAGCAGCCTCACAATCCATAGTGGACAACATTTGATGCAGAACACAGGCAGCTATGGACATCCCCGTGTCGACACGGACTGTGAATTGCAAATGGCTCTCTCCAGTCATTGCGACAACTGCCACTCACCACAACACATCATTGCGCAAGGTTGCAGTGGACAAATGGAACCATGTCGTGTTCAGTGAAGAGTCTCACTTCTGTTTCAGAGCCAACGATTGTCGATTGAGAGTCTGGGGATGACTGATCATCGGGTTGATCTTGCTGCCATCCATAAGTGTCATACAGCTCCTCAGCCTGGTATCATGGTTTGGGGTGCTATCAGTTTCAACAGCCGTTCACCGCTCGTAGCATAGTGGGTACAATGACAGCATAACGATACATCGATTAGGTGCTGCAGCCTGTTTTATTACCATATCACCGTGGTATCCCTTATGTCCAGTTTCAACACGATAACACCCACCTGTGCACTGCCAATATCAGCAGACAGTGCCTACAAGGTGTCCAGGTGCTGCACTGGACAGTGCGATCCCTAATAAAGAACGTATGGGACGTCATTGGCAGATAACTTCACGCCTCTGCACAATCCCCTCGCAATATCGATGAATTATGGACACAGGTCAATGACATGTGGTCCGTGATACCTCAGCACATAATCTGGGTCTTTTCCACTCGATGCCACGCCATGCTACCGAATGTATAACCCAGCATGGAAGTCATACAACCTACTGACTCATTTATCCCCGCAAAATTCCCCCACACTGCCCATGGTCAGTAAGGGACACCGATGGGCTTGGAAAGGCCGCCGTCCGTTGGATGGGACGTTAAGCCGTGGCCCCGTGTGCGGGAGAGTCATACCCTGTATATGTTAAAGAACACGCTGGATGGTCTTGACGGGAGGCTACGATTTGTTTCCCAACAGCTGTTCCAGTGGGTCTCCTCTCCCAAACTTCTCTGAGCCTTCGGGGTCCATGTGACCAGGCTATTTACCCCATGGTGAGCAAAATAGTGCCGCTCAGAGGTAAAACAACCCAAACAACTAGTGCTTGAGCCTCGCCCATTGCATTCAAGTAATTCCTCAGAAATTAAATCACTTCTTTCCCATCTAATTGTATATTTTTACCTATATTCCTATAGTTTTTCGTTCTTTTCCTCGCTCATAGGTTTGTCGGTTTGTGGAGTTGTCAAAACAATTGTTCCACTATGTCTTTCGAATGCGAGGGTTGGGTTGAGTTGTTTTGCCTCTGAGAGGCACTTTTTTTTGCATACAGTGGGTTAAATGGCCAGATCACAAGGACCATGAAAACTCAGAGAAAGTTGTGGGAGGGTAGCCACTGTAACAGCTGCTGGGGGACAGATGGTAGCTTCCCGTAAAGGCTATTCATAGTGTTCTTTAACGTGCATGGGTATGGCTCTCTCGCACATGAAGTCGCAGCTTAACGTTCCATCCGACCGACGATGGCCTTTCCAAGCTCAACGGCCTTCCCTTCTGACGGTGGGCAGGACGGGAAGCTTTGCGGAGAAAGATCTCGACTTTGACCCAGCTGGGACTCGAACCTGGGAACTGAAGATTACGAGCCTGACGCGCTACCGACTGAGCCCCCCCCCCCAACTCCACCCCGAATACGAGGCCCAAACTTTACGATTTATTTATGATATGAAATCTTGTGATGCTGGGAGTATCATGGACCTTAAAAAATTAATCCTTCATGCTTCGTTCCACCCTGAAAAGTGTTAATATGAAAACAATATTGTTCCGCTTTATCTCTGGAAACCGAGAGCCGAAAGTAACGGGCCATGCGTCAAATGAAAGTTTGTAACAAGGGGAGTTATGATACACAAGTTATAAACATTCCCCGCCCATCCCTAAATAACAGGAGGAAAACGTGTGAAGGATTGTTCTAATATATCATCCGAATGAGAAGTCTGAATGTAACGAGTTCTACTTCTGATGAAAGCTTATTACATGGGGAGTATTATTAGCTACGGAAATACATTCCCCTTTGCTTTCTTTCCCCCTAAAAAAGGGGAAAATCTGAGAGTCGTTCTTCAACTACATCTTCCTTACGCGAAAGCCAACAGATATTAGTTGGGTGTCAAATGAAAGCTCATATGAGGACCGTCATTGACTACATCGACATATGCCTCTCTCCTAATGAAAAACATTGCCCAGATGACGAAAAAATCATTTTGCCTCCTCTCCTCATCATCTGGACAATATTAGAAAATATTGTCCAGATGGTGAACTGATCAGTCTTCCTCCTCTGCTATTGTAAAACATTGTCCAAATGATGAACTGATGAGTCTCCCTCCTCTCCTATTGGAAAACATTGTCCAGATGATGAACTGATGAGTCTCCCTACTCTCCTATTGGAAAACGTTGTCCATACGATGAACTGATCAGTTCTCCCTCCTCTACTATTGGAAAACGTTGTCCAGATGATGAACTGATCAGTCTCCCTCCTCTACTATTGGAAAACGTTGCCCAGATGATGAACTGATCAGTCTCCCTTCTCTGCTATTGGAAAACGTTGTCCATACGATGAACTGATCAGTTCTCCCTCCTCTACTATTGGAAAACGTTGCCCAGATGATGAACTGATCAGTCTCCCTTCTCTGCTATTGGAAAACGTTGTCCAGATGATGAACTGATCAGTCTCCCTCCTCTACTATTGGAAAACGTTGTCCAGATGATGAACTGATCAGTCTCCTTCCTCTGTTATTGGAAAATGATGCCCAGATGATAAACTGATCAGTCTCCCTCCTCTACTATTGGAAAACGTTGTTCAGATGATGAACTGATCAGTCCTCTACAATTGGAAAACGTTGTCCAGATGATGAACTGATCAGTTTCCCTCCTCTACTATAGGAAAACGTTGTCCAGATGATGAACTGATCAGTTCTCCTTCCTCTACTATTGGAAAACGTTGTCCAGATGATGAACTGATCAGTCTCCCTCCTCTACTATTGGAAAACGTTGTCCAGATGATGAACTGATCAGTCTCCCTCCTCTGCTATTGGAAAACGTTGTCCAGATGATGAACTGATCAGTCTCCTTCCTCTGCTATTGGAAAACGTTGTTCAGATGATGAACTGATCAGTCTCCCTCCTCTCCTACTGTAAAGCATTGCCCAGATTATGACCTGATCCGTCTCCTTCATCTACTACCGCAAAATATTGTGCAGATGATGAGTCTCTCTCCTCCGCTATTAAAAAAATGTCCAGATGATGAACAGATCACTATTCCTCGCCCCATAATGTTGAAAAACATTTTCCCCCAGGTGATGAACTCTGTCCCTCGCCCCATGATATTGAAAAATATTTTCCCCAGGTGATGAACTCAATCCCTCGACCCATGATATTGAAAAACATTTTGCCCTAGGTGATGAACTCTGTCCCTCGCCCCATGATATTGAAAAACATTTTCCCCAGGTGATAAACTCTGTCCCTCGCCCCATAATATTGAAAAACATTTTCCCCCAGGTGATGAACTCTGTCCCTCGCCCCATGATATTGAAAAACCTTTTCCCCCAGGTGATGAACTCTGTCCCTCACCCCATGATATTGAAAAACATTTTCCCCAGGTGATGAACTCTGTCCCTGGCCCCATGATATTGAAAAACATTTTCCCCCAGGTGATGAACTGTGTCCCTCGCCCCATGATATTGAAAAACATTTTCCCCCAGGTGATGAACTGTGTCCCTCGCCCCATGATATTGAAAAACATTTTGCCCTAGGTGATGAACTCTGTCCCTCGCCCCATGATACTGAAAAAAGTTTTCCCCAGGTAATGAACTCTGTCCCTCGCCCCATGATATTGAAAAACATTTTCCCAGGTGATGAACTCTGTCCCTCCCCCCCATGATATTGAAAAACATTTTCCCCCAGGTGATGAACTCTGTCCCTCGCCCCATAATGTTGAAAAACATTTTCCCCAGGTGTTGAACTCTGTCCCTCGCCCCATGATATTGAAAAACATTTTCCCCCAGGTGATGAACTGTGTCCCTCGCCCCATGATATTGAAAAACATTTTCCCCAGGTGATGAACTCTGTCCCTCGCCCCATAATGTTGAAAAACCTTTTCCCCAGGTGATGAACTCTGTCCCTCGCCCCATAATGTTTAAAAACATTTTCCCCAGGTGATGAACTCTGTCCCTCCACCCCATGATATTGAAAAACATTTTCCCCAGGTGATGAACTCTGTCTGTCGCCCCATAATGTTGAAAAACATTTTCCCCAGGTGATGAACTCTGTCCCTCGGACCATGATATTGAAAAACATTTTCCCCAGGTGATGAACTCAGTCCCTCGACCCATGATATTGAAAAACATTTTGCCCCAGGTGATGAACTCTGTCCCTCGCCCCATAATGTTGAAAAACCTTTTCCCCAGGTGATGAACTCTGTCCCTCGCCCCATAATGTTTAAAAACATTTTCCCCAGGTGATGAACTCTGTCCCTCCACCCCATGATATTGAAAAACATTTTCCCCAGGTGATGAACTCTGTCTGTCGCCCCATAATGTTGAAAAACATTTTCCCCAGGTGATGAACTCTGTCCCTCGGACCATGATATTGAAAAACATTTTCCCCAGGTGATGAACTCAGTCCCTCGACCCATGATATTGAAAAACATTTTGCCCCAGGTGATGAACTCTGTCCCTCGCCCCATAATGTTGAAAAACATTTTCCCCCAGGTGATGAACTCTGTCCCTGGCCCCATAATGTTGAAAAACATTTTCCCCAGGTGATGAACTCTGTCCCTCGGACCATGATATTGAAAAACATTTTCCCCAGGTGATGAACTCAGTCCCTCGACCCATGATATTGAAAAACATTTTCCCCCAGGTGATGAACTCTGTCCCTCGCCCCATAATGTTGAAAAACATTTTCCCCCAGGTGATGAACTCTGTCCCTGGCCCCATAATGTTGAAAAACATTTTCCCCAGGTGATGAACTCTGTCCCTCCCCCCCATGATATTGAAAAACATTTTCCCCCAGGTGATGAACTCTGTCCCTCGCCCCATAATGTTGAAAAACCTTTTCCCCAGGTGATGAACTCTGTCCCTCCCCCCATGATATTGAAAAACATTTTCCCCCAGGTGATGAACTCTGTCCCTCGCCCCATAATGTTGAAAAACCTTTTCCCCAGGTGATGAACTCTGTCCCTCCCCCCATGATATTGAAAAACATTTTCCCCCAGGTGATGAACTCTGTCCCTCGCCCCATAATGTTGAAAAACCTTTTCCCCAGGTGATGAACTCTGTCCCTCCCCCCATGATATTGAAAAACATTTTCCCCCAGGTGATGAACTCTGTCCCTCGCCCCATAATGTTGAAAAACATTTTCCTCAGGTGATGAACTCTGTCCCTCGCCCCATGATATTGAAAAACATTTTCCCCCAGGTGGTGAACTGTGTCCCTCGCCCCATGATATTGAAAAACATTTTCCCCCAGGTGATGAACTCTGTCCCTCGCCCCATAATGTTGAAAAACATTTTCCCCAGGTGATGAACTCTGTCTCTCGCCCACCTCCCACAATCTGATAGTACGAATCGAAACATTTCATTCTGCATTTCAGGGATTGTGCTACTCCCAATAGAAGTGAAATTTTCAATGATCGATCCTTAATTCCTGATTTCTCTATCGGTATGTTCACTTTAGAAAATTAATTTCCACCAAAAACTAGCAAGCGTCAAATAAGTCAGTACTCCTTTCGAATTGCGTGAATAATTGGCTAGCCCATTGCAACATTTTCTCCCCATTATACGTTACACATCGTTAATACTTTTTTTTATCCCATTCGTTTGTGGGAAATGCAAGTCATGCGTCTGTTTACGACTCTCGCGAGCCAGGACTCGGAGGCCAACTCAGAGGGTGGGAACTGCCCTAACGAGTGTTCTCCGAAAGAGGAACGGTCCTCCTTCGCGAGCACACGAGTTTCGGCCAGCAATCTAGGGAAGAGAAAAGATTAATTCGTGTGTAAAATTAGGTCAACCCATTGAAGACGGAGGTTTCGCTTCGAAAGAAGCGATCCAGGGCGTGCTCAAAGAGGAAGCAAATGGGGAACAAAGAGTTGCCCTTTATCTCCTGGTGGTTGCCTTCCTTATCATACAAGGAAGGGGCAACATGTGGACTGCTGCTGCTAAGACACTGTGACAGAGGGGGGGGGAGAGATGTGTGTTTCCATTTCTCGTGGATGATAGTTGCACAGAAATAAAAATATCTTGGGAACAGAACTGGAAGATGTAAACTGTAAATCAACTGAACATCGCTCAAGTTGCTTTCTTGTAATAAAAATTAACAAAGCGCTAGTGTTTTTTGAAAATTTATAGTTATATTTAGGTTTATATTAGATTATATTTAGTTTATATATAGCAGACTACAGGACGACGCAACATATATAAAGATTGATGGAGCAGGCTGATTTGCACAATCTACGAAGACTGCAGACATGCTGCAGAGGACACATGTTGGATTAAATCTGTCTGAAAATCTGTTTAAAAATGTACCTACGAACATAACTTGAGAGAGGGAGATATGGAGCCTGGACCAGGCACAAATATGGGGGCCCCCCATACCACTCCGGAAACCATGTCACTCCGGAAAATATATGAGTGTTTTTAACATTACTTAAAATATTTTATTTGACATTATTTATTAACAGAAACTTTGAACGATTTAATAAAATCAGTTTACAAAGTTTTACAATCGACGCATTATTTACATTTGTTTCAATGTAATATCTCAATGACTGTATATCTGAAATCCTCTAGTCAAGGGGATTAGGCCAAATGGCTGTGCTAGTCTATCCTCTATCTGGCCTGTCTATGTAAATGATCATTTTGCTTAAAAGGTTACATAAGAGATTGAGCACTGAGATTTATCTCCGCAAAACTCACCGCCCTGCCCTCGGTCAATAGGAGGCACCGATGGGCTTGGAAAGGCTACCGTCCGTCGGATGGGGCGTAAAACCGTTGTCCTGTGTGTGGGAGAGTAATACCCTATGCATGGTGAAGAATACGCTTGATGGCCTTGAAGGGAGGCGATCATCTGTCTCCCAACAGCTATCCAGTGGGTCCTCTCCCCCAACCTTCTCTGAGTCCTCGGGCCCTTTATGACCTGGCTTTAAACACATTGTGTGCAAAAAAGTTCCGCTCAGAGGACCGAACCCAACCGATTTTTATATTCTGTTAGATGAGTTTAATACGTTTAGAAGAAAATTTATGACAGTAAAACCAAAATATGGTAACGAAACTTAAACCATTTTGTAAGCAAGATAACAGAAAACGTTATTCTTTTTACTGCAGATGCTTATGCACCCTTTTTGAAGTTAGGTGTTTGATTAAATAAAAATTCAGGTTAAATGAAGGAACCCATTAATCATTTTCATGAAGCTTCTTTGGCAGAGATTTGCCTAGGAGCATATTAATATCATATATTACACTCAGGGCCGTCCCATGGACGAGTGGTTAGCGCGCTTGGCTACTGATCTACGGGACCTGGGTTCAAGCCCCGGGTAAGGCATGGGTGTTCGTGTTGTTTTCTGCTGAGGTCCTGCTATCCTCTCAGACCTTCTACTATGGCATATAAATTGACAGGCTCCTGTCAGACCTCTGTGGCAAGCAGCTGCTTGAGGGGGTATTTATTTTTGCCGTCCCGTGGCCGACTGGTTATCACGCTTGGCTACTGATCTACGGGACCTGGGTTCGAGCCCCAGGTAAGACATGGATGTATGTGTTATTTTTCTGCTGAGGTCCTGCCATCCTCTCAGATCTTTTACTTTGGCATATAAACTGACAGGCTCCTGTCAGACCTCTGTGGCAAGCAGCTGCTTGAGGGGGTATTTATTATTATTTATATTACACTCGTAGAGCATTGCATTGTATGAGCAGTGTTCCTAATGGCGTGAGGGAAAAGTGGCAAGACTAAAAGGACGTGTGTGGACAATCACAAAAAGGACTCTTTTGCATTCGGTGGGCAGTAGATTCAGCTCAATAGCTGTAGCAACAATAACATATGGGATGTGGGGCGGAGAGTTAGGGAGAGTGTGGAGTCTTCAGCTTTTGTCAGGAAACTTCTGAAAAAGGAACACAATCATTCGGAATGCAATTGTAACAAAAAAAATAAAAAATGATGCACTTGTAGAACCACAGAAAAATCCCCTGTGTAACTACGCAATTTGAGCTATCAACAAACGGGTTTCTGAGTGTCAGGATAAATTTCTATAAATAGGGAAAAAAATTAATTCCCTCTCAAGCAGCTACTTGCCTCAAAGGAGTCTGTCAGTATAATACGCCATGGCGAAACTCTGTGAGGAAAGAGTGACTTCAGCAGAAACTTAAAAAAGTATTAAGCGGTGTAGTGGTTAAGGAGGTAGTGACTTTTCTAGTAGGGCACACGTGTGTTATCTCTAACTCAGGCCGTGGTCAGCAGTGACTTTGGGTTGGGTTGTTTTACCTCTGAGCTGCACTTTTTTGCACACCATGGGCTAAATGGCCAGGCCACAAGGACCCCGAAGGCTCAGAGAAGGTTGGGGAAGGGGACCCACTGGAACAGCTGTTGGGAGACAGATGGTAGCCTCCCGTCAAGGCCATCCAGTGTGTTCTTTAACGTGCACAGGGTATGGCTCTCCCGCACAAGGGGACACGGCTTAACGTCCCATCGGCCTTTTCAAGCCCATCGGTGTCCCCTACTGACGGTGGGCAGGGCGGGGAAATTTTGCGGAGATAAATCTCAACGCTGACCCAGCTGGGACTCGAACCTGGGAACTCACAGATTACGAGCCTGGCGCGCTACCGACTGAGCCACCCCCGCCCCAGTGACTTTGGCCTTAGTAGGACATATCCTTGTATGAGAAGGCCTGTAAAAACTAGGATTCTCTATACATCCAAATGGAAAACAATAAGACACTATATGCTTTGCCTGGTTTCTTTCTATCTAAACGTTTGCAAAATTATTGTCAATATTTCGCGTTGCCAAATTAACAAGAATTTTGAATAACGTTACGTGATATAAACGAAACATTATTTGTTAAAACAACGCTCCACTTTTATTTTTATGATGCAAAACAATTAGCGATGCAAAAGACAATTGCAGAAACATTCTCACATTCTTTCTGGTTGTTATTTAATACAAAATCAGACTCGCAGTCCAAATTTTCAGTCAGAGTCCCGATTAGGGGATCTGCAAAGACAGAATGCAATGTAGAGACGTCTAAAGTGTTTCATTAACAAGAACACAAAATTTATTTCTGGTGGATTGTACAATAATTGAGAAAAATAAAAATACCCTCTCAAGCAGCTGCTTGCCACAGAGGTCTGACAGGAGCCTGTCAGTTTATATGCCACAGTAGAAGATCTGAGACGATGGCAGGACCTCAGCAGAAAAACAACACACACATCCATGCATTACCCGGGGCTCGAACCCAGGTTCCTTAGATCAGTAGCAAGCGTGCTAACCACTCGGCCACGGGACGGCTATAATTACGAAACAAAATGATAAAAAAAAAATACTCAAATGAGGGGGAAAGCCGAAAGATTTAGTAAGAGATTTTCGGCTTTGGTCGAGTATTCATTTTTTTATTTTTCTCTGTGTGTGGGATTCGATCCCTGGCTGAACCATGGGAGTTTTACAAAAAGAGGGGGTGAAGATCCCCAACTTTTGTTTTACCGAAGATAAAAAAGATAGGAAAAAAAATTGCGTAACAAGATTGAAGATGGATGTGGAGGAAATACTGTCTTTAGCTGGTGAGATCTGAACTCACAATTCATTTGCCTAAATACAAGGTACAGTGGCTCAAAAAAGTATCCGAACACTATGATTGATTAGAGAATTCAGAAAATATATCTGGCAATGATTTTTTTAGAAATTAGTGATCTGGCAACCTTCGTGTCTGACACGAAGGTTGCCAGATCACTAATTTCTAAAAAAATCATTGCCAGATATATTTTCTGAATTCTCTAATCAATCATAGTGTTCGGATACTTTTTTGAGCGACTGTACTATTGATCATACCAGAGATGATACAGATTGCGATTTGCTCACTCAAAAAAAAAGTATCAGTTAGGAAATTTGGTCGTGTGCACATTCCTGGTATGGCTCTGAAGAGAAGGAGTTCCCAGATGCACTCAGAAGACCAGGGATTGACCAGATGGACATCAGCAGTGGAGGAGAGATTGATCAGCGGCTGATAGCTCAGTGGTCAAGGCACCTGACATGTCATCGAGAGGTCATGGGTTCGGATACCACCCGGCTCAAGACAATGGTTCACGCTACACTCATTTTCATCCTGTTACTTAAAACGGCTTAATGGTGTTTAAATACCCTCTTAAATCAATGATGAGCAGTGTATTCATTTGTCTAAATGTTATTAGTTTATCTCTTCAATGACGAAAAAACTTATACAAGAATTATACATTTTCTAACAATTGGTACGAGAGAAAAGCACTCCTCATTGTTCTGGAACAAGAATAAAACAAACTCCCTCATTGTCCCGAGACAAGAATAAAACAAACTCCCTCATTGCCCCGGGGCAAGAATAAAACAAACCCCCTTATTATCGTAGGACAAGAATAAAACAAACTCCCTCATTGTCCTGGAACAAGAATAAAACAAACTCCCTCATTGTTCTGCGACAAGAATAGAAACAAACACTCTCATTGTCCTGGAACAAGAATAAAACAAATTACCTCATTGTTCTGGAACAAGGAAAAAACAAATTCCTCATTGTCCTGGAACAAGAATAAAACAAACTCCCTCATTGTCCTGGAACAAGAATAAAACAAACTCCCTTATTGTTCTGCGACAAGAATAAAAACAAACACTCTCATTGTCCTGGAACAAGAATGAAACAAACTCCCTCATTGTTCTGCGACAAGAATAAAACAAACTCCCTCATTGTTCTGCGACAAGAATAGAAACAAACACTCTCATTGTCCTGGAACAAGAATGAAACAAACTCCCTTATTGTTCTGGAACAAGAATAAAACAAACTCCCTCATTGTTCTGAAACAAGAATAAAACAAACTCCCTTATTGTCCTGGAACAAGAATGAAACAAACTCCCTCATTGTCCTGGAACAAAAATAAAACAAACTCCCTCATTGTCCTGGAACAAGAATAAAACAAACTCCCTCATTGTTCTGGAACAAGAATAAAACAAACTCCCTTATTATTGTGGGACAAGAATAAAACAAACTCCCTTATTATCGTGGGACAAGAATAAAACAAACTCCCTCATTGTCCTGAAACAAGGAAAAAACAAATTCCTCATTGTCCTGGAACAAGAATAAAACAAATTACCTCATTGTCCTGGGACAAGAATAAAGCAAATTCCCCCATTATTCTGGAACAAGAATAAAGCAAACTCCCTCATTGTCCTGGAACAAGAATATAACAAACTCCCTCATTATTGTGGGACAACAATAAAATAAACTCCCTCATTGTCCTGAAACAGGAATAAAACAAACTCCCTCATTTTCCTTGAACAAGAATAAAACAAACTCCCTCATTGTTGTGGGACAAGAATAAAACAAACCCTATCTTTGTCATGGCACAAGAATAAAGCGAACTCCTTCATTGTTCTGGAACAAGAATAAAACAAACTCCCTCATTGTCCTGAAACAAGAATAAAACAAACTCCCTCATTGTCCTGAAACAAGAATAAAACAAACACTCCTCATTGTCGTGGCACAAGAATAAATCAAACTCCCTCATTGTTCTGAAACAAGAATAAAAAAGAAAACACCCTCATTGTCGTGATACAAGAATAAAACAAACTCCTCATTGTCCTGGGACAAGAATAAAACAAACTCCCTCATTGTCCTGGGACAAGAATAAAACAAACTCACTTCTGTTACCTAAAAGTCCCTCAACTCAATCCCTCAACTTGGCATTTCAACCTACCAAAGACGAAATAAAGCAAAAATCATTTCAAATGTTATATAAACAAATCAATAATCCGTATATTCAATTCGAAAGTCACAACAATGTTTTTAATTTTTAGATATACGAATTCACAGCTCAACATTGATTTTAATGAATATTCATCCATTATCAAGCTGTTTTTTTAAGAGACAGGAAAATATGGGTGTAGAAGAAAAATTGTCTTGAACCGGGTGGAATATGAACCCATGACCTCCAGGACATGCGACCTGAACACTGAGCTACCATCCGCTATCAATCTCTCCTCCTCCACTGCTGATGTTATCCTCTACTCCATCTGGTCTATCGTGGGTTCAGATCCCACCCGGTTCAAGACAATTTTACCTCTTCACCCGTCTTCTCCTCTCACTTAAAAACAGATCGATATTGGATGAATAATCATTAAAATCAATGTGTTTAAATCATTTGAAATTAGTTATTTGATATCGACGTTAAGAGTGACTTCACAATTCTTTGAATTTGATATCGACGTTAAGAATGACTTCGCTTCGCGAAACATCGATAAATTGATTAAATAATTAAATGAGTTCACTTTTTTTCCCTCCATAAACTTACTTTGTTTAAATTCGATCTTGAAACGTGTCTCTCTTTCGAAGAACAATTGCATCTGTCATTCGATTCTGAGAGTATCCTGTTTGATACAACCACCCATCTCCTTCTGGGTTTGCTTCTTTACTTTAAGACCTTTTTAGGGCACCCTGTTCACAACTTCAACTACAACGAGACAGCACGAGGACGACACGGAGAAACGAAATCGGTCACTTTCTGCGCACAAGATGATGCTTAAAGATGATTGATGACTCTTCCGTCTAACCTCATCATTATTTGCATAATCAAACCACCTAATACCCAAGATACTGCTTAAGCATCTGGAGTGTAAAGACACCAAGCCTCTTATTATCTTCTTCGCAAGGAATTCAAATTTCATCACCTCAGCAGAGATAACTTTGATAAATTCTTCCATCCGCAATGAGGAGGATATCAGTGATGACAAAAATTAAACATTTTCCTTGCTTTAATTATCCGTCAGGCTTGTTGCAAATATGACTAGTGATTAAATGTGGTATGAGTATCTATCAAATCGCTGACTCTACGCAGAGGAAAAGCTTCACACTAAGGGGATCTGTGCAGGAAGATTTTTAAAGCATCCTACTTATACTGATCACTTTTGGGCCAATGGCAGTTCAGTTTACTTATTTTCTGATGTTATTAAGTTTGTGAAATGGGCAACCATGGTGTCATCGGTGTAGAGTGAGCAGTTTAACAGGATATGGGATAAAGTTTGAGGCTCGTTGCAGGGAGAACATTTGGGACTGATGACTCTATAAAGTTCGTGTAGAGAAGAACTGCTTTATGCGGTTCGAACTCGGAGAAGATGGAAAAAGGTCTGCTCAGTTGTCGGGGGTAGAGCAGTCAGGCCTCATCACATTTTGTACTTTCGAAAAAAAAAATATTCCGATTTTCAATTGTGAGCCAATAATACGAAATTTATCTAATGGCAGTAAACGTCTCTTGGGTGGCAAAGGGGCAGACTTAGAACATGCGCAGTTGCGCTCTTATAGTTCTCATAGATCATAGGTTGACTGTTGGATGACTAATAGGTCATTGACCTCTCATATGTGAGAACTGTTAAATAATTAACTGCGGATTCCCACATTCTCTTCAAGTTCCTGCTTAATATATTCCACTGATTTCGAGATCGTGGGCACCACCGAATCCTGGGATTTAAAACACCAATGCAAACACGAAATTTCGATTTGTAAACCAATAGTGCAGTGGCGTACCATAGGAAGGGAGGGGGGGGGGGTGATTCAGGGCTTGAATAACGGCGTACTTAACGAGGACTTGCAGTGGCGTACCATAGGAAGGGAGGGGGGGGGGTGATTCAGGGCTTGAATAACGGCGTACTTAACAAGGACTTGCAGTGGCGTACCCTAGGAAGGGAGGGGGGGGGGGTGATTCAGGGCTTGAATAACGGCGTACTTAACGAGGACTTGCAGTGGCGTACCCTAGGAAGGGTCGGGGGGGGGGTGATTCAGGGCTTGAATAACGGCGTACTTAACGAGGACTTGCAGTGGCGTACCCTAGGAAGGGAGGGAGAGGGGTGATTCAGGGCTTGAATAACGGCGTACTTAACGAGGACTTGAATATAGGCGTATCTAAAAGTATTGCCTTGCTAATTGCTTTGCTAACTAAGGGAAGAGGTCGTTGAAGGATTGAATAAAGACTTATCTAATAGCGAGTGTTCTTTAAAGGATTGAAAATAGGCGTAACTAAGAGGAAGGATTATTTGAGGATTGAATAACACGTACCTAAGGGAGTGGATTTCTTGAAGTATTGGATAAAGGCGTTTCCAAGGGGAGGGGTTTGAAGGATTGAATAAAGGCGTAACGAAGGGGGAGGATTACTTTAGGGATTGAATAAAAGCGTACCAAAGGGGGGAGGGTTATTTGAACGATTGAATAACACGTACCTAAGGGGAGATGGGCTCCTTGAAGTATTGGATAAAGGCATATCTAAGGGGTCCTTGAACCACCGGATACCACCCGGTAAGGATTGGATAACCCGGATTTATCCACCCGGAGGGATTGGATAAATGCGTACCTAAGGAGTTGGTCCTTGGGAGCTTTAATAATATATATTTTCTAACAAAATTCCCGAAAATCAGAGGTTTAAGCACGTCATTTCGATTCAGATATGTAAATCCTTCTCCGTCCCGAATCATCGATTCTTCCAAAAACTGTAACAAAAGTGAATATTGGGTGATCATTGTTCAAAGAGGTGTAATAAATCACGAAGAATGATTAAAGTTAAATTGACAACACTGCATCTAGTTTATCCTTAGGGATTAAAATGGGGAACATGAAAATTCAGAAGATCGTACAGAAATCTCCGGGGGTTGTTGTCCAGACCAACGCCAAAAATATCTTCTATTTTCAATAGTAGCACATGCAATAAATAGTTAATTATTCATTAGACATTCTTTGTGTTATAAGGTCATCCGGAATTCGCTTATTAAGATCATGAATACATGAAAGCAGATATTGGTCGAATCCTTTTGTTTGTATTGTTGGTGGATTTCGGCAACACCAATGAAAAGACGATGCGAAGATTCGGTTTTCATTTCACCCAAATGAAGTTAAGACAATCCGATTTCTCAGCTACCTGCTCTTTCAAGAATAGCTCGCATCCGAAATGAAGAGCTTTCTTTCTTGAATCAGGTTCTCCTCCTTTCGGCCCTGCTGACTGCAATGATGCAAACTCTCGATGCTCCTCCTCCTCCTCGGAGTGATATGGGTCTCCCTCGTGCCACCGCGAATTCCTCTTCCCCGAGCTCCGCTATCTGCATACCGAAACTCGACGGGCCTCTATGAGACATTTCCGCACGTTACGTCACGTGCTGGTGAGCAAAGAGCCTTGACCAATCAGCGCTCCCGGCCTCACATTAAAGTTGATATGAGTTGAGAACGCGCGGTATCTGGCCCCTCTCTCTTACAAATGGATCCACGAGCGTTCCACTTCCCCCACCTTCTCCCCCCATTTTTCCCAGCCGGTCGTCTATTGTGCCACGGCCGGGCCGACCGGAACGGCGAAATCATTCAACGTCCACGCTGCAGGGCTTGAAAAAAAAAGCAGAAAATAAAAAAAGAATAAAAATGAAAGAGAATCTTTTTAACGCCGGTTGTTAACGTGTTTAAATAATTGACCTCGTTAAGACTATCATCCCCGTCTCCAATCTAATTAGCCCCCGATTATGGGGTTGGGACCGGGGCGGTAATTGGTGTCTGCGTGCACAGATTGTGGTTGGCCCGGGCCCGAGTGCAGCGGCGACCTCCCCCGCTGCACCGCCGCCAATTAGCGTAGGACCGTAACGGCCACGGACTGGTGCTAATTGTAAGTCTCCGCCCGTTTGTCTTGCCAGTAATTGGCAGACATTTCTTAAGTGCACTGCTCATGCAATATGTATAGAGCCTTTTGTTGGACACATCCGGGCTGGGCGACCTCAAGGAGAACTAGTGGACGACTGCGTCAGACCTACCTTGGCAAGCTCATCACGCTCGAGCCAGTCTCATCTCGGTCTCATCACCTCTTTTATTATCAGCCTCTTCAGAGCGAGGGGAACACAGAGAATGCGCGTGCATTTCATTTGCACTTTAGCCTCATCACAGTTGCAAACTTACTCCATCACACGACCAACAAAATTGTGCAGATGATTTCCCCTTCATATTTCGTTTTCCAAATCTTGAGGGCATTTCTATTTACTAAAAATTAAGAAGTGTAACGAAATCAATTCCCTTTCCTCTAGTTTTCTCTCTGATAGACAAAAATTAACCTCCAATTAGATTTTTTTTTTTTTTTTCCTATCTTGATTTCTCTTTTTCTCATCCACATTTTTTCGCCATCTTGATTGCTCTTTCTCTCATTCACACCTTTTCGCCATTTGGTTTACTCTCTCATCCACATTTTTCGCCATCTTGATTGCTCTCTCTCTCATCCACATTTTTCGCCATCTTGTTTGCTCTCTCTCTCATCCACATTTTTCGCCATCTTGATTGCTCTCTCTCATCCACATTTTTCGCCATCTCGATTGCTCTCTCTCATCCGCATTTTTCGCCATCTTGTTGCTCTCTCTCATCCACATTTTTCGCCATCTTGATTGCTCTCTCTCATCCACATTTTTCGCCATCTTGATTGCTCTCTCTCATCCACATTTTTCGCCATCTCGATTGCTCTCTCTCATCCGCATTTTTCGCCATCTTGTTGCTCTCTCTCATCCACATTTTTTGCCACCTTGATTGCTCTCTCTCATCCACATTTTTCGCCAACTTGATTGCTCTCTCTCATCCACATTTTTTGCCATCTCGATTGCTCTCTCTCATCCGCATTTTTCGCCATCTTGTTGCTCTCTCTCATCCATTTTTCATCCATTCTCTCATCCATTTTTCGCCATCTTGATTGCTCTCTTTCACCAACATTTTTTGCCATCTTGATTGCTCTCTCTCATCCACATTTTTCGCCATCTCGATTGCTCTCTCTCTCATCCGCATTTTTCGCCATCTTGTTGCTCTCTCTCATCCACATTTTTCGCCATCTTGATTGCTCTCTCTCTCATCCACAGTTTTCACCATTTTGATTGGTCTCTCTCTCATCCCCATTTTTCGCTATCTTGATTTTTCTCTCTCTCTCTCCCTCTGATTCACGTCTTTTGCCTTCTTGATTGATCTCACACATCCGCATCATTTTCCTATCTTGATTACTTTCTCTCATCCGCGTCTTTTCTCCGTCTTGACTGTTCTTTCTCTCATTGATATCTTTTCGCCATTTGGATTATTCTCTCAATCACACCCTTTTGCCTTCTTGAACTCTCTCTCTCTCCTCCTCATCTTTCGCTCTCTTGATTATTCTCCAGCTCATCCACATCTTTTGCTAATCTTAATCACTATCTTTTCGTCACCTACATTGCTCTCTCTTTCTCTTATCTACATCTATTTTTTTCTTGATACTCTCTCAAACATGTTTTTTGGCCATTTGAATTATTTCCTTTCATCCACATATTTTTTCCATCTTCACTGCTCTCTCATCCACTCTTTGACTTCTTTATTGCTCTCTCTCCCTCTCATCCACATCTTTTGCCATCTTGATTGCTCTCTCTCTCATATGCATGATTTTTTCTTCCTGATTGCTCTCTCATCCACATCTTTTCCAGTTTTTGATCCATCTCTCCCATCTACATCTTTTCCCGATTTTGAATATCTTTTATCGGCGCCTTTTTCAGATTTTAATGAATCTCTCTCATCATCTTTTCACCATTTTGATTTTTCTCTTTCATCCACATCTATTCGCCATCTTAATTACTCGCATTCACGTCTTTTCGATAATTCGATTGCTCTCTCTCACTCTGACTAATATCTTTTTGAAATCCTGATTGCTCTCTAATTCACATCTTTTCCCTCTCATTCGCCAAGATATTCTTCTCTCTGTAGCTTGCATCTAAGACCATTACTCTCATATTACCCGACTAAGAAGTGTAATGCTATATATTTCAAGCTAAATAACTGAGATGAAACTATGCGTAGGAGAAAATATGACTGGAGCTAAAGATCTCGGCCTAATCTCCTCTGATCTTGATTTTCGATAATTATAATTCAAAATTTATGATGCTAACAAATCTTTCTTCCGTGATATTCGAAGATGCATGAAGGATCTTGTAGCATCCCCACCATTATTGAAAATTGATGGCACCATGGTCACTATGGATTCTAACAAAGCATCACCTTTGGGACTGATAATTTTGATCTAGTTTATGTCCCTGACTTCACAGCGAGCAATATATCTGTTGAAGAATCTACCCTTGAATTAGATTTTCAGGGAATGTTTGATGTGCACAATATTAGGAAAGCCATTAATCAAACTCTTACTACTCCTGTATTCCCCGCCCTGCCCACGGTCAGTAGGGGACACCAATGGACTTGGAAAGGCCGCCGTCCGTCTGATGGGACGTTAAGCCGCGGCCACGTGTGTTGGGAGAGCCATACCTTGTGCACGTTAAAGAACACGCTGGATGGCCTTAACGGAAGGTTACCATCTGTCTCCAAATGGTTCCCCTCCCCCAACCTTCTCTGAGCCTTCGGGGTCCATGTGACCTGTCCATTTAGCCCACGGTGTGCAAAAAAGTGTCGCTCAGAGGAAAAACAACCCAACACAACCCTAGTACTTCTGCCCCAGGACTGATGGGTTGCCACCAATGTTTTTCAACCTTATCAGCACTCTTCTATATATGCTTGTGGCAATATCCCCCAGGATTGGCGTCATGCAATAATTGTGCCTTTTTTTAACCGAAATGGTGAGGCATCAAATCCTCGCCACTATCGTCCCATTTCCATCACCAATAAAATACCTAAGCTTAAGGAGTGACTCGTATTTCATAAGCTGTTACCCTTCGTACAATCGCGAAACATTATACCTAATGAACAGTTTGGATTCTTGCTTAACCGTTCTACAACGATTCAGTTACTCCAAATTACGCATTCGTGGACCTCACTATTAGAAAGTAATATCCCTGTTGACGTCATTTTCCTGGACTTTGAAAAGGCATTCTATAAGTTGAAACGATCCCTTTTGATTCAAAAATTGCTCAGCCTTGGTATACCTGGTCTGATTGTGAGGCTTCCTTCCAACCAGATTGCTGATCGAACACACCAAGTTCGAGTTGGGAACAGTTTATCCTCCATCAGAACATCGACAGTGGAGTCATACAAGGGTCCGTTCCAGGCGCATTGTTCTTCATAATCTTCACTTCTGAAATTCTTGGCATTCTCCATCTCATCCAATGTACAGCATACGCAGATGACATTAATATCTTTTGCACCTCCAACAATGAAGAAGAATGTAGTTATCATATTCCTCTTCATTGTTGCCTGTGACGCCATTTACCAATAGAATTTAAAGTACGAACTACCTATATCAAAAGACAAATCAAGTGTTCTGTACCTTGGAAGCAAGAATCCTCATTACGCATACAGCCTCACAAATGATCCAATTACAAATGTACAGACACACTTTCTTAATCTCGCTGTGTTCTTAATTCTGAAATGTTATTGTAAATGTGACATTGATTCCGTAATTCGCGCATTTGAATACATCAAAATTTGAAACATTTGAGAAATGGTGATCAGTCAGATCTCTTCAGTCTAAAATTAAAATGATTGACACTTGTAGAAATGACAATCTCGCTGGAAAGGGAGTTCCATACTCTTCCAACACGACACACAAAGGAATGGTACTTACAGTTCTTTCGAGCAAAAGTTACATCGACCTCACTAGGATACGTCCTCTTTCACAGATCTCACTAGAATACGTCTCACCTCATCTAATATCAGTCATCAATAATCTTGAATGCACCCAGAGATGGTTTATTAAAATGCCATATGAAGAAAGGTTGAAAAGACTCCCGTTGCATTCCTCAGAGTTGAGAAGCTAATGTTTGACTTAAGAAACATGTCATTAACTTATTCATGGGATAACTCGCTCTAACGCAGGTACTTCCACATTCAACCTTGTCAACAAAAGAACAAGAGGTCATTCTCTTATGATCGATGTAACTTTTGCTCGAAAGAACTGTAAGTACCATTCCTTTGTGTGTCGTGTTGGAAGAGTATGGAACTCCCTTTCCAGCGAGATTGTCATTTCTACAAGTGTCAATCATTTTAATTTTAGACTGAAGAGATTTGACTGATCACCATTTCTCAAATGTTTCAAATTTTGATGTACAGTCGCTAAAAAAAGTATCCGAACAATATGGTTGATTACAGAATTCAGAAAAAATATCTGGCAACGATTTTTTTTAGAAATTAGTGATCTGGCAACCTTCGTGTCACGTGACATTAAAATGATTGACACCGCATGCATCACTTTGTCGCTTAAAAACAGGCACAATTATTGCATGGCGCCAATCCTGTGGTATATTGTCACAAGCAAATATTGAAGAGTGCTGATAATTTATCGCTGATGTAATAATATCTGGCAACCTTCGTATCACGTGACACGAAGGTTGCCAGATCACTAATTTCTAAAAAAATCGTTGCCAGATATTTTTTCTGAATTCTGTAATCAACCATAGTGTTCGGATACTTTTTTGAGCGACTGTACTTTCCTTGTCCAGTATCAGTGTACTGATACCTTCCGGCCTTCTCTGTAAATTAAAATAAACTATTTTATCTCTGAGGGGCAATTTTGCGCTTCCAATGAGCTGAAGAGCTCAGTTGGTATCGTGCAAGGATGGTAATCTTCAGCTGCCAGGTTCGAGTCCCACCTTTGCCAGTGTTGAGATTCCCCTCCCCCCTCTAAACTCCCGTTCTGCCCTCGGTGAGCAAACAGCAACTTACTCGATTCGTGTGAACCGTAGTTAACACGAATCAAGAAATTACGCCATCCACATTTACACATATATTTCTCTTTAAAAACCGTTTTGAATAAGAGAGCGCTTATCTACTGTTGACACAACACTTGCCTTAACAGGCAACGTTTATTATTGTCCGCATGCATCACTTTGTCTGTTGCTCTATGGATAAAAAATATTTTTTCATGTAGCATACATACATTGATAAATGCAGAGTTAACCTACGTACGAATCTTTGAACTCTTGTGGTGTTATAAATTTCCAAAAATATTTTGCAAATTCTGAAAATGTATTATAAACATTTTGATTGGAAATCAAGAATTACTACTGCTATATACATACATACAATCCTCAAGCAGGCATGGTCTACATTAGTGTTCTAGACATGTCTGTCATGATCTATAGGGGGCGGTAGTCGGTAGCGCGTCAGGCTCGTAATCTGTAGTTCCCAGGTTCGAATCCCAGCTGGGTCAGCGTTGAGATTTATCTCCGCAAAATTGACGCCGATGGGATTGGAAAGGCCGCAGTCCGTCGGATGGGACGTTAAGCCGTGGCCCCGTGTACGGGAGAGCCATACCCTGTGCACGTTAAAGAACACGCTGGATGGCCTTGACGGGAGGCTACCATCTGTCTCCCAACAGCTGTTCCAGTGGGTCCTCTCCCCCAACCTTCTCTGAGCCTTCGGGGTCCATGTGACCTGGCCATTTAGCCCATGGTGTACGAAAAAGTGCCGCTCAGAGGTAAAACAACCCAATCCAACCCTGATCTATAGATGATGCATTTGACCACTGTAGACCAATTGAAATGGAGGGGGGGGGGGGGTAGGAGGAAGGGCTCAGTCGGTAGTGCGCCAGGCTCCTAATCTGTAGTTTCCAGGTTAAAATCCCAACTTTGGCAGCGTTGAGTTTTATCTCCATTAAACCCTCACTCTATTATCGGTCAGAAAAAGGAACACCGATGGAGTTGGAAAGATCGCCGTCCGTCGTATGAGACATTAAGCCGTGACTCCGTGTGTGGGAGAGTCATACCCTGTTGCACATTAAGAAACACGCTGGATGGCCTACGAGAGGCTTCCAACTATTACACCAAATTTTTTTGGTGTAATAGTTGATCGTTGCTGTTGTAAAGTAACGGATTCGTTTAATTTTGCTTAGACAAACTGTCATGGACTTTTAACAATCATGTCATTCTCATGAATAATGAGTTTATATGAAGTTACTTCGTCATTATTATTTGTTTGATAACTTTAACTTTTCCACGTCGTCCATTGGGTATATATAGCTTATCGAAACTCCATTGTGCAATAGAGATAAGGTACAGTGGCTCAAAAATGTATCTTCGTGTCGTGACACGACATGAAGGTTGCCAGATCACTAATTTCTAAAAAAATCGTTTCCAGATATTTTTTCTGAATTCTGTAATCAACCATAGTGTTCGGATACTTTTTTGAGCGACTGTAGGTGGTCATATTATTTTGATACTAGATCGTGTGGGCTCACTCACAGAAATATTGAGCGTGTGTAGTTGCTGTACACGCGATGATATTTTTCCTGAATTCTGTAATCACGTGACACGAAGGTTGCCAGATCACTAATTTCTAAAAAAAATCGTTGCCAGATATTTTTTCTGAATTCTGTAATCAACCGTAATGTTCGGATACTTTTTTGAGCGACTGTAGGTGGTCATATTATTTTGATACTAGATCGTGTGGGCTCACTCACAGAAATATTGAGCGTGTGCAGTTGCTGTACACGCTCCAGATATTTTTCCTGAATTCTGTAATCACGTGACACGAAGGTTGCCAGATCACTAATTTCTAAAAAAAAATCGTTGCCAGATATTTTTTCTGAATTCTGTAATCAACCGTAATGTTCGGATACTTTTTAGAGCGACTGTAGGTGGTCATATTATTTTGATACTAGATCGTGTGGGCTCACTCACGGAAATATTGAGCGTGTGCAGTTACCGTTCACAGCAAACTGGAGCGTGTGCAGTTACTGCACACGCTCCAGTTTGCTGTGAACGGTAACTGGAGCGTGTACAGTTGCTGTACACGCTTCAGATATTTTTCCTGAATTCTGTAATCACGTGACACGAAGGTTGCCAGATCATTAATTTCTAAAAAAAAATCGTTGCCATATATTTTTTCTGAATTCTGTAATCAACCATAGTGTTCGGATACTTTTTTGAGCCACTGTACCATTTGGAAAGTCATTTAAATATCATTTCGTTTACGCTACTAATCTAATGGCGCCTGATAATTGGTAAATATCGCAGGTATTTGCCATTCATACAACTCAATAGATGTGAAGTAATTATTTTTGCATCTTATGCGTTATTATCCCAGCACTTCACCCGTCTGATCTTCATCGAATAAGAAAGGTCAAAGGCTTTGTTCATCAGCTTGATGGATCATCATTATCAATTCGCTTTTTTCTTCCTCTCTGTGAGAAACAAAAAGAAAGTGGCATCAGTCTCGATTCTGATACATCTCATTACAAGAAAAAATCGGGGAAAAAAGTTAATAATTTTTTCTTTGTCTCTATGCATTAGGTTTTATGTAGACTTTGTGCCAAAGAGTACATTTTGGTATATAGGTTTTAAGACACAGTGTTGCCTTTTCTTCATTCATCATCACCATCATCACTACTATTATTTTATCTCCTTTTTCATTTGCAGATAATCGATAGAGAGTGTACTATTCTGTTATTGAAACCAAACTGGCATTGTTTCCTTCTACCAACTTGCTATCATACTATACCTAATTTTGGCTCACCCAATATACTGAGCGTGAAGTATATATATAGTATTTCTACTCACGCTCAGTATATTGGGTGAGCCAAAATTCGGCATACTTAAATAAGGTAATATATATATATTTCCATTTCTGAAGAACTACCTCCAGTACCGCCAATCTAATAATTTAATCGCTTCAAATCTTTACATTGATCAATTTCTTTCTCTTCTTCAAAATTCTCTATCCTTAATAATTCCGAAGTCGATTATTTGGTATTCAAAAGATTGATTTTTTTTCTACTGATGCACATAATTTTTGCACAGAATATGCCTGTTATTATTAACTTAGTGATTTCATGATGGATCTACAACGAAAATTTCGAAGCTTTCGACTCAATCGGTAGAGCGCCAGGTTTGTAATCTGATGTCCAGGTTCGAGTCCCAACTGTGCGCTGTTGCGATTTTCGAAGCCCACTTCCTACTTTCTGTAGTTATTTTGTTAGATCTGAACCTGCATTAGAGTTTTTAGTACTTAAAATTAACATGAATAAAGTGATCTTATCATTGACTATATGATTTTCATCTATATGATTTTCATTGTTTATTATTTAAAATAAAGTTTTATTATTTATTATTGACAATATGTTTTCTATTGTTTATTATTGACCATTTTTATTTTTGGCAATTTTTTTATTATTCTATATCATTGGCAGTATGTTTTTCTTATTATTTATCATTGACAATAAGTTTTTGATTATTTATTATAGACAATATATTTTTGATTGTTTATTATTGATAATTTTTATTGTTGCTTATTATTGATAATTTTTATTTTTGTTTATTATTGACTTTTTATTTTTTTATTATTTACAATTTTTTATTATTGTTGTATATCATTGAGAATATGCTTTTTGATTCTCCATAATTCATAATTTTTTATTTCTGTTTATTATTGACTTTTTATTGTTTATCCTTAACAATGTGTTTTTGATTGTTTATTATTGACATTTTTTGTTTATCATTGACAATATGCGTTTTTATTGTTTATCATTAAAAATACACTTTTTATCTCGTTTCAATTTAAAAAAAAAAAACGAGATAATGTGTTCATTTTGTTGTCTGCCTGTCAATGTGTTATTAATTTTTACCATCAGTAAGCTTCGAAAATTTTTTATTTATTAAGATAAATGACAATTTTTTTTGTGTTGAATAGGTATTGATGAAATATTACAATCGCACTTCTCTAAATCTCCCCAAAGGTATAATTGCATCCTCTAATGGTGGACAAATTTGAAAATGTGAAAATTTGTCCATCATTAGTTTATACCAAATACACTAATTTTTGGGAATATAATACAGTCGCCCTGGTAGTTCATGGCCATGGAGTCTCTTCTTAACATGCCCAGGTAGTTCATGGACATGGAGCCTCTTCTTAACACACCCGGGTAGTTCATGGACATGGGCTCTTCTTCCTAACACGCCCGGTAGTTCATGGACATGAGCCTATTCTTAACACGCCTGGGTAGTTTATGGACTGAGGTCTCTTCTTAACATGCCTTGGTAATTCATGGACATGAGGCCCTTTCTTAACACTACCGGGAAGTTCATGGACATGGGGCCTCTTCTTAGCACGCCCTCGTAGTTCATGGACATGTCTCTTCTTAACATGCCAGGATAGTTCATGGACATGGGCCTCTTCTTAACACGCCCAGCATTTCATGGACATGAGTCCTCTTTTTAACATGCCTGGGTAGTTCATGGACATGGGCCCCCTTCTTAACATGCCCAGATAGTTCATGCACATGTGACCTCTTCTTAACATCTGGGTAGTTCATGGCCATGGGGTGTCTTCTCAACACAGTCAGTCAATGATTACCCATGTCTATGAACTACCCAGGTGTGTTAATACACCTGGGTAGTTCATGGATATGAAGCCTCATCTTAACACACCCAGATAGTCACAGACATAGCTACCCATTTCCAGTTTTCCACAGTTCATTGGTGGTGTTCTTTTGCCTCATAGCCTCGATGTTAACAATGCTACTCGATCTGGGCATCGGCTGCCACAGTCCAGTAATTGCATCATACGTCAAATGGTCTTTGCACAAACCTTCATTTCAACAACAAATGCACAAACATTCATAACTGCTCTGTTCTTGATTGCCAATGTTATCATCTGCACTGAGGCCCTGCATTCCAATGATACTATAAGGGATAAGAGACACTTACCTTAAACATCAATGGCCCAGTTATGACTACAAATTTCCCAGTGGCTGCAGGTTTTGTTGGTTTTGATGTATTCCTGGTACACACGTGCGATGGTCTCACGAGGAAATCTCAGATATTCTGCAGTCCAGATATGGAGTCCCCCCTTCCTCTCACCAATTATATGCCCATGATAGAGGTCGCCCAGGTCACTGTGTTTATCCATCATAACAGCGCAGGTACGCTATAGAGCAGATAAGTATTTGACCTATTTAGAGCCCGCAAGGGGTTTCCGCTGGCCACTTATGTGTGCGGAGTAGATCAGGTTTGTGGATGGGTATGGTGTTAATAATAAATTGTGCTTTCAAGTGTACATTGCCATTACAAAATATTAGAGAATTTCTATGTTATATCAATGGGAGTCTAAATTAGAAACTCTTCAACTTCTATGCATTTAATTAAAAATATGACTGATAATTCTATATAATAAAAAGATGTCTGTGTGTATGTGTGTGTCTGTCGCAGCCAAATCTCATCGGGAATTCAACGTACACTCACTCAAATAAATATCCGAACACTATGGTTGATTACAGAATTCAGAAAAAATATCTGACAACGATTTTTTTTAGAAATTAGTGATCTGGCAACCTTCGTGTCACGTGACACGAAGGTTGCCAGATCACTATAAAGTAAAATAAATACCCCCTCAAGCAGCTGCTTGCCACAGAGGTCTGACAGGAGCCTGTCAGTTTATATGCCAAAGTAGGAGATCTGAGAGGATGGCAGGACCTCAGCAGAAAAACAACACACACATCCATGCCTTACCCGGGGCTCGAACCCAGGTACCTTAGATTAGTAGCCAAGCGTGCTAACCACTCGGCCACGGGAAGGCTGCCAGATCACTAATTTGTAAAAAAAAAAAAAAAAAAAAAAAAATCGTTGCCAGATGTTTTTTCTGAATTCTGTAATCAACCATAGTGTTCGGATATTTAATTGAGCGACTGTATGCGCTTCAAAATTTCAGAGAATATTTCTGATTTTGGTCCGGATTGCAGTGCCAAATTTCAAATCAAAAGTCCAAAAGGGGGCTTTCTAGAAGCAAAAATATTTACCATGATATTCCTACGGGAAACGAGAATCGCTGTCAAATTTGTAGCTGTTTACTGCTCCCTAACTATGAAAGTAAAGAGTTAAAATCGCATTTAAATCTGCTGCCATTATCAGATTCCTCCCATTTCCAAAGCCATCATTGAGCTTTCCATTGGAGCTAGGGACCTGATTTTCTAACCAAACATGGGGTCGGACAGGGGAAATCCGCCTACGAAATTTGGAACCTCTCGGTGAAGTACGTCGGGAATTACAGAATGCCAAATTCTGATGAAATAAATATCTCGATCGTTTGCCACGGGCTCTGAGAATGCGCACCGAGTCAGCAATGACCTTTATTGCAACACCGGGAAATTCCTCGTGTTCAAGGGTTGGGTTGTTTTACCTCTGAGCGGCACTTTTTTGCACACCATGGGCTAAATGGCCAGGTCACATGGACTCCGAAGGCTCAGAGAAGGTTGGGGGAGGGGACCCACTGGAACAGCTGTTGGGAGACAAATGGTAGCCTCCCGTCAAGGCCATCCAGCGTGTTCTTTAACGTGCACAGGGTATGGCTCTCCCGCACACGGGGCCACGGCTTAACGTCCCATCCGACGGACGGCGGTCTTTCGAAGCCCATCGGTGTCCCCTACTGACCGTGGGCAGGGCGGAGAATTTTGCGGAGATAAATCTCAACGCTGACCCAGCTGGGACTCGAACCTGGGAACTACAGATTACGAGCCTGGCGCGCTACCGACTGAGCCCCCCCCCCTCGTGTTCAAACTGTGATAAAATGTCGGGAGGGGGGGATACTCACAAAACTAACCATTAGTGCAGGAAACAACAGAATATACAGATTAAAAGTGAGACTCGAGCTGTCACAATTTGTGTAGAAACGAAGTCACCGTCCAAGTGGGAATATGATTTTTAAACCAATCACCGGCTCACACGGGGGACGCTGTGCAGGAAATTTGAATCGTACTGTCGAGTATCACGGGAGCCATAGGGCAGCAAAATGTTTCGTAACAAAAATAAAAATCTCAATAGTTTATTATCTCCGCAAAATTCCCCGCCCTGCCCACTGTCAGTAGGGGACACCGATGGGCTTGGAAAGGCCGCCGGCCGTCGGATGGAACGTTAAGCCGTGGTTCCGAGTGCGGGAGAGCCATACCCTGTGCACGTTAAAGAACACGCTGGATGGCCTTGACGGGAGGCTACCATCTGTCTCCCAACAGCTGTTCCAGTGGGTCCCCTCCCCCAACCTTCTCTGAGCCTTCGGTGTCCATGTGACCTGGCCATTTAGCCCATGGTGTGCAAAAAAGTGCCGCTCAGAGGTAAAACAACCCAACTCTCAGTGGCCGGTGTATCTCGCGTTTCTCTCAACTTTTTGCATCTTTAAAGTGCAATAAAATATCAACTGTAATCATGGGTCCGAAGCGTAGGGCTTCTACTGCTCCAGAAAGTGTTCCCAATAGTCAGAAGAAAGTGAAGCAGAGCTTAAGGATATAGATCTTGGGAAAATTCAAGAGTTAATCGACACCAGCTCCGATGAGTTAACAGAGGATGACCTAATGGAGCTGTTTCCGAAGCAGAGGCGATACCAGACGAAGAAGTGTAAGAAGACAAGTTTACATTGGACAATATTTCAGAGGGTGCCACACTGAAATCATAATGTATTTCAAGAAGATAACACCGAGTATCCCTGCCTCCCTTTCCACCCCTGGCGGCCCTGCCACCCCTGAGGCACCCCCTTCTCCTTCGCATACGCAACACGTAGAAGACGACGAGGATGAAGACCCTGACGATCCATTTCCACTGCTCGATAAATGGCAATAATGCTGTACAGTTACAATAAACATTTTGTTGAATGTGTGTGTCTTTGTGCATAACGGTACGGCAAGAATGTATGTCAGAAGTGTTTGTGTTTCATCATCATCTGTACATAGTCATCGCTAGTCTAGTCATCGTGTGAAAAATGTTGTTTGGAAGTGGAAGTGATTTTTAGCCTATCCTCACATAGGCATAAGGTGAGTGTAGTTTTAAAATTAAAAATGTTTTTCAATTAATTGGTAATTAATTAATTAATTGGTAGGTTTACGTATCTTTGTATTTAATACAATTAATTGGTAGGTGTACACCTGGGTTCGAGTCCCGGATAAGGCATGGATGTATGTGTCGTTTTTCTGCTGAGGTCCTGCCATTCTCACAGACCTTCTACTATGGCATATAAACTGACAGGCTCCTGTCAGACCTCTGTGGCAAGCAGCTGCTTGAGGGAGTATTTATTTATTATTTTTTATGGTTGATTACAGAATTCAGAAAAAATATCTGGCAACGATTTTTTTAGAAATTTCATCTGGCATCATTTTCATCTGGCAACCTTCGTGTCACGTGACACGAAGGTTTCCAGATCACTAATTTCTACAAAATCGTTGCCAGATATTAAATCACTAATTAAGATCACTAATTTCTAAAAAAAATCGTTGCCAGATATTTTTTCTGAATTCTGTAATCAACCATAGTGTTCGGTTACTTTTTTGAGCGACTGTACGTATCAACAGTGTAGGCTTACACACAAACACATTGTTGATACTGTAATTTTAAAATTATTAAACATACTCTTACAGTACAGTGTATTGTTTTTTTCTGTGTGTGTTAAAAATGGTCAACAGTATTAATAGTTAAGGTTTGGAGGTCGTAGAGCTGTTCGCGGTTTTCCCACATTCGCTGCGGTCCTGCGCTCCTAACCCCCGCGCACGTGGACGACTGATTGTATTACATTTTACGAACAGTCAGAGAAAATCTTTCCCTAAGCAGGCGTGGGCTTCGTAACATCTTGCTTTCTTTCAAAATCTGAGCCCGAACTCAATTTTGTATAATCGCGTTGTCTCTATTTCAAAATAAATTATAAAATATAATTATTAAAAATATTTTAAATCTACCGTTAGAAAGATAAACTATAATTTTATATATTATATTTATCACCTTTTTTTTCTTTAACCAGTTTAGCTTTTGTATAATGCATTCCGGAAAAGTTTACGCAGGCGCGGGAACTAATATCGAAGTAGATAAGACTGAGCTGTTTGTAATTCCTTCACTCTCTGGATCGTAATCTTAACGTAATCGTGCGCGATAACGTATTATCTCGTACAGTTACGTTACATTTCGTTATAATAACAATAAAGTTTTTCCTTTATTTAAAATTACATGCATTTTTTAGTAATAATAATATACGCTAACATATTACGCCAACCGTATTATAACAAAGGGTAAACGTTTATATCGTATAGCATTTCTTTACGACGCTATCAAAACATTATTAAAAACATTTGAGCTGATCTAGCAATACTAAATAGTGCCAGTGAAGTAGCGAAATTTGATGAGGGCATGCTCAAAATATAGCTGATTTAAACTGATATTCGTGTTTCATTCTGTTGACGTCTTAAATTAGTTCATTTCGTTTTTGTCGTTCTAAAAAATAATGGAGCTCACAACCACAATGAATATATTAGAACTTTATTTCCATCGGCATAAGTCGAATGAAAAAATTAAAGGTTGTTAAAATATTCTTTGAGGATTCTAACACATTTAATGAAAAGCGTGCCTGATTTATATCAGGGCGGGGGTGGCTCAGTCGGTAGCGCGCCAGGCTCGTAATCTGTAGTTCCCAGGTTCGAGGCCCAGCTGGGTCAGCGTTGAGATTTATCTCCGCTAAATTCCCCGCCCTGCCCACTGTCAGTAGGGGACACCGATGAGCTTGGAAAGGCCGCCTTCCGTCGGATGGGACGTTAAGTCGTGGCCCCGTGTGCGGGAGAGCCATACCCTGTGCACGTTAAAAAAAACACGCTGGATGGCCTTGACGGGAGGCTACCATCTGTCTCCCAACAGCTGTTCCAGTGGGTCCCCTCCCCCAACCTTCTCTGAGCCTTCGGGGTCCATGTGACCTGGCCATTTAGCCCATGGTGTGCAAAAAAGTGCCGCTCAGAGGTAACACAACCCAAAGCCTGCTTTATATCATTTGTTCTTAGAAACAAAAAAACAAGAGTCTGAATTTGATCAAAGAAAGGCTTTTCCCAATAACTCGATAATCCTCATTTCTCTGTCCCAAAAGCATTCAAACACACAGAGAAGTGATATATTTTTTTAAAATGAACCAATTTGCAATTTTTCGAATCAAACTTACATAATTAAAGAAAAGTTCTAAAGTATGTACAAAAACTCTATGAAAACGTCATTCTAAATATCATTACTGAAAAATGCATGTAATTTTTTTTATACTAGGGGGCGTGGGCAACTTTTCTGTCTCTATTTTTTAAGACTCATTTGTAAAGACCATGCTTACTGAAGGAAAAATACCTTCTAGGAAGACTTGATCGAAAAAAAGCGAGGGGGGGGGGAGAGACGGAAAGTTTTTCCAGTTTACAATTCTCCCTTATGTTTCAGTGATATTTAATGAAATTTGTGGGAAAATAAGCGTATTCTATGTAATGTACAGTCGCTGAAATAAATATCCGAACACTATGGTTGATTACAGATTTCAGAAAAAATATCTGGCAACTTTTTTTAGAAATTAGTGACCTGACAACCTTCGTGTCACGTGACACGAAAGTTGCCAGATCACTAAATTCTAAAAAAAATCGTATATAAATCTGCCATCAAGGTAGTCAGCGACTTCTTTAACGTGCACAGGATGTCGCTCCATCCGAAGGCTTTTTCCAAACCCAATGGAGTTCCTTTCTTACTAAAGAACGGAGAAGATAGGTTCAATTCAAGTGCAGATAGGGACTCGAACCCAGGAGCCGGTGTTGTGCGCTACCGACTGAACCAATCCTCGCTTCGCAGGAGACAGTTCGCAGTGATGGCTTTTACGCTCGCCTTCGCAACAGTCAACGCTATTGGCTGATTCAGAATTTAGCTATTTGCAGTGGAGTTGCAATTCATAACTTTTGGGGACAGCTAAAAAAGGATAAATAACCTTTCCCGCTTTACACACTCTTGACCAACAATTTCCTTAACGGAAAGAATGAATGCACGAAGCGCATTCATTCTTTCCGTTATGCACGAAGCGTATTCATTCTTTCCGTTATGCACGAAGCGCTTAAAAATTTATGTTAAGAAAACCATCTCGTTTGGCGCATTATGGCCTTAGTTACCAATGGCCATAAAACCCAAACAAACAAACAATCAACTATTATGAAAAATCAAGAATAATATAAAGGCTTTTCGGACTAATCCTGAATGAAGTTATTTACCTTTGAGCGGATGAGTTATTTTACCTCTGAGCGGAATTTCTTTTTTGCACATAATGGGTTAAATGGCACGTCACAAAGACCCCGACGGCTCAGAGAAAGTTGGAGGGAAGTTGAACGGTTGCTAGGAGACAGATGATGGCCACCTATCAAGGCCATTCATCATGTTCTTTAACGTGCAGAGGGTTTGTGCACGGGCCAACTGCTTAACGTCCCATCCGACAAACGAACGAGGAGGGGGGGGGGGGGGGGCGGAGAGATATCTCAACGCTGACCCAGGCGGGACTCACACCTGGAAACTGTAGAGTTGGGTTGGGTTGTTTTACCTCTGAGCGGCACTTTTTTGCACACCATGGGCTAAATGGCCAGGTCACATGGACTCCGAAGGCTCAGAGAAGGTTGGGGGAGGGGACCCACTGGAACAGCTGTTGGGAGACAGATGGTAGCCTCCCGTCAAGGCCATCCAGCGTGTTCTTTAACGTGCACAGGGTATGGCTCTCCCAGACACGGGGCCACGGCTTAACGTCCCATCCGACGGACGGCGGCCTTTCCAAGCCCATCGGTGTCCCCTACTGACCGTGGGCAGGGCGGGGAATTTTGCGGAGTTTAATCTCAACGCTGACCCAGCTGGGACTCGAACCTGGGAACTACAGATTACGAGCCTGGCGCGCTACCGACTGAGCCACCACCGCCCTGGAAACTGTAGATTACGAGCTTGGCGCGCTAACAACTGAGCCTCCCCCCCCCCCCCCCCTAATATATATATATATATGTAAGCATTGATTTGTGCTAGTATATTAAATCATGAAACCTGGAATTTCGCTTTGAAAATAAGCTACCGTTTTAGAAAACAGTATAAAATTACGTTTTAATTAATATTAACAAAAATGCTTCAATTATATTTCAAATCATACAAATTCAGAATTTATTTGTTACTGAAGTTATTAGAATGGTGAAGAGAGGTTCGAGTTTGTTCGTTGTTTTTTTTTTCTAAGGTGGTTAGCGCGCTTGGCTGCTGATCTAAAGGACCTGGGTTCGAGCCCCGGGTAAGGCATGGATGTTCGTGTTGCTTTCTGCTGAGGTCCTGCCATCCTCTCTGATCTTCTACTGTGGCATGTAAACTGACAGGCTACTGTCAAACCTCTGTGACAAGTAGCTGCTTGAGGGGGATTTTTTTCTCTCCCCTTTCTCACGGATCTTTTCTGTGGTGCATTATACTGACCAGACGCATCAGACCTCTATGGCAAGCTGCTGCTTTAGGAGTAGAACCTACTTTAGAACCGTTCATGAAGAACTATATATACGAAACTCTTTATGACGGCAATACTGTCAAAATTTACCTCAAAAGTAAATTATAAGTATTCCAAACTATTCGGGAAACTAAATATATATTTCAGAAATAGAAATTTGTTAACTAATTCTTTCAGTACTAGCCGTTTTTGAATACTTTTCTTTATGAGTGGCATTGCTAGTATTGCATACTCAAATTTCCATAACTCTTTACCTACTGAACAAAAAGGTTTTGAAAAATCGAGATTTAGATAGAATTGATTGAGCTCATTGATTTATCATTAGGACATATTTTTCTACAGAGCTTATATAAGAGATTATCAGAAGAAACAGACGCATTTCCGCTGTAACCGAAAAACTTGAACAGGTCAACATTTGACAAATGAATGAGAAGACATTCGGACTCACCAGCAACGTACCGAAGTGTGTGTGGGAGGGGGAAGAGTAAGCACATTCCATCCCCCAAGAGTTCAATTGACCGTATAATCCGAAACCTGTGTCATTACTCAGTCATTATGAAAGAATAAAAAAAAATAATAAATAAATAAATACCCCCTCAAGAAGCTGCTTGCCACAGAGGTCTGACTACCTATATTTTAAAGTGCTATATTTTCAGTAATAAAGTAAAAATAAATACCCCTTCAAGCAGCTGCTTGCCACAGAGGTCTGACAGGAGCCTGTCAGTTTATATGCCACAGTAGAAGGTCTGAGAGGATGGCAGGACCTCAGCAGAAAAACAACACGAACATCCATGCCTTACCCGGGACTCGAACCCAGGTCCCTTAGATCAGTAGCCAAGCGCGTTAACCACTCGGCCATGGGAAGGCACCAGTCATAAAGTATCACATGAAATGTTCTGTACGCATGAAAGGGATGGCTCAGTCGGTAGCGCTCCAGGCTCGTAATTGCAGTTCCCAAGTTCGAGTCCCGTCTGGTCCAGCGTTGAGATTTATCACCGTAGAAACTGCTCTCGGCCAGTAGGGGACACCCGTGGGCTTGGAAAGTCTGCCGTGTAATAAACTGTGGACCCCGTGTGCGGGAGAGCCATAGCTTAAGCACGTTGAAGAACCACTGGATGACCTTGACGGGAGGTGACCATCTGTTTCCCAACAGCTTCCAGTGGGTGTCCTTGTGACCTGATCATTTAGCCTATTGTGTGCAAAAAAGTGCCTCTCAGAGGTAATACAGCCCAAATGTAGACAGGAAATAATTAGGTGAACAAAAATTGGTTGTCTTGAATGGGATTTGAATCCACGTCTCCCAGAAGCATGCCAGACGTCATAACCGTGATTCTAGGAGACGTGAGTTCGAATCCCACTTACGAAAACCAATTTTGTTTCCAGCTTATTATTTTATTAAATAATAAAGTAATAAAAGTAATTTTGAGTACAAAATGCCAAAGAACCTTCAATGTTTCGTTTGGGGTTTAACAGATTTCAGTGTTCGAGCGATTGATCGCGTGATGATATTCAACTTCGGTTCATACTCAGCTCAGCATATCTGGTGTAACACATTTGCGACAGTTGCATTGATTCTTTCCTGTAAATTACGAGTTTTTTCAGAATAAAAAAAAATACCCCCTCAAGCAGCTGCTTGCCACAGAGGTCAGGCAGGAGCCTTCCAGTTTATATGCCATAGTAGAAGGTCTGAGAGGATGGCAGGACCTCAGCAGAAAAACGACACACACATCCATGCCTTACCCAGGGCTCTTAGATCAGTAGGCAAGCGTGCTAACCACTCGGCCACGATGTTTTTAATGTATTCTCTCCCCTAAAAAAGAAATCCATGGGGTCAAATAGGGACTTCTAAGGGGCCAAAAGATCGGTCCACTTCTACGAATTCAACTATTTCGAAATTTGGCATTTAAGACATTACAAGTGATATTAAATCCGTGATATTATAATAAGGAAACTTTGAGAGTTTATTCACATTTTGGACACACACTTAGTTGTTATTTAATAAAATGCAACATTTTATAAATATGGGTAATCATTTATAATGATTCTTTAGGCAATGTGAATTATACAAATATGGGCTTCTATCCTAAGAAAATTTCCTTTAAATCTCATATTGGGATTTAAAATGGATTGCACCAAATACCAATAAAAAGATAATTTTGTTTCCAAAGGTCAAAGGAGCTCCGTATCCTGCTTCATTGCTCAACGTTAGAATTGCTGAGATGAAGCCCTAAACCTCTGCCTGTACCTAAGCGACGCACACTGAGAAAAGTCGGGGCTGGTCAGCGGCATGCATCTCTACGGTGGGGGAGTTCGTTACGGCTTGCGGCTTCGTGATTGATGCCAATGGCAGGCTGAGGCGGGGAATCCGCATGGGTTTCTGACACGCTGGTGGTCCCAAGTATTGCCCACCTGGACTGAACCCGGGTGAGAAAATAGACCGCCACACCTGTGTGCTGCTACCTGCAGCGTCCTGGGCCATCAAGGTGTGAACGCGATGGCGGATCTGTGACAGGAGCACACAAATCAGTGGAAGACTTCTCCCACTCGACACAACCACGGACATTCCTTCTCGCTGCTATCCCTCTTCAGCCCAGCCACTGCCGGCTCTTGCCGAGCAGGCTACTTTATCTTCGGCAATTGCCTCAAAGCTCCCCACCGAGCGAGGGCATCGGCGAGCAGCGAATAGCTCCCTCCGCGAAGAACGACCCCCGTATTGTCGCAATCCCCAGCTGGGTGGCGTAGGGTGGGCCAACCCCCAGAATGCCTGCCAACACTGCTGGATAGGTTTCACATATTCAGCAACACAAACGAATGAACTTGTCAGAAAGCAGAGGCAATACGTCTTAAAGACATGGAAGCTCTAATCATTTAAGGCTATTGAAATGGAGGTTTTCGTGACTGTCCTTTTCAAAGTGAGAAAAGAGTTCACTTGAATCATTATTCACAATAAAGCTACTGGAAGCTTATTACAAAGGAAATTAGTTGTGAAGTTTTCTTATGGATATTTAAAACTTATGGAGCAATAAAATCAACTACGATTATTTTTTCTATTTTCAATTAAATTGACATATTTTATTCCATCAGGTTTATCAAATCTATAGAGTATTGTACTTCAGCAGAAATGGGTCAATTCCAAAATCAAAATCAAAAATCAGCAGTTACCGGTCAATTAATAAATATCTATTTTATATAAATTAAATAAAGAGCTTATAACAACATTCCCAATGAGATTATTTCTTCTCTGATTATTTACGATCATACTGTTTTGAACAAGTATAAAAGGCCTAAAACGGTAGCGTTCTCTGAGGAGACCTACCTGTTTTAGGTTTCTTATACAATTTTACTGCTATATTTAGCTTTTCATACGTTTGCCCTTAGGGGTCCATCTGAGGGTGGTTTACTTATATATTTTGTTTTTACTCATGCCAAATAGGCATATCTTTATGATGGAGATGGTTAGGGGTAAAATTATTACCCGGTACATCGGATATGATTATACGATCTACTATAACAACATTAATCAAGATCTTTCAGTTTCTACTATCTCCTCCCTTCAGAAAACTCTGGAATGTTTATTTGACCACCAATCCAAGATTACTGGTAATTTTATGGTTTTACAGACTCAATTGAGAAAACTCTCCAACATAGTTCACGCACCTTTCTTCCCGAGTGATTTTTGCAATAATAGTTCATTTTGCAGAAGAGACCTTTTTTTGGGTCAAATGAAAGCCATTATATTGTTTTCGTTTTTGTTCAGTTCTTGATTAGTACTATTATTGCACTTAATACTTGACTCGGATTTTTTAATTGAAACTATTTTTGGCGTAAATTCAGTGTATTTTCGGTGATCCAGGAAAATAATATAAAGTATTATTTTTCCTCTGCAACCGAACGCTGACCAGCAGACGTCCATTACACAAACCTCTGCTGTGGTGTGGGGTGCACAAGGGAAAAAATAAATATTTTTAATTTCGCATTACTTTGAAAACAATGGTTAGACTTACAGTTGGGTTGGGTTGTTTTACCTCTGAGCGGCACTTTTTTGCACACCATGGGCTAAATGGCCAGGTCACATGAACCCCGAAGGCTCAGAGAAGGTTGGGGGAGGGGACCCACTGGAATAGCTGTTGGGAGACAGATGGTAGCCTCCCGTCAAGGCCATCCAGCGTGTTCTTTAACGTGCACAGGGTATGGCTCTCCCGCACACGGGGCCACGGCTTAACGTCCCATCCGACGGACGGCGGCCTTTCCAAGCCCATCGGTGTCCCCTACTGACCGTGGGCAGGGCGGGGAATTTTGCGGAGATAAATCTCAACGCTGACTAAGCTGGGACTCGAACCTGGGAACTGCAGATTACGAGCCTGACGCGCTACCGACTGAGCCACCCCCGCCCCTCACAAACCTCTGCTGTGATGTGGGTTGCATAAGGGAAAAAATAAATATTTTTAATTTCGCATTACTTTGAAAACAATGGTTAGACTTACAGACTGGCATAGGTAAGTACTACTGTAATCTGTGTGAATACCGTGGGCTTAAGCCAATTTTTGACTTAGGGAAAATCTGTAATCAGGTTTCTGTTTCGTTTTACAGATACTGCGTCGTTTTTTTGTCAGTAAGAGATATTCATAATTGTCAAATTGTTGCAGGTGAAACGGTTGAATTTTACTAGTTAAATGTACTGATGCCAAGAATGTTTATTTAAATTTAGATATCAAGTTTTTAAATTTAAATTTGAATTTAATGTAACTGACTTTCCCATAATGCAAGATGTACAAGAAATTGAAATGAAGATTTCTGCAGTTTATTAACAAAAAAGAATAGAAAAACTTTTTAAATTTTGCATGCAACGAAATGACAATGTTTGAGTAATGTTTACAGCAGACATTAATAAGCTATTTCTTTGGTTTTTCCTCATAAAATTATGAAATCATCATATTTTTTAATTTCATGCTCTGTCTATTCTAGTAAATATCATATTGCAGTTTATCACGAACAGTATTAATCTGATGATTAAATAATCATCAGATTAATACTGTCCGTGATAACTGCATCTTCCATAATCCGAAATGTGGGATGAAAACATTTTCGAGTTTAGTGATTCAAATCAAAATTCAGATAAGAATTTATTCCACTTATAATCTCAGAGACGTTTTTCCATAAAAATCTTATTTTAGAACTTGCGAAGTATAATTCATTGCCAGTATCGATTTTAAAACAGCTTTTTTAAAATGATTTTTCGTGAAATTTAGAAGAGATGTAATATTATCTATATATAGGTCCAGACAGAGGTGTGGGCCATTAACACCATTTGAGCTAGACCCCTGGGCTTGGGAGGCCAAATATATATGTTATTGTCAAGTTATATGTGAAATACATGAAATAATACATAAATTGTCTCTGTAAATCGTTTTTGTTTTATAATTTCAAATTTCTTTTAATAAATGTTAAAAAAAAATGAATTTTTAAAATATGTTCTAAATATAGTCATATATTTATATGGCTTTCGGAGTCCTAGTTTAAAGCACCTATCCAAGGCTGTATATACATGAAAATGCAATACAGGGTACTTATATTGATATTTTGCTGAGGTCTCGCCTTCCAAACAGACTTTCTCTGTGGCGTGTAAACTGACAGACTCTTGCCAGATCTCTGTGGCAGTAGCTGCTTGAGGAGTAATTTCTTTTACTTATTATTTTATTGATATTCAATAAATATTTTAATAAAAGCAACTTTTTTATTAATTATTCTTCTCGGATTTTGAAAATGCGATATTTAATTCATTTCGCTTTCGATTTAAAAGTTTAATAAAAAGAGTTTCTGCAAGCTGAGTTTGAAATATCGATGATTCTCTGTTATTTTTGATCAGGAATAATTTTCCTTTCAAGAATAAACAGGTTTTAGAATATGTTGATTGAGGAAGGTTGGGTTGGGTTGTTTTATTTCTGAGTTGCACTTTTCTACACAACGGGTTAAATGGCCATATCGAAAGAACCCCGACAGAGTTGGGGGAGGGTACAGTCGCTCAAAAAAGTATCCGAACGCTATGGTTGATTACATAATTCAGAAAAAATATCTGGAAACGATTTTTTTAGAAATTAGTGATCTGTGACACGAAGGGTGCCAGATCACTAATTTCTAAAAAAATCGTTTCCAGATATTTTTTCTGAATTATGTAATCAACCATAGCGTTCGGATACTTTTTTGAGCGACTGTACACACTGACAGCTGTTGGGAGACAGATGGTAGCCTCCCGTTAAGGCATCTAACGTGTTCCTTAAAGTGCACAGGGATTTCCGCACACAGGCCACGGCTTAACATCCCATCCGACTTACGGCGGCCATTCCAAGTCCATCGGTGTCCCCTACTGACAAAGGGCAAGACAGGGAATTTTGCGGAGATAAATCTCAACGCTGGCCCAATTGAGGTAGGTCTAGTGCAGTGGTTCTCAACCTTTTATACTTCACGTACCCCCTGCAAATGTGTATATAACTGGCGTACCCCTTGTAGAGATAGATAAAACTATAGTTGCAGTATAACAATGGTTATTTTTACTTTGTTACTAGATCTAGCGACTTTTGAGCTCTCACGGCGTACCCCAAAAACTTTTACCGCGTACTTCACGTTGAGAACCGCTAGTCTAGTCGAAGATAAAAAAGGCTTTAGAGATAGATAAAAAAAAGGTTCAAAGATGACATATCGTCTCATTATTGATGAGCTTATGAGTGCATAACTGTTGTGGTCTGTAATAGATGAGTGATGTCAGGTTTGTATTAATTAATGCATTGATACTGGAGAAGGAATTTCTTCTTCGTTCCCGTGGCCGAGTGGTTAGCACGCTTGGCTACTGATCTAAGGGACCTGGGTTCGAGCCCCGGTATTAGGCATGGATGTGTGTGTCGTTTTTCTGCTGAGGTCCTGCCATCCTCTCAGATCTCCTACTATGGCATATAAACTGACAGGCTTCTGTCAGACCTCTGTGGCAAGCAGCTGCATGAGGGGGTATTTATTTATTTATTTATGTTTACTGGACAGTCACTTTCTGTTTACAGTGCAAATGTACTGAATGATTATCACATTACAAAAAAGCAAAAGAGATCTGATACGAAAGCTTTTGTTCATAAAAGTTAATCTGCATTAGAAACTGAGATGAATTTCTCAGGAAGGAGCGACTAATATGCACTAAAAGGTTGAAAAGGAATTTTATATTAGACAGCGCATACCCTGTTAGGAGTGGTCAACCATACAGGGTCCTGGTGCTGACCCTTTGTACCTACTAGACTGGACTTGCTTATGGATTTGATCTTGATTATGGATCCTAGACTTGCTGCACTGGTGGGCCTCTGTTGAGGAAGAATCTGCCGCTGAGTTTTCTGTTTGCTTCTGGGTTGCCAGCCCTAAGTGAACAGAGGCATGGGATACCTTATATCAGCTGGTGGATAATCCTAATCAGAGGCCATCGCAGGTATCTGAACCTCACTTAGCTAGTTAGGCGTCGCCAATCCTAAACTGGAGTAATGTGTCTCAGGCAGGTCTTATGGCTCTTGAAAACGTCCACTTGAAAAGGTGGTGCCTGAAGTTCCTACCAGCATCGGTGACTTCAGCCTTTAGCGGAGGAGGAACAGGTCTTTGCCCCAGGCCTGCGATCAGGGGGCTGTTTGATATTGTTGGCCCTACCAATCTCAATAAACCTAGTTTCTTTAAAAATCCTACTAATCATTTTCTCTCTGCAGGAACGTGGAACGTGAGGACATTACATAGATATTATTCTCTTGATGTCCTCACGCAGGAATTCCAGCGCTATAACCTAGATATTCTGGGCTTGCAAGAGACCAGATGGACAGGTAACGGTGAGATACTTAAAAATAACTTTAAATTTCTCTTTACAGGGAGAGAGTATGGAAAGCATCACCAAGGCATGGGTCTGCTTCTCAGCAGACACGCTAGTGATACTCTTCCAGGATATGAGTGCATTAATGAAAGGTTTCTTACAGCAAAATTTCAGACAAGCGTTAAAGACTTGAATGTTATCTATTGCTATGCCCCCACTGAGGATGCCGATGAGGATGAGAAGGATAGGTTTTACGGACAACTTCAGGACATTTTGAATTCTGTCAAGACAGGAGATATTACCCTTGTTCTAAGTGACTTCAATGCCAAAGTTGGTACTGACTCTGATCTTTGGGGAGGAGTATTTGTTGGTATTGGTAGCTGCAATGGCAATGGGCAACGTCTCCTACAGGTAAGTAAACTCAATGGGTTTATAATAACTAACACTTTTTACAAACACCGCGACATACATAAGTACACATGGGTTTCACCCGATGGGCTGTATAAGAATATGATTGATTGTATATTAATTAACAGCAAATGGGCTAGTTCTGTTAGGAATACCAGGGCATATAGGGGAGCTGAAATTGGATCTGACCATTACCTTGTTAAAAGTGTCTTGCAACTTAAACTTAAAAAGAGTTGTGCTAAAGTAAAAAAAAATTACCTTTAATACAGAAGCTCTGAAAGACCCTGCTATAGCTAAAGCTTACCATGATAGGTTACTTAGTCATTATGACAGTCATGGTTTGCTTACTACTGAAGTTGAGGAAGAATGGGGCCATTTTAAACAGGCTTTTTCGGAAATTAACATTACTCTTTTAGGAAAATAGGAGCAGAGGAGACAGAATTATTTGAGTGATAAGGCACTTGAGCTTATTTCAGAAAGAAGGAACTGCAGGAATGTCCTTAATCAGTACCCTACTAGTCCTAATAGAAAAGATTACAGAGAGCTTAATAAACGTGTAAAGGATCAGTTAGCTACTGATAACAATCTTTGGCTTGATGGCTTGGCTGACAAAGCTGAGGAAGCAGTTAGGCAGCACAACAGCAGAGAGCTGTACCAGATAGTTAATGTTTTATGTGGTAGAAAACGGACAGGCATACAAGGATTAAAGGATAACCAAGGTAAGGTTATAGAAGGGGAGGATTCTGTCATGGCTATGTGGGCTGAGCATTTCAGTGATGTTCTAAACAATGTAGTTAGTTCTACTCTCATTGTTTGCAATGATGATAGATGCATTGGTGGCTTTAATGTTGGCCCTATAACACAATCTGAAGTTATTTTGGCTATTTCTAAACTTAAACTTTATAAATCCCCAGGTGTAGATGAAATTACTACGGAAATGCTTAGAGCTGGGAATGTTTCGGTTACCACTTGGATGACTGAAATTTTGAATTTCTTTTATGACAAAGGCATGGTTTCTAAGGATTTTACCAGAGCTATTATTATCCCTATTTTCAAAAAAGGCGATCGCAGTTCTTGTGATAATTATAGGGGTATGAGCCTACTCTCTGTTCCAGGTAAAGTTCTTTCCATGATTGTGCTTAATAGAATTAAGAATCTGGTAGACAGTAAATTGCGTGATGAGCAATGTGTGGATTCCGAAGTGGTAGGGGATGTGTGATTCAGATATTTTCACTTAGACAGATTCTTGAGAAATGTTTAGAGTTTCAGAAACCTTTGGTTGCTAGCTTTGTTGATTTCATAAAGGCTTTCGACTCTATTGTTCGACATAACTTGTGGTTGATTGTAAGATCATATGGTATACCAGACAAGGTAGTTAACATAATGAAAGCTCTCTATAATAACACTGAGTCGTGTGTGAGGGTTGGTAAGTCTTGTAGCAATTGGTTTAGCATTACTTCTGGTGTTCGACAAGGGTGCCTTTTGTCTTTAGTTTGGTTATTGATTATGTTATGCGAAATTCACTTCAAGGGAAAGATTTTGGCCTTAAATGGTCTGGAGATACGAAAATTTCTGATTTAGATTATGCTGATGATTTAGCCGTTTTTGGCAAATGATGTTGATGAGATGAACTATTTCATTCGAGCTGTTGATGAGGCTGGTAGTAGAGTAGGTTTGGTTATAAACAGAGAGAATACTAAAGTGATGAAAATTGGTCAGGCAGGCTGTGATTCAGTCAATCTGAATGGTTGCAGTCTTGAGCAGGTGTCACAGTTTAATTACCTTGGGAGCTATGTAACAGATACTGGTGATGTGTGGCATGAGATTAACAGACGAATAGGGATTGCTGCCGGGACTTTTAAGAATCTATGGAGATTGTGGAGAAATAGGCGTATACACCTAAAGACTAAAATTAGACTGTATAATAGTTTGGTTGTTTCTAGGGTTAGTTATTGTAGTGAAACTTGGACGCTGTGTAAACAAGATAACAGGAAACTAGATGCTTTTGAAACTAGATGTTTACGCAGTATCTTGGGTATTAGGTGGTTTTACTTTGTAACTAATGATGAGGTTAGGCAAAGGAGTCTGCAACCTCCTTTAAGCAGCATATTGTGCAGAGAGAGACTCTGCTGGTTTGGCCATGTTGCCGTATGGATAATTATAGATTGGCGAATAGGGTTACGAACAGTGTACCTAAAGGCCTCAGAAACAGGGGGAGACCTAGGATGCGATGGGCAGACAATGTCAAACAGGACTTTGCTCGAATTGGTGTGCAGTTGCCGGATGCAGCAGATGTAGCTCAGAACTGATATGCTTGACGAATTAAACTGCACGGTCTGGTTAGACCTCCGTAGCCCATGGCTGCTTGAGGATGATGATGATGATGATGATATAGTAAAGTTAATTGGGCCTAGGTTGGACACAATCAGAATCATCTAGTTAACATTATAGACCCCGACATCCTACTAACAGAAGAAATAAACCTTAGATTGTACGTAATTAATTATCTCCTTATGTGGTAAATGAAACTGTTTGTTGTGTATTTTTTTTTTAAAGTTAGTGATAAATGTTATATATTTAAATGATGTAGTAACAAATTAATTATTATATTTCACATTTTTAAATTAAATAGCATGTAGTTAAATTTTGAATAAATAAATTACTTAAAAACTTTACTTTCCTATTTTTTTCGCAATAAAATTGCCTACAGCATTCAAAAAATATATTCGTAGCCCATGGGTGCTTGAGGATTAAGATGATGATGATGAGCAGAAAAATGAAAAAATAAAGTAATATTTTATATAAAACTATCATCGTAGCAGCAGCTCATTTTTTCAAAAAAATACCTTTCTTCGGCTAGCCCTCCCCTCTCCCCCACAATAAATAACTAAAAAAATCAGCTACTTTCAGCATGAATATTCTGTTTGAAATTAAAAAGAAGTCGATATTAATTTATTTTAAGCTTATTTGCATGTTAATTTGCATGTTTTATTATAAGCACAATAAATAGATGAACGTGTATTACACACCAAAATATTAAAACCAAAATTTTTATCCCAAATCTTTAATAGCATGAAATAAAAGAGTATGTTTTGTAGAATAAAATTATGATAACAGTGATTGGAAAACTTTAAGAAGCTCATAAGGGCACTGGTTCCCAACCGGGGTCATGCATCCAAGTACAGTCGCTCAAAAAAGTATCCGAACACTATGGTTGATTACTGAATTCAGAAAAAATATCTGGTAACGATTTTTTTTAGAAATTAGTGATCTGGCAACCTTCGTGTCACGTGATTACAGAATTCAGGAAAAATATCTGGAGCGTGTACAGCAACTGTACACGCTCCAGTTACCGTTCACAGCAAACTGGAGCGTGTGCAGTAACTGCACACGCTCAATATTTCCGTGAGTAAGCCCACACGATCTAGTATCAAAATAATATGACCACCTACAGTCGCTCAAAAAAATCCAAACACTATGGTTGATTACAGAATTCAGAAAAAATATCTGGCAACGATTTTTTTTTAGAAATTAGGCTGTAGATGGTCATATTATTTTGATACTAGATCGTGTGGGCTCACTCACGGAAATATTGAGCGTGTGCAGTTACCGTTCACAGCAAACTGGAGCGTGTGCAGTAACTGCACACGCTCCAGTTTGCTGTGAACGGTAATTGGAGCGTGTACAGTTGCTGTACATGCTCCAGATATTTTTCCTGAATTCTGTAATCACGTGACACGAAGGTTGCCAGATCACTAATTTCTAAAAAAATCGTTGCCAGATATTTTTTCTGAATTCCGTAATCAACCATAGTGTTCGGATACTTTTTTGAGCGACTGTATTAGGTGTGTCGCGAATATTTAAGGGAAATAAAAATACTGCATAGAAATTGGTACTTTAATACTTCTTTACTCCTTTTTAATTAGGTTTTATTGGTTTTGGTCAAATGTTGAGCTTAATATGCATTTTCGTTTATATAAATAGAATTTTAAGATATACGATGATATCCTGAAGTAGAGAAGTAAATGAAATAATTTTCTTAGACTTGAAAATGAATTTGAAATCGAAATGGAATAAACATATTGACTGGATATGTTCAAGATTACGATTTGTAGCATTTAAAATTAGGAAACTTAACTGATTTATTGATAAATAAATAAATAAATACCCCCTCAAGCAGCTGCTTGCCACAGAGGTCTGACAGGAGCCTGTCAGTTTATATGCCAAAGTAGAAGATCCGAGAGGATGGCAGGACCTCAGCAGAAAAACAACACACACATCCATGCCTTATCCGGGGCTCGAACCCAGATCCCTTAGATCAGTAGCCAAGCGTGCTAACCACTCGGCCACGATACACAATTTTTAATATATAAAGCACTTTCTGAATTTATAATTAGATAATTAGATATAGAATAACAGTATATGGGACAGCCTATAAGACAGAATTAAATAAAATTAAAAGGATTGTACAATTTAGAATTTAAAAATTTGCTTACAACAAAAGATGATATTTTTGATATGTTCAAAATTTTGTGTATGGAAAGTTTATATGTGACTTTTTTGTTTATCAATAACTTCCTTAATAATAGCTATAAGCAAAATATTTGTAATAAGCTAACTAGAAAAAAGGCTAAGGGTTTTTGAAAACCAACAAAAATTTTGTAACTATTACGGCCGAAATTCCAAAGAATATAAATTCTCTACCTATTTAGCTTGCTTCCTAGAGAAATGGTAAATTTACGTAAAATTTCTGACGTTAAAGAAAATTTATTTCAATGGTTGATAAAAAAAAGTGATGTTTTTAATCGAAAACACTTACTTTTTATTGATTTTCTTTTTAATTATTCATTTTTTCCTCTTTCATTTTATGTCATGAATAGATCGTATCTGCTAAAACCACATACATTCCGGCTGATAAGATTCAGATTAGAGAGATTTTTTATGTAAAATAATTGCATAGATCAGGGGTTCTCAACGTGGGGTATGCGGTAAATTTTTTTGGGTACGCCGTGAGAGCTCAAAAGTCGCTAGATATATGCTATATATAGATGTTTTATTTTATTCCCATTGTTATACTATAACTATAGTTTTATCTATCTATACAAGGGGTATGCCAGTTACATACACATTTCCAGGAGGTACGTGAAGCATAAAAGGTTGAGAACCACTGATATATATGTTTTATTTTATTCCCATTGTTACACTATAACTATAGTTTTATCTATCTATACAAGGGGTATGCCAGTTACATACACATTTCCAGGAGGTACGTGAAGCATAAAAGGTTGAGAACCACTGATATATCTGTTTAATTTTATTCCCATTGTTATACTATAATTATAGTTTTATCTATCTATACAAGGGGTACGCCAGTTACATACACATTTCCAGGGGGTACGTGAAGCATAAAAGGTTGAGAACCACTGATATATATGTTTTATTTTATTCCCATTGTTATACTATAACTATAGTTTTATCTATCTATACAAGGGGTACGCCAGTTACATATACATTTCCAGGGGGTACGTGAAGCATAAAAGGTTGAGAACCACTGATATATATGTTTTATTTTATTCCCATTGTTATACTATAACTATAGTTTTATCTATCTATACAAGGGGTACGCCAGTTACATATACATTTCCAGGGGGTACGTGAAGCATAAAAGGTTGAGAACCACTGATATATATGTTTTATTTTATTCCCATTGTTACACTATAACTATAGTTTTATCTATCTATACAAGGGGTACGCCAGTTACATATACATTTCCAGGAGGTACGTGAAGCATAAAAGGTTGAGAACCACTGATATATCTGTTTAATTTTATTCCCATTGTTATACTATAATTATAGTTTTATCTATCTATACAAGAGTTACGCCAGTTACATACACATTTCCATGGGGTACGTGAAGCATAAAAGGTTGAGAACCACTGATATATATGTTTTATTTCTTTCCCATTGTTATACTATAACTATAGTTTTATCTATCTATACAAGGAGTACGCCAGTTACATACACATTTCCAGGGGGTACGTGAAGCATAAAAGCTTGAGAACCACTGGAATAGATGATACTTTGGAAAATAAATCTGAATTTGAATTTTAAAAATGAAAAAAAAAGACTTTTTATCATAGGTGTGTCGAGGTAAATGGCCTATTTCAGAATTGTGTCGCTAAGAGCAAAAAAAAAGTTGAAAAACTCTGCCACAGAGATTAAAAAAATGTATCATTCCGCACTGTCCAAAATTCCTAACTTTTAATCAATGAAATGTATTTCAATACACCATAACATAATACTCTTTTGTAACGACATATAAAATGCAAAACTTCTCCGAATTGAAAGTAATTAAACATAAACGAGTAAAATAAATCTTCCATTAAGCGTTTCACTTGTTGTCAGAATCTGCACATTTTACGAAGCCCATAAATTTCTCGTAGCCAAGTGATAAGAGGGACAGCAATCCAATAAGCGCATTTCATCGTTCTCCCACTCACCTGTTCACTGAAAGAGTGGGAACAATGCTGCAACCAGAAAGCACTTACTTGCAACCCATCTCATTTGTCTTGATCATGTGGTCAATTGTAAGAAGACCTGGGAAAGTACGCTACTTCGTTCAGCAACGATGCGCGCAAAGGGGGAACGATGATGGCTAATTAAAAATCTTTACCCGCGCTTTGTGACGATCGACCCCAAGATGGCCACAATTAGGATCGTGTAAAGAAGTGACTCTCCCATTAGAAGACACAATAACCTCTGGCTTCGGCTCCTTATCTCGCCGGTAATTTTCATATGAACGAATGTGAGTAATCAATGAGCACTTTGGTGGCCTTTAACATCCAGACGCTGCTGGATGGCACTGCCGCAAAGTTACGCACTGAAAATGTATTGATATGGAGATATGAAGTTTCGGTGATGAGCCTCGCATTTTAGATGCACTTCTTCTTTCATAACTTTCTTCTATTCGCTTAAGAAGAAGTCAAATGTTTTTTTTTCAGTTTCACGTTTTGCGTTCTCTTTATATCAGTCTCTGGGTCAATAGCATTCATTTTATAATTCATTTAATAAATGTTGCATTTATTCAAGATCGTTTATAAGGTTTCAGAATTGATGAATTTGGTGTACGGAGGTGATTTAAAATAATGGATATGTCTAGAGCAGTAATTATTTTAAAAGTTTTTTCTCGTGGCCACATTACCGACCACGAACAATTAATTGAAGTCTTGTTAAGGAAACAAAATTGAATGATGAGCATGTATACACACAGACCTTTAAAGTAAATTTAAAGAAATTGTTTTGGTAATATGAAGTTGTTGTTTTTTTAATTTTAAACACATAATTAATCAATCTTCATCAACTATGCAGAGACTACGGCCACCATGTTTTATGCGGCTTTCATTCTGAATGAAAGGCTTTCGTAACAAAAAAAAAAACGAAAGCAATAATTTCAAACTATACTGATGACTTGTTCCAAATGTTCTTTTTGTGGTGAATTTGCATGATAAATAAAAATTATTATAGATACTTCCTTTTTATTTCAATCATTGAAACCTTCTGGTGGCTGTACGTAATTTTTCTGGTGAACGCCCTAAATTTCCTGGTGGCTGCGCTTACAATGTCTCATAGCTGCTCCTAAAATTTTCTGGTGGACGCTCTAAATTGCCTGATGGCTGCACCTAGAATGTCTTATGACTGCTCCTAAATTTTCTGGTAGCCGCATCTAAACTCTCTGCTGGCTGTAACTAAATTGTCTGGTGGCCGCCGGTAAATTGTCTACTGGGCACACCAAAAATTTTCTGATGGCTGCACATAAATTGTCTGGTGGCAGCACCTAGATTGTTTGATTGCCGTCCTAAATTTTCCGTTGGTCACACTTGAGAACCATTGATCTACAGGGGACAAAAGTAGAAATTCTAAATTAACAGTTAAATATTTTATCGATTGGCATGAATGTGTGTGTCGTTTTTCTGCTGAGGTCCTGCCATCCTCTCAGATCTCCTACTGTGGCATATAAACTGACAGGCTCCTGTCAGACCTCTGTGGCAAGCAGCTGCTTGAGGGGGTATTTATTTTTTTTATTTATTAAGATATATATATTTATTGCAAATACCAAGTGTTATTGTTACGTTCCATTGGATTTAAATAAAAACATCATCTAATTTTGTTTCGCAGACTCTTAAATCCAAAATATCAGATCACTGGTAAATAGTGTCCATTAAGAGAGAATGCATTCGAGTTTTATCTTGTGTAAAAATAACTTCTTTTTGAACCTCTTGGGAATGAACTTCATTTAACAACGAGTTAATTCGCTGATGGATGGATGAATGAAACATCTATCAAGCACAATGTAACTGTAATATAAATTATGCAAACATTCATTTAAAGCAGGAAATTTTCGTTCTCCTGATAAGTCGACATTAGAAAAGATAGGAAAATATATAGCAGGTGAAATAATACCAAGAAGTAAGTGTATGATATTAACAACAGTTCTGAAATATATTCTGTTTGATGTAAGAATGGTAATAACAAATTTGCTATTGATTACACAAAGTGATACGCCCAATGTTAAAATTTAACTGCAACATAATAATAACTTTTTCCGAAGAACGTAATTACGTCAAAAAACATATTTGTCAATGTTTCGAAAAACATGACTGCATTCGAAGATTTTATGGAGAGAGAGACCATAATAATTTCATGACGTCTTCAGAAAAAAAATTCTTCTCTAAGCAATGAAGCACTTAAAAATTGTTTTCTTTTTATTCTGGGTTTCATCCAAGCCTGTGCTTTCTTCTTATTATTATAGAATGGGCTTTTTCAAATATAATAACTCTCTTTCCGTCATCTACGACGACGACTGATAACTTTGGAGTATTTTTGATTTATTGTAATAAAGCAAATTTAAATTTATATTCAATGTAAAGAAAAATAATAATCCGCAATTATCGTCCAAATTATTATTCACTTTAATTTAAATAAGAACCGGTAATTTAGAATATTTGTAATATATGTATGGTATGGATTAATATGCAATACATTGCAAAAATATTTGTATGCATTATTGATATGTAAAAATATAAAACAATTTGTAAGTAATTAAGAGTAGATTATTTCAATTAAATTAGTATTTAATTTAACGATAAAATATTCAATTACTACAACTCTTTAAACAATGAAAAAATATTGTCTAAAATCGAAATTTAAATGCATTTGATTGAGATGACAAACATGTCTTCGTAACAGATGATTGCATAAAAGCTTATTGAAGAATTGATCTACCTCTGAAATTGTTAACGTAACATGCGAATGGTTCTAATAAAATTGTCATTAAGTGTATAAAGTGATGCGACCAATGTTAAAATTTAACCAAAGTGTAATTTTTTAATGCTGGTAAATTTTTTGTGCCGTCCCGTGGCCGAGTGGTTAGCACGCTTGGCTACTGATCTAAGGGACCTGCGTTCAAGCCCCGGGTAAAGTATGGATGTTCGTGTTGTTTTTCTGCTGAGGTCCTGCCATCCTCACAGACCTTCTACTGTGGCATATAAACTGACAGGCTCCTGTCAGACCTCTGTAGCAAGCAGCTGCTTGAGGGGTATTTATTTTTTATAAATACTCTTAAAATATAATTTCTCTTATTTTATTCCTTCTGAAAACGCTAACCTGAAGGAATACTTAAGGGTTCTTGCTGCCTATCTTACTACTAGAAAAAAAGAAACTATACAATTACCAAAATTCCTTTTGTTTAAAAACTACTTTTGATTTATTAAAGTTTCTTAAGCAATATTCATCTATTGACAGTACAAACGAGCAGAAGAGAGATCAGAAGGAAAAAAAAATCGATTGAAAATTAATCAGCTCGGCCACCTGAAAGACTCCGAGATTTATTTTGGTTAGGGATAATCACTTCCAGCCCGGAGACGAAGAATGGATTCGAGTATTAATCAAACCTAACAAAGAGGTCTATTTGTTCAGGCCACGCAGCTCAAAGTTGACATCAATCTAAGCAATTAAGTTCTTTTCTAGTTCATTTAACTGCTTAGAGAAGCGAAATTGTTTATTCTTATCTGGTTATTCTCAGTTGCAAAAAATAATTGAATAAGAAATAAACAAAGATAACAGATCATCCTATCATAATCATAACGTTGGCGGCATTTGCTAAATGATAGTTACGTGGGCTTTTTCACGCCTTTTCATTACGTTTTCAGTAGCGTACCAAGTGTGTGTGTGTGTGTTTGGCGTGTGTGTGGTGTGTTTGATGTGTGCTTGGTGTGTTTGGTGTGTCTGTGTGTGTGTGTTTGGTGTGTGTGTGTGTGTGTTTGGTGTGTGTGTGTGTGTATAACAAGGAGTATGCTGGGGATGGGAATGCGGGGGATGTCACGTGAGCCCCTTATTAAATTTCCAGATTCTCCGAGCTTCTTTTTGCAAATGCCACCCAAGTTCGTTCCACAACGTTTGAAGAACCATCAGAGAATAAATAGGTTTATTATATGGTACGTTCTCAACAAAAAAAAAGGAGTTCTTACATACACCAGCCACTGAATTAGAAACCTTTATGCAGATGTGCTAAACATCACTTGCGCAGCGTATGTACAAAATACGTGGTCAAGTGGATCACCACGTGATATAGGCAACTATTTAAGACTGCTGTTCGTCAGTAATCATCAGTAGTGCTGATTTACACACATGGGAAAAACAAAGGATCTTCCGGGGTTCGATAAAGGGCTTATTGTGGGTGCCCGTCTGGCTGGAGCGACAATTAGTAGAGCTGATTGGTTTCTCAAAAAGTAAGTTATCTCGGGTTTTCAATCAGTGAAAAAATAACCCACATTGCTTGTCTAAGAGGCGTAAGTGTGGCGCGACGACAATCTGTAGGGAACGAGATCTCGGTCGTCAGAAGGCTTGTACGGAGAAACAGGATTTCCTGTGTGCAGCAATTGATCGAAGCATTCAATGAAGCTGTTCCCGACCCATATCTCTGCGAACTATGCGCAGGGAATTGAAGAGGATTGGTATTAGCTGTCGCATGCCTATACGGAAACGACTGATTTCTGCGAAGAACCAGAAAGTTCGTCTATAGTGGTGTCAGGAACACCAGTACTGGACACCGGAAGACTGGAGAAAAGTTATGTGTTCCAACGAGTCGCGGTACACCGTGTTCTGTACCGACGGTAGGCAGAGAGTTTGGCGGGAGCACCATGAAGCAATGGACCCAGCTTGCCTTGTAAACCCAACTCAAGATTCTGGAGGGGGTGTCATGATGTGGGGCACGTTCTGTTGGTACGGAACGGGTTTCCTGATATTGCTGGAAGGTCGTGTGTCTCGCAAGATATGTTCCCAGTAGAGTCCCAGTAGGAAAATTGGCAGCCAACCAAGGATTGTCTAAACATTGTTGCTGATCAAGTCCATCCTGCAATCTTGACTTTTTATCCAGCAGGTGACGGCTGTTTCATGGACGACAATGCTACAGTCCATCTCGCAAGATGTGTTCAGCAGTGGTTAAGCGAGCATGACAGCGATTTCCGCCATCTTCCCTGGTCACCACAAATCCCGGATCTGAACCCATTAAGAATGCATGGGACATGTACTGTTCTGTACCGACGGTAGGCAGAGAGTTTTGCGGGAGCCACATTAAGCAATGGAACCAGCATGCCGTTGATTCTGGAGGCGGTGTCATGATGTGGGGCACCTTCTGTTGGTACGGAACGGATTTCCTGATATTGCTGGAAGGTCGGGTGTCCTCCAAGGATTATCTAAACATTGTTGCCGATCAAGTCCATCCTGCAATCTTGACTTTTTATTCAGCAGGTGATGCCTGTTTCATGGACGACAATGCTACTGTCCATCGCGCAAGATGTGTTCAGCAGTGGTTCAGCGAGCATGACAGCGACTTCCACCATCTTCCCTGGACACCAAAAAACCCGGATCTAACCCCACTGAGAATGTATGGGACATATTAGAAAAACAGATCCGGGAACAAAGTCTTCTTCCGTCAAATCTGCGCCAGCTAAAGGGCTGTCTAGTAAACGTCTGGTATGCTGGATATGTAAAGGCACTCCAACATCTTGTGGAATTATGCCAAACCGCATGCGTGCTGTAATTCCGGATAAAGGAGGTCTACCAACTCGGAATTGAATATAGGTTTCGAATTTAGTGGCCGGTAATTGTATATTTCAAACTGAAATTGTTACCAACTTTCTAATTTTACATATTTCTAATTTCTGAGAGCGCTTTTTGAACAAAGGTCTACTGCATTAATTAAAAAGAATTTTTAAATTTATGGAAATATTTGCTCTTAATTTACTTAGAATCCAACTTGTTAACAAATTGGTAGCACATCCCCTGCCTACGCTTTGAGGCCTTAAATAACATATATTTTCTAAGTCCCCAATATTAGACTCAAGTACTTCTGGGTATGATACTGATTTCATCAATGTACAGTCGCTCAAAAAATTATCCGAACACTATGGCTGATTATAGAATTCAGAAAAAATATCTGGCAACGATTTTTTTTAGAAAGTGATCTGGCAACCTTCGTGTCACGTGACACGAAGGTTGCCAGATCACTAAGTTTTAAAAAAAGTCGTTGCCAGATATATATATATATATATTTTAATTCTGTAATCAGCCATAGTGTTCGGATATTTTTTTGAGCGACTGTACATCTCGAAATGCTATCATTGCTTTACGAAATAAATTGGGGGAGGGGAATGGTTTAATCAGCAGAGCTCTACGTTCATAACCTGATTATTAGGTTCGAGTTCCAATTGTGTGTGGATTGAGATTTATCTTCGCTAAACCCAGTTCCGACTTCGGGTGAGAAAGGAAACACCCTTGGACTTGGAAAGACCGACGCTCGTAGGATAGGATTTCCGTATACAGTGTCATATCCTCTAAAGAGTATACTGGATGGCCTTGACGGAAGACTTCCATCGGTTTCCTAACACCTTTCCAATGGATTCACTTCTCCAACCTGAACTCTTTGGGGTCTTTGTGACCTGGCCATTTATAACTCAACGTGTTCACAAAAGAACAGATGAGAGATTATTTATTATTTTAAATTTTCCAAGAGGGAAATTAAGTCTTTAGCGGAGGAAATGGCGTTTCCCAATGGAGTAATGAAGTTTCCAAGATGGTAAAATCTCCCAATGGAAGAATGAAATCTTCAAATGGACGAAGGAAGTATCCAAATGGATGAGCGGAATCTTCAAATGGGCGAATGATGTCTCCCGATCGCTGAATGAAGTTTTCAAATGGACGAATGATGTGTACTAATAGATGAATGAAGTCTTCAAATGGACGAATGATGTGTACTAATAGATGAATGGAGTCTTCAAGTGAACGAATGATATCTCCCAATGGAGTGATGAAAGTCTTCCAGTGGAGGAACCAAGTTTCCCAAGGTAGTAATCATATCTCTCAATGGAAGAATGATGTCTTCCAATCGATGAATGAAGTCCTCAAACGGGCGAATGATGTCTCCCAATGGATGAATGAAATTTTCAAATGAATGAATGATGTCCACCAATCGTTGAATGAAGTCTTCAAATGGACGAATGATGTCTCCCAATGGAGTGATGAAAGTCTTCCAGTGAAGGAACGAAGTTTTCCAAGGTTGGAAGGAATCTCCCAAAGGGCGAATGAAGTCTTCAGATGGATGAATGTAGTTTCCCAGTGGAGGTATGAAGCCTCCCAAAGGAAGGAAGCAGTCACCCAATGGAGGAATGAAGTCTCCCAACGGAGAAATCTTTTCAACCAAACAAGCCACTAGCAGTATTCGTAAAAAAAATTCCTTAGCCAAACCTAAACGATGTAGTAAAATATAAATCTTTTCATAATATATATTAATCATTGACTGGCAGTTTTATAGCATTTAAACAATTGTCGTCACCCTTTTTGTTTCAAAAGATATACTGTATATTCGAACTTGAAATTCACTTTTATATAAAAAATTGATTGGAAAAAAAAAGGAGAGAGAGAGAGACACTATCCATTTAATCATTCGAGAGCTTTTGCAAATTTATAACAAGATAATGAGAGTAGGGGACAATTGGAAGACTGGATTGCAATTTTATAACAAGATTGTGTTAATTAAAGAAAATAATTCTATAAACAAGATTGTGTTAATAAAAGAAAAGTGTGCATAACAAGGTAATGAGAGTAAGGGACAATTGGCAGCCTGGATTGCAATTTTATAACAAGATTGTGTTAATTAAAGAAAATAATTTTATAAACAAGATTGTCTTAATAAAAGAAAAGTGTGCAAATTTATAACAAGGTAATGAGAGTAAGGGACAATTGGCAGCCTGGATTGCAATTTTATAACAAGATTGTGTTAATTAAAGAAAATAATTTTATAAACAAGATTGTCTTAATAAAAGAAAAGTGTGCAAATTTATAACAAGGTAATGAGAGTAAGGGACAATTGGCAGCCTGGATTGCAATTTTATAACAAGATTGTGTTAATTAAAGAAAATAATTTTATAAACGAGATTGTGTTAATAAAAGAAAAGTGTGCAAATTTATAACAAGGTAATGAGAGTAAGGGACAATTGGCAGCCTGGATTGCAATTTTATAACAAGATTGTGTTAATTAAAGAAAATAATTTTATAAACAAGATTGTGTTAATAAAAGAAAAGTGTGCAAATTTATAACAAGGTAATGAGAGTAAGGGACAATTGGCAGCCTGGATTGCAATTTTATAACAAGATTGTGTTAATTAAAGAAAATAATTTTATAAACAAGATTGTGTTAATAAAAGAAAAGTGTGCATAACAAGGTAATGAGAGTAAGGGACAATTGGCAGCCTGGATTGCAATTTTATAACAAGATTGTGCTAATTAAAGAAAATAATTTTATAAACAAGATTGTGTTAATAAAAGAAAAGTGTGCATAACAAGGTAATGAGAGTAAGGGACAATTGGCAGCCTGGATTGCAATTTTATAACAAGATTGTGTTAATTAAAGAAAATAATTTTATAAACAAGATTGTCTTAATAAAAGAAAAGTGTGCAAATTTATAACAAGGTAATGAGAGTAAGGGACAATTGGCAGCCTGGATTGCAATTTTATAACAAGATTGTGTAAATTAAAGAAAATAATTTTATAAACGAGATTGTGTTAATAAAAGAAAAGTGTGCATAACAAGGTAATGAGAGTAAGGGACAATTGGCAGCCTGGATTGCAATTTTATAACAAGATTGTGTTAATTAAAGAAAATAATTTTATAAACAAGATTGTGTTAATAAAAGAAAAGTGTGCAAATTTATAACAAGGTAATGAGAGTAAGGGACAATTGGCAGCCTGGATTGCAATTTTATAACAAGATTGTGTTAATTAAAGAAAATAATTTTATAAACAAGATTGTGTTAATAAAAGAAAAGTGTGCATAACAAGGTAATGAGAGTAAGGGACAATTGGCAGCCTGGATTGCAATTTTATAACAAGATTGTGTTAATTAAAGAAAATAATTTTATAAACAAGATTGTGTTAATAAAAGAAAAGTGTGCATAACAAGGTAATGAGAGTAAGGGACAATTGGCAGCCTGGATTGCAATTTTATAACAAGATTGTGTTAATTAAAGAAAATAATTTTATAAACAAGATTGTGTTAATAAAAGAAAAGTGTGCAAATTTATAACAAGGTAATGAGAGTAAGGGACAATTGGCAGCCTGGATTGCAATTTTATAACAAGATTGTGTTAATTAAAGAAAATAATTTTATAAACAAGATTGTGTTAATAAAAGAAAAGTGTGCATAACAAGGTAATGAGAGTAAGGGACAATTGGCAGCCTGGATTGCAATTTTATAACAAGATTGTGTTAATTAAAGAAAATAATTTTATAAACAAGATTGTGTTAATAAAAGAAAAGTGTGCAAATTTATAACAAGGTAATGAGAATAAGGGACAATTGGCAGCCTGGATTGCAATTTTATAACAAGATTGTGTTAATTAAAGAAAATAATTTTATAAACAAGATTGTGTTAATAAAAAAAAAGTGTGCAAATTTATAACAAGGTAATGAGAGTAAGGGACAATTGGCAGCCTGGCCACCTGCTATCCCAAATAACAGTGAGTTTTCTCCTTAGCCCATGGTTGCTTGAGGATGATGAGGATGATGAATAAGACCTCAGTTTTTAAATCATTTCGTTAGAATTCTGTTTTTGATCAGATCCGTAAAGCTACTAGTTTATCTTCTGGATATGACGGAACAAATGACCGTGCCATCTGGGGACTCGAACACGGAACCTGGTAGTTGCAGCGTTACGAAACAACACGGACCACTATACCAGATAAGCGGGGATAAAAATTAAAGATATATGGCGTTTTCATTTTTACGAATTTCTTTTGATACATTAAGCACTTTCACTTTTCTTTCAGTTTTTAAATCACTTTCCCTTCAGAATGCTATCCGTTTAATTTGAACTTGATACGATACCAACGAGGATTGGCTTTGTGACTAGAAGTATTTTTTTTTCCCCTGTTCTAAAGATAAAAAAATTCCCTCCACATTTCTGAATGATTTGTTTACGTCATATCACAACATTCACTTTGCTCCGTGAATTTTTTTGCTCTTCTTTATAGATAAATTTTTTAATGAATTAGTGCTCTTTAAAATATAGGCATTCGTTTTCAATAATCCTATTCAATGTTTACGATGAAAATGGAGATTAGAAGAATCTTGTGTTGCGTAATAGAAACTTGCCGCATCCAGTATTTTAGGGACAACAAGCAATGCCGCATACAGGAATTGGAAAAATTCGAGTGCATTTCATTCATTGCATTTCCTCTTAGTACGCAATGACGTAATCAGTATACTGCGAATCGCCTATTCTTTGTTTCAATTGCAATCAGCATGGACACTGGGCAAATTTGAAAAAAAAAAAGTTTGCAGAAATGCAACAAGGCGTAAAAAATGCGCAGGAGACCATAGATATAGAGAGTGCACTGCTGAAGCATTCTATTGTCCTAATTGTGGCCTTGATCACCCAGCCACATATGCGGGGTGCAAGGAAAAGATAAAAGCGTGTCAAATTAAAAAACTACAAGTGAAGAAAAATATTTCATGGGCCGAAGCTGTCAAAGGGTATGATTCTTTCCCTCAGACTTTCAACGAGAATGAAGAAGTTACCTACCTTAAAAGACAAAACTTCAGGCCTTTTCTGCCCCTGTTTTTGCATGACTTTCCAAAGCTTCCTAGCTGTAGAGAGGAAGAAGATGCCATCAGTGACAAAACACAAATCTATATTGACAAATTGATAGTTCTTGTCCTCAAGTGCATCGATTTCATGAGTGCAAAAGTTACATTAAGCGAAGAAGAATTAAACTCCTTAAATGATATTAAAACTGAAATCCAAGATGGCCAGCTCTCAAAGATTCTTATAATATTCTACAATGGAACTGTCGGAGTATTGGAAACAAATATTTTAATTTAAATAGATTGATTTCCCAATACAGTTTAAAAGTCCTGTCACTTCAGGACACCTTTCAGAAACAAGTGAGGACTTAAGGTTTTGTTTGTTACCAGACGAATAAAAAGAAAAAAGAGGAGGAGTAGTGACTATACTTGTAGACAGAACTTTAATTCAAAGGCAGATTATTTTATCTGATTCATTAATGGAAGCAGTTGCATTGCAAATAAAGATTCATAATAAGAAATTCACTATTATTTCTTGCTGCAACACAGAAGAAAATGTTCCTTTTAAAGTATTTTATGATTTATTAAAGGTCTGCCCTCCCCTTAGAATTTTTTGGTCAATTTCAATGCCCATAACCCCCTATGGGGATTTACTATGGAAAATCAAAGAGGAACAATATTGTATCATATCATTGAATATTTTAATTTAGTTATTAAAATGATGACCAGGCAACGTTTTGGAATGGTAGAGAAGAATCATTATTGATCTTACCTTTGTAGATCCAGATACAGCTCCAACTCTTGATTGTTCTACATTGAATGATACAAACCTTAGTGACCACTTCCCCGTTATAATCACTGGTCTACGAGCATCTCAAAATAAGTCGCAAAATAAAACTAAGATCACAAATTGGACATCTTTTAGACTAATCCTTGAAGAAGAATTAGAGCACAATGTGACGTCTATAGAACAGCTTACCAATATATTTAAGGACGCTAGAGATAAAAGCACAATTCTTGTGGAAATCAGAAATATCTAAAACACAACATTGTATTTATTAACAGACTAATAGCGTTACGTAGGTGGGCGGAGAGAAGGGCCAGAAGGACAAGAAGATTGGATCACTTGATCTACTATAAGAAAATCAATGCCTTTGTTAAAAAGAAGATTAAGGAAGCTAGACGAGTTGAATGAGAAAGGTTTTGTGAGAATAAAGACAATTTTTCGAGTTCCGGGAAGATTTGGAAGATTATTAAATCTATTGGTCAGCCTGTGAAACCAGTTTCTCCTTGGAAATTCTTAGTTCTTGTAATGGATCTCTCCACACAAGACCAAGCTAATAAGTTTGCGGAATTCTTCTCTTCTTCTGAAGACACTTCGACTCTCCCATGCTTTATAGAAACTGAAACTGAAGTGTTAGAAGAACTTGAAAAATTTAATTTTCTTACCCAAAAGGGAAGGGATGTTTTAAGTTTAAATTTTAGCATCTCTGAATTTAAGATAGCTCTCAAATTCTGTAAGAACTCCACAGCCCCAGGACCTGACCAACTTTCTTATAAAGTTTTCAATAATCTACCTGACTCCGCTTTAAATAAATTACTAAATTTTATCAACACCATGTGGACTATGGGAAATTACCCAGAGAACTGGAGTACTTCACTTGTGGTCTTAATCCCAAAACCTGGAAAACATTTATCAGAATTAAAATCCTTTAGACCAATTTCACTATGCTCATGCATGGGAAAATTTTTGGAACGAATGGTCAATAAAAGATTCAGCTGGTTTATTGAATCCCAGAACCTTCTTTCTCCTCGTTTTTCATGTTTTCGTTTTGGGAGAAATGCTCATGATAGTGTATTGGACCTTGTCACAGATGTTCAAGTCAAAATTGGAATAAAAAATACTTATACAATTGCAGTCTTCTTGATCTAAAAAAGGCATATGATAATGTATGGATAGAGGGATTGCTTTATATGTGTCTAAAGCTTAACATTAAAGGTAAAACACTGAAATATTTGCAAATTTTTTTAGCAGAAATATCACAGTTAAACTAAATGACATCTTTCCAAGGCCAATCAAACTTCAGAGAGATTTACCTCAAGAAGGCTGATCCTTGAGTCCTTTATTGTTTAATTTATTTTTACACGATTTTCCTAATGCTTTTCCTTCCACTGTCAAGTTCTCTGTTTTTGCGGATGATATCGCAATTTGGATATCTGGAAGAAATTTACTATCATTGGAGGAACAGCTTCAAAAAACGTTTTTGAAGTTGGAAAATTGCTTCGATAAATGGAGACTATAGGTGTCACCAGAAAAAAACTGTTGTGTTCCCCTTTAGCTCCCTCCGCAAATTTAATTACTTACAGTTAAGGATGAACAATACAGTACAAAAAGTAGTTAAATTCCACAAATTTCTCGGAGTTGTACTAGATTCAGAATTGAAGTGGTCAAAATACGTCGAATTCGTGGAAGAAACTACAAGACCCATTGTAAATAACCTGCAAAGGTGGCTCCGAGGAAACGAGGAAATTCTTCAACAGATGATGAACATATATAAAATCTTAATAAGATCCGGATTGGAATATGGAGGATTTCTTTTAGAAAATGCTAGTTTCACCTTAGTTAAAAAAAAGAATGGAAATAATTCAAAACAGAGCTGTAAGAATCTGTCTGGCTCAACTTCCCTCCTTGTACTACTGTCTCGCTTCTTGCTGAAGCCAACCTGGAACTTCTCTTAGGAGACCCAATCTTTTCTTCCAACACTTTCTAAGAATGATCTGTATACAAAGAACTAATCCAGTGGTTGAGAAGATTTTCAGTAATTCACTGAGGAAAACATGTCCTATTTATGAAGAAATCAGAGATTTTCTTCTGTTCGAAGACGTTCGGAATCTCCTATGACCAGTGGACCAATGAGAAGATTGGGCGCCACCCTGGACCTTCGAAAAAAATCCTTGTTTTCTAAAGATACAGGGAATTTCTATTAAGAAAAAAATCAAGATATCTATGTACTCAAGAATTTAGCTGAAACTTTAATTGAGGCGAAGTATGCCTCCTTTACAAAAATGTTTACGGATGGCTCTGTGAACAATGATGAAAGAAGAGTGGCTGCTGCAGTTTGGACCACAGATCTTAATTTGCATTTAGCAGTTAGACTACGGAACCAAACAGAAGTTTTCAGAGCTGAATTAGTAGCCATAGAAATGGCCCATAAGTGGAGCATTAATTAAACTGTGACAAAGTTGTTATTTTATCTGATTATCGATCAGTTATTCAATTTTTACAAGGAAACCCCGAAAGATCTAACAACAAGGAGCTTTTTGGCAACATTTTGTAGTTGGCGAATCAAATGATGGAAAAAGGCATTGAGTTAAACGTGCAGCGGATTCCCAGACACGTCGACGTTGGAAGAAATGATATTGTTGACAAAATAGCTAAGGAAGAGTTATTACATGAAAACTGGCTCAATATTCCAAGAAGTTTCAGCTATTATAAAAGCAAAAATAAGCAAATTTTGAAACGAAATTTTCTGCATTATTTCAAAGTTAATTCTTCTTCACACCTGAATCAAAGGAGTGTGATTAGTCAAATCATTGACCAATCAGAGGAGTGTGATTAGTCAAATCATTGACCAATCAGAGGAGTGTGATTAGTCAAATCATTAACCCATTTCAAGATTTCGGACTCACTAAAAAGGACATAGTAACCATAGCTCAGAACAGGGACCACAAGACTGAATGATCAAATGATTAAGATGAACAGAGCTGAGTCATCTTCCTGTGATACATGTAGAACAAAAGAAAAAAGTCACTCAGGTGTTATTTAATTGCAGTAAATTTGATACTCATAGAGTGAAAATGATTCACTCATTGGAAGAAATTGGAATTAAGGAATTTACACTCAAAGATCTACTGGGACACCAGAATTTGATAAAAAGAGAATATACTTTTAAATTAATATTACAATTTTTAAGGAATGCAAGATATCTAGGATTGCATCTCGACAGTTCCTTCCGATGGAGCGTTCATACTGAGAAAATCTGCAGCACATGAAGGCTTTGTGCTTTGAAATTAAATAAATTACGATATATTATGGATGCCAACAGATGTATTATACTTTATAAAGCAATCTGTGAGTCCCTATTAAATTATGCCATAACGATACATGGTACAACCAACTTAAAAAATATTAGAAAAATAGAACGCATTCAATCCTCAATAGTTAAAAATACTATACGAATTAAAGACCGCACACATCTAATTACAGCCCGATGTAGATTTATTTACTTGGATATCTTACCTTAGCAGAGCCTATATAAATATAACATAGTTATACGTAATTTTTTCCACAACACACATAAAAATAAAGTCCAGCATTGACAAAAACACAAGATTTAAAGGAAAAAATTATTTTCAACTACCGAATTTTACAAATAACTATGGGAAATGCACAAGCGGCTACAAAATTCCATACATTTTCAATCAATTACCAAGGCTAGCCGTAAATCAGTTCAGAGAAATAAAACACCAATTAAACAGTTTTTTATTAAAAAATTAGATAATTAATATTAATACTTACTGACAAATCATGTGGTGCTGAATGTAAACATAAAAATCCGATTGTTATTTTGAAATATTCTAAATGAAAAAAGGTAAAAAAAATTTGTAAAGAGAGCATATTATTGAATGTCGAAATTCTAAACTGAAATAGTAAGATAGCACATAGTACAGTCGCTCAAAAAAGTATCCGAACACCATGGTTGATTACAGACTTCAGAAAAAATATCTGGCAAAGATTTTTTTCGAAATTAGTGATCTGGCAACCTTCGTGTCACGTGACACGAAGGTTGCCAGATCACTAATTTCGAAAAAATTTGTTGCCAGATATTTTTTCTGAAGTCTGTAATCAACCATGGTGTTCGGATACTTTTTTGAGCGACTGTACATGCAATGTGATATAAATATATTAAGATTAGCAGATTAAGGAAGAAAGAAGATATTATGTTTTATGCCAATGTATTATTCTCTCCTGCAGATAAACTGTTAGCTTTGCGAGACATCTGTAAATAAGAAATGATTTTATTTAAATTTGTCTCAATAAAAAAAAAATGATTAAAAAAAAAAATTGGCAGAATTTGATTTAGTGCCCAAATAGTATCATGATGTCTTTGCATTAGGAGATCAGTCGCTCTTAAGATTTTAATGATGTTAATCAGAACTTTCTGTTTCAACTAAACTAAGTCAGAAACTCTGGAACTTCAGAAAACTCTGGAATGTTTATTTGACCGCCAATCCAAGATTACTGGCAATTTTATGGTTTTCCAGACTCAATTCAGAAAACTCTCCAACATAGTTCACGCACCTTTCTTAACAGAATTTCCGGACGAGAGGGGCGAAAGGCCCCGAGAGATTTCCGAAATAATAGTTCATTTTGAAGAAGAAGAAAATTTAAATATTGCTTTTTCTATTATATACACCAGGCCTGGAGAGTTAAGATCTGGCCATGATAGTTGCCGATTTAAAAAGGGAAAAAAGAGAGTATTTAAATTTATAACGCGTATCAAATTTAAACTAATGTAAAATTTAAATACAAAGTTTAGTTTATAATCAGATAAATAATACATTCATGTGGATTATATCAAAATATTATTGAATATTTTAAATATTTTCAAATGTGCTTTTAGTTTGGCTTTAATGCAAAAATTTTATTATCAATCATATAAATTTAAATATATATATACCAGATTTTTCTTACTCCCGTGTTCGTTATTCTGTTTATCCCATTTAAATATATACTTAGTAGACTTTAGTAGATACTTAGTAGGAAAAAAAAACCTATAATTTTCTTATGAATTTATTTCTGTTATTTCTACTGGTAGGTTTAAAAATTAATATTTATACTAATTTATTTACAAATATACATTATTGTAAATAAGTACATTCGTCAGTGAGCTGTATACGCTCGGTCTAATCTTTTGATTCTTCTTTTGATCGGCTATTAATAGTGAACCTCTGTTCCGACATTGCCAGGAATTCAGCTTTGGTATTCACTATTTATGAACCTATAATAATTGAAATCGATCGATACAACAACCAGACTTATAACACAAATAATATAATTTCATTGCATGCGCAAATATATTCTCTATAAATATTAAAACTTAGTAACAAAATTTAAATTTGTGTAGTTTGTTTCTCAATCTTTACCTTAAAAACGGAAATGGTGTGACTTATTCGCTTGTTGCAAGCAAGCCTTCAATTGTGAAAATTTGAATCATGCATCATAGGTTTGTTAACAAAAGCCGAACTATAAAGCAAACCACGACCCAAGGATAGTTTTCACAAAGGGATTTCACATAACGATGTGTGGCAATCCACCATTTAGCGCAAGTATCCCATGCTGATAGTGATTTGCTTCCAAGACCTAATTAACGAAACAATAACAAATTAGTCGTTTCAGTTCTTTCGGAAAAACCTGTTCAAGGATGTCTACATAAACCCCTTTTCCTGTTTTAAAAATGATTGCCTTTCTGAAGCGATCTCCTGTAACTGTGGTATGGCAAGTTTTATCTGTTCTACTTCTTTACAATCGATCTAAATTGATTTTTATCTGAAAACATTTCATAACTAGTTTTTATTCCATTCGCTGTAATAGCAATCATAACAGCACGGGAACAGCGTTCTTTTCCATGCAAAAAATAATTAATTGAAAGCAAAGAAATGGTAATCGGTCGAAGCATTTATGACACTTCGCTGAAGCTCGTCAAAATTCCAGGTCAGTACTGTTGGGAAAATAATAAAGTAAATGAAAGCCCAATTCAATCATTTAAGGAATGTTGTGTTAACGGAAGTTTAGGAATTAATGGATTTTAGGATTTTGTGAATTGAGAATGGTATTATGCTGTTATTCAACGATGGGAGTGATGTTCTGCTTTCTGGCAAATGTTGTCTCACCCCCACCCTCTGGGGCGGGGGTGGCTCAGTCGGTAGCGCGCCAGGCTCATAATCTGCAGTTCTCAGGTTCGAGTCTCAGTTGGGTCAGCGTCGTAATTTATCTCCGCAAAACTTCCCGCTATGCCCACGGTCAATAGAGGACACCGATAGGATGGGACGTTAAGCCGTGGCTTCGTGTGCGGGAGAGCCATACCCTGTGTACGTTAAAGAACACGCTGGATGGACTTGACGGGAGGCTACGATCTGTCTCCCAATAGTTGTTCCAGTGGGTCTCCTCCCCCAACTTTCCCTGAGCCTTTGGGGTCCATGCGACCTTTTAGCCCACTGTGTGAAAAAAGTGCCGCTCACAAGTAAAACAACCCAACCCAAACTTCCCCCCCCCCTTAGATCAGGGGTGCCCATTACGGCGCCTGCGGGTAAGGTAAGGGCCCTTTAGCAAGGTAGGAGTCACCCACGGCATGGACTCATCAACGTTCTCTGTTGACGAACAAGAAAAAAAAGAAAAAACAAATTAAAAAGAATAATAATGTCACAGAGGTCTGACAAGTGCCTGTTAGTTTAATACGTCATGCTAGAAGATACGTAAGGAAGGCGAGACCTCAACAGAAAGACAAGCATCCATGCCTTATCCGACATCCATGCCTCAGTTTTGGCCGAGTGATTAGCCAAGCGTACTAACCATTCGGCCAGGGGAAAAGAGCAATATTAAATTCGGAAGCTATCAAACTTGCCTTAAAATTTGCTCGTACGACCGTGTTCGTGACACGAAAGTTGCCAGATCACTCATTTCTAAAAAAAAAACGCTGCCAGATATTTTTTATGAATTCTGTAATCAATCATAGTGTTCGGATATTTTTTGAGCGACTCTACCTGACCACTAAATCAGCGGGCATGCCTCTGTGTATGTTTGTATGTCGTATGGGAAACCAGGAAAAGCCCAATAAAGTTTTTAGGTTATCTGCGCCCTTTTCTTAAGATAGTACCTTCTTCCCCTAAAAAGGAAATAAAATTACCCTTTGATTCCTCTTAGTAACATAAATTCAACATATAACAACAGTCCGGGCGAATATTGAAGAAGTCAAATCAGCAAGGATTGGAATGTCTGTTAGAGCATAGAAGAATAGTGATTGAAATCAAAAGGCATATCTGTCATTGGTAAGGTGTGCAATCTTTGAAGCTAAAAAGTCTGCAGGACGAATGGTTAGCGAGCTTGATTACTTATCGAAAGGATCAGGGTTCGAGTCCTGGGTAAGGAAGGTATGGATGCTTCTTTTCTGCGTTATTCTTTTGCTGGTGTCTTGAGTTCCTCACAGATCTTATCTCTGTCGTATTTAACAGGCTTTGTCAGTTCTCTCTGACAATCAGCTGCTTGCCACAGAGGTGTGACTGGAGCCCCTCTTAATAAAACCCCATAGAGGAGATTTTTTTAGGAAGACAAGACCTCAACAGAAAAGAAAATCCGTACTTTATCCAGGGCTAAAACCACAGTCTCTTTGATTAGTAACTAAGCAGGTAACCATTCGGCCACCAGGACGATGCAGAAAAAGATAAAACTAATGATTTTAAATTGTCATTGAAGTAACTGTTAACATGGCATAGTGAGACATTCAGTGCTTGTTTAACAGAAGCAAAGCATGCGAGAATAAAATATAAAACGGCCAGTTCAAATAATCCACGATGAACAGATATCGTGAATATTACTCTTAAATATTTACTTTCTCTTTCAAATCTAATCCAAAAAAATCTTTTTTTTTTACATCCTTGCTTAGTTTACAGAATCAATTTTCTAAGTTCAACGTTTGAGATGAAGAGAAAAATGGAGGGGAAGAAAAGGATGTGCTAGATAGTTTAAATCTCTTCTGAATTGTAAAGCTTCTTCCAGCTGATGCTGCAGAGAGAAACTCCTGCATCCCTGCTTCTGACAGTCCCTCAGCAGCCCGTGCTCCCGCTGGCTGTCAGTAGATGCAGCCACTCCATCATGCGAAGGCTGGCTGGCTCTCGTCTCACGTGTTGAAGCGTGTGCTCTCACCTAGCGCACGTGTTCCTTTGTTTGCTTCTCACCGTTTTCGGTATTCATGCAGTCCCGAGCCGGAGTGGCCAATGGCCATTTTATTAGAACAGTCCTGGGGGCTTAATGCGGCCTGGCCGCCGGCTAATAGATTCGGGCGGCCACCATTTGTCAGTAATGGCGGCGCTGATGGCGGGGCTAGGCGCGAGGCGCGTGCCCAACAATGGCGGTCCCTTTTCTCTCCCTGACAGCCGACGGAAGGTGAACCCGCCAGAAACATATTTCAGCCATCTCGATTTCCGGTAATGGATCTGGCAGCCGGGCGATGGCTAACAGCTTCTTGTCCGTACTTTGTAGCGGGGCCCGCCCACCTGGCCGCCTAATTGTGGGCCAGGGTGGCCACCGGGTGCGCGTAGACTAGGGAAGGGAGAAGGCGAAAATAAAAAGAAAATAAAAAGAGAGAGAAAGGCTCTCTACTCTGAGGCGCATTGGCAGTGGACAGGCGGTGATCACTATCGCTCTGGTGAATGGATTTCACAGAAAGTCAATTACTTAAAGTACAAGGAACGTAAGATCTGTTTGGATGGAAAGCGACAGTCCATTGTGACTGCCATCTCGTCGCCAACTTTACTTGTCTTCACTCCTCCGCTGTGTGTGTGTGGGAGCGGGGGGGGGGGAGGAACTTGGATGCGATAGATACGCAGGAGAAAGAGTCTGGCAGCAACATCGCTGATCCAATAATTGCTACTGCTGGATTACGGGAAATATACTAAACTGATTGGACTTGGACTCTTAGAAAAGTATTCATTGCCGAAATTCGTGTCACCATCAGTTGCCGCTGATTAGAAAGCATTCTTTTTTTCAGCGTCTACGAATGTTACATTAGATATCGTTGTTTGCTCTCTAAGAAATTAATCCGTGATCGATATCCACAAATCAACAGATGAGTGCTGAAACTTTACATTAGACGATGATACAGTCGCTCAAAAAAGTATTCGAACACTACGGTTGATTACAAAATTCAGAAAAAATATTTGGCAGCGATTTTTTTAGAAATTAGTGATCTGGCAACCTTCGTGTCACGTGATTACAGAATTCAGGAAAAATATCTGGAGCGTGTACAGCAACTGTACACGCTCCAGTTACCGTTCACAGCAAACTGGAGCGTGTGCAGTTATTGCACACGCTCCAGTTTGCTGTGAACGGCAAACTGGGCAAACTAACAAACTGGAGCGTGTGCAGTAACTGCACACGCTCCAGTTTGCTGTGAACGGTAACTGCAAACGCTCAATATTTCCGTGAGTGAGCCCACACGATCTAGTATCAAAATAATATGACCACCTACAGTCGCTCAAAAAAGTATCCAACACTACGGTTGATTACAGAATTCAGAAAAAATATTTGGCAACGATTTTTTTAGAAATTAGTGATCTGGCAACCTTCGTGTCACTGTAAAACTTAAAGCAAAAATTCAGACATTTCCGTTACGTTCACGTGGCCTTAAAAGTACAGTCGCTCAAAAAGTAACCGAACACTATAGTTAATCTGGCAACCTTCGTGTCACGTGACACAAAGGTTGCCAGATCACTAATTTCTAAAAAAAAATCGTTGACAGATATTTTTTATGAATTCTGTAATCAACCGTAGTGTTCGGATACATTTTTGAGCGACTGTACCGTTTGATTTTAACTTTAACTTTTTGTTATCGATTTAGAAAGTTGTTTTTCAAACGACAAAAACGGCTTATCATTCTATTGGACATTTCAACAGTTTGTTTATTGTGCAATAACTTTCAAAGTCCATCTCATTTTGCAGTAGGAGACACCGATGGGCTTGGAAAGGCCGCCGTCCGTCGGATGGGACGTTAAGCCGTGGCCCCGTGTGCGGGAGAGCCATACCCTGTGCACGTTAAAGAACACGCTGGATGGCCTTGACGGGAGGCTACCCTCTGTCTCCCAACAGCTGTTCCAGTGGGTCCCCTCCCCAACCTTCTCTGAGCCTTCGGGGTCCATGTGACCTGGCCATTTAGCCCATGGTGTGCAAAAAAGTGCCGCTCAGAGGTAAAACAACCAACCAACCAATAACCAACCAACGGGCTTATAAGAAGCCCATAATCTCCTTCATCGGATGAAATGTAGTGCTCCTAATGGCATAACAGAATAATTCGGGAGAAACCCTTACGAAGGGTACACTGGAACAACCAGAGCCCGAAGCCTACAATAACTATTTAAAAGAGAATAGCTCGAGGCTTTTTGAATTTATGTTCAGGAATATGTTCATAGTTACACAAATTGGATATAATAGGAAATGGATTTTGCTCCTTTTGTTGGAAGTGCTTGACTGATGATTCTTTAATAAATTGAAATATAGGTGGAATGTTGAGATCCCGATGAATCATCAGATATTTATTCTGAAACGACTGAAGTTTTTTCAGGTGATTAACTCCACAGTAGTCCCCATAGAGGTGAGGCATAACGTAGGAGTGGTCGAAAGATGGTCTTGTGCCACAGAAGTTTATTCTCTAGAGCAATGGTAAAATTTTTTGGAGTACGCCGTGAGAGCTCAAAACTCGCTAGATATATGTTTTATATATATATATGTTTTATTTTATTCCCATTGTTAAACTATAACTATAGTTTTATCTATAAATACAAGGGGTACGCCAGTTACATACACATTTCCAGGGGGTACGTGAAGCATAAAAGATTGATAACCACTGATATATATGTTTTATTTTATTCCCATTGTTATACTATAACTATAGTTTTATCTATCTATACAAGGGGTACGACAGTTATATACACATTTCCAGGGGGTACGTGAAGCATAAAAGGTTGAGAACCACTGATATATATGTTTTATTCCCATTGTTATACTATAACTATAGTTTTATCTATCTATACAAGGGGTACGCCAGTTACATACACATTTCCAGGGGGTACGTGAAGCATAAAAGGTTGAGGACCACTGATATATATGTTTTATTCCCATTGTTATACTATAACTATAGTTTTATCTATCTATACAAAGGGTACGCCAGTTGCATACACATTTCCAGGGGGTACGTGAAGCATAAAAGGTTGAGAACCACTGATATATATATATATGTTTTATTTTATTCCCATTGTTATACTATAACTATAGTTTTATCTATCTATACAAGGGGTACGCCAGTTACATACACATTTCCAGGGGGTACGTGAAGCATAAAAGGTTGAGAACCACTGATATATATGTTTTATTTTATTCCCATTGTTGTACTATAACTATGGTTTTATCTATCTATACAAGGGGTACGCCAGTTGCATACACATTATAAAATTATAAACATCATATAAAATTATAAACATTTTACTGCGTAATCAGTGAAATGATTTCGCGTTTTTACTCTTGCACAGTTCATCAATGGTTGGGGTTATCTTGATAAGATAGAGTCGCAAGTAATGTTCAACATCCAGCCTGTTCCTATATTTAGTTTTTAAAGCATGTAAAGATGAAAAACCAGTTTCACATGAATAAGTTGTTGTGAAAGGTAACAAATGTTTGACTGCAATTCTTGACAAAATCAGATATCCCTTCTCCCCTCCGGTTCAAAAACTAATGAATGGCTTTTTTGAATGAATGCTTTTTAAAATATTGTCGCAAGATATCTCAATCAACTCTTCTTTATTGGACAATGGAAGCTTACATTTTTCCAAACAAAATGGGAAGGAGTCTCGAATCCATTCTTGCGTTTCATCAGGGGGTGGAATCATCAGGGGTGGCATCATCAGGTGGTTTCATCAGGGGGTGGAATCATCAGGGGTGGCATCATCAGGTGGTTTCATCAGGGGGTTTCATCAGGGGGTGGAAAATACTGCCTTAAAAGAGTTTGAAGAGTGCTTAAGTGAACGATTATTTATTGTCTGATATCTTCAAAGTTGCAATCGTTTGCTCATTTTTAGTCGCTGAAATTGGTCACAACTGTTTTTTTTTAATTCCGTTTTCCCAGAGAGAATTTTTTTTTTATCATGGCCTCTGTTTTCGCCTCAGAATATAAAATAATAATAAATACCCCCTCAAGCAGCAGCTGCTTGCCACAGAGGTCTGACAGTAGCCTGTCAGTTTATAATGCCATAGTAGAAGATCTGAGAGGATGGCAGGACCTCAGCAGAAAACAACCATGCCTTAACCCGGGACTCGAACCCAGGTCCCGTAGATCAGTAGCCAAGCGCGCTAACCACTCGGCCACGGGATACAACACATCAACTTTGTCTCCTTGCAATGATAGGCTCAAAATATTCATTGATTCAAAAATATTAGCTAAATATGCTAACCGTAGAAGCCATTCTAAGTCTTGTAGTCTCAAAGAAAGTCTAAACTCGTGGTCTATGAAAAAAAGGCGTATTTCATTGTGGAGTTCAAATAAACGGCAAAGAACATTTCCTCGTGACGACCAACGTACTTCTGTGTGAAGCACCAATCTCTGATGCAGGCTACCCATTTGTTCACACATAACTGAAAAAAGTCGAGACTTCAATGGTTTTGGGTTTTGATGAAATTAACCATTTGCACACTTTCATCCAGAACTCTTTTCAAATCGTCAGGGAGAGATTTAGCTATCAGCGCTTCACAGTGAAAGCAACAATGAGCGAACTTACATTCTGGTGCAACTTGTTTTATACGACCTGCTAATCCTGTGATATAACCACTCATTGCTTTTGTTCCGTCAGTACATAAAGAAATACAATTTTTCCATTCAAGGTTGTTTTCGGCAAAAAATGAATCAATTATATTAAAAAAAAACCTCGTGTATAAGGACCCAATTTTTGGCAAAAAGGGTTCCTTATACACGTTAAAATACGGTAATTGAACTATGTCAATCAGCTATGTCTGTCGACTCATCCACTTGTATGGAAACCACGGGCTACATTGAATAGCTTGAATGAGTTGGTCCTTAATATTATAGGCCATATCTCTAATTATCCTGGAAACTGTCGTTTGACAAAGGAATGGTTCTGACAAGGTTTGCCTCTTTTTGAACAAACGTACAAGAAGCTATTTCTTCCACTGCTGGAAGAATGAGTGACTCGCCTATTGTGAGAGCTTTTCCGGCTTTGGGAATTTGAAGGCTTACTTTGTAAGATGCTTTAAGTGCACTTTGATTTTTTTCTACACCACAAAAATGCTTAATTACAGTTTTTCTACTACTCAAGTCTTCCAAAAGACGTTCAAAATAGCTTAAGGGCTTACTTTTTAAATGCTCATGTTTTGTTTCCAAGTGTTGCCGTAAAAAGAGACATTTTCACAGAATTTTGTGACAGGAGTTCAGAGCAAACAACGCACTCTGGGTTTGGTTCTACTAAATTTCCTGTCCATGTAAAGCCAAATTGTAAATATGATTCATGATATTTAAGTTTTTTAATTTTTTTTATCTTTTGATTGTTTAACATTTTACGTTCTTTTAGTTACTGCTGAATCCACCTGTTTACTCACATGGGATGACGTAGTAGCAATCGGCTTCGGTTCCACGTTACTTTTCTTCTTAATTATCCATTTATCCATGTTTCAAGGCACTTTAGAAACACGTTCATTTAACTTCAGAGTAAACTGAAGACTAAAAATAACTTTAAGCACAGAAAGTGAAATAAATCACCACAAATACATAGAGCAGTAAGAAGGCACATTCACTCACTTAGAATGGATGTTTCGACTGGGCAATCAGCTGTTCGGGTAGGTTCGGCTCTCAGGTTGGGATTGTGTTGTTTTAGGGTTGTTTTTCCTCTGAGCGGCACTTTTTTGCACACCATGGGCTAAATGGCCAGGTCACATGGACCCCGAAGGCTCAGAGAAGGTTGGGGGAGGGGACCCACTGGAACAGCTGTTGGGAGACAGATGGTAGCCTCCCGTCAAGGCCATCCAGCATGTTCTTTAACGTGCACAGGGTATGGCTCTCCCGCACACGGGGCCACGTCCCATCCGACGGACGGCGGCCTTTCCAAACCCATCGGTGTTCCCTACTGACCGTGGGCAGGGCGGGGAATTTTGCGGAGATAAATCGCAACGCTGACCCAGCTGGGACTCGAACCTCAGGTAGGGAAGTGAGGATTGACAAACGTGTACAGACATGAACTACAGCACTGCGCTTCGTCACTCAGTTCTCAGAAATTAATCAATAGCAGTGTTGCCAACTTAGCGACTTTGTTACTAGATCTAGCGACTTTTGAGCTCTCACGGCATACACCAAACATTTTTACCGCGTATCCCACGTTAAGAACCCCTAGTCTAGAGAAGGCGAAGAGTTGCTGCAAATCAATGAATTTAATTTAATCTCAAGCCTTGTGCTTTATTCACAGTTTCTATAATGTTATGACTCCAATTATGCTTATTATGATTCACGATTCGGGGATGTTTTTTAGAATCTCTCCAATTGATGTCTTCATTAAAAATGTCAACATTTGAGAGATCACGAACTCTCGTCCTTGTGAAAAGTAAAGCTAAACTTTTCGAGACATTCAGCTTAATGCTCCATTTTGATCGGAGACCAGAGATCGTTTTTAATATAACATAGTACAGTCGCTCAAAAAGTATCCGAACACTATAATTGATTACAGAATTCAGAAAAAATACCTGGCAACGATTTTTTTTTTAGAAATTAGTGATCTGGCAACCTTCGTGTCACGTGATTACAGAATTCAGGAAAAATATCTGGAGCGTGTACAGCAACTGTACACGCTCCGGTTACCGTTCACAGCAAACTGGAGCGTGTGCAGTTACTGCACACGCTCCAGTTTGCTGTGAACGGTAACTGCACACGCTCAATATTTCCGTGAGTGAGCCCACACGATCTAGTATCAAAATAATATGACCACCAACAGTCGCTCAAAAAAATATCCGAACACTATGGTCGATTACAGAATTCAGAAAAAATATCTGGCACCGATTTTTTTAGAAATTAGTGCTCTGTGACCCTTCGTGTCTAGAAATTAGTGGTCTGTGACCCTTCGTGTCACGTGACACGAAGGGTCACAGAGCACTAATTTCTAAAAAAATCGGCGCCAGATATTTTTTCTGAATACTGTAATCAACCATAGTGTTCGGATACATTTTTGAGCAACTGTACCGGCTGTGCTCTTATTTATTTAATCTGATATATTGCCTATGGCAATAACAAAATATTTAAAATAAACCAAAATGGAGGAAAACGCTTTTACAATGACAATCAGATAAAGTAATAAACTAATTTAAAACAGTCTTGCATATCTTATACTTTTGTTGAATACAAGCATCATACTTGATGGCACCTAGAGATAAGCTGATTTCGGTGATTTTTGCATTTTGAAAGAACTTGGTTACATGGGTTCTGATGTATTCATGTAGTGGTCGCACATTGAGATCACGTTGAGATCTCGGTGAATGATCGTGGTGCGCCACAGCTGATCTCAAAATTTGATTTGTGAAAGTCAAGTTTCTTGATAGTGGTTTGTGAGCAATGACTCCAAGTGGTGATTTGTGGGGACCACAAGGAAATTGAATTACTTTTATGAACGGAATAGTCAAAAATTCAAGTTCTAGTTTGATATCTTCAACAGGATCATCAACTGGAAGAGTTTTTAAAACAACTTTCAGAGTTTTCTCGCTATTTAATTTGTAGGGTGTGAAAGCGTACATTGGACGCTTCAAGATATTGACTAATTTTTCTTTCATTATCTACACTTTTTAGATTATAATTGCCTCACCAGCTTACCTTAGCTTGAAACTCATCGGCACTAATGGATTTCAGTTTTTTCTGTAGTTTAATCCAATTTACTTTATCCCTTAATATGACGGAAAGTCCGGCCTGTCTGCAGATGTTGATTCTTCTCACTCGAGACCTTAAAGCATTTCAAATGAATTTTTAAGCGAAAGGCATCCAACATCATCTGGCAGTGTTCTTGCCCTCCCCTCTTTTTCTTTGATGCAGGTATAAAATTCTGATATTCTGAGGAAGTACCAGGTTTTGGCGTTTCTTTTCTGAACATTTCCGTGATAAAATCATCTGAGAAGATGATTTTATCGTCTTCCTATAATTAGTCGTATATAGCCTAGTAATTTGTCGTTAATAAGCATATTAAAATATTAATCAGTTGAGCTGATTTCTCTCATTCTTATTTAAACTTCACTGTCGAGCAAGTATTATGTTGATAGCTTAAGCTAATGCCCATAAATGTTTTCTGCTGATGTCAAGATTTTCGTGAATGCATTCAGCATTATTTTGGCTAAGTTTCATCTGCTAAATCATTTTTAATATATTCCTTTTGAAGGATCATGACATTTAACTGCTTTTCTTCATCAGAACTAAGACCTGATGCTTTTCTTTTAGCAAATAAATCACTTAGGCCAATCTTTAACAAAGCTAAATGTTTGATATTACAATTCATCATCATCATCATCCTCAAGCAGCCATGAGTTACTGAGGTCCAACCAGATCGTGCAATTTAGTTTTCCAAACATATTTATCCTGAGTTACATCTGCTGCTACTCGCCGCTGCACACCAATTCGAACAAAGTCCTGTTTGACATTGTCAGCCCATCGCATCCCAGATCTCCCCATCCTTCTGAGGCCTCTAGGCACACTGTTCATAACCCTATTCGCCAGTCTATAATTATCCATACGGCAACATGGCCAAACCAACGGAGTCTCTCTCTGCACAATATGCTGCTTAAAGGAGGTTGCAGACTCCTTTGCCTAACCTCATCATCAGTTGCAAAGTTAAACCACGTAATGCCCAAGATACTGCGTAAGCATCTAGAATCAAAAGCATTTAGTTTCCTGTTATCTTGTTTACAGAGCGTCCAAGTTTCACTACTTAACTAACTCTATAAATAACCAAACTATGTATTATTCCGCGGGACGAATCCCATTTGTTCAACAGAATAAAGATGCGTGACCACTGCCTCAGTTACAGCTAAATCTACATGCATCTAAAGTTTTCAGTTTTTTCACTTACACTAGAGTTCACGGAGAAGATTTTGTTTTTAATATTTTCCTTTTTTATATTTCTTTACAGGTATTGGATTGTGAAGACTTGCTCATATGTTCGAGGATGTAAGTATGCAATATTTGTAAAAATTACATTTAACATTTCTTTCGTGTTTTTTTCGCGGCATTTTTGCCAATGAAAGCTCCACGCACACATACAAAAATATTTTCAAAACATGCTACTGAGCCTGGCAGTTCTGCAGTGTGACTACGAATCAACTCAATACAACTGAACGGTCGAGTCGACGACAATTAGCTATTGTGTATTTACAAATTGGTAGGACTACTTAAAAACAGAAAACATAAACAAAGCAACGAATGTCATGACTGTGCTAATGTATAGCTTCTCTATTATAGCAATTAGGATCAGTTATAATAAATAAAATAAAAATAAATACCCCCTTAAGCAGCTGCTTACCACAGTGGTCTGACAGTTTATATGCCACAGTAGAAGATCTGAGAGGATGGCAGGACCTCAGCAGAAAACAACACAAACATCCATGCCTTATCCGGGGCTCGAACCCAGGTCCCTTAGATCAGTAGCACAAGCGCGCTAACCACTCGGCCACGGGACGGTTATAACAGGATATCAATTTTATAGCAAACTACGGAGACTACGTAGATACTATGAGCATCTGCAGTTAAGTCTTCGGTAGTCCTTATTCATCATTGGTTGGTTGCATGTCATTGATGCAGTTAAGGTGATTCTCTTCTAAACCCAAAGGCTTAGAGAAGGTTGTGGAAAGCGATCCACTGGGCAGCTGTTAGGAGGACTGGATGACCTTACCTCCTGGTAAGGCCATCCAGTGTGTTTTTTAACGTATGTCAGATATGCGAGTTAGGATGTAATAGTTATACATTTAAAAATGTTTGGTCAAATAAAGTCCGTCGTCCGTAGGATGGAACGTTAAGCAGTGGCCCCGTGTGCGGGAGAGCCATACCTTGTGCACCTTAAGAACACGCTGGATGGCCTTGACGGGAATCGACCATCTGCCTTCCAACATCTGTCCAGTGGGTTCACTTCCCCAATCTTCTCTGAGCCCTCGGGGTCCTTGTGACCTGACCATTTAGTCCACTGTGTGCAAAAAAAAAGTGCCGCTCAGAAGCAAAACAACGGAAAAACCCAACCCATTCCGTGCATCAATCAAATTTATTGAGGTTAAGTGGTTCGCGATCGCTAGTTCCATTCTGAATTTTGTCCTGAAAGAAAAATAACGTTTCCAACACATAAGCAGAAATCTGGATTTGAAACGTTAAAAGGCTGAGCGTAGCTGAACAACAAAGGAGCAGGCACACCCAGTCAGACTTTGGACTTCATTTGCAGTCAAGTCACAACTGAGACTACAAATACCCGAACAAGAGATCTGAAGCCAGTAACAACAGCCACTGAACAAGGTGGGAGCGCAGAAAATGAAGCTTTGCGAATCGTGAAATGTGTGTGATTTAGTGACAACACTTCTGTCAGTTACAAATGCTCCACAGAGGAAAATTGGCAATCCACCAACTGCTTCATCTCTCGGCTGACAGATGGACATCGCTTTAACATGAAGAGTTTTTAGGATGCAGAGTTGCCAAATGGGAGTGCCATTTCACGCTGAAGCATTTCTCACCCCCCCCCTCACCCCCTCCATTGGATAATATGCTCATGACGGAATTGCCTCATTTTAGACTCGAAACTGGGGGAAACTTTTCTTCAATTTAATAGAACAACTTTATGGATTATTTGAATTTGGAAATAATTACATGAAATATTAATCAGTCGTGTAACGTGAATGTGAAATGGGGAGCCAAAGGGGAGACTGAGCATTTTATCCTTTCAAGAATTCTCATGAATTTTAAGTTGAGGTGGCTGATACGTCTTTCAGTAAGAGTTGAGGTGGCTGATACGTCATTCAGTAAGAGTTGAGGTGGCTGATACATCATTCAATAAGAGTTGAGGTGGCTGATACGTCATTCAGTAAGAGTTGAAGTGGCCGATACGTCATTCAGTAAGAGTTGAGGTGGCTGATACGTCATTCAGTAAGAGTTGTGGGGGCTATTACGTCATTCAGTAAGAGTTGAGGTGGCCGATACGTCATTCAGTAAGAGTTGAGGTGACCGATACGTCATTCAGTAAGAGTTGAGGTGGCTGATACGTCATTCACTAAGAGTTGAGGTGGCTGATACGTCTTTCAGTAAGAGTTGAGGTGGCTGATACGTCTTTCAGTAAGAGTTGAGGTGGCTGATACGTCATTCAGTAAGAGTTGAGGTGGCCGATACGTCATTCAGTAAGAGTTGAGGTGGCCGATACGTCATTCAGTAAGAGTTGAGGTGGCTGATACGTCATTCAATAAGAGTTAAGGTGGCTGATACGTCATTCAGTAAGAGTTGAGATGGACGATACGTCATTCAGTAAGAGTTGAGGTGGCTGATACGTCATTCAATAAGAGTTAAGGTGGCTGATACGTCATTCAGTAAGAGTTGAGGTGTCTGATATGTCATTCTTAAGGAGTAGCAGGAAAAATTTTCTACTTAAAAACCAAATCATATATTTCTAACAAGTAATGAATTGGAAAACAAATATAATTTAATGAACAAAAAAATTGATTAAGAAACAAAAAATATTTATTATAATGAGTGTTATTTACTGGCAAAATCATTTAGTTATACATTTAAAAATGTCTGGTCAAATAATTAGAAGAAATGAGCAGATAAGACATATTGGTGATGAGTTTCATGAGCTGTGCTTTGGAAGTTCTTCTCTATCAGAATTGTCAACTTCAGTATTACATAGTCTCTCAGTTGCTGTTTCTAATTACAGTCCACATATTAAAGTACCAGTAATACAATCTGAAGTTATTTTGGCTGTTTCTAAACTTAAACTTCATAAATCCCCAGGGGTAGATGAAATTACTACGGAAATGCTAAGAACTGGGAATGTTTCGGTTACCACTTGGATGACTGAAATTCTGAACATCTTTTATGATAAAGGCATGGTTCCTAAGGATTTTACCAGAGCTATTGTTATCCCTGTTTTCAAAAAAGGTGATCGCAGTTCTTGTGATAACTATAGGGGTTTCAGCCTACTCTCTATTCCAGGTAAAGTTCTTTCCATGATTGTGCTTAATAGAATTAAGAATCTGGTTGACAGTCAATTGCGTGATGAGCAATGTGGATTCAGAAGTGGTAGGGGATGTGTGGATCAGATATTTTCACTTAGGCAGATTCTTGAGAAATGTTTAGAGTTTCAGAAACCTTTGGTTGCTAGCTTTGTTGATTTCAAAAAGGCTTTCGACTCTGTTGATCGTCATAATTTGTGGTTGATTGTGAAATCATATGGTATACCAGACAAGTTAGTTAACATAATGAAAGCTCTCTATAATAACACTGAGTCGTGTGTGAGAGTTGGTAAGGCTTGTAGCAATTGGTTTAGCATTACTTCTGGTGTTCGACAAGGGTGCATTTTCTCTCCTTTTCTCTTTAGTTTGGTTATTGATTATGTTATGCGAAATTCACTTCAAGGGAAAGATTTTGGCCTTAAATGGGCTGGAGATACGAAAATTTCTGATTTAGATTATGCTGATGATTTAGCCCTTTTGGCAAATGATGTTGATGAGATGAACTCTTTCATTCGAGCTGTTGATGAGACTGGTAGTAGAGTAGGTTTGGTTATAAACAGAGAGAAAACTAAAGTGATGAAAATTGGTCAGGCAGGCTGTGATTCAGTTAATCTGAATGGTTGCAGTCTTGAGCAGGTGTCACAGTTTAATTATCTTGGGAGCTATGTATCAGATAATGGTGATGTGCGGCATGAGATTAATAGACGAATAGGGATTGCTGCCGGGACTTCTAAGAACCTATGGAGAGTGTGGAGAAATAGGCGTATACACCTAAAGACTAAAATTAGACTGTATAATAGTTTGGTTCTTTCTAGGGTTAGTTATGGTAGTGAAACTTGGACACTTTGTAAACAAGATAACAGGAAACTAGATGCTTTTGATTCCAGATGCTTACGCAATATCTTGGGCATTAGGTGGTTCAACTTTGTAACTAATGATGAGATTAGGCAAAGGAGTTTGCACCCTCCTTTAAGCAGCATATTGTGCAGAGAGAGACTCCGTTGGTTTGGCCATGTTGCCCGTATGAATAATTATAGATTGGCGAATAGGGTTATGAACAGTGTGCCTAAAGGCCTCAGAAAGAAGGGGAGACCTAGGATGCGGTGGGCAGACAATGTCAAACAGGACCTTATTAGAATTGGTGTGCAGTGGCCAGATGCAGTAGATGTAGCTCAGGATAGACTTGCTTGGAGAACTAAATTGCACGGTCTGGTTGGACCTCCGTAGCTCATGGATGCTTGAGGATGATGATGATGATGAATATATAATTATTCCTTTACATATAAATCATTGCTATTATGTAATAATAATGCATTGTAAAATAATATATTTCAGTTAAATATTATATTTTATATATTAAAATTGTAATAACTTTTAAAATTTTGATAACTATGTGTATTTAAAATCTAAGTTACCCCGCAATTAGCTGCTTGCAACAGAGGTTGACAGGAGCCTGTCAGTTAAATACGCCAGAGAGATCCGTTAAGCTGTGGCCCCGTGTGCGGGTTGGGTTGTTTTACCTCTGAGCGGCACTTTTTTGCACACCATGGGCTAAATGGCCTGGTCACATGGACCCCGAAGGCTCAGAGAAGGTTGGGGGAGGGGACCCATTGGAACAGCTGTTGGGAGACAGATAGTAGCCTCCCGTCAAGGCCATCCAGCGTGTTCTTTAACGTGCACAGGGTATGGCTCTCCCGTACACGGCGCCACGGCTTAACGTCCCATCCGACGGACGGCGGCCTTTCCAAGCCCATCGGTGTCCCCTACTGACTGTGGGCAGGGCGGGGAATTTTGCGGAGATAAATCTCAACGCTGACCCAGCTGGGACTCGAACCTGGGAACTACAGATTACGAGCCTGGCGCGCCACCGACTGAGCCCCCCCCCCCCCCCTCCCGTGTGCGGGAGAGCCATGCCCTATGCACATTAAAGAACACGCTACGTGGTCTTGATCGGAGGCTACCATCTGTCTTCCAAGAGCTGACAGTGGGTCTCCTTCCATTCAACCTTTTCTCAGCCCTCGGGGTCCTTGTGACCTGGCCATTTAACTCATTGTAATGACAAAGTATAGCCAAGAGAAAAAACAACCCAAAAAGAGGACCGTGGATGTTATAAGTTTGAAAAGTCCTGTGCAGATGATATTTTAGACTTTCAGACGTATTCAGTACGCGTGTATTATACGTATTCAGTGCGCAGTTGGGGGGGGGGGGTGTATTTTGGTTGCTACAGTATCTCCCTTGAATATTGTTATAAATTTAACGAATGGAAATTGAGAGCGAGTTCAAAAAGAATATTTAGCAACAATAATTCCAAAATAATGCAATTTATTTTAAAAGTATTAATAAAAACATTTATATAAATTCAACTAAAACAATCTATATCTTCATGAATATGAAGATAAAACATCAGAAGAATATAGCACACGTTTACTATTCCTACAAATAGTTGTTTCTAAGTCTCTACTCAAAGCATAAAATAAGGCTTTTAATACTCAATAAGTGGCATAACCATACTTGCGAATAAACCTGAAATCTTCTATCAAGGATAATCTTACCAATTCCTAAAACAAACTAAACAACTACACACCAAATGACTTCCTTGTAGGATTCCAGTCATCAAATATGTACTCCAAAACTGCGGCTAAGTATGCTGGTTTCTCAGAACTAATTTTTTTTAGACGTTGATCATCACGCTTTAGGATGGGCCGGGGTAGCTTAGTCGGTAGCGCGCATGGCTCGTAATCTGTAGTTCCCAGGTTCGAGTCCCAGCTGAGTCAGCGTTGAGATTTATCTCCGCAAAAATTCCCCGCCCTGCCCACGGTCAGTAGGGGACACCGATGGGCTTGGAAAGGCCGCCGTCCGTCGCATGGGACGTTAAACCGTGGCCCGTGTGCGGGAGAGCCATACCCTGTGCACGTTAAAGAACACGCTGGATGGCCTTGACGGGGAGGCTACCATCTGTCTCACAACAGCTGTTCCAGTGCGTCCCCTTCCCCAACCTTCTCTGAGCCTTCGGGGTCCATGTGACCTGGCCATTTAGCTCATGGTGTGCAAAAAAGTGCTGCTCAGAGATAAAACAACCCAACCCGAAAACGTAATGGTAGCGAAATTAATGATACCTTACTGATTCACTCCCTCTGTGACCTTATTATATCCTTTGGTGGCTCTTTTGAATAATGCGACAGGTGGATTCGTTTAAAACTTAAATAATTGCACTTTTGAATATTTATCATAAAATAATTATAAAACTTTATTAATCTGCTTGCACCTCGCTGGCTAGTAACAATCGCCATCGTTTATCGGTAATTTCGAAAAAATGACGATGTGGAATATTTACCGTTTGTGTACATAAGTCTGTATTCAAATTTGATACATATTTAATCATACAGTCATGAATTCTCGTTTCACATGAATTCGTCGGCAGCATTATTAAACAAAGAGTCATCGATAAAACAAAGTCGAGAAGAAATTAATAAGTGTGCAATCATAATATCGTTACTATACGTTTTCACAAAATCGTCAAAATCCATTAACAAGTCTGCGGAACTTGGGCGAAACAACACACACACACAATCACCGCCAATAAACTCCACAAAAAAAATCTTAACTACGCTATTATATGTGGCATGCCAAGTTATTTTTTCCGAAACTATTGGGCTTGGTTGTTTAACCTCTGAGCAGAATTTTTGCACACAATGGACTAAATGGCCAGGTCACAAGGACCACGAGGGCTCAGAGAAAATTGGGGGGAGGAAACCCAATGAAAAATTGGGTTTCAATTGGGAAATATTGGTAGCCTCTAGTCAAGGCTATCCAGCGTGTTCTTTAATGGCTCGGAACATGCACACGGAATCATGGCTTAACGTCCCATCCGACGGGCGGCGGCCTTTCCAAAACCATCGGTGTCCCCTACTGATCGTGGTCATTGCGGGGAGTTTTACGGAGATAAATCTCGATGCTGGCCCAGACGTGACTCGAATCTGGGATCTGCAGATTACGAGCTTGGCGCGCTACCAACTGACCCCCCCCCCCCACACACACACACACACAAAACTATTAAAAAGATATTTTACATTCAGTACTCTTCCAAAAAACTCCCGTCTACCGTACTTGTATATTATGATATTAAGTCAACATCCTGCCTGAAAGATAATAATTTTAAAACATTAAAAAATATAAAAACTATGATCTTCAACTGTTTGAAATATTTCCTTTTTCAAAACGTCAAAAATCTTCCCAAAAATCACGTTGTTTATCTTTCTCTGAACAACTAAAAGAAGAGAATAATTATTTGAACATTTAGATGTTTAAAAACGGTAATTATCGCGATTCGAAATCGGGGCTATTCAAGAATATTTTCAACGAATGTGACGAGGATGATGACGTGTTCGGCCGAGTGATCACATTACCATCCCCTGACGCATGAAACGCCCTCATTGCCACACCTCGACCCCTTGTTTCACGCGCAGGTGTTTAGTCACGCTCGAAGTTTCTTTTTGAATGGCAAGCCACAGAGCAGATGGATAAACACGATCTGTGTGTTTTGGAGCCCTTTACAAGAGGCAATGCGAAACAACAAACGACAACTACGCAATAATGAGATAACCTTGTTTGTGTTACGAAGTAAATGTAGCAACAATCCATTAATAGCGATTTTTGTATGTACTGTCAAAGTATTCTTTTTATCACTGTTATTCAAATGGTAGCATGTTACTGTGCGCTTTTGCTGTTACCCTAGCATAGATGGAGAGGCGTCTTTGAGATGATAATGCATTTTTACATTTGTGTCTTACGAAGAATTCTTACTGCGCATTCTTAGAGGATGTGTCAGGAATTCAACTGTGCTGGTTACGTGCTCAAATGTGAATTACTAGTAGGTGTTAATTAAATTAAATATGTTGTCGAGAACGGTGAAGTTTTGATTTTTAAGTTCTCTCGATGTAAGAAAGCTTTACCCATTTCTTCACTTGTACAACATGTGCTGAGGAAGTTGGGGCAGTATGGCAGGTTCGTAATCTGATGTCCCAGGTTCGAGTCCCCACAGTGTTTGCGTTGAGATGTTCTCCACTAATAGACGCTCTACCATTTCTATGAAAGGGGACACTGATGAACTTAGATTATGAATTGAAGTTTGTACGATAGGACATTAAACCATACTTGTACCGGAGAGCACGTTAAATAGCACTCTGGATATCCTTGACGGAAGACTGCCATCTGTTCCTAAACACAGTCCAGTGGATCCCCTTCACCTAACCTTCTCCGAGATCTGGAGGTCTTTGTGACTTGGCCATTTAGCCAATTGTTTGGGTTGTTTTACCTCTGAGCGGCACTTTTTTGCACACCATGGGTTAAACAAGGACCCCGAAAGCTCAGAGAAGTTTGGGGAGGGGACCCACTGGAACAGCTGTTGGGAGACAGATGGGAGTCTCCCGTCAAGGCCATCCAGCATGTTCTTTAACGTGCACAGGGTTACGGACCACGGCTTAACGTCCCATCCGACGGACGGCAGCTTTTCCAAGCACATCGGTGTCCCCTACTGACCGTGGGCAGGGCGGGGAATTTTGCGGAGATAAATCTCAACGCTGACGCAGCTGGGACTCGAACCTGGGAACTACAGATTACGAGCCTGGCGCGTTACCGACTGAGCCACCCCCACCCTTAGCCCATTGGATGCAAAAAAAGTGCCGCTCAGAGGAAAAATAATCCAACTCAAAACTATATCCACGTTAGGATAACGCTGCATGGTCTTTACGGGAGACTCCTATCTGTCTCCTAGCAACTGTTCAGTTGATCCTCTTCTCATAACCTTCTCCGAGCTCTTGGGGTCCCTGTGACTCGTCCACTTGGGCCTTTGTGTAATAAAAAGTAGCCACAGTAAAACAATCCAAACCAACTCATTGTTTTAGAGCCTTTGTAATCTTTATGATCTGGCCATTTAGTCCATTATATGGAAAAGAGCGCCGTTCAGAGGTAAAACAGGACAATGAATGCTTGTTTGGTTACGAATTTTTTGGAGAACATTGAAGATGTATTTAGGGTTCTTAACTTTTGTCCTTAACATGTTTACTGCAATGAGTTTTACACACACATCAAAAACCATTTTTATTCAAATATGTTGCGACACAGGTTGCAAATCGTTACAGGGGACTCGGCATCACTTTGATTGAAATATCATTTCTTACTTTATACCAAAAAATAATCACATTTATTTTTTTCAAACTGGAAAAATTTTGCTAATTACAGCATTAACTGCTACATGATCCATTTTTGACGAGACCTTGCTTTTCTTGTGGCCTCCGATTTAGAAAATCACCAGTTTTAGAAAGGAAAAACAGTGTCTCCAAACAAGTGCTGTCTTGAATATACATATTCAATCTTTACTGAAGCGGGGCGGGGTTGCTCAGTCGGTAGCGCGCCAGGCTCGTAATCTGTAGTTCCCCGGTTCGAGTCCCAGCTGGATCAGCGTTGAGATTTATCTCCGCAAAACTCCCCGCCCTGCCCACGGTCAGTAGGGGACACCGATGGGCTTGGAAAGGCCGCCGTCCGTCGCATGGGACGTTAAGCCGTTGCCCCGTGTGCGGGAGAGCCACACCCTGTGCACGTTAAAGAACACACTGGATGGCCTTGACGGGAGGCTACCATCTGTCTCCCAACAGCTGTTCCAGTGGGTCCCCTCCCCCCAACCTTCTCTGAGTCTTCGGGGTCCAGGTGACCTGGTCATTTAGTCCACGGTGTGCAAAAAAAGTGCCGCTCAGAGGTAAAACAACCCAACCCAAACAACCTTTACTGAAGCAAAGATGTACATGTTTACTTAATTCCCGCCCTTTCTTATTGATTTAGCCATTTAACGTGATTTTCAAAAGTTGTGTTAAATCTTTCGCTGTTTCTTAAGGAATCAATTGCAGAAGGTGGAAATTTAACAACTGTTAATCCTTTTTCGAAAAAACGTGTTGTTGCCTTGTTTTAAATCTTTAATGGAGTATATTTTAATGAAGAGCTGAAGATTTAGAAAAGGATGCACAATCGAAATGTGCATTTTTTTCTAATGGAAAAGAAGAGGACAAGAATATTCTCTGGCCACGTCTAACCCACGACAGAAAACAAAGTATTACGTCAACAGTAACAGGGGAAAAAAGTGTTACTGTAACAATAAACCCCATTATGTGAGAAACGAAGTGTTACTGTAACAATTTAACTCACTCTATGGAAAGTGTTTTCTGTAACGATACAACATTTATACAAAAAACAAAGGATTATGTCAACAGTCTAATCCATTGGGTGGAAAAGAAAGTGTTACTGTAACAATAAACCCCATTATGTGAGAAACGAAGTGTTACTGTAACAATTTAACTCACTCTATGGAAAGTGTTTTCTGTAACGATACAACATTTATACAAAAAACAAAGGATTATGTCAACGGTCTAATCCATTGTGTGGAAAAGAAAGTGTTACTGTAACAATAAACCCCATTATGTGAGAAACAAAGTGTTACTGTAACAATTTAACTCACTCTATGGAAAGTGTTTTCTGTAACAATACAACATTTATACAAAAAACAAAGGATTATGTCAACAGTCTAATCCATTGGGTGGAAAAGAAAGTGTTACTGTAACAATAAACCCCATTATGTGAGAAACAAAGTGTTACTGTAACAATTTAACTCACTCTATGGAAAGTGTTTATTCTGTAACAATACAACATTTATACAAAAAACAAAGGGTTATGTCAACAGTCTAATACATTGTGTGGAAAAGAAAGTGTTACTGTAACAATAAACGCCATTATGTGAGAAACAAAGTGTTACTGTAACAATTTAACTCACTCTATAGAAAGTGTTTGTTGTGTAAAAATACAACATTTATACAAAAAACAAAGGGTTATGTCAACAGTCTAATCCATTGTGTGAAAAAGAAAGTGTTACTGTAACAATAAACCCCATTATGTGAGAAACAAAGTGTTACTGTAACAATTTAACTCACTCTATGGAAACTGTTTGTTCTGTAACAATACAACATTTATACAAAAAACAAAGGGTTATGTCAACAGTCTAATCCATTGTGTGGAAAAGAAAGTGTTACTGTAACAATAAACCCCATTATGTGAGAAACAAAGTGTTACTGTAACAATTTAACTCACTCTATGGAAAGTGTTTATTCTGTAACAATACAACATTTATACAAAAAACAAAGGGTTATGTCAACAGTCTAATACATTGTGTGGAAAAGAAAGTGTTACTGTAACAATAAACGCCATTATGTGAGAAACAAAGTGTTACTGTAACAATTTAACTCACTCTATAGAAAGTGTTTGTTGTGTAAAAATACAACATTTATACAAAAAACAAAGGGTTATGTCAACAGTCTAATCCATTGTGTGAAAAAGAAAGTGTTACTGTAACAATAAACCCCATTATGTGAGAAACGAAGTGTTACTCTAAAAATTTAACTCACTCTATGGAAAGTGTTTGTTCTGTAACAATACAACATTTATACAAAAAACAAAGGGTTGTGTCAACTGTCTAATCCATTGGGTGGAAAAGAAAGTGTTACTGTAACAATAAACCCCATTATGTGAGAAACAAAGTGTTACTGTAACAATTTAACTCACTCTATGGAAAGTGTTTGTTCTGTAACAATACAACATTTATACAGAAAACAAAGGGTTATGTCAACAGTCTAATCCATTGTGTGGGAAAGAAAGTGTTACTGTAACAATTTAACTCACTCTATGGAAAGTGTTTGTTCTGTAACAATACAACATTTATACAAAAAACAAAGGGTTGTGTCAACTGTCTAATCCATTGGGTGGAAAAGAAAGTGTTACTGTCAAAATAACCCTATTATGTGAGAAACAAAGTGTTACTGTAACAATTTAACTCACTCTATGGAAAGTGTTTGTTCTGTAACAATACAACATTTATACAGAAAACAAAGGGATATGTCAACAGTCTAATCCATTGTGTGGGAAAGAAAGTGTTACTGCAACTATCAAACTCATCGCATGGAAAACAAAGTACTGTGGTAATAATACAATTTACCTTATAGGAAAGAAGGTTTTACTACAACAATCCAACTTATTGTGCAGAAAAGAAGTTGTTCTGAGAACAGTCCAAACCCATTTCATGAGAAACAAAGTTTTTAAATAACCATTTTATGGGTAAACAAAAAATTTACTGTAACAATCCAACCACTGTATGCAAAGCGAAGCCTTTCGTCCAAAATTAAACCCATAGTGAAAAAACAAAATGGTATCGAAACAATCTAACCCAGTGCTGAGAAATATAAGTGTTATGGTAAAATTCCAATTCACACTGAGGAGAACACATTGTTTCTACAATAATTGAAGTCATTGTGTGGAAAAACTAAATAACACTAGAAAAATCCAACCCACTTTTAAAAATAAAAAATCTTGCTCTAATAATGCATGTTGCTGTGCGAAAGTCATATTTTAAAAATAATCCAACCCCCTGCGCAATAAACAAAGTGTTACGACAAATCCATCGTAAGCAATAAAATTGATAATTCACCAATTCAATTCGTTATGTCAATAATCCAACGAATGTTGCTGTAACAATCGGAACCAGTGATTCATTATGAAATTGTTGCTGTAACAATCGGATTGTTACAGCAACAATTGTTACAGCAACAATGTTATGAAATTGTTGCTGTAACAATCGGAACCACTGAATAAGAAAAAAAAAAGTGATACAACATTCCAGTCACTAGAATGGGAAGAAAAGTGTTGCTTTAACAATCCAATCTATGATGAGCAAAACAAAAACCTACGTAAACAATTATTTTCATCGTAAGAGAAACAAAACGGTGCTCCAGTAATCCAACCATTACATGGGAAACAAAGGGTTATGACAAAATCCAACCATTACATGGGAAACAAAGGGTTATGACAAAATCCAAACATTACATGGGAAACAAAGGGTTATGACAAAATCCAACCATTACATGGGAAACAAAGGGTTATGACAAAATCCAACCATTACATGGGAAACAAAGGGTTATGACAAAATCCAACCATTACATGGGAAACAAAGGGTTATGACAAAATCCAAACATTACATGGGAAACAAAGGGTTATGACAAAATCCAACCATTGCATGGGAAACAAAGGGTTATGACAAAATCCAACCATTACATGGGAAACAAAGGGTTATGACAAAATCCAAACATTACATGGGAAACAAAGGGTTATGACAAAATCCAACCATTACATGGGAAACAAAGGGTTATGACAAAATCCAACCATTACATGGGAAACAAAGGGTTATGACAAAATCTAACCATTACATGGGAAACAAAGGGTTATGACAAAATCCAACCATTACATGGGAAACAAAGGGTTATGACAAAACCCAACCATTTTTTCGTTTGAAATGAACACTAGAACAATTGTGAATTAAACGAAGTGTTACATCAACAATCCAACTCAATGGTGGGGGGGGGGGGAGATAAAGTGTTGTTTCAATAGTCCAACATATTTTACAGAAAATAAAGTTACTCCGTAATAATTTAACTTGTCTTATGGCGAACAAGTTAGAAAACAGCCATTTGTATAAGAAACTAAGTGTTACAGCAAAAATTCCAAACCGTTGTGATTTTGTGACTGCAACAATCCAATCCACTTCAAAGAAAATGTGCTGTTGCAGCAATGCAATCCACTGTAAAGAAAATGTGTTGTTGGAACAATCCAATCCACAGTAGAGAAAATTTGTTCTAACTATCCAATCGGCTGTAGAGAAAATGTGTTGTAACAATCCAATCCGCTCTAGAGAAAATGTGTTGTTGTAACAATCCAATCCGCTGTAGAGGAAATGTGTTGTAACAATCCAATCCGCCGTAGAGAAAATGTGTTGTAACAATCCAATACGCTCTAGAGAAAATATGTTGTTGCAACAATCCAATCCTCTGTAGTGAGAATGTGTTGTAACAATCCAATCCGCCGTAGAGAAAATGTGTTGTAACAATCCAATCCGTTGTAGAGAAAATGTGTTGTAACAATCCAATCCGCCGTAGAGAAAGTGTGTTGTAACAATCCAATCCGCTCTAGAGAAAATGTGCTGTTGTAACAATCCAATCCGCCGTAGAGAAGGTGTGTTGTAACAATTCAATCCGCTCTAGACAAAATGTGTTGTTGTAACAATCCAATCCGCTGTAGAGAAAATGTGTTGTAACAATCCAATCCACTGCAGAGAAAATGTATTGTAGTAACAATCCAATCCACATAATACGAAAGAAAGTCTTATACAACAATCAGCCCATCAAAGCAATATTTCAACAATACAATCCACTCTGGGTAAATAAGCTTCGGTAGAGAAAGCTAATTCATTGTGTGAGGAAGAAATGCTGCTACAACATTTCTACTATTATACATTCTGTGGGAAATAAACTCTTCGTATAACAATCCACTCCATTTTATGAGAAATGAAGTATTACGACAAAAATACCATCCGCTGTGTGAGAAACAGCTTTTGCGTGTGATATTAAAACAAAACATCCCATTATATAAGAAGCAAACTTTATGTTTTACTAAAACAATCCAACCTAGTATATGATATTAAAACAATTCAACACATTGTTTACGAAACAAACTTTGCATATGCTCTACAACAGGCATGTCAAACTCGTTAACCACCGAGGGCCATATTAAGCATTATATATTAAATCGCGGGCCGCAAAACAAAAAAAACCAGATGAAAATTGTTATGTGCAAACTAGACTAGAACGCAGTATTCGTTCACTGACTGCTAACGAATAGCTTCCGACTCTACTGGCATTTCGTGACTCATTGCCATGCGCAAAGTACGTACATTTGAATGACCTCGAGACATGTGCATACATGTCGGAGCCCGATCGTAGAATTGCTCATATCATGAAATGCCACTATTTCATGAAATGATCGGGCATTTCATGATATGAGCAATTCTACGATCGGGCTCCGACATATACATTTATGCGCAATAGTTTCCCTTATATATAAATAGAAATGTTTTCTGAAATACGTTTATTTAATTCATGTACTATGGATCCTGATTTTGCTGCACTGGTGGGCTTCTGTGGAGGGAAAATCTTCCGCTGTGTTTTCTGTTTGTTTGTGGGTTGACAGCCCCAAGTGAACAGATTCACAGGATATGTTTATCAGCTGGTGGATAATCCTGAGCAGAGGTCATCGCAGGCACCTGAACTCTTTGCTTCTATTGGCATCGTCAATGGAGGAAGTCACATTGGAGGAAGTCACATTGGAGGTAGTCTTCCAGTGTAGATGGCTTCAGCCTTTAGTAGTGGAGGAACGGGTCTTTGCCCCATGTCTGCGATTAGGGGGCTGTTTGATATTGTCGGCATTCCCTCTCTCAATAAACATAGTTTCTTTAAACATCCCACTAACCATTTTCTCTCCATAGGTAGTTGGAATGTGAGGACTCTGCACAGAGCTTTTTCTCTTGATGTCCTCACACAAGAATTCCACCGTTATAATTTAGATATTCTCGGCTTGCAAGAGATCAGATGGACAGATAAAGGTCAGATTCTTAAAAATAATCTTAAATTTCTCTTTTCAGGGAGAGACGACAATAAGCATCACCAAGGCGTGGGTCTACTTCTCAGCAGACATGAGTGCATTAATGAAATGTTTCTTACAGCAAAATTTCAGAGAAGCGTTAAAGACTTGAATGTTATCTGCTGTTATGCCCCCACTGAGGATGCCGATGAGGATAAGAAGGATAGGTTTTATGAACAACTTCAGGATATTTTGAATTCTGTCAAGAAAGGAGATATTACCCTTGATCTTGGTGACTTCAATGCCAAAGTTGGTACTGACTCTGACCTTTGGGGAGGAGTAATAGGCCCTTTTGGTATTGGTAGCTGCAATGGCAATGGGCAACGTCTCCTACAGGAAAGTAAACTCAATGGATTCAGAATAACTAACACTTATTACAAACACCGCGACATACATAAGTATACATGGGTTTCACCTGATGGGCTGCATAAGAATATGATTGATTACATATTAATTAACAGCACATGGGCTAGTTCTGTTAGGAATACCAGGGCATATAGGGGAGCTGAAATTGGATCTGACCATTATCTTGTTAAAAGTGTGTTGCAACTTAAACTTAAAAAGTGTTGTGTTAGGGTTAAAAAATTTACTTTTAATACTGAAGCTCTGAAAGATCCAGTTATAGCCAAAGCTTACCATGATAGGTTACTTAGTCATTATGACAGTCATGGTTTGCTTACTACTGAAGTTGAGGAAGAATGGGATCATTTTAAACAGGCTTTTTTTGGATACCAACAGTACTCTTTTAGGAAAAAAGGAGCAGAAGAGGCAAAATTATCTGAGTGATAAGGCACTTGAGCTTTTTCGGAAAGAAAGAACTGCAGGAATGCCCTTAATCAATACCCTACTAGTCCTAATAGAAAGCATTACAGAGACCTTAATAAACTTGTAAAGGATCAGTTAGCTGCTGATAAGAATCTTTGGCTTGATGGTTTGGCTGACAAAGCCGAGGAAGCAGTTAGACAGCACAACAGCAGAGAGCTGTACCAGATAATTAATGTTTTGTGTGGTAGAAAACGGACAGGCATACAAGGATTAAAGGATAAACTAGGTAAGGTTATAGAAGGTGAGGATTCTGTCATGGCTAGGTGGGCTGAGCATTTCAGCGATGTTCTAAACAATGTAGTTAGTTCTACTCCCATTGTTTGCAATGATGATAGATGCATTGGTGGCTTTAATGTTGGTCCTATAACACAATCTGAAGTTATTTTGGCTGTTTCTAAACTTAAACTTCATAAATCCTCAGGGGTAGATGAAATTACTACGGAAATGCTTAGAGCTGGGAATGTTTCGGTTACCACTTGGATGACTGAAATTCTGAATATCTTTTATGATAAAGGCATGGTTCCTAAGGATTTTACCAGAGCTATTTTTATTCCTATTTTCAAAAAAGGTGATCGCAGTTCTTGTGATAACTATAGGGGTATCAGCCTACTCTCTGTTCCAGGTAAAGTTCTTTCCATGATTGTGCTTAATAGAATTAAGAATCCGGTTGACAGTCAATTGCGTGATGAGCAATGTGGATTCAGAAGTGGTAGGGGATGTGTGGATCAGATATTTTCACTTAGGCAGATTCTTGAGAAATGTTTAGAGTTTCAGAAACCTTTGGTTGCTAGCTTTGTTGATTTCAAAAAGGCTTTCGACACTGTTGATCGTCATAATTTGTGGTTGATTGTGAGATCATATGGTATACCAGACAAGTTAGTTAACACAATGAAAGCTCTCTATAATAACACTGAGTCGTGTGTGAGAGTTGGTAAGGCTTGTAGCAATTGGTTTAGCATTACTTCTGGTATTCGACAAGGGTGCATTTTGTCTCCTTTTCTCTTTAGCTTGGTTATTGATTATGTTATGCAAAATTCACTTCAAGGGAAAGATTTTGGCCTTAAATGGGCAGGAGATACGAAAGTTTCTGATTTAGATTATGCTGATGATTTAGCCCTTTTGGCAAATGATGTTGATGAGATGAACTCTTTCATTCGAGCTGTTGATGAGACTGGTAATAGAATAGGTTTGGTTATAAACAGAGAGAAAACTAAAGTGATGAAAATTGGTCAGGCAGGCTGTGATTCAGTTAATCTGAATGGTTGCAGTCTTGAGCAGGTGTCACAGTTTAATTATCTTGGGAGCTATGTAACAGATAATGGTGATGTGCGGCATGAGATTAACAGACGAATGGGGATTGCTGCCGGGACTTTTAAGAACCTATGGAGAGTGTGGAGAAATAGGCGTATACACCTAAAGACTAAAATTAGACTGTATAATAGTTTGGTTCTTTCTAGGGTTAGTTATGGTAGTGAAACTTGGACACTTTGTAAACAAGATAACAGGAAACTAGATGCTTTTGATTCCAGATGCTTACGCAGTATCTTGGGCATTAGGTGGTTCAACTTTGTAACTAATGATGAGATTAGGGAAAGGAGTTTGCAACCTCCTTTAAGCAGCATATTGTGCAGAGAGAGACTCCGTTGGTTTGGCCATGTTGCCCGTATGAATAATTATAGATTGGCGAATAGGGTTATGAACAGTGTGCCTAAAGGCCTCAGAAAGAAGGGGAGACCTAGGATGCGGTGGACAGACAATGTCAAACAGGACCTTGTTAGAATTGGTGTGCAGTGGCCAGTGCAGTAGATGTAGCTCAGGATAGACTTGCTTGGAGAACTAAATTGCACGGTCTGGTTGGACCTCCATAGCCCATGGCTGCTTGATGATGATGATGATGATGATGATGATGATGATGATGATGATGATGATGATGATGATGATGATGATGATGATGTACGTACTTATAATTTTAATTAAAAAATCCAGTGTTGTCAAAAGTTAAATAAACGTATTGGTTATCAATCTTGGCGGGCCGCAGAACAGTTCCCGGTGGGCCGCGTGTTTCACATGCCTGCTCTACAACACGGTTACCCTGAGACACGCAGTCAATTTTCAGTAGTTCCGCAGCTCCCGACAAATGAGACGTTAATTTTAAAATAATAATCAATAAAATCAGGAATAATTTTGTGTAAATATTGTACGTTTATAAATAAAAGGCTATGTTTTGAAAAGTACGCGTTTATTATATAGGGTTTCGCCGATAAATTAAATCTAGTTACAAGGCCGAGTGGTTAGTGCGCTTGGCTACTGATCTAAGGGACCTGGGTTCGAGCCCCGGGTAAGGCATGGATGTGTGTGTGTCGTTTTTCTACTGAGGTCCTGCCATCCTCACAGACCTTCTACTATGGCATATAAACTGACAGGCTCCTGTCAGACCTCTGTGGCAAGCAGCTGCTTGAGGGGGTATTTATTTTATTATTACAAGGGTTCCTCAGTTGTTAATTGTTAAGAGTTCAACTGTTCTACAACAATCAACTCACCGGTTAGTGAAAGTATATGATAAACAAATAATGCTATAACAATCCATCGTAGTGTGTGAATAACAATGCAAGCACAACAATGCAAGTCAACTGTGTGTGAAACAAAGTGCTACCGTAACAATTCAACCCATAATATTTATTCAAGGGGTTAAAATTAGGTGTTACCGAAGCACTCTTAAAGCAGGTTTGTTTAAGGAGAGAGTTCATTTCCAGTTGATTTTCAAACATTCATTTCAGTATAACATTTCGTTGATTTTTCTTAAAAATATTGTCAAATACATCTTAAACGTAGGTTGCGTAACATTTCTGTTCTTCGTTTAATTCATTTGAATTAGTGTATAAATGGTTGTTAAGTGCGAATTCTTACCTTTATATTTTCCTGCTGTTACATTTTTTATATTTTTTGTTTTAAATAAAATTCAAATATATGAAATCGCCTCTTATTGTTGTAAAAGATGTAATCTTTTGTTTTTCACTCTATACCAAAAATTAATTATATAAATAAATCACCCTTCAAGGAGCTGCTTACCGCTGAGGTCTCACAAGAGACTTCAGTATAACATGCCTTTCTAAAGATCTGTGAGGAAGGAAAGACCTCAGCAGAAAGGCAACACAAGAAAAGAAATATTCACGTCATGGATGTTTGTGTCGTTTTTCCTCTGAGGTTCCAACATCCTAACAGACCTTCAACGATGGGGGCGGGGGTGGCTCAGTCGGTAGCGCGCCAGGCTCGTAATCTGTAGTTCCCAGGTTCGAGTCCCAGCTGGGTCAGCATTGAGATTTATCTCCGCAAAATTCCCCGCCCTGCCTACGGTCAGTAGGGGACACCGATGGGCTTGGAAAGGCCGCCGTCCGTCGGATGGGACGTTAAGCCGTGGCCCCGTGTGCGGGAGAGTCATACCCTGTGCACGTTAAAGAACACGCTGGATGGCCTTGACGGGAGGCTACCATCTGTCTCCCAACAGCTGTTCCAGTGGGTCCCCTCCCCCAACCTTCTCTGAGCCTTCGGGGTCCATGTGACCTGGCCATTTAGTCCATGGTGTGCAAAAAAGTGCCGCTCAGAGGTAAAACAACCCAAACCCTTCAACAATGGCGTATAAACTGACAGATATCTTTCTTTATATCCTAACTGGAGCTCAGCTCTCTTGATCAAGCAGTCAAGCACTCTAACCGCTGATCCACCAGGATTACAGATTTCCGTCAGCTCACAAGAAGAACCTCCATGGACACAGAAACGGTTGGGGAAAGGGGATCCACTGTACAGGGGAAAGCCTCCCGTCAAGGCTCTCCAGAGCGTTCTTTAACTGCACAGGGTATGACTCTCTTGCATACGAGGCCACGGCCTAATGTTCCATTCGACGGACGGCGGTCTTTCAAACTCACTGGTGTCCCCTAATGACCGAGAGAAGGTGAGAGTTTAGAGGAGATAATTCTCTACACTGGCACAGGTGAGACTCTAACCGGAAATAAAGCTTATGAGCTTGGCGCACCCCCGAAAAATATCCAACTTTATCACTAGGCAAAAGGAAAAGAATCAATTATTGTTTTATTAAAACTATATTAGGATTAACTGGAAAAATTTATCTGCATCCTACAGTAGTTCATGGTGTTTTGCAACAACCTTATAAGATCTGTGCTGGGTTTCAAAACTGTGATCTTAAACTATATCAAAAATAAAATTGTCACGTTTGCAAGTGAATATGTTCCGGCGCAATGGCGGTGGAGTTCAATTGTTTCTCTCTCTTTAAAGCTGGACGAATTAACAGTAATAATGGAAGAAAACGAGATCTCTGAAAAGTCGATATTCGGTTTTCATCCAGCAGTTAAAACAAGTGCATATTGCGCTTTAAACTAGGTGCACCACGCCATGGAGAGAAATCCCGGAGCATGAATACAGAGCAGCGAGAGCAGTCTCTCTTCGAGATGTGTGCCCACGGCTTGCCTGCTGTGTCTGGCTACACATGAAACCCCCCATACGTGAGCCACTTTCCCCGGAAACTCTACGAACCGTACACCGGTCGCTTGTCAAGAGGTTGTGCTCGAGAGTTGGCTCTTAGCTGTCCTCAGGTCTGTCCTACCATGTCCTCGTCCGTTTTCTCGCGACACTCAAGCACGTGCAATCGAGGAAAGGAAAGGAAGGGGGGAGGGAAGGGGTAGGTGGAGGGTTTCGGGGGAGGGGGGAAGATTTTCGATGACGTCACGCCGAGCGCCGCCCGCTGCTGACATCTGGCGGTGGAGCTCATTAGAGTCCCGCGGCAGACTGTAGACCTAGTCTGCCGTGGAGATAAACGGCCGAATTTCACGGCACACTAGAAGCACGCAGCCCCGCATTTTATCTCTCTTTTACCGTCCGCATCGGATCCGTCTCCAGTCGCGCGCCCACCGATGCCGCAGATAAGGCACGCATCCGCCGAGGAGGAGTTTTATAAAAATGTCGGCCAGCGAAGGAGAACGGCACGTGCTGCTGCCTGCCTGCCCCTAAACCGGTGATGATTTCCGCGCCACGAGAATCTTCTCCAGAAGGGCGAGCAAGTGTAGAGACGGGCCCAACTCAGCGTGACTCGGTAATCTGGCGGCTTACCGCCCTCACGGCCGACAATCCCTCGCTCTGGTCAGCGGCTCCGGGTAACAAATGGACGGCAGCAGGTGGTCGGCCATCACCGGTACAGATGGCCTAGCCGTGGGGCTGAGTGCTGATCAAGGAAAGAGGAGGAAAAACATCTCTCCGATCTTGCTCTTCCCTTCTCTGAGGATGCTGACATTAGAGAGGTCAAAGTGGCAATGATGGCTGGGTGGTGATGCTCTGATCTTTTTTCCTTTATTCGCTAATTCCTTTATCGTCGTTGGTGATTGTTTATTAATCTCGATAATCCACGTCTTTTTTTCGGTTCACAACGATCCGTTAGCAAGAGAATTTGAGAGGAAATTGCTTCTTCTGAACGGATGAGCAGTTTGTGGGCTTAGATCAGCGACTCGAGTTTACGAAGGTTTGAAGATATTGTCAAATCTACAATTTCTGTTTTCATTTGACTACACTTGAAGATTTAATTGGATCTATGTCCTGACTCCTTGGGATCCATGTGATCTATCCAAACGGTTCATTGTTTTGCAGCAAAAACTACCACTCCGGATTTAAATAATTGCAACTAATGAGATCTGTAAATCATCATTAATATTACATCTTGAAATTTACATCATCCTTGTAAACTTGTCTCTTATACTACAAGGTCCGTCGGTGGGCCAGCATTGAGATTTATCACCAGAAAACTCCCCACTCTTCCCGCGGCCAATAAGAGACACTGATGGGCTTGGAAATTCTGCCATCCGGCAGATGGGACGTTAAGCCGTGGTCTCATGTGCGGGAGAGCCATACCATATGGACGTTAAAGAACATGCTGGCTGGTCTTGATGGAAGGCTGCTACCTGTCTCCTCTCCCAACCTTCTCTATCACCTGGCCATTTAGTCCATTGTGTGCAAAAAAAGTGTCTCTCAAAGGTAAAACAACCCAACAGAGAGATTTCGAAGACACTTTTTTAAATGAATACATTTCTTCATTTGCATAGCCGAATCATAAAAATTAAATATAGCTTGGACGAAGCTTCTGTCGGACCTCTTGTGGCAAGTAACGCTGCTCGAGGGATAAATCATAAATAATAATGACAATTTGTATTTTAGCTAGGGGGTCTCAAAATTTAAAAGTATCTCAGGTCTGTCTGGACTTATGAGAGGACAGATGTATGAGGTCTGGGTATGGTGTGTCCGTGTGTGTTTTGGTAGGAAGAGTATGTGTGCGTGTGTAGAGAGAATGCTATTTTCATGAAACTGTTTAATTTTAAAAACACAAGCAAAGAGTTTTTCATGGTTCTATGCAGCACTAACAAAATGGTGATTCGATCTATCAGTACAAAAGTAGTTTCAATTACTGAACTGTATTAACTTTGGTGTGCTGCAACAAATTGAACCCAGTAGTATGTGTGCCGTGAGGAAATGAATCCACTACTAGGTGTGCCGCGACGTGAAATAAGTTAAAAAATCTCTTATCTAGAAGATGCTTGGGGTCCTGTGATACAAGTGCAATAATGAACGAAGCAAGATCTAATGGTGGTGATGTGTGGGGGGGGGAGGGGAAGTCAACAACATTTGGGCAGCAAATTTCTCAGTGACCGATTAGTACGTTGACAGCAAAACAAAAAACAAAAAAAGTGTGACACTAACCAATTAGCATGGTGTCACCACAAATCAGTCGCAATGATCAATTATACTGTGGACAGCGAAAAATGTAAGGCATTGATCAATTGGCTTGTAAGTAGCAGACAAATATGTTACAAAGACCAATTAGTATGTGGGCAGTAAACAATAGTCACAATGGCCAGTTAGCATATGAGCAGTAAACAATAGTCACAATGGCCAATTAGCATATGAGCAGTAAACAAATGTCACAATGGCCAATTAGCATATGAGCAGTAAACAAATGTCACAATTGCCAATTAGACTATGGGCAGTAAACAAATGTCACAATGGACAATTAGCATATGGCCAGTAAACAAATGTCACAATGGCCAATTAGCCTATGGGCAGTAAACAAATGTAACACTGGCCAATTAGCATATGGGCAGTAACCAAATGTCACACTGGCCAATTAGCATATGGGCAGTAACCAAATGTCACACTGGCCAATTAGCATATGGGCAGTAACCAAATGCCACAATGGTCAATTAGGATATGGGAAGTAAAAAATGTCTCACTGGCCAATTAGCAAAAGGGCAGTAAACAAATGTCACAATGGCCAATTAGCAAAAGGGCAGTAAACAAATGTCACAATGGCCAATTAGCATATGGACAACAAACAAATGTCACAATGGCCAATTAACACTATATACAGTAAAGTGTGGGGTAACATGTGAGTAACATCGTGTGGGCCAATTAAGTCATTGTACAGCAAAAAAAATATATCTCGATGACTAAATAGCAGAGAAAAAGTATCCTGACAGAAAAGAAAAAGTTATCATATTTGTAAGGAAGACTTGCCTCTCAGTAGCCAATTACAGATTTAGATATCACTTTTGATGTACAATGTGCCTCAAAAGCATCTCATTGCTATCAGAATGAAGTATGCGAAACAGTTGAGAAAACATCAACTCTGGTGAGTCACACCAAGGCATTTAAGTGTCGAATCTCTCACACCACTGATTGCAGCAAGCGATGGGGGGCATTCGCACGTAAGACTCGTAATCTACAGTTCCTAGGTTCGAGTGCCACCAGTGTTGAGATTTATCTCCAACTCCCCGCCCTGCCTTCTGTCAGTAGGGGGACAGCGATGGGTTTGGAAAGACCACCGTCCTTCAGATGAGAGGTTAAGCTGTGGCTCTGTGTGCGGGAGAAGAACACGTTGGATGGTCTTGACGGGAGGTTCCCATCTGTCTCTTAATAGTTGTTCCAGTGGGGATCCCTTCCCACAATCTTCTCTGAGACCTCGTGGTTGTGACCTAGCCATTTAGCCTATTGTGTGCAAAAAAAGTGTTGCTCAGAGGTAAAACAACCAAATTGGTTGCACTATCATTGAACGAATGGAGCGAACGCTATCATTCTCCGTGGAACCTTCGAAATTTTGTCTTCGTTTGCTGTTTGTTCTACTAAAACTCCCAAAAGTTGCATGAGTAATTGTGAGTTTTAATCAATAAATCCTTTGCATTAAAAACGCGTATTAAGTGCAAAGATTAACCGATAACTATATCCGATTCTTGAAACCGAAATGACGAACCTTCGAACGAAACATAAGTGCCAACCAAAAAACTGTAAAACATAGTGTTAAAAAATTACGTTTTCACCTCTTTCATTTGTTGCGTAAGGTATATATTGTCGTTGAACAATCAATTTCATTGACTCATGAAGAAAGTTTTTCGATTTTCATTAATATTCGATTAATTGCTTTGCGTTGTTGAAACGTTTGCCGTCGCTGTTTGGATTTCAACAGGCAGATCTAGTTAAACTTTGCACTTAAAAAATGCTTTATGCAAAAAAATTCATTTTATTAAAAATGGGTTGGGTTGTTGGGTTGTTTTACCTCTGAGCGGCACTTTTTTGCACACAATGGGCTAAATGGCCAGGTCACATGGACCCCGAAGGCTCAGAGAAGGTTGGGGGAGAGGACCCACTGGAATAGCTGTTGGGAGACAGATGGTAGCCTCCCGTCAAGGCCATCCAGCGTGTTCTTTAACGTGCACAGGGTATGGCTCTCCCGCACACGGGGCCACGGCTTAACGTCCCATCCGACGGACGGCGGCCTTTCCAAGCCCATCGGTGTCCCCTACTGACCGTGGACAGGGCGGGGAATTTTGCGGAGATAAATCTCAACGCTGACCCAGCTGGGACTCGAACCTGGTAACTACAGATTACGAGCCTGGCGCGCTACCGACTGAGCCACCCCCGCCCCTTATTAAAAATGAGAAACTGCCTTTCTCCCATTGCAGAGTAATTGCTAGGTAAATATAGAAACCAGAAACATCGTACAACCGTGAAAAAGTCTCGTTTTCAAAAATTGATATTCGCTTCATCAATTAAAAGTATTTTGGGTTGGGTTGTTTTACCTCTGAGCGGCACAATTTTGCACACCATGGGCTAAATGGCTAGGTCACAAGGACCCCGAAGGCTCAGAGAAGGTTGGGCGAGGGGACCCACTAGAACAGCTGTTAGGAGACAGATGGTAGTCTCCCGTCATGGCCATCCAGCGTGTTTTTTAACGTGCACAAGGTATGACTCTCCGCACACGGGGCCACGGCTTAACGTCCCATCCGACGGACGGCGGCCGTTCCAAGCCCATCGGTGTCCCGTACTGATCGTGGGCAGGGCGGCAATTAAAAGTATCAAAATGCACTTGATTTATTATGACTGAGAGGCTCCTGTCAGACTTTCCTGGCAATTAAATTTCCTGTTGCAAAATTCCATCATTTTGATTTCTTTTACAGTCTGTTGCAATAAAAAAAGGTTGGTACCGAAAATGTAAAAACGTTAGCAGACTAATATACTGGGCAACTTGGAAGCTAATATGCTGATATGCAGGTTAGAATGCTGACCAACCTTGAGGTTTATATGCTAGCATGCAGCCTAACACAATGGCTAATATGCTAACTGATATGCAGCCTAATACAATGGCTAATATGCTGACTAACCTGCAGACCAACATTCTATTTGACATGCAGGTTAAATTTCTGTTTAACATGCAGTCTAAAAAATAAATAAAATAAATACCCCCTCAAGCAGCTGCTTGCCACAAAGGTCTGACAGGAGCCTGTCAGTTTATATGCCACAGTAGGAGATTTGAGAGGATGGCAGGACCTCAGCAGAAAAACGACACACACATCCATGCCTAATCCGGGGCTCGAACCCAGGTCCCTTAGATCAGTAGCCAAGCGTGCTAACCACTCGGCCACGGGACGGCTCGCATTTTGTCTAATATTCAGGCAAACAATCTGCCTAACATTCAGGCTAAAATTCTGTCTAACAGTGTGACATGCAGGCTAAATTCTAACATTAGTAGTCTGTCTGAGATCGAGGCTAAAATTCAGTCCAACAGGCAACAGTCTAGCTAACATGCAGGCTGGAATAGATATTTGTATAGTCGTTGGTTTTTTATTCCTTGGAATTCGTTGCGAATCTTCATACATTTCTTTCTTTTTTCCTCATCCCAGTTCCTTCAACATAAATAACTCTTTAACTCTAAAAATACCCCCTCAAGCAGCTGCTTGCCACAGAGGTCTGACAGGAGCCTGTCAGTTTATATGCCACAGTAGGAGATCTGAGAGGATGGCAGGACCTCAGCAGAAAAACGACACACACATCCATGCCTAATCCGGGGCTCGAACTACTTGTCGATAATAATCACCAAATTTATTTCGCCATTTTGTTTTCTAAAAGCAATGCAATGATTACTAACAACACACCGGAATCTGAGTTTAAAGTTGACCGGACTGTTTCCAAGTTCCAACACTTCTGGAAGATGTGAGACTTTCAAGGGCAAAAAGCATGCCTACTTCCTTAACGAGCTTCCCACGAAGATTATGCCACCTTTTCTACAAAAGATTTCAATCACCGAAACCGCCTCTGAGATAATTCGTTCACATTCTGAAAACGAATTTTCCTGAAGAGATAATTGCATGGCTAAGCGTTGTTCTTAAACCGAGTTGTTAATCCTTCTGTGAAGGATCAGGTTGATAACCAAACAGAGATCCCCCCTTTCACTTTGTCTCTTCGAAAAGAACACAAAGAGATGGAAGATCACTTTCTCACTCCATCGAAAATCACCTTGTAGCAGGAAACGAGAAAGGATTAGCTTGAAACTCTTACCTGTCACTGTGTAGGGAGTTTCTCCCTTCAGCTCCCTATTTTGCTTCAGGCGAAGTTACGCCGAACTGCTGCTATTATCATGTGATTAGTTTAACCCGTAGAAAATGAATTTGCTTTCTTTTAAGTTCTGATTTCGAAATAATGAAATGTAATTAGTTCTTCTACTTTGAGTTGAATCAAATGCGAGCTATTATGATGTATTCTAGAGAATAATTAATTTTATAAGAAAAAAATAAAAACGGTAGTTTACGAAATGATTGTGATTCGAAAATATTTTAATAACATATAAAGATACATTAACTACATAGCAGCATTAATTACTTCAACTAAATTTTTCGATGTAACTAATATAAGTTTATTTCTGTCTGATCGTTTAATTCGAAGCACAACCATTAGAGAAATTTAGAGACTAAAGATTTAAAGTGCTATTAAGAAAAAAATTGAATAAAAAAGTTTTTTTTTTCATTTCCCTACATAGACATTTACCAAAAAAATGCAAAACAATATTTTTAATTCAAATGACTAAGCTACGGGTTGTAAAGAATCGAAAATATTTGATGCATTGCAGCCGTCCCATCGAAAATATTTGATGCATTGCAAGTCTAATTGTGGCCGAGTGGTTAGCACGCTTGGCTACTGATCTAAGGGACCTGGGTTCGAGCCCCGGATTAGGCATGGATGTGTGTGTCGTTTTTCTGCTGAGGTCCTGCCATCCTCTCAGATCTCCTACTATGGCATATAAACTGACAGGCTCCTGTCAGACCTCTGTGGCAAGCAGCTGCTTGAGGGGGTATTTATTTTTTTATTTAAGTCTAATCTGATTAGTCCGCTAACACCAACTCTGCCTTCCGTGAGAAAGGGACACCTTAGGCTCGGAAAGGCTATCTCCGCAAAACTCCCCGCCCTGCCCACGGTCAGTAGGGGACACCGATGGGTTTGGAAAGGCCGCCGTCCGTTCGATGGGACACTAAGCCGTGGCCCACGTGTGCGGGAGAGCCATATCCTGTGAACGTTAAAGAACACACTGGATGGCCTTGACGGGAGGAGGGGGGCTATCATCTGTCTCCCAACAGCTGTTCTAGTGGGTCTCCTCCCCCAATCTTCTCTGAGCCTTCGGAGTCTTTGTGATCTGGCCATTTAGCCCATGGTGTGCCCAAAATGCCGCTCAGAGGTAAAACAACCCAACTCAACTTGGAAAGGCCGTCGGATGGTGCATTAAGCCGTGGTTCGTATTCAGGAGTCATGTATTTTGCCCCATTAAAGAACATGCTGATTGGAATAGACGGGAAGGAATTCATCTGTCTTCTAACAATTCTTGGATCCCCTTTACACTTTCTCTACCCTAGGGAGTCATTGCAACTTGAACAGTTTAATCCACTGTGGGCAAAAAAAGTGCCTCTCACGAAAAGGAAAACAGTCAACCAAACTTCATCCTCATTAAGATCCATCGAATTTCGATATAGTGTTTTGGATTGTCCTACTTGCCTACTTTCAAGTTGGAGTAATTTATTTATTTATTTCAGTTTGGATTAGCACTTTATCTTAAATTTGGGCAATGTGATCCTTTTATGACATTGAGAAGGTCAGTCAGAGGGCGAGGGTTGGTTCAGTTGGTCGCCCGCCACGCTCGTAATCTCATCTCCCAGGTTCGTGTCCCGCCTGTGCAAGGCTTGTGATTTATCGCAGCTAGCCCAACCACTCCTGTACATCCTTTTCCCATTACCATCCGCGTTAAAGAACACTCTGGATGGTCTTTACTCGAGTCTTCCATCTATCTCCTAACAGCTGTCCAGTGTGTTCTCTTAAATTTAACAACTCTGAGCCCGTGAGGTCCTTGTGACCTGGCCATCTAGTCCATCATGTACTGAAAAGTCTCGCTCAGAGGTAGAACAACCCAACTTTCTGTTAGAATTTATCTCTATTCCTTATTGGCCTTGGATCCAGGCAGAAAACAGACTGAATAAATTCGTTTCACACATGTTCAAATAAAACATTATTACTATCATGAAACAGATTGAAAATTTAAGCCTTGCAACCTATTTTATTATCAGTATATGCTTAAATATTTAAAGATAGAAGTTCTTCTTTTACTTCCGAAAATAAATGTTTCAATTAGAAATTAAAAACAATAATTTGAGAAGTTTTGCAGCACTCCTTTATGGTTTATTAATGCATAAAGAAATGAAAAATAATGAATAAATAAATTCCTCCTCAAGCATCTGCTTGCCTCAGAGACCTAATTATTATCTGTCAGTATAATACATCACACAGAAGATCTGTGAGGAAGGCGAGACCTCAACAGAAAGACAACACAGCAGTAATGAAATCATTTTATCTGGGTTTATATCCCATTAATCAGTATCCAAGATCGCTAACCACTTGGCCACCGGGACTGTAATAGTTAGGAAATGGGATACATCCAGCTTTAAATGTAAACCGCTGAATGTATAACGCTAAATATATTCAGTAGTAATAGAAAATGGGTTGCATTGAAGCAATTGAGACAATGAGACTGTAATTGAGAATCGATTATCCACAAATTACTGGTTGGCTGAGCTATCAATCACATAACAATATATCAATGATCTTGGTTCACTGCAATGCAATTGATGGCTCAATCAATCAATGAAATACACCGACGAAACAATTGTACAGTTTCATTCTCCCTTGTCTTTCACACTTACTTCACTACTGGATGGGGCGGGGCGCGTCAGGCTCGTAATCTGTAGTTCCCAGGTTCGAGTCCCAGTTGGTTCAGCGTTGAGATTTATCTCCGCAAAATTCCTCGCCCTGCCCACGGTCAGTAGGGGACACCGATGGCCTTGGAAAGACCGCGCGTCCGTCGGATGGGACGTTAAGCCGTGGCCCCGTGTGTGGGAGAGTCATACCCTGTGCACGTAAAGAACACGCTGGATGGCCTTGACGGGAGGCTACCATCTGTCTCCCAACAGCTGTTCCAGTGGGTCCCCTCCCTCAACCTTCTCTGAGCCTTCGGAGTCCATGTGACCTGGCCATTTAGCCCATTGTGTGCAAAAAAAGTCCGCTCAGAGGTAAAACAACCCAACCCACTACTGGATACATTACTGAAGAAGCAAACACACAAACAAACACGAAAACAGACTATCGATATTTATAACTAATTTGTTAAACAGATCACGTTTAATTGACTTTCGCATAAATTTCTAACTCGTTTAGTTACCAGTAGCCAAGTGTCCTTACTACTTTAACCTATCTAAGTTTGGGCGGGGGTGGCTCAGTCGGTAGCGCGCCAGGCTCGTAATCTGTACTTCCCAGGTTAGAGTTCCAGCTGGATCAACGTTGAGATTTATCTCCGCAAATCTCCCCGCCCTGCCCACGGTCAGTAGTGGACATCGATGGGCTTGGAAAGACCGCCGTCCGTCGGATGAGGTGTAAGTCGTGGTTCCGTGTGCGGGAGAGCCTTACCCTGTGCACGTTAAAGAACACGCTGGATGGCCTTGACAGAAAGCTACCATCTGTCTCCCAACAGCTATCCAGTGGGTCCCCTCCCCCAAACTTCTCTGAGACTTCGGGGTCCTTGTGACCTGGCCATTTAGCCCATGGTGTGCATAAAAGTGCAGCTCAGCGGTAAAACAACCCAGAACCCTATCTAAGTTTCTAACTTCTTTAGTTATCAGCAGTCAAGTTTCTTTACTACTCTTTACTAGCTAAATTTCTAACTTGTTTAGTTATTAGTAGCAAAGTTTTTCATTGATCACTAGTCAAGTTTCTTTACCACTTTTAATTAGCTAAGTTTGTAATATATTTAATTACCAGTAGCCAAATTTATTTACTACTTTTAACTTTTCTTTCCCACTTTTAACTAGCTAAGTTTCTAGCATGTTTAGTTATCAGTAGCTAAGTTTCAAAATTCTCTAGTTATTAGTAGAAGGTTATCTTTACTACTTTTAACTAGCTAATACTCTAGCTTGTTTAATTATCATTAGCCAAGTTTCTATACTACTTTTAACTAACTAAATTTCTAACTTCTCTAGTAGTAGTAATTAATTCCTGCTGAATATTACGTTGTTATATCCTACGTGTAATATTAATTAGTTACATTTAATATTACTATTTCTTAAAAGTGTAATACTTATGATTGAAATTCCTCTATCCAATTCAATGGCATTATTTCCTTTCTCCATTGTTGTGAAAGCAAGAAGTTTATTTTTTTTTAAATCATTACTGCACATAAGGACACTTATGTCTAAACTAACTCCGTACCTAACTTTGAGGGACTAAGGGCTCCAGAATTACAAATCCTATCCTAGTAGCCAAGCACCTGACGCTAACAAATTAGAAACTTGGCTAGTTAAAAGCAGTAAAGAAATTTGGCTACAGAATGACTTAACAAGTTAGAAACAGATAGTTTAAGTTGTAAGGACACTTAGCTACTGATAATTAAACAAGTAGGAAATATGGCTATTAAAAATAGCAAAGAAACTTCGTTTATTGATAATTAAACAAGTAGAAATTTGGCTACTCATAACTAAACAAGTTAGAAACTTGGCTACTGATAACTAAACAAGTTAGAAATTCGGCCATTTAGATGTAGTGAATAAATTTTGCTACTGATAACTGAACATGTTATTCATTTCAAATTGAAATGTTTTTATTCCTCGCTTTTTTTAGTTATCAGTTGCAAAATTTTTTTACTACTTTTAACTAGCTAATTTCTAATTTGTTTAATTACCAATAGCCAAGTTTCTAGGTTGTTTAGCAATCAGTAGCTAAGTTTCTAACTTGTTTAGTTTCCAGTGGCGAAATTTGTTTACTTTTTTTAAGTAATTAAATTTCTAACGTTCATTTTTCAGTAGCCAAGTTTCTTTACTACTTTTAACTAGTCGAGTTTCTAACATGTTTAGTTATCAGTAGCAAAGTTCCTTTCCTATTTTTACCTAGATAAATTTGTAATTTGTTTAGTTATCAATAGCCGAGTTTCTTTACTACTTTTAACTTGCTATATTTCTAACTTGTTCAGTTATCAGCAGTCAAGTTTCTTTATTACTTCTGTTTCTATTTCTAACATGTTTATTTATCAGTAACTAAGTTTGTCTACTAATTTTAACTAGCTAAGTTTCTAAATTGTTAGCTATCATATGCTTGGATACCAAGGCACGATTTTATACATCTGGAACCGTTAGGCACTCGAAGTGGCAGTGCACCCTTATATGCATTGGTTTTTTTCAAATTTTTTTATAGGAAAAAAAATAGTTTCTTGCTTTTACAGCAATGGAGAAAGCAAATAATGCAATGACTTGGTTGGTAGGAATTTCAAATAAGCACTGTCACTTTCAAGAAATAATAAAATTAATGTAATTAGTTAATATTACACGTAATATATAAATAAATAACAGTCAGCAGGAGTAACATTTAAAAATCAAATTATTCCTTTGAAATTTAAACATTTTCTCCGGTTGCTCTTTTTATATCTGGCGACTTGTTTAGTTATCAGTAGCTAAGATTCTTTACAACTTTTAACTAGCTAAGTTGTAAATTGTTTAGTTATCAGTAGCTAAGATTCTTTACAACTTTTAACTAGCTAAGTTGTAAATTGTTTAGTTATCAGTAGCTAAGATTCTTTACAACTTTTAACTAGCTAAGTTGTAAATTGTTTAGTTATCAGTAGCTAAGATTCTTTACAACTTTTAACTAGCTAAGTTGAAAATTGTTTAGTTATCAGTAGCTAAGATTCTTTACAACTTTTAACTAGCTAAGTTGTAAATTGTTTAGTTATCAGTAGCTAAGATTCTTTACAACTTTTAACTAGCTAAGTTGTAAATTGTTTAGTTATCAGTAGCTAAGATTCTTTACAACTTTTAACTAGCTAAGTTGTAAATTGCTTAGTTATCAGTAGCTAAGATTCTTTACAACTTTTAACTAGTTAAGTTGTAAATTGCTTAGTTATCAGTAGCTAAGATTCTTTACAACTTTTAACTAGTTAAGTTGTAAATTGTTTAGTTATCAGTAGCTAAGATTCTTTACAACTTTTAACTAGCTAAGTTGTAAATTGTTTAGTTATCAGTAGCTAAGAATCTTTACAAATTTTCACTAGTTAAGTTGTAAATTGTTTAGTTATCAGTAGCCAAGTTTTTTACAACTTTTAACTAGCTAAGTTTATAGTATGTTTAGTTATCAGTAGCGAAATTTATTTACTACTTTTAACTAGCTAAGTTTCTAATTTGTTTAATTATCAGCAGTCAAATTTATTTCCTACTTTTAACTAACTAAGTTTCTAATTTGTTTATTTATCAGTAGTCAAATTTATTTACTACTTTTAATTAGCTAAATTTCTAACCTGTTTAATTATCAGTAGCAAAGTTCTAATTCTGAAGTCTGTAATGTGTAAATTAAGTTCTGATTGTGAAGTCTGTAATGAGTTAATTAAGGTCTGATTCTGAACAAATTGCATTAGATTATCAAAACCTAATGCAATCTAGATCTAGAAATCTAGAATCCACGATGTATATGAATGGGAAACTGTATTCAAAGCTCTCTAACTTTTAATTAAGCTCTTCATAAGAAAATATCACAAGATTGAGGAATCTTGTGATATTTTCTTATGAAGAAATCCCCCAAATTTAGATTTTGAACAGTATTTATTTAATATTTAAAGAATTATGGAAACTGAAGCATTTAACATTAGTGTTGCCACTCGTAAAAATTTACTTTAAAATCATAAAAAAACGTTTGCTGAAAAAATGAAATTTTAAAAGTTTTAGTAACGTTTTTCACTTTGCATCAATTTTAAAACAGTGACTAGAAGATGCGAAAGAGCACCATCTGCTATCAAATATTTCAACTTCAATAACTTTGTATTTGTGCTGAAATCTCATCTTCTTAACAGATCTAGGGCTAAAATTAATACGCTAACTAACTAATTTTAGATAAAGCACATCTTTTCTAAAATCGAAATTTGGATAAATTTGGTTTGAGAACTACAATTAAGTTCTACAGTACTTTTCTACAAAAAAGCTTATTTTCAAAGTTGGTAGCTTTGAATATAATTTTCCTTTCACATAATACGAAAAGTATCCCAGTATGTTTGGTAATGTAGTGTATTGCCGTACAATCCGCTTTCTTTTAAAAGGTTGTCTTTCCATTGTCAGGTTTTTGTTTCCATTGTCTTTGAAAAAAGAGGAATCGCTCTCCATGGACGTTAAAAGTAAAACAGACATAATTTTGTTCTTACTTAAAAAAAGAAACTTTAGCATTTAAATGACTGTTGTCCCTATTATGCAGGCGACCCTAGTCTAGTGCCTAACTTGCCTAATGGGAAATCCGGGCCTGTTGGCTCTTGATCAGAAAGACTTGGTTTCTAGCCTGAATATTACTGACAGACCTCTGTAGTGTTGTATGTGGTATTTACTCAATATTTATGCAGTAATAAGCCATAACAGATGGTGCGACAAAATTTCGCAAATTGCAGTTTTTTCAGTTAAAATATTTGTCTTTAGAAGTAAAATAAGAGGCCTTTCTGTTGGGTTGGGTTGTTTTACCTCTGAGCGGCACTCTTTTGCACACCATAGGCTAAATGGCCAGGTCTCATGGACTCCGAAGGCTCAGAAAAGGTTGGGGGAGGGGACCCACTGGAACAGCTGTTGGGAGACAGATGGTAACCTCCCGTCAAGGCCATTCAGCGTGTTCTTTAACGTACACAGGGTATGACTCTCCCATACACGGTCCACGGCTTAACGTCCCATCCGACGGACGGTAGTATTTCCAATCCCATTGGTGTCTCCTACTGACCGTGGACAGGGCGGGGAATTTTACGGGGATAAATCTCAACGCTGACCCAGCTGGGACTCGAACCTGGGAACTACAGATTACGAGCCTGGCGCGCTACCGACTGAGCCACCCCGTCCCTAGATCTGTTGAGAAGGTGAGATTTCAGCACAAATACAAATATATCAGAAATGCAAAACAACCATAATTTAAAAAATAATATAAATAAATTCCCCCTCAAGCAGCTGCTTACCACAGAGATCTAACAAGAGCCTATCAGTTTAATACGCCATAGAGAAGAGGATCTGTGAGGAAGGGGAGATCTCAGCAGAAAGACAACATAAAAGTCCAAGCCTTACCCGCGGCTCGAATCAAGCTAACTATTGTGGTAATGTTTCATCACCATCATTGGGGTGGCTCAGTCGGTAGCGCGCCATGCTCGTAATCAGTAGTTCCCAGGTTCGAGTCCCAGCTGGGTCAGCGTTGAGATTTATCTCCGCAAAATTCCCCGCCCTGCCCACGGTCAGTAGGGGACACCGATGGGCTTGGAAAGACCGCCGTCCGTCGGATGTGACGTTAAGCCGTGGCCCCGTGTGCGGGAGAGCCATACCCTGTGCACGTTAAAGAGCACGCTGGATGGCCTTGACGGGAAGCTACCATCTGTCTCCCAACAGCTGTTCCAGTGGGTCCCCTCCCCCAACCTTCTCTGAGCCTTCGGGGTCCATGTGACCTAGCCATTTAGCCCATGGTGTGCAAAAAAGTGCCGCTCAGAGGTAAAACAACTCAACCCATCACCATCATTAAAAAGGGGAAAAAATAACAGTTATATTAATTACTTTTACATAGAGCGATTGGATAATATACTATTACAGGTTTTTATCAATCTTTTTATTCTACAAAAAAAATACCCCCTGAAGCAGCTGCTTGCCACAGAGGTCTGACAGGAGCCTGTCAGTTTATATGCCAGAGTAGAAGGTCTGTGAGGATGGCAGGACCTCAGCAGAAAAACAACACAAACGTCCATGCCTTATCCGGAGCTCGAACCCAGGTCCCTTAGATCAGTAGTCAAACGTGCTAACCACTAGGCCACGGGACGGCTCTAAAAAAAAATTGTCAACTGCACGCGGTGTTCCCAGGTGGTCACCCTCCCAAGTACTGACCGTGCCCAAAGCTAAATAACTTCGGGGAAAATGAACGGATTTAATAACTAAGGCAAATTATTTTACATCAATAACGTGAAAATTTAAGCTTTAGTTACTTGAAATAACAATAGGCTAACTAATTAATTACTGTTGACATTCATCAGATACCAAACAATAAATGAATACAACATTCAAAAATAAGTTTTAGTTACTTGAAATAACAATAAGCTAACTAACTAATCACTAATTACTTTTGCCATTCATCAGATACCAAACAATAAATGAATACAACATTCAAAAGTAAGCTTTAGTTACTTGAAATAACAATAAGCTAACTAACTAATCACTAATTACTTTTGCCATTCATCAGATACCAAACAATAAATGAATACAACATTCAAAAGTAAGCTTTAGTTACTTCAAATAACAATAAGCTAACTAACTAATCACTTTTGACATTCATCAGGTACCAAACAATAAATGAATACAACATTCAGAAACCGAATCATAAGGCAATGTATAGGGAGATTCTTAACAATCACCTTTTTCTATTGTGTGCTCAAAATGTAGATAGGAAATGACACTCCTGCAATAGCTAAAGATACACTGTTGTTCATAAAACCTTCTATTACATAAACATCGACAATTTCAGTTGTCGTTGTACAAAACCTTTTTACCACTACGCCAACTCTCTTACTGAAGTCTTCTATGTTTTAAATTAAGTATATTCTTTATCCTACATGACGTCATGCTTTCTTGTTGCACGTGCATATTTCGCTTCAATACTATTAATATTTTACAGTAATACTAAAGGTTAACATTGTAAAAAATGAATACTTTTTTTAATTAAAACTTTTTAACCAAAGGTTCAATGGCTAAAATTTATCTAAATGGTAAAAAACTATGATATTTAATAAATATATAAATAAATAATTAATAATTAATAATTATATTAATATAAATACACCAAGGTTGCCAGATCATTAATTTAAAAAAAATCGCTGCCAGCTATTTTTTCTGAATTCTGTAATCAACCATAGTGTTCGGATATTTTTTTTGAGCGCCTGTACCTCCACAAGTAAAAAAACACTGTGCTTGTCGGGTGATTCAATGGAGACAATAATTGTCAATGAAGACAATTAGTGGATTTTTCCACCTCAAAAACGTGGCAACACTAAAATCACCGTCAAAAAAACTGCCACTTATTACACGATGAATTCATGTAATAAGTGGGCATGTTTTTTTGACGGTGATTTACCAAAATTTTGCATAAATAATTTTGACTCGATTGTGTTTGTAAAGCTTCCTGTGTTAATGGGAAACCTCGAAATTTTACCACCCTTAATTCTTTCAGAATCGTTTTTATTTCAATGACATTGTGCTGCTCTTGTTTCCTTCGCTCTTACCTTCCAGTTGCGAAACACACAAACTCTCATTGTATTCACAATAATCATTCCCAAAAAGAGTAATAACATTAACCAAAGCCGTTTCGATTTTTTTTCACCCTTCTTCTTTATTTCTAGCGAAGAGGAGAGCGCATTATTTGCCAAACCCATCCTCTCTCCATTTCTTCTGACGGGATGAGACAGTCAGTTGTATCCTTTATGGTTCGGTGATGTTTCCACCCAAGGAGGATATATTACTGTTGATCGTAAACAGATGTAATATATTTTGAAAAGTAAGCATCCTTGGATAGCGCCGAGTCTGTAACCCATCGTTAACGTTAATCGATCATGCGAACGAAGCCGGGTGGGGGGAGGGGGAAGACACGAAAATCGTAGGGAAGGGGGGAAGGAAGGGGGAAGCGTATATTTATGATATCGGTGGCTGGCGTACAAAAAGTAATTGGCGGCCTCTCTGTGTAAGCGAGCGCTGTTTATGGATGAAGCCATGAATCAACGCTTCTCCTTCGGGCGTCTGCTTTGCATAATGCTGCTTCGCGCTGGGATTACCAGCAAGTCACGTTCCGGAAGTGCCACTGTGCACGTGAGATGTCCCCCTCGCTTCTGCATCTGAGCGCTCAGCATCCATAATGGCTGTGTGTGGGTCGTTGTGCGAAGGAAGCAGACTCTGTTCTCAGTTGTCGAGTAGAGTAGAAGAGAGATATAGAGGAAGAAAATCAGTGACTGAAATCGGAAGGGCCATATGAAATCTTCCTCTCTCTGTATATATGGATGTCTCGTTCCATATGGCGAGCGCATATGTATGCATTCATCGTTTATTTTGTAGTCGACGTTTGGGTCAGCGGTGGAGTGGACTTGGCCAGTTTATCGGAGGCAATGAAATGGCTCTTGATGGAGACGACACTCTGCCGTTACGAGCCGTAAAGATGGCCGCCAGTAGAAGGAGGAAAGAGGAATCTCCTATAAATATTGAAAGGTTGGTGTGCAGGCGGTGGAAACGTAGAATTATGTCGGTGTGGTGTCGGACGGCCTGGAAGCCAAGGATTTGGCGGAGAGCAAATTACTTGCCTTCGGGGGAAATGGAAGACGAGTTCTTTAGCGGACAAAAAACGAGGCAGATCGAAACTTCATCAGGGGGAAGAATGTGCGACTGATTCAGTGAATGGAGCAGGGGAGACGGCAGCGGGGGTATCGGATTTTTGTGGCAGAAAGGCGTCTGAATCAGAGCCGATAAAGGGGCCCCGAGCGGTGGCGGCATTGAGAGCGGAGCAGCGTCATTTGCAGGAGTAGAGAACCCAACTTCCTGCGTCTGTATGGAGACGCGGTGAATGCCGGCCCTTGTGTCGGGCAGAGCCCCGCTGCCCGGGGAGATACGGGCTGCGGTGCTCTTGATTCCAATCGTTACGGGCCTCTGTGGGCACAAAAGGAGCCAGCCGGGGAAGGAAGAAAAGTGGAATTCGCTTACTGGTCGGCGCATCTCCACCATTTTCATAGTCAGCCAAGGGCTTTATCTTCAACATCGCACAGCTCCTTGTAATTGACGAAATGAACACTTTTCAAAGAGAGGCTTATGGCGGTCACGAAATCAGTATGAGTTTCAGGAGTGAGTCCTCCGCTCTAGCACCGCCTCTATTGTGGCCGCTCCTGTTGAGGATCTATACCAGCCGTTGAATGCTGCCGCAATGAAAAGAATTTTGGGGCCATTATTTGCCCTTTCAAAAATATTGTGCAGATTTTCAAAGGACGACATTCCTTATCGGGTTGCATATTGTATTGTCTCAAAGGAGCGATATCTGCTGCACAATTCCACCCGAAATAAAAGCTGCGCCGCGGAGCACGGCCAGTATTTGCCGAACGGAGCCGTTATTTGGTGGTGCGCGTCGTTCGGAAGACGACTCGACGGAAAGTAGTCTCGTCTGTAGCGGCCGGCGGCGTGCATGCTGCGGGAGCCGACCGACCGGCCGGCCGTCAGTGCTGGCCGTCTGGCAGCGCGGTTGTTGCGGATTTATACACGTGCGCGTAATGATGGACACGGGTCAAGGGTGGATGATGCAGCCGAATGTGCCAGGTCAGCCGAGAGGCACGTGGTGGATGAGGTCAGGGCGGCGTGGACGGTAAGTGCAGACTACCCTTCACCCATTTTGTAGAGAAGAACCCACCAGGCTTACAATGAGGGATATCATACACCTCTTACGGCAAATGCGAGAAGAGTGGTAATCGAGCCATGTGTGATCTGCTGCTAAAAACAGAGGATTAGGAACAAGCTTACTATTGTGCCCGCGTGGTGGATGATAGAACGTGTACACTGCACGTCAAAAATCGTGTGAACCCGACTTCTAGGCGGGTATATTATGCGCTCTAAAGTCCTCTTCACACTCTGGGGATAGATCGTGAGCTTTACTTAATGGATATTTTATCTTCAGTGATGATCATCGAGAGAAAGAAAAATTTTCGCGAAGCGCAATGGACTCGATTCGGATGTAAAGGCTTGAAATCTCGATCTTTCGAAGGCTGAACGACAGGAAGGCCGAACCTGTTCGTCAGGTTCTTTATAATAAGCTATTTTGGCATTGCTTGCAATCACCTTCAATTTGAAGTGTCTTATAAGTTATTTAACACAGACAGATACGAAATCTCGTTCTCCGAAAGACTCCGACGGATTATCTCTGCTACTTGGGAAAACTTTCCCGTGTTTCGTGTCGTCCAATGTTAAATTGGACACCCCGTAAAGGACACCCGAAACTGACAACTTGAGTGATCAACAGAAGCGCTTTCCTCGGGCTCCGACGTGATTGGTTCCTCCGACACCCCCAGCTCGGTAGCCAATGGCGTATCGGTCCCGGAGTCTGGAGCAACTGGAACAGCATGTTCTATAATTGGCCGTAAAGTCTTTAGCGTCCCTCCCAACGCGGCGATGTCTAGCGGGGCGGGAGGCCTTCGTGGGTCGGGGGCGACGACACTGCTTCGCTTCGTAATGATTTCACATATTGTGGCTGGCATCGGTCGCTTCATCTTCGACATAGCGGAATTTAAATGGCGGGTGATGACCCACAGGTCACCCCTCCCCCTTCGTTCCTCCTCACTCTCCCCTCGTTGCTTTTGCTTTCGTTTTTTTTTTACTTTAGAGTTAATATTTTGATTGCTGTCTGACACACCACTCTCTCCCGTGGTACATAATTGAGGTTTTCTGCTCAGCATTCTTGGTGGTTTTTATGGCAAAGTGAAGATGTGTTATTTGTTTCAAGTTTCGACTGTGCAGCAACCCTTTGTTCAGGTCTTGTTGAAATCGCTTGTAGTAGGTGATTTCCTCTTGTGGTGCAGGGACATTTCGTCAGTAAATATGCAGATAGCTACTTGGCACCTCTTGTGGTAGGTTGACATTTATGAGTTAATCCCAAAATACCACGGGAACATCTTTCTTTAGCATGGGTACATATTTCCTCGCTTAGAATCAAATTTCCTAAGTGCGATGTCGATATACCATTTACATCAAACATTTCTTCACTAATATGTCGATATTCTTTTATCGATACCGAAACATTTATTCTTATCGATATGCAAATATTTCTACTATTACGATAGCAGTTCCTTAGTGGCATTCACTTTACTAGTAGAACATCAGCTTTACTATGTTCCGACAACTTCTTAATGTAACCAGATATTTCACTGTTTGGAGAACATTTCCTTAGTGGTAGGCGGGAATTTCCATCTTTAAACTGGAACAGGCTCTGTGTGATAGAAAAATATTTCTTTCAGAGCATGCGAACATTTTCAGAATGATATGCATATATTTCCTTACAGCAGACGAAATTTTCTTAGTGGCGGGCAGATAATCCTTTTTAGCAAAGCAAACATTTTCTGTGGTAGACATTTTAGTATTTTGTGGTACAACATTTTCTGTGGTAGGTTTTTCTTTTTCTACATACGAACACATTTTAATGATTGGTAGATATTTGCTTTACATCATTTGAATCAGTAGTAGACAAATAATAATTTTACAGCATATGAACATTTTCTTAGTGGTAGACAGATTTTACTTTTACAACATGAAAACATTTCCTTGTGGGAAGTATTCCTTTTACAGCATGCGAAAATTTTCCTAGTGGTGAACGATACTCCTTTTTCCAGTATGTGAACATTTTCTTAGAGATTGGCAGATATTTCCTTAACAGCATGTGGAAATTTTCTTGGTGGTGGACAGATAATTCTTTTCCAGCATGTGAACATTTTCTTAGTGATTGGCAGATATTCCCTTAACAGCACGTGGAAATTTTCTTGGTGGTGGACGGATAATTCTTTTCCAGCATGTGAACATTTTCTTGGTGATTGGCAGATATTCCCTTAACAGCATGTGGAAATTTTCTTGGTGGTGGACAGATAATTCTTTTCCAACATGTGAACATTTTCTTAGTGATTGGCAGATATTCCCTTAAAAGCACGTGGAAATTTTCTTGGTGGTGGACAGATAATTCTTTTCCAGCATGTGAACATTTTCTTAATGATATTCTCCTAACAGCACGTGGAAATTTTCTTGGTGGTGGACAGATAATTCTGTTTCAGCATGTGAACATTTCTTGGTAATTGGCAGATTTTCCCTTAAGAGCATGTGGAAATTTTCTTGATGGTGGATAGATAATTCTTTTCCAGCATGTGAACATTTTCTTAGTGATTGGCAGATATTCCCTTAACAGCATGTGGAAATTTTCTTGGTAATGGACAGAAATTTCCTTAAGAGCATGTGGAAATTTTCTTGGTGGTGGATAAATAATTCTTTACCAGCATGTGAACATTTTCTTAGTGATTGGCAGATATTCCCTTAACAGCACGTGGAAATTTTCTTGGTGGTGGACGGATAATTCTTTTCCAGCATGTTAACATTTTCTTGGTGTTTGGCAGATATTCCCTTAACAGCACGTGGAAATTTTCTTGATGGTGGACAGATAATTCTTTTCCAGCATGTGAACATTTTCTTAATGATATTCCCCTAACAGCATATGGAAATTTTCTGGTGGTGGACAGATAATTCTTTTCCAGCATGTGAACATTTTCTTAGTGATTGGCAGATATTCCCTTAAAAGCATGTGGAAATTTTCTTGGTGGTGGACAGATAATTCTCTTCCAGCATGTGAACATTTTCTTAGTGATTGGCAGATATTCCCTTAAAAGCATGTGAAAATTTTCTTGGTGGTGGACAGATAATTCTTTTCCAGCATGTGAACATTTTCTTGGTGTTTGGCAGATATTCCCTTAACAGCACGTGGAAATTTTCTTGGTGGTGGACGGATAATTCTTTTCCAGCATGTTAACATTTTCTTGGTGTTTGGCAGATATTCCCTTAACAGCACGTGGAAATTTTCTTGATGGTGGACAGATAATTCTTTTCCAGCATGTGAACATTTTCTTAGTGATTGGCAGATATTCCCTTAAAAGCATGTGAAAATTTTCTTGGTGGTGGACAGATAATTCTTTTCCAGCATGCGAACATTTTCTTAGTGATTGGCAGATATTCCCTTAAGAGCATGTGGAAATTTTCTTGGTGGTGGACAGATAATTCTCTTCCAGCATGTGAACATTTTCTTAGTGGTTGGCAGATATTCCTTTTTTCGATATGTTAGCATCTTAAGGTCGTAGATCAGATAATCATATTCGATGTACCGGGTAATAATTTTACCCCTAACCATCTCCATCATAAAGATATGCCTATTTGGCATGAGTAAGAACAAAATATATAAGTAAACCACCCTTAGGTGGGACCCTAAGGGCAAACATAAGAAAAACTAAAATTAGCAGTAAAATTGCATAAGAAACCTAAAACGGGTAGGTCTCCTCAGAGAACGCTACCGTTTTAGGCCTTTTGTACTTGTTCAAAACAGTATGATCGTAAAGAATCAGAGAAGAAATAATCTCATGGGGATTATTGATTACAGCCTCAAAAAATCTTTTTGGGGTGCGTTTCATATATGTATATATATGGTCGATGCCCAGGTCTTTATGGAGTTGTCTGTTAGTGACAAACCAGGGGGCATCGACCGCAGTTCTCAAAATCTTGTTCTGTAAGACCTGAATCTTACGAATATTGGTGGGTGTAGTATTCGCCCATATGGGTGAAGCATAGCGAATCACCGGTCTGATGATCAAGAGTAAAAGCTTATGATCAATCATTAAAATGAAATTTCTCCTAAGGAGTGGGCCAATAAATTGACTTTGGAGATTATATTGTTTATCAGCTTAAGTAGTTCATCCGTATGGATATTTCTTATACTTTTTATTTTAATATTATTACTGGTGGACTCTATGCTCATTTTTATACTAATGTTTATGTATAAATATATTTTATTTAGAGGAAAAATTACTTGTATTAATTAGCATTATGATATCTGATAATAAATAAAATAATTTTCTTTCTAAATAAAGTATATTTATAAAAAAACATTAGTATGAAAATTAACACGAGTCCACCAGTACTATTAGAATCTAAAATATAAGAAAGACCTATATGGTAGGATTACCTAAGTGACGTCATAAATTTTGCCATTGGCTTCATGTTATAGGAGGTGTTGCATTACTTCATAATATGCTGGGGTGGCTCAGTCGGTAGCGTCCCAGGCTAGTAATCTGCAGTTCTCAATTTCAAGACCCAGCTGGGTCAGCGTTGAGATTTATCTTCGCAAAACTCCCCGCCCTGCCTACAGTCAGTAGAGGACACCGATGGGCTTGGTAAAGGCCGCCGTCCGTTGGATGGGACATTAAAGCCGTGGGCGGGAGAGCCATACCTGTTCACATTAAAGAACACACTAATGACCTTGACGGGAGGATACCACCTGTCTTCCAACAGCTTTTCTAGTGGGTCCCCTCCCCCAACTTTCTCTGAGCCTTCAGGGTCCTTGTGACCTGGCCATTTTGCCCATGATGTGCAAACAACCCAACTTATAATGTGCTGACATTTCCTTAGTGATATGAAAATATTCTTGTTTACTTCCTTAATGGTAAGGTGATATGTTTTTTTTTACATTTTCCTTAACGATACCCGGAAGTTCCTTTTATGGCCTGAAAATATTTTTTTCTTGGTAGGCCTATATTTTTTATTGACATGATGAATTTTAGCGATAATCAAAACACTAACTCAGTTATTAAATTATTACTATGTAGAACTAAAGCTATTGTATAAGGTTTGCTGTGAAAGTCTTTTTCAATGTACTTCGGCAAAATTTAAGCCGTCATTTAATTCATGACGCGAATACTCATTTATATACACTGAAGTGCAATTGAATTAAGGATACGAGACATTATCTAAATTCAGTACCGCAAGTCCCACATTTGCGCGCATGCGTGGTTGAAACTCTGGTCATATATAGCTGTCAACTTTGGCTTTCCCAAGCATTCGTCGTGAGAAGCGTAATGGGAAAGACGTGGTATTTAGATGCATTTGACAGAGGGCAGATCGTAGGTGTCCGACGGATGGGACACTCGATCTCCGAAATTGTCAAAGAACTTGGATTTACTCGTACAACAGTTTCAAGAGTGTTCCGGGAATATGAAAATTCCGGCAAAAAAAAGTACCCTGACAAACTGCAAAGGGCAAACCAGTCTTGAATGATCGTGGGCTTCACCGTCTGACCCGCATCATACGGACCGATAGGGGCCAGACGTTATCTGAAAATCACCTCCCATCTGAACGCGAGTTCCAGCTGGAGAGTCAGTGCATTGACCATGCAACGCTGACTTCATCGTCTCGGCTTCGGGAGCCGTTGACGTACGAGAAACCCACTTCTAACGGCACGACACCAGGCAAAACGCCTTGCCTGGGCTAAAGAACATCAAAACCGGGCAATCGAAAATTGGCAACGGATAGCCTGGAGTGATGAATCCCGATTTAAATTTCATCACGCCGATGGGAGACTAAAGGTATGGCGTCAACCCCATGAAGCCACAGATCCTGCATGTCAGGTCAAAACAGTACAAGCTGAAAGTTGCTCAGTGATGGCCTGGAGCATCTTCAGTTGGACGTCTGTGGAACCTTTGGTACCGTGTACCGACGACTCTCAGTGTATCCCGGTACGTAGAACTCATGGCTGACCATTTACATCCATTTATGTCCATCACGCATCCGAATGGCGTTGGCGTCTACCAGCAAGACAATTGTTCATCTCACAAGCCTAGGCTGCCTACTGCATGGTTGCAGGAGCATTCTACTGACTTTGAAATAATGAATTGGCCACCTAGAAGCCCAGATTTAAATCCCATCCAAAATCTCTGGGATATCGTCGAGCAGAGTGTTCGGGCCCGTGTCCCATCAGCGACGACCTTGAGGAATTGTGGACAGCTCTGGAGGATGCATGGGTCGCCATACCTGTGGAACATTTACGGAAGCTTGTGGAGTCCTTGTCTCGTCGTGTGGCTGCCGTTATTAGGGCCAGAGGGGTCCAACACGTTACTAGGTTGCTTATTCAATTGCACTTCAGTGTATATATATATATAAATATATCAGTTTCCAAGTGATATGTCGCATTAATCAGTACTGGGACAAAACGTTTTAAAAGTTTGAGACCTTCAGTGTCTTACACAAATCGAAAAAGATGGACAGCTTATTATTTCAATGTTAGAAAAATATCAGAAAGTAGAAAGATTATTGATTTTAGGTTACAGATTATATTTCTGGCAATGGTAGCTAGGTAGTCACTGGAAGGAGAGCTATGCACCAATCCCCTGTGATGATGCATAGAACCGGCCAGGCCTAGCACCTAATGTCCGACCCCGCCTTCTGGTGGTGCAGACCGTTAGTACCTTTCAAATGAGATACTCTCTTGTGGAAGTGAACGGAAGGGGAGGGCTGCCAGATTAGTGTGGCCTACTGATCTGGACAACTATGGCTACTTTTCTTTTTTTTCTACCCTGCTGAGGAGTGGTCAACCACACAGGGTCCTAGTGCTGACCATATAAACCGACTGGACAGATATATGGCTCTGAGCTTGATTATGGATCCTGATTTAGCTGCACTGGTGGGCTTCTGTGGAGGGAAAATCTTCCGCTGTGTTTTCTGTTTGTTTGTGGGTTGATAGCCCCAAGTGAATAGATTCACAGGATATGTTTATCAGCTGGTGGATAATCCTGAGCAGAAGTCATCGCAGGCACCTGAACTCTTTGCTTCTATTGGCATCGTCAAATTCTACATTGGAGGAAGTCTTCCAGTGTAGATGGCTTCAGCTTTTAGTGGTGGGGGAACGGGTCTTTGCCCCATGTCTGCGATTAGGGGGCTGTTTGATATTGTCGGCATTCCCTCTCTCAATAAACATAGTTTCTTTAAACATCCTACTAACCATTTTCTCTCCATAGGTAGTTGGAATGTGAGGACTCTGCACAGAGCTTTTTCTCTTGATGTCCTCACACAAGAATTCCACCATTATAATTTAGATATTCTCGGCTTGCAAGAGACCAGATGGACTGATAAAGGTCAGATTCTTAAAAATAATCTTAAATTTCTCTTTTCAGGGAGGGACGACAATAAGCATCACCAAGGCGTGGGTCTGCTTCTCAGCAGACACGCTAGTGATGCTCTTCTGGGATATGAGTGTATTAATGAAAGGTTTCTTACAGCAAAATTTCAGACAAGCATTAAAGACTTGAATGTTATCTGCTGTTATGCCCCCACTGAGGATGCCGATGAGGATGAGAAGGATAGGTTTTATGAACAACTTCAGGATATTTTGAATTCTGTCAAGAAAGGAGATATTACCCTTGTTCTTGGTGACTTCAATGCCAAAGTTGGTACTGACTCTGACTTTTGGGCAGGAGTAATAGACCCTTTTGGTATTGGTAGCTGCAATGGCAATGGGCAACGTCTCCTACAGGTAAGTAAACTCAATGGTTTCAGAATAACTAACACATATTACAAACACCGCGACATACATAAATACACATGGGTTTCACCTGATGGGCTGCATAGGAATATGATTGATTATATATTAATTAACAGCAAATGGGCTAGTTCTGTTAGAAATACCAGGGCATATAGGGGAGCTGAAATTGGATCTGACCATTACCTTGTTAAAAGTGTCTTACATCTCAAACTTAAAAGTGTTGTGCTAGGGGTTAAAAAATTTGCTTTTAATACTGAAGCTCTATAAGACCCAGTTATAGCCAAAGCTTACCATGATAGGTTACTTAGTCATTATGACAGTCATGGTATGCTTACTACAGAAGTTGAGGAAGAATGGGATCATTTTAAACAGGCTTTTTTGGACACTAACAGTACTCTTTTAGGAAAAAAGTAGCAGAAGAGACAGAATTATCTGAGTGATAAGGCACTTGAGCTTATTTCAGAAAGAAAGAACTGCAGGAATGTCCTTAATCAATACCCTACTAGTACTAATAGAAAGCATTACAGAGAGCTTAATAAACGTGTAAAAGATCAGTTAGCTGCTGATAAGAATCTTTGGCTTAATGGTTTGGCTGACAAAGCCGAGGAAGCAGTTAGACAGCACAACAGCAGAGAGCTGTACCAGATAGTTAATGTTTTGTGTGGTAGAAAACGGACAGGTATACAGGGATTGAAGGATAAACAAGGTAAGGTTATAGAAGGGGAGGATTCTGTCATGGCTAGGTGGGCTGAGCATTTCAGTGATATTCTGAACAATGTAGTTAGTTCTATTCCCATTGTTTGCAATGATGATAGATGCATTGATGGCTTTAATGTTGGCCCTATAACACAATCTGAAGTTAGTTTGGCTGTTTCTAAACTTAAACTTCATAAATCCCCAGGGGTAGATGAAATTACTACCGAAATGCTTAGAGCTGGAAATGTTTCGGTTACCACTTGGATACTGAAATTCTGAATATCTTTTATGATAAAGGCATGGCTCCTAAGGATTTTACCAGAGCTATTGATATTCCTATTTTCAAAAAAGGTGATCGCAGTTCTTGTGATAACTATAGGGGTATCAGCCTACTCTCTGTTCCAGGTAAAGTTCTTTCCATGATTGTGCTTAATAGAATTAAGAATCTGGTTGACAGGCAATTGCGTGATGAGCAATGTGGATTCAGAAGTGGTAGGGGATGTGTGGATCAGATATTTTCACTTAGGCAGATTCTTGAGAAATGTTTAGAGTTTCAGAAACCTTTGGTTGCTAGCTTTATTGATTTCAAAAAGGCTTTCGACTCTGTTGATCGTCATAATTTGTGGTTGATTGTGAGATCATATGGTATACCTGACAAGTTAGTTACCATAATGAAAGCTCTCTATAATAACACTGAGTCGTGTGTGAGAGTTGGTAAGGCTTGTAGCAATTGGTTTAGCATTACTTCTGGTGTTCGGCAAGGGTGCATTTTGTCTCCTTTTCTCTTTAGTTTGGTTATTGATTATGTTATGCGAAATTCACTTCAAGGGAAAGATTTTGGCCTTAAATGGGCTGGAGATACGAAAATTTCTGATTTAGATTATGCTGATGATTTAGTCCTTTTGCAAATGATGTTGATGAGATGAACTCTTTCATTCGAGCTGTTGATGAGATTGGTAGTAGAGTAGGTTTGGTTATAAACAGAGAGAAAACTAAAGTGATGAAAATTGGTCAGGCAGGCTGTGATTCAGTTAATCTGAATGGTTGCACTCTTGAGCAGGTGTCACAGTTTAATTATCTTGGGAGCTATGTAACAGATAATGGTGATGTGCGGCATGAGGTTAACAGACGAATAGGGATTGCTGCCGGGACTTTTAAGAATCTATGGAGAGTGTGGAGAAATAGGCGTATGCACCTAAAGACTAAAATTAGGCTGTATAATAGTTTGGTTCTATCTAGGGTTAGTTATGGTAGTGAAACTTGGACACTTTGTAAACAAGATAACAGGAAACTAGATGCTTTTGATTCCAGATGCTTGCGCAGTATCTTGGGCATTAGGTGGTTCAACTTTGTAACTAATGATGAGGTTAGGCAAAGGAGTTTGCAACCTCCTTTAAGCAGCATATTGTGCAGAGAGAGACTCCGTTGGTTTGGCCATGTTGCCCGTATGAATAATTATAGATGGGCAAATAGGGTTATGAACAGTGTGCCTAAAGGTCTCAGAAAGAAGGGGAGACCTAGGATGCGGTGGGCAGACAATGTCAAAGAGGACCTTATTAGAATTGGTGTGCAGTGGCCAGATGCAGTGGATGTAGCTCAGGATAGACTTTCTTGGAGAACTAAATTGCACGGTCTGGTTGGACCTCCGTAGCCCATGGCTGCTTGAGGATGATGATGATGATGATGATGATGAATAATAGGCGAGAATTAATCGGAATTTCCACTAAGGTTATGCCAGAAGGCATTAGGCCTAAATAATAATAATAAATACCCCCTCAAGCAGCTGCTTGCCACACAGGTCTGACAGGAGCCTGTCAGTTTATGTGCCACAGTAGGAGATCTGAGAGGATGGCAGGACCTCAACAGAAAAACGACACACACATCCATGCCTAATCCGGGGCTCGAACCCAGGTCCCTTAGATCAGTAGCCAAGCGCGCTAACCACTCGGACATGGGACGGCAATAAAAAAAATAATAAATACCCCCTCAAGCAGCTGCTTGCCACAGAGGTCTGACAGGAGCCTGCCAGTTTATATGCCATAGTAGAAGAAGGTCTGTGAGGATGGCAGGACCTCAGCAGAAAAACAATACACACAACCATGCCTTACTCGGGGCTCGAACCCAGGTCCCTTAGTCAGTAGCCAAGCGCGCTAACCACTCGGCCATGGGACGGCTTGGCCATGGATATCGATATCTCTTCTAATCGATTAATTGAGTAACTTGTACAAAGCTTCATCAATAGATGGAATCAGATGGTTTTCCTTTGGTATCCGTTTGCTAAATTATGCATTCAACCTGATGACATATCAATTGTGGTTTTTCGACGGGAGAGTCGAAAATAGACTATGGTACTATTGAAGTTTAATAGTCTATCACAGAATAAGATCTAGGGGTGGGAGGGCAAAGAGCATGCTCCCCCCCCCTCCCGAGAATGTTAGTAATGGTAATGGAGGTCAAAATTCATATTTTACGTATTTCTTTCATGAATTCATTTTTAAATTCCAAAAAAGAGGTGAAAATGCTACACAGCAATGGAAATCAAATCTCCAGGACTACCCCTCCTCATTTTTTCTAGATTCGGACTCTATTTCAGTAATCAAAGTAATTCTAAATATTTATTGTAACTGCAAAATATAAACAATGGTATTTTCATATATACATATTTATTACGAAAAGGGATATGAGAATATATATAAAAGAAATTAAAAGTAAATAACATAATTAAACATAGGCTTGCCTGCCTATGCCTAAATTAGACCGTTCAGTAGTAGAGCTGTTTGCATGCTTCACATGAGCATTAATTCAAATCCTCGATATCGATGAAGAATGGAAGAGTTTCTTTCTGCTGAGGTCTCGTCTCTTTATTCAGTTTAGTAATCAATGATTATTACTAAGTAATGATTACTTTTGGTAGTGATTGTTAAATAGTCAGTAGCCAAACTCGCTAACCACAGTTTCTTTCTGCTGAGGTCTCGTCTCTTTATTCAGTTTAGTAATCAATGATTATTACTAAGTAATGATTACTTTTGGTAGTGATTGTTAAGTAGTCAGTAGCCAAACTCGCTAACCACGGTTTCTCTCTGCTGAGGTTCGTCTCGTTATTCAGTTTAGTAATCAATGATTATTACTAAGTAATGATTACTTTTGGTAGTGATTGTTAAATAGTCAGTAGCCAAACTCGGTAACCACAGTTTCTTTCTGCTGAGGTCTCGTCTCTTTATTCAGTTTAGTAATCAATGATTATTACTAAGTAATGATTACTTTTGGTAGTGATTGTTAAGTAGTCAGTAGCCAAACTCGGTCACCACAGTTTCATTCTGCTGAGGTCTCGTCTCTTTATTCAGTTTAGTAATCAATGATTATTACTAAGTAATGATTACTTTTCGTAGTGATTGTTAAGTAGTCAGTAGCCAAACTCGGTAACCACAGTTTCTTTCTGCTGAGGTCTCGTCTCTTTATTCAGTTTACTAATCAATGATTATTACTAAGTAATAATTACTTTTGGTAGTGATTGTTAAATAGTCAGTAACCAAACTCGATAACCACGGTTTCTTTCTGCTGAGGTTCGTCTCTTTATTCAGTTTAGTAATCAATGATTATTACTAAGTAATAATTACTTTTGGTAGTGATTGTTAAATAGTCAGTAACCAAACTCGATAACCACGGTTTCTTTCTGCTGAGGTTCGTCTCTTTATTCAGTTTTGTAATCAATGATTATTACTAAGTAATGATTACTTTTGGTAGTGATTGTTAAGTAGTCAGTAGCCCAACATGTTTATAATAATAATAAATAAATATTCCTCAAGCAGCTACTTGGCACAGAGGTCTGACAGGAGCAAGTCAGTTTAATACTCCATAGAGATCTGTGAGGAGGGCAAGAGCTCAGCAGAAAGACAACGCAAACATCCATGCCTTACCCGAGGCTCGAACCCAGGTCCTTTTGATCAGCAGCCACACTTAAAGTGTGCTAATATGTATACAAAAAACTTTGCATCCTGCAGTAAAAACACCAAATGTATAAATGACAGTCTGCAGGTTATGTAACGGCTATAAAAGCAAGAATTTATGAGGCTATTTCTACCAGCACAAGGCCCGTTGTGTTGCAAAAGTTGCCAAAGATTATAAAAATTAAAATAAATACCTCCTCAAGCAGCTGCTTGCCACAGAGGTCTGACAGGAGCCTGTCAGTTTATATGCCACAGTAGAAGGTCTGAGAGGATGGCAGGACCTCAGCAGAAAAACGACACAATCAGCCATGCCTTACCTGGGGCTCGAACCCAGGTCCCGTAGATCAGTAGACAAGCGCGCTAACCACTCGGCCACGGGACGGCTGCCAAAGATTAGTAATTGCCAAACATCTTTTGTAAACACCATATTCTTGATTTTCAAAATATATAAATTCTCTCAGTGGTCTCTAAAATATTTATTTTGTCTTCTTCCTCCCCGATCGGTGGTGAATTATGACTGAAATTCCAAATTCTACAAAGAGATGATCGACAGCGATCAGAATGAATGTTCAATGTCTTCTTTGATCAATTTCCAATCCCCTAATAACTAATTCTCAAAACTCTTGTTAAGGTTCATTCACGAAGTAACTTGCTTTAATTCTTTACAATAGAAGACAGCAAGAATATAGCAATAAAATTTCATCCAAATGAATAATCACATTCATAAACCACATTTCTGGTTGAGAATTACCAACTTTCTTTGATGCTTAAACCCACAACTCCTAACCATAAACCTTAACCAATACAAAGCAATCTACCTTATAAATTAATTAAAAGGAGATATTTTATTCAACTTAATTAACTACAAGCACTCGCTCCTCTTCTCGTGGCTTCAGATTCCCATGTTCCAAGGATGCTTCATCTGCTCGTTAGGTACACGCGGATGCTGGCCACAGTCCGAGGTTTTGCGTTCCTCCCCCAAAATCCTCCTGCTCCCTCGTGAATCAGACTTCCTGGACGGGCCTCCCTGACTCCGCTAATCGGCAGGCATGCAGAACCATGATGGCGCTCTGATACCGGAACCGGAAGTGCGAGAGGCTGCTTGATGGCCTTGCTTCAGTTGTTCAGTCGTTGGGACTGGGGGGAAGTCTCACGGACTGTCCTCGTAGTGGCTGAAGAGGGTGGAGGATTGGAGAGGACACAGACACTACTTCAGCCGCTAAATACATGTAGGCCTAACGTGAGAGAGATCTATTCATCGCTCTTCAATATTGCTTGTCTAATGACGCAGACTTGTCAGTTTCATCCATCTTTTATTCAGAGTTCCAAAGTGTGGTAATTCCGCGAGAAAAATCTTCCTGTTAAAAAATTGCCATTTATTGAAATATCAGTTTCGAGCAAATACAAATGAAAGTTTTCCTAATTTGTGTGTAAGATTTGGTGCAACAGTTTTGTGGTTTGACAACAACATTAACGGGCTACTACTCTGATCATATCAATGATATCAAAGATCACCCATAGGTCGGGCCAGTTTGTCGGATTCTAGATGCTAGGGGGAATATTTTCAATCAACGATTATTTGCTTGTTATACGGGTTGTTGTTTTACTTCATCGTGAATCCTCAAGCACGAAAAATTGAAATGACCAGATTATTTCGTTGGGTTGGGTTGTTTTACCTCTGAGCGGCACTTTTTTGCATACCATGGGCTAAATGGCCAGGTCACATGGACCCCGAAGGCTCAGAGAAGGTTGGGGGAGGGGACCCACTGGAACAGTTGTTGGGAGACAGATGGTAGCCTCCCGTCAAGGCGTCAAGGCGCTTGACGCGCTCTCCCGCACACGGGGCCACGGCTTAACGTCCCATCCGACGGACGGCGGTCTTTCCAAGCCCATCGGTGTCCCCTACTGACCGTGGCAGGGCGGGGAATTTTGCGGAGATAAATCTCAACGCTGACCCAGCTGGGACTCGAACCTGGAAACTACAGATTACGAGCCTGGCGCGCTACCGACTGAGCCACCCCCGCCCCAGATTATTTCGTGCCAAGCGAATCTACACGTATTTCTGGACATATCAACACACATATATATATTTTCATTTGAAACCTAAGACAGAGAAGAATCCTAAAAGCTACTGCTAGCTTTTAAAGGCCTTCTCATGCAAGGACATGATCTACTAAGAACAGAAGTCACTGCTGACCACTGCTTCAGTTACAGTTAACATAAAGTTTGCCTAGCGGGAACTCGCTCCCTAACCATCAGTCCAGTTAAAGTCTAGTTTACACTGTTTTGAACTACAGGCGCCAAAAACAGACTGACGAACTATTGGCTCAATATAAACATCGCTATCTGTATTGCATGAAAATTAAAGCTGCAAAGTCCCAACTTGAACCAGAAAGATTTTGATTCTAAAATTAAAATTTATAAAATTTTATTTGAATTTCTAATCTCTACAGATTTATGGAACAGAATCTAAAAAATAAATAATTAAATAAGTAAATAAACAAAAACAAAAAGAGTAAAATGAAAATTAACTAAAAACGTATTATGGTTAATTATTGTTAAAAAATGTATAATATAAGGACCTCTCAAATATCTGTAACGTTGAATAAATAAATAAATTATTGGCGTCAGTTGAACTGGCGCCAATAACCCATGCCAGTGTAAAATAGCCTTAAAGCTTCGATTTTGCTGTATCAAAGTGAAGAAACCGTGCAAAAGATTGAAAAACAGTGACTTCTGGTTTTTCTGATTTCACTAATCTTTTTTCTGACTTTTTCTGATTCATATGATCCAACACTAGGGAAAGAAAAACAACATTACGACTCGATTCAGTTCTGGGATTGAGGATTTTGTTGTCAAACCACAAAACTTCCCCATTATTTGTCATTTTTCGTTGGTTTATTATGCTTCAATTTTGTATAAACTAAAAGATATGCTCTAAATTAAAATTTGAGATGTGTTGTTATAACTTACGGATGATTGCAACTTCACACCAGAACATTTAAGAGTATAACTGACTAGTAAGGTATTCGGGTTTATCGTATTATCCAAGTGTATTTGGTTGTAGAAGAAGACTAGGGTTCTAGTCCTGGATAACGATGAAAATTTCTTTCTGCTGAAGTCTCATCTTCTTCAGAGACCTTATCTATGGCCTTTCATACTGACAGGTTCCTGTCAGACCTCTGTTTAAAAAAAATAAAAATACCCCCTCAAGCAGCTGCTTGCCACAGAGGTCTGACAGGAGCCTGTCAGTTTATATGCCACAGTAGGAGATCTGAGAGGATGGCAGGACCTCAGCAGAAAACAACACGAACATCCATGCCTTACCCGGGGCTCGAACCCAGGTCCCGTAAATCAGTAGCCAAGTGGCAAGCAGATAATTGAAGAGTAAGTTTTTTCATTCATACCAGAATATTTAAAAATCCAGAAGACTAAGAACTTATTTTAGTTTCTGATACGATGCGGATATTCAGCTGTTTTATCTCTGAGCGGCACTTTTTTGCACACACTGGGCTAAATGGCTAGGTCACAAGGACCCCGAGGGTTCAGAGAAGGTTGGGATGGGGGATCCACTGGATAGCTGTTAGGCGACCGATGGTAGCGTCTTGTTAAGGCCATCCAGTGTGCTCTTTAACGTGCACAGGGTAAGGCTCACACACACAAGGGCCACGGCTTTACGTCCTATAAGACGGACGGTAGCCTTTCCAAGCCCATCGGTGTCCCTTATTGACCAGAGGTAGGGCGGGGAGTTTTGTGGAGACTCAGTTTACTTGTTATGGCAAGGTGGGGGTGGCTCAGTCAGTAGAGCGCCAGGCTCGTAATCTGCATCTCTCAACACTAGAGCAGGCGGGACTCGAACCTGGAAGCTGCAGATTACGAGCCTGGCGCTCTACTGACTGAGCCACCCCCACCTTGCGAATTTTCAGAAATAGAAGAATTTAGTGATTTGAGCAGTTTTGTTCTGTTTTTTCATGAAGTGCAAATATTCAGACTGAGACATAGACATAGTCATTCTGAAAGAATATACATATTTTAGGGTGCTATATTTTATTAAAAGATTAATTAACAAACGCAATTGTATGTGCAAAATTATCAAGAAACTCCGAGCATTTCATTTTGCGTTCAACAGATGACTTTAATGCAATATTGAACTTACGTGCATACTCGGGGCGGGGATTGGCTCGGTCGGTAGCTCGCTAGGCTTTGACCTCTGTCTGTGGGGGACACCGATGGGCTTGGAAAGGCCGCCGTCCATCGTATGGGACGTGATCTGTGTGCGTGTGCGATTTGTGTGCAGTAGAGTCATACCCTGTGCACGTTGAAGAACTCGCTGGATGGCCTTGACGGGAGGTTACTATCTGTCTCCCAACAGCTGTCCAGTGGGTACCCTCTCCCAACCATCTCTGAGCCTTCGGGGTGCTTGTGACCTGGCTATTTAGCCCATCGGATCAAACTTGAAATGAAGTGCTCTTCAGAGGCAAAACACGAGCATGTCTCGTGTAACACTTGCAATAGCTACAGTGATTTTTTCCTTTTAAAAACTATAAATTACGATTCTTTTCGGAAGAAGCGATGTTTTTACCCCCCCCCCCCCCCGCCAAAAAAAGGTATCAATCCGGCAATTTGAAAATTTGGTTCAAGATGATCTTATACGTGATATTAAAATTAAAAAAAATAAATACCCCTCAAGCAGCTGCTTGCCACAGACGTCTGAAGTATTGTATGCCGTAGTAGAAGGTTTGAGAGGAGGACGGGACCGCAGCAGAAAAACGACACATACATCCATGCCTTAGCCAGGGCTCGAACCCGGGTCCTTTAAATCAGTAGCCAAGCGCGATAACCACTCGGCCACGGGATGGCTTTACGTGATGTTAGTCCCACCATATGACACTAATTCAACATCGTCATAACAAGTAAACTGAGATTTTCTCCACATTTTGGATCACACAGTTATTTGTTTCACTTACTTATTTATTAAAGCATTGTACTTTAAAATATGAGTGCTCTTTATAATAACCCTATATAAGCACACACACATAAAAATCTAAATGGCTAGGGTTTATTCTAGTTTTTTACTGAATTTTCACACTAATGTTTAAAAAAGTACAGGAGGATATTAAACTCAGTAGATATATTCCGGTTCCTCATAGAGTGTAATTAAAAGTGCTCAGATCTTATCCGTAGGCTATAAACCGTGAAGGTGGTTAATCGACGTTCACTTCAATGATGTTCAAGTTTTGCATCGTACCCGAAGCGATGGTAAGATAGCTCTTCACAAAATAGATTCCTTATTGATTGAGGGAAACAAAGATCTTAAATTCTTCTAAAAACTCTTTTGCATTTGATGATCTGAAAAAATATTTATCCGGGTGTGAAGCGGAGAAAAATTTCTCAGGATCTGTGATCCCTGCTGTTGAACCACCAATCAGAATCGAAGTTGCTTATTTACGATGGAACTGCTCTAGCATTACGTGTTCTCAAAGGAAGCAGTTTAGAAGGGTACTCAGATTGAGTTTATAAGAATTATATTAATTTATATATTAAGTGGTGTTCTAAAAATATTAATGTTGGGCTATTTTATCTCTGAGCGGCACTTTTTTGCACACAATGAGCTAAATGGGAAGGTCACAAGGATCCCGAGGGCTCAGAGAAGGTTGGGGGGAGTGAGCCCACTGGACAGCTGTTGGAGGGCAGATGGTAGCCTCACGTTAAGGCCATCCAGTGCGTCCTTTAACGTGCAGAGGGTATGGCTCTCCCGCACACGGGACACGGCTTAACGGCCTACTGACCGTGGGCAGGGCGGGAAATTTTGCGGAGATTAATCTCAACGCTGGTTCAGGTGGGACTCGAACATGTGAACTGCAGATTACTAGCCTGACGCGCTACCGACTAAGCCCCCCCCCCCCCCAAAAAAAAAAAAAAAAAAAAAACAATAATACCGGGAGTCGTTTACTTTTTCACTGGAACAATACAGAGAAAGTTTAAATTCATAATTTACTAATTTTCGACCATTTCCCCAAAGTGTTAAAAAATGGAAAAATCTGAGCCCCCTCCTGGTTTCTTAAAACAAGGTCACGGTGCGTCACCTGGGCCGCCCTGGATTGCCTACAACTCTGTTTATATCCCTATTTGTGTGATATGACAAAACAAGGTCACGGTGCGTCACCTGGTCCGCCCTGGATTGCCTACAACTCTGTTTATATCCCTATTTGTGTGATATGACAAAACAAGTTCACGGTGCGTCACCTGGGCCGCCCTGGATTGCCTACAACTCTGTTTATATCCCTATTTGTGTGATATGACAAAACAAGGTCACGGTGCGTCACCTGGGCCGCCCTGGATTGCCTACAACTCTGTTTATATCCCTATTTGTGTGATATGACAAAACAAGGTCACGGTGCGTCACCTGGGCCGCCCTGGATTGCCTACAACTCTGTTTATATCCCTATTTGTGTGATATGACAAAACAAGGTCACGGTGCGTCACCTGGGCCGCCCTGGATTGCCTACAACTCTGTTTATATCCCTATTTGTGTGATATGACAAAACAAGATCACGGTGTGTCACCTGGTCCGCCCTGGATTGCCTACAACTCTGTTTATATCCCTATTTGTGTGATATGACAAAACAAGGTCACGGTGCGTCACCTGGGCCTCCCTGGATTGCCTACAACTCTGTTTATATCCCTATTTGTGTGATATGACAAAACAAGGTCACGGTGCGTCACCTGGTCCGCCCTGGATTGCCTACAACTCTGTTTATATCCCTATTTGTGTGATATGACAAAACAAGGTCACGGTGCGTCACCTGGTCCGCCCTGGATTGCCTACAACTCTGTTTATATCCCTATTTGTGTGATATGACAAAACAAGGTCACGGTGCGGCACCTGGGCCTCCCTGGATTGCCTACAACTCTGTTTATATCCCTATTTGTGTGATATGACAAAACAAGGTCACGGTGCGTCACCTGGTCCGCCCTGGATTGCCTACAACTCTGTTTATATCCCTATTTGTGTGATATGACAAAACAAGGTCACGGTGCGTCACCTGGGCCGCCCTGGATTGCCTACAACTCTCTTTATATCCCTATTTGTGTGATATGACAAAACAAGGTCACGGTGCGTCACCTGGTCCGCCCTGGATTGCCTACAACTCTGTTTATATCCCTATTTGTGTAATATGACGCAGGTATTCAGACGAGCGCAGTTAAGAGTATAGACGTCTGATAAGATAAAGCTACGGATCTTAAAAATATCTGAAATTATCCATTATCAATGTTTCACACACATATTGCTACACACAACTATAATCAGTTAACGATTTCAAAACGGAACTGGTCTTTGAAAATAACAAAGACATTTAATCCAACGCTCCCCGTTCAGCACAATGGAAATGATAAAAGATTCAATTGATAGAAAAATTTTCTTTAACTTGAAATATTTCTTTGTGCTTATTAATTCTGAAATATTTTTCTTTGGCTGTCTCATGTGGTTGGGTAAGCGTTGAGATTTATCTCCGCAAAATTCCCCGCCCTGCCCACGGTCAGTAGGGGACACCGATGGGCTTGGAAAGACCGACGTCTGTCGGATGGGACGCTAAGCCGTGGCGCCGTTTGCGGGAGAGCCATACCCTATGCACGTTAAGGAACACACAGGGTGGCCTTGACGGGAGGCTACCATCTGTTTCCTAACAGCTGTTTCAGTGGGTCCTCTCCACCAACCTTCTCTGAGCCTTCGGGGTCCATGTGACCTGGCCATTTAGCCCATGGTGTGCAAAAAAGCGCCGCTCAGAGGTAAAACAACGCAACCCAACAACCCATGTGGTTTTTCAAGTTGTTAACGGCAATCATGTTCAAAATTAAAGCAAGAAAATTGTGCGAAATGTCACATAAAAAGAGTTCCTGTCTTTATAAGATGTTTCAGATTTACAGAGTAGTTTTGGGTTGGCTTGTTTTACACCTGAGAGGCCCTTTTTTCCACGCAAAGAGCTGAATGGCCAGGTCGTTAGGACCTAAGGCTCAGAGAAAGTTAGGGAGAAGGGGACACATCGGACAACTGTTGGGACAGCTTGTTTTTTAACACTCGCGGGTTTTGGTTGGTTGGCTGTTTTACCTCTGAGCGGCACTTTTTTTGCACACAATGAGCAGGGGCACAAGGACCCCGAAGGCTCAGAGAAGGTTGGGGGAGGGGACCCACTGGAACAGCTGTTGGGAGACAGATGGTAGCCTCCAGTCAAGGCCATCCACCGTGTTCTTTAACATGCGCAGGGTATGGCTCTCCAGCACACGGGGTCAAGGCTTAACGTCCCATCCGACGGACACTCACGGGCAATGCTGTTCGTAGCTCTTTTGGCACATGGGCAAGAAAATTCTTTGGTTCCCCTTCCATCCCTCGAAATTTAGTGAATTTAAAAATTTACACATATGCAGTTTTAAATTGAATTCGTTTTAACAAAATCATTCATTGCTGGCAAAATAAATATTGTCATACAGTATGCTAATAAAAAACGATTCGGTCATAAAAAATTAGAAGATAATACATAATCATTTAAACTGAAGAAAGGTGTAAGTTATGGACACAGCGATGAAATTATATATTTTATAAATTTAAAGTGCGAATATCGTAAACTTGAAATTTATTGTGAAATGTAAATGAAAAAAAAAATTTTTTTTTTAATGCAATGCTTATTGCTTGATTAAGACCGTCGAACCTGGGAACTGTAGATTACAAGTCTGGGCGCGCTACCGACTGAACCCTTTAAAGAGGAGTTGTGCGGTCTATATCTGTAAAAGTATCCCATGGCCGAGAGGTTAGCACGCTTGGCTACTGATCTAAGGGACCTGGGTTCGAGCCCCGGGTAAGGCATGGCTGTGTGTATCGTTTTTCTGTTGAGGGCCTCCATCCTCTCAGACCTTCTACTATGGCATTTAAACTGACAGGCTCCTGTCAGACCTCTGTGGCAAGCAGCTGCTTGAGGGGGTATTTATTTATTATTATTATTATTATAAAAATAAATAAATACCCCCTCAAGCAGCTACTTGTGACAGGAACCTGTCAGTTTATATCCCATAGCAGAAGGTCTGTGAGGATGGCAGGATCTCACCAGAAAAACAACACAAACATCCATGCCTTACCTGGGGCTCGAACTCAAACAGCAAAATATCTTAAAAACCACACGTGGTTGAAAAAACGCATGAAGAAAATAGCAAATGTTGCAAAAGATTCAGAAACGGAATGCAGCCATATTTCGGAATACTCCCCAAACAAAACTGAAGATGAGTAAATAGAGAATTTGATCTCCTCTGATGCATATGCAGATTCCACACCAGCTCTGCCTACTCTAAAAAGGTTATCAGAGATCGGGAAATAGAGATGGACACCAGGAACTGATGAACGCTGTATCCAAGATTTGAAGGGAAGAGAAAAGGCAGCTGGAGTAAGGTAGTCTCGGTCTAGAAAAAAAAAAATAGAGGAGGGGAAGCGGAAAAAGTCAAGGGATGGGAGGGAAAAGAGCGGATATCCGTTGAAGTGTAACATTTTTCTCCTTCGTTTTAGAAGTTTTAAAAAGAATTCTTCAAGATGCGTGAATTATGTAGAAGTTTAATAAATTTTTGGTCTCTTTTACTCTTACTAGCATTCTCGTGAAGGCATGGAGTCTTACCCCCTCCCCCTCCCAATTTGCTGTTCAGTTAGACCTATTTATTTTTAATAGGGTGGAACCAGGAGAGTGTGAGGATCAGTCCATTCGTTGGGTTGTTTTTCCGTGGAGAAATTGTTGAAGAAGAAAGTGCTCGGCGTGGCTTAGAGTTATCTTCTATCACTTGAACGTTCATCTGTTGCCACACGAAATAATTTAACACCTGAAATTGGGTTTTCATCGTGGTCTGTTCCGTAAATTGAGACGACGGCATATTGTGCAGGTCAGTACGTCCGAGGAATATGTTGCGTACCCACATAATAATAATTCCCTGATCTCCACATGAGTCGGTTTCAATATTGTTAATTGCTTGGTTTCGTGTCCCATGTGTTCTGATCCTGAAGCGTCGATCATCAGCAAGACCAGATTAAGCAACTGGAGATCTTGGAGTCAAGTTCTAAATGGGGAACTTGAGCAAAGTTCTGAATGGGGTAGTCTACAGCCAAGTTCTAAATAGGGGCCTGAGGCTAGAGACAAGTTTTAAAAGGGGCACTAGAGACATGTTTTAAATGAGGTCACTTGTATCAAGTTTTAAATAAGGGGCCTGAAGCAAAGTTCTAAATGGGGACAGTGGAGCAAAGTTTTAAATGAGGTTCCTAGAGAAAAGTTCTAGATGAGATCCCTGGAATCAAGGACTAAATGGGACTGCTGTATTCTCTTAAATTTGAAATATAGTGAAAACTGACATATTTTTATGTGAATTCGTCGATTGGGACGATTAAAAAATAAAATAGAGTGCATTAAATAAGTAAAAGAAAAACAAGACGGGGGCCCCTATAAGCTGGTGGTCCTGGAGCCATGACTCTACCTTTAGCCAGCTGGTTCCATGTCTTATTCACTTGCTTTTAATCCCAATCTAGCTGTAATCATGGTTGCATGGGACTTGGTGGGATTCGCCTTATTTGTCTCCTAGCAACGCAGGCCCTGCTCAATCAGTCGTTGACTCAATCAATGGCTTTTCTTACGCAACGAAACAACTATCATACACAACATGAATCGGATAACAATTATCTATTTTATTTCCAATCAGTTTGGAGTTTTAAATAAATCAACAGATGTGTATAGCTTCTTTGCTGTATCACTACCCTGTACAGTCGCTCAAAAAAGTATCCGAACACTACGGTTGATTACAGAATTCAGAAAAAATATATGGCAACGATTTTTTTTAGAAATAGTGATCTGGCAACTTTCGTGTCACGTGTTTCGTGTCACGTGACACGAAAGTTGCCAGATCACTATTTCTAAAAAAAATCGTTGCCAGATATTTTTTCTGAATTCTGTAATCAACCGTAGTGTTCGGATACTTTTTTGAGCGACTGTACCTATTGAACATTATGTTATGCCCTCGACAGTTATACACTTTCGTTCAGAAAAGATATGCTATACAATATATAAATATCCCCTCAAGCAGCTGCTTGCCACAGAGGTCTGATAGGAGCCTGTCAGTTTATATGGCATAGTAGAAGGTCTGAGAGGATGGCAGGACCTCAGCAGAAAAACGACACATACATCTATGCCTTATCCGGGGCTCGAACCCAGGTCCCTCAAGAAGAAATTAGTGATCTGGCAACCTTCGTGTCACGTGACACGAAGGTTGCCAGATCACTAATTTCTAAAAAAAAATCGTTGCCAGATATTTTTTCTGAATTCTGTAATCAACCGTAGTGTTCGGATACTTTTTTGAGCGACTGTACCTATTGAACATTATGTTATGCCCTCGACAGTTATACACTTTCGTTCAGAAAAGATATGCTATACAATATATAAATATCCCCTCAAGCAGCTGCTTGCCACAGAGGTCTGATAGGAGCCTGTCAGTTTATATGGCATAGTAGAAGGTCTGAGAGGATGGCAGGACCTCAGCAGAAAAACGACACATACATCTATGCCTTATCCGGGGCTCGAACCCAGGTCCCTCAAGAAGAAATTAGTGATCTGGCAACCTTCGTGTCACGTGACACGAAGGTTGCCAGATCACTAATTTCTAAAAAAAAATCGTTGCCAGATATTTTTTCTGAATTCTGTAATCAACCGTAGTGTTCGGATACTTTTTTGAGCGACTGTACCTATTGAACATTATGTTATGCCCTCGACAGTTATACACTTTCGTTCAGAAAAGGTATGCTATACAATATATAAATATCCCCTCAAGCAGCTGCTTGCCACAGAGGTCTGATAGGAGCCTGTCAGTTTATATGGCATAGTAGAAGGTCTGAGAGGATGGCAGGACCTCAGCAGAAAAACGACACATACATCCATGCCTTATCCGGGGCTCGAACCCAGGTTCCTCAAGAAGAAATTAGTGATCTGGAAACCTTCGTGTCACGTGACACGAAGGTTGCCAGATCACTAATTTCTAAAAAAAAAATCGTTGCCAGATATTTTTTCTGAATTCTGTAATCAACCACAGTGTTCGGATACTTTTTTGAGCGACTATACGTGAATCAATGATTAGCATTGGTGGAAATGACTTTTTTTGTTGACACATCAGATAATGCATTTGAAGGTCGGCATTGTACAGCTAATCACCCCTTCAAAATGCTAGTAAGGGTAATGAAGAAAAAACCCATTAAACCTGCGCATATTTTAAGCATTTTTCATGAGTATTTTTCTTTTAAAACGAAGGGGAAAATTTTAGGCTCTAATGAAAACCCAGTACTGCACCTCGTTCCTTCAATACTGTTTGACTCATATAAAATTATTAGCTTATCAAAGTATATATACTGGATGACCTTATGAACAATTTCGTGTTTTAAACAGTCACACGTTTGATTGCTTCTTACAGATTGCACACGTGTGCTTATAGGCATTTATTTCAGCCATCAGTTTCTGCATAATTATATATATATTATAAAAAATTATAAGGAAAAAAAAGTGGCACTGAGATAGGGCTTAAAAAATCGACCATCAACGACTACATTTTACTTCAGGATGGCTGAATATTAAACATTGTAGTCCGCTCGAACGGATGGATAATTTTTTTTCATTGCAAGTTTACCCCGTTTTCCCCTTATACTTAATAATTTATTGCAAATCATTTCCATTTAATTTAAACTTCATTGTCATTCAAATGATTGAGTGGTAACAAATTTTGAATAAAGATTTAGTTCCAGTAGAACTATAAATAAGTATCTTATTAAAAACTTATCATCATATATACAAATTTACTAGTTTTATCTACAAAACGAAATTTTCAGAAAAGTTTGTGCAAATTTTTTAAACTCTATACTCAGATAATAGTAACACGGCAAGGACCTCAAAATTAGGTTATTTACATAAATAAACAAAACGGCAGAATAGCAATTAGTCTGTGATTCAATAATATGTAAATTTCAATGTTTCTTAATTCACTGTTACTGTAAGAAAGAGAAATACCAAAAACCAAATTTTTTGGGGCTCTTTTATACTTTCTTTACAGTACAAATAAATAGATTAATTATCCTTTCCTCTTATTTGACAGTAAATGAATTATCTAGTTCCTCCTTGAAAAGGATGAGCTTTCATCACACTAGCGACATCTAACGGATAGTAAAAAGAAATAAAAGGTTGTTTAAAGAATCGTTAGCTTGGGTTAGAAAAAAAAAAAACAAGCTATTGTTTTCATTTCTCTGTAAACATTAAACTTTTTGTATTTAGAGATGAACGAAAAATTGTTTTCAGATTAGCTAGATACTATTCGAATACATTGGTTTCCATAAATTAAGGAAAATCCCTATGTTAAGTCAATGGGAAGCTAAGGTCAAAGCTCTATAACTTCTAAAAAAAATAAGTTCTTTTGTTTTGGAAAATGTGATTGCAGATAAAGATCTCAATCAAATAAATCAATATCTCGATTTTCAACAATATTCGTTCAGTATTTAATGTGTTATGAAAGTTTGAATATTTAACAACAGCAATGCCAGTTTTAAGAAACTTATACCAAACTGAAGAATAGTGAAAGAATTCTTTACACAAAGTTCTAAAATACAAACTTATTTTATTAAACACTTTGATACAATACTTATTACTAAGTTTTAATTAACTTCTGAAGTCAATTTTTGTGGCTGGCATTGTTATCGCTAAATATTCAAATTTGCATAATTCATTAAATACTGAACAAATGGGGGAGGCTGGAGATGGAGTGGTTCAATTGGTTGCTCGCCAGGTTCGCAATCTGCAGTTCCCAGGTTCGAGTCCCTGATGGGCTAGCTTTGAGATTTTCTGGAGCTAAGTTCTAATTATCTCCGCAAACTCCCCGCCCGTCCCACGGTCAGTAGGGGATCCGTCATCATAACGTCCCATCCGCCATCCGTCGGTTGGGACGTTAAGCCGAGTCCCATATGCTGCAGAGCCATACCGTGTGCACGTTAAAGAACACACTGGATGGCCTTAATGGGAGGCTACCATCTGGCTCCCAACAGCTGTTACAGTGGGCCCCCTCCCCTCAACTTCTCTGATCCTTCGGGGTCCTTGTGACTTCCCCATTTAGCCCATTGTGTGCAAAAAAATGCTCTTCAGAGGTAAAACACCCCAACTGAACAAATATTGTTGAAAATCGGGCTATTGATGGGAGCGGGGGTGGCTCAGTCGGTAGCGCGCCAGGCTCGTAATCTGTAGTTCCCAGGTTCGAGTCCCAGCTGGGTCAGCGTTGAGATTTATCTCCGCAAAATTCACCGCCCTGCCCGCGGTCAGTAGGGGACACCGATGGGCTTGAAAAGGCCGCCGTCCGTCAGATGGGACGTTAAGCCGTGGCCCCGTGTGCGGGAGAGTCATACCCTGTGCACGTTAAAGAACACGCTGGATGGCCTTGACGGGAGGCTACCATCTGTCTCCCAACAGCTGTTCCAGTGGGTCCCCTCCCCCAACCTTCTCTGAGCCTTCGGGGTCCATGTGACCTGGCCATTTAGCCCATGGTGTGCAAAAAAGTGCCGCTCAGAGGTAAAACAACCCAAACAACAACAACAACGGGCTATTGATGCATTTGATTGAGATCTTTATCTGCTTTCATAATTTTTCTTTTCTTTCATCATTTTTCAATATATTTTCATAATTTTTCAAATATATAAATATCTTAGAAGTTATAGAGCTCCGACGTTAGCTTCCCATTCTCATAACATAGGGTTGTTTTTTGATTTATGGAAACCAGTGTAGTACGATTGACATTTTCGAAATCTTCCAATAGAGTTTTAATTTCCACGGTTCGTTAATTCTCACCCTAAATTTGGAAAGCTCAAAATTTTAAATGCATATTGTCTGAATGATCGCAAGGATCTATAAATGCTAAATATGCGAAATTTTGGTGGTAGAATGTGGTGAAAGGGTTCACACTGACATTAGCGATTTGACCCATTACCCATAGGGGGTAGCGGTAAAATTCAACTCTTTTTGATTTAAGATACAAATCTTTTTTTTTTTTTAGATTCTACAAGTAGTTATTAATTAAATGTTATGATCTGAATTTTCCGAATTAACAATTAGTTCACTTTCCGCCGTTAGACGGTGCTAATTTCTAGATCCAGGGCTGCCAGAAACTCTATTGTTATTTCTAGTTTTATTGAAAAATGCGATTTTAAAAATTTGCATTATACAGAAATGGCAAACTGTTACTATTACGAAGTTCAGGAATGGGAGACTGCTCATTTAGTATCTCACCAGGTTCGTAATCCACAGTTCCCAGGTTCGAGTCCCAACTGCGATAGCTTTGAGATTAACCTCCGTTAAGTCCTACCCTACCCTCGATGAGATATTGGATCCGGTGGACTTGGAAAGTCACCGTTCATCGCATGGGATACTAAGCTATGTGTGCTAACTTTGTGAAAGTTAAAGAACATGCTGGATGACTTTACACGAGACTTCCATCTGTCTCCTAAATGCTGTCCAGTGAGTCCTCTTCTCCTCAACCGTAGGCCTTGGGGTCCTTGTGACCTGATCATATAGCTCATTATGTGCAAACAAGTGCCGCTCATAGGGAAAACAATCCAACCCAAAACATTATGCATTGCTGGAACTAAGTGCTTACAGAATAGGTATGTTGTTAATCAGGATCACCAGATCTGGGAGGCGCTTTCAGAATGCTAGTAAGGGTCTTGATAACAATAAAGTAAAACAAATAAATACCCCCTCAAGCAGCTGCTTGCCACAGAGGTCTGACAGGAGCCTGTCAGTTTATATGCCACAGAAGGAGATCTGAGAGGATGGCAGGACCTCAGCAGAAAAACGACACACACATCCATGCCTAACTCCGGGGCTCGAACCCAGGTCCCTTAGATCAGTAGCCAAGCGTGCTAACCACTCGACCACGAGTGGCAAAATATTATTAAACTTATTTATATTTCGTAGATTTTTCCAAGAAATTTTTAGACATCTAAAACGAAGGGGGAAATGTTTTACTGCTTTGGGAATCCAGTCTCTTGGTTTCTTCCTTTTACATTTTTTATGCTGAATTGTTTTTTGCCCACCTTCGATTTTTCTCTAGACACGGGCCTGTTGCGAATATGATAACATATAATTTTATATCTTTTTCTTTAGAGCTGTTCATGGGTCGGTAGGTTTCAGTCGGTAGCACGTCAGGATCGTAATCTGTAGTTCCCAGGTTCGAGTCCCAGCTGGGGGCAACGTTTAGATTTATCTCCGCAACATTCCCCGCTCTGCCCACGGTCAGTAGGGGACACCGATGGGCTTGGAAAGGCCGCAGTCCGTAGGATGGGACGTTAAGCCGTGTCCCCGTGTGAGGGAGAGCCATACCTTGAGGGGAGGCTACCATCTGTCTACCAACAGCTGTTTCAGTGGGTCCACTCCCCCAACCTTCTCTGAGCCTCGTGGCCCTTGTGACCTGGCCATTTAGTCCATGGGCTAAATGGTGCAAAAAAGGGCAAAAAAATGGCAAAAAAGTGCCGCTCAGAGGCAATTGGCCCGCCATGGGCAAAATTTTCCCGCCATGAGCAAAAAAGTGCCGCTCAGAGGTAAAACAACCCAACCCATGGGGCTAACAATAAAATAGGTTTCGTGATTCCCAGGTTGATGGTTTCAGACGTTTAAAGTGTTTCTAAAAAAGGAACAATTTCGGTTAATTTTTTAAATATTTTTAGAGAGAGAATGTCACTGTGAATGTTAACAATTTTGATAGGTGTCTTTTTAATTCTCAAAATGAGGAAAAGATATTTTTATATCTTTTATATTTTCTTTGGAGCAAAAAAAAAATCCTTTTAATTATTCTTTCCTTCTATATGAGAAACCTGTGCACATTAAAGAACACGTTGGATGGCCTTGAAGGGAGGCTACCATCTGCCTCCCAACAGCTGTTCCAGTGGGTCTCCTCCCCCAATCTTCTCTGAGCCTTTGGGGTCTTTGTGACCTGGTCGTTTCGCCCATTGTGTGCAAAAAACTGCCTCTCAGAGGTAAAACAACCCAATAAGGTAATCCCTAAGGTTCCCTAGCCTTATGTGGCCCTTATAACCTGCACATTTAGATGTGGGTTGTTTTACCTCTGAACGGCACATTTTTGCACACCAATGGCTAAATGGCCAGGTCACATGGACCCCAAAGGCAGAGAGACGGTTGGGAGAGGGGACCCACTGGAACAGCTGTTGGAAGCCAGATGGTAGCCTCCTGTCAAGGCCATCCAATGTATTCTTGAACGTGCACAGGGTACGGCTCTCCCGCACACAATGCCATAGCTTAAAGTCCTATCCGACGGACAGCGTCCTTTCCAAGCCCATCGGTGTCCCCTACTGACCGTGGGCAGGGCGGGGAATTTTGCAGAGATAAATCTCAACGCTCATCCAGTTGGGACTCGAACCTGGGAACTGCAGATTACGAGCCTGGCGTGCTACCGACTGAGCCACCCACACCCCAAGACATTTAGATCAGTGTGTTTCCTCTCAAACGTAAAACAACCCAGCTCTAATAACAGGCCCACAACTAAAAAAAAAATGTACTTTTATATGGACGAGGGTCAAGTGACTCTATTGAGCGGGAAAAAAGTTAAAGGGGGGGGGGGGCAAGTTGGGTTGGGTTGTTTTACCTCTGAGCGGCACTTTTTTGCACACCATGGGCCAAATGGCCAGGTCACATGGACCCCGAAGGCTCAGAGAAGGTTGGGGGAGGAGACCCATTGGAACAGCTGTTGGGAGACAGATGGTAGCTTCCCGTCAAGGCCATCCAGCGTGTTCTTTAACGTGCACAGGGTATGGCTCTCCCCCACACGGGACCACGGCTTAACGTCCCATCCGACGGACGGCGGCCTTTCCAAGCCCATCGGTGTCCCCTACTGACCGTGGGCAGGGCGTGGAATTTTGCTGAGGGGGGGGGGGAAGAGACTGGAATTTCATTGAATATAACATTTTCCCCTTCGTTTTAGAAGCCTTTAAAACATTCTTTTAAATTTCATGAAATGCATAAATTTAATTATTTTTAGCCTCTATTACCCTTAGTAGCATTTTCATAATGGCTGCTTAATAGTAACGAATTCTGGCACTGAATGGGAGTTCAACTCAATATTGCAACACAACAGTTTAACTGTTATTAATATTACCTCCCTAATATTTTCCGCCAATCAGATTTTTCGCCCATTTGTAAATTATATGCTGTTCCGTGGCTGAGTGGTTAGCTTGTTTGGCTACTGATCAAAGGGATCTGGGTTCGGATCCCTGTAAGACATGGGTGTTTGCTGTTTTCTTTCTGCTGAGGTCTCGCCTTCCTAACAGATCTCTATGGCGTATTAAACTGACAGGCTCATGTCAGACCTCTGTGACGAATTGCTGCTTGAGGGGTTATTTATTTTTTAATTTTATTAAAAATTATATTTTTTTTTGTACATCCCCATCCACGACACAGTTGTTTGAATAAATATTTCAAATTGAAATGAAACAACAAATTCTGTCTCGTTGCTTTCATTTCGAATAATTTATTTTTAACAATAGTGTATTACAGTCGCTCAAAAAAATATCCGAACACTATGGTTGATTACAGAATTCAGAAAAAATATTTGCAACGATTTTTTTAGAAATTAGTGATCTGGATGCCAGATATTTTTTCTGAATTCTGTAATCAACCATAGTGTTCGGATATTTTTTTGCGCGACTGTACATTCATTGACTGGATTAGTAAAATATTTACGGAAACAAACCGAAGTAGATCATCGATGCGGATTAAAATATCCAATCATTAACTTGCTTAATAACAAGCAAAGAATATTGAGTATAGTTGAAATATTGTATTGAGTCGTGGTGGGATATGAGCCACGATCTTCTGATACATGTGGGGCGGGGGTGGCTCAGTCGGTAGCGCGCCAGGCTCGCAATCTGCAGTTCCCAGGTTCGAGTCCCAGTTGGGTCAGCGTTGAGATTTATCTCCGCATAACTCCCCGCCCTGCCCACGGTCAGTAGGGGACACCGATGGGCTTGGAAAGGCCGCCGTCCGTCGGATGGGATGTTAAGCCGTGGCTCCGTGTGTGGGAGAGCCATACCCTGTGCACGTTAAAGAACACACTGGATGGCCTTGACGGGAGGCTACCATCCGTCTCCCAACAGCTGTTCCAGTGAGTCCCCTCTCCCAACCTTCTCTGAGCCTTCGGGGTCCATGTGACCTGGCCATTTAGCCCATGGTGTGCAAAAAAGTGCCGCTCAGAGGTAAAACAACCCAACCTGATATATGTCAGATGTTCTGAAGGCTGAGAAAGATTTCTTCTATTGATAACTTTAAGCTTTATACTACGGAATCAGTCGTTAGAAGTTGCCTTGATTGCAATTGAAGATTCTGGTAGACAAAGTACTTGCTACGTATGTGACTGGGCTAGCCACACCTCAAGTTCAATTCATTTAAATTACAGCCAAGATAACTTTTAATAACTGATCCCCGTGGTATAAAGCTTAAAGCCTTCAATCGAGGAGATTTTGCTCCGTGGCTGATAGCTGAATTGTCAGAGTACCTGAGATATTGCCAGGAGGGCGTGGGTAACGTAATCGCTTTCGTTGGTTCAAAAATCGCTTCGTACAACTCTCCCAAGCAACAAGATAACTCTCCCAAGCTAGAAGATACGAAATTGCAGCCAAAAAGGTAGCTCTTTTAACCTCAAATGAACTTCAGTGGAAGAACAAAGGAATCAGCTCAACTATCAACTGGCAAAGCTTATGCTGATTAGGTCGACTATTATTTCCTCTGGTCCATTCCTCTACACTGAACGACATATTAAAGACAAAGACTCCAAGACGGGGGCACACCGCGAAATATCACGCCAGAGCGCGTCCCTCGTTCCACAGGTGTACCTTGTGTCGGTTCGTCGGTGGGCGGGGTGGCCCCGTGTGGCCAGGTGTCAACGACTGCAGGTGGAGGGCAGTTCCCGGAAACTGCACCTGTACTGATGTGGATGTGACGGCCAGTGATCTGGAGCGCGTGAGGAGCAAGCGGGGCACGCGTGCCCGCAGCCGAGTGTAGCCGGGGACGTGCCCCAGTAGCGCGGGGAAGGAAGGGTGGCGGCCAAGGTGCGCACATACCGCCGGATATCTCGTCACGAGGTGGCGGTGGCCCGTGCCACTCTGACTCACCCCGCCTAGACCTATCTGGCCTCGCTGGCACAGCACGCGCCTCTGCTTTGCAAAGGACGGACGGTCAACGTTGTGCGACCGGGCACATGTCTTCCCTAGCAGCTCTACGTTCAGTACACTTTTGTTTTCCGGCGATTATTTTCAGAAACTTATTTCCAACACAGTACGAAATTTCAGTTTATAAACACTCTGTTACAAGAAGCAGAAGCGTTCTGTATCAGTAATTGGCACACATGTGTATTATTTTTCATTGTTTTTGGATTTTAATCCCCATTAAACAGGAATTTGGGTCAGGTAGGAAAACTTGCGAAGTCAACCAATTTCTGTCAGAGTTGACGTGAACTGGTAGCTGAGATGGCTGCTTGCTTATGGTTTAATCACTAGACAAAAGTCAAATGCTTTATGAGGCGCCAAACTCATCTACAAGGGCCAGATGCAGTCTCGTAGTAATGAAATTAAAGGGAAAGTCAGAGAAAAAAAAGTGACTCTCACATTCGTACAAAAACAAAGACGGTACGAGATACCAGTTTAAACAGGTTGGCTTCTCAGGGCGCAAAAAATGATAAAGATGTTACGATTTACGACAATATATATATATAATATATATAAATACCCCCTCAAGCAGCTGCTTGCCACAGAAGTCTGACAGGAGTCTGTCAGTTTATATGCCACAGTAGGAGATCTGAGAGGATGGCAGGACCTCAGCAGAAAAACGACACACACATCCATGCCTAAATCTGGGACTCGAACCCAGGTCCCTTAGATCAGTATATAAGCCTTGAAAATGTTTTAAAAAAATGAAATAAAGTGGGCACTATTTGACATTTTTACATGAAGGGCCAAAATGCTTTTGATGAGTTCTGTGGTTAGGAAAATAGATTCACGCATTGTCAGAAGAGAAGAACGTTCACACATTTTCAAGAGCTAATCTTATTCAAAACATTTTTAATGACTAATCTTATTCATGCATTTTGAAGAACTAATATTATTCACGCATTGTGAGAAGTGAAGTACATCCAAGTATTTTCAACAGTTAATCTTATTCACCCATTTTCATGAGCTAATCTTATTCACCCTCTTTCAAGAGCTAATGTTATTCATTCGTTATAAAAAATCAAGAACGTCGAAGCATTTATTTTGAGCCAAGGACATTCAACTCATTACATTGGTATGCAAAAAAAAAATACTTTTTTCCCTCTCGTGCAAAATTTTGTCTGATTTTAATGTTTTTGAGAGTGATGAATCCGAATCTGAGAGACGATTTTTTTTTCAGGTCATCATTTCTTGAGTTCCATGTCTACAAGACTTATCCTGTGATTATTTACTACTGATATGAGTTTAATTTAAAAAACACTATTTTACTCAGAGAAGATAAATATATTTTACCAAATATTTAAAATATATTTTACCAAATATTTATTTACATTATAAAAAGTTAAAGCTGACACTAATAAATCCTGATACATGTAAATATTTACACAAGAAATTATTTGGTGTCTTCTGTCGCTTATATCTTATCCATGGAGCTCCTCTCTGCAGGGCCCAACAGTAGTCTGTCTGCCAACATACTCTTCTCCATTTGTCGCTATATCGTTTTCCCATTTCGGATATGTTTTGATGAAAATTTTCTCCATGCTCATCCAAGACCACTCCAATCAATTGAGGGGGGAAAAAAACCGGGGTGAACGTAAGAAATGAAGCTTTAGCGACATATTACATCCTAATACTCTATATGTCCTTCCACGAAAATAGTGCCTGATATAAACATTTGGATACCACATTCGGATTCAGCATCCTCAAATCTATAAAGTACTCCCATTCTTTTCGGGGGAGGATTTTCATGCAGACCAATGTTATTAGGATTCAAGTATGCTCACTCATGATCACATTCACACATTATCAGAAAATGAGTACAGTCGCTCAAAAAAGTATCCGAACACTATGGTTGATTACAGAATTCAGAAAAAATATTGGCAACGCTTTTTTTTTTAGAAATTAGTGATCTGGCAACTTTCGTGTCACGTGACACGAAGGTTGATGAGACTCTGCAGTTCTCACTGATGATTCGTCAATGAGCTATCAATCATCAATCAACCAATCAGTGAAATACAAAAAATGTCAACGCGTCAACTGCTGTCTTATAAATAATAAAAAAAAAATACCCCCTAGTGTCCACAATATTCCGCCAATGATCAAATAGACCTTCAAGGGAGAAAGTTCTGAAGAGAAAGACAAAGTAATTAAAAACAAAAACACCACGACTCCTTCAAGATTTGATACCTGACATCGATTTTTATGACGTCATGAATGGAGAGAAGCTTTTTAAGAATTAGTATAACATTATTGCAGTTTGCGCTGGTAAATATATATATATCTGTCAAATAAATAAAACTAATGAAAATTAATATTAAATGTATATTTATCTAAAAGTTTTACTTTTTTGTGTTATTGCTGTAAAAGTTACATATTTATTAATATATTGATTTGTTTGACATATTCTAAAGCTACCTGCAATAATATTATAATAAATTTATAAAATGTTTTCTTCCGATCATGAAATGATGAAAATTACGATCATGGTTTCAACCAATAATGTAGTACTATCCCAGATTACTTTTTCTCTCAGAGTGCTTTTTCTCTGTGCACTTTTCTATAAATCGAGTTTCTTGGTTGCTGTTTTTTTTTCATTAGACATTTAAGTACAAAACATCATCCCCGTATTTATTCCAACCTCTCTAATTCATTGTCATTTTAAGACAAAAAAAGAGAAATACATCAAACGAGCATCCTCGAGAAAATCGCGACTTTACATGAATCGCCTCATTTCTTATGATGGGAGAGCAGAAATGTCTCCGAGAGACATCTTTCTGTGTTGAGCATCATCACAAGTTGATGCAAATTGTGGCGAGCGCCATTGAAAAATGAACATCGTGTGTGTTGTTGCACCGAGAAGGACTTCCGCTTGGCGATATCACGCCACTCTCTGGCGGGAGAAGGCGCGAGGTAATGCAGCAGCAGAGGCTGGGCTGTTTGCAGAGTTTGGAGCGCGCGGTTGTTTAACATGTAGCTGGATTAGTGGGGCGTGGCCACGGGACTCGCGAAGAAAGGCGGGGACGCGAGACGCTGACTGGCAGCAGGAGCTGGCGAGCCTCGCCTGCCTTGCACTCGCTCTCGTGCCAATCGATGTCGACTCGCAGCCAACTGCCGATGCTCCACGAGGAGGAAAAAGTGACTCCACTTTGTTTATTCAGCCGAAGAAGAATTCAACCTGTCAGCCTCCTACTCAAAGGATGATGCTGCACGCAGGAGGAGAGTTCGTTATTTCGAGAGATTGCACGTGACGCTAATGTTTTATAACGTGATTATTGTTTTTAAATTTTGAACCAGGGAAGAAATGTAAAGTTAGGGATCTAAATTATAATTCTTTATACATATATATCTTCGCTATTCGCATTTCTTTTATATATGTGTCACTTTTCTATTCGCATTTCTTTTATATAGATAACAAAATAAATGTTATCGTAAGCGAATCCTTTATAGGGAACGAAGTCAGGTAATAACATGGATTGAAATTTCCAACTTCGAAGTAAGACTGACATTTTAAAGGATGCCTGTTTCAGACGTTGTAAACATCCATTCATCGTGGATATCTTTTTTTTATAATTCTGAAGTTATCATCCTCAGAAACCTTACGTGCCAATCGTCCACATGACTAGATTTTGCTTCATTTCCACTATAGCAGAAGAGAAATAGCATCTCGTGAGTTGTTCCTCACGAGACTAGGAGACTGCGCAGTTGATACTTAAACAATTCTCGTAGATCAAAGGTTGCCCACCAGGGGATCGATAGCTTTTTGACCATCACTGATCAGTGCCTTAATCTTCCCACAGGAAATTCTCTTAAAAATCGTCGGTTGATTCAGATATCAATTACTTTTCAATCAAGCCAATGACTCAGAAATTGAAGATCACTGGTTAATTCGCACGTGATTGACCTTAGAGAATCTTCCTTGTGTCAACTGCGCAGTCTCATTGTCTCAATTTCTTCCATCTAGGCTCCGTCGTTGATCCATGGTCTCCCCATTCCCACTCATGCTACGAATGAAAACTAGAGTGTGAACTGCGAGCTTATTTTTGATATTTATTTCCTCTCACGTTTTCGTGCCTCTATTTTACCTTTTCGAAAGCATGACCAAGCAGGGGATATTAGACATAGAAAGCGATTACGTTCGGTTGTTTTACTTCTGAGTGCACTTTTTTCTGCACACAATAGGACAAAAGGCCTGGTCACAAGGACCCCAAGGGCTCATAGAAGGTTGGGGAAAGGAGACTCAGTGTGCAGCTATTAGGAGACAGATGGAAACCTGTCGTCAAGGTCGTCCAGCGTGTTCTTTAACGTCTGATCCTGATGATGGCGATCAAGAGGATGATATATAATTATTCGGACGTTAGCAGGAAAAAAATCGGAGAGAATGAAATCTGTTGCTTAATACTCAAAGGTAAAAAAATTACGTGTCAGATCTCTGTGACAAACATCTGATTGTGGGAGTATTTATTTATTTTTTTTTATTCCAAAAAATTTGAGAAAAAAAAATACCCAACATTCCCTAAAGAAGTAAGGTACGGAAAAAACGAAGCGAAATTTATTGTAGGATTCTTCCTTAACTATTGAAGCCAAAAAGTATAAAATCTCTTCTACATTACGATTCTTTTTTATTGGGTGGCACCTTGAGAAATGTAGACGTGACGTAGGCTCCAGTCGGGGACGTAGACGGAAATGCAGTCTCAGGTCTGCTGCATGTTCTGCAGTAGATTGGAGCTCGTTCTAGAGAGATGATTCCAGTCTCTCTCTAGAGAGCTCTTGTTGCCATATAGGGTATATCTATCGGAAGCTCTCATTGGATCTGCGCATCTCTCGAAAGCTCTCGTTGGCATCTGCGCGTCTATGGAAAGCTATCGATGACATCTACGTATCTATCGGAAGCTCTCGCTGGCATCTGCTCATCTATGGAAAGCTGTCGATGGCATCTCTGCATCTGACGACAGCTCTCGTTGGCATTTGTGGAAAGTTAGCGATGGCATCTCTGCATCTGACGACAGCTCTCGTTGGCATTTGTGGAAAGTTAGCGATGGCATCTATATATCTGTAGGAAGCTCTCGTTGGCATCTGTGCATCTGACGACAGCTCTCGTTGGCATTTGTGGAAAGTTAGCGATGGCATCTATATATCTGTAGGAAGCTCTCGTTGGCATCTGTGCATCTGACGACAGCTCTCGTTGGCATTTGTGGAAAGTTAGCGATGGCATCTATATATCTGTAGGAAGCTCTCGTTGGCATCTGTGCATCTGACGACAGCTCTCGTTGGCATTTGTGGAAAGTTAGCGATGGCATCTATATATCTGTAGGAAGCTCTCGTTGGCATCTGTGCATCTGACGACAGCTCTCGTTGGCATTTGTGGAAAGTTAGCGATGGCATCTATATATCTGTAGGAAGCTCTCGTTGGCATCTGTGCATCTGACGACAGCTCTCGTTGGCATTTGTGGAAAGTTAGCGATGGCATCTATATATCTGTAGGAAGCTCTCGTTGGCATCTGTGCATCTGTAGAAAGCTATTGATGGCATCTCTGCATCTGTCAGTTATTTACAATACGTCGCTTTATAAAAGAAGTATCTTTGGGTTAAGTTGGCAACATCAAGAGAGACTGAATCAGCAAAAATGTCCTTCCTTGGTTGGTTGCACAGAATGTTTTCGGGTAAAGGTTGATTGTCCACAATGAACCAAATGGCCTAACGGCTCGAGGAGGTTGGGAGGAGAAGTCCCACTGGACAGCTGTTAGGAGACAAATAGTTGCCTCCTGTCAAGGCCATCTAGCGAGTTCTTTAATCTGCACATGGCGCTATTAAAGCTTTTAGGAGAACTGGAAAATAAAATTGTAAATTTTTCATCAATACTTGTCTAACCCAAAAATAATTTTTATTTATCTCTGAAACCAAGAAAGCTGAAAGTTTGCAGACAGATTTGGATTGGGTTGTTTTACCTCTGAGCTGCATTTTTTTTTTTGCACACAATGGACTAAATGGCTAGGCCACAAGGACCCCAAAGGATCATAGTTGTTTAGGCGAAGAGGTTGAGTTGGTTGGGATGTTTTACCTCTGAGCGGCACTTTTTTGCACACCACGAGCTAAATGGCCAGGTCACAAGGACCCCGAAGGCTCAGAAAAGGTTGGGAGAAGGGACCCACTGGAACAGATGTTGGGAGACAGATGGTAACCTACCGTCAAGGCCACCCAGCGTGTTCTTTAACGTGCACAGGGTATGGATCTCCCGCACATGAGCCACGGCTTAACGTTCCATCCGACGGACGGCGGAGGCGAAGAGGACCAACTTGATATCTGTTAGAAGATATATGGAAGCCTCGTCGCCAAGGCCATCCAACGTGTTTATTAATGGTGATGACTCCCGGCACACTGGACTACGTCTTAACGTCCCATCCGACTGACGGCGGCTTTTCCGAATCTATCTTGACCCCCATTCTCACGGAGGGCAGGGGGGCATTTAACGGAAATAAATCTGAACGTTGGTGCAGTGTGGGACTCAAACTTAATCGTTTCAGAATGCGAGCGTGGCTACCGAGTTTTCAAGAACCAAAAGGAATGTAAATAACAACAATGCCGAGAAGACAGACAATCCAATGTAATATATTTTAATACGACTCTAAAATTTACCAATTGTTTTCAGTTACTCGATTCCAATTGAAGATCGAATCCCAATAAAGGCATCGCTCTTAAGTCAACATTCAACAACATTTCTCTTGCCAATGATCTATCATTCTCTTCGCGTCCTCTCTTTTCTTTCTACTCTCCCTTGTCATCCCATGGTTTATGTCTGCCTGCGGTGAAGATATCTTTTCCGCTGTCAAAATCATTCTGTGTGTTTCCCACCATCACCACTACCTTTTTTTTTTTTATCACGCTCCAAATGCTTTACTTTTTCTTTTCACCCCCCATAGCGATGACGATCTCCGATGCGTTGTTAACTCACTTGACTAGGCTATCCCAAAAGATAAAAGGTAGCGGCCGCGTCGGTGGCCCCTTGCATCTACAACATCATTGCTCCCATTTTCATTAGTCTCCGAATTAACTTTCTTATTATTGCGTCAGAAGGGAGGAGCGAGAGCATCGCAGCATCCAGAACAGCAATCGGACAGAGGCAGAGGCTGCAGCAGCGCCACTGATTATGAAGCCGTCCTCTTTTAATTATCTCTGAGGTTATTGAATAATCCGTTTGGCTTCTGTCACTCTTTAATAACAATAATAGTATTTTTTTACAAAAAAGGAGATGCTTTTGAGACTTTTTTTTATCTTAAAAGTTTTAATTAATACCATTTTTTTCCGTGTAAATTAACAAGAAATGAAAATTGTCGTCGTCTTCAGCTTACAACAGAAAAATTAATCAGGAAGACAGAAACTAACGATATTAATTCCACTACTTGAGAATTAATAACGAAATTTTTAAGAAGCATTTTTTTTTGTTCGCCACGCCTTGCATTTTCCACTCGAAATCAATTTCATTAAGAAATTCTTTAAAATCTCGTGCATTCGAGAGCATCGTTCTTTAGACGTATTCGGAGGCGAGTGTCGATGAAGCTTTCATTTTTTTGTGGTAGTTTATTTATTTATTACGTTAGCGCCTATCGCACTTAGTCCCACAGTGAAATATTTTTCCAGACTCTGCATTTGTTTATTCTACTGGAAACGGAATTTTTCACGGTTTTACTGACAGAGCAACTCAATATGGAAGTATTGGGTTTCTGCAAAATATAAAAACAAAGTTTCAAATATTTTGATAATTATTGATAAAAAGGTAATTATATGTAGCGAATTACATTATTGAAATTTTTCTCCCTGGCAATAGGTAAATTCTTCATATCCCATCTCTTTATCTCTACCTAAAATGACGAAATCATCACATAGTCGCTCAAAAAAATTCGAACACTATGGTGTATTGCCGAATTTAGAAAAAAATATCTGGCAACGTTTTTTTTTTTTAGAAATTAGTGATCTGGCAACCTTCGTGTCACGTGACACGAAGCTTGCCAGATATTTTTTCTGAATTCAGTAATCAACCATAAATAAAAATAAATAAATACCCCCTCAAGCAGCTGCTTGCCACAGAGGTCTGACAGGAGCCTGTCAGTTTATATGCCATAGTAGAAGGTCTGAGAGGATGGCAGGACCTCAGCAGAAAAACGACACGTACATCCATGCCTTACCCGGGGCTCGAACCCAGGTCCCTTAGATCAGTAGCTAAGCGCGCTAACCACTCGGCCACGGGACGGCTAGTGTTCGGATATTTTTTGAGCGACTGTAGCGTCTTCTAATTTCTAATTAAAGGGAAAAACAAATTATTCGTGTCTTGCCTCTTAATTATAAATCCAAAATATAAAATTCTTTATAACTTGCCTTTTCATTTCTAATCCAGAAAGACATATTTCTTTTTCAGACATTTCTAATTTGAAACGACCAAGTATTGATCTTATCGCCACTCACTTTTTATACAAAAAAGATAAATTTTTCATCCTATGCTAACTTAATTCCTAAACCAAAGAGACGAATTCATCTTGTGCATGCTATTTTTTAAACTAAAAAGACCAATTCTTGATCTTATACCTTTCAATTCCTAAATAAAAATAAATAAATACCCCCTCAAGCAGCTGCTTGCCACAGAGGTCTGACAGGAGCCTGTCAGTTTATATGCCATAGTAGAAGGTCTGAGAGAATGGCAGGACCTCTGCAGAAAAACGACACATACATCCATGCCTTATCCGGGGCTCGAACCCAAGTCCCTTAGATCAATAGCCAAGCCTGCTAACCACTCGGCCATGGATTCCTAAATAAAATGGAAAAAATAAAATCGATTTTTCAACTTATGCCTCTTAATTACTAAATCAAAAGCCAAATCTTCATCTTATGTCTCTTAAATTCCTAAACAAAAAAAAAATAAAATTTTCATCTTTTGCCTCCTAATTCCAAAACCAAAAGACCAATTCTTAGAATTACGCCTCGTAATTACTAAAGCCGTCCCGTGGCCTAGTGGTTAGCGCGCTTGGTTACTGATCTACGGGACCTGGGTTCGAGTCCCAGGTAAGGCATGGATGTTTGTGTCGTTTTTCTGCTGAGGTCCTGCCATCCTCTCAGATCTTCTACTGTGGCATATAAACTGACAGGCTCCTGTCAGACCTCTGTGGCAAGCAGCTGCTTTGGGGGGGGGGGGGGGGGGGGGGGGTATATATATATATATATAATTTCTAAACCAAAAAGATCAATTCTTTTTCTTATGTCTCTTAATTCCTAAACAGAAAATGCAAATTCTTCCTCTTATGTCTCTTCATTTCCAAAATAAAAAAAATTCCCCAAAATATTCTTATTATACCCTTTCATTTCTAATCCCAATTCTTCATGTCTTTTTTTTTTATCTCAACCAAAAGCATAATTTCCGCGTATTTTTGTTCTTCATTTTTACCCGTAAAAGACAAATTCTTCTTTCCATAATTATTTTATCTACGAATTTAAAGAGCACAGTGTATAGCTTTGATCAATGATTCATTGATCTCGCCGTAACAGCTTCAGAGTGGGTCCACTTCATCTTTAGATTCAACCAACCCTTTAAAATTTTGAATAACTACATTCCGTTTTTTCAATACGCGTTTCTCTTAAACTGAAAATGCTTCCCAAAAATAGGTTACTACAACATAAAATGCATTACTTCACAGCAGCCATTTTGTGCATTAACTCCTGACAAAACAGGAGTCCCGTGGCCGAGTGGTTAGCACGCTTGGCTACTGATCTAAGGGACCTGGGTTCGAGCCCCGGAATTAGGCATGGATGGATGTGTGTGTGTCGTTTTTCTGCTGAGGTCCTGCCATCCTCTCAGATCTCCTACTGTGGCATATAAACTGACAGGCTCCTGTCAGACCTCTGTGGCAAGCAGCTGCTTGAGGGGGTATTTATTTATTTATTTAAAACAGGAGTAAACGATGATGAAAGATTCAAAATTCTCTTTTTTGATGACTTTCACTTGGATAATTGGCGGGAGATAGTTGGATATTCTGTTCCGTTCAGCGTCTCCGCAAAATTCCCGCCCTGCCCACGTCAGTAGGGGACACTGATGGGCTTGGAAAGGCCGCCGTCCGTCGAATGGGACGTTAAGCCGTGGCCCCGTGTGCGGGAGAGCCATACCCTGTGCACGTTAAAGAACACGCTGGATGGCCTTGACGGGAAACTACCATTAGTCTCCCAACAGCTGTTCCAGTGGGTCCCCTCCCCAACCTTCTCTGAGCTTTCGGGGTCCATGTGACCTGGCCATTTAGCCCATGGTGTGCAAAAAAGTGCCGCTCAGAGGTAAAACAACCCAACCTGGCAAAACAGGAGTAAACGATGATGAAAGATTCAAAATTCTCTTCTTTTTTTTGATGACTTTCACTTGGATTAATTGGCGGGAGATAGTTGGATATTCTGTTCCGTTCAACGGAACCCTGAAAGAGAGAAAAATCTGAAGTTACTCTCGAAACGAATAAACACGATTCTTGTCCTTGAGATCAGCCATCAAACAGATTTTTCATTGTGAATGTGTGCAGACACAAATGTTCCTTTGCAAAGAATATTCGATAAATAATAAATGACCACATGGACTTACCTCCGTGGCAAAGCAAAAGTATATTAATAATAAACAATTTAAACCGAAAATTGGTATACGATTAATTCCTCCCTTAAAAAAAAACGGTAGTTCTGTATTTTGCGAAAATAGTGATTCACTATCTTTTTTTCTGATGTTTATGGAAACAATGATGTTTTTCTCCTCCAGACAATCCTTATTGGCTAATAAATATATTGACTGGAAGAAGTGGGCAATCTGAGCGTGCTTGTTGACGGTATTATCTGACCAATCTTATAACAATTGGGAAGTCGCCCGGTTGCCAATGGCAACTGCTTTTCAGTGGGAACTTTACACAATCAACAACCCAAGCCAATGTCACTTAAGCTTTATGGTTGCTAGGATGCAAGTGGGTCTAACCATTGGTGTCTGCCACTGTGCCTGACACTATTCTTCACAATGAATATTTTATGGCAAGGGGATTAGTCATTATGTGGGAGCATGTGAGCAAGATTTTCTCTGCGGAATAAAAAGGCAATAACAAAATACATAAACATTTTAGAATATATTGGCCTATTGAAGCCTATATACCTATCTGTTAAAATCTAACTGTCTATGAAAGTCCTTGTTCTTCATTACCATTGGAGATGAAGTTCGATGTCATTTATAACCGTGGGTATACTTGGGGGATATACGATTTAGTTTATTATGAGGAGTTTCTATCGGAAATTATGTACCGTTGGTTATCATATTTATTGATGTTTTTTTTTTATTTTCCCTGCAATGACATCAATTTGTAGCGATTCAGATTCAGCAGCGAACGATGAATGCAATTTTGCCTTCACAAAGAAGTTGTAAATTTTGTAATCAAGAGTTTTTTCGCCGGTTTTCATCGCAGAAGCCGAGAGTACTTAAAGTGACAGATTCGAAGGATGTACAAATAGCAGTCAAAAGTATGGAATCATCCAATGTTGCGACAAATGTAAAATATCCATCCAAAGCCCATAATTTTGCACATAAAATATTTACAATAGAAATGTTCGTCAATTAACGTAATAATCTTCTTTAAATCTTAGTAAAACTTGATTTTTTAACGTTATTCATTCAATAATTGAAGAGTGTTAAAGGCTGGAACATTTAAAAGTACAGTCGCTCAAAAGAGTATCCGAACACTATGGTTGATCACAGAATTCAGAAAAAAATATCTGGCAACGATTTTTTTAGAAATCAGTGATCTGGCAAACTTCGTGTCACGTGATTACAGAATTCAGGAAAAATATCTGGGGCGTGTACAGCAACTGTACACGCTCCAGTTACCGTTCACAGCAAACTGGAGTGTGTGCAGTTACTGCACACGCTCCAGTTTGCTGTGAACGGTAACTGCACACGCTCAATATTTCCGTGAGTGAGCCCACACGATCTAGTATCAAAATAATATGACCACCTACAGTCGCTCAAAAAAGTATCCGAACATTATGGTTGATTACAGAATTCAGAAAAAATATCTGGCAACGATTTTTTTTAGAAATTAGTGATCAACGAAGGTTGCCAGATCACTAATTTCTAAAAAAATCGTTGCCAGATTTTTTTTTCTGAATTCTGTGATCAACCATAGTGTTCGGATACTTTTTTTTTGAGCGACTGTACGTCCTGAAGCGTTTTTTCTCAAACTTATAATGACTTAAAGAGTTATTACACAAAACTACACAAATACTGCAATTTTAGTAACCGGTGGTAGAGTGGTTATTGTGCCTGGTTGCTGATCAAAGGGACCTGGATTAGAGCCCCTATTAAGACGTGGATGTTTGTGATGTCTTTCTGCAGAGGTCCAGCCATCCTCACAGACCTTTCTACTATGGCGTATAAATGAACAGGTTCCTGTCAGAGCTCTCTGGCAGGCAACTGCTTAAGGGGATATTTTTCATTATTTTTTACTTATTTTTCTAATAGAACAATTATTATTTCAAAACTTAATAATTTTTGTGATAAAATGGTTAGCATGCTGTATTCCAGCTTTTTAAAACTCTTTCCTCACAGACCTTCTACTGTGGCATATAAACTGACAGGCTCCTGTCAGACCTCTGTGGCAAGCAGCTGCTTGAGGAGGTATTTATTTTATTTTTTTTTATTAAATTCAGAACGAAAATTACAAAACAAACACAAAGCAAGATCTTAATAGATTTTATTAAGACATCATTTTAACACGAGTAATATTTTTTATTTTATTTTATAGAACTTTCAGTTCTTTGCACAATGCATCCTTATTCATTGCATGTTACACCCCAAAAGGCATTCTGTTGACGAAACGCTGGAGGTTTGCTTTGCTTTATGGAAAGTCTGTAGATAAATCTTTTCGAAAACATTATTTTTTTTGGTATTTTCCATCATTTTTGTCCGTTAGAAGAAGCCTTTGAAGTTTTGACTTTTTTCGCCTATTGCATCGTCGAACAGTGGATTGGGTGGCTTTACCTTTGAGCGGCACTTTTTTGAGCACACTGGGCTAAATGGCCAGGTCACAAGGACCCCCGAGAGCTCAGAGAAGGTTTGGCGGTAGGAAAACCGCTGGACAGCTGTTGGGAGACAGATGGTAACCTCCCGTCAACGCCGTCTAGCGTGTTCTTTAACTCGCCTATGTCTCCCGTACACGGGGTCACGGCTTAACCTCCAATCCTCCAATCCGACCTTTCGAAGGCCAGCGGTCTCCCCTACTGGCCGAGGGTACGGTGCGGGATTTTGCGGAGATCGTTGAACAGTAGAATTCGAAATAATGAGGGACTGGAAAAATATAAATATTAATATTTTATTAGTACTTATAAAAGACAGAAAGAATTTTCATTTATCTTTCAAAATGAAACAGTTACACCTTCCCGTCCTTCTTGGGAGTAAAGGGGCAAAGGATTGCAGCCATTGTCTCTTGACCGTCGCACTTAGCAACAAATTTCAAGTTTTTTAGCCTAAAGGGATCGTTTGTAATATTCATTCAAAATTTTTGCATTTTTTGCATTTTTCCATGGCTACATGGCGCTATTAAAGCCTTTAAGAAAGTTGGCAAATAAAATTGTAATATTTCATCAATACCTGTCTAACTCAAAAAAAATTTTTATCGCTAAAAACAAGAAAGCTGAAATTCCACAGACGGATTGAGTTGGGTTGTTTACCTCTGAAAGGAATTTTTTTTGCACACAATGAGCTAAATGTCCAGGTCACAATGACCCCAAGGGCTCAGAGTTGTTTAGGTGAAGAGGACCCACTGGATAGCTGTTAGGAGACAGATGGTAGCTTCTTCGTCAACGCCGTCCATCTTTTACTTTTTAACGTTCACAGGATATGGCTCACCCACACACGGGGCCAAGATTTTACGTCCCATTCCTACAGACGGACAGACAAGACAATAAAATGAAAACGTTAGCCGTGACCTTTCCCAGCCCAAAGGTCACCTTTTCTCATACCAAAAGTGACCTTTTCCAACAACAATGACCTTTCCCAGTCCAAATGTGACCTTTTCTCACACCAAAGTGACTTTTCCGAACCCAATGGTGTCCTCTCCCAACCCAAAGGTGATCTTTTCCAGTTCAAATGTGACCTTTTCTCACACCAAAAGTGACCTTTCCGAGCCCAATGGTGTCTCCTCCCCACCCAAAGGTCACCTTTTCTCACTCCAAAGGTGACCTTTCCCAGTTCAAAATGTGACCTTTTCTCACACCAAAGTGACTTTTCCGAGCCCAATGGTGTTCTCTCCCCACCCAAAGGTCACCTTTTCTCACTCCAAAGGTGACCTTTCCCAGTTCACATGTGACCTTTTCTCACACCACTTTTCCGAGACCAATGGTGTTCTCTCCCAACCCAAAGTCACCTTTTCTCACTACAAAGGTGACCTTTTCCAGTTCACATGTGACCTTTTCTCACACCAAAAGTGACTTTTCCGAGCCCAATGGTGTCTCTTCCCAACCCAAAGGTCACCTTTTCTCACTCTAAAGATGACCTTTCCCAGTTCAAATATGACCTTTTCTCACACCAAAGGTGACTTTTCCGAGCCTAATGGTGTCCTCTCCCAGCCCAAAGGTCGCCTTTTCTCACTTCAAATGTGACTTTTTTTCAGTCCAAAGGTGACCTTTCCTCACTCTAGAGGAACGAAGAGGCAAAAATACACGGGGAAAAGTGTTCCTTAGTACTGAGCTTCGCTTGGTAAAGACTAAAAGTATCTTGCAGGGATTTATCATCTATTTTTACGTTTCAGAAGTTTGTGTTGAATTTTTAAAAATCTTAACAGTAAATATATTTATTTCATGCTGTTTTTCAACAATATTTGCTGCTTTTATGCTTGATTGGAGAACTGCGCACTTCACCAGAAAAGTTTTATTTTCTATAGAAATGTAGTTTTTAAACCAAACTATAAACAGAATCACTTAATCGTTTTGAATTACGCAAATCTTGAATGAATAGAAAAATTTCAAGAGTTCAAATAAGTTCAACAAATAAAGTCAAACAGTCTTAATGTGAAAGCTGATGTGATGACATCAGCTTCTTTCCCATCAGACACTCTCTCCTCCTCGGTATTAAAAGTAATGTCGTTATCTTGGAAAAATTCAGAGAAATAGCAAAACTTTCATACACGTGCCATAATTCTTTTTGGACGAATTTTTGACGATAGCCGTTTTTGAATATCGCTAGAATAAAAACTCATCCAAAATTAGCAGAATATATATATATATATTTTCATTTCGTTTTTCTTCCATATAACAAAGTGGGCTTGCCAGAATATAACAAATAAAATAAATTCTCAGTTAAGCAGCTGCTTGCCACACAGTTCTGACAGGAAACTTCATAGAATAAATATGTGAGGAAGGCGAGACCTCGGCAGAAAGACAACACAGGAATCCATCGTTTACCATTGGCTTGAAATCGGCTCATTTAAATCAGCAACTTATTAACTTAAAATTATCTACATTTCGGATTTTTTGAGTAAATTTTCCGTGGGAAATTCATTCAGAAGTTGCTGATAAATATTTATTTATTTAATAATTTTTTGAGTGGAAAAATGTAGAAGGAGGCAAGATATTTGATTTCCAATGCATCCGTTATATAAGTTTTTAAAAAAATTTTCATGAAATAAAAATAAGTTTAATAATTGGTCCCCTTGGTTTCTTTCTTCCTGGCAGAATTGAACATTTATAGCAAAAAATATTTTTAAAAATTAAACCGTTAAAAATGTTTAGAAATGGCTTTCTGCATTACATATTTCATCCCCTTTTAAGAGCATTAAGCATTACATGTTTCATTTTCTTCTGAGAGCATTATGCATTCTTATTTTCCTTCTCTTCTAAGAGCATTATGCATTTCATATTTCATTCAGTTCTAAGAACATTAAGCATTACATATTTCATTCCCTTCTGAGGGCATTATGCATTACAAATTCTGTTCTCTTCTAAGAACATTATGCATTACATATTTCATTATCTTCTGAGGGCATTATGCATTAAAAATTCCATTCTCTTCTAAGAACATTAAGCATTACGTTTCATTCCCTTCTGAGAGCATTATGCATTACAAATTCTGTTCTCTTCTAAGAACATTATGCATTACATATTTCATTATCTTCTAAGATCATTATGCATTACATATTTCATTATCTTCTGAGGGCATTATGTATTAAAAATTCCATTCTCTTCTAAGAGCATTAAGCATTACGTTTCATTCCCTTCTGAGAGCATTATGCATTACAAATTCTGTTCTCTTCTAAGAACATTATGCATTACATATTTCATTATCTTCTGAGGGCATTATGCATTAAAAATTCCATTCTCTTCTAAGAACATTAAGCATTACGTTTCATTCCCTTCTGAGAGCATTATGCATTACAAATTCTGTTCTCTTCTAAGAACATTATGCATTACATATTTCATTATCTTCTAAGATCATTATGCATTACATATTTCCTTATCTTCTGAAGGCATTATGCAATACAAATTCCATTCTCTTCTAAAAAGCATTATGCATTACATATTTATTCTCTTTTAAGAGTATTATGCATTACAAATTCCATTCTCTTCTAAGAGCATTATACGTTACAAATTCCATTCTCTTCTAAGAGCATTATGCATTACATATTTCATTCCTTTCTGAGGGCATTTTTCATTACAAATTCTATTCTCTTCTAAGAGCATCGTGCATTACACATTTCATTCTCTTCTGAGGGCATTATGCATTACAAATTCCATTCCCTTCTAAAAAGCATTATGCATTACATATTTCATATCCTTCTGAGGGCATTATGTATTACCAATTCCATTCACTTCTAAGAGCATTGTGCATTACAAATTCTCTTCTCTTCTAAGAGCATTATGCATTACATATTTCATTCCTTTCGGAGAGCATTATGCATTACAAATTCCATTCTCTTCTAAGAGCATTATGCATCACGTATTTCATTCTCTTCTAAGAGCATTATGCATTACATATTTCATTCTCTTCTGAGGGCATCATGCATTGCAAATTCCATTCTCTTCTAAAAAGCATTATGCATTACATATTTCATTTCCTTCTGAGGGCATTATGCATTGCATATTCCATTCTCTTCTGAGAGCATTATGCATTACAAATTCCATTCTCTTCTGAGAGCATTATGCATTACATATTTCATTCTCTTCTGAGAGCATTATGCATTGCATATTTCATTTTCTTCTAAGAGTATTCGGCATTGCATATTTCATTGTTTCACCTGCTTACAGTATTGGGCTGTCTTATGAAATAAACGTCTTGACAACAGCTCGTAAATTTCGTGTTACAATTGGACAGAACTTGAACATTTTTAGAGCATCGTTCTGTTGTGAGTGGCAGATCATTGATGATTCAGACATCATTTTAAGTGATAGTTTCTATAGATTGATACTCTGGTCTTGGAAAGGCTCGTTTCCTAATCATATCAGGAGTTACACAGATGATGTTATTAACGAAATGAGTTATGCAGGGAACTCATACTGTATGCACGTTAAAGAACACGCTGGGTGGCATTAAAGTTAACTTTCATCTATCTCCTACCTGCTGTCCAGTGGATCTTTTTCCCAAAAGTTCTCTAAGCCCTTGGTTTCCTTATCACGTGATCATTTAACCCATTGTGTGCAGTAAAAGTGCTGCTCAGAGATAAAACAACACAACTGATTCCTTTTCTTAACTATGGGCGCTTGGAGTCCCAATGACCTTGTTGTTTGGACGAATATGTGCACTAAAGTGAAACTTAAAAATACAATAGCCCAAAAGCAAGTGGACTGAAGGGTAAGTAATCATAGCATAGCAAGTATTAAAGTCAAATGAACAATAATTATCGTCATTCACTGACTAATGTCTACTTATGCTCTCCCATCTCTTCTATTGAATTAGGATGCAAAATTCCATTACTCTGTGTTCTCAGAAGAATCATTGGCAAATGTAATCATGAATACCTAGCTAGAATTTAACAACAATATTATACAGAACTTTATGTAAAAGACTATGTATGAGATGTTTTAACACAAATATTGATTTAAAAACGTATTCAAGAATGCTATTTAATTAAAAATAATTTTAATAACTACCGCTAGTTTATTATAAAAAATATTTAGTCAATTAACAGGAGAGTGTTTAGTGTTACAATTAATAAATGCTTTCAAAGATCAGACATTATTCAGAAGACATTTAAAATAGCAATTATTGTCTCTTTCGGATGCTTGGATGCTTAGCAACTGTGACACTCTTCCCATATCATTGTTCCGCAAGCCAACCTTTAAACTCAAACCACTCGCACAAATGTAATCTTTCTTCTTTAAAATTAACCACAGGCTGTGTTCTGGAGCTGATTTTAATTATTGAGTCGTATTAGGAAGAAAAAAGAAATAAAAAAGAAAGCACCTGTTATTTCTTTAATGAAAGTTTAGTGCCTCTAAAAATCCAAGCCTCCTTTTTTCTCCCACTCTTCTTTTTTGCCTCTTTGAATCGTCGCCTCTCTCTCTGCGATGTGGCAGTTGCCAGTAAGCATTGCTGCGAGGTTCTAGGCGCATTTGCTGACAGAGGAGGAGCACAGATGACAAAGTGCTCCCTACTGGCGTGGTGCAGCATCGCGCACACATCGCAGACAAATGGATCAGGGATGGTGAGGGTTAATCAGAGAGGGCCATGAAGCGTTTAATACACTTCTCTCATTGTCGATTGCTCGCGGTCTACGCGCGCCGGTCGATGGCAGACCGAACAATATAAATGGTCGGCTCAGCGGGCGCCGTTGAGCAGAAGACGTTTGTTCCTGGAACTTAAAAATTCCGGATGCGACAGAGCAGAAAGGAGATTGTTCACCCGACGCTTCATACTGGGCTAATCAAATAAACGACAGCGCAGCTGGCCGCCATCTTGGAAGGCGGCGCTCCAGTTTTCCAGGCGAGTGCGGGCAGCGCGAGGCGCGAGGCGGCCGCGAACAACAAACAATGCATGGCGACACACACACGCACCGTACTTACTGGGCCGAGACGTGTGCCGCTGCAGCAGCTAGCTGCCACGTGCTGAAGCTCAGCGCGCAAAGCCCGCTTAATTGCGTCCTCCTTCTTTTCCTCCTCCTCCTCTTCTTCCTCCTCGTGGGTTTCTTCTTCTCACTCTTCCTGCACGGGAGTGGGATGGTGCTGATAAACTGACAGACCCGCACCATTCTTGCACTGTCAGATAAATCAATTTAGGCCACAATGAAATAAATTACTGATCTTCCACAGCCTCCTCATTTAGCTGAGTTCTGCCTCTTCCTAACTTCTTTTAGCTTAGGATTAAATGGCTGCGTGGGTGAAACGACGCTCGTTACAATCTGGCAGATCCTTGTTGACATTTCTTCGAGAGGAGCTTTCATGGGGGGGAGGGAGGGGGGAGCACTGGCATACACGTTTTGTGTCTTAGTTTTGGTTCTTCGGATTCCTCTAATTTTGCCATTTTGGGCTTGTCGAAAGAGATGCTCTTCACGCCAATGGAAACATTTTTTCTCCTACGACAAATAATGTCTTCATTTATTCATTTTTCTTAATGATCGGAGGGGGTTAATGATCGGAGGGGGGGGGGGGGGGGAATGACATGTCTTGTACGTGAAACATATCATTAATGAAACTAAGTTTCGTTCCACATCATCTCATTAACTATCTCAAATATTACTAAGCAATTTCCGTGTCACAGAGGCGGCTTCGAGCCATTTCCCTTATTGAATCCATATCCGATTTGGTGTAAATGTTTGTTCTCTTCATAGAGAGGACTCTCTTCTCTTCTTGTACAGATGACTCCATCTTTATGAAAAGGATTCTCTCTTCTTTTTCCATAGAGACCTATTTTCTCGTTGTATCGAGGATTATCACTTCCTTGCGAAGAAGACTATCTTTGAGCAGAGAATTCACTCTCTTCTCCTTACTCAGAAGACTCTTTTATGGTATGTACATCAGATTCTTCCTTATGCAGAGGATTCACTCTCACTTTGAGCATAAGATTCTCTTCTCCTTATACAGAGGATTCTCTCTCTTCTCTTTGCACAGAGGTTTCTCTCTCTTCTCTTTAAAATTTGGATGATTCTGTCTCTTCTCCTTGCACAAAAGACTATTTGTGTAGAAGATTCTTTTATGGAACAGCAGATTATCTTCTCCTTGTGCAGAAAATTCACTCTCATTTTGAGCAGACGACTTTCTTCTCCTTATACAGAGGATTCTCTCTCTTCTCCTTTAACAGAAGACTCTTTTATGGTACAGCTGATTCCCTTCTCCTTGTGCAGAAAATTCACTCTCATTTTGAGTAGAAGACTTTCTTCTCCTTACACAGAGGATTCACTCTCTTCTCCTTTAACAGAAGACTCTTTTATGGTACAGCTGATTCCCTTCTCCTTGTGCAGAAAATTCACTCTCATTTTGAGTAGAAGACTTTCTTCTCCTTACACAGAGGATTCACTCTCTTCTCCTTTAACAGAAGACTCTTTTATGGTACAGCTGATTCCCTTCTCCTTGTGCAGAAAATTCACTCTCATTTTGAGTAGAAGACTTTCTTCTCCTTACACGGAGGATTCACTCTCTTCTCTTTACACAGAGGATTCACTCTCTTCTCCTTGCACAGAAGACTCTTTTATGGTACAGCAGATTCTCTTCTCCTTCTGCAGAGCATTCACTCGCATTTTGCACAGAAGACTCTCTTTTCCTTACACAGAGGATTCTCTCTCTTCTCTTTACACTGAGAATTCACTCTCTTCTCCTTGCACAAAAACCCCTCTTTGTTCAGAAGATTATTTCATGGTACAGCAGATTCTCTTTTCTTTATGCAGAGGATTCCCTCTTATTTTGCACAGAATAATATCTTTGTGCAGATTACTCTTCTGCAAAGAAGACTCTCTTCTCCTTAAACATAGGATTTTCTCTCTTCTCCTTAAACAGAAGATTTTCTCTCTTCTCCTTAAACAGAAGATTTTCTCTCTTCTCCTTACACAGAGGATTCTCTCTATTCTCCATTTATACTATTCTACTTATGTGGAAGATTCTCTCTAATCTCCTTGCACAGAATACTTTTGTGGAGAAGACTCTTGTAAATAAGACTCTATTCACCTTGTACGGAGGACTCTCTTTTTACAAATTACCTTTTCCTTTGTGCAGAGAATTCTCTCTCTTGCACAAAGGAAGGACTCTCTTTGTGCAGAGAATTCTATCTCTTGTACAGAGGAAGGACTCTCTCTTTGTGTCGAAGACTATGTTCGAATACAGAGAATTCTCTCAGTTGCATAGAGAATTCTCTCTCTTGCACAAAGGAAGGACTCTCTTTGTGCAAGACTATGTTCGTAAATAGAGGATTCTCTCATTTGCACAGAGGAAAGGCGCTCTCTTTGTGCAGAAGACTATGTTCGTAAATAGAGGATTCTCTCATTTGCACAGAGGAAAGGCGCTCTCTTTGTGCAGAAGTCTATGTTCGTATACAGAGGATTCTCTCGGTTGCACAAAGGAAAGACTTTCTTGCACAAAGGAAGAACTCTCTTGCACAAAGGAAGGACTCTCTTGCACAAAGGAAAGACTCTCTAGCACAAAAGAAAGACTGTGCAGAAGACTATGCTCATGGACAGAGGATTCTCTCAGTTGCACTGAGGATTCTCTCTTTTGCACAAAGGAAGGACTCTCTTTTTGTGTAGAAGACTATGGTTCGTATAATGAGGATACTCTCAGTTTCACAGAAATTTCTCTCTCTTGCACAGAGAACTCTCTCTTTTCTGCGGAAGACTATGTTCTTTTACATAGGATTCTCTCCCTTTTCCTTATGCAGAAGGTTATCTCTTTTTTTCTAAGATGATGATTCCTTCTCCTTGTGAAGAGGTTTCTTTCTTCTCTTTGCGAAGCTTTTTAAACTTGTGGTTACCAACCTATTATTGAAACTCTTCAATTTTAACAGGTGAGTGTTATACACTGAAATGCAATTGAATTAGGGATAGGAGACGTTATCCAAATTCAGTCCTGCAAGTCCCGCATTTGCGCGCATGCGTGGCTGAAACTCTGGTCATATATAGCTTTCAGCTTTTACTTCCCCAAATATTCATCGTGAGAAGCATAATGTGAAATGCATGGGATTTAGATGCATTTGACAGAGAACAAATCGTAGGTGCCCGACGGATGGGACACTCGATATCCGAAATTGTCAACGAACTTGGATTTTCTCTTAAGACAGTTTCAAGAGTGGTCCGGGAATATGAAAATTCCGGCAAAAAAACAAGCACCCGGACAAACTGCAAAGGACAACCAGCTTTGAATGATCGTAGGCGTCGTCGTTTTACCCGCATCGTACGGACTGATAGGGGCCAGACATTATCTGAAATCACCTCCCATCTGAACGTGGGTTCCGGCCGGGAAGTCAGTGCACGGACCATGCAACGCTTACTTCATCATCTCGGCTTCGAGAGCCGCCGACCTAGGAAAGTCGGACTTTTAACAGTACGACACCAGGTTTAACGCCTTGCCTGGGCTAAAAAACATCAAAACTGGACCATCGAAAATTGGCAGCGAATAGCCTGGAGTGATGAATCCCGATTTAATCTTCATCACACCGATAGGAGACTGAGGTTATGGCACCAACTCTATGAAGCCATGGATCCTGCATATCTGGTCAGAACAGTACAAGCTGGTGGTGGCTCAGTGATGGCCTGGGGTGTCTTCAGTTGGACGTCTGTGGGACCTTTGGTACGTTTACCTACGACTCTCAATGCATCCAGGTATGTAGAATTTATGGCTGACCATTTACATCCATTTATGGCCATCATGCATCCCAATGGAGATGGCTTTCTACCAGCAAGACAACTGGTTGGCTACTGCATGGTTGCAGGAGAATATTTTCGCAAGCTTGTGGAGTCCTTACCTCGTCGTGTGGCCGCGTTATCAGGGCCAGAAGAGTCCAACACGTTACTAGGTTGCTATCCCTAGTTCAATGGCACTTCAGTGTATAAGCAAGCAAATAAATGGGAAAAATGCAAAAGTTATTATCGGAACAGAACAAGAGTCTAAAATAAAATGCATCTTATTTTCTTTTATGGTTATTTTAACGCATTTTATATTTAAGGAAATATTTTGTGCCTCTTACGCGTCGTCTTCTCATGCCGCAGTAACCAAAAGGAATTGTCCAAATATCAGTTCAAAGTTTCGAATTATTTCAAAATCCCAACATGGTTTGAGAAACTTGTACCTCAGTAGGGAATCTTCATTAAGTTTGGTATTTTATTAGTGTAACGCAGTTCACGTCATTTATATAAATGATGTTTTATGGGATCATAATTGTACAGGTGACATTTTTTGCCCGTCACCATCTGCTAGGAAGTTTTAAGGCATCGATATATGCGCAAATTATATTTTTGCTAATCGCTATTAAACAGGATAACGAGAATAAGGGAAAATTTGCAGCCAAGGCTACTCACTATTCCCACAGATAATGATTTAGTAAATTCTTAATGAAGTTCTAGTGGGTAGTTTTTCATAGATGAGTCATCTGTTCACACGTAAATTTTTAATAGTTGATATTTTTCTCAAATATTATTTAGTGAGATGTCATTTGCACAGATGAGTACAGTCGCTCAAAAAAAGTATCCGAACACTAGGGTTGATTACAGAATTCGGAAAAAATATCAAGCAACGATTTTTTTAGAAATTAGTGATCTGCCAACCTTCGTGTCACGTGACACGAAGGTTGTGAGATTACTAATTTCTAAAAAAATCGTTGCCTGATATTTTTGTTATGTGGTTTTCTCAGGTTTCTGTCATCCCTAGATTGCCTGCTTTGCCTGAAAATGATATAAATAACCTGTAAGATAAACTTACCTGTAACTAATTTTAATAAAAACTTTAGTGAATAAAGCAACTTGTTTATTATAATTTTATTAAATTATTTATGAACATTGTAAAAGTAATCCCCAAATTTAAAAATAAATTATTAACTTGATGGCTCTGTCACAACCAAATCAGGAGTATTAGTTGTTTGGGTTGGGTTGTTTTACCTCTGAGCGGCACTTTTTTGCACACCATGGGCTAAATGGCCAGGTCACATGGACCCCGAAGGCTCAGAGAAGGTTGGGGGAGGGGACCCACTGGAACAGCTGTTGGGAGACAGATGGTGGCCTCCCGTCAAGGCCATCCAGCGTGTTCTTTAATGTGCACACGGGGCCACGGCTTAAAGTCCCATCCGACGGACGGCGGCCTTTCCAAGCCCATCGGTGTCCCCTACTGACCGTGGGCAGGGCGGGGAATTCTGCGGAGATAAATCTCAAAGCTGACCCAGCTGGGTCTCGAACCTGGGAACTACAGATTACGAGCCTGGTGCGCTACCGACTGAGCCACCCCCGCCCCAAGAGTATTAGTCACTTGAATGATTGAGTTATCTAATGTCTTTCTCAGATCCTTATTAAATGTAACCGTTTTGTAAGAGCTTTAATTCGATGCTTACCTTTCGGATTTTATTAATTTTGTTCAACCGAAATCTGATCACACGTAAACCATGTTTAACACGGATTCGCCACAAATCGGTTTCTCGCCCTCCCCTCCCCCTTTTTTTTAAGTAAAGCATCTTTAAAAAATCTTAAAATCGTATGCATAGAAAAATACGTATATTTATCATTTACGTAATTTTTTAATAAAAACTGTGAGTTATAATTTTGTTGAAATAAAGCATTCGTTACAATAAAAAAAAGGCAAAAAGATTAAAGAAAAGATATGGAAAAAATGTCAAAAAAGATTAATATGATATACAAAAAAAGTAAAAAAATATCCCGTTTAATACGTGTTTCTCCGGAATGCAACTTCCGCTTTAAATGCGGGTTACCTGTATTGTAACAGAAATAATATTAGAAAATTTGCAAACCTGAGAATTTTAAATCAAAATTTAGACATAATTATGTACTAAATTGTTTAATCAATTGAATAATGGAATTAGAATATTAAATAACATTGTTATTTATAAAAAAGAAAATTTTATTTGTTATTAATATCTTAAATCTACAGATTATTTAATGAAGTAAATGTAATAAATAAATATAACTAAAGAGACTTTAATTTAAAATATTTTCTTAATAAAAGAAAAATATTCTATAAAATTCTATAATAATAATATTCTATATGATAATATATATATATTATATAATAATAATTATAAATATTTTATAAGAAAATATTTTCTTATAGATATTATTTTTTTAATGGCAAACAAGTTATGTTAGGCGGTCGAAACATAATGTATAGTGAAATATTGTGATAAATAAAATTTTATTTCAGTTGGTTCGTGTGTGATACGTGTTATTTGTATACCTTTCACACATCCATGTATGCATCACCTTACAAACGTTATGAAAGAGTGTATGGAAACATTACACACCATTTCTCTTGGCGGAGTCGTTTAGCTGCATAAATATTCGTAGAATTCAAAGGAACACGAAGATTCCCTTTTCATGACGACAGAAAACTTCAAAGCAATTGAAGGTAGAAGACTTCTGATGCAGAAATTTATTTATACTTTAGTTTTCGCCTTCATCGTTCTATAGAGCAGAGAAATGGAGGATTGCGTTCTGTTTATCATTTAAGAATTATATTTTATCCCTTTTTTTCACCATACACGTGGTCAGAATTGGGCAGGGTTCGGCTTGGTTGTTTTACTTCGGAGCTGCACTTTTTTTTCCACAAAATGCATTCTACTAATGACCATTTCACTAAACGACCAGGTCACAAGGACGCCAAGGACTCGGCTCGTAATCCGTAGTTCCCAGGTTCGAGTCCCAGCTGGTTAGCGTTGAGATTTATCTCCGCAAAATTTCCCGCCCTGCCCACGGTCAGTAGGGGACACCGATGGGCTTGGAAAGGCCGCCGTCCGTCGGATGGGACGTTAAGCCGTGGTTCCGTGTGCGGGAGAGCCATACCTTGTGTACGTTAAAGAACACGCTGGATGGCCTTGACGGGAGGCTACCATCTGTCTCCCAACAACTGTTCCAGTGGGTCCCCTCCCCAAACCTTCTCTGAGCCTTCGGGGTCCATGTGACCTGGCCATTTAGCCCATGGTGTGCAAAAAAGTGCCGCTCAGAGGTAAAACAACCCAACCCAACCCCAAAGACTCAGAGAAGGTTGGGCTGTTTTACCTCTTAGCGGCACGTTTTGCACACAATGGGCTAAATGGCAATATCACAAAGACCCAGAGGGCTCAGAGAAGGTTGGAGGGAGGGGACCCACTGGACAGCTCCCCCCACTTAAAATTCCTTCTGTTATCCTCTCTCTAAATTATAATGTTAAAATCTATCTCTAAAATCTATGTTAAGTCTCCCATCCATTAAAATACAGATGGAAGCCTCCCGTCAAGGCCATCCAACTTAACGTGAGCAGGTTATGTCTCTCCTACACATGGGACTCTGTCCAAACCTGTCGGTGTTCCCTTTCTCACTGAGGGCAAAGTGGATGGGGTTTAGAGAAGATAGGTTGGTTGTTATACTTCTGAACGGCACTTTTTTGCAGATGATGGATCCTAGGACTTAAAGAAGTTTGGGGATAATGGACCCGCTCTCAGCTGTTGGGAGACAGATGGAGGCCTCCCGGAAAGGCCATCGAGAGGTGGTCATCCACGGTCAATGTCCCCTACTGAAGGAGGGCAGGACGGGAAGCTTTGCGGAGATCCATCTCAACACTAGCACAGGTGGGACTCGAACCTAGGAATATCAGATTACGAACCTGGCGCATTACAAACTGTACAGTCGTTCAAAAAAGTATCCGAACGCTATGGTCGATTAAAGAATTCAGAAAAAATATCTGGCAACGATTTTTTTTAGAAATTAGTGATCTGGCAACCTTCGTGTCACGTGATACGAAGGTTACCAGATCACTAATTTCTAAAAAAATCGTTGCCAGATATTTTTTCTGAATTCTTTAATCAACCATAGCGTTCGGATACTTTTTTGAGCGACTGTACCAATCCTTACGTCGGCTTGTCTGCTCAGTCAGTAACATGACAGAGTCGCAACCTAATATTCCTACCATTGAGTTAACTGAGATTTTCTCATCGATCCCCTATTCTGCTCTTGATCAGAAGGGGACAGCGAGAGCATTGGAGAGTGTGTCATCCTTCGTATGGGCCTTGAAGTCGTGGTTCCTTCTGCAGGAGAGCCGTATCTTGCGAATCTTAAAGTGCACAACGAGAGCATTGGAGAGTGTGTCATCCTTCGGATGGGCCTTGAAGTCGTGGTTCCTTCTGCAGGAGAGCCGTATCTTGCGAATCTTAAAGTGCACAACGAGAGCATTGGAGAGTGTGTCATCCTTCGGATGGGCCTTGAAGTCGTGGTTCCTTCTGCAGGAGAGCCGTATCTTGCGCATCTTAAAGTGCACGTTGGATGGCCTTGGCGTGAAGTTTCCATTTTTCCCTATCAGCTGTCCACGAAGTCCTCTTCTCAACCAAGTCTGGTCCCTTGGGTTCCTTGCCTTTAACCAATCAGCCAAATGTTTTATATATATATAGGATGTTTCAGAAGACAGAGAACCCAAGTTTTAAAACATAATTTCTAATATATGAATAAATATGTGAACTGTGTCTGACACATTTAATACACGAAACTGTAGACGTTAATTTTAATGGTAGCATGTTTTATTTATCAAAGTGATGAAATGCTGGCTAAACATAATTAAATTTTGGAATTTTAGAGGTAATCCAATTAGGTTATAACAATGGAGGTCCATTAGTGAGGGGGGGGGGCATCACCCCTTATCATACAGGCAAAAGATCTAAGCATGTGTATCTAAATTTATATAATACAGTATATCTAAACTTATATAAAGTATTTAAATCTAAACTTATATATATTATTTCTGTATTTATTACTGGTAAATTTTAATGCTAAACTTTATACTGATGTTTATTCATAAATACATATTTTTTAGAAAAAAAAAACAGTATTCGCATATAAGTCATCATAATCCTATAAATACGAATAATTTTCTTCTACAAAAGACATATTTTGTAAATAAACATTAGCAAAAAAGATTATTATCAAAACTTCACCAGTAATAATAGTAGAAATAATTGTATAAGAAATGTCTTGACTTTATAGGTACCTATAGTGACGTCATAAGTTAGTTGTGCGACCTTCTATTATAGGAGATGTTGGCATAGCTTCCTTGAGACCTACGTTTTGCTTTATTTCCTTTTGTACCAACAGAACGAGAGGAGATTGTGTTGGTAAGGAAATCACTGGTACTGGTATTTTGGTTGGCAAGGAAATCACTGGTACTGGTATTTTGGTTGGCAAGGAAATCACTGGTACTGGTATTTTGGTTGGCAAGGAAATCACTGGTACTGGTATTTTGGTTGGCAAAGAAATCACTGGTACTGGTATTTTGGTTGGCAAGGAAATCACTGGTACTGGTATTTTGGTTGGCAAGGAAATCACTGGTACTGGTATTTTGGTTGGCAAGGAAATCACTGCTACTGGTATTTTGGTTGGCAAGGAAATCACTGGTTCGGATAGGTATGTCATAGCTATCCGAATTAAAACATCTATGTTCTGTTCCTAACACTTCGTCACTGAGTAAACAAAATGTTGAGATAAAAAAATCCTAAAATAATTCATGTCCACCAGCCATCTGCGAGTGGACACAACCATTTCGCCAAATATGATTAAGTAGGAATAATTATGTGGAATTTTACAGTTTTTAATGAAACTGAAAAATACTGGAAGGATGTTCAGATCCATTCATTCAGAAGCACTGCATATTATGCAAATGATGATATTATTTAAACGTTTTGTTTTTCAGTCTTGGAGTTTATAGCAATATGGTTTCCTACCCTTGAATTTTTGGGAATAGATTTGAAAAAATAACTTAGATTGGTTGGTTGTTATTTTACTCTGAGCAGCACTTTTTTGCACACCATGGGCTAAATGGCCAGGTCAGATGAACCCCGAAGGCTCAGCGAAGTTTGGGAGAGGGGACCCACTGGAACAGCTGTTGGGAGACAGATGGTAGCCTCCCGTCAAGCCATCCAGTGTGTTCTTTAACGTGCACAGGATATGGCTCTCCCGTACACAGAGCCACGGCTTAACGTCCCATCCGACAGACGGTGGCTTTTCCAAGCCCATCGATCTCCCCTACTGACCGTGGAGAGGACGGGGAATTTTACGGAGATATCCCGTGGCCGAGTGGTTAGCGCGCTTGGCTACTGATCTACGGGACCCGGGATCGAGCCCCGGGTAAGGCATGGCTGTTTGTGTCGTTTTTCTGCTGAGGTCCTGCCATCCTCTCAGACCTTCTACTTGTGGAAGTAAACTGACAGGCTCCTGTCAGATCTCTGTGGCAAGCAGCTGCTTGAGGGGGTATTTTTTTATTTTTTTTTATAAATCTCAACGCTGACCCAACTGGGACTCGAACCTGGGAACTACTGCTTACGAGCCTGACGCGCTAACGATTGAGCCCCCCCCCCCCCCAAAAAAAAAAAAAAAAAAAAAAAAAAAACTTAGATAGAGAGAGAGATTATCTTTAGTTGGGGAAGCTTGCTACACAGAGGAAAAAAATAATTCAAATACACAGTTGTTGTTATTTTGTCTTGATGAGCTAAAAAATTTCTGACTTTATTAACAATAAATGCATAATAACAACAACCAACTCAGCAACGATAAAAGCTTCTGTTAATCGCATACAAAAGAAGGAAAAAAAAAAACAATTTTTTTTTTTACTTCAGTAAAACAATTCGCAGAGATGCTCATTTTTGTCGTCATTGTAATCTTCATTCCTCTCCCAATCCCCTTCTCATTAGAGAGTGTTAATTGCCCTGTGAATGGCGACAACTGCACGAGTTCCTCCTCGGAAGATGTCGGCAACCTCTACGAGCTTGTGTGATGTGCGCTATGGGGTCAGTCGGTTTGGCCAGGAATGCCAGTGCCAACAGGTTGGCTGCCATTTCAGCGTGCCAACCATACCACCCTGACACCTGATAGGCAACTCTCTGCTGATAAATGGTGCACATCTCTGCTCTTGTTACTCGTGTTCAGTGACACTACGGAAGGTTGGTACTAATCGAGCGAGACACGAGCGGGGGATGGGAGAAAACACTTACTAACACCCCCTCCTCCCGTCTTTGTAAGGGAAAAGCTATGCTCACTGTCACGAATGATGATCGAGAATGACTTGATGAGGAGTAAGCTTAAACTCTCTCACTTGGTGCAACGAATAGAAGAGATCCTTCCGCAGTAATGAGGTGAACAGAGATGGCAAAAAGTAGTGCGAGATCCTTCCCTTACATGCGAATTTATATTCATTCAGGAAGAGGAAAAGGGAAGATGATATCATCCTTATCTATTAATCATGCGATTGAAAATGAGGTGAGATTTTCAACTGTGGTCAACGAACTTTTAACGAAACTGTATCAGAATGATAGGTGACGTCATTTATTGCCGGAGGATTACGCTCGTGCATAGCTGCATGTAAAGCAGATTTCAAATTGACTATTCACTTTTTCTTCTGCATGACCACGTGTTTTATTACAGTTTGTCGTATAAATGTCAGTTTTCTTTCAGTGCGATTGGTATCCGTCTGATTTGAAAATTTACTAACTTTTTTTTTTCCTCTATTGTTGTTTTATATTTCCCCAATTAATATAAATTAATCTCTTAAAAATAACCTATTTCTATTTTTGATAGATCTCGTTGAATTCCTAGTCATAAGAATTGACTTTAATCCTGGATTGTCATCGGTATTTTGGTCACGGTGGATGATAATTGAACAAAACAAAAAGAGTATATTTTGTCCAAAGCACAAGGGAAAGCATACTTTTAAAGTTCCCAACCTATTTTCTTATTTAAAAATATTGTTAAAGCTTCTTTGTTTCGAATTCCAGTGAATGGACAAAATTTTTGCAGCCCCCCCCCCCACCTCTCTCTCCCCTCCTCACGGAGTTCGCACTTTAAAAGTTTTGATCTAATTTAGGAAGAGTTTTGGCAAAGAACTGTTAGTTTGGCTGTTCTAAAAAAGTTCAAATAAAAGGCATACCTTTCAGGTGTTTAAAATTGCTTATATTGACCATAATATATTGTTCATTATTATACCAAAAACAAAAAAACAAAAAATTAAAGGGGAGGGGAGGGGGGCGTAATCGAACCGGAAAGAAGTTTGGGGGGAGCAAGTGACTGGTGGTGTAATATTTGTTATTGAAGTGTAACATTTTTCCTATTGCAGTATAACATTTCCCCCTCCATTTTGGGTTGGGTTGGGTTGTTTTACCTCTGAGCGGCACTTTTTAGCACATCGTGGGCTAAATGGCCAGGTCACAAGGACCCCGAAGGCTCAGAGAAGGTTGGGGGAGGGGACCCACTGGAACAGCTGTTGGGAGACAGATGGTAGCCTCTCGTCAAGGCCATCCAGCGTGTTCTTTAACGTGCACAGGTTATGGCTCTCCAGCACACGGGGCCACAGCTTAACATCCCATCCGACGGACGGCGGCCTTTCCAAGCTCAACGGTGTCCCCTACTGACCGTGGGCAGGGCGGGGAATTTTTCGGAGATAAATTTCAACGCTGACCCAGCTGGGACTCGAACCTGGGAACTACAGATTACGAGCCTGGCGCGCTACCGACTGAGCCCCCCCGCCCCCCTCCATTTTGGAGTCGGATATAAGTGTGTGTGGGTATTTGATTGATGATTTAACCTCTAGATTCGGCCCTGATATCACATATATATATATAGGTTAACTATTTGTACCTTTAATGCAAAGGGGAAGGGCCGTGCTCCTCTCCCCTTTGAGATGGGACGGGAGTGGCTCAGTCGGTAGCGCGCCAGGCTTGTAATCTGCAGTTCCCAGGTTCGAGTCCAGCTGGGTTAGCGCTGAGATTTATCTCCGCAAAACACCACGCCCTGCCCACGGTTAGTGGGGGACACCGATGGCCTTGGAAAGGCAGCCGCCCGTCGGGTGGGACGTTAAGTCATGGCTCCGTGTGTGAGAGAGTCATACGATGTGCATGTTAAGAACACGCTGGATGGCCTTGACGGGAGGCTACTCTCTGTCCCCTAACAGCTGTTAACCTCCTCCCCTAACCTTCTCCTACGAGCCTTACGAGGGAATATACATATCTCCTACGAGCCTTACGAGGGAATATGCAGGGATCCCGCAGGCCTTACGAGCCTGCGGGATCCCTGTGGCCTGGCCATTTAGCCCATTATGTGCAAAAAAAAGTGCCGCTCAGAGGTACAACGCAACCTAACCCTCTTTGAGAATGCTAATGAGGGTAATGGAGGCCAAAAATTATTAACCGCGGATATATTTCATGTATTTTTCACAAATTTTTTAAAAACCTCTAAAATTAAGGGGAAAATGTTACACTGCAACGAAAATCCAACCTCTTCTACTCCCCCCCCCCCCCCACTTAATCATTTTCGGCTCAATTGTGGTTCTTGTTCTGTCCTCCCCTCTCACCAATATTTTTTTACTAGATTTGGGTCTACCAGTAAAAATATAGGGCAAAATGCAAAAATAGAAGCTTCATTTGAGTGAGCTTCGTCGTTTTTTTTTCTTGTTACATGAATTCAGTTAACTTCCTCGTGATAGTTTCAAGTTTCACTCCCTGTCTGAGCTCCGTAGATAATGGCTGTCTAAAGAGACTTTTTATGTCATGCTCGCTAAGTGTATTTGAGATGTGTCACATGGGAGCGATCTTGAACGAATTCCCCCCTGACCTTTGACACCCGACCCTTTGGCACAATCCGGAAACTCTGCTTAGTGATATTCGAGCGTTATTGAATAATGGAGACAAATGGAGCAACCAGTTGAAGGGTGGAATGGAGAGAAAGTTAGGGTGGGGGGGGAGCGGGGGTAATAAAAACAATTTTTTGAAGCAGTGCTGTGATCGACTCTCAAGTCGAGGCAACACTCCCAGCAACCACTCCGTACTGTGTTTTGTTGGTCGAGAGATGTCCATAACATGTGCCGACGTCGTGCATCGTACAGCGACTACGTCATCAGCCGCGTTTACATTCGGACAATGTCGCAACCATTGTGTCCTTAGGCAGTCGTCAGAACACGTGATGTCTGTCTGCCTCGCGCTCTTCTGTACCTTCCATAATGGTATCAATGAGGGCACTTAACTGTCCCACGTGTTGCTTCTACGGAAACATCGAAATGACCCCGATTACGTTGACCGTCGAGATGCCACTCACCGAAGAGCAGCAGCTACACTGCCTCGATCGAAGCTGTTACACCGCCGAATGCATTATTTAAAGCCACGCGGGATTTTTTTTTATGCTACTGATTTAATTTGCATAGATTTTACTCATTTGCAGTTTTGATTTTATTAATGGAACCTAGTTTTAGGAATGGACTTTGGAGGGGGTGGGGATATATAAAAAAAAATGCGTTTTTTGGGCAGGGTCGGCTCTGAGAACGATTTCGAATGATTTAGAGCAACCGGCTTCGAAAATCAGATGTGGATTAATACAATGCAACCCGGACAGGTGAGAAGGTGAGCAAATTAATGTATATCCGGGCAGGTGAGCATCGTGCAATTCATGGCCCAATTTTGCAGGGCAGCAAACTTGTGTCATATCTGATTTTCGACACGGGCAGGTCAGACTTGGGTAGCTAGGATTGAGTTCCGGAAGCGGGGGGGGGGGGGGGGGAAGTTCTGTTCTCAGACGCCAAACATGCTCCTAATCAGTAATTTAACTTGTTTTTAGCCCATTGAATTAGCTGCATAAATTGATGAATTGAGAGTAGTTTCCTCAGTATCGATGATGTTGATGAAGGTGCCCCATATGCAACAATAAATAATAAAAAAAATAATACCCCCTCAAGCAACTGCTTACAACAAAAAAAAAAAATACCCCCTCAAGCAGCTGCTTACAACAGAGGTTTGACAGGATTCTGTCAGTTTATATGCCATAGTAGAAGGTCTGAGAGGATGGCAGGACCTCACAGGAACAAAATATATTTTTTATTTTTGTCGAATATTACACTGGTTTCCATAAATTAAGGAAATCTCTATGTTAAGTCAATGGGAAGCTAAGGTCAAAGCTCTATAACTTCTAAAATAAGTTCTTTTGTTTTGGAAAATGTGATTGCAGATAAAGATCTCAATCAAATAAATCAATATCTCGATTTTCAAAAATATTCGTTCAGTATTTAATGAGTTATGAAAGTTTGAATATTTAATAACAGCAATGCCAGTATTAAGAAACTTATACCAAACTGAAGAATAGTGAAAGAATTCTTTACACAAAGTTCTAAAATACAAACTTATTTTATTAAACACTTTGATACAATACTTATTACTAAGTTTTAATTAACTTCTGAAGTCAATTTTTGTGGCTGGCAATGTTATCGCTAAATATTCAAACTTCCATAACTCATTAAATACTGAAAGAATATTGTTGAAAATCGAGATATTGATTTATTTGATTGAGATCTTTATCTGCAATCCCATTTTTCAAGCCAAAACAACTTATTTTAGAAGTTATAGAGCTTTGACCTTAGCTTCCCAGACTTAACATAGGAATTTTCCTTAATTTATGGCAACCAGTATATATTTAAGCTCCTGATATACATTAATTTCCTTTTGGAATTGCATAAGGTTAATGAGGCTACCATTTATCCTGTAATCTGCAGTTCCCAGGTTTTCGAGTCCTATTCAGTCCTATCTGGACCAACGTTGAGATTTATCTCCGGGGAGATACCCCCCCCCCCAATCTTAGGCCTGAAAGAGGACACCGATGGGCTTGATAAAGGTCATAAGTTCGTCGGAGGGAACGTAAAGCGGTGGCCAGTGTGCAGGAGAGCTCTATACTCTGTGTACTTTAACAACACGCTGGATGACCTTGACGGGATGCAACCATCTGTCTCCTAAGAGTTGTCCCCTGGGTCTCCTTGCCCCAACTTTCTCTGAGCCTCGGGGTCCTTGTGACCTAGTCATTTACCCCATTGGAGCAAAATAGTGCTGCTCAGAAGTAAAACAACCCAAACAATTTTCCCTTACCTACGTTATCCTGTGTTATGTTGCGAAATTGTCAAATTTTCAACGAATTTTTGTTTTTTATCGTCGCTTTATAACCAAGATACGAGAGTGCACCTAAAAACTTTTAATACTATAAGAACAAGAGAAAATCTAATAATATATTTAGGAGCTTTTTGTATGAAACATCCTTTTTATGTAGTTACATAAAACCAATGAATACTGCCACTGTTGGGTTGTTTTACCTCTGAGCGGCACTTTTTTGCACACCATGGGCTAAATGGCCAGGTCACAGGGACCCCGAAGGCTCAGAGAAGGTTGTGAGAGGGGACCCACTGGAACAGCTGTTGGGAGACAGATGGTAGCCTCCCGTCAAAGCCATCCAGTGTGTTCTTTAACGTGCACAGGGTATGGCTCTCCCACACACGGGGCCACGGCTTAACGTCCCATCCGACGGACGGCGGCATTTCCAAGCCCATCGGTGTCCCCTACTGACCGTGGGTAGGGCGGGGAATTTTGCGGAGATAAATCTCAACGCTGACCCAGCTGGGACTAGAACTTCGGAACTGCAGATTACGAGCCTGACGCGCTACCGACTGAGCCACCCCCGCCCCTACTACTACCACTGTACTTTCGCAAGAACATACATTAATCCTTAATCTACCATACATTTCTCAAGCACTTTGTTTTAAGCATTCTTCCATAATGAGTCACATCGACTGAAAGGAAACAGATCTCAAGACAGTCGAAATCGATCATAAAGCTCTTAAACTGAAGAAAGTGAGCGTGTGTACACACACGCCATGCAACCATCTATTCATTTTCGTAATTGTTTGTAATCTTTGATTTTTTGGACACTTTCAGAACAATTGTTCCGAATGATCAAGATTTGTGTATTTCTGCAATTTATTTGCTATGGGAAGAAACGAGAAGTTTCCCAGCGGAAGCTAAAGAGACTTCTCAGTGGCACTTTCTGAAGAACTTCCGTCTTTGGGACGAAACGCGAGAACTTCCACTTCTGAGCAAACCACTAATGTGAAGTGCTGTGTAATTTCTCAGTGTAGACAGAGCATTGCCATGTTGGGCATCAGCTCCCAACAACCATCGCCACTCCACTCGGAGAGACTGGTGTCAGTCCACGAGCTCCCCGAGTGTGAGACAACAGTGTTATTTGCCACTCGAGCGCGATGTCACGAAGAGTCCGTCGCACTAAAAGCTCTCGAGCGAGAGCTCCGCCATTAACACGTATCAGGTAGTGGTTCTTCAGACTTCAACTGACCGGGGTCAACTGCAGCGTTTCCGTTTCTTCCCCACGCCGCCCCCCCTCCTCTGCTCACCCCTGGGCTGATCACACAAGGCAACATTTCGGTAAACAGATGAGGTCCCATTCACAGAAGAAGAGGTAGTCAAACATGGCCGATGACTGGATGAGGATGAGTCTGCCTTACTGGCCAGATCTTGAAGAGAAGTTCTTTTCATTCAAGAAGTCAACACCACGGCGAGCCTTCATCTAAGTCCATTTGGGCAAACGTTGTGGCCAAAATCGAAACAGAAAAAAGTGAAAGAATCTCATTCATGATTTCTCTGTTTATCTAAACAACTCGAAGACTAACTTTTCATTTATCTCTTTCCTTCTTTTCGGTAGAACAAGTCATCTTTATGAGGGTTAATTAAGATGAAGTCTACAACATCGATCAATATCATGACTAAGAAAGTCATTCAAATAATACTTACCAGGCTGCTTTGAAATGAATTTTGATGATTGATGTTATTGAGAGAAACATAATAAATGACAAGAATCAACCACAGATTTGTGATGTGACAATTGGTGAAAACAGCACATTTATTTATCTATGTTTATTTTCAGCGGAGGGAGGGACATTTCATGTTCCTTTCTTAGGGAGGAACATTTCATGCAGGTTAGACAATGATTTCGTAACTTTTAAAGTCACCTACTCCCCATTTTGAATTTAATATTTCCACGCTCTTCAAACGCCTCGAACTTTACAACTGCTTATGCGCCCCTCACCCACAGAGTTTCACAGTTTGACTCGACCCTCAGCTGCTACATTTCCCAGATTTATGCGGCCTCCCCCACTGAGTTTCCCAATATTTGTGTGACCCTCACCTACCCAGATTCTCAATATTCCAGTGACTCAGCCACTGACTTTTCCAGTTATCATATGATCCTCATTCACTGAGTTTCCCAATTTTATGCGAACCTCACATATTAAGTTTCCCAGTATTCGTAGGGCGGGAGTGGCTCAGTCGGTATCACGCCAGACTCGTAATCTGTAGTTCCCAGGTTCGAGTCCCAGCTGGGTAAGCGTTGAGATTTATCTCCGCAAAAATTCCCCGCCATGCCCACGGTCAGTAGGGGACACCGATGGGCTTGGAAAGGCCGCCGTCCGTCGGATGGGACGTTAAGCCGTGGTCCCGTATTTAAGAGGCCATACCCTGTGCACGTTAAAGAACACGCTGGATGGCCTTGACGGGAGGCTACCATCTGTCTCCCAACAGCTGTTCCAATGGGTCCCCTCCCCCAACCTTCTCTGAGCCTTCGGGGTCCCTGTGACCTGGCCATTTAGCCCATGGTGTGCAAAAAAAGTGCCGCTCAGAGGTAAAACAACCCAACCCAGTATTCGTGCGCTTCTCACCTACTAAAATTCTCAGTATTCACGCGACCCTCATTCATTTTCCCAGTTTTACGTGCGCCCATCTACTAAGTTACCCAGTTTCACGCGCCCCTCACCTACTAAGTTTCCCAATATTCATGCGACCCTCATTCACTTTCCCAGTTATCATATGACCCTCATCCACTAAGTTTCCTAAGTATCGTATGACCCTCATTCATTGAGTTCACAGTTTCACGGTATTCTTATACACTAAGTTTCCCAGTTTGATGTGACCCTCACCTACTAAGTTTCCCAGTATTCATGCGACCCATATTCGCTGAGTTTCCCAGTTATCATATGACCCTCATCCACTGAGTTTCCCAGTATTCATGCGCCTCTCATCCACTGAATTTCTCGAAGTTCGCTCGATCCTCACCCACGGAATTTGTCAGTATTAAAGGACTCCCACCTACCGAGTTTGACAAAATTCATATGATTCTCACCTATAAGACCTGGACTCATGTAATATTGCCCACTGGGTTTGGCATTACCTTGTGGTCCTGACTTATTGAGTTTTACCATCCTTCATGCGACCCTCAGCCACCGAGTTTGACAATATATGATCAATCATTGATTCATGCACTGAATCTGTAAGCCTTCATGTGACACAATTCTTCCCGTATTTGTGCTATTCTAACCCATTAAGTTGATATGCATTCAATGCGATACTCACCACTGAGTTTACAATTATCCATGTGAGCTTTACTAAAGAAGAACTAGATTCGTGTGATTTTGCTTACCGAGTTCTCACTGCTCTTATGATCCTCATCCGCTGAGTTCATCAGTATTCCCGCGACCCTCACTAATAAAATAAATAAATGCCCCCTCAAGCAGCTGCTTGCCACAGAAGTCTGACAGGAGCCTGTCAGTTTATATGCCAGAGTAGAAGGTCTGAGAGGATGGCAGGCCCTCAGCAGAAAAACGACACAAACAGCCATGCCTTACCCGAGGCTCGAACCCAGGTCCCTTAGATCAGTAGCCAAGCGCGCTAACCAGTCGGCAATACCTAAATCCATGCGACCCTCAGGTAATAACACCTAAACTCTTACGACTCTCAATTGCAAAGGTCTAAACTCATGTGATCCTCAGCTAATAAGACCTAAACTCATGCTACTCGCAGCTAGCAAGAGCTAAAATTATGCGATCTTCAAAGCCAAATCTTGAAATTTATTAGGATCGAGCAAAGATCTTAGATTTCATTGTGATGAAGCTAAAATCTTGAAATTCAGTCCAGGCAATTCAGTCCAGAACAAGGTCAGTTGCGACCCAATCATAATCTTGTATCCCTTAAAATCCAACCCATATTTTTATTTTCCTCCGAAATGAACCGAAATCTTGAGCTTCGTTGGAACTGAGCCCAGATTTTGAGCTACCACGGAACTAAACCCAAGATATTGGCCTTCCTTGGGGTTGAGCAAGATTTCAAACCTTTCTGGGATCAAACCGAAATGTTGGTGTCGGACAGATCTCGAACTTCTATGTGATCAAGATCTTGAATTTCCACCGGATCTAATCCTAGTTTTGATTTTCGTTGGGATAGAGCCCTGATCTTCAACTTTCAGGATATCGAACACCAATCGTGACTTTCTTTAGCACCAAACATCGATCTTTTTCTTCGTTTAGTTTGTGGCTCTGTCTTGAACGTCTTTGGGAACGAATGTAAATCTTTGCAGTCCTTCGAATCAAACTTAGATCTCGAATTCCTAAGAGATCGAGCACAGTCTTGGCTTTTCTTGGGATCGGACCCATATCTTAGTTTTCCTTGGAATCGAATTCAGGTCTTTAACTTTCATGTGGTTGAGTGCAGATTTCGAACTTCCATGAGACTGAGAAAAGATCTTGAGGAATCGAACCAATATTTCCGTGTGAAATCTAATTCTTTGTCTTCCATGGGATAGAGCCAAATTTTTAACTTTTAGAGAATTAAATACACATCTACAGCCCAGATTTTGAATTTCCATAGATCACACACCAAGATTTTTTTTGTCTTGGTGTAGAGTCCAGAATATATCATCAAACCGTAGCAATGAAAGCTTGATCTTGGCCTGTTTTTGAGATAAAGAACAGTCTGGGACTTACCTGGAATAACACCCAACAACTGAGCTACTTTTAGATCGAATCCAGACCTTGGCCTTTTTCACTTTGGGTTGTTTTATTTCTGAGAGACACCGTTTTTTAGACACTGGCTAAATGATAAGTCACAAGGACCCCAAGGGCTCAGAGAAGGACCCACTGCGCAGCTCCTAAGAGATAGATGGAAACTTCTTGCCTAATTGTCAGGGCAATGCATTGTGTTCTTTAACGTGCGCAAGATATGGCTCTCTTGTCCACGGAGCGATGGCTTAATGTCCCATCCGACGGACGGCGGGCTTACCAAGCCCATCGGTGCCCTCTTTCTGACAGAGGGCATAGTGGGGGATTTAGCGGAGATAAATCTTAACGCTGGAACAGGTAGGGCTCGAACCTGGGAACTGCAAATTAAGGCGTGGCGCCCTATCGACTGACCTCCCTAATAGAACAGTAGTTTTAGAAATGAATTCCTCGAAGATGTTACGCGAAACGATGAAAACTTCGATGTTTTTGCATTTTTTTTTATGCAATTACACATTAAGAATACCCCCTTAAGCAGCTGCTTGCCACAGAGGTTTGACAGGAGCCTGTCAGTTTATACGTCATAGTAGAAGATCTGAGAGGATGGCGGGACCTCAGTAGAAAAACGACACATACATCCATGCCTCGAACCCAGGTCCCTTACATCAGTAGGAAAGCACGCTAACCACTCGGCCACGGGACGGCTTCAATTACACATTGCTATCCTAATATATTGTTCGAGACCCGGATAAGACATGGATGTTTGTGTTGCCTTTCTGCTGAGGTCCCACCATCCTCACAGACCTTCTACTATGCCGTATTAAACTGACGGGCCCCTGTCAGACCTCTGTGACAAGCAGCTGCTTGATGAAAAATTTATTTATTTGTTATTAATATTGTTTGTTAAGCCAGTTACAAAGCATTATTTAATAAAGGAATGTTTTTTGATTGATGCTTTTATTTATTTATATTTAATTTGTGTGCATGTGTATTTATGTTCGCAATTATTTTTAATTATAAAAAAATCAGGTTCGGAGAAAGATTTGATTTTGAAATAGAGTGTAGCTGCTGAAAAAGTTCGAACAGCATTGCAATAGAAAAATAAACGGGTTAAACACTATTGGCGCATTGGTGGTATGTCATAATACCGTAATGAAACGGTTACAAATTAATACACACTTTTAATTTCATAAAATATTAAACTTTCAGTATTTTTTACTTTCGTAGGATTTCGGATTAGCGGAGGGAGGGGGGGGGGATACAACTTTCTCTCTCTTAGAGAAAAAAATCTCCACTGGAAGACGCCCCATTTACAGTCTATCAGTTGTCTAATAAAAGCTAACATTTCTTTCCCCACTAGAAATTGAACGATTTGCCTTATTCCAGCTCTACAATGCAGTATCATTTCTATCGGAGCTGAAGCCATGCTATTGCAGCCAGCCTAGTCTATTATCAGCCTACAATGGCTACCGTGGCATAAAGGCATCTATAAGCACATTTAAATGGCCACAGTGAGAAGTCGCGCGTCATTCTTGCACGAGTACTTGAGTTAGTTTTGGGATGAAGATTGTCCGTCCACCGACCCTCCTCCTCATCTTGCTCCCCACCCCCCCGTCCTCTCCCAGGGCGGCGACCTTCAGGGTGCACCAACAAAGAAATAAATAAAAAGAAGGAAAAGAGGAGAAGAGCGGGAGGAACAGAAAAAAAGACGAAAAAAAAAAGGAAAAAAAATCGTATAGAAGAAAACTTCAAGCCCTTTCTGGTATTTGGGTGATACAGACACACAATGTATACACTATTCCAAGGGATAATGTGCTCTTTTTTTTATGACTTTGCTAATGTGACAAATACCGAAGATTCTTTTTGGGGCAAACAAACTCGAAACAGAACTCAAGCAGGAATTGGGGATGGGAGGAGGCCCGTTGCCTTTAGACTTGCAAACGTCGTAACTAGTGTTATGCTGTGGGGGAGTGTTTGTGAAAGTCTTTAGGGGTATCTTTAGAATAATGATTAAAAAAATTATAAAAGGATTCATAATAAGGTAATAATTGTAAGAAAATATTGCAGAGGAAGTGCGGTGAGTTGGATTTGTGTATTGGGTTGTTTTACCTCTGAAGAGTCACTTTTCACACAATGGGTTAAATGGCCAGATCACAAGGACCCATTGAGTGTTGGAAAAAGGGACCCACTGGTCAGTTTTCAGAATGATTCAGATGGAAATTTACCCTCAAGGTCATAAATTTTGTTCTTTTGATTCTCCTGCCACGACTTAACGTCACATCCAACGGATGCCTTACGGGATGTGGTTCAAAATTGCAGTTCTTCCACTATACGTCTAAACTTGAATGCAATCATTCTCTTCCATAGAAATAATGCTACATCTTTTCAGCTTTAAGATGGTAGTATTCTAAACGTTTTATATATTCGTAAAGAATGCTATTCGAATGCAAGAGTAGCCAGGCCTGAACCTAGAAAAAAAATAATAAGTGTGTGTGTGTGTGTGTGTCGGGGGGGGGGGGGGGGGAATCGACGCGAGAAAATGTAAACGTATTGGAATTTCCATTGATGTATAGCATTCGCCTCTTTGTTTTATAGATTTTTAAAAATTTATTGAAAAAGAGGGAAATATGCACGTTTAATAATTTTTATTCCTCCATTACCGTTACTAGTATTCTCAAAATGGTTGGAGGGGGGGGGGGGGGCATTGTCGCCTTGGTCCCCTAATCTCCGAATATCAAACTGTTATATCCAAAGAGATTTCACCTTCTGAGAAAATAAAAATCCTCATTGCCTCCATTAACGATTTACTCTGTAATAAATCCCAATAAAAATTTCCCATGGTAGGATTTCTTAGCGTTTAATTTCGCATAATCAATAAGTTTATGCTTCTAAAGTTCAGAATTTGTTCTCCTTTAAAAATGAAGTCAGAAAGCCGTAATGTAATGGTATGTAATGGGATGAAAAATTCCCTCTCTACAGTCAGGAACAAATAAATAGATTGTTAAAAAAATGTTATAATAAAAATTAAATAATAAGCGATTTAAATGTTTTGTTCTTCGAAGAGATTGTAATCGTTATTTGTATGAAGGATATTTGCAAGTAGTTTTTTTACTCCTTAGAAGAATTGGGGGGGCGGGCGGGGGGGGGGCTCAGTCGGTAGCGCGCCAGGCTCGTAATCTGTAGTTCCCAGGTTCGAGTCCCAGATGGGTCAGCGTTGAGATTTATCTCTGCAAAATTCCCCGCCCTGCCCGCGGTCAGTAGGGGACACCGATGGGCTTGGAAAGGCCGCCGTCCGTCGGATGGGACGTTAAGCCGTGGCCCCGTGTGCAGGAGAACCATACCCTGTGCACGTTAAAGAACACGCTGGATGGCCTTGACGGGAGGCTACCATCTGTCTCCCAACAGCTGTTCCAGTGGGTCCCCTCCCCCAACCTTCTCTGAGCCTTCGGGGTCCATGTGACCTGACCATTTAGCCCATGGTGTGCAAAAAAGTGCCGCTCAGAGGTAAAACAACCCAACCCTTAGAAGAATTGAAAAGAAGATAAATTTGCATTTGTTTAAACAATTTGTAACACTTTAATGTTGACGTTCCCAAATATGTTGGTGCCCCTAGGGCAAGTAATAATGTGCCGTATGAGAAATTCCGCCTTGTTTATTTGTACATAGAGTAACTGTTTAATACTTTATCCAGCAGTTTCTCCTTTCCCTCTAGCTCCCTATACCCGTTCCGAAGGAACGCTTTTTAATGTGACAATTGATATTACACTATAAATGTTTTTGCTCCAACACTATTACACTATAAATATTTTTGCTCCAATTACTATTACACTATAAATGTTTTTTCTCCAATAACTATTTCAAGCCTAGTAGTAACACAATCTCACACTTATCGCTACAAAATAACTTGAATTCGATATATTCAATCATCACAACTCCATTTGTAATTAAGATATGAAAAGTATTGCAATAAAATATCATGATTATTTTTTAAATAATTTGTTAAAATAAATTACCTGTAGTTAAATAGTAACTTCTTTATATAAATAAATAAATACCCCCTCAAGCAGCTGCTTGCCACAGAGGTCTGACAGGAGTCTGTCAGTTTATATGCCATCGAAAAAGGTCTGAGAGGATGGTAGGACCTCAGCAGAAAAACAACATGAACAGCCGTGCCTTACCCGGGGTTCGAACCCAGGTCACTTCTTTACTATACTAATTATTAAAACATAAATAATGTACCTATATATTTATATATAGATCAATAATAACTTAACATTTTCTACTGATATGTAATTAATATTTATTATATGAGAGTATTTTATAAAATAGAGAAGTTTTACAAAAAATCTGTGTTTCAGTAGCAGTGTAATTTTTTGTAAGCAGCACATCATCATTTTATAAGATCACCTAAGCTTGGACTTGAAACATTCTTTTGTGATTCATTTGAATGTATTCAGGAGGTTGCAATTATGACGATTCGATTTTGCTTTAAGAAACTGAACACGAGTAATTCTCACGAGAATGCTTCATTAGTGTTGATTGCAAATTGTGTTCTAAACGATTTGCTAGAAAACCGAATTTTAGTATTGCCTCATTTCATTTATTTGCCTTCCATAAATATTAAATTAATCTCTTACAAAATTTAATCCCAACAAATTACTAGAGAGGGTCGTAGAATTTCGAAACTGTGCCGTCTGATTTATTCAGGTAAATGCCGGTGGTCGACAGGTTAGCGAGGTTAGGTGTGGAATAAATGAACCTGGGTTCGAATCCCGGATATAGTTTGTATGCATTATTTCTAATATTTCTTACATTCTCACAGATTTTATGGGATTTGAAAATATTAATTTTCGATTTTGCATTCCAATACCTGAATGGCTATATTGTTGTTCAGTTCTTTATTATGGTAGCTGCTTGAGGGGGTATTTATTTATTTATTTATTTTTAAACACCATGCTTATTGATCCTTACTGAAGCCCATTACAAATATCTGTTACGACTAAAGTTCTTAGTATGTAGATAGCATAATATCTTACACATATATGTATCTAAATATTAATATGTTTAGCATCACTCAATATATCACACAAATACACACACACACAACACAAATAAATTTCCACGTCAACTTCATTCAGGGGTCATAGGCTAGTCAGGCTTTATAAACAGCCTTTTCCTGTGCTCCTGGTCAAATGTAGTAATTATTTTACACATTCTGCATTCTATACAAAATCTTACCAACTGTATATTTACATGCTATCTTAAAAAAAGGTGTAATGTGCCTGAAAAATGCTTTCACTCATTTGTCCTACAAATATATTACTAGCAATTTGTAATGACATTTAACTGAATAAATTATTATTCTACGGCGTGTTATACTCCTGTCAGACATTTCTGCCAAGTGGACTGTTTGGCGAGCAGTTTGCATTTTTGTTTTATACTCGTAAGAAATTTTTTAATGCTTTGGAAAGCTACTAAATTTTAATATATCTATATGTACATCTAAATCTGTTTTTACACGGTAGATAGATTCCCGAAAATACCGTGTAAAAAAAATACAGTGCATATGAAAAAAATAGAAGATTGGTTCCAGACGTAAAAACCCAATACAAATAATAAGATGTTTTCAAACAAATCATATCAAAATCTTTAATTAAATCTTTATTTGAATTTTATTCTTTTAAACACATTTTTTTATTTTATAAACTTTTAAAGATAATTATATATACGTATATGAAGTAAATTATCCTTCATAAAGAAAATAATATGTCACTAATTATTATAATATGTATAATTCTCTGAGTTATCCTAAACCCAGAGAAGTCCTGAAACATAATATATACATACAAAATCTTCCAGTAACCATGGGCAACGGAAATCTCACAGAATATGCAATCTACTTTCCCACGCAAGTCCGGTTTTAAAAAAAAATCGAGGGATTGGGTAGAAGGTGTGGAGGATCAAGAAACACAATCGAGCCGAAAAAATGCAGGGTTGGGGGGGCATGGGGGGAAGTGACTAGATTTTCAATGCAATATAACATTTCCCCCTACGTTTTACAGGTCCTTAAAAAGTTTCTTGAAATATGCGGGAAACATAAATAAGCTTAATTATTCTTTTTTCCTCTTTTACCTGGGGCGGGGGTGGCTCAGTCGGTAGCGCGCCAGGCTCGTAATCTGCAGTTCCCAGGTTCGAGTCCCAACTAGGTCAGCGTTGAGATTTATCTCCGCAAAATTCCCCGCCCTGCCCACGGTCAGTAGGGGACACCGACGGGCTTGGAAAGGCCGCCGTCCGTCGGATGGGACGTTAAGCCGTGGCCCCGTGTGTGGGAGAGCCATACCCTGTGCACGTTAAAGAACACGCTGGATGGCCTTGACGGGAGGCTAGCATCTGTCTCCCAACAGCTGTTCCAGTGGGTCCCCTCCCCCAACCTTCTCTGAGCCTTCGGGGTCTATGTGACCTGGCCATTTAGCCCATGGTGTGCAAAAAAGTGCCGCTCAGAGGTAAAACAACCCAAAATCCTCTTTTACCTTCACTGGCATTCTGAAAAGGGAGAGAGAATGGCCCCCTTCCCTTCACTGGATCCGTTCCTGTCTCTAAGTATGTCTATCCTAAGCTATAGCTGCTGCATTTGGCTAAAATATGCGAATTTTAATAAGGACATTGTCTTCCCCTTTTCCCGGTCTCTTAGGCAAGGAATATCCAAGGAAAAGAGGAGCAAGTGCTCACAAGCGCAATGTAAACTGTGAGACTGCAGCGCCTTCTAAATGTTGGAAAATTCCTGTATTGCTGTGAAGCCATCACATCATAATAAAGAGACGAATGCAGTTCCTATGCATGTCTTTTGTAATTTAAATTAGAGAAAAATTAAACATGTTCTTCATCTCCATACTCAGTATTCGGAAGTTAAATTCGCTCTGCATTTTGTAGTATAATATCTGTTAAATACTTTTCATTAATTCCGCTGTAAAGCTACAATAGTCTCCAGATACTATGATAATTCCCTTGATAATTCTTCCATCCCGACAAATATTTTTTAAAACTTTTATGGCAGAATTTTTGATATTTAGCAAGAATCATGTCAATACAGATAATAAAAATCATAATAATAAACACCCCCTCAAGCAGCTGCTTGCCACAGTGGTCTGACAGGAGCCTGTCAGTTTATATGCCAAAGTAGAAGGTCTGTGAGGATGGCAGGACCTCAGCAGATAAACGACACATACATCCATGCCTTATCCGGAACTCGAACCTAGGTCCCTTAGATCAGTAGCCAAGCGCGCTAACCACTCGGCCATGGGAATACAGATAGGTAGCAGTAAATCTATGGGCCATAGTACATTAAATGGCTTAACTCGTAACTTCTACAAACCAATAAGTGTTTCGCAACTGCTACAGACCGGTCACTGTGACCCAAGGGTAGGGGCCCTGGACTACCCTTACTTTTTTAGACTGGATTTGTATTTTAAGGATGTCTCCCACAAAGATGACAATTTCATCTATATCAAATGGTTTAAGAAACAGAGAATTTTCAATAGGAGATGATCTCTTAGAATCGAAAAGCGATTCAGAGAGAAGAATATCATCCTCCTCTTCCTTCTCTGCCACCCAGTTATGACATTTCGTCTACTCCATCATCTCAATGGGTACCGGCATACGCCAAACATCTCATGCAGTTAACATCTTTGCATAATCCTTAGTAGAAAGGGACTATGTTTCTCTGGTAGTCGCTGTGTGCTTCTTCCGCGACTAATGCGATCGGGACTGCGGAGCTTTGGCAGTCTGCCGAGAGTGACCGATGGTGGCCCTCCACATTAACCGCATGAACGGAGTGGCTGCCGTCCACCCGGCCAGCCAGTCACTCACCGACTCTCCCCGCCCATCCTTCTCCGAAACCTAGAAGCTTGGGCTTGTTTGTTTCCGTCGTCTCGGCCATCTGTAGATGCCTTACTATCGTGGGGTGGAGGATGGGGAAAGATCGGGTGGGGAACAACGAAGGGGGGAGAAGCAGCAGAAGAATGGAGGGGTCTTCGCCACCGTTCTCATGCAGGGACGACCTGGCCCAGGTGCGCAAAGCTGTCGAAGAATTCGTCACCTCGCCCCGGGGTCATCGTTACACGGTACGGAGCTTGAGAACGACCCTCCAAAGCTCAGGGAGTGTCTTTCAGACAAACTGGCCGTGGTAGGAGTGCGCTGTGTCCGCGTAGAGCCTGCGGGCCTATTGTCACCTCCGAGCCCAGCAGGGGGAAAAAGAGACCGGGGGGAGAGAGATATGGGGGAAGAGGTTTTGTCACCGGTCTCTCAACCAAAGATCGTGAGGGCTCTCTCTCGCTCTTTTTCCTTCCCCCCTTTTTTTCTCGCATCCCCTATTTCGTCCTGCTCCCGTGCTGCACCTGGGAGGAGGAGGGATAGCTCTCTCCTCCCGCTCTCGTTACTGCTCATGTCTCTCGTCTGAAAAACTTGATTGGTGAGTTGTGAGTGGGCAGAATGAGAGTCAAGGCTGAGGTCCGGACTCTGGGGTCACCCACAGCACTGCCCCTCACTGTCATCCGTGACAGGGAATCGCACACAAGAATCCGCTGCCATCTACATACACACTCGTGCACGCCGAATTTTCGTGGTTCGGTTGAGCGAATGGCCTTTGAGCACAACACTTCTCTCAGTGTTTCATAGGAACTCGTCCACCTAGGCACAGAATGTAAAAAAAATATTATTTTTTAGTGTCGTATTTTCCTATTGAGTTAATTTTGAGTTTTTTTACATTATTTAGTCACGAATGCCTTTGAATTCCTAACCCTCCTTCGTACACAAATAACGAAATGTTGAGTAAATTTACTTTTTTGAGATTCAATCGTACCTTTATTTCAAGAAATCTTCGATACAAACAACAATTATTAAGTAATTTAATTCTCCATATCTCTCTGACGTCTACTGAAATCCAGTTCTACCCACAGCATTCTATGTCTCCTTAATTCTGGGGACTTTAGGTACAATGTTCATAACTCTGTTTACTGCAGTTCTACCTTCCTACAACATAGCAAAGACAGTCTCTCCGTATATACTTACTTACTTACAAGAGGTTGGAGATTCCACCGTTTAATCCTTTCATTGCTTGAATTTTCATTTTAATGATATTATCATTAAAATTGATATATTACTGTTATTGTTATCACAGTTATTTCGGTCATTATATTCGATTTCCTACTATCACATATAACAAAAATCACCATCATCGGAAATGAAAATCACCACTAAAATCACCATTATCGGAAATGAAAATCACCACTAAAATCACCATCATCTACAATTGAAATGATGATTATATAATTAAAATCGCCTTCCCGTGGCCGAGTGGTTAGCACACTTGGCTACTGATCTAAGGGACCTGGGTTCGAGCCCCTGGTAAGGCATGGATGTATGTGTCGTTTTTCTGCTGAGGTCTTCATCCTCTCAGACCTTCTACTTTGGCATATAAACTGACAGGCTCCTGTCAGACCTCTGTGGCAAGTAGCTGCTTGAGGGGGTATTTATTATTTATTTCATCTGAAAAAGGAAATCACCATGTAGAAAAAAAAATCACCATCATCTATAATTATAATCATGGTTATAGACCTAAAATCGCCATCATCGGAAAAGGAAATCATTGCTTAAATCACCATCATCTACAACTGAAATCATGATTACATTCGTAAAATCGCCTTCATCGGAAAAGGGAATCACCATTTAAATCATCATCATCTACAATTGAAAACATGATTACATTCCTAAAATCGCCTTCATCGGAAAAGAAAATCACCACGTACAGAAAAAGCACCACCAAAATCATCATCAACTATAATTATAATCATGGTTATAGACCTAAAATCGCCATCATCGGCAAAGGAAATCACAATTTAAATCACCATCATCTACAACTGAAATCATGTTACATTCCTAAAATCACCATCATCGGAAAAAGAAATCACCACGTACAGAAATATCACCACTAAAATCACCGTCATCTACAATTAAAATCATGATAATAGACCTAAAACCGCTATCAACTAGAGTTAATATTATCTCATTTACAACTAAACTCGGCTTCGTAAGCAGATCATAGTCATCTATCTTCATAAAAAACGCCATCATTATAGCTAAAGTGAGAACTGTCCAACTCCTTAACCACTGATCCTAAATATCCAACCACCTTTTAGTTAATCTGACCTTTGCGAGTTAAATCATATCTTAGTCACTAAATCGACTCGCAGTACAGTAGCAAATTTTTATATTTTTTTCCATTGTTCAGAATTCTAAAGCATGAGCCCACAACTCACACTTTTATATAAGAGGCCCAATTACTAAATATCAATTCTCATATATTTTTGTGTGTAATGCTACACTTTGGATATAGAAATCACGAAGATACTGTCGCTCAAAAAAGTATCCGAACACTATGGTTGATTACAGAATTCAGAAAAAATATCTGGCAACAATTTTTTTTAGAAATTAGTGATCTGGCAACCTACGTGTCACGTGATTACAGAATTCAGGAAAAATATCTGAAGCGTGTACAGCAACTGTACACGCTCCAGTTACCGTTCACAGCAAACTGGAGCGTGTGCAGTTACTACACACGCTCCAGTTTGCTGTGAACGGTAACTGCACACGCTCAATATTTCCGTGAGTGAGCCCATACGATCTAGTATCAAAATAATATGACCACCTACAGTCGCTCAAAAAAGTATCCGAACACTATGGTTGATTACAGAATTCAGAAAAAATATCTGGCAACGATTTTTTTAGAAATTAGTGATCTGGCAACCTTCGTGTCACGTGATTACAGAATTCAGGAAAAATATCTGAAGCGTGTACAGCAACTGTACACGCTCCAGTTACCGTTCACAGCAAACTGGAGCGTGTGCAGTTACTGCACACGCTCCAGTTTGCTGTGAACGGTAACTGCACACGCTCAATATTTCCGTGAGTGAGCCCACACGATCTAGTATCAAAATAATATGACTACCTACAGTACAAGTCGATATTTTTTAAGCTAATCTTTATAATATCAGCTGTCAGTACTTTATGCATATCGAGAAATTCTACCATTAATAGGAAGGAATATTCTTCCAATGACAGTTAGTATAAGGACATTCGCAAACAACAGTTAAATGAACTGAGGATTGCATGCAGACGGAATGAGATTGTCATCGACTATAGCTAAAATCATCATCAATTTCAGCCAAAAATCGCCATCGACTGCAGTCAAAGTCGTCGTCATTTAGATCAAAAATCGTCATCATGTAGAGCCAAAATCCTTATGATGTTACTAATCAGAGACTAAATATTCATTTACATGTTTTAAAAAAATCAACATCACCTATAACTAAAAAAATTAACATCATCTACAGCTGAAAAAATCAACATCATGTACAACTAAAACTCAACTTCATCTACAGCTAAAACCAGCATCATTACAGAATAAACTACCAACATTTGTTTCTATAATTTTCAGAATCTTTTGCTGAAGCTCATCTTCATACTTTATTCATCTACAACCAAAATCACTATGCACATCTAGAATCATAATCTAGGGATACAATCACTATAATCTAAGGATAACTTTCACAATTCAAACATTTTTATGCAAACATTTGCGGAGGCCCTTAGAACTTGAATAATCCAAAATGGCAATGTGGATGCATTAAATATGAAACAAAATTTTAATAATAATACATTTCATTTAATTGGGTTGTTTTCCCTCTGAGCGGCACTTTTTTTTTTGAATATAGTGATCTAAATAGTCAGGTCACAAGGACCCAAAAGACTCAGAGAAGGTTGTGGGAGGGACCCACTGGACAGCTGTTGAGAGACAGATGGTACCCTCCCGTCAATGCCATCCAGCGTGTTTTTCACGTCCACAGGTATGGCTCTCCCGCACATGGGGCCACGGCTTAACATTCCATCCGACAGACGGCACCCTTTCCAACTGACCGCTACTGACCAAGGGCAGGGTGGGATTTTGCAGAGATAAATCTCAACGCTGACCCAGTTGGGAACCTGCGAATTGCAGATTAGGAGCCAGGCGAGCTATCGACTGAGGCCCCCCCCCCCCCCCCCCCCCCCCCACAGCTACCCCTAATCATGAAAATGAATTAAATAAATTGAAAAGTTAATGTGCTGCTGCCCATAATTTGACAAATCCTGCTCTAAAGGGCTAGTTTGGATCAATCACTAGCACTAGTTACCATAGAAATCGATGCTATGTCTTTTGAAAATCAAATTCTCAGTTTAGCGACTTCTTCTAAATTATCGTTTCATATGAAACTTTGCTTTATACGAAAATTAACTGATTACAAAATATAGATTTCAATCTAATTTATCTAAATCTTTAGTTAGAAATAAAATATGGGTTCAATGTTTAAAAGATTCAGTGTTAAAAGGTAGCTGGAATATTTAACAATATCTTATCTCGTTCTCCAAATATCAGCCCAAATTGCCAAAAAAATTTAAAAAATAAAACAACATTTACACACACTGATAAAAATATACCATTCATTTTTTTGTGTGGTTCAATAACAGTTTATTGCCTAAATTTCAACTTTTTAACTTAAATTTTCAGATCACCTATTTGAATTGTCTTTGTTGCTGTTAAATATTTTAGCTTCTATAACCCTTTAATTCTGAATTTGAGGTACAGTTGATTTAAATTTTTCAGAACTGGTCGCAGATGAATCAACGAGGAATTCACAATGATGAGTGAATAAACTAATGAAATAAAAATCACACAGAGTTCAACTGAAACAGCATAGAAAAGACTGATGTTTTGCTGTTATTTTAAATTTGATGATGCACTGTCATAACACGATTCTTTACCGAATATGAATCTTTGTCTAAAGTCAGCCACTAGGTGAATAACAACTTTAGCAATAAGTTAAATGGTTTTGTAATTTTTTCGTTGCATATGATTTTTCGTTGCATATGATACAAAGTATACTTTGACTTTTAAATAATTACCGGTAGTTTTTTCTTTTTGACTGTTCAGTAGTTATTTGTTACTCCTGTTACTAAAAAGATTTAATTCATCTCTAAAATTGAGGGCTAACTTCATGTAAAAGAATTATTAATGACAAAATTGATTCATAGAAACATTCAAGAGTCATTCGCGAAATCACAATCAACACCAACGCGTAATTGCTAAAATATTCAGAAGTTTTAGTTTTATGTCTGGGAGGCACTTTTGCGCACACAATGAAATAAATAGTCAGCTCTTTGGTACCCCCAAGAGAGTTCAGAGCTGGGAAGTAATCCGCTAGAAAGCTGTTAGGATACAGATGGAAATCTCCCGTCAAGACCTTCCAGCGTGTTGTTTCTCATACACAGGGAATGACTCTCTTTTATACGGAACCACAGCTTAACGTCCCATCCGATGAACAACAGCATTTTTAAGTGGCTTTCTTACTGAGGGCAGAGCGGAGATGATCTCAAAGCAGGCACAATAGAGACTCGAACCTAGGAACATCAGTTTATGAATTTGGCGCTTTACTGATTGAGCCAATTTCCCCCTCCCCAATGATCCAATAGAATCGAAACAGCATTTGCTTCTTTCTTCTTTCATTTACACAACACGAAAAAAAGATGTCAATAAGTAAAAAAAAAATTAGTACATTCCCATTCCTCTTAAAATTATTTCCTATCATTCAAAATGACTTTTCTTTAAATAAGAGAGAAACAACAAAAGAAAACTGCAACTATCAGTTGCGGCAACAATATCAATGCTAAAAATGACGATAATAGTAAAAAAGAGCTAGTACTTTAGAAATAAAAAAAAATGTGAAAAGACTTTTAAGAGCATTTTAAATCAAATAACGGATATTTTTGTAGCATCACCAGAATAAAGATCTAGAGTATTTAAGATTTATTTCAACTGATTTAGGAAGCTGGAGGAAAAGAAAAATGACAGCCATCATGATTAATCAAAAATGTTAATTTTGGAAAAGGAAATTTTTCATCTCGTGCTTTTTCTGCTCGTGTGAGCGCGTGCCTGATGCTTTATGCCAATTCTATTCGGGAACTTCTTCTTTCCATTTTTTTATTCTTCTCTCTCCTAACTCTAGTTTTTACCACTTCTTTTATACGAAATTAATAATAACTTCCTCATCCATTAAGACAGAAAAGAAAAAAAATGCAAAATTCAACGATAGCTTACAGTAAAAAGATGACATTGGTAAAATTCCGTGTAAGACGGAAAAATAAAACCTCCTCATCCAAGACTTAAGGAATCATTTGGAAATTAAGAAATTATTGCTGGATTCTAGTATTTTTCTCATTTTATAAGAACCACCCAATAGACAACCGTAGCAGCTCTCCCCCTATCTATCCCTCCCAACCATAAACTAGAACTGCAGCGAAACCTACCTCACGAGCCCCCACGTGGTCTACGTCGAAGGAAGGGGGGGTAGAGCGGGCGACAGAGGCAAATGACGCTCCCGAAGCTCTCGGCTTGCTGCCATCTCCTCCGACTCCGGTGCCGCCTCTGCTGATGCACGCCGCTGCCGCTGGATGGCGCTCGCGTAGCAGCTGCAGTCCCTTTTAGAAGCGACGGCCATTGAATTACTTTAGGAGCTGTGAATTGTATGAGTTTGAATCGGCCTGTAGTGGGAGCGCAGAGGCTTTGTTGTCCGGGCTGTTCGCAAAATGACACCAAAGTAGGCCTAACTTGCGTACAAAGGCTATACATTTCAGACGTGTGCCTAATAAACACTGCTTACGTAGCATCAATGGGGGCTTGCTCCGCAGTGTGCTTTCTGCTAGCCTTTATCTGTGCATACAATAAGGAATAGCCTGACCCCTGTACACAGATCCATCCACCGACTTGGAAAATCAGCGGTCTTTATTGTATTTAAACGAGTAAGAGAGAGTTTGTTTGCAAATAGACACATTATCAAAAGCTCACTCGTGTCTGCGATGGTGAATGCACGCACGCACGCGCTATCGCACATGCATGCGTGCACGCACATACACACACGCGCGCGCGCGCAAAGGAGCAAAAGAAGAGTGAAAAGAACCTGTCTTTGTATCGCTTTGACGACAGAAAAACCCACAGCCACACAGACACACACCACATCGGAAAGGAATTGAATGAACTCTTCTACAATGCGCTTACATCAGGCCCTTTTACCGACATCGCAAAACTAACAATAAAGATATTTGTCAACAAGTGGGATGCGAGGATGAAGGGTTCTTTTTTTCTCTCCTCTCTTCCTAAGGCATCCGTTGCTATGACAACCGAAAATTACTCGCATTGTCTACAGCTTATACCGATTTGCAGAAAAGTATATTTCTTCCTTTTTACTTCTTTTATACTTCCACGAGATGAGTCCATTCTTTCCATGAGGTAGTGTGCTTCAAAATGACTCCAAAACTATAAAAATGAGAGACTGGTTCAAATTCCGAAAGATTGAAATATCTTGTTGTGTGCTGTTACCTGTGATGACAGTGCTTTGTTATATGCAGCGTTGTATATTTTTAACGATGGACTGACTGTTCATGTGTTTGCCTGAAATTAAGAATATTATCATGCTTGAGAATATCCGTTATTTCATTTTCGACTTCGACGGCAGCTTCCAAAAGAGATTTAATATAAAGAGCTTAACATGTGATGCCATTTGCTATAGAGACTTTCTAGGTTTTTAAGAAGCCACTAACTGCTTGTAGAAAATATTTTTGCTTAATTTTAGTCACCGTTTAGTATATAGCAATTTTTTGTTTTTCAAGATTGCTATAGACAAATTTTCAGATTTTTAAAAAGGCAATTATTATAAAGAAATTACTAATTTTTTGAAAAGCCAATCACTTTAAATAAAATTAAAGAAACCATTAATCTTAAATGACCGATATTATGGCATATAAACCGACAGGCTCCTGTCAGACCTCTGTGGCAAGCAGCTGCTTGAGGGGGTAATTTTTTTTAAACCCACACATATAGAAATTGGCTTTTGATTGCTACATTTTTAATATCATATTATTAATATTTATATATTTCTACATACCTTGTATTCTTTAAAATGGCAATTGCCCTCCTTTGTTGAACAATGAAAGAACATGAAGTCCCTACTAAAAAAATAAAGTTCAAAATAATAACGAATGAAACATAATTATTTTGTTATGCCAATAATTTTTATTCCCTCCAAACTAAATCAAACGTTCTTAACACTGCAATGTGAATTCCAAACAATTAATTTGCTCTCCAGGCAATTTTATGAATGTTTATTTGCTATCTAATTCTTTTTCCCCAAAATTCATGTGCATTACAAATATATATTTGCAAATTCAACTCAGGTTCTGAAACATTTTTATTTATTTTAAATGAGTTATCTAAATTAATTCTTCGAAATGTTTACGTATTTCTTAAACACACGAATCGACAGAGAATTGTGATTTTTCCATAGAATAAAGTTCTCAGCATTTTGAAATTTATTAAAAATTGGTTGTTAGGAAACTTTTTAGTTTCAGGGATCAGTTATATCTGAAAGTGTTCTATTAATCTTATTAATTATTTCGTTTCTATCGGCATAATCAGAAATAATAATTTCTTATTCTAGAAACTTATATTAATAAGTGTAGCGAAAAAAAAAGGGAGAAATCTTCGGTTATCAGCAGAAATTCTTAAATTAAAAGATATTTATTATTTATATTATAATGTACTAACTAAAACACAAAGAACTCAACTTTTATGTAAACACTAAGGTTTTAAGGAGAAAAAAAGAAAAGATAAATGCTATTTTAAAAATAAAAAATAATTTGAAATAGTATTGTTTCTGAACTTTTTTTTGTAAATAATTTAAATAATGGTTTTATAATTTTTTTCTTAACTTTTACTCATCTTTTTTGGAAATTTAATTATTATAATATGTAGGGAATAAAATTGAAAAATTATAAGTAATTAAATAAAAATATAATAAATAAGAAAAACATATTTCAGTAGGTAACGGGAATTTTATTTATTTACATCTACCGAACAAAGACCAATGATGAGAAAATGCTTTCTTTAATCATTGAAAGACATCCTTTCCTTTCACACCTCAAAAGAATGACCCCCCCAACTCCAATGAAACCGTTTCTTGTTCTGAATATTGCCCCGTCGCATTCAGCCCTGCCTCCGTCACATTGTTCGCTAGCGGGATAAGTTACTTAAAGAAGAGCAGTAGAGTTCTCAGCGTGAAAGTTAATTGAGGAAAGAGCCTATTTTCCCCCTGTTTCACGGGACTTTCTCCAGCACTGTGAGTCTCTGCAGGGTACATGTGCTCCCTTCTCTAAAGACAAAGCTTCCAAAAGGCCACCGCTGAGCCACCAGAGCCGAGCTAGTGGCGAAGAGGTCGCCAGGTCGGTTCGTGGCGGGCCTGAAGCATCCCTTGGCTGTGGGTGAGGCCTGGTCGCAGTGCGGGTCACGCCTACATGCGGCTACGTCACGCGTTCCCCGCTACGTCACTGCCTGCCGGGTCTCCGCTCTGGCGAATGGGCATCCATTACTGTGCGTGAAACGGAGTGCAATGATTGGCCAGTGTCAGCGCGCGGTCGGGCCATTGTCAATCAATAACGCTTGGACTACGAGCGAAGTTAGCCATAGAAAGAGAAGTGAGTCGGCGCGTTAGACGTTCAGTGTTCGTCGCTCTTGTTGACGAACTTTGTCTCAAAGTGAGGGAGTGGTGAGGACGCGCACGTTGTTCTCGAGAGCCTTCAGCCAGACCACGTGAGTGAAGCGAGCAGCCAGCAACAGTTTGCCGTGCCGAGGGTCGCCAGGTGCCGGGCCACAAAGCTGCCTGTTGTCCCCGTTGTCTGCAAGCCGGAGCCACGGACGCCACCATCATTCGGCCGAGCAGCGCGTGCCCCTGCCAGCTGTGCAGCAGCAGCAGCCATCCGCTGGACCCTCAGCCTGCTGCTGCTAGCCCTGCCGCACTGGCAGCAATGGACAGAGACTACAGCGCCTACCACTTCGGGGTGCACTCGTCGGGACTCGACCCCGAGCTCAAAGTCGGGGGCGGAATGCCTCCGCAGCATCACCAGAGCCTCGCCAGTCAGACCCCCACGCCTACCCCCAACTCTCAGAATCAGGGGGGTGGAGGCGGTGGCGGCTCCTCGTCGTCCAACAACTCCAACAGCAGCAACGCCAAGAAAGATCAGGAAAGAGTGAAGAGGCCCATGAACGCCTTCATGGTTTGGTCCCGTGGGCAGAGGCGGAAAATGGCGCAAGAAAACCCGAAGATGCACAATTCTGAAATCAGCAAGAGGCTCGGGGCAGAGTGGAAGTTGCTGTCCGAAGCGGAGAAGCGGCCTTTCATAGATGAAGCGAAGCGACTACGGGCCGTTCACATGAAGGAGCATCCCGACTACAAATACAGGCCTCGGCGGAAAACCAAGACCCTGATGAAGAAAGACAAGTACCCGTTGACGGGTGGACTGTTACCGGGAGACGGTCGGGCCCCTACGGCGGCGGTGCAGCAGGTGAGCAGGGACATGTATCAGATGAACGGCTACATGCCGAACGGCTACCCCGCCATGATGCACGAGGCGGCGCACGCGTACCAGCAGCATGCGGCCAGCTACGGCAGCCAAATGTCGGCCAACAGCGGACTCTATTCTCGCTACGATATGGCGGCCCAGATGCATACCCCTATGACGACAGGCTCCTCCATGCCCATGCCGTACATGAACGGCAGCTCGAGTTACACCGTTCCGATGACATCCTACTCGTCCATGCAGTCCGCTAACCAGATGAGCGGTCCCATAAAAACCGAACCCAGTCCCACGGGTCAAAGTTCACCGAGTGCCATGGCCGCTGCGGCCGTGGCAGCCGCCGCTACTCGGCGGGCGGGGTGCACGAGCGATCTACGAGACATGATCAGCATGTACCTGCCTGGAGAGAGCGGAGATCCTAATCTACAAAGCAGGCTTCAGATGCAGCATTATCCAGGGACTGAACCAGTGAGTGCGGGGACTATGCCACTGACACATATGTGACTGAATTCTCACCAACAACCAACCCACCCGGACTGACGAGATCGAGACAGGGACATTTGCTGTCGCAAGAAGACATTGTATGTTTTCATGTTTTCACATCAGGCACGTAAGTAGCCCGCCAGACATTTTTAAACTGACCCTCAGAGGAGTTAGATGTAGATAGCGGATGGAACTGTTGACTAGCTCACTGTCGGTTTCCAGATCAGTTTGTGGACTCTTTGTCGGGGATTACTTTATGGCCTTCCCCGCTCAACCTGGTCCCACAAGCACAAACTTGTATAATTTTTTGAAAGAAAAATTGTTTTTATTGAAAAATAATGATAATAAATATTAAAAAAAAATGCTTCTTCAAATTCACAAGGACTAAACAGCTTCACAGAAGCAAAAGGGAATGCCCCGGCGTCCCATGCCGAGTTTCCCCGTTCAATTTCCGACGTTAGCCCCCATCGGGCCCTCGGACTACTTGATGTGCATCTGTGCGCTTGGGACACTGTCCTATTCCTCAGACTTGTAACTAAGCAACCATCAGAGAGACAGGAGGATCTCAGAGAAACGAAAAGTGTTCTGACATTCTCAATTGCTACAGTGCCTGGTCTCCCTCTGTGTATATTCTAGTTGTGAGGGCTTGGCAGAACCACCCTTCAGTGTAAAGTGTATGTGAGAGCGTCTGACCCATCTTCTGCACTGTAGTTGTATTTCAGAGATGTTATCCATTTGTACATAGAGCACGTCACGCCGCTGGATTGCGCGCGTGTCGGTTTGGTAGTCAATGCTAATAAATTGGCAGAGAATCCTAAATCCTGTTGAAAGTGTCAGTCTTTTGGAGACTTCTTAACTTGACGGTCACTTGACATACAGAAACACAAAAAAAACACAAAATATTAGTGATTAGGGCAGATCAGTTTTTCTGATGAGGAAAAAGTTATTAATACTTCTACTGGACATTAATTTGATGTTTTGAAAGTCGTATGATTTGTATGTATGAGGAATTAACTATCAAAATATGTCGTTCTGTCCGATATTATTTAAAGAAAAATATATTTAGCAGTAAATTTTTTTTTTGACAAAGAAATGCACATTGCAAATGATTAATTTTCATTGATTTTTAAATTTTGTTTTGTTATTATTCTTGCTTTTAAGTGGTCGGATTATAAGAAAGTAAATTTCTACGCTTTTGATAATTAACTCCTCATATATCTAAATATGAAACTCCTTAATTATGTGAAATCACATATTTATTGAAAATTAATTCTATGTGCATTATTACAGTAAGTTTAGTAACTATTACAACTAAGCTAGTTGTGACAACAACCCTTTACTTTTTTTTTTTCAACGTTTAATTGAGGGCAAAAAATCATTCGAGGAAAGGGTTATTATTCTAGCTAATAAATGAATATTTTTAATGTTTAGGATTTATATCTGAACATTTTGAAACTTTTAACTCTAGAGGTACATTTTCCAGCAATAAGAAGGGTTATAAAAGAAAGTAGAAAGTTATATCACTCCTTAGTTCAATAAAAGAAGTTATTTCAGATTTAAAAGTTTGTGAGTTTTTAAAGCTTTAAAGCTGTTGCTGACAATTTGTTTTCAGTTTCTGAAAGTTCCACTGATAAAAGTTGAAAATTTAATTTCATTTTCTTATCAAATGAAATTTATTTTGCAGTATTTATTTATTGTTCCCTTTAAAAATTTTCTGTATTAAAAAATTAACTTACAAGCCTTGATGTTGACCAAGAGTTTCATTGAAATAGGGATGATTTATAACTTTCTATTATCATAAACGTAGTGTTTTTTTTATTTCATTTTGAAAAGTATTCAGATAAAAATCAGCTTGTCACTTTGTATGGAGGGTAAAAAATCTTGACAATTTAAATATAAATAATCACTGCCATCAGAGATAACATGATAAATGAAATTGTAACACTGTTTTGCAAGGTAAAAGACATTTTATGGAGGTGTACCATTTATTCAGCTGTTTCGGAAAGTTAATATTAAAGCTTATTTCCAACAGAAGTTTAATAGAGGAGGGGGGGGGGATTACTTTTTCAAATTAATTTTAAGTCATAATTAGTGTGTGGGTTGCATAGTATAGGGTCCTGGGTTGAATCCTGATAAAAGCATGGATTTGCAGTTCACGTTGTCTTTCTGCCGTTGTCTTTCTGCCGAGATCTCGCCTCCCTCAGAAGTTCCTCTCTCTGATAATCCTCCTGTCCTACTTGCTTGAAGAAATAGTTTAATGCTTTTATAAGTTTTTATATCTTATATTTTTAAATGTGATCCTTCTATTCTACCTGACGTTTTAAATCAATACAATTCGAATTACAAATGGAAATTTTAAGAAAGACAAATGCAAGGAAGAGATTACTATCCTGTTTGTTGAGGGGAAAAAATGCGCAAAGCAGAAAAGAATTCCATTTATGCCCTTTGGAAATGCTTTCTGTAAATATTTTAATTGTGTTTAGAACGTCTTTACGTTGAATGAAATGTTGAGAAAATTAGAAAATTTAGAAAAATAGAAAAGTTTGAGTAAAATAGAAAATTTGTTACAATAGTTTTCGTGTGAAACCATATATCGCATGAAAAGTGGCGAATTAGTGTTATTTGTTTCCAAACTGTAAAGTTATATATGATCTCACATCTTAATCTTTTCTCTATTTTCGAATATTTTCTTGTAAGAGAATGAATTAAGAGAATGAATTAATGTTTCACAAACATAGGTATGAAAACCGATTATTCTTATGCACCGTTTTTGCTGAATATTTTAAACTGCAAAATATTCAATAATTAACTATTTCATAACTTTATGCGAAGTATGAATACCTTAGTTTAATTTTTTTTAATTTATCACCCACAAAATAAATTATGAAAGACGTTAAATTTTTAGCAAAACTTTTTGACATAATTTGTAACCAACTATTCAGAGTCCTGTAAAAATATGTTTCCTTAAGTTTTATAAACTATTTTGCAGAGTAACAAGAATAAGAGAGAAATCAGTGGCAAATAAGATAAGAGTTATTAGTGGCTCTGTAAAACACAGACCTTGCGTAATTTCTGTAAAATATCCTAAACTTGGAATCTATTGGAGTAGTGAAGTTATTGCCTTAAAAATTAGCTTTATTAGGAGTAGTACTCATATAAAATTACTCTCCACGGGAACTGTTTATTACAAAAAAAACTCTCAAATATTAAAGAACTGTAACTGTGGTACCAGAGAGAAATGAAATAATATTTTTCTAAGTTTATTAGTTTACTGGCTGGTTTATATTAGTTCTATTTCTAACCTAAAAATAAATTTTTAACAATTTATCTTCAGATATGTAATATAATTTTACATAAATAATTTAGTTATTAAAAATAAGAGATATGAGCCTTTTTTTTTTAAAGTTATTGCAGAATAAATTCAGAAATCCGAAATACCGAAAAGGTCCGCTAAAATAGACTTTTTCTGTCAGAAGTTGAAACTGCAGAAAAATTTGAAGGTTATTTTATAGTAAAGTTACGTTTTCTAAAGTAAGGTAAATTGAAGGATGGCTACTTAGAAATCGACGGTGATTTCCATATATATAACTGAATTCTTGGGACACTTTCTGATATTCAAAGCAGACCTTTTACTACTTTGAGTGATGTCATATTGAAACTTTACCTGAAATATCAAGCTATCCACATTGGCAAGATTTTGAGCACAACATTGTAACCAAATCGAAAAAAAATAATAACTAATCGCGACATTCGTATAATAACCGAGTATAGAAACTGTTCTTTTCCTTTTGATTGCTTAATTGCTATACAACATAAATTTTCTCTTCATTATTAGTAACTTTTTAAAACTATTTGTGCAGCTAACTTGTGAATAGTAAGCTGTTTGAAAATTGCGATGAAAATTGCATTCGAAATGTTGAGAAGTCTCAGACGAAATAAGTTTCCCCTTTTTCAATTCGGAAAATTCAGAAGCAGCTTTAAATTATTTGGAAATATTGAAATAAATTAATTTTTAATTATATTATACCGTTTTAGTATTACAAGTTACTAATTTAAAACCATTTAGACATCTATAAATTTGTTTTGACTTAACAATAGCTAATAATTCTTTTTCAGAAACTTGAATATTTGTAAGTTACTCGTCAAACCATTTACAGCAAAAATTTTAAGTTTCTATCACGCTCATTAATTCAGAGTAAGAAATGCTGCAGCTTACAATTATCGATAATGCATCCTCTATAACTTTCAATAGCTCTGAAAGTTATATTTGTTAAAAATAATTGCTATCCCACATTTTTTTTTTCACATTACTCCTTTAGAACTTTTATATTAAAAATTGCATTTCAACATTAATTATTTCCAATCTTGTTACGAATTTTTCAAAATTCGGACATTCCAAAATTGTTTCAGACATACGAAAGATGGCAGTTCATCTTGAATTTATGAGAGTATGGCGAGATGAGGATTATTTGCAGAGAAAAATTTTAGAATTCTGAATTCAGAATCTGAAATAATCCGATATATGAAATGTTGAGTATTTACAATTATTTTTAATATCTTTTCACTTCTGTTGGGGTCGGTTGTTTTACATCTGAGCGGCACATTTTTTTTCACACAGTGACGTAAATAGACATGCCACAAAGATACCAAGGGTTCAGAGAAGGTTGGGAAAGCGGACCCACTGGACAGTTGCTGGGAGACAGATGGAAGCCTCTTTCTTAAACGTGGAAGAGTCTTAAATGTGCACAGGGTATGTCTCTTCTTTGCACGAAATACGACTTTGCGTCCCGTCCTACTGACGGCGGCTTTTCCAAGCACCAGTGGTGTCTGCTTTTCGACTGAGGGTTCGGTGAGGATTTAGCGGACATAAATCACAACGCTGGCCCAGGTGGGACTCGAATCAGGGATAGCATACAAGGACCAGGGACCTGAAAAACCACCAACTGAGCAAGCCCCAGACTCTTTCACTGCAGTGAGTACATATTTGTTTTGGATGTCGGTGAATATTAGCCTGCTTTGTTGTGGAACAAAAAGGATAGGTTCGAATCCCGGAAACGTCATCAATGTCTTTTTTTTTTCTGATGTATCCTGTCTTTCTGCTGACTCTCCTTCTTCAGACATCTTTTCTATTAGAGACTCTAACTTACTATTAACAGTCTCCTGTCAGACCTCTGTGACCAGCAGTTACTTGAGGAATAAGTAATTTTTATTATTTATCAAACACGATAGTACGACCTATAAAATAGACGAATATATTCTATCGTAGACAAAATTACCGAATTTTAAAAGCTTAGATTTGAAAACTTCGTGATATCTCCGGGTTGTCCATTCACCGGCTGACATGCCGTAGAATTCATTGCAAGGTTACTTGTAGTGAACCATGTAGCAATAATTCTTGAAAATTAAGGAACTCATTAATAGTAGTTGACTTCATCTAAAATTAGGTGCAGCTGAGTTAATGTGAAATTCTTTGCATGCTTAAACAATTACGAAGTAATGGACGGAAATGAAAAATTTAAAAGTAGCGGTTCTCGTACAAATCGCGCAGTTTCATTTTCCTGTTTTGCCTTTTTAAATACCCTAATTTTGGGGTATTTAGGGGCAAAAATAATATTTGAATGAACTCAACAGAATAATGCTGAAATATATATATTATTTTCAATAATCTTTTTTAAATTATCGGCGGATTGCTCTAACGATTGCGGATGAAATATCTGTACCCGCAGATGAAATTAGTTCATTTTAAAACTTAGACGTACTCTTACCTTAATAAATTATTTTATTTAAAATTGAGAATCGTATACGCTGCTGTTCGATGGCTAATGCTGAACCAATATGGAGTGCCAAAAGAATTTGAACTTAGAGTCGCTTGCTTTAGCTCGGTCAAATTAAAAAAAATAGAGATAGGAATGCCACACAATTATGGCTGATATAAAAGTTCCTAGTGTTTATTAATTTCCTACATTCTGATAGGTTTTGGACTAGCTTTTACATTTCATTCAATTCTCTACGGTAATGCTTTCCAAATAGTGTTCCAAGGAACCCCGAAGTGCCGTGGTGCGAACCAAATAGTGTTCCAAGGAACCCCGAAATGCCGTGATGCGAACTAAATAGTGTTCCAAGGAACCCCAAAATGCCGTGATGCGAATCAGTGTTCCAAGGAACCCCGAAGTGCCGTGGTGCGAACCAAATAGTGTTCCAAGGAACCCCGAAATGCCGTGATGCGAACTAAATAGTGTTCCAAGGAACCCCGAAATGCCGTGATGCGAATCAAATAGTGTTCCAAGGAACCCCGAAGTGCCGTGGTGCGAACCAAATAGTGTTCCAAGGAACCCCAAAATGCCGTGAGCGAACCAAATAGTGTTCCAAGGAACCCCGAAATGCCGTGATGCGAATCAAATAGTGTTCCAAGGAACCCCGAAGTGCCGTGATGCGAAAATAAGTCTCTCAAGAAATGTCCGTTATAATATTAAGAAATAAATAATGAGTATTTAAATTTCTTCATTTTTTGTATCAAAGAAATGTGATTTTTGCTTCTTAATATGTGTAATTAAATAATATATTGATCTCATACCCTTAACATTTATTTTTTTTTTATCTTGTGACTTATTTTTGTACTAGTTTTTTTAGCTCATATATAAGAATTTTATAAAAGGTTCTGCAACACGTTTTCTAGTGTGAAAGGGTTCCGTGGCCAAATTAAAATGCAAAACACTGCTCTACGGATTTAATTCCTATGTTTTCTAATAAAACCTACTCACCTTTGATTCTAATTGATGTTACAGCTGCATGACATGTATAATATAAAATATACGATTATATTTCCTAATACCAAATATTTTAATACAGTCCGGACTGCAATACAAATAAGCACCATACAATATTATATAGATTCAATATAGCATTATATTATATTTTTTTTAACTACATTATTTAGCTTGAAATGCAGGTATAAAACATATCACAATGCAATGTAATGTGCACGTTTTCTTTTCTAAACGTTAGTTTTTTAAAATAAAATCTCAAACATTTAATAGAGTTTGGAATTAAGTTGGGTGAACCCCTAAGTGGCGCGTTTTTGGCATTTAATGGGCTAAATGGCCAGGTCACAAGGATCCCAAGGGCTCAGAGAAGGTTGGGGAAGGTAATCCACCGGGCAGCTATTAGGAGACAGTTTGAAGCCTCCTGGTAAGGCCATCCAGCGTGCACTATTACCTGCGCAGGATATGGCTCTCCTGCAAATGGGACCACAGCTTAACGTCACATTCGACGGACGACGACTTTTCCAAGCGCAATGGTGTCGCCTTTCTCACCGAGGGAAGGGCGGGAGTAGCGGGGAAATTTTCAGCGAAATCTCAGTTGGGATTAGATCTTGGAAATTGCAGGTTACGAACCTAGCAGAGATAGGAGATAAAGTGTCTTCTTTGCTATTACCTCATCTCGATGAAACTGTCGATGAATATTCAACTCCAGAAGAACAAATTTCTGTTACATTTTCGTGATTATTATTTTTTGCACTTAATGGTTTAAGCGCGTAACTTTTGACTTCAAGGATCACGGATTTGTAGAGGGATCAGGTTCGATCAACATAGCTCTACCAGGGCTCTGAAACATGCGGTCTGCAAGCAATAGGTTCTGATAATTATGGGTTGGGTTGGGTTACCTCTGAGCGGCACTTTTTTGCACACCATGGGCTAAATGGCCAGGTCACATGGACACCGAAGGCTCAGAGAAGGTTGGGGGTGGGGACCCACTGGAACAGCTTTTGGGAGACAGATGATAGTCTCCCGTCAAGGCCATCCAGCGTGTTCTTTAACGTGCACAGGGTATGGCTCTCCCGCACACGGGGCCACGGCTTAACGTCCCATCCGACGGATGGTGTCTGATAATGATGACTGAGAACTATATCTTACTAGCTTAGTTCGACTGTGATGACCTCACGCGAGAATGGAGATTATGGGCACGTTCAGCAGAAAGCAAATAAAATTTCGGTTTATGTTTCGGTATTAAAATCATTTAACAACAATATAAATGATTGTTCAGTAGCAAAGTATCACAGAAGACATCCTGTAGATATGGGGACTCTTAAAATACCTAAAAAATTTTTTAAATTATTTCATATATAATTTTATTAGTTTATTATTTCTTAAAAAGAAATGCGACTCGCCAAATATTGCGATTTGACCCCTATGTGATTTGAATTTCAGAGCCCTTGATCGCTCATTTATATCAACCTAATGATTAGTAGATTGCTGATCCAATGGACGTATAATTGAATTTGTTTGCTTTAATGTCCTCCGTGTTTGTGGTCCAGGAATATATGGACTTCTCAAATTAAACAAGTTTGAATTCTTTTTATTAAGAATCATATTTTGATTATTAACTAGTAGTTTTTATAGTTCGATGAAATATCGTTTCCATTCTTATTCTAAGAGATAGATTTAATTTATTTAAGATTCAATTTTATATTTTAATTATTTGAGTGGTTAGCACGCTTGGCTACTGATCTACGGGACCTGGGTTCGAGCCCCGGGTAAGGCATGGATGTATCTGTCGTTTTTCTGCTGAGGTCCTGCCATCCTCTCAGACCTTCTACTATGGCATATAAACTGGCAGGCTCCTGTCAGACCTATGTGGCAAGCAGCTGCTTGAGGGGGTATTTATTTTATTTTTGTTATTACTAAACATGAAAAAGATCAAGTTAACGGTTCGAAAGTTATTGCAGAACAAACATGCAAACAAAAAACGAACACGTAATGCAAAATTGTCGGGAGAATCGGAAACGAGCATTGCTTGGTCCGGTTCTGTTACCCATTTAACCAAGCCTTTGTATCCTACGACAGCTTTCGAATACTATCATCTTTCTGTTAATCATTTCTGATCAAAGCTTAGAAAGAAACAGATTGCAGATAATTTTATCTGTTTAAAAAAATAGTTTTCTGAGAATTTTTTTCGTACGGTTTCAAATTTGGTAATTGGCTTCAAGATTCGACGGAAAAATAATTGAATATTGAGAAATGTCAAAGAAAAGGAAAATGAAATAGAGATTTACGAAATAAATTCAGGATCAGCAGAAATTTTGTCAAATATATAACACAATTCTTTAGAAAACAATAATTACAATTTCCTTTGCAAGAAATATTTACCTCTTTCCATTATATACATATAACGATATAGATATATATATCTATATATTGTACATCAGAAATCATGAAATAACTTTTTCAGAAAAAAATTAAAAGCAGATGAAAATTAATATGAATCTCTAAAATGCCTTTATTTTACTTGCGCAAAACTGACAAACATCACTCAGAAATAATATTTCTTCTTGTTTTTCGAAATATCATGACACACCTAGAATTTTAGTTTATATTTCATTCCAGATAATTACCGCAAAATAATTATTTCTTTTCAGTTCATTAAAGAGATCAATATTTTGCATTGTGACATCACTCACCAAAAATCGCATTAGAAATCTAGTTGATACAATTTTTTTAGCTTTTTATTCTAAGTATGATTAGAAACTAGAATTCCTAATTGAATTAAATAGTGAATTTCTGGAGTTCGAAATTTTTGTGTTACTAGGAATGCAGGAGAGCCATACCCTGTGCAATTTAGAGAACACTCTGGATAGCCTTGACGGGCGACTACGGTATGTTTCTCCTAACAGCTGTCAAGTGAGTCCTTCTCTGAGCCTTTGGAGTCCTTGTGACCTGGCCATTATCCAAAACAGGGTAGCTCGGACCCAGCCAGAAATGTGTTTTGGATATATTTCAAGAGTGGTAAATACTTTGCATGAAATAAAATGATACTGATATATTCTCTTCCCAGTTATCGATATTTATTATCAATTTCGTCATTACTACATTATCGCAGGCATTCTATTGTTAATCAAAGTGCAATTTTAGACTATGAAAAAATTGCCTTTTTTTTTTCACCCAACGGCTACTATAATTTTTTTTTCCGCTAACTTTAGAAATGTCCTTTGAGTAAAAAACCGATAACTTATGAGTTCTTACTGACGAATTTCTCTCATATAACGCTCGATTAGTGCAACGGGTCATAAAATTAACACCTTTCTAAACGACATTCTGAGCTCTCCAATCGACTCGTAAAGCCGTTGTAATAGTTCTGTCTCTAGCATTGCTTCATAGTTCTTTATTAATGAAGATTTGTCCAGGGGCCAGTAGTTCATCAATGCAATTCCTGCCATGTTTCCATTAACATTTTATATGCTAATTATTCCTCCATTATATATCCTATTAAATTTTGAGGATGAAAGGATACCATAAAGAGATAGCTTAATTTAAAAGATACGTCCATAAAGCACCTTTCCTTCATTTGCTGTATGGATCCAACTGGTGACTAAATAGGAAACTAAACTCTTGTGGGAGTAATGTTAATTAACTTGTGTGTTGATGTGAGATATTGATGAACGCGAGATGTGTAAATACCGCATCATCTTCAGAAGGTGACCTCCAACACAAAGTATTTCTGCACATCGGTATCCGCTCATCTTTTTGTTTGGTACTTTGAACAAAAGAATTTTCTGGTATTACGACACTGAATTAATTGTTGCTGCGCCTTGTAAAATCTCTCGCTTGTTTTTACTCGCTAGTCAAAGCTAATCTTACTCTTGGTTCAACTTAATAATGTAATGATGAGGTTAGGCAAAGGAGTCGGCAACCTCCTTTGAGCAGCATATTGTGCAGAGAGAGACTCCGTTGGTTTGGCCATATTGCCCTATGGATAATTATGGATTAGCGAATAGGGTCTGGAACAGTGTACCTAAAGGCCTCAGAAAGAGGGGGAGACCTGGGATGTAGTCGATAGACAATGTCAAACAGGACCTTGTTAGAATGGGTGTGCAGTGGCCAGATGCAGCAGATGTAGCTCAGAACAAATATGCTTAGAGAACTAAATTGCACTGCCTGGTTGGACCTCCATAGACATGGCTGCTTGAGGATGGTGATCAATCTAATTTAGGTCCTATTCAGTTGTTTTCTTTTAAATTATTTGATTTCTGCTACATCGGAGCCGGGGAAATTCAGTCGATAACGCACCAGTCTCGTATTCTGCAGTTTGCTGGTTCTAATCCCAGCTGGACCAGCGTTGAAATTTATCTCCGAAAAATTCCACTCCTTTACCTTAAGTCAGTAGGGGACACCGATGGGCTTGGAAAGGCCGCCGTTAGTCGGATGGGACTTTAAGCCGTGGTTCCGTGTGTGGGAGAGCCATCCTGTGCACGTTAAAGAAATGCTGAATGGCCTTGACCAGAGGCTACCATTTGTGAACTGTCCAGTGGGTTCCGTCCCCCCAACCTTCTCTGAGCTCTCGGGGTCTTTGGGACCTGGCCATTTAGCCCATTGTGTGCAAAAAAAAAGTGTTGCTCAGAGGTAAAACAAGTCCTGCCATATCAAAATTTCCTTTTCTGTGTGTGTGTTTGAGGAATCAGTTATATGGTGAAAACAAGAGTGTTCCAAAGATGCTTTTTCGTTGTAAGACATACACCGAACGAATAACTATCGAACAACTTTTTTAAAGTCGTCCTCGTTAATGCATTTTTTTTTTACTTTTCCCCCGCTAGCAATCACTACAGCTGATGCAATTGATGCTCTGTTGAAAAGACTCACAATTATCATCAAAACTCAATTGATCGCTCTCGCGTCAATAACTGCATTGTTAGGAAAACTGGCGACGATCTTGTTAAATTAGCATTTGTATTATTTGATAAGCAGAAGTCGCAGTCTGTTTGGGCAATATGTGTTGATGCCTTTCGGAAAGTTGTTGAATCTTTAATGAGTAAATTTTGGTGTTGATCCCCACATTATAGATCTATGACGCCCTTAGCAATGTCCGATATCGCAGTTGGGAGGATTTCCAGAAATGCTAAGAATCAGTTTCATCAGCACGCGAAAGAAACACTCGGTACTGATCGTATTTAATATGCCGTTTCCGTTGGTTTCAATACTCGCATTTCAACGGCAGTCTATTATTCAACTTGTTCAGTACGGAAATTAATTATTAGATAAAATATCGCCTTTCTGAAACCCAAATTCTATTATTATTTCGTTGTTACTAATTTTTTATTCCTAATCAATGTTGGGCGGGAGTAACTCAGTCTGTAGCGCGCATGCTTGTAATCTGCAGTTCCCAAGTTCGAGTCCCAGCTGGATCAGCGTTGAGATTAACCTCAGCAAACTCCTCCTCGCTCCTCCCTCAGTCAGTAGAGGACACCGATGGACTTGGAAAGGCCGTCATCTGTTGGATGAGACGTAAAGTCGTGGTCCGTGTACGGGTGTTTAACGTGCACATACCTTGTTCTCATTAAAGAACACACTGGATGGCCTTGATGGGAGGCTAGCATCTGTCTACTAATAGCTGACGAGTGGTATCATTCTCTAAACCTTCTGTGAGCCCACAGAGTCATTGTGACCTGGCCATTTAGCCCATTGTGTGCAAAAATAACGCTCAGGGGTACAGTCGCTCAAAAAAATATCCGAACACTATGGTTGATTACAGAATTCAGAAAAAATATCTGGCAACGATTTTTTTAGAAATTAGTGATCTGGCACCTTCGTGTCACGTGACACTGCTGAAAGTTGCTGACTTTTTAATGAGCAAATTTCGGTGTGTTGATTCCCACGTTCAAGATTGTGACGTCCTTAGCAATGTCAGATATCGAAGTTTTGTGGATTTCCAGATTTCCAGAAATGTTAACCGATAGATTGGAATTGAATGTTAGTTTAATCCATATAGGCCTCGGAAATTTGCCATGATTCATTTTAACCGTCTTTACAATCTCGCCAATTGCATCGGTTAGAACAGTGGCCAGATGCATCAGATGTAGCTCAGGACAGATATGTTTGGAGAACTAAATTGCACAATCTGGATAGACTTTCGTAACCTATGGCTGCTTGAGTATGATAGGCAGTAAATAAACAGCTGACAGAAAATTATGACTATATCGTCATGTCCATATATAGATTTTTCTCTTTAAAAAAAATCAAATTACCTTACTCCTTCAACAAGAGAGCTTATCATTATTTTGAAGTTGAAATCAGTCTGTTTTCGTCACATCGATAAAAGCAGAGGGAATATTACGTTTACTTATTTCGGATATCGAATTGAATTTCAATTAATTTTCATTTGCACTTCTTTTTCCATATCTATATATATGTTTTGTATGCCCACTTGCATTAAAGAATTTTTAAGTTCATTACATCCCTATGGGCTAATAGAGGTCTTCATTACAGAGCAAAGGAATCTGGGTTCGAATCAAGAATAAGACTTGCGGATTTGCTTCCAGTGTACATGCTATTTTTTTATGATGACTTTTCCTTTTCGCAGTCCCTTGGCCGAGTGGTTAGCCTGCTTGGCTATTGATCAAAGGGACCTGGATTCGAACCCCGCACCGAAGGCATGGATGTTTGTTGTTTTTCTGCTGAGTTCCGCCATCCTCCTAGACTTTCTACAATGACGAATAAATTGACAGGCTCCTGTCAAACCTTTGCGACAAGCAGCTGCTTGAGGGAATATTTATTGTTTTGCCTTCTCACCGATTTTCTTTCTACTATGCGGGGTTGTTCGCGTGCTTGGCGACTGATCCAGTGGCTTCTGATCGAGCCCCAGAATAAATCCTGGATTTTTGTGTTAACTTTCTACTGATGTCTGGCCTTCCTCACATATCTTCTGTATGACGTATTAACCTCGCAGGATCCTGTCAGACCTCTGTTGTAAGCAGCTGCTTGAAGGGATAATGTATTATTTTATTATTATATTACACTGACAGTCTCTGGGTGAGATTAGATCATTTGTTGCCGTAACATGCTCATAATATATTGCTTCCAGGTTTGAAACCCAACGGTTATTGCGCTGAAAAATTTATTTACTAACCTCCAGTTACTAACCTCCAATGCCGTCCCATGGCCGAGTGGTTAGCACGCTTGGCTACTGATCTAAGGGACCTGGGTTCGAGCCCTGGATAAGGCATGGATGTGTGTGGTTTCTTCTGCTGAGGTCCTGCCATCCTCACAGATCTTCTACTATGGCATATAAACTGACAGGCTCCTGTCAGACCTCTGTGGCAAGCAGCTGCTTGAGGGGTATTTATTTTATTTATTTATTAACCTCCAGTCTACCCTAGGTGAGGAAAGGGGCACCGATAGATTTGGAAAGGTCGTCGGATCGAATGCTGAGCTATGAGGCCGTGTTCAGATGAACCATATCCTGGGCACGTTAAACAATGAAGATGGTCTTGTTTGGAAGCTTCCATCTTCCAGGGAATCCCTTTAATCAGCTTTCTCTGAACCCTCGGAGTCTTTGTGACCTGGTCATTTGGTTCATTTTGGACAGAAAAGTGCCGTTCAGATGACTGTTCAGATTCCTACACATAAATCTCAGATCCCTTCATCAAATGACCTGTCTTCGGAGTAATTTTTAAATTTCAAATTTCAATTAAAAAAGTTCTTGTTTTTTGCCCTAATACCCTCTTCCAGCTGCCTTAATGATTATGGCCTACTATATGGGGACTGAGGTTGCTCAGCTTGTAGCGCACCAAGCTCGTAATCTACACTTCCCAGGTTCGAGTCCCGCTTGGATCACAGTTGGGATTTATCTCCGCAAAACTCCCCGCCTTCCCCTCGGTTAGTAGGGGTCACCGATAGGCTAGGAAAGGACGTCGTCAGTTGGATGAGACGTAAAGCCGTTGCTCAGTGTGCGGGAGACCATACTTAAGAACAATTGGTTAAGGTTTAAGAATAACGCTTAAGAACTTAATAACGCTTAAGAATAACGCTGTTAACGCTTAAGAACACTCTGGATGGCCCTGACGGGGACTGCCGTCTGTCTCCTAACAGCTGTTCCTGTGGGTCCCCTCCCCCAACTTTCTCTGAGCCCTCGGAGTACTTGTACCCTGGTCATTTAGCCCATTGTGTGCACAAAAATGTCGGTCAGAGATAAAACAACCTCTATTATTAAGTCTATATCGACTCTAGTCCTAGATGGGCAACAATTTTCCGCATTGCGCGAGGTCCACGGACGTGAGCCCCCACCAGAGCAATTTTGCCTTATGTGCTTAATTTTGAGTCATTCTGCGCCTCGGTGAGACATCATTCCTATAGTTGCTGCTATTCCTACACATAACAGAGAATAATTCGGATTCAATTAAATAATATCAAAATGCACCGAACATTTTCCTGATAGTTCAATAATTATTAAAATAAATAATTAGTAAGAAATAATTAGCGGATTAAGAATCCGAATAAAGGATGAACGGAAAGAAATATAACCATCTTCAACCTCTCCCGTTGTCTGTTGGGAAAAACATCGGAGACAGAGGAAGTTGGAATATACCTCTAAAAAAGACTTCAGATGCAAAGCTGGCGATAAATGATGCGGGATTTGAGGGATCTCTTAGCAGGAAGTGCTAGAGTAGAGATTTATCTTTTCCATCTGACAGCAAAATATTTGGATGTCCTGAGAGCAAATATTCATCTTTTTTAAAACAAAATATTAGCAGCGAGAGATATGCTTTAATATTTTATCTACGAAAAGGGAAATAAACTTATAAAGTTTAATCAATTATGTGATGTAGACGAAGCGACATTCAAGACTTCAAGAAGTCATTCATGAAAGAGGATGTCTAATTTTTGGACGCTTTGAGATGTTGATGGCGACGATTTCTTTCAGTGTTCAAGCAGAAACTGAAATCTCCCCTTGCATGAAGAGAAAGAAAAGATAAAAAGATTGATCTCGTTGAAGAACCATTAAAGGATGGAGGAGGAGGAGGAGGAAAGAGTCAGGCACGTTCCCTCGTCTCGCTCTCGAATCCTTAAGAGCCTCGAATCGTTTTCACCAATGAGAGCTTGGGCGAAATTTTAGGAACAAGATGATCTTTCTCACAGAGGACAGAAGTGGCTTTGGAAAATTTTTCTTACCTTGATCAGATGACGCTGATCAGAGAATTTTTCTTTTTCTTCTTTATTTCATCATTGGTAAAGATTACTTTTTTTTTTCGAAGATGGGGAGGTATTTTTGCTTTTGCTTTCATTCTGTTCCATTTCAAATCCTGAAAACATTTCTCACGACTTTTTTTTACCCTAATAGAATGGTGACGACCCATACGTTAAAGCGTGTGATCTTTTTTTCCTAGATATTTTTGTGTACCCAACTGACAGGCTCTTGTCAGACCTCTCTGTCAAGCAGCTGCTTCAGGGGTTGGTATTTATTTTATTTAATGATTAAAATATAGAGCGGCTACGTCAGGTTTAAGAGTCCCAAAAAATTCTAATAATGCATTTTCTTTCCAGTGACAGGATTTTGGGTTGTTTTACCTCTGAGCTGCATTTTTTTTTTTTTTTTGCTCATAATAGGCTAAATGACAGGTCATGAGGACCCCGGGGGTTCAGAAAAGGTTGAAGGAAGAGAACTCATTTGACAGCTGTTAGTAGACAGATGACGGTCTTCCATCAAGGCCGTTCAGCATTTCCTTTGACGTGCCTAGGGTATGGCACTCCAAACATGGAGCCACGACTTCCCATCTGATGTACAGAGACTTTTATAAGCCCATCGGGGTCCACTTTCTCACCGGAGATAAGTCTGAACACTGGTTCAGGTAGGACTCGAATCTGGGAAGTGCAGATTGCGAACTTGGCGTCCCCAGTGATTGGGAAGCTGGAACATTAAAATATAAATATAACACTAGTTTACGCTAATGACGGAATAAAGCTAGCATGAACAGTGTTTGCGCAGTAAATGAATTGAAATATGATTCTTTTTTTTCCGAGGGAAATTATTGATGATAAATTTTCATCTTCGAACATCATCGTCATCATCATCGTCATCATCATCCTTAAGCAGTCATGGGCTACGGAGGTCCAACCAGACCGCGCAATTTAGTTCTCCAAGCACATCTGTCCTGAGCTACATCTGCTGCATCTGGCCACTGCACACCAATTCTAACAAGGTCCTGTTTGACATTGTCTGCCCACCGCATCCTAGGTCTCCCCTTCTTTCTGAGACCTTTTCAAGTTCATCGATGTCGCCTTTCTTAGTAAGGACACCGTGAATGTCATGTTACAATCCCGACACGCTACGATCAAACACTAACAATAAATAAGATGCTTATCAGATACTTTCAAACAATGTGGCAATGAACTGGAGAATCGACACAGTCAAACACAGCAAACACATTTAAACAATGCCACCAAATGCGATCGTTGACATTTTAAAACCGAAACTGTTTACACTCTTGTGTAAAGCATTATTACAATATTGTCAATCGGACAGTTTGTCTTACATATTAGCATAATAATTCCAGTGTGATCTTTGAAGAAATTACGCGTTTTTAATAAGAAATAAATTTTTAAAGTTAGTTGGATACTGTTTAAAACTAATAATTGCGTATATTCATTAGGAGCAGTCACTAAATTTATATAAACTTGCATCTAAATAAAATATGTGCTTACAATTATTTTAACAACTTTACTATAAAGCATCACGACATTTAAATTCTGAATTAAGTCTCGCTCCGCCCTATCCTAGGTGAGAAAGAGGACACCGATGTGTGGAAAAGTCGTCGTCCGTAGGATGTCGTGGAAAAGCCGTCGTCCGTAGTAGCCGTGGCTCCCTGTGCAGGAGAGGCTTACATTATGCACGTTTAAGAACAGGCTGGGTGCCCTTCATGGGAGGTTCCCATGTGTCTCCTAACAGTTGTCCTGTGATTCCCCTTCTCCATCTTTATTTTTGGGATGGAGGTAGATCAATCGGTAGCTAGTCAGGCTCATAATCTGTTCCCAGGTTCGAGTCCCAGCTGGGCCAACGTTGAGATTTGTCTCCGTCCTGCCCACGGTTAGTAGGGGACACCGATGGGCTAGGAAACACTGCCGTCCGTCGGATGGGATGTTAAGCAGTGACCCCATGTGCGGGAGAGCCATACCCTATGCATGTTAAAGAACATGCTGGGTGACCTTGACTGGAGGCTACCATCTGTCTCCCAACAGCTGTCCAGTTGGTCCCTTCCCCCCAACCTTCTCCGGGTCCTTGTGACCTAGCCATTTAGCCTATCGTGTGCTAAAATAAGTGCCTCTCCAAGGTAAAACAATCCAACAGACTTAGTCTCCTCACTCAAATGACAATTTAATAAACAGAAAATAGTAATATACGCAGAGTTTTTGTAGTGAGATTTTGTAACAATTATAGCATAGTAAATTGGCACTATTCTTGCACATACGCAGAACTGACGACATAAAGTTCACAAAAGAAGTTCGAAAACGATGATTTAGTAAATGATTAGTCAGGAAAGCGAAACCGCCGTCCGGCCAACTTCTTAAATAAAGCGAAAATAACGCGGGATCGTCAACGCGAAGACGACTGATTAAGTGTGTTGAAGAAAAAAAAAAAATCCGTTCTTGAACGAGAAATTGTCAGGATCTGAAAGCTGCGCGTGACAGAATATGTATTTATATGTTGTATGAGGGACCAGGACAAGCTCATTTACAGCTTCTAGGTTATCTCCGTTATTTGCGTAGGGGAGAAATTTGGTTAAAGTTTCAGTTGTTTGAAATTATATATATATATACAGGGTGATTGAAAAAGAATTGAACACTTTAAAAAATTTATTACTCAGTAATTAGGTTATAGAGTATGAACATGTACAGTCGATCAAAAAAGTATCCGAACGCTATGGTTGATTACAGAATTCAGAAAAAATATCTGGCAACGACTTTATTAGAAATTAGTGATCTGGCAACCTTCGTCACGTGACACGAAGGTTGCCAGATCACTAATTTCTAAAAAAAAATCGTTGCCAGATATTTTTTCTGAATTCTGTAATCAACCATAGCATTCGGATACTTTTTTGAGCGACTGTGCTCAAAACCAATTTGTAAAGGAACTATTACACTTATTTCTATAATCTTACATTTTTATAATACTACATGTTCATATATAACCTAGTTACTGAGTAATTCAATTGTTTTTGAATCACCTTTTATATATTTTTTGCTTGAGGGAATATATGTATATATATATATTTTTGCCTGCCCCCGTCTTTGATTCCCTTCCATATGCCCTGTTTTATTGCATGTTTGTCTAATATGCATTCATTCATGCAAATTATTTTATTAATCTCATCATTTACTTGCTTACACCTTCCCCAAATTAAAAAAAAATAATTATATTCCCTCAACAGCTGCTTAACAAGAAATCTTTTACTCTACGTAGCCGTCCTGTAGCCGAGTGGTTAGTGCGCTTGACTACTAATCTAAGGAACGTGGGTTCCGCTGCTAATATAAGGAACGTGGGTTCCGCTGCTAATATAAGGAACCTGGGTTCGGCTACTATTCTAAGGAATCTGGGTTCGAGCCCGGGTAAGGCATGGATGTATGTGTCAGTTTTCTGCTGATGTCCTGCCATCGTCTCAGAAAGTGTCGTTTTTCTGCTGAGGTCCTGCCATCCTCTCAGATCTCCTACTGTGGCATATAAACTGACAGGCTCTTGTCAGACCTCTGTTGCAAGCAGCTGCTTGAGGGGATATTTATTTATTTTTTACTTCCAATGGGAAATTGTCGACGTAGGGCACTGGTGAAGTTAAAACTGATGTGTAATATTTTTCTGATCTCGCATGGCGCCCTGGGGGTAGGGGAGGTACAGTTTAAGAGGCACTGCTGTAGAGCTGCTGTGGTTGCTCTAGGGTTGTGCGCAGTGCTTTCGCGTGAAGCGACAGCAGTTATGTTGTAAAACACTTGGAACAACCGAACGTAAACGGTTTCCGCCAAACCTAATCCGCACTGAGCTTCTTAATGAGTTGATTTGTTTATTGCCCTCTGTCTGCGAGTTAAGGGAGATAGGGTGCCACGAGGCCATCACCAGCAATCAGCTCCAGGGGAGAGAAGACGGTGGGTGCATGGTAAGAACAAAAGCCCTCCTAGTGAGGGAAATCTCTCACGTCGGGCAATTTGCTTGCGGAGGGGTCAAATTCTGATTTATGGCATTGAGAGTATGCTTTTTGGGATAGTTTTCGGTGGAAATTGAAAGGGTGACTGCCAGCTGGTAGAAATTGACTTCTGACATGTGCTGCTGTAAAACGATTTCTTAAACAAAGCTCCAATGACACATTTGCGATTCTTCTCGTTTTAAATGGAAGAAATCGTACAGCAGCTTATTTCTCAAACGGTAAAACTATATTAGCTTACGGAAATAATTTAGTTACCGGTAGCAGATGCCTCTTTATTGCTTCAACACATTTGGTACTATTATTGAGTTTTACTTCACATTGGAACTTTCTTTTTTTGCCCATAACGAACTAAATAACCAGGTTGCAAAGACCCAAAAGTCTCAGAGGTGGATTAGGGAAAAAAATCCAGTGGTCAGCTGTTACTGTACAGATGGAAGTCATAGAATCCTTCCTTCAAGGCAATCTAGTCATAAGGCAGTGGGGAATCCAGGAATTGAAGGGCTTTTTGCAGCTTACGATAAGCCCCCGCCCCCTAATATGAATGGGGAGTTATCCCTCTTTTATATTACTATGTGACCGACTGAAAGCGGACCCTGTGCTTCCATTTCTGAGTTCAGCAATGGTTACTTTGCGAACATAAATGGTTCTTGGAGTTCTAAAAAAGACAAACCTCTTTTCCTATTGGGAAAGTGTTGAAACTATTTTGTCTCGAGCGCAACGTCGCCTTCATTAGTAGACGTTTTTCCACTTCCTACTCTGGCAAGTGGCGATTGTTCTGGAATCGTGCACGAGACTCGCCAAATGCCAGCTAGCCTCTATCCCAAGGTTTTGCGCAACAGTCGCTGGCCACCAGAGTACAGCGCGTGATGGGAGGGAAGTCGTTTGCAAGGTTGGGGCGAGTTTTGTTGTTGTTGCTTTTACGAAGAAGAGGAATCTTTCTTTATCTTCTTCCCGTTTCGCAGTTCCGTCGATTTAAAACATTTCGGATGGCTGCCATTGTGGTGCAATGACTCTTCACTCTATAAACAGATCGAAAACTTTATTCCTCCATTCGGATACTGGATACTGCATCAATCAAAGATTTTAGTACTAAAATCTTTGGTTGACTGAGTATCAACAGTTTATCTACCATTTAATATAACCAGTTTAACTGGGATGGGGTGGTTAAGCCAGTAGCGCACAAGACTCGTAATCTGCACGTGTTTCGAGTTCTACCAGAGGCAGCGTTGAGTTTCATATGTACTACATTCCCACCGTGCTCTCTGTCAGAAAGGGATCACCGATGGGACTGGAAAGACCGCCGTTCTTCATATGAGACGGTAAGCCGTGGTCCCGTATATGAGAGAGAGAGTCATAACCTGAGCACGTTGAAGAACACGCTGCATTACCTTGACAGGACACTACCATCTGTCTTAATAGCAGTTCAATGGGCTCCCTTTTCCCAACCTTCTCTGAGCCCTTGCTTCCTCCAATGTAATCTGAGACTTGGAGGTACTTGTGACCTGTCCATTGCGTGGAGTAAGTGCTGCCCATCTATAAAACAGCCCACCAGTTTATCAATCATTAGCATATATTCCTTTATAAAAGGCTTCTCTAACACACGGCCCCCTGTCAAAGGCTTCAATCCGTCCTGGCTGGTGGATATTTTGTTTCCTGTTTTCAAGCAATCCATTTCTTGCATTTTCTCTTTCCAGAAACTGTTGTTTTCATCTCTGAGAGGCGCTCTTTTTCCACACAATGTGCTAAATGTCCAGGTCACAAGGACCCCAACGGCTCAGAAAAGGTTTGGGGAAGGGGACCCTATTAGGGAGAGTATTTATATTGTAGAGCTCTTAGGAGCAGATGGTAGCCTCCCGTCAACGCCATTCAGTGGGTTTATTAAGGTTCAGAGGTTTTTTAAAGTTCACGGAGCCAAGACTTTTATGTCCCATTCGACGGTGGGCAAACTTAACAATCCCATCGTTGTCTCTTTTCTGTCAGGGAGGGAGTCTAGCAGAGATAAATCTCAAAGCTGGCTCAGGCGGGACTCAAACCTGGGACTGCAGACGGGAGCTCTACAAACTGAATGTGCCAAAAAATTGACATCTGGCAGCCCAATTATGACAACCCTGCTTTAGAGCAATGTGTCAATTGTTGAAAAGATAGGAGAATTTCACAATTTTCATACGATAAAAAAATTATGAAAGATTCAATCTGAAAATAATACAAAAGATCTATGACAACCAAGTTTCACCATCGGCGTGAACGGCAAAATATGAAAGTGTCCCTACGATGGCATCTTCAGCTGGGTTGGGTTGGGTTATTTTACCTCTGAGCGGCACTTTTTTGCACACTATGGACTAAATGGCCAGGTCACATTGACCCCGAAGGCTCAGAGAAAGTTGGGGGAGGGGATCCACTGGAACAGCTGTTGGGAGACAGATGGTAGCCTCCCGTTAAGGCCATCCAGCGTGTTCTTTAACGTGCCCAGGGTATGTCTCTCCCGCACACGGGGCCACGGCTTAACGTCCCATCCGACGGACGGCGGCCTTTCCAAGCCCATCGGTGTCCCCTACTGACCGTGGGCAGGGCGGGGAATTTTGCGGAGATAAACATCTTCAGCTGATAATCAGATATAAGTTGTAATGAGTCAACATCCTTATGGGTCACAGCAATTGGCGTGTAATCAGCAGACCCAGTGTTTGAATCCGGGAAACTGATGGATATATTATTTATTAATCTGTCTACTTGACTTTAGCCAGGGCTACTTAGATATTACCAAGTTGGTATATCCAAGAACTGTTGCCAGAATTTTTTTGGGAAATGTTGTTGACCAAATAATTGGTTCCCTTTCGTTGTAGGAGCTGTGACACCTTCGCCTGTGACGAAATCCCATTTCCAACTGCGGTTTTTCTTTTTACATCCAGTGACGACTCCCAATTACATAATTGAGTTCAGTTACTGCGAGGCTCGAAGTCAAATGACTAAGCGTCTATTTTAAAATGTTTGCCACAATGATTGTAGCCAATCTCGTTCAACAGACCTTAAATTTGGAATCAATCTTTCAGTCTATTAAGAGGCTGACTTATTCCGAATTCGTTCGATAATTTTATCTCTGAGCTGGACTTTTTCGTACAGAAAGGGCAGGTCACAAGGGCCCCAAGAACTCAGGAAACGTTGGGATAGGCGATTCACTTGACAGCTGTTACGAGACAGATGGTAGCCTGCTTTCAAGCCCATCCAGCGTGTTCTTTAACGCAAAAGCCAAGGCAGAATGTAGGGGTTGGTGGGAAGGGGTCATGCACACTCTCCCCTTTCTTTATGCGAGTAAGGGTAAAACAGGCAAAAAATTATTAAACTTCTCTATATTTCATATATTTAAAGAATTTTTTTAAAAAAAACCGCTTAAACAGAGAGGAGAAATGTTATATTGAATTAGAAATTAAGTGTCTTCACCCCTTCCCCCCTTGTTAGTCTCGATTGTGTTTTTACCCCCCTTTTTGTCTCGATTGTGTTTTTACCCCCCTCCCCCCCTTTTTTTTTTGTCTCGATTGTGTTTTTACCTCCCTCCTCGATTTTATCTAGATCCGGATACGGCTCTCCTACACACGGCTCTGTGTCCTATAAGAACGATGGCGGATTTTCCAAACCCATTGGTGTTCGCTTTCTGATCGAGGACAGGGTGGGGATTTAGATCTCCATCCCCGGACCCATATTTCTCTAATTGGAGATACATCCCATTGGTAAGATTCAAAGAGGAAAAAAGATGGAGTCAATCCAAGCAGCTGAATGAAGTTAAAGGGTGATCTATTCCATTAACTGAGTTTTCGAGGGGGGAAGGGTATCAGTCCTTCATTTTCGTTAAAAAGGGGGGGGGGGATGCTATGCTGCTTTTTATAATGATTAACGCAAATATCTATCATAGTATCAAACATATTGGGAACATTTCCTTGCTCTTTTAAAGGGAAGATCATTTAAAGTTCCATGACTTTAAAAATAAGCTTTTCACGGGAAAATATTACTGGAGAAAAATTGAAGACGTCACTCAAACAAACAATCACAGAACAACGTCACTCAAACAAACGTCACAGAACAACAATTACAAAAGAAACAATAAAATAGAAATAGGTTGTTTTCGTTTTTCACTTCTGTTGCACAGTTTTTGCACCTGTTGTACGTTCGTTGAGGCGGGGGTGGCTTAGTCGACAGCGTGATAGGCTCGTAATCTGCAGTTCCCAGGTTCGAGTCCCAGCTGGGCCACCGTTGAGCTCGATCTCCACGCAACTCCCTGGTCTCGGTCAGTAGGGGACACCGATGGGCTTGGAAAGGCAGCCGTCTGTCAGATGGAACATTAAACCGTGGTGGTGTGCGGAGCGCCATATCCTATGCACGTTAAAGAATATGATGAGAGGCTACCATCTGTCTCCCAACAACTGTCCAGTGGGTTTCCTCAACCTTCTCTGAGCTCTCGGGGTCCTTGTGACTTGGATATTTGGCCCATTGTGTGTAAAAAAGTGCGCTCAGAGGAAAAAACAACCCAACTCCGTTAGGCATTTGTTGGAAGAATTCTTTAGTTTCATTCCCTTACAAATGAGAAAGTGCTAGCTTACTTATTCTCACTCCGGAACGGCACTTTCCCTGCCGAACAGTGAGCTAAATAGCTCAGAGAAGGAGTTTTGTGAATTTGCTTTGGCATCAGTGATCCCAAATGATACACTAATGCAGGGGTTCTCCGTGGGATACGAAGTAAAAATTTTTGGGGTATGCCCTGAGAGCTCAAAAGTCGTTAATAATGTGTGTGTATATATATATATGTTTTATTTTATTCCCATTGTTGTACTATAACTATAGTTTTATCTATCTATACAAGGCGTACGCCAGTTACATACACATTTCCAGGGGGTACGTGAAGCAAAAATGGTTGAGAACCACTGCACTAAAGCGTCATCTGTGCAAGTGATTCTCCACCTCTGCAATGCATCATATAAGAAAAAAAAAATTTTTTTTTTTAAAGTTGAATACATCTTTGTCTTGCTTCTAACAGAAACGTTCAATATTCGGATTTGAGGTTCCCAGACTTTGACAGATGTTTCGCCAACTGATAGCTCAAGTACATATGTCTGACCGATTGGTATATCTGAGTTTTGTTTTTGACATTTGAGAATATGAAGGGAACGAACAGACAGGAAAGCTATTTTTAGGGGGTGCTTAATTCTCCCGCCTTCTCCTTTTCCCAAAAAGAGCAGTATATCCGCGCAAATAAAATTTGTAGTTTATAATGAATATTGATGCTTCTGTGTGTTTAATGCATTAACTGGAGCCACCTAAAAATATCAGGAAATCCTCCTGAGGGCCTTCCTAAGCTAATGGGGACAGAATTCAGGATCCTTGTCTTCAATTCGTACTGCTTTGAGGAACAGAAGCATATTATGACGCTCTTCCGTTTGTAATTTCTCGTTTCAATCTGAGGCATGTTAATCACCCTCGTGATACGTTTTGTAAGTACCCGTAGCTCACATTTCGGTCGAGATATAAATGCAAATCAGCCTTGCGGGATCAATTTTGCAAATTTCAGGATCCCACAGTTGAAATATTGCTATAGTTTTACCTCACAGCGGCACTTTTACACACACAATGGGCCCAAATGTGCAGTTTACAAAGGGCACCAAAGGGGCTAAGAGGAGGATACCTTCTAGTAGACAGCTGGAAGCTCCCCATGTCGCAAGGTATGTTGTCCTGGAATTCTTAACGTCACATCTGACGGATGGCCACATATCCAAGCCCATCGGTGTCCTCTCTCGCACGGTGAATCGCGCAAAGGTTAGCGGAGAATATTTCAACTTAGGAACAATGGTGACTCGAATTTGGGGGACATCAGATTATGATCCTGAAGAGCTACCCACTGAGCCATTGCCTACTCTCCAAAAACTGCCTCCCTCTATCAAAGCGAGTAAAGAGATTCGCACCCGGCATTCCTAAAGCTGAACCACATCAATATTTATCTCTCGAAGAGGAATGCATTTGAGATCTCTCTTGTATTCCTATCAACGCTCATATTTGGCCTCGAGGAGTTTTATCTCTTTGATTATGATGTCCAACAGTTGTGGAAAAGTAACAGATTCAAATAAACTTGCAAATCGTAATTAATTCTGAGAATTCTAATCAGTAATTGCGATGCAACCCGCAGGAAAGAATTCTGTATGTTTACCGTGTATAAATGTATACAAAGCAATGGGGGTGATAAGTCTTTTGTGGATTCTATATATCAGCACCATTTGATTATCTCTTTCAATTAAATCTCTGAGGCACTCTTGAACTAATAATTGTAAAGTTGATTTTCTTATTGATAAACCAATATTCTCCTGCCAACTACACGCCACTGAATATTAGAAGTAAAAAATTTGCTGTGATTGTTCCAAAAATGGAACATTTCACCGTAAAATGTTCAATTACGGTGAAATTTCACACATTTTTAAATATTTGGAAAAAAAATAAATGGAAATGACGGGATAACGAGTAAAAGGAAAAATTGCAGCCTTGGTTGACCACCTTGCTATCTCAAATATGTAGACTTTATTAACTCTTATTTTAATTAAATTTCTGTATTTATTTGGCGGTAGGTTTTTATTCCTCAATAATTCTAAAAGCGTTATTTAAGCTGTTTATATTTTTAATAAATAAATGTTATATTAAAGTATTCTTTATTATTGGAATTCTAAATTCTTATAAGAGACAACGTTACGACGTATGGTTCAACAATATAAAACTACCAAGCAATAAAATAATTTAAATAAATGCATTTTTATTAGTACCTAACTTTGTTGCATCTTGAATAAGCCTCTGAAGTCCATTTCTTTCCCAGACTCTTGGAAAAAAGCATTCATTTCAATGATCCATAAACTGAAACGGCCTGTAACTTCCCACAAAACTATTGGTCTGTAATTCTGTTTTCCTGCATTGGGAAAGAGTTTGAGAGAATTATCCTTAAGAAGATAGAGACGATTCTACAAGACAAACAAAAATTTTTCCATCCATATAATTTGATTTTAGAAAATAACGTTGGACGCTGCATCAGTTATTACGTGTAGTGAAACAATCACAGAACATCTCAATAAGAGCCGATTGCCGCGGTCTTCCTCGATGTTGCCAAAGCCTTTTGATAAATTATGGATAAATGTCCTCTACAAGCTCATGGAGCAGAACTTTCCACAACCACTAGTTAACATTATATCTTTTATATTTGTATGGAAGAACATACCAAGCCTCTGTCAAAGATAATCTCTCAGCAGCAAAAATCCATTAATTCAGGAGTCCCGCAAGGACTACCTTTGGGACCCGTACTTTCTAACTTATTCATTTGTAACGAACCTGATTTTGTGAGGTCAAAGTGGCATTATACACAAATGACACTGCCCTCATATACACCATCTGTGAGATCTAAAATTTCAGCCAAAGGAGTTCAGGAGAATCTAAATAAACTGCAAACATGGTTTACAAAATGGCGATTTAAAGCGATTAAACTCAACGCCACAATTGTGCTCAGTCATTGAAGGATGCATGAAGTCCCTAGATTTAGTATTTTCGATACCTACATTGAATGGAAGGACTCTGCACCATTCTAGGAAATCACCTAAAATGACAACCGATATTAAACATGTCACTCAGGATTCAACATGTCCCAAATGTTTTGAATAAGGCACAAAAACGTTTAATGCAGTTAAGGATACTACTTGGAAGGAACTCGAAACTTTCTATATAAAACAACTTATTAATATACAAAAAGATCCTCCCACCGATTATTATGTACGTCAGGTTTGGAGCTGTACGAAGGATACGCCCATTGAAAGGCTTCAAACCGTTCAAAGCAAAACACTTAGAACTGTTACATCAACACCAGATTCGTAAAGAACAGTAATTTGCATAAAGATCTCAACGTCAATTCCGTCAAAAAATTAATGAAAACAACTTTCACAAATTTTTTCACAAAAATCGAATCCCATCCGAACCTAGTCATCATTGAACTTTTAGGTTATTATCATGAATGTAAAGAGAAGTATAATAAACCTAGATTGATCCTTGATCCTTTTCTTCAATCTTGAAGATTGAACTTATGTCCAGATATAATACTCCTACAGCAAAAGAAAAGATGGTTCTTTGTTCTTCATGCACAAATTTGCTTCTGACACATCTCTTTTCGACTTATTTACTTGTTGTTGCGTTAGCATCTCATGTGCCAAAATTGACTTTTTTCTGAAGAAGGGAGTATAGGTGTAAATCATCCTACACTCCACTTGAGTCAGTTATGATCTCTGACCGCAGTAATTTATTTTATCTAAAAAATTTTAACTCAAGTAAGATTTTTCTCCATTATATCGCACTCTGCCGTCGGTGAGAGAGGAAACACTGATGAGCTACGAAGAACTGGCTCTGTGGGAAAGGAAACACTAAAGAGCTTAAAAAGGATACCCTTTGTGGGATGGATTGGATGGATTTGGAGTGGATGTCTCTGTGAGAAAGACAATGATGCCTTGGAGAGGATATCTCTACGAAAAGGACACCATGGATTAGAGAAGATGTCCAATGTGAGAAAGATACCGATGGACTTGGAAAAAAAATAATAAATACCCCCTCAAGCAGCTGCTTGCCACAGAGGTCTGACAGGAGCCTGTCAGTTTATATGCCACAGTAGAAGGTCTGAGAGGATGGCAGGACCTCAGCAGAAAAACAACGCACACAACCATGCCTTACCCGGGGCTCGAACCCAGGTCCCGTAGATCAGCAGCCAAGCGCGCTAACCACTCGGCCACGGAACGGCTCGGACTTGGAAAGGATGCCCTTAAATAGAAAATGATCACTGACGGACTTGGTAAGACTGCGCTCACTGCAAATGGGGTTACTGATAAGCTTGGAAAAGATTCCCTTTTTTGAAAGGCAGATGATGGGATGGAAAAGATTTCCCATTTTTTGGAAAAGGCCCACTAATTGGCTGAGAAAGGTTCTCTCCTTAAAAGAGGGAGCAATCATGAACTTCAAAATGTTGCCCTCGTTGACCAAAGGAAGCATTGACGGGCTTGGAAAGGTTGTTCTCTACGAGAAGTTGTACAAATGGAGACTAATTTTCTCAGGACATAGAACCATCCTGCATATTTTATAACAAAACACTAGTTGACCTTCACGAGATATTTTTCTTACTTCTGGCCCGTTGGAAAATTATTCAAATCACTTGCGGTAATAAAATAAAAATAACTTTTTTGCGGCTCTTTCGAAATGAAATTCTTTTTTTTTTTTCTGGTGACTCTTCGCTGAGTTTGTGCTGGTTATAATGGCCATACCTGGTCTTGAATATTCAAATGTTTTACGATATTTTCTCCTAAAATCATGGTGCGGGGGTGATTCAGTTGGTAGCCAACTAGGCTCGTAATTTGAAGTTCCCAGATTCGAGTTCCATCTGGGCCAGTGTTCAGATTTATCTGCGCAAAACTCCGGCCTTGCTGTTGGTCAGTAGGGACACTAGTGACAAGGAAAGGCCGTTGTCCATCGGATGGGACATTAAGTTATGACTCCATGTGCGGGAGAGCTATATCCTGTGCACGTTAAAGAGCACGCTGAAAAGCCTTGACGGGAGGCTACCATCTGTCTTCTAACAGCTATCAAGCAGGTACCATTTCCCCAACATTCTCTGAACCCTCGGGGTTTTTATGAACTTCATTTAGACCATTATGTGCAAAAACGTGACACACAGAAGTAAAACAACTCAACCCTAAAAATTGCAGATTTCCAAAACTGTCAATTGAAGTAGGCAACGTTTCAAAACATTTACCTCTGAAATAGCAAAAATAAGCAAAACAGTGTTAAATCGAAGCCAATTTAAGAGCACGATAATAATTCAAAGCAGAGATCCTATTGGTCGCTTTCAGATGTGGTATCGAACGAGAAGCGTTTCCAAATCAAGGTTTCCACGTTGACCTCTCCACCCAACTGAGTCAATGGGGGTCACAACTACTCTCAGCAGAGTATATCGTTTCAGGTGTCCTTAAAAATCTAAGACCCTCGAGCTTTTAGACATCTCTCAATTCCTCTCTCTCTCTCCCGGCTCGCCTTTCTCGAAGGCAGCCGAATAGAGAAAGAGAGTGCATTAGCAAGAAGTTTGGCAGTGGCTGCTTTCTCATTCATTGGAAGTCCGTGGGGCTTCTTCCTGCGAAGCTCATCTCTGCCATTTCCTGCATCAGAGGCGGAAGGCGATGCTGCTGCACAACGGGGCGAGGAGGAGCAACTGGAGAAGATGCTGCTGCCTCCGCCGCCGCCGCCTTTCACGGCACATATGCATTATGCAAATGTTTAGCATGGAAAGACGCCGAACGAACAAATCTCGGAGCTTCACTCATAGAGAGGTCGGTTGTGTGTGGGGGGGGGGGGGAGTGCGCGAGAGACAGAGACAGGAATCGCGTGTGTGGCTGATGCTGGCTTTGGCATCGCTGTTTTGATAGAAAGTCCCGATCTCGATGCTTTCAAGATGATGGTGAATTCGGTAATAGGGGAAGGAATATTGCACTCTTTTTCCTTTTTCTGCGGGAGGATTTCTGTTCAAAAAGAATGAAGGCACAACAGGTATTTTTGATATCTATATGATATTTCTGGACCATACAGTAGTTGAAATATATTGCTTGAAATCAGTTAGAAGATGGTTCTCAAATTAAATCAGGTTGGATTGGTTTACTTGTAGGCATCATCTCTGCGCATACAATGGGCTAATTGCCAGGTCACAAAGACCCTAAACCCTCAGAGAAAAATAGGGAAAGACAGACGGTAGCGTCCTCTCAATCCATCCAGAGTGCTCTTTAAATTGCAATCCTGAATATAGGACCATAGCTTAACATCCCATCCGACGGACGGCTTCTCAAGTCTATCTAGACACACTGGCCAGGATATCCGTTCAATAATATTTTCACATAAAAATATAGTATAGAAATATTTAATAATGAGGGAAATTAAATGTTCTTAAAGATTTCGGTAATTAATTTTTTTAAAGTTTTACTACAAACTATTTATTTTTAAACATTTTAAAATAAAATAAATTATTCATTATAACTTTATTTAGATGTTTATCAATATTTTAAAATTAAATACTAAATTTAAAATATAAATAGCTACCAATTTAATTTTAAGAAAGTTTATATAAGTAGCTACCAGTTTTATTTTAAGAAAGATAGCTCTAATTCGAACATTTTCACATATTTAGAAGTAATTACAGATTGCATGCTGCATCCTACTTAGCAGCTGAATCGAATCAGATATGACATGAATATCCGTCAGTGTTTTGTGCATTATAGTACCATGTGTGAAAACATTAAAATATAATCACTGTAAATTATCAGCATAGTGCAATAGTAGTAAAATAATAATAATAAAAAATGCGATCTGTTTTCGTCTCCATTTTCTAAACATATGATCGTCTTTTCTAATGCAATAAAATGTTATCGTTTTATTACTAAAAGTTCGGCTTTGAATCTCCATTTAAAAATCATTGAAGTAATGATATTAGAAAGTTTTTTGATATGCTGCTTTCGGCGCAATGCGTTAGATAACACGCTAGCAAGAACAACTGAAATATTTTTATACCAAAGAGAAGGTTGCCGGATTCACACGAAGGTTGCCGGATCACTAATTTCTAAAATAATCGTTGCCAGATATTTTTTTCTGAATTCTGTAATCAACCGTAGTGTTCGGATACTTTTTTCAGTGACTGTAGGTGGTCATATTATTTTGATACTAGATCGTGTGGGCTCACTCACGGAAATATTTGTTAAGTAAAAACTGGAGCGTGTGCAGTAACTGCACACGCTCCAGTTTGCTGTGAACGGTAACTGGAGCGTGTACAGTTGCTGTACACGCTCCAGATATTTTTCCTGAATTCTGTAATCAACCATAGTGTTCGGATACTTTTTTGAGCGACTGTACTGTACCTCATTTACCCCTTGCTCTTATGTTCCACTTTAACTTTTTTTTGTGTACGGAACTTCACTTACCTTTTTACTCTTGCGTATCTTTCACCTTTTTTATTGTACTTCCTTTACCTTTTTGACGTTACGCCTTTTTATACCATTTTGTGCTGTACCTCTTTACCTTTCTTGATTTTACTCCTCCTTAAACATTTGCTCCTACAACTACCATTTCAACACTTCGATCTTACGCTTCTTATCCCTTTTTGTATATTTACCTTTTTACCCATGATCGTTTTCACCCTCTTTTACGCTACTTCATTTACCTTTTTGTACTCTACTTCATTTACCTCTTTGATGTTACGACTCTTTTACTCTCTTTGCTCATCTGCCTCTTTAAACTTTTATGCCAATTTATTGTTTCTGCTTTTAAACTTTTTATCTTTATCCCTTTTATTTTTTATAGTTTACTTTATCTCTTTTACTTTTTATTCCTACGACTACCATTCCTATCGTTTTTGCTCCTGCTCCTCTTTTGCCCTTTTGCTCCTACTCTTCTTTTTCCCTTTTCCTCCTAAGCCTCTTAACCTTTTTGCTCTTATGCAATTTTCACCTTTTTGCTGCAATATATTTGTCACCTTTTTTTTCTTATATATTTTTCACCTTTTTTCTCTCGTGGGTACGAATAGTTAAATATTATGAAGAAGAGGTGGCAACTTGTGCCTCTTCAGAAACGAAACAAAATACAAAACTCAGATGCATTATAATACCCCCTCAAGCAGCTGCTTGCCACAGAGGTCTGACAGGAGCCTGTCAGTTTATATGCCATAGTAGAAGGTCTGTGAGGATGGTAGGCCCTCAGCAGAAAAACGACACAAACAGCCATGCCTTACCCGGGGCTCGAACCCAGGTCCCTTAGATCAGTAGCCAAGCGCGCTAACCACTCGGCCATGGGATGGTCCCAGATGCATTAGACGCTATGAATTTCGCAAACTCACATTGCTTTATCTATGTTATCCGCCTCTAAACATTTCTTCTTACTCAGTAACAAATTCAAGAATCCACGATCTCAAATGCATTTCCCTTCATAACGCAACAGAAAATATATTACTTTTTGGCGTTTCTCCGATACCTTGTTTCGTCTTCTGGCCATCTCCTCCAGCATCAGAGATCCACCAGCAGATACCTGTGTGTTCTAAGTTTTGTTTTTTAAATCATGTCTAAAATGATCCCGAGAAGATTTTGTCGTGAACCAAGCGAGCCTCTGATACTCTATCGTAGAAATCTCTGACGTTGATCTGTGCTGACCCTTGTCCCCATAGCTGCAATTCCTGAAGCGCGCAGAGACGAAAAAGGAGCCAAAACCAGATGGCGCAATTTGCACCTCCGCCCATTCCATTCGTTGGCGGAGGGTGCGACCACTTCACACTTCTTTTAATTCTCGGAAATCTCTTCCTGCTCGATAAGTGACGTCACCCCATCTCATCTTACTTTTCCAAATCTTCCTCTCAGATCTTCGTTTCCATTATTTCTTCATCACTTGAGGATCTGCCTCCCGACAAATTGATTCAACTCTAGCGGATCTGCTTCTGTTGTTCCTTAGTCATTTAAAACATCTGCTTAAGAATATTTATTTTTATTTAAATCGACATTATCTCCCCCCTTTTTTAAATGAAAAAGTTTCTTGCCAGTCTAAGGAACGCATGATAGCACTTCGACTTATGAATTGCTTTTCCTTTTAACCTACGCTTATGCCCTCCATGAGAAAGAGCTTGGAAAGGCAACATCTTTATATTTTTATATTTCACCAATAGGCTTGGAGTCTTTATATTTCTTATATATCTTTATATTTATCATCTTTATATTTCACCAATAGGCTTGGAAAGGCGACATCTGTCGGTTGGAGTGTTAAGTCACACTGGAAGACTTTAACAGGCACTTTCATATGTCTTCCAACAGTTATTTACAGTGTGTCCTCTTAACCTACCCAGCTTTGAGCCATTGGGGTCTTAGTGACCTGTTCGTTTAACCCATTGTGCATAACTCCCATAGGTAAAACAACTAAACTTTTTTTTCATAACTTAAGTTAACAAGTATGAATAGCTACCGCTTAGTTCATCTGGTAAAGCACGTAACCAGCTAATCCGGTTTTCGACACATATTTTACCCTTGCCAACTCTTAAAACTGTCCAGTTATGCAGAAGGTTGAACTTTACTTACGAGAGGCTGTTAAAAATTATCATCATCATCCTCAAGCAGACACGGTCTACGGAGGTCCAACCAGACAGTGCAATTTAGTTCTCCAAGCATATCTGTCTTGAGCTACATCTGCTGCATCCAGCCACTGCACACCAATTTTAACAAGGTCCTGTTTGATATTGTCTGCCCACCGCATCCTAGGTCTCCTCCTCTTTCTGAAGTCTTTAGGCACACTGTTCATAACCTTATTCGCTAATCTATAATTATCCATATGGGCAACATGGCCGAACCAACGGAGTCTCTCTCTGCACAATATGCTGCTTAAAGGAGGTTGTCGACTCCTTTGCCTAACCTCATCATTACTTACAAAGTAAACCACCTAATACTCAAGATACTGCGTAAGCATCTAGAATCAAAAGCATCAAGTTTCCTGTTATCTTGTGTACAAAGCGTCTCAAGTTTCACTACCATACCTAACACTAGAAAGGTAGTTTAGCAATTATCTCATACTTCATGCATAGAGAGAACAAAGAATGTCGACGAGTTCATTTTCTTATTTTGTACCGTGAAACCTTCTGCATCAACTTTTATTTTCTGTCGAGATTTTCCTGGAAATCTTTATTTATCTCATCATCTTCTCTTTAGTATTAATCTACAAATCAGTTCACCTCCTACTGCAACTTCTAACCTTCCAGATCAAAATTGCAATTGCTAGTTATTGTAACTAATTTTAAATTCGGTTCAAAAAAAACGAAATCCGTTATTTCATCATAACATGGTAAATTTTGCATCTTCCCTATTCTCCTTTCAAGTTCCATATTGATCTTTATTTGCATTTCCCACTGATTTAACGCAATCATCATCACCATGTTCTTACCCACACATCATCATCTTTATCATCCATCTTCCGTCCATATCATCATCCTTATCATCCATCTTCCGTCCATCTCATCATCATTATCATCCATCTTCCGTCCATCTCACCATCCTTATCACCCATCCTTCCTCATTCTCATCATCCTTATCATCCATCCTTCCTCCATCTCATCATCCTTATCATCCATCCTTCCTCCATCTTCATCATCTTTTTAATGGCATAAGCTTTATAATGATGAAGCCTATACATAAAGTAAAATGCAGAAATTTTAAGGAAGTCCTATTAATTTTTTTTCATTTCTAGATCATCCGAAAGCATTCACATTCTACTTTCGTACTGAGATTTGAAGTACAGCAAAGTGAATGTGAAAATTAAATCAAGTAGAGATGTTCACCGATGACACAAGATTATTTAACCCCCCCCCCCCCCCCCACGCACACACACATCCAGTTGAGCTGAATCAAATATCTAAACACTTATACAAGATAATACCGATGCAACACAACACTCTCTAGTTTAAATAAAATACATTTTCCATATGATTTACGATTATGAATGAAAATATGTATAATTTGAGTTTTACAAATAAAAAATTATTATTTGTCTATAATAAAAATAAGAATTTACAAAGATTCACGATTCCAGTTATTTATTTATGAACTTCACTTGATAAAATCCGAGCTTGACGCAGAGCAGATACACAAATATGAAATACCACAACTTGAAATTAAACAATTTTAAAATTAATAAGCAACGGAAAGCAATCTGAAAGCTCAAATCCTTGCTCTTTAATCATTCCTTAAATAATCTCTTTATCACGTGAAATAGAAGGTATTGAACGATTTCCCCTTTTCAAACGCAACAATTATTATAGCAACTGTCATTTTCAACAATCGCTAATGTTAAGTCTATGGGGATTACGGGAAATTCAAACCCACCCACCCGAATTTTTGTTGACCCCAGCGGGTTTAAACATAGTTTATACTCTTCCCCTCGGTGCAGGGAATGTTCATGTAAAGTTGGGTGCCTCTAGCTTTTCTGGGGACGGTATGAATAAGCGAAAAAACACACAAACTTTCTTCTCTCTAACAAGATATACAAATGATTCAATGCCCCAACAATTTGAGATTAGTATTTTAAACAATAAAAACAATAAAGGCAAGAATAAGCGTTTGTTACGCAAACAAAAGTCAAAATATTCCTAGACAAACACAAATATATAAAATTTAGAACTGAAATGTAAGGTAAGTGTGGGCAAACTATTTACTATGTGGAAACTGAGATTAATCAGAAATAGCCGAAAATTATATCAAGCTACTGGATATAAGAAAAATTTTGAAATGAGTTAGTTAAAAGTCAAAAATAAGTCTCAAAAATAAGAGACTTATTTTTGAGAATTTTCATCGTATAATTTTTCATCCACCCTCCTCTCTCAGAGGTAATAATAAGAATGTGACGTAATAAGGGCATAATTCACTCTATGAAGACATCGATACCCTTTACGAAAGCTTTAAAGTTAAAATATGCAAGGATCGCTTAATTCAATTTCACTTTACATATGCGGAATAAGAACACCGAAATCAAAACTAAGTAGCGATTCCGAATCATTTGGCGTAATTTCATTCTAAGATCTTCCATAGGAATAGATCGCTCTATTCACCTATTTTGAAAACTGAGAGTGTTTTACCTCTAATCGAACCCAACTTGCACGCCATTCTTAATCATTTTGATTTGTTGCAAGTCGCACGCAATAAAGCGCAACTCGAGCTCACACTCGGCAGCAATTCATTTATCGTGACAATAACATCAACGCCATTGTTCAATAACAATGTCTTAACAAACCATTTGTTTCCCACTCTCCTTATTAAACGGTTCATTAATAAAAGACTCAATACAGACCTACCCTGTTACCTTTTATTGAAAAATAATCGCTGCGGACAACACATAGCAACGGTATGTTTGCAATCAACACTTCATAACAATAACTACTGAAATTGATACAAAAACTGAGCGGAATTTAATCTTTATTCGAAATATAATCTGTACATTGTCAATGCATCTATCATCTTGAAAGTCTAAGCGTTTAAGTGAAGATTGAAAGCGTTTTAAAACTCGTTCTCAAAGTTTTCTCTTGAACGAAATGATGGATCTTTTGAACGAATCTCTTGTGCCGCAGATCGTGGGAAAGTTCACTCCCTCCCACTCAGAAAATCCCAGAGTCGATTGGCGTCTGGTGGCGAGACTTGTCGACGTAGTGACAGATAGCTAATCAAAATCAGGAATGACATATAGTTACAGCTTGAGAAGATCTCACGGCAAAAACTGTTAAGTGTCCTAACTCGTCAGGACGACTCGTGCATCGTTTGGCGCGTTCACTGGACATGTCCAATCCTATTCGAAGGATAATTCCCCATTTATTACGCTGGTCTCTAGTTTCCTAAATTATTATAAAAGTTGTTACAAAAATAAAAAATTAATTAATTCAGTTTTTATGTATGGATTAGGCTCATAGGAGTATTAATAAAAGAGAATGCTTATTAAAGCAGATAAATTAATGAGTGGATGTTAAGTTGCTATTTATGTTAATTTATGTTGCATTTAGTCATCGCAGTGCTTAAGAGGTTAATTGTTTAGATCAGGGGTTCTCAACGTGGGGTACGCGGTAAAAATATTTGGGGTACGCCGTGAGAGCTCAAAAGTCGCTAGATCTAGTAACAATGTCGCTAAGCTGGCATTATTATACTATAACTATAGTTTTATCTATCTATACAAGGGGTACGCCAGTTACATACACATTTCCAGGGGGTACGCGAAGCATAAAAGGTTAAGAACCACTGATATATATGTTTTATTTTATTCCCATTGTTAAACTATAACTATAGTTTTATCTATCTATAAAAGAGTTACGCCAGTTACATACATATTTCCAGGGGGTACGTGAAGCATAAAAGGTTAAGAACCACTGATATATATGTTTTATTTTATTCCCATTGTTAAACTATAACTATAGTTTTATCTATCTATACAAGGGGTACGTCAATTACATACACATTTCCAGGGGGTACGTGAAGCATAAAAGGTTGAGAACCACTTATATATATGTTTTATTTTATACCCATTGTTAAACTATAACTATAGTTTTATCTATCTATACAAGGGGTACGTCAATTACATACACATTTCCAGGGGGTACGTGAAGCATAAAAGGTTGAGAACCACTTATATATATGTTTTATTTTATTCCCATTGTTATACTATAACTATAGTTTTATCTATTTATACAAGGGGTACGCCAGTTTCATATGCATTTCCAGGGGGTACGTGAAGCATAAAAGGTTGAGGACCACTGGTTTAGATGACGAGAAAAGGGACCCGGGTTCGAATATCGGATAGGTCATGAAAGAAGATTGCCTTTCTCTGTAGCCTTGCTGATATTTCTTCTTTATACTGATTTAGATTGGCATGCCGTTTGTCAGACTAACTAGTTAATGTGATGTAATTAAGATCTAATTTTTTAAGGTAGTCTCCGGTTGTGATTTCTTTTAAGGGTGTTAACTTAAATATCGTATTACACATAAAGAGTACAATAAATAAAAAAAAAATGTGTCTAAGAAGTTTTTTATTTCTTCAGCGTGAAGGGGAGGGGTGGGTACCAGACCCCTTCGTTAGCTTCGTCAGTGCTCTCGGCCAGGCTCGTAATCTGTAGTTGCCAGGTTCGAATCACATCTTGACCAGTGTTGAGATTTATCTCTGAAAAACTCGCTCTATCGTGGGACTTGGAGACACCGAAGGACTTGTAAAGGCCGTCGTATGTCGGATGGGAGGTTAAGCTGTGCGCAGGAGCGCCACATCATGTGCACGTTACGGACATTCCCCGCAAAAAAAATGTCCCTCAGAGATAAAACAACCCAAACCCAACCCTGATCTATCTTAGAGATCTCTTTCGGAGAGTTTATCCCTCATACCTTGATGGCAAAATGTGTCAACCGAGAAATGATTTCTTATGATTTTTAAAATAAATGAAGAGGACTCAACATTAATGGAGACAGCCATCAAGTCTTCCCACACAACTCAATGAAGCAATGAAAAACAGTTGATATGAATTAAAACTAGATCATAAAGATTCATAAACAAATTCCTTATGGGTGGGTCTCAGAAAAGGGTATTCTCCCCCCCCCCCAAACCTCTTTTCGTCTACCCTCCCGTCTCATCAGTCGGACATTCCAAGAGTTAGCCTGCTGAAGTTGCCAGTGCACGGACTATCCATCACGGGGCATACGCTTGTGACGCCGATGCATGCGCAGTTTCAATCTGTCTGCGTCGCTTCCTAAATCATGTCATTTGTGTGACATGAGCTACGTGCCCTGGATGTAAGCTTCGAGCTGGGCGGGTGGTGCGGCTCGCGGTAATGCACTGCATAGCGCCACTGCTGAAACTCTCGTGACTAGCATCGCCGTGTGACGTGACTCGAGGCTTTGCTACGCTTTCGCACTCTCGTGATCTCACGCGAAGAGCATTCGGACATTCACTGAGCAAATTTTTTGGAGCTTATTACCGATTATAAAGTGCTTACTGAAATGTATAACATCTGTTTTAGGAAATGTGGGGGGGAGGGGAACGCATTTATCAAAAAGGAAGAGTTTGTAGTTTTCATTTTTTGCAGTTTTTGTTTGTGAAGCCTATATTTGTTGTTTCGTCTACTTAGGAGGTGGCCGAGTGACTATTTGGCTACAGGAGACTGGGGTTCGAATACAACCTAAGGGAATGCCGTTTATCTTTCTGACGTATGTTGTCTTTCTTGCGCAAGTCCTACACTTAGAGGCACTAGGTTATCGTGACTCGGCTGGTATCTAGCGTTTGTAAGTGTGTGTCTGTGTTTGAGGCGGGGGTGGCTCAGTCGGTAGCGCGCCAGGCTCATAATCTGTAGTTCCCAGGTTCGAGTCCCAACTGGGTCAGCGTTGAGACTTATCTCCGCAAAACTCCTTGCCCTGCCCACGGTCAGTAGGGGACACCGATGGGCTTGGAAAGGCCGCCGTCCGTCGGATTGGACGTTAAGCCGTGGCTCCGTGTGCAGGAGAGCCATACCCTGTGCACGTTAAAGAACACGCTGGATGGCCTTGACGGGAGGCTACCATCTGTCTCCCAACAGCTGTTCCAGTGGGTCCCCTCCCCCAACCTTCTCTGAGCCTTAGGGGTCAATGTGACCTGGCCATTTAGCCCATGGTGTGCAAAAAAGTGCCGCTCAGAGGTAAAACAACCCAACCCTTGTGCAAGTCTTCCTTTCTTCGGAGAAGGGAGATGGTTCAACTGGTAGCACGTCAGGCTTGTAATATGTTGTTCCTAGGTTCGAGTCCCATTTATGCCTGCCGTTGAGATTTTTTTCCGCTAAGTATCCACTATGACCTCTGTTAGAAATGGAACACGGGCTTGGAAAGGTCTCCGTCCGTCAGATGAGACGTTTATCCGTGCCTCTGTGTGTAGGAGAATCATACCCTGTGCCGTTAAAGAACATGCTGGATGGGATACTTCCATCTGTCTCCTAGCAACTGTCCAGTGGGTTCTCTGCCCTTACCTTCGCCGAACTCTTGGGGTCTTTGTGCCATTTAGCGCATTATGTGCAAAAAAGTGGCTCTCAGAGGTAAAAGAACCCAACTCGCTTTCTTCGCGGGTCTTCTTTATGGCAGCATTATTCTGACAGGCTGCTGGCAGACAGTAGGGTCTGACAGTTACTTGTTTGAACTGAACTGATGATTCAGTTCATATAAGCAAAATGGGAAAAATAGGCTTCAGGGGCTTATTTTCTCCATTGTGAGATCAAACAAAATCTGGAATGAAAAATGCAGTTCAACTTTGACTAGAGAGGATATTTATTTCAACTTAGAGTTTTTTAAGACAATAATATAACTGATTAATAATTCTCCTGCGTTCCATCCCGAATGTTCTCCTCCCTCCTCACCTGCCTCCTTCCCCTCCCAATTATCAGCAAGTTGCATGCAATGTCATCAATCTAGTCATTTTCATTCTCATACTATTTCTTTACAAAATTTAGACATATTGTCTTAAAATCGGAACACCATGATGTAATTTATTGACTTGTAAAAAACCGGTAGTTTTGTGTTATTTGTAAAACTACCGGTTGTTTATTAAAAAAAATTATTTGTATGATTTAATTCAATGTTAAATAAATATTCTTTGTATTGTCAAATGCAAGCATTTTCTCAGGGAAATCTCTCTCATATATTATGCACGTTATACAGCCATAATTGAGAACTTTACTTCTCTTAGCTGACAGTCTCCTGTCAGACTTCTGTTGCAAGCAGCTGCTTGAGGGGGTACTTATTTATTATTTATTAACAGTTGAAAAGTTGGAATGGAAAAAGCTTGCAATCGTTTCATTTTTTTTCATAATGTGACTCTAAACCAGAACGAAAAGGAAAAGAGTAAGAAAAGTGCAACAGGATTGTCTGGGAAGCTGTCTTTACCAACTGAGTCTCTCGAAGCGAAGAAAAACGGATCAGTCAGTCAACATCTTCCAGAGTTGCGTGCAGGCTCGCTCTCTAAGCAGATCCCTCTTGTTCACTCCATTTCGTATCGAGAAAGGTCTGTCCTCTGCCCATTCCTTCTGAAGGAGTAGAGCGTTGCACCTGGTTAACGTCCTGATACAAGGACACATACCGGGACTGCTGTGACAGTGACCGATGCCGTGCGATATGTTAGAGAAGATCCTGATGAGGGCGTCGAGATACCTTCAGACCCGAACCACCGTTGCGACCTCTCTTCGCGTGATAACGACGCTAAACGGCTCGTGGCAAATTATTAACGCGCTTTCATGCCCAACGCCACCTTGCCGAACACTAGCTCTAACCTCTAGCTTTGATGAGGAAAAGCAGTCTGATAGACTGAGAGATTGCTTTTCTTGGGGGTTTTGAAAGGTCTGATGTAACTCGAGATTTAGATAACGGATACATGCGTTCAATTTAATGTATGTAACAATAAGTTATCGTATAATCAGTGAATGAATATAAGTTGCGATCTTTAAAAGCTTTGTTAGTCATCGTTCAAAGCATTGAATGTCTTTGAAACATTTTAATTTTTCAATCTAAATATCCCGAACCTTTCATATTCATTTAATTTTGGAACTGAATGTCTTTGACCTTTTAAATTTGTTGGATTTTGGAGCTAAAAATCTTTAATCTTTTAAATCTGCGAATTTTGGAAATATCTTAGCCACCCTGCTTAAAACTACTCTTGCATCAATGGAATGTTGCAGTTGATTTTCTTAACCACTCTGTTTAAATAAATAAATACCCCCTCAAGCAGCTGCTTGCCACAGAGGTCTCACAGGAGCCTGTCAGTTTATATGCCAGAATAGAAGGTCTGAGAGGATGGCAGGACCTCAGCAGAAAAACGACACATTCATCCATCCATGCCTTACCCGGGGCTCGAACCCAGGTCCCTTAGATCAGTAGCCAAGCGCGCTAACCACTCGGCCATGGGACGGCATACTCTGTTTAAACCTACTGAATATCCTCAACCATTTGACTCAGTTTAAAGCTCATATCTTTAACCTATTGAATCAATTGAATATTTTACACAATATCCTAAGTATATGGGGAAAAATCACAAAAAATGGCTTTCAGGCGGAGACAATGAGACCTATCCAACTATTAGCCAACTATTATTTATTGGGTTCCTTGTAATGCTGCTATTTTGCCCATTGTGTGCACAAAAGTGCTCAACTCAGGACCTGTGTATTTTCAGAATTTTGCCAAGAATAAATATCTTGGCACAAACTGTACGGCAAAAGAGAGCTTCTATTGTTCATCAGCTGAGAGAGATGACCGCTAATAGCACTTCAAAACTCATTTCAATGAGAACTATGCGCAGAGAATTGGAAACTTTGTTATTTGGGACCTGTTCCCCCAAACGTCTCTGAACCCTTGGACATTAAAAGGCCATTTAGCCCATTGTGTGCAAAAAAATGCCGCTTAGAGGTAAAACAACCATCAAAACCTTGACAAATAATTGTAATGTATTAATGTTTCTGTTTTCTCCTCAATTCTACTGTTTATACTGGTGAAAAAAGAGACGCTTTTGAATGGAAAGCAAAATAAAAAGTTTTTTCGTTCTTCATTTAAAATGAGTAATAATTATGCAAAAAATCTTCCTATTGTTTCATCAATGGATCTCAGTAATATGATACGGCAACAGTCATGTCAGGTGTCCAGCGTCACATTAAATAATATGCTGGGTGGAATTAAAGGGATTGAAGCATTGCCATCTAATAGCACCCAAAGTTTTACTTCAGCTTTTTATCTTAAATGTTTGAGATCCATTTTGTCAACCGTGCAAGCACAAAAGTGACTTCCTACTTCCCTTTCGTAACACACAAAATTGAGGCAATTTCTTTCAGAACAGAAAATATTTTATACAGCAGTTTGACGCAGAGCTGAATTTCTCCATGTCCACTTTTCGAGAATCTTAAACCCGCAGAGGGTGAAAAAAAGGGTAAATGTATGCTTTGCGTCTATTTTGTAAAAGTATTTTTTTTTGGTGAAACAGAGAAGGAAATTGTACATTAGAGCGGCGCTCTGGTCCATCCTGGCTTAATTCATTCGTATGTTCTTTATTTAATTTAAAAATTATTTTTTAATTCTAGTTATTGTCTGAATTGCTAAACACATTGTCTAAGTTTGTGTGACTTTTTTCATTTTATCAAACTAACGGTTGTTATCTGAAGAAAATTATTCCAACTGTTGCTTCAACGAAGATTGCATAGTAACAACTTTTTAATTCTGAACGAAAAACCTTCTACCTATCGTGGGCATTCAAGACTGTAGGAAAAAAAACACAAAAGCTCTTGTGACGTACATAGCTTGATATTCGATCACAGATGACTAATTTCTGAATCCAATTAATTTCATAGTTTTAAAATTAATCTCCAAAAATAAGAGCCGGTAATTGATAAAAAAAATGCTACTGCTACAAATAATTAAAGTAAAATTGCAAGCCCTTGAGGCAGCATCTTTTTTGTCCTTTTTAGTATCACCACTTTCATATATTATCTACAATACATTTCATTTTCATAAGAGATACGTAAATAAAGTTAGTAAATAAAAATTTAAAAAACTTTACCTATCTGCACCATATCATAACCTGTGAGGGGCGGAGTGGTTAGTCGGAAGCACGTCAGGCTACTAATCTGCAGTCCCCAGGTTAGAGTCCTTTCTGGGCAAGCATTGGAGTTTATTCAGCAAAACTCCCCACCCTGCCCTCGGTCAGTACTGGACATTGATGGGCTTGGAAAGGCAGCCATCCGTTGGATTGGATACGTTAAATCATTAAACAACGTTAAAGAACACTCTGGATGGCTTTGACGGCGGACTACCATCTGTCTCTTAACAGCTGTTCAATGGGTTCCCTTCCTCCAACCTTCTCTGAAACTTCGTGGTTGTGACCTGGCTATTTAGACCATTGTGTACAAATGTGTGAAACCTGTGACGAATTTTGGGTTAACTTCTAATCAGAACATTTTTTGCTCACAGCAAATTAAATGGTCAGATCACAAGGAACCAAGTCGGTTCAGAGTTCAATAGGGAAAGGACTGGACAGTTGTTCTTAATGATGACCAGTGAAACCAGTCAAAAAAAAAGTCACAAATGAGGCCGGTCTTCACACCATCTACAACGTTCTTTATAGTGCACATGGTATGGCTCTCCATCACGAGGAACCACGGGCTTTTCTAAATACATATTTTCTCCTTTCTTACCAAGAGCAGAATGAAGTTTAGCAGAGAGAGAATCCGAGGCAGCAGTCTCGATTTATTTGGGGACTACAGATTACGGACTGACTGAGAACCCATGCTCAGAAATCTGCCTTCAGTCGGCCTGGCAAACGCTGTCGAAATAATAGGTTTCCCTCAAACTGCACTTCTTCATTGTAATTAACACTTTTTCTTTTGATTCTTCTCGCTTAGCACATTTTAACATCTTCGGCGTCGGAGGTGTGACAATGCTGTTCATGTTCCCCCCAACGGTCTTTCCCCTACCACCTCAGAGCAAGCGAGGCGAGACGAATGTCTTTTTCCCTACCGCAGGTCACCGGGAATGGATCAAACGACGGGCAAGCCTCGTTAACTCTTGAGATTAGTCTTTATTGGTCATTCAGCGCCATTGTTCGCCTTTTGTGACATGCTCATCAATAGGAATTCAAATTCTCCTCTTAGGTAGTTTGGGATAGATGACAAGAATGTGGTATTGATGGGAGGAAAGATTATCTTTGAAGCTTTCTTTTTCTTCCCCGTCGATGGGGATTTAAGTTTCAGATGTCATTTACGATGTTTAGAATATTACGCAACCCAACACTCCTCGACGAATGGGGGCGGGAGTGGCTCAGTCGGTAGCGCGCCAGGCTCGTAATCTGTAGGTCCCAGCTGGGTTAGCGTTGAGATATATCTGCGCAAAATTTGCCGCCCTGCCCACGGTCAGTAGGGGACACCGATGGGCTTGGAAAGGCCGCCGTCCGTCGGTGGGACGTTAAGCCGTGGCCCCGTGTGCGGGAGAGTTGGGTTGGGTTGTTTTACCTCTGAGCGGCACTTTTTTGCACACCATGGGCTAAATGGCCAGGTCACATGGACCCCGAAGGCTCAGAGAAGGTTGGGGGAGGGGACCCACTGGAACAGCTGTTGGGAGACAGATGGTAGCCTCCCATCAAGGCCATCCAGCGTGTTCTTTAACGTGCACAGGGTATGGCTCTCCCGCACACGGCGCCACGGCTTAACGTCCCATCCGACGGACGGCGGCCTTTCCAAGCCCATCGGTGTCCTCTACTGACCGTGGGCAGGGCGGGGAATTTTGCGGAGATAAATCTCAACGCTGACCCAGCTGGGACTCGAAACTGGGAACTGCAGATTACGAGCCTGGCGCGCTACCGACTGAGCCACCCACGCCCCCTGTGCTGGAGAGACATACCCTGTGCACGTTAAAGAACACGCTGGATGGCCTTGACGGGAGGCTACCATCTGTCTCCCAACAGCTGTTCCAGTGGGTCCCCTCCCCCAACCTTCTCTGAGCCTTCCGGGTCCATGTGACCTGGCCATTTAGCCCATGGTGTGTAAAAAAGTGCCGCTCAGAGGTAAAACAACCCAACCCTCGACGAATGAAATTGGAATTACTGCTATATGAAGTAATAGTCTATGATTCTATTGAACGTTTTTGGTGGTTTATATTTCGGTTTGCGTTGCAATAACTCTTTCCTGGCTAAAATTATCATAATTATCTTTTAGGAAATAAAATGCTTCATATAAAATTACGTCTCTCAAGTTCAAAAATAAGCTGAATCCGTTGCATAGAACAATAATAGGAGCAATAATTATCCAATACAACAATCAGTCAACAATAAGCAAAATCAATTATTAAATAATTATATTATTAGGAAAGAGCGTTTCGTCGCGCCTCGTTACATGTTTGGCTCGGGCATCAACATGGGCTGGGGAAGTCCATTCGCTAACAAATCATTTTCCGGCTGACGTGTTACGTTCAAAGCTAAGAAAAATACCGCAGTAAAAATTTCCGATGAGTTGAAATTCTCAAACTTCAACTTTCGAGATTTCTGATTCTTACTTCGAATGCAGTGTTATTAATTTCTTTGCATCATTTTTTTTTAATGCACATAAAAATAGGAAACAGATTTTGATGTATATATGCTTTTGGCAGAGCTATGGATATCATACGCAGTCTGCATAATGCACTAACACAGGGGTTCTCAACGTGGGTGGGGTACGCGGTAAAACTTTTTGGGGTACGCCGTGAGAGCTCAAAGTTCGCTAGATCTAGTGACAATGTCGCTAAGTTGGCATTATTATACTATAACTATAGTTTTATCCATCTATACAAGGGGTATGCCAGTTACATATGCATTTCCAAAGGGTACGTCAAGCATAAAAGTTTGAGAACCACTGACATATATGTTTTATTTTATTCCCATTGTTACACTATAATTATAGTTTTATCTATCTATACAAGGGGTACACCAATTGCATACACATTTCCAGGGGGTAGATGAAGCATAAAAGATTGAGAACCACTGATATATATGTTTTATTTTATTCCCATTGTTATAGCATAACTATAGTTTTATCTCTCTATACAAGGGGTACGCCAGTTACATACACATTTCTAGGGGGTGCGTGAATCATAAAAGGTTGAGAACCACTGATATATATGTTTTATTTTATTCCCATTGTTATACTATAACTATATTTTTATCTATCCATACAAGGGGTACGCCAGTTACATACACATTTCCAGGGGGTACGTGAAGAATAAAAGGTTGAGAACCACTGATATATATGTTTTATTTTATTCCCATTTTTTCACTATAACTATAGTTTTATCTATCTATGCAAGGGGTACGCCAGTTACATACACATTTCTAGGGGGTGCGTGAATCATAAAAGGTTGAGAACCACTGATATATATGTTTTATTTTATTCCCATTGTTATACTATAACTATAGTTTTATCTATCTATACAAGGGGTACGACAGTTACATACACATTTCCAGGGGGTACGTCAAGCATAAAAGGTTGACGACCACTGTACTAACAGACAAAATAATTTTTAATAGGATTTTAAAGTTATATCTTTAAAAATTCGACAGGTAGCTATGAACTTATTAAAATTTGTTAATTTATTTTAAAATATTTATAACGAGCGTAATAATATATATATATTATTTTATTTATATATATTAGTTTGTGGTTATATTATAGATAAATCACGTAAACTTTTCTCATAATTAATTTCTCTCCTTTTGTTCATCGACTGTTCTGGCCCGGTGTATTAGGGTTACCCTGCTTTTGCCTTGGTTTACGGTAAAAAATTCTGATTGATCTGATTTTTCGAAATTTTCCCATCACTGGTCATCATTAAGAATTGTCAGTAGAGTGAATGACAAGGCATCAAAAGCACAATAACATCTCAAAAGTTTAGATATTTACATAAGTGAACATTACATACTCGAAGTAATTTGGTTTGTGATGCAGTGCTATGAACAGAGAAGAATTTGGAAGAAGTGGTTAAGGTGTGTGTGTTGGGGGGGGGGGGGGGGAGAGATCTTGCATGTAGAAGAATTTGGAATAAGTGGGGGAGGGGGTTTGCATATAGAAGAATTTGGAAGAAGGGGGGACCTGCATATAGAATTTGGAAGAAGGGAGGGGGAGCTTGCATATAGAAGAATTTGGAAGAAGGGGGGACCTGCATATAGAATTTGGAAGAAGGGAGGGGGAGCTTGCATATAGAAGAAGAATTTGGAAGAAGGGGGGACCTGCATATAGAATTTGGAAGAAGGGAGGGGGAGCTTGCATATAGAAGAATTTGGAAGAAGGGGGGACCTGCATATAGAATTTGGAAGAAGGGAGGGGGAGCTTGCATATAGAAGAATTTGGAAGTGTTTGTGTGGGGGGGGGGGGGAGAAGGGCTTCATGTAAAGGAATTGTTCCAAAAGATTAGTGATCTTCCTTTCCCAGGTTCGAATCCCTCCTATACCAGTATTTAGATTTATCTCTGCTAACCCCTATCCTACTCTTAGAAAGGGGAACCGATGGGATTGGGAAAGTAGCTTCTCTCCGTCGGACACGTTGTGTGCAGGAGGGCCATTACCCTTTGCATATTAGAGAACAAATTGCATGGCCTTGGGAAGCTTCTATCTGTCTCCTAACAGCTGTCTAGGACAGCTGATCACAATAGTTGTGAATCAGGCTTCCATTAGGATTTTCTGGTTATTTACTGGTATAGGGGTATATATATTTTTTGCCGCATTAATAAAAGATAAGAGGATTTCTATAAGATTAGGTAACTTTCCTATAACCAGAAATAAGCAACTTCCAACTCTCAATGGAGAAAAATAATTTGTGCAACTTCAGATGCGTTTTGGAGTGAAATGGATGCGTTTTAAGAGTGAATTGAAAGAGGGCTGCAAGAAAGGAATATTGCTCTAAGTAACAAGATTGAAAAATTGTTCAGTCAAATCGAGAATCAGAAAGATAAGCTTCTGTATTTAGCAATTTTTGCAATGTACTAATTGTTCATAAGTAGTTCTACACCACTCCACTGTACTCCCAGTGAGACAAATTATTCGAAGCAATAAGCAAGCGATTGTCAGAATGATGCTCAATGGACAGACTTCCCTACAATGCCTGCCAAATCCAAGAGTTTTTGTGGTGATTGTTACGCCTCAAGTGTTCAAAAAGACATCTGAGCAATATACTTTCGAATGGACGAGTTATTTAACATAAGTCTCTATCTCGTCAAGCCCATTATCTCATCTCCAGATCAAAAAGTTCCGAGTCTAGTTATATGTAAACGTTAGGTCACAATACGTTATATCACAATGAGTGAATGCGCAACAACTCTTAAAACAAGAATTAGAACTGCAATTTAGATCTTCATGATTTTTTGTCCACACAACTCTCTTTTATGAATACAACAGACAACAGGAACGGAATTGAAGCAGCCAACAAACGCGTCGCATCATCATCGTAACCTGATGTTCCCACATTCTGTCTTCTCTGCCTGAATTGTGATTTTTCCTGCTAACTCCGGTTGTGTTCTCGGTGTAAATGAGGAGTTCCTACAAGTTTGATAGTGACGCCTTCAATCAGATGGGACGTAAAGCCGTAGACTCGTTCGCAGGAGAACCATATCCTAGGGTAGGGGTTCTCAACGTGGGGTACGCGGTAAAATTTTTTGAGGTACAGTCGCTCAAAAAAATATCCGAACACTATGGTTGATTACAGAATTCTGGAAAAATATCTGGCAACGATTTTTTTAGAAATTAGTGATCTGGCAACCTTCGTGTCACGTGACACGAAGGCTGCCAGATCACTTTATTTTTTTTAGCGGCTGTACGCCGTGAGGGCTCAAAAGTCGCTAGAACTAATAACAAAGTAAAAATAACCATTGTTATACTATAACTATAGTTTTATCTATCTATACAAGGGGTACGCCAGTTACATACACATTCCCAGGGGGTACGTGAAGCATAAAAGGTTGAGAATAACACCCCTAGGGCACGTTAAACAACATGCTGGATGATCTTGTCAGAACGCATCCATCTCCACTCCAGTGGATTTCTCTTCCCCTTGAATTCGTTTATTTTTGTGAGTACAGAAAAAGTGCCACTCAGAGGTAAAATTACCCAAAGAAATAAACTCTGATGAATAATCTACGTTTTGTGTAGTATTCTCGGTTTCATTCAGTTTTGAGATGATAATTTGAATAAAATTAAACTTGCGATCATTCCATTAAGTAAAGCCACGGGTGAGTTTAAATGATTCATAAGAGAATGAGAATAATAGATTTCAAGTTACAGAAAATATCGGAAGTAATATGGTAATCCCCATCTTTAGTGAAAAGAGACATGGATTCTAGCATCGGAAAAGGCATGGATATTTCTTTTCGTGTGTGGCCTTTCTGATTAGGTCTCTCCTTCCTCACAGATCTCTCTGATGTGTTATATTTATAGACTTCTATCCAACCTCTGTGGTAAGCAGCTGGGTGAGGGATAATTTTGTCTTAAAGGCAGTGGAATTCAAAGGAAATCTCAAAGTTTAAAATTTAAATTGATTGAAGGCGTTTGAAAAGTTAATGCAACCGAACGTTTTTAAAACCAGTCACTTGTAAGAACACCGTTGCTTTCTCTTCAAGATGATGAAATTATATTTGCCTCTTTTCCTCCGAATGGAAAGGCAATATGCATTTCACCACGTCTACTTCAGCTATTTATTACCAAAATGCCAGTTCTTTTGGATTGCAATAAGTGAACCCGTCGGTAATTTTGTGACAGAGATTTAAGTTATTTGCATCCCTATTGCAAAGAGTGTGATGAGAGCTATTTGAATTCATCTTCAAGAGATTGGTTTGTAAAATCCCATAATCGTTTTTTTTTTTCTTGTGAAAGATCACTGAATTTTTTTGTCAACAGTTTCAATATTAGTTACGTAGAGACAATACTGAAGGAACACATTTTAAAATTGTCCAAATATGAGATGAAAGGTTTAGAATTCTTGTATTATATGTGATGCAGCATTTCAGATTCATGTATGCAACATGACTGGCTTTCACAGCAATAAAACTGCAATTTTGTCAAGTTAAGATAAGAATAAAATTAGTGTAGGTTTGACGCTTTTAAATTACTGAACGATCTCCAGTTTATTATGATCACGTTAAAGTCCAGTTTCGTTTTTCAAGATAAACAGAGTATTTTGTGTGCTCCACTGTGTAATGTTATCACTCAAGTGAGTAATAGCTCTCAGTATTACAAATAATAGCATAAATGTTTTACATAATCAGCTTAGACAAACTGATAGCAAAATAGAGGAGCGTCCACAGATGAAATCACGTGAAAAAAGTTCCGCAAAGTGAGCCCTTGTACAATTACCGTTGTGTGATTTCCAGTAGAGGCCGAGACTCAGGTATGCAAGTCGGATGCCGCCAGAGCGAAGAGCCTCTCTCTCCCTATCATCTCGTGGAGCTTCCCGCGATCGCTATCCCGTGTCATCTTATCGAGTGCAGACTTCTCTTGCCCGGGGCTATTGCCAAGAAGCACCTATCCGCCCAAGCAGTCACCGAACGGGTGAGCAACCACAATTTCTTAGATCTTACATTACGATACGACGGTCTATTAGTACGGCACGAGATAGGGACGTTTACCTGCAGGGATGCTGCAACAGGTCGCGAACGTCGGAGTCGCCGATGCCGCTTCATCGTGGTTTTGTTGGAAGCAGTTCGACGCACGGATCCTTCTGGCTGCGGCCGCCGCCTTGCCGAGAACTGGCGGCATCGATTGGTAACATCGGACCCGGTTGTATCGGCCTGCGGGGTCGTCGACGGTAGGAGGCAGGCAGGTACGACATCACGAAGCGATCTCCGGGAAAGATGCTGGGCGTCTGCGGAAGATATCTGACTACGAATTTGACGGGAAAATTAAGGCGATTTTTCGGGCATTAAAGAGAAATTCTGTTATATAGACGAAATGTGGAAGGGAGCTTTTTTTTAATGCAATCTTTCAAAGCGATAATGAATTTTAATCAGAAAGACTCGTCGTGGTTAAAGAGCAACACAGAACGATATGAAGCGATTATTTAAAAATATCTTTGTAGGACGATACAAATCGATATTTTTTAATGGTATGAGTAATGATAAAAATTGCATAACAGCGTTGCAAGCGTGATATAAGAAGATATAAAATAATTTTTACAGGAAAATCTTTCTTATAAAAGCGATGTTTTTACAAAAGAGCACTAGTAAATGATTATTATAAATTAAACGATATAGAACGATTAAAACGGTATATATAAATTATCAATACGGAGTGTTATTAAACGATTATTACGAAAGAGAGCTCGGTAGAGAATCACGGGAAACGTTATCAAGCGAAACGGATAGAGGGGGATGGCAAGGGAGCCATAAGCACCCCCACTTACCCCCTGTTTAAGAAGTCTATAAATAAAATAAATAAATAAATACCCCCTCAAGCAGCTGCTTGCCACAGAGGTCATATGCCACAGTAGGAGATCTGAGAGGATGGCAGGACCTCAGCAGAAAAACGACACACACACACACACATCCATGCCTAATCCGGGGCTCGAACCCAGGTCCTTCAGATCAGTAGCCAAGCGTGCTAACCACTCGGCCACGGGACGGCTAATAAGGATAAAAAAACTCAAGCAGCTGTTTGCCACAGAGATCTGACATAAGCTTGTCAGTTTACGCCGTAATAGAAGGTCTGTGAGAAAGACGAGACCTCAGCAGAAAGACAACACAAACATCCATGCCTGACCCGGGGTTCGAAACCAGGTCTCCTTGATCAGTAACCAAATATGCTAAGCACTCGGCAGCGATATGGTTAATAAAGGATATAAATAAATAATAGAATAAATACCCCCTCAAGCAGCTGCTTGCCACAGAGGTCTGACAGGAGCCTGTCAGTTTATATGCCACAGTAGAAGATCTGAGAGGATGGCAGGACCTCAGCAGAAAACAACACAAACATCCATGCCTTACTCGGGGCTCGAACCCAGGTCCCGTAGATCACTAGCCAAGCGAGCTAACCACTCGGCCACGGGACGGCAGTAAAGGATAACGGAGTCAAAAAATATTAAACTTGTGCATTTTTCAATAATATTTTAAAAGACCTCCAAAACGGAAGGGATAATGTTGCAACGAAAATCCAGTCTTTGTCTCCCCCCCCCTCCCTCTACCCCTATTATTATCTTGATTCGGGCTTGGTGTGTCTTGTGAAGCATTTGCAGTTATCATAGGACTGTAAATAATTTTGGCTCAAACGCTTTAAATGGTTCAAAGCAATTCTTTAACTAGTTGGCATAATCTTTAGCATTTGATAATCACTTCATCGAGTAATGTGAGAATCAAATGTTGATCCCCAAGCCGCAATTTGTGCACTAATTACCCCAAAGATGCAAGATGTCGATCAATAATTCATAATCATCTGCGAAAGGTTCGGCGAGAGAGGCTCAAGCAAAATGTGAGGAATTCAGATAATTCAAAACATCGAAGTGGAAGGTTTTGCCAGTTATCACTCTTTTTTTCCATTTATGGGGATAAATTTTTGTCACTCTCAGAAATGGAACAAACATAAGAATATTTCAACTTCAAACAAAGATCTTATTGTTAATCCAGATAATGAGTATGATTCTAATACTAGAATTATTAAAGATCATTTCAAACTCTGCACCAAAAGATTCTTTAATTATCTGGTATTCAAATTCGAAGCTATTGTAATCAAACTATGTAGGTAGCTTGATATCCTTCAGACTTCTGAGAAATGAGTCTATATTAAGTGCTGCAGAGCGAGCCTGGATAAACTCTGACGCTATGATCAAATTAAACGAAACTGTTTGGGAAGACTTTGGCCATCGCAACAAAAGAAGTGATAACATTCAAATTCTTTTACAAGAATACCGAAAGAAAATAATGCAAAAACTGTAATTCATATGAAATTTATATTAATTTCATAAGAAAACAAAAGAAATAATATTTTTAGTTAATGCCATTAATTGTTAAAAGGAGTCCAATAAACCCAATGATATTGGTGTAATAGTTTAAATGAAATATATCTAGCGTTGTATCTATGAATATTAAAGGAAATATTTTGCCATTGTTAGAAATAATGATATACAAGTTTTTTTTTTTTTCACTTACAAATTTTCACATTATGTCGAATTAGAAGGGCATAAAATATTTCCTTCTGAATATAATCACTGGGCACAATCAAGATTAATGAATTTTTCTCTCAAATATATCAGTCACTTTTTGGTTCAGACTTATGAATCAGACATATCAGTCAGTTTTCAGACTTATAAATCTCTTCTTCGAGACTTATTGGTAATTTTTCCTTTCAGACTTACGAATCTTTCTCTCTAGAATCTAGAGGCCACCTAACTTTTCTTTATCGCGCCCCCTTTTAATTTTTGAGAACCCCTCATTTTCTCATAACAACTATTTAAATTCGTAATTAAAAATAATAATAATAATAAAAAAGCAGAAAACGTTTCACATACTTGTACCTCCCTTGGAATGTTTTCCAAGTTTGGGAATTCCTTGAGTCTAGGACAAATCAGTCACTTTTTCCTCAGTCTTATGAATAACCTCTCTCAGCCATATACTTTATTCTCATTCCTATGAATCCCTTCTCTCAGCCACCCTCTCTCAGCCATATACTTTATTCTCATTCCTATGAATCCCTTCTCTCAGCCACCCTCTCTCAGCCATATACTTTATTCTCATTCCTATGAATCCCTTCTCTCAGCCACCCTCTCTCAGCCATATACTTTATTCTCATTCCTATGAATCCCTTCTCTCAGCCACCCTCTCTCAGCCATATACTTTATTCTCATTCCTATGAATCGCTTCTCTCAGCCACCCTCTCTCAGCCATATACTTTATTCTCATTCCTATGAATCCCTTCTCTCAGCCACCCTCTCTCAGCCATATACTTTATTCTCATTCCTATGAATCCCTTCTCTCAGCCACCCTCTCTCAGCCATATACTTTATTCTCATTCCTATGAATCCCTTCTCTCAGCCACCCTCTCTCAGCCATATACTTTATTCTCATTCCTATGAATCCCTTCTCTCAGCCACCCTCTCTCAGCCATATACTTTATTCTCATTCCTATGAATCCCTTCTCTCAGCCACCCTCTCTCAGCCATATACTTTATTCTCATTCCTATGAATCCCTTCTCTCAGCCACCCTCTCTCAGCCATATACTTTATTCTCATTCCTATGAATCCCTTCTCTCAGCCACCCTCTCTCAGCCATATACTTTATTCTCATTCCTATGAATCCTTTCTCTCAGCCACCCTCTCTCAGCCATATACTTTATTCTCATTCCTATGAATCCCTTCTCTCAGCCACCCTCTCTCAGCCATATACTTTATTCTCATTCCTATGAATCCCTTCTCTCAGCCACCCTCTCTCAGCCATATACTTTATTCTCATTCCTATGAATCCCTTCTCTCAGCCACCCTCTCTCAGCCATATACTTTATTCTCATTCCTATGAATCCCTTCTCTCAGCCACCCTCTCTCAGCCATATACTTTATTCTCATTCCTATGAATCGCTTCTCTCAGCCACCCTCTCTCAGCCATATACTTTATTCTCATTCCTATGAATCCCTTCTCTCAGCCACCCTCTCTCAGCCATATACTTTATTCTCATTCCTATGAATCCCTTCTCTCAGCCACCCTCTCTCAGCCATATACTTTATTCTCATTCCTATGAATCCCTTCTCTCAGCCACCCTCTCTCAGCCATATACTTTATTCTCATTCCTATGAATCCCTTCTCTCAGCCACCCTCTCTCAGCCATATACTTTATTCTCATTCCTATGAATCCCTTCTCTCAGCCACCCTCTCTCAGCCATATACTTTATTCTCATTCCTATGAATCCCTTCTCTCAGCCACCCTCTCTCAGCCATATACTTTATTCTCATTCCTATGAATCCCTTCTCTCAGCCACCCTCTCTCAGCCATATACTTTATTCTCATTCCTATGAATCCTTTCTCTCAGCCACCCTCTCTCAGCCATATACTTTATTCTCATTCCTATGAATCCCTTCTCTCAGCCACCCTCTCTCAGCCATATACTTTATTCTCATTCCTATGAATCCCTTCTCTCAGCCACCCTCTCTCAGCCATATACTTTATTCTCATTCCTATGAATCCCTTCTCTCAGCCACCCTCTCTCAGCCATATACTTTATTCTCATTCCTATGAATCCCTTCTCTCAGCCACCCTCTCTCAGCCATATACTTTATTCTCATTCCTATGAATCCCTTCTCTCAGCCACCCTCTCTCAGCCATATACTTTATTCTCATTCCTATGAATCCCTTCTCTCAGCCACCCTCTCTCAGCCATATACTTTATTCTCATTCCTATGAATCCCTTCTCTCAGCCACCCTCTCTCAGCCATATACTTTATTCTCATTCCTATGAATCGCTTCTCTCAGCCACCCTCTCTCAGCCATATACTTTATTCTCATTCCTATGAATCCCTTCTCTCAGCCACCCTCTCTCAGCCATATACTTTATTCTCATTCCTATGAATCCCTTCTCTCAGCCACCCTCTCTCAGCCATATACTTTATTCTCATTCCTATGAATCCCTTCTCTCAGCCACCCTCTCTCAGCCATATACTTTATTCTCATTCCTATGAATCCCTTCTCTCAGCCACCCTCTCTCAGCCATATACTTTATTCTCATTCCTATGAATCCCTTCTCTCAGCCACCCTCTCTCAGCCATATACTTTATTCTCATTCCTATGAATCCCTTCTCTCAGCCACCCTCTCTCAGCCATATACTTTATTCTCATTCCTATGAATCCTTTCTCTCAGCCACCCTCTCTCAGCCATATACTTTATTCTCATTCCTATGAATCCCTTCTCTCAGCCACCCTCTCTCAGCCATATACTTTATTCTCATTCCTATGAATCCCTTCTCTCAGCCACCCTCTCTCAGCCATATACTTTATTCTCATTCCTATGAATCCCTTCTCTCAGACCACTGAGATATATCATTTTTTCATCCATGAATCTGTTTCTTCTCTGACTGATGTATCTCTGCCTTCTCAAAGAAATTAATTTTATTTCTTAGCTCAGTAAGTTTCTGCTTCCTCGGATCTATTAATCTCTTCTCTCAAACAAATGAATCTATCTTCTCAACCCTACAAATCTCTTCTTCAAACTTAAATCTCTCTTCACGCAGACGAGACTCTGTTCTTTAGCCAGGGTCGGGAACCGGCGACTCTGAAAATTGGCTCTTGATGCCTTTTAGTTCAACATTAAACTCTGTACAAATTTTAAATGCTTTTTATTAGAAACAAACACCAAAACAGATCCGCAGACGATACTTTGAAAGCGCTGATGCAATTCAAATGCTTTATATGCAGTCCAAATTTGATTAAGTTGGTCCAGAAGACTCAAATTGAAAAGTCACACTGTGAATGCATAATTTTAATAATTCTTTTCCAATAGTCTTATTGTATAGACTTTTTTAAAGCATATATTTTAAAATTATACGTTATGGTTTTATTTTGGTTAATAAAATAAGTTGCAATGACTTTTTTTCTATTATGGCTCTTGAACCAATGAGTATTACAAATTGTGGCTCTCAAAATTTGTTAATTAACTTTTTTTTTTGCTGCTTCGGCTCTTGACCCAAAAAAGATTCCCTATCCCCGCCTCAGACCCATTCTCTTCTCTCGGAATAGAAAGTTTTTGTCTCCTCATATTGATAATATCTCCTCTTAGATCTGTAGTTCCCAGGTTCGAGTCCCAGCTAGATCAGCTTTGAGATTTATCTCCGCAAAATTCCCCGCCCTCCCCACGGTCAGTAGGGGACACCGATGGGCTTGGAAAGGCCGCCGTCCGTCGGATGGGACGTTAAGCCGTGGCTCCGTGTGCGGGAGAGCCATACCCTGTGCACGTTAAAGAACACGCTGGATGGCCTTGACGGGAGGCTACCATCTGTCTCCGAACAGATGTTCCAGTGGGTCCCCTCCCCCAACCTTCTCCGAGCCTTCGGGGTCCATGTGACCTGGCCATTTAGCCCATGGTGTGCAAAAAAAGTGCCGCTCAGAGGTAAAACAACCCAAATCCTCTTATATCAATTACGCTCTATCTCTTCATACTAATAAATAGCTCTGTCATCTTCATGCTCACACCAATACACGGAATTCATCGGTTTACCTCACGTACTCTAAACAAATATTTCTTGTATTTGTGAAATGCATGAAGTTTATTGAAATCTTCGGAAAAAGAATGTTGAGAGCCATCAGAGCGGGAAAATTATTTTAAAATCTAAATAAGATATCCTAAAAACCTGTCACCAATAGTAATCATAATTTATGACCTGTTATGGTCTAAACATTTTCTATCTAAAACTAAAATAATTTTAAAGCTGAGAATTTTGTGATTTTCTTGAAAAAAAAAAAAAAAAAAAAAAAAAAAAATTCGGGAAGACTTAAAAAAATTGTGAATTTTTCCCACTTAGTTAAGTTGTTGAGTAGTATACAACAAATGTTATAAGTTTGTTTGTTTTTAACTCTAATTATTACTATTATCGCTTTTTCCAAATTCCTTTAAAATAAGGGGGCGGGATGGCTCAGTCAGTAGCGCACTAGGATCGTAATCTGTAGTTCCTCGGTTCGAGTCCCAGCTGAGTCAGCGTTGAGATTTATCTCCGCAAAATTCCCCCGCCCTACCCACGGTCAGTAGGAGACAACGATGGGCTTGGAAAGTCCGCCGTCCGTCGGATGGGACGTTAAGCCGTGGTCCCGTATTTGAGAGGCCATACTCTGTGCACGTTAAAGAACACGCTGGATGGCCTTGACGGGAGGCTACCATCTGTTTCCCAACAGCTGTTCCAGTTGGTCCCCTCCCCCAATCTTCTCTGAGCCTTCGGGGTCCATGTGACCTGGCCATTTAGCCCATGGTGTGCAAAATAGTGCCGCTCAGAGGTAAAACAACCCAACCTATAAAATAATAATAATGACACTATTAGAATTTTTGTGTTTTCTGAAATTAAGATACTGTCATATGCACACTTTACGGCCCTGAGATTTTACAACCCAATCAGTAATGAGTCTCCATCGTCTCAAGCCTAAGATTCTCTTCACTCGGACCACTCAAATCTCTGTCTCCTATTAAAGATAATTATCGATGTCCTGACCTATGATTTTCTTCCCTGAGAACAATAATTTTTTATGCCTCTCATATCAAAAAATTCCCTTTCTCCGACCACATTAGTTTCTTCAAATCAATAAATTTCTCATTCTGATAATACCCTTATCTCATACCAATAAAGCTATGTCTCCTCATAGTGATGAATTTCTGTTTCATCAGACCCGTGAATCTCTTACAGCAGAACAGTAAGATTAGTTTCTGTTTCATCAGACCCGTGAATCTCTTACAGCAGAACAGTAAGATTAGTTTCTGTTTCATCAGACCCGTGACACTCTTACAGCAGAACAGTAAGATTAGTTTCTGTTTCATCAGACCCGTGAATCTCTTACAGCAGAACAGTAAGATTAGTTTCTGTTTCATCAGACCCGTGAATCTCTTACAGCAGAACAGTAAGATTAGTTTCTGTTTCATCAGACCCGTGAATCTCTTACAGCAGAACAGTAAGATTAGTTTCTGTTTCATCAGACCCGTGAATCTCTTACAGCAGAACAGTAAGATTAGTTTCTGTTTCATCAGACCCGTGAATCTCTTACAGCAGAACAGTAAGATTAGTTTCTGTTTCATCAGACCCGTGAATCTCTTACAGCAGAACAGTAAGATTAGTTTCTGTTTCATCAGACCCGTGAATCTCTTATAGCAGAATAATAAAACGAGTTTCTCTTTCTTCAGAACCCGTGAATCTTTTACAACAGAACAACATAATGAGTTTCTGTTTTCTCAGAACCCGTGAATTTCTTACAGCAGAACAATAATTTTTTTAATTCACGTGCTGATGAGACTGTTTCTTCAAACTGAAGAAGTTTTTCTTTCTCACAAACTAATAATGGGTTTTTACATGATGAATTCAAAAATAATAAAAGTCAGAAGGAGGTTTCCATCCTGATAGAATGAGTTTATGTACTCAAACAGATATTTCTTCTACATTGTGACATCTATTGCTTAAGTCGCAAATATTAAATTTTTTATCGATATTTCGACCATAGGCTTTCCCAATGTTGTAGTCAGTGTTTTTTTTTAATTCACACGAAAAGCGTGAATCCAAGGTTACTTGAAAGTCGTAATTCAATCCAACATTTATTACCTTTCTATTGTTCAACATCAAGTACTGATATAATAATAATAATAATTTATTTCGTGCAGGGTAAAAAATTTCGTGCAGTAATTTTGGAATTTCTTCTAAACTTCATCAAAACTTACGATTCTTAAAAAATAGAGAATTTAGGACTAAATGAACTAGTAAATATTCTCAATAAGGATATGCGTACTCTCAACTAAAATCTATTTCAATCACAATTAGATCACACAGAGGATTTGTTTGCAGTTGGAAATTCAATAATGTTTCTGTACAGTCGCTATGGAAAGCGGAAGATTAACGATACAAATGTTTAAGGTGTTGTAAACAATCACTAATATACAAGTCAGTAGTAGTTTTTGTCTCTTCAAAGAAATAAATTTCCTCAAAGTAATAAGTCTATTACTTCCTACGAATAAATCACTACTCTGAAACCAATATGTCTGCCTTTTCAGACTGATGAATCTCAAACGGATGATCTTTTCAGACTGATGAATCTTTCCTTTCAGACTAGTAAGTTTTCATCACCTGATACTGATCTTTTTAGTTACCATGAGGAAAAAGCTTATGAATCTCGTTTTTTCTCAAGCCAATTCGTCTTCACTTATAATACCTTTCTTCATTTGGAAAAGTAAACGCCTCTGAATCTTTAGTTCTCAAACTACCAAGTCTCTCTTTTCAGAAAGATATTTCTTTTCCGATTGATAAGTCTCTCTTTTCTTACTAATCACTCTCTCTTTTCTCACTAATCACTCTCTCTTTTCTCACTAATCACTCTCTCTTTTCGGAAAGATCTTTTTCCAGTAAAAGGCTGCTTTTTTCAGAAATATCTTTCTTTTCCCCCTAACAAGTCTCTCTTTTAAGAAAGATCTTTTTTTCGACAAATAATTATCTCTTTTTAAAAAATTTTTTCTTTTACCATTAATAAGTCTCTCTTTCCAGAAAGATCTTTCTTTTCTGATTAAGTCTCTCTTTTCAGAAAGATCTTTCTTTTCTGATTAAGTCTCTCTTTTCAGAAAGATTTTTCTTTTCCGACTAATAGGTCTCTTCTATCACATCAGACATCAGATCTCTTTTTCGGACCGATAAGTTTCTATCACCGCAAGACCTCATGGCGTTGAAGAACGAAAACGCTCAGCTGATCAGCCATGGCAACCTCCAATAGTGTTAGGTGATGACTATTTCGCAACACCCTCTAGTTAAATCCCTAATGAGCTTTTTCATCTGGGTGGGTTTGCCGTTCAGGTTAGTGAAGAGTGGGCCGTACTAGGCTTCGAACCTACGTCATGTTCTTTGTTTGCTTGAGACTTTCATTATGGCGCAGCTCTTCACCTGTTACATGATGATAATGATGATGATAAGGGAACCGGAAGATGTGTTCAGTAAGATTAATTACATTGTCGAAAAGAATAAGGTGAAATATACAATCCTTAGTGTTGTCAATTTGCCAGCATCTCCCGCAGACAATGTATTGGATAGATATCAAGATAATATGGTTGGTTTAAGTGATCTACCTTTACCATGATGCAGAATGGTTTACTTTATTCCCAAAGATCTTTGTTTCACAATTGGCCACTTGGCGAAATGACCAAAATGTTCAAAGCAGGTTGGTGAAGGGGAGAACCAATGTTACTAGATAGATAGATATTCTTATTATCACAAGACCATTTTTTTATTATTATACATAGATTGAAGCTATTATCTATTCAGAATCATGGTTCAGTTTTCTACACGACAAACGGCGACGTTTGGGGCGGGGGTGGCTCAGTCGGTAGCGCGCCAGGCTCGTAATCTGTATTTCCCAGGTTCGAGTCCCAGCTTGGTCAGCGTTGAGTTTTATCTCCGCAAAATTCCCCGCCCTGCCCACGGTCAGTAGGGGACACCGATGGGTTTGGAAAGGCCGCCGTCCGTCGGATGGGACGTTAAGCCGTGGCCCCGTGTGTGGGAGAGTCATACCCTGTTCACGTTAAAGAACACGCTAGATGGTCTTGACGGGAGGCTACCATCTGTCTCCCAACAGCTGTTCCCGTGGTCCCCTCCCCCAATCTTCTCTGAACCTTCGGGGTCCATGTGACCTGGCCATTTAGCCCATGGTGTGCAAAAAAGTGCCGCTCAGAGGTAAAACAACCCAACAAACAACGGCGACGTTTACGGAGTCCAATAATATATCTCGTATCTTATCGAAAGCTTAGCATGGCAAACGGAAGAAATTTCAATGATCGAGGAGGCGGACTCGTACCTCAGGTTTGACTGGAAAACACTTCACTTCAACGTATGTCATTTACGTAAAAATAAAAAAAAATGTAATAAAGACAATCATTAATGCTCTATTAACCAATTGGCATTTTCTTGATGAATAATGATATTTTTCTTTACCATGAAAAACAGTATTATTGCTTTTTAAGATAAACTAGATTATTCTACTTCTATTTAATAAACTTGCATGTTAGTAACAACTTTAATAACGCATTAAATATTAATTATTTTTACAAGTAAATTGCTGGTAGTTATATATACTTTTTAAATATAAGTATAACAAACCGTTATTCCAAATTAATGGGGGGAAGGAGGAGTATGGATTAGTGGATAATCCGGATTAGCAAAACAAAAGATGGCCTAAAAGACAAAAAGCCTAGAATAGAAAAAATTAAAAATTTAGTGATATAGTAAATAATCTTATAATCAAATGTATTAAATATGTATGTAATATATATATGAACGAGTCACTTTCCTGTTTATAATATTAAGCTTCTGTCTCAAATAAACACTGCAATGGTGTTGTTTACTAGTGTTCATTTTTCTGTGCTGGCTGCTTGTGTATTTTATGGCAGAGCGCACCAATACAGGCCTCTTACTTCAGCGTTATGTATTTGAGAATAGCACAAAGCGGATTGTGTTATTATTTCTTTAAACTTTTTTCTAAAAGTTCTTAGCACTTTCAAACTCATCACTTAAGGCCTCAATACAAGTTTTTCTATTAGTGATATTGTGTTTTTGGTTAAACTGCCACAGCCACCCTGAACTGTACGTAAAATTGTGCAACTCAAACTGTTTCCCAAATCTTTTGCTGTTGCCTGGAACTTAGCACCGCTTGATATTTGTTGCTTATATCACTCATATACAGCTTCTTAAAGCAACACTTCTTTAATGTCTGTTTATTTGAGTTGGGTTGGGTTGTTTTACCTCTGAGCGGCACTTTTTGCACACCATGGGCTAAATGGCCAGGTCACATGGACCCCGAAGGCTCAGAGAAGGTTGGGGGAGGGGACCCACTGGAACAGCTGTTGGGAGACAGATGGTAGCCTCCCGTCAAGGCCATCCAGCGTGTTCTTTAACGTGCACAGGGTATGTCTCTCCCGCACACGGGGCCATGGCTTAACGTCCCATCTGACGGACGGCGGCCTTTCCAAGCCCATCGGTGTCCCCTACTGACCGTGGGCAGGGCGGGGAATTTTGCGGGGGATAAATCTCAACGCTGACCCAGCTGGGACTCGAACCTGGGAACTACAGATAACGAATCTGGCACGCTACCGACTGAGCCACCCCCGCCCCTTATTTGATATACTGATTTTATCACTCCCTACATTAAATTTAAAATAAATGTCTGTGCCAAATTCTTCAGCAGTTTTTCTTCCAGAAACACATTTTTCAAGTTTTCTATCACTTTCAAGTTGTTAGTGATAGTTAAAGTAGCAGATTTTCTTTTTGTATCGCATTTCAACTGTTTAGGACCCATAATTAAATCAAATATTTCAACTTAATTAAATAGCAGATTACAAACGATGCGTTATAAGCAACAATGTCCGACCGTAGCAGAGCCAACAATAACACTGAGCACTGCAAGCGAAATGCATTGGATGAGTGCGGTGAGCAATAGGATTGAATGATGTTCTTTCGTCAACACGGATTAACCCTATCTGGGGGGCGGGGGGGGGGCTCAGTCGGTAGCGCGCCAGGCTCGTAATCTGTACTTCCCAGGTTCGAGTCCCAGCTTGGTCAGCGTTGAGATTTATTTCCGCAAAATTCCCCGCCCTGCCCACGGTCAGTAGGGGACACCGATGGGATTGGAAAGGCCGCCGTCCGTCGGATGGGACGTTAAGCCGTGGCCCCGTGTGTGGGAGAGTCATACCCTGTGCACGTTAAAGAACACGCTGGATGGCCTTGACGGGGGCTACCATCTGTCTCCCAACAGCTGTTCCAGTGGGTCCCCTCCCCCAACCTTCTCTGAGCCTTCGGGGTCCATGTGACCTGGCCATTTAGCCCATGGTGTGCAAAAAAGTGCCGCCGGTAGCGCGCCAGACTCGTAATCTGTACTTCCCAGGTTCGAGTCCCAGCTGGGTCAGCGTTGAGATTTATTTCCGCAAAATTCCCCGCCCTGCCCACGGTCAGTAGGGGACACCGATGGGATTGGAAAGGCCGCCGTCCGTCGGATGGGACGTGAAGCCGTGGCGCCGTGTGCGGGAGAGCCATACCCTGTGCACGTTGAAGAACACGCTGGATGGCCTTGACGGGAGGCTACCATCTGTCTCCCAACAGCTGTTCCAGTGGGTCCCCTCCCCCAACCTTCTCTGAGCCTTCGGGGTCCATGTGACCTGGCCATTTAGCCCATGGTGTGCAAAAAAGTGCCGCTCAGAGGTAAAACAACCCAACCCAACTTTATCTGGACTAGCGAGAGCAAAATATCGCTCGTAGGTAAAGCAAACCAATTCACACCATGGTCGTCATTCAATTCTGTTTTTTTATTGCATTTTTCTTTTCACCAACGAATCTGTCTGATCATTGCGAATTACTTCTCATGCTTCACAATCATTACTGTTTAGAATGCTTCACAATCATTGTTGCTTAGAATGTTTTACAATTATTCTTGTTTAAAATGCTTTTCAGTTATTCTTGTTTAAAATGCTTTTCAGTTATTCTTGTTTAGAATGCTTTCCCAATCACTATCGTTTAGAATGCTTCACAAGCACAATGTTTCACAAACATACGTTCTAAACATTTGACGAAATATTGCTGCTAATAATCAATTGGCTTATTTAAATTTGCAGTTTTTTTTTTTAAGTTTTCCATTTGCTTCTGAGGTGGGGTAAACTGCGTCACAGTGGATAGAATGGCTGAGTCCTAAAAACAGCTACAATTGGGGGGAGGGGGGGGGCTTCCCTTCATTGCCTTTCAGCGTGTTTTCAAATACAAAGTATGGTAATATTTCTTGGCCCGTGAGCGAAAATGTGTTTCTTCTGCTTTCAATAAGGGAAGCTTATTTGACAGCAAAGCAGAAAAGGGTGAAGAGTTTTCCTTTTTTTATATTCTTTTCCGCATTCCTCACAAATTCTCTTCTTCCCATTCCCCACCTCCACTCAAAAAAAAGGGGGAGGGGTTCTCTATGGGAGGTGAGAAAGTCCTTTTCCAACTGTCATTTTTTCAAATAGAATTAAACTAACTCATCCTTTATTAGTTCCGTACTTATTGAACTCATGCAACACCTCCTCCTCCTATATACTCTGAATGCCTTTTCACTCAATATGCAAAACTAAAAGCCATCTCATATTTCTTGCAATTACTGCTTGAATTATTAGCTTTTTTTTCCTGTTGATGAAAATATCACCGTCATTGTTGCTTGTGATGAAGGCATCATGCATAATGCCTTCATCACAACCGAGCTGCGATGTAAATTTTCTCTCTCTTGTGACTTAAACTGGAATTGCAACCTCATAGCAATTTAATGCGACTTATTCTGACTCCGAGTGCACCCCCCCCCCTCCCGACACTAACAACATAAAGAAAACGCTGAATTGATGATTTTGCTTTAGGAATGCAATTGGGGTCACCTAGGTCTTCTTGCTGATGTTAGTGTCACACTTTAGCTAATCAAAATTTAAGAGAAAATTTTCGGTTGACTTTTTAATAGCGCTTTTACAAATCGTACTTTTGCTGTATAAGGTGTAAATAATGCGATTTTTGCCTTAAAAAAGTCTTCTGAAAATCATTGCGCGTCTTATACATTGAAGATTCAAGTTACTGATGTGCGGCATTCTGTTTATAATTCAAATGAAAAGTTTACAAGGTCAAATATCTTTTTCCTATGAACGGGGAAGCTCTAAACAACGCGAATGAAGACTAAAGACAATGAAAAAGTTTTTTGATTGTAAGAAAAAAAATCTACTAGAGATTTAGATCACAGATCTCATACCACAACACCTACTATAAAAGAATGCCAGTGAACCAAGTTGTGACTTTACCATAATATATTAAAAAAAAATACCCCTTCAAGCAGCTGCTTGCCACAGAGGTCTGGCAGGAGCCTGTCAGTTTATATGCCATAGTAGAAGGTCTAAGAGGATGGCAGGACCCAGGTAGAAAAACGATATAAACAGCCATGCCTTACCCGGGGCTCGAACCCAGGTCCCTTAGATCACTAACCAAGCACGCTAACCACTCAGCCATGGGACGGCTTAGAATATATTTTACGAGCTGTATTATTTTTATGTATTACTACTGGTAAACTTTTTTACTAGTGTTTGGTCTAGTTTTATACTATTCTTTGTGGTAATGATTATATATACTATACCTTATTTAGATGGAAAATTATTTGTATTTATTAGCGTTATCACAATATTTTACTGCCACCGGTACCTATATGATGCAATTATCTGCCTTTACTGTTAAAAATCTATATAACGGAATTCCGCATTTAGGTTTATTTCTAATTATACTATCAGGGAGATTTTGTCTGCATTTGGCACCAGCGAACGATTTTTCTATGTGCTAGAAAACACCTACCAGTAATAATAATAGAAATAGAAATAAAAAAAAGAAAAACCTATGAAAAATAATATAACAAAAAAATTTTGATATATGAAAATTATCTAAAAATTTATAGGATTAAGTCTATTTTAAAAGCGGAAATAAACAAATATTAAAAAGAAATTTTTGTACTTTTTAAAGTTAATTCTACTTCATATCTGATTCATAGAAACTGGATTAGTTCCACTGTTGACACATTTCAAAATTTCGGACTGACTATAAAAAGCCATGGCCGAGTTAACCACTCGGCCATGACTTAACCGCTTGGCTACTGATCAAAGAGACCTGGGTTCGAGTCCCGGGTAAGGCATGGATGTGTGTGTCGTTTTTCTGCTGAGGTCCTGCCATCCTCTCAGACCTTCTACTATGGCATATAAACTGACAGGCTCCTGTCAGACCTCTGTGGCAAGCAGCTGCTTGAGGGGGTATTTATTATTATTATAAAAAGGATATTATTATTATAAAATGGATATTATAGCCATTACCAAACTCAGAAGAGGGATCAAATGGAAGAGACTCGTATGCATAAGATGAACAGAGCTGAGTCCGCTAACTGTGATACATGAAAAAGCAGCATCACTCGTGTGTTGCTTATTCGCAGTAAATCTGATACTCATAGACAGCAAACGTTTCGCTCATTGGAACAATTTTGGAATTAATGAACTTACCCTCAAAGACCTATTTGGGACATCAGAATTTGTAAAAAAAAGATAGTATACCTAATAAATCAATTTTACAGCAAGAATGACAGAATTTGATTTTTTTTTTTTTTTTTTTTTTTCAAATTGTATCATAATGTTTTTGCATTGGGCGAATTTCCTTCTGGAAAATCTAGAATGTTCTTTTGACCACCAATTCAAGATAACTGGAATGGTTTTATTTTTACTTTTATAAATTACTGTGTTCCAGACTCAATTGAGAGGACTCTTTCACATCGTTCACTGACCTTTTTGAATGGAATTTCTTGACGAGAGAGAGATTCTGACCCGAGTTATTTCCGGAATAACAATTTCTTTTGAAGAAGAAAGCTCATATGACAACCTGTGGTGGCCATACGACTAAGTCAACAATGAGCTGAATAGTTAAGTCCCAAGAACACCATTGGCTCGGAGAAAGTTGGGGAAAAGGGACCCACTGGACACCTCTTACGAAACAGATAGAAACCTCCCGTGAAAGCTATTCAGTTCGTTCTTTAACGTACAAAAAAAAAACAATTCCTCATGCACATGGGGCTATGATTTAAACTCCCAAAGGACGAACTTTCCAAATCTATCAATGTTCCTTTTCTCATTGAGGGTAGAGTGGGAGTTAATGGATAAAACTCCCAAAACCAGGAACCATTTGCGACTGTAACAGGAAACATCTGACTATGATTTTGGTTTGGTTTACCTCTGAGCGGCACTTTTTTACACACCCTAGGCTAAATGACCAGGTCACAAGGACCCCGAAAGCTCAGAGAAGGTTGGGGACCTACTGGAACAGCTGTTGGGAGATAACCTCCCGTCAAGGCCATCCAAAGTGTTCTTTAATATGCACAGGTTATGGCTCTCCCACACACGGGACCACGACTTAACGTCCCATCCGATGGACGGCGACATTTCCAAGCCCATTGGTGTCCCCTACTGCCTATGGACAGGACGGGGAGTTTTACAGAGATAAATCTCAACGCTGACCCAGCTGGGACTCTAACCTGGGAACTGCAATTTACGAGCCTGGCGCGCTACCGACTTTGACACCCCTGCCCCATACGACTATGATCCTGGAGCACTACGGACTACACAATATTGTGGTTCCAACAACATCTAAAATATATCCATAAGATATCTAAGAAAACTAATAAATATCTATTTTTCTATCGTAGATATGCATATTTCCTGGATACTGTAGATGTGTGGGTTGCTGAACATCAAGGTGTAAAATATGACGAAAAAGGAACGAAAGAAAAATTTATTCTTTGGATTTGTTCGGAATTATTTCTGATCATTCATGAAAATCCTTTCACTGAATGCATCTTTCTTCTCCCTATTCATCGTCTCTCTTTCTCTCTTAATGTTTGCTCTGTCCTGTTACACATGAAAAAAGGAGAAGAAAACAGATCACATCGTTGGTTGAGTCCATGGGATTGCTGCATTGCGTTTTCAATGAGAGAGAAGAAGGGGTGCGCGGAAGAAGAAAGCATCAACAACCAGCAAAAAATGATTAATTGATTCTTTTATTTAAAAAAAAATCGCGCTTCAGTGTAGGTGATGATTTCATATAATTTTCGTTTCTTTAAATTTCTCTCTGCGAAGTGCGGATTTTGCATCCACTTCGCTATTAAAGAGGCGCAACAAAACGTACAAAGCACAAAGTAAAGAAATCGCACAATGTCAACTGCTGAGAATCACAGAATTTGCCTCCCTCCGCACTTAATCGTTTTTCCATTTCGAGATACCAAGTCTCATTTAAACCCCCAATCCCATTCTTCCCGCCTCCCTCCCTCATCACTTTGCTGCAACGGATCCCTTCTGACGAGGAGGTTGGGGGGTGGGAAGCCCTGGATGAACCAAACATCATCATGAGCTTGGAAGTTGCAGACTACAACGCACTTATTGGGGCCATTTTTTTTTTATCTATCGATACCGCCGGTGAGTGATAACTCAGCCTCTTCCAGTTCCTCTCCGTGCTCCGAGTGCGGGAGATGGATCGCCAAAGGGTGATGTCATCTCACCACAATTCAGCGGTGATTAACTGTTTTGTCCCACTGGACCGCTCAACCGTTAGGCCTTCATTTTTTATTGCATCTTCTTTTTTTTGAGGGCGGTGTAATGTTTGCAAACACGGTCCGTTTGCAGTCAAAAGTCAGTGATTGTATTATCCAGATTCATTTTCTGAAAAGTGTCTCCGATTCATCGTTGAGAATGCTTTGCCATTGTCATTGTAAAGTTAAAGGAAAGACCCGCGTTCACAGCATTACATCATTTGGCGCCTATGTATGCGTTTTTTATTATTGTCCTTAGCAGCCTTTGCTTTTGTATAACATATCTAAATGCTTATGATAATGGCATTTATGAGTAAAAAGATTCAGATTATAATATTGGCAATATTAGTGGAACCTGTAACTCTCTGTCTTTTGAGTTATTGTCACAAATATAAATTCAATAATCTTCTGGCTCATCGAGTACTTTTGATTGCGTCAACAATTGAACGATTGCATAGAAGTAGTGTTACGCCCTCATGCAGGCACGTAACGAGAAATATGTACGGTAAGGAGGGAGGAAAGTTGACTTCGGGAGAGGGGGGATAAAATAAATGCCAGAAAAAGTATGCGGTGTAGGAGAATTTTTTATCTCTTTATGATGAAAATTATAAAAGTCTGTGACAGAACAATAAATGGTTTAAAAATAAAAAAATCCATTCTTGAACCTTTCTTAATGTTTTAATGTTCTATAATTACCCTCTTTCTTCCGTGCTAAGTGGTTAACTCACATTGTATAATAAAAGATTGGAATTAGTGTCATAAAATAGTAGTCCATTGTTTTAAGGCAATTATCCGGAACCTTTTTAAGTTCGCCGCCAACATTAGAGCAGACCCGTGCAACCCAAACTTAGTGAAGATCCACTGGTGAAAAAAGAGCCACAGGAAACCTTTTCTGCTTAAAAATGAAAACATACATTTATAATGAGTAACAAATTGGGAAAAAAAAAGTATATTTTTAAGAGATAGAAGGAAATATCTTGATGTAAACACAAAATCATATTTTTAATAGGTACTATGAATTGGGAGAATCATTCAGTTATGCACCTAAAAATGTTTGGGTAAAAAATTGGAGGAGATGAGTCAGTTGCATGACAGATCTAAGATGTTCAAATCCATAGAGTCTTGTTATTCATTATCTTCATTTATTTCGTTTCCATCTTTCCTTCTAACCAATTAGCATTTGTTTTTGATGTTGAAAGGAACTTAATTCTCGCTCTTATATTTATTTGTATTGATTGGATTCTTTATAAACTTCATTTTTTTTTATTCGCTATTTGTTAATCAAGAAATGGTCGTATTAATTCAAAACTCTCATTTCTGCAGAAGTGCATCGCGTAGAAGTCTTATATGCGTTTTTTTTTAAAGGAAAGTAGGAAAGTAGATTCATACATCTTCCCACGGTGTCTCCTCTCCAAAAAGCCTTACCTAAATATCGCTCTGTTCCTCTAAATATTGGTAGTAAAATTGTAAGAGTTCCAGAATATTACAAAAAAAAAAACTGCTATATTTTCAAATTTAAATAATTTTGCTCTAAAGAGTTGGGTTGTTTTACCTCTGAGCGGCACTTTTTTCCACACCATGGGCTAAATGGCCAGGTCACATGGACCCCGAAGGCCAGAGAAGGTTGGGGGAGGGGGCCCACTGGAACAGCTGTTAAGAGACAGATGGTAGCCTCCCGTCAAGGCCATCCAGCGTGTTCTTTAACGTGTACAGTGTATGGCTCTCCCGCACACGGGGCCACGGCTTAATGCCCAATCCGACGGAGGGCGGTCTTTCCAAGCCCCTCGGTGTCCCATACTGACCGTGGGAAGGGCGGGGAATTTTGCGGAGATAAATCTCAAATCGCTGACCCAGCTGGAACTCCAACCTGGGAACTACAGATTACGAGCCTGGCGCGCTACCGACTGAGCCACCCCGCCCATTGCTCTAAAGAAGAAACGGCTATTTTCCCGTAACATCGTATTCAATAAGCTTTTTCCATAAAATTTCATTCATTTAAAAAAATATTTATCAATCAGAATAAAAATAAAAAACACAAGTTAGCATGATAACAGAAAAAAAAAATAAGTAGAAGTAACTCGCTAAAATATTCTACAAGTTTGATGAAAATTCTCTATAATGTTAACAAATCGCAAATTTGTCATTTTTTTCCCCGTCTTCGCTCAAAAAGGTGATTATTTTTATAAGGATTTCATAATTTTTTTTAATTTTACATCTCAGCGGCGAACGATGAAGCAGAATATTGTAAGCAGCTACTTCCACAGAAGTCTGACTGGAGACTCTCAGTGTATAGAGATTTATAGAGATCTCTGAAAAAGGTGAAACTTCAGCAGAAAGACAACAGAAAGAAATAAACTTCCATGCTTTATTCGTAGATCAAATCCAGAGTTAAAATTTTTTCCATTTTGTTTCCTTTTATCTTGTGAGGGGATTTGAGTGAATTTGAATTATTCTTAAGCTTAAAATGAATACTTTCTCCCCTTAGATAATCTAATTATACAAGTCATAAGGACCCTAAATTTCAGAACAGGGTTATGGAACATGACTATGTAAATAATTATTAAGAACACAAGAAAGTTGTCCATCAAAGTTACCAACATTTTTCATATTCTTAAACCTATATAGTATAGGTAATAATGAAGCAGTTAAACTTTAGAAAAAAGAGTAAATTATATTTAATTCTTTTAAATTTTAAAATATTTTGATTATTTTGAATTAAATATACTATAGAATTATTTTTAAATATTAATATAAAAAAGAATTATATTTAATTATTTTGTAGCATAAGATTTCGTATTTGCAAAAGTAAAGCAAATTATGCACGGAATATGCATAATTTATTTAATTTATCAAATTCCATAATATTGTGATTCTTCAAATGGCGTTACTGTTTTCCAGTACAGCAGTTTTGCCTCTAAGTTCCCCGTAGTGTGTTAGATTAATAAAAAAAATATAAACTTACTTCTTTGACAACCGGTCTACTGGTAATTCCCAGTAAGAATGATTAGTGACAAAATACCGACGTGAAAAAAAACCTGAAAAATTTATATTATTTTAATTAATTGGTGAGTGGTTTCTCTGTCTCGGACTACAAATTTTGTTCTGAAAAGAATTAAGAATTTTCTATAAAAGCTCAATTATGAAATATTAGAATGAGCCACGAAACTGTTCAAAAATTAAATGGCAAAAAATCCAGTAGAACCAACCTTTTGCTTAAATTTTTTCCTAAGAAACTAGTGCAATTGCTGAAAACAATTCTTAGTAAACAATTATAGCACATTTATTAATATATATGCAAATATCCCCCACTAACATATAATAGTTATATAATATTTCATATTTATATCACTACCAGTATATTAATATTGAAATTTTTTGACTATAATAATTTCGATATGACAAACACAGTTACACACTAGTATTCTCTTTAGCAGTGGCGCAGGAATTTTAGTTTGTGCGTTTCAGTTAGACCTTTCTAAGATTTAAAAATTGGACTAAGAGGGGAAAAGAATTTTTTGAGGTTAGAAGAGACAGACCCAAGCCCTGGATGTTGGTATTTAAACGGCATGAGGATGAATGATAATGGTAATGTTAAGATTGCAATAGCTCTGGAAATGTGTTAATGGGTAATAAATTCTGCGCTCTGAAAGCAGAGGCCGGAGTAAATGGTTCTTTTAATGTGTGCCAGATACGAATGGAAACGATGATAACGGACCAGAGGTCAGTGCTAAAGAGAGTCTGCACCTTGTGATGAGGAGAATGACTACCAGGCACAAACTGGTTAGCATTCATTGGAAGCATTTATTCCTCTTCACATGGCAGATTAGTTAAACTTTCACTGCGTGGAGTACAAGGCTTTCCCAAAGACATATATCTCATTGAATAAAATTATCTCAATAAACACGCCATGTACAGTTAATAACAGAAAGTGTCATGGCTTGTCATTCTCGTTTTTAAGTCGAAAAATGTGTACACCTCTATAAAAGATAGTCAAATGCTACTAAAGTGATGGATATTTGAATAAGTTAGTCAATAGCAATTTTAAGCAACGTCTAATGAAGGAATTACGTATGTAACAAAGTTTCTTCGTTGAAGTAGCTTGAGGGCCAACTGAAAATTTGCGTTTGCTCGTTACTATACGAAGTATTAGAGAGAGCATGAGTAGCAACTGGGGATGCGATATGAGACTGAGCAGTTGATGCTTCGACAGTTCGAAGAGATGTATCGTTGATTCTATGAACGATGAGTACTGTCGAGACATTAATTTGTGACAGATTAACGTAACTGAGTACAGGTCGACCTTTGGCTGATTTCTATCGGCATGAGGTATACACTACTTACTTCATTTTCGCTCTTTATGAATGATACAGTGGACTTTCGTTATAGCGCTGCTCGCTATACCGCGCACTCGGTTATACGCGGGCGATGTTCGCGATAAGTTATAGATAGTGTTTGTTTTTACATATTTTCAAGCGTACCTTATGTACGTAAATAAAATAATAAATATATGTACTTATTAAGATGTATAACTATGTTATGTGAATTTTAATAAAACACTTAATAAATAAATTGTTTTTTTTATTAAAATACATAATATATATATAGTTGATGGGATGTTTCAGTATATAGCTCAAATCGTTCCGAGTAAATTTATTGTGTCGCCACCGCGCCGCTCGGTATAACGCGGTTCACCTTATAACGCGGGTGTTGTTTCCCGCCCGACATGCGCGTTATATCGGGGGTCCACTGTACTTACTAACCTAAAATTGACAGCTAATAAATTGGTAGCTATAGAAGTTTAATAAAAATCCAACCCGTTGCTAAAACCGTTTTAAAAGTTTGAAATTAATTTCAAAATATGCAATAATATTTACCAACATAAAATAAATTATTTTAAAAATTCTAATAATTTTTATATGGTTTTAAATAATATTTAAGAACATATACTGTAATAAATTGTTATTTAAAAATATAATTATAATTTTAAAAATAAAATATAAATACTCCCTCAAGCTTGCCATAGAGATCTGACAGGAGCCTATCAGCTTATATTCACAGTAGAAGATCTGTGAAGATGGCAGGACCTCAACAGAAAAACAACACAAACATCCATGCCTTACCCAGGGCTCGAACCCAGATCCCTTTGATCAGTAGCCAAGCGCACTAGCCACTCCGCCACGGCACGGCAATAATAATTTTATATGGTTCTAAATAATATTTAACAACATAAAATAAATTGTTATTTTAAAAATTATAATAATAATTTTTATTTGGTTTTGAATAATATTTAACACATTTCATAATCTAATAAGTTTCTTATGATTTTCAATTTGTTTTAAGTTAAATTTAGATAAAATAAATGATTTTAAAATTTTATACCTATTTGATTTTTTATCATGTTACTGATGTCGCTGAGATCAGTCAAGCGGTTGCTCGAAACCCTTTGGGTAAAAGATTCCCATTTGGTTGCATTAATCTGGACCAACTGAGCAGTCTCATAGCCTCCCAAGTCTCGTAATCTCTAACTGCGCAGTCTCATAGTCTCAGTTGCAGTTCACGCTACGTCACTAGTAGATTATAAACCATATTTCGAAAAAAATAACTTCAGCGTAAACCTTAAGTATCATTCAATAGAAAAGAAATTAACAAGAAGTTTTACTCTGATTTTTTTTACTATTGTGTATTTTCCATTCATAAATAATGTAATAAATAACAAAAAAGTGTAAAAAAAGTCAATAAATAATCCCTTCATCAATCCTTCGTCCAATGCATCCGATGAAGGAACTAAAGAAAACTCCTTCTTCCAATGCATCTGGTAAAAGAATTACAGAAAAAAAATTCTTCCAATACCTCTGAAGAAAGGAACTAGAGAAATATTCTTGGTCCAATGTATCTGATAAAAGGACTAAAGAAAAATCCTCCTTCCAATGCCTCCGACGAAAGAACTAGAGAAAAATCCTTCGTCCAATGTATCTGATGAAAGAACTAAAGAAAAATCCTTCGTCCAATGTATCTGATGAAAGAACTAAAGAAAAATCATTCTTCCAATGCCTTTGAAGAAAGAACTAGAGAAAAATCCTTCGTCCAATGTATCTGATAAATAAACTAAAGAAAAATCCTTCTTCCAATGCTTCTGAAGAAAGAACTAGAAAACTATGCTTTGTCCATTGCATCTGAAGAAAGAACTATCGAACGGGATACCAAGCCTTTACCCCTTGTAAAAGAGAGCCTAATTCTACTGCCACAGAGTCCACCCTAGATGTGAGTTGGGTTGTGTTGTTTTACCTCTGACCGGCACTTTTTTGCACACCATGGGCTAAATGGCCAGGTCACATGGACCCCGAAGGCTCAGAGAAGGTTGGGGGAGGGGACCCACTGGAACACCTGTTGGGAGACAGATGGTAGCCTCCCGTCAAGGCCATCCAGCGTGTTCTTTAACGTGCACAGGGTATGGCTCTCCCGCACACAGGGCCACGGCTTAACGTCCCATCCGACGGACGGCTGCCTTTCCAAGCCCATCGGTGACCCCTACTTTCCGTGGGCAGGGCGGGGAATTTTTGCGGAGATAAATCTCAACGCTGACCCAGCTGGGACTCGAACCTGGGAACTACAGATTACGAGCCTGGCGCGCTACCGACTGAGCCACCCCAGCCCTTCCTCCCTAGATCTGATGAATAGGATCAACCAATTAAAGATTCCCTCTCCATTTGAAAATTTAGCGAGGTCCCCCACTTCGACATCACAGCAGATGTTTAAAGAGTGTTTATTTAAAGAAGGTCCCCACCTACTAGTCTCGGTACTACGTGTGCACTTTAGAAAACACGCTGGATGGTTTTGATACGAGGAGAACGCTTGCTACTGACTGTCAGTGACGTCACAAGGCAGAGGAGAGGGAGACATTCACCCTGGGGGCTAATCAAACCTAAGACGCAATTTCAAATTATTGCCTGCCTAATTTTTATTACCATGTGCAAAAAGTAACCATTCAGTAGATTGCAAAGGGCGCAAAATTCGTCGCTTAAAAGACGAAGGGACGTAACACGAAAAATGGCGAAATTGAGTAAAGCCCACCAGAGATGTTTCCTAAAGCACGTGTATGAAATGCCCAACTGTCGTATTTCTCCGACTTACCGTTAGGTAGTTATAATGAATTAGATTGGAGGTGCATCTTATATTTGGACACGTAATGAATAGACGAACTGGCGTAACTTTATATACACCTGTTCGTCTTGTTTTGTTACGTCCTCTCAGAATAGTGTGTAGGGATCTTCTTGAATTTCAGTTTGGGACTGAAAGTCATATTACTATCTATAATACTGGCCTTCTCAATTATTTGAATCATACTGATTTGCACTTACTTTTGTACGCAGAAAGATAATTTTCCATGATGGATGTCTTTATCGAATGCAAAGATGGGAACCTGCATGTTGGTCTCTTAAAAAGAAATAAAATACAGTGGACCCCCGATATAACGCGCATGTCGGGCGGGAAACAACACCCGCGTTATACCGAGCGGCGCGGTGGCGACACAATAAATTTACTCGGAACGATTTGAGCTATATACTGAAACATCCCATCAACTATATATATATTATGTATTTTAATAAAAAAAACAATTTATTTATTAAGTGTTTTATTAAAATTCACATAACATAGTTATACATCTTAATAAGTACATATATTTATTATTTTATTTACGTACATAAGGTACGCTTGAAAATATGTAAAAACAAGCACTATCTATAACTTATCGCGAACATCGCCCGCGCTATAACCGAGGGCGCGGTATAGCGAGCAGCGCTATAACGAAGGTCCACTGTATGTTGAAAAACCTGCTACATTAGATATTGGATAATAAAGGTGTTCTGGAAACTGTAAAATTCTTTTGGGAAAGTAATCGCAATCGTAAGTGAACATTGTACTAGGGATTACTTTCGATTTCGATTATCTAACCTTATAAAGTCTACAGAACAAAGTTAACGAAAGTTAAAGTAAAATTCCATTGCCCGTTCTTAAAAATATAGGGGAAAAAAACAATTTCTTTAAAAAAACTATCGACTGTATTTAAAGAGAATTATGACATCTTATCAGAAGGTGATATCTCAGACCTAGATGGCGATACGAATGAAGATATATGAGAATGCGAAACAACGACTGCAATCAAGAAGTACCGTATATTTCCGCAGATAAGACGATAGTTGAATCATAAAAAATGGCCCCAAAATCCGAGTCGTCTTATAGGACAGATACAAAAAAAATTAGATTGAAATTTATATAAATTGAAACCATTATTACTACAACTTATCGAAAAATCTATCATATTATTTAAATACGCTATATGATAATACATTACATTGTAATAGTAAATAATACATTACATTGTAATAGTAAAACAATACTAAAACAAAATAAATATTAAAAGTTATGTTTATTGAGCTACTGAGGAAAAAACGGACAAACCGTAATTATTTACTAGTACAAAGTAGGGTAGGTCCACAAAATAGAATAGCCCATACGACGCTTTTGTGAATAGTCAAGGTCATTACCCGAATGCCCGAATCAGTGCGAATGTTTGCGAATAGGACATAATTCTGTATACGCTATACAGTATTATTATCCAGATGATGATCGCCGATCGAAACTAAATTCATAGGCCGTTGATAGTTTAGGGTCGTCTTATAGGACAGATATATGCTAAAACTATAAAACTTTGACGAAAATTTATACCTCGTCTTATCTGAAGGTCGTCTTATCTGCGGAAATATACGGTATTTAATGCTTGCAAATCGTTTGACTTTGCTATACTGGGATCATTTTTCAAACATTAAATGTGGACATGATAGCCAAACAGTAATGCGAGAAGGGCGTGCATTAGTTACAATCATTGAACGGCCAACCAAAAGAATAAAATCAACATGGAATACAAATGAAGAAATTGCATCGGTTTCGCTGGTGAAGGGTTCAGTCAAAGAGTAACAAAAAGAAAGATTGAAACTAAGAGAGAAGAAAAAGTCTCTCATGAGCTTTGAAGCCAAAGTAAGGAATATAAAAATGTTAAGATGGGAAATGAAATTCAAGCAAGAGACACTTTTAGACCAAGGTGCATTTTAACTACTTGTGGACAAATTTGGGAGACATTCTACCTTGATTGCTGACACAGCAAAGGCAACAATTTACTCTGGTTTCCATAAATTAAGGAAAAATGAGAAAAATCCGATAATTCGCCAAACAATTGTGCGATTCTCACCAAACTTGTTCATGTAACCAATAAAGTAATGCCGAGTGAGCAAATAGTATGCAAAGTGAGCATATAGTATGCAATATTAGGTTACGTCAATTTGCGTAATCGGATAACAGGTGGGTAACAAAAACGGGTGTTTTGAAGTAGATCGCTATTTTGTGTTGTAGATGTGAGTAAAGAAATTCGAAATAGCCATTTTGCAGGAATGACCTCGAGACATCATTTGCTAAATTAACTGAGGTGGAGAGTTATTGGCCGGCCCGAAGCAGGCCAAAGTCAGTCAGATGTGGCACGATGGCTGAATGTGAGTCCTTCTATGGTCCATAGACAGTGAAATCAATTTCTTAGCACGAATTCCGCGTCTCGGAGATTTAGCCGAGGAAGGGCTAGAGTTACGACGCTTGTACAAGACCGATATCTGCGATTAACTGCACGAAGAAGCAGGACGTCTACTCCCTCTCAACTACGTTCCTCTCTTGCAGCAGCCACTGGGAGGGTTGTATCAGCTTCTACTGTGCGTAGAAGGCTTCATGAGGGAGGTCTTCACGCTAGAAGGTCAGTAATTTGTATACCCCTCACATCACGTCACAGGAAAGAGAGGTTGAATTGGGCATGCGTGCATGTTAACTGGACAGAAGAGCAATGGAGGTCCATACTCTTCACAGATGAGTCCAAGTTATTGCTTGCAGAGTGAGAACGATATATATAGAGAGAACGAGTTATCCGCTATCATCCCAGTAACATCCGTCAAAGAGACAGTTACGGCGCAGGTAGCGTATATGTTTGGGGTGGCATTTCCTTAGATGGACGCACAGACCTCTGTGTGTTGACGAGTGAGAATCTCAATGCTCAAAGGTATAGAGATGACATCCTGGACCCTTATGTACGTCCTTACGCTGGTACAATAGGTGAAACATTCATCTTACAAAATGATAATGCTCGTCCACACAGAGCTCGACTAGTGGAACAATACCTTCAAGAGGAGACCATTATGCGCATGGAGTGGCCAGCTTGATCTTCCGACCTAAATCAGATTACCATGTGTGGGATGCTGTACGAAGACGTGTTGCTGCCCTCAACCCGCCACCTGCAATTAAGGGGAGCTTATTAGTGCTTTAAAGGACTAATGGTCGTTACTCCCTACTGAGCTGATTCACAACATCATAAACAGCACAGAACATCGCTGTCGTGCCTGCATTGTTGTAAGTGGTGACCACACTCCTTGTTAAAGAACTTTGCCCATTGCATTCTGACACCTCATTTTTGGACAAGTTCATGTAAGTGTTATTTTTTGACGAAGAATGTTTCTAGTGTAAAATAATTTATTCCATTCTGAAACTAGCATTGTAATTCATGTTTCCATCAAATTTCATTAAAATAATTCATATAGTTTTCTTGTTTATAGTAATTCTTCTGAGTTTTCCTTAATTTATGGAAACCAGTGTATATCTGCTGCTTACGAAACATCCAGTCTCCTAATCCAAAGAAAGTACATAGCGCGATTTCTTAAAACAGAAACCACAAAACATAAACAAGAGGCTAAAATAAAAAAATAATAATAAATACCCCTCAAGCAGCTGCTTGCCACAGAGGTCTGACAGGAGCCTGTCAGTTTATATGCCAGAGTAGAAGGTCTGAGAGGATGGCAGGACCTCAGCAGAAAAACGACACAAACAGCCATGCCTTATCCAGGGCTCGAACCCAGGTCCCTTAGATCAGTAGCCAAGCGTGCTAATCACTCGGGAACGGGAGGCAACATCTAATTGCACACTTCGAAAGATTTCTTCAAATTAAATCACACTATTACAGGAAGACTATCAAATAGTATTTACATTCAGATTTCACGCTAAGGAAAACGTGACTTGTTTGTCGAAGAAAATATCGTAACAGCAATATTAAAACAAGTTGTGAGACAAATGGAAATATATTTCTACTTTAAAGCTCATCATTTCATCATCTTCCAAAAGAAACACCAGTCCGAACATGTTCAACCTATTATCGAGGTGATAACAGAAAAAAGAGATGCAACTCTTTCATAAAAACAATGTTGAAAAAATAGCAGTTTGCAAGAAGAAAACGCTTTCATTAAACAATGTCGATAAAATAGCAGTCTGCAAGAAGAAAACGCTTTCATTAAACAATGTCGAAAAAATAACAGTCTGCAAGAAGAAAAATGATACAAAATTTGATGAAATAAATAAGAAAGTTGCATCTGTTTTTCATTTACAAGTTTTTGCCAATTAGTAGGAAAGACAGATGTTTCATCATCGTCGATTAATCAATTACAATCTTACGATTTACATCCAATCGAGTAATGTGACTACTTAACCTGGTATGTAGGCATTTATCAACGAGGAGCATGCTAAGAAGCCTGAGCTGTTACCTGCAAAAACTCAACGAGTAAAGGATTGAAGAAATATCATTATTCGGTGATAGTTGCAGAGGTGAATATAAAAACTCGGTGATAGTTGCAGAGGTGAAAAAATAAGAATTCGGTGATAACTGCTATGTTGCTTCTTTCTCTGTATATCTTGAAGAACATATAGACTCATAGGGTCATCAATAAGTATACCGACAAAAAAAAAATACCCCCTCAAGCAGCTGCTTGCCACAGAGGTCTGACAGTAGCCTGTCAGTTTATATGCCATAGTAGAAGGTCTGAGAGGATGGCAGGACCTCAGCAGAAAAACAACACGAACATCCATGCCTTACCCGGGGCTCGAACCCAGGTCCCCTAGATCAGTAGCCAAGCGCGCTAACCACTCGGCCACGGAACGGCTTTACCGACAAATCAGGCGATTTATTCTTGCCTTACCAGTTTATTCCAATCTTTAGCAAGATAAAAAAAGAAATTTTCCATTGTACATTCGGTTATATCAGAGGACTTTTTGTATTTCAAAGTTCTGTGAAAAGATCTTCGCATATTATCAGTAAAGTGAGATAACGATGGTAATGCTATTGATTGGAAAAACATGCGAGAATAAATCAATATCTCCTCAAGCACCTTCTTGTCACAAAGATCTGACTGGAGCCTGTCAGTTTAATACGCCAGAGTAGAATGTCTGTGAGAATGGCGAGATCTTATCAAAAAACAGTAGAAACATCCATGCCATATCAGGGTCTCGAATCCAGATATCATTATATATATTAACTATGAAATATTTAAAACTATTGAAATATACCTAAACTCTAATACATATTACATTTCGCATACATGTACATTGAGTATTAAATACGTCACTTATATCAGTTTACGCAGAAACCACTAATTTTTGTTTCTTCGTGTTACTAATTTCAGTGAGATTTTAAAAATAAATATAGCTTTTCCTCGTAACACTTCTGTTAAAAAGAAGAAAAAAAACTACCGTCAATTTATTTGTTATATGAAGTACATATTATTTCTATTTCTTTTTTCTCCTGTCAACAATTTGTTTTCCTGCATCTTCTCTACTTCTTCCTCAGCGACCCTCACACTGTCACATCTTGTTAGACATCTTTTCGTCGCGCTCTATTTTCTCTCGGAGCATTATCTTTTTTATTTGCTCTCAAACCTCCGCGAAGAAATGGAAGAATGAAAAAAGCAGAAGAAGTAGGGCTGATAGTTATCTTCTCAGCTGAGAGAATCGTATGTATCACCACTCCCAACGTAATAGCTCCATCTCCACGTCTCTCGTGTCCACTCTCGTTGCATCCCCGCATCATCTGTGTGTCTCGTCTCCACTCGTTATGGCCCGCGAGGCGGCGACAGAAGATCGCTGAGAGGCTGAGCTCCTCTCTCTCCACTTAGAGAGGTGTCCTCTTCGTGCCTCATTGGACCAAGCAGAGACGACTGCTCCAAGCCTTTCACTGGCTCCGTCTCAAGTGTTCAGGTGGATCCTAATCTATAATTGTCCGCACTTCGAACTATCCTCTCCTATTGTGACATCGTTTCTGCTCTTCGAAATGGAAGATGATGCACGCAATGATGCTTTGAACAACGCCTCCATTTGTTGCGGTGATCAGCTGGAGATGTCCATTGACACGGATATTTGCTGTAGGAGAGAGAAGAAGAGGAGGAGGTGGAAGAGGATGGGAGACGAGAGAGAATTCTCAACGAAGTTTCAGCACTCGGAGAGGCTTCTGCTATGTTGAAGTCTTGTGTAAAACGTGTCACTCTGGGAATAGTTAACAGAAAACTCGGTTCCCAAGACAAGAGAGGCAAATGTCTCGTTTAATGGTTTTCACTTTCAAACTAAGGTTATCATTTCAAGAGATACTTGACAGCTTCAACCGTTCAGATATGTAGAATATTTCTAGTCTTTAAGGGCTGTGAAATGTATACACGAGATTAGCACATAATATGCATTATTATGATGCGTTAATGTTTACGCAAAGGATGTGAATTTAAAATACTTTTACATCATTTGTGACAGCAACGCATCCCAAGGTGGTAATGGATTCTGACATGTTTGGTACTAGATTTTACTTACCTTAGAGATATCTTCAGAAGAAGTCTGAATATCTTTCAGAAATCAGTGGAACGCCACTGATTTCTGAAAATTGTCAGCGCATGTTAAAAAAAATCATCTTTTACTTTCAGAAAAGTTTTGAAATGAAACAAAAACTGACTTTACATTTTCACTTGTCATACAGTTAAAATTTAATCTTTAGAGGAAAGTGTCTTTTTCCAGGTGAGATGCGAACCCCCAAGACCTTCTGAGATGTACTCTATTTTCAGCCACTTCTCAGTGATGAAGACCTCCTTTATAACCGGGGCTATTGAGTCATCGCGCCTTACGAAGCAGCATATGACGTGACGTATGTGTTGGATACGTATATATATATATACATGTGTAATTTAATTAGATTATATATTTCGTAACACTTGATATATTTAACAGGAAGTCGTAGTTCATATTCCTCCCAGCAAAAGAAAATATTATTCTGCTAATTTAAAAACTGTTCTCTGATCTAGATTTGAGTTGCTAATAACAGCAACGAAAACTTGATTTAGAATTATCAGGACTAAATACAGCTCATGTTATAAGTAGACTGGTATATTATCTTGAATGTTATGTAAAAACAAAGAAAGGTTTCACTATGACTAACTTAAATCGGAAAATAAAATTAAAAAGTACATATTTCATTAGAATAAGTAGAAGACTTATCAATAGCATTATTGGGCTTTAAAAAAAAAACGATACATTAGAAGACTTAGAAATTTCACATGTAACATCATTTTGCTGTAGTTGCCATGACCGAAAACAGCTCGTGCTACATATAAAATAAAAATAAATAAATAATAACCCCTCAAGCAGCTGCTTGCCACAGAGGTCTGACAGGAGCCTGTCAGTTTATATGCCATAGTAGAAGGTCTGAGAGGATGACAGGACCTCAGCAGAAAAACAACACACACATCCATGCCTTACCCGGGGCTCGAACCCAGGTCCTTTAGATCAATAGCCAGAAGGCCTATATATATTCTCTTAATTTGTATGAAGTTTATTAATGTAACCATTTTTAAATTTCATCATATGGATTTGAAGTAAAAAAAGAGAATTACTATATTGACAGATGAGATATTGTATATAGATAAAGAAAAAAGATTTTTATCATCGTAACAATTCGTCTTTTTAAGGTGGGATGAAAATAACAGTTTTTCAAAAGATGCATATAAGACTCATTGCAAAATCATAACAGGGGAGATTAAAAACACTGTTTTTTAGAAGATGCAGAAAACTCATTGTAACATCATACCATCTCAAGTCTTTGCACAGGGAGAGGGGGAATGAAAATTTTTTTGGAAGATGCAGAAGACTCATTATAACATCATAACACTTCGAGTCTTTGCGGGTTGGGGAAGGATAAAAACCACTGCTTTACAGAAGTTACAAAAGACTGAGTCTGCAGTATTTTGACGATACAAACATTACCCAATCGCCTTCAGCTAAGTTGTGCACCTGAACGCGAGCAGGTAGATGCAGCAGCCACCCCACGTGATGGCGGCACTACCTGTGCAGGTGAAGCTCAGGAGCCCGCGGACCGTGTATCCTGGCACAGATGGGGATGCGGGAACTCACTTCAGGACGTCCGGCAGTGGCCCGCCTAATGGCTTCCTGTCGCACTGTCACCCTACTGGGAACGTGCGTCTATCCATGCGTGCCTGCACAACCACCTGGGGACAGGCTGGCCTTGGGGGTGGAGGGAGGAAGGGGAGGGGAGAGAGATGGGGGAGTAAACGTCACCAGAGCGGATAATTGTAGTGGACGAATGGCAGAGACCACTATGGTCTCAATTTCCGCTAATATCGTGAAGTTTGTGACCTGTTGTGAGTCCCAGCAGCGGAATCTGCGATGTTAGCCGCTCTGCTCCATAATGACCATAGAGTCAAACTTCATTAAAGTTGCTCTCCGTACACAGGATTACGGAAGTTTATAGAGTTGACCTAGCTGCCATTGTTCGCCGTTCAATGGAAGAGCGACAGTTTTCACCCCAAATGTTTCTCTAATATCAAAAAATGCTGCGATGAGTATTGTCCGGGTTTATTTTTCTCGTAGTTTAAACAAGGTTTCTGTGTTTGCGAACTAGCTGCAGAGAAGAAAGAGAAGCCAATGGCGAACTCAACAAAAAAAAAATTTTTAAATGAGTGTATAATTTTTTGTTTTCAAATGCAGAACGAGGAAACGCAAGCAGAAGCTGAATTCTTTGAAATATTCCAATAAAATTCGTGAAGAGAAGCAGAAAATGCAATAAAATATGTATGTGTGAAATGAGTATGACAAATATTTTATTTTTAATCTGGAACTCTAGTACTAGTTACATTTTTTAAAGATTAATTTCTTTATTACTGTAAGACAGCAGTGGCGTAACTTTTTTGTTTTTGCAATATTATATTATTATTATATTATTATATTAGGTAATTTTTCTATTTTTATTGTAATATTGCAAGCATATAACAGGTCTGCAATATAAGGAACTGTATAAATAGGAACTTGTAAGCAAAGTTGTAAGTAACGGTGATGAGAATTCTATACAAGAAATTGTAGAATTGCAATGATATAACTACTTTGTTATACTGGGGGCGGGGGTGGCTCAGTCGGTAGCGCGCCAGGCTCCTAATCTGTAGTTCCCAGGTTCGAGTCCCAGCTGGGTCAGCGTTGAGATTTATCTCCGCAAAATTCCCCGCCCTGCCCACGGTCAGTAGGGGACACCGATGGGTTTGGAAAGGCCGCCGTCCGTCGGATGGGACGTTAAGCCGTGGGTCCGTGTGCGGGAGAGCCATACCCTGTGCACGTTAAAGAACACGCTGGAGGCCTAGACGGGAGGCTGCCATCTGTCTCCCAACAGCTGTTCCAGTGGGTCCCCTCCCCCAACCTTCTCTGAGCCTTCGGGGTCCATGTGACCTGGCCATTTAGCCCATGGTGTGCAAAAAAGTGCCGCTCAGAGGTAAAACAACCCAACTTTGTTATACTGTAAGGTTAGACTGGTATAATTGTCCTGTAAAAGTTATAAATGTTATGAAGTTAAAGAGCAACATTTCTTCAATGGTGTAAGTTTGCAGAGTCTCTCTCACAGTGTTATAAGGGTGCTTGGTATAATATATCTTCAACATTATAAGGTCGCAGAGCATATTTTACAAATATTAAGAATGAAGGGCATAACATTTCTTCAAAGTTATAAGGTTTACGAGGTTGCAGTAATATAACTGTCCCGCAATTATTATAATGATGCAGAAGTGTAACTTCTATTCGAAGTTATAAGGTTCCGTAACCTATCCTGAAAGGATAAAAGATTTCTGGAATGCGACCTCGGTTTAACGTTATAGAGTTACAGACGCATAACTGTCTAGCAAATGTTATAAGGTTTCAGAAAGTCATGGCCAGAAGTATTTTGGACCCTGGATAATGAAACAAAAATAGCCCCCTGTTCACCAGAAAATGTAAATGAACATTTCTGAAACTTCAAAAATAAAAAAAAATAAATACCCCCTCAAGCAGCTGCTTGCCACAGAGGTCTGACAGGAGCCTGTCAGTTTACATGCCATAGTAGAAGATCTGAGAGGATGACAGGACCTCAGCAGAAAAACAACACACACAGCCATGCCTTGCCCGGGTCTCGAACCCAGGTCCCTTAGATCATTAGCCAAGCGCGCTAACCGCTCGGCCATGGGACGGCCGAAAATGCAAATGAAAATTTCTGAAACTTTAGATATAATGAAAGCTCCCTTAAGACATTGGCATTTAGCATAGCTCTTGCATGATGTTCTCACAGACCTTCTTCTGTGGCATGTAAACTTACAGGCTCCTGTCAGACCTCTGTGGCAAGCAGCTGCTTGAGGGGGTATTTTTTTATTCGCTCTACTAAATTACATAGTTGGAGGACGTAACAGTTCTGTTTGTTAAAGAGCTGAAGAAATGTAATCCCATAGAATATTATAAAGTGACTAGTTGGCAATTTCTATGCGAAATTCTATTGTTACAGTGCAACAACTTCTTTGTAGTGTTATAAAGGTAAAGTGGCAGAGCTGTTCCAAAACTATTTAAGCTGCAGTGATTCAGTAATGTAACTGCTCTTCAGCGGTTCTTCGAAATCTTCGAAACTTACAGTTTAGAATGATTGATAAGGAATAATTTTATTTTGTTCCGGGTGAGAAAAAAAATTTCACGTTGCTATGATGTTTTTTCACAATTCTGCAAAACATTCTGCTTCTTTTCATATATCCAATGCAGCTGTTAAACAAAATCACCAATTAAGAAAAGCTGTGATTCAGAAAACTGAATTTTCGTTTGAAGATCTCAAATCTTAAGATTTTTAGTAAGCTGAAATTTGTTTTATTTTTATCTGTATCATTTATATCTCGTAGACTAATTCACTGAACTGAAATACACCGGAGAGTCAAAACATTATGACCACCTGCCTAATATGATGTTAGTCCTCCACGTGACGCCAAAACTGCTCTTGCCCAGCAAGGCATGGATGCTACAAGATTTCTGAAGGTGTCTTTTGGTATCTGGTACCAACACGTTACCACCAGATCCTTTATAACTCTTGTAAGTTACGTGGATGAGCTGCCACAGATCGGATATGCTGCTCCAACACAAACCACAGAGGCTCGATTGGATTGATGTCTGGAGAATTTGGAGGCCAGGGCAATACTTGGAAGTCTTCCTCATGTTCCGCGAACCATTCTTGAACAATCCGGGCAGTGTGGCATGACGCATTATCATGCTGAAAGAAGGCACTACTAGAGGGGGATATCGTTGCCATGAAAGGATGTACACGTCTGCAATGATGTTAGGTAGGTGGTAGACATCATAGTTTTCAGCACATGAATGACTGGAGCCAGGGTTACCCAGCAGAACATTGCCCACAACATTACACTTCCTCCACTGGTTTGTTTTCGTTCCATGGTGCATCCTGGTGCCAACACTTCCCCAGGTAAATGATGCACGCACACCCGGCCATCCACATGGTGCAACAGGAAACGAGATTCACAGACCAGATGACCAGTTTTGACGCTCGCTTGCCATTGGGCGAATGGCAACTGGGCAACTGGGGCGAATGGCTCGCATCTCATGGGGACTAAGAGGAGAAGTCCTCAAAGAAATTTATCATAGGAGTACAGCATAAAAGAGCAGGGTTCTCAGTAATGGAGACAACTCGCGATTTTTAAATTTTGGGGAATTTATTGTGTGTTTCCCATAATTGTACTTTTTCAATAAGGAAACATGTTTCTAATTAAAGTTATTGGAATGATAAAGCACGTTGTCCCCTCCCGCCACCATTAGTAACTACCACCACTGCTAGGGGCGGGGGTGGCTCAGTCGGTAGCGCGCCAGGCTCGTAATCTGTAGTTCCCAGGTTCGAGTCCCAGCTGTGTCAGCGTTGAGATTTATGTCCGCAAAATTCCCTCCCTGCCCACGGTCAGTAGGGGATACCGATGGGCTTGGAAAGGCCGCCGTCCGTCGGATAGGACGTTAAGCCGTGATTCCGTGTGCGGGAGAGCCATACCCTGTGCACGTTAAAGAACACGCTGGATGACCTTAACGGGAGGCTACCATCTGTCTCCCAACAGCTGTTTCAGTGGATCCCCTCCCCCAACCTTCTCTGAGCCTTCGGGGTCCATGTGACCTGGCCATTTAGCCCATGGTGTGCAAAAAAGTGTCGCTCAGAGGTAAAACAACCCAACCCAACCACCAATGCTCCTTACTCTTATGCTACTCTTCACAGAGTTGGCGGTCAGAAGAAGACTCCTGTTTTGGAAACAAACAGCAAACGAAATTCCACTCTTTTTTTAAGATTCTTTTTATACCTTTTAATAAATATAAGCATGTTAACGCTTCGGTCTGCGAGATGTCTCCCTTGCTGAGAGGTGAGCCTCCGATTGCTTTAACTGTTTCCTATTAGTGAAAATGGTTAAATGCCCTGAGTAATGTTAACAGCATCGCTCTAGATCAGGTCAAGGTTATTAAAATGAAGACCACTATTAGGACTTCAAAAGAAATTTTATGACTATTGGAGACAGGCCCCTATCTAGAAAAAAATAGGGGCAATAGAAGTGGAACATTTTCTCCTTCGTTTTAGAGGTTATTTTAGAAAATTTCATGAAAAATGTGTGAAATATGCACAAATTAAAAAAAATTGGCCTCTATTACCCTTACTAGCATTCTCAAGGGGGATGCGTTCTTACCCCCCTCCCCCCACATAGAAAAGATAAGATAGATCCTATATCCGGAATATGCACAAATTTCAAATGCTAAGCAAGAAGCGCATTTTATTTATTCGCAAAAGAAATGTGAACAGCATGAAATATAAAAAAAGCTGTAAAGTTGTTGAGGAATTGTTCCCCCCCTCCCTCTGGCCTTTTCCTTTTTCATTTATATCATTTGTTGCCTCCAAAATGAACAGAAATTCAAAATGGAATTGACTGTTCCAGTTCTAGATTAAAGTGTTGCAACGTCCTATTTCTAACACAAGGTAAAGTATAAAGTTGTCTTCCTCTATACATAGGTGCACAAAGACAAGTTCGTATTTACTTCTCCAATGCTTGATTCCTGACGTAAGTTCCGTCTTTATTTCTCTTATCCACGATTCCTGACACAAGTTTCAAATTTATTTTTCCTATGCTTGATTTCTGACACAAATTCCCCCTTTATTTCTCCTATCCACGATTCTTGGCACAAGTTCCAACCTACCGGCTCCAAATATAAGTTTCTAATTCTCTTAAATTTCTCTGAAGTTGAAGCTTCGCTTGTTCCTTCGGATATTCGACCCTTCAACAAGGACTGGATGTGATCCAACTCATGGTAATGGGAAGTGAACTGCCCATTCTACACAGCAAGGAAGTCTTCTGACCAATTCTTCCCGTCTGATCAGATGTGAAGGTTATTTACAAGCCGAAAGACTATCGAACTCTTTCTAAAGACATCAGAAATGTCGATGAGTGGAGACTTGTTTGCTTCTTTCTGAAGAATAGGACAAAGACTGAAGTAAATGGAAGAAGATTCAGTAGGTTTTAGGTAAGCAAAATCCTTTCACTACTTTTTTTTTTTATTCTTATAAGATATCTGATAGATAAAAGTATACTAATAGTAGTCAGCATAAGATTTATAAACTTGTTTAGATAAATAGGAAATATTTATCATTGTTGCTTCATCACCGTTCATCCAAAATCATCATCACATCATTTCTTTATCATCATCCTGCAAAAATCACCTCACAACTTCGTCACCATCCAAACAAAATCAATCCCACATTTACCAGATCATTATTCCACTGAAATCACCTGTCACTTCCTTCCATTCCACTGCAATCATTCCACATCTTGTTTGTCATCATCCAACCGAACTCATCATCAAACTAAAAATAACTTTACATTTTCTACGCCTCACCGAATCACAGTCATCATCACCCTATCCTTTCATCCCACCTAAAATAATTATAACACCATTTATTTATCATCATCCTGCAAAAGTCATCTCGCAACTTCGTCATTGCCCAGTCAAAATCATTTCACTTCTTCCACATCATCACTCTGACACTTATTCCTTCCCATGCCACTCTAATCATCCCACATTTTGTTCAACACCATCCAACGAATTTATTATCCCACTAAAAATCATTTCACATCATCTATACCATCATCGAATCACGATCATCATCAACCTAATCTTTCACCATCACTCAATTCAAAGATATCATCTACACCAGTGGTTCTCAACCTTTTATGCTTCACGTACCCCCTGGAAATGTGTAACTGGCGTACCCCTTACATAGATAGCTAAAATTATAGTTATAGTATAACAATGGGAATAAAAAAATATATATATAACATATATCTAGCGACTTTTCAGCTCTCACGTCGTACTCCAAAAAATTTTACCGCGTACCCCACGTTGAGAATCCCTAATCTACATCAATTATCTTCACTCATTGCAACGAGTCATTGTACTCTAAAAATATCAAGAATGAGAGCCCGGAAAAAACACATTTTTCTGCTTTACCTTATCCTGATATGAAAACCACACAACGCTCTCGGCAAAATTATTTTCTATAAATATTCAAATAAGGAAATCTATGCAACAATATTCATTAAACATTCACATTTGGACCTATTTCTTTATCCTTTTAAAGGTCGCACCTTTATCTTCGAGATGCAAGTCAAAACAGACTGCAGAATGACGGAGTTAAGACTTTTTTTGCCGTATGGAAGAAACTTCCATATAATCTTCACGCCCCCCTTCCTCCATCCCTACACTACCCAGCATATGGACTGCTGCTGGAGGGAACCGATTTCTCATTCCCCTCCCTCGTGCCTTCTCACGTGATGGGCAGACCTTCACCTCCCATGCACGTAGTACGGGGGTACGGGCCGATGAGGGGGGAAGGAGGGGCGAGATCGGTGTAGATCGAGATAGAACTGCCGCGAAAGTGTTATCATCTAGCGGCAGCAAAAGAGGGCTACATCACCGTAGGACGATAACCGTCCACATTTCCACTATCAGAGCCCAAAATAATTTCACATTACCTGAGTTTCATTATCGATTCCCATCCGTGCTGTAATAAGCGACGTGACCCCTGGCCGCAAGGTCCGCCAGTTTCCTGATTGCTGGGCATGATTTGGTCGGCGTGGCGGTGCGTGGCGGACGTCAGATGGCGGGCTACGGAGCCGCAGCTGCCGCCTGACGACCTCCAGGGCCACGGACCTGTCTGCCCTACACTCGCTGGCGAGAGTCTTGCTACACCACGCGCGCCAAGATGAAGATGGGCTCGCTGCGGTCGACGGAATCATCTCGCTCTGCTCCCTGAGTTCATAGGGCAATAGAAGACGAGAAAGAGGAAAACAAATCGAGATTCAGTAAACTTTGGCGGGAAAGAAATGCATCCAAACATTGATGTTAGCAGACAACATAAACCGGTGGTAAATTGATGAATAGCTGCCAAAACCATCCAGGTGCATCACAAATCATGAGAAGAACATCTGAGAACTTCTTTCATTACTAGTGTTAGTGGATTGGCAAACATCCCCAGTTTGATTAATTCACAACTATATAACTATCACATTGTGATCGGTTGTTGCGTTTCTCTCGGCCAATTATCGCCATATGTTGATCCTAAGAAGCCGTTTAGTTCATCTTCGAACATGACACTTTGAAAACTTCCGTTGTTGTTGTCTTTTTTACTTATGAACAGCACTTCTTTTGCACACAATAAGTTAAATGTCCAGGTCACAAGAACTCCTATTTGATTTGATGATTTATTAAAATTCCCAAAGAGTAAATTATAGTTTCCTATATAAGTATTAGGAACCGAAACTTAAAATAGGTTATTAAGGTCCCAAAGAATTACAATGCAACAAATTTTAAAAATAGAAATAGTTAAAAGAATGAATATAAACATAAAATATAGCTGTAACATATACACATAAGATAACATACAAGTGATTTGGATTGAGCAAATTCAAAACTGGTGGTAATATAATTAAGTATTCTAAATATTAAGAAAATACCATTTAATATTATTAATATAATACTTTTTATTAGATATGAATTTCAACTCTTTTGGCAATGTATTCCATAATGAGATAGCAGTATACGGAGATTTGACAAAAAATTCTTGAATTTCGGTACAATTGATTTTTCCTTGAATAATAATTGATTTCCTTGAATAATAATGATAACCTTGTCAGAAAATTAGTTTCCTTTCTCTTCTTGAAATAAGGACAAATATTCATGGTAATAATTTTTGTTCCCACAAAAATACAAACTTATAAATATTCAGATCTCGTATCTGAAAAATATTTATAATTTTTAATTCCTGAAGAATGGAGTTATTGGAGTGAATTTCCTGAAGAATGGAGTTATTGCAAATTTAAAATTAAGCAAAAGTATCCTTTTGTAAATGATGAAAAAAATTTAAAATTTCTTTTGATGTTCTTTCATCATACAATATTGCTATACAGCAGAGTTGGGTAAATAAAAGCATAATATAGCATTAGTAAATTTTTTTGACTAATAAAGTTCCGAATTCGGTAGTTTTGCTGATAGCTCTAATGATCTGGGTACGAGTGTTAGTTTTATGGGCATTCCATTTAAGTTTTTCCTCTAACATGGGTCGTAAGAAATTAAACTCTCTAATTCTAGTAATGTCAAAGCTAGCTATATCTACATTAAGAGTATCACTCAGTACGTTACCCAGATACAGAGGTTGTCCACTTTTCGAAACTATTTAAAATTTAATGTGCTGCTACCCATAATTTGAAAAAACCTCTTCTTCTTTTAACGACCTTTATTAAAGAAACGAGTTTATTTGGATGTCTAAATTGATGATTTGTAATCTGAAATCATCGATTGCTTCTTTTCGATTGGTACAGTCGCTCAAAAAAGTATCCGAACACTATGGTTGATTACAGAATTCAGAAAAAATATCTGGCAACGATTTTTTTAGAAATCAGTGATCTGGCAACGTTCGTGTCACGTGATTACAGAATTCAGGAAAAATATCTGGAGCGTGTACAGCAACTGTACACGTCCAGTTACCGTTCACAGCAAACTGGAGCGTGTGCAGTTACTGCACACGCTCAATATTTCCGTGAGTGAGCCCACACGATCTAGTATCAAAATAATATGACCACCTACAGTCGCTCAAAAAAGTATCCGAACACTATGGTTGATTACAGAATTCAGAAAAAATATCTGGCAACGATTTTTTTAGAAATTAGTGATCTGGCAACCTTCGTGTCACGTGATACGAAGGTTGCTAGATCACTAATTTCTAAAAAAAACGTTGCCAGATATTTTTTCTGAATTCTGCAATCAACCATAGTGTTCGGATACTTTTTTGAGCGACTGTACATCTCGTGGCGGAGTGGTTAGCTTTCTTGGCTACTGAGCAGAGGAACCTGAATTCTAGCACTTAGTGCTAGTAGTTGTTCCAAACTATGCCTTTAGAAGAGGATTTTTCAAATTATGCGCAGCATCACATTAAATTTTAACTTTGAATTTTCTTATTATAAACAAAATAACAGCCGTCCCGTGGCTCTTCTACTATGTCGTATAGTATAAACTGATAGGCTCCTGTCAGACCTCTGTGGCCAGCAACGTCTTGAGGGGATATTTATTTTTATTTAATGATTCAATAACCTGCTTGTAAATAACATAATTTCTTCTTGAATCATCGAAGTATCCTTACAAAAACATCAATTTCATGAAGTTTCACGTTTTGTTCTTTATATTGGAAACGTCTGTAGAATTTCGACAAATTTTTATAAATTCAGAAAATCTTCCACCACCTTCCCACTGGAGCATGTATTCACGCGCATTATCATCTCTTTAATTCTTCTCTGGACTCGTTATTGGAGCACACATTCAGCATTCTCTTTATCAGCGACAGACCCATTGATGTCATGTGAACGGAGAGATAGATTCGGAGCTATGTAACTTCTTTAATAAGCTGTTCAAGGAAATACGTGATAAATCAAACAAAGATCTTAATCAAAGTCATTTAAATCTCATTTTTTTCCACTTTATTAATTTTTTATTTAAAGAGTTATGGAAGATAGAATATTTAACAACAATAGTAATAATAATTCACATTTATAACTATATAATAACTATTAATATTATCAATAGTTTTAATAATTGAACTCAATGAGAGATAACTTTATTCTCCTGAAACAGAACCGTACACATTCAAACATGTCTTACAAAACATACAAGTAAGAACACAAATAATGTTGCAAAATGCATGAGAAGTCAAAAAAAGTCATAGGTAGTGTCAATGACCAATCACAAATCTAAAAGATCTAGAACACGAGGGAACGGGGGACGGATGGCAATCATTTCCTTTTAATGCATTAACCATTATGTGACAAATAACAAATAGCATTAATTAAATACTTATTCATCAAAATCTTCCGGTAGCTATTTATTTCCAAAAATTTGGAAATTAAATTTAAAATAATTAATGACATTATAAAAAAAGGTTTATAAGAAATTATCGTATTTTGCACTATTTTAAATTAAATAGCTTGTAATAAAATTTTGGGCAAATTAAAATACTTAAAACTTCTTATATTTTCTCCTTTTTTCGATAGCTATCCAGCCAACACCTATAAATCTTGGCTACTGATACTACTATAACACAAGGCAAATATACCAAATTTCTGACGTTAGTAAGTAGTCCTACTATATTGACAATTCTTATAGTTTTCATTCTAATATTTTCACTAGTGGACTCTTGTGCTAATTTTTATACTAATGTTTATCTATAAATATATTTTATTTTGGAAGAAAATTGTTCGTATTTATTATCAAATATAATAATGTTAATTAATACAAATAAATATTTTTCTAAATAAAATTTATTTATAGATAAATATTAGTATAAATATTAGCATAGAATCTACCAGTAATAATATTAAAATCAGAAGTTTAAGAATTATCTAACGGTAGAGCTACTTAAGCTAACGTCACAAATTTGTTCTTTTGACTTTCTGTTATAGGAAGTGTTGGTCCAACCTAAGGTCATCTAACTACACAAGCCCGGATAGTGCACGAATAGCAGAAGTAATAAACTCCTGGTTATCCGGTACTGAAGCATCCTGTACTCTCAGGTGATCAGCATAAATTTCAAAGTGAACAGTTGAATTTGTTGTGGCAAATTTCATTTCATCAAAATTCATGGTAGTTTTTCCGGATGCCACTGGCCCCCGATGGACTGGGAAAAGCCGTTGTCCGTCGGATGGGACGTTAAGCGTGGCCCCGTGTGCGGGAGAGCCATACCCTATGCACGTTAAAGAAACGACGGATGACCTTGACGGGAGGCTACCATCTGCTCAGTGTGTCCCCTCCCACTAACTTTCTCTGAGCCTCGGAGTCTGTGTCCATTGCGTGCAAAAAAGAGTGCTGCTCACAGGTAAAACAGCCCAAGCCACTGGTAGTGGCATCGTCTTTTTCGCATTGTCTGCATAAAAAACATGCAGATGTAGGAAATTTATTCAATAAAACCACTAGATTTAATTTTGCATCTTCTCAACCCTCGACATCTGCTGCATGCTCAAGAATCAAATGCTAGTTCAGTGGATGACCCTCAGGAATTACTATCAAAGTTTCTAGAACCTAGCTAATAAACTAAATATGCATAGGCAATTTTTTTCTCTAAAATTAAAGTTTAGCTTAATTTCACTATTCTTCAAATAGTATTTTTCTTTTTCTTGTATACTTTTCTACCGACTTTACCTTTCAAAAATTCTCTTTCACATTTTCTTATTAGGAAAATATTGGTATTACCGGTTATCAGTGTCATCCGACGGCCAAAATTACAATTCTTTCTGTGATGGCTTTCAGTGAAGCAGTTAGCGAAGTTCTTGTTAAGTTCAAAGGATTTAGACTTTCAATATGTGTGAAAATGCATATAAAAATTATATTTCAGATATTTACAATTGTATAAGCCCTGCGCCGATGGGAATATATGCAGTTTTATCCGAAGATATCCGCATTTAAAAGCTCTCGGCGGATAAAGGCTCGTATTTGATGAGATAAGCGGAAACATAGGCAACATTATTGCATTATTGATGGCTGACATGAGTGAAAAAAAAATACTTGAGATAATTGAAAATGGGAACCTGGAGGAAAATGGAAAATTCAAGGAGGATATTCACTCTAAAGAACAAAGAAAAGGTTAAAGAAAAAACTACTCCGGTGTGCAAGAAGAAATCTTTTTGCAGAAGCAAAGCAGAATATGAATTCAAAAAATTACTATGATGATACGTAGAAAACAGAAATTAAATATCAATCGAATAAAACATTTTGTCGGGGAAATCACAAAGTTTTAGTCTTCTGGTAATCACCAATAATTGTATTTAAAATAACAAAATTAATTCAAAAGAATTTTTCAAAATTAGAATAAAGTAAAGTTTTTGTCTAAATTTAGTAAATCATATTTTTACGAACGAAAGGCATTTTGTTTTTCGCAGTATAATTTTTCAATTATTAATTAATGAGTTATTAGACTGATTTCTTTTACTCGCAAACATATGCAAAACTTATGCATTTGCAAAATCTCGACAGCAATATACGCAGATGTTGCTTTCGTTATCCGACCAAGAACTCTAGGTAATCATATTTCATTTTTATAATCAATGTTTTTTTTTTGCATTTTTCCAACTAACTTGAATAAAGTTGTACCTATTGTATTTAGTTTCTATAAAAATATTTTTCATGGAACCAGCAGATTCAGCTAACCGGCAAACCCCATTCCTCATAAATGCTGGATAACAAGAAGTTTACTGTATTTAAATATAAAGGCGTATTTATTATAGCTTTCTGCTTTAAAATCCTTCTGGTAGCTATTCATTTTTAAAAATTTGGTAAATCGCAAATATTCAGTAATATTTTAATAAATTCCTAGTATCTTTCCATATATACATTTCAAAATGAAATAAATAAAAACAATAAATAAATACCCCCTCAAGCAGCTGCTTGCCACAGAGGTCTGACAGGAGCCTGTCAGTTTATATGCCATAGTAGAAGGTCTGAGAGGATGGCAGGCCCTCAGCAGAAAAACGACACAGACAGCCATGCCTTAACCCGGGACTCGAACCCAAGTCCCTTAGATCGGTAGCCAAGCGCGCTAACCACTCGGCCACAGGACGGCTCAAAATGAAATAGCTTGTAATTAAATTTTTGAAAAAATTAATTCATCTAAAACTTTACTCAAGGTATATATGTATATGTTTCAAAGAGTGAACATATGTATATATTACAAAAATGAGCTATATTTCTTGATAAACAAAAAATAAATTATCCCTCAGATAGCTGCTTGCCACAGACGTGTGACAGTATGATATGCCTTAGGAAGATTTGAAAGGAAGGCGAGACTTCAGAATAAATACAAAGAAATAAAAATTAATATCTTATCCTGGTCCCTCTGATATTTAGCCAAAACGCTAACCACTTGGCTAACAGGACCCCACATTGATATAGTTGCGCCATATCTCAAAATGCAGAGAGTTAAATGATACGAAAAATAAGTTCTCATTTATTAAGTTTAGAGACAAAATAATTCAAGTTGCCAGACAGTCAAAACTTCTGATTGAGCCCCTGAGTTCCCTTGGATTCTGGAAGAGAGAGAAAAATAACTCTAAGACGATTTCATTTTTTACTTATTCGTAAAAAGCAAAAGCACTTAAAGTTCCTCTTTTAAAACATTAATAATTATTTATTTAATTACCCTTTACCAAAGAGATCTGACAGGAACCTATTAGTTTAATACACCTCTGAAGATGTCGAGATTTCAATAGAAAAATCACAGAGAAAAGAAACATCAGTACCTTGTCTAAAGATTAAACCCAGGTCTCTTTGGTCAGTAGTCAAGCGCGCTAATCGCTCGGACACGGTCCCGGTGTTTAAAAGAATCGCAGAACAATGCTAACGTGGAACCAGAGATTTTGCGCTACGAGTTGAACTACCATTTCGCTGTGGTTTTCTCTTGTAATGCTGTTTTCTTAAAATGCGCCATTGTGAAGCTTCATTGTGTAAAAAGTGTGAAATTTTCAGAAGGAAAGTTTATTTACAAAAGCAAATAATGAAACCTTCTAAGACGAGAATGTTTTCTGTTTCATAAGTAAGTATTGAACCAGCTTTAGCTAGTGTTACTTCAAAACAACTGGTTTGAACTAAAAAAAAAAGTAATGAAAGCACGTGAACCAGCTTTCTATAGTCAGCACTGAAAATAATAACTTACTTCCTCTAGAAGCTGGGGCGGCGATGGTTCAGTCGGCAGCGGCCAGGCTCGTAATCTGCAGGTCCCAGCTTGTCCTCAGGAAAAAAGTTATTACAAGTCACTCTGTCGAAATTAAAATATACCATTCGGATTATTTAACGAAAAAATTTAAGAGAAATAGATCATTCAGACTTGGAAAATTCAGAGATTCTCAAAAATCTCCCATAACAAAATATAAATAATTGTCCATCTAGTATGCAGCCGTGACTTGTATAATCAAAACGTATCACTTTGGATAGTTGACTTGTTCTTATTTTATACCTCAGTAATTAATCTCGAGTCCTTTATGCTGCTGTAATTAAAAATAATAATCATTTTCTTTTGCAGCACTTTACTTTGGTAGTGGTAATTTTTACTCCAGTACAGACACAGTCAATATACTTGCATTTAAGTCATTTGTATCTGCTGATCTATTACTCCCATTTTCTTAATATCCGTTGAGCAATTAATCTCATTTTCTTAATACCTGAACTATTACTATCATTTTCTTAATATTTGCTAAGTTATTCCATCATTTTCTTAAAATCTGCTGAACTATTACTCTCACTTTCTTAAAACCTTCTAAGCTATTACTTTCGCTTTCTTAAAAATTTGCTAAATTATTGCTCACACTTTCTCAAAATCTTCTGAGCGTTTACTCTCACTTTCTTTAAAAACTGTTGAGCTATTACTCTCACTTTCTTTAAAATCTTCTGAGCTTATACTCTCACTTTCTTTAAAATCTGCTGATCTATTACTCTCACTTTCTTAATATCTGCTGAGCTATATCACACATTTTCGGTTATCAGGTAGAGATAAGCAAATGGGAAACAATCATTCGCCTGTTGTTGCGATTAATCTTACCACCCATTGTTAATTAACCATTTTCATTTCATACCCGTAGTTCAAAATTCAATCTATCTAATGTTTCATAACTCACTCCAATGTCATTAAATTCGTAGCCCAATTCACCAACTGTTAGACCGCACAGCTCAAGGTATGCCAAAAAAGAAAAGAAAAAAAGACAAATTACAAAAAAAGAACGTATAGATTTTTAAATCAATTTCCAGTAATTCTTGTGATGTTCCTAAATTCAGCTTGATTTTATTTCATAGCACTCTTTTATTTTGCTTGAACACTTTTTAAAAAATGCAGCACACGTTTATTTTTCTTCTGATAATCAGCCTGTTCAAGCCGTTTAGAAAATTCTTATTGCCAATATTTTATATACTTACAGTTTATTAGTTAGCAAAACTTTGCATTTCGCGAAGCCACCAGAAGCAGCAATAATATCAGTGACTGCTCAAAAAGCCCTTGGTCTCTTGTCTAACAATTCTCCCAGAATTGTAAAGCATCAAACTAACCAAACTACATTAAAATCTTTTTAATAGATATAATAATTTCAGGTAAAGCAGTTTAAAATCTAGTAATAAAATATCACAGGAGATGCCCTATAGATATGAAAATCATTAAATAACATGCTGAAAAGAAAAAAAAAAGAATTAAAAATAGGCTAGTTTAAAATCGTTTTAAAACAGCTTGAGGTTTTGGGTTGGGCTGTTTTACCTCTGAGCGGCACTTTTTTGTACTCCATGGGCTAAATGACCAGGTCACATGGACCCCGAAGGCTCAGAGAAGGTTTGGGGAGGGAACCCACTGGAACAAAATGTTGTTGGCAGACAGATGGTAGCCTCCCGTCAAGGCCATCCAGCGTGTTCTTTAACGTGCACAGGGTATGGCTCTCCCGCACACGGGGCCACGGCTTAACGTCCCATCCGACGGACGGCGGCCTTTCCAAGCCCATCGGTGTCCCCTACTGACCGTGGGCAGGGCGGGGAATTTTGTGGAGATAAATCTCAACGCTGACCCAGCTGGGACTCGAACCTGGGAACTACAGATTACGAGCCTGGCGTGCTACCGACTGATCACCCACGCCCCTTTTGAGGTTTAGCATTTTTTTGCAATCTACATACTACTAAACTTGACGATTAAAAATCCTTTGCTCATTTCTCTGAAATCAGCGTCTCATTCCTGTCACCAGTGACGTTATAACACAAACCCATCAAATACTAAGCATTAGTTGAATATTGTTGCAGTGTAAGGTACCATTAGTAGAGAATTAGCTCTTTACAGGTTTTGTGTATGAGCTTCACACACAGGCAACGTTATATAAATATCGATGTTATATAACTTATTTACATAAAAATAAATATCCCCTCAGGCAGGTGTTTTTCACAGAAGTCCGACAGAAGCCTGTCAGTTTATACGCATAGTAGAAGGTCTGTGATGATGGCGGGACCTCAACAGAAAAAACAACACAAATATCCATGCCTTATACCCGAACCCAGGTTCCTTTGATCAGTAGCAGAGTCGGACCTACGTATAAAAGCTAACTAACCTGCGGCTTAGGGCCTCACGATATAATGGCTCCCAAAAGAAATACATTTCATGTTTACTAGGTGAGGCAAAAATGTTTTTCAACGTTTGAATTAATCTATTATGCAAACACGATTCATTCTAGCTTTAGTGTCATCATTGTATACCAATTCTAGCGTAATATTTTCACCACATTAGCTTTACGGTTATTTTTTAATCTTCCTGTCAATCATAATAATAAATACATACTTCGTCTTTCGAATACTTAAAAGGCTCTTAACTTTCCCATAGCTTAGGGCCTTTTAACTCTTTATAGCTTAGGGCATAGCTTAGGGCCTTTTAACTCTTTATAGCTTAGGGCATAGCTTAGGGCCTTTTAACTTTCCATAGCTTAGGACATAACTTATGGTCTTTTAACTTTGCATAGCTTAGGGCCTTTTAACTTTGTCATAGCTTAGGCCTTTTAACTTTGCCATAACTCAGGACCTCTTAAGTTTTCTATACCTTAGGGTCTCTTAACTTTGCTGTAGCTTAGGACATCAAAAGGAAAAGTCCGGCCCTGATCAGTAGCCAAGGCTGCCACGAGACGGCTATATTTATATAGTTAGAGTAAAAATCAAAGAGCTTTGTGACGTTACAGGCAACAGAACTTTGTCTGTAACGTCACAAAGCTCTTTGATTTTTGAGAGAACCTCTTGGCTTTTTACTGGGAACATTCAACAACTTCAAATACTGAGAATTTCACCATTTAATATCTCATTCCTCATCCACAAATGTTTGATCGCAGAACAGTTTTGTGGCTCATGCAATATAGAGTCAGAGTACCTGGGTTAGATAATATTCTTCCAGAACATCTCAACTAAATATGCCCCCCCCCCAAAAAAAAAATATATATATATATATATCGTTATGTTTTAAAATTATACAAATAGATATTTTAAAAAAGGCAGTTATTAAGATTATATAAGAATATTATAAAATAATTTTAAATTATTATATAATATTTTTTTACATAGCCGTCCCGTGGCTAAGTGGTTAGCACACTAGGCTGCTGATGAAAGGGACTTGGGTTCGATCCCTGAGTAAGGCATGGATTTTTGTGTTGTTTTTCTGCTGAGGTCCCACCATCTTCACAGACCTTCTACTATGGCGTATAAACTGACAGGCTCCTGTCAGACATCGGTAGCAAGCAGCTGCTTGAGGGAATTTTTTTTATTCTTATATAATCTTAATAAATAATTTTCTTCAATTTTTTTTTCTGTTTTGAAAGATAATAAAAAATAAAGGCAAATGCAGAACTGCAAAGCAAGAAATCCACGCACTATTAAAGTTAGTGAGAAAATAAATACGGCAGTCTGCAAAAGGTGTTCTGTGCTTGGGTTCGATTCCGGAGAAGCTAAGACAAAGAATTATTCATTCTGCTGAGGCTTTATCATCGCCACAGATGACGTATGTACTGAGACTCCTGTCAGACTCTCTTGGCAAGTAGGCTGCTTTAGGTATATTTTTTGTTTTGAGTTTTTAAGAAATGTATTTTTAAGAGTAAATAAATTTAGATTTTCCTTGATTTTTTTTTTCTTTTTTTTTTGTTCAGATGGAAAATGTTGTCTAATTGACGAATAATTCATTAATAATAAAATGCAAAAAATAAATTTGTAGATTTTGATTAATGCAACAAGATGAGCAGAGGCCGTTAATTAGAAGTTGAAGAGATATATTCATTTCATTAGGAAATGAAGATCTCTCTAGTAATAATAATTAAGTGATGAAAAAGATTCGTCCTTTTAATTAGAGAGAAAAAAAAATGAGAAGATTGAGCTTAAATAGAAGGTAATGGCGATCCGTTAATTAGATCGCCAAAGAGAAAATGAAACTTCAGAGAGAGAGCACTTCCTGTTTGAAGGCGCAAAAGTTGATGCGGCCAATTTTTTTATCAGCCCAGAAGATGCTTGCGGAGTATCATTATTATTCGAGTAAATGGAATGCCTCTCGATTCTCTAAACTGTTTGTTACGCATTTTCTGTTTGTTTACTGCTTTGTTTCTTGCGTAATATATCTCGAACGATCGCTTTGATTTAGATTCTTAGTGTATAGTCTCGAGTCCAAAAATAGATTGTATCCAACCTTTAGAAGAAAAAATAGTTATACTAGATCTCTTAGTATTAGGAAAAAAAGTTCATAATAATTATTTTTTCTAAATTCAACGAAAACAGTTTTCAGTATAATATTCTGAATTTTTATGTGATTTTTTTTTTTTAAGCAGATTACGGTGCTAGGAAATTTTATAAACCAAAACCAGCAGCAGATCGAAAATTCCGTATTCCAAACTGGAGATAGGATGTGGCGGATATTTTATTCAATCTTTAATTTTACAGAGTGATTACAATCAGGCGCCCAGATCTAACTGCGAAAGGAGGCATGCTTATTATCAGGATATTCTACCAGCTGGAATGAGTATTTCTGCTGAGGTACTCATTGGCGTACTAAACTGACAGGTTCCTGTCAGATTTCTGTGGCAAGTAGCTGCTTGAGGAGGGATTTATTTAGATTAATTATTACACTCATTTTTAAATAATTTTTTTAAACAATTTTTTTTTAAAAGACCACTGAAACGGAGGAAAGAATTAAAACTGGAATGGCGATTCAGTCAATTGCCTCTCCACCCCCCACCTCTTTATTTTTTTTCTTTTTCTAGATTCGGTTGTTGTTTTTTTTGACTGATTCGCAAAACAATACCTGTGGCGAAACTGAAACTCTATTTTTCACAAGTCTTTGCTTATTATGCTAAGAATCACCTATGAATGAGGCGGGGGTGGCTCAGTCGGTAGCGCACCAGGATCGTAATCTGCAGTTCCCAGGTTCGAGTCCCAGTTGGATAAGCGTTGAGATTTACCTCCGCAACAATTCCACGCCCTGCTCACGGTCAGTAGGGGACACCGATGGGCTTGGAAAGGCTACCGTCCGTCGGATGAGACGTTAAGCCGTGGCCCCGTGTGCAGGAGAGCCATACCCTGTGCACGTTAAAGAACACGATGGATGGCCTTGACGGGAGACTACCATCTATCTCTCAACAGCTGTTCCAGTGGGTCCCCTCCCCCAACCTTCTCTCAGCCTTTGAGGTTCATGTGACTTGGCCATTTAGCCATTGTGTGCAAAAAAAGTGCCGCTCAGAGATAAAACAACAATAACAACAACCTATGAATGAACCAATGATCTATGATATCATTGACTTAACTATTAGACCACTGGTTTATTGACATGTAATTGATATCCTAATGAACCAAAGGTTTAAAAATATCATCGTTTCGTCAAATGCACGGTTTCAGTGCCTCAATTGCTTCCAATCACGTTTCGTCGTTGATCAATACTAATATTCGAAGGACCTCGAAAATAGGGTATTTACGTAAATAAATCAACTGTGCTCAAGGTCTATTTGTCACTCCCTACTTTGTGACCTTCTAGTCATAAATCTTAATCAGGCGAAATGGCTTAATTCATCGGCGATTCCAGAAAACGAAATGAAAACGTGATAAACTAAATGACTACCAATCAAGAATCGATGGCCAAATGCTCTTCCCCGCAAATGAACGTGTCAGAAGCTCAGCAGCTGCCGCGGCGGCGACGGCGGCCAACCAGCCAACTGCACTCTACCGACAACCAGTTAGCTACCGGATCACGTGAGAGCGAGCCGATTCGCTTTCCCTCCAGTGCTCTACTGCGATCGTGACGTTTTTGTTTCCTATCTGGAATTATTAGCACGAGGTCATGACAGTGATCGCTGATTGGCCATAATTATCTCATCAGGTCGGGACACCAGTTACGGAGTGGCTGCCTTGGCTTGGGGTCGCGTTACGGCAACCCTGAGTGAGTGGCTTACACCAAGGCGGAACTCAGACGGGTGATGTGCTCCAGTAAGGGAAGTCGAAGTAATTGCTGATCATCAGCAGTCATTGGCCGATGATGATGGGCATTTAGCGAATTGGAAATTTTTAAACCTAGGAAGGCTTCGCAGCAACTCAAATCAGAAGGCTGGTTTGAGGTGAAGATTTTACGGAGAGTATACACTACCATTGAGCAAAGTGTCTCAGTTTAATTCTCTTGGGAGCTATGTAACAGATAATGGTGATGTGCGGCTTAGATAAATAGAAGAATAGGGATTGCTGCCGGAACTTTTAAGAATCTATGGAGAATGTGGAGAAATAGGCATATACACCTAAAGACTAAAATTAGACTCTGTAAAAGTTTGGTTCTTTCTAGGGTTATTTATGGTAGTGAAACTTGGACACTTTGTAAACAAGATAACAGGAAACTAGATGCTTTTGAATCCAGATGCTTACGCAGTATCTTGGGCATTAGATGGTTCACCTTTGTAACTAATGATGAGGTTAAGCAAAGGAGTTGGAAACCCCTTTAAGCAGCATATTGCGTAGAGAGAGACTCCGTTGGTTTGGCCATGTTGCTTGTATGCATAATTATAGATTAGCGAATAGGATTATGAACAGCGCGCTTGAAGGCCCCAGAAAGAGGTGGAGGCCTATGATACGATGGGCCCACAATGTCAAACTGGATCTTGTTCGAAATGGTCTACAGTGGCTAGGTGCAGCTCAGGACAGATATGCTTGGAGAACTAAATTCTTCATTCTGGTTGGACCTCCTTAGACAATGGCTACATGAAGATGATGCATTAAAGATATTATGAGAAGCCTCATAGAAAGGCGCTTGCAAAAGAATTTATTCCTTGAGAAATGTCCTTGAACTTCTCCCCACCACGGGCGTACGGTGAATGACAAATACATTGTGGGCCTGCGCAGTCGCATAGTTCCACAGTTGTCCCTCACGCAGTTTCACTAAATAGAAACAATAATTTCCTCGCCAAGCAGCTGCGACCACAGAGGTCTGACAGGAACCTGTCAGTGTAATAGGCCATAGAGGGAGATCTGTGAGGATGTGAGAAAGGTGAGACCTCAGCAGAAAGAAAACAAAAACAAAGAATCTCCCACCCCTTATCCGGGGACTCGAACCCTTAGTCCCTTTGATAAGTATCGAAACCGCTCATCACATGCCTCCATCAATGCGTTTTTGCCGGATTATGTTTAAATTTGAGTCATTCTGAGCCTCATACCAGATTGCGTCCAGCATAGTTGCAATTCCAAATAGTCACCTAATTTTGAACAAAATTATTGCAGATGAGAAATGAGCTGATTGAGGAGTTGAATTACGAACTCGATATTTATCCCCTACCGCGACAAAAATGTAACAACCTTAACATTAAGCCCAAAGGATAAATGCTGCAACTCTATTTCACACAAAGATTAGAGCACCAAAATCTGAAAATCAAAAAAGGCAATAACCGATGAAAAGATGCCACACTCACATGAGTTCTAGCAAGAACAACTCCCAAATATAATTCTCCACCATAGCAAATAGTTCCATGTTTATCCAAGAATAAGTACTTTTTTCTAATGTTAATTATTATTATTTATATAGCACATTGATGGGCTTGAAAACGACACCGTCCGTCGGTTGGATGTGGGGCCATGATACATGTGCAGAAAACCATGCCATGTGCACGTTAAGGAACACGCTGGATGGCCTTGACGAGAGGCTACCTCTGTCTCCTAACAGCTGTTCCAGTGGGTCTCCTTCCTCAACCTTCTCTGAGCCCTCAGGGTCCTTGTAACCTGGTCATTTAGCCAAGGTTCTTGTTAGAACACCATGGCAAGCGGGCTTTTTGAAGACAAAAATTATTTAAACGCACTGACCACTTGGCTGATTCTAGATTTTTTTAAGAGGCTTTCTTAGATTTCGCATTTTAGCTGAATTTCAATTAATGTCTATCAGCCAGTTTTGATTGCAATCCAGTTGCAGTAAAGGCACGAACATTTTTTGGATTTTGGCCAACATGAAAAGAAAAAGTCTGGTAAAATGTTTAAACATAAGGATCAAAAAATGTAGTCATCCACTTGTGAAGAACAAGTGAAATATTAAGAGGGTGAATCGAGTGAGAAAAATCATGTTTATAAACTTGTAAAGAAATCAGATAAAATTTACTTTATATGTCACGTGATACGAAGGTTGCCAGATCACTAATTTCTAAAAAAAATCGCTGCCAGATATTTTTTCTGAATTCTGTAATCAACCATAGTGTTCGGATATTTTTTTGAGCGACTGTACATGTAATGAAATATTCGGGAGTTAAAGTTGCGGATTAAAATTAAACAAGAAAAAAAATCATTTTTTTTTTAGTTTGTGTTTAAACAGAAAAAAAAAATACCCCCTCAAGCAGCTGCTTGCCACAGAGGCCTGACAGGAGCCTGTCAGTTTATTTGCCATAGTAGTGGGTCTGTGAGGATGGCAGGACCTCAGCAGTAAAACGACACACACAGCCATGCCTTACCCGGGGCTCGAACCCAGGTCCCTTAAATCAGTAGCCAAGCGCACTAACCACTCGGCCATGGGACGTCTAAACAGAAAAAGCCAACACAATTTAGTCAGTAGATTGGTGGATTTGTCAGATGCTGCACTGAATAGATTATTAAAAAGTGATAGTAATACTGCAGAGGAAATAAAGGTGCCAGATCCTCTACCAAACGAAGAAGAAATCGCATTACTAAACCATCTCTTACTTTAGTTGGCGCCAAAATCCGATCTTGGTGACTTATGTGTCGTTTGCTTGACCTGTCACACTTTGTAAACACCGAAGAACCTCATTTGCTTATGCGCTGTTATCATTGATGATGATTTATGTGACTTCACATAAAGATCTCATCCTTCAACTGCTTCAGTTTCCAACACCTCCTCGGGCTTTATTTGGCGACAGCATGAATGCTAACTAGCGCAAAACGTGCTGTGCCCTTTAACGACGTCGAAAGCAGCTTTGTGACTGTGTCACTCTCATCCACTAAAGAACTTGTTAATTGTGCAGACATCCCAACAGCCACACCAAGAGAAAAACCTGCTGCTCGATGTTCCTAGTACTTTTTCCACCATCTTTAGATGCAGCCTTTCATAGGTGTGGCCAAAGTGCTTCTGTTCTTACTAACGCCATAATGTGTTCGCGTTATATATCTCTCTAGTGACGTGTGCAACATCCATTATGACTTCCCAAGCAAGTTGCCCGTCCAGTCTCACTCCGGGTCCCAGCTGCGATGATGAACAACCACCGGTGGCTGGCTGGGCGGCCAGGTGCCCGTTCCCAGGCTAGAGGTCGCACGTGTACTGCGCTGACCGCCGTAATCTGATGGTGATCCCCGGTCGTACAAGTAATCCCTGCCGAGTTCCCTAAACCCCGGCCATTGAGGGGACATCTGAGGGGGTGGGGAGAGAAAGAGAGAGAAAGGCTCACTCTCCTCACAACCCTCGGTACTGCGATCATGTGCACCATCAGCTATGGATGGTCCGGTGATCGGAAAATCGTTCTGATGTTGTGAAAAGCAGGATCATAATTATTCATAGCATGATATCCCCTCCGTGATCTGATGAGCGTTGATAAGCAGTAATCTATCCAGTCGTAACTGGGATGCAAACTGAGGTCAGATCGGTTCCTCTCTCTTTACACTGAGATTTTCTGATTCGCTTTCGAAATAATTTTTATCATGATTCAAAATCACATCAATTTATTCTTTACTTTTCTTCTCTGTGCAGAGTTATAAAAAACCTACCGGTAATTTAAAAAAAAAAATTATTTTACTTTCTTAAAGTATTCTATTCAGTATAGAAGGTAATGCCAATATTCCTTTACCCATGTTATCCTGTTATCATGTACCGTTTCGGTCTCTAAAAACTAATTTTATTTCTGTGGGGGTCAGCGCCTTATTATCCAGGAGACTATGAAAAAAATTTGTCCATGTTTTTCCCTTTGCGAGATAGAAAAACAGTTAGAAAGATCGCTTCTTGAATAAATCATCACTAAATCAGATTTTAAATCCTGCTACATACCGTTTTGCTATCAGAAAAATTATTCGAGATAATGTTGATCACCCACTTAACATGTAAAGGTTTTCACGAATCATTTGAAGAGCGGCTTTCAAAAGCTCTAAAACGGAAAATGTTAAGCCTCTCACAGGCACAGTTAGGTTGGGTTGTTTTACCTCTGAGCGGCTTTTTTTGCACACAATGGGCTAAATGGCCAGGTCACAAGAACCCCAAAGGCTCAGCGATGGTTGGGTGAGGGGACCCACTGGAACAGCTGTTAGGAGAAAAAAAAGTAGCCTCCCGTCAAGGCCATCCAGTGTGTTCTTTAAAGTGTACAGGATATGGCTCTCCCGCACACGCGGGAGAGCCATATCCTGTACACTTTAAGAAGCTTTTTTTGCACACAATGGGCTAAATGGCCAGGTCACAAGAACCCCAAAGGCTCAGCGATGGTTGGGTGAGGGGACACTCTGGAACAGCTGTTAGGAGAAAAAAAAGTAGCCTCCCGTCAAGGCCATCCAGTGTGTTCTTTAAAGTGTACAGGATATGGCTCTCCCGCACACGGAGCCACGGCATTTCCAAGCCCATCGGTGTCCCCTACTGACCGTGGGCAGGGCGGCCTAGGCACCGTTCTAAAGGTTTCAGGAAAACGCCGTGTTAACTAAAATTGAGTAAAACGATACTGAAACAATTGCAGTTTCTCAGGGTATAGAATCTGTAGTTCCCAGGTTCGAGTCCCAGCTGGGTCAGCGTTGAGATTTATCTCCGCAAAATTCCCCGCCCTGGCCACGGTCAGTAGGGGCCACCGATGGGCTTGGAAAGGCCGCCGTCCGTCGGATGGGACGTTAAGCCGTGGCCCCGTGTGCGGGAGAGCCATACCCTGTGCACGTTAAAGAACACGCTGGATGGCCTTGACGGGAGGCTGCCATCTGTCTCCCAACAGTCCAGTGGGTCCCCTCCCCCAACCTTCTCTGAGCCTTCGGGGTCCATGTGACCTGGCCATTTAGCCCATGGTGTGCAAAAAAGTGCCGCTCAGAGGTAAAACAACCCAACCCAACCCAGGGTATAGAAATTGAGAATGTCGCACTTCTTATTTTTAATCTGCAACCATGTTAGAATAATCAAGAAGCAAGCCTAATCAGAAAGCGATTAAATTATCAGTGAATTTCTGAAATTTGTATTTTCTGAACCACCAGAGAAAATAGCATTGATTTTATTAAGGGAAACCATATTTTGTGGTTAAAAATAGATAATAAGTATCCGCTACATAAACTGCGTAGACTGCACAGAAAGGCATGCATACAACCCGCCCCCCACCCACCCCCGGCCGGTAACAAAAAACAAAAATATTTTGAGCACACTTATGTATGTGGTGCGCCAATATTTGTTTCAAGTATATCCAAAAAAAAAAGCATAGGTTCAGTACCTCTAGGTATCTAAAAATATCTTAAGTTCAGCAACGCCCCCCCCCCCCCCCCCCATCCTTAAAACATTCCTGGCTACACGTTTGCATTAAACCATGTTTCTTTGAGTAGGAGAGCCATATTGCTTTAAAAATATGCTGGTGAAATCCTTGATGAATCCTGTCAAGGTCATCCATCATATTCATTTAAAGGGGTGGGAGTGGCTCAGTCAGTAGCGCATCACGCTCGTAATCTGCAGTACCCTGGTTCGAGTCCCAGTTGGGCCAACATTGAGCAACAATCTCTGCAAATAATAAAATAAATCTGCCGTCGGTCATTAGGAAACACAGATGGGCTTGGAAAAGCCGCCGTCCGTGGGATGGGACGTTAAGCCCTACGGCTTAACGTCCCATCCCACGGGCATTGTGTGCCATGCTCTGTTAGGGAGAGCCCTGTGCACGTTAAAGAATTAACGGGATGGCCTTGACAGGAGGTAACCATGTCTCGTAGCAACTGTCCAGTGTCCAAGTGAGTCCCCTTCCCCTAACATTCTTTGGGGCTGGGGTGGCTCAGTCAGTAGCGCGCCAGGCTCGTAATGTGCAGTTCCCAGGTTTGAGTCCCAGCTGGGTCAGCGTTGAGATTTATCTCCGCAAAAATTCCCCGCCCTGCCCACGGTCAGTAGGGGACACCGATGGGCTTGGAAAGGCCGCCGTCCGTCGGATGGGACGTTAAGCCGTGGCCCCGTGTGCGGGAGAGCCATACCCTGTGCACCTTAAAGAACACGCTGGATGGCCTTGACGGGAGGCTACCATCTGTCACCCAACAGCTGTTCCAGTGGGTCCCCTCCCCCAACTTTCTCTGAGAGCCTTCGGAGTCCTTGCGACCTGGCCATTTAGCCCATGGTGTGCAAAAAAGTGCCGCTCAGAGGTAAAGCAACCCAACCCAACCTAGAATTCTCTGAGCACTCAGGGTCCTTGTGACCTGGTCATTTATCCCCTTGCGTGCAAAAAAGTGCCACTCAGATGTCAAACAACCCAGATCTTAGTCATCTAAATCAAAGTTATCCAGCCCGCTGCCAGTCCTTCATATTATGCTGACGCAGCAATATAGACAATCCTGCATTTTATGACGTCACTGACAGCAGCAATATAGGTAATCTTACATTTTAAGATATCACTGACCGCAGCAATAATATGCAATCCTGCATTTTATGACGTCACTGACAGCAGCAATATAGGTAATCTTACATTTTAAGATATCACTGACCGCAGCAATAATATGCAATCCTACATTTTATGACGTCACTGACAGCAGCAATATAGGTAATCTTACATTTTAAGATATCACTGACCGCAGCAATAATATGCAATCCTACATTTGATGACGTCACTGACAGCAGCAATATAGGTAATCTTACATTTTAAGATATCACTGACCGCAGCAATAATATGCAATCCTACATTTGATGACGTCACTGACAGCAGCAATATAGGTAATCTTACATTTTAAGATATCACTGACCGCAGCAATAATATGCAATCCTACATTTGATGACGTCACTGACCGCCGTCATGTACGAAATATGTGAATATCGTATCTAGCAATATTAATTACAACCATGGAATATGAATGTTTTTAATAAAGCAGAGAAACTTAAATTCTTAAAGTATTCTGTTCAGTATATTTTTGAATTTTTGTATTTAATCATTAATTGTAAAAAAATTTAACTGCATTATTAATGATAGTTAAAAAAATAAAAATTCCATTTTGAAAAATACCTAATTAGTGATAAGGAACAGTTGCGCCATCGGTCATAAGCATTTTATCTGTTTTGGCCCTTAGCCAAAAGATGTTCGACCTCTCCTCATCCACATCATTTATTAAACTGTTCAAAATGTCTCCCTTATTTTGAGTCATGGAGTTCTTGTGACCTGGTCATTAGGACCATTGTGCAATGAAACATACCACTCTGGAGGGGAACATAAAATCTGGTTTCTTCATTTGAAGAAAAGATCCGTCATTTAAACAAAATGGTTTGTTTTGATGAATTTCAGACTTTGTTGGTATGCTAATGATTTGAGTATGAGTTCAGCCTCACTGCGTCCCCCGGGCGGGGGTGGCACAGTCGGTAGCGCGCCAGGCTCGTAATCTGTAGTTCCCAGGTTCGAGTCCCAGCTGGGTCAGCGTTGAGATTTATCTCCGCAAAATTCCCCGCCCTGCCCACGGTCAGTAGGGGACACCGATGGGCTTGGAAAGGCCGCCGTCCGTCGGATGGGACGTTAAGCCGTGTTACCGTGTGCGGGAGAGCCATACTCTGTCCACGTTAAAGAACACGCTGGATGGCCTTGACGGGAGGCTACCATCTGTCTCTCAACAGCTGTTCCAGTGGGTCCCCTCCCTCAACCTTCTCTGAGCCTTCGGGGTTCATGTGACCCTGGCCATTTAGCCCAAGGTGTGAAAAAAAGTGCCGCTCAGAGGTAAAACAACCCAACCCAAAACAACTGCGTCCCCCTCCCTCCCCCCACATAAACCTTTCCTTAATGGAATCTCCACTGTCAAAATAGTGCTTTGGTTTGTGATCTTAACAATGAGGGCTTCAAGTGATTCCCTTCAAATCCCATTCCTATTTTATCTTGATGACATTACAACACTCCGTCCATCTGATGCCTGCCTATAGTCATAAAGCCATTGGACGTTTTGTACTCCATAGAAGTCTCCTAAAGTTCGAACATGGTACAAAGAGACTCTAGAAGCGATGCAGCTGTGTAACCACGATAATACAGTAACATGTATTTACTAAAACCCCATATGAAATAGTAATTTAAAGGCTGAAACAGAGTTCATCATTTCTCATGACTTCCGTAAAGTTTTAGCAGCTAACTAGTTGCTCCAATCCAATACCAACGCTACTCGATTCCATGATGCCTGTTAGAGGCATACCCTGTGCACGTTAAAGAATACGCAGGATGGCCTTAACGAGGGGATTGCATCTGTCTCTTAACTGTCCAGTGGGTCTCTTTTCCTCAACCTTCTCTGAGATCTTGGGGTCCTTGTGAACTGGCTATTTAGCCCATTGTGTGAAAAAAATATCGCTCAGAGGTAAAACAACCCAACCCTGTTAGAGGAATAGTGTTTATGACACTGTTTCCGAACTTCAAGTCGAAGTGTGCTACCAAATACAGTTAACAGACATGCACACGAAAAAAAAAAAAATCGCGATATTGATATCAAACCTTTTAATTTATTTGGGCAAGAGAATATCACGGGTTGGGTTGTTTAACCTCTGAGAGACACTTTTTTGCACACCATGGACTAAATGGCCAGGTCACATGGACCCCGAAGGCTCAGAGAAGGTTGGGGGAGAGGATCCACTGGAACAGCCGTTGGGAGACAGATGGTAATCTCCCGTCAAGGACATCCAGCGTGTTCTTTAACGTGCACAGGGTATGGCTCTCCCGCACACGGGGCCACGGCTTAACGTCCCATCCAACGGACGGCGGCCTTTTCAAGCCCATCGGTGTCCCCTACTGACCGTGGGCAGAGCGGGGAGTTTTGCAGAGATATGTCTCAACACTGATTCAGCTAGGACTCGAACCTGGGAACTGCAGATTACGAGCCTGGTGCTCTACCAACTGAGCCACCCCCAATGAAACAAGGAAATACACACAAAAATGATCAAGACACATCGAAAAGAAGAAAACAAGAAAGAAAAAAAAAGAAAAGTCCCTCAGTCAGAAAAGAGAAGAAAGATGGACTTGAAAAGGCTCCTGTTCTTCTGATGCAAAGTTAAGCCATTGCTCCTATATGCAAGAGAGCCCTATCATGTGTATGTTAAAGAACACGCCTGGATGGTCTTCATGAGAGTGCTTCAACTGTCTCCTAGCAGCTAGCCAGCTTCCTCTAATTAACTTGAGCCGTTGGGATGCTTGAGGCTGGCCATTTAGTCCATTGTGTGCACAAAGTGCTGCTCAGAGATAAAACAATCGGTACTTATAAATATCAAGTCTACAGGGACTTTTTCAGCTCTGTTGTTTCTAAACTTCATTGTCGTTTCTTTGGCTGAAACTTTCGCAAAACACGATCAGGAACAGTTTAGTTCTTTTGAAGATCTTAAATGGCATATTTCCTGTTGTAAATTGGCTTTCACTGATACTAGAATTATCTATTTAAGTTCTTGGTCTTAAGTAATAGCAGGAATTCTCAGATTTATTTCATATGCGTAAAAAAAAATACCCCCCTCAAGCAGCTGCTTGCCACAGAGGTCTGACAGGAGCCTGTCAGTTTATATGCCACAGTAGAAGGTCTGTGAGGATGGCAGGACCTCAGCAGAAAAACGACACATACATCCATGCCTTACCCGGGGCTCGAACCCAGGTCCCTTAGATCAACAGTCAAGCGCGCTAACCACTCGGCTACGGGGCAGCTCATATGCGTACAATTGCCAAAATTGATGTTGATATCCTTGTAAATGTTTCTCCTTCAAGACATCGCTGCTTACCTGGATAAGTTGCACGTCAGCGTTTTTAACCTAAATCGGAAAGGTTTAAACTAATGGAGTTTAAACCTTTCTGTCATGTCGATTTCATGTCGATTGGGTTATTTTGCAATTCCGGCTTACATAACCTTCTTTAGTGATTGCAAAAATCATCATAAAGTGTAAAACTGAACAATTTGCTAGGTCATGAAAAAGCGAAAAGCTGAGCTAATTGTTGAATCATCATAAAGCTTAAAACGCAACTATTTATTAACTTATCGTAAAACACAAAGCTAAACTGTTTGTTAAATCATCATAAAGCTTAACAATTTGTTAAATCGTCATAAAGCGAAAAGCTGGACTATTTGTTGAATCAGCCGTTCCATGGCCGAGTGGTTAGCGTGCTTGGCTACTGCTCTAAGGGACTCTGGTTCGAGCCCGGCGTAAAGCATGGATGTTTGTGTGCTTTTCTGCTGAGGTCCCGCCATCCTCACAGACTATGGCATATAAACTGAGGCTCCCGTCAGACCTCTGTGTCAAGCAGCTGTTTGAGGGAATATATTTTATTTATTTATTTTTTGAATTATCATAAAGCTTCAAACTGAAATATTTATTAAATCATCATAAAGGTAAAGTTAAGGTGTTTATAAAATCACCATAAGACTGAAAAATTTTCTAAATCAACACAAAGTGAAAAGCTAACAATTTTTGTTAAAAAAAAAAATACCCCCTCAAGCAGCTGCTTGCCACAGAGGTCTGCCAAGAGCCTGTCAGTTTATATTCCATAGTAGAAGGTCTGAGAGGATGGCAGGACCTCAGCAGAAAAACGACACAAGCAGCCATGCCTTACCCGGGGCTCGAACCCAGGTCCCTTAGATCAGTAGCCAAGCGTGCTAACCACTCGGCCATGGGAATCATCAAAATGCTTCAAAATGAAATATTTGTTAAATCATCACAAAACATAAAGATAAACTGTTTTTAATTTATCATAAAGTTGAACTGTTTGTTAAATCATCGCAAAGCGTGAAGTTAAACTATTTGTTTGACTCATCATAAAGCTTCAAACTGAACTGTTTATTAAAGCATCATAAAGCGTAAAGATAAACAGTTTGGGAAATCATTATAATGCTGAACTATTTGCTAAATCATCATAAAGCGTAAAGCTGAACAATTTATTAAATCATCCCAAAGTTCACTTAGGGCCATGTCAATCGTTCTCTTTAGCTTCCAATGCAAACATAATATTTCACTCACAACATTTTGATGATGGACTACAATGCCATTTTTCCAGTAAGATTTTTCCATTTTCAAAATAAATAGTGATGAGCATTATTACTACGATGATATCATTATCAGATTTCATTACAGCTTTAGAGTCAATGGCTTAACAGAGGGCTTAAGACTGGATTTCTAACTGAAATAGCCTAATAAAAAGAACGAAATAAACTAAACTTTATAAATCCAAGGCTCTTTCATCATCTGCTCCCTGTTTTCCTTCCTCCTCCTTCAATTTTTGAGTAGGAGCTCACGGCCCACTAGTTAATCCTATGAAATCGTATGAAAATATCTATTTGTAATATAAAATTAAATTTCTAGAAGTTCACTTTTCGACTGCTGGGGAAGTTTTAAAGGAGGTCACATGACAAATGGCAAGATGGAAAAGCGAATCGCACTAAAGGTCAAAGCTGATCTTTTTCGCTAGCTATAAGCTCAGTCGATAGCGCATCAAACCCACACTCTGATGTTCGAGTCCCAATTGTGGCGGGCAGGTGGTTAGCTCAGTCTATAGAGTACCGGACTCGTAATCTGCAGTTAACAGGTTCCACTCCCATTTTGTGCGCCAACGTTGAGATTTATCTCCGCAAAACCACCCTTCTCCCATCGGTCACAATTGGGACACCGACGGACTTGGAAACATCAACGTCCATCGGATGGGGGGAGGGGGGGGGAGGGGGCTACCATCTGTCTCCCAACAGCTGTTCCAGTGGGTCCCCTCCCCCAACCTTCTCTGAGCCTTCGGGGTCCATGTGACCTGGCCATTTAGCCCATGGTGTGCAAAAAAGTGCCGCTCAGAGGTAAAACAACCCAACGTTAAAGAACACGCTGGATGGCCTTGACGGGAGGCTACCATCTGTCTCCCAACAGCTGTTCCAGTGGGTCCCCTCCCCCAACCTTCTCTGAGCCTTTGGGGTCCATGTGACCTGGCCATTTAGCCCATGGTGTGCAAAAAAGTGCCGCTCAGAGGTAAAACAACCCAACCCAACTACTAGGATCAATTGCTACTCAACTGACTGTCTATACAATGTAATCTCAGTATAACGACCGCCAGAATAACGAAATTTTCAGTATAAGGAATTTTGTTTTTTCGATCTGGGCCAATTTACTATGTATCTGTATGTAAAAATTTTTCATTTTAACGAATACCATTCTAACGAAAATATTAGTTTAACGAAATTAAAATTTATCCAGATACAAAAAATATGGCCAGTACAACGAAATTTGTGAATAGAAAAATCCGTAAACAATATACACAAATACATTTTAGCATATGGCAACGTTTCAAAACGTTTCAACGTTGCGAAATATCCAACCAATCACAACGCTATGAATCGCGTGCTATTATATGCCGCCTACATATATATTTTTTTCAGCTTTCACTGCGAGGCATAGATGCTCTCTATTTGTGTGGAATAATGCTTTAAAGCGTTATCCCAGCATAGAAGGAAATTTTCAAACTTGGAGATCTACGCGATTCTGATTGTATCGCAAGTAACGGCAGTGTCCAGGGAAAAGTTCTTTCAAAACAATCCACTCCATTCGTTTTATTATATAATTCGTTGAATTCAAGTTAATGTTATATTTGTTCGTTGTTTTTTTTTTTGTTAAGTTCGTTAATTAATTTAGTTTCGTTATTAGCAGCCAATGTGGTTCAAAAGTCTTCGTCATACTGACATTTCACTCTACTACGATTGTATGAAGATTACTTTGGAAGCATTGGTAGCTTTTTAAGTGAAGAAAGTGGATCAAAGCTTCAACTAGCATTTCCAAGGCAATTTCCAATAATAACAGTGTGTTGATCTTAAACCTGGGTTCGAGCCCCGGGTAAGGCATGGATGTTCGTGTTGTTTTCTGCTGAGGCCCTTGCCATCCTCTCAGATCTTCTACTGTGGCATATAAACTGACAGGCTCCTGTCAGACCTCTGTGGCAAGCAGCTGCTTGAGGGGGTATTAATTTAATTAATTAATGATCTTAACAATAACAGCCATATTGCTGTAGTAAAAGTAGAGAAAATAATTATTGTACGGCCAACTTTACACGCGCAGCCCTGTCTCAAACCATAATTTCCCCCCCCCCCCCACACACACTAGATGGCTCAATGACCGTCCCGAGGGGAATACGCTCGACAGAAATTCATTTTCCAGCCCACCTCCTCCCCCTTTTGCAACAGAGACGAGCCACTTCAGTTGGTTTGTGTCATGAAACAACACGTGATCGGTTTGCTCAGGTAAAAAATGTGATTCAAGGAACAATGCCTCACAAGCAGACACGTGCAGGAAGTTGACTGCGATGGGGGTCGGAGAGCGGAGGGTCGCCCGTCACCAATGACCATCAACGAGCACCCACTTCCGTATAAGCTGAGCCAATACATGGCCAAGCGACTTCCGTCTGTTTGTTTAATAGTGTTTGCCGTCAGCAGCTGAGGCGATCGGGATGCTGAGTCAGGTGACAAGGGGGAAAACAAAGAAGAAACATCGTTGCCGTTCTCTATCATCATTTTCATCATCTGATGATTCTAGAAGAGAAGGATCAGAGGAGAATGGGGGATGCTATCTCCATTCAATAAGCAAGGGGGGTTTGTTTTCTTCCCCCCCCCCCATCCCACCCGCGAATCACACAGACGCAATTGACTGGAGAACACTCCAACTCTTATTTAGATAGATACGAGTTTCAGAGAGGGAATGTCATCTGTTGTTAGCAAGCACTTCCATGTGTTCGCTTGGGATGCAAGAGATTATCACCTATGCGGCAATTTTTGTTTTTAGAATCCTGATGGATGGTTTTTCCTGCTCTGAAAACAAGGTGTTTTTTTTAATGCAATTATGTATGTTTAGAAAAATGCATATCAGTATTCTCAATATCAGAGCTTTCAATAGGAAAACTTTAAAACAAAATTTGTCAGAATTAGTATAAAAATTCGCATTAAAATGAACTTTTTCGGTTACTACTTAAGCGCATGCGTATTTATGTTAAATAAGAAGTAGACCAGAGGTTCGTAACCTGTGGTCGCGTAACCCCCAAAGGATCCGCGAAGGTAGCAAAAGGGTTAAATAAAATACTCCCTCAAGCAGCTGCTTGACCACAGAAGTCTGACAGGAGCCTGTCAGTTTATATGCTACAGTAGGAGATCTGAGAGGATGGCAGGACCTCAGCAGAAAAACGACACATACATCCATGCCTTACCCGGGGCTCGAACCCAGGTCCCGTAAATCACAAGCCAAGCGTGCTAACCACTCAGTCACGGGACGGCATTAGCGAAAGGGTTGCGCGTGCTAAATATTTCCAAAAGCTCTAACGGAAATGGTACATTTACAGCGATTACTTAACCGCATTAAGTATCATTGCTTTTGGCAGGAATTACGGAAATTCAGTATGGTAATGCCACTGGCTCTCTCTCATGCTGATCACAAGACGGAATTCGCTGTTTGACATAAAAAAAAATTTGGAGCACAGAATTCTCAATTCAAATATTAAGATTCAAATTACAAAACAGCCAATACATGAAGAACTAGAAATCACTTATAATCCATTCTTGGATCTTTCAAGGAATCCTCTTTTCGAGGATCTATATTTTAGCTGAAATGTATCAAGTGATGATGGAAAGAGGGTCTGAAGAAAGAGTTAGACTTCGTAGGAGGTCCGTAGAAAGAATAAGTCTCTGTAAAGGGTCCGTGGCGCCGAAAAGATTGGGTTGGATTGTTTTACCTCTGAGCGGCACTTTTTTGCACACCATGAGTTAATAGCTAGGTCCCAAGGACCCCAAAGGCTCAGAGAAGGTTGGGTGAGGGGACCCACTGGAACAGCTGTTGGGAGACAGATGGTAGCCTCCCGTTAAGGCCATCCAGCGTGTTCTTTAACGCGCACAGATATGGCTCTCCCGCACACGGGACTACGGCTTAACGTCCATCCGACGGACGGCGGCCTTTCCAAGCCTATCGGTGTCCCCTACTGACGCAGAATATTGCCAACTGGGCAGGGCGACGAGTTTTGCGGAGATAAATCTCAACGCTGACCCAGCTGGGACTCAAATGTATAAATTGGAGAATCCCCCCCCCCCCCCCGGAAAAGATTGGGAATCACTCATGGAGACATATTGGAAAATGTTGAAAAATGCTAAATTTGTTTATAATCATCTTTACCTCCATATTACGAGGAACATTCAAACAGTTCTTGACATGCAGCTGCAGAACAAAACCCATTGCAGTCACTTCAACAAAACTTTAACTGTCCTTCAAAGTACTCCCCCTCCCCCCCAGCATCTGGGTAAAATTGCAGACGTCTACGCCAATTCTGAAACGCTTGCGGTAGTCCTGTTGGAGAATACTGCGCAACTCTGAATGAACGCAGTCTTGCAGCCTTTACAAAAAGGCTTCCCAGCAAGTTCCTTTCTAATTTTTGGAAACAACCAAGAAACGTACGGTGCTAGATCGAGTGAATATGCACGATGGGGTAGCTGTTTGATTTTTTCCTGCCCGAGACTGGCCGTAGCGTGCAGGGTATTGTGGGTTGGGTTGTTTTACCTCTGAGCGGCACTTTTTTGCACACCATGGTCTAAATGGACAGGTCACATGGACCCCGAAGACTCAGAGAAGGTTGGGGGAGGGGACCCACTGGAACAGCTGTTGGAAGACAGATGGTAGCCTATCGTCAAGGCCATCCAACGTGCACAGGGTATGGCTCTCCCGCACACGGGGCCACGACTTAGCGTCCCATCCGACGGACGGTGGCCTTTCCAAGCCCATCGGTGTCCCCTACTGACCGTGGGCAGGGCGGGGAATTTTGCGGAGATAAATCTCAACGCTGATCCAGCTGTGACTCGAACCTGGGAACTACAGATTACGAGCCTGGCCCGCTACCGACTGAGCCACCACCGCCCCACCCAGGGTATTGTGAGTATTGGTATTGTTATGAAGGAGAACCCTTGACACGGCTGTTGTTGGACGCTGCTCTTTCATCTCTTTAACCATTTTGAGAAAAACAATGTTAGCTTAGTGTGGATCACTTTTAGTCATTTTTTCAGGTGAGATGTCCACGGCTACCACTCCTTGAGAATTGAGAAAAAAAAATTGTGAACATCCTCTTCCTTGAGCGAAAGTCTTGTCAGAGGATTTGGGGAAGAAGTTCATCTTCCGCAACCAAACATATTTGTCGATCTTCCTTCGAGTTGTATAGTAATAAAACACGTCTCATCACCTGTGACAATGTCTGCTAACCGTTTGGAGCCACTTCGTTCAAGCATTGCCAGCATCTCCTTGCTTTGAGTCGACTCTAACCCCTTTTTGTTGTTCTGTCAGCTTACCCCATTTGAGACAGATCTTTGGGAACTTTAAATTTCATGAATGATTGTTTCCATACTGGCAATGATACAATGACGTATAAATTTATTACTTGAACGGTATGTGTGGTGTTTCCTTAATGAGTTCAAAAAAACAGTGATGATTCTCTCATTCACGGCTTCCTTCGGTCTTCCTGCACCAGGGAGATCTTCGAAGCTCTGCCGTCCTTCTCTGAATTTGCACATTCATCCCATAACAGTACCAAATTAACAGGCATGATCCCCATGTACTTGTGATAAATCGGGATGAGTTTTTAAGCGTCGTCCCCAAGCTGCATCATTTCACAATGCAAAATCTTTCCCCCTTCTTTAGTAGTCTCCATAACAACTTTACGCGACGCCAGCGAAGAGAGAAATGACGATACGACCTTTATTTTTAACACGTAATGACAAGTTTGGACAAGCTTTCAAAGAAGTCGTAGCTCGTTACTTTCGGAGGAACGAATACAGATCTAGAGACACGTGTCAAGAACTTTTTGAACGCCCTCCGTAACATACTGAAAATAGATCTGCTTTTATTACACCTTAATATATCTAATTGAAATTAGGTCCAAAGTTGAATGTCCGTTATGAATTCCAATATGCACTGTAAGAGTTTAGTTGGATTGTATTGTTTCACCTCTGAGCGGCACTTTTATACACACCATGGGCTAAATGGCCAGGTCACATGGACCCCGAAGGCTCAGAGAAGGTTGGGGGAGGGGACCCACTGGAACAGCTGTTGGAACAGCTGTTGGGAGGTAGCCTTCCGTCAAGGCCATCCAGCGTTTTCTTTAACGTGCACAGGGTATGGCTCTCCCACACACGGAGCCACGGCTTAACGTCCCATCCGACGGACGGCGGCCTTTTCAAGCCCATCGGTGTCCCCTACTGACCGTGGGCAGGGCGGAGAAATTTTGCGGAGATAAATCTCAACGCTGACCCAGCTGGGACTCGAACCTGGGAACTACAGATTACGAGCCTGGCGCGCTACCGACTGAGCCACCCGCGCCCCAAAGAGTTTAGTTACAACCCTAGTTTTTGTAAATGGAAAGCTAAATTTGAAGCTCTGTAACTTCTAATATAATTTTTTTTTTCTTTGAAAATATGGCTTTATAATATAGATATTTTACTATCTCAACCAAATAATTCAATATCTCGATTTTCAGCAATATTAGTTTAGTACTTAGGGAGTTGTGGAAGTTTGAATATTTAACAATAATAATGTCAGTCTTAACAAATTATACAAAATTGAGGATTACGGAAAGATTAATTTTTCACAAACTTCTATAATATACATTTATTTTAAATTATTAAATCGTTTAAAATAGTAATGCTTATTAAGTCTTAGATCTGAGATAAATCTTTAGTTATTATTAGTATTATTAGTTGTTTGATCTAATTGACCTGGGTTCGAGCCCCGGGTAAGGCATGGATGTATGTGTCGTTTTTCTGCTGAGGCCCTGCCATTCTCTCAGACCTTCTACTATGACATATAAACTGACAGGCTCCTGTCAGACCTCTGTGGCAAGCAGCTGCTTGAGGGGGTATTTATTTATTATTAAATATTCAAACTTCCATAAATCGTTAAATACTGAACGAATATTGTTGAAAAATTGATATATTGATATACACTGCTCGAAATGGGAAATGCCACAGTAGGAAGAATTTGTCGGAGCGCCAGGCAAATAGGTGTGTGTGTGTGTTGAAAGTTGTGTTATGTAAATGAGTGCAGTTGAGAACCAATCACGTGATAGATAAGGAAGATAACAAGGCAAAACGGCTCGGCATAGATAAGGTTGGTTGTCCTCATCTGGGGTATTTTTCACTGCATTGGAGTGATCTCACTGACAAAAACATGTTTAAGGAGTAAGAATGCTTGGGCGATGTCATCGGAAATCCTACCATCACACGGATACCTTTACAGCTGGAGGGTCCCTGAATCACATTGTAGCGGAAACACATCGGGATGCAACAACTGTCGGCCAAATTTGGCAACAGTGGTTGAAAGAAGGTAATGTATGTCACCATAGTGGATTGGTGCATGTAGGTGGACATTCAAAAAACTCGATCGTGCATTCGACGGCAAGCCATAGCAGCCCCACAATCCGTAGCAGATGACATTTGATGCAGTGTACAGGCAGCTACAGACATCCTTTGGTCGTCACAGACTGTGAATCGCAGTTTGGCTGAGGCGGGTTTGTGCTCTCACCGGCCATTGCGACGACTTTGAATCACAGTTTGGCTGAGGCGGGTTTGTGCTCTCACCAGCCATTGCGACGACTGTGAATCGCAGTTTGGCTGAGGTGGGTTTGTGCTCTCACCAGCCATTGCGACGACTTTGAATCGCAGTTTGGCTGAGGCGGGTTTGTGCTCTCACCAGCCATTGCGACGACTGTGAATCGCAGTTTGATTGAGGCGGGTTTGTGCTCTCACCAGCCATTGTGACGACTGTGAATCGCAGTTTGGCTGAGGCGGGTTTGTACTCTCACCAGCCATTGCGACGACTGTCACTCACTACAGCACATTGTCGTACAAGGTTGCAGTGGTGTCATACCAGACGTGTGGTAGGACAAATGTAACTATATCGTATTCAGCGACGAGTTTCGTTTCTATCTCAGCGCCGACGATCACGATTGAGAGTCTAAAATGACATGGTCACTGAACTGATCTTGCTGCCATCCGTAAAGGTCATATGGCTCCTCAGCATGGTGTTATGGTTTGGGTCTATATAAGTTTCAACAGCCATTCACTGCTCGTATGCATAGTGGGTCAATGACAGCACGATGACAGGTCGATCAGGTGCTGCAGCTCATTTTGTTGCCGTATCTCTATGGTATCGATGATGCCCAGTTTTAACCGAATAATGCCCTTTCGCACACTGCCAACATCAACAGAGTGTGCCTACAACGCATCCAAGTGCTGCCTTGGCCAGCACGACCCCAGACCTCCCCAAAACAGAATGTGTGGGATGTCATTGGCAGATGACTTCACACCTCTGCAGAACCCCCTCACAATATTGATGAATTATGGACACAGGCCAACGATGCATGATACACGATACCTCAGCACATCGTCCGGGGACTTTTCCATTCGATGTATCGCCGTGTTGCCGAATGTATAGTCCAGGATGGCGGTCATGTGACCTACTGACTCAGTCCACATTTTGTGTAATGTGTCTCTGTGTCTCTCATGAATGCGATGTCTCCTCGTCCATCGCATTCATGCAATCCCTCAAAAATTAAATCACTTATTTTCCACCTACTTAACTACATGTGTGGTAAGTTTTGTCTCATTTCGTGCATTCCTTCATGTTGTAGCATTTTCTACATCGAGCAGTGTATTTAATTGCTATTTTATATTCTATCATATTTAAAAAAAAAAACTGTGGAGAAATGTTAAGGTTACAGCCCTATGTTAAGTCAATGGGAAGCTAACATCGAAGCTCTATAACTTCTAAAATAAGTTCTTTTTATTTGAAAAATGTGATTGCAGATAAAGATCTCAATCAAATAAATAAATATATCGATTTTCAACAATATTCGTTCAGTATTTAATAAGTTATGGAAGGTTGAATATTTAGCGATAGCAATGTCAGCCACAAAAATTGACTTCAGAAGTTAATTAAAACTTCGTAATAAATATTGCACCACAACTATTTAATAAAATAAGTGTGAATTTTGGAAGTTTGTGTAAAGAATTCTTTCACTATTCATCAGGTATTGATTTATCTTATTGAGATCTTTATCTACTATAATATTTTTCCGAAAAAGAGAAAAAAAAAAACACCTACATGTCATGTTCTACCTTTGCTTACCATTTACGTAACATAGGGCTGTAACTTAAATTTCATTCCCTCAGTACAGTTTGAAGCATATTGCATGTAACGCATAATACAAAGTAATAAAACGAGATAACTGAACAAAAAATATGTTATAATTACGCAAATATAGAGACACAGGAAAAAAAAAAAACGTATGAAAAGCCCAAAATCGAGAACTATTTCTCAGCTGGGCAGTATACATCTTTCAGCTCTATGCACGGCTGGAGAAATCCACTCGTCTACTCGCCACTGGCGATTGAATTTTCTGACGTGGTTTGTTCCTTCCAAGCTACGAAAAATTACAACAGTGAAACGTGTTTAGGGAAAGGACATCAACTTCCACCATGGTAAGAAGTATCATTAATTTCGTTGGTCTCTTTTAATGCACATAACATCAGATAAAGTATTAAAGAATCGCAGGATGTCTCTCTGTAGACATGGAACTCGTGAAATAATAAACTGAAAAAAATTGGTTCACTCACGGCAAAACCAATTTTTTTCAGCTGATTGTTTCATCAAGTAAAGTGTTTTGTTCCCTCTTTCCACACTGGTATAGCCACTTCTCTGGCTTGCGGTTACGAATTGCTTGATGGTCAGATTTTTTAACCTAGATAATCAGATTTTTATTACTTGGGTGGTAAGTTTTTTTTACCTGGATAGTCATTTTTTTTTTTTTTCGAGTTGTGAACTCTGACAACATGTGATGAAGACACACGCAAACTGATTTCATTAGGCCCTGGAAATTTTTTCCTGTCTCAATTATTACACTGCAAAATAATTAACTTCGATTATTTATTTATTTATTTATTTATTTATTTATTGAGAAGAATAAAAATAATAAAAACAATTATCAGTAGATAAATTTCATAAAGAAGACGAGACCTCAGCATAAATATAACATAAATTCAGGAAATAAATGATCCTCCTTTATTTTGGACTCTAAGTCCCTTTTGTTTCGCGATCAGTTAGTTGCTCTGAAGTAGGGCTTATAATGCCTGTATTGGTTATGTATTTGGTAGGCTGATTTACTTCTTAGTGACTTTTTTTCACACAATCGTCTAAATGTCCAGGTCACAAGGATCCCGAGGGCTCAGAGAACGTTGGGGGAGGGGATTCACTGGACAGCTGTTGGTAGACAGATGGTAGCCTCTCGTCAAGGCCATCCAGCATGTTCTTTAACATGCACAAGATATGCCTTTCCTACACACGGCATCCGACGGGCGGCGGCTTTCCAGGCTCATTGGTTTCCCCTTGTGAACGAGCCAGGGCGGTTTTGCTGAGATAAATCTCAACGTTGATCCAGGTGGAATTCGAATCTGAGAACTGCAGATTACGAGCTTGCAGGCGCACTACCGTCTGAGGCCCCCTGCCCCAATGTATTTGGTTTATCTAATATGCAAATTATTAAACCATCATGGAGTTATATACAAACAATCAAAATATCATTTCATATCGTTTCATACTGAAATGAATGTAATGAAGATTTTACCATCAATATGAAATTCGTATGACATACACCAGAATACTATAATCAACATTACCTAATGAACCCGTGAATTATCTACCGCTTCACAAATACAACTCAGAAAAACAAATACTTGCTCCCCATTCTGATTCCTTATCAATTCCTGGAATGGCTCTCAAAGGTGTTAACGTAATCATTTCTCAGAGGTGTTAACGTAGTCATTTGTCAAAGGTGAAGTTTTAAAAATGTCACTTTCTGCAAAACTTTACTCATCAACAGAATTGTGCTGTTTTCTCCAAACAAGGGTTGAGTTTCGGAAAAAGAATTAAAAACAGATAGAACGACAATGCCCTGGGTGGAAATTGTTCCTTTTGATTCTCTTCAATAAAAAGGATTCCGACATTAATGCACAAACAACCTCTCCTCTTATTGCTTTAATTCAGAAGCCAGCATGGGTAAGTCAAAGTGTTTTTCCTTTTCCTTAATGCTAGCTGTATTTATTTTCCACATATCGTGTGTCTATTAAAGCCTCTTCAGGTGTCTATGGTTTTTATCATGACATGTAAACAAGTAGATAGGAAATATTTTTACGGTGGGAGTGGTGGTGTCGAGTTTATATTCGAAGAAAGGGTAGGGACTAAAATTTAAAATAAATCTGACAGAAAAAATTTGTATGGGTAATTTTTTAATTTAGTTAGATATAATTAGTGATAATTGGAGAAGCAACGAGAGCCTATGACACTGAGCAGTTGATGTTTCTCATAATCTGATGATTAATAAATCATGTTTTGTTGTTGGGTTGTTTTACCTCTGAGCGGCACTTTTTTGCACACCATGGGCTAAATGGCCAGGTCACATGGACCCCGAAGGCTCAGAGAAGGTTGGAGGAGGGGACCCACTGGAACAGCTGTTGGGAGACAGATGGTAGGCTCCCGTTAAGGCCATCCAGCGTGTTCTTTAACGTTGGGTTGTTTTACCTCTGAGCGGCACTTTTTTGCACACCATGGGCTAAATGGCCAGGTCACATGGACCCCGAAGGCTCAGAGAAGGTTGGAGGAGGGGACCCACTGGAATAGCTGTTGGGAGACAGATGGTAGGCTCCCGTTAAGGCCATCCAGCGTGTTCTTTAACGTTGGGTTGTTTTACCTCTGAGCGGCACTTTTTTGCACACCATGGGCTAAATGGCCAGGTCACATGGACCCCGAAGGCTCAGAGAAGGTTGGAGGAGGGGACTCACTGGAACAGCTGTTGGGAGACAGATGGTAGGCTCCCGTTAAGGCCATCCAGCGTGTTCTTTAACGTTGGGTTGTTTTACCTCTGAGCGGCACTTTTTTGCACACCATGGGCTAAATGGCCAGGTCACATGGACCCCGAAGGCTCAGAGAAGGTTGGAGGAGGGGACCCACTGGAACAGCTGTTGGGAGACAGATGGTAGCCTCCCGTCAAGGCCATCCAGCGTGTTCTTTAACGTGCACAGGGTATGGCTCTCCCGCACACGGGGTCACGGCTTAACGTCCCATCCGACGGACGGCGGCCTTTCCAAGCCCATCGGTGTCCCCTACTGACCGTGGGCAGGGCGGGGAATTTTGCGGAGATAAATCTCAACGCTGATCCAGCTGGGACTCGAACCTGGGAACTACAGATTACGAGCCTGGCGCGCTACCGACTGAGCCACCCCCGCCTCTAATAAATCATGGAGAGTTCAAACACCTGAGATTTATAACACAGATGCTCAATTATATTCCCAAGCTGTCAAATTTTTTCTCTTTTTTAATTTCAGTCTTTTGGGGGATTAAAATCATAGAAATAGAGTAGTCTGTATCTATTTAACACAGTTCGCTATTAGCTGATGAGTCAAGCCACTATCTGCTCTGTTGTTTCTCCCAGTGTTTCATCCGGGTGAAATAATTTCTGCTGTAAAGATGATAGTCACCAATAGCAGAGTATCGACTGGTGATGGCAGATGTTCATATCTGGACTCCTTGTGGCTCTCATTGGTTTCTCGCCGTGTTGTTATTGCTGCTGGCTGCCGGAGTCGTTATCTGGCAGTGGGCTTTAATCATCAAATTATTAGAGTAGTTTTCGTCTTTTTCACCGTTCATTTGTTTCTCGTTTCTTTTTATATTTCACACATTTTCGCTTGCCACAAAATTTCTTTCAGAGGTGAGATGTGGACAGAGCAGAGCCACCTATATCAACTAGTAGAGCAAAATGTGTTGTTTTGCCCCACATGAGTAAAGCATGTTGTTCCACAACGCTCTCTTACTCAGCAAAGTGTGTTGTTGTACGACCCACTAGTACTGAGTAGAGTGTTGTTCCGTAATCCCCTAGTATTGAGCAAAGCTTGTTCCGCAACCCACTAGTACCGAGCAAAGAATGTTGTTCTGCAACCCCCTACTACTGAGCAAAAGTGCTCCATAACCCACTATTACTGAGCAAAGCAAGCTCCATCGCCCACTAGTATTGAGCAAAGAGTTCGCAACTCCCTACTTGAGCAAACCATGCGACACCACCCACTAGAACTGAGCAAAAAGTGTTGTTCCACAATCCACTAATACAGAGCAAAGAGTGTTGTTCTGCAACCCCCTACTACTGAACAAAGCGTACTCCACAGCCTACTGCAGTACTGGCAAAGACTGCTGTTCCGCAACCCCCATACTTGAGCAAACCATGCGCCACAACCCATTAGAAGTGAGCAAAGAGTGTTGTTCTGCAACCCTCTACTACTGAGTAAAGAGTGTTGTTCTGCAACCCTCTACTACTGAGTAAAGAGTGTTGTTCTGCAACCCTCTACTACTGAGCAAAGAGTGTTGTTCTGCAATCCCCTACTACTGAGTAAAGAGTGCTCCACAACCCACTAGTATTGAGCAAAGACTGCTATTCCATAATCCCTTACTTGAACAAACCATGCCGCACAACCCACTAGTATTGAGCAAAGACTGCTATTCCGCAATCCCTTACTTGAACAAACCATGCCTCACAACCCATTAGAAGTGAGCAAAGAGTGTTGTTCTGCAATCCCCTATTACTGAGCAAAGCGTGCTCCACAATCCACTAAAATAGAACAAAAAGTGCTATTCTGCAATCCCCTACTACTGAGCAAAGCGTGCTCCACAACCCACTAGTATTGAGCAAAGACTACTGTTCCACAATCCCTTACTTGAGCAAACCATGCGACACAACCCATTAGAAGTGAGCAAAGAATGTTGTTCTGCAAGCCTCTACTACTGAGCAAAGCGTGCTCAACAACCAACTAGTGCTGAGCAAAGACTGCTGTTCTGCAACCCCCTACTTGAGCAAACCATGCGCCACTACCCACTAGAACTGAGCAAAGAGTGTTGTTCCACATCCCACTAGTAATGAGCAAAGAGTGTTGTTCCACATCCCACTAGTAATGAGCAAAGAGTGTTGTTCCACATCCCACTAGTAATGAGCAAAGAGTGTTGTTCCACAACCTCACTTTTGAGCAAAGCAGGTTCCATGACATCCTAATACTGAGCAAATCATACTGCACAACCGAATAGTACTGAGCAAAGAGTGAAAGAGTTTTGTTTCGCAATCCCCTAGTACCTCGCAAAGTGTGCTTATTGTTCAGCGACCCACTACTATTGAATAACGTGTTTTGTTCCGCTACCCTCTCGTTTGCGTTTTCCATAACGTGAACGTTTTCACCCGAAATCTCTGCTGTAGCTGGTGTGCGTCTTCGTCAACTGCAAAAGGATTACTTAAGCGGAATGCAGTTCATAGGAGGGATGGATGGTTGTCTTAGCCAAAGCTGTTTGCTGACGCAATAAAATTTTACGACTTCGAGAGTGAGAACCCGGATCTCGTGGAAAGATGAGGAAGCACGGATGCGCTTTTGAGAGGGAGCCGTGCTGAAGAGAAAGATGAGCCTCTTGACAGAGAGTGAGGATAGAAGAGGAGGGTGAGAAAAGAAAGGTAGACTAAATGGAGGTGATGTGTCGGGTCATTTCAAACTTAACCACCGGGATGGGGATTAGAAGATAAAGACAGAGAAATAAAGAAAAGCTTAAATGGCTAATAGCGCCATAGAAAAAGATGACAATATTATAATAATCCTTTCCTTCTTTTTGTCCGACTGGGTGAAGCGAGGTCTGTGAGTACAGTGTCCCTCTTAACGGTTCCCATTTGCGGGTGAATGTCCCGCAATAACTCTCCGAATGAAGAACTGAAAAATTTCTCTGTATAACTACCGCAGTAATTTCGACAATTTGAAATAATTCGAAGCTACTCTGTACCATTCTAATAACTAAGACTTTATCTATTTCCTTAGGGATCAAACTCGGAAAGCTATATTCTTATGACAGAACAGTCGTCAATTCCAACAATCCGGAGTCAAACCCAGACCCTCCCGTCCTCCCTATCGTTTGTAGTGTCACAGTGAACCAATATGACATCGCTGCGCCCACAAGGCGAACAACGTCGACGACGCCCTTAGTTCTCTCGAAACTGAATTGATGAATCCGATGGGTACGCGCCATTGCGCGTTGCAGCTGGGTTGGGTTGCTTTACCTCTGAACGGCACTTTTTTGCACACCATGGGCTAATTGGCCAGGTCACAAGGACCCCGAAGGTTTAGAGAAAGTTGGGGAAGGGGACCCACTGGAACAAAATGCTGTTGGGAGACAGATGGTAGCCTCCCGTCAAGGCCATCCAGCGTGTTCTTTAACGTGTACAGGGTATGGTTCTCCAGTACACGGTGCCACGGCTTAACGTCCCATCTGACAGACGGCGACCTTTCCAAAACCATTGGTGTCCCCTACTGACCGTGGGCAGGGCGGGGAATTTTACGGAGATAAATCTCAACGCTGACCCAGCTGGGACTCGAACCTGGGAACTACATATTACGAGCCTGGCGCGCTACCGACTGAGCCACCCCCGCCCCACGCGCAATGAAAAGAGAATAATTTATAAATAAAATATGTGAGCATAAATATGCTGATTGCAGTACTTTCTGCTTTGTTCCTTTTGTATATTGTTTGGGCATCAGTTTTTCTATGATCTGGGAGTAGACTGTTTTATTCTGTAACTTTATGGAATTCAGAAAGACACAAATGTATATTCTTATATGAAAAAGTAACAGAGAATGCAGCATGTTAGGGATAATAATAATAATAATTTATTTAATGCAGGGGGGTTACAGTAAAGCCAAGGTGCAGGTAATTTTGGATATTAATTTAAACGTTCAAGTGGTTCAAGTCAATAGTTATAATTACATTGAAAGTTTTCTTGTTTGTTTGTTTAAAATTATGCAGTGCCAGTCGGAAAAAAAATAGCGATCAAGATCTATTTACATTGCGATGCAAAGTAAATATAATATATTCAAAGGAGAATATGACACACTATAGTCACGTGATGCTTGATCTATCTTAAGTACAAGTAGCACAGTGATTGGCTAACTCTCGACTACGAGATGGTAAAGATGTGTGATATAACTAACTTCCCAAAAGGTGTTATTGCAGTGCTAGACGGGTTGATGCACCCATAGCCAAAATTATGAAAATCCGAAGACTGTCCACGTCTAACATTTTAAAGTACTAAAGGAGAGGAACCACAGAATATTCAACTGTCACCAAATCAACTGTGAACCAAAGATCATATAATACATAGAACTAATGTAAGAATATGCCCCTGAAAGTCTTTCTTCTCTACCTTACTGCTTGAAGCTCTCAAGTGAAGGTCAAAAGTGTTTTCGCCCTTTACACTTTTGACGAATTCTTTATCTAAAAATATTGAGAAGTCCAACAGAGAGTTGACGTACACAAAGATGGCTTCAAAGTAGCATTTCAAATGTTTTAAGTATTATAAAAAAATATCAAAAACGGTAGCTTTTAAGTTGGTATGTTTGTATATATTATATTTCCAAAATTAATAGTTAAATTTACTTCTTATTACCTATAATAATATTTCTAAATTTTAATTCCCACCCACTTATTACATAACTAAGCAAAGTAAAATTTAATATAATTTTTGGTGATTAGTTTCTAAATTTTGAATCCTTTAAAATTATATGCTGGCCTTTGAAAGCCAGCCAGTTTTGCATTCCTATTTGAATCCTCAAGTGAAATTTGTCACAAGAAGGCTCCCTTTACATTTGCCCTCTATCCCTTCTTGTCTCCTATATGTTCTACATGTGTGAAATCTGTAGCCAAAGAAGAAACAAAAGTAAAACATTCAATTGTGCTTATAATTCATTAAAGAAAGCAACGACGATTGCTGCCGATTAACATTTCACCAATCTTTTAGCAGTTTCTCTTCAAAATATGATCCCTGTCGAATCATGTCCTGCTCTTCAGAACCCAGCAGCCAATCGCTGTCATTGATATTCAATGCCCGTAGAATTTTTTCATTCACGCCTTTGTAATCCCTTTCTGTTGAAGGGCGCACGCAAAAATGAATTCAATGGATTGTTGTTGTCACCGAACGCAACTATAACAGCTCACTCAGTGACAACAATGCTTGGCCAATGCCATTGTTTGGTAACAATGCTTTCTACGACCATTTCGTTTTTCTCTTTACATTATCAAACACCTCATTATTTAACTGGATGAACATTTTTCCCCGCCTATTTGGTGTAGATGAGTGAATTCTGTGATTAAATTGAAAAAATGAATCACTCTATAACACTTCTTATAAAATGTTCCCACAAACATTCATTAAGAAGTGTACGATTCACATTGCAATTAAAAAGTATTCTTACATTTAAAGTTCATTACAATAGCATATCTGTCGGATTCAAGACGTTCTTAGCCATTATTTTTAAAGGTGCTTCTTACACTGATATAGACGCGAAACAGCAATTATACTGATTTAATTAGCAGTCCTTATTGGTAATGAATTTAATGAAAATATCTAACCCTATTACTATTTTATCTTGCGTTACTCGAACGGCGAAATTTGATCACTTCAAATTATGGAGTGGATGATTTAATGTTCGCAAACTCTTCGATTTCAGTTTCCAGTTAATAGGTTCCAGAGCTAAGAGGTAGTTACTTTTCTACGATATTCCACCATATATTTCTCTCTGGGAACTGTAACACTTGACTTTAACACCCCTCCCCCAGTGATAGTATCAAGGGGAAGGGGAGCTATAAGGAAAGGACCTCCAAAAGGCTAGGATAAGGAGTCAGAAAAAAACTATTGCGCAATTCCAATGAGTTACTTATCCCCCCCCCCCAAAAAAAAAGAGAAAGAGCATATCCTTGGACCACAATTGACCCCCCCCCCCCAAAAAAAAAGGGCTTCCCGCGACAGCCCCACCCCTCTCTCGTTGTATTCCTGTGTTCTGTTATGATTTTTTTTAATATTGAGGGAATACTATATTATTATCTTTTTTTTATATTGAATGATATTTTTCTCTGCTTTTGCAATTCTTGTAAATACTTCCACGGGTTTAATCGAACCTAAGATGTTCTCGGGTATCAAAAAACGCTACCTTTTGGTAGAAATGTTTCAGACTCAGGGGTGCAGTTCCGACACAACTCGCTCAGCCTTAATGTGAATGTACAAAATATCTCATTTTGGAACTCATTGAATTGTTATTGCCTTTCTAATTAGTCTATTTGCAATGCTGTGGCTGAACGATCTATGTGCGAAACAAAACAGGAAAAGTACCTCAAGTAAATACAACGATGTTAATATTTTGTTTGTTAATAATTCAGTGGTCGTCAAATGGTTGGTTCAAAGCTTGTATCATTCAGCCGATTGTTGGGCCATTTTACACTCAAGGACAAACGATACAGTCATTGTGAGAAAACACTCAGCATGAATGAAACTGAAATGCTGTGCAAAAAGGAAAAAGCAGACTATGCAGCAAATGCAACTGAGCATGTCCAGGCTGTGCACACCGTGCTGATATGCCAATACGGTGATGTCAGAGTGGTCTGACCTTGAGGCATCGATAGAGCCACCAAGTTAAATATTACCAGGCCCGGACAGCTTTGCAAAGGAGGAAAATTTCAAAATGTGTAATAATTTAATTTTTATGAAAATATAATTAGAAATTTTCACTTAAAATATACAAAGGGAAATAAATATACTGAATATGACTATATTAACATATTATTCGATAATTTAAAATTAAACTACTAATTTTTAAAGCATAGATGTCTATTAGCTCAATGTAACGTATGTAAAACAAAAATTTTATTTGATAAAATAGTGTTTAAAATTTCACCTGTAGCTGTTTAGTTTAAAAAAACTAACCTATAATAATCTGAAGTTATTTAATAATCTAGTAATACTTAGTTAAAAAAATAAACTCTACTACTCTACTTGATCTTAAATTAAAAACTTTTAGTTTCTATACTTTCGTTGGAAAGTTGTCCAAGCCAACACCTTCCATAACAGAAGGCCAAGTGTATTCTTTATGACGTCAACTTAGTTTTACCATATAGACATTTCTTGTATTTTTATTTCTAATATTATTACTGGTGAACTCTTGTGCTAATATTTATACTACTTTTATTTAGTAAGAAAATTATTCGTATTTATTATTAAATTTCATAATGCTAATTAATGCAAATAATTTTTCTCCTAAATAAAATATATTTATAGGGAAACATCAATATAAAGATTATCACAGGAGTCTACCAGTAGTAATATTAGAATCAAAAATATAAGAAATATGTAGTGAGTAGAACTACTAAAGTTGACGTCATAAATTTGGTTCCGTTATGAAACGGGAAGAAACATTTCATGGTCAAATGTCGCAGAGACACCATACGAGGAAGTACAATATGGTGTGCTTAGAAAAACCTCCGCCAGTCGGATTGGACGTAAAACCGTGACTCCGTGTGAGGGAGAGTCATTTCTTCTACACGTGAAAGAACACGCTGGATGGCTTTGACGGGAGGCTACCATCTATCTCCTAGCAGCCTGTTCAGTGGGTCTCCTTCCCCCAACCATCGGTCATTGGATTTGTCGCTATCCTCTCTCGACGCTATGGCGCTCCGTACATTCGTTGGACATTATAACTGCCCAGATCTATCAGGTCCTCTTCTCTCCAATGTAAATCACGTCTATTAACATTTTTAACTCTGGGATACAATTATTGTTCATATTGTTGTGCAACTAATAAACAAACGTGCAGAAAACGACAAAAGTCCACAGGAATCGGAGATCTCATTTTTCACATCCAATAAACAAAGTTGTCGATTTTGTCCATGCAAGTGAAACTTTCTCATCCCCTTTCCATTTCCTCTCCTAAACTGGACTCCGCGAAAGGTCAGATGCGACAAGAAAACAATCTCCAACCAAGTTCTCACGATGTGTCGGCATCCAGTCTCAATCAAGCGAACGTCGCAGAGGTGAAAACAATGACGGAAAAATTTAAGAGGGGGTGATTTAATGAGAGCACTAAACAGCGATTGGAGAGCACGTTTCATACGACAAAGAATCCATTCCCAGCTAGACTGAGCAAGTTGTGATTGGCTGTTGCGTGTCCACAACAGGGTTAGCGAAGGGTAGCTCAGAGGCAGGTGTGTTCCGTCTACTCCCCCCTTCCACCCGACTCCCCCCCACTGTATTCCATTTGTCAGATGTCTGGCCTGTGTATTGAATGGGGGGGGGGGGATGGGAGACCCGCCAGCTGTCTGTATGCTTCGCCTGTTGGGGGGTCGTCACCAGTAACCGTTGTTGAGCTTGAGCTCCCGTATGTAGAGTACATGGATCTCGGAACATAAGGGTTTGGGCTTCACTGTTGAATTTGATTTCAAGAATTATCTTTGAGCACTGATTGCATCTGCTTGTGCCAACAGTTAACCTGTATTTTATATACTTTCGCATCATATTCGCAAATAGAAGTACATCAACACTAATCGGAGATCAGTCTTTGTTACGTCTGTGAATTGATTATGAAGCAACAAAGTTTTCTATTATTATTTAAGGGACGTAACAGCAAATGAGACGAATTGCAAACTATTACTTGGTTGTGGCTCAACTGACCTCGCTCATTTTGTTTTGTAGGTAAATAATGTTATTCTGAAGAATATATAGAGGTTTTCGCTTGAGAAGGAAGAATTTTTTTATAAATATTATTAGCATACTTTATTTATTAACTATTGGTGTATCAGATAAATGCAAATGTTCCTTTTGAGAAATCTGATGAGATTTTCGAGCAGCAATAATGTTGACTAATTGAACTGAGAGGCTCCTGTGATATCTCTGTGGCAAGCAGCTGCTTGAGGGGGTATTTATTTATTTATTTAATTGAAATGCTAACGGATCACAATTCAAATGTCTTTTAAAATTTTTGTACAAAAATGTGATTCTGAAACTCTTTCAATGTTTTTACTTTACTGATCGGTCTGCTTCCGTAAAATTAATGGCTTAACTATATACAATGCAAAACAGTTAATGCGAAAAACAGGAGAAACAGTGTACAGTTTCGCGTTAATAGTTGGGTTGTTTTACCTCTGAGCGGCACTTTTTTTGCACACAGTGGATAAATGGCCTGGTCAGAAGGACCCCGAAGGCTCAGAGAAAGCTGCGGGAGGGGACCCACTAGAACAGCTGTTGGGAAACAGATGGTTGCCTCCCATCAAGGCCATCCAGCAATAACGTGCACAGGGTATGGCTCTCCCGCACACGGGCCACAGCTTAACGTCCCATCTGACAAACGGCGGCCTTTCCAAGCCCATTGGTGTTCCCTACTGACCGTGGGCAGGACGGGGAGTTTTGCAGAGATAAATCTTAATAAACCCAGCTGCGACTCGAACCTAAGAACTGTAGATTGCGAGCTTGGCACGCTACCGACTGAGCCACTCCCGACTCTTTCGCGTTAATAGTATATTGATGAATACAGTGCATTGTTGACTCCTAATGACATTCATTGCCTATGCCGTATTTTGAGAGTGAAGTTCAAGATGAAGATTCAATGAGACCTCTCTTTAATGATTAAAGAACTGGGGTCTAAACCCATCCAGTCTTCATTATAAATGTGTCCCTTTCATATATAATGTGTCAAGAATTAACAAGGTTCACAATCTGAACAGAGAAAAGGAAACTATCGTCATTATCGGTATACAAAATTGTTAACCTGCATCCCAGGTGTCGAGTCCAAAAGACACTAAGGTATTTAGATTAGGGTGAGTACAGCATGAACAGATCTTTTACTAAAAGAATAGTAGGGCAACATTGTTTCAAAAATATTACGTTCAGTAATGTAGGTGATTAAAAATTGAGGCTAGAAATTTTTAATGAAAGTCCTTTAATTGCGAGATGTCAAACTAAAGTGAGCAGATATCATCGTTTTACTGGAGACGTCTGTTCATTTCTTTAAATTAATTTCCGAAAGTCCTAAATTTTTTTTTTCAAATTGGTCACTTTAATAATTTACAGCGGTTGTTAAATGATAGCAATTAGCAATAAATTGTGAGAAATTCAAAGCTGTTCGAAAATTATAAAACAGTGATTGGGATAAGAATTGTCAATTATCTATAAATTTCGTGTTATTCGAAGAAATCTTAATGGAATTTTATTCATCTGACATTAGAAAAATTATCTTTTATTTTCGTGTTATGTTTCACGTTGAAATAACATTTTTACGTGCAACCAAGAATTGTCGCTCGAACGCTCCAAACTTAATTTCGCATTAACCGATATTTCGCCATGTGTTGTTTTCGACAGTATGTGAAATACACTACAGAACAATAACGGAATTAACATCACAACCCAATAATTCTCTCTAACTTTATTTTGCACCTGTACAATAATAAAGATACCGTCCCGTGGCCGAGTGGTTAGCGCGCCTGGCTCCTGATCTAAGAGACCTGGGTTCGAGCCCCGGGTAACGCATGGATATATGTGTCGTCTTTCTGCTGAGGTCCTGCCATCCTCACAGACCTTCTACTATGGCATATAAAGTGACAGGCTCCTGTCAGACCTCTGTAGCAAGCAGCTGCTTGAGGGGGTATTTATATTTTTTATTATTTACAATAATAAAAGCATAAAAGCTCTGGGGTGTTTTTCTTCATAAATCAATTAATCACCTATAAAAAACGAAGCAGAACCATTATATATATATGCTTTAAATTACGACAATCAAAAATATAAAATTTATATTCATTAATAATTTACTGGTTGTCAATAATCATTTTAAAATTCTAATTATCAAATATTAATTTTTTTAAATTACTTAGTGATTTTTTTTCACCGATTGTCGTTAAAAGACCACGGTTGATATAATTTATCTTCAAACTTTATGCGTACTTTTGTGTAGAATTTAAAAAAACTCCAACCAGTCGATACTATCAGCAGCACCAATCTTGTTTTTAAATAGGAACTCCGACGTTATTTATTCTTCGGTTCGGCTTATTTTCTTTTTTCGTCATTTCCTTTTGGCAGTGCAATAGCAAGAATTCAAATGTCCTGACTTCTTCCCTCTGCAACTAGAGCCAATTTGATCCGATTCCTTCGTCATCTGACTTGACGTTGTAACCAGCTCCACGTGAATGACTGTTCCAACGATGTAAAGTGTCAGCCTGTAATTTATCCGCGAAGTGTGACGTGTTAGGTACACATCGCGGGCCAAAATGAACCGAGAAATTAACACGGGAAAAACGAAGTGAGTCTTCAAAGGTGGGTGAAAGGGGCCGTGCCTCAGAGACACCTGACAGACAAGAGAAGATATCTCGTACCGTGAAATTCCCGATGTTAACGAGATTGTTGACTTCACAGTACATAGCCAATTGCTGCAATTCAACACAGATGTTAACATTACAACAGAGAGAAATGAAGTATAAATAGGATGGCCCAGAAAATCACCAAATCCTACTTCAACAGAAAGGGATTGAGAATCATAAGTTCAGTAATGTAATGATTAGCAACCTTGTTAATTCTTGATCGGGACACATTCGTAATGAAGGCTATTTTTTTATAGGTGATTAATTGATTTATGAAGAAAAACATCTCCAGAGCTTCTATGCTTTTATTATTGTATAGGTGCAAAATAAAGTTAGAGAGAATTATTTAAAACCCACTTTAAGGGATGTTTGTATTTATCTCTAAAATTTTGCATATCTTATAGATCTTCACCATGGCGACTAACATTGACAGTTAAAACCCACTTTAGGGATGTTTGTATTTATTTTTCAAATTTTGCATCTCTAATGGATCTTCACCATGGGGACTAACGTTGATAATTAAACCCAGGGATCTTTGTGTTAATTTCTGAAATTTTGCATCTCTAAATGGATCTTCAGCATGGCGATTAACACACAGTTAAAACCTACTTTAGGGATGCTTGTGTTCATTTATAAATATTTCCATTTCTAATGGATTTTCACAGTGGCAACTAACATTGACAGTTAAAAACCCACTTTAGGGGGTTATTAATTAATGTGATTATTTCTTAAATTTTGCATCTCTAAATGGATCTTCACCATGGCGATTAATACTGACAGTTAAAACCTTCTTTAGGGAACCTAAAACCTATGAGCTGACCACTCTGTCCCCTTCCCCAACCTTTTTTGAGCCCTAGGGCGTACTTTTGACCGGGCCGTCTAACTTATTGTTGCAAAAATTGATGCCAGAGGTAAAACAACCAATTAAAGTAGTATAACCCCTTCACATCCAAATTTTTCTTTCTGGAAGAAAAAAGTGTTTCCGTTTAATAGGATAAATTTATGCCCAAATGAATAAGAATATACGAAATTCACTGAAAGTCAGCATGAGCATTGTAATGTGGAAATCGTCTCAAAAGTAGCGCCCAATAGGGGAATGGTAGAATTGTTTTACCTCTGAGCGGCATTTTTTTTGCACACAGTGGGCTAAATGGTCAGGTCAAAAAACCACAAAAACGTTCGGAGAGGGGATTCACTGAACAGCTATTAGGAGACAGATTTTAACCTCCCTCAAAGCTATCCAGTGTGTTCTGTAACGTGAGCAGGATATGGCTCTCCAGCAATGCAGCCATGGCTTTAAGTCCCATCCGACCGACAGCGGCCTTTCCAGCCCATCTGTATCCCCTATTGACCGAGGGCACGAAGGGGAGTTTCGCGGAGATAAGTCTGAACCTAACCAGCTGGGACTCGAACCTGGGAACTGCGGATTACGAGCCTGGTGCGCTACCGACTTAACCATCCCCGCCCCTAGAAAAAAGGTATCCAGTTGTTAGTTATTAGGAGACAGATGGGAGGATGGGTGGAAACCTTCTGAGAAGGCCATTCAGCAAGTCCTGAGTATGATTTCACTCTCCTGCACACGGAGCACTGTAAGATGGACAGTGGTTATTAGAAGCCAATTGTTCTATTTTTCACTAAGGGCAAAGTAGGACCATTACGAAGGATAGAGAAGTTGGCTCAGACGTTCCAAAAAACAAAAATGCGAATGAGCTTTAAAGCGAGCGTTATATAAATCTGTAGCAAAAAAAGATTACAGAATAGAGGGAGTGAAACGAAACTTAACGAAGAACAACTAGAAAAAGAAACATATTTTCAAAGAGCTGACATTCAGAAAAGAAATATTCATTTCTAATGAACGAAAGACACGAAAATGTTCGTTTCTAATGAGTAAGGAATTGAAAAAAAATATATATATCTCGTTATAAATTTAACGGATGGAAATTGAGCGTGAGTTCAAAAGAATATTTAGCAACAATAATTCTAAAATGAGGTAATTTATTGCAAAAGTATGAATAAAACATTTATATAAACTAAATTCAGCTCACACAAATTTTTATATTCATCAGTATGAAAATAAACCATCAAAAGAATATATCACCTCATCACTATTCCTACAAATAGTAGTTTCTTTATAATTCTTACAATCTCGACTCAAAGCATCAAATAACGCTTTTTACAACACTCAGTAAGTGGCATAATCATACTTGCGAATAAACCTGTAACCTTAACATTTCCTTGGACAATGGTAATGTTTAACAATTGGTAATGTAACCTTACCAGTTCCTTAGACAATGGTAATGTTTAACAATTGGTAATGTAATTTTACCAGTTCCTTAAACAATGGTAATGTTTAACAATTGGTAATGTAACCTTACCATTTCCTTAAAAAATGGTAATGTTTAACAATTGGTAATGCAACCTTACCAGTTCCTTAAACAATGGTAATGTTTAACAATTGGTAATGTAACCTTACCATTTCCTTAAACAATGGTAATGTTTAACAATTGATAATGTAACCTTACCAGTTCCTTAAACAATAGTAATGTTTAACAATTGGTAATGTAATCTTACCATTTCCTTAAACAATAGTAATGTTCAACAATTGGTAATGTAACCTTACCAGTTCCTTAAACAATGGTAATGTTTAATAATTGGTAATGTAACCTTACCATTTCCTTAAACAATGGTAATGTTTAACAATTGATAATGTAACCTTACCAGTTCCTTAAACAATGGTAATGTTTAATAACAATTGTTCATGCAGCCTTACCAATTCCTTAAACAATGGTAATGTTTAACAATTGGTAATGTAACCTTACCAGTTCCTTAAAAAATGGTAATGTTTAACAATTGATAATGTAACCTTACCAGTTCCTTAAACAATGGTAATGTTTAATAACAATTGTTAATGCAACCTTACAAATTCCTTAAACAATGGCAATGTTTAACAATTGGTAATGTAACCTTACCATTTCCTTAAACAATGGTAATGTTTAACAATTGATAATGTAACCTTACCAGTTCCTTAAACAATAGTAATGTTTAACAATTGATAATGTAATCTTACCATTTCCTTAAACAATAGTAATGTTCAACAATTGGTAATGTAACCTTACCAGTTCCTTAAACAATGGTAATGTTTAATAATTGGTAATGTAACCTTACCATTTCCTTAAACAATGGTAATGTTTAACAATTGATAATGTAACCTTACCAGTTCCTTAAACAATAGTAATGTTTAACAATTGGTAATGTAACCTTACCAGTTCCTTAAAAAATGGTAATGTTTAACAATTGATAATGTAACCTTACCAGTTCCTTAAACAATAGTAATGTTTAACAATTGGTAATGTAACCTTACCAGTTCCTTAAAAAATGGTAATGTTTAATAATTGGTAATGTAACCTTACCATTTCCTTAAACAATGGTAATGTTTAACAATTGATAATGTAACCTTACCAGTTCCTTAAACAATAGTAATGTTTAACAATTGGTAATGTAACCTTACCAGTTCCTTAAACAATGGTAATGCTTAACAATTGGTAATGTAACCTTACCATTTCCTTAAACAATGGTAATGTTTAACAATTGATAATGTAACCTTACCAGTTCCTTAAACAATAGTAATGTTTAACAATTGCTAATGTAACCTTACCAGTTCCTTAAACAATGGTAATGTTTAACAATTGGTAATGCAACCTTACCATTTCCTTAAACAATGGTAAGGTTTAACATTTGCTAATGTAACCTTACCAGTTCCTTAAACAATAGTAATGTTTAACAATTGGTAATGCAACCTTACCAGTTCCTTAAACAATGGTAATGTTTAATAACAATTGTTAATGCAACCTTACAAATTCCTTAAACAATGGTAATGTTTAACAATTGGTAATGTAACCTTACCAATTCCTTAAACAAACTAAATATAACTGTACATCAAATGACTTTCTTTTAGGATTTCAGTCATCAAGTACTCCAAAACTGCTGTTCAGTTTTTGGTTTTTGGTTAAGGCATATACTGGTCACTCAGAACCAATTCTTTTCAGATGTTGTTCATCAGACGACGAATTTTTCCTTTTTATTACCAGTTTGCTAACAAGATTCACTCTTCATATGAAATTTTATATAAAATGTTTTCACTCTTTTATCCTCCCGCGCACACACCAAATAAAATAATTCTTCATGGACTAACGCGCACAAAGCCAAATATAATTAACTTTCTACTTGACATTATTTCTTCTGAGAATCTAACTCGTTCAACTAATACAAGCCAACTTTTCTTTCTCTATTCTCAAAACAACATTAAATTTTTAGTTCGACTGTTATAATTCACTCGTGACGTAATTCACACGCGAGTATCAAAATGATGCAGCACATCACGGTTTCATTATTGCTCGTTCATCTGTCGTAACAATACATTGAAAGAATAAAGAAAATATCCAGATTAAAAAAACAAAAACATACAATTTGAGGGGGGCGGGTGTTGCTCAGTTGGTAGCGCGCCAGTCTCGTAATCTGTAGTTCCAAGGTTCGAGTCCCAGCTGCGTCAGCATTGAGATTCATCTCTTCAAAACTCCCCACCCTGCCCACGGTCAGTAGGGGTCACCGATGGGCATGGAAAGACCGCCGTCCGTCGAATGGGACGTAAAGCCGTGGCCCGTGTGTGAGAGAGTCATAATCTTTGCACGTTAAAGAACACTCTAGCCTTGACGAGAGGCTACCATCTGTCTCCCAACAGCTGTTCCATTGGGTCCCTTCCTCAACCTTCTCTGAACCTTCAGGGTCCTTGTGACCTGGCCATTTAGCCCATGATGTGAAAAAGAGAGTCACTCAGAGGTAAAAACCTCAGAGGTCAAACTCAGAGGTCAAACCCATACATTTTGAACGAGTACTAAGAATTTGGAAAATTGTTTAATTATGCACGAAAAAATATTTGATCAAAACAATTGGAAGAAATTATGCGTATGCACCATATTGATGATTGGTTTCATGAGTCGCGGGTTGGCCACTTCTGTTATAATCGATAGAGAAGATGATCCAAACCAATAAGTAATTTATAATGTAAATGAATATAATTAGAGAGAAATGAGTAATGGATAAAACCATGATGTAGTAGGTAATATCCTGATGGTTGAATAGTTAGTGTCCGTGGTTGCAGTCAACGGGACCTGAGATTGAGCTCGGGGTAATATGTGGGCGTTTTTTGTGTTATCTATATACTGAGGTCTCGTCTTCCTCACAGACTTCTATGGTCCACTATACTGATTGGCACTTGTCAAACCTCTGTGGCAAGTAGCGCTTGAGGGTGGATTTAATTTCTATTTTTTTACAATACCATTATTGCAGAGAAATGAGAAAATAATTTGAAACATTAAATAATTGTAATGAAGTGTTATTATGGAAGAATGAGAAGACGCCGAGAATTAAATGATCTGTAATGATGCAATTAAACATAATGATTTGACTAGGATGAGAAAGATTGATCAAACCATTAAGTCGTCTTTAATATACGAGAGATTTATTGTAGACAAAGGATGCTGGATTCAGAAAATTCAACAATCCATATGAAAGGTAGAGTTCTGAAAATTTACTGTGTCTGGCTTTGATTATGAAGATGGAAACTGGTCCATAAATTTGATAGTGAAAAATACCTTCCTACCATTAATCTACGATGATGGTTTCAAACTTTGCGTAATAGCAAACCCATCGTCTTAGAAAAGCTATCATCGCGCGCACCATCTTAACTTTTTGTATGTATAAAGTATGCATAAAAAATACCTTTATAAAATATTTCCATTTTTGCTTACCCATAACTAATCCCCTAGGGTTCTCTTCTCCTATTTTGGTAAACACTGACAAAGAACATGTAATTCATTATAGGGGACAGCTCCATAAAACAAATGTAAGGTGGTGCCCCTGGAAGTGTGCTTCGTCGTATTACTACATGAACTCTCAAGTGAAAATGACCGACAGATGGCGCTTTTATGCTTTACCTATATTTTAACTAAAAAAGTATTTAACAATCTTCAATTTCAACAATAGCAAACACATCAGAAGTGCTGCTATTATAGTGCAAAAAAATAAAGAATTTTATATTTTCAAAAACTAGTAATTAGTATTCGCAGCGGTAATTTTAAGATAATGCATACATTGCATTGTAAACCGTAAAGTTGAGTTTCTTACTAATTACTCACAATAGTATTTTTATGTTTGATAATTGATAGCATACAACCAAAAAAAAGACAAATATGGCATATATTTGAGGATTTATTTTTAACTATTAATTGTTTTAATGTTGGATGATTACCCCTGCAAGTCAGTTTTTTTTCCATTTGGGTTTGGACTCTCAGGTGAAATTTGCCACAGGCTCTACGATTTCTCTCGCTGTCCTTTCTCGTCTTATGAATTCTTTGCCACTGATCTATGAAATTAGGTTATTTGTAAACGTATTAAATTGCATAAAATAAACAAATAAATAAATGACCCGTCAAGCAGCTGCTTGCCACAGAGGTCTGACAGGTGCCTGTCAGTTTACATGCCATAGTAGAAGGCGGAATCTCGGCAAAAATACAAACTTGCTTTATCTGGGGCTCGAACCCAGATCCCTTTGATCAGTAGCCAAGCGTGTTAACCACTCGGCCTCTGGATGCCCTAGTGGTTAACACGATTCTTTAAAGGAATGAAAAAATTTCCGTTAAGTAAAATTTAATCAAAATAGGTAAGTATAGTTTCTTCAAAACATAGTGTGATTATTAAAGATTTTATACTAAAGAATATTTAAGTAAGACAAGTTTAAGTTCATATTTTCATAAGAACGAAAGTCTCAATATTTCCTTCTTATGACAATGTGGTATTGGTATCACATGGTGGGGTGGCTCAGTCGGTAGCGCGCCAGGCTCGTAATCTGTAGTTCCCAGGTTCGAGTCCCAGCTGGGTCAGCGTTGAGATTTATCTCCGCAAAATTCCCCGCCCTACCCACGGTCAGTAGGGGACACCGATGGGCTTGGTAAAGGCCGCCGTCCTTCGGATGGGACGTTAAGCCGTGGCCCCGTGTGTGGGAGAGCCATACCCTGTGCACGTTAAAGAACACGCTGGATGGCCTTAACGTGAGCCTACCATCTGTCTCCCAACAGCTGTTCCAGTGGATCCCCTCCCCCAACCTTCTTTGAGCCTTCGGGGTCCATGTGACCTGGCCATTTAGCCCATGGTGTGCAAAAAAGTGCCTCTCAGAGTTAAAACAACCCAAGTATTACATGGTGGCTCTAATATCACATGTAATATCTTAAATAACAAATTTCTAAATTGGTGGATTGCTAGAGGTGGACCAATCTTGTGGCGCCCAAGAAGTTACCAATTGATGGTATTCAAAATTTTTTCGAGGATGGGTAATCACCGTTCATTCTTTAAAAAAAATTACTTTTATGCCTTTTTGTAAAAAAAAAAAAAAATTGCAGCTGATGCAAGTGTTACACCAGACATGCTCAGCCGAGTATGGACGAAATTTGATATCATGCCACTAATGGCATCACACTTTGAATTCTGTTGAGCGAAACACGAAACTCTTGGAGTTTCTTGACATTTTGTAAACGCGATTGCTTAAGTTATTTAATAAAATATATTAACCTTTTATAATGATCCTGTACAGAGAAATTCACCTTTTTAGTAGTTCAACTGAATTAGGCTTCGGAGAGTTATATTCTGTACTCCTTAGAAAAAACTCGGATATTTCCTTAGTTGACACTTTGCCATCTGCTCTAAGAGGTATCCATTTGGTTGTCCTTTATCCCTGGCATTTATCCCATTAAATAGCAAAAGAAGCAGTCAGGAATATAATAATTTGTAAAAACCTATGATTACCACTTAATATTAAGTTGATTTTAATTCATAATTGCTATGTTTATTTCTCAATCAGTTGTTTCCATATCTCGATAGCTGATCATTTATGCTTTGTCTCCAGATCTAACCATTAGGTTAAAGTTTTATTTCCTGATGATGAGAATTATTTTCGTTTCTCAAGATGATTTTTCAGTAATAGAGTCATTCTCTTAACTACAGTTAAATTGTTTTCCGGGATTTAATTGCAGAAACAAAAATTTCGATTGCAAAATCAGTTCGAAGTGAAAACAGAAGAAATTATTCTCGTCTTGGCTTTCGTGTCAGACAACACTTTATTCTTAGAGTGGGATTTTGATCGATTTAAATGTAGACAAAAACAATCTTGTTTATGATAAGGATTCTGCACTTTGGTTCAAAACGATAATTATGATTTAACAGCGGAACTACTAGAATTGCCTAATTGATTGTTAGATTTATTTTTTATCTAATTTCTCTATTTCGAGGGCCTTGCTTGGAGTGATATTATGGCCTTACGAACTAATATCTTGGTTGTACCATGCAAAACTGATAGCTGATGGAAATATGAAAGAGACGCGACGAAATGGTAAGACGAAAACATAATTTTTATTTTAACCCTTATATTATTACGTCTTGAAGTCATTTTTGTTCATAACTTTGTTTTTCGAAATTTTCATGGATTTAAAATTGTCAAAATAGTCTGAAATAGAGTCAATATTGTTTAAAATTTGTCGAAAAAAATTTCGATGTTTTTCTGCTTTATTAGACTTAGAGCAGATGGCTTTTATTAAAATAAAATCTACATTTTTTTATCTTTACCATTTCATCGTGCCTTGTACAGAAACACTACATACATTACATATTTCTATCAGCTATCAGTTCTGGGTTCTTCTTGGATGCATACAAACCATTATATGAGGGAAAAAATAATTTTTTAAGATTAATATGAGAATAGTTGTTTTAGTATTGATTTTTTTTCTTCGAAAAACCTAGCATAGAAACAAATGAAGAAAAGGAAAGGTGTAAATAAGACTAAGTAATAAAATAAATTAATTAATAAAATATATAAGTCCTGATTGTGGAGAAATAGGCGTATACACCTAAAGACTAAAATTATACTGTATAATAGTTTGGTTCTTTCTAGGGTTAGTTACGGTAGTGAAACTTGGACGCTGTATAAACAAGATAACAGGAAACTAGATGCTTTTGATTCTAGATGCTTACGTAGTATCTTGGGTATTAGGTGGTTTAACTTTGTAACTAATGATGAGGTTAGGCAAAGGAGTCTGCAACCTCCTTTAAGCAGCATATTGTGCAGAGAGAGACTCCGCTGGTTTGGCCATGTTGCCCGTATGAATAATTATAGATTGGCGAATAGGGTTATGAAATGTTATGAAAAAAATTCTGATGCCTAAAGGCCTCAGAAAGAAGGGGAGACCTAGGATGCGGTGGGCAGACAATGTCAAACAGGACCTTGTTAGAATTGGTGTGCAGTGGCCGGATGCAATAGATGTAGCTCAGGACAGATATGCTTGCAGAATAAACTGCATGGTCTGGTTGGACCTACGCAGCCCATGGATACTTCAGGATGATGATAAGTCCTGCCTAGAACATATTATTTTTTTCCATTTTTATTTTTGAAATCGTAGCTAAATTCATCATTATCCTCAAGCAGCTGTAGGCTACGGAGATCCAACCTGACCGTGCAATTTAGTTCTCCAAGCAAGTCTGTCCTGAGCTACATTTGCTGCATCTGGCCACTGCACACCAATTCTAACAAGGTCCTGTTTGACATTGTCTGCCCACCGCATCCTAGGTCTCCTTCTCTTTCTGATGCCATTAGGTACACTGTTCATAAACCTATTCGCTAATCTACAATTAGCCATACGGGCAACATGGCCAAACCAACGGAGTCTCTCTCTGCACAATATGCTTCTCAAAGAAAAATTATCATATTAAATAAAATATAATATACATTTTAAAATTTAATATATATAATAAAATATATTATCATATTAAATAAGATAAAATTATCGTATAAAATACGATATAAAATAAAATATAATATATATATAATATATATTCATAATTCAGATTATGATTTATAAATTACGATACTTATATTTTTGAATTTATGATTAAATTATGATTACTCATAATTAATATTCAATTATGAATCACCTTGAATTTTATTTCTAGTGTGGAGACAGAAAAATGCAATCGCTTACAACAGCAAATATCGTTTAATGCGATAAAAATATTAACCTCGCTTGAGGGGGCAATCAGCTAAAACAATTGTGGGATGAATTTCTTAAAAAATATAATTCAATCACAAACTAGTGCAGATCTTTTACCACAAATTCCATATTGGATATCTACCATCCCTATTTTGCATTCTTTCATACCCGGTATTCACTCAAAAAAATCCCTAGACCAACATATCCAAAAAAATTTAACAGAATCATTCATTGACAATAACTATAAAAATCGTATACACATATTTACTGATGGATCTTTGGACCCTGATCTGTCAATATGTTCTGGCCCCTTTTGTTGCCCAATGGAAAAAGTAGAATTCCAATTCAAATTTAAAATATGTAAACCTGTCATCATAGCTGAACTAACAGCCATCGTTTTAGCACTTAATTGGACTACTAAATTTAATAAAAAAAAAATATATAACTATCTTCACAGATTCCAAATCATCAATTGACATCATTTTCTCTGATCCCTTGAAATCTAACTTTAAAATATTCATAAGCGATATATTTATTTTAACCAAAAAACACCTAGAAAATGAAAATATAATCCACATCCAATGGGTGCCTGCCCATAAAGGAATCAAATTTAACGAACGGGCAGATCTTTTAGCAAAACAAGCCAAAAACCTTACCAAAGACATAAAGTCTCCAGAATTAATTTATTTAAACAAAAAACAAAATAAAGAAAAAATGTTTCAAGAAACTCAATCCTGGTATAATATAAAAGCAATTTCAACATATAGATATAACATCTCAAATAAAATAATTAGATTCAATAATTTTAAACTAAATAACCCCTCAAGCAGCTGCTTGCCACAGAGGTCTGACAGGAGCCTGTCAGTTTATATGCTACATTAGAAGATCTGAGAAGATGGCAGGCTCTCAGCAGAAAAACAGCACACACCCATGCCTTACCGGGGCTCGAACCCAGGTCTCGTAGATCAGTAGCAAAGCGCGCTAACCACTCGGCCACGGGACGGACCAATAATTTTAACCTCTGTAAAAAAGATATCAATATTATTTTAAGAATTAAAGCTGACATGACAGTAACTAATAACTTATTATTTAAAATGAGAAAGATTGATTCCCCTAACTGTCAACACTGCAACATTCCTGAAACATTAGAACATATTATTTTCAGTTGTAGAAAGGAAAGTACTACAAAGAAAGAGAAACTTACTTTAATGAGCTAAAAACATATAACTGTAATATTTTTAATTTTAAAAATACACTAGAACCTGAAAAAAAAACCCTGAAAAGTAAATTTTATAAAATGCTCATTTCTTATTTAAAAAATACTTATAAATATGAGAGTTTATAAAAAGGAAATGAAAACTATTGCTGAATGAGTCTGTGAACGCATTGATGTTCATAGGAATATTCAAGTTGTTGATTTTGTATTCGTTGATTGGGAGATGATAAAACGTTAAATTACCTTGAGGTGACTATTTGATTGAAGTCACAAAAATTATTTTTGTGGTAAGATATAAATTGAATTATGGAAACAAAGGTAAGTTTATTTGGCGAAAGCAAAAGAAAAAAGCTCACTTGGGAGAAACCAAAAAGACGTTCTCTTTGGGGGAGGCAAAAAGATACTTGCTTGGGGGTGTAAAAAAAATCCGTGTTGTCCACAGACACTACAATTTAATCACCACTACTCTTGTCATATTCACAAGTCAGAAAATCCTTCAACAGATAAAGAATATTTAAACATCTCATCACTTTATGAATAGATTTTTAGTTGATATTTCATTTTTTTTGGAAGTGGAATGATGCCATAAAATTTCTATGTGCCAATAACAGGTTTTGCTTCAAGGAAACCTTTCTAGAGCAACTTTTCTCTTCATTGGGCTCATGGTAATCATTTGTAAGTAAAACGAAATGAATTGATGATATATTTGCTTGACTCCAAGTAAAATCACTGAAGAGGTGTTATGAACTGATGTTCATCGTGAATTTGGAAACTTACCTTAGCAGCAAATCTTTTGACGGTTCCTCCTAGTGCATCACATACTCTTTTTGCTGTAAGCAGTAGCATAAAAAATGTCATTCTGCATTTATCCAAAAATCTTCTGCATGGTGACACAAATTTTAAGAATATTTCTTATTTTTACATTGTGAAACTGACCCATCGGAGAAATAATACTCTTTTTTTAAAGTTGGGATCATGAGAGAACAAAAGTTAATTAATGCGTTTTTTTTTTTCTGAAATAAATGAACAGCAACTGTGTCATGCTGAAGATTTTCTGGAATTAATACGAAATTTTTGTACTTTGATTCTTTTGAATCCGTCCCGTGGCCGAGTGGTTAGCGCGCTTGGCTACTGATCTACGGGACCTGGGTTCGAGCCCCGGGTAAGGCACGGATGTTCGTGTTGTTTTCTGCTGAGGTCCTGCCATCCTCTCAGATCTTCTACTGTGGCATATAAACTGACAGGCTCCTGTCAGACCTCTGTGGCAAGCAGCTGCTTGAGGGGATATTTATTTTATTATTATTTATAGTAAACTGCAACTGATTGTATCTGCAAGACAAAATCTAACCAAAGTAGAACTAAAAACTTTGCCGCACGTGCAATTTGTCTAAAGAGGAGATGGAATGTACAATGAATTCTTTAAAGAAACTTGTACACTGAAAAATAAAAGTCTGTTTTCATTGTATTTTCTTCAATCATCATTTTAGCAAGTATTTAGTATTACTATGCCTTCTAAGTTAGCAAAATAAATTTCTTTTATATGAGATTTAAATGTATCAATATTTATAACAATAAACCTAATTTTTAAAGCTTTTTAAAGACATCAATGCAATTAAAAATCTGGTAAAATAACGATCCCACCTAGTTTCCAAGTTCAAAATTCGTATACATATGATTGAGATATGAAAGAATGAACACGAATTTTTTCGAAAAAATTCGTGTTCATTCTTTAATTTTAAACAATATATTTTTTGATAAATTCAAGGTTAAATTTTTGAAAAGTGACCTTGAGACTTGACCTTGTCAGAAAGTAGTCATGGGACTATCAATTTAAAGCTCATTAAAAAAGGAACAAAACATTATTTATTGTTCCATCTCATCTCTAACTCAAGTTATTAGCAATAATATGATTATTTGTACGGTCAAAATTACAAAATTTCTTCAATTTTAAATCTCGTGTATAAAAAAAAACAATTGATGTGTAATTTTAAAAATTAGGATTTCTTTGCTATCTATGATGATACATTAAGTATGCAAAATTCGTGCAAGTACAAGAAATCAAGGTCCAAAAGTTATATAATATGGGATCACTTGACCTAGAATGATCCTACTCCTCAAACAAACTTCTTGAGAAATAGGCCTGATAGGAGTCTCTAAATATAATTCTCTATGGGTTGGGTTGTGGGTTGTTTTACCTCTGAGCGGCACTTTTTTGCACACCATGGGCTAAATGGCCAGGTCACATGGACCCCGAAGGCTCAGAGAAGGTTGGGGGAGGGGACCCACTGGAACAGTTGTTGGGAGACAGATGGTAGCCTCCCGTCAAGGCCATCCAACGTGTTCTTTAACGTGCACAGGGTATGGCTCTCCCGCACACGGGGCCACGGCTTAAGGGGGCGGGGGTGGCTCAGTCGGTAGCGCGCCAGGCTCGTAATCTGTAGTTCCCAGGTTCGAGTCCCAGCTGTGTCAGCGTTGAGATTTATCTCCGCAAAATTCCCCGCCCTGCCCACGGTCAGTAGGGGACACCGAAGGGCTTGGAAAGGCCGCCGTCCGTCGGATGGGACGTTAAACCGTGGCCCCGTGTGCGGGAGAGCCATACCCTGTGCACGTTAAAGAACACGCTGGATGGCCTTGACGGGAGGCTACCATCTGTCTCCCAACAGCTGTTCCAGTGGGTCCCCTCCCCCCAACCTTCTCTGAGCCATCGGGGTCCATGTGACCTGGCCATTTAGCCCATGGTGTGCAAAAAAGTGCCGCTCAGAGGTAAAACAACCCAAAACAACCCAAAGCCACGGCTTAACGTCCCATCCGATGGACGGCGGCCTTTCCAAGCACATCGGTGTCCCCTACTGACCGTGGGCAGGGAATTTTTGCGGAGATAAATCTCAACGCTAACCCAGCTGGGACTCGAACCTGGGAACTGCAGATTACGACCTGGCGCGCTACCGACTGAGCCATCCCCGCCCCCAAATTCTCCATGAAGAAGGTTTCTGTTGAAGACGAGACCTCAGCAAAAAAGACAACACGGGAAACATTCATGCTTTATATGACTGTATTTATTTGAATAACAGCAAACATTTATGGAAAATCGATCCAGTCACATCTCAGGTTTCAAATAAGAGATGTTTTTGTTTGCACTTGCTTGGAAAGTTGATAAGTTGTAACTCACTATTCTCATCATTTGTTCGATACATGAGCTTCTTCTCTACTTCAACCAGGGCCCTATCTAGTGCAGGAAGGAAGGCCATATTCCTCCCCCTCCCCCTTTCAGAATAGTAATAAGGGTTATAAAGGTAAAAAAAAAATTTAAACTTATTTACATTTCATGAATTTTTCAAGAAATATTTTAAACACCTGTAAAACGGAGGGGGAAATTTATACTGCATTGGAAATCCAGTCTCTTGCCTAACTTTATACTTTTCAGGCTCGATTTTGTTTTTTACCCCCTTCTCCCTGTTTTTTCCCTAGATCCGGGCCTAACTTCAAACAGCTTAAGTGTTTCAACGGTAAGTTAAGAGCGATTTCCATAGCAGCTATGCCACGATTCGTAACCAAGGACAGGGCACCCGAGTGAAACACTAGAAGCTGCTTTTCCTGTGCGAAGCCCCCCCCCTCTTGTCTGTCTCCTCTTCCCCACTGTCCAGTGACGTGGAAACCAACAGATGCCTTCTCGCAAGAGACTTCCTCCTCCGCACCTGGAGACTCTGCAGGAGGCTGATTGCAATGTAGCGGAAGGACACATTCGTAAACACGATCTCAGCTCTGTCACTGCTGCTTAATCGAGCATTTGAGTACGTGTACACACGCACACGCTCTCTAACCTGTCTGCAAAGTGTCGTGCACTTGCAGAGGTCAATCATCACCCCATACTGGGTGCCCGTCTCTCTATCTCCCTTCTTCCATTCTGTCCTCGTTCATCTTTCATCGTGATGATAATAACAGAGGCTGTGCCACCCATAAGTCTCTAATTATTAACCCTTTTAGATGTTAGATAAGGCTCATTAAAGTCCTTTCAGAGAGTTCGGGAAAGAAAAGACAAGAAGCAAAGTTAACATTCTTCGTGCTCAGTATGATGAAGCTAATGATTGCTGATTTTGACGTCAAACCCTCAAAGTTAATATTTTTGTACAAACAGAGCATTTTCGTTTTAAGTTTATTTTTTTCGTTTTCATTCCATTTCATTGCAACCAGGGTTGGTTTACCTCTGAGCGGTGGTCCGGGGTGGCTCAGTTGGTAGCGTGCCAGTCTCGTAATCTGCAGTTTCCAGGTTCGAGTCCTAACTGGGCCATCTTTGAGATTTATCTCCGCGAAACTTCAGCCCTGCCCTCGGTCAGTAGGGAACACCTATGGCTTGGAAAGGTTGCCATCTGTTGAATGGGACGCTGAGCCGTGGCTCCGTGTGCGGGGGAGACCCATACCTTGTGCACGTTAAAGAACAAGCTAGATGACCTTTACAGGAGACTATCATCTGTCTCCTAACAGCTGTACAATGGGTCCCCTTCGTCCAATCTTCTATGAACCCTAGGTGTCCTTGTGACCTGACCATGTAGCCCATTATGTAGGAAAAAATGCTACTCAGAGGTAAACCAACCCAAATTTCCCATTTGTTATCGATAAGAGAATTGGGTCAAAAGAGAAAAATCGACGCAGGTAGATTTAAGTGAGACAACTCAAAGTTCCTTATATCATACCAAGACTGAACAGTGCAAATCATAAAGTATATTATATTTGTCAAAATAAAACTGGTAGCTTTTAATTTTAAAATATCCATATATGTACATTGTAGTACAGTCGTAATGAATGAATTATTTTAAGCAATTAAAAAATTTATTTCATTATTTTTATGTATGTTTAATATTTCTGCTTTCTTCCCCTTCTGCTCAACGGCTGCCCAAGACTAGTGAGTGAATCAGGGTGACCTTGAACAACCACCGCCCCTTGTATTTTTTTAGCTAATTGGTCAGATCATTGGCCATCCATCAATTGGCTAATAGTACTTTCAATTTTGCTAATAGGATTTTAAGCTAAATGGGCAGATTATTCAATTGGTCAGATTGTCTCCTTGGTGGTTCAGTAGTAGCCCTTTTCTTTCGCAGGGACACTGCAATTACTAGGGTTCGGGTTCGAATCCTGAAATAACATGGTTGTTTGGTTTTTTGTGTACTATTAGTTCTAACCGAGGCAGCGGTCACCAGTGACCTGGGTCTCAGTGGGAGTGGAGAACTCGTATGAGAAGGACTGTGCAAACTAGGACTAATTTCTAGGATAATTCTCTGTTCTCTACGTTGCAAACCAAAGAAAAATGATCAGAAAGTGAGAACAGCTTTGGGGAAAGGGGAACCTACTGGACAAGTGCTAGGAGCAAATTTCTTTTATTAAGGCCGTACAACTTGTTTTCCGGCTTCTGTAGCATATAAATCTCCTGCACACGGAACATCACTGTGCTTAACGACACTGTGATATTTGTTTAATCTCAAGTTACTACCATTTTAATATTTTCAGAATACAAATGTACCTTGTAGATAAGTTCTGGATGCCAAAACTGAATACAGTTTGATCAATGTTGATTCTAAGAGGATAATTTATTCTAGTTAATAATTATTAAAATTACTATTAACTAGAATTATACTGGTAGTTATTGAATATTTTACTATAGAGCGTTGTAAAAACCTCTATGTTGTTCAATCTATTCTTCACTTCCCACTTAAAAGCAAGATGTCACGTCAGATAAAAATTGTTTTACAGTGTAAACACATATTTTAATTATGTCATAAAATCGATATTGACCAGAATGAGTCTGAAATTAATTGAGTTTCAGAGTTAAGTCAATACATAATAGTTAAATTATTTTATTCATGAGAATGGCATTAATTTGTTGTTCAATGTAACGAAATTTTTTAGATCAAGGTGCCTCAATCCTGAGAATGGAATAGAAGACCTACTGGACCCTAAAAGGCAAGAGGGAATTGTCCATCAAAGTGGTTCATTCGAATTTTTCATGTACATTATATAGAAAAAAAAATTGTCCCTTGGAATAGTTCTTGCCGACCAGTAGTTATTGGCAGAAAAGGATAAAAGTAGAACACACGCTTTTGAAAAAGAAAGTTACCAAACAGTTTTTCCTATATATACGTTTACACACATAAGTAGAAATTTTGAATGGAGTCGTACATCGTAGATCATGCATAGATATGCGATGTTCCTGGTAAAACATAGCTCATTACCATCTCCATCTGAGAATATGCCCAGTTGGCATAAGTAAAAACATGTAACAAGTAAACCACCCGTGGGTGGGCCCTTAAAGGCTAACATAAAACACAAGCTAAAAATAGCATATATCATACACAATAGACCTCAAATGAGTAGCTTTCCTCAGAGAAAGCCATCAATTTAGGCCTCTTGTACTTATTAAGAACATTATGATCATAATTAAGCAAAGAAGAAATAATCTCATTAGGATTATTTTTAACAACTTCAAAAAACCTTTTTGAGATGCATTTAATATATGTATGTGGTCGATTCCCAAGTATTTATGAAGTTGTCTGTTAGTAAAAAACCAAGGGGCATCGACAGCAGATCTGAATATTTGTTGTGCAAGACTTGAATCTTGCGTATATTTGTGGAGGTGGTGTTCGCCCATATAGGGGAAGCATAAGTGATTATGCGACGAATGACCATGTTGTACCTAATAATTTATTGTCAATCATCAAGACAACATTTCTCCTAAGGAGATTGAAGTGTAGATAGATAGATAGATAAATAAAATGTGATGGGAAGGTTAGAAACCCTTCAACATTGGGCTCCCTCCTATTCCAAACAAAGAATAGGACGTGTAAATCACAATGTAGAAAATAAAAATTATAATTTTTCTGAATTTTTAAAATTTCCACTTGTAAAGAGAAAATCTTTATGTGATCCAATACTTTTTGATCCCAATTTCCTTTCCGCACCAAAATAAACTTCAAAAGCAAAAGTCAATAGATATAACAAGGTATAAAAAGTAAAGAGACAGTTTTTTCTTCAATTCCACCACAGAAATAACCATGAGATTATTTCTTGAAATACTGGCGATTAGAGAACGTGCTACTCTTCATTTACAGTTAACGGTAAAAATAATTGAAACACAGTTTACTATAATTTTACCGGTAGCTAATTCTTTTTTTTTTACTAATTTGTGTAAAGAAATAGAAATTTTGCTATTTTTCTTGTTATAATTTATAGAAATCGAAAGATCTTTTCACAAAATTCTTTAATTTATTATATAATGCTTAAATTATATTAATAACATAAATTTCGAAACTCATACTTTACGGATTGCTTCGTTACAAGGGACTCACACAAAACTTTCCCTACAATTTATTTGTCCGAGAAAGTCCTATTAAGAGCGCAATGTTCTCTCAAAGTGGGACAAATCTGAAAAGAAATTTCTCACTTGGATATTTTTCTTTTTTACCTTTGTCTTTCTTCCTTTTGTTACGCGATGAGGAATCCCTAAGATTTCAGCCGTCTGTTTGTCACTCTTGTTAATCAGATTTTGGTTACCGAAGAGTCCCGTTTTCGCTTCCTTGATCACAGACTCACAGCTCCACCCCAAGGGCTGAGCATCTAGTGGGTTATCGTGGTGCCAACATCTTTCTCATTGAGTCTCGATTCCGATGAAGTTTCTCTGTGGTCCAGTATCGTGATTAGTTCTGTTACGACAGGACTCTGAAGAGGTGGAGCGTAAAGCGGTCGCAATAGCGGACTTCCTTAGTGGGCGCCACTTCCTGATGGTGTGCGAGATGACAGTGAGCCACGTGATGCTTTCATTCTCACGGGAGAAAGAGAGCCACGCGCGACAGATGAGTGACCACAACGAATTCTCTCTGTTGCAGGTGGAGGCGAGGGGATGGCACGAAATCAAGTATCACCCCGATGTTTTCCCGTCATTTCTTTCGAGATGTTCTTTTTGGCAGACATTCCCGTTCATTTTTTCTAATTCTGAAACATTTTGTAAATGAGAAATTCATTGGCACACTGGCTGGAAGGATTTGAGCCGATATTTTATCACTCCGTTATTTTGTAATAGAAACAAACAAATAAATCTTTGAAACCACATTCGTCCAAGAACTGAAATTAGGAGTAAAAATAAAATAATAAATACCCCCTCAAGCAGCTGCTTGCCACAGAGGTCTGACAGGAGCCTGTCAGTTTATATGCCACAGTAGGAGATCTGAGAGGATGGCAGGACCTCAGCAGAAAAACGACACACACATCCATGCCAAAATCCGTGGCTCGAACCCAGGTCCCTTAGATCAGTAGCCAAGCGTGCTAACCACTCGGCCACGTGCAAATTTAAGGAAGTGCTTTGAAGTGAAAAGAATATTAATAAACAGTTAGAGAAATGTTTGCACAGAATTTTTTTTCTTCAACTGACCTTTATTCATTGAACTAAAGAACACCGGTAAAAGTAAGTAACTTATCAACAGGAAAGAGAATTATACCAACTTAACAAATATTAAAAAATAGAACGTATTCAATCTTCAATAGCTAAAATTATTATACTTATTAAAGACCGTATTCATCTAACTACAGCACAAGATAGATTTATTTAGTTGTATATTTGACCTTACTGCGCTCTCACTACTGAGAAGGGATTACTCTAAGTGATCCTGGCAAAGCACCGAACTGCTGATAACAATTGTCTTTAACTCCACTAGCATGCTTAAGCACGATAACAATTGTCTTTAACTCCACTAGCATGCTTAAACTTCTTTCCTTTGCAGGACTCTCGTAATTGAAAATGTCTGCAAGAAAAAAAAAAGTTATTATTTTTACTAACTCTAACCTGTCACGAACAATCCGCCTCTCCAAGGAACTGTACGCCGCTCTGAAGATGACTGCTGAGTACAATCGAAAGCGCTCGGCTCCTACAACCATGTAAATAGCACATTGCAGTACTTCTGAAAATAAATCTAACCAGCAAAAAAATGCGTTATACATTCTTATAAAATTATTACTAGTAGTACATAAATCATTTAGTTAAGATAATGCTTTTATTTCATAACTGATTAGCAGAAAAAAACGTAATAATATAAATTCAGCTAATTTACGAATTTTTTCTAGATTGTCTTTCAGTGTCTAACAGGGTCACTTATCTGTTTCAAGTCATGTCCCTTATATTTAACATTTCTCTGAGGTTACATTAAATATAAGCGATAATTAATATTTGGATATACATCTTAAATAATTGTTTTGAAGTATAGGTACGTGAATTCTATTGTCTAGAATTCACGTACGAAAATAGGTACGCTAGACGGAGATAAGAGAAAATTCGCTGTACTTGCTATTTCAAGATTTTATAAGTATTCGCAAAAATTATTTATTAATTTATTTTATTTATATAAATTAAATAAATAATAAATAAATACCCCCTCAAGCAGCTGCTTGCCACAGAGGTCTGACAGGAGCCTGTCAGTTTATATGCCATAGTAGGAGATCTGAGAGGATGGCAGGACCTCAGCAGAAAAACGACACACACATCCATGCCTAATCCGGGGCTCGAACCCAAGTCCCTTAGATCAGTAGCCAAGCGTGCTAACCACTCGGCCACATGGAAGATTAAAATTTTTAGGAATTGTAGGCCGTCCTGTGGCCGAGTGCGAGTGGGTAGCTGCTGATACAGGTGAGGCATGAATGTTCCTTTATTTGGATTATCTTTCTGCTGAGGTCTCACCTTCCTCATAAATCTTCTCTCAGGGGTATTGTGAGGTTTCTGTCGTAAACAGCGGCTGCAGGGGAGCATTTTTTAAACCTATTTTTAACCTTGAAGATAATTAAGAACGAAATTAATCGTTTTTCAAACACTTTTTGTAATGTTACCAAATTTTTCAGTATTTGCAATGCTAAGATTGTTTTCATTTCAAACATTTGACTAGGAGTCACTGAAAAGGATTGTTTATACATCCTGACTAGCCTATGACACTTTAACCCTTTAAGTTTAAGGTTCGTAGGTTTTGTGTACCTACAACCAGTTTAAAGGTTTCATGTTAATTTTATAAATTAAGCACAGATTTTAATACTTATGAAGTAGAAAAAAATTGAATTTGTGAGTGATGCCAACAATATTAAGAAATATAAAATATTGAGTTATTAACATCCTGTTAAGAATCCTTGGTGTAGTCATCTAATATATTGTTATTAATTAAATGGATAGAAACTGAGCGTGAGTTCAAATAAATAGTATATAACAATTATAATTCTAAAAATAATATAATTTATTACAAAAGTATGAACGAAAACGTTTATACAAACTCAACTCAATAACACTAATCTAAATCAGTATAAAAATAAATTTTCTGAAGAACAAAGCACCTTTTCACTATCTAAGCAAAAGAAAATAAAGCTTCTGTAACAGTCGATAAGTGGCACAATCATATTTGTGAACAAACCTGCAATCTATAAAGAATAACCTTACCAATTCCTAAACAACTAAATATAATGATGAACTCTCCCTATAGAAAAGTTGAGATCAGATCTGCTTGTTCGACTAAAAATCTTCTCAATCACATCTTCAGTAACCTAAATTTCTTTCTTTTTCTTGCAAGTCTTCTAACAGATCAACGCTAATAAACTTATTTTACCTCTCACGCACATTCCACAAAATATTTCTTCTTTAGAATAAACTGCATAGACTAAACGAACTACGTTTTACTTCACATAAATTCTTCTAATTAACACTTGTTCCTCATTCTTTCAGCTAAGTTTGTTCGATGTTGTTGGTGACGTAACTCGGACTCTGAAGCACATGCGAGCATCAAGACATCACATCACAAGTTCAATGTAGCACATTCATCTGTCGTAACAATATATAGACGATTGCGAGCGATTGGCGGCTGACTGACATGGGATGACGCTAATTCTAACCAGGATTCAAAAATGGTAGTGCTCTAAAAATTTAGCCGTCCCGTGGCCAAGTGGTTAGCGCACTTGGCTACTGATCTAAGAACTAACCCCTACCCTAATATTGTGATTTTCTAATTGCCTTCCAAAATATGTTGTGTTGCTTTTGGGCTTTGGTAAGAGGCGAGCATCAAAGAGTTTGGTTTCCATAATGAGTCAATGGAACAATTATACCGTGTAAAGAATGCTATACCAGTGATGAAGAAGATGCATCCTAGGGTCTTCGGAATAGTTGGAGGCCAAAAACGGAATTCATATTTATTCTGTACCTGGGTTTGGGCCCCGGGTAAGGCATGGATGTTCGTGTTGTTTTCTGCTGAGGTCCAGCCATCCTCTCAGATCTTCTACTATGGCATATAAACTGACAGGCTCCTGTCAGACCTCTGTGGCAAGCAGCTGCTTGAGGAGGTATTTATTTATTTCTAAAAATTTGCACCTAGGGGTAATTCGGGTCGTACATCTAGGGAATAATCCAAAATCTGACCTCTGACATGTCCTTCCAGGTCAAATAGGGGTCAACTAGATGTCAAACCATGATCTACAAATGCTAGAAACGTGAAAATTGGTGTGTGGGAGGACGGTTATTTCGGGTTGTAGACGTAGGAAACGTTACGAAATTTCGGGTCCTGAGAGTCTTTTGAGGTCAAAGGTCAAACTTCGATCTACCGGTGCTAGAGAGCTAAAAATTGGTTCCGGAGGATATTTTGCTTGATAGATATAATAAATATTGTAAAATTTTAGATGAGATGGGTCCTTTGAAGTCAAATATCGATCTATCGTTGGTAGAGGGTGAAAATTGGTGCCCGAGGATATTTTAAGTCGTAGATCTCAGAAATTATGCCAAATTTTGGATGCGATTGGTCCTTTGAGGTCAAAGGTCAAATCCCAACATACAGGTGCTGGAGAGCTGAAGAACTTCTTCCGGCAGTAGAACTCAGAAATGAGAGGGATTTTCGATTCGAATGTCGCATTCGAAGTCAAATAGAGGTCGGAGTGACGGACTGGAAATGAAGAGATGTCGAAGGCATCGTTTGATTTCTGGTATTAGTAGATATTTGCAATATGCTGCATGACAAGTGTGGTATATTATAGTAGGGAATTGAACAATATCTATTATAACAATCCAAAAACAGAAATGACAAAATGGAAATCAATATTTATATTTACTCCATAACAAATTTCATTTCATCGTCCCAAGAGAAAAGATTTAATTATTAGTAATAACTATGTATGTTATGTGGCAGTGCAATCGTACAGTCGCTCAAAAAAGTATCCGAACACTAGGGTTGATTACAGAATTCAGAAAAAAATATCAGGCAACTATTTTTTTAGAAATTAGTGATTTGGCAACCTCCATGTCACGAAGGTTGCCAGATCACTAATTTCTAAAAAAATCGTTGCCTGATATTTTTTCTGAATTCTGTAATTAACCCTAGTGTTCGGATGCTTTTTTGAGCGACTGTAGGTGGTCATATTATTTTGATACTAGATCGTGTGGGCTCACTCACGGAAATATTGAGCGTGTGAAGTTACCGTTCACAGCAAACTGGAGCGTGTGCAGTAACTGTACACGGTCCAGTTTGCTGTGAACGGTAACTGGAGCGTGTACAGTTGCTGTACACGCTCCAGTGTACAGCAACTGTCCAAATATTTTTCCTGAATTCTGTAATCACGTGACACAAAGGTTACCAGATCACTAATTTCTAAAAAAATCGTTGCCTGATATTTTTTCTGAATTCTGTAATTAACCCTAGTGTTCGGATGCTTTTTTGAGCGACTGTACTACTGATACAAGACACGGGACGAAACTTCATTCAAAATGGAAGAGATGTGAATTTTCGAAATAGATTGCTACAATTAACTGAAACCTTCATTCATCTGTTACAGACTTTCAAAGAAAGGCACCTCTTTTAGACCCTTTTATTAAATGTATGGATGATCTAAAATGAATGGAACTATTCGGAGATTATCGCGACGTGGATGATCACTTGGTTAATTCAGAATGCCTATTTTTTCTAATCTTCATATAAAAAACTAAGATTTGGATATTCTTAACTTTTGGATTGATGCTGGAATGTGATATCCTCACATAAGCAAGGTGGTCTTAACATTGCTTTGTATGCCAACAAATAGCTTTGATGTAGAGCGATCTTTTAGCAAATTAAATAATCTGCAAAAGCAAGACGATAGTAATCTCGGTCAAGAAACATTGGCAATGAATATGTTAATAATGAAGGATGGGGGATAGTTGAGTCGGTAGCATACCAGACTCGTAATCTGCAGTTCACAGGTTCGAGTCCCAGCTGGGCCAGCTAGGGGACACCGATGGTCTTAGAAAGGCAGTCCGTCAGGTGCGACGTAAAGCCGTGGATCTGTGTGCAGGAGAGCCATACCCTTTGTACGTTAAAGAACACGCTGGATGGCCTTGACGAGAGGCTACCATCTGTCTCCTAACAGCTGTCTAGTGGGTTCCCTCCCCCAATATTCTCTGAGCCCTCGGGGTCTTTGTGACCTACCAATTTAGCCCATTGTGTCCAAAAAGTGCCGCTCAGAGGTAAAACAATCAACCAACAATAATAAAATTATGACCTAATCCCAAGAGTTTCTTTTTTATTTCAACTTGAATTTGAAAATCAGTGTTAACTATTATTTATATCACATTTTTTTAACCTGAAAAAGTCCTACCGTATTTATTTTTAGATCTTTATTTAAGAAATTAAAATTGAAAACAAATTTCGATACATTGTTTAGATGTTCTCAACACATTATTAGTGTTGAATAGCAAATAACCAATCCATACTGCTAAGTTTTCTTTACTCCTGTTATCCTGTTTTATCCTACGTTTAGGTCGCGACTCCTAGGATCAGGACTACTCAGCTTAAATATTCGCGGACAATCCCTCGAGGTCAGAGGTCAACATCATAGGAATCACTCATTCAATATTTTTTTCTTTCCAATGAATATATTTTAATCTCCCTTTTCTGATGATAGCGTACTAATGACGAACAGCCTCTCTGCTCCAATATCGCTATTTCAAGCACGTTCAAGTTCTCGTACTTTAAAGCCTAGGGCATTCTTCTGTCGATATCGCTTTAAATTGGATGATGACGACTGCTTCGAGAGAAAGTGCCCACTCAAAGAAATAGGCTTTTACTTGTCTCTAGAATGCATGAATCAGTGCGGATGCCTCACCCTTGCTCTGCCCCCTACCCCCACCCCAACTCACCACCACCCACTACCCTGTCACTCAGTGCGTTCGTTGGTTGATGGATAAGTGATGAGGCTCGCACCGCCTGCGGTCCGCGCGGTTCCCCTCCTGTCTCTGACGATCCATGGAAGAGAAGAGAGGGATCATGTCCGTCTTTTCCTATCTCGGTCGGCAAGGGAGGGATGACGGAGGGGGAGGGGGGAGAATGAGAGGGGAACAATTAAGCCTAATTCAATTGATTAATCGTGCTAATGGCGATCCCTCGTGTGGGTGGTGTGGCCGGGCGGTAAGCCGAATACCGCTGCAGCCGCCGCCGTCGCCTTATCTCCGTGGCGCTAGAAAACAATAAAGTTGAAACGGTTTTGCGTGCGTCGTAATGATTTTGGCATTTATCTTTCGGAAATACGGCGGGTGCTTCGGCTTCCGTTGCAGCGATGTAGGACCCGCAGGTTCTCTCTCTCATTCGGGCTCATCTGAGTTGCGTGCGCGCATTGCACTGCATATAGTTATCCCAGTGGGGGCTTATATACGCTATGCAGGGGGGAGATGATGTGGAAGGGGAAGAGCATAGAGAGGGCTAGAATTTTGCATGTGCGTTTGTCAGGACGTGGAGGGGGGGGGGAGCACAAACAAAATATCGTAAACGCTGCGTCGTGTTTCATCGACAACTTTTTTTATTTGGTTTTTTTTTTCTTTTAACTTTTTTTTATTGTGTGTGATGTTCGGAAGAGGCGATAAAAAAGTTTGCCTGTGTTTAATTGGAAAAATGGAAATGAAAGAAGTTTGCTGCAGTGTTTTAATGTTCCCGGCGTATGCGAAGCTTAATCATTTGAGCCTATCTTAATTGAAAAAGGTTCTGATTTAGCAATGGTCTATGCTAGGTTGTTTTTTTGCTGTCTTTCTTTAAAACAAGGATTTCTTGAGTATGGAGACTGAAACGTAGTTTTGGAATCGCATAGGGACTGTTTCTCGGATTGTTACAGATGAGAAGGTTGTGAACAATGAAAGAGAATAATTAACGAAGGGGAATCTGATCGAATTGACCTAAGTGACTTTATTATCTTTGGGTTGTTTTATTTCTGAGTGACATTTTTTTTTGCACACAGTGGGCTAAATGGTCTGGTCATAAGTATCCCCGAAAAAGGAGAGAAGGTTCGGGACTCACTGAACAGTAGTTAGGAAACTGATAGTAGCCTCCCGTTACGCTCATCCAGCGTATTTTTAATGTTCACATGGTATAACTCTCCAGTATACAAGCCCACGATTTAACATCCGATCCGACGGACGGATGAACGGATCATCTGGTCTGATGAATCGTGCTACACATTGTTTCCCACCACTGGTAGAGTGTACATCTGGCGAAAATCTGCAAAAAATACCACCCTGACTGTGAAGCATGGAGGTGAATCCCTGATGCTTTGGGGTGCCCTATCATCGCATTCCTTAGGGCCATTAGTTATTTTGCAGTGTCGCGTCACATCTGCAACGTACGAAACCATTCTTGGGGACTATCTGCACCAATGTTGCAGGCATTGTTCCTTAATGACTGTCCCCTCGAAACGTGTCAAGTTGTGGTTTGCAGAGCATGAGAATGAGGTACAGCAGCTACCCTGGTGGCCACCTCAATCTCCGGACCTTAATATTATTGAACATTTGTGGGAATATCTGGAGCGCAAGGTCAGATCACACTTTTCACCTCCAGCATCACTGTCACCAGTTGGGCCATATTTTACAGAAAGAATGGTCCCATATTCCAGTATCGCATGTGCGTGACTTGTATAAGTTTATTCCACATCGAATTGCATCTGTTCTGAGCACCCGTGGTGGGCCTACAGCTTATTAATAAAATATTCTCCACAAAAGTAGGTGTTTCCATTATTTTGATAAACCCCTGTATTTGCAGATAATGAGGGAACAAATGATCATGCCATCAATCTGGGATTCGAACCCGGAGCCCTAGAGTTGCAGTGTCACCATGGCCAAACAATTTTTTATTTGCAATATATACAGAACAGAGAAGAATTCTAGAACTACTCCTAGTTTGTACAGACCTTCTCATACAAAGACATGCCCCACTAAGACCGAAATTACTGCTGACCACTGCCTCAGTTGGAGCTAACAGTGCACCAACAAACAACCATACCAGCCACGGATTCAAGCGGTTTTCAGTGCTACTACAAACTAACGAGACAACGTTGTTTTTGCAGCAATGTTTCGAATTCTTTCGATTTTTTTTTTGGTGCTGATTTCACCATATTGACTGATATCTGATATCTTGAATTAATTTTTAGAGCTCCAAGCCTATGACTCATATCTCGAAGTCTAAAATTATTGGCAATAACAAAATCAAAAGGCATAAAACCCCAAAGGGGCCATCGACGTTTAGTTCAAGCTAAAATAAATATTTTAGTTAAAAAAAAATGGTGGTAGTAAATGTTTGAGTTCTAAAGCAACAATAGAGAATTAAGTTTTAAAACCAATAGAGATAATTAAAAATAGTATCCTCTGGCCGAGTGGTTAGCGCTCCTGGCTACGGTTCTAAGGGACCTGGGTTCGAGCCCCGGGTAAGGCATGGATGTATGCGTCGTTTTTCTGCTGAGGTCCTGCCATCCTCTCAGATCTTTTACTTTGGCATATAAACTGACAGGCTCCTGTCAGACCTCTGTGGCAAGCAGCTGCTTGAGGGGGTATTTATTTTATTTTTTTATCCTACATTTTGCTCTTCTTTGATTATTTCATCTGTTTAGAAAAAAAAATCTCATATCATTGGGGATATTTATCAAATAAAGATCAGCAGGTTGAAATTCTATCCATGGATATGTTTTGTTATTTTTGCTGCAGTTGTTGCGAATGGCAGATATTTTATTCAGAGATCAATGTCACCGAATGCTGCCAGTAGACTGTTTAGCAGGGAAGTGATAAAAAATAAATCGCGCCAGAGCTAGTGGTGCTTTGAACAGACTTTGCACTGCGTTCTTTGGCAAAGTTTGTGAATCAAGGCTCCTTCCTATCACAAAACCCTCTTGTTTGTCGCTGGCTGCGCTTTCTCGAGGGGCATAGAGCCAAACGCCGTGGAAGTGGGCGCACCTGGCCACCTTGCCCGACGCTGGGCCCCGTGAGCGATGGTCATCTTCCGTAGCCGTCTGTCGCCGAGATTTGGCGACGGACGCAGCGGCTAAGATGGATCAGTGTCTTTTGTGGCTGCTCTCCATCTTCTGCTCGCCATACATCTCCCAGATGAAGATTCCGCTTACACCTGGCACTCAGATCCTGGCTGCTCAGCCAAGATGATCATTCACACGTGTAATACTTTCGAGGTGTTGTGCTCAACACTCCAACGTTTCCTCTTCTGTTTTTCCCATTTTGCTACTTTTTTCGTATTGATTCAATTAGTACGTTGGGAAAGACATTTTCCTGCCCCCCAAACGAATTTACTTTTTTGTCGCTCGAGTGAATTACTTTTTTCTTTTCTTGTTATTCAAGAAAATTTATTTCCCAACAAAAGTCTTTTTTTTTACTGTCCCAGGAAATTTTTTTTTTGGCTCAAATAGTGATTTTTGTTACCTCAAGTGATACATTTTTAGTGATGAACTATATTAGCTTTTTGCCTCCCAAAACGATTAAACGAACAATTAAATTAGCTTTTCACCTCCTCAAAGGATTTAATTAGATTTTTGGCTCTCCAAATAATTACGTTAACTTCTTGTCCTTCCGAGTTATTATATTAAGTTTTTAGCCTCCCCAAATCATTAAATTTGCATTTTTTTTCTCTCCAAATTATTAAATTGGCTTTTTGCCTTTCCGAGTGATTAAATTGGCGATTTGACTATTTAATCACTCGGAAACCAACAATTTAAATAATTAAATCAAATTTTGACCTTTCCAAATGATTATTTTTTTTAGCCTCCCCAAGCTATAAAATTAGGTTTTTAGCCTCCCCAAATATCGATTAGTTTTTTTGCCTCCTCATTGAAATTATAAGTGAATTAAATCCGCTTTTTGCCTCCCCAAGTTAGTAAATTAGCGTTTTAGCCTCTCCCAAATCATTAAAATAGTTTTATAGACTCCCTAGTGTTCAAATTAGCTTTGTTGTCATCCTTAAGTGATTAAATTGAATTTTTAGCCTCTCGTAGAAATTAGATTAACTTTTTTTAGACTTCCTAAGTGATTAAATTAGTTTTGAAGCGCGCTAAGTGTTTTTTTTTTACCACCTTGTCTAATTTAATGCTTTTGTCTCTGGAAATGACTTCTTACCCCACCTCAACCGAATTTACTTTACAACCCCAAGTTATTTTATTTTCCTCGGCCCTTAGTGATATTATTATTATTTTTCATTTCATTTTACTTATTTATTTATTTTACCCGAAAAGAATTATTTTTGGCAGCAAGCAGCTGCTTAAGTGGGTATTTATTATTTTATTTCATCCAGATTTAAAATACCAGGAAAAAAAATTACTGAGTGCCATTTTTATCTTAAAAAACTGCGCAGTCTAATAGTCTCACCAGTTATAACTCGATCCCTGCCGCTGTCAACCCGTGACATGCTGCTCATAGTGCTTAGGAGGGGGGAAGTAAATGGGGGGTAGACACGAATGCTGATGGAACTCAAAAGATGGTTGGATCACTCAAAAAGATGGTTGGATCACTCATTTCATGTGCAAAAAATCTCTTTCTTTAGTGTGAAGAAAATAATAATAATAATCTTTATTGACAAAAAAAAGCATTACATTTCATAGATGTACTATGTCCGCCTAAGAAAACTTGCTTGCGGATAAACAAAAAATTATAAATAAATAATGGAGACTATGAAAGACAACTTGGCTTAAGTAAAAAGAGAAATATAATCATCCAGTTCATTAGCCAACACAAAACTTTCTTTTTCGACATAGTTAAGATATTTAGCATTCTCAATTCAGAACTTAATGGCCCAATATACATTATGCATTGTTTAACTTTTGCTTTATATATTCTAGGTACAATTAATTTATAACAATTCTCTCTAATCCAATAATATGAGGTACTGTAATTAGATTCGTTAATATGCTGAAACACAAAAATTAAAACTCTAATAATGTACAATTTGGCTAATGGCCAAATGATTCCAATCCATGATTGAATTCCTTCGTGACACGAAGGTTGCTAGATCACTAATTTCTATTAAAATTGTTGCCAGATATTTTTTCTGAATTCTGTAGTCAACCATAGTGTTCAGATACTTTTTTGAGCGACTGTACAAGAATTGCTCGCTTTAGAATATAGGGTGTACAAAATATATTACAAATGATCTAAGCGGTTGTAAAAATTTATTTAGAAAAAAACTAAAAAGTATGCGGTCGTGAAATTATACCATTGGAAAGAATACTCACCTTTTTTTTTTTACAAAACACACAGGAGAAGTAATTCTAGCGTATTTGTAATTAAAGTGTGAATGATACCAGTCACTTCAAATTATGGCTGAGAGGTATCCATTTCCTGGTAATCTCCAACTCAACTTCTTCCTGTGGGGTTCTATGTGGGAAAATAGATCGTCAATATACTGAAAATATTTGACAGCAAAAATGAATATTGCTTTGATGTGTGCAGAATATCAAACGGAGAATACACTGAACTTCACTAAATAAAAAAAAAAATAAATACCCCCTCAAGCAGCTGCTTGCCACAGAGGTCTGACAGGAGCCTGCCAGTTTATATGCCATAGTAGAAGATCTGTGAGGATGGCAGGACCTCAGCAGAAAAACAACAGACACAACCATGCCTTACCTGGGGCTCGAACCCAGGTCCCTTAGATCAGTAGCCAAGCGTGCTAACCACTCGGCCATGGGACTTCACTAGGGTTGCAAAAAGATATTTTTTGAGTTGTTCTTTACAATGGCCTTTTATTTCTTCACGCCTTTTAGTTTTTAAAAACAAATATTTTTAACGGCTGAAATCATTTATAATATTCTATACGTTTATATTTATTAATAATTATTGGTCCAAAGTTCAAAGCCTTCTTACCTTCCCACTACATTTTAAACTATTTTTACCTACATTATGATATATACAGGGTGAATCTGAAAAAGTGGGCAAAACTACTTTACGGGGTGGTAGAACGCAGCTATACGAGCAATATTCGTCATAGAAAGTATGGGCGGAACGCAAGCGGCGAGCCGCTAGGTGGCGTTGGAAATGGTATAAAAGGGTCGGTCCTCGCACCCAACGGCATTTCTACCGTGGATTGCCGAGAGGATGGCTGGTTATACTAACCACGAAATGGCGGATATGCACTTTTTGAGCAATTTCTTTGAGCATGTACCTCAATTACATTCCTGTTAATAAAATGTTTTCTGAAGTATCTCCTCTCCTTCTTGTGTTCATTCTTTAAATGTGACAGTGGAAAACTACCTTTTAACTTCTCACCGCTTGCGTTCCGACCATACATTCTATGACGAATATTGCTCGTATAGCTGCGTTCTACCACCCCGTAAAGTTTTGCCCACTTTTTCAGATTCACCCTGTATATGTGTAATAATCTTTGCTTGTGATGGCAGGAAGCCTAAAGGTGAAAGACTTCCAACCGCATTTTAATCTTGCTATTTTTTCTACGCTATGATATAAATGTAGTAATCTTTGCATGGGATGGCAGGACGCCCAAAGTTGAGTCCCATCTAACTTTCCCATCATATTTTTTTTTTATATATATGAATACCTCTATCATAAAGGTTTATCATTCTCATGCATTTATACTTTACATTTCATAAACAAAGAAATATTTTATATTATACTTAAAGCATTTAAATTGTTATTTCTAAACGGCTGTGAATGTTTAACAAGCAGACTATTTGAAACGATTACAGGGTTAAGGCATTTAATGTCATCCCATTCCAAACTCCTTAACTTTTAAAACAAGCTTTAAACGATGAAATAGGAATGAAGATTATTTTCCTGATCTAAATGAAGTCTATTTAAATCTCGATTTTCAATGATTTTCAAAGTTTGAAGAGTTATGTAAACTAGTATTTAAATCTTTGCGTTGTCTGTCATAAACCTTTATTCCATTAAAAAAAACATGTGAATAATAACAGTTATATTAAATTGTTAATTAAATTAGATGTTTAATTTTTAAGTTTGTACAGTAGCTCAAAAAAGTATCCGAACACTATGGTTGATTAAAGAATTCAGAAAACATATCTGGCAACGATTTTTTTAGAAATTAGTGATCTGGCAACCGTCGTGTCACGTGACACGAAGGCTGCCAGATCACTAATTTCTAAAAAAAACGTTGCCAGATATTTTTTCTGAATTCTTTAATCAATCATAATGTTCGGATACTTTTTTGAGTGACTGTATAATTCGTTGTCCTTTATGCAAAATTTTGGAAAAGTCAATTTTTAAGAAGAATTCTTGGAGTGAGTATTATTTGCCTCGCTTAAAGCTTCATGTTCCATACATTTTCCAACACTAAATAGAATAACTTTAAAAATCAAATTTTAAAAAACGATTTTTACCTGCAAAGTTTTTCATTTTTTAACTAAGAGATTTAAATCGAATTCCTTAATAAGTCTAAAACCGTTATTTTTTTTCTCTAATATCCTAATTTTTATTAAATGGCTGCTTTCATTTAAAGTAGATAGAGGAAAAGGTATTTGAAGCAAAGGATTTGTTCACTGTTTTTTTTTCTCACAAAATAAAGAGCAAACCTAAGTATTGTTATAATTTTGATGACTCTCTTGATATTTAGAGCTTAAAATTGGAAGAGCCCTAAATTATAGGAAGACGTTTGTATAAGTCCTGTTTTAAAAGACAAAAAACACTTGTGCAGATTATAAAATGTTTTGCAACTTCTATCAGACTTACTGGGAGAGCCATACCCTGTGCACGTTAAAGAACACGCTGGATGGCCTTGACGGGAGGCTACCATCTGTCTCCCAACAGCTGTTCCAGTGGGTCCCCTCTCCCATCCTTCTCTGAGCCTTCGGGGTCCATGTGACCTGGCCATTTAGCCCATGGTGTGCAAAAAAAGTGCCGCTCAGAGGTAAAACAATCCAACTCTATCAGTCTTACTGTTTTGTCTAACTAAACACAGTGTTAGAAGATCATTTTGACCTTTTGATTTTTTATTTTTTTGAAAATTACTTTCATCTTTATCGAACAGATTTTAAACCATTCTCTTTTTATAATACTCCTCCTGGTATGTATTCTCAAATAATATGTGGGACATAATAAGTGAATCCGTTTGCAAATATTTCAATTTTCTCGATTTGTCTTTATTTTCTATTAACATTCTCTACCTTGAAGCAGCACGGATGGAGGAAGTGAGGAGGAAGTGAGGCTCTTCAAGAGGCAATTAATTACGAATGAAAAAGTGGAGATAAAAGAATGCTGAGTGGAAAACTGCAAATGGGAAAAAAATAACAATAAAGATGCTTTCTTCAGTGTATTATTCATTGAACAATAAATCATTCATTTACTTTGCAACTTATTGGTGTTGTCATTAAAAAAGAAATAACATCAGGCTTTTATTGGTAATCAAAAAATGATTTAATACGTTAATTTTCTTTCCTGATATTTATTTTCTGGATTTTTTTTAAATACATTGCTAAGAATTATGATTTAAAAGAGTCACCTCAAAACCTTATTGCAAAACAAAATAATTATAAAGATTCAAATATTAATCGATTGACTTATGTTTTATTTTGTTTAATACCATTACAAAAAAGAACTACACAATTGCTTCATAAAACGAAGATTAACTCAAACTTCTGATAAAAATCAATATTATTGTTCCCGATCTTTTTGGGTCCATATAAAAGTGTATTTCATTCATGACATACAACAAAAAATTTCAAGTCCCTTTAGTGAGTGAAGTAAGATGGATGAGAGTAAGGGTTGGATAAACCTAGTTTATATACCTATATATATATACTATGGTCTGTAAATGGTAGCTAGGTAGTCACTGGAAGGAGAGCTATGCACCAATCCCCTGTGATGATGCATAGAACCGGCCAGGCCTAGCTCCTAATGTCCAACCCCGCCTTCTCGTGGTGCGGACCGTTAGTAACTTTCAAAAGAGATACTCTCTTGTGGAAGTGAACGGAAGGGGAGGGCTGCCAGATTAGTGTGGCCTACTGATCTGGACAACTATGGCTACTTTTCTTTTTTTTTCTACCCTGCTGAGGAGTGGTCAACCACACAGGGTCCTGGTGCTGACCATATAAACCAACTGGACTGGACAGATATATGGCTCTGAGCTTGATTATGGATCCTGATTTTGCTGCACTGGTGGGCTTCTGTGGAGGGAAAATCTTCCGCTGTGTTTTCTTTTTGTTTGTGGGTTGACAGCCCCAAGTGAATAGATCCACAGGATATGTTTATCAGCTGGTGGATAATCCTGAGCAGAAGTCATCGCAGGCACCTGAACTCTTTGCTTCTATTGGCATCGTCAAATTCTACATTGGAGGAAGTCTTCCAGTGTAGATGGCTTCAGCCTTTAGTAGTGGGGGAACGGGTCTTTGCCCCATGTCTGCGATTAGGGGGCTGTTTGATATTGTCGGCATTCCCTCTCTCAATAAACATAGTTTCTTTAAACATCCCACTAACCATTTTCTCTCCATAGGTAGTTGGAATGTGAGGACTCTGCACAGAGCTTTTTCTCTTGATGTCCTCACACAAGAATTCCACCGTTATAACTTAGATATTCTCGGCTTGCAAGAGACCAGATGGACAGATAAAGGTCAGATTCTTAAAAATAATCTTAAATTTCTCTTTTCAGGGAGGGACGACAAAAAGCATCACCAAGGCGTGGGTCTGCTTCTCAGCAGACACGCTAGCGATGCTCTTCTAGGATATGAGTGCATTAATGAAAGGTTTCTTACAGCAAAATTTCAGTCAAGCGTTAAAGACTTGAATGTTATCTGCTGTTATGCCCCCACTGAGGATGCCGATGAGGATGAGAAGGATAGGTTTTATGAACAACTTCAGGATATTTTGAATTCTGTCAAGAAAGGAGATATTACCCTTGTTCTTGGTGACTTCAATGCCAAAGTTGGTACTGACTCTGACCTTTGGGGAGGAGTAATAGGCCCTTTTGGTATTGGTAGCTGCAATGGCAATGGGCAACGTCTCCTACAGGTAAGTAAACTCAATGGATTCAGAATAACTAACACTTATTACAAACACCGCGACATACATAAGTACACATGGGTTTCACCTGATGGGCTGCATAAGAATATGATTGATTACATATTAATTAACAGCAAATGGACTAGTTCTGTTAGGAATACCAGGGCATATAGGGGAGCTGAAATTGGATCTGACCATTACCTTGTTAAAAGTGTGTTGCAACTTAAACTTAAAAAGTGTTGTGCTAGGGTTAAAAAATTTACTTTTAATACTGAAGCTCTGAAAGATCCAGTTATAGCCAAAGCTTACCATGATAGGTTACTTAGTCATTATGACAGTCATGGTTTGCTTACTACTGAAGTTGAGGAAGAATGGGATCATTTTAAACAGGCTTTTTTGGACACTAACAGTACTCTTTTAGGAAAAAAGGAGCAGAAGAGGCAAAATTATCTGAGTGATAAGGCACTTGATCTTATTTCGGAAAGAAAGAACTGCAGGAATGCCCTTAATCAATACCCTACTAGTCCTAATAGAAAGCATTACAGAGACCTTAATAAACTTGTAAAGGATCAGTTAGCTGCTGATAAGAATCTTTGGCTTGATGGTTTGGCTGACAAAGCCGAGGAAGCAGTTAGACAGCACAACAGCAGAGAGCTGTACCAGATAGTTAATGTTTTGTGTGGTAGAAAACGGACAGGCATACAAGGATTGAAGGATAAACAAGGTAAGGTTATAGAAGGGGAGGATTCTGTCATGGCTAGGTGGGCTGAGCATTTCAGTGATGTTCTAAACAATGTAGTTTGTTCTACTCCCATTGTTTGCAATGATGATAGATGCATTGGTGGCTTTAATGTTGGCCCTATAACACAATCTGAAGTTATTTTGGCTGTTTCTAAACTTAAACTTCATAAATCCCCAGGGGTAGATGAAATTACTACGGAAATGCTTAGAGCTGGGAATGTTTCGGTTACCACTTGGATGACTGAAATTCTGAATCTCTTTTATGATAAAGGCATGGTTCCTAAGGATTTTACCAGAGCTATTGTTATCCCTATTTTCAAAAAAGGTGATCGCAGTTCTTGTGATAACTATAGGGGTATCAGCCTACTCTCTGTTCCAGGTAAAGTTCTTTCCATGATTGTGCTTAATAGAATTAAGAATCTGGTTGACAGGCAATTGCGTGATGAGCAATGTGGATTCAGAAGTGGTAGGGGATGTGTAGATCAGATATTTTCACTTAGGCAGATTCTTGAGAAATGTTTAGAGTTTCAGAAACCTTTGGTTGCTAGCTTTGTTGATTTCAAAAAGGCTTTCGACTCTGTTGATCGTCATAATTTGTGGTTGATTGTGAGATCATATGGTATACCAGACAAGTTAGTTAACATTATGAAAGCTCTCTATAATAACACTGAGTCGTGTGTGAGAGTTGGTAAGGCTTGTAGCAATTGGTTTAGCATTACTTCTGGTGTTCGACAAGGGTGCATTTTGTCTCCTTTTCTCTTTAGCTTGGTTATTGATTATGTTATGCGAAATTCACTTCAAGGGAAAGATTTTGGCCTTAAATGGGCTGGAGATACGAAAATTTCTGATTTAGATTATGCTGATGATTTAGCCCTTTTGGCAAATGATGTTGATGAGATGAACTCTTTCATTCAAGCTGTGGATGAGTCTGGTAGTAGAGTAGGTTTGGTTATAAACAGAGAGAAAACTAAAGTGATGAAAATTGGTCAGGCAGGCTGTGATTCAGTTAATCTGAATGGTTGCAGTCTTGAGCAGGTGTCACAGTTTAATTATCTTGGGAGCTATGTAACTGATAATGGTGATGTGCGGCATGAGATTAACAGACGAATAGGGATTGCTGCTGGGACTTTTAAGAATCTATGGAGAGTGTGGAGAAATAGGCGTATACACCTAAAGACTAAAATTAGACTGTATAATAGTTTGGTTCTTTCTAGGGTTAGTTATGGTAGTGAAACTTGGACACTTTGTAAACAAGATAACAGGAAACTAGATGCTTTTGATTCCAGATGCTTACGCAGTATCTTGGGCATTAGGTGGTTCAACTGTGTAACTAATGATGAGATTAGGAAAAGGAGTTTGCAACCTCCTTTAAGCAGCATATTGTGCAGAGAGAGACTCCGTTGGTTTGGCCATGTTGCCCGTATGAATAATTATAGATTGGCGAATAGGGTTATGAACAGTGTGCCTAAAGGCCTCAGAAAGAAGGGGAGACCTAGGATGCGGTGGGCAGACAATGTCAAACAGGACCTTGTTAGAATTGGTGTGCAGTGGCCAGATGCAGTAGATGTAGCTCAGGATAGACTTGCTTGGAGAACTAAATTGCACGGTCTGGTTGGACCTCCGTAGCCCATGGCTGCTTGAGGATGATGATGATGATGATGATATATACTATATATATAGGTATATAAATATACCTATATATATACATATACCCTATCACATCGCCATATGCGATATATTAGTTGGGAAAGGAAGTGACGCAATCGGTAGTGTGCCAGGTTCGAGCCTTCACCCTACCTTCGTTCAGTAGGGACACCGATGGGCTTGAAAAAGCCGCCGTCAGTGGGCTGGGACGTTATGCAAGACCCGTGTTCAGGAGAGCCCATACCCTGTGAACGTTAAAGAACACGCCGGATGGTGACCATCTGTCTCCTAACAGCTGTCCAGTGGGTTCCCTCTCTCCAACTTTCTCCGAGCCCTTAGAGGTCTTTGTGATGGCCAATTAGTCTATTGCGTGCAAAAGAGGTGCCTCTCAGAGCTTAAACAACCCAACTCGATATATTATTGTTGTCCACACATTCTCTTTACAAAAAAAAATAAGAAATTTTTCTCTAACTAAAGTAAATTTCGTGCCAACGACGTTTCGTACTTCAGGAACGTTTCTTCTTCAAGAAAGAAACGTTGGGATTATATCGACTTGGATTGATTTTTTCGTATGTGACACTTGCAGTAGGATGGACTAATTGACAAGATGATAAGGACCTCAAGAAGAACCAGGCTGAGGATGGGAACCCAATAGAAAGCTACTAGGAACTTCACAAACTCATCAAGGATCAGCATCTATTCTTACCAAGGGCAGGGTGAGGAAAAAGGAAAAAATCTCAACATCACAACAAAGTGACTGCGATCTTAACAAGTTATTGAGCGAATGGCCTAACGTCCTTCAATATGTAGAGTAGCAATTTTAGTTTCTTCCAAAATAGTCTCAGAAACTGAGAGGTAAAATGTAATTAGTTTTGAGCTTCCACTTCAAAAATTGTTTCATATAATTTAAAATTGGACCAATGACCTATGACAAGCATGTACTTGTCGGGAATATGGGGTTGCTAATAGATTCAACTTTACTTTAACGAGTTAGGTAATTAAAAAAAAGCAACTACTTCAGCGACTATTTATTTATTTATTTCATTTTTAAAGTTTCTTTCGAAAGTAAGAGACAGAATCTCAAAGAATTTCTTGTCAAGTCTAACACTACATTCAAAGATCGTAATGATATTTAAATCTCTATGAATTATAGAGTTACCAACAAACCATGGGGCCGCTACAGCTGATCACAACACTTTGTTTTGAAACGATTGCAGCTTTCTGTTAGTGTCAAATTACAATAGCCGTTTACAGGAGCTGCATAAAGTAGAATAGGTTTGATGACCATTTTGTAAATTAAGACTTTGTTTATTAATTGAAAGGTCTGAATTTCGTGAAAGTAGGGTGAATAGCTTGAAGATTTCTTGCTTCATTGATGGTGTTAGGTCTTAGTGATGTGAATATCCCAGTTTAATCTCTTATGAATCGTAATACCAAGATACTTGGCCCTGTCTTTCCACATAATTTCTTTATCGAAGATTTCGCAACATGGAATGCGATGCAATCTCTTGTGGGTGCAAAGGGACGCAACATTTTTCTCAGCACTAATTTCTGGTGCGCCATTTCACACACCATTTTTCAAAGTGCAACACCATCTCTTGCATTCGTCTGATTGCAATCATTTGCGAAATCGAAGATGCCAGGAAGTCTGTATCGTCTGCATAGAGGGCGGTTTTCACATTGCCAATCTTGGGGAAATCCTAAGTAAAAAGTTTAAATGGGATCGGACCGAGCCCTGGGGCACTCCAGCTAAGATTCCCTTGGGCCCTGGGGCACTCCAGCTGAATTCTCTCGAAACATCATTTCCGACTCGGACTTCATATGTTCTATCCCTCGGATAGTTTTGCAGCATAGTCAATATAGACGAAAGAAACTTGAAATGAATAAAGTTGAAAACTAGCCCTTCAATCCAAACCCTATCGAACGCTTTTGCTCATCCAAAAGGATGGCAGCCGTTGATTCCTTTACGTTTCGGGTTCCTGCAATTGTTTCGATTGCACGGAGCACTTGATGAACAGTTAATTATGATCATGCATGTCCACAGAAGTTCAAATGATCTAAGTATGTCTTGAACTGAGTTTCTGTTTTCTTTTTTCTAAAGAACCGTTCTACCAGCCTTCCAGCTCCAGTTGGGTTGGGTTGTTTTACCTCCGAGCGGCACTTTTTTGCACACCATGGGCTAAATGGCCAGGTCACATGGACCCCGAAGGCTCAGAGAAGGTTGGGGGAGGGGACCCACTGGAACAGCTGTTGGAAGACAGATGGCAGCCTCCCGTCAAGGCTATCCAGCGTGTTCTTTAACGTGCACAGGGTATGACTCTCCCGCACACGGGGCCACGGCTTAACGTCCCATCCGACGGACGGCGGCCTTTCCAAGCCCATCGGTGTCCCCTACTGACCGTGGGCAGGGCGGGGAATTTTGCGGAGATAAATCTCAACGCTGACCCAGCTGGGTCTCGAACCTGGGAAGTACAGATTACGAGCCTGGCGCGCTACCGACTCAGCCACCCCCGCCCCTCCAGCCCCAGTTTTAACTGGTTTATCTCTACTATTTTATCAATATCATTGGCGTATCTCAGTTGAAGAAGGTCTGGGCTGGCTAGGTGGCCCCGGTGCTTCATCCTGTCACGCTCTCATCTAGAGACATAATCATCGTATATTTAATTTACATCGAAAATCCGAGGGTTTTTAGGATAGAAATCGTCTTCAACGGAATTTACAGAGATTGCACTATCCAAAGAAAGATTGTAGGGGATGTTGATGGAGAACTCTTATTTTTCGACTATTTTTTCTCTTTAATTGAAATAGCCGATTCCTTTTATTCAATAATGGTAATCGTGGACAAATCTAAATCGATTATTTTCTTATCCAGGAAACTGAAAGCATTTTGACACAAAGAGTTAGAACAAAAGTTTATTGTTTTGCAAAAACTGCTTTTGTATGACTTGTATTTCGCCCCGTCCGAGTCGTAGGGTGATTATCAGCAAATGCTAATTCATACTGATATTATAGTAATGGTAGGAAATGTTCAATCTGAGTTATTTACATTATTTTTGAATCGATAGCAATGAATTTCTCAAGAGTATAGTCACGTGAGAAGTAGTTTGACTAACATGATTCACTTGGAAATAGAGAAACAGCTTCCACAAGACACTTATTCTCTTTCCGAATTGCAAAGCAATCTTATTTCAGGAATCTGAACCCCTTCATTGGGTTTAATGATTGCTATAGACAGGCTGCAGAGATGCCTTGATGAGGTGTGTGGGTGGTACGATAAATGGAAGATCAAGATAAACACTGAGAAGAGCACTGCCATCATCTTCAGGGGGAAACTCATTAAAAACACGAAACGTTTAAACTTTTTAAATAAACCAGTTGAATGGCAAAATGCCATCAAATACTTGGGTATAACCCTACATTAAAACCTCAAATGGGACCCTCATATTCATGATATTATCATTAAAGTCAATGCAATGCGATGTCAACTAGGACTTCTCCTCTGAGAAATGCTGTCTTTATGATTAACCATAAATTATTATTGTACACAATGGTCATTCGTCCTATAATAACTTATGTTTCCCTTATATGGGTGAACACCACCTCCACAAATATACGCAAGATTCAGGTCTTGCAAAACAAAATACTGAGATCTGCCGTCGATGTCCCTTGGTTTGTTACTAACAGACAGCTTCATAAAGACTTGGGCATGGACTACTTATATACTCATATTTAATGCATATGAAAAAGGTTTTTTGAGGCTGTTAAAAATAATCCTAATGAGATTATTTCTTCTTTGCTTAATTATGATCATAATGTTCTTAATAAGTACAAAAGGCCTAAAATGATGGCTTTCTCTGAGGAGAGCTACTCGTTTTAGGTCTCTTGTGCAGGATATATGCTATTTTTAGCTTGTGTTTTATGTTAGCCTCTAGGGGCCCCCACCCTCGGTGGTTTACTTGTTATGTGTTTTTACTTATGCCAACTGGGCATATTCTCAGATGGAGATGGTAATGGGTAAATCTGGAACATCGCATATCGTATCCTCATCGCGACCCTGGAACATCGCATATCCATACATGATATCGAACATCGCATATGCTGGAATATCGCATACACGATCGATCTACGAGGAATCTGAAAGGCTCTTTGGGAAGATAAACGTTTCCCACGGAGGGAGTAACGTTCATACGGACCGTGCTCCTTTCCGTTATTAAAGAAAACTTAGCGTGAACAAAAGACGAACCGTTTTTCGCTGGTTGTTTGTTGTGCAAGGAGCAGCCATTAACACAAGAAGTTATTTATTAATTAAAATTTTTTAAAAACACCTATCTTCTTATATGCGCCTTAGAAAATAAACCTAAAGCATATCGATGGTGCAATCAATCACTAGGTTCATATTCACTTCAAAGGAAGATAGGGCACCGGCAATCTTGCTATCACGGCGATCACTATCTTCCTTCGATGCCGTACCTTCCCACAAGTGAATACGAACTCGGCGACTGATTGCACCATCGAAATGCTTTAGTTTTATTTTCTGCTTTTTATGCAGATATTGAAAGATAGGGATTTTTTTAATTATTTTCATTTTATTTATGTTTTCTTTGCCACTAAAAACACCTACCTTCAGAAACTTTCATATGATATATGTCTCATAAACATTGATCACATTTTTCCTCCTCCTGTTTTTGAAGTCGTGTTATAAGTAGCCCATGACAGTCAAAACTTTAATTTGAGATGTAACTCGTTAAGGTCCACCCTCGCGAAATACATGCCCCTTTTTGGGGGTTAAGTTAGGTTGTTTTTACCTCTGAGCGGCACTTTTTTGCACACAATGGCTAAATGGCCAGTCACAAGGACCTCGAAGACTCATAGAAGGTTGGGTAAGGGAACCCACTGGAAGACTGTTGAGAGACAGTGGTAGCTTCCCTTCAAGGCTGACCAGCGTGTTCTTTAGAGTGTATAGGATATCGCTCTCTCGTTTACAGGGACACGACTTAACGTCCCATCCGATGGAGGACGGTCTTTCCAAGCCCATCAATGTCTCCTACTGACAGTGAGCAGGGTGAGGAGTGTTACGGAGATAACTTTCAACGTACGAGCCTGGCGCTCTACCGACTGACCCCTCCCCCACTTTTTAGGGGGGGGAGGAAAAATAGTGGTTGGGTTCGGTTGTTTTACCTCTGAGCAGCACTTTTTTGCACACCATGGGCTAAATGGGCAGGTCACAAGGACCCCCAAGGCTCAGAGAAGGTTGGGGGAGGAGACCCACTGGAACAACTGTTGGGAGACAGATGGTAGCCTCCCGTCAAGGCCATCCAGCGTGTTCTTTAACGTGCACAGAGTATGGCTCTCCCGCACACGGAACCACGGCTTAACGTCCCATCCGCCGGACGGTGGCCTTTTCAAGCCCATCGGTGTCCCCTACTGACCGTGGGCAGGGCGCGGAATTTTACGGAGATAAATCTCAACGCTGACCCAGCTGGGACTCGAACCTGGGAACTACAGATTACGAGCCTGGCGCGCTACCGACTGAGCCACCCCCGCCCCAAAAATAGTGGTGGTGGGTGTCAAAAATTCGAAATAGTCTACGATGGTCCGTCCTCACATATGAGCTTTCATTTGACACCTAACTCATAAATGTTCAGAAGATATAACAGAACAATCGTTTTCACATTTCCACTTTTTGGGGGGGAAGGAATTTGTGGAAATTTTTCTAACCTGGAATGTCCCCCCATGTCACAAGTTTACATTTGGCGCAAAGCCTTTTTCGGCTTTCGCGTTGCGAAAATGTAGCGGAACAATCGTTTTCATATTTCTCTCCAGTTTACAGGGAGGGGATGAAAACATGGGGGGTCAATTTTTTTTATAGCCTATGACACTCCTCGAGTCACAAGCTTATATTTGTCATGCTGTTAATTTTGGCACTCGCGTTATGGAGATATAGAGAAAGAATCGATCTCATATTTCCTCTTTTTTAGGGGGGAACAAAGCATGGGAGGTCATGTTTTGACAAATCGACAACCGACGAATGACGAACGAAAAGCAATACGAAGATAGGTAAAAATAAGCTAATCAACACCTGCGTGACACACCTTAAAGATCGGTGTTCCTCTATCCCCCCAACAACGCATTTTTTAAATAGATGCAAATCGAAAAAATCATTCAAATTCTTTTCTCTACTGTTAGAACCTTCAGAAGGATCCTTATTGGCATTTTTATCGAATTATATAATAAATAAATACCCCCTTAAGCAGCTGGTTGCCACAGAGGTCTGACAGGAGCCTGTCAGTTTATATACCACAATAGAAGATCTGAAACGATGCCAGGACCTCAGCAGAAAACAACACGAACATCCATGCCTTACCCGGGGCTCAAACCCAAGTACAAAATAAATATGAATTCCGTTTTTGGCCTCCAAATATTCCGAAGACCCTAGGATGCATCTTCTTCATCACTGGTATAGCATTCTTTACACGGTATAATTGTTCCATTGACTCATTAAGGAAACCAAACTCTTTGATGCTCGCCTCTTACCAAAGCCCAAAAGCAACACAACATACTTCGGAAGGCAATGAGAAAATCACACTATTAGGGTAGGGGTTAGGCTATATATGGGTTGGGTTGGGTTGTTTTACCTCCGAGAGGCACTTTTTTGCACACCATGGGCTAAATGGCCAGGTCACATGGACCCCGAAGGCTCAGAGAAGGTTGGGGGAGGGGACCCACTGGAACAGCTGTTGGGAGACAGATGGTAGCCTCCCGTCAAGGCCATCCAGCGTGTTCTTTAATGTGCACAGGGTATGGCTCTCCCGCACACGGGACCACGGCTTAACGTCCCATCCAACGGACGGCGGCCTTTCCAAGCCCATCGGTGTCCCCTACTGACCGTGGGCAGGCTTTCCCGCACACGGGACCACGGCTTAACGTCCCATCCAACGGACGGCGGCCTTTCCAAGCCCATCGGTGTCCCCTACTGACCGTGGGCAGGGCGGGGAATTTTGCGGAGATAAATCCCAACGCTGACCCAGCTGGGACTCGAACCTGGGAACTACAGATTACGAGCCCAGCGCGCTACCGACTGAGCCACCCCCGCCCCCTAGGCTATATATGGAGTTGAATTCTGTGATAGATGAGAGTTGAGTTAAATACTTTTAACACAACTCTCATCTATCTCAGAGCTCGACCTTTTTTTAGTTACAGTGGGCAACTGTAACCATCTCATAAGGACCGAAAGGTGTGTCACGAAAACGTGACACACCTTTCGGTCCTCTCTTTCGGAAAACGTGACACACCTTTTGGTCCTCTCTTTCGGTCTCTGCAGCCTGTCTATTTTTAAGGTGTGTCACGAAAGGGTTGGGTTGTTTTGTTTCACCTTTGAGCAGCACGTTTTTGAGCACAATGGGCTAAATGGCCAAGTCGCAAGGACCCCGACGACTCAAATGCTTTTCCAAGCCCATTGATGTTCTTTACTGACCTGGGCAGGTCATTGAGTTTTGCTGAGATAAATCTCAGTGGTGGTCCAGCTGGGACTCGAATCTGGGAACTGAAGATTACGAGCCTGGTGCACTACCGACTGAGGCATCCTCTCCCCAGACCGCAAGGATATAGAGAAGATTGGAGAAAGGATATCCACTGGATAACTATTAGGAAACAGATGGGAGCCTCCCCTCAAGCCATGGCCACGTGTGCAGGAGAGCCAGACCCTGTGTACGTTAACACGGTAAATGACCTTGACGGAGGCTTCCATTTGTCTCCCAAAAACTGTGCATTGGATTTTCTACCCCTAACCTTTTCTGAGTCCTCGGGATCCTTGTAAACAGCACATTTGGTTCATTATACGCAAAAAAAGTGCAGCTCAGAAGCAAAACAATCGAACCCACCGGAATTCAGTATATCCCAGAAGTGAAAAAAATAAATGTGGTTTTAAACTCGAACATGATTTGTATCAGAGATAGAGAATCGAATTTTTAACGCTACACATGATAAGAACACAAATAAGACCTTTGGGCCAGTAAGCCAAGAACTTGTGAAATTGTGGGGTACCCAAATATGTTTTAAAAAAAAAGATATAGAACTCTCGAACGATGAATCAGACATGCACACGTGATACACAATGGAAAACTGTCAAGTCGCATGCATTGCCGCGGCAAGATGGTGGAATGCAAACGCTGACACTATGTAATCTCACCTAAGACTGGGAACGGGGGGGCAAGGGGGGGGGCTCAGTCGGTAGCGCGCCAGACTCGCAATCTGCAATTCCCAGGTTCGAGTCCCGCATGGGACAGCGTTCAGATTTATCTCCACAAAAATTCCCGCCCTGTCCACGGTCAGTAGGAGACACTGATGGGCTTGGAAAAGCCACCATTCATCGGATGGTACTGTACCTTAGACGTGGGTTGTGCAGGAGAGCCATGTGCACGTTAAAGAACACACTGGATGGCCTAGACGAGAGGTTACCATCTGTCTCCCAACAGCTGTCCAGTGAGTTTTCTCCCCCCCCCCCCCTCCCTTATCTGAGCCTTCTGGGTTCTTGTGAACCGCCATTTATCTCATTGTGTGCAAAATAGTGCTGCTCAGAGGTAAAACAACCCAACACCTCTAGGACTACTGCTTATATCTGTTACATTGTATAATAGGTATAATAATATGCATATACACCATATACCGTATATTATTTATACGTACATATCATGTATAATAAGAGCTGTTTTAGACGTACAGTAGAACTCCAGTTGCCCGACCTAAATTGCAGCGAAGAGTGGTCGGATAATCCAAAATGTCGGTTGATAAGAATAGCATTTAAAATAGCGAGTAAATATCTACCAACAGTGTTTTTTATTGCGACGGCTCAACCACGTAAAAAGTGTTATTCTTGTTCCCTGTGTAACTATATTCAATACCCTGTGCACCTATCAGTGCACAGGGTATTGATCTCCTGCACATGAGACCACGGCTTAACGTCCCACCGTAGGACGACGGCCTTTCCAAGCCCATTGGGAACTGCAGATTTTGATCCTGTCGCTCTACCGTCTGAGCAACCCTCGCACCTCAGAGAGAGGGATCCATTGCCCAGCTATTGGGAGATAAAAGCATCACGTCTAGGTCATCAGCTTGATCTTTAACGTACACATGGTACGGTTGTTGGGTTCTTTTACACCTAAGTGGTACTTTTTCCACACAATGGGTTAAATGACCAAGTCCAAAGGACTTGAAGGGCTCAGAGAAGATTGATCAAGGGAATCCATATGACACCTGTTAGGAAATAGATTTATAACTCATATTCCGAGTGGTTAGCGCGCTTGGCTACTGATCTACGGGACCTGGGTTCGAGCCCCGGGTAAGGCATGGCTGTTTGTGTTGTTTTCTGCTGAGGTCCTGCCATCCTCTCAAATCTTCTACTATGGCATATAAACTGACAGGCTCCTGTCAGACCTCTGTGGCAAGCAGCTGCTTGAGGGGGTATTTTTTTATTATCTATAATAGGTTCCTACGTTATTCTTTATCATGAACAGGGTATGGCTATCCTGCACACGGCACTACGTCTTAATGTCTCATCAGGACGGCGGTCTCTCGAAACCTATCAGTGTCCTTTTCACCGAATCAGGATGGATATTAGTGGAAGAAATCTCTAGAGAGGCAAAAGTAAAATTCGAACTTGGAAACGTCACATTACGAATGGATAACCACCTCCCAAAACACATTGACCATGATTATTATACTAACAAGTTTTCATTTTATATCTTTAGGTATATATACACTACAGAGCCAAAACATTATGACCACCTGCCTAATGTGATGTTAGTCCTCCACGTGCTGCCAAAACAGCTCTTACCCGGCGAGGCATGAATTCTACAAGATGTCTAAAGATGTCTTGTGGTATCTGGTACCAACACGTTATTAGCATATCCTTTAACTCTTGTAAGTTACGTGGTTGAGCCGTCGCAGATCGGATATGCTGTTCCAACACAAACCACAGATGCTTGATTGCATTGATGTTTGGGAGATTTGGAGGACAGGACAAATACCTGGAAGTCCTCCTCATGTTCCGATAACCATTCTCGAACAATCCGGGCAGTGTGTCATGGTGCATTACCCTACTGAAAGAAGGTACTACAAATGGGATATACCGTTGTCATGAAAGGATGCATCTGGTCTGCAATGATGTTTAGGTAGGTGGTAGACGTCATAGTTTCTTGCACATGAATGACTGGACCCAGGGTTTCTCAGCAGAATATTGTCCAAAGCATTACACTTCCTCCACTGGTTTGCCAGGTTCGAGTCCCAGCTGGGTCAGCGTTGAGATTTATCTCCGCAAAATTTCCCCGCCCTGCCCACGGTCAGTAGGGGACACCGATGGGCTTGGAAAGGCCGCCGTCCGTCGGATGGGACGTTAAGCCGTGGCCCCGTGTGCGGGAGAGCCATACCCTGTGCACGTTAAAGAACACGCTGGATGGCCTTGACGGGAGGCTACCATCTGTCTCCCAACAGCTGTTCCAGTGGGTCCCCTCCCCCAACCTTCTTTGAGCCTTTGGGGTCCTTGTGGCCTGGCCATTTAGCCCATGGTGTGCAAAAAAAGTGCCGCTCAGAGGTAAAACAACCCAACCCAAAACCTGTCACCAGCATTCAAATTACCGGCGAGTTGCATCACAGTATCCCTTCTGTTGGCTGGTACCAAACGGGATAACCTTCGCTCACCAGCAGCAACGATGAGCCGTGGTCGGTCCACACCTTGCTGGCGGTACATGGTTTCCCCTCCTCGGATCACTTTTTGAAAGTAATAACCACGGCTGACCATGAGTACCCCAGAAGCCTTGCCGTCTCGGAAATTCTGTGACCACTAGTCTGGCCATTACAATTTGGCTTTGTCAAACTCACTTAAGTCCACTGCGTTTCCCACCTGAAGAACAAAAATAACACTGACTAGTAGAGCTCAGCATCAGGTGTTATTTATACTGTTGCATGACCTTCACACGCGCCGTCGTTTACCTCCAGTTGTTTCGATTTGCACAAGACGCGCTGGTCTTAATGTTTTGGCTCTTCGGTGTATTTCTTTCATTGTTTTTTTTAAATTTTAGGAATTGTAAGAGAGAATTATAAGAAAAGGCCCATAATTCCCCTTCTCCTTTTGAAAATGCCAGAAGGTTAAAGGCCAAAAATATTCAAACTTCTGTATATTCCTCGCATTTTTCAAGAAATTCTTTAAAAATTTCTAAAACGAAGAGGAAATTGTAGCGTTGCAGTGGTAATCGAATCTCTTATCCCACCCCACTTCCTCTTATTTCTTTCTTCATACGGATTGGATTAAATTGTTTTACCTCTGAGCCGCCCTTTTTTGCACACCATGGGCTAAATGGCCAGGTTACAAGGACCCCGAAGGCTCAGAGAAGGTTGGGGGAGAGGACCCACTGAAACAGCTGTTGGGAGACAAATGGTAGCCTCCCGTCAAGGCCATCCAGCGTGTTCTTTAACATGCACAGGGTATGGCTCTCCCGCACACGGGGCCACGGCTTAACGTCCCATCCGACGGACGACGGCCTTTTCAAGCCCATCGGTGTCCCCTACTGGGGCAGGGCGGACCATTGTGCTACGTGGGCAGGGCGGGGAAATTTTGCGGAGATAAATCTCAACGCTGACCCAGCTAGAACTCGAACCTGGGAACTACAGATTACGAGCCTGGCGCGCTACCGACTGACTCCGCAACATTCCCCGCCCTGCCCACGGTCAGTAGGGGACTCCGATGGGCTTGGAAAGACCGCCGTCCGTCGGATGGGACGTTAAGCCGTGGCCCCACTGTGTGGGAGAGCCATACCCTGTGCACGTTAAAAAACACGCTGGATGGCCTTGACGGGAGGCTACTATCTGTCTCCCAACAGCTGTTCCAGTGGGTCCCCTCCCCCAACTTTCTCTGAGCCTTCGGGGTCTTTGTGACCTGACCATTTAGCCCATGGTGTGCAAAAAAGTGCCGCTAAGAGGTAAAACAACCCAACCCAACCCTGCACATGGGACTACACAGGGTTCAACTCCCCTTCCTACGGGTGGCGGCCTTTCCAAGCCAATCAGCGTTCCCTTTCTGACCAAGGGCAGGGCAGGGGATTAGAGGAAATAAATCCCCACGTTGCCCACCTGAACTAGAACCTGGGAACTACAGATTACTAACCCAGTGTATTATTGACTGGGAATGGACAGCCCCAGGAGAAAATGAAACACGAAAGATGGCTTGGAACATTAAGCTGTGACACTGTGAAAGTTAGAAAACATGCTGGATGACTTTGACAAAAAGATTCATTTAGTATCCCAATAGATCCTCTGCCTCATCCAAGGTCTGAGCCGCTTAGGGTTGAGTGGTTTCACCTCTGAGAATCGCTTTTTGCACACAATGAGCTAAAGGCCAGATCACAAGGACCCAGGGGGCTCAGAGAAGGTGGGGGATGGGGGATCCACTAGACAGCTGTTGAGAGACAGATTATAGTCTCCGTCAAGGTCATCCAGCGTGTTCTTTAATGTGCACAAGCGTATAGCTCTAACGCACAATGGTCCACAACTAAACTTCCCATCCGACGGACGACGGCCTTTGCAGTCCCGTCAGTGTCCCCTACTGACCGAAGGCAGGCGGTGGGGGGTGGGGGGGGGGAGTTTTGCAGAGATAAAAGGCGCGCGGGAACTGAGACTGTCTGAAGCAACAACAGTTTCACGTCTCTCATATCACGTTCACTCCGTGGAATGGAATAGAGTTGGGATGGGTTGTTTTACCTCTGAGCGGCACTTTTTTGCACACCATGGGCTAAATGGCCAGGTCACATGGACCCCGAAGGCTCAGAGAAGGTTAGGGGAGGGGACCCACTGGAACAGCTGTTGGGAGACAGATGGTAGCCTCCCGTCAAGGCCATCCAGCGTGTTCTTTAACGTGCACAAGGTATGGTTCTCCTACACACGGGACCACGGCTTAACGTCCCATCCGACGGACCGCGGCCTTTGCAAGCCCATCGGTGTCCCCTACTGACCGTGGGCAGGGCGGGGAATTTTGCGGAGATAAATCTCAACGCTGACCCAGCTGGGACTCGAACCTGGGAACTACAGATTACGAGCCTGGCGCGCTACCGACTGAGCCACCCCCGCCCCATAAATGGAATAGAGAGCGAAAACGCTCTCACTGCTTAAATTTATATTTTCCTCTTTTTTTTTTCTTGCCAAGAGCGTATAGCTGAATTCGCTTATGTTAAATGTGCTTATGATGAGACTGCACTGTAATCTCTTTAAATTACAGTGGATTCTCATTGACATAGCATGGAAATTGTTTAATACTTTTGTAGAGAGGCGTATTAAAAATGTTAGAGGTATCGATGATGAGCAAAATTAATTTCAATTTTTTTTTAATATTTCAAAAGAGTTATTTGTATTGCTATCTGGAAAGATTGCATTTCATTCTATCAGTCACACCCAGTGTAAATATCATGATTTGGGAAGTCTGATTTACTTTATGAATTTAAATGTATTGCAGTGTATTGCTAGTAGGTTTATATGGTCATCACCAGGACCCTGTGTGGTTGGTAATTCCTCAGCAGGGTAGAAAAAAAAAAGAAAAGTAGCCACAGTTGTCCAAATCAGTAGGCCACAGTAATCTGGCAGCCCTCCACTTCCGTTCACTTCCACAAGAGAGTATCGCTTTTGAATGGTACTAACGGCCTTCACCACGAGAAGGCGGGGTCGGACATAAAGTGCTAGGCCTGATCGGTTCTGTGCATCATCACAGGGAATTGGTGCATAGCTCTTCTTCCAGTGACAAGCTAGTCACTGGAAGGAGAGCTATGCATGCAAAGAGTAGCTGGAAGTAGTAGAAGGAATCACTGGAAGGACTAGCTAGTCACTGTAAAGTGCAGCTGGAAGTTGTAGAAGGTGTCACTGTAAGGAGTAGCTGGAAGTAGTAGGAGTCACTGTAAGGACGAGCTAGTCACTGTAAGGAGTAGCTGGATCTAGTAGAAGGAGTAGCTGGAAGTAGTAGAAGGAGTAGCTGGATCTAGTAGAAGGAGTCACTGAAAGGAGTAACTGGAAGTAGTAGAAGGAGTCACTGAAAGGAGTAGCTGGAAGTAGTAGAAGGAGTCACTGGAAGGGACTAGCTAGTCACTGTAAGGAGTAGCTGGAAGTTGTAGAAGGTGTCACTGTAAGGAGCAGCTGGAAGTTGAAGAAAGGTGTCACTGTAAGGAGTAGCTGGAAGTTGAAGAAAGGTGTCACTGTAAGGAGTAGCTGGAAGTTGTAGAAGGTGTCACTGTAAGGAGTAGCTGGAAGTAGTAGGAGTCACTGTAAGGACTAGCTAGTCACTGTAAGGAGTAGCTGGAAGTTGTAGAAGGTGTCACTGTAAGGAGTAGCTGGAAGTTGTAGGAGTCACTGGAAGGACTAGCTAATCACTGTAAGGAGTAGCTGGATCTAGTAGAACGAGTCATTGTAAGGAGTAGCTGGAAGTAGTAGAAGGAGTCACTGGAAGGACTAGCTAGTCACTGTAAGGAGTAGCTGGAAGTTGTAGAAGGTGTCACTGTAAGGAGTAGCTGGAAGTTGTAGAAGGTGTCACTGTAAGGAGTAGCTGGAAGTTGTAGAAGGTGTCATTGTAAGGAGTAGCTGGAAGTTGTAGAAGGTGTCACTGTAAGGACTATCTAGTCACTGTAAGGAGTAGCTGGAAGTTGTAGAAGGTGTCACTGTAAGGAGTAGCTGGAAGTTGTAGAAGGTGTCACTGTAAGGAGTAGCTGGAAGTAGTAGGAGTCACTAGAAGGACTAGCTAATCACTGTAATGAGTAGCTGGATCTAGGAGAAGGAATCACTGGAAGGACTAGCTAATCACTGTAAGGAGTAGCTGGATCTAGTAGAAAGAGTCACTGTAAGGAGTAGCTGGAAGTAGTAGAAGGAGTCACTGGGACTAGCTAGTCACTGTAAGGAGTAGCTGGATCTAGTAGAAGGAGTCACTGTAAGGAGTAGCTGGAAGTAGTAGGAGTCACTGGAAGGACTAGCTAATCACTGTAAGGATTAGCTGGATCTAGTAGAAGGAGTCACTGGAAGGACTAGCTAGTCACTGTAAGGAGTAGTTGGAAGTAGTAGAAGGTGTCACTGTAAGGAGTAGCTAGTCACTGAAGGAGTAGTTGGAAGTAGTAGAATGTGTCACTGTAAGGAGTAGTTGGAAGTAGTAGAAGGTGTCACTGTAAGGAGTAGCTGGAAGTAGTAGGAGTCACTGGAAGGACTAGCTAATCACTGTAAGGAGTAGCTGGAAGTTGTAGAAGGTGTCACTGTAAGGAGTAGCTGGAAGTAGTAGGAGTCACTGGAAGGACTAGCTAATCACTGTAAGGAATAGCTGTAGAAAGAGTAGAAAGAGTCACTGGAAGGACTAGCTAATCACTGTAAGGAGTCGCTGAAAGTAGTAGGAGTCACTGGAAAGACTAGCTAGTCACTGTAAGGAATAGTTGGAAGTAGTAGAAGGTGTCACTGTAAGGAGTAGCTGGAAGTAATAGGAGTCACTGGAAGGACTAGCTAGTCACTGTAAGGAGTAGCTGGATCTAGTAGAAAGAGTCACTGGAAGGACTAGCTAATCACTGTAAGGAGTCGCTGGAAGTAGTAGGAGTCACTGGAAGGACTAGCTAATCACTGTAAGGAGTAGCTGGATCTAGTAGAAAGAGTCACTGGAAGGACTAGCTAATCACTGTAAGGAGTCGCTGGAAGTAGTAGGAGTCACTGGAAGGACTAGCTAATCACTGTAAGGAGTAGCTGGATCTAGTAGAAAGAGTCACTGGAAGGACTAGCTAATCACTGTAAGGAGTAGCTGGATCTAGTAGAAAGAGTCACTGGAAGGACTAGCTAATCACTGTAAGGAGTCGCTGGAAGTAGTAGGAGTCACTGGAAGGACTAGCTAGTCACTGTAAGGAGTAGTTGGAAGTAGTAGAAGGTGTCACTGTAAGGAGTAGCTGGAAGTAGTAGGAGTCACTGGAAGGACTAGCTAGTCACTGTAAGGAGAAGTTTAAAGTAGTAGAAGGAGTCACTAGAAGGAGAGCTATGCACCAATTCCCTGTGATGATGCAAAGAACCGGCCAAGTCTAGCACCTAATGTCCGACCCTACCTTCTCGTGGTGCAGGACGTTAGTACCATTGCTAGTTGGATGAAACTAAATTTCTTTTTGATAATAAAAAATTCTCAATTATCTATTACTGAAATAATTATTGGATAAACTTCTAAAACATATGTTTATTTTATTAAACGGTTTGAAGCAATACTTATTATTTAGGTGTTAATTAATTTCTGAAGTAAAGTGTTATGATACAATTATTTTGGTGAAATATTCTAGCTTTCATAGCTTTTTAATACTGAACGAATATTGTTGAAAATTAATAAATTAGTTAGTTTTGATTATGATTTCCATTAAATGCATATTTTAGAAGTTATTAAAAGCTTCGAAGTTAGATTCCGATTCACATAACCTGCACATTTTCTAATGTACTGGTATGGCAGTGATACAACTTTTAACAGAAAAAGAATTTAAAAAAAAAAGCATTTTAAAGAAAAAGATTTCAGTCCCCGAAGTTAATTCTCGTTAGCCTCATCGAAACTGAATTCTCGGATTCTACCAAAACAATATCATCCCCCTCCCCCCACGAAACTAAATCCTGCGTACCTGCCTGGGCAATGTGCCATGATATTTTAAATTGTGGTACCACGATACTTTAACTTGTGACAACATTATTCTTAATTACTGAATATGCATTGGTTTCCACAACTTAGAACAAATACAGCAATGCTAAATCAAACAAAATTTTATCTTAAACTTTCAAACTCTCCAAACTGCAAAAATTGTAACGTACCCGAAACAATTAATCATATTTTACTTAACTCTATAAACAACACAATACAAAGGAAAAAATTCTTTAAATCACTAGAGGAACATGGGTTTCAGGAGATTAGAACTGATTTAATTTTGAACCAGAAAGATTTTGATTCTAAAATTAAAATTTATAAAATTTTATTTGAATTTCTAATCTCTACAGATTTATGGAACAGAATCTAAAAAATAAATAAGTAAATAAGTAAATAAACAAAAACAAAAAGAGTGAAATGAAAATTAACTAAAAAAGTATTATAGTTAATTATTTTTAAAACATGTATAATGAGAAAGCCTCTATAAGGACCTCAAAATATCTGTAACGTTGAATAAATAAATATAAACGAAATTCAGCTTCCCAACCAGCAATGTAGCACAGTTCAATGTGTAGAACTTCGCACCGGAACATTTTTCAAATTTAGTTTATGGCAATGACCCATGCTTTTATTGCTTTCTAAATAGTTCCGCGGAATAACACAAGAGGCAAACAAGGTAATGACGTCACCCTCAAAATGGAGATCAAAGAGATCAAACACACCTCGAGTAACGTTCGTGCTTTCCTGCCTGAAGGTCAAAGGTCTCCCATTTGAGCACCAAAGGTTACCCCACTTAGAGAAACAGAAAACATGATGGCATTATTTCGCTCGTGCTAACACAATTCTTACGCACACGTGCAATTATTTTAATGATAATGTGTTCGGTATCAAGTCTCCTATTGTTGAATTGCTGAAGGTGTTTCGCTTTATATTTTAACTTCCTCACTGTCCATAATCTTATTCTGGTTCGGTTACCTATTCATAAAAAAATCACATGCTAGTGGGTCACAGACCAATAACAGACCCCATACCTCTAGTTTAGTATCAATTTGTTCTTACCTTACTAAGCAAAGCACTCGCAGTTCCAAGGATATCTCAACATCAACATACCCGTGGGAAGTTAGAAGGCGAAACAAACTGCTGTAACATAACACTAAACAATTCTGTTTATTAATGATTAAATGATACATATATATTTCCAGTCAGAATGTTTTTTTTTCTTCTCAATTCATTAGATCAGGAGTACACAAACTGCAATTTTTTCTTTTTTCATATTAAAATTTATTTTCCAAAGTATCATCTATACTAGGGGTTCTCAAAGTGGAGCACGCGGTAAAATTTTTTGGGTACGCCGTGAAAACTCAAAAGTGGCTAGATATATGTTATATATATATGTTTTATTTTATTCCCATTGTTATACTATAACTATAGTTTTATCTATCTATACAAGGGGTACGCCAGTTACATACACATTTCCAGGGGTACGTGAAGCATAAAAGGTTGAGAACCACTGATATATATGTTTTATTTCATTCCCATTGTTATACTATAACTATAGATTTATCTATCTATTCAAGGAGTACGCCAGTTACATACACATTTCCAGGGGGTACGTGAAGCATAAAAGGTTGAGAACCACTGATACATATGTTTTATTTTATTCCCATTGTTATACTGTCACTATAGTTTTATCTATCTATACAAAGAGTACGCCAGTTACATACACATTTCCAGAGAGTACGTGAAGCATAAAAGTTTGAGAACCACTGACATATATGTTTTATTTTATTCCCATTGTTATAACATAACTATAGTTTTATCTATCTATACAAGGGGTACGCCAGTTACAAACACATTTCCAGGGGGTACGTGAAGCATAAAAGGTTGAGAACCACTGATATATATGTTTTATTTCATTCCCATTGTTATACCGTAACTGTAGTTTTATCTATCTATACAAGGGGTACGCCAGTTACAAACACATTTCCAGGGGGTACGTGAAGCATAAAAGGTTGAGAACCACTGATATATAAGTTTTATTTCATTCCCATTGTTATACCATAACTATAGTTTTATCTATCTATACAAGGGGTATGCCAGTTACATACACTTTTCCAGGAGGTACGCGAAGCATAAAAGGTTGAGAACCACTGATATATGTGTTTTTCTTTATTCCCATTGTTATACTATAACTACAGTTTTATCTATCTATACAATAGCTACGCCAGTTACATGCACATTTCCAGGAGGTACGCGAAGCATAAAAGGTTGAGAAACACTGATATATGTGTTTTTCTTTATTCCCATTGTTATACTATAACTACATTTTATCTATCTATACAATAGCTACGCCAGTTACATGCACATTTCCAGGTGGTATGCGAAGCATAAAAGGTTGAGAACCACTGATATATATGTTTTATTTCATTCCCATTGTTATAATGTAACTATAGTTTTATCTATCTATACAAGGGGTACCCCACTTACATACACATTTCCAGGGGGTACGTGAAGCATAAAAGGTTGAGAACCACTGATATATATGATTTATTTCCATTGTTATACCATAACTATAGTTTTATCTATCTATACAAGAGGTATGCCAGTTGCATACACATTTCCAGGAGGTACGTGAAGCATAAAAGGTTCAGAACCACTGATATATATATATATACTTTATTTTATTCCCATTGTTATACTATCACTATAGTTTTATCTATCTATACAAAGAGTACGCCAGTTATATACACATTTCCAGAGAGTACGTGAAGCATAAAAGTTTGAGAACCACTGATATATGTGTTTTTTTTTTATTCCCATTGTTATACTATAACTACAGTTTTATCTATCTATACAATAGGTACGCCAGTTACATGCACATTTCCAGGCGGTACGCGAAGCATAAAAGGTTGAGTATCACTGATACATATATATATATATGTTTTATTATATTCCCATTGTTACACTGTAACTATAGTTTTATCTATCTATACAAGAGGTACGCCAGTTACATACACATTTCCAGGGGGTACGTGAAGCATAAAAGGTTGAGAACCACTTATATATAGGTTTTATTTCATTCCCATTGTTATACTATAACTATAGTTTTATCTATCTATACAAGGAGTACGCCAGTTACATACACATTTCCAGGGGGTACGTGAAGCATAAAAGGTTGAGAACCACTGATATATATGTTTTATTTCCATTGTTATCATCATCCTCAAGCAGCCATGGGCTACGGAGGTCCAACCAGACCGTGCAATTTAGTTCTCCAAGCAAGTCTATCCTGAGCTACATCTGCTGCATCTGGCCACTGCACACCAATTCTAACAAGGTCCTGTTTGACATTCTCTGCCCACCGCATCCTAGGTCTCCCCTTCTTTCTGAGGCCTTTAGGCACACTGTTCATAACCCTATTCGCCAATCTATAATTATTCATACGGGCAACATGGCCAAACCAACGGAGTCTCTCTCTGCACAATATGCTGCTTAAAGGAGGTTGCAAACTCCTTTGCCTCACCTCATCATTAGTTACAAAGTTGAACCACCTAATGCCCAAGATACTGCGTAAGCATCTGGAATCAAAAGCATTTAGTTTCCTGTTATCTTGTTTGCAAAGTGTCCAAGTTTCACTACCATAACTAACCCTAGAAATAACCAAACTATTATACAGCCTAATTTTAGTCTTTAGGTGTATTCGCCTATTTATCCACACTCTCCATAGATTCTTAAAAGTCCGAGCAGCAATCCCTATTCGTCTGTTAATCTCATGCCGCACATCACCATTATCTGTTACATAGCTCCCAAGATAATTAAACTGTGACACCTGTTCAAGACTGCAACCATTCAGATTAATTGAATCACAGCCTGCCTGACCAATTTTCATCACTTTAGTTTTCTCTCTGTTTATAACCAAACCTACTCTACTACCAGCTTATGAACAGCTCGAATGAAAGAGTTCATCTCATCAACATCATTTGCCAAAAGGGCTAAATCATCAGCATAATCTAAATCAGAAATTTTCGTATCTCCAGCCCATTTAAGGCCAAAATCTTTCCCTTCACGTGAATTTTGCATAACATAATCAATAACCAAACTAAAGAGAAAAGGAGACAAAATGAACCCTTGTCGAACACCAGAAGTAATGCTAAACCAATTGCTACAAGCTTTTACCAACTCTCACACACGACTCAGTGTTATTATAGAGAGCTTTCATTATGGTAATTAACTTGTCTGGTATACCATATGATTTCACAATCAACCACAAATTATGACGATCAACAGAGTCGAAAGCCTTTTTGAAATCAACAAAGCTAGCAACCAAAGGTTTCTGAAACTCTAAACATTTCTCAAGAATCTGCCTAAGTGAAAATATCTGATCCACACATCCCCTACCACTTCTGAATCCACATTGCTCATCACGCAATTGACTGTCAATCAGATTCTTAATTCTATTAAGCACAATCATGGAAAGAACTTTACCTGGAACAGAGAGTAGGCTAATATCCTTATAGTTATCACAAGAACTGCGATCACCTTTTTTGAAAATAGGGATAACAATAGCTCTGGTAAAATCCTTAGGAACCATGCCTTTATCATAAAAGATATTCAGAATTTCAGTCATCCAATGGTAACCGAAACATTCCCAGCTCTAAGCATTTCGGTAATAATTTCATCTACACCTGGGGATATATGTAGTTTAAGTTCAGAAACAGCCAAAATAACTTCAGATTGTGTTATAGGGCCAACATTAAAGCCCCCAATGCATCTATCTTCATTGCAAACAATGGGAATAGAACTAACTACATTGTTCAGAATATCACTGAAATGCTCAGCCCACCTAGCCATGACAGAATCCTCACCTTCTATAACCTTACCTTGTTTATCCTTCAATCCCTGTATACCTGTCCGTTTTCTACCACACAAAACATTAACTATCTGGTACAGCTCTCTGCTGTTGTGCTGTCTAACTGCTTCCTCGGCTTTGTCAGCCAAACCATCAAGCCAAAGATTCTTATCAGCAGCAAACTGATCTTTTACACGTTTATTAAGCTCTCTGTAATGCTTTCTATTAGTACTAGTAGGGTATTGATTAAGGACATTCCTGCAGTTCTTTCTTTCTGAAATAAGCGCAAGTGCCTTATCACTCAGATAATTCTGTCTCTTCTGCTCCTTTTTTCCTAAAAGAGTACTGTTAGTGTCCAAAAAAGCCTGTTTAAAATGATCCCATTCTTCCTCAACTTCTGTAGTAAGCATACCATGACTGTCATAATGACTAAGTAACATATCATGGTAAGCTTTGGCTATAACTGGGTCTTTCAGAGCTTCAGTATTAAAAGCAAATTTTTTAACCCTAGCACAACACTTTTTAAGGTTAAGTTGTAAGACACTTTTTAAGGTTAAGTTGTAAGACACTTTTAATAAGGTAATGGTCAGATCCAATTTCAGCTCCCCTATATGCCCTGGTATTTCTAACAGAACTAGCCCATTTGCTGTTAATTAATATATAATCAATCATATTCCTATGCAGCCCATCAGGTGAAACCCATGTGTGTACTTATGTATGTCGCGGTGTTTGTAATATGTGTTAGTTATTCTGAAACCATTGAGTTTACTTACCTGTAGGAGACGTTGTCCATTGCCATTGCAACTACCAATACCAAAAGAGACAACAACCCCTCCCCAAAGGTCAGAATCAGTACCAACTTTGGCATTGAAGTCACCAAGAACAAGAGTAATATCTCCTTTCTTGACAGAATTCAAAATATCCTGAAGTTGTTCATAAAACCTATCCTTCTCATCCTCATCGGCATCCTCAGTGGGGGCATAACAGCAGATAACATTCAGGTCTTTAACCCTTGTCTGAAATTTTGCTGTAAGAAACCTTTCATTAATGCACTCATATCCTAGAAGAGCATCACTAGCGTGTCTGCTGAGAAGCAGACCCACGCCTTGGTGATGCTTATTGTCGTCCCTCCCTGAAAAGAGAAATTTAAGATTATTTTTAAGAATCTGACCTTTATCTGTCCATCTGGTCTCTTGCAAGCCGAGAATATCTAAATTATAATGGTGGAATTCTTGTGTGAGGACATCAAGAGAAAAAGCTCTGTGCAAAGTCCTCACATTCCAACTACCTATGGAGAGAAAATGGTTAGTGGGATGTTTAAAGAAACCATGTTTATTGAGAGAGGGAATGCCGACAATATCAAACAGCCCCCTAATCGCAGACATGGGGCAAAGACCCGTTCCCCCACCACTAAAGGCTGAAGCCATCTACACTGGAAGACTTCCTCCAATGTAGAATTTGACGATGCCAATAGAAGCAAAGAGTTCAGGTGCCTGCGATGACTTCTGCTCAGGATTATCCACCAGCTGATAAACATATCCTGTGAATCTATTCACTTGGGGCTGTCAACCCACAAACAAACAGAAAACACAGCGGAAGATTTTCCCTCCACAGAAGCCCACCAGGGCAGCTAAATCAGGATCCATAATCAAGCTCAGAGCCATATATCTGTCCAGTCCAGTTGGTTTATATGGTCAGCACCAGGACCCTGTGTGGTTGACCACTCCTCAGCAGGGTAGAAAAAAAAAGAAAAGTAGCCATAGTTGTCCAGATCAGTAGGCCACACTAATCTGGCAGCCATCCCCTTCCGTTCACTTCCACAAGAGAGTATCTCTTTTGAAAGGTACTAACGGTCTGCACCTCGAGAAGGCGGGGTCGGACATTAGGTGCTAGGCCTGGCCGGTTCTATGCATCATCACAGGGGATTGTTGCATAGCTCTCCTTCCCAGTTGCATACACATTTCCAGGGGGTACGCGAAGCATAAAAGATTGAGAACCACTGACATATATGTTTTATTTTATTCCCATTGTTATACCATAACTATAGTTTTATCTATCTATACAAGAGGTATGCCAGTTACATACACATTTCCAGGGGGTACGCGAAGCATTAAAAATTGAGAACCACTGATATATATATATATGCTTTATTTTATTCCCATTGTTATACTATAACTATAGTTTTATCTATCTATACAAAGAGTACGCCAGTTGCATACACATTTTCAGGGGGTACGCGAAGCATAAAAGGTTGAGAACCACTGATCTATACAATTATTTTATATAAAAAAAATCCCACTAAGCCGAAGCTTATCAGCGGGAATGTTTATTGTTTTAACAAATAAGATCTAGATTGCATCAGTATCTTTACATAAAATGAAGGAGAAAGGAAAAATAAAAAGAAAACCAATAAAATAATAATCGTTTCCGATTAAAAATATCCCTTTTTCATCAACCACTAAAATAATGTTTCCTTAATATCAGAAATTTTTCTTAAGTTTACAGTTTCTCTAGAAATCAAATAGGTAGGGAATATAATATTCTTTGGAATTTCGCCCGTAATTTTTATAAATTTTTGTTCTTTTAAAAGTAATCTAAAATACATATATATATATCCATTTTAATGATTGATCATAAGCTTTTACTCTATGATATGACCATCAGACCGGTGATTCTCTATGCTTCACCCATGTGGGCGAATACTACAACCACCAATATTCGTAAGATTCAGGTCTTACAGAACAAGATTTTGAGAACTGCGGTCGATGCCCCCTGGTTTGTCACTAACAGACAACTCCATAAAGACCTGGGCATCGACCATATATATACATATATAAAACGCACCCCAAAAAGATTTTTTGAGGCTGTAAGCAATAATCCCAATGAACTTATTTCTCCTCTGATTCTTTACGATCATACTGTTTTGAACAAGTACAAAAGGCCTAAAACGGTAGCGTTTTCGGAGGAGACCTACCCGTTTTAGGTTTCTTACATAATTTTACTGCTATTTTTAGCTTTTCTTATGTTTGCCCTTAGGGGCCCACCTAAGGGTGGTTTACTTATGTATTCTGTTCTTACTCATGCCAAATAGGCATATCTTTATGATGGAGATGGTTAGGGATAAAATTATTACCCAGTACATCGAATATGAATATACGATCTACGATATATATATTTAATTTGGCTGTACTAAAATGAATGGTGTTTTAATAAGACAAAAGACGAAAATCCGAACAATATTAAACTAACCACAGTATCATTGAAGCTGAATGTTCAGCAGCTCATTTTTGGGATCCTATCCCTATCCTTCACATACTGCTTTAACAAGTCAAATTCAGTTTATGAACTGTATATTAATATTTAATTATTTTTCTTATTATTTTGTACAGATACACGTGACAAGTAAAATGTAACAAAGTTAAGCCTTTTTCACCCTCCCTCCCTCCCTCCAACCATTGGCCCATAGTAAATGTTTTTCTATTCGTCTCGGTCAAAAATATTTGTTCATCCTTGCATCAATAATGCATTTTTTATAACATAAACAATTCAAAGTATTAGCTTATCTAGGTCGTTATAATTAATATTGTATGAAATAAGATAGGTGAAATTTTTATTTATTTTTGAATAAATTAATTGCAATATAGATAGATTTAAGCAAGGTCGGATCTGGACGGGAGTGGGCATACCCCCCCCCCCCTCCCGTCCAGATCCGACCTTTCCGACCTTTCCGACCAGTCCGAAAGATCCGTCCAGATCCGACCTCAAAGTGGCCATAGTTGCCCACTTTGAGAATGCTAGTAAGGGTAATGGGGACAATAAATGATTCAACTTATGCATATTTTACGCATTTTGTAAAGTTAAATAAAATAAAAATGAAAAAAAAATTTGAGCCAATTGGTAATATTTCATTTTCTTCGAGGATAATAATAATTTGATTATGACCTTGTAATTATTACTTTTGTTTATTTTTCTTTGTGATAGTAAAATTTTCATTTATGATCTTTTAAATTCAATTGTGCTCAGGATTTGAAGAAATGCAAGCAAAGTATTATCAAGCAACATCCATCCTTAGAGAGAACATTTCTTTCCCTGAAAGCTACCCTTTAATATATTGGCCTCTATGTTATGGTTGATCGAGGGGCTTTTCGTGCCATGATGACTGCAGTTTCGACAGGCCTTGGCACCTGCTTCTACAACGGTCACACTCATGATGATAAGTGAGTGTATCCGCTCTACTATTTCCTCCTGCTGATGTCACCCTCCCTGCCTCACATCACAGAACTTTCCCCTCCCCTCTCCCCTCCTTATAGGGCACACACCTGTCTTCTACTCTCTTCGGTGAGGCCTCTACATATGCACCAAGAACAACGGATCAAGTGATTCCAGGATAAAAGAGAATTCACACAGAGGCAAAAAGAGAAAATTAAACGCTTTCGCGATGATCGGCTTTTTTGGTTTGGGGGAGAGTCCCGTCGTAATGTTCCTAGAAAGTGACAATAAGCGTTTAGTTCTGTCGCTCACTGTGAAATGTAGACAATTTTTAGAGTAAGAGGTAACAAAGGAAGGGAATAGGATCAGAATGTGTACATAATCTGTTCTCCATATGACGTCATAGTTATCAGCTAAAAAGGAATAGTGGCTACGTGATGATAACAGATCTCAGTACAATAGCCGAGCTCCGGGTTCGAGTCCTAAGGTGACGGTATTGGCGTTGTCCTACCAGGTTGGGTTGCTTTGCATTTTGAGTGTCACGTTTCTGCACACAATGGAGTAAATGAAGAGTTCACAAAGACCCCAAAACTCAAAAGAAGGTTGGACAAGGGAATCCACCGGATAGCTGTTAGGAGACAGAAAGAAGTCTCCCGTCTAGGCCATGTGGCATGTTCTGTACCCAGTACAGAGATAGGATAGCTGTTAGGAGCAGAAAGAAGTCTCCCGTCTAGTCCATGTGGCATGTTCTGTACCCAGTACAGGGATGACTCTCCAACGCACAGAACCATAGCTTAATATACTATCCAACGGATGGAGGTCTTTCCAAGCCTACAGGTGTTTCCTTTCTCATCGAGGGCAGAACAGTGGTTAACAAAGAAAATTCTCAAAGCAGGCACAGCTGGAGCTCGAACAGAGGAACTGCAGATTATCAGTCTTCTGAAGCAACTTAGAGGAACTACAGATTACGAGCCTGGAGAACCTTCTACTCCAGCTCAAAGGACGGCAGATTACGAGCCGGCGAACCTTCCACTCCAACTCAAAGGACTGAAGATTACCAGCCTGGAGAACCGTTCACTCCAACTCAAAAGACTGTAGATTACGAGTCGGTGAATCTTCCACTCCAACTCAAAAAGGTGTAAACTATGAGCCTGGAGAACCTTCTACTCCAACTCAAAGGACTGCAGATTACGAGCCGGCGAACCTTCCACTCCAACTCAGAGGACTGCAGATTATGAGCCTAGAAAACCTTCCACTCCAACTCAAAAAGGTGTAAACTACGAACCTTGAGAACCTTTTACTCCAACTCAAAGGGATGCAAATTACGAGCCAGGCGAACCTTCCGCTCCAACTCAAAAGACTGTAGATTACGAGCCGGTGAATCTTCCACTCCAACTCAAAAAGGTGTAAACTATGAGCCTGGAGCCTGGAGAACCTTGTACTCTAACTCAGAGGACTGCAGATTATGAGCCTAGAAAACCTTCCCATCCAACTCAAAAAGGTGCAAACTACGAGCGTGGAGAATCTTTTACTCCAACTCAAAGGGATGCAAATTACGAGCCAGACGAACCTTCCATTCCAACTCAGAGGACTGCAGATTATGAGCCTAGAAAACCTTCCACTCCAACTCAAAAAGGTGCAAACTACGAGCATGGAGAACCTTTTACTCCAACTCAAAGGGATGCAAATTACGAGCCGGCGAACCTTCCACTCCAACTCAGAGGACTGCAGATTATGAGCCTAGTAAACCTTCCACTCCAACTCAAAAAGGTGTAAACTACGAGCCTGGAGAACCTTTTACTCCAACTCAAAGGGATGCATATTACGAGCCAGGCGAACCTTCCATTCCAACTCAAAGGAGTACAGATTATGAGCCTGGAGAACCTTCCACTCCAACTCAAAGGATTGCAGATTACGAGCCTGGAGAACCTTCTGGACTCGAATTCCCTTAACCTATTAATAACTCTAAAGCTCTTTAAGCCTTCCTCGCTCTAATCATTTCTTTTGAATTTTTAATTACTAATTTCTAATTATCCTTTCCAAAATTCTTTTGACTAAGCACATTATATACTAAGCATATTCATACCTTTGACTAAGCACTGGACCCTCTAAGAACATTAAATAAAAAGTTAAACCATATATAGAAAAAAATCTAAAAGTCTGAACAGTGATCCCACAATATTCTAAGGCCAGAGCTGGATCCAAGGAGGAGTAAAGATGTGTAAGGAGGGCATCACCATTATATTAAAGAAATTTAATAAATCGAAGATAAGGCCAAAAAAAGGAAAGTATCAAACTGTATCTTACAAAATATGTAAAGTCTAGAATAATATAAATATTAAAGTGCATGGCCGAGTGGTTAGCGCGCTTGGCTACTGACCTAAGGGACCTGTGTTCGAACCCCGGGTAAGGCATGGATGTTTGTGTCGCTTTTCTGCTAAGGTCCTGCCATCCTCTCAGATCTTCTACTGTGGCATATAAACTGACAGGCTCCTGTCAGACCTATGTGGCAAGCAGCTGCTTGAGGGAGTATTTATTTTTTATATTTATGAAGAAACTACCGGAATATTTTCATTTTAGTTAAATTAAATAAAAACCATTTTCCTCTCCTAAGTATCGACTTTAGAAGTTTTGTTCATAAGTAATTGTCTCAATTTTTCCTAGATGGAAAAGAGAGAAAAGAAAAGCCCAAGTTCTCAGTGGTGTAAACGTTTATGATTGACTGATGATCCTAAATTTATAATTCTACATATTCACGGTCACCATCCCTCTAAAACTGACTTCAATTTCAATACTGAATTCAAACTAAATTTCCAAGTAATACCATTAGCGACTGAGCATTTTTTTTCCTTTCATAAAGATAAATGAAGCTGGGTATTTCAATTACAAGTGAGTTTCCCGGTATAACACAGGTGTTATCGTATTAGCTGAAATCCTCGTTATAACTGGCTTCCACAACGTAAATTAAAATCACTATATATTTAAAGTATTTTTATTGATTATTGTATCGTTTTTTTGTGTGTGTGTGCTCAAAATTCAAACGAAAACATGCTTTCATTTAATAACATTGTTTTTACAACTTTCGCGCTTTTGCATATTTAAAATTGACTCAAATCTGAAATTTAATTCATTTCTACTTAAAATATCCGTATAATTAAATTACAGATGCATAACTTCCAGCATCTCCTGGAATTCCCAGATTTAACTGCGTAATACACAAAGAGACCGCTTAATGCTGTGTTCCCTGGCAACGGGAAATTCTCCATCCTCCGCCGTCAGCGAACGCTCTCCTCATGCACAGCTGACCCCAGCATCCCGACTGTTCTAGAGAGTGTCAAGTGTTTAGCGGGAGCGCAGCCCTGTATAATGAAGCACGCACTGATTTCATTTCCTAATGCTCAGCCCGTCAGCGTATCGACCCCAGTCGGCTCTTGAGTTACCCCGTCCTCAGGTGGCATACCTAATCTCATCTGCCGCATGATTGCATGCCCCGTCCCGTGGTTCAACAGCCCTTAGCCCGTTAAAAACTTGATAAAACAGATGGCAACTGGCCCCCACCCGCCTATATAGCAATCTAATTTTTTCTCGGCAACCCCTCGGCGCCCCGCCCCGTGTCACCACGAGGCGATGTCAGCCGACCGTCATGAATAATTCGGCAGGTCGGCGAGCCGGAGATAGGCCAGATAAGGTTGGTCTTTGCGGCAGATAGGGGGCTCGACTGCAGCGGCGGGAGGTGTTCAGAGAGCGAACTGCTGCGTGTTCTTGACGCAACTTATCAAAGGACGGGGTAGACCAGCTCCTGTCATGAACAGCAGTGCAGGTCGATACAGACACTGCGGCCTTTGGGACATGGTGTCGGCACGTGGGCCGGACACAGGGCGGCGCGAAAAGAAGACGGATCTGAATCAAATCCCTGGGGGAAGTCGGGATCTGCTGGGAATCAATCTTCGACTTGAACCTCGCTTCGTCGAAATCTGATAGTGTTCAGTAAATCCCGCCTCTACAGAATGGACTCAGTGTAGCTTCTGCCGGCTTCAGTGGGAGGCGGATGGTCTCGCGCTCTGGAGGGATGCTTGCGGTCACGTGCCGAGAAGAGGCTACCAATGGAAAAATTGTTGAGAAAAGTTTTCGAAGTGTTTATTGGGAAAGGCTTTGGGAAGTTGGGTCATCAGAAGGAAGAAATATATTCTGTATGGGAGAAATGGCCAGCACAAGATGGTGTTGATTTTCCTTGGAAAATCGGTTGTCAAGGAATTCTTTATGATTCTTTTTTTATCGATATAATAAATCATGCATAAAATGATTCAAAATGGAACAGATATTATATTCTTAAACATTTTAAAAAAGTTATTCGTTTTTTCGTGTTTTAGAAATAATGCTGGATGAATTAACTTATATTGGGAGTAGAGTCGTTAGCATGCCTGGGTCATATCATAGGAACCTGGGTTCGATCCCTCTCATAAGAAATGCACGTTTCTTCCTTGTGTTATCTTTTCGCTAAGATCTCGCCTTCCTTACAGATGCTCTCTATGGCGTATTACATAGCCATTCTGTCAGACCTCTATGGCGTATTACATAGCCATTCTGTCAGACCTCTATGGCGTATTACATAGCCATTCTGTCAGACCTCTATGGCGTATTACATAGCCATTCTGTCAGACCTCTATGGCGTATTACACACCCATTCTGTCAGACCTCTATGGCGTATTACATAGCCATTCTGTCAGACCTCTATGACGTATTACATAGCCATTCTGTCAGACCTCTATGGCGTATTACACAGCCATTCTGTCAGACCTCTATGGCGTATTCACAGCCATTCTGTCAGACCTCTATGGAGTATTACACAGCCATTCTGGAAGACCTCTATGGCGTATTACATAGCCATTCTGTCAGACCTCTATGGCGTATTACATAGCCACTCTGTCAGACCTCTATGGCGTATTACACACCCATTCTGTCAGACCTCTATGGCGTATTACACACCCATTCTGTCAGACCTCTATGGCGTATTACATAGCCATTCTGTCAGACCTCTATGGCGTATTACATAGCCATTCTGTCAGACCTCTATGGCGTATTACACACCCATTCTGTCAGACCTCTATGGCGTATTACATAGCCATTCTGTCAGACCTCTATGGCGTATTACATAGCCATTCTGTCAGACCTCTATGGTGTATTACATAGCCATTCTGTCAGACCTCTATGGCGTATTACATAGCCATTCTGTCAGACCTCTATGGCGTATTACATAGCCATTCTGTCAGATCTCTATGGCGTATTACATAGCCATTCTGTCAGACCTCTATGGCGTATTACATAGCCATTCTGTCAGACCTCTATGGCGTATTACATAGCCATTCTGTCAGACCTCTATGGCGTATTACACACCCATTCTGTCAGACCTCTATGGCGTATTATATAGCCATTCTGTCAGACCTCTATGGCGTATTACACACCCATTCTGTCAGACCTCTATGGCGTATTACATAGCCATTCTGTCAGACCTCTATGGCGTATTACATAGCCATTCTGTCAGACCTCTATGGCGTATTACACACCCATTCTGTCAGACCTCTATGGCGTATTACATAGCCATTCTGTCAGACCTCTATGGCGTATTACATAGCCATTCTGTCAGACCTCTATGGTGTATTACATAGCCATTCTGTCAGACCTCTATGGCGTATTACATAGCCATTCTGTCAGACCTCTATGGCGTATTACATAGCCATTCTGTCAGACCTCTATGGCGTATTACACACCCATTCTGCCAGACCTCTATGGCGTATTACATAGCCATTCTATCAGACCTCTATGGAGTATTACATAGTCATTCTGTCAGACCTCTATGGCGTATTACACACCCATTCTGTCAGACCTCTATGGCGTATTACATAGCCATTCTGTCAGACCTCTATGGCGTATTACATAGCCATTCTGTCAGACCTCTATGGCGTATTACATAGCCATTCTGTCAGACCTCTATGGCGTATTACATAGCCATTCTCTCAGATCTCTATGACAAGAGGTTGTTTTTTTGTTGTTGTTATGTATGAAGAATGATAATTGTCATTTTAATTGTGGTGCTGCATCATTGCTTCAATTGGTTGTCAGTGAAATTGTGAAATCACACCACTGTTTCAATTGAATCTTAAAATCGTATAACTGCAACATTCCTTCTTTTAATTGTCGTGGTGGAGCTCTGCTATTATTTAATTTCTGGTTGCTGCAAACACCATTGCTTCAATTGTGGTTGGCTGTGTACTTATGAAGCTACATAATTTCTTCAATTGCTTTCAGTATAATTGTGCAGCTGAATCGATGCTTCAATTGTTTTTCCGTGTAATTGTTCAGCTGAATCCCTATTTCAGTTGATTGTGGATGGAACTGTGGAGTAGTATCATTGCCTCAATTGGTTGTTGGCGTAATTATGGAGTTGCAACACTCATTCAGTTTTTGTTGGTGAAAATCTGGAGTCACATAATTGCTTGAAATGTTGTCGATATAATTGTTTGGCTGCAACATTGCTTTAATTGTTTGCTAGTGTAATAGTGGAGCAGCAACATTGCTTTAATTGTGGAGCCGTATCATTTCTTCAATTGGTTGACGGTGTAATTGCAGAGCTGTATTAATACTTCAGCTGGTTGTAGCTGCAATGGTGTAGTTACTTCAATATTTTTTGGGACGGGGGTGGCTCAGTCGGTAGCGCGCCAGGCTCGTAATCTGTAGTTCCCAGGTTCGAGTCCCAGCTGGGTCAGCGTTGAGATTTATCTCCGCAAAATTCCCGCCCTGCCCATGGTCAGTAGGGGACACCGATGGGCTTGGAAAGGCCGCCGTCCGTCGGATGGGACGTTAAGCCGTGGCCCCGTGTGCGGGAGAGCCATACCCTGTGCACGTTAAAGAACACGCTGGATGGCCTTGACGGGAGACTACCATCTGTTTCCCAACAGCTGTTCCAGTGGGTCCCCTCCCCCAACCTTCTCTGAGCCTTCGGGGTCCTTGTGACCTGGCCATTTAGCCCATGGCGTGCAAAAAAGTGCCGCTCAGAGGTAAAACAACCCAACGCTTTTGGAAAAAATAAAAAGTGGTGGAGAAGAAAAAAATAAGGCTACAAAGAGAAATATTGATTTTTCTTTTTAAGAAAATGTATTTTGCATAAATTTTCTCTGATGACAACCGAAGAGATAAAACTGTAACTCTGTTACTTATAATTCCTTGTTTGATCTGTTGAGTTATATTTTTGAAGTCCATTTTGGTGTGGAAAGGAAAGCAAATTGTGTTCCAAGAATAATGGATCACTGAAAGTTTTTACTCTGCTCAAGCTGGAACTTTTAAAAATTCAGAAAAACTTTAATTTTAATTCAATTTTAATTTTTTTTTCTACATATGTTTTATATGTCATATTCTTTGCTTCGGAGGGCCAAAGTTAAGGGACTTCTAACACCTCCCCCCCCCCCATCACATTTTAATCTAACTTTTAGAATGGTCATTAACCCTTTGTGTTAAATATATTGGAATCTCCGCAATACATAAAAAGGAATCGCATGAGCACTATTATCCTATTAACGAAATGCAGTTGGGAGCCACAAACAATCAACGAAAGGAATCCTCTGATCGAGAGATTTGGACAACCGCTAATCTGACAACAAAAGTGATCGCTAAGTTTTGCTTCGACTGTTCGACGGTTTCTTCTACAGTCGTGATTCTTTTAAAGATGGCAGCTCCAATAGGATGCAGATGAGGAGATCAAAGTGGCAGACTCCCTCCCAACCAGCAAGGCTTCCTCCTTCTAACTCAGGGCAATGGAAGAGCGTGCAGTGTCACTTCCACTGAAATGCCACGAGGTGGGACTTAATGCACGCAGCTCATGCCCTGTCACGACTTCGAGCTTTGGCCAAACCGCCCGAAACGATTCCGTCTCCATCCCTCCCTCCTGCACCCCACCCCCAGTCTCTTTCTTGATTTTTCCCCCCTTCAGCGGAAAGATCAAGACACGGCATCGTCGTAACCTGCAAAAGGGGCAGCGCTCTCTGCATTTCATTCATTGCAGAGAAGTGAATGAGGGAGATCTACTTCAAAACTGCTTCAAATCTTTAGATTTTTATTGGATGTTTACGGAAATACTAGGATACTTTGCAGTGTCTTCGAAAGAAAATGGGACGAATTCTCAGATCTCATGTCAGGGTAAAAATGTAAAAAAATTATTTAGCTTAATTACAGATTGCATTTAAAAAATAAAGACTAAAATGGAGTATTAATATATCAATATTACGTACTAATAAAAGTACATTATTATATAGAGAAATATTTCCATGAGCAGACTACGTACAACCCCTGACTAAGTTCCTTCACACACTAACTACCAACACCTCCCATAACCGAAGGCCGTACAGCAAAGTCATGACGTTAGCTTAGCATAACAAAAAAAAAAAACTCTTTAATATTTTTTTATTTTACTTTTACTGGTGTACATTTATACTAATATTTACACTAAAGTTTATTTATAGATATACCTTTTTTTTTTAAGGGAAACTTACTTGTATTTATTAGTACTATCATAACGCTAATTCATACGCTTAACTGTTTTTTCTAAATAATGTATATTTATAAATAAACATTATTATAAAGATTAGTTTGAAAGTACCCTAGAAATAATGGTAGAAAAGATATATAAGAAGATTGGGTTGTTTACGAAAAGCCCCCAGTTTCCGGTAGGCTAGAGATTTTTTTTGACTGATTGACTTACCTCTGAGCGGCACTTTTTTCGCACACAATGAGCTAAATGGCCAGGTCACAACGACCTGAGGGCTCAGATCCCTACTGCACACTATCCCTCACTGCACAGCTGTTGGGAGATAGATGATAGCCTCCCGTCAAAGCCATCCGGCGTTTTATTAACGCGCACAGGATCGCTAAGTTTTGCTTAGCATTCCCCGTGCTCTCTTCCACACATGGGACCACGGATTAACGTCTCATCCGACGGACGGTGACCTTTCAAGTCCATCGATGTCCCCTACTGACCGTGGGAAGGGCGGGGTTGGGTTGGGTTGTTTTACCTCTGAGCGGCACTTTTTTGCACACCATGGGCTAAATGGCCAGGTCACATGGACCCCGAAGGCTCAGAGAAGGTTGGGGGAGGGGACCCACTGGAACAGCTGTTGGGAGACAGATGGTAGCCTCCCGTCAAGGCCATCCAGCGTGTTCTTTAACGTGCACAGGGTATGGCTCTCCCGCACACGGGGCCACGGCTTAACGTCCCATCCGACGGACAGCGGCCTTTCTAAGCCCATCGGTGTCCCCTACTGACCGTGGGCAGGGCGGGGAATTTTGCGGAGATAAATCTCAACGCTGGCTCAGCTGGGACTCGAACCTGAGAACTGCAGATTATGAGCCTGGCTCGCTATCGACTGAGCCACCCCTGCACCTTTTGGGCTGGCTGTGAGTGCAGTTGGAACGACTCGGCATGGAGATCAAGTCGAAGTTTCTTTATTCCATAAATTAAAAATCGTTTATTTTAGAATGTTGACATGTGGAAATTATCATTTTAATTTTCTTTCAATCAACACGTATATTTTGTTTGAAATATCAAAAGTATTTAAAAGAGATGAGTTACGGGTCGAAAGTACTGTTTTTTGATAGGTCAATTAATGATTGCAGAGTTAAGAGAAAAACTAATGTTTCGACTGAATATGAAACTGGCCGAGTGGTCAGTCCGCTTGGCTACTGATCTAAGGGACCTGGGTTCGAGCCGCGGTATAAGGCGTGGATGTTCGTGTCGTTTCTTTGCTGAGGTCACGTCATCCTCATAGACCTTTTGCTGTGGGATACAAACTGACCGAATGGTCAGCGCACTTGGCTACTGATCTAAGGGACCTGGGTTTGAGCCGCGGTATAAGGTGTGGATTTTCGTGTCGTTTCTTTGATGAGGTCACGTCATCCTCACAGACCTTTTGCTGTGGGATATAAACTGGCCGAATGGTCAGCGCACTTGGCTACTGATCTAAAGGACCTGGGGTCGAGCCCGGTATAAGGCGTGGATGTTCGTGTCGTTTCTTTGCTGAGGTCACGTCATCCTCATAGACCTTTTGCTGTGGGATATAAACTAGCCGAGTGGTCAGTGCGCTTGGCTACTGATCTAAGGGACCTGGGTTCGAGCCGTGGTATAAGGCGTGGATGTTCGTGTCGTTTCTTTGCTGAGGTCACGTCATCCTCATAGACCTTTTGCTGTGGGATATAAACTGGCAATCTCCTGTCAGACCTCTGTGGCAAGCAGCTACTTGAGGGATTATTTATTTTTATATTAAATTACGCCAGAAAACGTCATTGTTTTTATTTTCACTAAAAGAGCACATATAAGTTAATCATAATATTTCATTAGTACTTAATCCATCTTATTTTTTCTTAATTATCTCTTAGAAAAAGTTCGTCGATTCAACGAGAGCCATTATAGCATGCCAAAGATTACATTTGTCTTCGTCCCCTCCCCAAAGAGTAAGGAATCAAACCATTGCTGATAGTTCAAATCTTCGATTTATTCTCTATGAACAAGCGTTGAGATTTATCTCCGCAAAATCCCCCGCCCTGCCCACGGTCAGTAGGGGATACCGATGGGCTTGGAAAGGCCGCCATACGTCGGATGGGACGTTAAGCCGTGGCCTCGTGTGCGGGAGAGCCATACCCTGTGCACGTTAAAGAATACGCTGGATGGCCTTGACGGGAGGCTACCATCTGCCTCCCAACAGCTGTTCCAGTGGGTCCCGTCCCCCAACCTTCTCTGAGCCTTCGGGGTCTTTGTGACCTGACCATTTATCCCATGGTGTGCAAAAAAGTGCCGCTCAGAGGTAAAACAACCCAACCTTCACATTCCAACAAAAAAATTTCAAATCTGTAAATATATCATTGGGCAAAAATTTGTTAAAATTTTGCAATGTTCAATTTTTACCTTATTGGAGGGCGGAATTGTAACTTTTGGGAGATTCTAAAAGTGTAAATCGTAATCATTCATCAATACCTATTCAACCGAGAAACAAAATTTAAACTTTTTTTTTAAGTTTAATTTCTACAGATGGGGAACAAAGTGGAAATCGTAATGCACTTAAAAAAAAAACGATTTAATAATAATAAAAACAGGTAGGCTTGGTTAACGCTTTTCTTCGGTAGACCCGTAATCGGCAAATTAACACTGCATCTAATCAGAGAGATTTTTCTTCATGTGTCTTAACATCCCATTGAACATTCACTATGTACTCAGCGAATCATATTTCAATGAAGTCATTACAGCATAAAAAATAATAAATACCCCCTCAAGCAGCTGCTTGCCACAGAGGTCTGACAGAAGCCTGCCAGTTTATATGCCACAGTAGAAGGTCTGAGAGGATGGCAGGACCTCAGCAGAAAAACAACACACACACACACACACCAATGCCTTACCCGGGGCTCGAACCCAGGTCCCTTAGATCAGTAGCTAAGCATGCTAACCACTCGGCCATGGGGCGGCTCATTACGGCATAAATAATAATAAATAAAAATAAATATCCCTTCAAGCAGCTGCTTGCCACAGAGGTCTGACAGGAGCCTGTCAGTATACGCCGTAGTATCACTGCGCTTCACTGTGAGGATGATGGGACCTCAAGAGAAATACACAACACAAACGTCCATGCCTTACCGGGGTAGCTCAGTCGGTAGCGCGCCAGGCTCATAATCTGTAGTTCCCAGGTTCGAATCCCAGCTGGGTCAGCATTGAGATTTATCTCCGTAAAATTCCCCGCCCTGCCTACGTCAGTAGTAGACACCGATGAGCTTGGAAAGACCGCCGTCCGTCGGATGGGACGTTAAGCCGTTGCCCCGTGTGCGGGAGAGCCATACCCTTGCACGTTAAAGAGCACACTGGATGGCCTTGTCGGGAGGCTACCAACTGTCTCCCAACAACTGTTCCAGTGGATCCCCTCCCCCAACCTTCTCTGAGCCTTCGGGGTCCATGTGACCTGGCCATTCAGCCCATGGTGTGCAAAAAATTGCCGCTCAGGAGTGAAACAACCCAACTTACCCAGATCTCTTTAATCAGTAGCCAAGCGCTCTACATACCAAAGTATATATTTTCGTATAAGACGAGCCTCCCCCCGTCCCCCCCTGTACGTCCACTGGTGAAATATACCCAGACAACGGTTTAAAGAATAAACCAATAAAAACACATAATAAAGTGTAATAATTTTTGCCTCTCAAAACACTTTCATGACTTTGTCGTTGTTATTATAAATCCTTATTCCGCGTGAGAACTATGCAAACGGCAAGCAGTGGAGTTGATGAAGAGTTCAAATTAAATACTCCCCACCCTACCCGAGGTCAATAAGGGACACCAATGGGCTTGGAAAGTGTGCCATCCGTCGAATGGGAATTTAAGTCGTGGCCCCGTTTGCAGAATAGTCATATCCTGATGCACGTTAAAGAACGAGCTGGATGACCCTGACGGGAGGCTACCATCTGTGTCTTAACAGCTGTTCAGTGGGTCCCCTTCCCCCAACTTTCTCTGAGCCCTCGGGGTCCTTGTGACCTGCTCATTTAGCCCATTGTGGGCAAAAAAAGTAATGCTCAGAGGTAAAATAACCCAACCCATAAACTGAGTTTCATAGGTTCGAGTCCAGGCTTTGACGAGGTTTGAAAAAGTTTCCCTTGATGTTGAACTGCCATTCATTCAGCAGATGACTTGCTTTGAACACGAGGTAAAGAAGAATAAGGAATTCCTAATCCAATGAACTTTAAAGAGCACGCTGAATCTCCTTAAAGGGTAAATTCTCAACTCATCTGGGGCGGGGGTGGCTCAGTCGGTAGCGCGCCAGACTCGTAATCTGTAGTTCCCAGGTTCGAGTCCCAGCTGGGTCAGCGTTGAGATTTATCTCCGCAAAAATTCCCCGCCCTGCCCACGGTCAGTAGGGGACACCGAGGGCTTCGAAAGGCCGCCGTCCGTCGGATGGGACGTTAAGCCGTGGCCCCGTGTGCGGGAGAGAGCCATACCCTGTGCACGTTAAAGAACACGCTGGATGGCCTTGACGGGAGGCTACCATCTGTCTCCCAACAGCTATTCCAGTGGGTCCCCTTCCCCAACCATCTCTGAGCCTTCGGGGTCCATGTGACCTGGCCATTTAGTCCATGGTGTGCAAAAAAAGTGCCGCTCAGAGGTAAAACAACCCAACCCAACTCAACTCATCTACTTTGATAGCTGTCCAGAGGATTTCTCTACGCTTTGTCGCTCGACGTTTATCCCATTGTGGAGGGAAGGCAAAAATGTTCCTCTAAAGGGCAGAATAACGGGAGGCAATCATCGAGTTCAAAGGTCCGTGCAATCTGCACTACATCAAATCCTTATGGCAGAAACTGATGTTGAAATGTTTAATAGAGGAAAAGCATAGTGGCTGTTGAACACCATCACCATTGAAAAAATGGTCCTAAATCATTGTTATCGCATATATGCATCAAGATATTCATATATAAGAAATCATTTCCCTATTATCATTTCATTCAGTTTACACATCAGCATCGTGCCATCTCACACACCAGATCCTGCCTTCCTTACACATCAATATCGTTACACCATATCGTTACATCTATATCCCATATAGAGTAACATCGCCATATAGAGTAACATTGTGCCAACTTAAACACCAACATCATGCCATCTTGCACGCCAACATCATGCCATCTTGCACGCCAACATCATGCCATCTTGCACGCCAACATCATGCTATCTTGCACGCCAACATCATGCCATCTTGTTTCGCCAACATCATGCCATCTTGCACGCCAACATCATGCCATCTTGCACGCCAACATCATGCCATCTTGCACGCCAACATCATGCCATCTTGCACGCCAACATCATGCCATCTTGCACGCCAACATCATGCCATCTTGCACGCCAACATCATGCCATCTTGCACGCCAACATCATGCCATCTTGCACGCCAACATCATGCCATCTTGCACGCCAACATCATGCCATCTTGTTTCGCCAACATCATGCCATCTTGCACGCCAACATCATGCCATCTTGCACGTCAACATCATGCCATCTTGCACGTCAACATCATGCCATCTTGCACGCCAACATCATGCCACTTTACACACTAACATCGTGCCACCTTATACACTAACATCGTGCCACCTTATACACTAATATCGCACCACCATACTCACCAATATCACTTAAAATACACACCAATATCACTTAAAATACACACCAATATCGTGCCACTTTGCTGAGGTCCTGCCATCCTCACAGACCTACTATTGCATATAAACTGACAGGCTCCTGTCAGACCTCTGTGGCAAGCAGCTGCTTGAGGTTTTTTTTTCTCGTGCCACTTACAATACACACCAGTATCGTGCCACTAAAAATCATCGTGCCACCTTGCACATCAGCGTCGTGCCACTTTACTGATCAGCATCATGTAGCCTTACACATAAAAGCAGTTTCACCTCGCATTAACATCATGTCCCTTTATATACATAAACATCATTTATTTTTTGCGCTGAAGGATAATTCCACTTTACTGACAGAGCATCCTTTGTTACCTTAAGAATTAGTAGCATTTCGTCGTACTCGTAAACATCACTTCACTATAATAGGCAATCTAGGATTGAATATAAATATATATATATACCTATAAAGTGTGCACAAAAGTGAAACAAAAATATATAAATATCACCAGGAATCAAACTGTTCATTGGCAAGCACTTCTCTGTAAGTAACTACTTGTGAAAAACATTGTTGTTGCTAACAGTTTCGTTAACAATAAGGAAAGCGGCAACTCCCCATTTCGTCATTCAGGATAGTAACAAAAAAAAAGCCAATACACCTTCAAGCTGACGTTCTTGACCTTACTTAAACCTCACCTTGCAAATTCCGTCTCTCATACGAATCCCCCCCCCCACCTCGTATCACCCCCTTCCATGTTTTTCTTCATAGCAAACACCCAAAGCGATGGTCTGCAGTCAGAGCATGGCATCAGCATCCCTTAACGTCATAAACTGGAACTGTTATTTACCATGATTTACTGAAACGAGTGTAGGTGATACGGACATTTACCAAAACTGCAGAGGCTACATTTTGCATAGATTTGCATCTGATCAAGCGTGGGGCTCGCTCGTAGAGCAGGTTCTGCCCTACAATGAAATGATGATCCTCCATGACACACTTGTCTCATGCAACAGTGGTCTACGTCCATATGCAAATACCATTGATTACAAAACAATTTGTTGGCAGTCTCTTCCTGCTGGTTAAATATCTGGACTCCTTTGGCCACGGGCGTAGCCAAAATATGCTTGATGGAGTGGTTCGGTGTGTTTACATCCACCTATGGCTGGTTCCACCTCAATATGATTAAAAGCAGCCACTTTTACCGCATCCACCATAGTTCTTCACGAGTTCAAACATGACTTATGCTCTTGTCAACAGATGTGTATGCATCCGTACTTTTCTCTCTACCTGTTCTCTGTTAATAAGCTTTTGTTATGAGAAAAATAACAGCACGCTTAGCAGTAGTAAAATACTGAAGTTTTAACCGTCCCAAATATAAGGTTCGAATCGTCATATCTCAGTACTTTCCCACCTGACAAGAATTTAGAAACTCTTTGTGATCCTAGCCTTACTTTATGTATTCTTTGTCATAGTTCGTGCAATTTTAATAGCAGCATAATTTGCTTTTTCTAAGTACATTTTTTTTTTCTGCGACGGGCAGTTTTGCCCACATAATGGTCTGCTAATTGGTCAGTGTCAAGGTGTCCAAGCGCTCAAAGCTAGATAAGGAAAGGGAAGACTGGACAGACAGATGAAAATCTCCTGTCAAGATCATCCAGCGTGTTTTTAACAAGGTAGGGCTCTCCTGCACAACAAAGACCACGGTTATAACGTCCCATCCAACAGACAGCGACCTTTATAAACCCATTGGTGCCCCCTTTCTCACTGAAGGCAGAGTGGGAGTTGGGTTGGGTTGTTTTACCTCTGAGCGGCACTTTTTTGCACACCATGGGCTAAATGGCCAGGTCACATGGACCCCGAAGGCTCAGAGAAGGTTGGGGAAGGAGACCCACTGGAAGAGCTGTTGGGAGACAGATGGTAGCCTCCCGTCAAGGCCATCCAGCGTGTTCTTTAACGTGCACAGGGTATGACTCTCCCGCACACGGGATCACGGCTTAACGTCCCATCCGACGGACGGCGGCCTTTCCAAGCCCATCGGTGTCCCCTACTGACCGTGGGCAGGGCGGGGAATTTTGCGGAGATGGGGGGGGGGGGGGCTAGTTAGCTCAGATAAATCTCAAAGCTGGAACAGATGGGACACCATCCTGGGAACATCGTATTGCAAGCTTCTCGATCTACTGACTGCTGCAATCCCATCCATACAACAAACGTATATGGACTGTTAGCTCATTTGAATCTAGCTTAAAATGTGGACGCGTTACAAGCTAAACCGGTTTTATAGGAAAATAAACTAAACCAGCTGCTTGTAATAGAAGTCTGGCCGGAGCCTGCCAGTAAAATACTTCATAGGGAAGATCTTTAAGGAAAATGACAACACAACAGAATGAGAAGACAAATAAAATTAATACTCTTATTTTTCAGTTTCACTTCTTAGGGAAGAGTGCCTCGTAATCTGCAGTTCCCCGGTTTGAGTCCCAGCAGGGTCAGAGTTGAGATTTATCTCTGCAAAACTCCCCGCCCTGCCCCTGGTCAGTAGGGAACATCAATGGACTTGAAAAGGCAAGCCATCCGTCCGATGGGTCATTAAGCCGTGGCCTGTGTTTTAGAGAGTCATACCCTGTGGACGTTAAAAAACATGCTGGATGGCCTCGACGGGAAGTTACCATCTGTCTCCCAACAGCTATCCAGTGGGTACAGTCGCTCAAAAAAATATCCGAACACTATGGTTGAGTATAGAATTCAGAAAAAAATATCTGGCAACGATTTTTTTAGAAATTAGTGATCTGGCAACCTTCGTGTCACGTGACACGAAGGTTGCCAGATTGCTAATTTCTAAAAAAATCGTTGCCAGATATTTTTCCTAAATTCTGTAATCAACCATAGTGTTCAGATATTTTTTGAGCGACTGTACAGCACATAATAGGAAGAAAAAAAAAGGATTGCAGATAAATGAGTCTTTTGGCAATCTTGAGATAAAAACAGATGAAACGTTTAAAACTTAAAGCATTTAAGATATTTACATAAATCCATGGTTCGTAAATGCTTTTTAAAAATGGTCATGGTAGGAAAGACGATATGTGTGTGCGATTTTTTTTTTTTTCACATTCGTCTGATGTAAATATTATTGTTGAGGAAATTCTAAGCACATTATTGTGACTCGCTCCGGTCTTACTTTTGGCCCTGATAATCATTAATGCCGAACTATGACAAAGAATACATAAAGTTTGTCTAGATGCGGGGCAGGGGTGGCTCAGTCGGTAGCGCGCCAGGCTCGTAATCTGTAGTTCCCAGGTTCGAGTCCCAGCTGGGTCAGCGTTGAGATTTATCTCCGCAAAATTCCCCGCCCTGCCCACGGTCAGTAGGGGACACCGATGGGCTTGGTAAAGGCCGCGGTCCGTCGGATGGGACATTAAGCCGTGGCCCCATGTATGGGAGAGCCATACCCTGCGCACGTTAAAGAACACGCTGGATGACCTTGATGGGAGGCTACCATCTGTCTCCCAACAGCCGTTCCAGTGGGTCCCCTCCCCCAACCTTCTCTGAGCCTTCGGGGTCCATGTGACCTGGCCATTTAGCCCATGGTGTGCAAAAAAGTGCCGCTCAGAGGTAAAACAACCCATCTTGTCTAGATGCACAATGAGTTTCCAAATTCTTTGTCTTGGATACACAGAGTTCGCAAACATCATAAGAAATCAATTTGACTCTAATAAAATAAATACCTCCTCAAGCAGCTGCTTGCCACAGAGGTGTGATAGGATCCTGTCAGTTTAATACGCCATAATAGAGGGATCTGTGAGGCTGGCGGGTCCTCAGCAGATTTCGTTTAACTTTAAAATATTTTGCGCAATAATTAAAAGAAATCGCATTTTAACCTTTTTAAACATTTTATGTAATATTTAAAAAACAATTTAAATTTTTTCAATATTTTATATAATGTTAAAAAGAGATAAAGTTTAAAATTTTCAAACATTTTAGGTAATATTTAAAAAACAAACCGAATTCTAACTTTTTAAAATAATTTACGTAATATTTTAAAAGAAATGGAATTTTAACTTTTTAAAATATTTCACGTAACACAAAGGAATTTTACTGACTCGAAAATATCATCAGCTGAACTTGCTGGAGAAATTGCAGATGAAATATAATTGATGCTTTTTTCAATATTAAAGCTTTTTCCTAATCGTTCTTTAAAAATTCAAATTCTAACTGCAAAACTCATAGAGCTACATTCTTCTCATTTATTCATAACATTTTGTTTAAAACTTTTCAGAGAACTCCTTTCTTAAAAATGTGATTCCTTTATTATCAATAACAGACTTCAAACTTATGACGTCAGCTTCGGACTCTTCAAATTATTGAGCTGAACATAAATAAATAAAAATAAATACCCCCTCAAGCAGCTGCTTGCCACAGAGGTCTGACAGGAGCCTTCAGTTTATATGCCACAGTAGGAGATCTGAGAGGATGGCAGGACCACAGCAGAAAAACGACAGACACATCAATGCCTAATCCGGGGCTCGAACCCAGGTCCCTTAGATCAGTAGCCAAGCGCGCTAACCACTCGGCCATAAGGAGAGTTAAGGATAAAAAAACTCCTCAAGCAGCTGCTTGCCACAGAGGTCTGACGGGAGCCTGTCAGTTTATATGCCACAGTAGGAGATCTGAGAGGATGGCAGGACCTCAGCAGAAAAACGACAGACACATCCATGCCTAATCCGGGGCTCGAACCCAGGTCCTTTAGATCAGTAGCCAAGCGCGCTAACCACTCGGCCATAAGGAGAGTTAAGGATAAAAAAAAACCTCAAGCAGCTGCTTGCTACAGGGGGTCTGACGGGAGCCTGTCAGTTTATATGCCACAGTAGAAGGTCTGAGAGGATGGCAGGACCTCAGCAGAAAAACGACAGACACATCCATGCCTAATCCGGGGCTCGAACCCAGGTCCCTTAGATCAGTAGCCAAGCGCGCTAACCACTCGGCCATAAGGAGAGTTAAGGATAAAAAAACTCCTCAAGCAGCTGCTTGCCACAGAGGTCTGACGGGAGCCTGTCAGTTTATATGCCACAGTAGGAGATCTGAGAGGATGGCAGGACCTCAGCAGAAAAACGACAGACACATCCATGCCTAATCCGGGGCTCGAACCCAGGTCCCTTAGATCAGTAGCCAAGCGCGCTAACCACTCAGCCATAAGGAGAGTTAAGGATAAAAAAAAAACCTCAAGCAGCTGCTTGCTACAGGGGTTCTGACGGGAGCCTGTCAGTTTATATGCCACAGTAGAAGGTCTGAGAGGATGGCAGGACCTCAGCAGAAAAACGACAGACACATCCATGCCTAATCCGGGGCTCGAACCCAGGTCCCTTAGATCAGTAGCCAAGCGCGCTAACCACTCGGCCATAAGGAGAGTTAAGGATAAAAAAAAACCTCAAGCAGCTGCTTGCCACAGGGGTCTGACGGGAGCCTGTCAGTTTATATGCCACAGTAGTAGGTCTGAGAGGATGGCATGACCTCAGCAGAAAAACGACAGACACATCCATGCCTAATCCGGGGCTCGAACCCAGGTCCCTTAGATCAGTAGCCAAGCGCGCTAACCACTCAGCCATAAGGAGAGTTAAGGATAAAAAAAAAACCTCAAGCAGCTGCTTGCCACAGAGGTCTGACGGGAGCCTGTCAGTTTATATGCCACAGTAGAAGGTCTGAGAGGATGGCAGGACCTCAGCAGAAAAACGACAGACACATCCATGCCTAATCCAGGGCTCGAACCCAGGTCCCTTAGATCAGTAGCCAAGCGTGCTAACCACTCGGCACATATAAAACATAATTCCATTCGGTAAATAAATACTCTCTCAAGCAGCTGCTTGCCAGTGAGGTCTGACAGTTTAATACGCCATAGCAAATGATCTGTGAGGAAGGCGAGACCTCAGCGAAAGACACAACACAAACATCAATGCTTTATCCAGGGCTCGAACCCAGAGCCCTTTGATCAGTAGCCACGCGCATGAACACTCGGCCATGGGACGGTATCCATTCATCTCATGTTTTAAATTAAAGATATTTAATATTTAGTTTCAAAGAAGATTCTTAATTTTAAAGATATAATTCTCACCTAAGATTATTTCTTTATTTCAGATAAATCAAATTTTACACTTCTAAAATTGTGCACTAAAATATATCACAATATATAGTTTATTTTAAAACTATTAGATATAATTATTTCTAAATTTACTTAAATTTTATAACTACAAACTTTTAGCTCTAAAAAAATTTAAAAAAAAGTGTTATACTTCAGGATCTTTGATTTTTCTTCTAAATTCTTCGAGTTTGAATTAACAAAATAAAAATACTTTTTATCTGAAAGAAATACGTAATACCAAAATATGATACTTACATGAACTAAAAAACAGATCATTTCAGTAACCATTTTTACATATCTTCCTAGTACTAAACAGACTGTAATTAAGTAAAGTTATGTGTTATTAACATGAAAGTATAAAATATACCGGTTTATTTATTTTTTTCGTGGCGCTTCCTTTTCAACATGGCATGTTTCTTAGTTTAAAACCGTAGATCGTGCATGGATATGCGATGTTCCAGGTAAAACTTTACCCATTACCATCTCCATTTGAGAATATGCCCAGTTGGCATAAGTAAAAACATATAACAAGTAAACCACCCGTGGGTGGGCCCCTAGAGGCTAACATAAAACACAAGCTAAAAATAGCATATATCCTGTACAATAGACCTAAAACGAGTAGCTCTCCTCAGAGAAAGCCAGCATTTTAGGCCTCTTGTACTTATTAAGAACATTATGATCATAATTAAGCAAAGAAGAAAAAATCTCATTAGGATTATTTTTAACAGCCTCTAGGCCGTTCTTTGGTCTAGTACGATAGCACGCCTGGCTACTGATCTAAAGGACCTGGGTTCGAACCCGGCTAAGGCATGGATGTGTGGTGTTGTTTTTCTGCTGAGGTTCTGCTATCATCACAGACCTTATACTACGGCATATAAACTGACAGGCTCCTGTCAGACCTCCGTGGCAAGCAGCTGCTTGAGGGGAATTTATATTTTTTTATTATTATTTCAAAACACCTTTTTGAGATGCATTTAACATTAGTATATAGTAGGTGATCGATGCCCAAATCTTTTTGAAGTTGTCTGTTAGTAACAAACCAAGGGGCATCGACCGTAGATCTCAATATTTTGTTTAAAACCCTGCAACCAATTCTGCTATATTTTATTACCTAAGCAGTAACAATTACCATAGAAATAATCTCAAAGTCACCGAGCAAAAATTGTCATCTCTTAATAATGATTAGTTAGCGTTGCGACAACAAAGGTAACGGTTGTTAAGCACTTTGTTACACGATTCGTCCAGTTCTCACTACACCCAATCATTTTGGCTGAGAACACGAGAGCCCGTGATGATTGCGCTGCAGCTGCGAGGTCAACAATGCACCTCACTTGTAGCATTCCTCGCAGTCCAATTTCGCTAAGCTCTTTAATAAAAGTAATGGCTTATCAGTCACGAACAGCAGCGAAAAAACTCCCTTGCCAGTTCCTACTTAAAAAGAAAAGTGCCATTTCGTCTAATCAATAATAAATGTTCTAAATATTACTCGGTTTGCTAGCCTCGATAGGATTACAAGAGGCTGGCCCGCAAACCTACGTAGGCCTCCGAGGCACGAGCTGCTCTCCGCCTCCAGACCTCGGAACCATCAGTTGTTCCAGCTATTATTTTGATAGCGGTCAGGAGTGACAGTGAGTCGTAGCGTCGTACAGAGCTCCGGCTACCGGACTTGACGCCATTATGGAAATGGCCTGCAGCACACGGAGGTGGGGAGCAAAGCCATCCACCGTGACCTCGGGAACAGATGTCAGCAGTAGGGGCACGACCTCCTGCTCTCTCCCGGGGGATGAGCTCTCTAATGGCACTCGCCGATGTCTAACTCAGTGATGGAAATGCATTCCCCCTTCCCGCCGCTCTCAACTTGGCAGTGTTACAGCTCTATGGTCTGCCTCATTTGGCAGTAATGTCAAAGTACGGTTCGGTTTGCTCCCTAGGAACTGGTCGAGATTGTTGGCTGCGTCGGCTCCATTGCCGCTAAGGAGGTGGTGACATCACAAGTGTAAGTTATTTTTGTCTTTAGCTTGGGTTTGAGTCTTACGAAACTGACCAGAACGCTGTTGAAGAGAATTTTGGGTTGGGTTGTTTTACCTCTGAGCGGCACTTTTTTGCACACCATGGGCTAAATGGCCAGGTCACATGGACTCCGAAGACTCAGAGAATTTTGGGGAAGGGGACCCACTGGAACGGCTGTTGGGAGACAGATGGTAGTCTCCCGTCAAGGCCATCCAGCGTGTTCTTTAACGTGCACAGGGTATGGCTCTCCCGCACACGGGACCACGGCTTAACGTCCCATCCAACGGACGGCGGCCTGTCCAAGCCCATCGGTGTCCCCTACTGACCGTGGGCAGGGCGGGGAATTTTGCGGAGATAAATCTCAACGCTGACTCAGCTGGGATTCGAACCTGGGAGCTGTTGAAGAGAAACACTGCTAAGGTTTAAGATATAATATTGTGGAAAAAACGATTCGCCGATGAATAGGATTCGAACCCACATCTCGCAGTTGCATGCCAGGTACTCTAATCACTAAGCCATCAAAGCACCTGGCATGTAACTGAGAGGCGTGGGTTTGAATCCCACTTATCGGCAAATTACTTTGTCCACAAAATTATGGGCAATGGGTGGCTCAGTCGGTAGCGGGCCAGACTCGTAATCTGCAGATTCGAGTCCCGCCTGGACCAGCGTTGAAATTTATCCAGTGCCATTTTGACAGTAGTGTAGGCGCCTGGGCAAAGCAGTGCACTGCGGCCACTACCCACCCACCTATGGGAATAAAAAGGTAAAAAACGGTCAATAAAATTAAGCCTACAGATTTATTGGTACTTTTAATAAAATCAATGTTTAAACATAAAAAAAACATGCTATAAAGCGATGATTAGTCAACACAAACTTTTGCGAAATTTAGAATCGTAAGGCCCCTGCGCAACTGCCCAGTGTGCCCATGTTTTAAGACGGCCCTGGATTTATCTCCGCAAATTCCCAGCCCCGCCCTCGGTCAATAGGGAACACCGATGGGCTTGGAAAAGCTGCCGTCCGTCGAATGAGACGTTTATCCGTGGTTCGGAGAGCCACACCATGTGCACGTTAAAGAACACGCTGGATGCCTTGACGGGCGGCTGCCATCTGTCTCCTAACAGTATCCAGTCGGTCTTCTCCTTCCAACCTTCTCTGAGCCCTCGGGGTCCTTGTGATCTGACCATTTAGTCCATTGTGTGCTAAAAAAGTGGCTCTCAGATGCAAAACAACCCTACCGAATACCTACGTTTATTATTTGGCTCTCTAGTAAGGTTAAATTTAACGCTTAAAATATAAGGAATGGAAAATGGGTCGTCTGCATAAACTGCTTCCAAATAGAAAATTAAAAGTAAATTAACACCTACTAACAAAATCTACACAGACATGGGCACTCCTTCACTCAAAGGAGACGTATAGCCCAGAAGCTCTATTGGTCTATTCAATTTTGCTTTCTAATAATGTACAGTCGATCAAAACGACATCCGAACACTATGGTTGATTACAGAATTCAGAAAAAATATATAGCAACGATTTTTTTAGAAATTAGTGATCTTCGTGTCACGTGACACGTAGGTTGTCAGATCACTAATTTCTAAAAAAATCGTTGCCAGATATTTTTTCTGAATTCTGTAATCAACCATATAATAATAATAATAAATACCCCCTCAAGCAGCTGCTTGCCACAGATCCAGGATTTTCTTAAGTGGGGGGGGGGTGCTTAACCTAAGTTTTTTAAGGGATGCTTAACCAGGATATTTTAGGGAGACACGGAACTTAAAATATTTTTATAGAAGTGCTGAAAATATAAAAATATGTATTTTAATAAAATAAAAATAAATACCCCCTCAAGCAGCTGCTTGCCACAGAGGTCTTACAGTAGCCTGTCAGTTTATATGCCATAGTAGAAGGTCTGAGAGGATGGCAGGACCTCAGCAGAAAAACAGCAGAAACAGCCATGCCTTACCCGGGGCTCGAACCCAGGTCCCTTAGATCAGTAGCCAAGCGCGCTAACCACTCGGCCAATAGCCATTATAAAAGATTTTCTACGCCATATCGAGTAGCACGATGCATCGATTTGCATTGAAGGTGGGCTTTTTAGTATATATGCATTTTTTTTAACTCATTTAATTATTGAGTTGGGTTGTTTTAACTCTGAGCGGCACTTTTTTGCACACCATGGGCTAAATGGCCAGGTCACATGGACCCCGAAGGCTCAGAGAAGGTTGGGGGAGGGGACCCACTGGAATAGCTGTTGGGAGACAGATGGTAGCCTCCCGTCAAGGCCATCCAGCGTGTTCTTTAACGTGCACAGGGTATGGCTCTCCCGCACACGGGGCCACTGTTTAACGTCCCATCCGACGGACGGCGGCCTTTCCAAGCCCATCGGTGTCCCCTACTGACCGTGGGCAGGGCGGGGAATTTTGCGGAGATAAATCTCAAAGCTGACCCAGCTGGTACTCGAACCTGGGAACTACAGATTACGAGCCTGGAGCGCTACCGACTGAGCCACCCCGCCCCCCGTGTTTGGGAGAGCCATACCCTGTGCACGTTAAAGAACACGCTTAATGGCCTTGACGGGAGGCTACCATCTGTCTCCCAACAGTCGTTCCAGTGGGTCCCCTCCTCCAACCTTCTCTGTGCCTTCGGGGTCCATGTGACCTGGCCATTTAGCCCATGGTGTGCAAAAAAATGCCGCTCAGAGGTAAAACAACCCAACCCAACCTCAAATCTGCATCAATGTCTCAACCAGGAAAAATAACGTCCACAATTTTCCATGAATGAGAAACGAAATTTCTTATTTTTTTCCCTCCTCGTTTCTCAACATCCTGTCAGCATTCGCCATGCACCACCCTGGCGCGAGACACATCGAGCAGCACGTGTCGTTGCCCCGTTGCCTCCGTGCTTGCCCACTCCTTCTCCTCCATTCCTAATTCTCCCCCCGTGTTAGGAAGAGGCGGATCCGTGACTGTTCTCTTTCATCTCCGCTCGTTTTGCTCTGCGGCCTCTTTCTTTTAAGGCTCTGATGTCTCCCCATCCAGGACCATTCCTTTTCGAAACATCTCATCAAAATCCGAAATACTTAAAGATGTTAATCTCATTAGATTATGATAAAAATCTTAACTAAGAGCTTCAGCTTAAGCACAGCTTCAGATTGTACAATAGTACAGTAAGGCTTAGGACAGTGGGTTGGGTTGTTGTACCGCTGAGCGGCACTTCTTTGCTCACCATGGGCTAAATGACCAAGTCACAAGGACCCTGAAAAGCTCAGAGAAGGTTGGGAGGAGAGGACTCACTGGACAGCTGTTGAGAGACAGGTTGTAGCCTCCCGTCAAGGCCATCAAATGTGTCAAAGCCATCTAAAGTGCACAGTGTATGGCTCTCCCGCACACGGACCACGACTAAACATCGCATCCGACGGACGGCAGCATCTACAAGCCCATCGGTGTCCCCTACTGACTCAGGGTCGGGTAGGGAGTTTTGCGGAGATGAATCTCCAAGCGGGACTCGAACCTATAGGGCAGTGGACAGGACCAAATGATGATATCTAATTAAATTATGATCAAATTCCGAAATAACTGTTGACAAAATCCTGTCGGGAGCCCCTAATCCAAGGATCTTGTTGCACTCATTCGAGACTTACTCAAGTACAATACCATTCTTTGGGATGACCGATTCCTACTCATTCGAGACTTACTCAAGTATAATACCATTCTTTGGAATGACCGATTCTACTCATTCCAGATTTACTCAAGTACAATACCATTCTTTGGGATGACTGATTCTACTCATTCCAGACTTACTCAAGTACAATACCATTCTTTGGGATGGCCGATTCTACTCATTCGAGACTTACTCAAGTACAATACCATTCTTTGGGATGACCGATTCTACTCATTCGAGACTTACTCAAATACAATAATATTCTTTGAGATGACCGATTCTACTCATTCGAGACTTACTCAAATACAATGCCATTCTTTGAGATGACCGATTCTACTCATTCGAGACTTACTCAAATACAATGCCATTCTTTGTGATGACCGATTCTACTCATTCCAGATTTACTCAAGTACAATACCATTCTTTGTGATAACCGATTCTACTCATTCGATACTTACTCAAGTACAATACCATTCTTTGGGATGACCGATTCTACTCAGTCCAGACTTACTCAAGTACAATACCATCTTTGGGATGGCCGATTCCTACTCATTCGAGACTTATTCAAGTACAATACCATTCTTTGGGATGACCGATTCTACTCATTCGAGACTTACTCAAGTACAATACCATTCTTTGGGATGACCGATTCTACTCATTCCAGACTTACTCAAGTACAATACCATCTTTGGGATGGCCGATTCTACTCATTCCAGATTTACTCAAGTACAAAACCATTCTTTGGGATGACCGATTCTACTCATTCCAGACTTACTCAAGTACAATACCATTCTTTGGGATGACCGTTTCCTACTCATTCGATACTTACTCAAGTACAATACCATTCTTTGGGATGACCGATTCTACTCATTCCAGACTTACTCAAGTACAATACCATCTTTGGGATGGCCGATTCTACTCATTCTAGACTTACTCAAGTACAATACCATTCTTTGGGATGACCGATTCCTACTCATTCGATACTTACTCAAGTACAATACCATTCTTTGGGATGACCGATTCTACTCATTCCAGACTTACTCAAGTACAATACCATCTTTTGGATGGCCGATTCTACTCATTCTAGACTTACTCAAGTATAATACCATCTTTGGTGTGACCGATTCTACTCATTCCAGACTTACTCAAATACAATACCATCTTTGGTGTGACCGATTCTACTCATTCCAGACTTACTCAAATACAATACCATTCTTTGGGATGACCGATTCCTACTCATTCGAGACTTACTCAAGTACAATACCATTCTTTGGGATGACCGATTCTACTCATTCCAGATTTACTCAAGTACAATACCATTCTTTGGGATGACTGATTCTACTCATTCCAGACTTACTCAAGTACAATAATATTCTTTGGGATGGCCGATTCTACTCATTCGAGACTTACTCAAATACAATACCATTCTTTGGGATGACCGATTCCTACTCTTTCGATACTTACTCAAGTACAAAACCATTCTTTGAGATGACAGATTCTACTCATTCGAGATTTATTCAAGTACAATACCATTCTTTGGGATGACCGATTCCTACTCTTTCGAGACTTGCTCAAGTACTCAGCCATTGTTTTAAATGATCGACTGCACTCATTCGAGATTTCTTTCAGTTTTCAGCGATCCTAAGAAATGTCCACATTACATGCGCCTTACTTCATATTTTCAATCGTAGCTTCACCCAACTCCCTTCTTTTAGATAACGCCGGTTTAGGAACGGAATACAGGATGTTGAGTGTCCAATATTTGCAGGGAGACGTTTTGTTTATTGTTAACTAGTGTCTTTGTCAGGTGTGCGTATAAATCTTCAAATTTTAAACTGCTGGGCTCAACGTAAAACAACACACTATGGATAGTCAGAAGTTAGAACGTGACGTGAGAAACGTGACAACTCTCAAAAAAAATTAAAAAAAATAATAAATACCCCTCAAGCAGCTGCTTGCCACAGAGGTCTGACAGGAGTCTGTCAGTTTATATGCCACAGTAGAAGGTCTGAGAGGATAGCAGGACCTCAGCAGAAAAACGACACATACATCCATGCCTTATCCGGGGCTCGAATCAAGGTCCCTTAGATCAGTAGCCAAGCGCGCTAACCACTCGGTCATGGGACTGATTTTTAATCAATTTAATAAAAGTTTAAGAAAGTAAAAAACAATATACTCTTGTAGAGCAGTTTTATACCTATCTGGCTGCTACCAAAATTCTGTCTTTGTCCTCGTCTTTCCATCTTTGCATCCAATAGAACATTGATTTTCATAAATTCTGTTTTTGGAAACAATTTATATAATTTAACACATCAAAAATAATCCTTTCTTCATTTCGTCTTCTTTCCGAAATAAGAGTAACCAATGCGATGGTGGTGGTCGTTCTGTTGCATGCATAAGAACCTCTGTTAATGAAGTTCTTCTGACACGAGAAAAAGAAACGTTCGCGGTGTTATGAGCTGTTAGAAACAAGTTGAGAAATCATCCCAGCGCTCTTCTTCCTTCTTCGGAAGAGCCGAGACAACTTTGCGTGCTCTTTCCTCCTAACGAACCTCAAACTACCGGTTTGTCCAGTTTTTTTCTCTCTCTTTTCTCCTCCCTTTCTGTCATCCTGTTTCATTTTTTACCTCTGAGATCCAAATGATTTTACTTCATTTTTATTCCTCTCTCATCTTTTATTTTTGCGCCTCATCCTCTTCGCTTACCTGCACCTCCTTCCCATCTTTCTTCCGCACTTCGTTCAACGTGTGCGAGCTCCACATTCCTCCCCGCCACAAACGGCCGGAGTGAAAAATCCAAAAGCCAATCCTCCATCGACTGTCACCACTCATCTTCTACAGCATCCTCCGACTCGTCAATTTCTCAGGTGATGGACTACGTCGAGCCGCGATCCCCACCCCTGCCACATCAGCTGCCAACGGTACCGCTCCGCTGGGAGAACATAAACAAACAAAGAACTAACGTTCGGAATGATCGTCGCCCTTTGACCTCCTCGCACAGGTCAGTACGAGACGTTCGGATGGTTGCGAGATGACAGAGACCCAGCGGAGAGCTGCTGACCTTGACATCCCCGCTGAAGGACACCCAAGTTTCGGGCACTGGTGCACAACTGGCGGCTAACTGGGCCTGCGGGACCACGTGATCAGCCTGTCTCCTTCGGTCGGCGCACGGACACACAAACGGATGACTGACAGGTGGAACCGGTCGGCCGCGGCCGGGACGCGCTAATCGGCGGCGGGAAGGGCGAAAGCACTGATTGCGTGTGAAGACGGCACCTCATGCACCCGCTCACGCTACTAATGCGCACCCCTGCTGACGGAGACACAGCACCGTACCGAGCGAAAGCTGCAACGACCCCCAGCCGCCTCGGCAAGCTCAGAAGAACTCGGAGACATATCACGTCTTCAAGTTGGACTTGGCCCTCACATTCGCTGCTCAAACATCGGACATCTTTGTTGGCTGGGAGGGAGAACAGAACTGGATATTATTAGTTCCACCCAACACGAGTAGTTCCTATATCCGAATGAGTTGCGGTGGATAATTAACTTCGATTGAGACCGGACCCGGATCTCACTGCTTGATAGGTCTTGACTCGAGAGGAACTTTCGCGATGAAAAAATGGTCGAGAGCATTCCGAAACCACAACGAAAAGTGCAAACTGTCACTTTCAGAAGAGGAGGCTGATTATATTCCGACCATCTTTCGAAAACGGATTACGGAACTCAATTATATTTATGACTCATTAATTTAATCCTTTGCGGCAAGGAATAACTGAGTTTCGTCGGCACCACAGAGGCACGTTTCTTTGCACTTTATCTGACCTTTCCTTGCCAACCTACACGGTACACACATGATGCCCTGGTGACGGTCCTTCAGCGATCGTAATCATTAGGCTTCTTCCACGCCCTTGGTTAAGGTTTATGTGCATTTGAAAAACTGGCACAGAGTTTGAAGAACAGGTTGTGTTGTTTTACGTCTGAGAGGAACTTTCCTATGTACACCAGACCGGAATAGTGCACTAACAAAAAATATATAGATGTATAAATATAAAGGTTTTATTTATAATTTAATTTATTAACATTCTTCTGGTAATTATTTATTTTTAATTATATCAATTAATTCTAAAATTTTCAAAATAATTTCATAAACTCGAAATGCACAAATTATTTTATCTTACACTATTCTAAATTAAATAGCTAGTAGTAGAATTTTAATGAAATTAAATTACTTAAATAATTATGCATATCTTATTCTCCGTTTTGATGAGTCCATCCTAACGGTTCAACGTGGAGTGTTTCAGTCGGTAGCGCGCCAGGCTCGTAATCTGTCTGTAGTTCCCAGGTTCGAGTCCCAGCTGAGTCAGCGTTGAGATTTATCTCCGCAAAATTCCTCGCCCTGCCCACGGTCAGTAGGGGGCACCGATGGGCTTGGGAAAGTCCGCCGTCCGTCGGATGGGACGTTAAGCCGTGGCCCCGTGTGCGGGAGAGCCATACCCTGTGCACGTTAAAGAACACGCTGGATGTCCTTGACGGGAGGCTACCATCTGTCTCCCAACAGCTGTTCCACGTCTAGTACTAGTAAGTCTAGACGAACAGATCCCCCAACCTTCTTTGAGCCTTCGGGGTCCATGTGACCTGGCCATTTAGCCCATGGTGTGCAAAAAAGTGCCGCTCAGAGGTAAAACAACCCAACCCAACAACCTTTGCTGTCTAATTTTAGAGTTGCTGCACGAAAATATCGGATAATCTGATAAAGATCAAGACACTTAAGCAGAATATTGCAGATCTTTTGCTTAGAAATAAATTTGCAGGACTTGATGACTCTGAAATTAGAAGTTGGAATAGCATGATCCTGCAAGTCACTTATATGGAATTTGACCATCAGTATGATCTCCAGAATTCTGTAGATACTCATGACTGACGGACTCAAAATGGAGGTTTTGGAACAGTTACTAGTAAAAAGAAATCAATGAAGAGACGAAGATCCTGTGAACAAAACATTTCCTCCAAATGTAGATTTGATTGGCTAGCACAAATTGAAAACAATGCTGTTTCTGAAAACCAAAATATTGAAGACATGGATAAAACTCTACAGAAAAAAGGAGAAAATGCTGTTAGGCAGGATAAGCCAACTTCTGTCAGAATTCCGTCGCTTATAACCCGTAACAAAAGTAACTGGATAAAGCAAAATAAAATAAAAATAAAAATAAATACCCCCTCAAGCAGCTGCTTGCCACAGAGGTCTGACAGGAGCCTGTCAGTTTATATGCCATAGTAGAAGGTCTGAGAGGATGGCAGGACTTCAGCAGAAAAACGACACACACAACCATGCCTTACCCGGGGCTCGAACCCAGGTCCCTCAGATCAGTAGACAAGCGTGCTAACGACTCGGCCATGGGACGGCTCTAAAGCAAAATAAAACATTTCTTAAAAAAGCTGTAGGAAAATTCCATGCTAAAATATCCAGCGAGATTATCAGAGTTCAAACCACCTGTATTGAAGATTTTCGAAAGTTTGGCAAAATTCGAGAAGAAAGCAATGTAGGATTTCATACCTACAAATTAAGGGATGAGAAAACCTTGAAGGTTGTTATTAAAAACCTACCCAGTGATACCTCTGTTCAGGATATTAAAGCAGAATTATCCTTGAACTAAAAATCATACAATTCCGTAAAGGAGACAAAAAGACATTGCTACCAATCTGCTTTGTTGAAACTGAAAGATGTAAAGAAAGGAAGGGAATTCTTAATATTTCTTTCCTGTTAAGTCTGAAAATCGTAGTTGAATACTGCAGAAAGAAAGGTGGTCCATCACAGTATCACAGCTGTCAGCGTTACTTTCACACGCAATCCTGCTGCTTCAATGAGCCAAGATGTGTGAATGCGCTGGCCATCATCTTACGACTCAGCGTAATAGGGATCCGAAAGATTGAGATCCTAACTGTGTGAATAATTCGTACAATGTGAACCTCCACAGGGAGGTTCACATAGTGCGAATTATAAAGGATGTCTTGCCTTCCCTAGGGGCGGGGGTGGCTCAGTCGGTAGCGCGCAAGGCTCGTAATCTGTAGTTTCCAGGTGTAAGTCCCAGATGGGTCAGCGTTGAGATTTATCTCCGCAAATTTCCCCGCCCTGCCCAATGGGCTTGGAAAAGCCGCCGACGGATGGGACTTTAAGCCGTGGCTCTGTGTGCGGGAGAGACATAACCTGTGCACGTTAAAGAACACCCTGGATGACCTTGGTGGGAGGCTATCATCTGTCTCCCACAGCTGTTCCAGTGGATCCCCTCCCCCAACCTTCTCTGAACCTTCGGGGTCCTTGTGACCTGTCCATTTAGCCCATGGTGTGCAAAAAGGTGCCACTCAGAGGTAAAACAACCCTGCCTTCCCTAAGCCTGCTCCCGATCTTTTAAACAAATTAATAACGTACAGCCCGGAAAATCCTATGCTAAGTCTATGGTAGATCAGACTGAATCTTCCACAAGTGCTGATAATTCTAAGCCAACAATCTCTGTTCCAGCTTTCAGACTAGATAAAATGCAAGCCACTACTCAACAAGATTCTGTTCCTAGAACAACAGCAAAAGGAAAACAAACTGGAAAATGTGTTGCCAAAAGTTCTACGGCAAAAAATCATTAGTACAACAACAAGTCATGACTTAAAATTTTTAGAAGCTGCAAAGGAAATTGTTCGATGGTTTTAGTTTTACAGAACTTTTTAAATTCACTAAATCAATTAACTTTAATTTTAAATCTGCGAAGGCAAATTCAGACAAATGTGCCATTGTATTCAAAGTGCTGGAATATATCAATAATATATGCTCCAATCATGGCTAATAATTCAAATGGGATAAAACTTTCGATTGTTTACTGGAATGCCAACGGGGTTAAACAAGACCTCGAAGAACTCAAGCATTTTCTGTTTAAATTCAACATTGACATTGCACTTATTGGCGAAACAGACTTGAAACCTGGTGAGTCGCTAAAAATTCCAAATTTTTTAATCTTATCGGACCGACCGACTCCATGACAAAGGAGGGGGAACAGCTATTCTTATCAGAAGATATCTCAAGCATCGCGAATTTCCTCTTGGCAGTCTTGTCACTCAGGAAGATACAGCTGTTTGTCTTGAAGATCCACAATATGGGTTGGTTTGTTTTACCTCTGAGCGGCACTTTTTTGCACACCATGGGCTAAATGGCCAGGTCACATGGACCCCGAAGGCTCAGAGAAGGTTGGGGGAGGGGACCGACAGGAACAGCTGTTGGGAGACAGATGGTAGCCTCCCGTCAAGGCCATCCAGCGTGTTCTTTAACGTGCACAGGGTATGGCTCTCCCGCACACGGAGCCACAGCTTAACGTCCCATCCGACGGACGGCGGGCTTTCCAAGCCCATCGGTGTCCCCTACTGACCGTGAGCAGGGCGGGGAATTTTGCGGAGATAAATCTCAACGCTGACCCAGCTGGGAATCAAACCTGGGAACTACAGATTACGAGCCTGGCGCGCTACCGACTGAGCCATCCCCGCCCCTCCACAATATGGACATATTCTTTTAATAAGTGCTTACAAACCTGCGAATGCTGCTCTCTGCACTGCAGATATCGATTCTATCTTTTCAAATAATTTCCCAACTCTTATGGCTGGGGATTTAAACTCAAAGCATACCAGCTGGCATAGCAAAAGATCAAATGCAAATGGTAGATTATTATTTAGCTACTCCGCTAAAAATGGCATAATAGTGGATGCACCACAAGCCCCGACTTACTTTCCTCGTGTCAGTCATTTCAGACCAGATGTGCTGGACATTGTTCTTCATAAAAATTTCTTTCTTAACTACAATCTGCAAGTTTCAAATAAATTGTCATCAGATCACAATCCGGTGTTATTCAAATTAGACTTCCTGGGAATACGGGAGCTTCCCATTTGCAACAAGGTAAACTGGAACAGATTTCGCATTACTATTAATAAAATAATCCCTGGTACAGGTCCTGCCATCCTCTCAGATCTCCTACTGTGGCATATAAACTGACAGGCTCCTGTCAGACCTCTGTGGCAAGCAGCTGCTTGAGGGAGTATTTATTTATTTTACACTCACAAACACCAAACACGTAAATCTGGATGCTGAAATTGCAAATCTCAATGGAGAAATTCAAGACGCACTTCAGTAATCAACCACTGTGCATAAAAGGGAACTCAAACACGAAAAACTTCCACCCCTATCAAGAAACAAATCAGAGAAAAAAATAAGATCAGAAAATCCGCATGACAAGCACATCGACAACCAAAAACAAAGCGCACTCAGGAAGAGACTTCAAGAATTTTGGAATGAGTGCTGGGCGGTCAATCTTAGCTCGCTTAATCCACAACACGGTTCACTCTGGAAAATGATCTCAGCTCTTAGAGGAAGAAACAGACAAATTTCTGTTCTCCGTGGAGAAAATAGATTATTCTAAGATAATAAAGACAAAACATAAGCTTTCGCTTCCTGCTTAGAAAAAGCAATTTATGCCAAATGATGAACCCTATAGCGAGGATTTCATCTCTTCCACTAATCAAACAGTCAGAGATTTTAACACTGAACAGCACAACTCGAGTCTCAAGTTTCCTTCATATTCTGAACTCCATGGAATTATCTCCAGGTTAAAAGCTGTAAAAGCAACTGGATGGGATAAAATCAGCAATACAATTTTAAGGAACCTTCCCAGAAAAGCTCTTACGCTTCTGCTCTGCATAATTAACAAAGCTCTTAGACTGAACTATTTTTCAGATATTTGGAAATTGGCGATCGTTACCATGCTTCCTAAAAGTGGCAATGACCCTCTTTTCTTCAAAATTATAGGCCCATCAGTCTTTTGTCCTGAATGGATAAAATATGTGAAAAAATTATTCTACACAAGATTGAGGCATTCCTCGAAGACTCAGTTATCATTCCTCCTGAACAGTTCGGCTTCAGAAGAAAGCACTCAACCGTTCATCAGTCCATTCGAAATCCATTGCTGTTTGATGTCGCAAAGGCTTTCAATAGGGTTTGGACCAAAGGAAGCATCTGCAAGCTTATCGAATTCAAATATCCTGCTGAACTCATTCATCTAATATATCTAATACAGAACTATCTCACAAAAAGGAAATATAAGGTTCGAGTTGAAAATGACTACTCAAAAACCTTTTCTATTTTTGAAGGGGCACCAATAAGGTTCTGCCTTGGTCCAACCCTCTTCAATATATATGTTGCTGACATTTCAAAAATTCCTACTGTTAAAACTTCGTGTATGCAGATGACGCTGCTTTACATGATTTTGCACATTTTTGACACATGATTTTGCTTTACGTAGAGTGCAAACCATGCTTAAAGACTTTGAGACGTGGTGTACGAACTGGAGGACAAAGATAAATGCTGATAAAAGTGTTGTCATGATCTTTATACACAAAAGGTTACACCATGTTCCGAATTTTGAAATTTTTGATAAGCAAATCGTCTGAATGGACACTGCTACTTGTCTTGGAGTCACATGACACAGAAAGCTCGACTAGACGCATCATATAAGAAAAAGTATCTGCAAAGCAAAAGCAGTACACAATAAATTGATATCCCTTTTTGCCGGGCACTCAACGCTTTCATTGGCAAACAAGTTGCTTTACGTACAAAATGGTTATTCGCCCTATTCTCCTACAGGCATCTCCAACTTGGAGCTACTGTGAAAGAACTAAAATACCAAAAATTCTAACTTTCCAATACAAGGTCATGCGACAGATTGTCAGCGCACCCTGGTTCGTGCGTAATTCCATCTTCCAAAGGAAACTTTGTATCCCTTCTGTTCGGGATTGCAATGGAGCTTTCTGCAATTCAGTTTTTTGAAAATGCTATGGAACGTCAGAATCTTCTCATATCAGGAACTGTTAAGTACGATCACCTCTGCCAGCAAAAGTTTAAGAGGCCAAGATCCATCCTCGTATCAGATCAATTCCACCAATTTTTTTCACAAGTCTATCGTAGATCGTAGATCGGTAATTCGTCTATAGAGTACCAGGTACAAAAGTACCCATAACCTCCTCCATCTTAGCATGTGCCAAATTGGCATCAGTGTAAAACAATAATAAAGTAAACCACCTTAAATATGGTGGGATCCCCTGAGGGCAAGAAATCAAAAAACAACAAAGTATAAGGATGCACAAGAGGCCTGAAATGGATAACTTTCTGTGCTGAAAGTCATCATTTTAGACCTCTTGTATCTATTCAAGACCATGATTGTAGTCAAAAAGGCAAGATATAATCTCATGCGGGTTGGATCGAACTGATTCAAAGAAACCACGCGAAATAAACTAAATATAAGAATCACAAGTCTGTCAAATAATTATTGATATTTTTCTTATTTTAGGAAGAATTTTGTACTGGTAGATAATTAGACAAAAATATTTTCCTATTTGCGAAATTTTGCCAGAACGTTTTAGTGGTCCAATAAACGTTGACAGAATTTATTTGTCTTTCTTATTTTGAGATATTTTTAACAGATTTCTCTTTTAGCAAATTTTGACATTTTTCTTTAAATGTTAACCAAATTTTAAAGGAAATTTCAGTCGTTTTCCAAATCATGAACCTTTCTATTGATTCACTAAATTTTGACAGAATTTTTGTTGCTAGTACCCCCAAATTTTGAAGGTATTTTTGTTGCTGTTCCGCTAAATTTTGATTAAAATCATTTGTTTGCTGTTTAAATTTTCTCTCTTTAATATCTGCTAAATTCTGAAGGGAGTTTTTACGGGCCACACAAAATTTTCATTTGTTGAGTCAATTCTGAGATAATTATTTTCTGCTCTACTAAAATTTGACAATTCATTTTCAGCCGTTCACAAAATTTAGCTGAAGTTTTCACTAGTTTGCGAATAGATAAAAGACTGGCCGAGTGGTTAGCGCGCTTGGCTACTGATCTACGGGACCTGGGTTCGAGCCCCGGGTAAGGCATGGATGTTTGTGTTGTTTTCTGCTGAGGTCCTGCCATCCTCTCAGATCTTCTACTGTGGCATATAACTGACAGGCTCCTGTCAAACCTCTGTGGCAAGCAGCTGCTTGAGGGGGTATTTATTATTATTATATTATACTAGTTCAAACGTTGAGTAAAAATAAAGTATCATTGGAAGGCAAAAAAGAAACTCAGTTTTTCTAAACTTCCGCTGTTTTTTCTAGCTATGATTTTCTAAATATTGAAAGTAACAGTAAGTGCTCGTACTCCGCTTCTTCCTTGCACCGTTTTAGACCGATGTCCGTCCATCTGTCCCTTACGCACTCGCAGCGAAAGATGATACCGACTCTCGACGTTCGGCACTTCCTGAACGACGCAAGAGGGCTGGCCCTACAAACCTACATGTCTTTAGGACAAGTAGGGGAGGGACAACCGCAGGAGCCTGATGGGACAATTATCTCGACTAACCGGCTTGATGCGGAGGAGATGTCGTGGACGGAGTGCGGGCGAGACGCCAGACAAAAGGGGGTCCGCGTCGCCCTCCTGCATACCAAACACACAGCCAGGTAGTGCTCTGCGGCTCGCCCTGGCCTCTACACGTGCCGCACACTGTAAATAACACATAATTATACAGTACTTCGGGAGAGGCATCGTCTCGGTCTGACCAGTTGCTGGCTCTCAAGCGACACTGGCGGTGCTCGCCGGGATGTAGACGCTCAGGATCGTGGATGTCTCCGAAACGCAAGCGCACAGATATGCACCTTTTGTGCAGGAGGGAAAAATAAATAATAACTTTAAAAAAAAGAGGGGTCAGGAGGAAGAAATGAATAATTAATAGTGGTCAGATAATACTGCGGGAATGAGGTATTAAATAAAACGTGGTGTTGAAAACGTTGATGGCAAATTCTCCTGCGAAAATTTGATGATTGCTTAAGAGGCCAATCATTTCATTTCGAGGGCTTTTTGGAACAGTTTAAAAGTGGAGAATTAAACTGCAGACTGGTTTTAAGGTAGATTAAACAGAAGTAAATGTTGGGTAATTGAAGAGAAATAATTGACTGTAATGAGTTAACGTTAAAGCAATGAAGTAAAAGCATTTAATGGAGACATGCCTTCTCGATGGCTGAGTGGTTAGCGCCCTTGGCTACGGATCAAAGAAAAATAGGTTCGGGCACTGGATGGGTGTTTTTGTTGTCTTTTATTGAGATATCCTTCCTTACTCACAGATTCTTCTGTATTGTGTTAGAGTGACAGGCTCATGTCAAATCTCTGTGGCAAGCAGCTGCTTGAGGGTAATGGAAACATAACAAAAACATAAAAAAAAAACACTAAAAAAATTCTTCTCATCCAGCCGATTTGCAACCGGGATTTATGACACTTTTTTTGCGCACATTGGGACCTGGTCCCAAAGTCGTACAGAAGGATTGGAGAACGGAACCCACTGGACAGCTGTTAGAAGAGGGTTGGGTTGTTTTACCTCTGAGCGGCACTTTTTTGCACATCATGGGCTAAATGGCCAGGTCACATGGACCCCGAAGGCTGAGAGAAGGTTGGGGGAGGGGACCCACTGAAACAACTGTTGGGAGACAGAATGTTTCAGTGGAGACATTCTGACAGAGACAGCCTCCCGTCAAGGCCATCCAGCGTGTTCTTTAACGTGCACAGGGTATGGCTCTCCCGCACACTGGGCCACGGCTTAATGTCCCATCCGACGGACGGCGGCCTTTCCAAGCCCATCGGTGTCCCCTACTGACCGTGGGCAGGGCGGTGAATTTTGCGGAGATAAATCTCAACGCTGACCCAGCTGGGACTCGAACCTGGGAACTACAGATTACGAGCCTGGCGCGCTACCGACTGGCCACCCCCGCCCCTGTTAGAAGAGAGATGGTAACCTCCCTTCAAGGCCATCCAGCGTGTTCTCTAACGTGCACAGAGTATGGTTCTCCTCCGCGCCGGGCTATAGGTTTTTGAACCATCCGATGACCTTTCCAAGATAAAAACTCAAAACTGGCTCCAAATGGGAACTGCATATTACGAGCCTGGCGCGCTACCGACTGAGCCAACCCTCACCTCTACGTCTTAGAGGAGAAACTGTGGGGAAAACGAGACCTCAGCAGAAAGATAACATATATCAGAAATGAAATATCCCTCTCTTATGAGGCGGGGATGGCTCAATCGGAACGCACCAGGCTCGTAATCTGCAGTTCCCAGGTTCGAGTCCCAGCTGGACTCTCTCCGCAAAACTCCCCGCAGTAGGAAACATCGATGGGCTTGGAAAGGCCGCCGTCCGTCGAGTGCGACATAGAGCAGTGACCCCGTGTGCGGAAGGGTTGGGTTGGGTTGTTTTACCTCTGAGCGGCACTTTTTTGCACACCATGGGTTAAATGGCCAGGTCACATGGACCCCGAAGGCTCAGAGAAGGTTGGGGGAGGGGAGACAGATGGTAGCCTCCCGTCAAGGCCATCCAGCGTGTTCTTTAACGTGCACAGGGTATGGCTCTCCCGCACACGGAGCCACGGCTTAATGTCCCATCCGACGGACGGCGGCCTTTCCAAGCCCATCGGTGTCCCCTACTGACCGTGGGCAGGGCGGAGAGTTTTGCGGAGATAAATCTCAACGCTGACTCAGCTGGGACTCGAACCTGGGAACTACAGATTACGAGTCTGGCGCGCTACCGACTGAGCCACCCCCGCCCCTATGCGGGAGAGCTATACCCTGTGAACGCTAAATGACACGCTGAATGGCTATGACAAGAGGCTACCATTTGTCTCCCAACAGCTGTTCCAGTGAGTCATTCCCCCCCCCCCCCCCCCCAACCTTCTCGGAGCCCTCGGGATCCTTGAGTCCTGCCATTTATCCCATTGTGTGCAAAAAGTTCCGCTCAGAGGTAAAGCAACCTAACTGAACTTCATGGGCAGAAAAACTCTGCTTCACATCTAAATACGTTAACCATTCGACCAAGAAATGGTTAAAAAATGCTCATGAAATCAGGATTAATCCAAATGTCACACTAATGGCCAAAAATGACCAAAAATGACGGGCACAGTTGCAGAAAGAATGAATCTGCAGATATTAGAAATGAGGTTATTGATAAGATATTTCTATTGAAATTTAAAGCGGTTTTAGAACAGGTCAAAAAGAGTTTTTTTTTCAGCTAAACGTGTTTAGCGGCAGAGTAGAGGAACTTGGGTTCAAATCTTTCAGTAAGTCATGAAAAGGAAGTAAACTATTTTAAAAAAGCTGGAAGTTATTGAGGGAAGTTTTTGAGGAAGCTAGGAGTAGCTTCTAGAATTCTTCTCTGTCCTGTATGTCGCAAATAAAAAAAAGAAGTTAGAGAATTACATTGGTGCTCGAAAGTTAAGCAATAAATGCAAAAATCGGCGTATTTCGTGCGATAATTGAGAATAAATGAAAATAGTCAGATTTGTTATATTAAAAAACGACTCTGAGTTCAAATCTACTCATGAAATTTGCATTGAACACAGTCGCACAGCGAAAGAGATCAGTATGAAAAGTACATCATTTGTACGTGGCCGTCATTTCGTGTTAGAGTCTTAAGGTACATCCGAGATAGCCAACTATTAAATAATGGCCGAAGAAATCTTTCGAGTGAAGAAATGAGGCGTTGAGCAATCCGCAGGCTCCACCCATGCAATATGAATCTGGGGTAGCCAGATGGCTAAATGTGTATAAAGTAACATAGTTTGGAGTCATTTCAAACAGGCCATCTGTAGTTCCCAGGTTCGAGTCCCAGCTGGGTCAGCGTTGAGATTTATCTCCGCAAAATTCCCCGCCCTGCCCACGGTCAGTAGAGGACACCGATGGGCTTGGAAAGGCCGCCGTCCGTCGGATGGGACGTTAAGCCGTGGCCCCATGTACAGGAGAGTCATACCCTGTGCACGTTAAAGAACACGCTGGATGGCCTTGACGAGAGGATACCATCTGTCTCCCAACAGCTGTTCCAGTGGGTCTCCTCCCCCAACCTTCTCTGAGCTTTCGGGGTCCTTGTGACCTGGCCATTTAGCCCATGGTGTGCAAAAAAGTGCCGCTCAGAGGTAAAACAACCCAACCCAACTCAAACAGGCCAAATCATCGCTAGAAGATCCGATCCTGGCACATCGACTAAGGAAGACGCTTCCCTGTTCTTAAATGCAAGGCGCCATAGAACCCATACAGCTCTCTGCATCCAACCTCTCTGCATCCATGGGGAGAACTATCCTAGCAAAGTGTGTCCAGATAGCTTGATGCAGGTCATCTATTTGCAAGATGACCAGATATGTGTCCCTTTGATATCCTGCCAGTGCAGAGCCCGATTGGATTGGACTCGACAACATCACAACTGGACTCAACGTCAATGGGGGAAATTTTCAATTCAACTGATTGCCGATGACTATTGGTCTGGAGACAGCCTGGAACCAGATATCATCCCATTAACATCCGGGAATGAGACAGTTTTGTAGTCGGTGATGTGATCGTGTAGGCAGGCGTCACACTCAATGCCCGCACAGATCTTATTTTTTTCCTAGGAGCGACTCTAACAGCTGTAAGGTATCTCAATGAGATCCTCGATCCTTAAGTTCGTCCATTTCTTGCAGCAATCAGTCCCGATTCCGTGTTAAAGCAAAATTCCCCACCCTGCCCACGGTCAGTAGGGGACACCGATGGGCTTGGAAAGGCCGCCGTCCGTCGGATGGGACGTTAAGCCGTGGCCCCGTGTGCGGGAGAGCCATACCCTGTGCACGTTAAAGAACACGCTGGATGGCCTTGACGGGAGGCTACCATCTGTCTCCCAACAGCTGTTCCATTGGGTTCCCTCCCCCAACCTTCTCTGAGCCTTCGGGGTCCATGTGACCTGGCCATTTAGTCCATGGTGTGCAAAAAATGCCGCTCAGAGGTAAAACAACCCAACCCAACCGTGTTAATGGACGATCATGCTCGCCCTCACAGAGCTCGCTTGGTGGACATAAGCCGTATGGACTGGCCTTCCTTATCACCTGATCTATAGCCAATAGAAGATGTTTCGGATGCTCTAGGACATCACCGGTCCCAATTTACCTTCCAGTAGCTTCGATCTGCACTCAAGCATGAATGGCAATTATTCCTTAAAAACCTCATTGACACCCTGATTTGCAACATGATGAGTCGTTCTGCATCCTGTATCGCTGTTCAAGGTTGGGTTGGGTTGTTTTACCTTTGAGCGGCACTTTTTTGCACACCATGGGCTAAATGGCCAGGTCACATGGACCCCGAAGGCTCAGAGAAGGTTGGGGGAGGAGACCCACTGGAGCAGCTGTTGGGAGACAGATGGTAGCCTCCCGTCAAGGCCATCCAACGTGTTCTTTAACGTGCACAGGGTATGTCTCTCCCGCACACGGGGCCACGGCTTAACGTCCCATCCGACGGACGGCGGCCTTTCCAAGCCCATCGGTGTCCCCTACTGACCGTGGGCAGGGCGAGGAATTTTGCGGAGCTGTTCAAGGTAATTACCATATTAAAGATATATTATCATTAAGCTTTTACATGTCATTTTAAGTTAATGATTTTCTAATTTGAATATGTCATTACATATTCACGAGAATTCATTTGTTTTTCAGGCATTAAATATCGTGACTTACCTGTAAGTTTCATTAAAATCCAACGGACGACTTTGCAATTCGTGTTTTGGTGCTTTTTGCTTAACTTTTGAGCATTAGTGTATGATTCTTTTTTTTTTACTGAGAAATAAATAAATAAAAAACGAAAAAGTTTTAAAAGAATGTTTTTAATTTTGAAAACCAATGTTCATTTGTTTAATTAAGTAAGCATCTAGATAACAAGTTTCGAGAAGATAAGGATTGGGTTGTTTTACCTCTGAGCGGCACTTTTTCGCACACCATGGGCTAAATGGCCAGGTCACAAGGACCCCGAAGGCTCAGAGAAGGTTGGGGGGAGGGGACCCACTGGAACAAGCTGTTGGGAGGCAGATGGTAGCCTCCCGTCAAGACCATCCAACGTGTTCTTTAACATGCACAGGGTATGACTATCTCCGCACACAGGGGGACCGCTTAACGTACCATCCGAAGAACGACGGCCTTTCCAAGCCCATCAGTGTCTCCTACAGATGGACCTACGCTGGGCGGGGAGTTTGCGAAGAAAATCTATTGGCTCAGATAGGACTCGAACCTTGGAACTACAGATTACGAGCCTGGCGTGCTAGCGACTGTCTCGTGCAGGGTCCCAAATATGTAAATGTGGAATGTTGTCATTAAGAATTTAACGATTTTGTATAGCTTGCTTATATTATTTTACTTTATGTAGTTTGTCTCATGGCCGAGTGGTTAGCACGCTTGGCTGCTGTTCTAAGGGACCTGTTTTCGAGCCCCGGGTAAGGCATGGATGTATGTGTCGTTTTTCTGCTGAGGTCCTGCCATCCTCACAGACCTTGTCAGTTTACATACTATGGCATATAAACTGACAGGCTCCTGTCAGACCTCTGTGGCAAGCAGCTGCTTGAGGGGGTATTTATTATTTTAGCCGTCCCGTGGCCGAGTGGTTAGCGCGCTTGGCTACTGATCTACGGGACCTGGGTTCGAGCCCCGGATAAGGCATGGATGTATGTGTCGTTTTTCTGCTGAGGTCCTGCCATCCTCACAGACCTTCTACTATGGCATATAAACTGACAGGCTCCTGTCAGACCTCTGTGGCAAGCAGCTGCTTCAGGGGGTATTTATTTATTTTTTTATTTATAAAGTTATTATTATGCGTATTATAATTCTCTTTTCTCTCTCCTCTTTTTTCTCAGTGACCGTCCATCCCTCGTGTTTCAAGGTGACCTTGTCTTGACACAGGTTAAATAACACTAGTCTGTATTTAAATCTTTCACATAGAAAATTATATTATATTATCTTTAACCGTCAAAATGATTTCGTTTTTCTGATGCATCTCACTTTACGACGGATCATAACAACAATTTCAGCAACAGAGAATTTTTGTTTACATCTTTCAAATTCGTTTTATGAAAATAAAATAAATAAATTAATAACGATTTATCCGTAAGGTTAAAAAAAAAAGCAAACTCTTTCAAAGTGAGAGAAAAAAAAGCCTTCAAACGTGAGCAAATCAGAGCAATAAATTATAATAACAAAAAGCCAAAAAATTCCTCCTCTGGAAATTTCACGACTTTTTGCATTGTCATTTATACCTCGCATTTAATTTGACGTTGTCTCGAGATCTCCAACTTTTGTTTGTCCTCAACTTTTCCAGCTAATGACTGAATCCTTTCGGCGAACAACTAATGCTAGGCCTGAGCTTTAATGCCTCTTTATTTTTGACCACAGTAAAGTGAAAATTGAAGGGAATTACAGACAAATTGCGGTCAGAAGGACAAAAAGAGCAGCCGAATTCCAGACAGACTGCGGACGGGGTATTTTTGATGGTGCAAGTGGTCATTTCCTCGCCGAGCAACCGCCGTCAAAGCATTTGTCCGCTGCAGATGGAAACTGAGGTCAGTAGCAGTTTGTGGTGTGCTTCGGGCGCACCTGCAACAGCGCAGTGACACGTGCTCTGGGGGAGGGGGGGGGGGCATTTATGCGCAACTTAGAGAACCGGAGGTTGCTTGGAAGGTTTGTTGGGTTGGGTTGTTTTACCTCTGAGCGGCACTTTTTTGCACACCATGGGCTAAATGGCCAGGTCACATGGACCCCGAAGGCTCAGAGAAGGTTGGGGGAGGGGACCCACTGGAACAGCTGTTGGGAGACAGATGGTAGGCTCCCGTCAAGGCCATTCAGCGTGTTCTTTAACGTGCACAGGGTATGGCTCTCCCGCACACGGGGCCACGGCTTAACGTCCCATCCGACGGACGGCGGTCTTTCCAAGCCCATCGGTGTCCCCTACTGACCGTGGGCAGGGCGGGGAATTTTTGCGGTGCTTGGAAGGGATCAGAGAAGATTGATCCACACTCTCAAGTGATTATCTTTAAAATCTTTAAAAGAATTTGTTAATAGAGAGATAACTCTGATGGAAATGGTTCATTGGGTTATTTTACCTCTAAATGCCACTTTTATGCACACAATGGGCAAAGTGGCCAGGTCACAAGGACCCTTAAGACGCAGAGAAGCTTGGGGAAGGGGAATCACTGGACATCGTTAGGAGATAGCTGGAAGCCGCCGTCAAGTGTTCCTTTAACGTGTACAGAACATGGTTTTTCCTGCAGACAGGACCACGGCTTAATATCACATCCGATGTTCCCTTTCTCATTGTGGGTTGAACGGGGTGATAACTCTGGATAGGAATGATTCCTTGAGTGATAAATACATGCCTGGCCAAATTATTACGAGCATCTACTTAATACTCCATCGTATGTATCATGGTAGATTTCCCAAATTTCAAAGTTTTCAATTCTCTGGGCATAGTTCACTTTGAAATGGGTTTTGAAATACTGCTAGAGGTCATCACTCTCAGCTGATGAACTGTAGCAGCTCTGTTTTGCCGTATAGTTGGTGCCAAGAAACACCAATCCCTGTCTGTCAGAGCCTTTTTCTTCCCTCATTTGTAACAATTGGCGGACCTTTTTCGGGACCGTTGCCATTCTCCATTCACTTATCATATTATACCCCTTGATTCACCGCTGAGTTCCATCACCCCCGTTATGGATGCTTCTGTCCATAGTGTTCCAATGATGAAACCCCATCTCGAAATCAGTCAGATCAGCCTTTTAACTCATGTCGCACTTGATTACACCATGCACTTACTGCTCTTATAGCCGTCCCGTGTCCGATTGATTAGCAGGGGTTGAGGGTGGCTCAGTCGGTAGCGCGCCAGGCTCGTAATCTGTAGTTCCCAGGTTCGAGTCCCAGCTGGGTCAGCGTTGAGATTTATCTCCGCAAAATTCCCCGCCCTGCCCACGGTCAGTAGGGGACACCGCTGGGCTTGAAAAGGCCGCCATCCGTCGGATGGGACTTTAAGCCGTGACCCCTTGTGCTTGAGAGTCATACCCTGTGCATGTTAAAGAACATACTGGATGGCCTTGATGAGAGGCTACCATCAGTCTCCCAACAGCTGTTCCAGTGGTCCCCTCCCCCAACCTTCTCTGAACCTTCGGGGTCCATGTGACCTGGCCATTTAGCCCATTGTGTGTAAAAAAGTGCCACTCAGACGTAAAACAACCCAAGATTGATTAGCCTTCTTGGCTACTGATCCAAAGGACCTGGGTTCGACCTCGAGTAAGGCATGGATGTTGTCTTTTTGTTAAGGTCTCGCCTTCCTCACAGATCTTTTACTATGGCGTATGAACCGATAGGCTCCTCCCAGACGTATGTGGCAAGCAGTTACTTGAGGAGGTATTTATTTATTTTTATTATTTATAGGACTTCGCAGTGACATGGGAATACTTAGGTCAGTAAGAATTTTGCGTACATTAACATGTTACAATGCACTTCGCACACAATTTATAATAATTTGGCCAGGCAGTGTGTAATGAGTAATACGGGGAAATACTTCCCTAAAGGATAACCTTTATTAAAATATTTATTGTATCTCAACTCTGATGAAAAAATGCTTCATTGCATAATAACTCTGCTGACATGTTTTATTGTTACGTGGTGTCACAATAAAATTGTTTGCTGAACTCTATTATTTTTGTCCATAATATTTTACAAGCAAAATATATTAAAGCCAAAGATCAGCTTGAAAAACATGCTGGATCCCGATCGAAAAAATTTTCAGTTAAAATTTTTTGACAACTAAAAAACTGAAAACTTGCAGCATTCACTTCTTCTTTCGCAAGCAATTTTTGCCAAACGTCTTTTACACCAAAAACAGAAAATTATCAAATTTATCTGTACAATATACAAAAGGTCTTCATCAATAGTGAGGAAATTTCCAAAATTGTTACCACAACCATCAGTTTTTTACCAAGAGAAAGGGAAAAATTCATATACCAACGTGAGACAAAAGTCAAAAGGCTTTGTGGTTTTTTAAAGTGCATTAAATAGACATTCAGTGAAAATAAAGATACAGTAGCTCAAAAAAGTATCCGAACACTTTTTAATATATATAATGCGTATGAATATATAATGCAATGAATATGGAGCGTGTGGAGTTAGCGTTCACAGCAAACTGGAGCGGTTGCGGTTCATGTTCACAGCACATTGGATCGTGTGAGCTCACAAAGACCTGGATCGTGTGGGCTCACTCACGGAAATATTGAGTGTGTGCAGTTACCGTTCACAGCAAAATGGAGCGTGTGCAGTAACTGCACACGCTCCAGTTTGCTGTGAAAGGTAACTGGAGCGTGTACAGTTACTGTACACGCTCCAGATATTTTTCCTGAATTCTGTAATCACGTGACACGAAGGTTGTCAGATCACTAATTTCTAAAAAAATCGTTGCCCGATATTTTTTCTGAATTTTGTAATCAACCGTAGTGTTCGGATACTTTATTTTGAGCGACTTGGATTGGATTGTTTTACCTCTGAACGGCACTTTTTTGCACACCATGGGCTAAATAGCCAGGCCACAAGGACCCTGAAGGCTCAGAGAAGGTGGTAGGAGGGGACCCACTGGAACAGCTGTTGGGAGACAGATGGTAGCCTCCCGTTAAGGCCATCCAGCGTGTTCTTTAACGTGCACAGGGTATGGCTCTCCCGCACACGGGGCCACGGTTTAGCGTCCCATCCGACGGACGGCGGCCTTTCCAAGCCCATCGGTGTCCCCTACTGACCGTGGGCAGGGCCAGGAGTTTTGGGGAGATAAATCTCAACGCTGACCCAGCTGGGACCGAAACTGGGAACTACAGATTACGAGCCTGGCGCGCTACCGACTGAGCCACCCCATATTCTGAGAGACTCTGGTCAGACTTCTATGGAAGTAGCTGCTTAAGGAGCAATTTATTCTATGTTTTTAAGGAAAAAAATTAAAATATACGATTTGAATGAGCAAATATTCTGGTAAGTAGCAAATCAAGGAAACTGTTAATGATCGACTAGAACTGAAAAAAATGCGTTTTCAGATGTATGTATACACAGTCGTATCAGAATAATATGACCACCCACGGAATCACAATGTACCTGCCCAGGCGCGTCACATAGTGCACATGACAAGGTCGATCACATGGAGATATAAGCGGCCGGCCAGGACAGATGAGCCATAGTGCGTAACGTGAGCACAATGGGCAGAGGTATTGATCTGACGGACGTTCAAAAAGCTACTATGCCAAGGGTGGAAACATCTCGGAAACAGCAGCCTTCGTCGGCTGTTCGCAAAGTGCTGTAGTAAGAGTGTACCAAGAATGGACCGCTGGCACGTCGAGTACCTCCAGACGTCATAACTGTGGAGCCCCAAAGACCATCGACACCAGAGGAGAACGTCGTCTCCGTCGACTGGTAAAGGGCATTCGACGCACAACAGTGCAGCAATTGACCACTCAGATGAACGCTGGGGTATCCAGGTACGTGTTCTTGGTAACCGTAGAGCGAACCCTGTTATGCATGGGTCTCCTGAGACGACACTGCATAAAGGCGCCCATGTTAAGCAAGGTCCATCAGCAACAACTCCTGCAGTTCTCACGGGACTACGGTTGTTGGACAGTGGAAGAGTGGAAAAAGGTTGCCTTCTCCGACGAATCGAGGTTTCTACTCCACAGAAGTAATGGATACGTTGTCATACACATGAGAACCAACACCCGGACACGCTTGTCGGTCAAGTACAGGCCGGCGGTGAAAGTGTGCATCTCTGGGGAATGTTTTTCTGGTATGACCGGGGACCGCTGATACCACTGGATGGGACCCTGAACGCCAATTGCTACCTGTCCATCCTCGCTGACCACATGCATCCCTTCATGCTAGACGTTTACCCTGGTGGTGATGGTATCTATCAACAGGACAATGCACCCTGCCATGTCGCTAAGGTGGTACATGACTGGTTCCAGGAACACAACAGCAATGTCTCCATCTCCCTTCGACCTCGAAATCGCCCAACCTCAATCCCATCGAGAACTTATGGAACCATTTGGATAGACAGGTTCGGTGTGCAGACCCACAACCACGTCAACTCCGGAACCTCCGTGCTCTGCTGGAGTCTGATTGGGCACATGTTCCTCTGGCAACCTTCCAGGGCCTCATGGGCGGAGGTGGCTCAGTCGGTAGCGCGCCAGGCTCGTAATCTGTAGTTCCCAGGTTTGAGTCCCAGATGGGTCAGCGTTGAGATTTATCTCCGCAAAATTCCTCGCCCTGCCCACGGTCAGTAGGGGACATCGATGGGCTTGGAAAGGCCGTTGTCCATCGGATGGGACGTTAAGCCGTGGTCCCGTGTGCGGGAGAGACATACCCTGTGCACGTTAAAGAACACGCTGGATGGCCTTGACGGGAGGCTACCATCTGTCTCCCAACAGCTGTTCCAGTGGGTCCCCTCCCCCAACCTTCTCTGAGCCTTCGGGGTCCATGTGACCTGGCCATTTGGCCCGTGGTGTGCGGAAAAGTGCCGCTCAGAGGTAAAACAACCCAACCCAACCCAGGGCCTCATTACGTCCATGCCACTCCATCTCTCGCCGCTATCATCCGGGTCGAGGGTAGTTATTCCCATTATCAGGTAGGTGGTCATATTATTCTGATACGACAGTGTATAATATATTGACTGTTTGACATAATCGAGAGATATGCTATTGATATTTTGACAAATTGATTTGGGAATATAAAATGGAACAACAGTTTTGATAAATTGGGTTGAGAAGATACGGTGAATCTGATGTTTGAAGAAATTGGATTGGGAAGATATGATGGGACGACCATTTTCATAAATTTGGTTGAGAAGATACGTTGAAAAATATTCCCAGAAATTGATTTAGGAAGATATGGCGGAACAACAGTTTTGATAAATTGGCTTTAGAAGATACGATGGAACAACCATTTTGACAAACTGGATTTAGAAAATGATGGAGGCAGCAGTTTTGATAAATTGGCTTTAAAAAATGTGGAGGAACAACTGTTTTGACAAACTGGTTTCAGAAGACACGTTTTCTGAACAACCATTTTGGTGGACAACCATGGTGGACACCATTTTGAAAAACTGATTTTAAAAGACATGGTGGGACAACAATTTTGATAAATTGGTTTTAGAAGCCATGCAGTAGCTAAGCACCCATGGTTCCAATGGTTCAGCTGAACTAGAGCCCGATGCTTTACACATTTTAGAAGAGTTCATTATTTATTCTAGCTGCTGATCGGTAAAAAAAAAAGCGAAACTCGGGCCCTTTATATACTCCTAATTTAAAAAAAATATATATTTAACGATGGGATGGGAGTGGAGGTAAATAAATCTTGCACGAAAACATCGCCTCTTCTTACTACACCACTGATGTGGTGGAGCAACTTTCTGGTAAATTAGCTTGGGAAAATATGGTGGGTTGAATAGTTTTACTTCTGAGCGGCACTTTTTTGCACACAATGGGGTAAACGGCCAGGTCACAAAGACCCCTAAAGCTTGAGAAGTTGGGGGGAGGAGAATCAGTGGGCAGCTATTGGGAGACAGATGGTAGCCTCCCATCAAGGCCATCGAGTGTGCACTGGGTATGGTCAAGGCCACCTAGAAGAGAAGGTAATGATAGCGATACTGTGACGTCACTGAAGGAGGGAGAACAGTCGAATGAACTGCGCTGTATAAAAGCTTGTTTTCTGCGTTTGCTTTAACGGAAATATATATATACAGTATTTGTCAGATTTTTTCGTTAACACGCCTTTGCGTTAAAAGACATGTCTTTGATCTGTTTTATAACAGATTTTAACGGAAGTACACATTGCCTTGATTATTTTTAACAAAACTGCTACCATATATTCATTCATCACCCATTATATTTAGTTTATAATTTCTTTTAGACTGAGATATGTTTGAATAAGTTTACGCTTAGTTATATTATATTCAAACTTAAAAACGTAAAAAAAAATAAATGAATCACGTAATTTTTTTTTCTGCAGAATAAATGCTATCACAAAACAAATTTAATCATATCATCATTCTAAATCATCTCTTTCCGTTGTCAAACTTATTTTGCGCTAAAACTGAAAAAAGATACATAATTTCAATGTATTTCATCAGTTATCTACTGGCTAATTTAATAAATACAAGAAATAAAACAATAATAAATATATTTTTATTTCCTGTACAAAAGTCGTTTAGAAAGTAATTGAAACAATAATATCATTATCTGTGTTTTTTATCCATTAAATTAGGGTTTCTCAACGTGTGGTACCCGGTAAAATGTTTTGGGGTACGCCGTGAGAGCTCAAAAGTCGTTAGATATATGTTATATATATATATGTGTTTTATTTTATTCCCATTGTTATACTATAACTGTAGCTTTATCTATCTATACAAGAGGTACGCCAGTTGCATACACATTTCCAGGGGGTACGTGAAGCATAAAAGTTTGAGAACCACTGATGTATATGTTTTATTTTATTCCCATTGTTATACTTATAACTATAATTTTATCTATCTATACAAGGGGTACGCCAGTTACATACACATTTCCAGGGATACGTGAGGCATAAAAGGTTGAGAACCACTGAAATATAAGTTTTATTTTATTCCCATTGTTATACTATAAGTATAGTTTTATCTATCTCTACAAGGGGTACGCCAGTTACATACACATTTCCAGGAGGTACGTGAAGCATAAAAGGTTGAGAACCACTGATATATATGTTTTATTTTATTCCCATTGTTATACTATAACTATAATTTTATCTATCTATACAAGGGGTACGCCAGTTACATACACATTTCCAGGAGGTACGTGAAGCATAAAAGGTTGAGAACCACTGATATATATGTTTTATTTTATTCCCATTGTTATACTATAACTATAGTTTTATCTATCTATACAAGGGGTACGCCAGTTACATACACATTTCCAGGAGGTACGTGAAGCATAAAAGGTTGAGAACCACTGATATATATGTTTTATTTTATTCCCATTGTTATACTATAACTATAATTTTATCTATCTATACAAGGGGTACGCCAGTTACATACACATTTTCAGGGGGTACGTGAAGCATAAAAGGTTGAGAACCACTGATATATATGTTTTATTTTATTCCCATTGTTATACTATAACTATAATTTTATCTATCTATACAAGGGGTACGCCAGTTACATACACATTTCCAGGGATACGTGAGGCATAAAAGGTTGAGAACCACTGAAATATAAGTTTTATTTTATTCCCATTGTTGTACTATAAGTATAGTTTTATCTATCTCTACAAGGGGTACGCCAGTTACATACACATTTCCAGGGGGTACGTGAAGCATAAATGGTTGAGAACCACTGCATTAGATCATAAAAATAAATCTACAGCACGATTTCATTGTTTGATTTCAAAATGTCGCAGAATTTTTTTAAAATTGAACTTAGCATATTTTACCACATGGTGACATTCTTAACTATTTAATAAGTTCACAAGTTTTTTTTTAAATACTGCCAAACGTTTGAGATAGTATTTAACTAGTAACATTTTTTTTAAATACCTAATTTCTCTAAAATTTCAATCATATTTTCCAGTTTTTCCAGTGGATGAAATGCTGTTCACAATACACTGTATTACCAAAAGTACTGTGCCACTTGCATGTTAAGTTAATAGAAAGCCAGATATAACTTTGGAATTAATCTTTTAAAGGAAAATCAAGTGAATGTCAGAGTAGAAAAAAAAACAATCTGCAAAAAAAAGTACCCATTCAATATAAGATTTCTTGTGGCAATAAGCCTTAAGAGCATAGGTTTCTAATTATACGAACATGCTTCTAAAGCTGATTGAAATACTATAATTTACAATAAATTGTTTGCTAAAACAAAAGCAATTTTAGAACCTGTGTTATCTGCATATTTGCAGGTAAGTGTTGAATACCTGCACAACAGTATCAGGTATTAAGTATTCCAATTACAACAATTCTTTAAATATTAAACAAGTATATTTAAAAATTGGGAATTACTGAATTAAATAACATATTCAATTTATCTCTAATGGCAATGTTCTACAAATGTCACATTTACTGTTAGGAAGCATTGTAAATGATTCCATTGATATAACATGGAATTAACACAAAACTTGATTTTCTATATAATCGTTTATAAATCATGGAAACCATAGGTGTCAAACAGCTGATGTATAGGAATTATATCAACACAGCTAATTTGTGCATCTTAAGTTTTACCTTAAAAGCACAATATGTTATTTCTTTTTTATATAATTTTGGACAGAGAGAAAAACAAAATAATAAAATGCACATTGATGAATATTCATATACAATTTGGGTGACTGCAGAAATAGCAAGAGAATTAATTGCTTTAGATGATACATTAGATGATAACTTCTATTTTTGGAAGCTATTTAATTTTTTTGTAAATATAGAAAGCTTAAGAATTAAAATGTTAATATTAATACTAATTTATTATTTGTAGTAAATAGCAAGTCAACAACTGTAGGTTTTTACATAGCACCAAATGATTCAGAACTTACTGATGAAAAATAAAATTATTAAAAATCCTACATTTGAAAAATGTGATGCCCATCTTCATTGACAGAGCTAACTTGTTATTTCTCCATAAATGTTATTAAAATTAATTGTTTAAAAAAAGAACTTAATTCAGAACAGTTGGGTTGTTTTACCTCTGAGTGGCACTTTTTTGCACACCATGGGCTAAATGGCCAGGTCACATGGACCCCGAAGGCTCAGAGAAGGTTGGGGGAGGGGACCCACTGGAATAGCTGTTGGGAGACAGATGGTAGCCTCCCGTCAAGGCCATCCAGCGAGTTCTTTAACGTGCACAGGGTATGGCTCTGCCGCACACGGGACCACGGCTTAACGTCCCATCCGACGGACGGCGGCCTTTGCAAGCCCATCGGTGTCCCCTACTGACCGTGGGCAGGGCGGGGAATTTTGCGGAGATAAATCTCAACGCTGACCCAGCTGGGACTCGAACCTGGGAACTGCAGATTACGAGCCTGGCGCGCTACCGACTGAGCCACCCCCGCCCCTAATTCAGAACAGATATTCTGCAGCTTTTTCCTAATCACAAAAACACTAGAGGCAATAAATACCATATAATCTATATGGGTGGTTCTATGCTGAAAAATGAAACATGTCTCTTGTGTTTGATATGACCCTGCCAAACACTATATTATCAGAATTAAAAATACTGGAAGTATAACTGTTGTATCTCCGCAAAATTTCCCGCCCTGCCCATGGTCAGTAGGGGACACCGATGGGCTTGGAAAGGCCGCCGTCCGTCGGATGGGACGTTAAGCCGTGGACCCGTGTGCGGGAGAGCCATACCCTGTGCACGTTAAAGAACACGCTGGATGGCCTTGACGGGAGGCTACCATCTGTCTCCCAACAGCTGTTCCAGTGGGTCCCCTCCCCCAACCTTCTCTGAGCCTTCGGGGTCCATGTGACCTGGCCATTTAGCCCATGGTGTGCAAAAAAGTGCCGCTCAGAGGTAAAACAACCCAACCCAAGTATAACTGTTGATGAAAGCAATGCCATCCTAATTTACCTTAAAGTAGATCAACATAAAAAAAATTTTTTTTTGTTGATAGCCTCATTACTTTGCATTTTATTCAGTTGATCCAGACTATTCTTACTGCAACTCTGCTATTTCAATTACAGCAGGGCATGAATTGGCAATCCATTTAGTTATGCATCTAAAAATGTTTGGTCAAAAATTGGAAGAAATGAGCCAGATTCAGGTGTTGATTATTCGTTTTATGAGTCACAAGTTGGACAGGCATGATCTAGATAATTACTGTACTCTAAATTTAATATCTAATATAATGTACATAAAATTTGAGCTTTGTTATCTATATAGCTATCTAATTTTTTCCAAAACCTAAAATGTTTGCATTTTTTCACCCATGATGCATTAAAAAAACTTTTTGGCGTCATAATCACAAATTGCACTACTACGCCAAATCTCTTCTTCTCTAATATCGAAAGAATGAAAAAAAAATTAAATCGTGATCACAAAATATGTTTCAGCTCTTTTCTAAATGGTTTTAAATCCTCTCAAACATTTTTAACTCCTAATATTTTAGGCACTTTATTTAACCTGTGCTAATATTTGTTTCATTGAAATTGTAATGAGTGGACGACCGGCTTGATTAATTTGACCATAATAATTATGTCATATCAATTTCAACAGTAATAGTTTGTAATGTAATCAATTTCAACAGTAATAGTTGTAGTTAATAATAAAAGTGTAATGGCAGAAGAACACATATCGACATTTTTCATGTTAAATCCTAATAATGAATATTGGAGATTTTCCTCATAGTGATCATTATCATTATACTCATCAAAATATACTCCTTCTTAGCGAAAACAACAGAATTTTCTTCATAGTGATCATTACCATCTTACTCATCAAAACATCCTCCTTCTTTGTGAAAACAATAGAATTTTCTATATCATTTATTACATCCTCCTCTTTAGCGGTAAACAACATTATTTTTGGTTCCGGTTATCATCACCATTTTATTCATCATAACATCCTCCTTCTTAGCGAAAACAACAAAATTTCTATATCATTCATAACATCCTCCTTCTTAGCGAAAACAACAAAATTTCTATATCATTCATAACATTCTCCTCCTTAGCGAAAACAACAGAATTTTCCCCATAGTAATCATTACCATCTTACTCATAAAAATATCCTCCTTCCTAGCGGAAACAACAGAATTTTCTTCATAGTGATCATTACCATCTTACTCATCAAAACATCCTCCTTCTTTGCGAAAACAACAAAATTTTCTATATCATTCATTACATCCTCCTCTTTAGCGGTAAACAACAGAATTTTCTATATCATTCATAACATTCTCCTCCCTAGCGAAAACAACAGAATTTTCTATATCATTCATAACATTCTCTTCCCTAGCGAAAACAACAGAATTTACTATATCATTCATAGCATTCTCCTCCTTAGCGAAAACAACAGAATTTTCCCCATAGTAATCATTACCATCTTACTCATCAAAATATCCCCCTTCTTAGCGGAAACAACAGAATTTCTACATCATACTCATCATAATATCCTCCTCCTCAGCGAAAACAACAGAATTTTCCCCATAGTTATCATCGCCATCTTATCCATAATAACTTCCTCCATCTTAGCGAAATCAGCAGAAATTTCCCAATAGCTTATTCATTATTTTAGTCATCATAACATCCTCCTCCTTCTTACGAAAGCAACAGAGCAGAAAACCAAAAAAGTAATAAAAATGAATACCTCCTCAAGCATCTGCTTATCACAGAGGCGTGACAGGAACCTATCAATTCATACGCCATAGTAGAAAGTTTGTGAGGATAGTAGGACCTCAGAAAGAAAAACAAACAAGTATCCATGACTTAACGGGGCTCGAATCGAGGCCACTTTAATCAATAGCCAAGCATCCTAACCGCTCGGCACAAAAACTTACGAATAAATTCAAGTGAAAAACGATCCCTTGTATCACTGAGACAAGGGATCGCCCAAGAATTCTCCCAATGCTACTAATCTAAGAGACCTAGGTTCGAGCCCAGGTAAGGCATGGATGTTCGTGTAGTTTTTCCGCTGAGGTCCTGCCGTCCTCACAGACCTCCTACTATGGCATATAAACTGACAGACTCCTGTCAGACCTATGTAGCAAGCAGCTGTTTGAGGGGGTATTTTTTTTATCTTTCATTCCATCCAATAGAGACAATAATGTCTCGTCGACGGTCGCCATGCTCCTTTGCTCTGCCGATGACCATGAAGACATCAGGCGACCCTAATGGTTGGCTGACGACCCTATCAGTGAGCATGAGGTGTGAATGCGGGCGACCCACCCAGGTGGGCTGCAGCGCATGGCCGGCGGGCCGCGTCCATCGGACACGTGTCCATAGGACCACGGGCGTGCAGCTAATGCCGTAATTACCTGCCTGGTTGGCCTCAGCAGCACCGCCAGGAAACAAATGGCAATTTAGTGGCGTCTCAAGTCGCCCAGCCCACACTTCCTTAATGCGAAGAATATTAAAGAAGTCAAGTGGCCTGGGTCATTTCCTGCGGAGCAGAGGGGTTCAAGCGACGAGGGGCACGCGAGGAACGTCGGTAAACCGAACTGCCGAGGTTTCCTCCCAACGGCAATGCACACATCAGCGAACTCTCTCTAAACCTCCAACAGGATAGCTCTGGATGTTTTCCATGACGTTTACTCGATGCTACCCTGTCGCGTCATCAGTTCCTTGTCTGCACTTTACTCGGTAGTTGTTCAAAGAGAGAGGGGAGCCTAAGGGGCCATGCAACAGGCTCGTGTTTGCAGGCCACCAGCCATTAAATTATCTTAACGTTATCGAGACGTATTACATAGAAACAACTTTATTAAGAGCCCTCCCTCCCCCCCCCTCTCCTCCCATGGTTCCGAGAGGCCTGATTGCGTCATGTCACGCGAGCGGTGACGTCACAGTGCGTGCTGCCGTGGTGTAGTTCCCGACTGTGTTCGGCGCGGAAGCCAACCATAGAGCTGCGAGCGCACGGAGCGAAGGCGAAAGTTAATTATTTTGGTTGGCGCTCGAAACTCTCATTTCCCGACTGTCTCAGTGGCTGCCAGCTGGAGGTGAGAAATAAGTTATCGAGCCTCGGAAAATGGGGAAACTCGACAAGTGTTAGGTTTGACAGAAATGTGGCGTAGGTGCGTTAACTTGTAAAGCACCTTGGATGCAGGAGGTGCTACGGGGAGCGTTCGTTGAAGGGTATGAACGTGGATTTTAAGCTCTTATAATAAATTTCAAGCCGTTGACGTTTAAGGCAATTGATGTTTCCAACTAGGATTTCTCTTTGTGCTAGAGCACTGATGGCCGAATTAGCCATTAAACTAAAGGGGGTTGTTTAATGGTTAAGTTTTTTTGTGTTTTCCTTTGTCAAAGAACAAAAGGTACTTTCCTTATACGTGGTTGGCTCTTAGTCGATCTCCTACGGATTCCGGGGCGGGGGTGGCTCAGTCGGTAGCGCGCCAGGCTCGTAATCTGTAGTTCCCAGGGTCGAGTCCCAGCTGGGTCAGCGTTGAGATTTATCTCCGCAAAATTCCCCGCCCTGCCCACTGTCAGTAGGGTACACCGATGGGCTTGGAAAGGCCGCCGTCCGTCGGATGGGACGTTAAGCCGTGGCCCCGTGTGCGGGAGAGCTATACTCTGTGCACGTTAAAGAACACGCTGGATGGCCTTGACGGGAGGCTACTATCTGTCTCCCAACAGCTGTTCCAGTGGGCCCCCTCCCCGAACCTTCTCTGAGCCTTCGGGGTCCATGTGACCTGGCCATTTAGCCCATGGTGTGCAAAAAAAGTGCCGCTCAGAGGTAAAACAACCCAACCCAACTCCTACGGATTCCGAACAATTAATGTCGGTGGGTGAAAGGTTATAGAAATTAATGCGCAAAAATTGCAATGCAGTCTGGCTTTACAGTTTGCATTTGTCGGATGGATAGAAATTTGGATGGGAAAAATGGATGGAAATGGATAGAAAGCATGTACGAAATCGGACAAAACCAGAACCTCCTGTAACATAACGGGCCCGGACAGTGCACCAACATAAGAATTAATTTTTGAATATATACATAACTGAAAAAAATTTGGTTGGCAAGACCAAATTTTTTTCAGCTCATCATTTCATGAGTTCCATGTCTACAGGTCTTATCCTGTGATTCCTTACTACTGATATACATAACTGTTTTATTATCTTAATCTATTAAAATTCAGCATGTAATTATTTATTTTTTTAAAATTAGGTAATCAATTTTGAAATTTTCCTAAATATTTTAATAAAATCCTGATATAATGAATAAATTAATTCATACTATGCGACCTGGGTTCGAGCCCCGGGTAAGTCATGGATGTATGTGTCGTTTTTCTGCTGAGGTCCCGCCATCCTCACAGACCTACTTTGGCATATAAACTGACAGGCTCCTGTCAGATCTCTGTGGCAAGCAGCTGCTTGAGGGGATATTTATTTATTTTATGCGGTTTAGAAGTAAAAAAATTAAATTTTAGTTAAGCTTTAGACAAAGCATTTACATCCTATCTTCCCTCGTTTGGCGGGGTGACTCAGTCGGTAGTGCGCCAGACTCGTAATCTGTGGTTCTCAGGTTCGAGTCCCGCCTGAACCAGCTTTCAGATTTATCTCCGCAAAACTTACCACCTTCTTTTTGTTCAGTAGGGAACACCGATGGGCTTGAAAGGCCGCAGTCCATAGGAACACGCTAGATGGCCTTGACGAGATGCTACCATGTGTCTCCCAATAGCTGCCCAGTAGGTCCCCTCCTCCAACCATATCTGAGCCTTCGGGGTACTTGTGACCTGGCCATTTAGCCCATTATGTGCAAAAAAAGTTGCGCTCAGAGGTCAAACAACCCAACCCAACTCCTCCTTTTGCTCGTTCGGTTGGGTTGTTTTATTTCGGAGTGGCACTTTTTTTTTTTTGCACACCATTGGGCTAAATGGCCAGGTCACGAGGACCCCGAAGGCTCAGAGAAGGTTGGGGGAGGGGACCCACTGGAACAGCTGTTGGGAGACTGATGGTAGCCTCTCGTCAAGGTCATCCAGTGTATTCTTTAAAGTGCACAGGGTATGGCTCTCCCGCATACGGTGCCATGGCTTAATGTCTTATCCGATGGACGGCGGCCTTTCCAAGCCCGTCTGTGTCTCTCTATTGGCAGTGAGCAGGGCGGGGAGTTTGGAGAGATTAATCTCAACGCTGGCTCAACTAAAACTCGAACCTGGGAACTACAAATTACGAGCCTGGCGCGTAACCGACTGAGTCCGTCCTCCGCTCCTTTTTCTCGACATCTGTTCCGGGTTAAGTATATCTAGGTGCCCCTGAGCAAGCTTGAATAAACGGGAGAAATTTCGGAAAGAGCTGAAAAGAACCTAAATTAGATTTCGATGTCTTGACCGGATTGTTGAACAAAAATATAGAAAATTGCTTTAGTGATGTTCGCTCACAGGGAAAAAATAAATAATAAATACCCCCTCAAGCAGCTGCTTGCCACAGAGGTCTGACAGGAGCCTGTCAGTTTATATGCCACAGTAGGAGATCTGAGAGGATGGCAGGACCTCAGCAGAAAAACGACACACGCATCCATGCCTAATCCGGGGCTCGAACCCAGGTCCCTTAAATCAGTAGCCAAGCGTGCTAACCACTCGGCCACGGGACGGCAAGGAGGAATTAAAACAATCATGACCTCCCCCCCAAAAAAAATACACACATATATATATATACCTGATCTCTTTTAACTCGTAAACCTTGGCATATGGGTTGGGCCTAATAATGGAAGATACTTTGAACTCTGAGACATTTAAACAAATTTTGCAAGGTATTAAAGGATTCTGTTATACAGATGAAAATGGTAAATGGGAAAGTTCTTCTTCCACTATATCTTTCAAATGCGAGACCATACAGTTACGAGTTAATTCCTCATGTAGAAACTCTCGCAAATATCTCGAGTTTTACCCTCATCCCCCCCCCCTACCAAAAAAAAGGCAGTGGGGCTGAATTATAGTCTGTTATAATCTCAAAGCTTTATATCTCAAATCAAAGATTGTCACGTGTACAATGTCATGGGTATCCTAAATTAAGCAATCTCTTTCTCTCATCCAAAACTAGATGAATAAATCGGGGGGAAGGGGGGTTGATCTTTACGAAGGTCGTACGTCAAATAAAAGCACTGCGCCGTCCCGTGGTCGAGTGGTTAGCGCGATTGGCTACTGATCTACGGGACCTGGGTTCGAGCCCCGGGTAAGGCATGGATGTTCGTGTTGTTTTTCTGCTGAGGTCCTGCCATCCTCTCAGAACTTCTACTCTGGCATATAAACTGACAGGCTCCTGTCAGACCTCTGTGGCAAGCAGCTGCTTGAGGGGGTATTTATTTATTATTTTTTATTTATTGTAACAAAGAGCAAAAAAAAAATAGAAGATTCCAAAACAAATATCTATCATACTATCGTCATAGAAAAAATGATAAATAATTAAACTAAAGTGATGGTGAAATCACAGATTCCTATTCAGTTCAAAGGGTTGCAAGGAATCAATTTACCTACTGAACCAAGTGAATTCAAAAATCTGTGTTGTTTTATTGTCAGTATGTTACACTTTTATATTTTGTTTTTTTGTATGATGACTGGTAATTTTTAAATTCTTAAATTTTCGTTTTATCATTTAAATTTTAGAATTAAACTAACTTATTATTACTTTGTCTGGCAAATTTGATGTTTTGTTATCTTCCTTTGCCTCTTCAAATTTTCCTTCCTAAAGTTTCGTTGTGATTTTAACAGAAAAAAAATACGTAGAAATCGTTTATAAAAATTGGATGACACCCACTGAAATCAAATATGACAACTTGAAAGCTACAGTAATAATTAATAAATATTATTATTTAGTCTTATTCATCTGTTAAATATATTCAAAAGCAACCTGCAATAATATTACACAAAATTCATTTAGGGGGGGGGAGGAAACAGTGATGACGTCATTAAAATCGCTGTCGTGGCATTCATTATCAAGGTACCCTTGCCAAACTCATGCTCTGATGTTCCCAGGTTCGAGTCCCAACTTTGACTGTACTGAGATTTTCTCCGCGAATTCTGTTCTACTGTCGGTTGGGTTGGTTTGACTGTTTTATTTCTGAGGCGGACTTTTTTTGCCCACTCAGAATAGGCTAAATATCCAGGTCACAAGGACCCCCAAGGCTCAGAGAAGTTTGAGGAAGGGAGACCAGTGGACAACTGTTAGGGGACAAATGAAAACCTCTTATCAAGGTCATCCAACAAGATCATCCACTACGCTAATTAACATTATATAAGGTCCCGTTTGTCTTTCCATGCTCATCTCTGCCCCTTTGGCACCGAGAGCAGAGGATAAGAGAAAAACTCTGTTTGCCCTTTGGCACCGAGAGCAGAGGGTAAGAGAAAAACTCTGTTTGCCCCTTTGGCACCGAGAGCAGAGGGTAAGAGAATAACTCTGTTTGCCCCTTTGGCACCGAGAGCAGAGGGTAAGAGAAAAACTCTGTTTGCCCCTTTGGCACCGAGAGCAGAGGATAAGAGAAAAACTCTGTTTGCCCCTTTGGCACCGAGAGCAGAGGATAAGAGAAAAACTCTGTTTGCCCCTTTGGCACCGAGAGCAGAGGATAAGAGAAAAACTCTGTTTGCCCCTTTGGCACCGAGAGCAGAGGGTAAGAGAAAAACTCTGTTTGCCCCTTTCGCACCGAGAGCAGAGTATAAGAGAAAAACTCTGTTTGCCCCTTTGGCACCGAGAGCAGAGGATAAGAGAAAAACTCTGTTTGCCCCTTATACAATAATACCAAACTCTATGGACATTAAAATGGGGCGGGGGTGGCTCAGTCGGTAGCGCGCCAGGCTCGTAATTTGTACTTCCCAGGTTCGAGTCCCAGCTGGGTCAGCGTTGAGATTTATCTCCTCAAAATTTAACGCCTTGCCCACGGTCAGTAGGGGACACCGATGGGCTTGGAAAGGCCGCCGTCCGTCGGATGGGACGTTAAGCCGTGGCCCCGTGTGCGGGAGAGCCATACCCTGTGCACGTTAAAGAACACGCTGGATGGCCTTGACGGGAGGCTACCATCTGTCTCCCAACAGCTGTTCCAGTGGGTCCCCTCCCCCAACCTTCTCTGAGCCTTCGGGGTCCATGTGACCTGACCATTTAGCCAATGGTGTGCAAAAAAGTGCTGCTCAGAGGGAAAACAACCCAACCCAATGGACATTAAAATGCATTTTGAAGAGCAGCTTCCATCTCCCCTTTTCTTTATCTTACTCTAAATCTATGGGGGGTCTTGTGATCAAAAAAATTAATCCTCTGTGTGCACAAAATTTGCCGCTCAAAGAGTAGTACGATCCAAGTACTCGGCCACTATTACATTTCAATGTACTTCTATTAAATAATTTCTCTAAAATCTTCAAAACAAGAGATTATTGAAAATATCCATCAATTAATAAATAACCAAACTCTCTCGAGATCCATCTTTTTCATAAAACTGCCTCGACCTGGGTGCCACGGCACCATCCCTTAATTGGTCTTTTATTTCTATTTGCGTGGCCGGAGGATTTGTGTCCGCTTGCAGCAATCCATCAAGCCAGGTGTATCGACCCCCGTGTCACCGCGAGAGGGTCGGGGGTGGCCCCCTAATTGGGTGTGCGGTGGTGCAGGGAAATGGCGCTCGGTTGCGGCGCTCTCAGCGCAGGGTGGGCCACCTCATGCCGCTCGTCGTGTCACTCAGCGAGACATAGAGGCTGCTCGGGCTTTTGTTCTTCGTGCCTGCCTCTCCATTCAACAGCTGCTAAAGGACTCCTTCTCAGAACAAGGAAACCGAGGATTCGAGTTGCGATTTTTTTCTTAACGAGTTCTCTCTGATATTTGTAGACATTCTATTCCTTTCGCTTCAAAACGAAAGCCAAAAGTGTAACTTGTATATATATTTTAATGTCTAATAAAAATGAATTTTAGATGTAGGCAGAACACTTGTTTACCGAGATCTGACAACAGCATACTAGTTGTTATGCTAGTTCCGTCCACCTAGGTGCAGCTATAGCACTCCCTTATTGTAATTAACTGCACCCAGCAGAATAAGACAAAGACTAACAGATGAATACAGTTATAAGTGAAATCTAGTAAACGTGATTTTGACAGACTATGAAAACGAAATAGAAAATAATTTTACCCCCGGGGCGGGGGTGGCTCAGTCGGTAGCTGGCCAGGCTCGTAATCTGTTGTTCCCAGGTTCGAGTCCCAGCTGGGTCGGCGTTGACATTATCTTCGCAAAATTCCCCGCCCTGCCCACGGTCAGTAGGGGACACCGATGGGCTTGGAAGGCCGCTGTCCGTTGGATGGGACGTTAAGCTATATCTCTTGTGGAGAGCGCTGTGCAAATTTACGAAAACTCTGGATGCTCTTGACAGGAGGCTACCATCTGTCTCCTAACAGCTGTTCCAATGGGTCTCCTCCCCCAACCTTCTCTAAACCTTCGGGGTCCATGTGACCTGGTCATTTAGCCCATGGTGTGCAAAAAAAAAAAAAAAAGTGTTGCTCAGAGGTAAAACATCCCAACCCAAACCCCGGGGCGGAGGTGGCTCAGTCGGTAAGGCGCTAGGGTCGTAATCTGCAGTTCCCGGGTTCGAGTTCGCTTTGGCCAGCGTTGAGATTTATGTCTGCAAACTCCCTTTCAAGCTGTTTCACCGTTGTGAAGACGCCACCATCCGTCGGATAGGACGTTACGCCATGATCGCATGTACGGAAGAGCTATACCCTGTGCACATTAAAGAACACGCTGAATGGCCTTGATGTGAGGCTTCCATCAGTCTCCTATTAGCTGTGCAGTGGGATAATAGCAATGTTTCCTCTAAGCTGCGTGGGTTCACGGCGATGCAGTAAATGAAATGCCCCCGCGCACAATGAATTGTTGCCACGCAGTTGAATACAAAAAACTTTTAAACTGCCGCGCAGTCGTTAGGTTGTCTAAAAATTTTCTCCCCAGAGCAGTAGCATGCCCGCACAGTTGTAAAAAAATTTTAGGCAACTTTGGTTAGTAGTGGCCTCTTGCCTCGTTCTTTAGGGGGCGGGGGTGGCTCAGTCGATAGCGCGCCAGGCTCGTAATCTGTAGTTCCCAGGTTCGAGTCCCAGCTGGGTCAGCGTTGAGATTTATCTCCGCAAAATTCCCCGCCCTGCCCACGGTCAGTAGGGGACACCGATGGGCTTGGAAAGACCGCCGTCCGTCGGATGGGATGTTAAGCCGTGGCCCCATGTACAGGAGAGTCATACCCTGTGCACGTTAAAGAACATGCTGGATGGCCTTGACGGGAGGCTGTGCTGTTCGGCTGTTTTACCTCTGAGCGGCACTTTTTTGCACACCATGGGCTAAATGGCCAGGTCACATGGACCCCGAAGGCTCAGAGAAGGTTGGGAGAGGGGACCCACTGGAACAGCTGTTGGGAAACAGATGGTAGCCTCCCGTCAAGGCCATCCATCGTGTTCTTTAACGTGCACAGGGTATGGCTCTCCCGCACACGGAGCCACGGCTTAACGTCCCATCCGACGGACGGCGGCCTTTCCAAGCCCATCGGTGTCCCCTACTGACCGTGGGCAGGGCGGAGAATTTTGCGGAGATAAATCTCAACGCTGACCCAGCTGGGACTCGAATCTGGGAACTACAGATTACGAGCCTGGCGCGCTACCGACTGAGCCACCACCGCCCCGAAAAGTGCCGTTCAAAGGTAAAACAACCCAACCCTCGTCCTTTTTTGAGCCCTTGGGGTTCTTATTGACTTGACCTTTTAGCCCGTTGTGTGCAAAAACAATGTCTCTCAGAGATAAAAATAACACAACCGTTATTATGAGAACTCATGTTTACATATGCTGCAGTCATATATATTACACGATTTCATCATTACCCTATTTCCTGTTACTCAGTAATGTCATGCCTTTCCAGATGCTGCTTAAAAGTATTTAACGAAAACCGTGGCCTGATCTAAGCAGTTGAAAGGGAACATCCCCCCCCAAGGACGTACCCAAACAACCCCCCCCCCTCACCTCCAGAAAATTCTGTCTTCTTATACTAAATCTCAAACATGTCTACCTGCTTTGAAATCCAAAACGGTTTTCTTTGTATACCTTTGATTTTAGCTCTGTATTTTATGTCCGACACTAAAAATAGATTTAAAAAAAAAACAACTATAAAATCTCATTCCATATAGAATATCATTTTAATCTTTTGTGTTCGGTGGAATATTTTAGTAATTGGGAAACCCTACTCAAGTCTTATTTTTCAGATCTGCTCCCCCTCCCTACTCCCAGAAATTAAATTCTTACCCTCATCCCCCGAAATTAAATTCTGAGTAAATGCTTCCCTCCCCCTTGAGAATGCTAGTAAAGATAATGGAGGAATGAAATGGAAATCCAATATCTCCGCCCCCCCCCCCTCCATACACACATATACATACACAAAACACACACACACACACACACACCTTTTCCTAGTTCGGGTCTACTAAAAACCATACTGACTTACGTACTTTTGTACATTACAGTTTAATTATGAACACTAGAGCAGTGGTTATCAATTTTTTATGCTTCACGTACCCCCTGGAAATGTGTATGTAACTGGCGTACCCCTTGTATTCGTAGATAAAACTATAGTTATAGTATAACAATGGTTATTTATACTTTGTTACTAGATCTAGTGACTTTTGAGCTCTCATGGTGTACCCCAAAAAATTTTACCACGTACCTACGTTGAGAACCCTTACACTAGAGTATTTAAGAAACTAAAAGTTAAATTAAAATTTACTTTATGTATTAATGTTACCTGAAAAACTTGGTGCTGAAAAATTTTTAGATAAGATTTATGACACAAATTTAAAAAGATTAAACAAATTCCATTTAATTACAATTTATTTATCCAAGTCTCTCCCCATAGCCTTTGAAAATACTAGTAAGATTAATGGAGGCAAAAAATGTTACACTGCAATGGAATTTCAGTATCTTGTTACATAAAAACACCACACATAAATTAACGAATTGCAATGGCCCCTAACAAATATTGAATTGGGAATCAATGAAGATGTTATTTTTGGGTTTTATTTACCGTAAAAGTAACGTGTAGGGACCTGATTAGATTCAACGATTTTGGTGTTTTGCCCAACTATTCGGCCATGACACTACCTCCTTAGCATCCTATGGTGCAGTCAAACGAGTTCTGCCTTTAGTATATATATATAGAAATCTGTAGGACAGCTGGAAATTGGATGCCATGTTCATGTTAAGATTTTGGCACTTTAATATAATTGATAATTGCTATAACTAAAAAAAAATAAATACCCCCTCAAGCAGCTGCTTGCCACAGAGGTCTGACAGGACCCTGTCAGTTTATATGCCATAGTAGAAGATCTGAGAGGATGGCAGGCCCTCAGCAGAAAAACGACACATACATCCATGCCTTACCCGGGACTCGAACCCAGGTCCCTTAGATCACTGACCAAGCGCGCTAACCACTCGGCCACGAGACGGCTGCTATAACTGTGCTTTAAAAAAATTACTATTCAGTCATTAAGCGAAACACAAAAATGTGAAGCAATACGAAAATTAATCATTTAATCATTCAGAAAAAAAATATGGCATACATTAAAACTCTGAATGATTATAGTCTATATCAAATAAAGAACTCATTAAAAACATAAGTGCTTCAAATTTGTTTTTAATAAGAATAATTCATCGTAACGTACTCATGAGCAGGGGAGGTCCCAGGGTGGGTGTCACGAGGGGACAATTCCTCCTTCCAAAGGATAAGAGAAAGAATCGCCAAAGACATGATGAACCGCCTTGACTAGAAGCTCTCATCTGTCTGTTGCAATAATAATAATTATTTATTTATTTCATGCAGAAGGTTACAATAAAGACATGGTACAGTAATTTTGGATATTTATTTAAATGTTCAAGTGGCTTGATGCAGTCTTGCGCTTGGGATCTGGACATTTAGTCCATTGGGTGATAAAAGATTACAGCTCAGAGGTAAAACCACACAATCCGAAGACTTCCCCCTTCCATAAATTAATGTACGGGTATTATAACAGTTACAACTCTTCGGGAAATTAGTGTTTCCTTTAGTATGGCATTTTGTGTTTCCTCAGCTTCCAACCCCAATAGATGGAAGCATTTTTGATGACTGTCAAATCTCACTTCCACGTGCTTTTAGTTATGATCACTTTAAATGAATGGCCAATTTCATTTCGGTATTTGTTCATTTAAGAAGAGGAAAGGGTTTAAAGATGATTTAATGCGCAAAGCACCGCGTCTACGCCTTCCTTTTTGTCACGCCCATTTCAAAAGCTTCCTCGAGAATTTGCATATCAGTTACGAGTTAAAGTGCTTGTTTTCGGTTCAAATAAATTATTTCTTTCATCAGGAGTAAAATGCTATGCGAACGAATTGATGCAGTGAGGAATTTTTTTTAAAGGATTTTTGATAATAGTGATAGTGATAATAATGATGATGGTGGTGATGGTAATAGTGATAATGGGGATGGTGATGGGTTGGGTTATCTCTGAGCGGGCAATTTTTTGCATACAACGGGTTAAATGGCCAGGCCACAAGGACTCCGAAGGCTCAGAGAAGGTTGGGGGGAGTGGACCCATTGGAATAGCTGGGGGAGTGGACCCATTGGAAAAGATGGTAATCTTCCGTCAAGGCCATCCAGTGTGATCTTTAACGTGCACAGGGTATGGTTCTCCCGCACACGAGATCACGGATTAACGTCCCATCCGACGGACAGTGGCCTTTCCAAGCCCAGCGGTGGCCTCTACTGGTCGTGGGCAGGGTGGGGGAGTTTTGCGGAGATAAATATCAACGCTGACCCAGCTAAGACCCGAACCTGGGAAATGCAGATTACCAGCCTGGTGCGCACCGACTGAGCCCCCTCGCTCCGATAATAGTGATCAGATTGGTGGTATTAGTGATGATGGTTATGGGGTAATAGTGATTATGGTGATGATGATGATGCCAGTAACGGCGATAATAACGATGGTGGGGATGATAAGGACGACGGTAAGAGTCGCCATGATGAAGACCACGGAAGAAATTCTACTTATGGTGAAATGTGGCAATGTTAACGTGGTGTTGGTATTGGCAGCCATAATGATGTAGATGACAATGATGAGTAAGATCACTGTCACCAATATCACTTGATGATGGCGGTATTGGAGGTGGTAGTGGTAGTGATACAGTCGAGTAACGGTTCACCATAATCATGGTGATTGTGGTGATAGACGATGATAATGGTCCGTGTTGGTAATGTGGTACTAATGATGACACTGAGGACCACAGATGTGACGTAATGACTATGATCCGAATAATGATGGTGATGGTAATGGTATTAAGAATGATTTAGTCGTAAAGGAGAATTATGGTGGTTATGATAACGACGTGATAACAGTTGTGGTAGTAGTGATATTGATGATAATTAGTGATGGTATTGGTAGTATATAATTTTGAAGTGATAATTTTGAAGAGGATAATAATAACACTATTAATAACAATTTAAAAATATATATTTTGGAAAATTTTCACATTTCTTTTTATCTCGAACAGCGTTAGAGTCAGCATAAATGAGTAACCAGGCATGAAATATATTTAATACTGTAGAGGTCACTTAATATGCTGGTTTAACTAAATTTTAATCCCTCCCTAAGAAACACTTTGCGATCCTTTGCTATATCTCTCAACCATTACATAATACTATATTTTCTGTAAGAGTAATTAGCATAGCGAAGTGAGTTTGCAATACAAGACACCTTGCCAAATACCATTTGGATTCTACACGCTTAAATGTGACATCTATTTTTTGCCAAAAGCGGAAAAAAATTGATTATACGCTGTTTTGAAGGCTGCATCAAGTGCGGATCATGCAAATTAGTACTTTAAAGCATTCATAACGTGGCGAAAAAAGAACCACAATTGCATGAATGGCTGCTGCAGTCTCACATGGCAGATACGTGTATATCATGTGTTTTGTAGCATCAATGGTGGCATTAGGCATGCACCTATGCTGTATTAGGCATGCGACGTGACGTGGGAGCGTGAAATTCATGCCGCAAGCAACGTTTGCTGTGGGATGTAGTTCTTGGGTTAGTTCTTTTCGCATTTCGTTGTCTATACGGAATTTCGTTTTTAATTTTTTTCCGTCTTTTTTTGATAAAGCGCCATTTAGTTCAACCATGGTACATAAACGTAGAGGCTCTTTAAGTGTAGTACAGGCTGGGTGTTTTTACGTTATGAGCATTTTGCACACAGTGGGCTAAATGGCCAGGTCACAAGGACCCCGAAGGCTCAGAGAAATTTGGGAGAGGGAACCCACTGGAACAGCTGTTGGAGACAGATGGTAGCCTCTCGACAAGGCCATCTAACCTATTCTTTAAGGATATGGCTCTTGCACAAGATATGGCTCTCCCGCACACGGGGTCATAGCATAACATCCGATCAGACGGGGGGACGGGGATGGCTCAGTCGATAGCACGCCAGGCTCGTAATCTGTAGTTCCCAGGTTCGAGTCCCAGCTGGGTCAGCGTTGAGATCTATCTCCACAAAATTTCCCCACCCTGCCCGCGGTCAGTAGGGGACACCGATGGGCTTGGAAAGGCCGCCGTCCGTCGGATGGGAGCCTTTCCAAGGAGCGTTGGGACGTTAAGCCGTGGCCCCGTGTGCGGGAGAGCCATACCCTGTGCACGTTAAAGAACACACTGGATGGCCATGACGGGAGGCTACCATCTGTCTCGCAACAGCTGTTCCATTGCGTCCCCTCCCCAAACCTTCTCTGAGCCTTCGGGGTCCGTGTGACCTGGCCATTTAGCCCATGGTGTGCAAAAAAGTGCCGCTCAGAGGTAAAACAACCCAACCCAATCCGATGAGACAGACGGCAGCCTTTCCAAGCTCATCGGTGTCCCTTGCTGACCAAGGGCAAGGCGGAGAGTTTTTCGGAGAACTCTCCTTGTATCAACGCTGGCCCAGCTGGGAGTAAGAAGCCGCTGATTGTGGGACTTTTGCTGAAAAGATGGCCATTTTACACATATTAGGTCATGTACGAGTCCAGCATATCTCTTGTTCGAAAATAAAAAGTGAACGAATATGAGTCGATCATCTAATGTTTATAAAACGATTATGAGGATTGACTGACGGTCGACTGACTAACAAAGAGATCGCGCTGATTCTAACTATGAAGCAGAAGTGTTAGAGCTCTAAAAATTTACACCTAGACGTAATCTGGGTCGTAAATTTCGGGAAAAATGCGAAATTTGATTTCCGACTAGTCCTTTGAGGTCAAATATAAGTCACCTAGAGGTCAAACCTTTATCTGCGAGTGCTAATAACGTGAAAATTGGTACCCGGGAGTGTTTCGGGTTGTAGATCTTGAAAACATTGTGAAAATTTGAATCCCGAGTGTCCTTTGAGGTCAAAGGTCAAATTTATATCTCTCGGTGCTAGAAAGGTAAAAATTGGTTCCAGTGGATATTTTAAGTTCAGATCTCAGAAATTTTGCCAAATTTTAGATGCAGTGGGTTCCTCCAAATTCGATGCACCGGTGCTAGAGAGATAAAATTGGTGAAGAGAGTTATTTTGGGCAGTCCTGAGAAATAAGAGGAATTTTCAGAGCCACTGTCGATTCAAGAGAAATAAGGGTCAGAGGGACCAGATAATAATCAAGAGGTGCCAAAGGGACACGGTTGGGTTGTTTTATCTCTGATAGGAACCTTTTTTGCGCACAATTGGCTAAATGGCCAGGTCACAAGGACCCCGAGGGCTTAGAGAAGGTTGGGAACCCACTGGAACAGTTGTTGGGAGACAGATGGTAACCTCCCGTCAAGGCCATCTAGCGTGTTCTTTAACGTGCACAGGGTATGGCTCTCCCGCACACGGGGCAACGACTTAACGTTCCATCCGACGGACGGTGGCCTTTCCAAGCCCATCGGTGTCCCCTACTGACCGTGGGCAGGGCGGGGAGTTTTGCGGAGATAAATCTCAACGCTGACCCAGCTGCGACTCGAACCTGGGAACTGCAGATTACGAGCCTAGCACGCTACCGACTGAGCCCCCCCCCCCGCCTGCCCCCAAAGGGACAGATTGGTATATGCTATAGATATATAGATGATTGCCATTGATTGATTGATTGAGTGAGTGATTAACTGATAAGAGATCACGATAAATCGAACTATGAAGGAGAAATGGTGGAGCTCTAAAAATTTGCATCTAGATGTAATCCGTGTCGACCTCCGACGTGTCCTTCAAGCTCAAATAGAGGTCATGTAGAAGTCAAACTTTGATCTTCGACGTGCTTGAAACGTTGAAAAATTGGTGTTCGGGAGTGTTTCGAGTTCTAGATAGCAGAAAATAAATAAATAATAAATAACCCCCTCAAGCAGCTGCTTGCCACAGAGGTCTGACAGGAGCCTGTCAGTTTATATACCACAGTAGGAGATCTGAGAGGATGGCAGGACCTCAGCAGAAAAACAACACACACAACCATGCCTTACCCGGGGCTCGAACCCAGGTCCCTTAGATCAGTAGCCAAGCGTGCTAACCACTCGGCCATGGGACGACTAGATAGCAGAAACATTACGAAATTTCGGATTGAAATTTGGGATCTTCGCGGCCAAAAGTCAAATCGCGATGTGCCGGTGCTAAAGAACTCAAAATTGGTGTCTATGAGTGTTTGGGGTCGTAGATCTTAAAAATGTTACGAATTTCAGATCCGAGGTCGCGTTCAAGGTCAAATATAGATTGGAGTGATGGTTTATAAATCACGAGGAACCGATCGGTTTCTAGGTACTTGGTATTCTTGCATATGAGGAACAATTGCATCTTAACGTAAAGGTATCTGTTCTTATAATAGTAAAGATATCAAGACAGTCATTCCCAGGTTCGAGTCCCAACTGAACTAGCGCTGAGATTTATCTCCGTAAAACTCCGCGCCTTCCCCTCGGTCTGTAGGGGACACCGATGGGCTTGGAAAGGCTGTTGTCCATCAGATGGAACGTTAAGTCGTGGTTCCGTGTGTGCGAGAGCCATACCTTGACTGGAGGTTGCCATCTGTCTCCCGATAGCTGGCCAGTTAGTCTCTTCCCCCAACCTTCTCTGATCCTTCGGGGTATTTGTGACCTGGCCATTTAACCCATTGTGCACAAAAAAGTTCTGCTCAGAGGTAAAACAACCCAACTGTTTTATTGAAGAATTTGCAGTGCATGAATTTTACTTTGATATTTTCTTCTTTTTGGATTTGTTATTCCATATGTATATAGAGACTCCAGATTGCGAAAAAAAAACTACATATGTTTCACGTTCTTGGCGGGGGTGGCTCAGTCGGTAGCGCGCCAAGCTCGTAATCTGTAGTTCCCAGGTTCGAGTCCCAGCTGGGTCAGCGTTGAGATTTATCTCCGCAAAATTCCCCGCCCTGCCCACGGTCAGTAGGTGACACCGATGGGCTTGGAAAGGCCGCCGTCCGTCGGATGGGACGTTAAGCCGTTGCCCCGTGTGCGGGAGAGCCATACCCTGTGCACGTTAAAGAACACGCTGGATGGCCTTGACGGGAGGCTGCCATCTGTCTCCCAACAGCTGTTCCAGTGGGTCCCCTCCCTCAACCTTCTCTGAGCCTTCGGGGTCCATGTGACCTGGCCATTTAGCCCATGGTGTGCGAAAAAGTGCCGCTCAGAGGTAAAACAATCCAATCATAAGGTTCAATTTACGATCCTGTTTTACTTCTGGCGGACTTTTCAAAGATCTCTGTGATCGACAAAGATTTCCTGTGTTAATCACAGGTGAGAACGAATTGAATTTCTTCATTACAAATTGCAGAAAAGAAGTATAGCATTGTAGTGTCATGCAACACCCCCCCCCCCCCTCCCTCTCAACATAGTGCAATTTCTAATCTCTCCCCTACCCATCAACATGTTAAGTAATTTATGGATGACAATTACCTCTTAGTAAAACATTTTTTGTTTTGCAATAGAAATCAGAAAAAGGATCAAGGGCTCAATCATTTGACTGATGAAATGATGCATGCAGAAATATCCTGTTTCGTTATAAATAAAGAAAGGGTAGAGAATATTAGAAGGGGGAGGAGGGACATTAGATGTTGCTAAGATATAAAGTTGCTCAAAATCAAAAGTTTTAAATCTTAAGTCAAAGTATTTTTCTTCATCTGTGTTGTTGGGTTTTTTTCGTCAGTGTAAAGCTACCCATTGATAATCAAACGTCACCCATTAATCAATTTTTCTACCTCTAAAATGCAAGGGTTCCATTCTCACGAATATATGCAAAATTCAGGTCTTGCAAAACAAAATATTGAGATCTGCGGTCGATGTCCATTGATTTGTTGCTAACAGACAACTCCATAAAGACTTGGGCACATGCATCTCAAAAAGGTTTTTTGAGGCTGTTAAAAATAATCCTAATGAGATTATTTCTTCTTTGCTTAATTATAATCATAATGTCCTTAATAAGTACAAGAGGCCTAAAATGATGGCTTTCTCTGAAGAAAGCTACTCGTTTTAGGTCTCTTGTGCATGATACATGCTATTTTTAGCTTGTGTTTTATGTTAGCTTCTAGGAGCCCACTCAGGGTGGTTTACTTGTTATATATTTTTACTTATGCCAACTGGGCATATTCTCAAATGGAGATGGTAATGGGTAAAGTTTTACCTGGAACATCGCATATCCATGCACGATTTACGAATGCAAGTGAATCTCATTGAATTTCTTCTCTCATAAAGTTATCGATTTTAAGGTCAAAACGAAATAACATTTGCCTCGATTCCCTCCTGTGAATGAATTCGACATTTTGGCAACATCCCAGCTGACCACAAAGGAGTGAAGTTCGCGATCTGACCTGCTGCTCGCGTTGCCACGAGTGGAGTCTCCTCCTGCTCCTCCGCCGCCGTGGAGGGAGAAGAGGAGGACCTCGTGTCACCACCAACCAGCATGGAGCCGGTTTCTGGACGAAGGCCAACTGCAAACTAGTTGAAGACGTCAAATTTCTTTCTCTCCTTCTTCTTTTTGTTGTGCAATTCCTGGCTGGCATGAATATAAAAAAAGGGAAAATAGGGAAAAAATGCCGGGGTAGAGGAAGTGGCAAGCAAGAACTGTTTCAGGACCACCAGGAAGCGAGGACTGCTGTGTGTGGGTCGTAAGATCGTGACGGCTTCGATGGGGACACAAACTGGCGCACGTTATGCACGTTACCGTGAAACGCGAAGTAGGTGAATACAACGCGGACGAGAGCTGTACGTACTCGACGCACATCAATCACTCGGGTGATCAGCTGGAGACAGAATGGCAGGGACTGTGCGGTGGGCAATCCAAGCACATCAGGAAACGGGGTAGGGGAGAGAAAGAAAAAGATCTTGACGTGGTTTATGAGTGCTTAACACTTCGTAACAGCCCAAGGAGGGAAGAGGAGGCGGAGACGGTGATGGGAGTGGAGGAGGCCAGGCATCAAGAACAGGGGTCGAAGAGAAACTTTTAGTTATTGTTGTTTACATGATCAGGTACTTATCAGTGACGGGGAAAAAAAGTTGGAGCAAGATAAGTTTTTTCCTTCGTTAGGCTTAGTTGTTTTCCTCAGAGTAGCACTTTTTTTGCCCACAATAGATTAAATAGACGCGAAGTTGGGTTGTTTTACCTCTGAGCAGCACCTTTTTGAACACAATGGGCTAAATGGCCAGCTCACAAGAATCCGAAGGCTCAGAGATGGTTGGGGAAAAGACCCACTGGACAGCTACTGGGAGACAAATGGCAGCCTCCCGTCAAGGCCATCCATCGTTTTCTTTATCGTTCTCTCCCGTACACGGGGACCACAGCTTAACGTCCCATCGGACGGACGGCGGCCTTTCCAAGCTCATCAGTGTCCCCTTTCTCACAGAGGGCAGGGTGGGAGTTTAGAGGAGATAAATCTCAACGCTGGCACAGCTGAGACTCGAACCTGGAAACTGAAGATTACGAACCTGGTGTGCTACAGACTGACACACACACACATCCACACACACACGCCCTCAGAGGCAGGGCAATTTGGATAAACGTGACCAGGCATCAGTTTCCATTACAAGCCAGAGCAAAGGCATATAAATATACGGGAGAAAAACGACAAAAAAAGGTTTTATTGTTTTTATGTCGGTTTCCAAAGGGAAAGTGGTTGGCTCAATCGGTAACGCGCTAGGCGTAATCTGCAGATTTCCAGGGTTGGGTTGTTTTACCTCTGAGCGGCACTTTTTTGCACAACATGGGCTAAATGGCTAGGTCACAAGGACCCCGAAGACTCAGAGAAGATTGGGGTAGGGGACCCACTGGAACGACTGTTGGGAGACAGATGGTAGCCTCCCGTCAAGGCCATCTAGCGTGTTCTTTAACGTGAACAGGGTGTGCTTTCCCGCACACGGAACCACGGCTTAACGTCCCATCGGACGGGCGGAGGCCTTTCCAAGCCCATCGGAGTCCCCTACTGACCGTGGTCAGGGCGGGGAATGTTGCGGAGATAAATCTCAACGCTGACCCAAGTTTTCGAGTTTCGAATCCTAATTGTGTCAGCTTTGTTTGATACAGTGTATCTTCGCAAACGCCCCCCCCCCCCCCCCCCCCACACACACACACACTACTCTCGGTGGGAAAGTTTGCTTGGAAGAGCAACCGTCCATCGAAGAGGACGTTAAACCATGTCCCGGTCCGTCTACAAGAGAGCTGTACCCTGTGTATTTTAAAGAACACGCTAGATGGCACGACTATCTCTCTCCTAACAACTCTACAGCTGTATCTCCTTTTTCTATCGGGCGGGGGTGGCTCAGTCGGTAGCGCGCCAGGCTCGTAATCTGCAGTTCCCAGGTTCGACTCCCAGCTGGGTCAGCGTTGAGATTTATCTCCGCAAAACTCTCCGCCCTGCCCACGGTCAGTAGGGTACACCGATGGGCTTGGAAAGGACACCATCCGTCGGATGGGACGTTAAGTCGTTGCCCCGTGTGCGGGAGAGCCATACCCTGTGCACGTTAAAGAACACGCTGGATGGCCTTGACGGGAGGCTACCATCTGTCTCCCAACAGTTGTTCCAGTGGGTCCCCTCCCCCAACCTTCTCTGAGCCTTCGGGGTCCATGTGACCTGGCCATTTAGCCCAGGGTGTGCAAAAAAGTGCCGCTCGGAGGTAAAACAACCCAACCTTTTTTCTATCCAGCTCTATAGCGATTTATACGTAGGCGTATCAAAAAGTACGTGGCACTAACCTCTATCTGGTAGTAAGAAAATAACATTTTTGCTTCGGAGGGATGTATGACGTAGTACAGTCGCTCAAAAAAGTATCCGAACGCTATGGTTGATTACAGAATTCAGAAACAATATCTGGCAACGAGTTTTTTTAGAAATTAGTGCAGGTTGCCAGATCACTAATTTCTAAAAAAACTCGTTGCCAGATATTGTTTCTGAATTCTGTAATCAACAATAGCGTTCGGATATTTTTTTGAGCGACTATACAACCCTGACCTGGCGCGAACGTGCATAGTGCATTTCCCTGCACGTGCGAACGTACATAGTGCGTTTCTATAGTTCGTGGATGATGGCACATCAACTCGATTTTTTACTCTAAATTAGAAGTCCAGGGAACAGTTAGTTTGTTATGGGAGAAAAACTTGAATTGTACGGGTTCTCCATCGAGCAATATCCGCCGTATACGGGAGAATGCGATGTTTCATTACGTTAAGTAGTCACAGCAGTTTGAAAACGGCAATACAGATTTGACAGACGAATGAGACCTTCGACGTCCATCACACAACATCCACCTTACCGTCCTCACTTATCCTCCTGCGACTACCATTTGTTCAGAAAATTAAAGAGCATCTGGGAGGAGAGAAATTTTCGTCAGATGAAGGCTTCAAAGAAGCAGTTTTGACCTGGTTGTTGGACATTGGAGCAGATTTGTACTATCAAGGGATGGACGATTGGATCACGCGTTTGAAAAATTGTTTACATAATCTAGGTGACTATGTGAAGAAGAAGATTCAGGTTGTATCTTCACCCTAATGTATTTGCCATTCTCAGATATTTTGTTGTTTATTATACTTATATTCACGAATGCAACTTACTTTTTGATAGGCCCTCGTACCAATAAATAAATAAAAAAATAAATAAATACCCCCTCAAGCAGCTGCTTGCCACAGAGGTCTGACAGGAGCCTGTCAGTTTATATGCCAGAGTAGAAGGTCTGTGAGGATGGCAGGACCTCAGCAGAAAAACGACACAAACAGCCATGCCTTACCCGGGGCTCGAACCCAGGTCCCTTAGATCAGTAGCCAAGCGCGCTAACCACTCGGCCATGTATACGGAAAAAAACTGGAACTCTCGTACAAATATAAGGAAGAAAAGTGGAATCCTCGTAACAATGTACAGAAGAAAAGTGGAATCCTCGTACTAATGTAGGGAAGGAAAATGGAGCCCTCTTACCAATGTACGGAAGAAAAGTTAAATCCTCGCCCAATGTATCGAAGAAAAGTGGAATCCTCGTACCAATGTATGGAAGAAAAGTGGAATCCTCTTACCAATGTACGGAAGAAAAGTTAAATCCTCGCCCAATGCATCGAAGAAAAGTGGAATCCTCGTACCAATGTACGGAAGAAAACTGGAATTCTCGTACCAATGTACGGAAGAAAAATGGAATTCTCTTACCAATGTACGGAAGAAAAATAGAATTCTTGTACCAATGTATCGAAGAAAAATGGAATTCTGTTACCAATGTACGGAAGAAAAATGGAATTCTGTTACCAATGTACGGAAGAAAAATGGAATTCTCTTACCAATGTAAGGAAGAAAAGTGAAATTCTCTTACCAATGTACGGAAGAAAAATGGAATTCTCTTACCAATGTACGGAAGAAAATGGAAACCTGAGATTAAAAGTAATTCATTGTTCCTTTTAATATGTTGTTTTTATGACTCTCCTGCACACGTGGCCAAGGGCATAACAAGAGGAGGGAACGAGGAAGTCGCCGAGGGCACCACAATCCACAGGGCAGTAAAAGTAATCTTTAAGAAGCAAAATTTCGGAATTCATTTTCCATTTTGCCCCTTTTGGGGATTTTGTGATTTTTTTTTTTACCCGTTTGCTCTCCTCAGTTGAGAGGGCGGCGAGACTGCCGCACTGCAGTTCATTGGACTCGGGGCGACAGAGTAACAGTCGCTCGCCCCAAAGTACAAATTACCTAGTTGTGCTGTGGCCAAGTATCAGAGAAAACATCCAGTATTAGAGATGATTGGATTGGATTGTTTTACCTCTGAGCGGCACCTTTTTGCACACCATGGGCTAAATGGCCAGGCCACAAGGACCCCGAAGGCTCAGAGAAGGTTGGGGGAGGGGACCCACTGGAACAGCTGTTGGGAGACAGATGATAGCCTCCCGTCAAGGCCATCCAGCGTGTTCTTTAACGTGCACAGGGTATGGCTCTCCTGCACACGGGACCACGGCTTAACGTCCCATACGACGGACGACGGCCTTTTCAAGCCCATCGGTGTCCCCTACTGACCGTGGGCAGGGCGGGGAAATTTTTGCGGAGATAATATTAGAGATGACTTCAGGCTTATTAATTTGGAGCTCGAACCATTTCGTTCGGTTAGTCTTGCACATCGTAAAACATATATACAGAAATGCATGCTGATAAACTTGGTTTTATTTCTGCGTATTATAGGTTATTATAAACTTTAATACTACTATTTAAAGGCCAAATTAAAATCATAATACTGTTTCATAGAAAAACAATTAAATCGCTTTAATCTTTTTCAAACTAATTTTCATCTCTCGAAAATGCGTTTATATGTTCAAGTGGGATTTTCTCTATTTAACATTCGACCATAACTCTCAGTTACCGTACTACGGTTATAATCCCACAGTTCTCTTCACCCCCCTGGTACGTGTCGCCCCTATATTACAGTTTTTTTAATCTGGACGAGACGTCGAAGAATGTAAAGTTCACGAAATGTCTGCATAGGCTCGGAAAACCCTAGGACTCGGGAAACCCTAGGAAAAAGTTTGAGGGAGGGGATCCACTGGGTAGCTGTTGGGAGACAGATGGCAGCCTCCAGTCCTCAACGTGCATAGGGTATGGCTCTCCCGCACATGAGGGCACTGCCTAACGTCCCCATCCGAAGAATGGCAGTCTTTCTTAGCCCACCGGTGTCCCCTACTGACCGTGGGCAGGACGGGGAGTTTTGCGGAGATAAATCTAAACGTTGATCCAGCTAGGACTCGAAGCTGGGAATTGCAGATTATGAGCCTGGCGCGCTACCGACTGAGGGGAAAATTCTCCCCCTCCCCCCTCCTTTGAGGAAAATTTTGTCAGGGTCATCCAGTGTGTTTTTAATAGGTCTTCTGTACTCGCAAAACACGGTGTAACGTCCTATTTGACGGATGACGATCGTTCCTAAGTCAGGTCACGTTTCGAATATCAATTGACGAAATAGCGAATCTACAGCTTAAATGGGAACGTCAAATATATCTCGACGAACCATGGTTATTTCGATGATTGATAATACATCAAACGGAAAAAAATATTTTAAACTTTGATTCTAATATTGCTGCAGGTGGTTTTAGGATATATCTATCAAATAAAAAAATAATAATATATTACTTTTACGGCAACACCACAAAATAAGTAAAAAAGTAAACCTTTAGAATATAATTGTTACGTTAGTTATTGTTTTATTCATTTTTTAGATACATCTTAAGACAACCTCAGTGATATTAAATTTATATTTTAAAAAAATATGATGCCATTAAAAACAATGTAGGGGGTATTTATTTATTTATTTTTTTTTATAATGGCGTTCACTATCAAGGTAGCCTTGAACAAACACACTCCCAATCTTTTTTCACTCAAATACAGCGCTTGCTTAGAAAGCTAGCTTAGAATCAATTCCTTGATATAAATTCATTCATCTGACAAAATCTGTTCGCTCATTATTTTTCGCTCCGAAACATTGAAATCACCACAAGCAAATGCGGCTGTCAATGCAGCTCGTTAGCTACTTAAGCCACCGCAGTAGCAACCTGAATATCTTGAAGGTAAGGTTGGCGGGGTTGGGGGGGGGGGAAGAGAAAGACATAGGTTTATGTCCTGCTGCCACCCGGGAGGCTGAAAGAAAAATTAGCCCCGTACGTCGTGTCTGCAGGGTGGGGGTCGGACACCCGTGCAGCTGAGTCATGCCATTTGTCAGGTGCGGGTGGCGACGAGAGCCAGGTGAGCGGCCCACACCACGACCGCGCTGCTGACCACGTCTCGAGCTGCCCCAGCAGCGCTCATTTACTGCGGGCCCGCTGGAGAGCGGCACGCACGGAAGTGGGAGCGTTCCCGGCTCTGGGGATAATCACAGCCTCGCGCCTTATCTCTCCCGATCAATAAAGGAGCCTCCCTCAAGTCCGTGAACAAGTCCGCCCTTCAACTATTTCTATTTATTATTCAGGGTGTTCCCGTTTAGTCGGCCTTATGTTCTTTCTCTCGTTCGCGCTTCCATCCCCCTATCTCCCCCTCTTTCGTGTCATCCCCCAATTTCTTCGCACCGCGGTCTCCTCGCGCTGGGCTGCACCACTTTGACGCTCGAGCTGTGATGGTCGATATAGCGACAAACACCGACCTGATCGAATTTCATTTTCATCTCTCCGCACTGGCTCTCAGTTTGTTAGCTGGAATAGGAGAGGTGGGAAAAGGGGGGGGAGGGTAGCATATCTCAACTCTATATCTGTCTCCTCCCCCCCCCCCATTCACACCCTAGCGATACTTAAACTGATTGGTGGCTTCTGACATGTTGCGTGGGATGTCTGAAGCGACATCTACTGACACGGGAACTCTGCAACCACCGTTGCTGGGGTTGGACAACAAATGACACACGCATCACGTTCCTCTTCCCCAACGGTAAAGGAGCTCTGAGCTAAAAGAAGAGATAAAAATCATTCACCACTCTCACTCAACTTACACTCTTCTTATGACTAATAGCCTATTATTGTACCACATATACTAGGTTTTTGACGTTTATACAATGGATGTGTACACTTTTCAAAAACATAAATACATTAATACCTTTATGGCTGGGTTGTTTTTCTTCTGAGTGGCACTTTTTTGCGCACAATGGCGAAAAGGTCAGATCACAAGGACCCACTGGACAGCTGTTACGAAACAAATGGTTGCCTCCCTTCCAGGAATGAGACGAGGGAGTTTCAGTTCGTAGCGCGCCAGGCCAACGTCATCTCGAACAGAAAGCCATTCCACTGAGTTATGATGACAGTACTATAGAATTATATATATATATATAGAAAATACTTCTATATTTATTTCCATTATTTCCACTGGTAAGTTTTAAAATTAATCTTTTAGAAGAAAAATTTAGAAGGAAAAGAATACTTATATATACGAATAGTTTTTTGTTTCTGAGTAATGTATGTTTGCAAATATATATATTGGTATAAAAAATTAATTTTAAAACTTACCAGTAGAAATAGCAGAAGATCATATATAAGTTTTTTGTATTTTTTTTTAGTTCCATTAGTCCTGACGTCATAACTCAGTAGAATGGCCTTCTGTTCTAGGTGGTGTTGGCCAGGCTCGTAATCTACAGTTCCCGGGTTCAAGTCCCGCCGGGGCCAGAGTTAAGATTTATCTCCGTAAAACTCCCCTCCCTGTCCTCAGTGAGTAGCGGACACCGATGAGCTTGTAAAGGGCGCCGTCCGTCGTAGGAAACATTAAGCCGCGGTCCCCGTATTCGGGTTTGGATTGTTTTACCTCTGAGCGGCACTTTTTTGCACACCATGGGCTAAATGACCAGGTCACAAGGACCCCGAAGGCTCAGATAAGGTTGGGGGAGGGGACCCACTGGAACAGCTGTTGGGAGACAGATGGTAGCCTCCCATCAAGGCCATAAAACGTGTTCTTTAACGTACGCAGGGTTTGCTCTCCCGCACACGGGGACCAGGCTTAACGTCCCATCCGACGGACAGTGGCCTTTCCAAGCCCATCGGTGTCCCCTACTGATCGTGCGAAGCGTATGCGTCAGAACCATAACCTGTGCACGTTAAAGAACACGCTGGATGACCTTGACGGGATGGTACCATCTTTCTCCCAACAGCTGTCCAATTGATCCACGCCACCCCCAACCTTCTCTAAGTCCAGTTCGGCCATTTAGCCCATTGTGTGCAAAAAACTTGCCTTTCAAAGGTAAACCAACCCAACCCTTCAAAGCCATCTAGTGTGTTCTTTAGGTTGTACACGTTATGACTCGACGCTGAATCCGAAGGTCTTTACAAACGCATCGGTCTCCATTCTCTGACCGAGGACAGCGTGCAGCTTCAGTGGAGATAAATCTCTACGCTGCCCTCAGGTAAGACTCGAATCTCGGAACTGTATATTACGAGCCTGGCACGCTACCGAATGAGTGACATCCCCCCCACACACACACACCTTTATGGCAGTTTTCAGTTTAGTTCTAATGGGTTCAGCTTGATTAAACAATATAGATTAAAATAACCAATATTTCTCCAAGTAGGCCATTTACCATAGAAATCGGAAAAGAAAATTATCAGTATAATACTCAGTGAAAAGGATTTGTAGAGGAGACGAGAAGCTCAAGAGAAAGACAAAGGAAATAAAAAATCAGTGCCTTATACGGTATTTGAACCTGAATATCTTTGCTCTGTGTTCAGAAATACTAACCGCTCTTGACCACTGAAATAACTTAGAGCTAGAAGATCCCGTGGCCGAGTGGTTAGCGCGCTTGGCTACTGATCTACGGGACCTGGGTTCGAGCCCCGGGTAAGGCATGGATGTTCGTGTTGTTTTTCTGCTGAGGTCCTGCCATCCTCTCAGACCTTCTACTCTGGCATATAAACTGACAGGCTCCTGTCAGACCTCTGTGGCAAGCAGCTGCTTGAGGGGGTATTTATTTTATAGCCGTTCCGTGGCCGAGTGGTTAGCGCGCATGGCTACTGATCTACGGGACCTGGGTTCGAGACCCGGATAAGGCATGGATGTTCGTGTTGTTTTCTGCTGAGGTCCTGCTATCCTCTCAGATCTTCTACTGTGGCATATAAACTGACAGGCTCCTGTCAGACCTCTGTGGCAAGCAGCTGCTTGAGGGGGTATTTTTTTATTTTTTTTATAGAAGATTTCAGTGTCAATCCCTACATCTCTTCTGTAACGGATTTTTTAAAAACGAAACCAATTTCAGTTGGTACTGGCATAAAAACTTCATATTGTCGCCCCCCCCCCAAAAAAAAAAAAAAAAAAAATTAATGCCTTTTAGCTTATTAGAGCCTGGGTTGGCTCCGCCAGTACTGCGCCAGGTTCGTCATCTGCAGTTCCCGAGTTCGAGTCCCAAATGTGCCAGCGTTTGAGATTGATTTCTGTTACCCCATCCACCTTTTCCCGCCGCGAGAAAGTGGACACTACTCTTCTTGGTAGAACTGCCATTTGTCCAACACACATTAAGCAGTGGATCCGTGTGCAGGACATTCATGCAACTGTGTGAGTTAGAAGATACGCTGAATGGCTTTGCCGGCAGATTTCCATCCGTTGCCAAACAGTTGTCCAGTGTGTTCCCTTGCCCTATCTAACTCTGAGCCTTTGGGTCCTTGTGATATCCCTTGGGTTTCTTGTCATATCCCTTGGATCCTTGAGGAGCGGGGGTGGCTCAGTCGGTAGCGCGCCAGGCTCGTAATCTGTAGTTCCCAGGTTCGAGTCCCAGCTGGGTCAGCGTTGAGATTTATCTCCGCAAAATTCCCCGCCCTGCCCACGGTCAGTAGAGGACACTGATGGGCTTGGAAAGGCCGCCGTCCGTCGGATGGGACGTTAAGCCGTGGCCCCGTGTGCGGGAGAACCATACCCCGTGCACGTTAAAGAACACGCTGGATGGCCTTGACGGGAGGCTACCATCTGTCTCCCAACAGCTGTTCCAGTGGGTCCCCTCCCCAACCTTCTCTGAGCCTTCGGGGTCCATGTGACCTAGCCATTTAGCCCATGGTGTGCAAAAATGTGCCGCTCAGAGGTAATACAACCCAACCCAACCTTGGGTCCTTGTGATATCCCTTGGAGTTTTTGTAACATCTCTTGGATCTTTGTGATATCCCTTGGGATTTTTGTGATATCCCATGGAGGCCCTTGATACATCTCTTGGAGTTCTGATATTTTTTGGAGTCCTTGTGACATCCCTTGGGTTTCTTGTGACATCCCTTGGAGTTCTTGTGACGTCTCTTGGATCCTTGTGACATTACTTGGGATTCTTGTGATATGCCTTGGAGGCCCATGAGACATCTCTTGGAGTCTTCTGATATTCTTTGAAGTCCTTGTGACATCCTATGAAATCCTTGTGGTATGTCATGGGTTTTTTGTGACATCCCTTGGGTTTCTTGTGACATCACATGGGGTGTTGTGACATCCCTTGGAGTCCTTGTGACATCCCGTGGGTTCCTTGTGACATCCCATGGAGTCCTTGTGATGTGTCATGGGGTTCTTATGACATCCCTTGAGGTTCTTGTGGCATCCCTTGTGGTTCTTGTGATATCCCTTAGGGTCCTTGTGATCTCCCTAGGATATCCCTTAGAGTTCTTGTGATCCGTTTAGTATATCTGATATCTTAAAACAGATACCTGCAAAAGGAATACTTTCATAGACTCTCGATCATTTTAAATGGAAACGCTCCATCGTTAGTCTGAAACAGACGATTTCTTCATGACTCCTCAATAGTTCAGACGACTCAAAGCGATGGAAGCTTTTGAGATAACCAAAGTTGATCTTATTCTTTTATGTTCGCTTTTTTTTTTTATATCTAAAGTCTATGGCAGTAATTCCAAACAGTTAAATATCAGAAGACCTGTTGAAGAGCTTCCTCGTTAAGATGATTGCTGTATTGGACAACTGACCCGACGGAACAGGAAGCGCGATAGCAACATCTCTGCTTTCAGACCTCAATGCAGCTACAGTAAGACAGATATCTGTCTCAACTAGGGGCGGGGGTGGCTCAGTCGGTAGCGCGACAGCCTCGTAATCTGTAGTTCCCAGGTTCGAGTCCCAGCTGGGTCAGCGTTGAGATTTATCTCTGCAAAATTTCCCCGCCCTGCCAACGGTCAGTAGGGGACACCGATGGGCTTGAAAAGGCCGCCGTCCGTCGAATGGGACGTTAAAACATCTGACCCGACGGAACAGGAAGCGCGATAGCAACATCTCTGCTTTCAGACCTCAATGCAGCTACAGTAAGACAGATATCTGTCTCAACTAGAGGCGGGGGTGGCTCAGTCGGTAGCGCGCCAGGCTCGTAATCTGTAGTTCCCAGGTTCGAGTCCCAGCTGGGTCAGCGTTGAGATTTACCTCCGCAAAATTTCCCCGCCCTGCCCACGGTCAGTAGGGAACACCGATGGGCTTGAAAAGGCCGCCGTCCGTCGGATGGGACGTTAAGCCGTGGCCCCGTGTGCGAGAGCGCCATACCCTGTGCACGTTAAAGAACACGCTGGATGGCCTTGACGGGAGGCTACCATATGTCTCCCAACAGCTGTTCCAGTGGGTCCCCTCCCCCAACCTTCTCTGAGCCTTCGGGGTCCTTGTGGCTTGGCCATTTAGCCCATGGTGTGCAAAAAAGTGCCGCTCAGAGGTAAAACAATCCAATCCAATCTGTCTCAACTACGACCAGGAGTCTTCACAGTGCAGAAACTATACATCCAGTCGATTCGTTGTATTCTTCCCTTTTAAAAATTGGAACCAAAAGTAATGAAGTCGCGTTCTGTTCACGAACGGGTCTAGATTTTCTCTATCTGAATCAGACAGAAGACGTGTACTGATCTGAAGAGAGGCGGGGGTGGGGGGTCGGAGGGAGGTGGAAGCAGCAACGAGCACAATGACATCGTTGAGTGAAATTCATCTGGTGATAGAGGTATGACTGTAGTCCCCAGATTTTCATTGGGTGGCTGTACAAATCTCCATTTTTATCTCCATGAATTTATGCGATACAGGAGATCACCGCTATCCGTTTTCCTTCATGTACGGGGCCAAATTATTCAGGAACTCGACGTAAAATTCCATCACTTTGGAGAATTCCATCTGTAGATCACAAAAGACGAGGACAATGTCATTTCAGAATAAAAGATCTTAAGTATTAAAGATTTAAGAAAATTATGAAGGTTTAAGGCCAGAATTCTCTCTATGATCGTTACGCCAAGTTGGGTTGTTTTACCTCTGAGCGGCACTTTTTTGCATACCATGGGCTAAATGGCCAGGTCACATGAACCCCGAAGGCTCAGAGAAGGTTGGGGGAGGGGACCCATTGGAACAGCTGTTGGGAGACAGATGGTAGCCTCCCGTCAAGACCATCCAGTGTGTTTTTAACGTGCACAGGGTATGGCTCTCCCGCACACGGAGCTACGACTTAACGTCCCATCCGACGGACGGCGGCCTTTACAAGCCCATCGGTGTCCCCTACTGACCGTGGGCAGGGCGTGGAATTTTGCGGAGATAAATCTCAACGCTGACCCAGCTGGGAGTCGAACCTGGGAACTACAGATTACGAGCCTGGCGCGCTACCGACTGATTCTACAAAGCAATGCAATCTGGGATCCAAGCAACTTTAGACTCGTTCTTTGCGAAACACAAACCTATCAGAGAGGAATTTGAACCTCAGGCAGGTCCTTCCAGTTTTCATCTGACATCCTGAGGATGGGATGAGAAAATGGCATCAAATGCCCTCCCCCCACTACTGGTCCCTGCCTTTCCAGCTCCTCCTCCGCCTCATTCTCTCCCAACATCAATCTCCATCCGTCAGATCAAGCTCAACACCTCAAATTTTAAGGATAAGTTAATCAAATCACTGATATGTTAAAACAATTTAGTAAGCCAAATTATTCACGTCAAATTTCTCGGTAAAAAAAAATATTGTACAGTCGCTCAAAAAAATATCCGAACACTATGGTTGATTGCAGAATTCAGAAAAAATATCTGGCAACGATTTTGTTTTTAGAAATTAGTGATCTGGCAACCTTCGTGTCACGTGATTACAGAATTCAGGAAAAATATCTGCAGCGTGTACAGCAACTGTACACGCTCCAGTTACCGTTCACAGCAAACTGGAGCGTGTGCAGTTACTGCACACGCTCCAGTTTGCTGTGAACGGTAACTGCACATGCTCAATATTTCCGTGAGTGAGCCCACACGATCTAGTATCAAAATAATATGACTTGTACAGTCGCTCAAAAAAGTATCCGAACACTATGGTTGATTACAGAATTCAGAAAAAAATATCTGGCAACAATTTTTTTAGAAATTAGTGATCTGGTAACCTTCGTGTCATGTACGCACTCATATGTGCATGTACAAAGAAGCGTAACATTTCCGTTTCATTTTTGAGAAAAAGCGATCGATAACTTATGGTCAGGGTAATTTCTTAAAAGAATATGTAATCAAATATTTAATCAGATAATCTGGTTCTTATTAACCCCTATTATTATGGGCGAATTTTTTTTTGCTTAAAAGGGATTCGCTTCTAGTGACGTTTTTCGGTCCCCTATTTTTATGGGCGAAATTTTTTTTGCTTAAAGGGGATTCGCTTCTAGTAACGTTTTTCGGTCCCCTCCGTCCCATGGCCGAGTGGTTAGCGCGCTTGGCTACTGATCTAAGGGACCTGGGTTCGAGCCCCGGGTAAGGCATGGATGTATGTGTTGTTTTTCTGCTGAGGTCCTGCCATCCTCTCAGACCTTCTACTATGGCATATAAACTGACAGGCTCCTGTCAGACCTCTGTGGCAAGCAGCTGCTTGAGGGGGTATTTATTTATTTATTATTTTATTTTTATGAGCGAATTTTTTTTTTTTGCTTAAAGGGGATTCGCTTCTAGTGTCGTTTTTCGGTCTCCTATTTTTAAGGGCGAAATTTTTTTGCTTAAAGGGGATTCGCTTCTAGTGACGTTTTGCGGTCCCCTATTTTTATGTGCGAAATTTTTTTGCTTAAAGGGGATTCGCTTCTAGTGACGTTTTTCGGTCTCCTATTTTTATATAAGGGCGAAATTTTTTTTTGCTTAAAGGGGATTCGCTTCTAGTGACGTTTTTCGGTCCCCTATTTTTATGGGCGAAATTTTTTTTGCTTAAAGGGGATTCGCTTCTAGTGACGGTTTTCGGTCCCCTATCAAATACGGATAACGGATAATTAACGTCACCTCTATCAGGAAGACAGCCTTGAATTCTATGTCAAGCTCTAGGCTGGTGAATTTCTTCCTAATAGACGATAATTGCCGTCTATAAGGATCAAGACTGTGCAATCAATGCTTTTATTATGATGATATCCAAAGAATGAATTGGCCTGCATTCTTTCAGGATCAGAGCCCGATAGAATAATCAGTATAGTGAATCTAGATCACTTCCAATTTTTTTTTACCAAACGTTTTTAGGTGAATAAGTCTCTCCCATTTAGACTCCTCAAAAAATTTTCCCCCAATTTATTATTGATTAGAAATGTATATTTTCGCTTTTAAGGCGAGAATTTTTTTCGGCTTCTCTTTAAAAATATAGTTGTATTTTTTTTTTTAGTTGCTGTTCACTAAGTTTGGGTTAGACGGGCTTGATATACGGGATGCTCTTGGGAGATGGGTTGGGTTACCTCTGAGTGTCACTTTTTTTGCACACCATGAGCTAAATGGCCAGGTCACAACGACCCCGAAGGCTCAGAGAAGGTTGGGGGAGGGGACCCACTGGAACAGCTGTTGGGAGACAGATGGTAGCCTCCCGTCAAGGCTCCAGCGTGTTCTTTAGCGTGCACAGGGTATGGCTCTCCCGCACACGGGGCCACGGCTTAACGTCCCATCCGACGGACGGCGGCCTTTCCAAGCCCATCGGTGTCCCCTACTGACCGTGGGCAGGGAATTTTGCGGAGATAAATCTCAACGCTGACCCAGCTGGGACTCGAACCTGGGTACTACAGATTACGAGCCTGGCGCGCTACCGACTGAGCCACCCCTCCTGGGAGATCTATTGCTGTTCTGAAACCTCCTTCACAAAACCATAAATAGGCTTAGGACAGCTCTTATAGTTCTGTAGACCTCATTGCCCATCCATTCTCCGGATTATTTTATTGAAGGCTTGAGTCGACGTTGTCAGTTCTGCATTAAAATAAAAATAAAAAATAAATACCCCCTCAAGCAGCTGCTTGCCACAGAGGTCTGACAGGAGCCTGTCAGTTTATATGCCATAGTAGAAGGTCTGAGAGGATGGCAGGAAAACTCTGCAGAAAAACGACACATACATCCATGCCTTACCCGGGGCTCGAACCCAGGTCCCTTAGATCAGTAGCCAAGCGTGCTAACCACTCGGCCATGCTAGAAAATGCGACATCTTCTATTGACTACGCATTTCATATCTTAGGAAACCATCTTTAGGAAACCTTTACGAGTTAAAAGTGACATTTAGATTTGCGATCACTTCAAACCACTGAACAAATTCTGATTTTGAACTATTGGAAACTTTTTAATGCTGGAAATGTGGGTAATCAAGCTCTCCTCTTTTTAGATCTATGCACTGACTCATCTCATTCATTGTCTGGGATGGAATAAATGCATATATCAATCCTCTTACCACCTAACCTTAGTTATGGGGGACTCAGTTGGTAGCGTGCCAGGCTCGTAATCTACAGTTCCCAGGTTCGAGTCCCGCCCGGGCTACAATTGAGATTTATCTCTACAAAACTCTTCCTTGGTCAGTAGAGACGGACGTTTCTACTAACCAAGGAAGAGCCGTGACGCCTTTGACGGCGTCACGGCTCAAAGCCCGTCAAGCCATTGACGGGCTTGGAAAGATCACCGTTCATCGTATGGGACGTTAAGCCATGAGTCCTTGTGCAAGAGAGTCACGCCCTGTGCACGTTAAAGAATACGCTGGATTGCCTTGACGGAAGGCTATCATCTGTCTCCCAACAGCTGTTCTAGTGGGTCCCCTCCCCCAACCTTCTCTGAACCTTCGGGACCCTTGTGACCTGACCATTTAGTCCATTGTGTGGAAAAGAGCGCCGCTCAGAGGTAAAACCGTCCAGCCCTTAGTTGTGCGATACTTAGAGTGAATGGCATTTTCTGAACCTCGGTTATAATCACAGATTTGACCGATTGCACAAGCATCACAAGCCAAAAGTCACAAATCCTCCTTTCCATGTCCTACGACAGGGGTCGGGAACCTTTTTTGGGTCAAGAGCCAAAACAACAATAAATAAGGTAAACCAGCAAATTTTGAGAGCCGCAAATTATAATCTTTATTGGGTTGTTTTACCTCTAAACGGCGCTTTTTTTGCACACCATGGGCTAAATGGCCAGGTCACATGGACCCCAAAGGCTCAGAGAAGGTTTGGAGAGGAGACCTACTAGAACAGCTGTTGGGATAGAGATGGTAGTCTCCCGTCAAGGCCACCCAGTGTGTTCTTTAACGTGTACAGGGTATGCTCTCCCATACACGGAGCCACGGCTTAACGTCCCATCCGAAGGACGGCGGCCTTTCCAAGCCCATCGGTGTCCCTTACAGACCGTATGCAGGGCTGGGAATTTTGCGGAGATAAATCTCAACTCTGACCCAGATGGGACTCGAACTTGGGAACTACAGATTGCGAACCAACCCCGCCCCTGTATAATCTTTATTGGCTCAAGAGCCATAACGAGATAAAAAATGATCTTATTGTTTCATTAGCGAAAATAAAACCATAACGGATAATATTGAAATGGGTGTATTCAATCGTATACCATAAAACTATTGAAAGGAATTATTAAACGATCGGTCATTCAACTAACTGGCTTTTGATTTTCCTCTCGATCAAATTAATCAAATTTGGAGTGTATTTAGAGCGTTAAAAACAAGCATTATAATCCTTGTTTTGAATGAAAATCATAAAAATATTTTCGGAGTTGAACGTTAAATCAAAAAGCACCAATTTTCTAGGGGCGGGGGTGGCTCAGTCGGTAGCGCGCAAGGCTCGTAATCTGTAGTTCCCAGGTTCGAGTCCCAGCTGGGTCAGCGTTGAGATTTATCTCCTCAAAAATTCCCCTCCATGCCCACTGTCAGTAGGGGACACCGATGGGCTTGGAAAGGCCGCCGTCCGTCGGATGGAACGTTAAGCCGTGGTCCCGTGTGCGGGAGAGCCATCCCTGTGCACGCTAGGAAAGAACACGCTGGATTTCCTTGAAGGAAGGCTACCATCTGTCTCCCAACAGCTGTTCCAGTGGTCCCCAACCTTCTCTGAGCCTTTGGGGGTATTTGTGATCTGGCCATTTAGCCCATGGTGTGCAAAAAAAGTGCCGCTCAGAGGTAAAACAACCCAATTTTTCTAGATTGTTCAGAGCTGCATGTAGCCCTGGAGCCGCTGAGCCCTGCCCTAGGGTCAAAAATTAGCTTTTAGATACCAAAAAAATTCGGTTTTGACAGCCAAAGGGAAATCTTTTCGTACTGGACAACACACCAGAAAAGAAGTTTGTTTTTGCCACTTGAAGTAAAATTACCTAAAATAAAAGGAAAATGATAATTTTCCCATAGAGCAGCTGCTTCCCACAAAGGTCAGGAGCCTGTCAATTGATACCCCATAGAGGTCTGTGAGGAGACCACAAACGAAAGACAACCAACATCGACATCCATTTCTTGAACAATACTAAATTAATATAATTTATTTCTGAGACATCTCTTTAACTTTAGGCTCTCTGCTGTTAGGTAAGGAATGGATAAAAATCAAATATGTATAAAAATTAACTGAAAATATCTATTTTTAAATTGCATAAAATAAAATAATATTTCAATTATGAATATTTTAAAATTGATAACCAGAGTTTTAAAAATTAATAGCTACCAGTATAATTTTAAGACATATAATTTAATTAAATTAGCTACATACATATATATATAAAAAATTGCTTTATCGTTGCATTGTCCTCTCTATCAATTTCAACGACAAATTCTGAAGGAAAAGATGAAGAAGATTATTGATGAAGAATTGTCAATGAAATCTCTTCTCTGCAGAAGCTACAGTAAAAGCAATAGATTTAAAATTCAGACCCTGATTCTCAGTTTCTTGGAGGAAAGTTCTTTATTATACAGAATCTGAATTCATCCTTTGCTGGGTTTTCGTTTTTCGAAAATAAAAAGAAGAGGAATTTAATAATATACAAATATGAAATATTGACTGTTCAAGAAAAATGTGTTTTTGCTTACAAACTTTCTCTAGTGGCCAGTATCTCAAGTGATAACCTCATGGTTATTTTTGTGGTGGAACTGAAGAAAGAACTGTGGCTGTTATTTTTTTATACCTTGTTTGAAGTGTTAATTTTGTTTTTGAAATCTCTTTTGGCTCAGAAAAGAAAAGAAATTAAGATCCAAGAGTATTGGATTACAGAAAGTCTACTCTGCATAAGTAGGAACTTTTAAAAAATTCAGAAAAAATTATTATTTTTATTTTCTACATTGTGATTTACACGTCCGATTCTTTGTTTGGGATAGCAGGAAGCCCATTGTTGAAGGGTTTCTAACCTTCCCATCACATTTTATCACATCACATGTTGTTTTATCGTTGTCCATGGCTCATATGATATATAGGAGGCTTTGTTCTAGGATAGTCTCGACTCCACCACTTACTAAACCTTCAGAAAAAGTGAAGGCCACAGTTAACATACCAACTAAAAAGAGCAAAACAAATCAGGATGAATCGTTTTACTTTGCTAAAGAAATTAAAGATATCCTGGAATTCTTCAGGAAATTGAATTTGAGTAATATATTGCCCAAATTTAAAACATTTTGTTTTAAATTTAAGATGGCTAAGGATTGGACTGAGAAGATCTCAGTAGGCATCCAAGCTTTTGATTTTGTTGCATCTCTCTTGGATGGATAAGTGACCGAACTAAAGATCCTTCATCTATTACGATCCCTTTTTTTTTTGAACCAGTTCAATCATCCAAAGATGTGGTGTCTGACACTCACTTGTTTTACCTTTAATTGTGCTTTTTTAGCAAATTTATTTTGCCCTTGTGGCCGCCTTTGGGGTTTATGTATTTTAACGTTGTTGTTGCCAATAAGGCACTATTTTAGACTTCGAGATAGACCCTAGGCTTGGAGCTAATAAAATTAAAGATATCAGATATCAGGACAGTCTCATATTATAAAAAAAATAAATAAATAAATACCCCCTCAAGCAGCTGCTTGCCACAGTGGTCTGACAGGAGCCTGTCAGTTTATATGCCAGAGTAGAAGGTCTGAGAGGATGGCAGGACCTCAGCAGAAAAACGACACATACATCCATGCCTTATCCGGGGCTCGAACCCAGGTCCCTTAGATCAGTAGCCAAGCGTGCTAACCACTCGGCCACTACTATAAATATATATTGGATTATCATGATGAATTTTTTCCTGTTGGATTTACGACATATACATATTATTTGTGCCCAAAAAAATGTTTTCATGAATAAAAAATTGCTCCCTTGATAAAAAAGTTCTTTTTCACCTCTGCCATATCTACTATACAGTAGATAATTTCCATGTTTTGTGAATAGAAATCTAACTTCTTAAATATGCATTTAATTGAAAAGTGTGACTGAAAATAAATTAAAGATCCCAAACAAATCTCTTTAAATCTCGATGTTCAATAAAATATTCGTTCAATATTTAAAGAATACTAGAATATTTCACAACAATAATGCATCATAAGACTTGACCACAGAAATTAATTAAAGCTGCCATAATAATTATTGTATCCGTCTTGTAGCAGAGTGGTTAGCGCACTTGGCTACTTGATCTAAGGGACTGGGTTCGAACCCTGGATAAGGCGTGGACGTTTGTGTTGTTTTTCTGCTGAGGTCCTGCCATCCTCACAAACCTTCTACTATGGCATATAAACTGGCGGGCTCCTGTCAGATCTCTGTGGCAAGCAGCTGCTTGAGGGGGTACTTATTTATTTTTTTTTTAAATACTTATTGTAACAAATCATTTAACAAAATAAGTATACACTTTAGAAGTTTGTATAATGATTATTTAAATATTGGAACATTATCAATGATATTTTATGAAACATGATAATTTATTGTTAAATAATCCAGATTCCATTGCCCCTTAAATATTGAACGACTATTAGATTCAAATAGATTTGATTATGATCTTCAATTTATCTTCAGTCCCATTTTTCCATCAAATGCGTACTTTAGAAGTTATAGAGCTTCAAAGTTAGATTCGCATTCATATCATATGGAAATTCAACATTTCGGTAGGGCAGCGTAAAAGTCAATGCATACATTTTCTATTGCTCTGCAGAACGAACATTTAAAGTTCTTGCGAACTGATATCTTCACCAATTCCAAATGCATAAACATTGCTAAACCGAAGAAGGATCAGTTCTCACAGAAATGAATTCATCATCTTTCTTATCCTCCTCATCTTACCTGTTGTTCGGTTCAGAATTTCTCTGCTGCTCCGTTTCGCATTAATATGCCCAATTTGTAACTCCTCCTCTTCCTCCTCTTCCACCTGTCCCTTCTTTCTCTGGAGAGCTCCACCTCAACCAGCGAATGCATCGCTCCTATTATCACATCTTCCAGAAACAGCATTTTCTTTCCCTTGCATTTCCATACAGCAATGCATTTTTCATCTCTTTAGCCTCACTAGAGTGAGGGAGAGAGAATAATATATTCAGCAGCATTTATTCGAGGGAAGCGGTATCTCTAAGAGTGTGAAGGGCGCGGTGAATGAATTTCAATATGATAACCGCCCGACTCTCTCTTCGAAACGGAAATTTTTCGGTTTAGGAGGGAGCCTTAAAACACATTTATGCAAGGCTATTGCCTTCAATAATGCATTTCGAGTTCAGTTTAATACAAAAAAAAATTCCGTCCTGGAATATGTCTGCCGTATCAACTACACGGTGCAGAGCAGTGATGAGCTAAAGTTCGACTTCTCGATCCTGCCTGTGGATGAAGGCGACTTCTCATGATCCATGAGAGCCCCTGGAGGGTAATCACGGCCTGTCACAGCCCATTGCAGACACTCATGGATCATCGAGCACTTATGCTCAGAGTCAAAAATGCACGGGGAAGGAAATGTCAAAATCAAGGCAGCCTCTCGTTTCTCCACTGCTCTTCATCTCTTTCTCAATCAATCAGTAGGTGGCCGTTCGCTCGATCTCAGCAGCTGATTTTTGGGATGCTTGATGTAGTGGGATTGGGAAAATAATGGGATGGCGAAGGCAAAGGCATCTGTAAAGTGCCGAAACCTGAACTAGGAAATTATTTTTTCTCATCAATGTTCGTGTGTGAAAAATGTAATCAGCAGTGAGAGTTTGAAGTTGTGAGGGAAGGCTGGATTGTTTCACCTCTGAGAGGCACATTTTTTTTGCCCACAATGAGATAAACGACCAGACCACAAAGACCCCGAGGGCTCAGAGAAGCTCAGCGGTGGTGGCTAAGTCTGTAACTTGCTAGACTCGTAATCTGCAGTTCCTAGGTTCTAGTCCCTCTTGGGGCGGGGGTGGCTCAGTCGGTAGCGCGCCAGGCTCGTAATCTGTAGTTCCCAGGTTCGAGTCCCAGCTGGGTCAGCGTTGAGATTTATCTCCGCAAAATTCCCCGCCCTGGCCATTCCCCGCCTGCCAAGCAGATTAACACAGACCTCTTCAATGCTTTTTTCCCCTCCTTTTATCGTGTTAGTAGTTAAACCCCGACAAATCTGAAAAAAAAAACCACCCACTGATACTCGTCAGTGCAAATGACTCATTGATAGTCATCTGTGCAAATGACTTATTGATAGTCATCTGTGAAAATGACTCATTAATAGTCATCTGTGCAAATGTCAACCCACTGATACCCGTCTGTGCAAATGCCGACCCATTGCTCTTCGTGTGTGCAAATGCCGACCCATTGCTTTTCGTATGTGCAAATGCCGACCCATTGCTTTTCGTATGTGCAAATGCCGACCCACTGATACTAATCTGTGCAAATGACGACCCATTGATAAAAGGTTGAAAATAAAAATAAAAACTTCGGTCTCTTTAAAAAATAAGTCAGAGATAATATGTTATTCATCTAGTTTTTTTTTCTCTTGCCAAATTAGTTGTTTCAAATAATAATATTGTGCTGCAGTCGTTATAATATTAAACCAATTAATTCCGAATTGAAAGGGTTATTGAAGTGGTAGTCAACTGGTAATTCGCAATACCTCATAGCCTGTAAGGTTTCCTTCAGTTGCAAAAGCCTTCTACGAAGTTTTCTCTCAGTTATCGACCCATATTCCCTTACATCGTACATTTCAACTAATGTATGATTGGAAAAATGCACACAGTAATATTTTATTAATAGCTATATAACACAAAATGAATTTTTCCCTTCTCTCTTAAAACTAAAAAATTGCTGCAGGAAACAACCATTAAATTAATGCCACTATTGCATTTAACAAGAATGGTTATTTGCTTACACAAAGCTGAGTAATGTCGAAATTAGAATTATTTTTTAAAAGGGGGTGAGGGAAGTCGATTCTGGGCCTGACTCTTAGTAGTGTAGTAAATGAGAGTTCTGGGCCAATGTTAAAGTATAGGGTTGGGTTGTTTTACCTCTGAGCGGCACTTTTTTGCACACCATGGGCTAAATGGCCAGGTCACATGGACCCCGAAGGCTCAGAAAAGGTTGGGGGAGGGGATCCACTGGAACAGCTGTTGGGAGACAGATGGTAGCCTGCCGTCAAGGCCATCCAGCGTGTTCTTTAACGTACACAGGGTATGGCTCTCCCGCACATGGAACCACGGCTTAACGTCCCATCCGACGGACGGCGGCCTTTCCAAGCCCATCGGTGTCCCCTACTGACCGTGGGCAGGGAATTTTGCGGAGATAAATCTCAACGCTGACCCAGCTGGGACTCGAACCTGGGAACTACAGATTACGAGCCTGGCACGCTACCGACTGAGCCACCCCCTCCCCTGTTAAAGTATAGGGAATCTCATGTTAGCCTATGGGAGACTTTTGGAGAGACGAGCTTTAAACTAATTTTCGGGAAGGTGCTCTGCATGAAAGACAGGACACGAAGGTGTTTTGTTGGGAAAATGTTGCAGTTATCAACACTTCACTGAATTATTGGGCTATTAGGGTGTAAACATCTGGTGAAATCGAGAAAAACAAGACAGTTTTTTTTTTTAATATACCTCCCTAGTTGAAGGGGACGGCGGTTGATTCGTCGGTAGTGCGCCAGGCTCGTAATCTGCAATTCCCAGGTTCGAGTCCCAGTTGGGCCAGCGTTGAGATTTATCTCCCATGAACTCCCACCTTTCCCTCTGTGAGAAACGGGACACCGATGGGCTTGGGAAGACCAACGTCCATCGGCAGAGACCTTAGTGCTGTGGGCTGGAGAGCCATACACTTTGCATGTTAAAGAACACCTGGGATGGCCTGGACAGAAGGACACCATCCTAACAGTTATCCAATGGATTCCCTTCCCCTAACCTTCTCTGAGCCCTTGGGGTCCTTGTGACCTGGCCATTTAGCTCATTGTGTGCAAAAAAAGTCTCGCTGAGAGGTAAAACAATCCAACTCTGGTTTGAGAAGTCATTATCTGAAATTCCTTCGCCATTTCGAGATATTTAAAGCATTGGCAACTCAGTCCACTCTCTGTAAACTCTTTACTGCGATTTCGTTTGCATCTCACTCCCAGATGCTTAAAAGAGATTCAAAAACCTCTCCACATTTTTTCTCTCAACTTACACGTGGAAGAGTTCATGAAAGCTTTCCCCTCTCCACAAACATCTTTTCGCTTCAGTGTTCACATTTTCCACAGAATCCAGTAAACAGACGAAGTCCAGAAAAGAAAACGAACTCTAAAAGAAAAGTTTAGAAACTTTCAAGAGTTACATTTATACCCAGAAGTGGACACGGCAATTTCTAAACATTTGCTTAGGAAAGAGCGAACTGTTGAAACCTCTTCTGGGTTTTTACGATTTCCACGACATTTGCATCTGTATGTAGCACCGCAAAGGATTGCATCCAACATCTCAAATAGCAGTACAACTTTCCTGTAATTTCCCTTTTGCTGAAAAAGAAAGATGGAAGATCCCCTAAAATAAAAATAATTTAGATGGAGAAAAAACATCCAAAATAAAAAAAAAAAACGATCAAGTGAAGCTGACTTGACCTGTTGCCAGAGTCAAAAGACTCTCCGAATCCTAAACTCGCGTTCTTTGCTTCGAAGCTCGAATCCTTTCCTTCCATTGTCGGTTGGCATTGGTTCCCCATCCGCATCTCCATCGCAGCGACTGCGCAGTTCGAGCCTCAGTCTTCAGAGACAGACTCGAACAGGTACTTCTTGCAGGACCACTCATGATGCTGGCTGGCTGGCGTGGGCGAGGTCGTGCGGTGTGCACCCACTTCCGCACGCGGGTTAATTACGGGGTCGGTCGGGTGGAGGTGCCTTAATGTGCCCATCTCATCAGGCCCCGCCAAGTATGACCCGAGCGCGTGCTCTACCGGCGCTGGCAGTAACCTCATTCCTGCCACGTCTCCAACACGTGGGATCCATCGCCGCCGAGGAGCATGCAAATGGCGCACCCGCATCTTCTGAAGATAAATATTTATTATTTTAATTTTTATCTTCGCTCGAAGAGGAAGAAGAGGGGGAAACGACTAAGGAGAAGATTCCACCCCCCCCTCTTCCATAAAAACTCACGAAGCAATGAAATAGTGATTTGGACTATCTCGTTGAAATGTAGATAAACAGCATGGACAGCGTCGAAAGGTGGTCTGCCTGATAAAGATGAGGTTATAAGTTTATCACAAGGAACTTGTTCAGATGTAGGAGAATGCTTTGGACACAGACGCTTTCCGTAACACTCGCCCATGATTCTGAACTTTAACAGAAGTTAAGCCTAACTCTATGCACGAAATAATGTACACAAATTCACTTTGAAAAATACGATATTTTGGCAGAAAAGGGCAGCTACTTCAAATACTTAAGGTGATCAAACAATATATATATATAAAATAAATATCCCCTCAAGCAGCTGCTTGCCACAGAAATCTGACAGAAGCCTAATACGTCACAGTAAAAGGTCTGTGAGGATGTCAGAACCTCAGCAGAAACACAACACAAACATCCATGCCTTAACCCGGGGCTCGAACCCAAGTCCCTTAGATCAGTAACCAAGCACGCCAACCACTTCGGCCACGGGACGGCCATGATCAACATATACGGTATTATATATTTTAAGGAATATTATAGAACCTCTAAAGTTGTTTCTTTTTGAAACATGTGCTAGCAGATAAAGATCTCAATCAAATAAATCAATATCTCGATTTTCAACAATATTCGTACAGCATTTAAAGAGTTACGAAAATTTGAATATTTAACAATGACATTGCCACTCATAAAAATTTATTTCAAAAGTTAATTAAAACTTAGTAATAAGTATTGTATCAAAGTGTTTAATAAAATAAGTTTGTATTTTAGAACTTTGTGTAAAGAATTCTTTCACTAATCTTCAGTTTTGTATAAGTTTCTTAAGACTGGCATTGCTGTTATTAAATATTCAAACTTCCATAACTCATTAAATACTGAACGAATATTGTTGAAAATCGAGATATTTGATTCAGATCTTTATCTGTTATCATATTTTTAAAAACAAAAAGATTTGTTTTAGAAGTTATGGGGATTCCATGTTAGCGTACAGTCGCTCAAAAAAGTATCCGAACACTATGGTTGATTGCAAAATTCAGAAAAAAGGTCACGTGACACGAAGGTTGCCAGATGACTAATTTCTAAAAAAAATCAATGCCAGATATTTTTTCTGAATTTTGCAATCAACCATAGTGTTCGGATACTTTTTTTGAGCGACTGTACCTTTCACATAGAATAGTGTTCTTTAGTTTATGGAAACCAGTGTATTATACGAAAATATGTATCTCAATTGGATATTTTGCGATATATATTTTTTTAATTCTCTTAGAGTGGAATGTTATGCGAATTTGAATTTTCCGAATTGAATTTTGAATTTCCGAATTTGAATTTTGAATTTGAATTTTCCGTTACCCGAATTCGAATTTGATTTTTCTCAATCATTCATTAGTTACAATTTCCACAGTTAGAGCGTTTCTAAAAACGGAAAAATGAAAAACTTCATTCTCTTTGAAAACGAGGCATTCCATGCTCACCAGAGGAGATTTTTGGTTCTTCTAGATTTTCTTAATTGGAGAATCTAACTCATCTAGCAAGAGTTCTAGAGTTTTGCGGAGCACACAAACACTACTTAAAAAAATCCTCCACGAAGGGAATGCATTCCGCATTCCCTTCGTCGAGGATTGATTTCGTCCTGATTTCGAATAAAATCAGATCCCATCTCATGATTCATCCAATCAAAACAAGAGAGCCGGAGCCTCCAAAATCCCCGAAAATCCATTATACGAAATCTCAAACATCTCCACCAGCTTTGAAATCCAAATCCAAAACAGGTGTCTTTGTATAATTTTATTTTGTCCCCACAATACATGTCTGACATTAAAACTATAAAAATAAAAAAATAAATACTCCCTCAAGCAGCTGCTTGCCACAGAGGAACAGGAGCCTGTCAGTTTATATGCCATAGTAGAAGGTCTGAGAGGATGGCAAGAACTCAGCAGAAAAACAACATGAACATCCATGCCTTACCCGGGGCTCGAACCCAGGTCCCTTAGATCAGTAGCGAAGCGCGCTAACTACTCGGACACTTACATTTAAAAAAAAACATAAAATTCTATTTCATTTAGAATATCATTTTAACTTTTCCTGTGTGGTGAAATATTGTAGTAATTGCCGTCCCATGGCCGAGTGGTTAGCGCGCTTGGCTACTGATCTAAGGGACCTGGGTTCAAACCCCGGATAAGGCATGGATGTATGTGTCGTTTTCTGCTGAGGTCCTGCCATCCTCTCAGACCTTCTACTTTGGCATATAAACTGACAGGCTCCTGTCAGATCTCTGTGGCAAGCAGCTGCTTGAGGGGGTATTTATTATTTTACTTTTTTTTATTCAATTCTTATTATCAGACCACCCCCTCCTCCTTTCGGAACTAATGCTCGAAGAGTGCCTCTCCCACCCACCCCCTCTTCCAAAAGAAAAACAACTAAATTCTGGGTATGTTCCTGAGCATCTATATTTAAAACAATAAATGAATCTGTTATTTCAATGCTTTCTCTCTGGTCCTATTCAAACTTGGAACGCCCTGTAGGATCTGGACGTTCGCGCTTTTCCTGGCATATACGACCAGAAATATCCCTGGACACCAATTTTCACAATTTTAGGACGTTACCATCTAAATTTGACATTATTTTGCCTTAAAGAACACATAGCATGAGTAATTTCGTAATTTTTGTAAGATCTACGACACGGATTATACTTCGGTACAAATTTTCAGAGCTCTACCTTTTCTGTGTCATAGTTAGAATTAGAGTAACCCCCCCCCCCCCTCCCACCCTCTAAGTCCCATTCACCAACATCTATTGGGGCGGGGGTGGCTCAGTCGGTAGCGCGCCAGGCTCGTAATCTGTAGTTCCCAGGTTCGAGTCCCAGCTGGGTCAGCGTTGAGATTTATCTCCGCAAAATTCCCCGCCCTGCCCACGTCAGTAGGGGACACCGATGGGCTTGGAAAGGCCGCCGTCCGTCGGATGGGACGTTAAGCCGTGGCCCCGTGTGCGGGAGAGCCATACCCTGTGCACGTTAAAGAACACGCTGGATGGCCTTGACGGGAGGCTACCATCTGTCTCCCAACAGCTGTTCCAGTGGGTCCCCTCCCCCAACCTTCTCTGAGCCTTCGGGGTCCATGTGACCTGGCCATTTAGCCCGTGGTGTGCAAAAAAGTGCCGCTCAGAGGTGAAACAACCCAACCCAAACCCGACATCTATTACATGCAACAATTAAATAATGCTTCTCTATGTGCAGGGGGTATTTATTTATTTTATTATGTTCACTATTATCCTTACGTGCAATTACACTGGAAAAGTTATTTGAAAGATTCTCATGTTCACGGTGATTAATAAAAGAAAAATTTGAAATTAGTATATGATAAGGGCTTTTCTTCATATTTTCATATATTTCAGACCAGGAAATATTTCTAACTGAGCAATACGTTTCCTGAAATTATCAGTCTTAACCATATGTTGATATCAATTTTTTTTATTATTAACTTCAAGTGACATAAATCTGTTTCTTTCAAGGGACTGTTTGACTAAGTTTAAAAGCATTCCCAAAATTTTTTTTGTCTTTAGCGCCCAAGATAAATCGCTATAAGAAGAAAATGTTCACCTCTAAAAATATGACGCTTCCAAGTGAGGCTGCCAGATCACTTGCAAGATCCATTCGGGAGAGGAAGGGGAGGGGGGGCTGTTATATCCCCCTTGAGGTATGTCACTCAAGGCAGAGACACCTAGATTGGATAGGACCTGGACAGCTCTCAAACTGAAAAAGAGCTACCGCTAAAAAGATTTTTTACTGCAAATTGCCAATTATTAGAGGTAGGTTTTTCCCCCTGCATTTCCGTGGTACCGTTAAAAAGATTATTGCAAATTTTCAATAATTAGAAGTTTCTTTTTATCTGTTTATGAAGCTTTATTATCTCAACATTTCGTGGGGCGGGGTTGGGTCAGTCCGTAGCGCGCCAGGCTCGTAATCTGTAGTTCCCAGGTTCGAGTCCCAGCTGGGTAAGCGTTGAGATTTATCTCCGCAAAACTCCTCGCTCTGCCCACGGTCAATAGAGGACACCTCTGGGCTTGGAAAGGCAGCCGTCCGTCGGATGGGACGTTAAGCTGTGGCTCCGTGTGCGGGAGAGCCATACCTTGTGCATGCTAAAGAACACGCTGGATGGCCTTGAAGGAAGGCTACCATCTGTCTCCCAACAGCTGTTCCAGTGGGTCCCCAACCTTCTCTGAGCCTTTGGGGGTATTTGTGACCTGGCCATTTAGCCCATGGTGTGCAAAAAAGTGCCGCTCAGAGGTTAAACAGCCCAACTCAACATTTCACATTTATTTCACACTAACTGAACGACACTCTAACACGGTTCTCAATTTTAATCGGTATATTTTGTTTTTTACTACACTAAAGGTTTGTTTTGTGAGTTTTTCTTTCTCTCTCACTAACCTTCTCTCTCCCCCCCCCTCCCCCCGCCAATACTTTAGCACAGATTCAACACGAACTATTGCCCGACGTTCCTCAGTTCGTTCCCGACGTAAGCACGTGCTCTCGCAGCCCCGTGGCACCTTCTCAAACTATGGAGATTTTCGAGCTGTGTAGTTTCCGACGTACTTGACCGCACGATCCCAAATTTCGTAGGCAGGTTACCCTTGCGTGACTCCCTGTTGGTTTAAAGTAATCAGGTCCTTAGCTGCAATGGAACGATTTAAAATAATAATGACTTTGGAAATGTGGACAATCTGGCAACAGCACAGGATTTCAATGCTATTTTGACTCTTACGTTTAGGGGCGGGGGTGGCTCAGTCGGTAGCGCGCCAGGCTCGTAATCTGTACTTCCCAGGTTCGAGTCCCAGCTGGGTCAGCGTTGAGATTTATCTCCGCAAAATTTCCCCGCCCTGCCCACGGTCAGTAGGGGACACCGATGGGCTTGGAAAGGACGCCGTCCGTTGGATAGGACGTTAAACCGTGACCCCGTGTGCGGGAGAGCCATACCCTGTGCACGTTAAAGAACACGCTGAATGGCCTTGACCGGGAGACTACCATCTGTCTCCCAACAGCTGTTCCAGTGGGTCCCCTCCCCCAACCTTCTCTGAGCCTTCGGGGTCCATGTGACCTGGCCATTTAGCCCATGATGTGCAAAAAAGTGCCGCTCAGAGGTAAAACAATCCAATCAATCCAAACTCTTACGTTCACAGTTAGAGAGCTGTAAATGGCAACAATGAATTTCACAGTGATTATCGTTTCCCATAGGAATATCACGATAAATAATTTTGCTTCTAGCAAGCCCCCCTCCCCCTTTTGTAATTTCAACTTGAAATTTGTCAGTGCAACTCGGGCCACAATCAGAAACATTCTTGAAAATTTAAAGCGTCTATTATGATTTCCCGATGAGTTATGGCTGCCACAGATACACAAACATATGCACACAGAGACAGTCATTTAATATTATAGAAGATTTGTTTCAAAATATGCAAGTGCGTCAAATTGCTTGAAAGAAGTGTTAGTTTTAATTTTCGAACATTTGCAAGCATTTGCAGAAACCAATGCAAAACAGGTTTCAAGCATTTGCAAACACAACAAGCGTGTAAAATTACCTCTGAACAGGCAAGTATCTACAAAAAAAATCCAGCAGGAAAAAAAAAAGTGTAAGAGATAAGAACAGTAGGCTAGATATCCATTGCAATATAACATTTTTTTCCTTCGATTGCAAAGTCTTCAAAAAATTCCTTAATCAATGCATTAAACATGGATAAGTTTGATATTTTTTTTTGTTTCCATTACTCTTAATAGGAGTCTCAAAGCGGAGGGGCGGGATAGGATTTCTCCTTCCCCGTACACCGTTCCGCATCCTATCCATCTATTGTACAGTCGCTCAAAAAAATATCCGAACACTATGGTCGATTACAGAATTCAGAAAAATATCTGGCAACGTTTTTTTTAGAAATTAGTGATCTGGCAACGTTTTTTTTAGAAATTCGTGATCTGGCAATCTTCGTGTCACGTGATTACAGAATTCAGGAAAAATATCTGGAGTGTGTACAGCAACTGTACACGTTCCAGTTACCGTTCACAGCAAACTGGAGCGTGTACAGCAACTGTATACGCTCCAGTTTGCTGTGAACGGTAACTGCACACTCTCAATATTTCCGTGAGTGAACCCACACGATCCAGGTCTTTGTGAGCTCACACGATCCAATGTGCTGTGAACATTAACCGCAACCGCTCCAGTTTGCTGTGAACGGTAACTGCACACGCTCCATATTCATTGCATTACATATTCATACGCATTATATATATTAAAAATATCCGAACACTATGGTTGATTACAGAATTCAGAAAAATATCTGGCAACAATTTTTTTAAAAATTAGTGATCTGCAACCTTCGTGTCACGTGACACGAAGGTTGCCAGATCTGATCAATAGTCAGGCACTTTAACCACTCGGCCACGGGATAGTCTGATCAATAGCCAGGCACTTTAACCACTCGGCCACGGGATAGTCTGATCAATAGCCAGGCACTTTAACCACTCGGCCACGGGATAGTCTGATGAATAGCCAGGCACTTTAGTCACTAGGCCACGGGATAGTCTGATGAATAGCCAGGCACTTTAACCTCTCGGCCACGGGATAGTCTGATGAATAGCCAGGCACTTTAACCACTCGGCCACGGGATAGTCTGATTATAGCCAGGCACTTTAACCACTCGGCCACGTGATAGTCTGATCAACAGCCAGGCACTTTAACCACTCGGCCACGGGATAGTCTGATGAATAGCCAGGCACTTTAACCACTAGGCCACGGGATAGTCTGATGAATAGCCAGGCACTTTAACCACTCGGCCACGGGATAGTCTGATGAATAGCCAGGCACTTTAGCCACTCGGCCACGGGATAGTCTGATGAATAGCCAGGCACTTTAACCACTCGGCCATGGGATAGTCTGATGAATAGCCAGGCACTTTACCCACTAGGCCACGGGATAGTCTGATCAATAGCCAGGCACTTTAACCACTCTGCCACGGGATAGTCTGATCAATGGCCAGGCACTTTAACCACTAGGCCACGGGATAGTCTGATCAATAGCCAGGCACTTTAACCACTCGGCCACGGGATAGTCTGATCAGTAGCCAGGCACTTTAACCACTCGGCCACGGGATAGTCTGATCAGTAGCCAGGAACTTTAACCACTCGGCCACGGGATAGTCTGATCAATAGCCAGGCACTTTAACCACTCGGCCACGGGATAGTCTGATCAATAGCCAGGCACTTTAACCACTCGCCCACGCGTTAGTCTGATCAATAGCCAGGCACTTTAACCACTCGGCCACGGGATAGTCTGATCAATAGCCAAGCACTTTAACCACTCGGCCACGGGATAGTCTGATCAATAGCCAAGCACTTTAACCTACTCGGCCACGGGATAATCTGATCAATAGCCAAGCACTTTAACCATTCGGCCTCGGGATAACCTGATCAATAGCCAAGCACTTTAACCACTCGGCCACGGGATAGTCTGATCAATAGCCAAGCACTTTAACCACTCGGCCACGGGATAATCTGATCAATAGCCAAGCACTTTAACCACTCGGCCACGGGATAGTCTGATCAATAGCCAAGCACTTTAACCACTCGGCCACGGGATAGTCTGATCAATAGCCAAGCACTTTAACCACTCGGCCACGGGATAGTCTGATCAATAGCCAAGCACTTTAACCACTCGGCCACGGGATAGTCTGATCAATAGCCAAGCACTTTAACCATTCGACCTCGGGATAGCCTGATCAATAGCCAAGCACTTTAACCACTCGGCCACGGGATAGTCTGATCAATAGCCAAGCACTTTAACCACTCGGCCACGGGATAGTCTGATCAATAGCCAAGCACTTTAACCACTCGGCCACAGGATAGGTTAGATAAATTCCCAACCTTCTTCATAAGCAATCATTAGTTGAGTAACTTCCTGCATGTTTGATAAACTTTTCTAACATTTCTTAGGAGCTTCCGTATGCATCAATTTTTAAGGAAGCTCTTTTTTGATCACAGCAGAGTATCTCCGAAAAATTCCTCACCCTGCAGTAGGAGATACCGATGGGCTTTAAAAGGCCGCCGTCCGTCGGATGGGACGTTAAGCCATGACTCCGTATGCTGGAGTCATACGCTGTGCACGTTAAAGAACACAATGGATGGGCTTGACGGGAGGCTCCCATCTGTCTTAATAGTCGGGGCGGGGATATCTCAGTCGGTAGCGCGCCAGGTTCGTAATCTGTAGTTCCCAGGTTCGAGTCCCAGCTGGGTCAGCGTCGAGATTTATCTCCGCAAAATTCCCCGCCCCGCCCACGGTCACAAAGGGACACCGATGGGCTTGGAAAGGCTGCCGTCCGTCGGGTGGGACGTTAAGCCGTGGCTCCGTGTACGGGAGAGCCATACCCTGTGCACGTTAAAGAACACGCTGGATGGCCTTGACGGGAGGCTACCATCTGTCTCCCAACAGCTATTCCAGTGGTTCCCTTCCCCCAACCTTCTCTGAGCCTTCGGGGTCCTTGTAACCTGGCAATTTAGCCCATGGTGTGCAAAAAAGTGCCGCTCAGAGGTAAAACAACCCAACCCAAATCACAGCAGTTGTTTGAAACGCTCCTAGACTCAATTGCGAATAAAATGGCAGATAAATTTTTTAGATAAAGATTTTAGTAAATGTAACTTTTCCCCACAATAAAAGTGCTTTGGATTCCTCCAGGTAGCTAATGATGTTCATCATATTGTTACACGTTTCATCGACGAATTTCGAATGAACTCGAATCGTGACGTATCCTTATTTTCAAATGTTTCTATCTAATGTGTGTGTGTGTTGTGCTCGAGCTAGTAAGTTCCTAACCAACTTTGAATGTAAATTTGATGTCTAAACCACAGCTTCACCAAGAGGCCCATCTTGTAATCACAAGAAATTAAAAGAGATTACTTTTCAGATCAAGATTTTTCTTTTCCGTTGAAGAAATGCAATGTAAAAAAATTTTTATCTTCCTCCAGTGAAGAAAAGTAGGTTTTATTTTCGACGAAACAGATTTAATCTTCTCATAATTAAAAAATAATACCCGAAAAAGTTGACTTTGTGAGTCCAGTATTGATAATGTAAAAATTTCTGTTCAAAAAGGGTCTGAAGAACAAAGAAAAAAGAAATCATACACCGAGCTGAATCTGAAGCCAATCCCCGGATATTTGAATATTCAACTTGGAATTCTTTTAATGTGGTGTTCGCGGGGATTCACTCAGTCGGTAGTGTGCCAAGCTCATAATCTCAGGGGCGGGGGTGACTCAGTCGGTAGCGCGCCAGGTTCGTAATCTTTAGTTCCCAGGTTCGAGTCCCAGCTGGGTCAGCGTTGAGATTTATCTCCGCAAAATTTCCTGCCCTGCCCACGGTCAGTAGGGGACACCGATGGGCTTGGAAAGTCCGCCGTCCGTCGGATGGGACGTTAAGCCGTGGCCCCGTGTGCGGGAGAGCCATACCCTGTGCACGTTAAAGAACACGGTGGATGGCCTTGACGGGAGGCTACCATCTGTCTCCCAACAGCTGTTCCAGTGGGTCCCCTCCCAAAACCTTCTCTGAGCCTTCGGGGTCCATGTGACCTGGCCATTTAACCCATGGTGTGCAAAAAAGTGCAGCTCAGAGGTAAAACAACCCAACCCAATCGTAATCTCACATCGATGAGCTTGGAAAGACCGCCGTCAGTCGGATGGTATATAAAGCCGTTGGCCCGTGTGCGGGAGAGCCGCATCCTGTGCATGTTAAAGAATACGCTAAATGGCCTTGACGAGAGGCTACCAGGTTGGGTTGTTTTACCTCTGAGCGGCACTTTTTTGCACATCATGGGCTAAATGGCCAGGTCACATGAATCCCAAAGGCTCAGAGAAGGTTGGGGGAGGGGACCCACTGGAACAGCTGTTGGGAGACAGATGGTAGGCTCCCGTCAAGACCATCCAGCGTGTTCTTTAACGTGCATAGGGTATGGCTCTCCAGCACACGGGGCCACGGCTTAACGTCCCATCCGATGGAAGGCGGCCTTTCCAAGCCCATCGGTGTCCCCTACTGATCGTGGGCAGGGCGGGGAATTTTGCGGAGGTAAATCTCAACGCTGACCCAGCTGGAACTCGAACCTGGGAACTACAGATTACGAGCCTGGCGCGCTACCGACTGAGCCACCCCCGCCCCAGGCTACCAGGTGTCTCCTAAGAACTGCCCAGTGGTCCCTTTCTCCCAACTTTCTCTGAGCTCTTGGGGTCCTTGCGACTTGGACATTTAGTCCATTGGGTGTAAAAAGTTCTGCTCAAGCTATCTGAAATACGTCATTCAAATATGCCCTAAGCTATCTGTTATTCTTGTGGGTAAAAGTTGCTTTTTAAAAATTTTAGAAATATGATTGCAAAAGCATAACATCTGAAACTGAGCACATGTTAGTTACACAGGATCTTTGCTTAATCTCTATCAAAGGTGTGGAAACCAGTGCTCTTAAGAGCGCAAACCTCAGACTTGTTGACAGAATATACGAAATATTATGAATAATTTATTTCATGCAGGGGGTTACAGTGAAGCCAAGACACAGGTTGTTGGGTTGTTTTACCTCTGAGCGGCACTTTTTTGCACACCATGGGCTAAATGGCCAGTCACATGGACCCCGAAGGCTCAGAGAAGGTTGGGGGGGGGGACCCACTGGAACAGCTGTTGGGAGACAGATGGTAGATTTCCGTCAAGGCCATCCAGCGTGTTATTTAACGTTGAGTTGTTTTATCTCTGAGCGGCACTTTTGTGCACACCATGGGCTAAATGGCCAGGTCACATGGACCCCGAAGGCTCAGAGAAGGTTGGGGGAGGGGACCCACTGGAACAGCTGTTGGGAGACAGATGGTAGCCTCCTGTCAAGGCCATCCAACGTGTTCTTTAACGTGCACAGGGTATGGGCTATCCCGCACACGGGGCCACGGCTTAACGTCCCATCCAACGGACGGCGGCCTTTCCAAACCCATCGGTGTCCCCTACTGACCGTGCGCAGGGCGGGAATCAAGGCACAGGTAATTTTGGATATTAATTTAAACGTTCAAGTGGTTAAGTCATCTGTTCTGCTCACCATCTTAACATGAAATCCCTGGTAAAATCTCTTTAACTTCTGTTGTCCCGGTACTTTGGGTCTTAATGACCTAACCATTTATCCACTCACAACTTACAGACGAATTAAAAAATCTGTATTGCCGTTTCTCGCTCTTTTCTCTTAAACCAAACGACACGAATGAATAAACGTCTTCTTGTTGCGTAAATCGCTTTCGGACGCTTTCCGCAAACGAAACAAAATGGCGAAGATCAGGATTGCGAAGCAGCGAGAAGCGTCGGCACTTATGAAAGGCGATGGATGGGTTAAAGCTGTCAACACTTATGGAAGGGAAGTGGTCCTTCCGAGAAGTTGATGACTGCGGGCGGGTGACCGGGTCACTCGGGCTGATACGGAACGTTTGGCTGAGGGGCAACGCCCGCGAAATCTCGCCACTTGCAATGCACAGACAAATGCTGCATTGCCAGTCATTTCATTTGTGCCCCTGGCCCACCGCCTCCCCCCCCCCTCTCTCTCTACCCATCGCGGGTCCCCACGAAACTACAGGCGGCCATTAACAGTCTAATGTGGCCAACGCTGCGCACGTGGGGGGAAATGACTGTTGACGAGTTCCTCTTGGTTAGAAACCAAAAGTAAGTTGCTGACGAACGTTGCTCGATCCTTCTCTAGAGTTCCGCATTTAAGAGAGAGGGCAGGAGAGGAGGACTGCGAAGAAGAAAAAAATCACTACCACGGCTTCAAGTACAAGTGTTGTAGAACATGCGCTGCCACCAGCCATTCCAGAGCTCTGCTCCGGGCTGTAATTGTACAGAACACCGCGGCCAGTAATAAAGTCGTCCCGGGGTCGTCGCTGGAACCCCGCCGGCCGCTGCGCCCTTCCACACCGTAATTAAAGGGCCGGAGCGGGCTCGCCAACACCCCGGCCCCGTGGTGGGAGGGCGCCAGCACGGACGCCAGCCCCGCAGGTGCAAATGAAAGCTAATGTTAGATAACGGCTGCTCGGCGTTCAGCTGAGGAGGCCGGCCGTGCGTGCTGAGGGTGTGCGACGGCCTCGGCGCGGTCCCACGGCCCGAGTCATTGCACTGGGACATCCACGTCTGCAGTCGCCTACCTTCATCCGGGAGGGAAGGATAAACAGAGAAGAATCCACCCGGAGTGTTTCTACCATCATCCGAGAAGCTGGCTTTCAAATTCGCATCATCTAACCTTGAATGACGTCCACAGGGATGGGATCACCATACGGATGGGATTACAGATCCCATCCCTATGGTGAACTAATATCCAGTTTTTACTTCAATTAATGGCCAGCTAGAAAATCTTCACTTGGTATCTAATAGTTCCATATTGTTTTTAAACATTTCTGATAACCGTAACGATTTTTAACATAACTCACTTAACAGTAAACAATAAAATCACAGCATTGTTAAAATTAATACGACTACATTTCAAAACAATGTCAAACAATTAACGTGAGTGTTTTTAACAGGTATTTTTTTACGTTTTCATGTTATGGGAATGGATTTGAAAAATTCTTAACTGCACTGGTTTCCATAAATTAAGAAAAATCCCTATGTTAAATTAACGGGAAGCTAACGTCAAAGCTCTATAATTTCTAAAATAAGTTTTTTTTGTTTTGAAAAATGTGAACGGTTTTCTCCATGTTATTCCTATGGGGGACTTTGGACGCTTTTAAAAAAAAAATACTTGACCTATGGTCACGAAACTTGCCATTTAATTAGATCTCAACGACCTCTCACGAATGACCGCTGGTCAGATTTTTTACATTGCCAGATTCCTTATTCTTTATGAGTGAACCTTGAAAATATTAGTTACCGCTCATTTATTTAGGCTATAATCACCTACTATATAAGCGCCCACGGTCAGTAGAGGACACCGATGGGCTTGGAAAGGCTGCCGTCCGTCGGATGGGACGTTAAGCCGTGGCCCCTTGTGCGGAAGAGCCATACCCTGTGCACGTTAAAGAACACGCTGAATGGCCTTGACGGGAGGCTACCATCTGTCTCCCAACAGCTGTTCCAGTGGGTCCCCTCCCCCAACCTTCTCTGAGCCTTCGGGGTCCTTGTGGCCTGGCCATTTAGCCCATGGTGTGCAAAAAAGTGCTGCTCAGAGGTAAAACAACCCAACTCGATTTTCAACAATATTCGTTCAATATTTAATGTGTTATGAAAGTTTGAATATTTAACAACAGCAATGCCAGTCTTAAGAAACTTATACCAAACTGAAGAATAGTGAAAGAATTCTTTACACAAAGTTCTAAAATACAAACTTATTTTATTAAACACTTTGATACAATACTTATTACTAAGTTTTAATTAACCTCTGAAGTCAATTTTTGTGGCTTGGCATTGTTATTGCTAAATATTGAAACTTCCATAACTCATTAAATACTGAAAGAATATTGTTTAAAATCGAGATATTGATTTATTTGATTGAGATCTTTATCTGCAATCCCATTTTTCAAAACAATTTATTTTAGAAGTTATAGAGCTTTGACCTTAGCTGCCAATTGACTTAACTTAGGGATTTTCCTTAATTTATGAAAACCAGTTTAGTGTGGATTTTTGGGTTGGGTTGTTTTACCTCTGAGCGGCACTTTTTTGCACACCATGGGCTAAATGGCCAGGTCACATGGACCCCGAAGGCTCAGAGAAGGTTGGAGGAGGGGACCCACTGGAACAGCTGTTGGGAGACAGATGGTAGCCTCCCGTCAAGGCCATCCAGCGTGTTCTTTAACGCACAGGACGCAGAGGGTATGACTCTCCTGAACACGGGGCCACGGCTTAACGTCCCGTTAGACGGACGGCGGCATTTCCAAGCCCATCGGTGTCTGGCTACTGATCGTGGGCAGGGCGGGGAGTTTTGCGGAGATAAATCTCAATGCTGACAAAGCTGGGACTCGAACCTGGGAACTGCAGATTCGAAGCCTGGCGCGCTACCGACTGAGCCACCCCCCTCCCCAGCTTAATGTGGAAGTAAGCTCTTTGTAAAAAATGTTGCAAGAGATAAAATGAATGTTTCAACCAAATCTCTCTAATGTAAAGTGTACATCGAATGTACACTTTACATTTGAAAAGTTATTAAAGCAGGAATGTGTAACGAGATATAAAAATTTACTGGGCCAGAAATTAATCCTAAAATGCCATAAAAAAAAGTTATTCCCAAAGTCAAATCTACATAGAAAAAAATCGTAAAAATTTATTTCCGAAGATAATGAAACACAAACAATAACTGTTATAACAAATGTTTTCCGAAATTAAAGAAACGCAATTTAACATTTGTGCAGGGTGCTTCTATTTTAAGGAAACGGATTTAGTTCAGGCTCATGCAATCAGCAATACGAAGTGGCAAATTCTTTCGGGTCAAAAATTGAAACAAATGAGCCAAATTCAGTATAGTGATGATAAATATAAAAAAATAAATAAATACCCCCTCAAGCAGCTGCTTGCCACAGAGGTCTGACAAGATCCTGTCAGTTTATATGCCATAGTAGGAGATCTGAGAGGATGGCAGGACCTCAGCAGAAAAACGACACACACATCCATGCCTAAATCCGGGGCTCGAACCCAGGTCCCTTAGATCAGTAGCCAAGCGTGCTAACCACTCGGCCACGGGACGGCCATAGTGATGATACACTCGCTCAAAAAAAAAAAAAAAAAAAAGTCACGTGACACGAAGGTTGCCAGATCACTAATTTCTAAAAAATCGTTGGCAGATGTTTTTTTCTGAATTCTGAAATCACCCTTAGTGTTCGGATGCTTTTTTGAGCGACTGTAGGTGGTCATATTATTTTGATACTAGATCGTGTGGGCTCACTCACGGAAATATTGAGCGTGTACAATGATTACCGTTTAATGCGCTTAATGATAGTTACTTGATAATGAGCGCTTAATGATAGTTACCGTTCACAGCAAACTGCAGCGTGTGCAATAACTGCACACGCTCCAGTTTGCTGTGAACGGTAACTGTAGCGTGTACAGTTGCTGTACACGCTCCAGATATTTTTCCTCAATTCTGTAATCACGTGACACCAAGGTTGCCAGATCACTAACTTCTAAAAAAATCGTTGCCAGATGTGTTTTTTTTCTGAATTCTGTAATCAACCATAGTGTTCGGATACTTTTTTGAGCGACTGTACAAGTTTGATTGGACCCAATCGGGCTCGCGCTCCAGGGGGAGAAAGAAGCTAAAGAGGAAATTGTTGTCGTATTTTGAACTTCAGATTTTAGAATTAGCAGCATTGCGTGCAGTGTAAATTTTTTAGCAGTTTAGCTTTTGTTTAATTGTTGTTGTTTGTTTTTAAAGGTATGGGCCCCGCATTTGCTAAGACCGGGTTCTGATCGTGTATACAAGCAGGGACGTACCCGGGGGGAACCAGGGGGTCCGTATACCCACCCCGCCCTGAAAATTCGGTCGTTTTATACGAAATCTCAAGCATTTGAAATCCAAATCAATCAGCTACAAAATTTTATGTACCATACAGAATACCACTTTAACCTTTCCTGTCCTGTGGAATATTTTTAGTAATAGGGAAACACTACTTTAAATTTTATTCTCGCCCCCCCCCCCCCCCCCCCTATTTGAGCGATTGTACATGTTTTTGAGCTCAAGCTGTTTTTGCGTCGAGCCGTGGTTTGGACTGGGATATTTCAAACATCCTCTGCTGGTGCGTTTTCGAACATGAATAACTGGTTAAGGTCTAAAGTGAATATCTTTCGGAAATCGAGATTTGGAGAGATTTCAGTGGGATCTTTTTTCTCAGGTGACTTTTCCACACAAATGCTTATCTTCGATGGGGCGGGGGTTGCTCAGTCGGTAGCGCGCCAGGCTCGTAATCTGTAGTTCCCAGGTTCGAGTCCCAGCTGGGTCAGCGTTGAGATTTATCTCCGCAAAATTCCCCGCCCTGCCCACGGTCAGTAGGGGACACCGATGGGCTTGGAAAGACCGCCGTCCGTCGGATGGGACGTTAAGCCGTGGCCCCTTGTACGGGAGAGCCATACCCTGTGCACGTTAAAGAACACGCTGGATGGCCTTGACGGGCGACTACCATCTGTCTCCCAACAGCTGTTCCAGTGAGTCCCCTCCCCCAACCTTCTCTGAGCCTTCGGGGTCCATGTGACCTGGCCATTTAGCCCATGGTGTGCAAAAAAGTGCCGCTCAGAGGTAAAACAACCCAACTTATCTTCAAAGTTATAAATAATAAAAATAAATAAATACCCCTCAAGCAGCTGCTTGCCACAGAGGTCTGACAGGAGCCTGTCAGTTTATATGCCAGAGTAAATGCCCCAAAATAATGTTTAGAATATTTTTTTTTGTTGTTGTTGCAACTTTAAATACTTCTTCCTTACTAGTAGATCAGGCCATTTTTTCTGAAGTGGAACTAAATAAAATTAAAATAGCACTATAATAAAATAAATGTATAAATAAAATCCCCACTAATCTGAAAATATCTGATTATACAAAAAAGTCTTGCAATTAAAACTCAATAAACCAATAAAATGAATGCTGCCGATTTTACCATATCAAAGCAAGTGATTATAAAAATTAAAAATATTATAAAATGATTATGTAATAAAAAGGTGACTGATGATTCTTTCGTTCGACCTCATCATTGTTCACAGAGTAAAAACCCACATCAAATATCCAAAATAATGTTTAACAAGCCAGGATATCTCGAAACTTTAGTGGGGGGGAGGGGGGAGGTGTTAAGTGACGCAATCGAGCGTTCCATTGCAGTATAACATTTAACCCTTCGTTTTAGAGTTCTTCAAAAAATTTCTTGAAAAATACATGAAATATAAAAAAAAAACACCCCCTCAAGCAGCTGCTTGCCACAGAGATCTGACAGTAGCCTGTCAGCTTAATAACACGCAGTACAAGGTCTGATGAAGGTGGCAGGACCTCAGCAGAAAAACAGCATAAATATCAATGTCTTTCCACCTAGGTCCCTCTGCGCCAGCCCCCAAGTACGCTAACCATTCGGCCAGAGGACGGCGCAGGAAATAGGCACAAGTTTAATGATCTTTTGCTTCCGTTACCTTTAATAGCAGTCTCAAGGTGGGGGGGGGGTGTTCTCCCTTTGTCCTTGGTATCCTGTAGACTGCTGCTCAAGCAGGCACGTACCGAGGATTTCGTTACCAGGGAAGGTAGGGGGGGGGGTTCTGAAAATAAAACTTGTGTAGGATTTCCTAATTACTGCAATAAAAGTTAAAATCATATTCTACATGGAATAAAATTTTATAATTCTTTTAAATCTTTTTGTACTGTCTGACATATACTATGGTGCTAAACTAATACTATACAGTTTCATATTTCAAAATGTTCGTGTTGTTTTCTGCTGAGGTCCTGCCATCCTCTCAGATCTTTTACTTTGGCATATAAACTGACAGGCTCCTGTCAGACCTCTGTGGCAAGCAGCTGCTTGAGGGGGTATTTATTTTTTTATTTTAGACAAGTTTGAGATTTCTTGTAAGACGACAGGATTTTCTGGGGGTGTAGACTCCCCCCCCCCTCCGGGTACGTCCTTGGGCTCAAGCACTTTACAATCGAAAGCATCGAGTCTCCTGTTAAGGTCTCCTTTTAACGGATCCAAGTTTAACTACCACAGCAAATTTTAAAAGAGACTAAACAAGTATTGTACAACAAATAATATATAACTGTATTCCGAGCGAATGATTAATTCTTACTAATGGTTTCCAGGATGATTACAAAATCTATTGGGCGGGGTGGCTCAGTCGGTAGCGCGCCAGGCTCGTAATCTGTAGTTCCCAGGTTCGAGTCCCAGCTGTGTCAGCGTTGGAGATTTATCTCCGCAAAAATTCCCCGCCCTGCCCACGGTCAGTAGGGGACACCGATGGGCTTGGAAAGGCCGCCGTCCGTCGGATGGGACGTTAAGCCGTGGCCCCATGTGCGGGAGAGCCATACCCTGTGCAAAGAAGGTCTAAGGAGAAGAAGGCTAGCTTCGCACAAGCGTAAGTGGCGCCGTTCTGCGGAATTTTACCGAAGCTGAACGTGGCAAATTGATGTGCATGCACAAAAACAACTGTAAGGGGCGATCCGCGCATGCGCAGTGCAATCATTTTTAGTCCACTGCAGCTGTGGTTTGTCTTACTATTGGTATATTTATTGCGATTTAATCAGTGTTTCAACCTGTCTAACACCCATGACTGTTTGGCATAGTGATAGCTGACCCTAAAGTTATTCAGTGAGTATTTTATCCCGTTCAGGAGTATATATTACGATACCTGGAAAAGCCGTTGTATGTTTATTTTGAGTAATTTTGCAGAATTTTTAAAATTAATATGTAAATTAATACATTTAATCATCTTGCGAACATGTAAGTCGATGTATGTTGCAGTTTGGTGTTCCCTGGAGCATATCGACATATATAGGTGTCTGCAGTTTGTTCTAATAGTAAATTTTTTTATGGTTGATACTAGAAGTGCCTGCTGCCATCTATTGACAGTTTATACAAGTAAAAAACTCGATATGACTTTTTTTTGAAAATATCCTAAATTCTATAAAATATAATTAAACAAAACATGTTGTCTCGCATTAAGCCATAAATTTCACTTTATTATAATATATTAAATATAGTACAATGTTAAAAATATTTAAATTTTTATGTTGAGCATAGCTACCTCTTGTTTTACAAAACGAGATTTTATTAAGGAAAATAATTTTAACTAATACTTGTGAAAAGAAAATCAAAATGGTAAAATTTAAGAAATGGACACTGAAAAAGTCAAAGTGTATGTAAAATTATTCACGTGGTGTAAGCTATTGAAAACCTTGCTGGGCAGTGGAAAAATAACGCAAGGAACTGGCTCCTCTCCTGGCTAGGTGGCTTCACTGCAATACACGAATTTGCCATGTTTAGAGGGCGCTGCAATCGAAAAGTTTACATTACGTCTATGGAAGCTAGCTCTCTTCTCCCTTAGACACTCCTTGCCCTGTGCACGTTAAAGAACACGCTGGGTGGCCTTGACGGGAGGCTACCATCTGTCTCCCAACAGCTATTCCAGTGGGTCCCCTCCCCCAACCTTCTCTGAGCCTTCGGGGTCCATGTGACCTGGCCATTTAGCCCATGGTGTGCAAAAAAGTGCCGCTCAGAGGTAAAACAGCCCAACGTTAAAGAACACGCTGGATGGCTTGACGGGAGGCTACCAGCTGTCTCCCAACAGCTGTTCCAGTGGGTCCCTTCCCCCAACCTTCTCTGAGCCTTCGGGGTCCATGTGACCTGGCCATTTAGCCCATGGTGTGCAAAAAAGTGCCGCTCAGAGGTAAAACAACCCAACCCAACAAAATCTATGGAGCTGCCCCACGTTAGAGAGTTGAGAAACTCAATTCACAGCGCCGTAAGAATTCAAGCAAACGTTTTCTAGAGATGTTACATTTAAAGATTTCCATAAATATCTATCAAAATGTTTGCTCTCTAAACAATATTTTTTCAACATTAAACGAATTATGGAGGTTGAAATATTTAACGAAAGTGATACCAATAACATGATTTTAAAAAATAGAATGTAAATAAATCTTAGTAACTAAACATAAATAAATCAAAAAGATTTTAAAAATTAAAGAGCTTACAAAAATATTTATTTTAGAAGTTTAAGTAATAATTTTTTAGTATTCATCACCTGAAAAAAATGGTTAGGTAAATGATAGGTAAACAATGGTTAGCGGGCCAAACTTCCTAAAATGGAAGCCGTACCAGTAATTTATGACGTCAGGGTAGGTAGACCTAACATCTAGACATTTCTTATGTATTTGTTTCTTATTTTATTGCTGGTGCATTTTAATACAAACTTTACACCAATATTTATTTGCAAATATTCCTTTCTTAGAAGAAAATTTATTTGTATCTGTTAGCATTATCAAATGGCAATACATAAGAATAATATTTTTTCTAACAAATAAACATTAATATAAATTTTGCATTAATATACACCAGTAATAAAAATAGAAATAGATATATAATAGCTAAGTGCGCCCACTACTGTATTAGGCTCACTGCAATAGCAGCCTCCACTGAGCCAGCTTTCACTATTCTTTTCATACCAAACAAATGTTACTGAAAATTACGATTTACATAAATTCCAATACTAATAAAAAATACATAAATTACATAAATTCCTCACTAGCTTCAACATGATTCTTTCCGCATAAAATTGGTTTTAGAAATTTCGAATATCTGACATGAATATTACCTGAAAACAATTGTTCTGCTAAGACATACCAATACAAAATTAAAGAAATTTTTTTGGTATTCTGTAATCGAAAAGTGTTTAATTTACATCTAAAATTCGAAAAATATTCATAACTCCCAAATTACAGCGCTCTATGGAATCTAACTTTGAAACTCTATAACTTCTAAATTATGCATTAAACGTTAAAATGTCGCTGAAGATTGTTACTGGAATTTTGAGGATAGCATTATTAATATAATAAAAAAAATAATATATAAACAATGTTAGGTGCCTCAAGGTAGAAAGAATTCACATTTTTAAGAAAGGAAAGGAAAATTTATTATGGAGGGAAAGAATTCACATTTTTTGAGAAAGATTCCAATAAAAGAAGCAGAGAGAAAAAAAACATGACAAATTTGAAGTAATTAAAACATTAAACCGCCTATTCCCTCACATAAATAATCTCTCATCTTTTTCTATAAATATCTAATGTCAGGACCGGATCTAGGTGGGGGAAGGGAGCATGAGAGACAAAATTTATTCAGCTTATTTATTTATATTTCATGCATTTCTCAAGAATTTTTTTTATTTCCCTTTTGTTTTTCAATTTTACCTTAGGGGGAAATGTTATACTACATTGGAAATTCAGTCTCGCCCCACCTCCCATCTCTTTTTGCAGTTTTTTCGGGTCAATCATATTTATTTTGCCTCCCCCCCCTTCGATTTTTTTTTTTTTTTTTTTTTCTGAATCTCGGCATGCCTAACATTATTGCCCTATGCCCGCGATGGTAAATTCCATACATTGGCAACTCCATAACATTTAATTGATATATTTTAACAACAGACGTTCCGTGGCAGAATGGTTAGCGCGCTTGGCTACTGATAAAAGAGACCTGGGTTCGATCTCCAGGAGCTTGGCTTCTCACATAAGAGACTGGGTTTCAGTCCCGGGCACTTGGCTACTGATAAAAGAGACCTGGGTTTCAGTTCCGGGAGCTTGGCTTCTCATATAAGAGACCTGGTTTCGAGCCCCGGGAAAGGTATGGATGTTTGTGTTTTCTTTCTGCTGAGTTTCGTCTTCCTCACAGACCTACTATAGCGTACATAAATTTACAGCTCCTGTCAGACCTCTGTGGCAAGCAGATGCTTGAGAGGATTTTTTTTTTATTTTAACGATGCCACTAGACTCTATCTGGTCTAGTGGTGAGTGTACCTGACTGCTAAGGCCAGCGAGGCATGTCTTTGTGTAAGTTGGTTTGTTTTACCTCTGAGCGGCACTTTTTTGCACACCATGGGCTAAACGGCCAGGTCACAAGGAACTCGAAGGCTCAGAGAAGGTTGGGGGAGGGGACTCACTGGAACAGCTGTTAGGAGATAGATGGTGGCCTCTCGTCAAGGCCGTCCAGTGTGTTCTTTAACGTGCACAGGGTATGGCTCTGCCGCACACGGGGCCACGGCTTAACGTTCCATCCGACGGACGGCGGCCTTTCCAAACCCATCGGTGTCCCCTACTGATCGTGGGCAGGGCGGGGAATTTTTCGGAGGTAAATCTTAACGCTGACCCAGCTGGAACTCGAACCTGGGAACTACAGATCACGAGCCTGGCGCACTACCGACTGAGCCCCCCCCCCCCCCCCCCCCCGCAACCCCCCGCCCCCCTTCTATAAGTATTTGTATGTTGTAAGGCAAGTCTAGCAAAGCTTCTAAGTTATCCCCGTCCTTTGTGAAGGGAAGTAATAATACTCATAATTATGAAAGATCTGAAAACTTTTGCTGATTTTACCTTGAGTACGATTCATGAATTTGTTAGAAGAATATGTAGTCTAAAAATGGAACTGAACGAGGTAAAGCAAAAAACATTACGCTTGAAAAAGTCAATTCAGAGATCAGAAATGAACTTGAAGACGTCAGACAGAAACTCTCGAACTTGCAGCAGTATTCTAAAAATACTAATTTAGAAATAGTTGGAATCCCGGGGGGATCCAGGGGAAAATGTGGGTACCATTCTCAACAAAATATCTGATAAGATTAGCGTTAAAATAACGGAAGGTGGGGGCGGGGGTGGCTCAGTCGGTAGCGCGCCAGGCTCGTAATCTGTAGTTCCCAGGTTCGAGTCCCAGCTGGGTCAGCGTTGAGATTTATCTCCGCAAAATTCCCCGCCCTGCCCACGGTGAGTAGGGGACACCGGTGGGTTTGGAAAGGCCGCCGTCCGTCGGATGGGACGTTAAGCCGTGGCCCCTTGTGCGGGAGAGCCATACCCTGTGCACGTTAAAGAACACGCTGGATGGCCTTGACGGGAGGCTACCATCTGTCTCTCAACAGCTGTTCCAGTGGGTCCCCTCCCCCAACCTTCTCTGAGCCTTCGGGGTCCATGTGACCTGGCCATTTAGCCCATGGTGTGAAAAAAAGTGCCGCTCAGAGGAAAAACAACCCAACCCAACGGAAGGTGATATAGTTGTAGGGCATAGAGTTCCAGCTACCAACAGAAATAAAATTAAAAATATAATTATAAAATTTAAAAGTAAAGTAATTAGGGACTATTGGTTGGAAGGTAACAAAAAAGGAAACTATTGTCTAAATTGTAAATATATTAACCTAAAATTTAGAGAAAGAAAAAGTTTTGTGAATGAGCATCTAACACCTAGAAGTAAAGAACTTTTTTTAATAAAACTAAGCAATGCAAACAAAAATTGAAGTACAAGCAAAGAAGGTCTAAGGAGAAGAAGGCTAGCTTCGCACAAGCGTAAGTGGCGCCGTTCTGCGGAATTTTACCGAAGCTGAACGTGGCAAATTGATGTGCATGCACAAAAACAACTGTAAGGGGCGATCCGCGCATGCGCAGTGCAATCATTTTTAGTCCACTGCAGCTGTGGTTTGTCTTACTATTGGTATATTTATTGCGATTTAATCAGTGTTTCAACCTGTCTAACACCCATGACTGTTTGGCATAGTGATAGCTGACCCTAAAGTTATTCAGTGAGTATTTTATCCCGTTCAGGAGTATATATTACGATACCTGGAAAAGCCGTTGTATGTTTATTTTGAGTAATTTTGCAGAATTTTTAAAATTAATATGTAAATTAATACATTTAATCATCTTGCGAACATGTAAGTCGATGTATGTTGCAGTTTGGTGTTCCCTGGAGCATATCGACATATATAGGTGTCTGCAGTTTGTTCTAATAGTAAATTTTTTTATGGTTGATACTAGAAGTGCCTGCTGCCATCTATTGACAGTTTATACAAGTAAAAAACTCGATATGACTTTTTTTTGAAAATATCCTAAATTCTATAAAATATAATTAAACAAAACATGTTGTCTCGCATTAAGCCATAAATTTCACTTTATTATAATATATTAAATATAGTACAATGTTAAAAATATTTAAATTTTTATGTTGAGCATAGCTACCTCTTGTTTTACAAAACGAGATTTTATTAAGGAAAATAATTTTAACTAATACTTGTGAAAAGAAAATCAAAATGGTAAAATTTAAGAAATGGACACTGAAAAAGTCAAAGTGTATGTAAAATTATTCACGTGGTGTAAGCTATTGAAAACCTTGCTGGGCAGTGGAAAAATAACGCAAGGAACTGGCTCCTCTCCTGGCTAGGTGGCTTCACTGCAATACACGAATTTGCCATGTTTAGAGGGCGCTGCAATCGAAAAGTTTACATTACGTCTATGGAAGCTAGCTCTCTTCTCCCTTAGACACTCCTTGGTACAAGTATGCATGGGTTAAGGGATGGGAAAATCTTCTTGAGGGAATCCGATGTATCTCGAATTTTACGCATAAATAACGAGGTAGACCTGGATAAACTTTCAAACACATAATTTGGCTCACATTGAAGTAGACTTTGATAAATTCTGTGACCATTAATGACAGACAATGGTAATGTTGCTAATAGACTGGTAATCATTGAAGAATCTGATTTAATTACATTTTTGGGAACAGTTGATTACAATAGTCTAAATGTTTTAAATATAAATATTAAAAGTTTAAGATCCAAATTTGAAGTTTTCGAATTGTTTATAAACTCTGTAGGTTATAAATTTGATTGCATGATGTTGACAGAAATCTGGGTTAAGGAAGATGAGGTTGATCTTTATCAGAACTAAGGCTGTAACTGTAGACAATATAATAAGGCTGGTGGTGTAACGATATATGTTAAATCTCATATTAACATTAAAAACAATAGACCATAACAAACAGCAGAGTTACTCCATATAGAATTTTCATTATGTGAAATATCAGTAATAGCAATCTACCGTTCCAGCATTTATTCACCATCTGATTTTATGAATGAATTAGAGCATATTATGCAGGGGTTAAACACAAGATATATTATTATAACTGGTGATATAAATATAGATTTGTTAGAAAATACCTTCAACCTTGTAAATGAATACCTAAATCTGACTGCTATGTATGGGTATGAGTCAACGATAAATATTGTTACCGGAGAGGTCCATAATACCCAGTCTTGTTTGGACCATGTACTGGTTAAAATTAACTATAGAATTAATGTACAAGCTTCAGTATATAAAATGCCGATTACGGATCATTACCCCATAGTAGTTAAAATTAGACATAAGGAAAATAAAACCTTTGACAAAAGAAATGATCATATTAAAGATTACATGCTCAGAATTAATTATAAACTAATAAATGATAAATTAAAAGATTATAAATGGGAGGGGAAAACACAGGAAACTAACGTTAAGAATGCGTACAAAAAATTTTCAGAGATGTTCTGTAAAGTAATTAAGGATTCATCTTCATATGGAAAAAGAAACATTCAGAAACTGAAAAAGCCTTGGATCACAAATGAAATCTGTGATATGATTAAGCGTAGAGATAAGCTACATAAAAATATTAAAAAATATCCATATAACGAGGACCACGAGAAGCAATTCTTAGAACATAGGAATAGATTAAGGTTTAAAACTAAGGAGGCCAAAAATAAATATTACATGGAAGAATTTTTAAAATGTAATGGTGATGTAAAAAAAACAGTGGAAGTTCGTAAACAATTTAATTGGGAATAACTCAAAAGATGAAGTTCTATCGGATAAAATGAATAATATTGAGGACTATAACACCAACGAAATTAGAGATGCAACAAATGAATTTAATGCTTATTTTGTCGATTTACTTAGCAAAATACTTAATGATAAACCTACTGAATATGAATATTATAAAAATTATTTTAAAACAGATAGCTCTTACTTTTTCACTCTTATAACCGTACAAGAATTAGATAAGACCATTAGAAACCTAATAGAAGGCAAATGTCTAGGAAACGATGAAATTTAAGTAATTACAGTAAAAAAAATGCAAAAATTTCATTATTCATCCCTTAGTCTATATCTTTAACCTTTCTTTTCAAACTGGGATTTTTCCAAACGATCTAAAAACTGTATTGCACTTCCGATTTACAAGAAGGGAAATAAAAACTACCTTTCAAACTACCGACCGATCTCGTTTCTGCCTGTTTTTTCCAAAATATTTGAAAAACTAGTAAAATTCAGAGTATTGAGTAATTTAAATAAAATAAATTTCTTTTCGTCAAATCAGTTTGGCTTCACTGAGGATAAGGGCACTGATCATGCGTTATACTAATTTTATTTATAAGTCAATTGACCAAGGAAATTTAACTCTATCAGTTCTTCTAGATCTTGAAAAAGTTTTGACACCGTAACACATTCATTGCTTTTGAAAAAAACTGAAGCATTTGGGTATGAGAGGGATTGCTCTAGAATGGTTTATCAGTTACTTAAAAAAAAGAACTCAATTAGTTAAATTAAAAAACTGCTTCAGCAATCCTAAACACTAAATATGGCATTCCGCAGGGCTCTGTTCTTGGCCCCCTATTGTTTAATATTTATATTAATGACCTCTGTGAAATGAGCACTACTTTAACGTTTAGTAACCGAACAATTACAGATTTATTATCCAATGTCAATTATGGTCTTGAGAAAGTTAATATGTGGTTCGAAAATAATAAACTCTTAATTAATAAGAATAAAACTAAATTTGTTTTCTACAAATTGAAAAATAACCAAAATGCTGTAAATACTTTTGTCATTAAACTGCATTCACTTCATTGCTAAAAACATATCGATTGCCGTTGTGATGACATAGAACAGGTTGATAGCATTAAATATTTAGATATTTTCATAGATAATAATCTAAAATGAAAGAAACATATTGACTACATCACAGGTAAAGCACTTTATACAAACTACTCAAATTACACCACTTGAAATACAAAACTAATCTTAATATGTTCTGAACATTGAACTTCTCATGGATGCAAGCTGCATTTCAGTACGGTATAGCTTGTTGGGGTGGAACTTATGTCTCGGTTTTTAAAACTCTGGTTCTCTGCAAAACGAAATTATTAAAATAATAGCAAAAAATAACACTGATATTTTAAGAAATTTCAGTCATTACTCTATGCTAAAAATTCTATCGACACATTTTTGTTTTCAGAGTGATGATATTTTTTAAGCAAACTGTTTTAATTTTCACATTCAACCGGATTTGTACAACTTCAGAAAAAAAGGTTCAAAATATTCGGTTCCTTTAGGCAAAAAAAGAAATTTCTTATAAGCATTATTCTTCAATCAGTTGGTATCTCCGCAAAATTCCCCGCCCTGCCCACGGTCAGTAGGGGACACCGATGGGCTTGGAAAGGCCGCCGTCCGTCGGATGGGACGTTAAGCCGTGCCCCGTGTGCGGGAGAGTCATACCCTGTGCAGGTTAAAGAACACGCTGGATGGCCTTGACGGGAGGCTACCATCTGTCTCCCAACAGCTGTTCCAGTGGGTCCCCTCCTCCAACCTTCTCTGAGCTTTCGGGGTCCATGTGACCTGGCCATTTAGCCAATGGTGTGCAAAAAAGTGCCGCTCAGAGATAAAATAACCCAACCCAACCTTCAATCAGTTGCCTCTTGAAATTAGAAGTGATAAAAATATTAATATGTTCAAGCAGAATTTAAAAAGCTTTCTCTATTTTTTGGAAGATGTTGCACCTATGTTAAACAATCAAGTTAAAGTAAAAATGTAAAAAAAAAGGAAAAAAAATTGTACATATATCAGAAAAATGACACAAATTGTTTGTAATCTTTGTAGTGAGTCATTCGTTATTGATTTTTGTATTAATTTCCCAGACAAACCATGTGGTTTTTGGGTTCACTCATATTTTTCTACGTTATAGCTACTGATCTAAGGAACCTGGGTTCGAGCCCCGGGTAAGGCATGGATGTGTGTGCTGTTTTTCTGCTGAGGTCCTGCCATCCTCACAGACCTTCTACTATGGCATAAAAACTGACAGGCTCCTGTCAGACCTCTGTGGCAAGCAGCTACTTGAGGAGGTATAAATTGTATATGATGATGAAATAAAATTGATTGATTGATTGAAAAATTAATATTTTGGTTGTTGTGATTGTTGCGAAAATTACGCAGGCACCAAGTTTTTCCATGTATGTTAGATTCTTTGGCACTGATGAGGGGGGGGGGGTGAGGGGACGTGGCTTCGTTTCTAGATTTGTCCGGGGGGCCAAATTTTTTTTTATTGGCCCTGATTCCAAATGAAGCAAATAGAGAATCTCATTTGAAGGTTTTACGAAAATGGTCAGGTTTTTATTTTTTTAATGCACGTGGGATACTGATTGCGGCTTCGACGAGAAGAAAGTATCTGTTTATTAAATCCAACTTATTATCTACGTTTCTCTGGTAACAAAAATCTTTTTCTTCAGGGGCGGACTAGAACTTTTTCTTTTCAGGGACGAAGCTGTAACAGGGGAGCCCAGGATGCGACCAAAAATTCAGTTTTTTTCCGAGTTTGGAGAGTTCGTTTTTTTTTTACTTTTTTTTTCAAGTTTTTTGGAGAGTTCGTACGTGGGAGCGAGGGTGGCTCAGTCGGTAGCGCGCCACGCTCGTAATCTGAAATTCCCAGGTTCGAGTCCCAGTTGGACCAGCATTGAGATTTAAGCTCCACAAACTCTCCGCATTGCCCACGGTCACTAGATGACACCGATTAGCTTGGAAAGGCCGCCGTCCGTTGGATAGGGCGTTAAGTCGTGGTTCCGTGTACAGAAGAGCCATACCTTGTTCACGTTAAAGAGCACGCTGGATGGCCTTAATGGGAGGCTACCATCTGTCTTCTAACTGCGGCCCAGTGGGTCTTCTCCCCAACCTTCTCTAAGCCCTCGGGGTCTTTGTGACTTGGTCATTTAGCCCATGCTGTGCAGAAAAGTGCCGCTCAGAGGTAATACAAGTTCGTACTTGAAGCTTAAAATAGTTACCAATTCTGTGAATAATCTGTAAAATACCAATAATTATTATTAAAGAAATCTTGATCCTATGAGGAAGCCTATCTTTAGTGTTCCAGGGGCCGGCGACACTTAGGGCTCGGAACGTTACACCGCTCAACGCCCTTTACCAGTGCTCGCCTGAATTTCTTAAAGAACTAATTGCTAGATTTCTAATATTCTTTTCTGATTATCTCTTCCCACAACTTCAAAAACATTTTCTGTCCCTGATCTAATTAGGGGCGGGGGTGGCTCAGTCGGTAGCGCGCCAGGCTCGTAATCTGTAGTTCCCAGGTTCGAGTCCCTGCTGGGTCAGCGTTGAGATTTATCTCCGCAAAATTTCCCCGCCCTGCTCACGGTCAGTAGGGGACACCGATGGGCTTGAATAAGGCCGCTGTCCGTCGGATGGGACGTTAAGCCGTGGCCCCGTATGCGGGAGAGCCATACCCTGATAGAATGCGGGAGAGCCATACCCATATAAGAACATGCTGGATGGCCTTGACGGGAGGCTACCATCTGTCTCCCAACAGCTGTTCCAGTGGGTCCCCTCCCCCAATCTTCTCTGAACCTTCGGGGTCCTTGTGACCTGGCCATTTAGCCCATGGTGTGCAAAAAAGTGCCGCTCAGAGGTAAAACAATCCAAAACCCTGATCTAATTAGCTTTACATTTCTTTTAATTCCTTGTTCTGCCTGTGACGTCAGACATCAGAGTCAATAACGTCACCAATCGCGATCTCAGGTTCAAACCCCAATTGTGCCGGTGAAAAGATTTTCTCCGCTTGTCCACACCCTTCCTCGTTGTAAAAGGGAACGTCATTTTTCCTTCCCCCTTCTATCTGCTGTAAAACAGTGAGACATTTGGGTTGCAGATGTTTTACCTCTGAGCCGTACTTTCCTGCACACAATGGGCTAAATGACCAGGACCCCGGGGTCTCAAAGAATATTGATGAAGGGGATCCACTGGACAGATGGTAGACTTGGAAGACAGATGGTAGCCTCCAGTAAAGACCATCCAGAATGTTCGTTAATTTGCACAGAGTATGGCTCTCCCGCACACGGAACCACGGCTTAACGTTCCATTCGCCGAGCGGCGGCCTTTCCAAGCCCATCGGTGTCCCCTACTGGCCGAAGGCAGGGTGAGACTTTAGCGGAGATAAATCGTAAAGCTGACCCAGGTGGGATTCGAACCTGAGAACTGCAGATTACGAGCAAGGATGCGCTACCGACTAATCGACTCAGCTCCGAGAAATATTCTAGAAAATGCTAAATTGTTTTTCCAATTAAGTAAGAAAAAACAGGCGCATAAACAGGATTTTTTATTCATTTATTTATTTTTTGAAGGGGTGCTGTACCTAAATTTTGCTTTAATCTATGGCAAGCAGCTGCATGAGAGGGTAATTATTTTTATTTTTGTTTATCCTTTAAAAAACTGTTCGCACGCCCACAGACAGCAGCGGGATGAATTCATTTATGTTGGCGAGTGGAAGAATTTAGGTGCATATACATTCTAAGCTGTTCGTAGCTGGGAAGCCTGCCACATTCTTTTACCCATAAAAGTAGGCTTGCCTTGTTGAAAGAAGCGTTATCCGTACTGATGGCTCAGAAAACCAAAATTTCTGAAATTGACAGATCATTTCATCTCTTTCTGATTAGTATTTTATTTCATTATTTATCTTCTTTACAAAGTGTCCAAGTTTCACTACCATAACTAACCCTAGAAAGAACCAAACTATTATACAGTCTAATTTTAGTCTTTAGTTGTATACGCCTATTTCTCCACACTCTCCATAGATTCTTAAAAGTCCCGGCAGCAATCCCTATTCGTCTGCTAATCTCATGCCGCACATCACCATTATCTGTCACATAGCTCCCAAGATAATTAAACTGTGACACCTGCTCAAGACTGCAACCATTCAGATTAACTGAATCACAGCCTGCCTGACCAATTTTCATCACTTTAGTTTTCTCTCTGTTTATAACCAAACCTACTCTACTACCAGTCTCATCAACAGCTCGAATGAAAGAGTTCATCTGATCAACATCATTTGCCAAAAGGGCTAAATCATCAACATAATCTAAATCAGAAATTTTCGTATCTCTAGTCCATTTAAGGCCAAAATCTTTCCCTTGAAGTGAATTTCGCATAACATAATCAATAACCAAGCTAAAGAGAAAAGGAGACAAAATGCACCCTTGTCGAACACCAGAAGTAATGCTCAACCAATTGCTACAAGCCTTATCAACTCTCACACACGACTCAGTGTTATCATAAAGAGCTTTCATTATGTTAACTAACTTGTCTGGTACGCCATACGAATCTGGTATGCATCTGGTATTCCAAAGGTTTCTTAAACTCTAGAAATTTCTCAAGAATCTGCTGAGTGAAAATATTTGATCGACACATCCCCTACCCACTTCTGAATCCACATTGCTCATCACGCAATTGACTATCAACCAGATTCTTAATTCTATTAAGCACAATCATGCAAAGAACTTTCCCTGGAACAGAGAGTAGGCTGATACCCCTTTAGTTTTCACAAGAAATGTGATCATCTTTTTTGAAAATAGGGATAATAATAGCTCTGGTAAAATCCTCAGAAACCATGCCTTTATCATAAAAGATATTCAAAATTTCAGTCATCCACGTGGTAACAGAAACATTCCCAGCTCTAAGCATTTCCGTACTAATTTCATCTACAGCTGTGGATTTTTAAAGTTAAAGTTTAGAAATACCAAAATAACTTAAGATTGTGTTATAGGGCCAACATTAAAGCCACCAATGCATCTATCATCATTACAAACAATGGGAGTAGAACTAACCACATTGTTTAGAACATCACTGAAATGCTCAGCCCACCTAGCCATGACAGAATCCTCCCCTTCTATAACCTTACCTTCTTTATCCTTCAGTACCTGTATACCTGTCCGTTTTCTACCACACAAAACATTAACTATCTGGTACAGCTCTCTGCTGTTGTGCTGTCTAACTGCTTCCTCGGCATTGTCAGCCAAACAATCAAGCCAAAGATTCTTATCAGCAGCTAACTGATCCTTTACACATTTATTAAGTTCTCTGTAAGGCTTTCTATTAAGACTAGTACGTATTGATTAAGGACATTCCTGCAGTTCTTTCTTTCTGAAATAAGCTCAAGTTCCTTATCACTCAAATAATTCTGCCTCCTCTGCTCCTTTTTTCCTAAAAGAGTACTGTTAGTTCCCAAAAAAGCCTGTTTAAACGACCCCATTCTTCCTCAACTTCAGTAGTAAGCAAACCATGACTGTCATAATGACTAAGTAACCTATCATGGTAAGAATTATCTATAACTGGATCTTTCAGAGCTTCAGTATTAAAGGTAATTTTTTAACTTTAGTACAACACTTCTTAAGTTTAAATTGCAAGACACTTTTAATAAGGTAATGGTCAGATCCAATTTCAGCTCCCCTATATACCCTGATATTTCTAACAGAACTAGCCCATTTGCTGTAATTAAGATATAATCAATCATATTCTTATGCAGCCCATCAGGTGAAACCCATGTGTGCTTATGTATGTCGCGGTGTTTGTAATAAGTGTTAGTTATTCTGAAACCATTGAGTTTACTTACCTGTAGGAGACGTTGCCCATTGACATTGCAGCTACCAATGCCAAAATGGCCTATTACTCCTCCCCAAAGGTCAGAGTCAGTACCAACTTTGGCATTGAAGTCACCAAGAACAAGGGTAATATCTCCTTTCTTGACAGAATTCAAAATATCCTGAAGTTGTCCATAAAACCTATCTTTCTCATCCACATCGGTATCCTCAATGAGGGAGTAACAGCAGATAACATTCAGGTCTTTAACGCTTGTCTGAAATTTTGCTGTAAGAAACCTTTCATTAATGCACTCATATCCTAGAAGAGCATCACTAGCGTGTCTGCTGAGAAGCAGACCCACGCCTTGATGATGTTTATTATCGTTCCTCCCTGTAAAGAGAAATTTAAGATTATTTTTAAGAATCTGACCTTTATCTCTCCATCTGGTCTCTTGCAAGCCGAGAATATCTAAATTATAACGGTGGAATTCTTGTGTGAGGACATCAAGAGAAAAAGCCCTGTGCAGAGTCCTCACATTCCAACTACCTATGGAGAGAAAATGGTTAGTGGGATGTTTAAAGAAACTATTTTTATTGAGAGAGGGAATGCCGACAATATCAAACAGCCCCCTAATCGCAGACATGGGGCAAAGACCCGTTCCCCCACTACTAAAGGCTGAAGCCATCTACACTGGAAGACTTCCTCCAATGTAGAATTTGACGATGCCAATAGAAGCAAAGAGTTCAGGTGACTGCGATGACTTCTGCTCAGGATTATCCACCAGCTGATAAACATATCCTGTGAATCTATTCACTTGGGGCTGTCAACCCACAAACAAACAGAAAACACAGCGGAAGATATTCCCTCCACTGAAGCCCACCAGTGCAGCAAAATCAGGATCCATAATCAAGATCAGAGCCGTAATTCAGTCCAGTCCAGTGGGTTTATATGGTCAGCACTAGGACCCTGTGTGGTTGACCACTCCTCATCAGGGTAGAAAAAAGAAAAGTAGTCACAGTTGTTGAGATCAGTAGGCCAAATTAATCTGACAGCCCACTACTTCCGTTCACTTCCACAAGAGAGTATCTCTTTTGAAAGGTACTAACGGTCTGAACTACGAGAAGGCGAGGCCGGATATTAGGTGCTAGGCCTGGCCGGTTCTATTCATCATCACAGTGGATTGGTGCATAGCTCTCCTTCCAGTGACTACCTAGCTACCATTTACAGACTGAAAAAAAAAAGGTGCCATGAGAAAAAAGAAAATTTTTGAAAAACATTTTTGTAGAAGAAGTAATTGCAATAAGGAATATATAGACAAATTTTGTGATAATGCACTATTAAAGCTGTACGGCAGTTTAAAGTTATTCCTGCATTAGTTAAATATATGGTTATAAATACCTTTAGACATTATTTTCAAATATTGTCAAATCAGTGTCTAAAGTCATTTCTAACTATGTATTTAACCAATGCAGGTATATACCTTTAAATTGCCCTACAGCTTTAATAGTGCATTATCGCAAAACTTGTTTATAAATTAAGTATAAAGTTGTGAAATTATTCTGCTTAAACAAATTGTTTGTTGAAACAATTATTGCAATAACGAAGTTTACGACTTGTTGAAGATTTGTAAACAGACAAGTGAATCGGCCAGCCACGAGAACTCGAGGCTCCTCCAATCCGAGGGTCGGGGGTGGCTCAGTCAGTAGCGCGCCAGGCTCGTAATCTGTAGTTCCCAGGTTCGAGTCTCAGCTAGGTCAGCGTTGAGATTTATCTCCGCAAAAATTCCCCGCCCTGCCCACGGTCAGTAGGGGACACCGATGGGCTTGGAAAGGCCGCCGTCCGTCGGATCATACCCTGTGCACGTTAAAGAACACGCTGGATGGCCTTGACGGGACCATCTGTCTCCCAACAGCTGCTCCAGTGGGTGCCTTCCCCACCCTTCTCTGAGCCTTCGGGGTTCATGTGACCTGGCCATTTACCCCATGGTGTGCAAAAAAGTGCCGCTCAGAGGTAAAACAACCCAACATAACCTCCAATCCGAAGTGGCAGTTTAGTAATTATAGCGAATCACAGAAAACTTCCTGTACCAGATATTTTAGATTTTCTCGCATCACGAGAATTTTCGTAACGTATAATCTGGACTATAGGAGTTCATATATATATATCATTATCATTAAAAATAAATAAATAAATAAATAAATAAATAAAGGATATCAACATAGAAAATGAAAGACTGAGAAACGGAATTGAAGCGGGGAGATGAGGGAGTCAATGGCTCAGTCGGTATCGCGTCAGACTAGTAATCTGAAATTCCCAGGTTCCAGTCCCAACAACGTTGGAAGTTTTCTCTGCAAAACCCGAACATTGCCCTCGGTAATAAAAAGGGACATTGACGGGCATGGAAAGCCCTCCGTCCGTCGAGTCTCTCCTGGGCAACCATTGAAATTTATCTCCGCAAAACTCCCCGCCCTGCCCTCGGTCAGTAGGGGACATCGATGGGTTTGGAAAGGCCGCAGTACGTTGGATTGGATACATTAAGCCATACTCTATGCACGTTAAAGAACACGCTGGATGGCCTTGACGATGGGCTACCATCTGTCTCTTAACAGCTGTTCAATGGGTTCCCTTCCCCCAACCTTCTCTGAACTCTTCAAGTTCTTTTGACCTGGCCATTTAGCCCATTGTGTGCAAAAATGGGCCACTCAGAAGTAAAACAACCCAATGGAAATTTATCTCCGCAAAATTCCCCGCCCTGCCCACGGTCAGTAGGGGACACCGATGGGGTTGGAAAGGCTGCGTCCGTCGGATGGGACGTTAAGCCGTGGCCCCGTGTGCGGGAGAGCCATACCCTGTGCACGTTAAAGAACACGCTGGATGGCCTTGACGGGAGGCTACCATCTGTCTCGCAACAGCTGTTCCAGTGGGTCCCCTCCCAAAACCTTCTCTGAGCCTTTGGGGTCCATGTGACCTGGCCATTTAGCCCATGGTGTGCAAAAAAGTGCCGCTCAGAGTTAAAACAACCCAACAACCCAACGCAATGGAAATGACATCTTATTAAGTTGGAAAAGAACCGAAAGTCAAAATCAAACCACCGACCCCCCAAAAAAATTTCTTCCTGTGTTTATCAACAACGTTAAAAAAAAAAAGTCCATAATCCGTTGCATGGTTTGTACTCAATTTGTGATATACAATTAACCAAACGTTTGCTTTCCAGCATTATCGCAAAGTTGTACAAGAAAGTACAAAAATCAGCTCGATATGAAAAGACTACTTTTCCAGGCACCACAACCTTCACGATCTCACGCAGCAAGGAGCAATGACGATGCCGCGTCCGAAAAAAAGAAGTTCCTTTATATGAGGACCATCGGAGTTCGGCTGATTCTTTTCCCACACACGAGAAGCAGCGGGGAATAAATCTCGGCGAGTCGCCAGTTAGAGTTCTCCCTGATGAGCGATCATAAATTCGTTACGTGTTTCATTTTTCCATTTTATCCTTTCTCTGAGCGCAAAGTGTGCAAGAGAGAATGCTTCTCTCTTTTTCTGTTTGTTGCCTCCATCATAATACAGTCCCCCACAAACTCAGAAAAGAGAAAAGCATCACCGGCCTCCTTCCGTTTCTTCCTCCTGCTCCTCATCTTCACCCATAAATAAGAACGAAGAATATTACAGAAGTAATTAACAGCTATCGTTCACCTAATGTGCACTAGAAATAACGGGGTATAATTAATTTGCAGCTTCCTGAAATTGATTACTGCAAAGCTAGTTTATCCAGAAAGTATGCTGGCCAGGCCCAAGAGCGTGATGCCAGTTAATTTGCAAGCGTGCAGAGCGTGCGTCGGCAGCGGGTCATTTATTCTGCGACTCGGGGCTCACTGGCACTTGTAATTATGGGAGTGGGTTGACCTTTCCGTGAGGCGCGCCGACGCCGCCACAGAGCTGAGGGTTACGTGAGTGTCACTCTCCGACTGGCTGTCACGTGACTCCAACCGGCTACTGATGAAGTTATTGGCGATCTTAGATTGTCATTGAATGCAGCTCTGCAGAAACCAAAACCAGTTCTCTCTCTTTCTGCGGTGAATGGCTCGAAGACGGAGAAGAAAGGCTGCAATCGAGGCCAGTGATCAGTAATAGAGCGGTGGATGCTGAGAAGTATCAACATTACCGGGAGGCAAGAAACGTTTCTTCATTTGAATGGACTCGTGGAAGGGAAAAAAGAAACAACGGAAATATGCGATTGAATACGACTAAAAGGATTTTGCGCCGTGATTAGCATCTATCTGTCAGTTCAGACAACGTTTCATGGATTATGTTAAGCGTCATCGGAATATTTGTGCTGCAAAATACACAAATATCCTGAGTTTCTGGAAAACCAAACCAGGTTTTCATGAATGTAGTTCGGATTCTTAATAAATGTTGCAGATAGATTTTTGAGTCTCTCTAGGGAAGTGGTTATTTTAAAGATAAGAAAAAGATTATTCTTTTAGTCCACGGCAAAATTTGCTTTTAAGAGCTAGAGAAATACTTTTCCTTGAAACCCGAAAAACAAAAGAATTCGGGAAATAAATGTCAAGTATTATTCTTAAGAGCCATAGTGAAAGATATTATGAAAACGCAAAACAGAAATATTTGGGAGGTATACGGCAAATTTCTATTTTGAGAGCTAGAGAGAAAAGTTGTTTTGGGTTGTTTTACCTCTGAGCGGCACTTTTTTGCACACCATGGGCTAAATGGCCAGGTCACATGGACCTCGAACGCTCAGAGAAGGTTGGGCGAGGGGACCCACTGGAACAGCTGTTGGGAGACAGATGGTAGCCTCCCGTCAAGGCCATCCAGCGTGTTCTTTAACGTTGTGCTGTTTTACCTCTGAGCGGCACTTTTTTGCACACCATGGGCTAAATGGCCAGGTCACATGGACCCCGAAAGTTCAGAGAAGGTTGGGGGAGGGGACCCACTGGAATAGCTGTTGGGAGACAGATGGTAGCCTCCCGTCAAGGCCATCCAGCGTGTTCTTTAACTGCACAGGGTGTGGCTCTCCCGCACACGGGGCCACGGCTTAACGTCCCATCCGACGGACGGCGGCCTTTCCAAGCCCATCGGTGTCCCCTATTGACCGTGGGCAGGGTGGGGAATTTTGTGGAGATAAATCTCAACGCTGACCCAGCTGGGGACTCGAACCTGGGAACTACAGATTACGAGCCTGGCGCGCTACCGACTGAGCCACCCCCGCCCCTCTAGAGAGAAAAAGATAATCTTGAAATCAAAAGGAGAAATTTTTTGTAGGTATAGGGCAATATTTATTCTTGAGAACCAGAAAAAAGTTATTCTTGAAACCTAAACCAAAAATGTTTTCGAAGTACAAAATATAATTTATTCTTGAGAGCCAGAGAAAGAGTTTACCTTGAAACCCAGAGCAAAAATGTTCTGATAGTAGAGGACAAAAGATCTTCGTAAGAACCGGAGTAAAAGTTATTCTTGAAACCCAAAACAAAAATATTCTTGAGGATTAGGGCAAAATGTATTCTGAGAGCCACAGAAAAGTCATTCTTGAAACACAAAACAGAAATATTCTTGAGGATTAAGGCAAAATGTATTCTGAGAGCCACAGAAAAGTCATTCTTGAAACACAAAACAGAAATATTCTTGAGGATTAGGGCAAAATGTATTCTGAGAGCCGCAGAAAAGTCATTCTTGAAACACAAAACAGAAATATTCTTGAGGATTAAGGCAAAATGTATTCTGAGAGCCACAGAAAAGTCATTCTTGAAACACAAAACAGAAATATTCTTGAGGATTAGGGCAAAATGTATTCTGAGAGCCACAGAAAAGTCATTCTTGAAACACAAAACAGAAATATTCTTGAGGATTAGGGCAAAATGTATTCTGAGAGCCACAGAAAAGTCATTCTTGAAACACAAAACAGAAATATTCTTGAGGATTAAGGCAAAATGTATTCTGAGAGCCACAGAAAAGTCATTCTTGAAACCCAAAACAAAAATATTCTTGAGGATTAGGGCAAAATGTATTCTGAGAGCCACAGAAAAGTCATTCTTGAAACACAAAACAGAAATATTCTTGAGGATTAAGGCAAAATGTATTCTGAGAGCCACAGAAAAGTCATTCTTGAAACACAAAACAGAAATATTCTTGAGGATTAGGGCAAAATGTATTCTGAGAGCCGCAGAAAAGTCATTCTTGAAACACAAAACAGAAATATTCTTGAGGATTAAGGCAAAATGTATTCTGAGAGCCACAGAAAAGTCATTCTTGAAACACAAAACAGAAATATTCTTGAGGATTAGGGCAAAATGTATTCTGAGAGCCACAGAAAAGTCATTCTTGAAACACAAAACAGAAATATTCTTGAGGATTAGGGCAAAATGTATTCTGAGAGCCACAGAAAAGTCATTCTTGAAACACAAAACAGAAATATTCTTGAGGATTAGGGCAAAATGTATTCTGAGAGCCGCAGAAAAGTCATTCTTGAAACACAAAACAGAAATATTCTTGAGGTACAGGAAAAATGTATTCTTGACAGCGTGAGAAAAACTTTCTTCAACTTTTTCTGTCCCTTTTTTCCCTTTTTTTCTTTTTTCCAAAACAGAAATATTCCTGAGGTACAGGGTAAAAAATGTATTCTTGAGAGCGAGAGGAAAGGTCATTCTTGAAACCCAAAACAGAAATTTTCTTCAGTTGCGGAGTAAAATGTATTCTTGAGAGCCAGAGAAAAGTCATTCTTCAAACAGGAACAGAAATATTCTTGAAACCCAAAACAGATATATTCTTGGGGTACAGGGTAAAATGCATTCTTTATAGAGCCAGAGTAAAACTTATTCTTGGAACCGGAAACAGAAATATTTTAGAATATTCTTGAAGCATATGAGAAAATTTTCCTTTTGTACATAAACTAGATGATTCGTTTTCGCTTCAGATTTACTATGGTGGAATTTTCAAATTTTGTTTAAACCAACAAACAAATCTCAAAAGTCTACAATTAATTTTTTGTTTCAGGAAACTTTCCCTTATTTCAGGGGAAATTTATTTTTTTTTTGCTTCAGTCGTAAAACTTATTCTAGACGAATTATATTTGGGTACACCGGTTGAATTTCTCTGCTTTACATTGTTGTGGCAAACGCTCTAGATTACTAATCTGATTGATATGTCTAGGGTTTCTCCGCCCTGCCCACGGTCAGTAGGGGACACCGATGGGCTTGGAAAGGCCGCCGTCCGTCGGACGGGACGTTAAGCCGTAGCTCCGTCCGTGAGCGGGAGAGCCATACCCTGTGCACGTTAAACAACACGCTGGATGGCCTTGACGGGAGACTACCATCTGTCTCCCAACAGCTGTTCCAGTGGGTCCCCTCCCCAACCTTCTCTGAGCCTTCGGGGTCCACGTGACCTGGCCATTTAGCCCATGGTGTGCAAACAAGTGCCGCTCAGAGGTAAAACAACCCAACCCTGTGCAACATTTCATGCAATAAAGATCTCTTAACCTAATGAATGCATGCTCTAAATATACTGCTCAGAAAAATTAGGGGATGTTTCAAAATGAATATGAAGCGATAAAAATATCCCCTAATTTTTGTGAGCAGTATAGATTATCACTGAAGAAAAGCCACACAGGTATTGCCGGAGTAATAAAGCGCCATAGAGAAAATCTGTGAGGAAGACAAGACCTCAGCAAAAAAGACAAGACAAGAAAAGAAACATCCATGCCTTGTCTGAGTCTCGAGCCCAGATATCCAACCCACTCGGTATAAACAAAATCGATTAAATAAGTCTGTTTGTCATTGTATGGTTTCATACATAATTTCGTTCAACCAATGTAGTTTTACTGACTACTCGGGTAAGACGAAATCTGTAGTTCGCAGGTTTGAGTCCCAGCTGGGTCAGCGTTGAGATTTATCTCCGTAAAACTCTCCGCCCTACCCACGGTCAGTAGGGGACACCGATGGGCTTGGAAATGCCACCGTCCGTCAAATGGGACGTTAAGCCGTGGCACCGTGTGCGGGAAAGCCATACTCTGTGCACGTTAAAGAACACGCTGGATGGCCTTGACGGGAGGCTACCATCTGTCTCCCAACAGCTGTTCCAGTGGGTCCCCTCCCCCAACCTTCTCTGAGCCTTCGGGGTCCATGTGACCTGGCCATTTAGCCCATGGTGTGCAAAAGAGTGCAGCTCAGAGGTAAAACAACCCAGCCCAACCGGTAAGACAATGAAGCTTTAGAAGGTTCAGAATTATAGCGTTTACATAAAAGAAACATGTACAATGAGAGAGACCCATAGACCACTTTTTTAAACCTCTTTTTTTAAGGAGTATTTCTTTTCCAAACTAAGAAATACTCAACTGACTTCTTCGTTAATTCTGGATCCACTTCAAATGCAATCTCTTTTAAACAGACGATTTGGTCAAACTGTCTAAAGACAACAAAACCATGTCTCAAGACTTAACGGAGTTTAAACACGACTCGCAGTTTCCAACAACTTATGTTTCCGCTTCCAAGTCTTCTGATAATTATCGTCGGAAGCCCACTTCCTTGCTAACCGTCGGCTTCAAATTAACGATCTTCCTATCTTTGTGTGGGAGCGAAAGGAGAAGCAATCCGCGACACCAGAACGCAACCGAAGCGCGTGCCAACGGTAAATCCCGTGGTAGCCGGCCAGGCATTGCTGGAGTCAGGAGTCCTTGGCATGCACGGGGTACTCTGTCACGCAGATTGTCGCCCCTGCTGGAAAAACCGAATGGGAAAGGTGCACGATTGCACTTTGATGGACAGGGAGACTTGCTCGTTGACTAGTTGGATGTGGGCCTGGACTCATTAGGCCATTTGTAACTTAACAAATATCCACTTAAGATTTCGTCGTCAGCAATTTAGCACGTGCGATAACCAGATCCCGAAAAGATGTATGTTTCAATAGGCGTTGTTTCTTTTCGAACGACTTGGGATTTTTTACTTCACGTATTGTAGAATGAATCGCGGACATTTTACAAAGGAAACACAGATATGTGACTTAAAATCTCATTCGAGCTTAATGGGTAAGTGTGGAAGTTTAGTAAATGGGTCGAAGTACGTTGATAGCGTGGGTTCGGTTGGTTTACCTTTGAGATCACTTCTTTGCACACAATGGGGCTAAATCTAAATGGTCAGGTCCCAAGGACCCCGAAGGCTCAGAGAAGGTTGGGGGGCAGGAGACCCACTGAAAGCTGTTGGATGAGAGATGGTAGACTCTCGTCAAGGCCATCCTGCGTGTTTTTTCACGTGCAGAGCTCTCCCGCCGTCTGTTTGATAGGAGCCCTTCGGTGACCCTACTCACCGAGGCCAGGGCGAGGAGTTATGCGGAGATAAATTTGAAAAATTGCCCAGGTGGGACTCGAACCTGGGAACAGCAAATGACGATTCTGGCGCGCTACCTACTTAGCCAATCACACCCCACACGTTCACATTTTCGGCTCTAGGCATGTCTTATATTTCACCGGTAGAAATGATAGCTAGGTAGTCACTGAAAGGAGAGCTATGCACCAATCCCCTGTGATGATGCATAGAACTGGCCAGGCCTAGCACCTAATGTCCGACCCCGCCTTCTCGTGGTGCGGACCGTTAGTAACTTTCAAAAGAGATACTCTCTTGTGGAAGTGAACGGAAGGGGAGGGCTGCCAGATTAGTGTGGCCTACTGATCTGGACAACTCCGGCTACTTTTCTTTTTTTTCTACCCTGCTGAGGAGTGGTCAACCACACAGGGTCCTAGTGCTGACCATATAAATCCTCTGGACTGGACTGATTTATGGCTCTGAGCTTGATTATGGATCCTGAATTTGCTGCACTGGTGGGCTTCTGTGGAGGGAAAATCTTCCGCTGTGTTTTCTGTTTGTTTGTGGGTTGACAGCCCCAAGTGAATAGATTCACAGGATATGTTTATCAGCTGTTGGATAATCCTGAGCAGAGGTCATCGCAGGCACCTGAACTCTTTGCTTCTATTGGCATCGTCAAATTCTACATTGGAGGAAGTCTTCTAGTGTAGATGGCTTCAGCCTTTAGTGGTGGGGGAACGGATCTTTACCCCATGTCTGCGATTAGGGGACTGTTTGATATTGTCGGCATTCCCTCTCTCAATAAACATAGTTTCTTTAAACATCCCACTAACCATTTTCTCTCCATAGGTAGTTGGAATGTAAGGACTCTGCACAGAGCTTTTTCTCTTGATGTCCTCACACAAGAATTCTCCCATTATAATTTAGATATTCTTGGCTTGCAAGAGACCAGATGGACAGATAAAGGTCAGATTCTTAAAAATAATCTTAAATTTCTCTTTTCAGGGAGGGACGACAATAAGCATCACCAAGGTGTGGGTCTGCTTCTCAGCAGACACGCTAGTGATGCTCTTCTAGGATAGGAGTGCATTAATGAAAGGTTTCTTACAGCAAAATTTCAGACAAGCGTTAAAGACTTGAATGTTATCTGCTGTTATGCCCCCACTGAGGATGCCGATGAGGATGAGAAGGATAGGTTTTATGAACAACTTCAGGATATTTTGAATTCTGTCAAGAAAGGAGATATTACCCTTGTTCTTGGTGACTTCAATGCCAAAGTTGGTACTGACTCTGACCTTTGGGGAGGAGTAATAGGCCCTTTTGGTATTGGTAGCTGCAATGGCAATGGGCAACGTCTCCTACAGGTAAGTAAACTGAATGGTTTCAGAATAACTAACACATATTACAAACACCGCGACATACATAAGTACACATGGGTTTCACCTGATGGGCTGCATAAGAATATCATTGATTATATATTAATTAACAGCAAATGGGCTAGTTCTGTTAGGAATACCAGGTCATACAGGGGAGCTGAAATTGGATCTGACCATTACCTTGTTAAAAGTGTCTTGCAACTTAAACTCAAGAAGTGTTGTACTAAGGTTAAAAATTTTACCTTTAATACTGAAGCTCTGAAAGACCCAGTTATAGGCTAAAGCTTCCCGTGATAGGTTACTTAGTCATTATGACAGTCATGGTTTGCTTACTACTGAAGTTGAGGAAGAATGGGGTCGTTTAAACAGGCTTTTTTTGGAAACTAACAGTACTCTTTTAGGAAAAAAGGAGCAGAGGAGGAAGAATTATATGAGTGATAAGGCACTTGAGCATATTTCAGAAAGAAGGAACTGAAGGAATGTCCTTAAACAGTACCCTACTAGTCCTAATAGAAAGGATTACAGAGAGTTTAAAAAACGTTTAAAGGATCAGTTAGCTGCTGATAAGAATCTTTGGCTTGATGGCTTGGCAGATAAAGCCGAGGAAGCTGTTAGACAGCATAACAGCAGAGAGCTGTACCAGATAGTTAATGTTTTGTGTGGTAGAAAACGGACAGGTATACAGGTACTGAAGGATAAAGAAGGTAAGGTTATAGAAGGGGAGGATTCTGTCATGGCTAGGTGGGCTGAGCATTTCAGTGATGTTCTAAACAATGTGGTTAGTTCTACTCCTATTGTTTGTAATAATGATAGATGCATTGGTGGCTTTAATGTTGGCCCTGTAACACAATCTGAAGTTATTTTGGATGTTTCTAAACTTAAAGTTCATAAATCCCCAGGTGTAGATGAAATTACTACAAAAATGCTTAGAGCTGGGAATGTTTCTGTTACCACTTGGATGACTGAAATTTTGAATATCTTTTATGATAAAGGCATGGTTCCTAAGGATTTTACCAGAGTTATTATTATCCCTATTTTAAAAGAAGGTGATCGCAGTTCTTGGGATAACTATAGGGGTATTAGCCTATTCTCTGTTCCAGGAAAAGTTCTTTCCATGATTGTGCTTAATAGAATTAAGAATCTGGTTGACAGGAAATTGCGTGATGAGTAATGTGGATTCAGAAGTGGTAGAGGATGTGTAGATCAGATATTTTCACTTAGGCTGATTCTTGAGAAATATTTAGAGTTGAGAAACCTTTGGTTACTAACTTTGTTGATTTCAAAAAGGCTTTCGACTCTGTTGATCATCAAATTTTGTGGTTGATTGTGAGATCATATGGTATACCAGACAAGTTAGTTAACATAATGAAAGCTCTCTATAATAACACTGAGTCGTGTGTGAGAGTTGGTAAGGCTTGTAGCAATTGGTTTAGCATTGCTTCTGGTGTTCGACAAGGGTGTATTTTGTCTCCTTTTCTCTTTAGTTTGGTTATTGATTATGTTATGCGAAATTCACTTCAAGGGAAAGATTTTGGCCTTAAATGGACTGGAGATACGAAAATTTCTGATTTAGATTATGCTGATGATTTTGCCCTTTTGGCAAATGATATTGATGAGATGAACTCTTTCATTCGAGCTGTTGATGAGACTGGTAGTAGAGTAGGTTTGGTTATAAACAGAGAGAAAATTAAAGTGATGAAAATTGGTCAGGCAGGCTGTGATTCAGTTAATCTGAATGGTTGCACTCTTGAGCAGGTGTCACAGTTTAATTATCTTGGGAGCTATGTGACAGATACTGGTGATGTGCGGCATGAGATTAACAGACGAATAGGGATTGCTGCGGGCACTTTTAAGAATCTATGGAGAGTGTGGAGAAATAAGCTTATACACCTAAAGACTAAAATTAGACTGTATAATAATTTGGTTCTTTCTAGGGTTAGTTATGGTAGTGAAACTTGGACGCTGTGTAAGCAAGATAACAGGAAACTAGATGCTTTTGATTCTAGATGCTTACATAATGTCTTGGGCATTAGGTTGTTCAACTTTGTAACTAATGATGAGGTTAGGCAAAGGAGTCGGCAACCTCCTTTAAACAGCATATTGTGCAAATATATTGTGCAGATATTGTGCAGATATAGACACCGTTGGTTTGGACATGTTGCCCGTATGGATAATTATAGATTGGTGAATAGGGTTATGAACAGTGTGCCTGAAGGCCTCAGAAAGAGGGGGAGACCTAGGATGCGGTGGGCAGACAATGTCAAACAGAACCTTGTTAGAATTGATGTGCAGTGGCCAGATGCAGCAGGACAGATATGCTTGGAGAACTAAATTGCACAGTCTGGTTGGACCTCCATAGCCCATGGCTACATGAGGATGATGAGGATGAAATCGGAATAAAGAATATTTCTACAAGAACAGTATTGTTTGTCGGAAGAGCTCAGAGGAGAATCTTTTTTTTTTTCACGCAAATCTCTAAAGTCGAAGGTCCTCAGAGAAGATTTGAGAACGGATGAATTGGACCGTCCTCGTTTGGTGCAATATAGTCTTTGTTTCTCTTGCGTCATAAATCCCTAAACAAACAACCAATCACTGAACAGCTGTTAGGAGACAGATGGTAGCCTCCCGTCAAGGCCATTCAGCGTGTTCTTTAACGTGCACAAGATGTGGCTCTCCCGCACATTGTGCCATGACTTTATTGCCCTATCCGACGGCGGGTTATATTACCTCTGAGCGGCATCTTTTTTGCATACAGTAAGCTAAATGGCCAGGTCACAAGGACCCCGAAGGTTAAGGAGGTTTGGGACGACGGGATCCACGGAACAGCTGTTAGGAGACAGATGGTAGCCTCTCGTCAAGCCATCTAGTGTGTTCTTTAACGTGGACACTGAGGGTATGGCTCTTCCGCACATGGAGCCATGGCTTAAAGATCCATCTGATGGACAGTGGCCTTTCCATCCAAGACCATCGGTGTCCCCTACTGACCGAGGAGAGTGTGGGGAGTTCCCCTCCCCCAAAGGTAAAACATTCGATTGTGGACGTTGGGTTGTTTTACCTCTGAGTGGCATTTTCAACACACAATGAATGAAATGGCCAGGGCAGATGGACCCAGAGGGCTCAGAGAAGATTGTTGAGAAGGGACCCACTGGAACAGCTGTTGGGAGACATGTCATTCCTAAAAAATGCAATGATACGTGATTATTGCCGGTTAACATTTCACCAATCTTTTAGCCCTGTTTCGCTCCGAAATATGATCCCTGTCGAATCATGTCCTGCTCTTCAGAACCCAGCAGCCAATCGCTGTCATTGATATTCAATGCCCATGTCCCTATCTATTGGATTCGACTACTAGGGTGGGGCGGGGAGTTTTCAGATATAACTCTCAACACTAGCCAAGTTGTGACTCGAACCTGGAAACTACCGATTGCGCATAATTTATGGAGAAAATAATTCTCCGATGAGTGAGATTCGAACCACACCTCCCAGTTACATGGCAGGTGTTCTAACCACTAAACTATCACCAGCTCTGTCATTTATCCACTTTGTTGTGACTTTTAAATCTCACCAACCCTGTCTCTCGTGGTGCCATCTATGATCAAGATAGGCAACTAATACAATATTGCTCAATATATAGTTGTCAAATATGGAAGTAACTGACTTTTAAGCGTCATTTTTTTCACAAATTATTTCTTGAATTATATGAACAGATAAGATGCAAATTTATTATTCATTTAATCAGTTATGTCTCAATACATTGCAGTTACATTTTATTTAAAGCAATAATAATCAGAACCTAATAACTTATATTGTTGCTTTAGCATTTAAATGTTCCATACTTTTAATACCAAAACTTAAGCCTAAATTTCATTTCTAGTGGTTTCGTCTCCTGCTGAATGCCAGGCTCGTAATCTGTAGTTCCCAGGTTCGAGTCCCAGCTGTGTCAGCGTTGAGATTTATCTCCGCAAAAATTCCCCGCCCTGCCCACGGTCAGTAGGGGAGATCGATGGGCTTGGAGAGGCCGCCGTCCGTCGGATGGGACGTTAAGCCGTGGCCCGTGTGCGGGAGAGCCATACCCTGTGCACGTTAAAGAACACGTTGGATGGCCTTGACGGGAGGCTACCATCTGTCTCCCAACAGCTGTTCCAGTGGGTCCCCTCCCCCAACCAACTTCTCTGAGCCTTCGGGGTCCATGTGACCTGGCCATTTAGCCCATGGTGTGCAAAAATGTGCCGCTCAGAGGTAAAACGACCCAACCCCCATGTTGACTGACAACGCGATCACCTCCTCTCCTTCTCGAGCTATGAACGATCCTCTCTAATTTATGGACAATCCATCGTCACAAATTCTACAGTTCACTGAGTCACAAAGGAAGGGTGTCAGACTCGTAATCTGCAGTTCCCAGGTTCGAGTCCCGCCTGTGCCTGCCATCATTGAGATTTATCTCCGCAAAACTCTCCGCCCTGCCCACGGTCAGTAGGGGACACCGATGGGCTTGAAAAGGCTGCCGTCCATGGGATGGGACATTAAGCTGTGGTCCAGTGTGTGGGAGAGCCATACCCTGTGCACGTTAAAGAACACACTGCATGGCCTTGACGGGAGGCTACCATCTGTCTCCCAACAGCTGTTCCAGTGGTTCCCCTCCCCCAACCACTTCTCTGAGCCTTCGGGGTCCATGTGACCTGGCCATTTAGCCCATGGTGTGCAAAAAAAGTGCCGCTCAGAGGTAAAACAATCCAACAACCCTGCTGAATGCGACCATATTCTCCGTAGACGAGTGAGATTATCGCAGACGAGTCAAACTACACTAATGTCCAAAAGTTAAGCATAATTCGCAAATTGTTAAATAGCTAACAAAAAACAGAAATTTATTACTGAATTAGGTCACAAAATTAACTCACTTAATAGCTCTCTAATTAATTCATTTAAAAGCTGACAATGTTATGATTATTAAAACTCAGTGACTTTGTCGCTTATGGCGCCATCTATGATCATCACACTTTGTAAATCAACGAAATAGAATTTAAGCAAAGTCATACACTTTCCGAAAATCTCTTGACACGACAAAATTTGCATACGTGAATCGAAGAGCGAATTCGAGGTGCTGTAAGAGCTGGTTCTGATTCTGAGTCGCTCATTTACTGTTGAGCAAGTGTTCAACAAAAGTAGAGTGTTTCTTAACAACAGTATGACACAGTGGATGCTTGTACACGTGGTAGAGAAGTCGATATATTAAGAGACCGGGCAATCCCAGGCTGACATGGCTAGGAATGTAAATATCCTGCCAATCATTGCTTTCAAGACAACGATATAAGTTATTATGTTTCAAGACGACAATATATTATTGACAAGACAGTTATTGATAATATATTATTGACATCAAGACAATAATTTATAATATATTATTGACAACAAGACAATTATTGACCTCAAGACAACAATATAAGTTATTATGTTTCAAGACAACAATATATAATATATTATTATTATGTTTCAAGAAAACAATATATAATATAGAATATCCTTAATAGAATATCGCAACAATATATAATATAGAATGCCCCTAGCTAGATAATATATAATATAGAATATAGAATATCCAACATATATAATAAAGAATATCCCTATCCTCAAGACAACAATATAGGTTATTATGTTTCAAGACAACAATATAAGTCATTATGTTTCAAGACAACAATATAGGTTATTATGTTTCAAGACAACAATATAGGTTATTATGTTTCATGACAGCAATGTAGGTTATTATGTTTCAAGACAACAATGTAAGTTATTATGTTTCAAGATAACAATATAAGTTATTATGTTTCAAGACAACAATATAAGTTATTAAGGTTCCAACAGAGAAGAGATGTTAGCCGCAGATGAGTGCTAGGTCGTTCAAGAGCGCCAACAGCGCAGGATGACATCGATCTTCCAGATGTTGTAAGGCGATGTCAGCCAGGCAACTCTTTCTGGAGCTCTCTGGAGCCATTGGGAGGATAGTTCCGAAGCAAATTGCTTAGAAAAGGCTTCGCAAGAGAGGACTCCAGTCCAAGACAACCGATCGTTTTTCCCAAACCCTTCCAAATTAGAGCAAACCTGGTGCAGACAGCATCATGACTGAATCACAGACCAATAGGCACACGTTCTCTTCACCGACGATCACGATTCAGTCTCCAGACTGATTCTTGATGTGTTTTGTTCTGGAGAAATCAAGGAGCTGGTTGCCCATTCGGTTTAATGGTCTTTGGCAACATTTTGCCAAATGGGTGTACACTGCTCCGCATCTTTCCCGGAGGCACTCTGACTGGTCAGAGGTATAGGGATGATATCCTTCATTCTACATGATACTTTTCTGGGATAATGTCTACTCCCAGTTTCTTTCGATGGATGATGATGCCCGCCTTCATAGTGCCCAGAGAGCCGATGAATTCCTCTAATGTGAGAATATTCAGTGGATGGAGTAGCCAGCCTATTCTCCGCACTTGAACCCTAGAGAATATGTATGAGTTGGGTTGTTTTACCTCTGAGCGGCACTTTTTTGCACACCATGTGCTAAATGGCCAGGTCACATGGACCCCGAAGGCTCAGAGAAGGTTGGGGGAAGGGACCCACTGGAATAGCTGTTGGGAGACAGATGGTAGCCTCCCGTTAAGGCCATCCAGCGTGTTCTTTAACGTGCACAGGGTATTATGGCTCTCCCGCACACGGGTCAAGGCTTTACCTCCCATCCGACGGACGGCGGCCTTTCCAAGCCCATCGGTGTCCCCTACTGACCGTGGGCAGGGCGGGGAATTTTGCGGAGAAAAATCTCAACGCTGACCCAGCTGGGACTCGAACCTGGGAACTACAGATTACGAGCCTGGCGCGCTACCGACTGAGCCACCCCCGCCCCGAATATGTATGGGATGCGCTGGAGTAATGCGTTGGAGGTCGTCAACCCCTTCCAAGAACCCTCTGAAACTACGATCCTCTCTCGAGGAAGAATGAAATGTACTGCCACCACACCCCACGACCGACATGATTAGAATAGTTGTTATGATACTTGTGTAGTTGTTCGGGATCATCATACCCCACATTAATCTACCAGTCCTGATGAAACATGCTCCCTTAGTTACGGGCACTCTTGTATTCATTTGCATAACTCATGGAAATCATTAGATTTGTTTGCTCTATGCTTCACTGTTTATTGCATATTACAATGCATTATCAATCCAAATCTCATAGCATTTCATTGTCGCGATATTGAGTTCTTCAAGAATGAGTATATATTACGCTTAACGTTTGAACACCAGTGGAGTAAACTATTAGAAAAGAATAAAGGGCGAGAGGGGGGGGGGCAAGCAATCGAGCAGAAAAAAGCGTAAAAGGTTGGGGGGGGGATTTTTTTCCATTGCAGTGTAACATTTTTTCCCTTCGTTTTACAGTTTTTTGAAACATTTCTTAAAAAAATTGCCCGAAACATGCCAAAGTTTAACAATGTTTGGCTTTGTTGGCATTCTCTAGGGGGAACCAAAAGGGACATTGCACTTCCCCCTCCCCCAGATCTGGCCTTGCTTGCAAACAACAAAGTACCATATTTAAAATATCTATTTTTTGATATCAACAAATATTATATTTTTACATCAACAAATTACCATAAACTACAATTTTGATAGAACTTATTTTTTGTGGAACGCGCAAAATAAGTGGGGGAAGGGGTTGTCTTACCTCTGAGCAGTGCACCGTGGCCGAGTGGTTAGCGCACTTCGCTACTAATCTAAGGAACCTGGGTTCGAGCCCCTGGTAAGGCATGGACGTTTGTGCTGTTTTTCTGCTGATGTCCTGCCATCCTCTCAGATCTCCTACTATGGCATATAAACTGACAGGCTCCTCTCACACCTCTGTGGCAAGCAGCTGCTTGAGGTGGTATTTATTTTATTTTTTAGTGCATTTTTTGTACTCCATGGGCTAAATGGCAGGTCACAAGGATCCTGAGAAAGTTGAGGAGAAGGCATCATTCGGACAGCTATTAGTTGGCAGATGGTAGCCTCTCTTCAAGGCCATCCAGCGTGCTCTTTAACGTGCACAGGGTATGGCTCTCCTACAGAGAGAATCACGGTTTAAGTCCCATGGGACAGTCGGTGGTCTTTCCAAGCCCATCGGTGATCTAACTGAGGGCAGAGTTAGGATTTATCGGAGATAAATCTTAAAGCTGGCCCAGGTGGGGCTCGAACTGAGAATTACAGATTTGTACCTGGCGAGCTACTGGCTGAGCCTACCTCTCCACAAAATGACTTCCTAGGGACTCGTTTCGAGATCCCTCTGCTAGTGGGTTTTAATCGCACTCTGTAAAAAGATACATTTCTGCAAACTTAAAGCTGTCCTTTCAGTCAGGTGTGCGACAATTTTTCGACAGCAGGAACCATAAAGAAAAATAAAAAATTCCTTTCACGATCTCCAAATTAGAAATGTAAACAAAAAAAATTTCACGTTTTATGCTTGTGTTGTTTTTAAGCAAAAACATTTCTGTATTTAACATCTCACACCTTTCGCAGAGAGCAACCTCAGTTAGGCAGAAAACTCTCCTGCAGGAACGGCAAAACTTCTCACGAGCGAGTTGCCTCGAACAAAACTCGATCTCGTTTATCAACGCGTCCTAAATTCCGCGAAGTAAGACTCCCAAGTGCCAAAACGTCAAGCTTGACGAGAGCCAGCGTTGGCAGCGGCATAATGAATGGCCCCTCTGAAATGTGTGTCCAGCTGAGACCCAAGCCATAAGACCCCCTCGCACCTCGTGCCACGCAGAGCACACCTCTCCACGTGGTCTGCCGTTCACTGTCCCATGTGCATTTCTCCGGTGCGTGCACACTCAGGTGACGGGTGTGTGAGGATCACGTGCCCCACGCCACTCTCACGCGCACACGTCCAGCCGTCATTGCGGAGGCGGAAGCTACGGCTGACACGACTCTCTCCTCCCCCCCCTCCCGCGTCCCTAGTGCGAGCTACGGAAGCAGTCCCGCAGAAACTGGGAATTTCCTGCCACTCAGCTGTAACCCTTAGCGTGACGAAACAGTCACGCCATCGTCAGCAATGGAGGGGACAGTCTTTGTTTTATGTTAACACTGCAACGAGTCGAGTCGTTTGGTCGAGAAATTTTTTTCTCTTCTTCTCTCCCTTTTTTTCACTCCTTTTTTTTTGCGTCTGTCTCCTCATCTATTTGGTTCGCTTGGGGCGATGTGTCCGTCTTCAAAGAGCGACGGTATCTCCACCCTGGTTGTCTGCTCCGCTGGCAGAGGAAAGGAAAAGCCATGGTTTGTGGATCGCATGCATAAGTACAGCCTTTTCTTCACTGGCAATTGTTTTGCTACATTTGACTCTGTTTATGCAGAAAGTAGACTTTAATTGCCCCACAGAAACAACATGCAAGAAAAATCTACAAACTGGGGAGATAAAAGAAAAAGGAGAAAAGAATTTGGTCACACATGACTGAGAAGAGGGCGTTTCAAAATAAAGCTGGATCGACACTTTTTTCCTTTAATAAAAACTGCTTATATAATTTTGTGACTATTTACGTGTGTATTATTTACCTATTTATGTGGAAACGCATACCGTCTCTGCAGCATATGGGAATATCGTTTTCAAAGTTGGGTTGTTTTACCTCTGAGCGGCACTTTTTTGCACACCATGGGCTAAATGGCCAGGTCACATGGACCCGAAGGCTCAGAGAAGGTTGTGGGAGGAGACCCACTGGAACAGCTGTTGGGAGACAGATGGTAGCCTCCCGTCAAGACCATCTAGCGTGTTCTTTAACGTGCACAGGGTACGGCTCTCCCGCACATGGGGCCACGGCTTAACGTCCCATCCGATGGACGGCGGATTTTCCAAGCCCATCGGTGTCCCCTACTGATCGTGGGCAGGGCAAGGAATTTTGCGGAGATAAATCTCAACGCTGACCCAGCTGGGACTGGAACCTGGGAATTACAAATTACGAGCCTGGCGCGCTACCGACTGAGCCACCCCCGCCCCTCGTTTTCAAAGAGAATGAAGTTTATACTTTACCTACTTTTTCACCCGCATAAAAATTTAAATTTGAGCTAACGGATGATGGGGAAAATGCAAACAGTACTTATAAAACAGGAAAAGTATTTGTATTTTATTCCTTAAAGTTGCGTTTTTCGCACCCTTCTGAGAAAAGGGATCAGATACTCGATGTCAGTAGAAATTTTCAATTTCTGCCATGAACAGATCACTTGCGACATTCGTTAAAAGATTCGCCGTTTCCGTATAGTGATCTTCCATGATATGAATAAAAGCTGCCAAAAGAGTTCAAAAATGAGAATTATAATATTTCATTAGCGCCAATCCAACTAAAAATAATTTCCCAATTATCTCTTAAACCAGTTGCGTTTACAGTCTCTCAAAAAAACTCTTCGTGTCACGTGACACGAAGGTTGCCAGATCACTAATTTCTAAAAAAATCGTTGCCAGATATTTTTTCTGAATTCTGCAATCAACCATAGTGTTCGGATACTTTTTTGAGCGACTGTAGGTGGTCATATTATTTTGATACTAGAGATGTGCAGTAACTGCACACGCTCCAGTTTGCTGTGAACGGTAACTGGAGTGTGTACAGTTGCTGTACACGCTCCAGATATTTTTCCTGAATTCTGTAATCACGTGACACGAAGGTTGCCAGATCACTAATTTCTAAAAAAATCGCTGCCAAATATTTTTTCTGAATTATGTAATCAACCATAGTGTTCGGATACTTTTTTGAGCGACTGTACAAGTGCTGCCACCCAGTTCAGACCCGAATAATAACTTTTGAGTCACATTCGCATCTCAGCACTTCCAAAAATACACTTCATACAGATATACAATATATTTACAACAACAACAATAAAAATGCAATAATAAATAAATTATAGGGACATGACAATACCCAAATTGTTTTTTAAGGTTCTGTGTTTAAAAAAAGAGCTATTAATACCTGAAAAGTATCAAGTGCTAGTTAGTGATTAAGTTTAAATAGTTATATTAATTATATTAAGTTTTTTCTTTTAAATCTTTATGTTTTACCTCTCAGCATCACTTTTTCTTAATACAGTGGGCTAAATGGCCAGGTCACAAGAACCCCTAGGATTTAGAGCATTCAAATAAAGCAGATTGCTGGACAATATTTAGGAAACAAAGTTCTCTCTCAAGACCCTAAAGTGTGTTCTTTAAAGTGCAAAGAGAATGGCTCTCATGAGTTAGGTTATTTCAAACTGAGCCGTGTTTTTTTTTTTGTACACAATGGACTGAATGGCCAGGTCACATGGACCCCGAAGGCTGAGAGAAGATTTGGGGAAGGGACTCATTGCCAACAGCTGTTGGGAGACAGATGGTAGCCTCCCGTCAAGGCCATCCAGCGTGTTCTTTAACGTGCACAGGGGTATGGCTCTCCCGTACACGGGGTCACGGCTTAACGTCCCATCCGACGGACGGCGGCCTTTCTAAGCCCATCGGTGTCCCCTACTGACCGTGGGCAGGGCGGGAAATTTTACGGAGATAAATCTCAACGCCGCCGCAGCTGTGACTGAATTGCGAGCTTGGCGCGCTACCGACTGAGCCATCCCTGCTGCAGGCTGACATAACCAGATGGTCACGGCTTAATCTCCTATCCATCATCAGATAGCCTTTCCAAGTCTGTTGGTATCCTCTTACTTACCGAGAGCAGGATGAAGAATAGCGGAGATAAAGTTCGAAGCAGGCACAGCGTGGGTCCAAACCTGCGAACTGCTGATTACGACCACACTACCAACTGCGTCGATCTCCTCCTTGTGCGAAATAAGTTTGTTATTTTTCTACACCCAATCAGCTAAGTGACCAGATCACAAGGAAACCAAGGTGTCAGAAAAGGTTGGGCGAGGGGACCCACTGGACAGCTGTTGGGAAACAGATGATAGCCTCCGTCAAGGCCATCCTGCTTGCTCTTTAACTTGCACAGGGTATGGCGCTTTTTCACGCGAAATTATGATTTAACCTCCCATCTGACGGACAACGTCCCTCTCAAAACGGGGTGGGGGTGGGGGCTCAGTCGGTAGCGCACCAAGCTCGTAATCTGTAGTTCCCAGGTTCGAGTCCCAGCTGGGTCAGCGTTGAGATTTACCTCCGCAAAATTCCCCATCCTGCCCACGGTCAGTAGGGGACAGCGATGGGCTTGGAAAGGCCACCGTCCGTCGGATGAGACGTTAAGCTGTGGCTCCGTGTGCTGGAGAGCCACGTTAAAGAACACGCTAGATGGCCTTGACGAGAGGCTACCATCTGTCTCCTAAAAGCTGTTCCAGTGGGTCCCCTCCCCCAACCTTCTCTCAGCCTTCGGGGTCCATGTGACCTGGCCATTTAGCCCATGGTGTGCAAAAAAGTGCCGCTCATAGGTAAAACAGCTCAACCCTCTCAAATCCGTTGATGACCCTTTTCTACAGGCAGTAACGGCGGAGATTAGCACAGATAATTTTCAACGCAAGCAGAACTGGGAACTGCAGATTACGAACCTGACGGGGGGCGGGGGTGGCTCAGTCGGTAGCGCGCCAGGCTCGTAATCTGTAGTTCCCAGGTTCGAGTCCCAGCTGGGTCAGCGTTGAGATTTATCTCCGCAAAATTCCCCCCGCCCTGCCCACGGTCATTAGGGGACACCGATGGGCTTGGAAAGGCCGCCGTCCGTCGGATGGGACGTTAAGCCGTGGCCCCGTGTGCGGGACAGCCATACCCTGTGCACGTTAAAGAACACGCTGGATGGCCTTGACGGGAGGCTACCATCTGTCTCCCAACAGCTGTTCCAGTGGGTCCCCTCCCCCAACCTTCTCTGAGCCTTCGGGGTCCATGTGACCTGGCCATTTAGCCCATGGTGTGCAAAAAAGTGCCGCTCAGAGGTAAAACAACCCAACCCAACGAACCTGACGTGCTATGAGCTAAGCTAAGTCAGCTCACCATGAAAATGGGAAGAAATCATTAACAGAATCTCTGCCCCCGAAAGACCTATCGAAGGCGGGACTGGGGGGAGGACAGCTCAATATTCTCCCATATTATCTGCAGACTCAATCGCCCGACTGATAACTCCCCACTTTATCAGGGAGCTATAAGAAGGGAGTCTTCATCTCCTGTGCGTTCCCTCCAAGTCTATCCCTCACTCGGAAAAGTGAACGACGACAAAGCTTTGTGTCATCCTCCCTCCCCCACCCCACCCTCTCTGTGACGTCGACTCAGCCAAACTAACGAGGCTTTATGAATTGCTGGGCCACTGCTATGTCGCGTGCCGTGCAGCCTGTCATTTGGCAGCCTCTCACAGCAGAGGTGCTACCGCCCAGAGAAGCCGGAATTCCGACGAATTTTGTAAATGCACGGTCGCAAGGGCTGGAGACAGCCGCGTCTGTAATAGCCGAGGCAGGAGGAGATTTTAATTTCCTCTAACGACGCTGACGATATCCAAATGGCTGGTGGCTGCGGTATTGGAGATCTTTAAAAACAATTTACCCGCCGAATGTTATGAATTGAGTGCTTAATCAAATTAATGGCCGTCATTAGGAAAGTAATGGGCTTCCCTAGGTGAGCTGGAAGACTCAGGTGTCTCACCGAAATGTCTCTAAGGGGTGAAACAACACACACAGCTACGAAAAAAATGCCATTTTATGAATTAAATATTATTCAACGTGACTACAAAATACCGAATTGTTTTTTTTCTTTTTTTCTATAATCTTACAATTCGTTCATTGACGTGTGAAATAACCCATAATTCACGAATTATTACGAAATATTCATTTTGTTTTGGGATTTATTTCGAAGTGTTTGTTTTGCTTCATGCTTGTTTATTGTTAGGTTTCTAAGTTAGGTTTTTAAGGGTTCACATGGAAGGAAGTAATCGTAGTGATTTCACAGAAAAGTACGGGACGGGGGTGGCTCAGTCGGTAGCGCGCCAGACTCGTAATTTGTGGTTCCCAGGTTCGAGTCCCAGCTGGGTCAGCGTTGAGATTTATCTCCGTAAAACTCTCCGCCCTGCCCACAATCAGTAGCCAGACACCGATGGGCTTGGAAATGCCGCCGTCCGTCTAACGGGACGTTATGTCGTGGCCTCGTGTGAGGGAGAGTCATACCCTGTTCGTTAAAGAACACGCTGGATGCCCTTGACGGGAGGCTACCATCTGTCTCCCAACAACTGTTCCAGTGGGGCCCCTCCCCCAACCTTCTCTGAGCCTTCGAGGTCCATGTAACCTGGCCATTTAGCCCATGGTGTGCAAAAAAGTGCCGCTCAGAGATAAAACAACCCAACAACAACAGAGAAAAGTATTTATTGAAAGTAGCTGTTTATTCCAGTCTTTTTGTTTTGCCGTAATTTTTCCTCCTAAGATTTTTATTTCTGTATTTCGGATAAAGAAGTATGTAAAATAAATATGATAAATTTAACACACTGATACTCAAACTTAAAAACGAACAATATTTTTTTATCTTTAGTTTGACCTTGTTGAGCTTGTCTTCTCAAAGACTTCTGAAACTCTGATGGGTAGACTTCAAAAAGTCCACGCATTCAATGTTTAAAAATACTTTGAGCTCTTCTGTTTTAACACTGCTATCAGTCAAAATACTTGAGTCTACAGCATCTTGTCAAGATGTGAGTCTACAGCATCTTGTCAAGATGTGACTCTACAGCATCTTGTCAAGATGTGGCTCTAGAGCATCTTGTAAAGATGACTCTACAGCATCTTGTCAAGATGTGACTCTACAGCATCTTGTCAAGATGTGAGATACAGCATCTTGTCAAGATGTGCCTCTACAGCATCTTGTCAAGATGTGACTCTACAGCATCTTGTCAAGTATGAGTCTACAACATCTTGTCAAAGATATGAGTCTACAGCATCTTGTCAAGATATGAGTCTACAGCATCTTCTCAAGATATGAGTCTACAGCATCTTGTCAAGATATGGGTCTACACCATCTGCCAAGATGAGTGAGTACAATCTCGACTTTCAAAATTCCTACATAATTCAACCTCATAGCCCAATGAAATGTGGGCATCTCCGTAATACTTTAAGTCCGGGGTTATATACTGACTCCTTCTGACAGCCACTGAAAACTACTGTATGAGGAGTTTTTTCTTTATTTTTTCAATTTGTGGTCAGACCCGCAAAGCTACTGCACTGATAGGACAACTACACCTTATTAGGTAGGTGTGTACCCACCTAATTAAGTGTGGGTCCACCTTTCACTCTCACAACAGCAGCAACACGTCATGGCATAGACTCTTTCAGGTGTTGGAAGCGTTCTTGAGGTATTGTGGCTCATGATTCCAGGAGAGCCGTCCTTAAAGCGCCGAGAATTGCCGCTGGTGGGTTACCGTCTACAATGCATCGCTCCACTTCGTCCCACAGATGTTCAGTAGAGTTCAAATCCGGAGAGTGAGAGGGTCATTCGAGGATTGTGAACTCCTTGGAATGATCCTCCAACCTTTGCCAAATGGGAGAAATTATCTGAATGGACTTTCAACCTCCCATCAGCATGTTGCAGTTGAAACCTCAATTCGTCAGACCAAGCGACCCATTTCAAGTCTTCCACGTTCCATTGGCAATATTTCTTCGTCCACTGCAACCTCATAGCCCAATGAAATGCTGTTAACAAAAGTATTCGATGTGGGCATCATCTGCCATAGCCTATTCATCCCATCATACATCGAAAGATCTTTGAACAAACCTTTGAACTGTCCCATCATTGAATGCTAATGTTATCATCTGGATTGTAGCCTTCTGTTCAGAAGTTACAATACAGGAGAGGCAGTTCTCGCCTCGAACATCAATGGCCCGGTTGCGGCCACATTTTCCCCTGCAGCTGCAGGTTTTGCAGTTTTGAAGTAGTCGTCGTAGTACACATGTGCGTTGGTCGCATGCGGGTTGGGTTGGGTTGTTTTACCTCTGAGCGGCACTTTTTTGCACACCATGGGCTAAATGGTCAGGTCACATGGACCCCGAAGGCTCAGAGAAGGTTGGGTGAGGGGACCCACTGGAACAGCTGTTGGGAGACAGATGGTAGCCTCCCGTCAAGGCCATCCAGCGTGTTCTTTAACGCACAGGGTATGACTCTCCCGCACACGGGGCCACGGCATAACGTCCCGTTAGACGGATGGCGGCATTTCCAAGCCCATCGGTGTCTGGCTACTGATTGTGGGCAGGGCGGGGAGTTTTACGGAGATAAATCTCAACGCTGACCCAGCTGGGACTGGAACCTGGGAACTACATATTACGAGCCTGGCGCGCTACCGACTGAGCCACCCCCCGCCCCTCGGTTGCATGCGGAAATCCCAGACGTTCTGTAGTCACTGATATGGAGCATCCCATCTTCTTTGTACCGACTATCTGCTCATGATCGAACTTGCTCAGGTCACGGTGTTTCCCCATTAAAACAGTTGCAGGTAACGTCCTGTGCGATGGAAGGCAATCTTTCCAAGCTCATCATCATCCCTTACTGGTCAATGGATTGCTGTTTCATACCTGCAGATAAGCTACACTGAAAGCATAATTTATTATAAACACACCACATATCCACAAACTTGCCCTACCCGCCACAATAAAGTTGTCGGCCGAACCCCTTGCGGGCTATAATTAGGTCAGATACCTATTTGCTGTCTATGTATGAATTAACCTGCATTTCTAACCTTTAGAGATGGAGGCTAACTATATACGTGACTTCAGCATGGCATAATCTGTACAGAAATTTATGGTGACCATCAAACTTTTGCCTCAACATTTTGCCCTATACAGAAAATAGGTATCTGACCTATTTATAGCCCGCAAAGGGTTCGGTTGGCCACTTTATTGTGGCGGGTAGGTCAGGTTTGTGGATATGTGGTGTGTTTATAATAAATTGTGCTTTTTTTTAATATAATAATAATCTTTATTCATATTCATGTTAGTTATACAAAAGTTTAAACAAATGACCCGCAAAGCATCTGCTTATCTGCAGGAGAGAAGAATTATAATGTTACATGAAAATACATAAGATATAGTTTTAAACAATGTCATCGGATTATGTGAATTTCAGTGGAAGCTCCATTCTGGTGGTTCAAATTTTTATTTAAAATTTAGTGCCTAGAAGAAAATATTTAGTCTTATTTTTGATTTCTTTAAAAAAATTTTAATAAAATAATTTCCCTTGGCAGTTGATTGAACACGTAACGTTCAATGTAGTTTATCTGCAGATTATGATAGAATAAACGACCCTGCACATGCGCAGGGGCGGATTGGTAGCTAAAAACGACCCGCGAAAATATGCGGAAATCGGCCCATACGGCCAAGATCGACCCAAAACCAAATTTCCCCCCAGGCGTGAAATACTCTGAGAGTGATCCCGAGAAAAACTGCTCAGGGATATCCTGCTAATCATTTTTCATTTTTAGCGCGTTTACCAAAATAAAAAAACAAGCAACAAAAGCAAGCTGCTATTTTAACTTTGTTGTCTATTTGTCTCTCTGTCTATAGAAAATCAATTATTTTGGTTTTTGGAAATAAATTAAAAATTTCTTTAGAGTAGGCATCCGAGGACTTTAACCCAGATCCCAGAAGTTGCAGTATTACCGCAAACCAACGTGATACCACTGCTAAACCAATGCGGCCACCTATCGTGTGTCTTATCAAAATAAAAAAGACCTTGATGATATAAAGGTTTTTTTTTTTTGTAAAAATAAGATGCCTGTGACCGCCGCAAATATTTGCTTCGTCATCCCTAAATGAAAATGAATCCTTATACAATAGATAAGTCAAAAGCTTAACACAGACTAAAAGGAGCTCATGGGCTAGCCACAGGAAATTTAGACCACTGTCTCCACTTCTGGTTATGGATCTGACTCAAATGCTAAGTGAAATCCTGCATTCATAATACATGCTTAAAAATACCTGAAGCTTTAGAGATGGAGGCTAACTATGTATGTGACTTCAGCATGGCATGATCTGTACAGAAAATTTATGGTGAGTTGTTTTAAAGTTGTTTCTCTACTAATACTTTAATTCCCGTTCTGCCCACGGTCAGTAGGGGACACCGATGGGCTTGGAAAGGCCGCCGTCCGTCGGATGGGACGTTAAGCCGTGGCCCCCGTGTGCGGGGATACATACCCTGTGCACGTTAAAGAACACGCTGGATGGCCTTGACGGGAGGCTACCATCTGTCTCCCAACAGCTGTTCGAGTGTGTCCCCTCCCCCAACCTTCTCTGAGCCTTAGGGGTCCATGTGACTTGGCCATTTAGCTCATGGTGTGCAAAAAAGTGCCGCTCAGAGGTAAAACAACCCAACTTACTAATATTTTAAAGTATTTCTCTAAACCAAGTTCCGAGATATTACTCTAAAAGTTACTTCTAAAGTATGAAGAATACAATGCGCAACAAACTTTAGTCCCAACAGCTTACTCCATAATATTAAATAAAAAATTTGCCGATGAACTCCGAATCTTTTTTACCAAATGCCGAAAAGGGGCGAGTGGCGCAACCGATAGTGAGCAGGCTCGTATTCTCCATTTCCCAGGTTCGAGTCCCAACTGCGCCTGTGTTGAGATTTTGTGTCACCTAACCCTCACCCCACTCCCAGTGAGGAAATGAACCCCGATGGGTTTGGAAAGGATGCCGTACGTCGTATGGGACATAAAACCTTGGACACGTGTGCGGTAGACGTGTGCACATTAAAGAACACGCTGGATGGGCTTGACGGGAGGCTATTATCTTAATAGTTGTCCAGTGGATTCCCTCCCCCAACAGGGGCGGGGGTGGCTCATTCGGCAGTGCGCCAGGCTCGTAATCTGTAGTTCCCAGGTTCGAGTCCCAGCTGGGTCAGCGTTGAGATTTATCTCCGCAAAATTCCCCGCCCTACCCACGGTCAGTAGGGGACACCGATGGGCTTGGAAAGGCCGCCGTCCGTCGGATGGGACGTTAAGCCGAGGTACCCTGTGCGGGAGAGACATACCCTGTGCACGTTAAAGAACACGCTGGATGGCCTTGACGGGAGGCTACCATCTGTCTCCCAACAGCTGTTCCAGTGGATCCCCTCCACCAACCTTCTCTGAGCCTTCAGGGTCCATGTGACCTGGCCATTTAGCCCATGGTGTGCAAAAAAGTGCCGCTCAGAGGTAAAACAACCCAACAACCCTCCCCCAACCTTCTCTGAGCCCTCGGAGTCCTTGTGACCTTGACATTTAGCCCATTGTGTGTAAAAAAAGTGCCGCTCAGAGGTAAAACATCCCAACCCTTACAACACCGGATCCTAAACTGTGGTTAGCACAGTACTTGTCATTCAAAAGATCTCTTTCAATTTAAACAGTGTGGAAATGATTGGTATCGGTATCCTTGAAAGTCCACTTTGTTTTCCGGCTGAAGATGGGACAGGTCATGTTTACCATCTAAACGGGGGCTGGGGGGTCTGAACCTGACTAATGTTAAAGAACAGCTCGGTACAGTATTCTTAATTAGCGTCGTAATGTGAAGGGCAGCTGAACAACTCTTCGACAGTTCTTCCGAGACAGGGATTATTTCGTCTCTCTCCTCTTCTTTAGATTATTTTTTCTTTATTAGACTCTCACCAAATGCGCATCACGATCGTAATGTAGTTCCCAGGTTCGAGTCCCAATTTTTGCCAACGTTCAGATTTATCTGCGGTAAATTCCACCATGTTCTCCTTCAGAAATGGGACATTAATGGGCTTGAAAAGACTTCCGTTCGTCGAGGACTCAAAGCCTTGGCGCTGTGCTGCAGGAGAACCATTTCCTTTGGGGGCGGGGGCTTTGGGCTCAGACTGTAGCGCGCCAGGCTCGTAATCTGCAATTCTCAGGTTCGAGTCTCACCTTGGCCCGAGTTGATATTTATCTTCGCAAAACACCCGCCCTCCTCTCGACCAATAAGGGATAATGATGAGCTTGGAAAGGGTAGCGCGCCAGGCTCGTAATCTGTAGTTCCCAGGTTCGAGTCCCAGCTGGGTCAGCGTTGAGATTTATCTCCGCAAAATTCCCCACCCTGCCCGCGGTCAGTAGGGGACACCGATGGGCTTGGAAAGGCCGCCGTCCGTCGGATGGAACGTTAAGCCGTGGTCCCGTGTACGGGAGAGCCATACCCTGTGCACGTTAAAGAACAGCTGGATGGCCTTGACGGGAGACTACCATCTGCCTCCCAACAGCTGTTCCAGTGGGTCCCCTCCCCCCAACCTTCTCTGAGCCCTCGGGGTCCACGTGACCTGGCCATTTAGCCCATGGTGTGCAAAAAAGTGCCGCTCAGAGAGGTAAAATAACCCTAACCTAACCCAAAGAGCTTGGAAAGACTGCCGTTCATCGGACAGGACGTTAAGCCGTGGCTCCATGTGTGGGAGAGAGACATATCTTGTTAAAGTTAAAGAGTTAGATGGCAGACTCCCGTCAAGTGTCTTCTTTGTCTCCTAACTGCCCAGTGGGATTCCTCCTTCCAACCTTCTCTCAGCCCTCGGGGTCCTTGTGACCTAACCCCATACCCTGTGCACGTTAAAGCACATGCTGGTTGACTTTGAAAGGGGGGTTACCATCTGTTCCTTTCCCCCAACCTTCTCCGAGCCCCTGGGGTCCTTGTGATTTGACTAATTAGACTATTGTGCACAAAAAGGGCAGCTCAGAAATTAAATATTACGACTGAGATTTGTTTTTCAGATGCATTGACGATTTTAGCCATTTGTTGTATGCAATGTACAGTCGCTCAAAAAAGTATCCGAACGCTATGGTTGACTATTCTGTAGTCAACCATAGAGTTCGGATACTTTTTTGTCACGTGACACGAAGGTTGCCAGATATTTTTCCTGAATTCTGTAGTCAACCATAGTGTTCGGATACTTTTTTGAGCGACTGTACCTTTATTTTTTTAAAGTCGGCATTTATTATTTTTCTTGAAAATGAATATTAACCATTTTCAAATCGACAATTTTTTTCCCAATGAAGAACTAGCTTCCCCTGACTCTAAGCCTTCGTTCTTAATTGTCTCGTGAAGTTCAAGTTTGTTTACCTTTCATTAATTTTCCTTCTTCTTCGCCTCTTAACTAAAAAAGAATTTAGTTTGTATCTGCTTCGACGTCATCAATCCATTTATCTTGATGACAACATGTGACTCACGCCCTAGCAATTACGGATGCAGTCTGAGTTAGTGAAACTTGCTCATTTGGAATTCTGAACAGATACATAAGTCATCCCAAAAGTGTCCCGACCTATTTTTTCGCCGCACAAGATGTTTGTTCCAAAACTGTGACTATTCATCTACAAATCGTGCAGTAAGTACAGTGTTGAGAATCCGCAGAATTCCTTTGGAGATCTAATTTTGGAGCCCTATAATTTCTAAAACATGAATTTAAGTGAGAAATGTGACAGAAGATAAAGATCACGATCAGATGTATTTAAATCTTGATTGTCGGCAATATTGATTTAGTATTTAAAGTGCTGTGGAAGATGGAATAGTTAATAATAAATTGTTTTATAAATATATTCCATAATTATCAAATATTGAAATAATGATTATTTATAATTCTAAAATGTAGATCTATTTTATTAAATGATCTGTAACAATAATTATTGTGGAAGTTTTAACTCGTTTCTAAAATTAAAATTCTTACGACGCATTAAAAAAAATAAAAAATACCCCCTCAAGCAGCTGCTTGCCACAGAGGTCTGAAAGGAGTCTGTCAGTTTATGTGCCATAGTAGAAGGTCTGAGTGGATGGCAGGCCCTCAGCAGAAAAACGACACAGACAGCCATGCCTTACCCGGAGCTCGAACCCAAGTCCCTTCGATCAGTAGCCAAGCGCGCTAACCACTCGGCCACGGGAAGGAAGTTGTAACTCATTTCTAAAGTTAAAATTCTTACGACGCATTACTGCTGTTAAATATTCCGATTTCCATAACTCTTTAAGGAGTGAACGAATTTTGTTGGAAATTGATATTTAGATAAATTTAATTATGTTCATTATCTTCAGTCACATTTTTCCATTAAATACATGTTTTAGAAGTTATAGAGCTTCAGAGTTAGATTCTCATTCACATAACATGGAAATCATCGTAAATGTTTTGGTAGGGTGGTTTGCTTGCAGTATGGGAAATCAGATTTTTTTTTTTCCAGCACAAATTCAGTTCAACAGTGGGCTCGTTTACTATACTAGATACAAAAGCTGAAACTCTACAGGCAATCAGGTAATGTGAGAAAAGCAGTAGGATCAATTACATGAGCAGGATAACGCCCATTAAACACACACATCCGTTCAGGGGCGTACCGAAAGGGGGGGGGGGCAGGGATCAGTACCCGCCCCAACGAAAATCCAGCCATCTTGTATGAAATCTCAAATTAACTACCTGCTTTGAAACTTGAAAATCCAAAATTGTCTTAGTACAATTTTACATTAGCCGTCACTAAATATTGATTTTAGAAACAGCTATAAAATTTTATTCCACATAGAATATAATTTTAGCCTTTCGTGCCCGGTGGAAAATATTAGACCTCAGAAAAAAAATTCTTGGACCCACTCCCGTCTCCCACCATATTAAATTCTTGAACCCTACCCGAAACTAACTTATCGGAACCCCTTTAAACTAAATTCTCGGACTCGCTCCAAAAAAAAAAAAGAAAAAAGAAAAAACAACCAAATTTTAGCGTTAATTACCCTTACTACGTTCACAAAGGAGAGGGAGGATGGTCCCCTTGGCCTGCATTCCATTTACCAGCAGTCTCAAAGGAGGGGGCCTATGGTCTCTTTTCCTACATTACACTTATTAACATTCTCAAAGGAAAGGGCCCATGGTCTCTTTGGTTTGCATTACCCTTACTAACATTCCCAAAGGAAGAAGGGGCATGATCTCCTTGGCAGTCTCTTGGCCTGCATTTATTAGCATTCTCAAAGAAGAGGGGCCATGATCTCCTTAGCCTGCATTACATTTACTAGCATTCTCAAAGGAAGAGGGGTCATAGTCTCTTGGCCTGCATTTATTAGCATTCTCAAAGAAGAGGGGCCATGATCTCCTTGGGCTGCATTACATTTACTAGCATTCTCAAAGGAAGAGGGGTCATAGTCTCTTGGCCTGCATTTATTAGCATTCTCAAAGGAAGAGGGGTCATAGTCTCTTGGCCTGCATTTCATTTACTAGCATTCTCAAAGGAAGAGGGGTCATAGTCTCTTGGCCTGCATTTATTAGCATTCTCAAAGAAGAGGGGCCATGACCTCCTTGGCCTGGATTACATTTATTAGCATTCTCAAAGGAAGAGGGGTCATAGTCTCTTGGCCTGCATTTATTAGTATTCTCAAAGAAGAGGGGCCATGATCTCCTTGGCCTGCATTTCATTTACTAGCATTCTCAAAGGAAGAGGGGTCATAGTCTCTTGGCCTGCATTTATTAGCATTCTCAAAGAAGAGGGGCCATGACCTCCTTGGCCTGGATTACATTTCCTAACATTCTCAAACGAAGAGGGGTCATAGTCTCTTGGCCTGCATTTATTAGCATTCTCAAAGAAGAGGGGCCATGATCTCCTTGGCCTGCATTACATTTACTAGCATTCCCAAAGGAAGAGGGGTCATAGTCTCTTGGCCTGCATTTATTAGCATTCTCAAAGAAGAGGGGCCATGATCTCTTTGGCCTGGATTACATTTACTAGCATTCTCAAAGGAAGAGGGGTCATAGTCTCTTGGCCTGCATTTATTAGCATTCTCAAAGAAAAGGGGCCATGATCTCCTTGGCCTGCATTACATTTCCTAACATTCTCAAACGAAGAGGGGTCATAGTCTCTTGGCCTGCATTTATTAGCATTCTCGAAGAAGAGGGGCCATGATCTCCTTGGCCTGCATTACATTTACTAGCATTCCCAAAGGAAGAGGGGTCATAGTCTCTTGGCCTGCATTTATTAGCATTCTCAAAGAAGAGGGGCCATGATCTCCTTGGCCTGCATTACATTTACTAGCATTCTCAAAGGAAGAGGGGTCATAGTCTCTTGGCCTGCATTTATTAGCATTCTCAAAGAAGAGGGGCCATGATCTCCTTGGGCTGCATTACATTTACTAGCATTCTCAAAGGAAGAGGGGTCATAGTCCCTTGGCCTGCATTTATTAGCATTCTCAAAGAAGAGGGGCCATGAAATTATTGGCCTGCATTACATTTCCTAACATTCTCAAACGAAGAGGGGTCATAGTCTCTTGGCCTGCATTTATTAGCATTCTCAAAGAAGAGGGGCCATGATCTCCTTGGCCTGGATTACATTTACTAGCATTCTCAAAGGAAGAGGGGTCATAGTCTCCTTGGTCTACATTGCGCTTACTAGCATTATTAAAGGAAGAGAGGCCATGGACCCCTTGTCCTACATTACACTTACTATCATTCTCAAAGGGGGGGAGCCATGGTGTCCTTAGACTTCATTACACTTACTACCATTCCCAAAGGAGATGGCACATGGTCCCTTTGGCCTGCATTACACTTACTAGCATTCTCAAAGGAAGAGGGGTCATAGTCTCCTTGGGCTACATTGCACTTACTAGCATTATCAAAGGAATAGAGGCCATGGACCCCTTGTCCTACATTACACTTACTAGCATTCTCAAAGGAGGGGAGCCATGGTGTCCTTAGACTTCATTACACTTACTACCATTCTCAAAGGAGAGGGCACAAGGTCCCGTTGTTTTGCATTACACTTACTAGCATATTCGAAGGAGGGGGCAAATGGTCCGTTTGGCCTCCATTATACTTACTAACATTCTCAAAGGAGAGGCGTCCATGTTCTCCTTGGCCTCCATTACTCTTACTAACATTCCCAAAGGAAGAGGGGCCTTGGGCTCCTTGGCCTCATTACACTTACTAGAATTTTCAAAGGAAGAGGGGCCATGGTCTCTTTGGCCTGCATTACACTTACTAGCATTCTCAAAGGAGAAGAGCCATTGTCCCGTTGGCCTGCATTATACTTACTAAAATTCTCAAAGGAAAGAGTCCATGGTCTCCTTAGCCTGCATTGCATTCCCAAAGGAAGAGGGGTAATGGTCTCCTTGGCCTTCCTTCCTCTCTAGATCCTGGCCTAGATTTCTATTCTTTTCTCAAATAAATCTCCTGACGAATTCCAACCCTTCTCTCAAACGTAATATTATAAATATGTTAAATTAAGTGTTCGAATAAAAGTGTTTGTTCGCAAACGGGTGTTTTATTTTTATGTGGATAATTTTAAAATACAATAAAAACCATTAACAGGATTTAAAAAGTTTAACGAAAGACTCGGTTTTTTTTATAAATTATATTTAATTTAACACTGTAGAAGAAAATTGATGCATCCGAATTATTATTATTTATTTATTTCAATGATATATGAATACCATTAACTATTTTAAAATTCATTAACTTTTTTTTTAAATATCTACCAGTTGAATTTTAATACACAATTTTATAGAATAATATTATCAGTTGTCTGTAGATATATGAATAGAATTGTCCTACGCATTAATTCAGCATTGATCATGACCATATTTTCTCAAACTTTGACGCCACTGCAGTATGAGGAATGTTTCTGATTCAAATTTCGATCATTTCTTTGTATCGTTCTCAGAGCGCAGCTTTACCGCTACTGTTAAATAAAAAACACTGTTAAATTTTATATTTTTTAAATGGAAATAATGTTTAATTCCATTCACTTTTCTTAAAAGCAGGAACGTTTCATAAGAAAACAAATAAAAAAGCAAACATTCGGTCGTTGTAGGTGAATTCTTCCCCCCCCCCTCTCTATAGCTTCTTGAGCGATCAAGAAGCAGGATGACCTCACTGTGACCGAGCGAGTGACCTCGGCGATGGGAGGCAGCTCAACCTTCCGGTGTGCTGCGGAGAAAATGACTACGGTGTGAAGCGAGCTGTGTCGGGGTCAAGCAAAGGCTCGGCCGCTATTTACATGGGAGGCCCTCCCCCTGAAGCCGAGACCGGGAATTATAAGGGTGGCACCCCGAAAGAGTTAAGTACAGGATTCCTCACTTATTACAGGTTTCTTGGAGGAAGTATCCGGGGATGACTTTGGGTGGGACACCCTGACAAATTACCGGGAAGGTGGTAGCGGGACAATAGAAGCGAGGGATGACGTCACATGTGGCCGAGCTCGCACGTGCCTGCTGCGTGATGCTGCGCGACAGGGATCGAGTGCCAGTGGGCCACGTGGCCATGCGTGTGGCTCCTCGGGTGTAATGGGATCGCGGCCCGACGCTGCTGCGATTTGTCTCGGTTTGGAGACCTGCAAGGTGATCAACCTCAAGGAAACGCGGTGACGACAGCGCTGAATTAGAAGACTGTGATTAGGTGAAGCGCTTGGGATCGCTTTCTCTCGACCTTTTTCACAACGCGTCGGGAGAAGTGCAGGATTAGGTTAAAAGTGCTAATTAGATTCGGGGGGAGGGGAGTTTAAAAGAACTGTTTTCTGTAAATATGTGTAATGGGTTATACGTTTAATAAAAAAACTCGTTTCCAAGCAAATGGCAGAGCCAAATGGAGTAAATTTTTTACTAAACGGCGAGAAATAATCTGAGGTTTGTTGGAGAGGAGGCGGACGGGAGAATTTCGGGATTTTACCGCCTCCTTTCATGAGAGCTTGAATAAAGTATATTTTCTACGAAAGTCCAAGAAAATGAGAGAAGCAGGGCAACTGTTTAAAATACGCCTTTTAAGAGATGACATAGAGAAATGAGCAGAAAGATCTGTGCCTTATCCAGGACTTGAACCCAGGACCTTTTGACCAGTAGCTAAGCACGGAAACCACTCTCATCGAGACTTTTTACTTGTTCTTATAAATACGAAAAATTTAATTTAAAAAAAAATTGGCTGTTCAACAGGAACTTAAAACAACAGCTGACTTAAAAAAATCAATGGGCAAATGGCCTCAACAAGAAAGACAGCACAAGATAAAAAAAATATATAAATAAATAAATAAAAATAAATACCCCCTCAAGCAGCTGCTTGCCACAGAGGTCTGACAGGAGTCTGTCAGTTTATATGCCAAAGTAGAAGATCTGAGAGGATGGCAGGACCTCAGCAGAAAACAACACCAACATCCATGCCTTACCCGGGGCTCGAACACAGGTCCCTTAGATAGAGAATATATATTGCATCCCCATATTTTGGTTCCCATCTAACGGACAGCTAATTTCTGAAGTTCTGTGTCCCATCACTCAATTTCCTTTTTCCAATGAGTATTGCATATGCACCCCACGCGTAACCACGCACACCAATGCGTGAAATTTCAGATGCATCTTCATTTAAAAGATACAGTTTTGTTCCCGTATACACAGAAACATTCAAGAATCCTTTTTTTTTTTGAATACCCTTACGCATAACATAGAAATAAAAATAACAATATATATATAAATTATTCTAATATTTCTGCCGGTAGATGCAAATAAGAGTGGCACCCCGAAAGAGTTAAGTACATGGTCTCCTTAGCCAAAATTAATAAATTTTGCAGCCATGTCACTTTAATAATGAAACTTTTCAGCTTTATGGAGCTTCAGTTCTGTATTCGAAATTAACAATTTGATTTCTTGCGGACGCCAGTCTAGAACGAAACAGAACCCTTCAAAATCTTTTGTAACCTTTCGAGAAGATGAAAATGGAATAAAAAACACACTCTTAGTGCTAATGATGGTTTAGTAAAAAGTTCGCTTGGTGGAAGAGTCGTGTGAATAACCGATATTATCCGTTTAAATTGTCAGAGTATTCGAAAGCAGGCCAATTGCTATTCTGTAATGTAATGTAGAAGTTGCTGTTGTGTAAATAAAGTATATCATTGGTTGTACTAAATCAGATTCGCAGTAAATAAGAAAATATAATACAACTTGGGTGAATTGCTAAGCTGGGATAAGTAGAGACGTTTTATTCAAGATTCAGATAAGTACGGATGTTTTATTTCTGATGAATTTGTCTTTCTGCTGAGGTCTGGTGTTAATCACAGATCTTTTCTAGACAGCAGTATAATACTGACCGGAAGATACTACACCATCCACCTCCCAGAGTCCAGGAGGCCAATGATGTATGTGGGGGAATTTGTCTGTATTCTGTACTCCGATAGAGTTATTGATTATGAGTAGTTGGGTTGGAATGTTTTACCTCTGAGCATCATTTTTTGTACACAGTTGACTAAATTGTCAGATCATAAAGACCCCAAGGATCCAGAGAAGTCCATTGGCGTTCCAATACAGACCAAGGACAGAGTAGGGTGTTTATCGGAGATAAATCTCATTGCTGGCTCAGATGGAATCCGAACCTGGAACTGCAGATTACAAGCCTGGCACGCTACCGACTGAGCCACTCCAGCCCCTAAAAATGGAGTATATTTGCATATGTGTATCTGGCTGGTGGGTATGTATATATGTTGCATAAAAATTGCTCATTCAAAGCCAGGTTAAAAAGGTTATGATAGCTTTCCCGATCTTATTAACTACATTGAAGTGAAAGCTAAACACCAATTTTAACCTTCCTTAGGTAAGAGTTAAAGTGCCACCGCTTTAGCTTAACTAATTTTTATTTAATCGACTAACTGATCTTACGATATAGATTGCAGCAGTTGAATGACAACGAGGAGGATTTTCAGAAGGATTGCATTCTCCACTTATACATACATAAGAAAAAAATCGCTCTATTAATCTTTGCTATATGTACCAAGAGAGCAAATTGATACCACAATTAAACTTAGAAATCCTGCTGTTATAACATCCAACAAATCTACAAAAAGTGTAGAGGTAAAGACGGCTGTCACTTGTAGACAACGATCTCTTTTATGGTGATTACACCAACATCTGAAAAGAGCATAGCACACAATATATATGTAGCCACTGATGATGAATTTATCATTTGTATCCTTCGTCATTTGCATCAATCAACAAAGGTTTATTTAACTATATTTGAAACTACGATACTTCTTGCTGCTGCTAATTTAGAACAGAACAAAACTATTAGCGTAGTACAAAGTAGACAACATCTATGAGTCACATCCCCACAATAGTTGCCCACTTAGTTTGAGTACTATATGTACCACGAGACCCACTTAGTTTGAGTACTATATGTACCACGAGACCCACTTAGTTTGAGTACTATATGTACCACGAGACCCACTTAGTTTGAGTACTATATGTACCACGAGACCCACTTAGTTTGAGTACTATATGTACCACGAGACCCACTTAGTTTGAGTACTATATGTACCACGAGACCCACTTAGTTTGAGTACTATATGTACCACGAGACCCACTTAGTTTGAGTACTATATGTACCACGAGACCCACTTAGTTTGAGAATCGTGCATGTTGTAACTGTTCTTTAAAAAGCCAGGTCGTATGAAACAAGTCAGTTGGTAATCAATGTCTGTAGCTAAATATTGATGTTATGTAAATAAAGCATTTCGTTGATTATTGTAAATTATCCTTAGCTGAAGGTAGAGAAATTATCCTGTGTGGATTAGAGACGATTTCGGACTGGGATCATCGTTAAGACAAAACGGGACTAAGCCTGTTTGTTTTGATAACACAAGTCGGTCTTACATTCCAAGTTTCAAAGTTTGTAAATTCCATTGTTGTGCGATACCGATCTTATAGATCTCCCATAGGTTAACATGGGATTCCCAATACTTTAACATTGGCCCAGAACTCTCATTTACTACACTACTTTTGTGGTTTTGGATTTTATCGCTATGAGTTAATTTAAACAATAGTTTTGGCCTTTATGTTTGCTAATAAATATTAATTACACCGTCGAATGTTTCAAAGTTGCATGAATTGTGTTTATTTAATACACCAAAAATTCAACCTCTCTTATCTAAAGCAATTTGTTTGCACCACAAATCTTTATCACATTTTGTTCTAAAACGTAAGCGATTTCTCATATAGAACAAATTCAAGCATATCTGTCTTATAACGTAACAGAAATTTCAATTAAAGTTTGAATGTTGCAGCCCTGCATGTTATTAATCCGAGATAAAACCTCACATTGGTCTTCTACATAGTCGCACATAGCCGACCTACAATATTTCTGAGAGTCACAAACCGATTCTTCGCCATGTGCACGTGTCCACTGGTGTACATGACTTTGGCTGCATAGAAGCAGAACCGGATTTATAGGGGGTGGAGGGGTAAGGGATCCCTCCACCCCCTATAAATACCAATTTATGTAATAGAATTAAATGTCGGTTGGACCTCGGTAGTCTCTTACATAAGACAAGATGATGTCCAGTGTTGGTTGAAAACTCGTCTCGAATTTCTCATACATCCTGAAGAATTTGTCTGTATGTAAGTGGCAGATTGGTTAGCGCGTGTATGTTAATGACTGAGTGGTTAGCGCGCTTGGCTTCTGATCGAAGTGAACTGGGTTCGAACCCGGGTTAAGGTAGGGTCGTTTTCCTACAGAGGTTTTACTTTCCTCACAGACCTTCTACTGTGGCGTATTAACTGACAGGCTCCTGTCAGACCTTTGTGGCAAACAGCTACTTGAGGGGCTATTTATTATATACAGGGTGATTCAAAACTTACCGTTCAAATTTCGTGGGGAGGTAGGGAATACGTCAGGAAACCGGTTTCACATAGGAAAGTATGTCCGCAAACGTCATCTACATGAACAAAATGGACAAGTAAAGTGAACACAAGGAAACAGTACAGTTAAGTGGTAACGAATGTGACTTTTATTCCAACAAGGTAAAGTACAGGTTCACAGTAGGTGCTCAAAATTGCGACCATTTACACGGACACAGGATTCACAGCGCCGTTGCATTGACCGCCGAACATTTTCAAAAACGCCTGGCATATCACGGACAATGCCTGCGGCGGCCACTATTAGTGCAACAAGGTGCATTTCACTGTCGACGGGGGTCTCGTACACATGGTATTTCATGGCTCCCCACAAAACGAAATCCATGGGCGATTCATCTTATCACTAGTAACTCAGCTCGTACACTGATGACAGCGGGAGTGGTCGGGAGCTGTACACTGGTTGGGTACACACAGCGCCCTCTACATACGCATGCTTACATTTGCGGACATACTTTCCTATCTGAAAGCGGTTTCCTGACGTATTCCCTACCTCCCCACGAAATTTGAACGATAAGTTTTGAATCACCCTGTATATATAAAATCTCTTGCATAAAATTGTGAACATTTATTTTTGATTTGCGACATATAGGACAGAGAAGAATCCTAGAAGCTACTCCTATCTTTTACAGGCCTTCTCATACAAGGACATGCCCTACTACGACCGAAGTCACTGCTGACCACTGCCTTAGCTAGAGCTAACACAACACACAAAATTTGCCTTGCTGGAACAGTCGCTAGCTGCCTAACCACAATGCCAGTTAATATGCCATATGATCTGCAATCCATTTATCATTTCAAGAGGTAGACGAACTGCTCGTGGATACAACCTTGAGAGGCCATCCAATCGTCTTCCCTTGGGCGCGATGTTTGCAATTGCCACTGAATGTACATACCTATAGAAGTGAATATTATGCCTAAAGGCGCCTCACAATCCGTTTCTGCTAATTCGAGAACTGAAAAAAAAATTACAATTAATATAAAAGTTGTCCTCCAGGAACGTTGACAAGCAATAATTACTATTTGATTGTATCCATTTTTCATTTCTTTCTAATTTTTTTCTCTTCTTATAATAAATAACGTGCAATATATGTACATATGTCCCGCAAGAGCAATTTTTTTTATGTGAACCGCATGGAAGATAGGTCTATAAAGCCTTTCAATCCAGAATGACAGCGTCCTAGTAGCTACCGCTTAATTCTTAATTCTGATTTGATATGACTTAATAGAACCAATAGTCATTTTTGTGTAGTGATTCTGGTAAAATGCGCTTTTTTCTGGAAGAGGTATCATTTATTTTAAATGTATAACCATTTTTTTTTCGCTCTTGAGAAGATAGCTCCACATTTTTTGTAATAGTGCAAAGTCTTTAAAAGACCCTTAAAATGCTACAAATATACCATCATTAATATTACGTTAATTTGGACTTTTCTCATTTTTTAAAAATATATTTACACTTATTTTAGGGGGTTCTTAACGTGGAATATGGGTAACCCTTGGGGTACACGGAAAAAGTTTCTGGGGTACGCCGTGAGAGCTCAAAAGTCGATTGCCTAGCAAAATGTTCATAATTTTATAAGATTGGTTAAATTGTTTATGTCATTTTTTGTGTTTATCGATATATGCAATTTAGGAATACAAAATTTAATGTATATATATATGTTTTATTTTATTCCCATTGTTATACTATAACTATAGTTTTATCTATCTATACAAGGGGTACACCAGTTACATACACATTTCCAGGGGGTACGTGAGGCATAAAAGGTTGAGAACCACTGATGTATATGTTATTTTTTATTTCCATTGTTATACTATAACTAGAGTTTTATCTATCTATACAAGGGGTACGCCAGTTACATACACATTTCCAGGGGGTACGTGAGGCATAAAAGGTTGAGAACCACTGATATATATGTTTTATTTTATTCCCATTGTTATACTATAACTATAGTTTTATCTATCTATACAAGGGGTACACCAGTTACATACACATTTCCAGGGGGTACGTGAGGCATAAAAGGTTGAGAACCACTGATGTATATGTTATTTTTTATTTCCATTGTTATACTATAACTAGAGTTTTATCTATCTATACAAGGGGTACGCCAGTTACATACACATTTCCAGGGGGTACGTGAGGCATAAAAGGTTGAGAACCACTGATATATATGTTTTATTTTATTCCCATTGTTATACTATAACTGTAGTTTTATCTATCTATACAAGATGTACGCCATTTACATACACATATCCAGGGGGTACGTGAAGCATAAAAGGTTGAGAACCACTGATATATATGTTTTATTTTATTCCCATTGTTATACTATAACTACAGTTTTATCTATCTATACAAGGGGTACACCAGTTACATACACATTTCCAGGGGGTACGTGAGGCATAAAAGGTTGAGAACCAGTGATATATATGTTTTATTTTATTCCCATTGTTATACTATAACTATAGTTTTATCTATCTATACAAGAGGTACGCCAGTTACATACACATTTCCAGGGGGTACATAAAAGGTTGAGAACCACTAACTTATTTGTTAGCCTTTCGATATTAACATTACGATAAAGTTTTCTTAAACTGTAATTTATTATTTAACAGTTATTTTTTTTCACAAAGTTTACCCAAAATTTACCAAAAAACATTTCATTATTTTAGCGATATCTAAAATACACGGGAAAAAATGAGAAGCGAACAAACTGTAAATTATAGTTTAGGAAAATATAGGAGTAGCCATTTTTGTATTATCTGAATCGAATATTATTTCTTTAATTTAAATAAAAATTCTTTAATTTCATGCTGAAAATTTGTTTGCATGAAATAAATTCCTTGGCATTAAATGGTATTTTGTGCTTATTGGTATTTTTTTTTTTACATATTTTTTTTCTATTTTTGTCAATTTGCAATAACCAGCATATTTCAGTCTCGTATTTATACATACAGAAATCTCAAGCAGCCAAGGACTACCAATCAGACTATGTAATTTCGCCCACCAAATTCCTCTCTCTCTTCTTTTAAATTTTTCGAGGTGAAATATGATTTTTAAAAATGTAAGCTGTTTAAAATTATTTAAAACCAAGATTCTGATCTACACCTGTAGCATTAGACCACTGGAGGCTAATTCTGAAAAGTCTTCTTTGACATTATCTGCCCACTTGCATCCTAGATCTCCTCTTTTTCCTGAAGACTTTAGGCACGCTGTTCATAACTGGACTAGCTCATCTCTAGTTGTACGGCAACACGTCCAAATGAACGTATTCTCTCGCTATATAAAATAGAGATCAATTGTGGTTGCTGACCCTTTCATGTCATCATATTATCAGTAATGCAATGAAACCATGTTCTCGTTGGGTTGTTTTACTTTTGGAGCGGCACTTTTTAGCACACCATGGGCTAAATGGCCAGGTCACAAGAACCCCGAAGGCTCAGAGAAGTTTGGGGGAGGGGACCCTCTGGAACAGCTGTTAGGAGACAGATGGTAGCCTACCGTCAAGGCCATCCAGCGTGTTCTTTAAGTGGGCAGGGTATGGTTCTCCCGCACACGGGGCCACGGCTTAACGTCCCATCCGACGGACGGCGGCCTTTCCAAGACCATCGGTGTCCCCTACTGACCGTGGGCAGGGCGGGGAATTTTGCGGAGATAAATCTCAACGCTGACCCAGCTGGGACTCGAACCTGGGAACTACAGATTACGAGCCTGGCGCGCTACCGACTGAGCCACCCCCGCAACATTGAAACCACGTAATATCCAAAATACAGCGTAAGCATCTAGAGTCAAAGTCATCAAGTTTCCTAAGAACAAATACAGCTCAGCATCTGTTAGCTGTGAACAATCTCGAATATAGAAGAAATATTGTGACCATGACCTCCAGATTGCATGTCAGATGCTCTGACCTCTGATCTATCGGCAGGCTTTTGGATTGGATTGTTTTACCTCTGAGCGGCACTTTTTTGCACACCATGGGCTAAATGGCCAGGCCACAAGGCCCCCAAAGGCTCAGAGAAGGTTGGGGGAGGGGACCCACTGGAACAGCTGTTGGGAGACAGATGGTAGCCTTCCGTCAAGGCCATCCAGCGTGTTCTTTAACATGCACAGGGTATAGCTCTCCCGCACACGGGGCCACGGCTTAACGTCCCATCCGACGGACGGCGGCCTTTTCAAGCCCATCGGTGTCCCCTACTGACCGTGGGCAGGACGGGGAAATTTTGCGGAGATAAATCTCAACACTGACCCAGCTGGGACTCGAACCTGGGAACTACAGATTACGAGCCTGGCGCGCTACCGACTGAGCCACCTCCGCCCCCTATCGGCAGGCGATGAAGCAGCGATCAGAGCATCGGGCAAGTCATCAGGATGTAATGGATTCGTATTCCACCTTACTCAAGATAATTTGTTTTTACTCAAGACAATTAGGGGCGGGGGTGGCTCAGTCGGTAGCGCCTGGCTCGTAATTTGTAGTTCCCAGTTTCGAGTCCCAGCTGGGTCAGCGTTGAGATTTATCTCCGCAAAATTCCCCGCCCTCCCCACGGTCAGTAGGGGACACCGATGGGCTTGGAAACGCCGCCGTCCATCGGATGGGACGTTAAGCAGTGGGCCCGGGTGCGGGAGAGCCATACCCTGTGCACGTTAAAGAACACGCTGGATGGCCTTGACGAGAGACTACCATCTGTCTCCCAACAGCTGTTCCAGTGGGTCCCAACCTTCTCTGAGCCTTCGGGGTCCATGTGACCTGGCCATTTAGCCCATGGTGTGCAAAATAGTGCCGCTCAGAGGTAAAACAACTCAAGACAATTTTTTTACCACTTTACTCCAAGATCAAATTTCTTGTTATTTTGCTTACAAAAGGCTTCCTTGCTTACAAATTAATTTGCTATCACGGAAACTTTAGATACTACTCAACTAGTATACTACCTAATTTTAATCCTTACGAGTACCTGCCTATTTTTTTTTCTCACAATCTCCACATTTCTTAAAAGTTCTAGTAGCAATGTCCATTCTCTTACCTCATACGAGCACGTATATGTTGGACAACTCAAAAAAATATCCGACACTATGGTTGATTACGGAATTCAGAAAAAATATCTGGAGCGTGTACAGCAACTGTACACGCTCCAGTTACCGTTCACAGCAAACTGGAGGGTGTGCAGTTACTGCACACGCTCCAGTTTGCTGTAAACGGTAACTGCACACGCTCAATATTTCCGTGAGTGAGCCCACACGATCCAGGTCTTTGTGAGCTCACACGATCCAATGTGCTGTGAACATTAACTGCAACCGCTCCAGTTTGCTGTGAACGGTAACTGCACACGCTCCATATTCATTGCATTATATATTCATACGCATTATATATATTTGAAAATATCCGAACACTATGGTTGATTACAGAATTCGGAAAAAATATCTGGCAACTTTTTTTAAATTAGTGATCTGGCAACCTTCGTGTCACGTGACACGAAGGTTGCCAGATCACTAATTTCTAAAAAAATTCGTTGCCAGATATTTTTTTCTGAATTCTGTAATCAACCATGATGTTCGGATACTTTTTTGAGCGACTCTAGGTGGTCATATTATTTTGATACTAGATCGTGTGGACTCACTCACGGTAATATTGAGCGTGTGCAGTTACCGTTCACAGCAAACTGGAGCGTGTGCAGTAACTGCACACGCTCCAGTTTGCTGTAAACGCTCTAGTTACCGTTCACAGCAAACTGGAGCGTGTGCAGTAACTGCACACGCTCCAGTTTGCTGTGAACGGTAACTAGAGCGTTTACAGTTGCTGTACACGCTCCAGATATTTTTTCTGAATTCTATAATCAACCATAGTGTCGGATATTTTTTGAGTTGTCCAACATATACGTGCTCGTATGAGGTAAGAGAATGGGCATTGCTACTAGAACTTTTAAGAAATGTGGAGATTGTGAGAAAAAAAAATAGACAGGTACCCGTAAGGATTAAAATTAGGTAGTATACTAGTTGAGTAGTATCTAAAGTTTCCGTGATAGAAAGTAATTTGTAAGCAAGGAAGCCTTTTGTAAGCAAAATAACAAGAAATTTGATCTTTGAGTAAAGTGGTAAAAAAATTGTCTTGAGTTGTTTTACCTCTGAGCGGCACTATTTTGCACACCATGGGCTAAATGGCCAGGTCACATGGACCCCGAAGGCTCAGAGAAGGTTGGGGGAGGGGACCCACTGGAACAGCTATTGGGAGACAGATGGTAGTCTCTCGTCAAGGCCATCCAGCGTGTTCTTTAACGTGCACAGGGTAGGGCTCTCCCGCACCCGGGGCCACTGCTTAACGTCCCATCCGATGGACGGTGGCCTTTCCAAGCCCATCGGTGTCCCCTACTGACCGTGGGGAGGGCGGGGAATTTTGCGGAGATAAATCTCAACGCTTACCCAGCTGGGACTCGAACCTGGGAACTACAAATTACGAGCCTGGCGCGCTACCGACTGAGCCACCCCCGCCCCTAATTGTCTTGAGTAAAAACAAATTATCTTGAGTAAGGTGGAATACGAATCCATTACATCCTGATGACTTGCCCGATGCTCTGATCGCTGCTTCATCGCCTGCCGATAGATCAGAGGTCAGAGCATCTGACATGCAATCTGGAGGTCATGGTCACAATATTTCTTCTATATTCGAGATTGTTCATAGCTAACAGATGCTGAGCTGTATTTGTTCTTAGGAAGCTTGATGACTTTGACTCTAGATGCTTACGCTGTATTTTGGATATTACGTGGTTTCAATGGGGCGGGGGTGGCTCTGTCGGTAGCGCGCCAGGCTCGTAATCTGTAGTTCCCAGGTTCGAGTCCCAGCTGGGTCAGCGTTGAGATTTATCTCCGCAAAATTCCCTGCCCTGCCCACGGTCAGTAGGGGCCACCGATGGGCTTGGAAAGGCCGCCGTCTGTCGGATGGGACGTTAAGCCGTGGCCCCGTGTGCGGGAGAACCATACCCTGCCCACTTAAAGAACACGCTGGATGGCCTTGACGGTAGGCTACCATCTGTCTCCTAACAACTGTTCCAGAGGGTCCCCTCCCCCAAACTTCTCTGAGCCTTCGGGGTTCTTGTGACCTGGCCATTTAGCCCATGGTGTGCTAAAAAGTGCCGCTGAAAAAGTAAAACAACCCAACGAGAACATGGTTTCACTGCATTACTGATAATATGATGACATGAAAAGGTCAGCAACCACAATTGATCTCTATTTTATATAGCGAGAGAATACGTTCATTTGGACGTGTTGCCGTACAACTAGAGATGAGCTAGTCCAGTTATGAACAGCGTGCCTAAAGTCTTCAGGAAAAAGAGGAGATCTAGGATGCAAGTGGGCAGATAATGTCAAAGAAGACTTTTCAGAATTAGCCTCCAGTGGTCTAATGCTACAGGTGTAGATCAGAATCTTGGTTTTAAATAATTTTAAACAGCTTACATTTTTAAAAATCATATTTCACCTCAAAACATTTAAAAGAAGAGAGAGAGGAATTTGGTGGGCGAAATTACATAGTCTGATTGGTAGTCCTTGGCTGCTTGAGATTTCTGTATGTATAAATACGAGACTGGAATATGTTGATTATTGCAAATTGACAAAAATAGAAAAAAAATATGTAAAAAAAAAATACCAATAAGTACAAAATACCATTTAATGCCAAGGAATTTATTTCATGCAAACAAATTTTCAGCATGAAATTAAAGAATTTTTATTTAAATTAAAGAAATAATATTCGATTCAGATAATACAAAAATGGCTACTCCTATATTTTCCTAAACTATAATTTACAGTTTGTTCGCTTCTCATTTTTTCCCGTGTATTTTAGATATCGCTAAAATAATGAAATGTTTTTTGGTAAATTTTGGGTAAACTTTGTGAAAAAAAATAACTGTTAAATAATAAATTACAGTTTAAGAAAACTTTATCGTAATGTTAATATCGAAAGGCTAACAAATAAGTCAGTGGTTCCAACCTTTTATGTACCCCCTGGAAATGTGTATGTAACTGGCGTACCTCTTGTATAGATAGATAAAACTATAGTTATATTATAACAATGGGAATAAAATAAAACATATATATCAGTGGTTCTTAACCTTTTATGCCTTACGTACCCCCTGGAAATGTGTATGTAACTGGTGTACCCCTTGTATAGATAGATAAAACTATAGTTATAGTATAACAATGGGAATAAAATAAAACATATATATCAGTGGTTCTCAACCTTTTATGCCTCACGTACCCCCTGGGAATGTGTATGTAACTGGTGTACCCCTTGTATAGATAGATAAAACTATAGTTATAGTATAACAATGGGAATAAAATAAAACATATATATCAGTGGTTCTCAACCTTTTATGCCTCACGTACCCCCTGGAAATGTGTATGTAACTGGTGTACCCCTTGTATAGATAGATAAAACTATAGTTATAGTATAACAATGGGAATAAAATAAAACATATATATCAGTGGTTCTCAACCTTTTATGCCTCACGTACCCCCTGGAAATGTGTATGTAACTGGTGTACCCCTTGTATAGATAGATAAAACTATAGTTATAGTATAACAATGGGAATAAAATAAAACATATATATCAGTGGTTCTCAACCTTTTATGCCTCACTTACCCCCTGGAAATGTGTATGTAACTGGTGTACCCCTTGTATAGATAGATAAAACTATAGTTATAGTATAACAATGGGAATAAAATAAAACATATATATCAGTGGTTCTCAACCTTTTATGCCTCACGTACCCCCTGGAAATGTGTATGTAACTGGTGTACCCCTTGTATAGATAGATAAAACTATAGTTATAGTATAACAATGGGAATAAAATAAAACATATATATCAGTGGTTCTCAACCTTTTATGCCTCACGTACCCCCTGGAAATGTGTATGTAACTGGTGTACCCCTTGTATAGATAGATAAAACTATAGTTATAGTATAACAATGGGAATAAAATAAAACATATATATATATACATTAAATTTTGTATTCCTAAATTACATATATCGATAAACACAAAAAATGACATAAACAATTTAAACAATCTTATAAAATTATGAACATTTTACTAGGCAATCGACTTTTGAGCTCTCACGGCGTACCCCAAAAACTTTTACCTTGTACCCCAAGGGGTACGCATATTCCACGTTAAGAACCCCCTAAAATAAGTGTAAATATATTTTAAAAAAGTAAGAAAAGTCCAAATTAACGTAATATTAATGATGGTATATTTGTAGCATTTTAAGAGTCTTTTAAAGACTTAGCTCCACATTTTTTGTAATAGTGCAATCTTCTCAAGAGCGAAAAAAAAATGGTTATGCATTTAATATAAATGATACTTCTTCCAGAAAAAAGCACATTTTACCAGAATCACTACATGAAAATGACTGTTGGTTCTATTAAGTCATATCAAATCAGAATTAAGAATTAAGCGGTAACTACTAGGACACTGTCATTCTGAATTTAAAGGCTTTATAGACCTGTCTTCCATGCGGTGCACATAAAAAAAATTGCTCTTGCGGGACATCTGTACATATATTGCACGTTATTTATTATAAGAAGAGAAAACTAAACGAGTTATTATAAGAAGAGAAAACTAAAAAGAACGGTAACTGGAGCGTGTACAGTTGCTGTACGCGCTCCAGATATTTTACCTGAATTGTGCAATCACGTGACACGAAGGTTGCCAGATCACTGATTTCTAAAAAAATCTTTGCCAGATATTTTTTCTGAATTCTGTAATCAACCATAGTGTTCGGATTTTTTTTTGAGCGACTGTACTTTGACTTTATTTTATTACAAAAATTTTTTTTTTTCTTTCTAATATTAAATTGTATTCAAGTCTAAAGGACATCTAAGCTGAAGAAAAGAATGCATTCAGTGGCTTTTAGGAGACAGGTGGAATTCTCTTTCCATCCAGTACATTCTGTAATCCTTTCCCCATATGGGGAACACTAACTGAAAATGTATTTTTAATCAATATAAAACTTTCAAATAAACTACATTTTTTGAATATTGTTTTTCCATAGCAGAATCTATCACATATTTATGACTAATAAAGGATTTTATTATTATTATTTTAGATTTATTTTATGTTATTTTTTTAATTTTCAATATTTTTTTCATTTTCCTGAAAATTGTTTATTTGGATTCAAATAGCAATAGCATAATGCTGTAAATAATTCCAGATGAATCAAATTAATTCACTACTGAAAAAATTAATGTTTACAGAGTATAGATCTCTTTCATAAGGATCAAGGTCCCGTCTGACAGAAGGAAGATGGTGGTTCGTCCGTAGTGCGCCAGGCTCGTAATCTGTAGTTCCCAGATTCGGGTCCCAACTGGGCCAGCGTTGGGACACCAATGGGCTTGGAAAGGCCGCCGTCCATCGAATGGGAGGTAAAGCCTTGACCCGTATGCGGGACAGCCGTACCTTGTGCATGTTAAAGAACACGTTGGATGGCCTTGCGGGAGGCTACCATCTGTCTCCCAACAGCAGTTCCAGTGGGTCCCCTCCCCCAACCTTCTCTGTAGCGCGCCAGGCTCGTAATCTGTAGTTCCCAGGTTCGAGTCCCAGCTGGGTCAGCGTTGAGATTTATCTCCGCAAAATTCCCCGCTCTGCCCACGGTCAGTAGGGGGACACCGATGGGCTTGGAAAGACCGCCGTCCGTCGGATGGGGCGTTAAGCCGTGACGCCGTGTACGGGAGAGCCATACCCTGTGCACGTTAAAGAACACTCTGGATGGCCTTGACGGGAGACCACCGTTTTTCTCCCAACAGCTGTTCCAGTGAGTCCCCTCCCCCAACCTTCTCTGAGCCTTCGGGGTCCATGTGACCTGGCCATTTAGTCCATGGTGTGCAAAAAAGTGCCGCTCAGAGGTAAAACAACCCAACCCAACAACTCGAAACTAGAACCTTAAAATAAGAGCCTGCCGCGCTACCGATTTCTCCCACCCACTTCAAAGAGATTACTAATTTTAATGATGATTCTACCGTAAAATGTTAACGTTTTCTGCTACCACATTCGAATTTAAGCTGCGACGCCGATGGATGGATGGGGGGGGGGGGGGTTTGGAGTGCCCCCCAGAGGAGTGAAGAATCTCACAGGTATGCGCGTGTGCACGATCATTATCTTCTGGCGAAATTAGCCTCTAGGTGGGGCTACTTGCACGAGGTCGTTTGAAGGACTAACTTCTTCGACTAAAAGAACAACACAAACACTCGATAATTTGAGTAACAATTGTTTTCAGAGCCGGATCATGGGGTGGGCACGGGGTCCACTTTCCCCCTTTCAGTATGCTAGTAAGGGTAATAAAGGCAAAAAATTATTAAAATTATTTATATTTCATGCATTTCTCAAGCAACTGTTTAAAATCATGTAAACGGAGGAAGAAATGTTATACTGCAGTGCTGTCCAACTTCTCTAAGACCGCGGGCCATTTTTTCTTTCGCCAATATTTCACGGGCCAAAAAAAATAATCGGACAGGTAGGTAATTGAAAAGTCAGCTCATGTCACCTCAAAAAATTATTTGATTTATACGAAAAATAATAAGTAATAATAAACCAATATAAATTTTCTAAACCTTATCAAATATTTAATAAATTTAATGGGAGCATTGTGGCGGTAGTTGTTGGGCAATAAAAATAGAATGAGTAAGTTGAAATAATGCAATAATAATTGCAAATAGAATGAGTAAGTTGAAATAATGCAATTATAATTGCAAATAGAATGAGTAAGATGAAGATTACATATCAAGTAAAGTAATATAAGTTGAAAAAAAATTATAAAGTGGATTATAGATATTTATTTAAATTTTCAAGTAAAAACTTGATTTTGTTCTCGGGCTACAGAATCCTTGATGATCGAATTTTTTAAAGCAATTGAATTTTCTTCAACATTATACATAAGTTTATTTTTGCAACATGTTATTCAGTCTGCAAACCAAGGAAACATAATGCTTAATAAAAAAATTTTCTTAACGGGCACTTCAGTTAATAAAATGTTTTCAGATATCTCGTATGGGCAGGAAAACTTCTAATTCTGCCAATATCCCAATTTTTATTTTAATGTATCAGAGATTTTAATGCAAATAATGTGCGCATCCTAAAAGACCAAGATATCAGTAACATTTTCTCTTTCTTTTTGTTTCAAAATACACCTCAAAACATGATTTTGAACAATCTCTTAATAAATAGCAAAAAAATGAAAGTTCGACACTTTCATTGAAAAGTTGCAGATTATAGTCGCTCAAAAAAATATCCGAACACTATGGTTGACTAAAGAATTCAGAAAAAATATCTGGCAACGACTTTTTTTAGAAGTTAGTGATCTGGCAACCTTGACACGAAGGTTGCCAGATCACTAACTTCTAAAAAAAAGTCGTTGCCAGATATTTTTTCTGAATTCTGTAGTAGGGCGGGGATGGCTCAGTCGGTAGCGCGCCAGGCTCGTAATCTGTAGTTCCCAGGTTCGAGTCCCAGCTGGGTCAGCGTTGAGATTTATCTCCGCAAAATTCCCCGCCCTGCCCACGGTCAGTAAGGGACACCGATGGGCTTGGAAAGGCCGCCGCCCGTTATATGGGACGTTATAACGTTAAGCCGTTATATGGGACGTTATAACGATGGGACGTTAAGCCGTGGCCCCGTGTGCGGGAGAGCCATACCCTGTGCACGTTAAAGAACACGCTGGATGGCCTTGACGGGAGGCTACCATTTGTCTCCCAACAGCTGTTCCAGTGGGTCCCTCCCCCAACCTTCTCTGAGCCTTTGGGGTCCATGTGACCTGTCCATTTAGCCCATGGTGTGCAAAAAAGTGCCGCTCAGACCCAACCCAACCCTGAATTCTGTAGTCAACCATAGTGTTCGTATACTTTTTTGAGCGACTCTACAATATGTCGAAGAATATTTTAACTAGACTTTTAATGACAGCCCCTCTAAATCTGACATTCTGATCTGCCAGACACCTGAACGATGAAGCTTATCGACAAAAGTCAACCCAATAAGAAGCCATGCATTACTACAACACACTTCGGTAGTCGTCGTAAGGTGGAAGAGTTGGGTTGATTTACCTCTGAGCGACACCTTTCTGCTCACAATGCACTAAATGGCCAGGTCACAAGGACCCCCGAGAGCTCAGATAAGGCTGAGAGGACCCACTGGACAGCTGGGGACGAATCGGTAACGCGCCAGGCTCGTAATCTGTAGGTCCCAGATTCAGAGTCATACCCTGTGCACGTTAAAGAACACTCTGGATGGCCTTGACGGGAGGCTACCATCTGTCTCCCAACAGCTGTTCCAGTGGGTCCCCTCCCCCAACCTTCTCTGAGCTCTTGGGGCCTTTGTGACCTTGCCATTTAGCCCATGGTGTGCAAAAAAAGTGCCGCTCAGGAGTAACCCTACCCATTGGACAGCTATTAAGAAACAGATGGTAGCATCTCGTTAAAGCCATCAAGCGTATTCTTTAACGTGCATAGGGTATGACTCTCCCACACACAGGCTAAGCTTAAAGCCCCATCCGACAGAGGGCGGTCTTTCCAAGCCCATCTGTATCCCTACCGACCGATGACAGGGCGGGGAAGAGAGTTAGGTGACTGCATCCTGCTCTTGTTTATGCATCCCTCCCCCACCCCGCTTTCTCCGGCAGAGAACAGGGAAATATTTGAACATCACTCCCAAGCTGGATAGCTGGATATCCTCACGCATAAATTACCAACATTATAATCTTGTTTCATAAACACCTATTTCAATTAATTGAGATAGCAGCTCGATGACATGGAAGTTGAGCGGCGAGCGATATTGTAAATGACACAATAATTATGATAAAGTCAATTAAGCTAGCGTCTTATAGCCCAATAAAAAGCAATTACCGGTAGTAAAAGCCTTGAACTAGGAAGTAATAACTGGGAAATTATGATGTAATAATTACAGCTGAGGTGGCAACGAGATTAGAGCTCGTGCGTAAGTTACCCGAGGCACGAGTTTTCTTACGTTTTCTGTTTGCTGTTCGTGTGCGAACTACTGTGACGAAGAAGTGGACTTCGGGTGCGAGAGATAAATGAAGTGTTTATCAGCTACATGAAGTATTTTACATCCTGTTCGACAGCAACTTATCGAGAGATGAGAAACTTCCGTCATTTTATTGCCGCCATAAATGCGTCCATTTGATGATGCATTTGCTGTTCTGCCTCTTTTTTTAACCCAAGAGTTCAAAAGAAAGTTTAAGAACTCTTCCGCTGGTAATTGTTAGAACATTTCAAACATTGAATTGATAAAATATGCCGCTCACTAATCCTGTTTTACCTCTGAGCGTCAATTTTTTTTTTACACGCGATAGATTAAATAGCCAAGTCACAAGGACCCCAAGGACTCAGAGCTGGACATAGGATCCGTTTAAGAGCAGAGAAATAGAAGATTTTATTGCAGAGAAATAGAAGGCTTTCGTTAAGACCACCCAGCGTGTTATCTAACGAGCAGGGTGTACAACTCTCCTGCACATGAAAATAAGAATAAATAAATACCCCCTCAAGCAGCTGCTTACCACAGAGGTCTGACAGGAGCCTGTCAGTTTATATGTCACAGTAGAAGATCTGAGAGGATGGCAGGACCTTAGCAGAAAACAACACGAACATCCATGCCTTACCCGGGGCTCGAACCCAGGTCCCGTAGATAAGTAGCAAAGTGGGGACACGGTAAATTGATTATTAATTTATTATTTACTATTTTTATTAATTTATTTTGTACTAAAATAATTGCCTGCGTTGTCAGAGTCTTAATATATAGTAAATGACCCAAAGTAGGAAGCTCCCAGGTGTGTTGGCAACGGGTGAGCTGACATGAGTTTTTTTTCCGTCCTCCTACTTTTTAATTAATTTTTTTTGGGGGGAGGGATCTGAGAATTAAGTTTCGGGAGAGTATCGATTGGTAGTGTGGAAACAATTATTCATCAACATTTAAAACTCTGGAAGCTCTGAAAGATCCTCACAAATTCCCAGAACAGCAAAAGAGGGCTAGAGTCGACTCGTGCAAGGAGATGCTGGCAATGTTTGAACCTAGTGGCCCCAAATGGTTAACAGACATTGTCACAAGTGATGAGACGTGGCTTCATTACTATACAACTCCCAGAAGGATCGACAACTATATTTAGGTTGCGGACGATGAACCACGTCACCAAATCCTCCGACAAGACTTGCTCAAGAAAGAGAACTTCACAATTTTTTTTCAATTCCTTAGAAGTTGTAGCCGTGGAGACCTTACCTCAAAATATGATTATAAATGGCCAACACTACACCAACATTGTTTTGCCCAAAATGGGACACGGTTGATGAAGGAACAACGTTCAATAACAGGCATGTCAATGGTTCTCCTTCATGACAATATTCACAAAACCCGGAAAGTTGCGGCCTCTCTGGAGCAGGAAAAATCAAACAGCTATCCCATCTTGCATATTGGTTGTTTCAAAAATTAAAAAGGACATTGCTGGGAAGTCTTTTTCAAGGGTGAAGACCTTACAAAATGCATTCATTCGGAGTTGACAACAGTACCACCAAGAGTTCCAGAAATAGCGTAGACGTCTGAAACTTTGCATAGATGCTGGGGGGCGGGGGGCGAGGGTGGCTAAGTCGGTAGTGCGCCAGGCTCGTAATCTATAGTTCCCAGGTTCGAGTCCCAGCTGGGTCAGCGTTAAGATTTATCTCCGCAAAATTTCCCCGCCCTGCCCACGGTCAGTAGGGGACACCGATGGGCTTGGAAAGGCCGCCGTCCGTCGGATGGGACGTTAAGCCGTGGCCCCGTGTGCGGGAGAGTCATACCCTGTGCACGTTAAAGAACACGCTGGATGGCCTTGACGGGAGGCTACCATCTGTCTCCCAACAGCTGTTCCAGTGGGTCCCCTCCCCCAACCTTCTCTGAGCCTTCGGGGTCCTTGTGGCCTGGCCATTTAGCCCATGGTGTGCAAAAAAGTGCAGCTCAGAGGTAAAACAATCCAATCCAATGCATAGATGCTGGAGGAAAGTACTTTGAAAGTCGGTAAAAGTGTTGTTGCGGTAAGTACAAAGGTTTTTGTTCTGCAGCTGCATGTCAATAAATTTTTGAAAGTCCTCATATTCTTAATGGTGGCGTTAGAGCAAAAAGGGGAACCGTACAGTCTCTCAAAAAAGCATCCGAACACTATGGTTGATTGTCTGTAATCAACCATAGTGTTCGGATATTTTTTTGAGCGACTGTAGAAGATTATTGTCCTGATTACAGATCTGCAAAATAAATGTTTGTGATCAACTGTGAGAACTGAATTTCACAGCATTTCTTTTAGAGGCAATCTAATCTGTATGATGCTCCCACTTCATCTTATGTTGCAGGTAATCCCAAGGTACTTAACCGTTTTCTACCAATTTATTGTCTTCTCCAAAGAGTAAACTGTTTTTGGATTGTTCATAGACTTTGAGCTGAAAAGTATGACCTCAATCTTTTCACTAAAAAGTTGCAATTTTGATAACATATGAATCTCTTGATTAGCGACCGATAGCTCAACGGAAAAAACAACTGACATTCCTTTATAACTGTGTGCCGCGAGAGATTCCAAGTGTGCCGCGAGAGATTTTCAAATTGACACTAGATATTCCAAAGATTTCATTTTGACTTGACTTGTGTTATCGACGTGCTTTAATAAAAAATCTTTCAGATTTTATCAACTGGGATCTTGTAAGTATTTATCAAGCTTTTTCCAAATTTTTGTATTAATTTTTGTTTATTTCAAGCCATAGAATGGACAAATATTTAAAACAAACACCGAGTTATGATTAATTATATTTATTATTATATTTATTTTAAATAAAATGCATTTAACGAAACTTCCATTTTCCTCTTTTTAAGTAACCATCAAAAATTCTTTTTTAGGTGTGCCGCGGGAAAAAAGAATTAGATTCAGTGTGCCGCGGAAAAAAAATTAGATTCAGTGTGCCGCAGAGTAAAAACGTTTGCGAGACACTGCTTCATAAGGTTACACTGCTTCCATCCGATTCAAATCAGTTATAATAATAAATAAAATAAATACCCCTCAAGCAGCTGCTTGCCACAGAGGTCTGACAGGAGCCTGTCAGTTTATATGCCAAAAGAGAAGATCTGAGAGGATGGCAGGACCTCAGCAGAAAAACAACACATACATCCATGCCTTACTCGGGGCTCGAACCCAGGCCCCGTAGATCAGTAGCCAAGCGTGCTAACCATTCGGCCACGGGACGCCTCAAAATCAATTATGTATTCAGTTAATTTTTTTTTCATTTTTATTCTTTTATTTTTTGAATCTACGGATGATAGTTTGTGAGCTATTAAAAATCAATTTTTCAAATTCGCTCCTAAGACGATGCACGGCATCAAGCTGACCTCAGCCCTACACAACTCTTATTACTTCAGAGAAACAGTTTACGACGATGATTCCATTAGAGCAATTCAAAAACGCTTCTTCTCCCTTTTTATGAGTCCAAGTTGCCTTCCCCCCCCCCCCTCAGTGTTTTGCACGCAATGTCCCAAGAGTTCGACCGTGGCAGCCACGTGGCTCCACCCCGCCCAATTCTGGGCGGGCCTCCTGTGATTCACGTGCCCGGAGTCAGTGGCCCGCACTACCACTCCTGCCCAAGGCTACAGTCATTCATAACGTTCCCATCCCAGGCAGGAGTGGGGTTCCCATCCACCAACAATCATAGCTGTTCACTCAACTTCTTCTTGGGGAGGAAGCATTAAGTGGCAACTTGTATTTAATGATTTAATTCGAAACGTTTTTCGGTACTTCTGTTTCAAATGGGAACGTACCTAAGAGAAAAAAAAAACGCTTTACGAAATATTTTAGGGAAATAAAACAAAAGTATATTTTATTCTTAAGAAACTGATATCTTAACAACCATGCCCGGATCTAGAAAAAAAAAATATAGGAATGGATGGGAGGAGCGAGTGACTCTATCGAGCTGGAAAAAAAGTAAAATGGTAGAGAGGCAAGCGACTGGAATTGGAATTCGGCATAACATAGCCCCCCCCCCCCCCCCCCCCGTTCTGACGCTGTCCCATTTTCGTTTGTTTGGGAAGTTGAAGAAGCTTCTCCGATGATGGCGTTTTCCGTCAGATGACGTCAACGAAGAATAACTCACAAAATGGTTTCAGCAGCAGGACGTGTCCTGTTATAGGCAAAGTTACCAGAAGCTGAGCTATCATTATGACAAGTGTCTCAACTAGTCAGCGGTTGGATTGTTTTTTCTCTGAGAGGCACTTTTTTTTGTACAGAATGGACTAAATGGCCAGGTCACAAGGATCCCTGGGGGAGGGGACCCACTGAAAAGCTGTTGGGCGACATACATTATGTTGTAAAAAAAAAAGTTTCCGGACACTTCCATGTTATGTGAATGGAAAGCCACTTTCAAAGCTACCTAACATTGAAAATAAACTTTTTACTCGAAAATTGTAGATGTGGCTCAAATCTCTCTAAATGTATTTCCCGAAATGTTAGTTTAATATTTAAAGAATGAATGGAAGCTGAAGCATTATCTTTAACTTTTCACACTTGTGAAAAAATGCTTCAATAGATAAAGCACAACTCTTGTAACAATTTGTTCACTAACATAAATTAAATATCTGAAGTTTGTAAGACGATTTTTTAAGCTTTCTTCAATTTGGAGGCAATGTGACAGTGTCAATTTTCAACAATCTTCGATCAATATCTGAAGAGTCATTGAAGCGGAACCGTTTAACAGCAGACGACACTTTCACATTGCCTCCAAATTAATGAAATATTAAAAAATCACCACGCAAACTTCAGAAATGTAATTTATGCTAGTGAACAAATTGTTACAAGAGTTGTGTTTTACCTATTGAAGTATTTTTTCACAAGTATCAAAAGTTGAAGATAAATGCTTCAGCTTCCATTCATTCTTTAAATATTAAACGAATATTGCGGGAAATATACTTAGAGAGATTTGAGTGACATCTACAATTTATCGCCAATAACAGTTTTTGCATGAAAGATTTATTTCAATGTTAGGTAGCTTTGAAAGTGGCTTTCCATTCACATAACATGGAAGTGCCAGGATACTTTTTTCAACATAGTGTATGGTAGCCTTCAGTTAAGGCCATCCAGCGTGTTTTTTAACGTGCACAGGGTACGGCTATCCCGCACAAGCGCCATGGCTTAACGTCCCATCCGACGGATGGCGGCCCTTTGAAGCCCATCGGTGTCTCCTACTGACCAAGGGAAGAGGGAGGGGGAGGGGGGGTTGTTGTTGGGTTGTTTCACCTCTGAGCGGCACTTTTTTGCACACCATGGGCTAAATGACCAGGTCACAAGGACCCCGAAGGCTCAGAGAAGGTTTGGGGAGGGGACCCACTGGAACAGCTGTTGGGAGATAGATGGTAGCCTCCCGTCAAGGCCATCCAGGGTGTTCTTTAACGTGCACAGGGTATGGCTCTCCAGCACACGGAACCACGGCTTAACGTCCCATCCGACGGACGGCGGCCTTTCCAAGCCCATCGGTGTCCCCTACTGACCGTGGGCAAGGCGGGGAATTTTGCGGAGATAAATCTCAACGCTGACCCAGCTGGGACTCGAACCTGGGAACTACAGATTACGAGCCTGGCGCGCTACCGACTGAGCCACCCCCGCCCCGGAGGGAGGATTTTTGGAGATAAATCTCAAAGTTATCCCAGGCAGGACTCGGACCCGCGAACTGCAGATTATGAATCTGGCACGCTGCCAACTGAGCAAGCAGTTTTTCCTAGCTAGTATGAGAGGACTACGTGGAAAAAAGTATTCGCATATGGGAACATTTCCTGCATATTGTCTTCAGTGTAATTATCTGTAAAAAAAATAAAAAAAAATATTACTATTCATGCTAACCACTCGGCCATAGGACGGCCGTACTCTGATTAAATTAAATAGGGGACCTTACTTTCTGACTAACCTTCGTACTTTTATTTCAAAACTAGTATTAAGGATCCGTCCATTGGATGGGACGTTAAGCCGTGGCCCCGTGTGCGGGAGAGCCATACCCTGTGCACGTTAAAGAACACCTGGATGGCCTTGACGGGAGGCTACCATCTGTCTCCCAACAGCTGTTCCAGTGGGTCCCCTCCCCCAACCTTCTCTGAGTCTTCGGGGTCCATGTGACCTGGTCATTTAGCCCATGGTGTGCAAAAAAGTGACGCTCAGAGGTAAAACAACCCAACCCTCACACTCCGACGCAACGAGTCAGAAAAAGGTACGGGAAGGAGAGATTGGATTTCTGATGCAACACAACACCCCCCCCCCCAAAAAAAAAAAAAAAAAAAGCAGCCCTGTAGCCTCACACAATCATCAGCATTTAACAACCAAGGTAAAATCTTTTTACGTTTGACCAACAAAGCCGCCACAGACAGACATATCTCCTTTTATTATTATAGAGTGTAAACATGTTGATCTCTCGCTAAATGTCCTAATTTCATTCACTCTATTAGTACTAATCTATAATTTTGTTCTATCAACCATTCGTACGAATTATGAACAGAATCTTTGCAAAATCCTTCATCATCATCATCAATCAAAATAAATGTTTCCTCTGGAAATGTTCGAGTCTTTCGACCCTTTCCTCCAGATGACAACGTTGGATAATGCTCAGAAACTATGACGATAATGCTACAAAACATTGATAAAAATGCTCAAATCCTATGGAAATACAATCTCTAAATTCATGATTATTTTTATGCACAATTTTTATTTTCTTACTGGTAGTAATCACATTCATAATAATTTTGTACCAAAAACACACATTGAATATTGAAATGTTTTTTCTTTCATAGAATTGATATAAAGTATTTCAGTAGTTTGAGCAAAATTCTTACTGAAGTATATTTGATTGCATATATCTTTTGATCCATCGTTTCCCAAAGCGTGGTGAACGACCAGACCCTTAGAAAATATTTAAATAATGGTATGATCCTCCCGTGGCCGAGTGGTTAGCACGCTTGGCTACTGATCTAAGGGACCTGGGTTCGAGCCCCGGAGTTTAGGCATGGATGTGTGTGTCGTTTTTCTGCTGAGGTCCTGCCATCCTCTCAGATCTCCTACTGTGGCATATAAACTGACAGGCTCCTGTCAGACCTCTGTGGCAAGCAGCTGCTTGAGGGGGTATTTATTATTTATTTATGATCCTATTATTAAACCCGTAACATTTATAAACGCTGCAAGATACAACTGGTTCTTCCCCACATATTCTTTTTAAATCGTATTTTCTTTTTAGTTTTCTCTTTTAGTTTTTTAAAAGCTACAAAGTGTTTACATAATAAGTAATTTTTGTTATATGATTAAAACAGTATCAAATTAAAAAAATCATCGAAAAGTTTTCAAAATTTATTTGTTTATTTAATATATTAAAAGCATAAATATTTATGGGTAACAATAAGGACTAGAAAAAAATTAACTTCAGCTATATAAAGTTGGATAACTTTGCTTTGATGTATATTGAAAGGAACTATATGAACAAGGACACTAGTACTTCTGACCAATGTGCTTGGAAAAGCCGCCGTCCGTCGGATGGGTCGTAAAGCCGGCTCCCCATATGCGGGAGAGCCTTACCTTATGATCATTAAAGAATAATGGGAGGTTTGACGGGAAGCTACCATCTGTCTCCCAAAAGCTGTTCCAGTGGGTCTCCTCCCCCAACCTACTCTCAGCCGTCGGGATACTTGTGACCTGGCCATTTTAATCCGTTGAATGCAAAAAAGTGCCGTTTAGAGGTAAAACAACCTAACAAGTATTTCTGATCTTTCAGAACAGACTTGCAGGTATAGTAATAGCAGTAGCAAGTCTGGTGAAGTAATTCAATAAGTCGCAGCAACAAAATCGAAACTCATAGAATCCAATTTAATCAAAACACAAATCTATTCTGCTTTAAAGAGCCTTTCGGCCATTCTTAACATTTCACAAACCAATACACAAAAAAAATTTATAAAACTACTCAAGAAGGGCTTGCGAAATTCGAGTAATTAGACACAGACGAGGTGGCCGAGTGGTTAAGGCGATGGACTGCTCATCCATTGGGCTCTGCCCGCGTGGGTTCGAATCCCATCCTCATCGACAATATTTTTTTTAGCCGTCCCGTGGCCGAGTGGTTAGCGCGCTTGGCTACTGATCTACGGGACCTGGGTTCGAGCCCCGATGTTCGTGTTGTTTTCTGCTGAGGTCCTGCCATCCTCTCAGACCTTCTACTATGGTATATAAACTGACAGGCTCCTGTCAGACCTCTGTGGCAAGCAGCTGCTTGAGGGGGTATTTTTTTTTATTATTTTATCACTTATACGTAAGATTACAACGCGTGATGTCAGTATGAAACTTCCTGACAAGACTGTGTACATTTTCCATTGTTGCTTCTTTTCCTGAAGCTTTTGACCCATTCTGTGTAGGCTATGGTACCTTGTAAGTTTGGGAACGACAATTTATTATCGTGATCCACTTTGCCAGTGACCGCCTTAGCCCACCTTGGCGCATGCGCTGTGAGCACTAAGCGGCACCCACCCTCCACCTGTTAATGCCGAGCCACCACCTGTATCTTGGCGTGTACTACCCAAACGAGCACTGCGCTCGCCGGCACGAGTTCATTCCGCACGCTATCTATGCATACAGATGACACGGAGTCCTCGTCCTCCGAAGGCCGTAGGGGAGGTGCCAGGGTCAGCAGTCTGCTTGGCGGTGTAGGGGGACTGTGTCAGAGGTCAACCCGTCCCCTCCCTTACAGGAGGCGGGCGTAATCTTCTCTTCCACTCGGATACAGGAGATGCCTATTAAAACTTAATTATGTACCTAAATATGGTAAAGCAGACATTGCCAGACCAGTTTCTACATCCTCGCAAGCCAGCTGACACTGATGCGGGTGGGCGGGAGGGGAGGGGGGGGGGGCGGACGAAACGGACCCCGTCATTAATGGATGCATTCCGTTAGAAAGTTTTAGAAGTTTGTGTTTTACCCGGCATCGTAATTGTAGCTCTGATGTCCGGAGGTTGAGGCAAAGCCACGAAGGAGGTCAATTAGGGGCTGAGGACAGTTTCCTGTCCCAAGATCTCCCTCAAGACTTGATGCTCTCGCTCATCCTCCTCTTCCCGCAAAGGATGCAAACGTCAGTATCTCGTCATCTCTGTCAGGGGAACGAGATTTCCCATCAATCGCAAAACGTCCTTTTAAAGACTGGATAAATTTAACACAGAAAACGACCGTTGCATGAACAGCGAAAGCCTCTTAGTCATAATCCGCAAGTTTTAATGCTGTGACACGGATCTAAAAAAAAAGAGGGGGGGGGGGCAATGAGGCAATAGAGACGAGTAAAAGTGGCGGGGGGGGGGGTTAAGAGACTGGATTTTCGTTGAAGTATAGCATTTTTCCGTCCGTTTTAGAAGTCTTTAAAAAAAGAGCTTGAAAAAGGAATGAAATATGCACAAGTTTAATTATTTTTTTCCCTCTATTACCCATATTAGCATTCTCAAAAAGTGGGGGGGATGCACAGGAAAGTACCCAGGATTTTGTTTCGAGGGGGGGAGTAGGAACGTACCTAGAATTTAATTTTGTGGGAGGGGAGAAAAAGACTTGAGTATGATTCCCCAATTGCTAAAATACTTCACCGAACAGAAAAGGATAAAATGATATTTTATATGGAATAATATTTTATATTTTTTTCTTTTTAAACCTATTTTTAGTTTCGGGTTTTATTTATGCTGCGTGGGGCTAAAATTACACAAAGACACCTGTTTTGGATTTTAAAGCAGGGAGACAAGCTAGTCGACAATCTGGCAACCTTCGTGTCACGTGACACGTGACACACGAAGGTTGCCAGATCACTAATTTCTAAAAATATCGTTGACAGATATTTTTCCTGAATTCTGTAATCAATCATAGTGTTCGGATATTTTTTTAAGTGACTGTGCTGATCAAAACACTTAATCCATGAGTTTTTTTTTTTGTTTTAGCATTCTCATCATAAATGCAACCTTAACTTCGATCAGTTATCATTAGCAAGAGTCTAATTGTCATTCGAGTTTAGGAAAGCTAGATGTGGAACAAAGTGGACTTAAATCCATCCAAAAAATTTACGAGAAAGCGTCGGTAAAGGATAAAGATGGTAAATTAATCAAGGGATTCCTTTTCGTTCCCTTAAGCTCAAAACCGTTTATTGTTCTAATATATTTCGAGCTCGCTATAATAAGAATGGCCATCGATTTGAAGCTTTTAAACGCACCTGGTTAAAACAACCTTTCACGAGATGCGCAACTTCATAAAGCGGCCTCCAGGGCAAAAAGAGATTTGTAAATGCCACATTTGTATCACTAATTTTAGTTTATTGAAATGTCACGTAAGATGTTCAGCAGTGTCAAGATTGCGGCATTCAAATTCAATATGTAACTTTTAATTTCAATTCCTTTATGTGTAAGAAATGTTCTTGATTTCAGCATCAAGTACCTCTTTTAAATTAAATAAAATTAACAGAAGGCAGGAGAGAACGAGAATCAGTGCCGCAAACCATGACATTTACAGAAATGTCCAGAAAAGGAATTTATGATGAAAATCATTTTGAATTGTGGATGTTCCTCAATTTATGTTTGGTTCGTCCCAACACAAACCTCCTGAACTGCTGCAATAAAATGTCCTTATCATGCCAATAACTTCGACGGAATTTAACACAGATGCAGGTTTTATATAACAATAAAGGTTTATATAATAATAAATGTTTGGTAAATAAAAATAAAATAAATAAATACCTCCTCAAGCAGCTGCTTGCCACAGAGGTCTGACAGGAGCCTGTCAGTTTATATGCCATAGTAGAAGGTCTGTGAGGATGGCAGGACCTCAGCAGAAAAACGACACACACATTCATGCCTTACCCGTGGCTCGAACCCAGATCCCTTAGATCAGTAGCCAAGCGCGCTAACCACTCGGCCATGGGACGGCTAAAATAAATAAATACCCCCTCAAGCAGCTGCTTGCCACAGAGGTCTGACAGGAGCCTATCAGTTTATATACATAACTTTATTACCAAACAAAGACGATGCGACACTAAACATTCATAAATACATATTCAGGCCCGAATCTAGAACAATTTCGAGTGGGGGGCGGGCAAGAAACACAATCGAGCCCGAAAAATGTAAGGTTCAAAGTTCAAGGAGTGTAATGCCAGGGGATAGAGGGAAGAGACCGGAGTTTTAACTGCAGTTTAACATTTCCCCCTGCTCTTTACAAGTCTTCAAAATATTTCTTAAAAAAATGCATGAAATATGCATAAGTTGCAAAATATTTTTGCCACTATTAACCTTATTCTGAAAGAATGGCCATGGTCGCCTCTCACCCTCCTTCCTAGATCCGGACCCATGGCTTCGGGCACACTTTCGTATTTTTCGCTGACAACATCTGCTCTGAGAACATCACTCTCCAATATGAGAAGGAAATGTTCGACAGCAAGTCGCAGAACTCAAGCCAAGTGCTCAATGCTAATGATAATGAATGGCGAATCAAGACTGCATGAAGAATAATGAGTGAATAAAGATTCAATGTTAAATAATACTTGGAGCTTGGGTTGGGTTGTTTTACCTCTGAGCGGCACTTTTTTTGCGCACCATGGGCTAAATGGCCAGGTCACATGGACCCCGAAGGCTCAAAGAATGTTGGGGGAGGGGACCCACTGGAACAGCTGTTGGGAGACAGATGGTAGACTCCCGTCAAGGCCATCCAGCGTGTTCTTTAACGTGCACAGGGTATGGCTCTCCCACACACGGGGCCACGGCTTAACGTCCCATCCGACGGACGGCGGCCTTTCCAAGCCCATCGGTGTCCCCTACTGACCGTGGGCAGGCCGGGGAATTTTGCGGAGATAAATCTCAACGCTGACCCAGCTGGGACTCGAACCTGGGAACTACAGATTACGAGCCTGGCGCGCTACCGACTGAGCCACCCCCGCCCCCAATACTTGGAGCATCTTATATATATATCACTCTGTAACTAGAGAGTCACCAGCTCACAGAATCTCTCTGAGAGGCTCATGCGTCAAGTGAAATCACCACCCTCTCTTTCTCTCTATCTGCCTGTAAAAATAAATAATATCCCTTCATTCAGCTACTTGCCACAGAGGTCTGACAGGAGACTGTCAGTTTAATACGCCATATTGGGTCTGTGAAAATGGCGGGACCTAAGCATAAAAATAACACGAACATCCATACCTTATTCGGGGGCTCGAACCCAGGTCCCTTTGATCATTTGCCAAACGCGCTAACCTCTAGGGATAGGATAATCTCTTAATCCTCTCCCGTGTTCTTCAGACTTCCAGATAACCAGATATTCCTCCGTCTGGTTGGGTCATGGCTTCAGACACAACCATGAGAACCTGGGTGTGATCTTGACACAAATTATCGCCATGGGATTCTATACTGATATCCAAGTTTATTAGGTACACTTACCTAGTAGAATGTTGTGCCTCCTTTGATGTGTTGTCCTCTTGAGTGTTGTCCTCCGCAACACATGGACTGCACTACATCTAAAGGGATAATGCCAAAATGTCCACTACCTACGTCGAGGGCAAGACAACACCATATAGATGCAGTTCGCCCCACGACTACCTATAGACACCCATACCCACATCCACCTATACACCCAATGCCTCACCCACCTTCCCCCTACCCTCCAATACCCACACCGACCAATACACACCAATATCCACACTGACCTATAGACACCCATACCCACAGCCCACCAATACATACCAATACCCACACTCATTCCCACACTGACCCATGCCTCAGCCACCTACCCATATGATTATACTATACATATGACCCGTATTCCACACTGACCTACACACCATGCCTCAGCCACCTACCCCCTACACCCAATACCCACACCGACCAATACATACCAATACCCACACTCATTCCCACACTGACCTATAGACACCCACACCTACACCCATTCCCACAATGACCTATAGACACCCATACCCAAATCCACCTACACACACCCCGAATCTAAATCCTGGTTACCTGCTTCCCCGATACAAGCTTGGAATTTGTAATACTATTCGAACACTTACGGTAACACATATGTATCCTTTCCTAAATTGAAAATATTACTAAAAATATTCTGGTAAATTGATTATAAAAAAAGTTCATTTGACGATGCCCGTGATGTGTATTCCTTTGAGTCAATCCCAGCAAAAAGTAAGAGTTTGACACCTAAAAGAGATGAAGCTGTTTCGCAGCTGCCACAGATCATCCAGCCATCTGTTTCTCATATTCCGCAGCTGATTCTACTTCCCTTTTAAGGAAAGGTTATTTTTCCTTCTCGGAACCGAAGCCAAGAGTGTTAACTCTCCTGATGATTCGTCTGATCCAGGTGACAAATTGGGACTAATAGGAAATTATCATTCACTAAGATTAGTGTGGGCCAGTGTAGTTAACAGCTAGTTATCTTTCTCATATAGGGGCGGGGATGGCTCAGTCGGTAGTGCGCCAGGCTCGTAATCGGTAGTTCTCAGGTTCGAGTCCCAGCTGGGTAAAAGTTGAGATTTATCTCCACAAAATTCCCCTCCTTGCCCAAGGTCAGTAGGGGACACCGATGAGCTTGGAAAGACCGCCGTCCGTCGCATGGGACGTTAAGCCGTGGCCGTGTGCGGGAGAGCCATACCCTGTGCACGTTAAAGAACACGCTGGATGGCCTTGATGGGAGGTTACCATCTGTCTCCCAACAGCTGTTCCAGTGGGTCTCCTCCCCCCAACCTTCTCTGAGCCTTCAGGGTCCTTGTGACCTGGCCATTTAGCCCATGGTGTGCAAAAAGTGCCGCTCAGAGGTAAAACAACCCAAATCTTTCTCATTACTATATAATCTTGAACGAGTTGGGTTTGATTGTTTAACCTCTGAGCGGTACTTTTTTATATAATAATAAATAATCCCTCAAGTAGCTGCTTGTCACAGAGGTCTGATAGGAGTAAAAATAATCAGTTTAATATGCCATTGTAGGAGGTCTGTGAGGATGGCAGGTCCTCAACAGAGTTGGGTTGGGTTGTTTTACCTCTGAGCGGCATTTTTTTGCACACCATGGGCTAAATGGCCAGGTCACATGGACTCCGAAGGCTCAGAGAAGGTTGGGGGAGGGGACCCACTGGAACAGCTGTTGGGAGACAGATGGTAGCCTCCCGTCAAGGCTATCCAGCGTGTTCTTTAACGTGCACTGGGTATGGCTCTCCCGCACACGGGCCACGGCTTAACGTCACATCCGACGGACGCCGGCCTTTCCAAGCCCATCGGTGTTCCCTACTGACCGTGGGCAGGGGGGGAATTTTGCAGAGATATCCTCAGCATAAAGACGACACAAACATACATGCTTGAACCGGGACTCGAACTCAGATCCCTTTGATCAGTAGCCAAGCTCGCTAAACTGCACTGCCACAGGACGGTTTTTTCTTTCTTTTTTCTTCTTCTTTGTATATAATGGACTGAATAATCACTCGACCATTGGGACGGTCACTACCAACTCAGGGAAACGGAAAAAAATGACGAAAAAATCTGAGATCTGTGTCCTTTTTAGATGAAATTATTTTTTCCGTTTCTCTCCGAGAAAAGGCATAGTACAAACAGGTGGAGACGATGTCGACCTTCGCAATGCTCGGACTCCAGCTTGAGATACTCAGATATCGAAATCGCATCAATTGTCATAATTATACATATATAGTCGGATCTCGATTTGTGAGGATTTAATTAACGCGTTTTCGGAATAACTCGGTCATTGTATTAAATAATAAATAATTACCCCCTCAAGCAGGTGCTTGCCACAGAGGTCTGACAGGAGCCTGTCAGTTTATATCTTTTATAATTTACGTGGACTTTGTCTTTTTAAATAACGCAGTTTGAACTCAAAACTTTTGGACGGGGGGGGGGGGGCTCAGTCGGTAGCGTGCCAGGCTTGTATTCTGTAGTTCCCAGGTTCGAGTCCCAGCTGGGTCAGCGTTGAGATTTATCTCCGCAAAATTCCCCGCCCTGCCTACAGTCAGTAGGGAACACCGATGGGCTTGGAAACGCCACCGTCCGTCGGATGGGATATTAAGCCGTGGCCCCGTGTGCGGGAGAGCCATACCCTGTGCACGTTAAAGAACACGCTGGTTAGCCTTGACGATAGACCATAGACGATAGATCTGTCTCCCAACAGCTGTTCCAGAGGGTCCCTTCCCCCAACCTTCTTTGAACCTTCGGGGTCCACGTGACCTGGCCAACTCAGAATCAACAATCCAACTCAGAAATTTTAAAAGAAAAGGAAATGAAAGCCTCTCAGACATCGTTGCTTAAGAAAAAAATGAAAGTGTAAAACCTGAGGCTCAACCCTCTACATCCGCCTAACAGGTGCTAGCAGGCATCTACACCTTCGCTTACTCAGTCATTTCACCCAGATGACCCCTGACCCTGTAACTCCCACCTGCCTCCAAGCCCACCCCAACCAGCAAGCCATCGGAGAACGTGTGCTCAGCGTGTGTTTGAAAAAATTTTCATAAACAATTATTTTTTATTGTGTGTAGGCTGTGTTTTCAGATATTCTTTCGTTTTTAACCTTATTGTGATGCCTTTATGTGATGCCTTTATTATTGAAAGGAAGAAATATTGTATAGTGCAAAATAAAACAGCGAGAGAAATAAATGTACAGTCGCTCAAAAAATATCATAACACTATGGTTGATTACAGAATTCAGAAAAAATATCTGGCAACGTATTTTTTTTTAGAAATTAGTGATCTGGCAACCTTCGTGTCACGTGATTACAGAATTCAGGAAAAATATCTGGAGCGTGTACCAGCAACTATACACGCTCCAGTTACCGTTCACATCAAACTGGAGCGTGTGCAGTTACTGCACACGCTCCAGTTTGCTGTGAACGGTAACTGCACACGCTCAATATTTCCGTGAGTGAGCCCACACGATCTAGTATCAAAATAATATGACCACCTACAGTCACTCAAAAAAGTATCCGAACGCTATGGTTGATTACCGAATTCAGGAAAAATATCTGGCAACGATTTTTTTAGAAATTAGTGATCTGGCAACCTACGTGTCACGTGACACGAAGGTTGCCAGATCTCTAATTTCTAAAACAAAACTTTTCCAGATATTTTTTTCTGAATTCGGTAATCAACCATAGTGTTCGGATATTTTTTTGAGTAACTGTATGTATTTTTCGGAATTGCTTCCTCTATTTGTACCATTTGTTTCATTTTTTATGGGAAAATTACGATTGATTTACGCGGCCATTTTTTTCAGAATACAAACTCACGTAAATAGAAAGCCGACTGTATTTACAATAGCATATTGCTCTAGGGCCGCCCCGTGGCCGAGTGGTTAGCACGCTTGGCTACTGATCAAAGGGATCTGGGTTCGAGCCCCGGGTAAGGCATGGATGTTTGTGTTGTCCTTCTGCTGAGGTCCTACCATCCTCACAGACTTCCTACTATAGTATGTTAAACTGACAGCTCTTGTCAGACCTCTGTGGCAAGCAGCTGCTTGAGGGGGTATTTATTTATGTTCCTATACGGGACCTGGGTTCGAGCCCCGGGTAAGGCATGGATGTTCGTGTTGTTTTCTGCTGAGGTCCTGCCATCCTCTCAGATCTTCTATTGGGGCATATAAACTAACAGCTCTTGTCAGACCTCTGTGGCAAGCAGCTGCTTGAGGGGGTATTTATTTATTTATATTCCTATACGGGACCTGGGTTCGAGCCCCGGGTAAGGCATGGATGTTCGTGTTGTTTTCTGCTGAGGTCCTGCCGTCCTCTCAGATCTTCTACTGTGGCATATAAACTGAGAGGCTCCTGTCAGACCTCTGTGGCAAGCAGCTGCTTGAGGGGGTATTTATTTATTTATTTTTATTGTAGTTAATTATGAATATATGAGGGAATGAGATTATTGCTACGAATACAACATGTCTGACAGTGCCTCAGAGATTTGGTTGTTATATCTTTGAGCGGCACTATTATGTACACAATGGGCTAAATGGCCATGTCACAAGGACCCCGAAGGCTCAGTGAAGGTTGGGGGAGGGGACCCACTGGAACTAGTTATTGGGAGATAGATAGTAGCCACCCGTCAAGGCCATCCAGCGTGTTCTTTAACGTATACAGGTTACGGCTCTCCAACACAAAGCCCGACGGACGGAGGTGTTTCCAAGCCCATCGGTGCCCCCATCAAAGCCCGACGGATGGCGGCGTTTCCTAGCCCGTCGGTGTCCCCCATCAAAGCCCAACGGATGGCGGCGTTTCCAAGCCCATCGGTGTCCCCCATCAAAGCCCGATGGACGGCAGCATTTCCAATCCCATCAGTGTCCCCCATCAAAGCCCGACGGACGGCGGCGTTTCCAAGCCCATCTGTTTCCCCCATCAAATCCCGACGGACGGCAGCGTTTCAAAGCCCATTGGTGTCTTCTATCAAAGCCCGACGGACGGCGGCATTTCCAAGCCCATCGGTGCCCCCCATCAAATCCCGACTGACGGCAGCGTTTCCAAGCCCATCGGTGTCCCCCATCATAGCCCGACGGACGGTGGCACTTCCAATCCCATCGGTGTCCCCCATCATAGCCCGACGGACGGTGGCACTTCCAATCCCATCGGTGTCCCCCATCAAAGCCCGACGGATGGCGGCGTTTCCAATCCCATCGGTGTCCCCCCATCAAAGCCTGATGGACGGCGGCGTTTCCAAGCCCATCGGTGTCCCCTATCAAAGCCCGACGGACGGCAGCGTTTCCAATCCCATTGGTGTCCCCCATCAAAGCCCGACGGACGGCGGCGTTTCCAAGCCCATTGGTGTCCCCCATCAAAGCCCGACGGATGGCGGCGCTTCCAATATCATCAGTGTCCCCCATCAAAGGCCGATGGATGGCGACGTTTCCAATCCCATCAGTGTCCCCCCATCAAAGCCCGACGGACAGTGGCGTTTTCAAGCCCATCGGTGTCTCCCATCAAAGCCCGATGGATGGTGGCGTTTCCAAGCCCATCGGTGTCCCCCATCAAAGCCCGACGGACAGCGGCGTTTCCAATCCATCGGTGTCCCCCATCAAAGCCCGACGGACAGCGGTGTTTCCAATCTCATCGGTGTCCCCCATCAAAGCCCGATGGATGGCGCGTTTTCAAACCCATCGGTGTCCCCCCATGAAAGCCCGACAGACGACAGCGTTTCCAATCCCATCGGTGTCCCCTATCAAAGCCCGACGGACGACAGCGTTTCTAATCCCATCGGTGTCCCCCATCAAAGCCCAACAGATGGCAGCGTTTCCAATCCCATCAGTGTCCCCCATCAAATCCCGACGGATAGCGGCATTTCCAATCCCATCAGTGTCCCCCATCAAAGCCCGACGGATGGCGGTGTTTCCAAGCCCATCTGTTTCCCCCATCAAATTCCGATGGACGGCAGCGTTTCCAATCCCATCGATGTCTCCCATCAAAGCCCGACGGACGGCGGCGTTTCCAAGCCCATCTGTTTCCCCCATCAAATCCCGACGGATGACGGCGTTTCCAAGCCCATCGGTGTCTCCCATCAAAACCCGACGGACGGCGGCGTTTCCAAGCCCATCGGTGTCCCCCATCAAATCCCGACGGACGTCGGCGTTTGCAAGCCCATCGGTGTCCCCCATCAAAGCCCGACGGACGGCGGCGTTTCCAAGCCCATCTGTTTCCCCCATCAAATCCCGACGGACGGCGGCGTTTCCAAGCCCATCGGTGTCCCCCATCAAAGCCCGAGGACGGCGGCGTTTCCAAGCCCATCGGTGTCCCCCATCAAAGCCCGAGGACGGCGGCGTTTCCAAGCCCATCGGTGTCCCCCATCAAAGCCCTCTGAAGGAAAGCCTGATCTCGCGTGATTCGGGCTGCGAGATTTCCATCTTCGGAGCCTTACCAGAGCAAAGGTTCACCAGAAGCGCGAGACTTGATTTTAAGCGTGCTAGTAGTCGACATTGCTGTTTGCAACTTTACCTTTGTGTGCAAAACGTAAGTTCTATTTCTTTATTCCGTTTTATGTATATTGTTTAGATTATAGTGTATTTATAGTAATTATTATTTGCATATATTCCTGTCAATGTGTTCCTGGCTGCTGAAGTAATAATAGTGGATCATCAAATGTATGCATGCCACAATAGAAAAAAAATTTAACAATTAACAAAAAAAACAGATTTAGTATTGCATGTACCTCAGCAGCTAATTAATATGTGTGACCGTGGAGGGCTAACTTATCCTACTGAAGTTTCTATAAATGTGGGAATATTATGTTATGCTGTTTTTCAAACACATCCAGTAATGTAGGAGAGCAATTTCTAAACCGCAAAAATCAATTATTGACATAGTTAATATTGCAAAGCAGATTTTGAAAAAAGAAACAGTGTTTAGCACAAATTTTCAGTGATTATATGGGAATAATTTATATTCCCATATAAACACTCTAGAATCAAAAGCATCTAGTTTCCTGCTATCTTGTTTACACAGCGTCCAAGTTTCACTACCATAACCTAACCCTACAAAGAACCAAACTATTATACAGTCTAATCTTAGTCTTTAGGTGTATACGCCTATTTCTCCACACTCTCCATAGGTTCTTAAAAGTCCCGGCAGCAATCCCTATTCGTCTGTTAATCTCATGCCGCACATCACCATTATCTGTTACATAGCTCCCAAGATAATTAAACTATGACACCTGCTCAAGACTGCAACCATTCAGATTAACTGAATCACAGCCTGCCTGACCAATTTTCATCACTTCAGTTTTCTCTCTGTTTATAACCAAACCTACTCTACTACCAGTTTCATGAACAGCTCGAATGAAAGAGTTCATCTCATCAACATCCTTTGCCAAAAGGGCTAAATCATCAGCATAATCTAAATCAGAAATTTTCGTATCTCCAGTCCATTTAAGGCCAAAATATTTCCCTTGCAATGAAATTCGCATAACATAATCAATAACCAAACTAAAGAGAAAAGGAGACAAAATGCACCCTTGTTGTTAAATTATATGGGAATAAAATAATAGACTTGATACATAAATTATATTAACATGTGAAATATGTATATGCGTAATTACACATAATCAAAATATGCATCGAAGAAATCATCTAAAAGAAAAATTCAGCCTTTGGTCAAATCATTAATCATATGCCATCTATGTCTATCTCTTGGATTTTACTGATGTACCAGGGGCGGGGATGGCTCAGTCGATGGCGCGCCAGGCTCGTAATCTGTAGTTCCCAGGTTCGAGTCCCAGCTGGGTCAGCGTTGAGATTTATCTCCGCAAAATTCCCCGCCCTGCCCACGGTCAGTAGGGGACACCGATGGGCTTGGAAAGGCCGCCGTCCGTCGGATGGGACGTTAAGCCGTGGCCCCGTGTACAGTAGAGCCATACCCTGTGCACGTTAAAGAACACGCTGGATGGCCTTGACGGGAGTCTACCATCTGTCTCCCAACAGCTGTTCCAGTGGGTCCCTTCCCCCAACCTTCTCTGAGACTTCGGGGTCCTTGTGGCCTGGCCATTTAGCCCATGGTGTGCAAAAAAGTGACGCTCGTAGGTAAAACAATCCAATCCAAAACTGATGTACCAGTCATGTCTCAATAATAGCTATTGGCATATTTCATGCGAATTTCAAATATTTATTTGGCTTTTAGTTTTCCATCATCTTTTAGCTTTTATCTTTTTTATCATCAGTATGTGGTATTCAATGTTATCATTTTCATTAACAAGCTGTATGGGTTATATTTTTTGTTATTAAAGAATATTCTTCAATGTTTCAGTGAAAGCTGTAATTTCCATTTTAATATCATCATCATCCTCAAGCAGCCAATGGTCTACGGAGGTCCAACCAGACCGTGCAGTTTAATTCTCCAAGCATATCTGTCCTGGGCTACATCTGCTGCATCCTGCCACTGCACACCAATTCCAACAAGGTCCTGTTTGACATTGTCTGCATCCTAGGTCTTCCCCTCTTTCTGAAGCCTTTAGGCACATTGTTCATAACCCTATTCGCCAATCTATAATTATTCATACGGGCAACATGGCCAAACCAACGGAGTCTCTCTCGGCACAATATGCTGCTTAAAGGAGGTTGCAGACTCCTTTGCATAACCTCATCATTAGTTACAAAGTTAAACCGCCTAATACCCAAGATACTACGTAAGCATCTAGAATCAAAAACATCTAGTTTCCTGTTATCTTGTTTACACAGCATCCAAGTTTCACTACCATAACTAACCCTAGAAAGAAACAAACTATTATACAGTCTAATTTTAGCCTTTAGGTGTATACGCCTATTTCTCCACACTCTCCATAGATTCTTAAACGTCCCGGCAGCAATCCCTATTCGTCTGTTAATCTCATGCCGCACATCACCAGCATTTGTTACATAGCTCCCAAGATAATTAAACTGTGACATCTGTTCAAGTTTGCAACCATTCCATGAACAACATCAGGCAGGTTGTTATTCACATGAACTGAATCACAACCTGCCTGACTAATTTTCATCACTTAAGTTCTCTCTCTGTTTATAACCAAACCTACTCTACTACCAGTCTCATCAACAGCTCGAATGAAAGAGTTCATCTCAACATCATTTGCCAAAAGGGCTAAATCATCAGCATAATCTAAATCAGAAATTTTCGTATCTCCAGTCCATTTAAGGCCAAAATCTTTCCCTTGAAGTGAATTTCGCATAACATAATCAATAACCAAGCTAAAGAGAAAAGGAGACAAAATGCACCCTTGTCAAACACCAGAAGTAATGCTAAACCAATTGCTACAAGACTTACCAACTCTCACACATGACTCAGTGTTATTATAGAGAGCTTTCATTATGTTAACTAACTTGTCTGGTATACCATATGATTTCACAATCAACCACAAATTATGACGATCAACAGAGTCGAAAGCCTTTTTGAAATCAACAAAGCTAGCAACCAAAGGTTTCTGAAACTCTAAACATTTCTCAAGAATCTGCCTAAGGGAAAATATCTGATCCACACATCCCCTACCATTTCTGAATCCACATTGCTCATCACGCAATTGACTGTCAACCAGATTCTTAATTCTATTAAGCACAAACATGGAAAGAACTTTACCTGGAACAGAGAGTAGGCTGATACCCATATAGTTATCACAAGAACTGCGATCACCTTTTTTTGAAAATAGGGATAACAATAGCTCTGGTAAAATCTTTAGGAACCATGTGTTTATCATAAAAGATATTCAAAATTTCAGTCATCCAAGTGGTAACCGGAACATTCGCAGCTCTTAGCATTTTTGTAGTAATTTCATCTACACCTGGGGATTTATGAACTTTAAGTTTAGAAATAGCCAAAATAACTTCAGATTGTGTTATAGGGCCAACATTAAAGCCAGTAATGTATCTATCATCATTACAAACAATGGGAGTAGAACTAACCACACTGTTCAGAACACTGAAATGCTCAGCCCACCTAGCCATGACAGAATCCTCACCTTCTATAACCTTACCTTGTTTATCCTTCAATCCCTGTATACCTGTTCGTTTTCTACCACACAAAACATTAACTATCTGGTACAGCTCTCTGCTGTTGTGCTGCCTAACTGCTTCCTCGGCTTTGTCAGCCAAGCCATCAAGCCAAAGATTCTTATCAGCAGCTAACTGATCCTTTACACATTTATTAAGCTCTATGTAATGCTTTCTATTAGGACTAGTAGGGTACTGATTAAGGACATTCCTGCAGTTCCTTCTTTCTGAAATAAGCGCAAGTGCCTTATCACTCAAATAATTCTGTCTCCTCTGCTCCTATTTTCCTAAAAGAGTACTGTTAGTTTCCAAAAAAGCCTGTTTAAAACGGCCCCATTTTTCCTCAACTTCAGTAGTAAGCAACTTCAGTAGTATAACTGGGTCTTTCAGAGCTTCAGTATTAAAGGTAAATTTTTAACCTTAGCACAACACTTTTTAAGCTTAAGTTGCAAGACACTTTTAACAAGGTAATGGTCAGATCCAATTTCAGCTCCCCTATATGCCCTGGTATTCCTAACAGAACTAGCCCATTTGCTGTTAATTAATAAATAATCAATCATATTCCTATGCAGCCCATCAGGTGAAACCCATGTGTACTTATGTATGTCGCGGTGTTTGCAATAAGTGTTAGTTATTCTGAAACCATTTAGTTTACTTACCTGTAGGAGACGTTGCCCATTGCCATTGCAGCTACCAATACCAAAAGGGTCTATCACCCCTCCCCAAAGGTCAGAATCAGTACCAACTTTGGCACTGAAGTCACCTAGAACAAGGGTAATATCTCCTTTCTTGACAGAATTCAAAATATCCTGAAGTTGTCCGTAAAACCTATCATTCTCATCCTCATCAGCATCCTCAGTGGGGGAAGATAATATTCAAGTCTTTAATGCTTGTCTGAAATTTTGCTGTAAGAAACCTTTCATTAATGCACTCATATCCTAGAAGAGCATCACTAGCATGTCTGCTGAGCAGCAGTCTCACGCCTTTCCATCCTCCCTCCCTGTAAAGAGAAATTTAAAGTTATTTTTAAGTAGCTCATCTTTTCCTGTCCATATGGTCTCTTGCAAGTCTAGAATATCTAGGTTGTAGAACTGGAATTCCTGCATGAGAACATCAAGAGAATAATCTCTATATCCTCACGTTCCACGTTCCTGCAGAGAGAAAATGATTAGTAGGATTTTTATAGAAACTAGGTTTATTGAGATAGGTAGGGTCAACAATATCAAACAGCCCCCTGATCGCAGGCATGGGGCAAAAACCTGTTCCTCCTCCTCTAACGGCTGAAGTCACCGATGCTGATAGGAACTTCAGGCACCACCATTTCAAGTGGACTTTTTTCAAGAGCCATATGGCCTGCCTGAGACACATTATTCCAGTTTAGGATTAACAATGACCAACTAGGTAGGTGAGGTTCAGGTACCTCCAATGGCCTCTGATCAGGATTATCCACTAGCTGATATAAGATTCAGAAGCAACTCAGAAGCAAACAGAAAACACAGCGGCAGATTATCCCTCAACTTTTTGAAATCTTAGTAAAAAAATAATTTTAGCCTTATTAATAAAATAAAAGAATTGCACTGATCATTTTGTCAGCTGTGAATGAATTCTGATCTCAGTAGCTTTCTTCTTAGAACATAAACTATGTGAAATTTAAATGTTTTATACGAAATATAACCATACTTTTAGTGGCACACTGGATATGTGATATTTATCAATATTGTTATACCCTATCTGAAGTTAATATGGATATATTTTGTTAACCTGAAAATAGATATTTATCTCTTCCAACATGTTTGCAAATGTAGCTCATATATTTCGTTTCAAAAATTTTTAAAAATTAAAAAAATCAATAAAATTATTCTTTGAAATTCAGGTGTATTCTGTTTTCTTATAATACCATTTACAATTGAATATAATTAATATAAAAATGCATTAAATAATATGCTTAATATAATGCTGATTTTGATATATATATATTATAATAATATGCTTAATATAATGCATGATAATTGAATATTTTTGACATCGAGAAATATCTGTGAAAAATAAAATATTTCCTGCAAGAAAATCATAAATGCGAAGAAGAATGAAATTCTTCTTCGCATTTATGATAATTTGCTTCATAATTGATATTTGATTCAATTCAGTACAGGAAACGAAATTATTTAAATAACCCACACATTGAATTGGAAACCAATCCGTTCCGCTGACTTAAATCTATGATGCGATGGACGGCCAGCTTTTGACGTCATTAGCCATGCTGATCACGTGACATCAAGCTTTCTCTTCAGACGACTTTCCATTACTAAGCGAGCAACGAATTTTGCGGAGATAAATCTCAATACTGGCCCAGGCGGGACTCGAACCCCAGGCGGGAACTGCAGATTACGATCCTGGCTCGCTACCAACTGAGTCCCCCCCTCCCTTCCTCGCTCAGAGGTAACACAATTTCAACTTATTACTATGTCAGCTAGCAGAAAGCAATCATTCTCATAACTGTGTGAACTAGGTCTGGATATTTCATCCCTAGGAAGTTTATCGTAGGTGACATTTTGTGCCAGTGACAATCCGCGCCTGGGACAATTTTGTCCCATCTAATCTACTAAGTAGTTCGAAGCTTCGATACAAAGCGTTTTCGTTTATCCTAGGATGTTAAGAACAAGTCAAAATAGTCACCATTTTGAACTGTTTTTTGGGTTGGGTTGTTTTACCTCTGAACGGCACTTTTTTGCACACCATGGGCTAAATGGCCAGGTCACATGGACCCCGAAGGCTCAGAGAAGGTTGGAGGAGGAGACCCATTGGAACAGCTGTTGGGAGACTGATGGTAGCCTTCCGTCAAGGCCATCCAGCGTGTTCTTTAACGTGCACAGGGTATGGCTCTCCCGCACATGGGGCCACGGCTTAACGTCCCATCCGACGGACGGCGGCCTTTCCAAGCACATCGGTGTCCCCTACTGACCGTGGGCACGGCGGGGAATTTTGCGGAGATAAATTTCAACGTTGACCCAGCTGGGACTCGAACATTAGAACTACAGATTACAACTTGGCGCGCTACCGACTGAGCCACCCCGCCCCACTGTTTTTTGGATATCGCTACTTGGCCATAGGTAAAGTTAACGCGACCTGTCTGATTAGGAAATGAACAGATTTTATAGCTCTAACGGCTGTTTCTTCCGTTAGAGCTATAAAATCGGAACAGATTTTATAGCTCTAACGGAAGAAACAGTTTCTTGTTGAATTTGAGAATTTTTTTAATAAGTCCAAGTCTAAATTTTTTACATTTGCAGCTTAACAACCAATCTTTTAATTACGCTACAGAGCATATTGTTATATTTTGTAAAATAATCCTCATTAGGCTTCTAAATTTTGGTGAAAGTGGAAATGATATTGGATATTCAGTTCGTTTAGTAGTTTGGTCAAAATTTCTCAATTTCAAAACTGAAAATTTTTTACAATTTTGTTAATAATTTATTGTTTCATTCTCTAAATTCATCGAGATAGCTTTACATCTTAATGGAACTTGTCTTATCTCCTCTTCTTATCTCCTCTGAAGTTTCCTACGATAGGGAAGTATAGACCCATTGTAATCCAGATGCCCGAAAGCTTAATTGAATTTAGGCTCACTGTAACCAAGTAATCAAGGTACCCGAAAGCTTAATTGAACTCAGACTAACTGTAATCAAGATACCCGAAGTTTAATTCAACTTAGATTCGCTGTGATCAAGGTTTCCGAAAGTTTAACTGAACTTAGACCCATTGTAACCAAGTAATCGAGCTACCTGAAAGCTTAAAGGGAAACTTAGGCCCATTGTAACCATGAAATCAATATTTCTGAACGCTTAACTGATTTTCGACTCATTGTAACTAAATAATCAAGAAACCTGAACGTTCAGTTGAACTTTGACCCACTGTAATCAAGATACCCGAAAGCTTAATTGAACTTAGACTGTAATTTAGATACCGAAAGCATAACTGAACTTAAACCCATTGTAACCAAGTAATAAAGATACTGAATGCTTATTTGAACTTAGACCTATCGTAATCAAGATAATAGGGAGCTTGATGTTTTTTGTTTCCAAATGCTTACACGTTTATCTTGGGTATTTAATGATTTAGTGATGTAAGTCCCAACCATTTCATCTAGGCCACAGACAATTCTCAAATAGTCCATTTACTTAAAATCGGTTTTTCTGCTCACTTAAAATAAGTTAAAAACTCTTTTTTTTTTCGTTTCCACTATTCGATGAATGAATGTAAAATTTGTCTGCTAACAGATTCGTTGTTTCTAAACATGGATCATTATCCACTTAACGTGCCACGCGATTTATTGTACAACACTTCGCAGCTGTTGGCATGGCAACAGAGCGTACGACGTACGTACCTCTCTTTTCCCACGGGAACCAAGCTCTGGACTTGCGAAGCGTTCGTCGCTGCCGACGTAAAATTCCGTTACGCCAGATAGTTTTAAATACGGAAATGTTTAATAGTTTCCGTTTGTCCTTTAGGTTTCAGTTTTTTTAAGTCGGTCAAAGTTTCTGCTTCAATCATTAGCGTATTTTTTTTCAATTAAGCCTTTTGCATCCTTACAGGAACTAGAAAAACTCTTGGTGTCCTGGTGGTTAGATTACTGATCAAAGGGACCTGGGTTCGAGTCACAGATAAAGGGGGCGGGGGTGGCTCAGTCGGTAGCGCGCCAGGCTCGTAATCTGTAGTTCCCAGGTTCGAGTCCCAGCTGGATCAGCGTTGAGATTTATCTCCGCAAAATTCCCCGCCCTGCCCACGGTCAGTAGGGGACACCGATGGGCTTGGAAAGGCCGCCGTCCGTCGGATGGGACGTTAAGCCGTGGCCCCGTATATGGGAGAGCCATACCCTGTGCACGTTAAAGAACACGCTGGATGGCCTTGACGGGAGGCTACCATGTGTCTCCCAACAGCTGTTCCAGTGGGTCCCCTCCCCCAACCTTCTCTGAGCCTTCGGGGTCCATGTGACCTGACCATTTAGCTCATGGTGTGCAAAAAAGTGCCGCTCAGAGGTAAAACAACCCAACCCAACAACACAGATAAAACAAAGATGTTCTTTTCTTGTGTTGCTTTTTCTGGTGAGGTATCTCCTTCCAGAGGACACTGAGGTGTGAGGACTATCCCCCACCCCCTTCCTCAGAAAATGGTAACGCAAAAAATTATTAAACTAGTTTACATTTCATGCGTTTTTTCAAGAAATTTTTAAAAGATCAATAAAACGGAGAAGGAAATGTCTCTTGGACTCCTATTTTCTTATTTTCTGTTCAAGTATGTGTTAATGTTTTTTCTAGATCCGGACCCGTCTCCTTCGTCACAGTCCTTCTCTATGGCATATTATAGTAACAGGTTCTTATCAGACCTCTGTGGCAAGTGGCAGGGATTGACTCAGTCAGTACAGTGCCTCTCAATTGAGTCTGGAAAACGGATATTTGAAAAGCAAAACCATATAATTGCCAGTAATTTTGGATTGGTGGTCAAAAGAAAATTCCAGAGTTTTCTAAAGGAAATTCTCCTAATGCAAAATATCATGGTACTATTTGGCCAGTAAATCAAATTTGGTCAACAATCTTGTATCTTTTAAAAATTGAAAAATTAATTTAAAAGTATATATTCTTTTTATCAAATTCTGGTGTCCCAGTAGATCTTGAGAGTAAATTCCTTTATTCCAATTTATCCTAGTAAGTGAAACATTTGATCTCTATGAGTATCAAATTTACTGCAATTAAACAACACACGAGTGACTTTTTTTCTTTTGTCTTACATTTATCACAGGCAGAGGACTCAGCTCTGTTCATCTTAATCATTTGATCATTCAGTCTTGTGGTCCCTGTTCTCAGCTATGGTTACTATGTCCTTTTTAGTACACTAAAATCTTGAAATGGGTCAATGATTTGACTTATCACACTCCTGGTGACTAATCACACTCCTGAACTTTAAAATAATTAAAAAAATTTCATTTTAAAATTTGCTTATTTTTGTTTTTATAATAACCGAAACTTCTTGGAATATTGAACCAGTTTTCATGTAATAACTCTTCCTTGGCTATTTTGTCAACAATTTTATTTCCTCCAACGCCGACGTGGCTGGGAATCCGCTGCACGTTTAACTCAATGCCCTTTCCATCATTTGTTTCGCCAACTGCAAAATGTTGCAAAAAAAAGCTCATTGTTGCTAGATCTTCTCGGGTCTCTTTGTAAAAACTGAATAACTGATCGATTGGATTGGGTTGTTTTCCCCTCTGAGTGGCACTTTTTTGCACACCATGGGCTAAATGGCCAGGTAACATGGACCCCGAAGGCTCAGAGAAGGTTGGGGGAGAGGACCCAACTGGAACAGCTGTTGGGAGACAGATGGTAGCCTCCCGTCAAGGCCATCCAGCGTGTTCTTGAACGTGCACAGGGTATGGTCTCCCGCACACGGGGCCACGGCTTAACGTCCCATCCGACGGACGGCGGCCTTTCCAAGCCCATCGGTGTCCCCTACTGACCGTGGGCAGGGCGGGGAATTTTGCGGAGATAAATCTCAACGCTGACCCAGCTGGGACTCGAACCTGGGAACTACAGATTACGAGCCTGGCGCGCTACCGACTGAGCCACCCCCGTCCCCTAACTGATCGATAATCAGATAAAATAACAACTTTGTCACAGTTTAGATTACTGCCCACTTAAGAAAATTGTAGTTCTGATATCTGATATTTAATTAGCATTTATTAAGTTCCTGGCCTTAAGCCTTAACCTTAAAATCATTATATATAGCGCCAATGGCAATGGCAGTATAAGAAAACAACCCCTAAAGGGCCCAATGGGCATAAACAAGGTATTTACCTAAAACACAATAGAAAAAGTATAAAGGTTAAAAGCAACCAACATAACAACAAAGGTGTAGATTACATCATAGTGTGAAAACACGGTCTTCAAAAACCAGTAGCTTTGGGCGTTTGAACTTGTTCAGCACCAAAGGATCATAATTGAGTAAAGTATTTATAATTTCGTAAGGGTGGTCTCCCACTGCCTCGAAAAAGGTCTGCGAGTTGGGTTGTTTTACCTCTGAACGGCACTTTTTTGCACACCATGGTCTAAATGGCCAGGTCATATGGACCCCGAAGGCTCAGAGAAGGTTGGGGGAGGGGACCCATTGGAACAGCTGTTGGGAGACAGATGGTAGCCTCCCGTCAAGGCCATCCAGCGTGTTCTTTAACGTGCACAGGGTATGGCTCTCCCGCACACGGGGCCACGGCTTAACGTCCCATCCGACGGACGGCGGCCTTTCCAAGCCCATCGGTGTCCCCTACTGACCGTGGGCAGGGCGGGGAATTTTGCGGAGATAAATCTCAACGCTGACCCAGCTGGGACTCGAACCTGGGAACTACAGATTATGAGCCTGGCGCGCTACCGACTGAGCCACCCCCGCCCCAGGTCTGCGAGAGTTTCCTGATAATGTATATATGTGGTCAATGCCCAGGTATTGTGAATGGTTTTATTGTTCACAAACCATGGCGCACTGACCACTGATCTTAAAACTTTGTTTTGGAAACTCTGCAGTTTCCTGATGTTCGTCTTGGTGGTGATGCTCCACAACGGTGAGGCATACTTCAGGAATAGGCCGCAGAATGGTCTTATACAAGAATAGTTTCTTTTCCGTAGAGTTCCACCCTATCAAAGGGCCAAGTTTAGATCTAACGTTATTGGTTTTGTAAAGCACATTAGTTACATGTGCATCCCATTTAAGCTTTTTATTGAGAGTGACACCAAGGTACTTAACCGTTAGTGTTCATTTAGTTTGTATACCAAATATTGATTAATAATTCTTTTACTGGAAAAGAGAACTGATTGACTTTTTCAGAATTAATCCCGATTCTCCATTTAGAGTGGCATCTCTCTGCTTTGTCCAATCCCAGCTGCAATCGTGTGATAGCCAAACTGGCGCTTAGGGAGGAGAAAGCAGAGCAATATCATCGGCGTAAAGTGCCGTTGTGATCGGTTTAAAATCAGGAAGATTATGAATATAAAAATTGAATAGAGCAAGGCCCAATAAAGAACCTTGTGGGACACCGATATCTATTTGTCTCTCAGTATACATGCAATTTCTAATCTTGACACAAAAAGTTCTTCCATTCAAGTATGATTGGATGATATAAATCATACCCGAGGGGAAGTTAGCTTTGATCATTTTATAAATGAGACCATCCGTCCAGACCTTGTCAAATGCTTTTGCTACATCTAAAAAGGAGGACGTGATAGTCTCTTTCTTATTTAAAGATTCAGCTATTTTTTTCAACTACTCTCAGTAGTTGATGCACAGTAGATCATTTCCACCTAAAGCCAAATTTTTCCTCTGGAATGAGGCGACTCAATATTATTTTCTCAATAAATTTGCCTAAGCATGGAAACAGAGTGATAGGTCTAAAATTATAATCATTCAAAAGACTATTTATTAATATTTAGTAAGAAAAACTATAGTGGTAGTTATATGATTTATACTTACCTTACTTTCAAGGTAGAGTTTAGTTCTAAAAAGAAGATTCTAACGTTATACTTAAAACTTTATATTTCACAACTTCATCTACTATTTCTAAAATGTCCTTTATGACACAAATACACTTAAGTACACTTGAATCTCTATCCTTTGGAATGACAAAGACTTTATACTGATCTTAAATTGAAAGATTATTTTTCTTTATCTCCGCGAAACTCCCCGCCCTGCCCCCAGTCTGTAGGAGACACCGATGGGCTTCGAAAGGCCTGAGTATGTCGAATAGATCGTTAAGCCGTGGTCCGAGCGCCGGAGAGTCATACCGTTAAGGAACACGCTGGATGGCCTTGGCGAGAGGCTACCATTTGCCTCCTAATCCTCGTCCAGTGGGTCCCCTCCCTCCAAGCTTCTCTGAGCCCTTGGGATCAGAGGATTTTGGCCTGAGGGCATCTGGCCATTTACGCATCATGCAATGGCTTTTTAAAAAGTTGAGGGGGAGGTGTTAGGAATAGAAATAAAATTCGTAACCCCAATTCCAAAAGTGTCTTCAAAGTTACCTCCCATTCATTCCTCCTTAGCAAAGATTGATTTCAGCAATATCATTCAATGAATTCATCTCGCGATTGTTCCGAATGCATTTTCAGTTTCCTCAACTGCTTCCTGTAGCGTCTCTTTGTGCAACGTGACATAACTTTAAGTGGCAAAATACAACGAGGCAACGGAACATTTTGTATGTTTGTAAGTCGGTGGCTTCAAGAATACATGAAACGGAGGAGGGGGGGCGTATGTGTATCCTCTCCCCCACCACCATCTCACGGACAATGACGGATTCCTTAATGGACTATTAATGGACGCGAGAACGACCCTCCGTGACACTAGAGTTGAGGGAAGGGGCGTTGTCCCCACATAACGACCTCAAGCAGTCGGGAAGCGAAAGGCTGGAATCCGTTTCCCCCTCCCCCCTCCCCCACCCCCTTTTTCCAGCCACATGCCGAAGGCCGGGGGTCCCGGGCTCGGTACGACTAGTCCATGTCTACTCTTCACTTTACACAAATACTCAGCATAGTCGCAATCGAAAATCAATTCTCCCCAACAAGCCGGTGACAAGGCAGACTTTCCTGTGTGGCTTTTGTCACAATTTTTTGCGCCAATCGATGCTAGCCTACCAGATGAGAGAAGATAATAAAGGGCACCGCCCGGCTAGCCGGAGTACTGATGGAGGGGGGAGGGGGAGGGGGAGAGAAGACAACCACCAGAAGAAGTAAAATATGGAGAGAAGAAGAGAAAGAAAGGAATACGAAAGATAGATAGAGGCTTTCTTATCTCTAGATGCCTTTCCTACGAGGATCAATGTTTGGTTATTTTTTTTAATCATTTGCTCTCCTCGTCTTATAAGAGATCGTTGGCATTTCACTGATAAGTATTTAGTATAATAAATATTCCTAGGTGTGTGAATGTGTGCATGGTAATACCAATAATATAAACTAAGATTGCGAACAAGGTTTCCAAGTCGTCCAATGAAAAAGTTTGAATTTGTCAAAATTTCGGGATTTGTTAAAAGTCATGCACATTTCATATATATCTTCATCAGCTGAAGATTTCAGAATTTAAGAGTATAGAATAAAGTCCGGAGTCTCAGATGAACTTCTTTTTAATTCAGTTGAAATCTGATCTTGGATACTTCAGTTTTTAATAGGTGTATTGAATATTCATGGGCAGAAAAAACATCTCGATTATTTTTTTAGAAATTAGTGATCTGTCAACCTTCGTGTCACGTGACACGAAGGTTGCCAGATCACTAATTTCTAAAAAATCCTTGCCAGATATTTTTTCTGAATTCTCTAATCAACCATAGTGTTCGGATATTTTTGGAGCGACTGTATGTGTCGTTTTTCTGCTGAGGTCCTGCCATCCTTTCAGACCTTCTACTATGGCAAATTAAACTGACAGGCTCCTGCCAGACCTCTGTGGCAAGCAGCTGCTTGGGTTGGGTTGGTTTTACCTCTGAGCGGCACTTTTTTGCACACCATGGGCTAAATGGCCAGGTCACAAGGACCCGAAGGCTCAGAGAAGGTTGGGGGAGGGGACCCACTGGAACAGCTGTTGGGAGACAGATGTTAGCCTCCCGTCAAGGCCATCCAGCGTGTTCTTTAACGTGCACAGGGTATGGCTCTCCCGCACACGAGGCCACGGCTTAACGTCCCATCCGACGGACGGCGGCCTTTCCAAGCCCATCGGTGTCCCCTACTGACCGTGGGCAGGGCGGGGAATTTTTGCGGAGATAAATCTCAACGCTGACCCAGCTGGGACTCGAACCTGGGAACTACAGCTTACGAGCCTGGCGCGCTACCGACTGAGCCACCCCCGCCCCAAGCAGCTGCTTGAGAGAGTTATTTATTATATATATAATTTTTATTATTTCTTGAAATAATCCACTTACGAGGGCTCTTTGCTTTTCTAGCATAATGAAAGTATCTATTCGACTTCGTAATGGCGTGAACGTAAATTTTGTCGTGAATGCAGAAAAGAGCGCAAAGAAATTTCATACTAATCATCTCTTCAAAGAAACAGGGAACTATTCTAAAAGGGAAAAAATGAGCAAGACGAAATTAATATATCAGAGGAAGTTGTGCTCATTCTTAAGTTCTATTGAAAATGATTCGGGAATTCCGAGATTTTAAAATAGAAATATTCTTTGAAACTCCCTCGAAACATTAAAAAGTGGTGGGATGAAATTCTATTGAAAATGATCTGTAAAATTTGAAATTTCAAAAATAAATATCTTTATGATACAGTTGCTTTATTATATTATCTAAATCAATCGAATTCCAAAATCGATTACATTGTTGAGATGGTTAAAAACCATTTACTTCTAAGTTATCACGCTTTGCTATTGATCTAAGGGACCTGGGTACGAGCCCCGGGTAAGGCATGGCTGTATGTGTCGTTTTTCTGCTGAAGTCCTGCCATCCTCTCAGACCTTCTACTGTGGCATATAAACTGACAGGCTCCTGTCAGACCTCTGTGGCAAGCAGCTGCTTGAGGGGGTATTCCATTATTAACATGTAGCATGTAGCATAATTATGATTTTTCGAAGTATCGGGATAAAAGATCCCATAACCTTCTCCATCTGAAGATATCCAATAAGTGGCATGAGTCGCAAAGGGCAACACAAAAAATCACCAAAAGGGGCAGGAAAACAATGATAAATATGATAAATCAGGGTAAATAAATAAAAATAAATACCCCCTCAAGCAGCTGCTTGCCACAGAGGTCTGACAGGAGCCAGTCAGTTTATATGCCACAGTAGAAGATCTGAGAGGATGGCAGGACCTCAGCAGAAAACAACACTAACACCCATGCCTTACCCGGGGCTCGAACCCAGGTCCCGTAGATCAGCAGCCAAGCGCTACTAAACCATAAAGTGCTCCTGATCGAAAACCAATGGTCTAGCCGTCTTGAATCTGCTCATAGGATCATGATCATACTTTAAAATGTTAGTAATAAAATCAAGAGGATTCGTGTCCACAGCTTCTAAGAATTTCTTAGAGATCTGCTTTATATGAGTGTAAATATGTTGGACGCCTAAATCCCCATGTATTTGTCTGTTGGTCACAAACCATGGGGCATTTACGGCCTGTCTCAAGATTTTATTTTGATAGATCTGGAGTTTCTTAATATTTCTCTTTGTCGTGTTAGCTCATATGGGGGCTGCATATGTTATAACAGGTCTAAGAACTGTATGGTAAAGAAGTAACTTATGATCAATGGAGAGGATAGAATTCCACCCCATCAAAGGGCCAAGTTGACATCGAATCATGTTTGCTTTTTGCAGAACATTTTCAATGTGCTTGTCCCATCTGAGCTTGCTATGCAAAGTAACGCCCAGATACTTAACAGTTTTCTGCCAGTTAAGTAGTGTATCGAAAAAGTTGAGAGTCTGGGGGTTAGTGACTCTTTTGGTGGTAAATAAAACGGAAGCACTTTTCTCAACATTGATTCCAATCTTCCATTTACTGTACCATTGCTCTATCTTATCCAGGCCTTGCTGCAATCTATTAATAGCAATAGATGCGCTCAGCGAGGGTGAGAGAAGAGCAATGTCATCTGCAAACATAGCAGTAGTGATCCTGTCAGTAACAGGATAATCATAAAGGTAAATAGGAAAGAGCACTGGTCCAAGAAGGGAGCCTTGTGGTACTCCAGCTTCGATGGGATGTATCGTAGAAAGGCTCTTTTTAATCTGTACTTGAAATGTACGATTGTTAAGGTGTGAATGTACAAATTGGATTATTCTTGATGGAACCTTAGCCATGACAAGTTTGTACAATAAACCATCTATCCAAACTTTGTCAAAGGCTTTGGCCACATCAAGAAAGACTGAGGCAACCGTTTCCTTTTTATTCAAGGAATCAACAATCTTCTCAACTACACGGAGGATCTGATGCTCAGTGGACATCTTCTTTCTAAAGCCGAATTGCGAATCTGGTATGATGTGGTTCTGATTGAAAAAGTCAGACAGCCTATTGAGAACCACCCGCTCAAGCAGCTTGCCCAAACAGCAAGCTGATTGGGCGGTAACTTTGGGGAAAACGTGGATTTTTCCCTGGCTTTAGGATCATTCTGACATGAGCATTTTTCCAGATATTCGGGAAGTTACCGTATCTGATGAGTAAGTTGAAGATTGAACACAAATGAACAGTCGCCTTTTTTGGCATTTTTTTCAGCATTTTGTTAGTAAAGGACCTGGGGCCTTATTTCGCTTTAGGTTCTTTATTGCATCTTCAATTTTCTTGCGTGTGGTAAAAAGAATATTAACGATAGGAAGTTGTAAGAATCTGAAGAGTCCATCCTCCACCTCTTCATGTGTGTCTTCATCAGAGAGATCATGATTTTCCAGAAATTGATCCTCCAGTGAGATGGCAAAAGCCTCCGCCTTCTCTTCATCGCTAAAGACCACTCCCAGGAAACCATTATTCTTAGGATTTTTAAAAGATTTTGTTAACCTCCATATGGAGTTATGCACAGAAAGATTGCTGATTTTATCCTTCCAGCTATTTTGTTTAAAATTCTTAATATCATTTCTGATTTGTTCTTTTAGTTGGTAATATAACATTTTACCTTCTTCATTCCTATTTCTCTGCCATTTATGCGGTGATTTATTTTTATCTCTGATAAGTGTTAAAATGAGAGCAGGAAGCGAGTAATATACTGGTAAACGCTTTTTTACTTTATTCGCTTTTACCTTAGAATCAGTTAGAATATGAGTAAAAGTCTCGATATCCTGCGTGATAGTACGTAGATTTTATGAGTTGTATTTTCCACTGATGGATTCGTTTACAAGAGAAGTAAATTTATCCCAGTTGGTGTAAATCAGTTCTGTAGGATTTTCCTGTGAGGTAATAGAAAGTTGCATATTAACGGGAATGTGGTCAGAGTTAAATACATGAATTGTATTTAATTTGTAAATGGGGAAGAAATTTCCAAGTAGTACTGTCGCTCAAAAAAGTATTCGAATATTATGGTTGATTACAAAATTCAGAAAAAATATCTGGCAACGATTTTTTTAGAAATGAGTGATCTGGCAACCTTCGTGTCACGTGACATGAAGGTTGCCAGATCACTCATTTCTAAAAAAATCGTTGCCAGATATTTTTTCTGAATTTTGTAATCAACCATAGTGTTCGGATACTTTTTTGAGCGACTGTACCACATCTAAGACATCCGGTTTGCAATTAGTATTATATGGGTAGTACGTGGGATCAGAAGGTGCATCTACGATGAAGCCTTTATTTGTGGAATAGTCAAGCAAAATGCGACCATTTGCATTACATCTCCTAGAATGCCAAGCATTATGTTTGGAATTTAGGTCCCCAGGTAAAATTGTTGGGTTTCCTGAATTAAAAATGGTGTCTAAATCAGACGTTTCTAGTTTTTTATTAGGAGGTTTGTAACCTGCTATGATATTTATATTCCCTACAATTAGTACCCAAAATAGAGACAGCAGTAAGTAATCTCAAGAGAATCAATGTTGGGTATTTCATAACGGAAATGAGGAACACTATTGCTTGATGATAACAGCAGTGCCTCCTCCACTATTATGCAGACGATCAGTTCTGTACATTTCATAATTTGGAATCTTTAAACTATCACTAGCTCTTAAGTGCGTCTCACTCAAAAGAGCTATGTCTGTTTTGGATTCCAATAAGAAGTTTAAAAATTCAAAAAGATCAAGTTTCAGGCCATTGTAATTCCAGGCGAGAATCTTGAGTTCATCCTTAGAAACAGGTGTATTAGCCATTGCAGTTTATGGCATTGAATAGAAAATCGAAAGCCTTAAAACCCACTGTAAGTTTGGCCATAAGGCCAGTGGCAGTCTGATATTCAGTAAACAGTACCTTAATGTTTACAAGAAGTTCAGCAAGATTTATTTGCTTGAAAAACTTCAAAACTTCTTTTAGGTCATCATTAATTAGAATCGATTCTGATTCTTTATTTTCGGCACTTTTGACCTTAATATTTTTGGTTGTTAGGTTACTATTAATATTAGCTTTATTTACTTTTACAGGTTGAGGTTTATCATTTGCTTTGACAATATCTGCAAAAGTAGTATCTCTGGTAGTTTTGACAGGAAGTTTTGGGGTAACTTTTCCTTTGTCTGTTGTTGTTTTTGAACGCAGTGAAGTACGTTTCTCGGAATTTGCACTAATTTCTGAAGTTTTTCCATCAGCAGCATCTTGGGTGTTCACTGATGCATTCTTAGGGTAGAATTTACACCCTTTAAAGTTGGCCGTGTGGCCAAGCCAACAGTTTGCACACTTTGGGGGACCATCATTTCTATTGCGTGTACAGATCTTAGTAAAGTGATCTCCAGCACACTTTACGCAACGTGGTCCTTATAAAACCCACTCTGGGAGTGGCCATACCGTTGACATCTATGACATTGTGTCGCAGTGCTACCCTTCTGTTAGTTTTCCATCTTAATTTTGAGATGGAATAGAGAAGTGATGTTGTAAATCTTCTTGTTTATTTCATTTTTTGGTAGTTCGAAAAGGAAAACTGGAATGAGCTTCCTTTTTTTTCCCTGTCTGAGTTGAGAGATTTTAATAACATTAAAATCCAGATCTGCAATTTCATTTTGTAATTCTTCACAGGTGACATCAGCTGGTAAAATTTTGAATATCACCTTAAGATTTTTTTCAGCCTTCAATTGGTAAGTGTGGAAGGCCATCTTGTTGCCTTCCAACTTATGTGTGAAAGCGCGAAAATCCGGAGCACACTTAGTCTGTATTCTAATTGTATCTCCGGAGGTTTTTCCAGTAAAATCTTCCACTGCAATTTTAGTGAGTTCCCTATATAGCTTTGTCCAGTTTGTCGGATTTCTGATTATTATGGGTGGGATTTTATCCCTTTTTTCCGTAGAATTTTGTGTGAAGGTTCAGTTGATATAACATCAACTTCAGTATCTAACTCTAGGTCTAGAACAGAAAATTTATTTCTAAACGTAATATCTAGGTCCTCTATTGGAGAAAGAGTCCTTTTCTGACCCTTTCTAACATTTTGGAAGCCTGCAGTATCTATATCTGAATTTTGACAAGCATTTTCGTCACTGGGGGTAAAAAGGCCAGCAGTGGTCATTGGATCATTGATGCGAGTTTCAATTTCATCATCGGTATCATCAGATACGGTAACAGAACTTTGTGAGTTACATTCATGCTTTTTGATTTCCTTCTCGATGTAAAATGTTTGCAGTATAGCAGTGTTAATGCAAGCATAATCTGCAGGAGAAAAGTTCTGTAAAGAATTTATACTTGGAAGTTTACTGATTGTTATGTTTTGCCACATGGACCCCGAAGGCTCAGAGAAGGTTGGGGGAGGGGACCCACTGGAACAGCTGTTGGGAGACAGATGGTAGCCTCCCGTCAAGGCCATCCAGCATGTTCTTTAACGTACACAGGGTATAGCTCTCCCGCACACGGGGACACGGCTTAACGTTCCATCCGACGGACGGCGGCCTTTCCAAGCCCATCGGTGTCCCCTACTGACTGTGGGCAGGGCCTGGAATTTTGCGGAGATAAATCTCAACGCTGACCCAGCTAGGACTCGAACCTGGGAACTACAGATAACGAGCCTGGCGCGCTACCGACTAAGCCACCCCCGCCCCGGAGCAAAGCAGAAGCAAGGAGTGTCTAAGGGAGAAGAGAGCTAGCTTCCATAGGCGTAATGTAAAGTTTTCGATTGCAGCGCCCTCTAAACATGGCAAATTCTTGCATTGCAGTGAAGCCACCTAGCCAGGGAGAGGAGCTAGTTCCCTGCATTAATTTTCCACTGCCGAGCGAGGTTTTCAATTATTCACACCACGTGACTAATTTTACATACACTTTGACTCTGAAAAATATTCATAGGCATAATCATAATTTCTTTTCGTTTAGAGAAAAAATAACGAGAAATCATTAATATTTTCTTTAATAAAATCCAATTTTGTAAAACAGGTAGTAGTTATGCTGAAGAAGAAAATTTTAATATTTTGAACACTCTACATTATTTAATACTTTATAATAAATTGAGATTTTATAAGTCAATGCACGATAACATATTCCATATTTTATATTTTATAAAATTGTAGATATTTTCCATAAATATCATATCGAGTTTTTTACTTGTATAAATGTTCAACAGATGGCAGCAGGCACTTCCCATATCAACCATAAAAAAAAAATGACACTGTTAGAGCAAAGTGCAGAACCGTATATACATCGATATGCTCCAGGGAACAGAACACTGCAACATACATTGACTTATATATATATTTGCAAGATGATTAAATATATTAATTTACATTTAATCATCTTGCTAATTTAATCATCATATTAATTTTAAAAATTCTGCAAAATTACTCAAAATAAACATGCAACGGCTTTTCAAGGTATCGTAAAATGTACTCCTGAACGGGATAAAATACTCATTTAATAACTTTAGGGTCAGCTACCACTGTGCCAAACAGCCATGGGTGTTAGACAGGTTGAAACACTGATTAAATCGCAATAAATATACCAAGAGTAAGACAAACCATAGCTGCAGTGGGCTTATATGATTGCACTGCGCTTGCGCAGATCGCTCCTTACAATTGTTTTTTGTGCCTGCACATCAATTTGCCAGGTTTAGCTTCGATAAAATTCCGCAGAATGGCGCCACTTACGCATGTGCAAAGCTAGCCTTCTTCTCCTTAGACCTCCTTTGGCAGAAGGAATGAATATAGAGGGAGAAGAAGTTAAGCTTCCATAGAGATTAATGTAAAATCGAGTATCGTGCATTTGGCGTAGAGGTGAAACGAACATTACAGGGGACGAACGCTTTTGTAATTACATGTTACTGTCAACTTCCATTCTCTTCGCTTTTCCTATGTAATAATTTCCCATTGATATCCTTGCAGAATATATTAATATCAATTCTGTTTCCTCTTTCTATGCAACCAAGAAAGCTTCTAATTGTAATAATTTATTCTATAAATTAACTTCAGGCTAATTTCAAATCTTCTCTATCCGTTCAATATATAATTGTTGGTTCAACGAAAAATAATTCAAATGGAGAAAATAAACCTTTATTAAAATCATGATATTATTTTTTATCAAATACAAAGTGCAGTTACTTTTTTTCCTTTTTTAAAATATAAATTTTTTGGTGCATAATTCCTTTGCCCCTTATTGTTTGCTTCCCAGCTTAAACAAATGCACGATACGAATCGAAATACCACTTGAGGTCGCCACTTACGCTTTGTCAAAGCTGAACTTCTTTTTCTTATTCGTTCTTTGGCAGAAGTACGTCTTCGCTCTTCTAGGTTCGGCCTATCCACTACCAGAAAATTCCTGATGATTATTAATATATTTGAAACATTAATATTTTAAAATTGTATTAATATTAAAGTACTGGTTAGCATGCTTGGCTACTGATCTAAGGGACCTGGGTTCGAGCCCCGGATTTGGCATGGATGTGTGTGTCGTTTTTCTGCTGAGGTCCTGCCATCCTCTCAGATCTCCTACTGTAGCATATAAACTGACAGGCTCCTGTCAGACCTCTGCGGCAAGCAGCTGCTTGAGGGGGTATTTATTTATTTATTTATTTTACTGGTAGATGTAAAAAAATCTTTACAACTTAAAATATAATTAAGCTATAAATCATATTTTAATATAACTTATTATTATAATTTTTGTGTTATTACTGTGTTTATTTTATTTGAATCATGAACTTAAGAAAGAATTAAAAAGTGTTACACGAGCCTTTTTGATAAAACGAAATGCCGCAAACACAATATTTTCTAATGAATCAGTTCTTTACAGGAATCCATACTTCCTCTAATCGTCACTCGTTACATGTTTCCTAGTTTTTAAAACCCTCCCTCGTCACTACGATATTGACTCTGCATCCTAATTGATCATCCTGTTGAATCGACATCTGAAAGTTCCTGTTTTTTTTTTTGGCCTCTAAGGGCATTTCAGGATCAGCGATGCATCTCGAGTCATCATCCAGTCCACTAATGATTATCGCTTCTGAGGCCTCAATGGCCACAGACACTTAGAAACAGCTCGCACTTCTCGAAGAAAGGAATTTTTTCACATTCTCTTTAGCCTCAACGAAGCGGTCTGTGTGTTAATTAAATCCTTGACTGGCCGCCGCTCTCCACCGGGATCCAGAATGTGTGATGTCACGGCTGAGGCGAACTCTCCTAAGCTGACAACAACCTCGGGGCAAGCTGATGTCACGGCCCCAGTCTCTTACAAACTGACAACAGCCCGAGGCACATCGAGCCTTACTTCAGGGATGTTGATGAGGCTGCATTTCCCGGAGCTGTGCTCCAGCCAACCGTACAGCGGCACGCGCCCCGAGCGCTTCACGGCATTTCCGCTGGCTGGTTGGGGGGGAGAGACACGCCCACCCGACGGCAGGTGAACCATCTGCCTGTGGTGCTGCTGGTGGTTTGGCTAGCTAGCTCTTCTACACACAGAAGAACGTAATAAAACGAAGGAGAAAAAAAAAGGTAGAATTGGAAATGTCATTGCTCAAATTGAGAGTGGAAAGAGGACGCGAAACAATGGGTGTTTAACTTTTCTTAAACAGGGGAGGAGAAACTATCGAAGAACAAACATCTGTAAATGCCTAAGTAAGGGATTGTTGGGGGGAGTTATATAAATATTCTACCTGTGGGGCGAAGAAGCATTCGTCTTTTCGTGTAATTAAGAGGTAATCACAGGACTCAGGCTGATCTACACTCTTTTGTTTAGCAACTGTATCGAACTAGTAACAAAAATACCACTGCTTAGAGTAGCTCCCTATTAATCACGATTTGGGTTGGGTTGTTTTACCTCTGAGCGGCACTTTTTTGCACACCATGGGCCAAATGGCCAGGTCATATGGACCCCGAAGGCTCAGAGAAGGTTGGGGGAGGGGGCCCACTGGAACAGCTGTTGGGAGATAGATGGTAGCCTCCCGTCAAGGCCATTCAGCGTGTTCTTTAACGTGGACAGAGTATGGCTATCCCGCACACGGGGCCACGGCTTAACGTCCATCCGACGGACGGCGGCATTTCCAAGTCCGTCGGTGTCCCCTACTGACTGTTGCCAGGGCGGGGAATTTTGCGGAGATAAATCTCAACGCTGACCCAGCTGGGACTCGAACCTAGAAATTGCAGATTACGAGCCTGGCGCGCTACCGACTGGGCCACCCCCGCCCCTATTAATCACGACAATTTGTACTAAGTGTAATACGTAACAAGCATTACATGCTTTTGTATGTTTTCGAATAAGAAATTATGTATTATCTTGGATATATTTCTTATATAACGAAATAATGAAATTAGCAACAGAAAATTCAGATTTCAACATTCTGATGGTTCTAATACTAACCACACATTTCTGTTTCTCCTTTGTGCATTTGACTGTTCTAATTTCCACGTCGGGGGGTGGATGGGGGGGGGGCTCAGTCAGTAACGCTCCCAGTCTTGTAATCTGCAGTACCAAGATTCGTGTCCCAGTTTTGGGAGCGTTGAGATTTGCACAGTCGTATCAGAATATTAACCCCCAACCCCCAAATCCCATTATTAGGTACAGTACTGGGCGAATTAGTTGGGACAAGTGAAGGAATGCTAAGCCCCTTCCGCTGCAGAGTCTAAACTGCTGCAAGTCTATATTTGTTTGTAACCTTCTGCTGCAAGTCTAAACTTGTTTGTAACCTTCTGCTGCAAGTCTAAACTAATCTAACAGACGCTTCACCCCATTGAAGGAATGATGGACAGCAAAAAGTACATAGGCGTTCTGGAGGCGAAAATGGTCCCAACATTGCAGAAGCTGTTTCTTAACGGTGATGGGGTATTTCAACAGGATCTGGCTCCAACCCACAATTCTAAGCTTGCTAAGAGCTTCTTTACCCAGCAACATTTGAAGGTATTGGAGTGGCCAGGTAATTCATCCGATCTAAACCCCATTGAAAATTTGTGGGCCATTATTAAAGCGCGCATATGATGAATTTAAGTTAAATTAAATAATTAAAATAATTAATCTAAGATGGATTGCACGACGAAAACCAAAATGATAGAAAGTGTCATGAAAGTGTGGTACCACGACCCTGAAGTAAAGGAGATGTGTGGAAAGCTAGTGGCATCAATGGTTGAGAGGGTGAAAGAAGTAATTAAAGCTAAGGGGGGTCACATTCACTATTAAATATCTACACTATTAAACAAATAAATATTTTAGTTGTGTCTTTGTTACTTCATTTTCCTATTATCCCAACTAATTTGCACAGTACTGTAGGTGGTCATATTATTCTGATACGACTGTGTATCTCCGCTGACAAAATCGCATGTACTGACCTGGGTGAGAAAATCTACACCGTTGGGCTCAGAAAGACCGCGGTTCTTCGAATGGAAAGCAAAGATGTGACTCTGTGTATAAGAGAGTCATCACCTGTGTATGTTAAAGAACAAACTAGATGGCATTGAAAGCAAGTTTCATTTGGATTCTAACAGCTGAGCAGTGGATTCCCCCCCCCCCAACCTTCTCTGAGCCCTTGTGATCTGGCCATTTAGCTCATTGTGTGCAAAAATAGCGCTTTTAAGAGATAAAATAACCCAACCTTAGTATATATAGTTGCCTATCGAGTGGTTAGCGCGCTTGGCTACTGACCTACGGGACCTGGATTCGAGCCCCGGGTAAAGCATGGCTGTTTGTGTCGTTTTTCTGCTGAGGCCTGCCATCCTCACAGACCTTCTACTATGGCATATAAACTGACTGACTCCTGTCAAACCTCTGTGGCAAGCAGCTGCTTGAGGGGGTATTTTTTAGCCGTCCCATGGCCGAGTGGTTAGCGCGCTTGGCTACTGACTTAAGGGACCTGGGTTCGAGCCCCGGGTAAGGCATGGATGTATGTGCTGTTTTTCTGCTGAGGTCCTGCCATCCTCTCAGATCTTCTACTGTGGCATATAAACTGACAGGCTCCTGTCAGACCTTTGTGGCAAGCAGCTGCTTGAGGGGGTATTTATTTATATTTTCTTACGTCTGGGGTAGGTGACATAACAGGGTGACTTTTTAAAACCAAAACGATTATTTGGAATGGGCATCAATTTCAATTTTTCTCAAAAGAAACAAAAAAAGAGTAAAAGGATTTTAATTTAGAAATCCAAAGATATGCTTTGTTGACATTTCGGTAAATTCAAACATTTAACGATTCAAAAAATAAAAATCATAGTCTTTAAACGTCAAATTTAAGTTGCTGCGTTATGATATTAATAATAAAAATTTATTCCGTGCAAGGGGTTATAGTAAAGCCAAGGTACAGGTAATTTTGGATATTAATTTAAAAGTTCAAAGCTTATTTTCTATCTGTTCCCCAAACTGCATATTGGGTTGGGTTGGGTTGTTTTACCTCTGAGCGGCACTTTTTTGCACGCCATGGGCTAAATTGCCAGGTCATATGGACCCCGAAGGCTCAGAGAAGGTTGGGGGAGGGGACCCACTGGAACAGCTGTTGGGAGACAGATGGTAGCCTCCCGTCAAGGCCATCCAGCGTGTTCTTTAACGTGCACAGGGTATGGCTCTCCCGTACACGGGGCCACGGCTTAACGTCCCATCCGACGGGTGGCGGCCTTTCCAAGCCCATCGGTGTCCCCTATTTATCGTGGGCAGGGCGGGGAGTTTTGCGGATATAAATCTCAACGCTGACCCAGCTTTGACTCGAACCTGGGAACTACAGATTACGAGCCTGGCGCGCTACCGACTGAGCCACCCCGCCCCCCCAAACTGCATATTAAGAATATTGAAATCAAAACCGATTTCCAAAGCGGCCAATATAAAATTTGTTCCTCAGTGATGTGGCACGTGTGGCAAATGAGAGTTTGCGCAGTTTGAAGCTTCGACAGTTCTCGTAGATCATTGGTCTGTGAATGAAACCATGATCTATGGGAATTGCCAAACTGTCAACTGCGCATGCTCATAGTCTCCCTAATGATCCCTGCTTGCTTCCAATTGTCTAGATCATTTCATTATCCCTCCCTTGGCCGAGTGGTTAGCGCAATTGGCTACTGATCTAAGGGGCCTGGGTTCGAGCCCCGGATAAGGCATGGATGTATGTATCGATTTTCTCCTGAAGTCCCGCCATCCTCTCAGACTTTCTACTATGGCGTATAAACTGACAGGCTCCTTGTCAGACCTCAATGGCAAGCAGCTGCTTGAGAGGGTATTTTTTTTTCTCGCAAAGTCTGCTTCAATTAGAATGACCTATAAAGCTAAGCTCTTTGCAAAGAGTTTGACCCTAATTTAAAAAAAATACGTTTATTAATTTTTTATTAAATTTCTTGAAACTTCTTCAGTCGAAAGTTATGAAATCACGCTTGACATCGATATCAGATTTAAGGAAAAATTTACATGAAGCAGCGAATAGGAACCCACGACCTACTGATAATCTGTCAGGGACTCTAACCGCTGATAGAGATCTCCTTTATTTAATGATATGAACCATTCTACCTGCAGCACACCACTCAAATATCTGCGTCTTTTTAGGAGCGGGGGTGGCTCAGCCGATAGCGCGCCAGGTTCGTAATCTGTAGTTCCCAGGTTCGAGTCCGCTTGGGCCAGCGTTGATATTTATGTCTGCAAACTCCCCACCCTGCCCACGGTCAGTAGGGGACACGGATGGGCTTGAAGAGGCCACCGTCTGCCGAATGGCAAATTAAGCCGTGACACCGTGTGCGGGAGAACCATACCCTGCCCACGTTAAAGAACACGCTGGATGGCCTTGACGGTAGGCTACCATCTGTCTCCTAACAGCTGTTCCAGAGGGTTCCCTCCCCAACCTTCTCTGAGCCTTCGGGGTCCATGTGACCTGGCCATTTAGCCCATGGTGGGCAAAAATGTACCGCTCGGAGGTAAAACAACCCAAACAACTCTGCGTGGTTTTCCTCCTAATCTAATATCTCTGTTACGAGTGACTTTCATATGTTCAATATTCTGTTGAATCTTTGAACTCTGAGAACGTTCAAGAGTTTTCTCTATCAGAAGAAAAAAACTGATATTTTCGTTTTGCCAATAACTAACGTAAAAAGTAAAATATCCACAGAGAAATTCTGCAACTATTTCATATCACATTCAAATAATTTTTTTTTTAAAATTCTCCGCGGAAAGTTCCACTTTGCACAGAAGTCTGACAGGAGCCTTTTCGATATATATAATTGCGCCTCGAAGAAAAACTGAGGAGACGAGATCACAGCAGAAACACACCGCAAATATTAATGTCCTAGCTCTGATTCCCACATTGTTATCCCAACTAAACTCAGCCATCGAAGCACAAGTGGATGTGGGAAGGGGATACTTTTCTCACAAAATATTTTTTTTTCCTTTTTTATATTTTTTCTCCTTAATCGATTCTCAATAATTTATTCACCCACCTCTTCTGCTGTTTTAACCAATTTCTAATATCTTTTTGCTAGTCTTCTCTAAATTTCCCACGACTGAATAAAACATTGCTTCGTTTCTCTCTCTCTCCCAATAATCGAATGGTTAACGCTCTTGTCTACTAATTAAAGGGACCTGGGTTCGAGACCCTAATTAGGTATGGCTATTTGTGTTCTCTCTCTGCTGAGATCTCTCCTCCCTCACAGATCATCGCTATGGCCTCTTTTACTCTAAAATTTTTGTGGCAAGTATCTGCAAGAGGGGCTACTTAATTTTCCATTTCTTCTAAAACAGTGGGCGGGGGTGGCTCAGTCGGTAGCGCGCCAGGCTCATAATCTGTAGTTCCCAGGTTCGAGTCCCAGCTAGGTCAGCGTTGAGATTTATCTCCGCAAAATTCCCCGCCCTGCCCACAGTCAGTAGAGGACACCGATGGGCTTGGAAAGGCCGCCGTCCGTCGGATGGGACGTTAAACCGTGGCCCCGTGTGCGGGAGAGCCATACCCTGTGCACGTTAAAGAACACACTGGATGGCCTTGACGGGAGGCTACCATCTGTCTCCCAACAGCTGTTCCAGTGGGTCCCCTCCCCCAACCTTCTCTGAGCCTTCGGGGTCCATGTGACCTGGCCATTTAGCCCATGGTGTGCAAAAAAGTGCCGCTCAGAGGTAAAACAACCCAACTTCTAAAACATTTCTCTTCTTTAGAAAGATCACCAACAAATCTTTCCTCAATTATCTCCATATTTCCCATCCTCATATTCTAAAGACTTTTCCAAAACTTGCCTCAATTTTTGCCGTTTTTTCCAGCGTTCTTATTCTATAGAAATTTTCCCCTCCCCCGTTTTTTTTCCTTCTAAGGCCTTTGTCTCTTTTAGAGTAGCACATGACTTGCCAAATTTTAGACAAATTCTCTTAATCTGTTGAACTTATGGTAAGAGAAGATGACCACTTTTGGCGATGAATAACAATGTACAGTCGCTCAAAAAAGTATCCGAACACTATGGGTGATTACAGAATTCAAAGAAGTATCTGGCAACGATTTTTTTAGAAATAGTGATCAACGAAGGTTGCCAGATCACTAACGTCTAAAAAATTCGTTGCCAGATATTTTTCTGAATTTTGTAATCAATCATAGTGTTCGGATACTTTTTTGAGCGACTGTAGTTGGTCATATTATTTTGATACTAGATCGTGTGGGCTCACTCACGGAAATATTGAGCGTGTGCAGTTACCGTTCACAGCAAACTGGAGCGTGTGCAGTTGCTGTACACGCTCCAGTTTGCTGTGAACGGTAACTGGAGCGTGTACAGTTGCTGTACACGCTCCAGATATTTTTCCTGAACTCTGTAATCACGTGACACGAAGGTTGCCAGATCACTATTTTCTAAAAAAAATCATTGCCAGATATTTTTTCTGAATTCTGTAATCAACCATAGTGTTCGGATACTTTTTTGAGCGACTGTACACATGAGGGAAGGTTTCCTAAAATTACGTCGCTTTTCCAGTTTTTTTAGGAGCAAAGACGACTCGAATGTATGTGAGACATAATCCCTTTAAAATATTTTCCAGTCGATATTTTAATATTTTTCTTCCAAACGAAATGACGGACACGACTTCCACCTCCTTGTATCGAAAGAATGCTCGCGACAGTAACTGCCACCATCTAATCTGCAGCATCAGCGATGAGCTCAAAATGGCTGCCAACTCTTCCTAAGTATCGGTGCTGAATGTCATGATGAAGCAACTGGTCACGCTACGTCAAATTCTGGCTTTGTCAGCTGTCAAACGTCATCAGTGACATCCGTGACTCTTCTATCATTTAAATGGCAACGATTTTGGAGGCGGAGCCCCCATGCTGCACTTCCTGAAATGAAAAGGTTCCCCATTTGGAAACAATAACGACACTTGCGCTAAAATTTTTAGCATCTACGATCTATTATCAAAATTAAGCTTCGTAAAATCTGTGATGCCTTTCTCTTTCTGAAGATAAGAAAGATATACTGGTTGCCTACGTTACTTGAAATAGTCTGACATGTTAGTACGGGAAATCAGTACTCAGTAATGTTTTTACAGAAAATAAATATCTCAATTAAACGTATCTAAATCTCGATTTTTAATAATATTAAATCTACCTTTTAATAATTATTACGTCTAGACATTTAATATTAGAAAATTAATCAATAAAGTTTATTCAAAATTAAAGCCGTCCCGTGGCCGAGTGGTTAGCGCGCTTGGCTACTGATCTACGGGACCTGGGTTCGAGCCCCGGGTAAGGCATGGCTGTTTGTGTCGTTTTTCTGCTGAGGTCCTGCCATCCTCTCAGACTTTCTACTGTGGCATATAAACTGACAGGCTCCTGTCAGACCTCTGTGGCAAGCAGCTGCTTGAGGGGGTATTTATTTTTAAAATTAAAGCAAAAAAATTACCGTTATTTTTATTAAAAAAAAAATAAATAAAATAAATACCCCCCCTAAGCAGCTACTTGCCACAGAGGTCTGACAAGAGCCTATCAGTTTATATGCCATAGTAGAAGGTCTGTGAGGATGGCAGGACCTCAGCAGAAAAACATCGAACCCAGGTCCCTTAGATCAGTAGCCAAGCGTGCTAACCACTAGGCCATGGGACGGCTTTAAAATAAATACCCCCTCAAGCAGCTGCTTGCCACAGAGGTCTGACAGGAGCCTATCAGTTTATATGCCATAACTTTATTAAATTTTATAAGTTTAAGGGACCTGGGTTCGAGCCTCGGAAAAGGCATGGTTGTATGTGTTGTTTTTCTGCTGAGGTCCTGCCATCCTCTCAGACCTTCTACTATGGCATATAAACTGACAGGCTCCTGTCAGACCTCTGTGGCAAGCAGCTGCTTGAGGGGGGATTTATTTTATTTTTTTTTTACTTTTTGCGATTTGGTTATGAATTCGGAATATTTAGCTGATTTCAAATAACCTAAAAGATATCCTGGAAATGCATTGCTGAACGTTAAAACATTTTGCCTTAAATTTAAGATGGCAAAGGATTGGACTGAGAGAATCTTAGCAGGCATCCAAGCCTTTGATTTTGTTGCATCTCTCTTGGATCGATATGTGACCGGACTAAAGATCCTTGAACCATTACGATCCCTTGGTTTTCAACCAGTTCAAGCGTCCAAAGATATTGGTGTTTGACACTCGCATGTTTTACTTTTAGTGGCCGAGTGGTTAGCGAGCTTGGCTAGTGATCTAGGGACCCGGGTTCGAGCCCCGGGTAAGGCATGGATGTCTGTGTCGTTTTTCTGCTGAGGTTCTGCCATCTTCACAGACTTTCTACTATGGCATATAAGCTGACAGGCTCGTGTCAGACCTCTGTGGCAAGCAGCTGCTTGAGGGGGTATTTATTTTATTTTTTTATGTGCTTTTTTAGAAAATTTGTGGCCCCTTTGGAGTTTATGTATTCTAACATTTGTTATTGCCAATAAGGCACTATTTTACACTTTGAGATATAAGCCCTAGGCTTGGAGCTCAAATATTAATTCAAGATATCAGATATCAAAATTGAAATCTTTCTTTTCAGTGATACTTTATTATCGCATGAGGTTTAGTTTAAAAGAACTCACTGAATTCTGAATCTGACTTTCAATTTATAAAGCTTGTGAATGTTCATTAGAGCAGTGGTTCTCAACCTTTTATGCTTCACGTACCCCCTGGAAATGTGTATGTAACTGGCGTACCCCTTGTAGAGATAGATAAAACTATAGTTATAGTATAACAATGGGAATAAAATAAAACACTGACTTTGTTACTAAGATCTAGCGACTTTTAAGCTCTCACGGCTTACCCCAAAAAATTTTACCGCGTACCCCACGTTGAGAACCTCTGCATTAGAGTATTTTTATCCATTTAGTTTCTATCCAGTTTTAGCAACATTCGTTTAGAAGTGAAAAGTCTTAAGTTGATTGAGTTTTTTTGCCTCTGAGCGACATTTTGTGCGCAGAGGATGCTGAGGAAGAGGATCCACAGGAGAGCTGTCATGAGACAGATGAGAGCCTTCCTTCCATCGACGCCATACTGAATGTTTTTTTACGTGCACAGGCACGGCCGGATCTAGGGGGGAGATCGAGGGTACCCTCCCCCCCTCGAGGGTACCCTCCCCCCCTCCGTTGCGAATGCTAGTAAGGGTAATGGAGGCGAAAAATTATTAAACTTTTGCATATTTCAAGCATTTTTTTAAATCCTGTAAAGCGAAATGTTTTACTGCAATGGAATCCCGGAAACAAAAGAAAACGTAAGAAAAAACATCAGACTGTACAGTCGCTCAAAAAAATATCCGTACACTACGGTTGATTACAGTGATCTGGCAACCTTCGAGTCACGTGACACGAAAGTTGCCAGATCACTAATTTCTAAAAAAATCGTTGCCAGATATTTTTTTCTGAATTCTGTAATCAACCGTAGTGTTCGGATATTTTTTTGAAAATATTAATTCTTTGTTACACCTAAATATTATTCAACGTAAATCATTTTTTTCTCTCAGATTTTTTCAGAGGGAGGGAAATTGCCTCTTTCGCCCCACCCTTTCCTGCCGACCCCCATGGTTAGCAGTTTCATATCGCATTTCTTTATCTGGTGAAAAAAGTTTTCTCACGATTGGAAAATGTGGCTTCTTCTTCAGTGCGTTAAGTTCTTAGCACCGACAAACATTTCATCAAAGAGCAAACAAAAACGAATGAGCAAGAGATAAAAAAATTTCTTTCATCTTAAAAAAAAAAACCCAACTAATAACCCCTTATCTAAAACGAACGGCGAAAATAAATGTTGTTCGTCGAGTGAAACGGAGGAGGAGTGTTGATAGCCATTGCCAGGAAACGTTTTGCTTCACCAAAAATCCGTCGTTTCTCCTGAGGAATGAGGTTAGCGAGGTTGTTAATGAAGGAGCCGCGGTTTGTCTGCCTGCAGTGTTTGGAACCAAAGCAATTTACGCAATCGACCACTTGTGAAACTTGTGCGCAGACCTCTAGGTGACCTCGCGCACACGGAGGTCACTTGTTGCCAGATCTACTCAACACTTCGCTACCTGCCAAGAGAAGAAGAAGAACAGAGGGGAATTGGGCAACTGAATCTTGATAGTCGGCCGAAGTTGTTACCAAACTTATTTTCCGCAGTTCTAATTCCGTCTGAGCTCCGCGGAGCGGAAAGTGAGAATGTGGCCGGAAGAAGGCGCCGAAAGAGCGGGCGCTTCACGCCTCTGTGGCGGGCTTTGTTTTCCTACAGGCTGACCAGGAGCCCCCCAACCGTTACGTGAGTGGAACGGGTGGCATGCGGGAGGGTGCACGCCCTTCGCCCGTCATTCTTCAGTCGTTTCGCCCAAAGGTGCCTGCTGCGGCTACCTGGCATCTCATAGGCTTAATTGATTTCATTTGTGCTCGCCAAACTGAGGCACAGATACACGAGGAACGATGGCACACATCTGCGCAATAGGACACTGAGGCACGAGGTGAAGATGAACCCACGAGATAAGAAAGACTGCACTTCATTGTCACTTATGACAGCACTTCTTTGCTGCCGAGTGAGCTACATCAAGTCTTCTTTGACACTTAAAGCAAAGATAATGATAGTGATAATGATAATTAGTGATCTGGCAACCTTCGTGTCACGTGACACGAAGGTTGCCAGATCACTAATTTCTAAAAAAATCTTTGCCAGATATATTTTTCTGAATTCTGTAATCAACCATAGTGTTCGTATTTTTTTTGAGCGACTGTACATATCGCTCCCTCCACTGTAACAACATTTTTGAAAAATGCTGAAGAAATTTAAAAGATAATGGAAACTACAAGAATTAAAACTGCTTCAACTCTTCGATGCTCACGTGATCCTGTGATTGGAAAAATGGAACAGTTATTCTCATTGATGGGTGACGAGTTAAATGAAGGAAACATTCCTCTCATACAATCCCCCCCGGTTTCCATGTGAACGAAATTGCTGTCAAGGCCTCAAGTACCAGGTAGCCTTGGTGAAACATTCAGATAATTGGGTTGGGTTGTTTTACCTCTGAGCGGCACTTTTTTGCACACCATGGGCTAAATGGCCAGGTCACATGGACCCCGAAGGCTCAGAGAAGGTTGGGGGAGGGAACCCACTGGAACAGTTGTTGGGAGACAGATGATAGCCTCCCGTCAAGGCCATCCAGCGTATTCTTTAACGTGCACAGGGTATGGCTCTCCCGCACATGGGGCCACGGCTTAACGTCCCATCCGACGGACGGCGGTCTTTCCAAGCCCATCGGTGTCCCCTACTGACCGTGGGCAGGGTGGGGAATTTTGCGGAGATAAATCTCAACGCTGACCCAGCTGGGACTCGACCCTGGGAACTGTAGATTACGAGCCTGGCGCGCTACCGACTGAGCCACCCCCGCCCCTTCAGATAATTAGGACTCCGTGTTTCAGAAAATGCACGGAGACAATCGAATTCAAAATCTCTTAAGATCGTTATCAGACTAACAAATCATCTTTCCACATATCAAAGGATTGTTAGTAGATTACATTTCAGTCTCTTTTACCCATAAACGCAATAATTAAATTCAGTAATAGCTAATCATAAGTTATAATATAATAAATAAGTTGGAAAATTGTCATTTGCCGGGTGGGATCTGAACCCACGACCTTCTGATAGCACGTCGTGGGTTCAGATCCCACCCGCTAATGACAATTTTTCCACTATATTATTCTAACAAATTACTATCAGGTAGTTATCTAAGAAATCCTATTACTTCAACAATAAAAAAAAAATTTTTTTTCTCATCGAAAAAAGGAAAAAAAAAATAATCTCCTAAATCAGTGGTTCTCAACATTTTATGTTTCACTTACCCCCTGGAAATGTCTATATAACTGGCGTACCCCTTATATAGATAGATAAAACTATAGTTGTAGTATAACAATGGTTATTTTTACTTTGTTACCAGATCTAGAGACTTTTGAGCTCTTACGGCGTACCTCAAAAATTTTTACCGCGTACCCCATGTTGAGAACCCCTTCCCCGTGTTCATTAAACCCTACCCAAAATCATTAAGCACTTTTGAATTACATAATCCCCTCCCCCATGTTGAAGGGGCGAGAGTGGCTTAGTTGGTAGCGCGTCAGACTCGTAATTTGCAGTTCCCAGGTTCGAGTTCCAGCTGGGTCAGCATTGAGTTTTATCTCCGTAAAACACCCCGCCCTGCCCACGGTCAGTAGCCAGGCTTCGGATCGTACGACCGCCGTCTGTCGGATGGGACGTTAAGCCGTGGGCCCGTGTGCGGGAGAGCCATATCCTGTGCACCTTAAAGAACACGCTGGATGGCCTTGACGGGAGACTACCATCTGTCTCCCAACAGCTCTTCCAGTGGGTCCCCTCCCCCAACCTTCTCTGAGCCTTCGGGGTCCATGTGACCTGGCCATGGTGTGCAAAAAAGTGCCGCTCAGAGGTAAAACAACCCAACCCAACCCAACCTCCTCTCCTTCTCGAGCTATGAACGATCCTCTCTAATTTATGGACAATCCTTCGTCACAAATTCTACAGTTCACTGAATCACAAAGGAAGGGTGTCAGACTCGTAATCTGCAGTTCCCAGGTTCGAGTCCCGCCTGTGCCTGCCATCATTGAGATTTATCTCCGCAAAACTCTCCGCCCTGCCCACGGTCAGTAGGGGACACCGATGGGCTTGAAAAGGCTGCCGTCCATGGGATGGGATATTAAGCTGTGGTCCAGTGTGTGGGAGAGCCATACCCTGTGCACGTTAAAGAACACACTATATGGCCTTGACGGGAGGCTACCATCCGTCTCTCAACAGCTGTTCAAGTGGGTCCCCTCCCCCAACCATCTCGGCGTCCTTGTAACCTGGTCATTTAGCCCATTGTATGCAAAATAACTCCCGCTCAAAAGTACAACAACCCAATTAATTCTCTCGCACAGTTCATTTTTCAGTATGAGTGATCATATTTCAATAGCTACTGAGTGTACAGTTTCCAGTCGGAGCAGGGATTTTTTTCCATAATGATTTAATGGTTTATTTGGAATATATAAACGTTTTATTTTACATTGCCGTATGGTGTCATTGATTTTAGGTATTGTAAGTACAATGTGTAACAAAATTTGTTTAGCTAATAATCCTAAAGTGGCAGAGATATTTGAAATAAAATCCGTTCTTTTGTGATTGTTTCACTCTCTAATAGAGGGGCGGGGGTGGCTCAGTCGGTAGCGCGCCAGGCTCGTAATCTGTAGTTCCCAGGTTCGAGTCCCAGCTGGGTCAGGGTTGAGATTTATCTCCGCAAAATTCCCCGCCCTGCCCACGGTCAGTAGGGGACACCGTTGGGCTTGGAAAGGCCGCCGTCCGTCGGATGGGACGTTAAGCCGTGGCCCCGTGTGCGGGAGAGCCATACTCTGTGCACGTTAAAGAACACCTGGATGGCCTTGACGGGAGCCTACCATCTGTCTCCCAACAGCTGTTCCAGTGGGTTCCCTCCCCCAACCTTCTCTGAGCCTTCGGGGTTCATGTGACCTGGCCATTTAGCCCATGGTGTGCAGAAAAGTGCCGCTCAGAGGTAAAACAATCCAATCCAAACTCTCTAATAGTAGGGATTTTAAAACCAATGGAAAATTTCTTGTTGAAACTGAACATATGATTGGATGATTTACCTACCGTTTTATTCTTTTTCGCCAGATAGATATTTAATTAACAGTCATCGTTACTAAGTATAACCAATAGTCTACTTAAGCAGTAATAGCCATCCAAGTTACTCAAAATTCGAGAAACAACATAAATAAATGAAATGGCATGAAAGACAGATTGGCCAGCAATCTGCTAGTCATAAGTTAGTCGTCTATTGTTCCACACATGCTAGCTGAAATGATCACCACGTAAATGAAAAAAAACATTTCATTCATCAACTGAAATTTTCCGTTTATTGCTTTCGGTTTTTAATGCATCTTTCAGTCACCGTGTTTGCCTGCCAAATGATGAAAACAACGACGAAGTTTAATTGATTTTTCAGAAGTCCAAGAATGAGGTCGATTCAGTGTTATAATCCAGCGGGGAACATGCAAGCGTACGAATTCTGATGTCAATCCAATTGAGAGCTGATTGCGAGAGTGTATCTTGTTTGCCAATGGCAATTGCACCAACGGACTTTGTAATTACAAACTCGTCGATTTACAAGCGGCAAATAACTGCTTGCAACTGCGATCTAACCGAAATCGATTGGACCCCGTACAATGCAAAGATTCGAGAATTAAACCGTTTCACGAGTAGAATACATTATGGCACCGCGCCTAAAGCGTTGGACAGTAAGCGAGGGGGGGGGGGGGTGAAGCTAAGTTTAGTGCTGAATACGAAGACAGAACAGCGCTAGGAGAAAAGCGAAATTTTCGCAATTCCCCCATGATTTTTTCAGTTTTCCTTCCTGACCTCCTCAAAACTCTACGCCCTGCCCTCGGTCAGTAGGGGACAGCGATGGGACTTGGAAAGGTCGTTGTCCGTCGGATGGGACGTTAAGCCGTGCCTCCGGGAGAGCGGGAGAGTCATACCCTGTGCACGTTAAAGAGCACACTGCCTTGAGGGTAGGCTACCATCTGGCTCCCAATACCTGTTCCAGTGGGTCCCCTCCCCCAACCTTCTCTGACCTGACTATTTCCTCGTGACCTGACTATTTAGCTCATTGTGTGCAAAAAAAACTGCAGAGGTAAAACAACCCAACCAATCCTTCCTGACCTATTTTATTGCTTCTCAACTTTTTATATATTTTATTTTACTTTTTTTGGACTGAGCATTCCTTTTCCTTATTTTATGCCCCCCTTCCCCTCCATGGAAAGTTATATTATTTTATCAAGTATTCGTTATTGAATTTAAGGTATTTCTAAATGAAAACTTAAGAAAACGCCCTCCGCAAAATTGGCCTTGACGGGAGGCTACCATCTGTTTCCCAACAGCTGTTCCAGTGGGTCCCCTCCCCCAACCTTCTCTGAGACTTCGGGGTCCATGTGACCTGGCCATTTAGCCCATGGTGTGAAAAAAGTGCCGCTCAGAGGTAAAACAACCCAACCCAAGAAAACGCCCCCGTTGCCAATCGCTGTCCTCCTTAAAAGATGTGGTATTCCTCCAGGTTTTGCTATGCAAGTTAATTTTTTTTTATCCGCACGTAAAGTGTTCTTCCAATGGTTGACAAGCAAATCCATCTTTCCCTCATGTCCTACTTAAAGGTCACGACCAGTAACGTACGCAGAAAGTTCCAAGAAAGTTACGGGAAGAGAGGTGCCTATCCTGAGCATCTGATTTTAGGAGATATTTTAGTTAGGTCCTCAACGATAGGAGGGGAGGGAGGGGGGGGGGTTCTAAGTGTTGATAGTAAAAATGATATTCCCTCATACTCTACATTGTAAAAAAATGCGTAATGTTACACCAGTTTATGATGTGACCTTAAACCAAAATGGTGTAAAGTCAAGACTTACAGTCGCTCAAAAAAATATCCGAACACTGTGGTTGATTACAGAATTGAGAAAAAATATCTGGCAACGATTTTTTTAGAAATTAGTGATCTGGCAACCTTCGTGTCACGTGATTACAGAATTCAGGAAAAATATCTGGAGCGTGTACAGCAACTGTACACGCTCCAGTTACCGTTCACAGCAAACTGGAGCGTGTGCAGTTACTGCACACGCTCCAGTTTGCTGTGAACGGTAACTGCACACGCTCAATATTTCCGTGAGTGAGCCCACACGATCTAGTATCAAAATAATATGACCACCTACAGTCGCTCAAAACAGTCGCCTACAGTCGCTAGAGTCCCAGCTGGGTTAGCGTTGAGATTTATCTCCGCAAAATTTCCCCGCCCTGCCCACGGTCAGTAGGGGACACCGATGGGCTTGAAAAGACCGCCGTCCGTCAGATGGGACGTTAAGCCGTGTGCGGAGAGCCATACCCGTGTGCGGGAGAGCCATACCCTGTGCACGTTAAAGAACACGCTAGATGGCCTTGACGGGAGGCTACCATCTGTCTCCCAACAGCTGTTCCAGTGGGTCCCCTCCCCCAACCTTCTCTGAGCCTTCGGGATCCTTGTGGCCTGTCCATTTAGCCCATGGTGTGCAAACAAATGCCGCTCAGTGGTAAAACAATCCAATCCAAAGCCATTTAGCCCATTGAGTGCCGAACTCCCTTTCCCGTTGTTATGTTTCACTGGTAGCCTTTCATCAGAATATAGTGTTACCTTACTCTTGTTTCTGGTATTAGATTTATTTTTTGAGTATAACCTTTCACCACAATATGGTGTTAGTTTGCATTCATTGAATAAAGTATATATTCATTTCATTTGCCAAGCAGTGCAAATCGTTAAAAATCGATAATTTATAACTTAAATATTTTTCACTTTCGACCTAAATACAAGTGCGTCTGCAAGGCAAGAATGGCCACCCCGCACGGCAAAAAAAAAAATAGAGAAAAATTATTTATGTTGAATTATGTTGTACAGGTACGTTTAAATATTAATTTATTTTCCCTTAACGAAATACAATATTATTTTTTTCCTTTGTTTTTTTGGAAGCATCATAGATCGTACATTGACTTTCGATGTACCAGGCACAATGTGCCCATAACCATCTCCATCTGATTAATAGGACTTGAAGGCATAAGTAAATAAAACATAATATATGAACCACAAAGAGTGGGCCCGAGGGGCTAGATAACAATAAACATAAACAATAAAATAGTAAAACATAAAACGTAAACAGTGTAAACAGCTAAAGCGCAAAGTTTTACTGCGAGAAAGCAATGGTCTTAGGCCTCTTATATCTGTTTAAAACCTCATGATTATAATCCATAAGGGAGGAAATAATCTCATTTGGATTATTTGAAACTGCCTCGAAAAGCCTTTTCAAGTGAAGTTTGATATGAGCGTATATATGATCAATGCCAAGATCCCTACGTATTTGATGGTTAGAAACAAACCAAGGGGCATTGATGGTAGATCGGATGATTTTGTTGTGTAAAGTTTGGACTTTATGGATATTCTTACTGGTGGTGTTAGCCCATATAGGAGAAACATACAAAATAATAGGTCTGATTACAGACTGAAGCCGTCCCATGGCCGAGTGGTTAGCGCGCTTGGCTACTGATCTAAGGGACCTGGGTTCGAGCCCCGGGTAAGGCATGGCTGTTTGTGTCGTTTTTCTGCTGAGGTCCTGCCATCCTCTCAGACCTTCTACTATGGCATATAAACTGACAGGCTCCTGTCAGACCTCTGTGGCAAGCAGCTGCTTGAGGGAGGTATTTATATATTATTATAAAGTAAAAGTATGTGATCAGTTGTAAGAACTGAGTTTCTGCCTCTAAGAGGGCCAATAACTCTTACAGTATTAACTTTAGACATGATCTTCTCGATATGATGATCCCACTTCTTATGATACAGGGTAATTTCAAGTATTTAACCGTCTTCTGCCATTTAATTGGTTTATCCAAAAAGTATACAGCCTCTGGATTTTTAGTAGACTTGGAACGCATAGTTTCACTCTTTTCAGCATAGTTTCACTCTTTTCAGCGTTGATTTTGATTTTCCACTTATGGGCATATCGTAAAGGTAAATGGAAAATAGAGTAGGGCCCAGAAGTGAGCCTTGTGGCACACCTGCAGCCATTTCTCTTTTAGATGAAAGTGTTTCTTTAACTTGAGCCTGAAAAGTTCTCTTTGTCAGATATGACTGAATTAGTCTGATGAGACCACAAAGTGCCTCAATCTTGATGAGCTTGTAGATAAGGCCATCTACCCAAACGCGGTCGAAAACCTTAGCTACATCCAAAAATGCTGTGGCAACCATCTCCTTCTTGTTTAATACTTCAGTTATATTTTCGACAATCCAGAGAATCTGATGTTCAGTGGATCTACATCGCCTGAAACCAAACTGGGTTTCAAGCAAGATAGAATTTTGAGTAAGAAAATTATTTAACCGTTTTAAAATCAATCGCTCAAACAGCTTGCCCAAGCAGGAGAGCAAGCTGATTGGGAGATAGCTATCAGGAAAGACAGGATCTTTACTGGCTTATGGGTTGGGTTGTTTTACCTCTGAGCGGCACTTTTTTGCACACCATGGGCTAAATGGCCAGGTCACATGGACCCCGAAGGCTCAGAGAAAGTTGGGGGAGGGGACCCACTGGAACAGCTGTTGGGAGACAGATGATAGCCTCCCGTCAAGGCCATCCAGCGTGTTCTTTAACGTGCACAGGGTATGGCTCTCCCGCACACGGGGCCACGGCTTAACGTCCCATCCGACGGACGGCGGCCTTTCCAAGCCCATCGGTGTCCCCTACTGACCGTGGGCAGGGCGAGGAATTTTGCGAAGATAAATCTCAATGCTGACCCAGCTGGGACTCGAACCTGGGAACTGCAGATTACGAGCCTGGCGCGCTACCGACTGAGCCACCCCCGCCCCACTGGCTTATGGATTAGCCGGACAAAGGCATTTTCCCAAATGTTAAGAAAAAAATGGTTACGTAAGAGGATATTGGAGATGGAACACAGAGGGAGGGGCGGGGGTGGCTCAGTCGGTAGCGCGCCAGGCTCGTAATCTGTAGTTCCCAGGTTCGAGTCCCAGCTGGGTCAGCGTTGAGATTTATCTCCGCAAAAATTCCCCGCCCTGCCCACGGTCAGTAGGGGACACCGATGGGCTTGGAAAGGCCGCCGTCCGTCGGATGGGACGTTAAGCCGTGGCCCCGTGTGCGGGAGAGACATACCCTGTGCACGTTAAAGAACACGCTGGATGGCCTTGACGGGAGGCTACCATCTGTCTCCCAACAGCTGTTCCAGTGGGTCCCCTCCCCCAACCTTCTCTGAGCCTTCGGGGTCCTTGTGACCTGGCCATTTAGCCCATGGTGTGCAATAAAGTGCCGCTCAGAGGTAAAACAACCCAAAAAAACAACACAGATGGTGCGAAATGGCCTTCGCGGGAAGATACATCAGCATCCGGTTCGATATTCGATCCGGTCCTGAAGCTTTATGCTTTTCAAGCTTCTTATTTGTTTTAATGATTTCTTCTGTAGATATAAAGTTTAGCATTGATGCAGATAGATGATGGAAACGGAAGAGCTCCTCGTCAACCTCCTGGCATGTTTCATTTCTGATAATTCAAAGTTTTCCCGAAATTGGAACTCAAGAGGGTCAGCGAAAGTCTCTGCCTTGTCACTATCACTGAAGTTTAATCCATTTTCACCATGGATAGGTGGATAATGTGAATGAGGATTTTTGAATGACTTCACCATTTTCCAAATAGAATTATCAGTGACAGAGAGACTGAAGACCTTTCTGCTCCATGATTCACTTTTAGGATCTTTTACCTTCTGCATCAGATCATTTTTTAATTTGAAATACAAGTCCTTATCACAGGAGTTTCTCGTTTTCTGCCAAGTATGTCTAACTTTGTTTTTCTCCTTTACAAGAAGCAGTAAATATTTGGGAAGTAGGTTAAAATCTTGCTTTACGAAACTAGTAACACTTGCATCATCGGGGCGGGGGTGGCTCAGTCGGTAGCGCACCAGGCTCGTGATCTGTAGTTCCCAGGTTCGTGTCCCAGCTGGGTCAGCGTTGAGATTTATCTCCGCAAAACTCCCCGCCCTGCCTACGGTCAGTAGGGGACACCGATGGGCTTGAAAAGGCCGCCGTCCGTCGGATGGGACGTTAAGCCGAGGCCCCATGTGCGGGAGAGCCATACCCTGTGCACGTTAAAGAACACGCTGGATGGCCTTGACGGGGGGGCTACAATCTGTCTCGCAACAGCTGTTCCAGAGGGTCCCCTCCCCCAACCTTCTCTGAGCCTACGGGGTCCATGTGACCTGACCATTTAGCCCATGGTGTGCAAAAAAGTGCAGCTCAGAGGTAAAACAACCCAACCCAACTTGACGGGAGGCTACCATGTGTCTCCCAACAGCTGTTCCAGTGGATCCCCTCCCCCAACCTTCTCTGAGACTTCGGGGTCCATGTGACCTGGCCATTTAGCCCATGGTGTGCAAAAAAGTGCAGCTCAGAGGTAAAACAACCCAACCCAACTTGACGGGAGGCTACCATGTGTCTCCCAACAGCTGTTCCAGTGGATCCCCTCCCCCAACCTTCTCTGAGACTTCGGGGTCCATGTGACCTGGCCATTTAGCCCATGGTGTGCAAAAAAGTGCCGCTCAGAGGTAAAACAACCCAACTTGACGGGAGGCTACCATCTGTCTCCCAACAGCTGTTCCAGTGGGTCCCCTCCCCCAACCTTCTCTGAGTCTTCGGGGTCCATGTGACCTGGCCATTTAGCCCATGGTGTGCAAAAAAGTGCCGCTCAGAGGTAAAACAACCCAACCCAACTTGACGGGAGGCTACCATCTGTCTCCCAACAGCTGTTCCAGTGGGTCCCCTCCCCCAACCTTCTCTGAGTCTTCGGGGTCCATGTGACCTGGCCGTTTAGCCCATCGTGTGCAAAAAAGTGCCGCTCAGAGGTAAAACAACCCAACCTAACCCTTGCATCATCTGACGCTTCATGTAATAAGGAGGAAAAGTTTTCAATAGAATCATTGATAGATCTAATGTTAGTAGGGCAACATGATCCTGATATCCTTTGATCAACTAGAATTTTATATTTCTCCCAGTCAGTAGTATGACGAGTTTAAGATGTAGAAAGAAGTACAGAAATTGGGTAGTGATCAGAGTTGAGTGTATTTAACACTTTGATATCATAATTGGGCAAAAAGTTGCCCAATGTAATGATGTCAAGCACATCAGACCTGTGCAAAGTGTTAAAAGGATAGAACATAGGCTCAGTAGAATGTCCAGAATAATAATTTATTTGTAATATATTTCAGAAACCATCTACAATTGGCAACTCTGGAATTCCGTGCCAAATTCTTAGCATTTAAGTCCCCGGCAAGCAAGGTGGGGTGGCCATGATCAAAGAGTATACCCATATCCTTTTTCTCAAAGTGAGAGTTGAGGCTCATAAGCAGAAATAATATACAAGTCCCAGCTTCAGTGTTAGGTAAAATAATAGCAGTGACTTCAATAGATTTAAGTTTGGGGTTGGGTTGTTTTACCTCTGAGCGGCAATTTTTTGCATACCATTGGCTAAATGGCCAGGTTACATGAACCCCGAAGGCTCAGAGAAGGAATGGGGAGGGGACCCACTGGAATAGCTGTTGGGAGACAGTTGGTAGCCTCCCGTCAAGACCATCCAGCGTGTTCTTTAACGTGCACAGGGTATGGCTCTCCCGCACAGGGGCCACGGCTTAACGTCTCATCCGACGGACGGTGGCCTTTAAAAGCCCATTGGTGTCCCCTACTGACCGTGGGCAGGGCGGGGAGTTTTGCGGAGTTTAAATCTCAACGCTGACCCAGCTGGGACTCGAACCTGGGAACTACAGATTACGAGCCTGGCGCGCTACCGACTGAGCCACCCCCGCCCCTTAAGTTTGGGGAAGGTAACGGTATGATGAAGAATTGATCTTTTAATAACTACAGCAGTACCTCCTCCACTGTTGTGCTGATGGTCTGTTCTATATATCTCATAGTTGGGGATTTTAGTTTGTCACTGGACTGTAAATGTGTCTCGTCCAGCAATAAAATATCTACCTTGGATTCAGATAGAAAACTTCTAAACTCTATGATGTCAGTAGAAATACCATTACAATTCCATGCAATGATCTGAAGGTAGTCTTTTTTATAGGATTGCTTAGCCATCTAAGTTTAGAGCTGAGATGATATAATCGAAAGAATCTGTAGTTCCCAGGTTCGAGTCCCAGCTGGGTCAGCGTTGAGATTTATCTCCGCAAAATTCCCCGCCCTGCTCACGGTCAGTAGGGGACACCGATGGGCTTGGAAAGGCCGCCGTCCGTCGGATGGGACATTAAGCCGTGGCCCCGTGTGCGGGAGAGCCATACCCTGTGCACGTTAAAGAACACGCTGGATGGCCTTGACGGGAGGCTATCATCTGTCTCCCAACAGCTGTTCCAGTGGGTCCCCTCCCCCAACCTTCTCTGAGCCTTCGGGGTCCATGTGACCTGGCCATTTAGCCCATGGTGTGCAAAAAAGTGCCGCTCAGAGGTAAAACAACCCAACCTATAATCGAAGGCCTTAAGGCCAACTGTTATCTTTCCCATAAAGACATTGGTCTTTGATATTCCGATATTAACATCTTGATTTTGACTAGGAGATTATTGGCGTTCATTTGTTTAATGAATCGAGAAACCTCCTTCAGATCATTAAGAATATTAACATCAGATTGCTCTTCTGATGTCATAGTTTGCTTAGGCTTAGTTTTATGACTACAGACTCTTTGTCCTTTTTCAGTCTGATTTAGTAGAAGTGTATTAATTTTACCTGCTACTACATTTGCATATGTTGTTTCTGGAGTAATAAGCTTAGTAGCCGTTCCCATAGCTTATGGGGTGGCAGATTTGTTGTGAACCACCTTACTTTGTGGTTTCTGAGCTGTTTTTCTTAATTCTTCTTCCCACTTTAGGATTTGGAAAATGAATACATCCTTTGTAGTTAGCCGTGTGGTTCAATCCACAATTTCCACACTTCGGAGGTCAATCTTTTTGGCTACGAGTACAGTCTTTAGTGATATGATCACCAGTACATTTGACACATCTGGGATCATTGTAGCACCCACTCTCTGCATGACCAAAAAGCTGGCAGCGATGACACTGAGTTTCGCGTTTCACAAGATATGACTTTAAATGACTTTAAGCTTTATGTGGAATAAGTCAGTAAGTGTCAAAATTTTCTTATTAGCGGCATCCTTTAGAAGCTCTAACAGAAAAACAGGAATAGTTTTTTTATATATGTTTCTTTATTAATACGAAAAAAGGAGAAAAAATTCTATGGGTAGTTTCAATAATATGTTGGTTTTTTTTTTCGTTTTATCTTCACCATAGTTTTATTACGTTATGATGTATGGATGATTTCTCTGTTCGCAACTGTGCTGCTTCTAAGCTAAATAGGGGGCGGGGGTGGCTCAGTAGGTAGCGCGCCAGGCTCGTAATCTGTAGTTCCCAATTTCGAGTCCCAGCTGGTTCAGCGTTGAAATTTATCTCCGCAAAATCCCCGCCCTGCCCACGGTCAGTAGGGGACACCGATGGGCTTGAAAAGACCGCCGTCCGTCGGATGGGACGTTAAGCCGTGGCCCCGTGTGCGGGAGAGCCATACCCTGTGCACGTTAAAGAACACGCTGGATGGCCTTGACGGGAGGCTACCATCTGTCTCCCAACAGCTGTTCTAGTGGGTTCCCTCCCCAAACCTTCTCTGAGCCTTCGGGGTCCATGTGACCTGGCCATTTAGCCCATGGTGTGCAAAAAAAGTGCCGTTCAGAGGTAAAACAACCCAACTCTAAGCTAAATGGCCAGGTCACAAGGATCCCGGTGGCTAAGGGAAGGTTGGGGAAGGGAACCCACTGGTCAGCTTTTCGTACACAGATCTAAGCCTCCCGTCAAGGCCATCCGGCTTGTTTTTTAGTGTAAACAATATATGACTTTCCTGCACACGGAGCCACCGTTTTGCATCACTCCGACGCCCTTTCCATGCCCATCTGTCTCCTTTCTGACCTAGGTCAGGGTGAGGGCTTAAAGGAGATATATATCAACGCTGGCACAGTTAGGCCTTGAACCTGAGAACTGCAGATTACGAGCCTGGCGCGCTACCGACTGAGCCAACCCTCTCCACGCATCAAGGCTAATCGGTGTCGTCGATCTCTGGAAAAGTCCGAAATCTGATATCCAACGCGTCCTTCAAAAGTAAGTAAAGGCACTTAAGTGGAGGTCAAACCTAGATCTGCGATTGCTAGAAATGTGCGCCTAGGAATGTTCCGTTTTATAAATTTCAGAAACATTGCAAAATATCGAACCAGGCGGATCTTCTCAAGCAAACCTCAACTTGGAACTCTCTATCAAGCGATATCACTTCCTTAAATTCTAAAACAAAATTCAAAAACTATATTTCTCCACTCCTATTGGAATATTGAAACGTTTGACCAACAATATCTCCTCATCCCTATTCCCACTCCCCATCTTTGTTGTATGTCTGGATTATTCGCAATCCTTTTTCTCCTGTTCATTCATTTAATATTACTCTCTGTTGTCTCAAACCTTCTTTTTCTTTCCCATCAGGGGCGGGGGTGGCTCAGTCGGTAGCGCGCCAGGCTCGTAATCTGTAGTTCCCAGGTTCGAGTCCCAGCTGGGTCAGCGTTGAGATTTATCTCCTCAAAATTCCCCGCCCTGCCACGGTCAGTAGGGGACACCGATGGGCTTTGAAAGGCCGCCGTCCGTCGGATGGGACGTTAAGCCGTGGCCCCGTGTGCGGGAGAGCCATACCCTGTGCACGTTAAAGAACACGCTGGATGGCCTTCACGGGAGCCTACCATCTGTCTCCCAACAGCTGTTCCAGTGGGTTCCCTCCCCCAACCTTCTCTGAGCCTTCGGGGTCCATGTGACCTGGCCATTTAACCCATGGTGTGCAAAAAAGTACCGCTCAGAGGTAAAACAACCCAACTTCCCCATCATTTTATTACGTTTCTTATCATATTTCATATTATATGTTTGTTTTCGTCTGTGCCACTCGTCACTTTGCTTACATTATTACAAATTTTAAATAGAAAATTGAGCGCGAGGTATAATAAAAGATTACCAACCGAATGATGAATGAACTAATTTAATTACAAAGGTAACTAAATCGCATATGAATAATAGTTTAAACGTAAATTTGTCTTCCATCAGTATGAACAACACGAGCATCAAATGACACATCACGTATTGGTTTCATCAGTCGTAACAATACGTACCAAATAATTATGCACTTCTTGGAAATTCTGAGATTTACGACACAAAATATCCGTAAGCACCAATCGTGTCACGTGATTACAGAATTCAGGAAAAATATCTGGCAACGATTTTTTTAGAAATTAGTGATCTGGCAACCTTCGTGTCACGTGATTACAGAATTCAGGAAAAATATCTGGAGCGTGTACAGCAACTGTACACGCTCCAGTTACCGTTCACAGCAAACTGGAGCGTGTGCAGTTACTGCACACGATCCAGTTTGCTGTGAGTGAGCCCACACGATCCAGGTCTTTGTGAGCTCACACGATCCAATGTGCTGTGAACATTAACCGCAATCGCTCCAGTTTGCTGTGAACGGTCACTGTACACGCTCAATATTTCCGTGAGTGAGCCCACACGATCTAGTATCAAAATAATATGACCACCTACAGTCGCTCAAAAAAGTATCCGAACGCTACGGTTGATTACAGAATTCAGAAAAAATATCTGGCAACGATTGTTTTAGAAATTAGTGATCTGGCAACCTTCGTGTCACGTGACACGAATATCTGATCAATTATCCGATAAGTCTTGTCATTATTGTCTGTAAAATCTAAAAATGTAAGAGAATATATTTGTTGGGCAGGAAACTAAATGAATGTTAATATTCTTGTTTTTAAGAGATAGAAAGTCTCTGTCGCTTATTGATAAATAAAATACTTCAAGTAGGTAGTTTTTTCACCCAGTATTGTGGGTCATGCAGGCATATAAACCAGCCATGGAAATGTATAAGTGTTCTATTCACTACGTCGTAAAGGACGTTAAGGTATAAATCTACGTTAAGGATTCTGCAGCACGTTACAGCTGTTTGTATTGGTAAAAAAAAAATCACAACGCCATGTACAATCGCTCAAAAAAGTATCCTTCCAAATAAAAGTAATCCGAAGCAACCTTCGTGTCACGAAGGTTGCCAGATCACTAATTTCTAAAAAAATCGTTGCCAGATATTTTTTCTGAATTCTGTAATCAACCATAGTGTTCGGATACTTTTTAAATATATATAATGCGTATGAATATATAATGCAATGAATATGGAGCGTGTGCAGTTACCATTCACAGCAAACTGGAACGGTTGCGGTTAATGTTCACGGCACATTGGATCGTGTGAGCTCACAAAAACCTGGATCGTGTGGACCCACTCACAGAAATAATGAACGTGTGAAGTTACCGTTCACAGCAAACTGGAGCGTGTGTACTTACTGCACACGCTCCAGTTTGCTGTGAACGGTAACTGGAGCGTGTACAGTTGCTGTACACGCTCCGTCACAATTTTTTTTCCTGAATTCTGCAATCAACCGTAATGTTCGGATACTTTTTTTGAGCGACTGTACGTAAGAAAGAGTCCAGAGTGGGGAAGTCGTTTCACACGAACATTGTAATATAAAACCCGCGCGGAAAAATTCTTCAGTCAGACCTTTGGTAAATTATACGAAAATGCGACAGTCAGACCTTTGTGACGTACTGAATGGAAATACTTCAGTCAGACCCGTGAGTCAAATCTATGTGACGTACTATACTGAAATGCTATAGTCAGACGTTTGTGGCGTACTATACAGAAATGCTTCAGTTAGACCTTTGTGACGTACTGTACAGAAATGCTTCAGTCAGGCCTTTGTGACGACTATACGGATATGTTATAGTTAGCCCTTTGTGACGTACTATACGGAAATGCTTCAGTTAGACCTTTGTGACGTACTATACGGAAATGCTATAGTTAGACCTTTGTGACGTACTATAGGGAAATGCTATAGTTAGCCCTTTGTGACGTACTATAGGGAAATGCTATAGTTAGCCCTTTGTGACGTACTATAGGGAAATGCTATAGTTAGCCCTTTGTGATGTACTATACGGAAATGCTATAGTCAGCCCTTTGTGACATACTATACGGAAATGCTATAGTCAGCCCTTTGTGACGTACTATACGGAAATGCTATAGTCAGCCCTTTGTGACGTACTATACGGAAATGCTATAGTCAACCCTGTGTGACGTACTATACGGAAATGCTATAGTCAGCCCATTGTGACGTACTATACGGAATGCTATAGTCAGCCCTTTGTGATGTATTTTACGAAAATGCTTCGGTCAGACCATTGTGACGTACAATATATGAAATACTAGTCAGAACTTTGTAGCGTATTAACGGAAATGCTTCAGTCAGACCTTTGTGGCGTACTATACGGAGATTTCTCAGTAAGACCTTTGTGACATACTGTACGAAATTGCTAGAGTCAGAACTTTGTGGCGTATTTTACGAAAATGCTTCAGTCAAACCTTTGTGACGTACTATACGGAAATGCTTCAGTAAGACCTTTATGACGTAGTGAATAGAAACGCTACAGTCAGCCCTTTCTGGCGTATTTTACGAAAATGCTTCAGCCAAACCTTTGTGGCGTACTATACGGAAATGCTTCAGTAAGACCTTTATGACGTAGTGAATAGAAACTCTACAGTCAGCCCTTTCTGGCGTATTTTACGAAAATGCTTCAGTCAAACCTTTGTGGCGTACTATACGGAAATGCTTCAGTAAGACCTTTATGACGTAGTGAATAGAAACGCTCCAGTCAGCCCTTTCTGGCGTATGTTACGAAAATGCTTCAGTCAAACCTTTGTGGCGTACTATACGGAAATGCTTCAGTAAGACCTTTATGACGTAGTGAATAGAAATGCTACAGTCAGCCCTTTCTGGCGTATTTTACGAAAATGCTTCAGTCAAACCTTTGTGGCGTACTATACGGAAATGCTTCAGTAAGACCTTTATGACGTAGTGAATAGAAACGCTGCAGTCAGCCCTTTCTGGCGTATGTTACGAAAATGCTTCAGTCAAACCTTTGTGGCGTACTATACGGAAATGCTTCAGTAAGACCTTTATGACGTAGTGAATAGAAACTCTACAGTCAGCCCTTTCTGGCGTATTTTACGAAAATGCTTCAGTCAAACCTTTGTGGCGTACTATACGGAAATGCTTCAATAAGACCTTTATGACGTAGTGAATAGAAACTCTACAGTCAGCCCTTTCTGGCGTATTTTACGAAAATGCTTCAGTCAAACCTTTGTGGCGTACTATACGGAAATGCTTCAGTAAGACCTTTATGACGTAGTGAATAGAAATGCTACAGTCACCCCTTTCTGGCGTATTTTACGAAAATACTTCAGTCAAACCTTTGTGGCGTACTATACGGAAATGCTTCAGTAAGACCTTTATGACGTATTATACGAAAATGCTTCAGTAAGACATTTGTGGTGTACATACAGAAATGTTTCAGACTTTTGTGACGTACTATAGAAAATGTTTTAGTCAGAGCTTTGTGATGTATTATACGGAAATGCTTCAGTCAGATCTTTGTGACGTGTTATACGGAAATGCTTCAGTCAGATCTTTGTGACGTATTATACGAAAATGATTCAGCCAGATTTTTGTGACGTATTATACGGGAATGTTTTAGTCAGACCTTTGTGACGTATTATACGGAAATGCTTCAGTTAGATCTTTGTGACGTATTATACGAAAATGCTTCAGTCAGATCTTTGTGACGTATTATACGAAAATGATTCAGCCTGATTTTTTTGACGTATTATACGGGAATGTTTTAGTCAGACCATTGTGACGTATTATGCTGAGATGTTTCTACGGTAAGTGAGATATGTGAGAACAGCTTTATTATTTTTGCTACTTTCCAATTTTTAAAGAAGAAAGAAAAGTTTTTTATTATATAAAGAAAAATTGAAAACAATAAATAAGTAAAAACCATGATGATGTTTAGTGCAAAAGGGAATGCAAAGAAATTCAAACTGGAAAAAATAACTGAAATAAAACATCGATTTTTTTTTTTTACTTTCTCTCTTATGTCATTTTAACACCAAAGTGTAGAAGCATAGAAATTATAAATTCGTCTTAAATCTACGCTGTCTGCAGAGAAAATGTGCAAAAGCCGAAAAAGAATTTACCTGTATAAATTCAACGAGTTTTAAAATATATTTATCAGGAACACAAATTATAAAAAAAAAACCAGGCAACTCATTTATAGATGTGATGGCCGCAAATATTCAGAAAAGACAACGAAATTGGAGTTCTAACAAATAAGTCTTCCCATAATTCGAACACATGTAGATTCCAGGGAAATGACGTCATCACGAGGAGGTCTGTCTACCCGCTGCGAAAGAGAATCTGTTGCTGTCAGTCTGTTACAGTGTGAAAGTTGGCGACCAAGCGGTTCCTCTTCGATTCACTTGGCCAGTGGACTGTGACGTCATCAGAACTGCTTGTATCGTAACGCCATCTATTGCAGGAATACAGTTTAAGATGAAAAAGGAAAAAAAAAATCGTAGTCAATTTAAGTTAGGGACCGAAAAAACATTTTTTTCTTGTTACCATAAGAAACCATCACAACTAGTGACGTGTGAAGCCCAAATATCCAGGTTGAGCAGAAGATACAGTCGCTCAAAAAAGTATCCGAACACTAATGGTTGATTACAGAATTCAGAAAAACCATCTGGCAACGATTTTTTTTAGAAATTAGTGATCTAACAACCTTCGTGACACAAAGGTTGCTAGATCACTAATTCATAAGTCTATTCGCTGATCTATAATTATGCATACAGGCAACATGGCCAAACCAACGGAGTCTCTCTGCACAATATGCTGCTTAAAGGAGGTTGCAGACTCCTTTGCCTAACCTCATCATTACTTACAAAGTTGAACCACCTAATGCCCAAGATACTGCGTAAGCATCTGGATTCAAACGCATCTAGTTTCCTGTTATCTTGTTTACAAAGTATCCAAGTTTCACTACCATAACTAACCCTAGAAAGAACCAAACTATTATACAGTCTAATTTTAGTCTTTAGGTGTATACGCCTATTTCTCCACACTCTCCATAGATTCTTAAAAGTCCCAGCAGCAATCCCTATTCGTCTGTTAATCTCATGCCGCACATCACCAGTATCTGTTACATAGCTCCCAAGATAATTAAACTGTGACACCTTCTCAAGACTGCAACCAATGAGATTAACTGAATCACAGCCTGCCTGACCAATTTTCATCACTTTAGTTTTCTCTCTGTTTATAACCAAACCTACTCTACTACCAGTCTCATCAACAGCTCGAATGAAAGAGTTCATCTCATCAACATCATTTGCCAAAAGGGCTAAATCATCAGCATAATCTAAATCAGAAATTTTCGTATCTCCAGCCCATTTAAGGCCAAAACCTTTCCATTGAAGTGAATTTCGCATAACATAATCAACAACCAAACTAAAGAGAAAAGGAGACAAAATGCACCCTTGTCGAACACCAGAAGTAATACTAAACCAATTGCTACAAGCCTTACTAACTCTCACACACGACTCAGTGTTATGACAGAGAGATTTCATTGTGTTAGCTCCCATACGATCTCACGATCAACCACAAATTATGACGATCAACAGAGTCAAAAGCCTTTTTAAAATTTTAATGCATCTGGAACTCTAAACATTTCTCAAGAATCTGCCTAAGTGAAAACATCTGATCCACAAATCCCCTACCACTTCTGAATACATCTATACCACTTCTGAATACATCTATACCACTTCTGAATATTGCTCATCACGGAATTGTAAGTAAAATACTATTATAATTTTTAATAATAAATTTAATAATGTTATTATAACTATAATGGATGCTACATTTATTAAACAAATGCATATTTCACGCATTTTTCATTAAATTTTCTAACATCCTCTAAAACACGGAGTAAAATGTTGTAGTGCAGTGGAAATCCAGTCTCTGGTACTGGAATGGGAATCCAGTTTCTTCTAATGCAATGGAATTCCAGTCTCGTGTAGTTCAATGGAAATCCAATCTCTTGCAGTGCAGTGGAAATCCAGTCTCCTATAGTGCAATGGAAAATCAGTCTCTTGTAGTGCAATGGAAGTTCAGTCTTTTGTAGTGCAATGGAAGTGTCTCTTGCAGTGCAATGGAAGTTCAGTCTCTTGTAGTGCAATAGAAATCCAGTCTCTTGCAGCGCAGTGGAAGTCCAGTATCTTGTAGTGCAATGGAAATCCAGTCTCTTGCAGAGCAGTGGAAATCTAGTCTCTTATAGTGCAATGGAAATCCAGTCTCTTGTAGTGCAAATGGAAATCCAGTCTCTTGCAGCGCAGTGGAAGTCCAGTATCTTGTAGTAGTACCAATTCATCTGGATTCTGGAGACGAAACCTACCTTTAAAAAACCAATTCATCTGGATTCTGGATACGAAACCTACCTTTAAAGAAAACCAATTTACTTCGGTTTTTGTGACGAAATTTACCTTCAAAGAAACCAATTCAGCTGGGCTTTTGGCGAACTCTATATAAGTAATCAATTCAGCGGGGCTTTGGGACGAAACTTACCTTTAAAGAAACCAGTTCATCTGGATTCTGGAGACGAAACCTACCTTTAAAGAAAACCAATTTAGTTGGGTTTTTGTGATGAAACTTACCTTCAAAGAAACCAATTCAGCTGGGCTTTTGGCTAACTCTACATAAGAAATCAATTCAGCGGGGCTTTGGGACGAAACTTACCTTTAAAGAAACCAATTCATCTGGACTCTGGGGACGAAACCTGCCTTCAAAGAAAACCAATTTCGTTGGGTTTTTGTGACGAAACTTACCTTCAAAGAAACCAATTCAGCTGGGCTTTTGGCGAACTCTACATAAAAAATCAATTCAGCGGGGCTTTGGGACGAAACTTACCTTTAAAGAAACAAATTCATCTGCATTTTGGAGACGAAACCTACCTTTAAAGAAACCAATTCATCTGGATTCCGAAGACGAAACCTACCTTCAAAGAAAACCAATTTAGTTGGGTTTTTGTGACGAAACTTACCTTCAAAGAAACCAATTCAGCTGGGCTTTTGGCGAACTCTACATAAGTAATCAATTCAGCGGGGTTTTGGGACGAAACGTACCTTTAAAGAAACCAATTCGTCTGGATTCTGGAGACGAAACCTACCTTCAAAAAAACCAATTTAGTTGGGTTTTTGTGACGAAACTTACCTTCAAAGAAACCAGTTCAGCTGAGCTTTTGGCGAACTCTACATAAGTAATCAATTCAGCGGGGCTTTGGGACGAAACTTACCTTTAAAGAAACCAATTCATCTGGATTCTGCAGACTAAACCTACCTTCAAAGAAAACCAATTTAGTTGGGTTTTTGTGACGAAACTTACCTTCAAAGAAACCAATTCAGCTGGGCTTTTGGCGAACTCTACATAAGTAATCAATTCAGCGGGGTTTTGGGACGAAACGTACCTTTAAAGAAACCAATTCGTCTGGATTCTGGAGACGAAACCTACCTTCAAAAAAACCAATTTAGTTGGGTTTTTGTGACGAAACTTACCTTCAAAGAAACCAGTTCAGCTGAGCTTTTGGCGAACTCTACATAAGTAATCAATTCAGCAGGGCTTTGGGACGAAACGTACCTTTAAAGAAACCAATTCATCTGGATTCTGGAGGCGAAACCTACCTTCAAAGAAAACCAATTTAGTTGGGTTTTTGTGACGAAACTTACCTTCAAAGAAACCAATTCAGCTGGGCTTTTGGCGAACTCTACATAAGTAATCAATTCAGCGGGGCTTTGGGACGAAACTTACCTTTAAAGAAACCAATTCATCTGGACTCTGGGGACGAAACCTACCTTCAAAGAAAACCAATTTATTTGGGTTTTTGTGACGAAACTTACCTTCAAAGAAACCAATTCAGCTGGACTTTTGACGAACTCTACATAAGTAATCAATTCAGCGGGGCTTTGGGACGAAACTTACCTTTGAAGAAACCAATTCATCTGGATTCTGGAGACGAAACCTACCTTCAAAGAAAACCAATTTAATTGGGTTTTTGTGACGAAACTTACCTTCAAAGAAACCAATTCAGTTGGGCTTTTCGCGAACTCTACATAAGTAATCAATTCAGCGGGGCTTTGGGACGAAACTTACCTTTGAAGAAACCAATTCATCTGGATTCTGGAGACGAAACCTACCTTCAAAGAAAACCAATTTAGTTGGGTTTTTGTGACGAAACTTACCTTCAAAGAAACCAATTCAGTTGGGCTTTTGGCGAACTCTACATAACTAATCAATTCAGCGGGGCTTTGGGACGAAACTTACCTTTGAAGAAACCAATTCATCTGGATTCTGGGGACGAAACCTACCTTCAAAGAAAACCAATTTTGTTGGGTTTTTGTGACGAAACTTACCTTCAAAGAAACCAATTCAGTTGGGCTTTTGGCGAACTCTACATAAGTAATCAATTCAGCGGGGCTTTGGGACGAAACTTACCTTTGAAGAAACCAATTCATCTGGATTCTGGAGACGAAACCTACCTTCAAAGAAAACCAATTTAGTTGGGTTTTTGTGACGAAACTTACCTTCAAAGAAACCAATTCAGCTGGGCTTTTGGCGAACTCTACATAAGTAATCAATTCAGCGGGGCTTTGGGACGAAATTTACCTTTGAAGAAACCAATTCATCTGGATTCTGGAGACGAAACCTACCTTCAAAGAAAACCAATTTAATTGGGTTTTTGTGACGAAACTTACCTTCAAAGAAACCAATTCAGTTGGGCTTTTGGCGAACTCTACATAAGTAATCAATTCAGCGGGGCTTTGGGACGAAACTTACCATTGAAGAAACCAATTCATCTGGATTCTGGAGACGAAACCTACCTTCAAAGAAAACCAATTTAATTGGGTTTTTGTGACGAAACTTACCTTCAAAGAAACCAATTCAGTTGGGCTTTTGGCGAACTCTACATAAGAAATCAATTCAGCGGGGCTTTGGGATGAAACTTACCTTTAAAGAAACCAATTCATCTGGATTCTGGAGAAGAAACCTACCTTTAGAGAAACCAATTCATCTGGACTCTGGGGACGAAACCTACCTTCAAATAAAACCAATTTAGTTGGGTTTTTGTGACGAAACTTACCTTCAAAGAAACCAATTCAGTTGGGCTTTTGGCGAACTCTACATAAGTAATCAATTCAGCGGGGCTTTGGGACGAAACTTACCTTTGAAGAAACCAATTCATCTGGATTCGGGAGACGAAACCTACCTTTAAAGAAACCAATTCATCTGGATACTGGAGACGAAACCTACCTTCAAAGAAAACCAATTTAGTTGGGTTTTTGTGACGAAACTTACCTTCAAAGAAACCAATTCAGCTGGGCTTTTGGCGAGCTCTACATAAGAAATCAATTCAGCGGGGCTTTGGGATGAAACTTACCTTTAAAGAAACCAATTCATCTGGATTCTGGAGACGAAACCTACCTTCAAAGAAAACCAATTTAGTTGGGTTTTTATGACGAAACTTACCTTCAAAGAAACCAATTCAGCTGGGCTTTTGGCGAACTCTACATAAGAAATCAATTCAGCGGGGCTTTGGGATGAAACTTACCTTTAAAGAAACCAATTCATCTGGATTCTGGAGACGAAACCTACCTTTAGAGAAACCAATTTATCTGGACTCTGGGGACGAAACCTACCTTCAAATAAAACCAATTTAGTTGGGTTTTTGTGACGAAACTTACCTTCAAAGAAACCAATTCAGTTGGGCTTTTGGCGAACTCTACATAAGTAATCAATTCAGCGGGGCTTTGGGACGAAACTTACCTTTGAAGAAACCAATTCATCTGGATTCTGGAGACGAAACCTACCTTGAAAGAAACCAATTCATCTGGATACTGGAGACGAAACCTACCTTCAAAGAAAACCAATTTAGTTGGGTTTTTGTGACGAAACTTACCTTCAAAGAAACCAATTCAGCTGGGTTTTGGCGAACTCTACATAAGAAATCAATTCAGCAGGTCTTTGGGATGAAACTTACCTTTAAAGAAACCAATTCATCTGGATTCTGGAGACGAAACCTACCTTCAAAGAAAACCAATTTAGTTGGTTTTTTTTGACGAAACTTACCTTCAAAGAAACCAATTCAGCTGGGCTTTTGGCGAACTCTACATAAGTAATCAATTCAGCAGGTCTTTGGGACGAAACTTACCTTTAAAGAAAGCAATTCATCTGGATTCTGGAGTCGAAACCTACCTTCAAAGAAAACCAATTCAGTTGGGCTTTTGGCGAACTCTATATAAGTAATCAATTCAACGGGGCTTTGGGACGAAACTTACCTTTGAAGAAACCAATTCATCTGGATTCTGGAGACGAAACCTACCTTCAAAGAAAACCAATTTAGTTGGGTTTTTGTGACGAAACTTACCTTCAAAGAAACTAATTCACCTGGGCTTTTGGCGAACTCTACATAAGTAATCAATTCAGCGGGGCTTTGGGACGAAACTTACCTTTAAAGAAACCAATTCATCTGGATTCTGGAGACGAAACCTACCTTTAAAGAAACCAATTCATCTGGATTCTGGAGACGAAACCTACCTTCAAAGAAAACCAATTTATTTGGGTTTTTGTGACGAAACCTACCTTCAAAGAAACCAATTCATCTGGGCTTTTGGCGAACTCTACATAAGAAATCAATTCAGCGGGGCTTTGGGATGAAACTTACCTTTAAAGAAACCAATTCATCTGGATTCTGGAGACGAAACCTACCTTCAAAGAAAACCAATTTAGTTGGGTTTTTGTGACGAAACTTACCTTCAAAGAAACCAATTCAGCTGGGTTTTGGCGAACTCTACATAAGAAATCAATTCAGCAGGTCTTTGGGATGAAACTTACCTTTAAAGAAACCAATTCATCTGGATTCTGGAGACGAAACCTACCTTCAAAGAAAACCAATTTAGTTGGGTTTTTGTGACGAAACTTACCTTCAAAGAAACCAATTCAGCTGGGCTTTTGCCGAACTCTACATAAGTAATCAATTCAGCAGGTCTTTGGGACGAAACTTACCTTTAAAGAAACCAATTCATCTGGATTCTGGAGTCGAAACCTACCTTCAAAGAAAACCAATTTAGTTGGGTTTTTGTGACGAAACCTACCTTCAAAGAAACCAATTCATCTGGGCTTTTGGCGAACTCTACATAAGAAATCAATTCAGCGGGGCTTTGGGATGAAACTTACCTTTAAAGAAACCAATTCATCTGGATTCTGGAGACGAAACCTACCTTCAAAGAAAACCAATTTAGTTGGGTTTTTGTGTCGAAACTTACCTTCAAAGAAACCAATTCAGCTGGGCTTTTGGCGAACTCTACATAAGTAATCAATTCAGCAGGTCTTTGGGACGAAACTTACCTTTAAAGAAACCAATTCATCTGGATTCTGGAGTCGAAACCTACCTTCAAAGAAAACCAATTTAGTTGGGTTTTTGTGACGAAACCTACCTTCAAAGAAACCAATTCAGCTGGGCTTTTGGCGAACTCTACATAAGAAATCAATTCAGCGGGCTTTGGGATGAAACTTACCTTTAAAGAAACCAATTCATCTGGATTCTGGAGTCGAAACCTACCTTCAAAGAAAACCAATTTAGTTGGGTTTTTGTGACGAAACTTACCTTCAAAGAAACCAGTTCAGCTGGGCTTTTGGCGAACTCTACATAAGAAATCAATTCAGCGGGCTTTGGGATGAAACTTACCTTTAAAGAAACCAATTCATCTGGATTCTGGAGAGAAACCTACCTTTAGAGAAACCAATTCATCTGGACTCTGGGGACGAAACCTACCTTCAAATAAAACCAATTTAATTGGGTTTTTGGACGAAACTTACCTTCAAAGAAATCAATTCAGCTGGGCTTTTGGCGAACTCTTCATAAGAAATCAATTCAGCTTGGCTAACCTATAGATAGGACGTATAGTATAATATATATTATAATATAACTATAATAGGACTATAGATGTTGAAGATAGGACGAAACCTATCTTCAATAATTCAATTCGATTGTCTTTTTAGACGAAACGTACTTTGAAGAAACCGATTCAGCTGGATTTTGGGACGAAATGTACCTTCAAGAAACAAATTCAGCTAAACTTTTAGACGAAACGTACCTTCAAGAAACCAAATCTGCTGAACTTTTGGACGAAACGTACCTTCAAGAAACAAATCTGCTGAACTTTTGGACGAAACTTTCCTCCAAGAAACGAATTTGCTAATGATTTCTGACCAGAGCGTGAGTTTAGATCGTCATGAAAAATGACCTCGGAAGAAAAACAATGCAAAATATGCTTATCCAACCAAAAATTCAAACCCATGACTTTCCATTGCAACTGAACCCTCCAACAACTAGTCTCGATAGGGGGGGGGGGGAAATGATTCACGTTGAATTCAAACGTCGTTTAAAGACAAAATTTTTAACTTTAGCTACAGAATCTATCGAAAAGAGAAACATACAAACGAAAGAGTGATTCCTCTTATTTTTTATTAATCATTTCTTTTTTCGTTTTGTACTTTCGGCTGATTTCTTTAAAAGTCATGTTTCTTTTTCAACTGGAATTCCCAAAAAAACGCCTTTTGTACGAAAAACCATTCCCGATGCAGTGCGCCAACAAGCTTTGCATAAATTCCACACCTAACGGCAATTAAAGTAAACATTTTTCTATCAGTTTCACGAGGCTAATTAAAATTCAATAAGAGCATCCTTCCCCTCGCTGCTTGCTTCCTTCCTTAAGCCACAAGAAGAATAAAGTTGACTGGTTTTTCTCTCACTCTTGTCTAAAGAGAACCACGACGACTCTTGGGAAATATTCTGCGTCTATAAAAGTGAACAGATGACGACAAAAAGCCAAAAAAAGCTTTTGTGTAATGACTGCCTTATAAAGGAAAATGAATTCACTTGGTTCGTTTTATTACTGAGGCAAGATGGCGTGATTCATGGCAACATTTTCTGCTCTTTGGTCAATGGAAAGGTGGATCGGATTATTTTACCTCTAAGGGGCACGTTTTTGCGCATGATGGGTTAAATGCCCAGTCACAAGGGATCCGAAGGTTTCTGGCGAAGGAGATCCACTGGACAGCTGATAGGAGACAGATGGAAACCTCTCGCGCAAAAAAACTTTCTTATTTCAGGGCCGTGAAATGGAATTTGGAGACCGAATGAAAAATGAAATAATGTGTGCGTGCGTGTGTGTATGTGGGGGAGGGGGGTTACTTCTCCCCGTTTTTCATAGAAAATCGTCTTTGAGTGCTGTTATGAAAATAACATGTTTGAAATATTATTTCAAAATCAGATGAAATTACGAATACTATATCATAGAATCTAGAATAAAAATAAAAGGGTGGGGAGGTGTCTCAGTGGAGCCGGAAACAATGGGAGGGAGGGGGTTTGAGCCGTCCCGTGGCCGAGTGGTTAGCACGCTTGGCTACTGATCTAAGGGACCTGGTTTCGAGCCCCGGATTAGGCATGGATGTGTGTGTCGTTTTTCTGCTGAGTTCCTGCCATACTCTCAGATCTCCTACTATGGCATATAAACTGACAGGCTCCTGTCAGACCTCTGTGGCAAGCAGCTGCTTGAGGGGGTATTTATTTATTTATATATTATGCTTTAAAATTAGAATCTAGAAAGCTCTAATGAATTTTAACATGAGTCATTTATAATTGGTTTTGTGTTAAAGAAAATCTTTCGGAATGAGAAGTGTCTTAAGAAAGATACAAATTATTCATCTCCTCCCCTTCTTTTGTCACATTCTCTAGTTCTATAATAAATCGCAATGATATCTAGTTCCCATAATGAGGCAAATATTTAATGAGAGTCCATTGTAAAATTCCCAGCTGGATCAACGTTGAGATTTATCTCCGCAAAATTCCATGCCCTGCCCACAGTCAGTAGGGGACGCCGATGGGCTTGGAAAGGCCGCCGTCCGTCGGATGGGACATTAAGCCGTGGCCCCGTGTGCGGGAGAGCCATACCCTGTGCACGTTAAAGAACACGCTGGATGGCCTTGACGGGGGGCTACCATCTGTCTCCAAACAGTTGTTCCAGTGGGTCGCCTCCCCCAACCTTCTCTGAGCCTTCGGGTCCATGTGACCTGGCCATTTAGCCCATGGTGTGCAAAAAAGTGCCGCTCAGAGGTAAAACAACCCAACGTTAAAGAACACGCTGGATGGCCTTGACGGGAGTCTACCATCTGTCTCCCAACAGTTGTACCAGTTGTAAAACGTTCTATGTCAAACGAAAGCTCAGCGCAACATAGTCTTAATGATATTTCCCTTTAAGATTTCTCAAAATGTTGTTTCATGTCTCAGTGATAAATCTCTTCCAATTCCGCAAAATGTTATTTCATGTCTCAATGACATTTTCTTGCGATTGCTCAAAGTGTTAATTCATGTCTCAATAATTACGATTATTCAAATCCTCCCTTACGATTCCCCAAATTTTTTTTCATGTCTCATGAGTTTTCTCTTCCGATTCCGCAAAGTGTTATTTCATGTCTCAATGATATTTATTTCTCTTGTGATTCTTCAAATGTTGTTTTATGTCTCAATGATATTTGTCTGTCAGTTTCGCAAAATGTATTTCCTGTCCCAATTATAATTTTTTTTTCTTTTGATTCTTCAAATGTTGTTTTATGTCTCAATGATATTTGTCTGTCAGTTTCGCAAAATGTATTTCCTGTCCCAATTATAATTTTTTTTTCTTTTGATTCTTCAAATGTTGTTTTATGTCCCAATGATATTTATTTTTTTTTGTGATTCTTCAAATGTTATTTTATGTCTCAATGATATTTACTTCTCTTGTGATTCTTCAAATGTTGTTTTATGTCTCAATTACTTTTCTCTTCCAGTTCTGCAAAATGTTATTTCTGTCCCAATGATATTTTTTTTTTTGTGATTCTTCAAATGTCGTTTCATGTCTCAATGACATTTCCCTTACGATTCCTTAAAATTTTGCCGAGTCGCTACCGTTTGTGCCAAGTTCATTCCGGACTTGAAGTTGTACATCACTTCTAGTTCTGTAATACAGTGTTGTTGGGTTGGCTTGTTTTACCTCTGAGCGGCACTTTTTTTGCACACCATGGGCTAAATGGCCAGGTCACATGGACCCCGAAGACTCAGAGAAGGTTGGGGGAGGGGACCCACTGGAACAGCTGTTGGGAGACAGATGGTAGCCTCCCGTCAAGGCCATCCAGCGTATTCTTTAACATTCACAGGGTATGGCTCTCCCGCACACGAGGCCACGGCTTAACGTCCCATCCGACGGACGGCGGCCTTTCCAAGCCCATCGGTGTCCCCTACTGACTGTGGGCAGGGCGGGGAATTTTGCGGAGATAAATCTCAACGCTGACCCAGCTGGGACTCGAACCTGGGAACTACAGATTACGAGCCTGGCGCGCTACCGACTGAGCCACCCCCGCCCCAAAATTTGAATGAATACTTTGTGAAATATTAGGAATACAATATATGCCCTATTTAACCTATTATTTTCATATAATACAGTGAACAACATGCATAATTATTTAAAAATTCTCTTCGTAAGTACGTTTATTACTCGAAGGGTTTGATTGCAGTTCTTTCTGCTCCGTGCTAAAATGACTGCGATGAATTTCATTGCGACCTCGGTGGGAGCGCACTCTCGCACCCCGCTAGCACTAGAGGTAAACGAGTCCATTTCATTTCGCATCCACTTGTTTCATTATTTGATTGCATTTGTTGCCAATTCCCTGGGCGTGTGATCGTTTTTAATCACGAAATGTTTTGCGGCCAGTTCGACTTGCTGGTTGGCATTTGCTCTTTTCACTGTAATAATATGCCATTATTGAGTTGGAATGAAATCTTGTGTATTGAGTTCAAATTAGAATTACGCGTCATTATGGCGGGCAGCAAAAATTACTTTTCAAGGGATATACAGAGACTTGTCAAAATTAAATACTCGAAAGAATTACAGCTGTATTTTTAGATCTGTGTTCTGTATTCAATTCACAATTGTTCCTTGAAATATTCCATGAAAAAAAGTCTTTTAATTTCACGAATATTTTATAAAGTGATTAAAGCTATTTGAAGTAAATTATATCAGTTACAATACTGAAAAAAATATCTACAATTAGATAGCTTTTAAGTTTTGCTTTCCAAAACAAATAAGGTAATTTACTTTGTCGTCTGCCTGTCTGTAGAGATTAAAATTTTTTCCTTTTATCATCCTCATCATCCTCAAGGAAACAAGGGTTACGGAGGTCCAACCAGATAGTGCAATTCAGTTCTCCAAACACCTCTCTCTCCTGAACTACATCTGCTGCACCTGGCCACTGTAGACCAATTCTAACAAAGTCCTGTTTCTCACTGTCTGCCCACCGCATCCTAGATCTCCCCTACTTTCTGAGATCTTTAGGCACACAGTTCATAACCCTATTCGCTAATCTATAGTTATGCATACCGGCAACATGGCCAAAACCAACGCAGTCTCTCTCTGCATAATATGCTGCTTAAAGGAGGTTGCCAACTCCTTTGGCTAACCTCATCATTACTTACAAAGTTGAACAATCTAATGCCCAAGATACTGCGTAAGCATCTGGAATCAAAAGCATCAGGTTTCCTGTTATCTTGTTAACAAAGAGTCTGCGTTTCACTCCAAGTAAGTACTAGCTTACTGTTCTCCTTTTTCCCTTTCTAAAATGTTTTAACTAACTCTAGAAAGAACCAAATGTTTATAAAGTCTAATTTTAGTCTTTAGTCGTATACTTTAATTTCTCCTCCCTATTCGTCTGTTCATCTCAGGTCGCACATCACCAGTATCAGTTACATACATAACTCCCAAGATACTTAAACTGAGAGACATTCTCAAGCCTGCAACCATTCAGATTAACTGAACCACAGCCTGCCTGACCAATTTTCATCCCTTTAGTTTTATCTCTGTTTATCCCCAAATCTTTCTCTACTACCATTCTCATGAACAGTTCTAATTAAAAGAATTCATCTCATCAACATCATTTGCCAAAAGGACGCTAAATTAGAAATTTTCGTATCGCCAGACCATTTTAAGGCCAAAATCTTTCCCATTCTGTAAATTTCGCATAAGATACTCAATAACCAAATTAAAAAGGAAAGGAGACAAAATGCACCTTTGTCGAACACCAAAAGCAATACTCTTTATAGTAACACTGAGTCGTATGTGAGAGTTGATAAGGCTTGTAGCGTTGCTACAAGCCTTACCAACTCTCACACAAGACTCAGTGTTATTATAGAGAGCTTTCATTATGTTAATTAACTTGTCTGGTATACCATATGATCTCACGATCAACCATAAATTATGACGATCAACAGAGTTGAAAGCCTTTTTGAAATCAACAAAGCTAGCAACCAAAGGTTTCTGAAACTCTAAACATTTCTCAAGAATCTGCCTAAGTGAAAATATCTGATCCACACATCCCCTACCACTTCTGAATCCACATTGCTCATCACGCAATTGCCTGTCAACCAGATTCTTAATTCTATTAAGCACAATCATGGAAAGAACTTTACCTGGAACAGAGAGTAGGCTGATACACCTATAGTTATCACAAGAACTGCGATCACCTTTTTTGAAAAGAGGGATAATAATAGCTCTGGTAAAATCATTAGAAACCATGCCTTTATCATAAAAGACATTCAAAATTTCAGTCATCCATGTGGTAACAGAAACATTCCCAGCTCTAAGCATTTCAATAATAATTTCTTCTACCCCTAGGGATTTATATAGTTTAAATTTAATATTGACCCTATATCACAGTCTGAAGTTATTTTGGCTATTTTTGAACTTTAATGCTGACCCTATATTTTGGACTTTAATGTTGACCCTATATTTTGGACTTTAATATTGACCCTATATTTTGGACTTTAATGTTGACCCTATATCAGAGTCTGAAGTTATTTTGGCTATTTTTGAAGTCCATAATACATGTATCATCATGGCAAACAATGGGACTAGAACTAGCCACATTGTTTAGAACAACACTGAAATGCTCAGCCCACCTAGCCATGACAGAATCCTCCCCTTCTATAACCTTGTTTATCCTTCAATACCTGTACACCTGTCCGTTTTCTACCACACAAAACATTTACTATCTGGTACAGCTCTCCGCTGTTGTGCTCCGTAACTGCTTCCCCGGCTTTGTCAGCCAAGCCACCAAGCCAAAGATTCTTATCAGCAGCTAACCGATCCTTTACACGTTTATTAAGTTCTCTGTAACGCTTTCTATAAGCCGTCCCGTGGCCGAGTGGTTAGCGCGCTTGGCTACTGATCTAAGGGACCTGTGTTCGAGCCCCGGGTAAGGCATGGATGTTCGTGTTGTTTTCTGCTGAGGTCCTGCCATCCTCTCAGATCTTCTACTGTGGCATATAAACTGACAGGCTCCTGTCAGACCTCTATGGCAAGCAGCTGCTTGAGGGGGTATTTATTTATATTATTAATGCTTTCTATTAGGACTAGTAGGGTATTGATTAAGAACATTCCTGCAGTTCTTTCTTTCCGAAATAAGCTCAAGTGCCTTATCACTCAAATAATTCTCTCTCCTCTGCTCCTTTTTCGTTAAAAGAGTACAGTTACTTTCCAAAAAAGCCTGTTTAAAATGGTCTCATTCTTCCTCAACTTCAGTAGTAAGCAAACCAAAACTGTCATAATGACTAAGTAACCTATCACAGTAAGCTTTAGCTATAACTGGATCTTTCAGAGCTTCGGTATTAAAAGTAAATTTTTTAACCCTAGCACAACACTTTTTAAGTTTAAGTTGAAAGACACTTTTAACAAAATAGTGGTCAGATCCAATTTCAGCTCCCCTATATGCCCTGGTATTCCTAACAGAACAAGCCCATTTGCTGTTAATTAATATGTAATCAATCATATTCTTATGCAGCCCATCGGATGAAACCCATGTGTACTTATGTATGTCGCGGTGTTTGTAATAAGTGTTAGTTATTCTGAATCCATTGAGTTTACTTACCTGTAGGAGACGTTGCCCATTGCCATTGCAGCTACCAATACCAAAAGGGCCTATTACTCCTCCCCAAAGGTCAGAGTCAGTACCAACTTTGGCATTGAAGTCACCAAGAACAAGGGTAATATCTCCTTTCTTGACAGAATTCAAAATATCCTGAAGTTGTTCATAAAACCTATCCTTCTAATCCTCATCGGCATCCTCAGTGTGGGCATAATAACAGATAACATTCAAGTCTTTAATGCTTGTCTGAAATTTAGCTGTAAGAAGCCTTTCATTAATGCACTCATATTCTAGAAGAGCATCATTAGCATGTCTGCTGAGCAGCAGACCGACGCCTTGGTGATGCTTATTATCTTCCCTCCCTGAAAAGGGAAATTTAAGATTATTTTAAAGAATCTGACCTTTATCTGTCCATCTGGTCTCTTGCAAGCCGAAAATATCTAAATTATAATGGTGGAATTCTTGTGTGAGGACATCAAGAGAATGAACTCTGTGCAGAGTCCTCACATTCGAACTACCTATGGAGAGAAATGGTGAATGGGATGTTTGAAGAAACCATGTTTATCGAGAGAGGGAATGCCGACAATATCAAACAGCCCCCTAATCGCAGACATGGGGCAGAGACCAGTTCCCCCACCACTAAAGGCACCACTAAGTACTACACTGGAAGACTTCCTCCAATGTAGAATTTGACGATGCCAGTAGAAGCAAAGAGTTCAGATGCCTGCGATAACATCTGCTCAGGATTATCCACCAGCTGATAAAGCATATCCCGTGAATTCATTCACTTGGGACTGTCAACCCAGAAACAAACAAAAAACACAGCGGAAGATTTTCCCTCCACCGAAGCCCACCAGTGAAGCAAAATCAGGATCCATAATCAAGCTCATAGCCATTATTCCATTCCAGTTGGTGTATATGATTCTGGAGTGGACTCTGTGTGGTTGACCACTCCTCAGCAGGGTAGAAAAGAAAAAGGAAAAGTAGCCATAGTTGTCCAGATCAATAGGCCACACTGATTTAGCAGCCGTCCTCTTCCGTTCCATTCCAAAAAGAATATTTCTTTTGAAAGACCTGCACCATGAGACTTTTAACGGCCTGCACCATGAGAAAGCGTGGTCAGACTTTAGGTGCTAGGCCTGGCCGTTCGTGTGCATCATCACATGATTGGTGCATAGCTCTCCTCCCAGTAACTAGAGGCCCTATATAAGTAGAGGTTGGCCATCTCAAAATTGGACGCCATGTTTTGTCGCCGCTCGAATGTTTAGCTCTTGTGATTTGTACAAAAATTATATCCGGAATAAAGAGTAACGGGTGGGATTGTTTTACTTCTGATAGGTACTTTTTTGCAGACAATGGACTAAGTAGCGAGATCACAGGAATCCCCAAGGGTTAAATGAGAAGTTTGTCTCTATAGTTTTATTTACATTGTGTGTATTACAGTTCTGCATGAACAGAACTTTGACTGGAATTTCTATAGAATTCTTTTGGATTTAAATTAAATAAAAGACTGAGCTTTATTTGTAATTACTTCTCTAATATAAATTCTGGTAGGTCAAAACTGATCTTTAAATTTTTAAGTATAGAAAGAAATGTTAACAGTAAATAAAGACGAAAATAACAAAATAATTTTTCGAATTATTTCTTAAAAAAACCTAAAATTAGAATACAAAAATAGCTTTTTGATGAAAAGTCAACTCCTTGATAAAGTTACTTTTCTCTCTGTCATAAACAGAACTGATGAAGACAAAATGACGTACCCACGTGTAGGATCTGTATATTCTAGCATCTTAGCCCATTGTTTCTTCCTCTCTAGGGAGCGGAAATTGTCTCAGACCGCAGAGCGCCAGGTTTGTAATCTGCACTTCTCAATTTCGAGCCCCAACTGCGACTGAGTTGAGATTTATTTCACCCAACTCCCACGATGTCGTAGACTAGAAAGTGAATCCACGAATACTTATGGATTACCGAAAAAGGTAGGAAATGTTTGATACAGATTTCAGTGTTCACGATTACAAGCACTTTAGAAAACGGCTAAAACAGAAAAGTTAAAGGGCGGGGGTGGCTCAGTCGGTAGCGCGCCAGGCTCGTAATCTGTAGTTCCCAGGTTCGAGTCCCAGCTGGGTCAGCGTTGAGATTTATCTCCGCAAAATCCCTCGCCCAGTCCACAGTCAGTAGGGGACACCGATGGGCTTGGAAAGGCCGCCGTCCGTCGGATGGGACGTTAAGCCTGGCCCCGTGTGCGGAAGAGCCATACCCTGTGCACGTTAAAGAACACGCTGGATGGCCTTGACGGGAGGCTACCATCTGTCTCCCAACAGCTGTTCCAGTGGGTCCCCTCCCCCAACCTTCTCTGAGCCTTCGGGGCCATGTGACCTGGCCATTTGCCCCATGGTGTGCAAAAAAGTGCCGCTCAGAGGTAAAACAACCCAACCCCTTACGCACAGGGTAGGTAGGAAATGCAACTGTTTTGTCTTATTTTAGTTGGTACTAATGATATATTTATAATTAGTATTTTCAAAGGTAATTTTAATTTATATCGCTAAACATTACTAAATATGCAAACGGCAAAACTTTTAACGAATTGTTCAAATGATCTGTTTATGGTAAAAAATTTTAAACTTTGGCTCTAGACTATCAAGAGACATTTCATTAACGGCAATGATCTGCTCCTTTTATTTAGAGAGGTGTGAGAAAAGCAACTTTTTAAATTTAAGAACTAAAAGACAAATATGTTGTACAACTACTAATAAAATAGTACTGCGTGCAGGCCTCTTCTCCATCGAAAACGCTTAAGGATTTTGAAAGTAAGTAAATGAAAAACTTCAGTTTTTAAACAAAATTTCTATATGCACCACAGGTGATATGCGTTCTTATAGGTATTTTACACATTCAGTATTCTCTAACAGTGGAAATTCTAACTAATGGTGATTAGGAAAAATAAACTATTAATCTTTTATTAGTATCTATACAACATAAAAAAAATATTTTTCACATATTTCTTAAAACTAAAAAAAAATTTGCTTTTTACCAATTGGTTAGGTTGTTTTACCTCTGAGCGGCACTTTTTTGCACACAATGGGCTAAATGGCCAGGTCACGTGGACCCCGAAGGCTCAGAGAAGGTTGGGGGGAGGGAACCCACTGAAACAGCTGTTGGGAGACAGATGGTAGCCTCCCGTCAAGGCCATCCAGCGTGTTCTTTAATGTGCACAGGGTATGGCTCTCCCGTACACGGGACCACGGCTTAACGTCCCATCCGACGGACGGCGGCCTTTCCAAGCCCATCGGTGTTCCCCTACTGACCGCGGGCAGGGAATTTTGCGGAGATAAATCTCAACGCTGACCCAGCTGGGACTCGAACCTGGGAACTACAGATTACGAGCCTGGCGCGCTACCGACTGAGCCATCCCGCCCCTTACCAATTGGTATGAGGTGGGTAAGATATCACTATTAGTGTAAAACACTTGCCCATTATAGTCAATCTCCAAAGTTTAAAATTTCTAGCATATATAGTAGATCGTTTGCAATTACGTTTAAATATTGGTATTTTCCAGGTTTTTCCGTCGCTAGAGCCTTTTTGAGTTTTTATTTACGGCCTTTAGCCCTCTCTAACGATGGAAATTTCGACTCATGGGTGATTCGAAAAATGTAAATATTAATATTTTGTTAGTACCTGTAAAAAATAATTAGTTTTCATTTATCTCTTAAAATAAAAAAAAGTTTCATTTTGCCACCCCCTTGGGGGTAAGAGGGAGAAGCCTTGTTGCAATCATACATCTTCTGACCATAACCTTCTGATACGAAAATTTCAGAATTCCAGTGTAAATAGATCGTTTGCAATATTCGTTTGAAATTTTAGCATTTTCAATTTTTCCACTGTCAGATGGCGCTATTAAAGCTATTGGGAGATTTCAAAATTGGTAATCGTAATATTTTACCGCCGTCCCATGGCCGAGTGGTTAGCGCGCTTGGCTACTGATCTACGGGACCTGGGTTCGAGCCCCGGGTAAGGCATGGATGTTTGTGTTGTTTTCTGCTGAGGTCCTGCCATCCTCTCAGATCTTCTACTGTGGCATATAAACTGACAGGCTGCTGTCAGACCTCTGTGGCAAGCAGCTGCTTGAGGGGGTATTTATTTTAATATTTTACCAGTACTTATGCAACGCAAAAAGAACTTTTCATTTATATCTAAAAAAGTTGATTTTGTATAGAGGGACAGACAGGTTGAGAGATGGATAACAGTTAACAGACGGACAAACAGTCAAACCGATATTGCATAGGCAGACGACAAAGTGAAAATATTAGCCCATTTTGCAAGCGAATAAAAAGAAATTATTTGTTGGGTTTCAATTAGCTCGTTTCACTTTTGCGGCATTAATTTATTTCTGTGAGTGATGCGATAAAATGTGATGGGAAGGTTAGAAACCCTTCAACAATGGGCTTCCTGCTATCCCAAACAAAAAATAGGACGTGTAAATAACAATGTAGAAAATAAAAATAATAGTTTTTCTGAATTTTTAAAAGTTCCTATTTGTGCAGAGTAGACTTTCTGTGATCCAAATACTCTTGGATTCTAATTTCTTTTCTTTTCTGCACCAAAATAGATTTCAAAAATAAAATTAACACTTCAAACAAGGTATCAAAAATCCTCAGAAACAGGGATAAGAGCTGAAAAAACATTTCCTAATTTTACTTGAATTTTTCTATCTTTCAGAAAATCGTTTATATAGTTAAACATATTGCCAGTTATTCCTAATTTTAAAAGCTTAAAAAGGAGTCCAAGATGCCAAACACTGTCAGAAGCATGTTGGATATCGAAGAAAACCACAGCCACTCTTTGTTTTATGGAAAGAGCATTTTGTGACTCAGCAATTAGTTGAAGCAAATTATCTTGAGATGACATTCCTCTCCGAAAGCCCGTTTGGAAAGGAGATAGCATTCCAGAGGATTCAAGAAACCGATTGGGTCTGTAAAGTATCATCCTTTCAAATACTTTCCCAAGACAACAAGTCCGTGAAACAGGTCTGTAGGAGCTAAGTAAATTACGTGGTTTCTTAGGTTTTACAATAGGAATGATCTGGGATATTGTCCAAGTATCCGGAATTGTTCCTCTGTTCCAGCATTCATTAAATAGTTTCAATAAATGTAGGAGGCCTTCCAGCAGAAGGGATTTAATAATAATATTGGTGATGTTATCTGGTCCAGAACTGCTCTTATTTTGTTTTTTATAGCATTTTCAAGTTCCCATAGGTTGAAAGGAGTATTCAATATTCTGGAGAAAGGGGTAAATTTTCCAAGACTGTTTCCATAAATTTGGAAACCCCATCCCTGCTATTTCTGAATGAATCAGAAGTAGGTAACTTACAATAAGAAGAGAAATGATGGACGAAATATTCTGCTAGCTTCTCGGTTGAACAATTTAGAGCTATAGTAAGTTTGGTCCAGATGGGAGTGGGTTCAGGAGCTGTTCCAATTTTCTTTATTTTCCTCCATGTATTCCAGACTCAGTCTGGAAGTTCCCATAGGTTCCTTGCAAAAGTTTTGCCACTGTTTTTTCTCAATATTTTTTTTTCTCTTTTACTTTTAGCACAAACTTTTTGGTATTCTTCAATATCTTTTAAATTTCCAGATCTTTTAGCTTTTCTTCCTATTTGCAGTGATCGTTTTTACTTCTATAGCATAAGAACAAATTTTAACGGGGGCTTTGAATTCTTTAGTGTTACATTGATAGTTCCTGTAGAGAGAAGAACTAAATTCAATTAGATTAGACTGGTTGTTTGCATTTTGCAGTTCAAATAAAATATTTTTCTTGAATTAGAACCAATTAGTAACTTTCAAGCGAGGTTTAGGTATTTTAGACCAAAAGGTAGCTGAAATAATGACTGGTAAATCATCGCTCCCAAGAGAATCATGATGTGTTGCCCATGCAAAATGTTTGGCAAAGGGAGCTGAGACAAGGGAGAGATCAATAGCAGTAATGAAGCAAGTGAAGCATTAATAAAATACGGAAGCTTTTATAGGCAAAAACAAGCTGTAGAAATGCATAAAACTATAACAACTGAGAAGCTTTATCTACGTACACACACTAACTCATAGGCTTTCGACTCGCTGTACGACAAAACATGGCGCCCATAAACCATGTGACTCAGTCAACCAATGGCAGTCAATCACCGAGATGGCCAGCCTCTAACTATACAGGACCTCTAACTAGTAACTACCTAGCTACCATTTATACACCAGATTCCTTTTAAGGATAAATTAAAAATTCTTCATCATGGGTTGTATAATTATTGATGAAATATTCCAATTCACATTTTCTGATTCTCCCAATAGCTATAATTGCACCCTCTAACGGTGGAAAAGGACAAAATGCCCACACTTTAAACGAATATTAGAAATGATCTATTCAAGCTGGAAATTTGAAATTTTGTTAGTAGCGTATGATAGTGAAGTGGCTGACATTCGGAGCAGGGAACTGTCCCTTTAACCCCAAGGGGTGTGGAAAAACTCAACCTCTTTTGTGTTAAAAGAAAAATTAAAAATTGCTTTTTTTTTTGTATGTGTACTAACAAAACATTAGTATTTACTTTTCCCCAATCATCCAATAATTTGAATTCTCACTGTTAGAGGGTGCTAAAGGCGGAAATTAAAAACTCCAATAGCGCCCTCTAACTGTAAAAATAATTGGGAAATGTTAAATTTTCAAATGAATAATGCAAATGACATATTTATACTAGAAATCTGAAATTTTGGTAGTCTAGCGTGATGGTCAAGAAGTTTGTATTGACAACAATGTTTAACCTACCCCTTACCACCGTAAGTGGGGGAGAGCCTTTCTTTGTGAGAAATAAATGAAAAAAAAATGTATTTCGTAGCAACTAATAAAATATTGCTATTTGCATTTTTCCGGAACGTTCATTAGTTCGAATTTCGAGTGTTAAAGGGTGCTAATGGTGAAAAATAAAGTTCCTTCTCTTTGAAAACGAACATCCCATATTTGACTGAGGCGATATATTATTCTCCTTGTTTATGTTAAAGCTAATACAGGTTAATAAGAATATTTTGCAGCGCCATGTTTTGTGTCTGGCTACTAGATTGTTTACTTCTCTAGATTTCAAACATAAGGAACGAAAGAATAATTTCTGTGCTTAAAAAGAAACTAGAGAAAAAAAAAAAGAAACTATTTAAAAAAGAATTTTTTGTGGATAAATTAAACTAGCTTTTTCTTACATATTTGAATAAACAAATAATTTTTATTTCTATATGTTTATAGAATTTAAAAACAGAGATCATAGGACAGCTTTTACCAAAAACATTTTGTAGACAACAATTTTGAAACCTGGACAGGAACATTTTACTCTTGATTATCAGATATACAAAGAACATATTTTTCTTTTCTTTTGCGCTTTTTCGATTTCATTTCAAAAGAATTTCGATTTCAGTTTTGGTATTAATATCGTTTTATTGTTTACTGCTCCTAATTTTCTGTTACACTGATAATGTACATATTTAGAAATGTATCAAAAGATTAACTGACTGACTATTATAAAACAATTTCTCGAATGTGAACATCAATATTCTTTGAATAATTCATTATTAAGTGTCCATAACTGAAACGAAACTGAAATCAAATGGTTATTAATAAAATAACACGATTGAATTCACATGTAAAATATATATATGGTATAAAACATTTATTTCGCGTTTAAATTTACCAATTTTTATTCAATAACTAACTATGCGGGAAAAATAGCTTTGCCACCGTGCGGAACTCGAACCCCAATCTCTCGAGATACATGCCAGAATGCTATGTATTATAGTATATGTATTATAGCATTTAATCTCATTTGTACTCATTTTACTCGCATTATTCTCATTTGCACTCATTTTACTCGCATTATTCACATTTATACTCATTTTACTCGCTTTGTTCTCATTTATACCCATTTTACTCACATTATTCTCATTTATATTCATTTTACTCGCATTTTCGCATTTATACTCATTTTACTCGCATTATTCTCATTTATATTCATTTCACTCGCATTATTCTTATTTATACTCATTTTACTCGCATTGTTCTCATTTACATTCATTTTACTCGCATTATTCTCATTTGTACTCATTTTACTCGCATTGTTTTTCATTTATACCCATTTTACTCGCATTATTCTTATTTACATTCATTTTTCTCGCATTATTCTCATTTATAGTCATTTTATTCGCATTATTCTCATTTATACTCATTTTACTCGCATTATTTTCATTATTTACTCTCATCATTTGTACTCCTTTTTTCTGCATAATTATTTATTGAATTTTATATCTACAGGTAATCTGTGTATTTACTATGGATTGGTTTTTTATTCACACTGCATTCCTGCAAAAAGTAAGCACCTCCCATTTTTCGTTTTAGAATTATAAATCGCACATTCGGCAAAAAAACCTTTAGAGTTGTCTGGTAATATTTAATTAAGATGTATAGGCACTGATGTAGTTTGGTCTGTTATATCTGAGCCGTCTTCAGACACCACGAGCTTTGGCAGAAGAGCCAACTTCTTAAAGGGGCTTTTACAGCAATCCTTTCGTGTATAAAGGTTAAAAGGTATTTATTAACACTTTTCTAAAGGAAAAAGCTTTCTACTTTACTAAAATGCTTGGTGCTCAAAATTAAAAAATAGTATCGCGTCTCGAAAAGTATATAAGAGAAAGACATGAAATGCACGAGTAAATTTTGCCATGCGGAAGAAGAAATTGGATGGACATTTAACCGACGCGTTCATGAACATGCAAATTAGGGTTTTCATAAAAGATCACATGACTGCGGTAGCCATTCATTTCCATCCTAGACAGTCTTGAGAAGCAGTTTGATTTTACCATACACAAAGGCAACAATGTATGGGATTATTGGGCCACGGTGGAAAGCGATAGGTAAGGAATGAATGTGGGTCAATCCTTTAAAAACGTTATCCGCAACAAGGAAGTTTTCAAAACTGGGGTGGTGGGTTCTGTGATGTTTCGGTAGAAATAGATTGAATATTGGATAGTTTTTAGATTAAAACACTTATGCATGCTTTGTTTCGACAGGAATAATTTCAGAAATTCGTATCATAGATTCACAAAATAGTATTCAATTTGTACTCATGGTAAATATTATTTCACTTATATAAGAAAAGAAAAACGTTATATAGGTAAAGAAGGTGTCGAAAAGAGTAAATGGGCAAGAGAAAGGTTAAAGAGCATGGCGGCTCGTGCACTAGGCCAACGGAAGCACGGCTCCACCACAAATAATTACAGAAACTAATAAACGAATTTCAAATTTAGCATTCAATATTTGTCATATATGAATCAACTTAATATCATTTCTACGTTCATTTTGCAATCATTATTCGCCGTGTTATGTTGATGACACTCACAGAATTTACTCTGCGAATCAGTGATGTGTCGTCTGCTTCAATTTATACAATAAGAATTTTTCCATTACGACCAGAGCCCAGAATCTTAGCATTTCTGTTACAGCGATGACACAGATGCACAGGACCAGACCCTTAAAGGAACTGCCCACCGGAAAATTCCTGAATTTCGATATTCAAGGAACATTTGAAAAACATTCTCAAACTTCATTATTTATACAGGATTAAAATGAAGTCAGCAGCAGATACCACGGTCGTCCAGAATTTAATTTAAATCCACATAAATGTCGTTTCGATATTGAAGGGAAAAAAACTCATTCCTATCACGAAACATTACAATAAAAACCAAAAAAAAATTTTTCACTTTGCATAAAAACAATTCTGGTCAAACCACACAAAACTTTTCGTAGGACTTCAACTTGAACTAAAAGCAAAAATAAACACAAACTTCAAACTCAAAAGTGAGAAATAGAAACAAAACAAAAAGTCGAAAATATCAGCTCTCTAATAAAAACAAACTGCAGCTTTCTGACAATAAATTCAAAGGACTTTTCAGCTTTTCAGCTAACTTCATTTGCAGAAGAATTTTCAAAATTTTACGATCATAGTGTTTCTGAATTGTCATTGTTCTTTCCCCCTTTTTCTTCCCCTTCTTTCCTCTCAAGTCTCTCTGTTCTTTCCCTCTTTTTCTTCCTCTTCTTTCCTCTCAAGTCTCTCTGTTCTTTCCCCTCTTTTTCTTCCTCTTCTTTCCTCTCTAGTCTCTCTGTTTTTCTCCTCTTTTTCTTCCCCTTCTTTCCTCTCAAGTCTCTCTGTTCTTTCCCTCTTTTTCTTCCCCTTCTTTCCTCTCAAGTCTCTCTGTTCTTTCCCCTCTTTTTCTTCCCCTTCTTTCCTTTCAAGTCTCTCTGTTCTTTCCCCTCTTTTTCTTCCCCTTCTTTCCTCTCAAGTCTCTCTGTTCTTTCCCTCTTTTTCTTCCCCTTCTTTCCTCTCAAGTCTCTCTGTTCTTTCCCCTCTTTTTCTTCCCCTTCTTTCCTCTCAAGTCTCTCTGTTCTTTCCCCTCTTTTTCTTCCCCTTCTTTCCTCTCAAGTCTCTCTGTTCTTTCCCTCTTTTTCTTCCCCTTCTTTCCTCTCAAGTCTCTCTGTTCTTTCCCTCTTTTTCTTCCCCTTCTTTCCACTTAAGTCTTTCTGTTCTTTCCCCTCTTTTTCTTCCCCTTCTTTCCTCTCAAGTCTCTCTGTTCTTTCCCCTCTTTTTCTTCCCCTTCTTTCCTCTCAAGTCTCTGTTCTTTCCCCTCTTTTTCTTCGCCTTCTTTCCTCTCAAGTCTCCCTGTTCTTTCCCTCTTTTTCTTCCCCTTCTTTCCTCTCAAGTCTCTCTGTTCTTTCCCCTCTTTTTCTTCCCCTTCTTTCCTCTCACGTCTCTCTGTTCTTTCCCTCTTTTTCTTCCCCTTCTTTCCTCTCAAGTCTCTCTGTTCTTTCCCTCTTTTCCTTCCCCTTCTTTCCTCTCAAGTCTCTCCCATTGATACGGAAACAGTGAGTCTCACAAGACCGACGTTTCCTGGATAAATTGATCAACTACAAAAATAAGTGTTTTCCTCAAATTTTTTCAATTTATTCAGTGTTTTTCTCAATTTGTTTTTATTTATTCAGTGTTCTTTCAATTTGTTGATATTGATTCTCCGAATTTGCCATTGTTCATTAAATGTTCCGTCAAAATTACTATTCATTAAATGCTATATCTCAGTTTGTTGATATTTGTTCTCCGAAGTTATTATTGTTTATTAAGTGTTCCGTCCAAATTATTATTCATTAAGTGTTATCTCAATTTGTTGATATTTATTCTCTCCAGTTGTTATTATTTATTTAAAATTTTCTGAATTTGTTGTTATTTATTCTCTCAATTTGTTGGTCTTTATTAAATATTATCTCAGTTTGTTGCTATTCATTAAGTGTTATTCAATTTATTAATTATTCCCTCAATGTATTTTATTTATTCTCTCATTTCCTTGAAACTCATTCATTTCAAGATATATTCTCTCAATTTGTTTCTATTTATTATGTGTATGGCCCAAGTTGTTATTTATTAAGCATTATATCAATTTGTTTTTTTTAAGTGTTATCTCAATTTGTTTCTATTTATTAAGCGTTATCTCAATTTGTTCTATTTATTAAGTGTTATCTCAATCTGTTTTTATTTATTAAGTGTTATCTCGATCTGTTTTTATTTATTAAGTGTTATCTCATTTTGTTTTATTTATTAAGTGTTATCTCAATTTGTTGTTATTTATTCTCCAAATTTGTTATTATTTATTAAGTATTATCTCAATTTGTTTTTATTTATTAAGTGTTATCTCAATTTGTGCTATTTATTAAGTGTTATCTCAATTTGTTGTTATTTATTGTCTCAAACTGTTATTATTTATTCTTTAAATTTGTTATTTTTTATTAAGTGCTATCTCAATTTGTTTTTATTCATTAAGTGTTATCTCAATTTGTTCTATTTATTGTTATCTCAATTTGTTGTTATTTATTGTCTCAAATTGTTGTTATTTATTCTCTAATTTTTTTATTTTTTTATTAAGTGTTATCCCAATTTGTTTTTTTTTATTAAGTGTTATCTCAATTTGTTGTTATTGATTAAGTGTTTCATCAAATTTGCTACTTTTCAAGTTTTCGGTCGCTGAAGAAAATATCAAAAAACACATGTGCTAGGTTTGCACGAAATTTGAAATCTTGTTACTTCACTCACACACTCCTCCCCCAACCCAAAATCCTGTTCACGCCCTATGGGAGTCACAGTATTAAAATTTCCTGTATTTTGAATCTCTGTTTTAAACACTGGCAACAGTCAAAATTGATTCCGAATATTGAAACATCAAAAGCATCTATTTAAATCTCATTAGCTTCCGCCGAGAAAAAAAAATTGTGTTAATCATGTTCCAAGAAGAAAAGCAAAGTCCTCGTTGATTAAAACGATGCATACTCCCAAGATTACCAATCCACTCGAGCCCTTATTACCTAGCGAAGAGAAAAGCGGAAATTTCTCTCTTTGTCGAAGGAGGCAGAGCATCCCACCTCGTGCATACGTGTTTATGTGTGTGACTCACCCGATGGCGTGCATATTCTCGCACTTACAGCCAAGTAATATTGGGCTGTTTCTCGGCACTCTCGCACGCAAAGGGGAGGCAGAGGGATGAAGTTGTAGAGGCTCACGCAGCCTCTCTGGCTGACAGCCGCTACTTCACACTGAGCTATTTGCAGGAGAACAAACTTGGAACCGCTTCACGGGAGCTCGCAACACGCTGAACGAGAACTAACTTTCTAATCCAGAATTGTTGCGCAGATAGCAAACACTTTACTGCGAACACACTTAAATAAGAGCAGAGAATAAAAATCGATGAGAACTTTCTCATCCCGAGTGATGTTGCACACAGCCAGGAATTTAATAGAGCAAACTTTACTGATGTCTGTTTGTGTTTGGATGCACACACGATGCATGCGGTGTTCTGGTGTCGTGAGACGCAAGAACAACCTTATGATCCCCCCCTCCCCCCCAGAGCGTTGTTGCGGACTTGGAAACAACAACTCCTGTAGTTGCATGTTCAACATCAGAGATCTAACTTCGCGGTAGGTGTTTACTGTTTCGAAGTGAAGATCTTGCACGAGATGGAAATTATTTATGAATAGCAACAAGTTCGCATTCTATTATCATCCTATCTGAAGATTAAATTGCTTTCGAACAGATGTCAAAATGCTATGGGAACTGCAATAGCATAGCAGCAGAGTTAGAATATCAAATCAAAAGTCAGTTTCTATATCAATCGCATTCAAAAAAAAAAATGTATAATTTTTTAAATTAAACAAAGGACAAAGATAACTTAGAAGCTGTATTAGACTTGTCATACAACATTCAAACACTTAAACAAGAACATACCCAACTTATCTTAGCAGTCAGGTACGCTAATGTAGGACCTAAATCTGAATCTAATAACAGTATATCTAAATCTTTACTTTTTAATCTACCTATATCTAAATCTATATATTTATAAGATATCTGAATATATATATAAATCTACATGCCTGGCCAAAGTACACTGCTGGTCATTAAAAGTGCAACATCAGGAAGAACTCATCAGATTGTCCCGAAATATGCAATATGGGTAGCCCATGGGAAAACATGTAAATGATTCAAAGCGCAGCACATACGCACATCATGTTTGATAGTAACGCCCCCTTGAAGTGGTATAAGAGGAGATTACAAAAAGTCGGTGTAAAGCACTGGAATTGTGCTTGCTCGCACTTCTTGCACACTAAGGATCCTGTATGCCCCGTTGAAGAACACGGCATCCATACGACCAGGTTTCCGACTTTGATACCAGGGAGAATTGTGGGATTACAGGAAGGCGGATTATCGTACCGAGATATCGGTGTTCATGTTAGACGGAATGCTACCCAAGTGATACGAATATGGCGTCAATGGGTAGAGGAGGAACGAACTCACCAACGTGAGAGATCTCAACGGCCCTGTCACACAAACGAAGAAGAGGACAGATATCTCGTGCACATGGCTATGAATGATCGTACAGACACATCAAACACCTTAGATCAACAGTTAGGGTGTGTTGCACATCGTACAGTGTCCACACGTACGGTTCGACGTTGTCTGCAGTATCGGGGCCATTGACTCTACAAACACAGGAGTACGAGACTACAATGGTGCCAAGAACATCACGCATTGATGTGCGAATGGTATGGCATCGTCTTTTCAGACGAATCCCACTTCAGTATACAGCACCATGATGGACGAATCCATATCTGGCAGACCGCAGCGACAGGCTCGGTGAGACATGCATGATGCAGCGCCATACAGGTCTGGCCCCTGGTGTTATGGTATGGGGTGTTATTGGACTCCACTCACGCATGCGCCTCGTATTCATTACCGGTACTTTGAACAGCCAGCGTTACATCACTGAGGTGTTGGAGCCTATGGTCGTACCTTATCTTCAGGAGCTCTCTGGTGCTATTTACCAACAGCACAATGCCTGACCACATGTGGCATGCATCGTCCAACAATTCCTGGATAGCAACCATATAACACTTCTGCCTTGGTCTGCGCATTCACCGGATCTGTCCCCAATTGAACATGTCTGGTTCATGATCTCACGACGACTAGCACACCAGACACCAGCAGCTGCTGCAACAGATGAACTTTGGCTACGTATCGAAACTGCATGAACTGACATTCCTCAAACACACATCCGACGTCTCATCCTCTCAATGCCGGACCGTGTAGCAGCGGTTATTGTCGCTCATGGTGGCTACACAAGATTCAGATTTCTTTGTATTCCACAAGTCTAACCGAGTTGTATTTGTAATCATTTGATTCTTGTAACATACCCCCCCAATAGGGGACCACCTTGACGTGGTGGGGGGGCCTAGGGTCCAGCAACCGGTTGAAGGCTTTGCCGGTCGGATTGGGTCCCCGGCTGGAGCATTGCCAAGACCAACCGAGGTCGAGGATGCCGCTGACCGGTTCCGTGTGACCGGTTGGACGGTGACGGTGTCTGAGACCTCACCTATCAGGTGTTCTGGGTGAGCAGTTCGAGAGCTCTTCTGAAAAGATTTGCGCCCCAGTAGGTCGACCCCTCACCAAAGTCTGGGCCTTACTAAGAGTCTCCACCCCGGGAGCCGAGCGAACTTGGATCTATATATCCTTGTTCATGGCTAACTGGGGAATAGATTAAAGTAAGGTTTCTTCCGGTGGTCAGCTTTCCTTCTATAGGACTGCTGCCATGTGAGGCCGGGGTTGAGGTGCGCCTATAGGGCGTATTCCTTGCCCCCGGCTCTAGATAGAGCGGCTTTTCATAACTGGTAGTGCCATGAGGCGGAATCGGGAATTTCCGTGGTTGCATAAGATCGCAACAAGTAGAACGATTCTTGTAACATAATCCATGTTTCCACTAAATATGGCTTTGATATCTCTTGTCTTTCCTGGCGTTGCACTTTTAATGGCCAGTACTGTATTATGAACACTGTATCGGGGGCGAAGTACGAAGAGACATGCTAATGTCTTCTTGACATACGTATTCTACGGGGGGCGGGGGTGGCTCAGTCGGTAGCGCGCCAGGCTCGTAATCTGTAGTTCCCAGGTTCGAGTCCCAGCTGGGTCAGCGTTGAGATTTATCTCCGCAAAATTCCCCGCCCTGCCCACGGTCAGTAGGGGACACCGATGGGCTTGGAAAGGCCGCCGTCCGTCGGATGGGACGTTAAGCCGTGGCCCCGTGTGTGGGAGAGCCATACCCTGTGCACGTTAAAGAACACGCTGGATGGCCTTGACGGGAGGCTATCATCTGTCTCCCAACAGCTGTTCCAGTGGGTCCCCTCCCTCAACCTTCTCTGAGCCTTCGGGGTCCATGTGACCTGGCCATTTAGCCCATGGTGTGCAAAAAAGTGCCGCTCAGAGGTAAAACAACCCAACCCAACGTATTCTACGTCGCTATGAAGTCCTATAAAAGCCGTAAAGGCATGATGGAAAACAAAATCAAATGCGACATGGTAAAAAATAGCCGATCCAACAGATTTTGAAATCCGACTCATCGTTGGAGAGTGATGAGAAAGAACATCCGTAACGGAAGTGATGGATTCGGTTGGGTTGTTACCCCTAAACAACACTTTTTCGCACACAATGGGCTGAATGGTCAGGTCACAAAGAAGGACTCAGAGAAGGTTGTGATAGGGGACCCACTGGAGCAGCTGATGGGAGACAGATGGTAGCCTTTCGTCAAGGCCATCCAGCGTGTTCTTTAACGTGCATAGAGTATGGCTCTCCACACACAGGGCCACGATATAATGTCCCATCCATCGAAAGCGCTTTTCCAAGCCCATCGGTGTCCCCTACTGACCACAGGCAGGGAGATTTGCAGAGATAAATCTCAATACTGATCCAACTGAGACTCGAACCTGGGAACTGCAGATTACGAGTCTGGCGCGCTACCGACTGAGCCTTCCCGACCCTAGAAGGTGATGGAATTCAGCGGAAAATCAGGAAGCACAATTTCCTAAGTCTATGGAGAATGGCATTGGTCTCAAAACCTATCCACCTATCGTAACAAATGCGGTAGGAAAAAGGCTCTGACAGACAGGGGCAGATGGCATGAACTGTATTGACAAAACAGAGCTTCTACAGTTCAACAGCTGAGAGAGATGACCGCTGGCAGGATTATTAATTCAAAGCCCATTTCAACGAGATCTTTGAGCAAAGAATTGAAAACTAAAATTTTGTAACTGTATCATGATACGTACGACGAAGCATTAGGTAACTGTTCAATAATTTGCAAAGACCGTGTATAAGATATGTGTACGATCATATCTAAATCCAGGGATGTTTTTCAAACTGAACACTGTTTGGAATTTTTTCCAAGTTTTTTTATAATTAAAAAAGCATAATTATCAGAAAAATATTTTGAAAAATACGTCCAATGTGCTTATTGCTTATAAATTAAAGTTTATTATAAATAAATTAATTATGTATAAATTTCGGCTAAATTAGAGAAAATACTCAAAAGGATTTTGGGAATATCCTTCCAGAAAAGATAGTAAGATTCCACACCGCTGCCTCTTCAAAATGTTTATTACATTTCTTGTCCATTTCTCTTAATGGGTGTAAAAAGGGATTCTCGCAGCAATAGGTCTTCGCTGTTGACGTCCACTGTATTTGTTCTACGCTTAATTGGAATGGAGGATCTACACTGCATCTGCTGTAGTCTTTATTGGAATGATTGGACGTCCGCTACGTCTGCTGTACTCTTTATTGGAATGATTGGACGTCCACTACGTCTGCTGTACTCTTTATTGGAATGATTGGACGTCCACTACGTCTGCTGTACTCTTTATTGGAATGATTGGACGTCCACTACGTCTGCTGTACTCTTTATTGGAATGATTGGACGTCCGCTACGTCTGCTGTACTCTTTATTGGAATGATTGGACGTCCACTACGTCTGCTGTACTCTTTATTGGAATGATTGGACGTCCACTACGTCTGCTGTACTCTTTATTGGAATGATTGGACGTCCACTACGTCTGCTGTACTCTTTATTGGAATGATTGGACGTCCGCTACGTCTGCTGTACTCTTTATTGGAATGATTGGACGTCAACTACGTCTGCTGTACTCTTTATTGGAATGATTGGACGTCCACTACGTCTGCTGTACTCTTTATTGGAATGATTGGACGTCCACTACGTCTGCTGTACTCTTTATTGGAATGATTGGACGTCCGCTACGTCTGCTGTACTCTTTATTGGAATGATTGGACGTCCGCTACGTCTGCTGTACTCTTTATTGGAATGATTGGACGTCCACTACGTCTGCTGTACTCTTTATTGGAATGATTGGACGTCCACTACGTCTGCTGTACTCTTTATTGGAATGATTGGACGTCCGCTACGTCTGCTGTACTCTTTATTGGAATGATTGGACGTCCACTACGTCTGCTGTACTCTTTATTGGAATGATTGGACGTCCACTACGTCTGCTGTACTCTTTATTGGAATGATTGGACGTCCACTACGTCTGCTGTACTCTTTATTGGAATGATTGGACGTCCACTACGTCTGCTGTACTCTTTATTAGAATGATTGGACGTCCACTACGTCTGCTGTACTCTTTATTGGAATGATTGGACGTCCACTACGTCTGCTGTACTCTTTATTGGAATGATTGGACGTCCACTACGTCTGCTGTACTCTTTATTGGAATGATTGGACGTCCACTACGTCTGCTGTACTCTTTATTGGAATGATTGGACGTCCACTACGTCTGCTGTACTCTTTATTGGAATGATTGGACGTCCACTACGTCTGCTGTACTCTTTATTGGAATGGTTGGACCTCCACCACTTCTGCTCCACTATTTATTGGAATGGTTGAATCTCCACTGCATCTGCTCTACTGTTTACTGGAAAGATACGACCTCCATACACATTTTTCAATCCAAAAAAAGTATGTCAACTCATGCCTAGGTCAAGGTTTCTCATCATTGGGCAATCATTTCTCATTGTAAAAAATAAGCAAAAAAAGTTTCTGCTTTGCCAGAAAGCATTCTTAGTGTAGTAATAAACATAAAGTTGTGCACGCACCTCACAGGTTGCGTAAATAAAATTTTGTTACTCCTACACCTCACATGCTGCGATGGGTGGCACAAAGAGAATATGCCACATTTTGGTATTTCAAAAATCCTTATCGAACGTCAGGATTTGGGATGGGCGGTGGAGAGAAAGCAGAAACAGTACATGTTACGTATTGTCAGGGCGGTTTGTCAATTATTATTGTTCTACTGCACGTATAATATTGTTACGTAATATAATAACTGTTATATTGACGTAACACTGATGCACTGAAATCTGAAAAATAAAAAACGACTCCTACAGTCATTCAAAAAAATTTCCAAACACTATAGTTGATTACAGAATTCAGAAAAAATATATGGCAACGATTTTTTTTTAGAAATTAGTGATCTGGCAACCTTCGTGTCACGTGACACGTGACAGGAAGAAACACGAAGGTGACGTCAATGATTGGACGCGAATATCTGGAGCGTGTACAGTTGCTGTACACGCTCCAGATATTTTTCCTGAATTCTGTAATCACGTGACACGAAGGTTGCCAGATCACTAATTTCTAAAAAAAAATCGTTGCCATATATTTTTTCTGAATTCTGTAATCAACCATAGCGTTTGGATGCTTTTTTGAGCGACTGTACAGTCAACAAGTCATCTTTTCTAGTTTTATGCGATTCCCATGATGCCAATTACGCGAATTGGACTACTTCTTAGTTTCGAAGTCAATTGAAACAATTTCCCTTCTCCTTTTTTCATCTCTACCAACGAACTTCTTACTGACCCCCCCCCCACCACCACCACCACCACCACCACCACCACCAACTCAACATGGAGTAGTACCCGGTTACGTAATTGAGCAGAGTACGACAAAGAGGCTACTTTTCTTGCTTTATTTGTTTGTTTTATCACTGCAAGCGACTGCAAACTTTTTGCCTTCGAGACTGAATCGTTAATTACTCTTAACGACTCCAAAATTTTGTTGGTTCCGTCTGTTGGCGCATCGCGCGCGCAGAATAGGAAGCAAGGCGCGTATTGCGCTCGGGGCGGGGCCGGTCATCATCGGCACGTAGGTGGAAGAGCCCATCTTCACTTCCGGCGGCGATAAGTCAGCCAGGGAGCCGACAAGATGCTGGAGAAATGAAGAAGGGGAGGAAGAAGAAGAGATAGCAGCCTCTCGTTAACATATCGGTGGCAATTAGGATCGCCGAGGCTACGACGTCAGCCATTCGAAGGGAGAGAGCGAGACAGCAGATGCCACATCTTGGCACAGTGGTCTCTCCTTTAGGGATTCACTGAGGATCAAGATGACTTAAGGGAGAGAATTTTCTCAAATTGTAAACAAAATAAATTTTAATAGATTCTTTTAGAAATGAACTGTCACTAATAAGCATTCAAGCAGAGCTACCTCGATATACCGGGCCTGGACAGCCATCGGACAAAAGAGGGACAAAAAAAAAGGAGGAAAATTAAATATGCCGAATTTTTAAGCGTTTTAATTTGCCGAAAATTTCATTTCAATCTACACTGATTTCCATAAATTAAGGAAAACTCAGAAAAATTATGATAAACAAAAAAACTATATGAATGATTTTAATGAAATTTGATGGAAAAATGAATTACAATACTAGTTTCAGAATGGCACAAAATATTTTACACTAGAATCATTTTTCGTCAAAAAAATAACACTTTCAGGAACTTGTCCAAATATGAGGTGTCAGAATGTAATGGGCAAAGTTCTTTAATAAGGAGTGTGGTCACCCCTTACAGCAATGCAGACACGATAGCGATGTTCCATGCAGTTTATGATGCTGTGAATCAGCTCAATAGGGAGTGAGGACCATTGTTCCTTTAAAGCAGTAATTAGCTCCCCCTTTGTTTCAGGTGGTGGGTTGAGAGGGCAGCAACACGTCTCCCTAGAGCATCCCACACATGCGCAATCGAATTTAGGTCAGGAGATCAAGCTGGCCACTCCGTGCGCATAATGGTCTCCTCTTGAAGGTATTGTTCCATTAATCCAGCTCTGTGTGGACGAGCGTTATCGTCTTGTAAGATGAATGTTTCACCTATTGTACCAGCGTAAGGACGTACATAAGGGTCCAGGATATCCTTTGAGCATTGAGGTTCCCATTCGTCAACACATAGAGGTTTGTGCGTCCATCTAAGGAAATGCCACCCCAAACACACACGCTACCTCCATCGTAACTGTCTCTTTGACGGATGTTACTGGTATGATAGCGGATACCTCGTTCGCTCTATATATATATCGTTCTCACTCTGCAAGCAATAACTGGACTCATCTGTGAAGAGTGTGGACCTCCATTGCTCTTCTGTTCAGTTAACATGCACGCATGCCCAATTCAACCGCTCTTTCCTGTGACGTGATTTGAGGGGTATACAATTACTGACTTCCCTCATGAAGCCTTCTACGCACAGTAGAAGCTGATACAACCCTCCCAGTGGCTGCTGCAAGAGAGGAACGTAGTTGAGAGGGAGTAGACGTCCTGCTCCTTCGTGCTGTTAATCGCAGATATCGGTCTTGTACAGCAGTCGTAACTCTAGCCCTTCCTCGGCTAAATCTCTGAGACGCAGAATTCGTGCTAAGAAATTTATTTCACTGTCTATGAACCATAGAAGGACTCACATTCAGCCATCGTGCCACGTCTGACTGACTTTGCCCTGCTTCGGGCCGGCCAATAGATCTCCACCGCAGTTCATTTAGCAAATGATGTCTCGAGGTCATTCCTGCAAAATGGCTATTTCGAATTTCTTTACTCACATCTACAACTCAAAATAGCGATCTACTTCAAAACACCCTTTTTTATGCAGCTATCCGATTACGCAAATTGATGCAACCTAGACTAATTTGCATACGATATGCACACTCGGCATTAATGTATTGGTTACATGAACAAGTTTAGTGAGGATCGCACAATTTTTTTGGCGAATTATTGCGATTTTTCTGGTTTTTCCTTAATTTATGAAAACTAGTATATTTAATTTCAAATAGCGTAATGGAAGATAATTTATTTACCGGAACTTTATTAAAATACTATTGAATATTTTTGAAGCAAACATATTTTTTAAAATAAACATCTACCAGAATTGATTTAAATAAAAATATTTCAATTAGGTCTGTTTAAACAATACTTGTTATGTTGGTGTAGTGTCCATGCCTGCTGCATCTAAGGAACCTTAATTTAAATAGGTCTGAGTTGGCTTATCAAGAGTCATATTTAGAAGTATTTTGAAGGTATTATTCAATTACCTGCAGATAAGCTACTTAGCTTTGTTGGTCCTATGCACATTGGTTTCCATAATTTAAGGAAAATCCCTAAGTTAAGTCAATGGGTAGTTAACGTCGTAGCTCTATAACTTCTAACATAAGTTTTTTGTTTTGAAAAATGTGATTGCAGATAAAGATCTCAATCAAATAAATCAATATCTCGATTTTCAACAATATTCGTTCAGTATTTACTGTGTTATGAAAGTTCGAATATTTAGCGATAGCAATGCCAGCTACAAAAATGACTTCAGAAGTTAATTAAAACTTAGTAATAAGTATTGCATCACAGTGTTTAATAAAATAAGTTTGTATTTTAGAACTTTGTATAAAGAATTTTTTCACTATTCTTCAGTTTGGTATAAGTTTCTTAAAACTGGTATTGCTGTTGTTCAATATTCAAACTTCCATAACTCATTAAATATCTAAAGAACATTGTTGAAAAATTGAGATATTGATTTATATATATTTATAAATACAGGATTTATATAATATTGAATTTCTGGGGCCTATAATTTACTGGCAAACTACTGATTTAATGTAAGCATCGAACCAATCTATGAATGCGTGAAAATTTTAAGCGGGAATGCCCAACACATTTGCACCAGCAAATCCTTCCCAATGTAAACCAGCCTTTACCTTTAAAAAAGAGCACACGACCTCCAGATGATATGTTAGGTGCTCTGACCACTGAGCCTACGGGCCACCGATCAATTATCATCTAGTGTTGATGCTAATATCCGTCATCGTATATCAGCCACTAGTGGTTATCTTCAAGTGAATGATCTTTCATTGCAGTTCCTCGCAATTGCACTCCATGAATCATTTGATTGACAATTTTTACAATTGGGTAAATCTCAGTTTTCATACACAGTCGGTTGGGATCCCACCTGACTCAACACAATTTTTCATCTATACCCACGTTGAGTTACAGAATAATAATGTATTGTAAATAATAATAATAATAATTCCTCTATTCAACTTTATAGAAGAAAATGCAAAGAAAAAATACGTAAAAGCAAACAAAAGAAAAATATCGTTGCTACAAATAAATTGGTGGTTTTCAATTCTACATTTTTCCAAACTCAGATATTTAAAGGTAACATATATTTTTACGAATTTTTATGTATTGCTCAGTTTTCCGTGAAAACGGATAACTGAGGTCTATTTAGTCCGAATAATCAGCATTCTGCTGTAAATTATTTCACAACCATTTAAAAAAGTAATAAAAAAATATATAAAGGAAATAAGATTTTTTTTCTACATTTAATACTTTATTTGATGTCTGAACTTAAACTCGATGAACAGTGAAGAGAATCTAATGTATCGGTTTCTATCTGTTTGCTTTTAAAGATGGCGCAAACCTCTCGACTTCGTGGGAAAGTAGAACTTTCCGAATTGAATTTTTTTTCACTTCGTTTTTTCATTCCTTTTCCTTTACTATTTACAGGCAATTCGATTCAGCTATTAACGACTTGCCTGTCTTAGACGATAGGGGAAGTACTACAGACTGTTACAGAGCCCTTCTGTAATGACCCAACAAAAGAAAAAAAAAATGCTTTGGTGAGAGAATCGCATGTTGGAGCCCATATTTACACTGGAGAGTCTTGTTGTGGAGAAAGATCTACATAACAAACTTCACAGTTGCTCTTGATAAGGACAGAGAGAAAAACTCCGTTGTTACTATTCATAAGACCAGAGAGTTCAGTTGTTATTATTCATAAGGTCAAAAAGAAAAGATCCATTGTCAATATTCATAAGGCTAGAATGAAAAAGTCGTTGCTACTATTCATAAGGTTAGAATGAAAAAGTCGTTGTTACTATTCATAAGGCCAGAAAGAAAAAGTCCGTTGTTACTATCCATAAGACCAGAGAGAAGAAGTCCGGTTTTTACTATTCATAAGGCAGAATGAAAAATTCCGTTATTACTGTTCATGACGCCAGAAAAAAAAAAGTCCGTTTTTTCCCAGTGGGAAAAAAATGCATTGTTACTACTTATAGGTCCAGAGAGAAAAAGTCCGTTGTTACTATTTATAAAGCCATAAAAAAAACTACATTGTTACTATTCATAAGGACAAAATCAAAAAGTCTGTTGTTACTATTCATAAGGCCAGTGAGAAAAAGTCAATTGTTACTATTCATAGGGCCAGAGAGAAAAAGTCAGTTGTTACTATTTATAAATCCAGAAAGAAAAACTACATTGTTACTATTCATAAGGACAAAATCATAAAGTCTGTTGTTACTATTCATAATACCAGTGAGAAAAAGTCAATTGTTACTATTCATAATGCCAGTGAGAAAAAGTCAATTGTTACTATTCATAGGGCCAGAGAGAAAAAGTCCGTTGTTACTATTAACAAGATCATAAAAAAAACTACATTGTTACTCTTCATAAGGCCAGAAAGAAAGAGTCCGTTTTTACTATTCATAAGACCAGATAGTTCAATTGTTATTTTTCATAAGGTCAAAAAGAAAAGATCCATTGTTAATATTCATAATGCCAGAAAGAAAAACTACATTGTTACTCTTCATAAGACCAGAAAGAAAGAGTTCGTTGTTACTATTCATAATGCCAGTGAGAAAAAGTCAATTGTTACTATTCATAGGGCCAGAGAGAAAAAGTCCGTTGTTACTATTGACAAGATCATAAAAAAACTACATTGTTACTCTTCATAAGGCCAGAAAGAAAGAGTCCGTTTTTACTATTCATAAGACCAGATAGTTCAATTGTTATTTTTCATAAGGTCAAAAAGAAAAGATCCATTGTTAATATTCATATGGCCAGAAAGAAAAACTACATTGTTACTCTTCATAAGACCAGAAAGAAAGAGTCCGTTGTTACTATTCATAAGACCACAGAGTTCAGTTGTTATTATTCATAAGGTCAAAAAAAAGATCCATTGTTAATATTCATATGGCCAGAAAGAAAAACTACATTGTTACTCTTCATAAGACCAGAAAGAAAGAGTCCGTTGTTACTATTCATAAGACCATAGAGTTCAGTTGTTATTATTCATAAGGTCAAAAAGAAAGGATCCATTGTTAATATTCATATGGCCAGAAAGAAAAACTACATTGTTACTCTTCATAATGCCAGAAAGAAAGAGTTCGTTGTTACTATTCATAAGACCAGAGAGTTCAGTTGTTATTATTCATAAGGTCAAAAAGAAAAGATCCATTGTTAATATTCATATGGCCAGAAAGAAAAACTACATTGTTACTCTTCATAAGGCCAGCAAGAAAGAGTTCTTTGTTACTATTCATAAGACCAGAGAGTTCAGTTGTTATTATTCATAAGGTCAAAAAGAAAAGATCCATTGCTAATATTCATATGGCCAGAAAGAAAAACTACATTGTTACTCTTCATAAGACCAGAAAGAAAGAGTCCGTTGTTACTTGTGTGGCAACAGCTGTTTAAGCTGATGGTTATTTTGACTATGTGCTATGTAATTTTTATTGCATATCCTATTTTGTTGTGATACATTTATTAGTGGATTTGGGGATTGATTCATTAATGTGTGGGTGTGCTTTGAATGTTATGAACTCTTGTTTTACATTTGCTGCAAAAATAATCTGTTCTCAAAGTTCCTGAAAAGAACTATGAAATCGATTAAGAATGTTGATCTTCGATGTTGTAAACTGACTTTAGAATGTAATATGCGTCATTTTCTTATTTACTCATGCTCTTATGTCATCATGTATCAGTAGCTCAAGACCCATTTTTTCGTCAAAATTCTCAATTGTTGTGAACTAATGATATTCTTTGTGGATAACTGAAAATCTCAAATATAATGCTATATATGTACATATCACTTTTATAATGTTTTAAACTTCTCTGATAACTGCTTTTCAGAAGAGGAATCTGTAAAATGTATTGCTCAAACAAACATTTTCCCTGTTTTCTCTCTGATACAGATGTAACATGCGTGGAAACTAATGATGATAATGTCAACCTAACTAATATGTCAACCTAACCAGTAATGAAATTGAAATTAACAACAGATTAAAAACTCATACAGTTGTTTCTGGTAACAGTTTTGTATTGATAAAAGATGTTACTGATTGTACAGTCGCTCAAAAAAATATCCGACCACTATAGTTGATTACAGAATTCAGAAAATATATCTGGCAACGATTTTTTTAGAAATTAGTGATCTAGCAACCTTCGTGTCACGTGACACGAAGGTTGCCAGATCACTAATTTATAAAAAAAAAATCGTTGTCAGATATTTTTTCTGAAATCTGTAATCACCCATAGTGTTCGGATATTTTTTAATGTATATAATGCGTATGAATATATAATGCAATGAAGATGGAGCGTGTGCAGTTACCGTTCACAACAAACTGGAGCGGTTGCGGTTAATGTTCACAGCACATTGGATCGTGTGAGCTTACAAAAACCTGGATCGTGTGGGCTCACTCACGGAAATATTGAGCGTGTGCAGTTACCGTTCACAGCAAACTGGAGCGTGTGCAGTAACTGCACACGCTCCAGTTTGCTGTGAACGGTAACTGGAGCGTGTACAGTTGCTGTACACGCTCCAGATATTTTTCCTGAATTCTGTAACCACGTGACACTAAGGTTGCCAGATCACTAATTTCTAAAAGAGTCATTGCCAGATATTTTTTCTGAATTCTGTAATCAACCATAGTGTTCGGATATTTTTTGAGCTACTGTATACCCGAAGAATCATTTTAAAAAAAAATAAATATATAAAGGAATAATTTTAAGAAATTAAACGATCCTTAGAATTAAATTCTGACTTCTATAATAGAATTTAAAACTATCAGTGATTTCAAATCAGAAATTAATGGAATGAAGGAAGAAAATATAATTTTAAAGAATAAAAAATTTCAATTAAAGCAGAAATGAATGTGATGAAAACAAAAAAAAACGATGTCAGTTTGATTTTAAAAATTCTTAAACCTAATAATATCAAAATGAAAAAGAAATAAGAAATGTCTGAGAGAACTAACTAAATTTTAATATGTTACAATATAACATAAAATGTTTATATTTAAAATTAATTTAAATTAATAATTCAAATATAAATGATATATATCAAACTGAACCTTGGATAACTGATGAAATAATTAATTTCATTGAAATACAATGATGAATATATAAGAATTGGTAATAACATAGTTTCAAAAATAAAAAATTTGAAAACTAAATATTGAGACACCGAATTTAAAAAAGTATAATAATTATGCAAGTAAACAATGGAAATATATCAAACAGATTTTAAAAGGAAAAGAACTTCTGATTCCGCAACACCAGTGTATACCGATGCTGTAAAATTAACTAAAGAGTTTAATTATCATTTTATTAAATCATCATAGTAATCATAGTATATCATGGTAATGAGATAAAAAAAGTGTATTTCATAACTATCCCTCTATCTTAAATAGCAAAAACTCCGTATTTTTGAAGGAGATAGATGAAATTGAATTACAAACATCTTATATAAAAATAAAGCTTATGGATATGATTACATAAGTCCCAAATATTAAAAGTTATTAATTAATATCATGCACCATTTTAACACAAATCATAAATAAATCATTTCTCTTTTGATAATTTTATAAACTGACTGAAAAAGGAGATAAAATGCTTTAAATAATTATGACCAATCTCTGTATTAGCTATTTTTTCAAAAGTTATTGAGACAATTGTGAAAAATAGAATTATAAAATTTCTAAATAATTTATCATTTTTTTTCTAAAATGCAATATGTATTTAGATAACATAAGAGTACAAATCGTGTAGTGTTATAAATGACGACTGCTATTTAAAATGGAATAAATAATTCTCAAAAAACTATGGTAATTTTTTAGACACTGCAAAAGCATTTGATACTATAAATCATGAATTTTCTTTTGCAGAAACTAAATTACGTTGGTCTTAGAGGAAATACACTGAAATGATTTCAATCATATATTAGACATAGAAAGCAAATTTCGATATGAGAAATACAAAAAGTTCGCCCTTATTGCTTAATAAAGGAGTACCTCAGGGTTCAGTCTTGGGACCAGTTTTGTTCTTGATACAGTTCAATGATTTCTTTTTTAATAACTTAAAGGGGATATCCTATATCCTAGGTTCATGACATTGCTATATTGTATAAAAGCAATAATTTCCAAGAATTGAAATCTGATATATCTCGTGATTTATAAAAAAAAATAAATTACGGTTACATCAAAAATCATCTAGCACTAAACATTGAAAAATCGTATTCAATATATTTCAGTCTAAGGCAATAAAGTCTCAATGAAAAAATCATGTATCAGAGAATTATTTTTAATGATAATAATAATGTTTGAATTTGTAATAATAATAATATTTGAATTTGTAATAATAATAATAATGTTTGAATTTGTAATAATAATAATAATCTTTGAACATGTGCAGAAATTAAACAAATTAAAACGTGAAATATTTGGGGATTAATATTGATAATAATTTGAAATGGAATACTTATTATAATATTTCTCAATTGCAATATATCATCTAAAGAAGATTGTACTCCCATTCTAATAACTCTTTACTATTCATGGATACAATCTTCTTTATCATAGTGTTTAATTAGTTGGGGAGGAACGTATTTAAACTTTTCAAATAAATTAATAACATTACAAAACGGAATTCTGAAGGTTATAACGAATAACAATAATATTAAATTTAAAAACACTATCATGAAAAATAAAATTTTAGTTCTAAGACAATTTTATATTTACAAAATGCCTTTGTTTGTATCTAAAAATACAGATATATTGAAATTGCAACATACAGAAATAAATCTTAAAAAGAAAGAACTTTATTGTGTTCTCTATTTTACTTTTTTTTTTTTTTCAAGGAAAGAATTTATTCATGCACATTGCATGATTCTAGCGGGGCCGGGTGGGGGTGGCTCAGTCGGTAGCGCGCCAGGCTCGTAATCTGTAGTTCCCAGGTTCGATTCCCAGCTTAGTCAGCGTTGAGATTTATCTCCGCAAAATTTCCCCGCCCTGCCCACGGTCAGTAGGGGAACCGATGGGCTTGAAAAGGCCGCCGTCCGTCGGATGGGACGTTAAGCCAGTGGCCCCGTGTGCGGGAGAACCATACCCTGTGCACGTTAAAGAACACGCTGGATGGCCTTGACCGGGGGTTACCATCTGTCTTCCAACTGCTGTTCCAGTGGGTCCCCTACCCCAACATTCTCTGAGCCTTCGGGGTCCTTGTGGCCTGGCCATTTAGCAAATGGTGTGCAAAAAAGTGCCGCTCAGAGGTAAAACAGTCCAACAGCAGTCCAGTCTATGATTCTAGCTCTACAAAATTTTAATAAATTACCAGACAATACAAGGAATTAAAATAATAAGAATATGTTTAAAATCAAAGTTAAACAACGATTTTTAAATATAAACAATATGGAGTCATTATTTTACATAGTGAAGTGAATTGCCACGTTTCATATGTCATTAATAGAAAAATCTGAAATCACTGATATTTGAAATTTTATTTCCACTCTTAAACTTTTGAATCCATATCAATAGTGTAAAATAAAAATGCATATCAATAATAATGTAATTTGACAACCTGTAAGAGTTTAAATATCGTTAGTTGTTCTTATTACATGGCTTCTCTTTTGATGCATTCAAATGTACTTTAATGCATTGCATTTCATAGTGAAGTTTTTTCCATATGTTGATTTGCATTTATGTTGAATTGTTTATATTTGTTCACATTAAATTTCCCACATATATTTTAGCTCGCTATTTATATATCAGCTTTAAGTATCTTATATTTATTTTGTTTTATTAAGTGTATCAGGTGTTATGCGCCGTCCCATGGCCGAGTGGTTAGCGCGCTTGGCTACTGATTTAAGGGACCTGGGTTCGAGTCCCGGGTAAGGCATGGATGTATGAGTCGGTTTTCTGCTGAGGTCCTGCCATCCTCACAGACCTTCTACTATGGCATATAAACTGACAGGCTCCTGTCAGATCTCTGTGGCAAGCAGCTGCTTGAGGGGGTGTTTATTTATTTTTATTTATCATGTGTTATATATGGTTAATAAACATTATTATTATATATAAACTATTCATAAGGTCAGAAAGAAAATGTCCGTTTTTACTATTTATAAGACCAGAAAAAAAAAAGTCTATTTTCTTTTAAATTTCATTATTATCAACCTCTGGTTTTGTTTCAAAGCACATGTCGTTCCAAAAGAGAGAAATATTTATTTTTCTAACATCGATGGGAAAAATAAATATTATTTCTAATTATGGATTGTGTGCGCTAACAGCAATATTAGAAGCAGAAACTTCGTGTTGATAATACCTTCTCTGAAAATAATTATAAATGTTATGTTGTTTATTTTGAATACGAAGCAGGCAGAATATGAATCCATTACGAAGTTGAAGTTACGGTATTAGGTTGTTTTCAACACATACTAAATTATCATTACAGAAAAAAATTTCAATTTTTAATTTTAATATTGCATATTAAAACCTTATTCTGTCGTTGATTCAAGGCTATGCTTTAACACGTTCAAGTATATCTTTTACTAGCCATTAAAACTATTAGATTAAATTAAAAGGGGCAAAATTTTTTCCGTGTGTTCAGATTTTAGTATCATTTTCTTATCCTCCACATGAAACACGAATTCTCTCTTAACAACCGAAAGATTCAGAACGAAGCAATTAAGCTCTGAGAAGCGATCAAAAACTTTGTTCAGTTTTCAAACATTCTTCAACTTTTACTCGCCCAGATGTTTGTGGCCCTAAATCCGTGGTGGCAGTTTTCCCAGGTTTTCGAACAGCTAGCTGTTAGGAGCAGTCTCGTTATATTCGCCGCGTTGTGGGCTGGGAGTCGCCCAGCGCTGTGCTACGGCCCCACCCTCCTCGAGAGAACGCCACGAGGTGGGAAAAGAGCCCACCTGTCCTCCGAGGCCCTCGGCAACAATGTGCCTGCAGGCTTCACGTCTGTCAGCTCTATTTTTTACGTAACGAGATCAATTTTGTTTCTTATTTTCCATTTCCCTTGTCGATACCATTCCGACGAAGAGTCCACGTGTGAGTGGCGGCCCTGCCCTCGCCCCTCCCCTACAACAGGTGTGTCTCACAAACTCTCTCTTCTCTCCTGCAGACACCTTTTGTTTGTTTTCGGAGAGGCCAAACAACACTGGTGGAGATAGGCGCTGCTGAGAAAGATAGGTTTGCCTTACAGAGAAAGTATCACTCAGGCGCGTAACTCAGTCGAAAAACAAAAACTTCTGTGGTCTAAATATTGGTTATAATAAGAAATGGAGACCGAATTGATTCAAAATCATAGCTTAAGACAGGCTGGGAAAACGTTTTAGTTGGTCGCATAGAAAATAGTAACTTAAAATCTAAAGTAACACATAAAAAATATAATGTTATTAAAATTAATTAATGATAATTTGCTTCACCGAAGCTGAACCTCTTTCGTCCATTCTTTTTCCCTTTTACAAATTTGTCATTGGTAGCTCGCAACCGAAGTTTCCCCGGGCTTCGTATAAGATTAGTAAACTCTTAAATTATTCTCTTGCATCAATGAGAATTAATAGCTTTAGGGAATGTGGTGATTTCCAGTGACCAGAGGGGCGGGAGTGGCTCAGTCGGTAGCGCGCCAGGCTCATAATCTGCAGTTCCCAGCTTCGAGTCCCAGCTGGTTCAGCATTGAGATTTATCTCCGCAAAATTCCCCGCCCTGCCCACGGTCAGTAGGGGGTACCGATGGGCTTGGAAAGGCAGCCGTCCGTCGGATGGAACGTTATGCCGTGGCCCCGTGTGCGGGAGAGTTATACGCTGTGCACATTGAAGAACACGCTGGACGACCTTGAAGGGAGGCTACCATCTGTCTCCCAACAGCTATTACAGTGGGTACCCTCCCCCAAATTCTCTGAGTCTTCGGGGTTCATGTGACCTAGCCATTTAGCCTATGGTGTGCAAAAAATGTCGCTCAGAGGTAAAACAACCCAACCCAGTTACCAGATTATGCTTAAGTGAATGCAGTAGCACTTAAGCCTAATACAAGAGATTTCCATTTTCGATACCCCCGTTATCCGTTTTCCCGCATTAACGGGGACAAGTTATTGAGAAACCCGAAGTAAAGGTACCCCACACTTCTGAGAATGCATCTGTGACGAAAGAGTCATTTCAGAAGAAAAGGCATTATCAATTAGCAGTTTAAGAGATGCCTTCAGCAAAACTGATGAGGCTGAGGATTATTTTAGGGACCGAAATCCTTTCTCTGATCCCTCTTCCAAGAGATGTTATGCCACGTGTATATAGCATTTTTACAAGCCGAAATGCGAGCAGGAAATTAAATAATTTTGGATTCGTTCTTTGTTGGGTTGTTTTGGGTTGTTTTACCTCTGAGCGGCACTTTTTTGCACACCATGGGCTAAATGGCCAGGTCACGTGGACCCCGAAGGCTCAGAGAAGGTTGGGGGAGGGGACCCACTGGAACAGCTGTTGGGAGACAGATGGTAGCCTCCCGTCAAGGCCATCCAGCGTGTTCTTTAACGTGCACAGGGTATGTCTCTCCCGCACACGGGGCCACGGCTTAACGTCCCATCCGACGGACGGCGGCCTTTCCAAGCCCATCGGTGTCTCCTACTGACCGTGGGCAGGGCGGGGAAATTTTGCGGAGATAAATCTCAACGCTGACCCAGCGGGACTCGAACCTGGAAACTACAGATTACGAGCCTGGCGCGCTACCGACTGAGCCACCCCCGCCCCATTCGTCCTTTGTAAAACACCAATCTATCACGGAGATGTCTGAATCTCAGGCAGGTGCTTCCTGTTTTCACTTGACATCCGGAGGAGAGACTCAGTTGGTAGCACACCAGGCTCGTAATCTGTAGTTCCCGGGTTCGAATCCCGACTGTGCCAGTGTTGAGATTTAAATAAAAAATAAATAAATACCCCCTCAAGCAGCTGCTTGCCACAGAGGTCTGACAGGAGCCTGTCAGTTTATAAGCCATAATTGAAGGTCTGTGAAGTTGGCAGGACCTCAGCAGAAAAACAACACGAACATCCATGCTTTACCGGGGCTCGAACCCAGGTCCCTTTGATCAGTAGCCAAGCGCGCTAACCACTCGGCTTTCTGCTCTTCCCACAGTCAGTAGGGGACACCGATCAAAGGTGCCACCGTCCGTCGGTGGCACCTTTTGCGCGAGAGCCATTCTCTGTGCACGTTAAAGAACACGCTGGATGACCTTGACGGGAGGTTACCATCTATCTCCCAACAGCTGTTCCAGTGCGTCCCCTCCCCCAACCTTCTCTTCGGGGTCCTTGTGACCGTGCCATTTAGCCAGTGGTGTGCAAAAAAAAAGTGCCGCTCAGAGGTAAAACAACATCCTCCTCTGCTTTATTCCTTTCTAATATCAACCCGCATCAGTCCAACTGGGACGGGGGTGGTTCAGTCGGTAACGCGCCATGCTCGTAATCTGTAATTCCCAGATTCGAGTCCCAGCTGGGTCAATGTTGAGATTTATCTCCGCAAAATTCCTCGCCTTGCCCATGGTCAGTAGGGGACACCGAAGGGCTTGGAAAGGCCGCCGTCCTGTCGGATGGGACGTAAGCCATGGCCCAGTGTGCGGGAGAGAGCCACACCCTGTGCACGTTAAAAAACACTCTGGATGACCTTGATGGGAGGCTACCATCTGTCTCCCAACAGCTGTTCCAGTGGGTCCCCTCCCCCAACCTTCTCTGAGTCTTCGGGGTCCATGTGACCTGGCCATTTGGCCCATGGAGAGTAAAAAAGTGCCGCTCAGAGGTAAAACAACCAACTCCTTTCACTGAGCGAGACGCACAAGGCGCCCTCTTCAGTTCTCATCATTTACCTAAATAGGAAAAGGTTCAAAGGATAAAAGTTCTCGAAGGAAAAAAGAAATCGAATATGTAGCGCGAAAATTAGAGTCCGACACCTACACAAGTGAACGTAATGTCAATAGTAACTGTGTGCTTCGTCGCCACGGCCTCGCTGTCCAAGTGGTTCGACTAGTAGCGTGACTCATTAAATGGTAACATATTTGTAGTGTCGTTGTGGCCGTTCGCCGAGTCGTGTCTCGCCGACGGAAAAAGTGTAAATTGATTTAAAACCGCTGCAGCGAATGTGCTGATGCCAGGTTGCAGCCCAATCTATCAGCCACAGTGAGAAGGTGGCAGACTGGCAGGAACGCCCCGTATATGGAGAGCGAGCACGGAAATTACTCTCTCTAGTGGCCGGCCGATCCGTTCGACTAATATACTTCTTCCGCTGAGCTTGATGACGTCACTTTCGTGTCTCGTGATTCCGAGTTATACGTCACGTCGGTCTTCTATCGTTTTCATTCGGTTTCTCTTTTTCTTCCGCTTAATTGTTTTAAGTTAAGGGGTTAAAATGTTCTTTTTGTCTCTTCAATGATAAAATTTAAAAAAAAAATGGAAATATTTTAAATTTTCGGTTGGGTTGTTTTACCTCTGAGCTGCACTTTTTTGCACACCATGGACTAAATGGCCAGGTCACATGGGTTGGGTTGGGTTGTTTTACCTCTGAGCGACACTTTTTTGCACACCATGGGCTAAATGGCCAGGTCACATCGGTTGGGTTGGGTTGTTTTACCTCTGAGCGGCACTTTTTTGCACACCATGGGCTAAATGGCTAGGTCACATGGGTTGGGTTGTTTTACCTCTGAGCGGCACTTTTTTGCACACCATGGGCTAAATGGCTAGGTCACATGGGTTGGGTTGTTTTACCTGTGAGCGGCACTTTTTTGCACACCATGGGCTAAATGGCCAGGTCACATGGACCCCGAAGGCTCAGAGAAGGTTGGGGGAGGGGACCCACTGGAACAGCTGTTGGGAGACAGATGGCAGCCTCCCTTCAAGGTCATCCAGCGTGTTCTTTAACGTGCACAGGGTATGGCTCTCCCACACACGGGGCCACGGCTCCATCCGACGGACGGCGGCCTTTCCAAACCCATTAATTTTGAAATTTCTTTTCAATATTCACATACACGGTTATTTTATTAAGGTTGTTCGGTGGCGTTGTTTTAACATGTTAACATTTGATCTACATGACCAGGTCACAAGAACCCAAAGATTCAGAGCACGTTAGGGAACATACTGGACAACTGTTAGAAGACAAAAACTTGCAAATTTGTCGGACTGCCAGTTGAACTTGCCTCTCCCATATTCTGTGCAGATTAATTTTCCAATTACGATTGAATTTATTGTACTAATTGATTCTTCGAACAACTAATTTATTACTTTAATTTTTCAGCTGAATATTGCTGGAAGAATAAAAAGATATCATGTAGAGACACTCACGAAAATTTGTAATTTAATTATATCGCAAATGAGTACGAAGCATGTTATATTTGACTGGATTGGGTTGTTTTACCTCTGAGCGGCACTTTTTGCACACCATGGGATAAACGGCCAGGTCACATGGATCCCGAAGGCTCAGAGAAGGTTGGGGGAGGGGACCCACGTGACCAGCTGTTGGGAGACAGATGGTAGTCTCCCGTCAAGACCAACCAGCGTGTTGTTTAACGTGCACAGGGTATGGCTCTCCCGCACACGGGGCCACGGCTTAACGTCCCATCCGACGGACGGCTGCCTTTCCAAGCCCATCGGTGTCCCCTACTGACCGTGGGCAGGGCGGGGAATTTTGCGGAGATAAATCTCAACGCTGACCCAACTGGGACTCGAACCAGGGAACTACAGATTACGAGCCTGGCGCCCTACCGACTGAGCCACCCCCGCCCCAAATAGAGGAGAAATGGAAGTTAAAACCTCTCCTTGAAAAAAATTTCTTTTAAAAAAACATTAGCTCATCATTTTTAAATTAACAGAAACTTCACAAAGTCCTTCAAATTTGTTTCAAAAATCCAGCTGCGCCAATGTAGGCCAAAAAATCCAGATTGCCAGTTTATTAGATACTGTTCCATGTTATATATAGAGTGCCACATTTGACAGGCTGCCGTACGTCGGATGGGACATTAAGCCGTGGCACCGTGTGTGGAAGGGGCATACCCTGTACACGTTAAAGAACACAATGGATAGCCTTGGGGGCTGGGGACGGGGTTCAATCAGTAGCGTGCCAGGCTCGTTATCTGTAATTCCCAAATTCGAGTCCCACCCGGTCCACCATTGAGATTTATCCCTGCAAAACTCCCCCTCAGTCAATAGAGTGCAATAGAGGACACTGAAGGGATATTAAGCCATGGATCTGGGTGCGCAAGAGCTTAAAAAACTAAAAACATCGACACACTCCGATGAAAGGGGCGGGGGTGGCTCAGTCGGTAGCGCGCCAGGCTCGTAATCTGTAGTTCCCAGGTTCGAGTCCCAGCTCGGTCAGCTTGAGATTTATCTCCGTAAAATTCCCCGCCCTGCCCACGGTCAGTAGGGGACACCGATGGGCTAGGAAAGGCCGCCGTCCGTCGGATGGAATGTTAAACCTTGGCCCCGTGTGCGGGAGAGCCATACCCTGTGCACGTTAAAGAACACGCTGGATGGCCTTGACGGGAGGCTACCATCTGTCTCCCAAAGCTGTTCTAGTGGGCCCCCTCCCCCAACCTTCTCTGAGCCTTCGGGGTCCATGTGACCTGGCCATTTAGCCCATAGTGTGCAAAAAAGTGCCGCTTAGAGGTAAAACAACCCAACCCAACTCCGATGAAGCGAACTGTGAAAGCCAGTATGCAAATACCTCTTGGCCAGGCAATGCAAATGATTAAAGTTTCATCGCTAATGAACATCCAGGTCATTCCCAGAGCGCATTTGAATCGGACACCCAGTGGCCTAGATAAGGGTTGTCGGACGCTCTCTGTGAACATTGTGGCTGCGTTATCAAGTGTGTTCACTTCAGTTGACACTAATCATGCCTTGACGATGCCGTAGAAGACCCTACAAACAACTGAGAGCATTTGGGAGTGGCCGCATCATTGGACTGTGGGAAGCAGGGTGGTAATGTCGACGAATCGTCCACCATCTGAGCCTCAGTGATGCAGCAGGGAGAGGTATGGTCAGCAGTGGGTACAGTCGCTCAAAAAAGTATCCGAACACTATAGTTGATTACAGAATTCAGAAAAAATATCTTTCAACGATTTTTTTAGAAATTAGTGAGCTGGCAATCTTCGTATCACGGCAACCTTCGTCACGTGATTACAGAATTCAGGAAAAAAAATCTGAAGCGTGTACAGCAACTGTACACGCTCCAGTTACCATTCACAGCAAACTGGAGCGTGTGCAGTTACTGCACACGCTCCAGTTTGCTGTAAACGGTAACTGCACACGCTCATTTTTTCTGTGAGTGGGCCCACACGATCCAGGTTTTTGTGAACTCACACGATCCAATGTACTGTGAACAGTAACCGCAACAGCTCCAGTTTGCTGTGAACGGTAACTGCACACGCTCCATATTTCCGTGAGTGAGCCCACACGATCCAGGTTTTTGTGAGCTTACACTATCCAATGTACTGTGAACAGTAACCGCAACAGCTCCAGTTTGCTGTGAACGGTAACTGCACACGCTCCATATTTCCGTGAGTGAGCCCACACGATCCAGGTTTTTGTGAGCTCACAAGATCCAATGTGCTGTGAACATTAACCGCAACCGCTCCAGTTTGCTGTGAACGGTAACTGCACACGCTCATTATTTCTGTGAGTGGGCCCACACGATCCAGGTTTTTGTGAGCTCACACGATCCAATGTGCTGTGAACATTAATCGCAACCGCTCCAGTTTGCTGTGAACGGTAACTGCACACGCTCCATATTCATTGCATTATATATTCATACGCATTATATATATTAAAAAATATCCGAACACTATGGTTGATTACAGAATTCAGAAATATCTGGCAACGATTTTTTTTTAGAAATTAGTGATCGAATTAGTGATCGAAATTAGTGATGATTAGTAGGTTGCCGGATCAGTAATTTCTAAAAAAAAATTCGTTTCCAGATATCTTTTCTGAATTCTGTAATCAACCATAGTGTTCGGATATTTTTTTTTTGAGCGACTGTACCTTGTGACCAGGCGAATTATCACGCTGAAGGTCTCCATCCAAGTGAGGTTAAGCCAGTGATGAAGAGATAAACTTGGTCAGCAACGATGTTCGAAACCGCCATGGCATTCAGATGTCCATCGATGGGTATCATGGGGCCTAATATATTTTATCTCCGCAAAAATTCCCCGCCTCGCCCACGGTCAGTAGGGAAACCGATTGGCTTGGAAAGGCCGCCGTCCGTCGGATGGGATGTTATGCCGTGGCCCCGTGTGCGGGAGAGCATACCCTGTGCACGTTAAAGAACACGCTGGATGGCCTTGACGGGAGGCTACCATCTGTCTCCCAACAGCTGTTCCAGTGGGTCCCCTCCCCCAACCTTCTCTGAGCCTTCGGGGTCCTTGTGACCTGACCAAATGGTCAGGTCACAAGGACCCCGAAGGGACTTTTTGCACACCACATGGTGTGCAAAAAACTGCCGCTGAGAGGTAAAACAACCCAACCCAAAAGCCTAATATCTTCCAAGGAAACGTTCCCCACACCAACACAGCGCCACCACTGTTGACACCAGACAAGATGGCTCCATGTCTTCATGTTGTTTGCGCCAAATTCTTATCCTTCCATCATCATGAGGCAAAAGGATCTTTGATTTGTTCAATCAGGCTACCTTTTTCCAGTCCTCAATGGTCCAGTGTCAATGCTCCTGCTGCCCCTGGTGACGTGCTTTCGGATTCTTCGCTGACAACATTGGCCCTCAACGTGGTCGGCGGCTGTTGTACAGTCGCTAAAAAAAGTATCCGAACACTATGTTCATTACAGAATTCAGAAAAAATATCTGAAAACGAATTTTTCAGAAATTAGTGATCTGGCAACCTTCGTGTCACGTGACTACAGAATTCAGGAAAAATATCTGGAGCGTGTACAGCAACTGTACACGCTCGAGTTACCGTTCACGGCAAACTGGAGCGTATGCAGTTTGCTGTGAACGGTAACTGCACATGCTCAATATTTCCGTGAGTGAGCCCACACGATCTAGTATCAAAATAATATGACCACCTACAGTCGCTCAAAAAAGTATCCGAACTTATATATATAACAACCTTCGTGTTACGAAGGTTGCCAGTTAACTAATTTCTAAAAAAAGAATCGTTGCCAGATATTTTTTCTGAATTCTGTAATCAACCATATTGTTCGGATACTTTTTTGAGCGACTGTACCCCATTCGCGACAAGGTCCGATGCGTAGTGAATTTGAAGATAACCTCCTGCACAGCAATGCTTATTTCTTCTGTGAGTTTCCTGATCATGGACCATCTGTTCGTTTTCACGATTCTCGCCAGCCTCCTTCCACCCCTTTGATCCTAAAGCTGTTTTCGTCCAGAGGATCGCCGATCACTAGCAGTTTTTTTTTGCACTTCGCACCATTCTCGATAAACCCTTGAAATAATTGTGCGTGAAAAGCCAAGGAGGACGTTCGTTTGGCAGATTGGCTCTCCGAGCATCGGGTTGGGTTGTTGTTTTACCTCTGAGCGGCACTTTTTTGCACACCATGGGCTAAATGTCCAGGTCACATGGACCCCGAAGGCTCAGAGAAGGTTGGAGGAGGGGACCCACTGGAGCAGCTGTTGGGAGACAGATGGTAGCCTCCCGTCAAGGCCATCCAGCGTGTTCTTTAACGTGCACAGGGTATGGCTCTCCGCACACGGGGCCACGGCTTAACGTCCCATCCGACGGACGGCGGCCTTTCCAAGCCCATCGGTGTCCCCTACTGAGCGTGGGCAGGGCGGGGAATTTTGCGGAGATAAATCTCAACGCTGACCCAGCTGGGACTCGAGCCTGGCGCGCTACCGACTGAGCCACCCCCGACCCTTGGATATCAGAACTAGCTCTTAAGATAACAGAAAATAGACGCAAATCAAAAGCTAAAGGTGACATGGAAAGAGTGAGGCAACTGAATGCTGAATTCCAACATCAAGTAAGAAATGACAAAGATATATATTTTAACGTGGAGTGTCGACATATAGAGAAAGATAATAATAAAGGGAACACCAGAGATCTATTTAAGAAGATTTGGGAAATTAATGGTTGTGGGTGATTAAAAATATCATGGAAAAGACCTAATGGAACAAGGTGAGATTATAAGAAGATGAAAGAGTTACAGAAAATCTTTATAGGAGAGACAGAATCATTGCAGACACATTTTAGGGAAAAGAGTGCAGCGAAGAACCGATGATGACAGAGAGTGAAATGAGGTAGGCAGTGAGAGTAATGGCAAATTTAAAGGCGCCTGGTATGGATGGAATACCAATAGAAACGTTTAAGAAATCAGGAGATGAGACCATCCAGGTCCTGTAGGCAGTTTGTAATGATGTGTGGAAAACATTAACATAACCCAAAGACTGGAAAAGGTCGATTTACAATCCAATTCCCAAAAAGAGACTTTAGAGAATATGGCAATGATCAAACGATTGCGTTGATCCCACACCCCCACCAAAGATTCTAAAAAGAAGACTTGAACCCTTCATGGAAAGGGAATTGCCGAAAGTGCAGGATGGATTTCGAAAGGAAAGATGAACACGGGATCACATAGCAAATATGCGATGGATTATGGAAAGATGAAGAGACTTTCAAAACGATATTTATTTGTGCTTTATTGATTGCAGTACAGCTTTGGACTGCGTAGATCATACAAGACTATGAAATGTGCTGAGAACAATGGGTATACCTGAACACCTGATTCTTATGAAACGAATCTATATAGAACTTAATACTACGTTGTTGGGTTGGTTTGTTTTACCTCTGAGCGGCACTTTTTTTGCACACCATGGGCTAAATGGCCAGGTCACATGGACCCCGAAGGCTCAGAGAAGGTTGGGGGAGGGGACCCACTGGAACAACTGTTAGGAGACAGAGGGTAGCCTCCCGTCAAGGCCATCCAGCGTGTTCTTTAACGTGCACAGGGTATGGCTCTCCCGCACACGGACCAAGGCTTAACATCCCATCTGACGGACGGGCGGCCTTTCCAAGCCCATCGGTGTCCCCTACTGACCGTGGGCAGGGCGGGGAATTTAACGGAGATAAATCTCAACGCTGACCCAGCTGGGGCTCGAACCTGGGAACTACAGATTACGAGCCTGGTGCGCTACCGACTGAGCCACCCCGCCCCATCCGTCATATGTATGCGGTATATTGAATCCTCTATGGATTAGTAGAATAGAGTGTGATTAGTTATTGATCTTCTCCCTAGATTGACGGATAGCCCAGTATTATAAACTGTATTGATATTCAGAATTAATGGATGTGGCTCAGTCGGTAGCGCGCCAGGCTCGTAATCTGCAGTTCCCAGGTTTGAGTCCCAGCTGGGTCAGCGTTCAGACTTATCTTCGCAAAACTCCCCGCCCTGCCCACGGTCAGTAGGGGACACCGATGACCTTGGAAAGGCCGCCGTCCGTCGGATGGGACGTTATAAGCCGTGGCCCCGTGGGTTGGAGAGTCATAACCTGTGCACGTTAAAGAACACGCTGGATGGCTTTGACGGGAGGCTACCATCTGTCTCCCAACAGCTGTTCCAGTGGGTACCCTCCCCAAACCTTCTCTGAGTCTTCGGGGTTCTTGTGACCTGGCCATTTAGCCCATTGTGTGCAAAAAAGTGCCGCTCAGAGGTAAAACAACCCAACCCAACCCAAAGACATAAAAACCATGCAACAGTCTCTAAGACAGGATAAGAAGAATAGGAGCATTACAGAGTAGCCGAGAGTCTAGAACCAACCACTCAGCCATAAGACTTTTACAAACAGAAACAATGACGATTTAAACAATCAAAAGTTAATAGAAGCGAAATACAATCACCGTTATACTAAATTTTGTTAGGACATCAAACAATAATAACTTGCTCCAAATGCTATTAAATTTGATCGTCATCAGACAACTCAGTGAAAAGTTTAAAAAAAAGAGAGAGAAAAATAATTGTGGATGAAGCAATATGATCAAAGAACACGAACATTTGTCCGGAAGCCCTTTTCTTTTCTCCAAAATAATATTTTATTATCCCCCCCCTCCCCAATAATGATCATTTTACTGCATCCTAGAATCGATGTCATCTTGCGAACCATCACTTAGGTGCTGCCTTGGATTCCGTTGATGACCCCGAGTGACGTGAAGACCAACTGATGATGCTCCTCGAGGTCCTCGTAGTCCTCGTTCTCCTGATGTAGCGGCACTTCCTGAGGAAGACCACGGACGACAGGACGTCCGTCTCGTGTCCTCCGTTGTCACATGACTGACTGATGGCCACTCGCCCTTGAACCATCTTGGCGGCTAATTCTGTCATCCTTGATAGAGATGATTTGATGATCCCAGAGGGGTGCTTTCTGTTCGCTTTCTCCTTTGTGTTCGCCGGCTAGTCGCGCTTCATTAACCCGAGCCACTGCCCGCCCCTGCTGGGCGGCTCTACCTTCTTGCTCGGGCATCCTCTGTTGGGGGTTGCTGAGGGAGAAAATTTCTCATGTATCAAGGCGCCGCTCTCGGCCTGAGGGTCAGCCCCAGTCCGATACACCACAGCCATTGAGTGGGATGTGGGAGCGGGGGGAGGGGGGGGAGGGCGTATGCGAAATACTCTCCTGAATATTCTCTGGCGATCTGTCTGTGGCAAAGCGCTGCCACTTCCGGGCATGCCTCGTTTAACCCAGTCGCTCGTGCCCTACGAGCTATCCGCTTTATATCGCGATGTCTCGAGGCCCAAAGGGCTCTCCGTCTCTCTATCTCTTCGCTCGCTCTATTCACGCTGCTAGGGAATATCAGGCGTGAAATACCGGGAGGCTCCGAGCCAGCCAGTCATAGACACAAAACACAGACCAACGCTTCGAGGTATTTCTCACAGAAGCATTTCGAACCGAATTTTTAAGGAATGATGACTTATTCCTTTTCTTTCTCTCTTTTTTTTCGCGAGGAAGACAGAAATTCGACATATATCTATACATGTGGAAAAAAAATGATTGTAGTTTCGAAGAGCCAATCTCTATCTTTTCTGGAGTCCTAACGTCTCTATAGAAGTGCTTCGAAGCGGACATTCGGATGGCTAAATAAAGAGCAGCAGCATCACCTCCTCTTGGACGGATGCGGGGAGCAGATGGAGGGGAGCAGCTGCTTCTCGATGAGAGAGAGGCTGCGAGGGTAACAATGGATTTGGATAAGAAGCAATTCAGATGAGCAAGAATGACAACGAGTTGACATTGGTCACTGAAATTGTTTCGCGTGTCATATGGGAAAGGGGGGGGGGGGACGTGCAAGACTCGGAATCTGCACGACCCAGGTCCCAACTTGTGCCAGAATTGAGATTTATCTTCGCTAACCATCGTACAGAAAAGAGACACTGTTGGACCTAGGAAAGGACGCCGTCCATCGAACGATACGTAAAGCCATGTGCCTTGTGCAGAAGAGTTAATTTGGGCGCTTTTCCTCTTGCTGGTACTTTTTTTTTATCTCATTTTCAAAACAAACAAGATAATATGTTCACTTTGTCATCTGTCTGTTCATCCATTGGTCCATCTCTCTGTCTATTTGTCTGTTCGACCATCCGTCTCTCTGTCTATTTCTATTTGTCTTATTTGTCTGTCTGTCCATCCGTTGGTCCATCTCTCTGTCTATTTGTCTGTTCGACCATCCGTCTCTCTGTCTACTTCTATTTGTCTTATTTGTCTGTCTGTCCATCCGTTGGTCCATCTCTCTGTCTATTTGTCTGTCTGACCATCCGTCTCTCTGTCTATTTGTCTGTTGACCATCCGTCTCTCTGTCTATTTGTCTGTTGACCATCCGTCTCTCTGTCTATTTGTCTGTCTGACCATCCGTCTCTCTGTCAGTCTGCCTTTCAGTCTTTCTGTCTGTCTGTCTGTCTGTCTCTAGACATCGAATTATTTCGTTTTTAGAGATAAATTATCATAAAAAATCTCCCTAAAGATATAATTGCGCCCTCTAATGGGGGAAAAAATAAAAAATTCCTAAAGTTATTATCAAACATTGCAAACGATGCATTGCTAGAATTTTGAAATTTTGGTGATGGAATGTGAAGGTTGGGAAGATTCCATTGGCAACAATTGGGTAACTCCTCACAACTAGGGTGGGTGGGAAACGCAACTTTTTTTAAGACATAATTGGAAAACTTTTTTTTACTTGGATTGGTACTAATGAAATATTATAATCCCATTTTCTGGATCCTTAAGTAGTGGGGGTGGGGGCGGAGGTGGCTAAGTCGGTAGCGCGCCAGGCTCATAATCTGTAGTTTCCAGGTTCGAGTCCCAGCTGGGTCAGAGTTGATATTTATCTCTGCAAAATTCCCCGCCCTGCCCACGGTCAGTAGGGGACACCGATGGGCTTGGATAGACCGTCGCCCGTCGGATGGGACGTTAAACCGTGGCCCCGTGTGTGGGAGAGCCATACCCTGTGCACGTTAAAGAACACGCTGGATCGCCTTGACGAGAGGCTACCATCTGTCTCCCAACAGCTGTTCCAGTGGGTTCCCTCCCCTAACCTTCTCTGAGCCTTCGTGGTCCATGTGACCTGGCCATTTAGCCCATTGTGTGCAAAAAAGTGCTGCTCAGAGGTAAAACAATCCAATCCAAATCCTTAAGTAGTTTTCATTCACATCGTTATAGGTCAGTAAATACAGAAAGGGCAAAACTTTTGAAGAATCTTAAAAGTGATTCATTTGTGGCAAAAAAGGTTTTGAAATTTTGATGGTAGAATATCAAGCGATATTCCACTGGCAGAAAAGATCTGCCTCCTTTTCTCAGAGAGGTCCGAAAAAAGCAACTTTTCAAATTGAAGGAATAAAAGACAAATACTTTTAATGAATAGTAGAAGTACTAATGAAATAGTACTATTTGCATTTGCCCCATCATCCGTTGGCTCAAGATTTAACGGGGCGGGGGGTGGCGAACCTTCATGTCACGTGACACGAAGGTACACTGAAAAAAAAATCTGGAGAAAAATATCTGGAGCGTGTACAGCAACTGTACACGCTCCAGATATTTTTCCTGAATTCTGTAATCACATGACACGAAGGTTGCCAGATCACTGATTTCTAAAAACAATCGTTGCCAGATATTTTTTCTGAATTCTGTAATCAACCATAGTGTTCGGATACTTTTTTGAGCGACTGTAGGTGGTCATATTATTTTGATACCAGATCGTGTGGGCTCACTCACGGAAATATTGAGCGTGTGCAGCAACTGGAGTCACAGCAAACTGGAGCGTGTGCAGTAACTGCACACGTTCCAGTTTGCTGTGAACGGTAACTGGAGCGTGTACAGCAACTGTACACGCTCCAGATATTTTTCCTGAATTCTGTAATCACGTGACACGAAGGTTGCCAGATCACTAATTTCTAAAAAAAATCGTTGCCACATATTTTTTTCTGAATTCTGTAATCAACCATAGTGTTCGGATACTTTTTTGAGCGACTGTACTTCCATATTCTGTAGATTTCTGAATCATAACAAGTATCAAAGGAGTTATCTGCCTTTTTTTTTTCTCCTCTGTATCATTTTTCTCACCTCGCCTTTTATCCAGAATATCGTTAAATAAAATCACGTAAATTACAGCTTATGACTCGTAATGTAGACATTGCTCTACCAAAATATCGGAGAATTTCTATTTAATGTCAATGCGGGTCTAACATCGGAGCTCTATAACTTCTAAAATATGCGTTTAATGGGAAAATGTGACTGAAGATAAATTAAACATTATAATCAAATTAATTTAAATCTCTATTTTTAGCAATCTAATAAGGTAAGTAAGAGAATATTCTTGAAAATCGAGATTTAGAAAAATCTGATCGAGCTCTTTATCTTCCTTTACATTTTGTCATGAAACGTTAGAAGTTAGAGAGCTCCGAAGTCAGCTTCCGCTGACATAACATGGAGGGAGGGGGATCATAATTCAATGAGCACATAGTGTATATAAAGCATGTTAAAGAACCCACTGGATGCTTCTTCTGCGGACAGTCCTCACATATGCCTCTCCTGTATGTCAGGAGGTCTCTCGATTCACATATGCCTCTCCTGTATGTCAGGAGGTCTCTCGATTCACATATGCCTCTTTTGTATGTCAGGAGGTCTCTCGATTCACATATGCCTCTCCTGTATGTCAGGAGGTCTCTCGATTCACATATGCCTCTCCTGTATGTCAGGAGGTCTCTGATTCACATATGCCTCTCCTGTATGTCAGGAGGTCTCTCGATTCACATATGCCTCTCCTGTATGTCAGGAGGTCTCTCGATTCACATATGCCTCTCCTGTATGTCAGGAGGTCTCTGATTCACACATGCCTCTCCTGTATGTCAGGAGGTCTCTGATTCACATATGCCTCTCCTGTATGTCAGGAGGTCTCTCGATTCACATATGCCTCTCCTGTATGTCAGGAGGTCTCTCGATTCACATATGCCTCTCCTGTATGTCAGGTCTCTCGATTCACTTATGCCTCTCCTGTATGTCAGGAGGTCTCTCGATTCACATATACCTCTCCTGTATGTCAGGAGGTCTCTGATTCACATATGCCTCTCCTGTATGTCAGGAGGTCTCTCGATTCACATATGCCTCTCCTGTATGTCAGGAGGTCTCTCGATTCACATATGCCTCTCCTGTATGTCAGGAGGTCTCTGATTCACATATGCCTCTCCTGTATGTCAGGAGGTCTCTCGATTCACATATGCCTCTCCTGTATGTCAGGAGGTCTCTGATTCACATATGCCTCTCCTGTATGTCAGGAGGTCTCTGATTCACATATGCCTCTCCTGTATGTCAGTAGGTCTCTCGATTCACATATGCCTCTCCTGTATGTCAGGTCTCTCGATTCACATATGCCTCTCCTGTATGTCAGGTCTCTCGATTCACTTATGCCTCTCCTGTATGTCAGGAGGTCTCTGATTCACATATGCCTCTCCTGTATGTCAGGAGGTCTCTGATCACATATGCCTCTCCTGTATGTCAGGAGGTTTCTCGATTCACATATGCCTCTTCTGTATGTCAGGAGGTCTCTCGATTCACATATGCCTCTCCTGTATGTCAGGAGGTCTCTCGATTCACATATGCCTCTCCTGTATCTCAGGAGGTCTCTGATTCACATATGCCTCTCCTGTATGTCAGGAGGTCTCTCGATTCACATATGCCTCTCCTGTATGTTAGGAGGTCTCTCGATTCACATATGCCTCTCCTGTATGTCAGGAGATCTCTGATTCACATATGCCTCTCCTGTATGTCAGGAGGTCTCTCGATTCACATATGCCTCTCCTGTATGTCAGGAGGTCTCTCGATTCACATATGCCTCTCCTGTATGTCAGGAGGTCTCTCGATTCACATATGCCTCTCCTGTATGTCAGGAGGTCTCTCGATTCACATATGCCTCTCCTGTATGTCAGGAGGTCTCTCGATTCACATATGCCTCTCCTGTATGTCAGGAGGTCTCTGATTCACATATGCCTCTCCTGTATGTCAGGAGGTCTCTCGATTCACATATGCCTCTCCTGTATGTCAGGAGGTCTCTCGATTCACATATGCCTCTCCTGTATGTCAGGAGGTCTCTCGATTCACATATTCCTCTCCTGTATGTCAGGAGGTCTCTCGATTCACATATCCTCTCCTGTATGTCAGGAGGTCTCTGATTCACATATGCCTCTCCTGTATGTCAGGAGGTCTCTGATTCACATATGCCTCCCCTGTATGTCAGGAGGTCTCTGATTCACATATGCCTCTCCTGTATGTCAGGACGCTTCAGAAATTAAATCCTCAGATCAATGGTCAGTGCTCCCGGATTTGTGAAAAACAAGACCATTTATAATGATTTGAGCACTGACCACATATACACCCATATTCGGAAGCTCGCGCAGATCTTTTTTGAAGCAGTGGGAGATAATCCTTATGATATAATTCGATCTTTGATTGATTATGTTCCATTGGTTTTAAACCAATTCAAGCGTCCTAAGATTGTGGTGTATGACATCTGCATGTTTAACTTTTAGTTGTGCTTCTGTAGCAAGTTTGTTTTGCCCGTGTGGCCCCTTTGGGGTTTATGTGTTTTACTTTTGTTATGGCCAGTCAGGAACTATTTTACACTTCGAGATATATGCCATAGGCTTGAAGATCTTAATATGAATTAAAGATTTCAGATATCGGATATCCATTGGATGTTGTCAAAGAGAGGTTTCCATCTGTCTCCTAAACAGCTATCGATAGGTTTCGCTTTCACTACCTTCTCTGAACATCTTGGGGTCCTTGTGCCTTGGCGGGCGGGGGTACTCAGTCGGTAGCGCGCCAGGCTCGTAATCTGTAGTTCCCAGGTTCGAGTACCAGCTGGGTCAGCGTTGATATTTATCTCCGCAAAATTCCCCGCCCTGCCCACGGTCAGTAGGGGACACCGATGGGCTTGGAAATTCCGCCGTCCTTCGGACGGGACGTTAAGCAGTGGCCCCGTATGCGGGAGAGCCATACCCTGTGCACGTTAAAGAACACGCTGGATGGCCTTGACGGGAGGCTACCATCTGTCTCCCAACAGCTGTTCCAGTGGGTCCCCTCCCCCAACCTTCTCTGAGCCTACGGAGGCCATGTGACCTGGCCATGGTGTGCAAAATAGTGCCGCTCAGAGGTAAAACAACCCAACCCAACAGTTGTGCCTTGAACTCCTTGGGGTCCTTGGTGTTCTACTTCTTGGGGTCCTTGTGACCTGATCCTTTAGCCCATTGCTTGAAAAGTGCCACTCAGAGGTAAAAGTTCTCAAAGTCGATGCAGTTTTTCCAATCGCAGAACCGTATTGTTCTAGAACAACTTAAAAAAAAATAGACAGTTCGACTGTAAAGACAAAAAAAAAAAGGCCTCGTCTTTCGCAGATGAACTATTCCTTCTCCCATTTTTGACATTCAATCCTGTTGGTATAACAAACACACAGTTCGTCCATAACAAAAGTCGCGCACTTAATCAAGACCGACTACTACCAGTAATGAGATAAAGCTAATTAGTAGTTTCCGATGTGCCTTGTGGTGTTCCTTTTACAACGGGGCGCCTGTTTCACTAACATATGTCTCCACACAAAAGAATCCTGAATTATCCGACTTGTTAAAAAGCGAAACATAGCTGGAGCAAATGAATCGGGGAATTTTATTAGTTCGTTCGTGATAACAAAAACAGGGTGAAACACTTGTAATTGGGTTTCACTTAGAGAACATTAGAGTGAAGAGGTTTAACGGCAGGGGCCCCGTCAATGGTTCCTTATTGAAGCACAGAACATCTCATTATCTGCAGCGAGCCTATCTCTGCCCCTTTATGGGCCGATTCCGAGCCAGATAGAAGAGCGTGGACATTGTCTCAGTGCTCGCCGCTGCCGTATTGTCCCACAGTCCATTGGTGCCGCCTTATCTGCCGCAATTAGGAGCATCCCCGGTTTTTCTGACTCTGCTGGCGGTAATGGCCTTTTAAAGACCTCCGTAATTGGCGATGGCTTACTTGCCAAGCCCTCGGAGCCAGTAGCATCTCTGTTATGTCAGCATCTTGCGCGCACGAGGAGGAGAAGGAGGACGGGGAAATGATGAGGATGAAGGAGGAGAAAGAGATTCGGATTCTCATCCTTTCTGCCTTGCGGCCTCTTCCGAAATCCGCTCCTGAAATGAAATGAGAGTTTATTTACGGATATTGGCGGTTTATTAATGAAAAAGGAAAACCTCTTTAATGTCTGTAGATCTAATAATCTATTTATAATGTCTGTGTGAGTTTAATGAGTCGTTTAATAATAGAGAGTGGAAGCAAATGGTTCCTAAGTATCTTCTTATCAGCGATCGCATTGACGTTGTTATTAGGCCCTTTGTGACTCGTCTGCGCCTGCGCGAATATGTTCCTCTCCGTTTCGCCTCCGGCACAAGTCACGTGCAGTTCAAGTGATCGAAATCTTAAATGTGGACTTGTTTTAAGGAATGTGTAAAGAGACATTTTATGTTTAATAAACGGGGATAAGTCACCACATCATTCTCGATCAGGTTTGGGAATGACTCTGCTGTTAGCCCCCCAGGATCGTCATCTGCAGTTCCCCCCGTTGAGTGCCAGCGTCGACATTTATATCCTCAAAGCCCTTGATCGGAAAGAAGACACCGATTGATTTGTAAAGATCGCCATCGATTTCGTGGGACGATAAGCCGTATCTCCATGTGCAGGAGAGCCATATCCTGTGCATGTTAAAGATCACGCTGGATGGTTTTGACGGTTTAAGTTGTTTTACCTCTGAGCGGCACTTTTTCGCACACCATGGGCTAAATGGCCAAGTCACAAAGACCCCGAAGGCTCAGAGAAGGTTGGGGGAGGGGACCCACTGGAACAGCTGTTGGGAGACAGATGGTAGCCTCCCGTCAAGATCATCCAGCGTGTTCTTTAACGTTGGATTGTTTTACCTCTAAGCAGCACTTTTTTTGCACACCATGGGCTAAATGGCCAGGTCACAAGGACCCCGAAGGCTCAGAGAAGGTTTGGGTAGGGGACCCACTGGAATAGCTGTTGGGAGACAGATGGTAGCCTCCCGTCAAGGCCATTAAGCGTGTTCTTTAACGTTGGATTGTTTTACTGCTGAGCCGCATTTTTTTTTTTTTGCACAGAATGGGTTAAATGGCCAGGTCACAAGGACCCTGAAGGTTCAGAGAAGGTTGGGGCAGGGGACCCACTGGAACAGCTGTTGGGAAACAGATGGTAGCCTCCCGTCAAGGCCATCCAGCGTGTTCTTTAACGTGCACAGGCTATGGCTCTCCCGCACACGGGGCCACGGCTTAACGTACCATCCGACGGACGGCGGCCTTTCCAAGCCCATCGGTGTCCCCTACTGACCGTGGACAAGACGGGGAATTTTTGCGGAGATAAATCTCACCGCTGACCCAGCTGCGACTCGAACCTGGGAACTACAGATTACGAGCCTGGCGCGCTACCGACTGAGTCCCAAATACACACACACACACACACACACACACACACACACGTGACCACGGCTTAACGTCCCATCCGACGGACGGTGGCCTTTCCAAGCCCATCGGTGTCCCCTACTGACCGTGGGCAGGGCGGGAATTTTTCGGAGAAATGCCTTGACGGGAGGCTACTATCTGTCTCCTAACCCCCTCGATACGGAACCACCTTGTGGAGGTGAGGGGGCTTGAGGGCCTTAGTGAAGTTGAAGGCCTGCTGACTAGTGGTGTTCGAAGTCAGACAGGCAAAGACGGAAGGGCTGGACTAAAAGTTCCCGTCACGGAACCGAGGCAACTTGGAACTTTATATCCTTGTTTGTGGCGGTCTGGGACATAGATTAAAATCTAGATTTTGACGTTGGTTGAGCTTTACTCCTATAACACTGTTCACCCTAGATTGTCGTGGGCTGTGCCTTACCTATATGGCATTGTACGTCCCCGACCTTTAGATGGTGGTCAAAGTGACATTATCCCAAATACTGGTAGTGCTTTAGGCGGAACTAGTGGGTCTTGTCCTTAAGGATATCTGTCTCCTAAAAACTGTCCAATGAGTTCCCTTCCCCAACTTTCTCTGTCTTCGGGGTCCTTACGACCTGGCCATTTAGCCCGTTGGGAACAAAAAAGTATAAAACAACCTTTTCTCTACCATTGAGAAAACATGACGCTAAGAGAAAATATTTTCGGAAAGATTATGTTGAGGATTATTTCCGTTATTAATTTCTTCAACAAACTTAAACGCATTTTTTTCCTGCAGTGGTGTCTTAGAGCGTCGTTAAGACCTAGCAATGTGCATGCCTTATCCCGCTCCTTTTAATCATGACAGCAACGGGGGGTGGCTCAGTCGGTAGCGCGCCAGGCTCGTAATCTGTAGATCCCAGGTTCGAGTCCCAGCTGGGTCAGCGTTGAGATTTATCTCAGCAAAATTTCCCCGCCCTGTCCACGGTCAGTAGGGGACACCGATGGGTTGAAAAGGTCGCCGTCCGTCAGATGGGACGTTAAGCCGTGGCCCGTGTGCGGGAGAGCCATACCCTGTGCACGTTAAAGAACACGCTGGATGGCCTTGACGGGAGGCTACCATCTGTCTCCCAACAGCTGTTCCAGTGGGTCCCCTCCCCCAAACTTCTCTGAGCCTTCGGGGTCCTTGTGGCCCGGCCATTTAGCCCATGGTGTGCAAAAAAGTGCCGCTCAGAGGTAAAACAATCCAATAATTACTTATATGTTATTTTGGTATTTAAACGTTACATAATTTCGGCACCAAAACAAACCTAAATTTCATTGCTAGGGAGATTCACGTTTAACCGAACGCGACCATATTCATTCATATTCTTCAGATCATCGCCTTCGAGCCTAGCAAGTAGCACACAATTCGCTATCACGGTTTTGACAGAACTTAGTGCTTGAGGGTCGCATGTGACCCTCGAAACGCATATCAGATACCCCTGCTGTAAACTATAATAAATGAAGAATATAGCAATTAATTTTCTAAATTGAAGTAATTCCAAAATTCCATCCCTTTAGAATTGTGCTTCCGGGTCTGGTGCTCCTTTCGCCTGAGGGGCGATTGGCGCAGTCAGTGGAAATATCCTTGTAGCACAAAAAAAGGAGTTATCGAGCCCGGCTGGTTGTAGTCCCAAGTTAGAGTGCCAACTGAGCCAGTGTTGAGTTTTAGTCCCAAGTTAGAGTGCCAACTGAGACAGCATTGAGTTTTAGTCCCAAGTTAGAGTGCCAACTGAAACAGTGTTGAGCTTTAGTCCCAAGTTAGAGCGCCAACTGAGATAGTGTTGAGATTTAGTCCCAAGTTAGAGTGCCAACTGAGAGAGCGTTGCGTTTTAGTCCCAAGTTAGAGTGCCAACTGAGACAGCGTTGAGCTTTAGTCCCAAGTTAGAGTGCCAACTGAAACAGTGTTGAGCTTTAGTCCCAAGTTAGAGTGCCAACTGAGCCAGCGTTGAGCTTTAGTTCCAAGTTAGAGCGCCAACTGAGCCAGCGTTGAGCTTTCGTCCCAAGTTAGGGTGCCAACTGAGACAGCGTTGCGTTTTAGTCCCAAGTTAGAGTGCCAACTGAAACAGTGTTGAGCTTTAGTCCCAAGTTAGAGTGCCAACTGAAACAGTGTTGATCTTTAGTCCCAAGTTAGAGTGCCAACTGGGTCAACGTTGAGCTTTAGTCCCAAGTTAGAGTGCCAACTGGGTCAACGTTGAGCTTTAGTCCCAAGTTAGAGTGCCAACTGAGAGAGCGTTGCGTTTTAGTCCAAAGTTAGAGTGCCAACTGAGACAGTGTTGAGCTTTAGTCCCAAGTTAGAGTGCCAACTGAGCCAGCGTTGAGCTTTAGTCCCAAGTTAGAGTGCCAACTGAGCCAGCATTGAGCTTTAGTCCCAAGTTAGAGTGCCAACTGAGCCAGCGTTGAGCTTTAGTCCCAAGTTAGAGTGCCAACTGAGACAGCGTTGCGTTTTAGTCCCAAGTTAGAGTGCCAACTGAAACAGTGTTGAGCTTTAGTCCCAAGTTAGAGTGCCAACTGAGCCAACATTGAGCTTTAGTCCCAAGTTAGAGTGCCAACTGAGAGAGCGTTGCGTTTTAGTCCAAAGTTAGAGTGCCAACTGAGACAGCGTTGAGGTTTAGTCCCAAGTTAGAGTGCCAACTGAGCCAGCGTTGAGCTTTAGTCCCAAGTTAGAGTGCCAACTGAACCAGCGTTGAGCTTTAGTCCCAAGTTAGAGTGCCAACTGAGCCAGCGTTGAGCTTTAGTCCCAAGTTAGAGTGCCAACTGAGCCAGCGTTGAGCTTTAGTCCCAAGTTAGAGTGCCAACTTAAACAGTGTTGAGCTTTAGTCCCAAGTTAGAGCGCCAACTGAGCCAGTGTTGAGCTTTAGTCCCAAGTTAGAGTGCCAACTGAGACAGCGTTGCGTTTTAGTCCCAAGTTAGAGTGCCAACTGAAACAGTGTTGAGCTTTAGTCCCAAGTTAGAGTGCCAACTGAGCCAACGTTGAGCTTTAGTCCCAAGTTAGAGTGCCAACTGAGCCAACATTGAGCTTTAGTCCCAAGTTAGAGTGCCAACTGAGAGAGCGTTGCGTTTTAGTCCAAAGTTAGAGTGCCAACTGAGACAGCGTTGAGTTTTTGTCCCAAGTTAGAGTGCCAACTGAAACAGTGTTGAGCTTTAGTCCCAAATTGGAGTGCCAACTGAGCCAGCGTTGAGCTTTAGTCCCAAATTAGAGTGCCAACTGAGCCTGCGTTGAGCTTTAGTCCCAAATTAGAGTTCCAACTGAGCCAGCGTTGAGCTTTAGTCCCAAATGTGCCATCGCTAAGATTTATCACCGCTTAACCTCCATCCTGCCCTCGGTTAGTAAGGTTTGGAAAGGTTTGGTTTGTAAAACCGATAGGTTTGGAAAGGTTTGTTTTGGAAACCGGCAGGTTTCGAAAGGTTTGGTTTGTAAAACCGATAAAAAGGTTTGGTTTGTAAAACCGATAAAAAGGTTTGGTTTGGAAACCGATAGGTTTGGAAAGGCAGTCGTCCGTCATACGGGACGTGCCACCTTGTATTCAGGAGGGCCATACCCTGGTCACGTTAATGAACAGGTTGAAGGGCCTTCCCTCAATCATCTCTGAGCCTTTGGGGTCCTTGTGGCTCATTGCATGCAAAAAAGTGCCCCTCAAAAACCCAATACAACTCAATCAATATAAAATCAAAGCTAACGATCGCAATATCATTCCAATACAGAGAATTCAAACTATATGATTTTAAATTATTCTCATTCTGTCAGGTTTTAAATATTTAGATTTTAATTATTCTTTCGCAGTCCAGCTGCCCAGTGGTTAGCGTGGTCGGGATAAAGATTCGATATTTGTGTTGTTCTTCTGCTGAGGTCCCGCCATCCTCACAGACCTTCTACAATGGCCTATTAACTGATATGATATTGTCAGATATCTGTGGCAAGCAGCTGCTTGGGGGGATATTTATTTTTGCACTGATTAGTTCCAAACATTGATACCTTAAATGGCGCGAAAGAATGAACATTCTGAAATCGTCATTTCAGAAAACCACCCTTAGGTGGCATTAACCCTTTTTAATATAAATAAAGTGATGGCTAATAATTAATTAAAAAGTATCATTTGTGAATTGTTCTGCTTTTCTTCAAAACAAACTCGTCGTGAACGATGGTCCCTACAGGACCATCGTTCACGAAGTCAACAGCAGTTTTGCTTTGAAGAAAAGCAGAACTATTCACAAATGATACTTTTTAATTAATTATTAGGCAGCATTTTATTTATATTAAAAAGGGTTAATTAACAGCTTAACAAACACACTTCGATCCATTTCCCACCAATATTCGTAAGATTCAGGTCTTACAGAACAAGATTTTGAGAACTGCGGTCGATGCCTCCTGGTTTATCACTAACAGACAACTCCATAAAGACCTGGGCATCGACCACATATATACACATATAAAACGCACCTCAAAAAGATTTTTTGACGCTGTAAGCAATAATCCCAATGAGATTATTTCTTCTCTGATTCTTTAAGTACAAGAGGCCTAAAACGGTAGCGTTCTCTGAGGAGACCTACCCGTTTTAGGTGTCTTATACAATATTACTGCTATTTGTAGCTTTTCTTATGTTTGCCTTTAGGAGCCCCACCTAAGGGTGGTTTACTTATATATTTTGTTCTTACTCATGCCAAATAGGCATATCTTTATGATGGAGATGGTTTGGGGTAAAATTATTACCCGGTACATCGGATATGATTATACGATCTACGATCTACTTCGATCCATTTATATTATGAATGCAAAAGAAAGGAACTTGATACATCTAATCATTTATCAATTTCAAGTTCCAGATAAAAAAAAGCGTCTAAATATTTCATATATGTACTAAAAAACAAGAAACCAATCCTTTGAGCCGAAAAAAGTTTCTAATGAAAACAAACAACTTTCCCACATCGTTTTCGTGCGATTGACAAAGCATCGTCCAGTGAAAAGACTGCGTGTTCTTCTTTCTTTTCGGGAATTCCTTTTTCCCCTTCCTCGTGAATCACAATGGCAGTGGCGAAGAGGAACACCCTCGTTGCCACACGTATTGGAAAGTGATCTAACGACGAAATGCACACCTTCCACCGCATGGGGTCCGGGAACGGACGCCCACCTGGATCAAACTGGACACGCGTCCGCGTAACGCCCTCGTTGCCATAGATACTGCAGGTGATTCACGCCTCCCTTCCGCGGTCTCGCTCATTGCGGAAACAATTCGGGGAAGGGAGGAGGAAGGGGGGATGAAACATCCCGAACTATGAGGAAATAATCCTGCTTCCATTCCTTCTAGGGTAAATAGCATCGTCCCTGCTCTAGTCAATATGGCATTGTAATGATTGCCACATTTTGTTCATGCTACTGAAAACGGACCGAAGAGATCAAAGCATCACTTATGCAAAATGATGTCTTGAAACAGATAATGGCTTCGAAGTATATATGCATGTAATTAACTGAAGATATTTTCTTCATGCATGCCCACTGTGTAAAACATATCAATGTTATGCAGAAAATAATAAATGCAGACTATTATTACTCAGTGTTATAAGACTTTTGAACAGTTTGGTATATTTTAGCTACAACCCTAATATAACAATATCTTTTCAACAGTATTAAAGTAACAATACTTTTTCCAAAGACATTAGCAACAGAATAGCTTTGCGAATATTAGTGAAATAATAAAAAACCAAGGGGGCACCCAAAGCCACCTAGATACACGAAGTAAACATTTTCTGCATAACATTGATATGTTTTACACAGTGGACAGGGCGCCAACAGTTGAAGTAATACAACTGGAACGTGTACAGCAACTGTACACGCTCCAGTTACCGTTCACAGCAAACTGGAGCGTGTGCAGTTACTGCACACGCTCCAGGTTGCTGTGAACGGTAACTGCACACGCTCCAGGTTGCTGTGAACGGTAACTGCACACGCTCAATATTTCCGTGAGTGAGCCCACACGATCTAGTATCAAAATAATATGACCACCTACAGTCGCTCAAAAAAGTATCTGAACATTATGGTTGATTACAGAATTCAGAAAAAATATCTGTCAACGATTTTTTAAGAAGTTAGTGATCTACACTCTAAGAATTTAGTGATCTACACTCTACATTTTAAGAAGTTAGTGAATCTCACGTGATTACAGAATTCAGGAAAAATATCTGGAGCGTGTACAGCAACTGTACACGCTCCAGTTACCGTTCAACGCTCCAGTTACCGTTCCAGTTACCGTTCACAGCAAACTGGAGCGTGTGCAGTTACTGCACACGCTCCAGTTTGCTGAACGGTAACTGCACACGCTCAATATTTCCGTGAGTGAGCCCACACGATCTAGTATCAAAATAATATGACCACCTACAGTCGCTCAAAAAAGTATCTGAACCCTATGGTTGATTACAGAATTCACGAAAAATATCTGGCAACGATCCCAAATCTAGAAAAAGAATACATGGGAACAAGAGAATGGATTTTCATTGCAGTTTAACATTTTCTCTTTCGTTTTGTAGGTTTTTGAAAAATTTCATGAAAAATGCGTGATATATATATATGCACATGTTGAATTATTTCTGGCCATCTTTACTACCATTCTTCACTCTCCGCCCCCACCTAGATGAGGTCGCACTTCGTTCAGTGTGACCTGTTCATTTAGCCTATTGTTATGTAACAGCATCATCATCATCATCTTCAAGCAGCCATGGGCTACGGAGATCCAACCAGACCGCGCACTGTCCTGAGCTACATCTGCTGCATCCGGCCACTGCACACCAATTCTAACAAAGTCCTGTTTGACATTGTCTGCCCACCACATCCTAGGTCTCCCCTTCTTTCTGAGGCCTTTAGGCACACTGTTCATAACCCTATTCGCCAATCTATAATTATCCATACGGGCAACATGGCCAAACCAACGGAGTCTCTCTCTAAACAATATGCTGCTTAAAGGAGGTTGCAAACTCCTTTGCCTAACCTCATCATTAGTTACAAAGTTGAACCACCTAATACCCAAGATACTACGTAAGCATCTAGAATCAAAAGCATCTAGTTTCCTGTTATCTTGTTTACATAGTGTCCACGTTTCACTACCATAACTAACCCTAGAAAGAACCAAATTATTATACAGTCTAATTTTAGTCTTTAGGTGTATACGCCTATTTCTCCACAATCTCCATAGATTCTTAAAAGTCCCGGCAGCAATCCCTATTCGTCTGTTAATCGCATGTAGGTTAATCGCATGTAGGTTCTATTAATCGCACCATTATCTGTTACATAGCTCCCAAGGTAATTAAACTGTGACACCTGCTCAAGACTGCAACCATTCAGATTAACTGAATCACAGCCTGCCTGACCACTCCTGACGTAAAACAACTCAACCCTTTCGAAATGGTTGCAGCTTTTCCAACGCTAAATATTTTTAGCCAGAATTTAAAACCACGACAATTAGCAACTAGAGATGAATTCGGACTCGGACTCTGTCGATCTCAGAATAACGGAATTTTAAAATATTGTTTTAATCGTGGAAAATAAGCGAAAATATTAAATATTCTTTTATTATAACTTCAACCTTTTATTCAGTGTTAGCGATTTAAGTATAAATATGACGCGGCTTTTGATTATTATATTACGTTTACCTCTAATAAATGATTGATATTGATGTTACCCACAAACTTGGGGCGGGGGTGGATCAGTCGGTAGCGCGCCAGACTCGTAATCTGTAGTTCCCAGGTTCGAGTCCCAGCTGGGTCAGCGTTGAGATTTATCTGCGCAAAATTCCCCGCCCTGCCCACGGTCAGTAGGGGACACCGATGGGCTTGGAAAGGCCGCCGTCCGTCTGATGGGAAGTTAAGCCGTGGCCCCGTGTGCGGGAGAGACATACCCTGTGCACGTTAAAGAACACGCTGGATGGCCTTGACGGGAGGCTACCATCTGTCTCCCAACAGCTATTCCAGTGGGTCCCCTCCCCCAACCTTCTCTGAGCCTTTGGGGTCCATGTGACCTGGCAATTTAGCCCATGGTGTGCAAAAAAGTGCCGCTCAGAGGGAAAACAACCCAACCCACAAACTTTCGATTTCTACTGGTATTTTTCATATTTTTCATTCCAAATAGCATTAACATTTTAATTTTGTCATAAAATGATTACAATTAAATAATAAGAATAAAATATATCAGTAACAACATGCGTTTATATTTTACATATATATAATACTCATCATGCGCCAAAGAAATTTTTTTCCCCAAATCGGGCTCAATATCTTTTGGCTCCTGCTGTAAAAAATGAGCCTGAACTCATTTCTATTGTCTACTGATTCTTGACGAAGCTTTGCTCCGTTAGTTGTGATTTTCAATTGATTTTTTTTTTTTGCTTCGCTACTTAGCGTGAATCATACCTAAGTGGGGCGGGGGTGGCCCAGTTGGTAGCGCACCAGGCTCGTAATCTGCAATTCCCAGGTTCAAGTTCCAGCTGGGTCAGCGTACAGATTTATCTCCGCAAAATTCCCCGCCTCTGCCCACGGTCAGTAGGGGACACCGATGGGCTTGGTAAGGCCGCCGTCCGTCGGATGGGACGTTAAGCCGTGGCCCCGGGTGCGGAAGAGCCATACCTGGGTTGGGTTGTTTTACCTCTGACCCCGAAGGCTCAGAGAAGGTTGGGGGAGGGGACCTACTGGAACAGCTGTCGGGAGACAGATGGTAGTCTCCCGTCAAGGAAATCCAGCGTGTTCTTTAGCGTGCACAGGGTATGGCTCTCCCGCACACGGGCCACGGTTTTACGTCCCATCCGACTGACGGCCACCTTTCCAAGCCCATCGGTGTCCCCTACTGACCGTGGCCAGGGCGGAGAATTTTGCGGAGATAAATCTAAACGTTGACCCAGCTGGGACTCGAACCTGGGAACTGCAGATTACGAGCCTGGTGCGCTACCGACTGAGCCACCCCCGCCCCAAGAGCCATACCCTGTGCACGTTAAAGAACACGCTGGATGGGCTTGACGGAAGGCTATCATCTGTCTCCCAACAGCTGTTCCAGTGGGTCTCCTCCCCCAACCTTCTCGGAGCCTTCGGGGTCCCTGTGACCTGGTCATTTAGCCCATTGTGTGCAAAACAAGTTCCGCTCAGAGGTAAAACAACCCAACCAGGCAGAAGAATATAACTTTAAAGATCTGTAAAATAAACTTAAAATAGCTATTTTTATGAAATTATGATTTTGTAAAATATTATATATTACCATTGCTGTTTGCATCAGAATAACCCATAATATTGATTTGTGAAATAGCTTAGTTAAATAGCGTGTGGTTGCTCCCAGACAACTTGAATTACATGGCAATCTTTTCAGCATGAACTGTTTTCATAACTTTGCAAGTATGAATTGCCACCGCCTTAAATAAACTGATAGAGCAACTGGCGCGTAATCAAATTTCGATTGTAGAATGATTATTGGTGTGTTTTTTTTTCACATTTGTCTAGTTATCAAAGCTAAATGTCTATTGTGACTATCTCAGAAGTGAGTTTCGTAACAACACATGGTATCCGACAAATGTTTGTAGGGTTTCGGGACCCACTGTCCCCAAATACATAAAAGGCATCACACTGAATGTTGTACCTTTTCCCCACTCAAACAGTTTCAGGGGCGGCCGCAAGAGGACTTCAGTTCTTAGTGCAGCATTTCCTGAGAGTTGGATTCGTAGAGTGGTTCAATCCTATGGCCACCAAGGAGAAAACATCAAGTGGTCATCATCAAGTTCCAAGAGTGATCAAAAATCAAGTTCCTAGAGCCTTTGGGCTCCATAGTGGCCACAGAATTGTCTCCCCTGCATAAAAATCAGGGCTTCTTGGAGGAAACCAAGAGGGGGTCCTTGATTTTTCAATTTCTTGATTCATTTTCTGATTTCCTTGATTCAACTTAAATGTGATAAAATGTGATGGGCTTCCTGTTATCTCAGTCAATCAGTCAGTCAAAAAAAACTCTAGACTACCGGAAACTTTCCTGCTATCTCCTTTGAAAGTCAGAATAAGTAATAAATTGTTATATTTATTTAGCGGTTGTCAATAAATATGAATAAGAGAAACAACTGAGCAAGTAATAAGAGATATGCTGCAGTAGGTAAGGCAAGAAGTGGAATGCGGTGTCACGAACGGTGCGTGCACATTATATTCGAAACTAATTGAGGTACGCTTTAAATTAAAATACTGCTTTCTTGAATGTGGATAATATTTTCCTATATATTGGTTTTGGAAACACCACAATTATTTTTCGGACACTCTATATGTTATCTATTTGTCACTATTTCAACAAACTAAAGAGGAAGATTATAAAATAAGATTAGATGTTTCAAAATCCAGGAAGTATCAATTCACGAATCGAAAAGGAAGGAATCGAAAAACTTTGACATGTATACCAAAAACATTACAACCGAAAATAAGAGTGTTAAAAATCATCCATTCAGAACTTATTTTTTAAATGCTCTTTGGTCATAGATACGATATTCTGTGACTAAAGTTGGAAATTAATGACATTGTGATAAGAGAACTAACTTCCTCTAGTACAGTCGCTCAAAAAAGTATCCGAACACTACGGTTGATTACAGAATTCAGAAAAATATATCTGGCAACGATTCTTTTATAAATTAGTGATCTGGCAACCTTCGTGTCACGTGACACCAGTTCAGTAATTTCTAAAAAAAATCGTTGCCAGATATTTTTTTCTGAATTCTGTAATCAACCATGGTGTTCGGATACTTTTTTGAGCGACTGTAGGTGGTCATATTATTTTGATACTAGATCGTGTGGGCTCACTCACGGAAATATTGAGCGTGTGCAGTTACCGTTCACAGCAAACTGGAGCGTGTGCAGTTACTTCACACGCTCCAGTTTGCTGTGAACGGTAACTGAAGCGTGTACAGTTGCTGTACACGCTCCAGATATTTTTTCTGAATTCTATAATCAACCATAGTGTTCGGATATTTTTTGAGCGACTGTAGGTGGTCGTATTATTTTGATACTAGATCGTGTGGGCTCACTCACGGAAATATTGAGCGTGTGCAGTTACCGTTCACAGCAAACTGGAGCTTGTGCAGTTACTTCACACGCTCCAGTTTGCTGTGAACGGTAACTGGAGCGTGTACAGTTGCTGTACACGCTCCAGATATTTTTCCTGAATTCTGTAATCACGTGACACGAGGGTTGCCAGATCACTAATTTCTTAAAAAATCGTTGCCAGATATTTTTTCTGAATTCTGTAATCGACCATAGTGTTCGGATATTTTTTTGAGCGACTGTAGGTGGTCGTATTATTTTGATACTAGATCGTATGGGCTCACCCCCGGAAATATTGAGCGTGTGCAGTTACCGTTCACAGCAAACTGGAGCGTGTGCAGTTACTTCACACGCTCCAGTTTGCTGTGAACGGTAATTGGAGCGTGTACAGTTGCTGTACACGCTCCAGATATTTTTCCTGAATTCTGTAATCACGTGACACGAAGGTTGCCAGATCACTAATTTCTGAAAAATTCTTTTCCAGATATTTTTTCTGAATTCTGTAATCAACCGTAGTGTTCGAATACTTTTTTGAGCGACTGTACTACTATCAATGAAACGAGTTGACTTTCTGCGTTTCAATTTGGCTAATCCGTCCTTAATAAAACCTGATTTCTACCGTTCGTGCTATAAGCCAAATCTTCTTCATGAATACAAATGACATCCCTGTGTAATTTCCGTCCTTGCCGCCGTCCATTGCAATTACTTCCTTGCTAGAAATATCCCTCCCTCTATAATTAAAGAAGGCAAAACATCGAAGAGATTTCAATCCATGGGAGTTGCGCATTGGCATTTCTGAAATGAAACTCCTCAGCCCTTTCTCCCACGTGCTGTTCTCCCGAGATGAGATTACCATCCTTTGCTTTAAGAAACTACTCCAGCTGAATATTTATCCAGAAGTGAAAAATTCATTTAAAATCCCATTACCTATTGCGACGTGTCGTAATATTTTTAATTTCATTTAATCCCTTTTCGTCTTTAGAATGCACCACCCGTAGCCTACTTCAAGCAGAGATATCATCCAGCAATGGAGAAGAATTTAGAGTTCAAATGCACTCATATCCATTGCTCCTCGTTACACAATATGTTGTTTGTAGAATAAAATCGCAATTTGTAACTTAACCAAAGGGTAATACCAACATTTCCTCGAAAGTCTTAATGAAATAAGACTGGTTCATTTAAATTTTGACGACGCGTAGAAATAAAGTTTTTTAACTCCGTGGGTGGAAATGAACGTGGTGGCACCTCTGCCAGTGCATCACCATTACACACTCACTCACACACACCTTTTTAGTCATTACAGCAGAGGTGGTGAACTCTTGACCTGCGTGATGGGACCGGTACTTTAGTCGTTTATATTTCGACCTGCACCTCATGCAAAGCAGACACCTAAGTAATGTAACACCCTGCTCTAGCCGAATGTCAGAAACAAAAGACGCTCTCATAATAAGCTATTTGTATGCCTTTAAAATAAATTAATCTGTTTCCAAGGCATCAGTTGGCATTCTGAGTGCATTGGAGAGAGACTCAGAGCTTCTCCTCCACGTGGAAACACTTCATGCTAGCAGACAGTCGTTTTGGTAATTGTATTTTCTTCCTTTTTAATTTGCTTATGTATGAGTTGTTCCCATTTTAAGGATTCTGACTGATCGACGAACTATGGAGATGTAAACTCCTATTCTTAATGAGTTGGGATCCGAGACCCGTCAGGAAAGACAAGGGTGTTTCCAGATGGTTCCTTTTTTGACGAGGGCTTCTTCTCACAGGTGTTGGCCGGTTGTCGTTTTTTTTTTTACATCTACATCCTGTGACGCAGTCTTGTCAGACGTCCGTTGGACGTCCCTTGGAAGGGAGATTGATGATCGTGGCACCGAATGAGCTTGTTTTACATTGAGCGAGTGTCACCGGTGATTTACTTGGGATGGGGCGGATATTTTTTTTTTTTGATTACTCAGACTCCTGAAGTTCGGATATTTTGCATCAGAGTGGGGAATAAACAAGACCACACGAGATGAAAGTAAAAGAAATAAATTCTTAACACGATTTAGTATTATTTTATGATTTCTCCTTCTTTGCTTTTAGGAGAGAAAAATCAGTGGCACGTAAAAGCTCTTCGTATCCAGCTACACCGCTCAAAGTGGAAATCGTAACACTGAAAAGGGAAGGATCTTTACGCCCGAAACTGAGAAGACGGAAACTATAAGGGTAGATATGCAAATGATCAAAAAAACGGAACGTGAGAATGCAAGGTACGTGCGTTTATTGCAGATTTATCAGTACATAGTAGGCCTATCTCTATCTAAGCCTGTAGACGTTTTTTATTAAGTTTATTTTTCCTATTGAGTAGTGTACAGACGTTCAAAACAATATCCGAACACTATGGTTGATTACAGAATTCAGAAAAAATATCTGGGGGCTCGAACCCAGGTCCCTTAAATCAGCAGTCAAGCGCGCTAACCATTCGGCCATATGGGACGGCAATCAACCATAGTGTTCGGATTTTTTTTTTGACCGATTGTGTTTGTAGTGTTCGGACATTTTTTGAGCGACTGTATTTATAGTAATGTCTCACATGTAGGAAACTATAAGCTGAATAACCTGGAGAGAAAGTTAACATTTGAATCGGCCATCTAGTGAGTTTCTTTATCATAGTGACGTGGGATCCTTGAACTCTGCCAACTAAAGTTTAATATATCAGTTTTTGGGTTTTTATACCTCTGAGAGGCAATATTTATGCACATGATGGGCTAAATGGCCATGACAGAAGGACCCCGAAGGGCTCAGAGGAGGTTGGATCAACAGACCCACTGGAAAACTGTTGAGAAGCAGGTGGTAGCCTCCCGTCAAGGCCATCTAGCGTGATCTTTAACGTGGCTCTCCAGCACACGGAGCCACGGCTTAACATCCCATCCGACGGACGGCGGCCTTTCCAAGCCCATCGGTGTCTCCTACTGACCGTGGGCAGGGCGGGGAATTTTTGCGGAGATATATCTCAACGCTGACCCAGCTGGGACTCGAACCTGGGAACTACAGATTACGAGCCTGACGCGCTACCGACTGAGCCACCCCCGCCCCATTCACCTGTTATGAAATACAGAAAACAGAGTTTGAAAACGTCAGAAGAATTCCAAGTGTGAAGAGTCGGGTACGATGCAGGCGGGAACTACTGTATTTATTTCTTCATGTTAAAGGTTCTGCAGAATCAATGGGGATATTGTATATGTTGTGAATATGAGTAGCCGGAGGAAAAAACAGTTTTGTTTCAGAAAAGCTTGAAATTATGGTGTGGGAAACCACTGAACCTCCACAAGCAGTTACTAGTTAGTGGGTGGGGTGGGGTTGAAACTACTGAACACAAGTGGGTGGGGTGAACCCCTGACCGGACGTGCTGTTGCTGGGAGGTGGTAACAACTGATCCTGGCAAGGCACTACGAACAAGGGCTGGGTGGTGGTTGGAAACCACTGAACTTGGGCGAGTAGCAATTGGTGGTGGTGGGGTTGATACCATTGAACCTGGGCGGGCAGCTGCTGGGGAGGGAACCCCCGAACCTGGACGGGCGTCTGTTGGTGAGGGTGGAAGCCATTGAACCTGGGTGGGCAGCTGCAGGTGGTGCAAACCTTGAACTGGGGCGGATGGCTTCTGGGGGTGGAAACCACTGAACATTACGCGAGAACCCATGAAACGGGGCGGGAGATTGCTGGGGTGGTGGAAACCATTGAACATGGGTGGGCAGCAGCAGGTGGGGGAACCCCTGAACTGGGGCAGGCAGCTTCTGGTAGGTGGAAACCACTGAATATGGCCGGTATCTCTGGTTATCAGGTTATTCAGGTAGGAACCTGATTCTTTGACCCAACACATGGACCCACAGTGGGAACCCATATACAACATTTCGGACCTTTCGATCAAGTATATCGGAAACCGCAGAGTACCGGTTATACCACAAGTTATGAGGGCGCAAACTGACATCAGCAACCACTTGAGCAATGTCGAGATATTCTTCGTGTTGAATCAGTGCTAAAGGATCGGGGATGGATAAGGAGAAGAACTCACACAACTAACCTATAGTGCACTGAAAATCAATATATGCAGATTCAATGTGAGTAACTGTGGGTGAGGTTCAGATAATATTGTTCCCTCTTTCATGGTTGGACTTTCATAGCAGCGATCTGAAGCAAGCTCGCCAACAGTGCATGATTTTCTTTACCACATGCCGATATAACTTTTAACAGCTCTCCAATATGCACTGGCTTCGCACATTGTCGGTGAGAGTTAAATAACTATAGAAACGTTTGGAAAATATTTACCCTTATTTAACATTCCGTGTTGAGTTAAAATTTTGTGTGCTCATCTGCCGCAGAATGCGATTTAGAACCAAGAATGCGTTTTCACTTCATTTCTATATTTCGTGGATTAACAAAATTTATTTGCTCTTTTGCGAAATCTATAGTGTTCTGTAAAAGGTAGCCAGGTAATCACTGGAAGAAGAGCTATGCGCCAATTCCCTGTGATGAGAATCAACCAGGTCTAGCACCTAAAGTCCGACCCCGCTTTTTCGTGGTGCAGACCGTTAGTACATTTCAAAGAAGATACTCTCTTGTGGAAAGGAAAGGAAGTGGATGGCTGCCAGATCAGTTGGGTTCGGTTGTTTTACCTCTGAGCGGCACTTTTTTGCACACCATGGGCTAAATGGCCAGGTCACATGGACCACGAAGGCTCAGAGAAGGTTGGGGGAGGGGACCCACTGGAACAGCTGTTGGGAGACAGATGGTAGCCTCCCGTCAAGGCCATCCAGCGTGTTCTTTAACGTGCACAGGGTATGACTCTTCCGCACACGGGACCACGGCTTAACGTCCCATCCGACGGACGGCGGCCTTTCCAAGCCCATCGGTGTCCCCTACTGACCGTGGGCAGGGCAGGGAACCCAGCTGGGACTCGAACCTGGGAACTACAGATTACGAGCCTGGTGCGCTCCGACTGAGCCACCCCCGCCCTTGCCAGATCAGTGTAGCCTACTGAACTGATCATCTATGGTCACTCTTTTCTTTATTTCTGTCTGCTGAGGAGGGGTCAACCACACAGGATTCGGGTGCTGACCATATACACCAACCGCACTTGAATAATGGTTCTGAGCTTGATTATGAATCCTGAATTTGCTGCACTAGTGGGCTTCTATTGAGGGATAATCTTATTCTGTGTTTTCTGCTTGTTTTTGGGTTAATAGCCCCAAGTGAATAGAAGTTACAGGATATGTTTAATCAGCTGGTGGATAACCCTGATCAGAGGACGTCGCAGGTACCTGAATTCTTTTTTCTACTGGCATCGACAAACCTACATTGGAGGAAGGCTTTCAGTGTAGATGGCTTCAGCCATTAGTAGTGGGACAAACAGGTTTTTGCCTCATGCCTGCGATTAAGGAGATGTTTGATATTGTCGGCATTCCCTCTCTCAACAACATAGCTACTTTAAACATCCCCTAACCACGTTCTCTCCACAGGTACTTGGAATGTGAGGACTCTACACAGAGATTGTTTTCTTGATATCCTCACCCAAGAATTCCACCGTTAGAACGTAGATGTCCTCGGCTTGCAAGAGACCAGATGGACATATACAGGTTATTGTAGATTAGATAGATTATTAGTTTATATAGATTATTTTGGAAATAAAGAACTGCAGGAATGTCCTTAATCAATACTCTATAATCCTAGCAGAAAGCATTATAAAGAGCTTAATAATATGTAACGGATCAAGTTGTGTTGGGTTGGGTTGTTTTACCTCTGAGCGGCATTTTTTTGCACACCATGGATTAAATGGCCAGGTCACATGGACCCCGAATGCTCAGAGAAGGTTGGGGGAGGGATCCACTGGAACAGCTGTTAGGAGACAGATGGAAGCCTCCCGTCAAGGCCTTCCAGCGTGTTCTTTAACGTGCACATGGTATGGCTCTCCCGCCCACGGGGCCAGGGCTTAACGTCCCATCCGACGGACGGCGGCCTTTCCAAGCCCATCGGTGTCCCCTACTGACCGTGGGCAGGGCGGGGAATTTTGCGGAGATAAATCTCAACGCTGACCCAGCTGGGACTCGAACCTGGGAACTACAGATTACGAGCCTGGCGCAACGGATCAAGTAGCTGCTGATAAGAATCTTTTCCAAGATGGCTTGATTGAGAAAGCCGAGAAAGCATCTAGACAACATAATAGCAGAGAGTTGTATCATATAGCTAATGTTTTATGTGGGATGAAACAAACAGGTGTTCAGGGATTGAAGGATAAACATAGTAAAGTTATTGAAGGTGAGATTTTTACCGTGGGTTGAGCATTTCAGAGATGTTCTACGCAATATGGTTAGTTCTACTCCAATTTTTGGTAATGAGGATAGATGAATTACTGGCTTTAATGTTGGCACTATAACAGAGTATGAAGCTCTTATGGCTATATCTTAACTTACGAATGTATAATTCTCCAGGGTATACTAAATTTGGTTCTGAAATGCTTAGAATGAGGAATGATTCTGTTATCACATGGTTGACTAAAAGCTTGAATGCCATTTATGATAAAGGCATTGTTCCTAAGGATTTTACCACAGCTATTATTAGCCGTCCCGTGGCCGAGTGGTTAGCGCGCTTGGTTACTGATCTACGGGATCTGGGTTCGAGCCCCGGGTAAGGCATGGATGTTTGTGTCGTTTTTCTGCTGAGGTCCTGCAATCCTCTCAGATCTTCTACAGTGGCATATAAACTGACAGGCTCCTGTCAGACCTCTGTGGCAAGCAGCTGCTTGAGGGGGTATTTTTATTATTAAATTACCATTTTTAAAAAAAAGATCTCGCTTCTTGTGATAACTATTGTGGTATCAGCCTACTTTCTGTCCAGGTAAAGTTCTTTGCATGATTGTGCTTAATAGAATTCAGAATCTGGTTGATGGACAATTGTGTGACGAGCAGTGGAGATGCAAAAGTAATAGGGGATATTTAGATATAGTGTCTTCAATCAGGTAGATTTTAAAAAATATTTAGAGTTTCAGAACCTCTGTTTACTAGCTTTGTAGATTTCAAAAAGATTTTTGACTCTGTTAACCGTCATAATTTGTGGTTCATCGTGATATCGTATGGCATACCTCACAAGTTAGTTAATATAATGAAAGCTCTATGTAATAACCAATCATATGTAATAGTTGATAAAGCTTGTAGCAATTGGTTTAACATTGCTTCTGATATTGGACTAAGGGTCCATTTTCTCTCTCTTCAACTTTAGTTTGGTTATTGATTATGTTATTAGAAATTTACTGCAAAGGAAAGATTTTGGGCTTAAATGATCTGACATTTTCTGATAAAGATTATAGTGACGATTTAGCCCTTTTTGCCAATGATGCTGATGAGATGAACTCTTTGATTAGAGCTGTTGAGAAGACAAATAGTAGAATAGGTTTGGTGAGAAAGAGAGAAAACTAAAGTGATTTAAATTGATCAGATAGGCTGCTTTTAAGTTAATCTGAATCATTGTACTCTTAACCAGGTATCTCAGTTAATTTATTTTGGGAGCTATGTAACAGATACTGGTGATGTGCGACATGAGATAAAAAGAAAATTTGATGCTTTTTGTTCTAGATGCATATGCAGTATCTTAGGCATTAAATGGTTCAACTGACATACATTTTTAAATATATATTATTTCGTTAATTCCAACCCCATATTCCGATAATAACGTAAGTAATGATCAGATTAGGCAAAGGAGTCGACAACCTCCTTTGAGCAGCATATTGTGCAAAGAGACTCCGTTCGTTTGGCCATGTTGCAGTTATGCATAACTATAAATTAGCTAAAAGGGTTATGAACAGTGTGCCAGAAGGCCTCAGAAAGAGGGAAGACCTAGGATGGGTGGGCAGACAATGTGAAACAGGAGCTTGATAGAATAGTTTTAGAGTGGCGAGATGTAGCAGATGTAGCTCAGGAGAGATGTGTTTGAAGAACTAAATTACATAATCTGGTTGGGCTTCCGTAGCTCTTGGCTGCTTGAGGATGATCATGATGTTGCTAATGATGTAGCTACACACACAGCAACTTGACTGCCGCCCCCAAATTCCTTCGATGGATGTCCCCTTTGCTACCTTATATTCCGTTGTAACAATTGAACTTGTGTCTATCATAAAACCATGCTCAAGACAGGTATTAGTTATGCAATTCAAGAATATATTGAACTTCAACGGAAGATAACCTAGTATGTAAACAATCGTGAGATACATTGAGAAAGTGAATTGACTGTATTTTAATGAATGAAACATACATTTATTCCAAAATATCATGTTGTACAGCATCATTACACTTAATTAGTTGTCGATGTTGGTTCGAAGAGGTTTTCTTTTGCCTCAAACGTGGAAATTACAGATGATTCAAATGGAATTCGGTCTGGAAACAAATGTAGATAGCGTTAGGTTGAGAGATGGATTCAGAAATGTTGAATTGTCTCTTTGGCATGAGGACACGAAAGGATCTCTTCAAAGATGTAGAAGAGGCGTCTCTGCCTTTATTTTCTGTCTTCATTGCAAATTCAGTGTTGCCGATGGAATGAAGTTCCAGGTCATAGGACTCCAATGCTCAGAAAAGAATATTTAAATGGAAGAATTACATTGAAATTAAATATATACGCATAATTTATTAAACTATGTTAGATATTATTACCGTTATAAAACAGAGGGTACTGAAATACTTTACTCAATACGATTTGTTTATAAAGCTATGGAGAAGTATGAAATATTCAAAGATGAAACATTTGTAATCTCTATTAAGTGCTAATTGTCGAGCAGATAGGAAAGAATGAGAAATATTTTTTAACAGTGGGAACGAAGAAATATATGTTATGTCGTATGTGTTTTAGAGTTGGAATATGTTGAAACACGTTAAGTGATCTGATGTTGAAGTGTAATAGACGTTAGCAATAAAATTGAAAATGAAGCTTACAGTTATAGGGAAAAGTACAAACAAGGGAATTAACATTGAAGAACTTGCATCAAAGAATGTGAAAAGTTACCATGAATAGCTGCTGTAATATTTTTAGGGTAAAACGAACATTTACTGTACAGTCGCTCAAAAAAGTATCCGAACACTATGGTCGATTACAGAATTCAGAATAAATATCTGGCAACGATTTTTTTAGAAATAGTGATCATGAACTATAATGCCTTTGTTCAAGAAAAGTATAACAGATGCAATACGGTTATAAACTGGGGCGGGGGTGGCTCAGTCGGTAGCGCGCCAGGCTCGTAATCTGTAGTTCCCAGGTTCGAGTCCCAGCTGGGTCAGCGTTGAGATTTATCTCCGCAAAATTCCCTGCCCACGGTCAGTAGGGGACACCGATGGGCTTGGAAAGGCCGCCGTCCGTCGAATGGGACGTTAAGCCGTGGCTCCATGTGTGGGAGAGCCATACCTTGTGCACGTTAAAGAACACGCTGGATGGCCTTGACGGGAGGCTACCATCTGTCTCCCAACAGCTGTTGCAGTGGGTCCCCTCTCCCAACCTTCTCTGAGCCTTCGGGGTCCATGTGACCTGGCCATTTAGCCCATGGTGTACAAAAAAGTGCCGCTCAGAGGTAAAACAACCCAAAACAACGGTTCTAAACAAGTTTTGTTAACTTGTTATTCAGCTTTTTCTAAAAAGTTAAAAGCGTTTTGCTCCGTCTTGTTTTTTATTCTAAAAATTTTGTTAATGCCATAGGCGATATGTCATAAGAAATAGGTAAGGAACACTAAACCTGTGCTATGGCATGCCAATAATGATCTCTGATCTCTACTTTAGGTAGATGGACGTTGATATTTTCCTCTTTGTTTAAGAAATACAGCTTTAATTTGCTTTTTGCGGGTATGATCTGAAATACTTTTGCATCTCCATGCTAGCGGTAATGCAAAATATATTTCGTATTCTAGGTTACATCCTAAGATATTTACATATTTTTATATTTTTCCTCCTTTCATATTTTCCCTTTTTTATCCTTTCATAATTTTCTATTATGAAAAAATTGGTGAACTTTAGAAAGGTAACGAATATCTTAGAATATTAAGTGATAGCAAATGCTTTACATAATAAACTACCAGTTCAAATGTAATATATTGATTTACAAGTTTATTTTCTCGGATTAAAGTGTACAATCCTATCCAAACCTTTAAGTACACGAGAACAGTTGTTCCTATATAAAGGAACTTCTACAAATAAGAAATATCACCGTCTATAACAGTGTTTCCCAGAGTGGGCGATACCGCCCCCTGTGGGGGGCTGGAACGATACAGGGGGTCGGTAATAGCCTCGGGTGCAATTGGGAGGCGGTGGAAACATAAAGAAAGAAGGGAAGTTAAGAAAAGTTTGAAAAACCGTACGTAAATGTTTCACCTGTTGTGTAACATAAAGTTGTAGTGATTACTTTATTTTCGAAATAAGCACATAAAATTATCCTTCGTTATCTTAATTTTCTGTGTGTAATGCAAATGTTACTATGGTTGATTTTAATAAATAATTTTACAATTTCAAGCTTCAAGATGTCTTATTTACAACAACATCTTTATTTACTATGTTGTAGGCGTAGGTAGAAATGTAGGTATATAAAAGAACGCAAATTTGTCACTGCATCTTTCCGTTTGTTCGCTTAAAGAAAGTAGATTTCCAGGTTGGTGCTGAGTAATTTTTTTTTCTGAAAAGTGGGCGGTAGGACAAATACGTTTTAGAACCTCTGGTCTATATGGCCAGCTTTTATTAGGTAATATAGTCTTCATTGCATTTTATATAATAAGAAACTTATTTTACCTAGTATTTAGTGTATGTTATTTCCCGGTATTTGGGTCTTTAAAGCAAACGTGGACTTTTGTAACACTGAGAGATCAATTATTTTATCTCAATATTGGAAGTCTAATGTGAAAGGCAGGATTTTGCAGAGAATGATTAGCACAGATGGGCAACTCAATACCAGTGTTTGCAGCGCCACCTTTAACAGCCGGCCGGAAGTCTCATTTTCCCGTTAACTTTCAAACTATGTGAATATATTGTTTGCAATTCGCTATTATTTACTTTTCTTATATAGCCTTTTGCCAAAAGGTGAAAAATACAAAAACGTATCTGTTAAGATTATATAAGAATATTATAAAAATACCTAAAATTCACGGTTGACTTAAAAATAACTACTTGTTTAATTTTAGAATAATCTTAATATATATTAATAAACGGAATAAAATTAGTTATAACGGTACTATGTAGCGGTTCTAGTATCGATTTTGTGCTGCAATGAATGACTTGACCATATGTGGAAGTCATCTATAGGACTACTTACTCTGTGGGATAATGAACTCTTTTAATTGGTATAAACGAACGCAAATCGATATATTTTGTTTAAAACTATATTGTCTTATATCATATTACAGATAATCATTTGCAAATCAGAATCCAAAACTGATACAATAAGGAAAACGAGAAAAGGGTTTTTTTTAAACAGCAAAATTAAAAGGTTAAGTGGGAGGTTAAGTGAAATTAACCATCAGTATGATACACAAAATAAATATTTAGAAAACTTTTAATATAAAATAAGTGATCTAGTGTTTTATATCTAACAGAAAAATTCACATTGAAATATGATTAATAATAAATAAATGTGATGAAACAAAGGTTACTGTAATTAAAATATCTGCTACAGAACTTTACACCTTTTGATGAATATGAAATTTAACCCGTTATTCTACCACATATTATTTACATTAAAATGTATACTAAAGGTTATTTTTAAATGTTTCCACTAACTACATCAACTGTAAAAAAAAATAAATACCCCCTCAAGCAGCTGCTTGCCACAGAAGTCTGACAGGAGCCTGTCAGTTTATATGCCACAGTAGGAGATCTGAGAAAATGGCAGGACCTCAGCAGAAAAACGAAGATAGTACTATATCGACTCTCAACTGCATCAACTATGATGCAACTTCATCGACTCTCAACTGCATCAACTATGATGCAACTTCATCTACTATCAACTACATCACTATGATGCAACTTCATCTACTATCAACTACATCACTGTGATGCAATACATCTACTATCAACTGCATCAACTATGATACAACCACATCTAATATCAACTACATCAACTATCATGAACTATAATGCTTTTGTTCAAGAAAAGTATAATAGATGCAATACGGTTCTAAACTAGTTTTGTTAACTTGTTATTGAGCGTTTTTATAAAAAGTTAAAAGCGTTTTGCCCCGTCTTGTTTTTTATTCTAAAAATTTCGTTAATGACATAGGCGATATGTCAGACGAAATAGGTAAGGAACACTAAACCTGTGCTATGGCATACCAATAATGATCTCTGATCTGTACATTAGGTAGATGGACGTTGATATTTTCCTCTTTGTTTAAGAAATACAGCTTTAATTTGCTTTTTGCGGGTATGATCTGAAATACTTTTGCATCTCCATGCTAGCGGTAATGCAATATATATTTCGTATTCTAGGTTACATCCTAAGATATTTTCATATTTTTATATTTTTCCTCCTTTCATATTTTTCCTTTTTTATCCTTTCATAATTTTCCGTTATGAAAACATGGTTAAAATTTAGAAAGATAACGTATTTTTTAGAATATTAAGTGATATCAAATGCTTTATATAATAACTACCACTTCAAATGTAATATATTGATTTACAAGTTCATTTTCTCGGATTAAAATATACATTCCTTTCCTTATTCTATACGAATACGAGAACAGTTGTTCCTATATAAAGGAACTTCTATAAATAAGAAATATCACCGTCTGTAACAGTGTTTCCCAGAGTGGGCGATACCGCCCCCTGTGGGGGGCTGGAACGATACAGGGGGTCGGTAATAGCCTCGGGTGCAATTGGGAGGCGGTGGAAACATAAAGAAAGAAGGGAAGTTAAGAAAAGTTTGAAAAACCGTACGTAAATGTTTCACCTGTTGTGTAACATAAAGTCGTAGTGATTACTTTATTTCCGAAATAAGCACATAAAATTATCCTTCGTTATCTTAATTTTCTGTGTGTAATGCAAATGTTACTATGGTTGATTTTAATAAATAATTTTACAATTTCAAGCTTCAAGATGTCTTATTTACAACAACATCTTTATTTACTATGTTGTAGGCGTAGGTAGAAATGTAGGTATATAAAAGAACGCAAATTTGTCACTGCATCTTTCCGTTTGTTCGCTTAAAGAAAGTAGATTTCCAGGGGGGTGCTGAGTAATTTTTTTTTTCTGAAAAGTGGGCGGTAGGACAAATACGTTTTAGAACCTCTGGTCTAAGGCCAGCTCTTATTAGGTAATAATGTCTGTCAGGCTAGAGGCCTTTTTAAATATTTTTTTTGTTCGGTCTTTGTATATTATTTTGGATTTCACCAAAAAGGCATATGCTACGTGGGAGGCCCTCTGTCCCAGCATCTGGAGAGTTAATTGAAGTATCAGTGCCCGGGGGGATGGAGGTCACCCAAAACGCTCGTGTCCGCTGACAAGCAACCCGGAGGCTAGCGGACTTCCCAGATGGTCGGGCGGAGAGAGAAAGAGAAAGGGTTGGCAACGAGGAAGACAGAGCCAGTCGAGGAACGAACGCGTGCGGACGAAAATTGTAAAGCTGGGAAATGCCGACTGGTAATAACGGCATTGGGCTCTGTGAATACAGCTGAACAGGCATAGTAAGCTGGTGTTGATGTAATGCTATGTAATTAAGCATATGTCCTTGTCTATCAAGCATGTTTGGAAGGTACAATAAATAAATGTTATATTTAAGTAAAGCTGAAGTTGAACCAATTTATTGGGGAGGAGTCTCAGTATTGAGTCCCAGCAATTGTGATAAAACCGTTGATTTTATCTGAAAAACTCTTTCACCCGTCGCGTATTGCGATCGAACCGAGGGGACATTCCTAAGTGGTCCCAATAGACAAACAAACGAAGAAGCAACATCACAATGTCTTTATTGCATTTTATGTAATAAAAAACTTATTTTACCAGTATTTAGTGTATGTTATTTCCTGATATTTGGGTCTTTAAAGCAAAAGTGGACTTTTGTAACACTCAGAGATCAATTATTTTATCTCAATATTGGAAGTCTAATGTGAAAGTCAGGATTTTGCACAGAATGACTAGCACAGATGGGCAACTCAATACCAATGTTTGCAGCGCCACCTTTAACAGCCGGCAGGAAGTCTCATTTTCCCGTTAACTTTCAACTATGTGAATATATTGCTTTGCAATTCGCTATTATTTGCTTTCGTTACATAGCCTTTTACCAAAAGGTGAAAAATACAGAAACGTATCTGTTAAGATTATATAAGAATATTATAAAAATACCTAAAATTCACGGTTGACTTAAAAATAACTACTTGTTTAATTTTAGAATAATCTTAATATATATTGATAAACGGAATAAAATTATTTATGCCGGTACTATGTAGCGGTTATAGCATGGATTTTGTGCTGCAATGAATGACTTGACCATATGTGGTAGTCATCTATAGGACTACTTAATCTGTGGGATAATGAACTCTTTTAATTGGTATAAACGAACGCAAATCGATATATTTAGTTTAAAACTATATTGTCTTATATCATATTACAGATAATCATTTGCAAATCAAAATCCAAAACTGATACAATAAGGAAAACGAGAAAAGGGTTTTTTATTTAAACAGCAAAATTAAAAGATTCACTGGGAGGAAAGGTGAAATAAACCATCAGTATGATACACAAAATAAATATTTAGAAAACTTTTAATATAAAATAAGTGATCTAGTATTGTATTTCTAACAGGAAAATTCACATTGAAATATGTTTAATAATAATTAAATGAGATGAAACTAAGATTACTGTAATTAAAATATCTGCTACAGAACTTACACCTTTTGATGAATATGTAATTTTACCCGTTATTCTACCACATGTTATTTACACTAAAATGTATACTAAAGGTCATTTTAAATATGTTTCTACCTAATTTTTACACCTTACCTGCAGATTTGGATACTCATTTTTCGTTTTCGACTTGTGTCCGTAAATATATTTTCGCGTAGTAAGCAAAATGAACGAAAGGTAACGAAGGTAACGCAAAATGAACGAAGGCAAAATGAACGATTCAAATTTCTAATGTTTCTATATGACATCAGAAGTATTCAATAGTCACGCAACAACTATCTGTTGATAACAGGTAAATTGCAAGAATGTTCAAAGCGTCATAAACTATTGTTACTCTGAGTGCAGTAAATGAAAAAATGATTTGATATTAATAAAAAATCGTTCAAAATTTGAATGGAATATATTTTTCAGAATCATTGCGCCTGCATTTATACAACGTCTCCATTTAAGGGCAGATAAGGTCCACTTCCAGATGGATGGAGAAAGTATTAGAAAGAGATACGAAAGTTTCACTAGTAACGAAAAGGAATGAAATTCTCAGCTGAAACCATTCATTTTACAAACATACGCTAAAGGACGAAGTTTTTTTCTTTTTCAGTTATAACCTTTGTTATGAGATGAACTATATTATTTCTCTATTTCAATATATGCTATTAGGTTTTGCATGATCATGAGAAGTTAATGATTAAATTTCCATTCTTATTTTCATGTAAGTGATCAATGTTGTATAAACTGGGTTGTTGTTATGTTCCGTCGAGTCGGCATCTACTCCTCGAGACTCTAAGTACAAATGCTCTCCATTCCTTTTTGTCATTCGCTACTTCTCGTAGTTATTCCAAGGACATCCCTCTAGCTTCTTTTATGTTGTCCATCCGTCTTGTTCGCTGTCATCTTCTCCTTCTCCCTTCCTTCACCTTTCCAAGCATGACTGCTTTTTCCAGTGAATTTCCTGCTCCCATCACATGTCTAAAACGAGTTAATTTAAGTTTCAGCATCATGTCTTGAAACGAGCAAGTAGGCCTTATCTGCTCCAAAATGTTTCATTGGTTCTCTTTGCATCCACGGAATCCTTAGCAGTCTTCTCCAGCACAACAGCTCAAAAGCATCAATTATTCTGCTTTCGCTCTTTCACGAGTCCAGCTTTCACAGCTATATGTCACCACAGGGAAACATCATTGTTTTGACTATCTTTATGTTAGTTGTCATAAAAAGTGTACTAATCTTTCATTATTTTAAATAAGCCCGTCTTTGCTGATATGCCCAAAATTAATCTTCGTCTTACATCTTCTGCACATCATCCATTGCTATCTAGAGTTGATCCCATGAACACAAATCTCTTCCCTCATCGATTTGTTTATTATCAATCTTAAAATCCGCCATATTCCCCGTTGACATAACTTTAGTTTTTTTGACGTTTAGCCTAGACCTGATTTTCAACATTCTGTTCTGACCAATGTATCCCTGTCTCACTCCGTTGCCAATATTTAACCATTCTGTATCTCCAAATTCAGTCATTACTGTAGCATTTTGTTGGGGCGGGGGTGGCTCAGTCGGTAGCGCGCCAGGCTCGAATCTATAGTTCCCAGGTTCGAGTCCCAGCTGGGTCAGCGCTGAGATTTATCTCCGCAAAATTCCCCGCCCTGCCCACGGTCAGTAGGGGACACCGCTGGGCTTGGAAAGGCCGCCGTCCGTCGGATGGGACGTTAAGCCGTGGCTCCATGTGTGGGAGAGCCATACCCTGTGCACGTTAAAGAACACGCTGGATGGCCTTGACGGGAGGCTACCATCTGTCTCCCAACAGCTGTTCCAGTGGGTACCCTCCCCCAACCTTCTCTGAGCCTTCGGGGTCCATGTGACCTGGTCATTTAGCCCATGGTGTGCAAAAAAAGTGCCGCTCAGAGGTAAAACAACCCAACCCAACAACGTAGCATTTTGTTCTATATAGATTCGTTTCATAAGAATCAGATGTTCATGTATACCCATTGTTCTCAGCACATTTCAGAGTCTTGCATCATCTATGCAGTCCAAAGCTGTACTGCTATCAATAAAACACAAATAAGTATCGTTTTGAAAGTCTCTTCATCTTTCCATAATCCATCGCATATTTGCTATTTGATCCCATGTTCATCTTTCCTTTCGAAATCCATCCTGCACTTTCGGCAATTCCCTTTCCATGAAGGGTTCAAGTCTTCTTTTTAGAATCTTTGGTGGGGGTGTGGGATCAACGCAATCGTTTGATCATTGCCATATTCTCTAATTAGTTTAGTTTAGTTTACACTTCACAAAAATTGGGAGTTCCTTGCACAGACTTTCCCATAGAATTTATGTTTTCCTTTTTTTTTTTTGAAAATTCTTGATGTTCAGTATTTTTTTTTCCTCTTAGATTTTAAGAGATTTTTTTTTTTTGTTTCGTCTTCCTCCTAAACTTTAGGATTTAATTCTTTTGTTTATTTTGTTTTTGTTTATTTAATTTTGATTTATGTCTTTTTTTTTTTGGTATAAATATATATATTTTTTTATTATTATTTTTTTTTTGGCTTTCTTTAATTTTTTTTTATAACCCTTTTTTTTATTATATTTTTTTTGTTATTTTGTTAATTTTTTTTTCTTTCTTTTCTTTTTTGTTTTTTAGAAATTTTTTTTTTTTATTTTTTTTTTTATTTTTTTTTTATTTTTTTTTTTAAGATTTTTTTTAATTATTTTTTTTTCTTATTTTTATTAATGAAAAAAAATTTTTTTTTTCTTTTTTTCTTTCTTTTTTTTATATTACGTTTTTTTTTTTGTTGTTGTTCTGTGTTACAATTTATTCCATATCTCTGTTTCTTTGAAGAATTCCAATAGGAAGGCAAATATTTTTGTTTGAATTGAGATTGTAGGGTGATTTAAAATTAAGTTCAGAGTAAATTCGTTAATATTTATGTTTCTAAGTTTTTCAAAGAATTTTTCTCGTTGTGAGTCATATTTTGCACAATTTAATATAAGGTGTGAGGAATTTTCAGTAATATTGCATTTTGTACATTTGGGTGAGGTACTTAATTTGAGTAAGAATTTTGATTTATTTAAAAGAATTGTATCTGTTCTTAGCCGAAATATGATTTTGGATTCATGTCTGGAAAATGGTAATTGTAGGAAGGTATTAATTTTGTTGGAAAGTTCAAATCTGAAATTTGGTTTGAAGATAGAGTGAAATTGAACATGTTTTTCTAAAATTTTGAATTCTAATTGTTTTATTTCTTTTTTAACATGTATATAAAAATTGTGTGTTGGCGAGATGTTATCATAATCATGTGCTGATTTTGCTATGTTATCTACATATTCATTTTCTTTAAATCCAGAGTGTCCTGGTATCCAACAAAGTTGAATATGGTTATTTTTTTCATTTAGGTTTTCATTATAAAGTTTTAGGAGTGTATGTGTGTAGTATGGATATGTGGTGTATGTGTTGTCTTGTATTAATGTGTGTATAGCACTTTTAGAATCAATGAATATAACTATTGATTGATTTGTTAAATTGTCTAATGTCCAGTTAAGTGCGGCAAATATTGCATAAATTTCAGCATGCAATATCTGAGTAAAATCAGGCAATTTGTATGCTAATGATATGTTGTGTGATGGAATATATATAGCAGCACTGGATGACCCAGAATCTTTTATGTAGGACCCATCTGTGTAGATTTCCAAACAATTGTTAAATTTTTCAGATTTAAAATTAATGAATAATTGATATAGAGCTTCATTAGAAATTTCATTTTTTGAATTTAAATGTGGAATCTCTGTATAAACTACTGGGAGTTTGTAACACCATACTGCTACAGATTCAGTAATGTCTCCTCGCAGTTCATCTTTAGTTAGTTTATTAAAGAATTCTTTTAATAATTCATTTTCTTCGATTTTTTTATAGAATATGAGTCTTTTAAAGTTTAGATAAAATGGGTGGTCTGGTAGTTTATAGTGGAGTCTTGTGTAATATTTTAAGATTAAAATTGAATGCCTAATTTCAAATGGAGGAATGGCTGTTTCAGCCAGAAGAGCTAATGTTGGACAAAATTTTGGTAAGCCTAAAGCAATTTTTAAACATTTGTTTTGAATAACATTTAATTTCTTTAAGTTAGTTAAATTAGGTTTGTCTATAAGGTCTAAGCCATATTCCATTTTTGATCTGATTAAATTTAAGTAGAGTGTAATTAAGGTTTTTTGATCAGTACCTTCTTTTTTGAATGCAAAGTATTTCAAAATGTTTAGGAGTTTTGAACCAGAATTGTAAGCTTTCTCCAGATGAGAGTTCCATATTAATTTTGAGTCTAAGTTAAATCCCAATAATTTACATTTGTTGACTTGATTAATAGGTTGCGAGTTAATTTTTAAGAGAAATTTTGGATTATAATTTCTACGTCTATAGAAGTAAATACAAAAAGTTTTATCTGTGTTAATTGTTAAATTCCATTTGTTACAATAATCTATTAGTTTGTCTAATTGTTGTTGTGTTTTTTCTTGTAGAGTATATTCATTTTTGTCTGATACCCAGAAGGTAAGGTCATCAGCATAGCTTGTAAAGTTAAATTTTTTATCAAAAATCTTTTTGATGTCATGTAAGTATAAATTAAAAAGAACAGGGGATAAGGTAGATCCTTGTGATAATCCTTGTGTAATGTTATAAGACTTAGAGTAGGTTGAGTTTAATTTAACCTTTAATTTTCTGTTTCTCAAAAATTTTGCTAGGAATTCTATTAATTTATAGTCTAATTTAGCTTTACACAGTTTGAGTAGTAAATGTTCTATGGAAACTGTATCAAAAGCCTGTGATAGGTCTATTGACACAGCTAGTACTGTTTTTTTCTTTTTATTGGCAGAGTAAATATCATTTAGGAGTAGTGAGATGCATTCTTTAGAAGATCTGTTTTTTCTGAAGCCAAAGAAGTTTTTTGGTAATAATTTTTTCTCTTCAATTTGCCAATTCAGTCTAATAAGAAGCATTTTTTCAAATAATTTTAAGGAGTTGGATAATAGAGAGATTGGTCTATAAGAGGTTATTTCTGTAGGGATTTTATTGGGTTTTTGGATAAAAATTATTAAAATTTCTTCCCACTCTGGTGGTATGTCTAGTGTGTTCCATATATGATTAAAGATAGATAATAATTTTTCTTTCCATGCTTCTGGAAGATTTTTGAAAAGTTTGTTAGAGATCAAGTCTGCACCAGGGGCAGATTTAAGATTAAGTCTTTTTATTGCTCTATTTAGTTCCAATAAGGAAAATGGTAAGTTAACTGTAGTGTCGATTGATTTTAATTTGTTTAACTGTGTGTTATAAAAGGATTTTTGTCTAGAATCTAAGCTAGGTGCAGTTTGAACTATTTTTAAGTTTTGGGCAAATCTTTCAGCTGTTTGACTAATGGTAATGTTATGTTGTAAGGCATATTGGGCTATTGGAAAAGTTTGTTGCTTTTCTTGGACAATACTTTTAAAAATCCTCCAGATGTTTTTTCCTGGAGTAGAGGTTGTTAATTCTGATGTAAATTCTTTCCAATTATCACGAGAGGCAGTTTTTAATTTTCTTCTTACTTCTGCTTTAATTTTTTTAAAATTGTTGATGTCTTGGAAGGTTCTGGTCCTTTTAGCTTTTTGTTCTGCTTTTTTTCTGATAGCTGTTAATCTATTCATATACCATATATTTTTTTTTAATTTTGGAATTTTGTTTATAATTGTTTTAAATACTGATTTAGTTTGTTCCTTAATTGATTCAAAGAATTCATTATATTTTAGATTGTTAGAGGGAGGAGTATTGTTAAGGATTTTTTCGAAGGAGTACCAATCGTTTAAATAAATTTTTTGTTGGTATTTTACTTGTAGTTGTGAAGTCAAAAGTATGGGGTGGTGGTCACTGCCCCTAGTATCTGGGAGCAGTGACCATTTGAATTTGTCAATTAAATCAGTTGAGATTAAAGTTAAATCAATAATTGATTGATTATAGGCTGGGTTTTCGTGAGTAGTTTCTTTACTATTTAGTAAGATCAGATTTGATTTTGTTATAAAATTACTCAATTGGACACCTGCTGGGTTGGTAGTGTAGGAGTGCCAAAGGGCATGATGGGAGTTAAAATCTCCCAGAATAATAATAGGTTCTGTTAATTGTTTAAGAATATCATTATAGAAATCTTCTCTGATAACCAAACCAGGATTGTAAACATTTAATATGGTGTATGACACATTGTTAATTAATATTTTTACAGCTAAAAGTTCTAATAAAGGGGTATTGTAATTAATTGGAATTATTTTGTGGTGTATATTTTTGTTAATAATGAAACCTATGCCATTATTACTGTTTGTAGAAAAATGATAATATGATATAAAGTTAGAAAAGTTAATATGCTTTTTAGTTTTTATCTCTTGTAATGCAAAAATATTTACCTTCATATATTTAGCCATTAGTACAATTTCTTCCTTTTTCGAAATTATCCCCCTGCAGTTCCACTGTAGGAGGTTTAACTTATTAGGACTTGAATTGTAGAAGAATGTCCATGATTAGTATGTAGGTCTCTTCCGAAGGGCAGATGAATTTCAAGAGGTGAAGCACCAAGTCTATCAGTAGGTTTATAGTGACATTTTCATCTTTTAATTGCCTGGCGATTGAGTTGGAGGACAAAGCATGTTTGATTTTTTTCGTCTGAACGCTTTTGGAGTTTAGTCCTTTTTTTGTAATATTTGCGTAGCTAGGTTTGCTAGGAATGTTACTTTGCAAAATTTGTTTTTCAATAGGAGACAGTTTTTTTGATGTGCTTGGGCTGGACAATTGTATATCACTTTCATCAGATTCTGCTAGTTTGTTTCTTTCAGTTATTTGTTTATTTTTATACGATAAGCTAAATAAGTCCATTCCATGAAGTACAGGGAATTTTTTAGTAGCTTGTCTAGATCTCTCATCATCAGGTTCATTTTCAGAGAGATCTTGTCTATGATCAACGTAACGGTTATTGAAGCCGTTCGGATTGAAATTCGAGTTTGTGCGAACCTGAGGGAGGACGTTTTTTTCTCTAGTTTGGTTTTGCTCCTGTTTTGCTAACGCAAATGCGCTTGTCCAACTGCATTGTTGGCGTCTTTGAATTTGCATAGCCTTGCAGGCAATTTTTTTTATTGGACAAGCATAATAGGTTGCCGGGTGGTCCATGCTACAGTTTGGGCATTTGAAATCGGAAATTTTGCATGTTTTGTGCGAATGGGAATCACTGCATCTTTTGCATCGAATGCGGCTCCTACAGCCTACTGCAGAGTGGCCCCAGCGCCAACAATTGCTGCAAAGAATGGGGGATCCGAAATGTTCTTTGACAAAAAAATGGCTAAAACCTATATTGACCTCACTGGGTAACTTTTTATCAGAACAGTAAATAACTACATTTTCGGTGGGAGTTTTGAGAAAGCCATCTTTGGAATTGTTAGGCTGGAATCTCATCATGCGTCGTACTTTAAAGACGCTGTAGCTTTTTAGGGATTGAAGTAAGTATTCATCCGAGTATTTGGTGTTTACATTAATCAGTAAACCCATGCAACTATTTTCATTAGGAATTCGATAGGTTACATCTACTCCCAAGATATTATTAATACTTTTTAAAGTTTCTAAATCAGAGTCACATTTAGGGAAAAGTATCACATCGCCTTTGCGAGTGAACCTACCTTTGATGTCTTTATTTAGTAGGTTGAAGAAGAAATCTGTCACTTTATCATCATCCAAATCGCTTAATTTTGAGGTTTCGCTGTAAATGATGATTACAAGATCATTTTTCTTGGCTTTAGAAGTAGCAGTAGCACGAACTATTTCGTCCTCGGAGGCAGAATCTGCATCTGTGATGTATCCCTCCGCGATACATTCAGGGTCTTGTGGATGGACGTCGTTAAGTTCGTTTTTCTTGGCTTGAGATGTTGCATTCTTCAAGTTAGGAGTAGTATCATTAGTTTGAGTTTCTTGATCACTGATTTCACCTGCTTCTAAAAGTTCATTTAATTCATCTTCGGAGTTTGGGGTGTATAGCGAAGCCATCTGTGCCTTTTCCACGTGTTTCGCCATTTTTTTTAGCTGGCACTTTTCCGAACTTTTAATTGGTATTCCGCTAGTTTTCTTCATTTTATTGTTCGCGTTCGTTGGTTTTTTCTTTGCACCCATTGTGGAAAAAGTTGGATCTAATAAATCTCCAAATCAATAAGCTTTCATCAACTTAACTAAAATAAAAACTTACAAACTGATGAGCCCGATCTTGGACATAGTACCTCTCACTAGCTTCATCGAGAGACTCTTCTGCTCAGCTCGCTTAAAGAAGACTTGAGTTGAAGTCTTGAAAAAGGCTGTTGTAAACAAAGGAACAAAGAATCCTAAGTATCACAAAAAACGTGGCCGCTCTTTACCGTATATCACGCCGTAGCGGTGCCGTCGCGGGCCATATTCTCTAAAGTCTCGTTTTGGGAATTGGATTGTAAATCGACCTTTTCCAGTCTTTGGGTCATGCTAATGTTTTCCACACATCATTACAAACTGCCTACAGGACCTGGATGGTCTCATCTCCTGATTTCTTAAACGTTTCTATTGGTATTCCATCCATACCGGGCGCCTTTAAATTTGCCATTACTCTCACTGCCTACCTCATTTCACTCTCTGTCATCATCGGTTCTTCGCTGCACTCTTTTCCCTAAAATGTGTCTGCAATGATGCTGTCTCTCCTATAAAGATTTTCTGTAACTCTTTCATCTTCTTATAATCTCACCTTGTTCCATTAGGTCTTTTCCATGATATTTTTAATCACCCACAACCATTAATTTCCCAAATCTTCTTAAATAGGTCTCTGGTGTTCCCTTTATTATTATCTTTCTCTATATGGCGACACTCCACGTTAAAATATATATCTTTGTCATTTCTTACTTGATGTTGGAATTCAGCATTCAGTTGCCTCACTCTTTCCATGTCACCTTTAGCTTTTGATTTGCGTCTATTTTCTGCTATCTTAAGAGCTAGTTCTGATATCCAAGGGGCGGGAGTGGCTCAGTCGGTAGCGCGCCAGGCTCGTAATCTGTAGTTCCCAGGTTCGAGTCCCAGCTGGGTCAGCGTTGAGATTTATCTCCGCGAAATTCCCCGCCCTGCCCACGGTCAGTAGGGGACACCGATGGGCTTGGAAAGGCCGCCGTCCGTCGGATGGGACGTTAAGCCGTGGCCCCGTGTGCGGGAGAGCCATACCCTGTGCACGTTAAAGAACACGCTGGATGGCCTTGACGGGAGGCTACCATCTGTCTCCCAACAGCTGTTCCAGTGGGTCCCCTCCCCCAATCTTCTCTGAGCCTTCGGGGTCCATGTGACCTGGTAATTTAGCCCATGGTGTGCAAAAAACTGCCGCTCAGAGGTAAAACAACCCAACCCTGATATCCAATTCGTTTTCTTTTTCTTTTTAATCTTTGGTATTTTCTCTTCGACACTTTACTTCACAATATCTCTTAATTTCACACCAAAGTCCATCAGTATGTCTATCCGTTAGTTCTAGAACTTTGAACCTATTTTTACCTCTATTTTAAATTCCTCTCGGATTTTTCTCCATGTCACATCTGTTTGAGATATTAACCTTTGACTTTTTCAGGTCGATACGGATTTCTGCCACCAATAGGTCATGATCAGTTCCACAATCTGCTCCCGGGTATATCTTCGCTGAAAGCAGAGCACTTCACCTTCTTTTGCAAAGTGCATAGTCTATATAATTTCCGTGTTGTCCATTTGGAGAGGTACACGTGTATAACCTTCACTTTTCCCCGCAGAAGTCTAATAGCCTTTATCCTGCTTCGTTCTTTGTCCTATGTCCATATTTCTCGGCGATTCCATTTTCCTCCCCATCTCCAACTTTTGCGTCCCAGTCGCTCATAAGAAACACATCTTTTATATATTTATATGTTATTAAGAATCTGCTGCCTTCCATAGAATTCCTTTATGTTTCTGTAATAAGGATATATGCCTGAATCACAGTAATGTTAAGTGATTTTCCTTGGATTCCTAAAGTTGGGAGTCTATCAAAAATTGAGTTGTTTCTCATCACACACTGGGAAATATTCTTTTTGAGGATCATTGCACCTCCATTTTACCTCCTGTTTTCATATCCAGAGTAGGGTTGTGGGTTGTTTTACCTCTGAGCGGCACTTTTTTGCACACCATGGGCTAAATGACCAGGTCACGTGGACCCCGAAGGCTCAGAGAAGGTTGGGGGAGGGGACCCACTGGAACAGCTGTCGGGAGACAGATGGTAGCCTCCCGTCAAGGCCATCCAGCGTGTTCTTTAACGTGCACAGGGTATGGCTCTCCCACACACGGGGCCACGGCTTACGTCCCATCCGACGGACGACGGCCTTTCCAAGCCCATCGGTGTCTCCTACTGACCGTGGGCAGGATGGGGAATTTTGCGGAGATAAATCTCAACGCTGACCCAGCTGGGACTCGAACCTGGGAACTACAGATTACGAGCCTGGCGCGCTACCGACTGAGCCACCCCCGCCCCATATCCAGAGTAAATCACTCTGAAATCATCAGATTGGAATTGACCTTTCCCTGTCCATTTGAGCTCATTTATTCCCAGTATATAAAATCCTAATTTTTACATCTCATCTAATTTACCAAGTAACTTCGAATTTTGTCACGTTGTCTCGATTTTGCTAACATCCTTAATTTCCCAAAACTAATCCCAATTTTCACAACTCACATGTATTTTACCAAGTGGCTTCGAATCTTACCAACTGCTTTAGATTTTGGCAAATTGGCTCCATTTCGACAACTACCTTAGATTTTTCTAACTATTCTAACTGGCATAATTCTAACTGGCATCTATTTTACCAAAAAAAAAATACCAATTTTCAGATTTCACCTAGATTTTGCAAAGTCGCTTCGAATTTTACCAACTCCGATTAACTTTGGAAGCGAACTAAAGTTAGCAGCTAGTAAGAATCTTTGTTGACAAATCCGAAAAAGCAGCTAGAATTGCTGATTACGAGCCTGACATGCTCCCGACTGAGACAATTCCCACCCTCAATTCGAAAGGGCTCTGGTATTGTTACTTTATAGCTTATCGTACTTTTTGTGCATTTTCCAGGTCAATTGTTTCAGCGTTAGAGGTTGGTGAAGTCCGAATTTGAGTCCCTATCGAGCGTGAATTCCAACAAGACTCCATGTGATCACTCACTGTCATTAAATTATGTCTTTTTTTTCAGACTTTTTCCTTTTTTTTTCTTTTTTTTGGGGGATGTGCTTTCTTCAGGGACGTGTCTGACCACAGTTGGAATAATAGATTTCAATTGGTTTAATTTTAAATTTTTTATCACCAGTAGAGTGGGGAGGCGAGGGGGTCTCAGTCGGTAACGCGCTAGACTCGGTAATCTGCAGCTTCCAAGTTCGAGTCCCAGCTGGGCTAGCATTCAGATTTATCTCCGCGCCCTGCCTCCCCGCCCTGCCTAAGGTCAGTAGGGGACACCGATGGTTTATCGGATGGGACGTTAAGCCGTGTATACAGGGTGAATCTGAAAAAGTGGGCAAAACTTTACGGGGTGGTAGAACGCAGCTATACGAGCAATATTGGTCATAGAATGTATGGTCGAACGCAAACGGCGAGCTGCTAGGTGGCGTTGGAAATGGTATAAAAGGGTCGGTCCTCGCACCCAACGGCATTTCTACCGTGGATTGCCGAGAGGATGGCTGGTTATACTAACCACGAAATGGCGGATATGCACTTTGTGTACGGTGGGGCCATATGAAAAGCCTAATCTACGAGTGCCCCATTGAAACCGATATGGATCTAGTCGCCAGGATCGCCGTTGTTGCCGGCGATATTCGGGAAATGCCTGGTGTCTTCGCAAATGTGCGTCGGTCCCTATCCCGCAGGTGTGAAGCCTGCATTACAGCTGGCGGCAGCTCTTTTGAGCAATTTCTTTGAGCATGTACCTCAATTACATTCCTGTTAATAAAATGTTTTCTGAAGTATCTCCTCTCCTTCTTGTGTTCATTCTTTAAATGTGACAGTGGAAAACTACCTTTTAACTTCACACCGCTTGCTTTCCGACCATACATTCTATGACGAATATTGCTCGTATAGCTGCGTTCTACCACCCCGTAAAGTTTTGCCCACTTTTTCAGATTCACCCTCTATATATATACTCCGTGCTCGGGAAGCCTTGCTTTGTGCATGTTAAAAGAACACGCTGGATGGCCTGACGGGATGTGATGACCCGGGCAGAACGGGAGTAGAGAGACGATGTAATTGCTACTTAATTCACTTCGGTGAATTCACAGATTCGCGGATTTTTACGCCCGTGCCACTGTATGCCTTTGAAGAAACTGGTGTTGAATGAAGAATACGAACTGTACATCAATTACTGCACGAAAGTTATATAGGGACGACACGATTTTTATTCACACTATATACAGCTATGTGCTGGGAATGAACTCCACTCCGTGGGGCTTTGCTGCTTCACACTGTGGTTCTTTCTGAATCCACAAAACTACTCTCAAATTCACCGCTCAACTCCGTGAGCCTTTGCTGCTTTGCTACTGCAAATATTACTAAAATGAGGTGGAGAATTGCATACTCTGCAATCTCTGCATCCTCGGCGAAAGGATTTTCCTTTGCCTACACTGTGGCTCCTCCTGAATCACAAGAATCAAAGACAAGATTCTCCAAGAATCTGGATTCCCTCTTGGAATCGCACCCTGACTTCAAGGGTTAATTTGAGAAAGACGGCGTCCTTTTGACGCGTGTCAACGCGACCTCTTCGCTTGACATCTAACGCACAGACTAAAGCTTCGAATCTCCCTCCCCTAGCCTCATGCGCGGATTTCACGCCGCAGGTTAGTTAGTCATACACGGCACAAACAGCTATTGATTCTTTCCACAAGCAGCAAGCTTCAGACCCGAAGACAACAACAGTGAGTCATCCCAGCACACACATTTCCAAGAACACATAAAAATATATACAACAATATAATACAACAAAAATATCCCCTCAAGCAGCTGCTTGCCACAGAGGTCTGACAGGAGCCTGCCAGTTTATATGCCACAGCAGAAGATCTGAGAGGATGGCAGGACCTTAGCAGAAAAACAACACAAGCGTCCACACCTTATCCGGGACTCGAACCCAGGTCCCTTAGATCCGCAGCCAAGCGCGCTAACCACTCGGCCATAATAAATAAATATAAAATTCGAGGGACATGACACGGGAGGCTACCATCACGAAATACATATATATACAACATCTGTCTCCCAACAGCTGTTCCAGAGGGTTCCCTCCCCAAACCTTCTCTGAGCCTTTGAGGTCCTCGTGGCCTGATCATTCAACCCATTGTGTGGTAAAAGGTGCCGCTCAGAGATAAAGAAAATCACAACCTCTGAGTGGCGCTTGTTTCGCACACAATGGGCTAAATGGTCAGGTCGCAAAGAGCCCGAATGCTCAGAGAAGATTGGGGGAGGCAACTCACTGGAATAGCTCTTGGGATACAAATGGTAGACTTCCGTCAATGCCATCCAACGTGCTCTTTAACGTGCACAGGATATGGCTCTGCCTTACACCGAACCGTGGATCAGCGTGCTCTTTAACGTGCACAGGATATGGCTCTGCCTCACACCGAACCGTGGATCAGCATGCTCTTTAACGTGCACAGGATATGGCTCTGCCTCACACCGAACCGTGGATCAGCGTGCTCTTTAACGAGCACAGGATATGGCTCTGCCTCACACCGAATCGTGGATCAGCGTGCTCTTTAACGTTCTCAGGATATGGCTCTGCCTCACACCGAACCGTGGATCAGCGTGCTCTTTAACGTGCACAGGATATGGCTCTGCCTCACACCGAACCGTGGATCAGCGTGCTATTTAACGTGCACAGGATATGGCTCTGCCTCACACCGAACCGTGGATCAGCGTCCAATTCGACGGTCGGCGGCGGCCTTCCAAGCCCATCGGTGTCTATTACTGACCGAGGTCGGGGAGTTTTGTGGAGACAAATCTTAATGCTGGCCCAGCGGGGATTCGAACCTGGGAGCTACAGAATACGAGCCTGGCGCGCTACCGACTGAGGCAACCCGCGTCCCACCTAAGACGTAAGAATAAAAAGAATTGCATAAGATAAAAGTAATTTACGATAATGTTCAAGTATTTGAGAAATTACGGAAAAAATAGCGATTTCGTTTTTCTCATGGAATCAACTAAAATTAGATTTAAATTCTTCATCCGTTGGAGAAATAATCCCTATCCAAAGGTCTGCTTTAAACTCCTTTTACCTGTGAGCGAAACCTTTTTGTCCAAGAAGAGTTAAATGGCCAGATAAGAAAGACTCCCAAAAGGTTAGAGATGTAATTGTAAGCATCGATCAAGGCTATCCAGCTTACTGTTCAATTCACAGAGGATATTGTTACAAATTCAATGGATGAGCACTGAGCGTCAGTTCAAGTAAAATATTTCAATAAAAATTACAAAACAATCCAATTTATTACAAAAGCATGGATGGATTATTTATAAACAAACTAAGTCAACCTGCACGAAACTCTATAACAATACAAAGATCAACTTTCAGAAGAATCCATTATCTCAATTCTATTCACATCCAAATCACAAAACAAGGCTAATATCATTCAACGAAAATAAAACCATGTTGGTAAGTAAATATTCAGTCTAACGAGAATATCCTTTCCAATTCCTAAACAAACTAAATAACTATACACAAAATGACTTCCTTCTTAGGTTTTAGTCCTCAAATACTCCAAAACTGCGGCTAAGTGTACTGGTTTCTCAGAACCAATTCTTTTTCAGAGATTGATCAACACGCACAAGACGACAAATTCTTCTTTTCCTTTACCAGCTTCCCAACACGATCCACAACAATAAATTAAACTACCTTGCGCGCACTCACCGTATAAAATACTTCACTTTTTACAACCATCATGTACACCAGTGTCTCGCAAACTGTGTGCCGCGAGAGATTCCAAGTGTGCCGCGAGAGATTTTCAAATTGGCACTAGATATTCCAAAGATTTCATTTTGACTTGACTTGTGTTATCGACGTGCTTTAATAAAAATCTTTCAGATTTTATCAACTGGGATCTTGTGAGTATTTATCAAGCTTTTTCCAAATTTTGGTATTAATTTTTTGATTATTTCAAGCCATAGAATGGACAAATATTTAAAACAAACACCGAGTTATGATTAATTATATTTATTATTATATTTATTTTAAATAAAATGCATTTAACGAAACTTCAATTTTCCTCTTTTTACGTAACCATCAAAAATTCTTTTTTAGGTGTGTCACGGAAAAAAAAATTAGATTCAGTGTGCCGCGGAAAAAAAATTAGATTCAGTGTGCCGCGGGGAAAAAATTAGATTCAGTGTGCCGCGGGGAAAAAATTAGATTCAGTGTGCCGCGGGGAAAAAATTAGATTCAGTGTGCCGCGGAAAAAAATTAGATTCAGTGTGCCGCGGAAAAAAATTTGATTCAGTGTGCAGCGGGGAAAAATTAGATTCGGTGTGCCGCGGAAAAAAAATTAGATTCAGTGTGCCGCGGAAAAAAATTTGATTCAGTGTGCAGCGGGGAAAAATTAGATTCGGTGTGCCGCGGAAAAAAATTAGATTCAGTGTGCCGCGGAAAAAAATTTGATTCAGTGTGCAGCGGGGAAAAATTAGATTCGGTGTGCCGCGGAAAAAAAATTAGATTCAGTGTGCCGCAGAGTAAAAAAGTTTGCGAGATACTGATGTACACACTGAAACTAACTATGCTTCCTTTCGGATATCCACAACTCCAACATAACAATTCTCTCTTTTCTATTTTTCAGATCAGTTCTGTATTCCAATTCGTTGGTTAAATAATTCTCACGCAGAAGCATACACGAGCGTTCATCTGTCGTAACAATATGAACAGGGCCATTTAGATATACTGTGCACGGACAGACATTGAACAAAATTTAAATATTACTACTTCTCATGATGACTTCTCCTCCCCCTTGGTATACAGATGTCTCTGGCATGACTCTTCTGCATAACAAAGACGTCGGTTTAAGGTCCAATCTATGATAGCCATAATTCAAAGCTCACAAAAATATGTTGTTCACTTATCGACTTTAATAACATTTTATTTCCTTTTCATTCATCCCTTGTTTTGAACCTCACTTACCAAAGACCTGGGGCGGGGGTGGCTCAGTCGGTAGCGCGCAAGGCTCGTAATCTGTAGTTCCCAGGTTCGAGTCCCAGCTGGGTCAGCGTTGAGATTTATCTCCGCAAAACTCCCCGCCCTGCCCACGGTCAATAGCGGACACTGATGGGCTTGGAAATGCCGTCGTCCGTCGGATGGGATGTTAAGCCGTGGCCCCGTGTACGGGAGAGCCATACTCTGTGCACGTTAAAGAACACGCTGGATGGCCTTGACGGGAGGCTACCATCTGTCTCCCAACAGCTGTTCCAGTGGGTCCCCTCCACCAACCTTCTCTGAGCCTTCGGGGTCCATGTGACCTGGCCATTTAGCCCATGGTGGGCAAAAAAGTGCCGCTCAGAGGTAAAACAACCCAATCCAACCAGAGACCTGCACAGAGAAAATGCAATCGGGAATCCTCCCGATCCTTGTGATCTGGTCATTTAGACCACTTTGTGTTAAAAGGGCCGCTTAAGGGTAAAATAGCCCAACCTTGATCAGATAGGAGACACCAATGGACTTGGAAAAGACACCGTCCATGGGATGGGACGTTAAGCCGTGGTTCCGCGTGTAAGAGAGCCATAACCTGTACACGTTAGATGGGTGGGAGGACACGGGACCCCCCCCCCCCTCGATACACCAGGCCTGGACAGCCTTCAGTAAAAGGAGGGAAGAAAGGAGCGAAATTAATTATGCATAAAAATATTATGTGATTTGTTTAAAATTTAAGTTTATAGCTATTTATTTAAAAATAAATTAAAACAATTTTTTATTCATAAGGATTTTATTGAAATAAATGAGAATATTTTAAAATTAATCACCAGATTTTTTAAAAAAAATAAACAACTACCACTTCAATATTTAGAAATTTTACTATAATAAATCCTGATATATTTTTCAAAATTAGATCATCTGTTACTGCGGTGTCCAGGCTTTTTACATCGAAATGGCCAGGCTCCTAATCACGGTTCGAGTCCAGTCTGGGCCAGCGTTGAGATTTATCTCTGCAAAACTCTTCACCCTGTCTTCGGTCAGTAGAGAACATCGATGGGTTTGGAAAGGCCACCGTCCGTCCAAGGGGAAATAAAGCCGTTGCCCCATGTGCGCTAGAGCCATACTCTGTGCACATTAGAGAACACGCTGAATGGCTTTGACAAGAGGCTATCTGTCGCCTAGCAGTTATCCAGTGGTTCCCTTTTCCCCATCCTCCTCTGTTCCCTTTGGGTCCTTGTGACCTGGGTATTTAGTCCACTGTGTGCAAAAAAGTGCCTCTCAGAGGTAAAACAATTCAACCTAAATACACGTTAGAATGCCTTAAAGAGAATTTTCCATCGTCGTTTTTCCTTGACCAGAAGTGTTTAACAAATGTCCACTGGATCACCTTGCCTAACCTTCTCTGAACTTTTGGAATCCTTGTGGCTTGGCCATTTAACCCACTGTATGCAGAATCATATCGCTCAGAGGTAAAAAAAAATCCAACTCTGTTTCATGTTAAGGATGGAATACGTACTGTTTTAAATTGAATTTACAGCAGCCAAAAAGTAAAAAAGAAATATCCACATTCGTCATTTTAATGTATTCGAAAGGAAAAAAATGCACAAATTAGCAACATTTTTTAACAAGTGATATTAACTTCCACTCTGAAAACAAATAAAATATCTATATAATTTCCTCTGCTAAACGAAAACTGCAGTTCGTGCTGCAGCTCTATATGGACCAATTGTGATGTGTAGCTGCGAGCTGGATTTGAAGCCACTGCTTGACCCGAGTCACGTCCGCCGGGGAGGTGTGGTTTTTGCAGGAACTAAGTACACAGCCTCACCTGGCCGAAGCCTCAAGTGTCAGTGGTGGTAATAGAGTAGTAAGCGATTAGGTGATAAACTAACCGTCGCGAGATGGCGCTTGGGGATTAGGTGCGAGAGACTAATTATACATCGCCGTGGCGTGATTATACAGCAGTGAACGCACTTAAGGTCTGCGATGCTATCCATCATGAACTCGTGTCGTAATATGGCGAACATCTAATTTTTATTCATTCTCTGATATGACGCTGAGGCCGTTGTGGTTAGTCGCAGGAAATAACAATGCTCCCTTGCACGTCCACTTTGTTATTCATGAGTTGAAGGCTCGACATTGTCAGTGCGCAAGCTGAGACTAAACACTCCCGCCCACGCAGGATTCTACACTCACTACCCCCCTCCCCCCTCATCTTTCTCATCCCATGCCGGGATGGGGGAAGAGCGGATCAAGGACCCCACCCTCCCTTGGGTCGTTCATTATGGCACTTCTGGTCTCCCGAACGTATCAGCGTCGTCGATAGCGAGGGCGCTCTGATCGCTCGACCGAACCCGTCACCACCAGCACTAGGAGCGAGAGCTCCGAACACTAATTTCCATACGGATATGGCCCCAGGTGATCATCCGATTTTGATAGCCTTTAATAGCTACACCTGTAGCCCGTAAACCTCCACCTTATCAGTTCATCGATCAGTGTTACAAGCAACAGCTTTTCCTTTCAATAACATAAACAGCTTATCTGCGTCGATCGCCACGACTAACACCTTCTCGCCGTGTTGTGGTAATGACAGTTATCTGTTGGCCCGACGGGCCCTCGGCAGCTCCAGTTGCCGCTATTATGCCGTCATTACCCATAGCCTGTGGGGTGCACACCCTGAAGAGACAAACATGGCGGCGGAACTCATTGCCCACGCGCGCTACCTTTATCAGACTCGTTAGATTAAAAAACTAATATTTGATAGGCCGCGCGAAGATAGCCACTTAAAAGGGGGTGCAACTTAACCCACGGCGTCGAATCATTCTTCTCTGTAGCACCCAGGCGTTGATAGCGGGGCTGTGGTGATGCAGTCGATACAAACGCTGCAAGCATCAGTTAATGATACGACCTGTTTGCCATAATTACAGGCGAGAACTCAGCGGATCATAATGGAATCCCATAATAAATTGCCGGACTTCGGCACAGTTTCGCTTCGGCTGGGTCGAATTTCTCTCTTGTCCGACAGGGGACTCTGGCGAAAGCAGTTTATTGATGCTTTTCCACCCTGATGAGGGATTTATTGTCGAGATCGTGCTGGAAGGGAAGCGATACCTGACTCCATCTTCGCATCGACGATGATAAACGCTTTTAAGGGTTCGTCGCATTAGGTGAAGATAAATGGCGATTAAGTAAAATGTTTTACGATTGCCGTAATCATTTCGGTTAGATTAAGTATTGTGCTTAGGAATAAGTCGAACTGACGATTGAAAAATGATAAAAAAAATAGTCATATAAATTTTTGTTCTGCTGTTACTTGTGAGATTTTTTAAAACATCAGCTTCAATTTAATCTAAACTTTTATGACAGCAAGTACAATCAACGAAACTAGTCAATTTCCATTTTAATGATTGATCATAAGCTCTTACTCTATGATATGATCATCAGACCGGTGATTCTTTATGCTTCATCCATATGGGCGAATATTACACCCATCAATATTCGTAAGATTCAGGTCTTACAGAACAAGATTTTGAGAACTGCGGTCGATGCCTCCTGGTTTATCACTAACAGACAACTCCATAAAGACCTGGGCATCGACCACATATATACACATATAAAACGCACCTCAAAAAATTTTTTTGAGGCTGTAAGCAATAATCCCAATGAGATTATTTCTTCTCTGATTCTTTACGATCATACTGTTTTGAACAAGTACAAGAGTCCTAAAACGGTAGCGTTCTCTGAGGAGACCTACCCGTTTTAGGTTTCTTATGCAATTTTACTGCTATTTTTAGCTTTTCTTATGTTTGCCCTTAGGGGCCCACCTAAGGGTGGTTTACTTATGTATTCTGTTCTTACTCATGCCAAATAGGCATATCTTTATGATGGAGATGGTTAGGGGTAAAATTATTACCCGGTACATCGGATATGAATATACGATCTACGATCTTCGAAACTAGTCAAAATGGGATAAGAGGAAATTAAGACCATACCCGGTCTAGTGGTTAGTGTAACTGACTGCTAAAATCAGCTGGGCATATCCTTGTGTGAGTGTTTAAATGGCAAGCCTAATATAGCTTCTAGGTTATGTTTGTGTTGGGAAGTACCTCGTAAGAAAAAAAAAAACGATTTAATGTAGCCTCTATCCCGTGAACGATAATCCGCGCGCTTAGCTACTGATCAAAGGGACCTGGGTTCGAGATAGCATGGATATCTGTGTTGTTTTTCAGCTGAGGTGTCGCCTTCCTAACGGATCTTTTACTGTGGCGAATGGGGTGGCTCAGTCGGTAGCGCGCCTGGCTCGTAATCTGCAGTTCCCAGGTTCCAGTCCCAGCTGGGTCAGCGTTGAGATTTATCTCCGCAAAGTTCCCCGTCCTGCCCACGGTCAGTAGGGGACATCGATGGGCTTGGAAAGGCCGCCGTCCGTCGGATGGGACGTTAAGCCGTGGTCTTGTGTACGGGAGAGAGCCATACCCTGTGCACGTTAAAGAACACGTTGGATGGCCTTGACGGACGCTACCATCTGTCTCCTAACCGCTGTTCCAGTGGGTCCCCTCCCCCAACCTTCTTTGAACCTTCGGGGTCCTTGTGACCTGGCCATTTAGCCCATTGTGGGCAAAAAAGTGATTTGGGAACTTTCGTGTTACGTAACACGAAGGTTCCCGGATCACTAATTTCTAAAAAAAAATCGTTGCCAGATATTTTTTCTGAATTCTGTAATCAACCATACTGTTCGGATACTTTTTTGAGCGACTGTACGTATTGAGATTTTATTTCAATTATGTAAATATAACACATATTCTGAAATAACATTAATATAGAGTTAAGGGACTGCCATGCAAAAGTAAAAATCACTAAATGGTTTCAATTGCTATAATTTATTTCCAAGAATAAACAGATAATAGTAAATTGTTAAATTAATAAAGTCGTGAAATAGTCATCTGTAACAAGTTATATTCATATTCTTTCGCTAAAATTATATTTTTGCCATTGTAATACAATCTGTCTCGCGACTTCTTAATCAAACAAAGTCTGTTTTGAATCAGCAACGAGATCGGACTTTTCTAGACGGAATTTTTTCAGAATCTCATTTTCAACAAATTTAACTTTGTACATTATTATATAAGTAGATTATTATAATAAACAGCTGACTAGTAAGTACACTATTTCATAAAATATCATATACTCATTTTACTTAATTAAGAACTGGTAGTAATGCTTAATTTCTAATTTACATTCAGTTCATAAATATCCTTCTTTCAAATTCGATAGTTTACTGTATGTTTGCATTAATAAAAATAAAATAAATACCCCTTCAAGAAGCTGCTTGCCACAGAGGTCTGACAGCAGCCTGTTAGTTTATATGCCATAATAGAAGGTCTGAGAGGATGGCAGGACCTCAGCAGAAAAACGACACAAACAGCCATGCCTTACCCGGGGCTCGAACCCAGGTAACGATGAGCATTTTTTTCGTAACATAAAAGAAATATATGAGAAATTAAACTAAGCTAATCTGAATTATGATCCGTCCCGTGGCCGAGTGGTTAGCGCGCTTGGTTTCTGATCTACGGGACCTGAGTTCGAGCCCGGGTAAGGCTTGGCTGTTTGTGTTGTTTTTCTGCTGAGGTCTTGCCATCCTCACAGACCTTCTACTATGGCATATAAACTGACAGGCTCCTGTCAGACCTCTGTGGCAAGCAGCTGCTTGAGGGGGTATTTATTTATTTGATCTGAATTATAGTAAATAAAGCACAAAATAATGTTACATTAATGCTACTTATTTTTGCCTAACAAAAATTTAAGATATATGTATGTATAAATTAAACTTTCCTTGTATGTTTTATTCATAATAATGATTTTTTTCGGAACCCATTCCCCTTTATTCTCCGTGAGTTGATGGTTTCGATTTGCTCGGTGTTTTGCCGGATCCTATCCACCACGCAAATCGTGGGATGGATTGTAGATGCAATGCGAACTGCAAAGTGATCTCTCCATGAATGGAATTCGTTTCAATGCGAACTGCAAAGTGATCTCTCCATGAATGGAATTCGTTTCAATGCAAATGCTCCAGATCAGTCCAGTTCTTTTACCAGAACCTGGATTCCAGTCCAACCACAATTGCTTACATTACCATTCTTCTGAAATTACTCCCTGCTCAGAGGTTTCTCCGCGTGGCTATTTACACTGAGCGTTGTAGCTCAGAGGTTTCTCCTTGTGGCCATTTACACTGTGCGTTTTAGCTCAGAGGTTTCTCGCTGCGGCTATTTACACTGTGCAATGTTGCTCAGAGGTTTCTCCATGTGGCCATTTACACTGAGCGTTGTACCTCAGAGGTTTCTCGCTGCGGCTTTTTACACTATGCAATGTAGCTCAGCGGTTTCTCCCTGTGGCCATTTACACTGTGCTTTGTACCTCAGAGGTTTCTCGCTGCGGCTATTTACACTGAGCGTTGTAGCTCAGAGGTTTCTCGTTGTGGCCATTTACACTGTGCGTTGTAGCTCAGAGGTTTCTCGCTGCGGCTATTTACACTGTGCAATGTAGCTCAAAGGTTTCTCCCTGTGGCCATTTACACTGAGCGTTGTACCTCAGAGGTTTCTCGCTGCGGCTATTTACACTATGCAATGTAGCTCAGCGGTTTCTCCCTGTGGCCATTTACACTGTGCTTTGTACCTCAGAGGTTTCTCGCTGCGGCTTTTTACACTATGCAATGTAGCTCAGCGGTTTCTCCCTGTGGCCATTTACAATGTGCTTTGTACCTCAGAGGTTTCTCGCTGAGGCTATTTACACTGAGCGTTGTAGCTCAGAGGTTTCTCCTTGTGGCCATTTACACTGTGCGTTGTAGCTCAGAGGTTTCTCGCTGCGGCTATTTACACTGTGCAATGTAGCTCAAAGGTTTCTCCCTGTGGCCATTTACACTGAGCATTGTACCTCAGAGATTTCTCGCTGCGGCTATTTACACTATGCAATGTAGCTCAGCGGTTTCTCCCTGTGGCCATTTACACTGTGCTTTGTACCTCAGAGGTTTCTCGCTGCGGCTATTTACACTGAGCGTTGTAGCTCAGAAGTTTCTCCTTGTGGCCATTTACACTGTGCGTTGTAGCTCAGAGGTTTCTCGCTGCGGCTATTTACATTGTGCAATGTAGCTCAGAGGTTTCTCCCTGTGGCCATTTACACTGAGCATTGTACCTCAGAGGTTTCTCGCTGCGGCTTTTAACACCATGCAATGTAGCTCAGAGGTTTCTCCCTGTGGCCATTTACACTGAGCATTGTACCTCAGAGGTTTCTCGCTGCGGCTTTTAACACCATGCAATGTAGCTCAGTGGTTTCTCCCTGTGGCCATTTACACTGTGCTTTGTACCTCAGAGATTTCTCGCTGCGGCTATTTACACTGTGCAATGTAGCTCAGAGGTTTCTCCCTGTGGCCATTTACACTGAGCGTTGTACCTCAGAGGTTTCTCGCTGCGGCTTTTAACACCATGCATTGTAGCTCAGCGGTTTCTCCCTGTGGCCATTTACACTGTGCTTTGTACCTCAGAGATTTCTCGCTGCGGCTATTTACACTGTGCGTTGTAGCTCAGAGGTTTCTCCCTGTGGCCATTTACACTGTGCGTTGTAGCTCAGAGGTTTCTCGCTGCGGCTATTTACACTGTGCAATGTAGCTCAGAGGTTTCTCCCTGTGGCCATATACACTGAGCGTTGTACCTCAGAGGTTTCTCGCTGCGGCTTTTTACACTATGCAATGTAGCTCAGCGGTTTCTACCTGTGGCCATTTACACTGTGCTTTGTACCTCAGAGGTTTCTCGCTGCGGCTATTTACACTGAGCGTTGTAGCTCAGAGGTTTTTCCCTGTGGTCATTTACACTGTGCGTTGTAACTCAGAGGTTTCTCGCTGCGGCTATTTACACTGTGCAATGTAGCTCAGAGGTTTCTCCCTGTGGCCATTTACATTGTGCTTTGTACCTCAGAGGTTTCTCCCTGTGGCCATTTATCCTATGCATTGTAGGTCAGAGGTTTCTCTCTGCGGCCATTTACACTGTGCATTGTAGCTCAGAGATTTCTCCCTGTGGCCATTTATCCTGTATAGATTGCTCAGAGATTTCTCCCTGTGGCCATTTATCCTGTATAGATTGCTCAGAGATTTCTCCCTGTGGCCATTTATACTGTATAGATTGCTCAGAGATTTCTACCTGTGGCCATTTATCCTGTATAGATTGCTCAGAGATTTCTCCCTGTGGCCATTTATCCTGTATAGATTGCTCAGAGATTTCTCCCTGTGGCCATTTATACTGTATAGATTGCTCAGAGATTTCTACCTGTGGCCATTTATCCTGTATAGATTGCTCAGAGATTTCTCCCTGTGGCCATTTATACTGTATAGATTGCTCAGAGATTTCTACCTGTGGCCATTTATCCTGTATAGATTGCTCAGAGATTTCTCCCTGTTGCCATTTATCCTGTATAGATTGCTCAGAGATTTCTCCCTGTGGCCATTTATCCTGTATAGATTGCTCAGAGATTTCTCCCTGTGGCCATTTATCCTGTATAGATTGCTCAGAGATTTCTACCTGTGGCCATTTATCCTGTATAGATTGCTCAGAGATTTCTCCCTGTGGCCATTTATCCTGTATAGATTGCTCAGAGATTTCTCCCTGTGGCCATTTATACTGTATAGATTGCTCAGAGATTTCTACCTGTGGCCATTTATCCTGTATAGATTGCTCAGAGATTTCTCCCTGTGGCCATTTATCCTGTATAGATTGCTCAGAGATTTCTACCTGTGGCCATTTATCCTGTATAGATTGCTCAGAGATTTCTCCCTGTGGCCATTTATCCTGTATAGATTGCTCAGAGATTTCTCCCTGTGGCCATTTATACTGTATAGATTGCTCAGAGATTTCTACCTGTGGCCATTTATCCTGTATAGATTGCTCAGAGATTTCTCCCTGTGGCCATTTATCCTGTATAGATTGCTCAGAGATTTCTCCCTGTGGCCATTTATCCTGTATAGATTGCTCAGAGATTTCTCCCTGTGGCCATTTATCCTGTATAGATTGCTCAGAGATTTCTACCTGTGGCCATTTATACTGTATAGATTGCTCAGAGATTTCTCCCTGTGGCCATTTATCCTGTATAGATTGCTCAGCGATTTCTACCTGCAGCTATTTACGATGCACATATTGCTGAGATGTTTCTCCCTGTAGCTATTTATTCTGTAGAGATTATTCAGAGGTTTGACCATGTTCCTACTTACTCTGTAGAGATTGCTCAGAGGTTTCACCCTGTGTCTATTTACTCTGTAGAGATTGTTCAGAGGTTTGACCCTGCCGCTATTTACACTGTGCATTATATCTCAGAGGTTTCTCCCTGTGGATCTTTACACTGTAGAGCTTGTTCAGAGGTTTCACCCTGTGACTATTTACTCTTTACATATTGCTCAAAGGTTTCTCCCTGCTGCTATTTACACTATACAGATTACTCAGCTGTTTCTCCCTGTAGCTATTTACTCTGTAGAGATTACTCAGAGGTTTCCCTTTGTGGCTATTTACACTGTAAACGCCGGTAAAACCTCAAGGCAAGTGGGTGTTAAAAAATACCCCCTCAAGCAGCTGCTTGCCACAGAGGTCTGACAGGAGCCTGTCAGTTTATATGCCATAGTAGAAGGTCTGTGAGGATGGCAAGACCTCAGCAGAAAAACGACACATACATCCATGCCTTACCCGGGACTCGAACCCAGGTCCCTTAGATCAGTAGCCAAGCGCGCTAAAAACTCGGCCACGGGACGGCTTGAAGGAGATATTAAAATAATAAAACTGAAACTTGACTCTTCTGAGCTACCTCTATGAGCAGTTTCTTTCAGACCAAGTTGTATATTTCACACATAAAGAGATCGAAAATCGTAATTACTCGGTTACCTATGCAAATGTGTAAGCAATCAGAATAATCATTTCTGACAACGAATGTGCAAAACAGTTAAACGTTTGCCTCCTTGAAGAAGCGTCCGAAGACCTCTCCTTCCTCTGCTTTCCGATTCCTACTTCAATTTTCACCTTTTTTCTTCTTTCTAATTTTTTCCTTAAAAATGCATTTCCAGAGCCTCGCGCTGACTCCGACTTCTCCTTGCTGTCGGGCCACCGCGGTTCCGTGACCTAGTGATGGATCCCGTCGCTCTTCGCTTTTGCAGGTCACGAATAGCAGAAGTGAGGAGTCGAGTTGAACGGAGCCGACAATCCCGGGAGGTCAGAGGTCATCTTGTTTCCCTGTCTGCTGCAGTGAGACACTCACGAGCCAATTAGCTGGCCAACCACTGGGCCTAATTAACGATGGCTTTCTCTTGACGTCATCATTCTCAACGACCTTTCCATCCGCGTTGTTACCCTTAGAGACGGAATAACCTCCTGCTGATGCGGGAACACAACCGCCGCGAGAAGACGGACCTACGGATCAGCAGCGACGACCTTTAGCCGCTTTTAGCCGCTCCGTGATTTCGCCTCCAACAAGTAACCCCTTCGCGCATGGCCCTCGAGCCGCAAAAGTTCTCCACGCTGACTCAAGCTCATTACTTGAGCAATGCGATGTTGATGTTTATGAGTCGAGAGATGGATTCGGGGAGGCTGACACTCTCCCCATCCTTTACTTGGTGCTAAGCAGTCTGTGAGATTCAGAAGCAAAACCAAGTGAAATGTTTCCAACAGTCTCGGCTGCCAGCAATAAGGGAGGAGAAGTTTAAAAGGGGTCAATGCTTCGGGTGGCCTCAATTATTATGTTATTTGGGCATGTCAGGAACTAAACAGATTAACTCCCCCAAAAAATACTTCAAAGAAAAATGCATCTTTATGAACAACTTATCGATAAATTTTCCATTAAAAATAGTGGTTGGGGGTGGCTCAGTCGGTAGCGCGCCAGGCTCGTAATCTACAGTTCCCAGGTTGGAGTCCTAGCTGGGTCAGCGTTGAGATTAATCTCCGCAAAACTCCCCGCCCTACCCATGGTCAGTAGGGGACACCGATGGCCTTTGGCAATGGCCGCCGTCCGTCCGTCAGATAGGTCGTTAAACTGCGGCTCCGTCTGCGGGAGAGCTATACCTTGTGCACGTTAAAGAACACGCTGGATGACCTTGACGGGAGACTACCATCTGTCTCCCAACAGATGTTCCAATGGTTCCCCTTCCCCCCAACCTTCTCGGGGTCCTTGTGACCTGGCCATTTACCCCATGGTGTGCAAAAAAATGCCTCTCAGAGGTAAAACAGTAACCGACCCAGAAAATGCAATATTTTTATGTTTTAGCATTCAACGTAGTTCCCGTAACTTATATCATCCTTAGTTGCGAGCAAAATTAAAAACTTCTGGCGTGAGGTCATAGGTAGCATAAGTAAGTGACATAGGTTATACTCGCAGAAAAACTTCAATTCAAAGAGAGCAGGAGTAGGTCACAGTGTTATTTCAGCATAGTTCGTGTAACGACGACCAATCATAACAAGTAATTCAATGGAAGGCGGAGGGGATTAAAATTTAAAGTGCGACCTAGCCAATTGAAGGTAACAGGGTTGTTTGGGTTGTTTTACTTCTGAGCGTCACTTTTTTGCACACCATGGGCTAAATGGCCAGGTCACATGGACCCCGAAGGCTCAGAGAAGGTTGGGGGAGGGGACCCACTGGAACAGCTGTTGGGAGACAGATGGTAGCCTCCCGTCAAGGCCATCCAGCGTGTTCTTTAACGTGCACAGGGTATGGCTCTCCCGTACACGGGGCCACGACTTAACGTCCCATCCGACGGACGGCGGCCTTTCCAAGCCCATCGGTGTCCCCTACTGACCGTGGGCGGGGAATTTTGCGGAGATAAATCTCAACGCCGACCCAGCTGGGACTCGAACCTGGGAACTACAGATTACGAGCCTGGCGCGCTACCGACTGAGCCACCCCCGCCCCGAAGGTAACAGGAGGGAAGGCTTTGACATTTGTATGATTGTTCAAAATTTCAAACTGTTTAAAGAGTTTGCTAGAGGGGTTGGGTTGTTTTGCCTTTGAGCGACACTCTTTTTTTTCACACAATGCAATAAATGGCCAGGTCACAAGAGCCCCAAGAAGGTTGGGGGAATGGACCCACTGGTCAGCTATTGGGTGATAGATGGTAGCCTCCCGTCAAGGCCATCCAGAGTGTTCTTTGACGTGCACAGGGTATGGCTCTCCCGCACACGAGCCACGGCTTAACGTCCCATCCGACGGACGGAAGCCTTTCCAAGCCCATCGATGTCCCCTACTGACAGAGGGAGAGTTTTGCGCAGATAAATCACAACGCTGGCCCAGCTGGGACTCGAACCTGGAAACTGCAGATCACAAGTTTGGACTTCTCAGCAAGAGGAGGGGTTAAGCTAACTCCTACTCCTCATCCCCATCCCTATGGTTACGGACTTGCCACGACCCCATGTTACACCAAAAGGAATTCAATTAAAAATTTAGTAATTTCTACAATACGTTTTAATGAAAAATAGAGAAACAGAACAGTTTGGAAATAAGATTAAAAAAAATCCCAATGAAACGTTTCTAAATCCGGATTTCCAACAACGTCCTCTCAGTATTAAAAGATTTATGGCAGCTGAAACAATTAACAGCAGATGCTGTTATGAAAATGGCCGTAAACATTATTTCAGAAAATTTGAAGAAATCGTTACTTGAATTTCTAAAAATATTCATGAGTGCTAGGAATTTGTTTTTCTCTTCTGCAATCTTCTTCTTCCCATCTAGGGGCGGGGGTGGCTCAGTCGGTAGCGCCCCAGGCTCGTAATCTGTAGATCCCAAGTTCGAGTCCCAGCTGGGTCAGCGTTGAGATTTATCTCCGCAAAATTCCCCGCCCTGCCCACGGTCAGTAGGGGACACCGATGGGCTTGGAAAGGCCACTGTCCGTCGGATGGGACGTTAAGCCGTGCCCCGTGTGCGGGGAAGCCATACCCTGTGCACGTTAAAGAGCACGCTGGATAGCCTTGACGGGAGGCTACTATCTGTCTTCCAACAGCTGTTCCAGTGGGTCCCCTCCCCCAACCTTCTCTGAGCCTTCGGGGTCCATGTGACCTGTCCATTTAGCCCATGGTGTGCAAAAAAGTGCCGCTCAGAGGTAAAACACCCAACCCGTCAAGGCCATCCAGCGTGTTCTTTAACGTGCACAGGGTATGGCTCTCCCGCACACGGGGCCACGGCTTAACGTCCCATCCGACGGACGGCGGCCTTTCCAAGACCATCGGTGTCCCATACTGACCGTGGGCAGGGCGGGGAATACTGGCCCTTTGAATAAGGTAATTGGATCAGATGCTTGATTCAGAATCCTTCGACCAAGATCAGAAATAAACTGAATGCGACCTTAAAACACGTGAAGGTGTCGTGATGACTTAAGATATTTATTATTATTTTTCTTTTTTTGATATTTGTTGTTTGCATTTAGAAACGTGATGTTGACACTAGATTTTTTTAAAGAAATTTTGAAGCAAAATATTAATTAGGTACTTTTACATAAACAAATAGCTTTGACTTATTCCCAGAGAAAATTTCCTTTATGTTCCACTTACAGAAATATCCCGAATTCCCAACCTAAACACCCTTTTAATATATTTATTAAGTTAAACAAGAAAAAGACTAAGTTATAAATTGACCTTTTTTTATTTGACTTTTCAACTCTACCTGTTTTCCTGGAATGCGTGCTATTCATTTTTTGTTTTCTATTATTTTTTTTTCCGTATCTAAAAATAGTTCCGCTTTTTTTTTAATCAAAAGTTCTTTTTCCAAATCCACTCCTTTCCAAATCGCCATCTTTATCCTATTTATTCAACCCGAGCATGCTAACAACAACACGGTCAACTGTTTGCTCAATCCAAGGGAAAAAGCACGAGCGAGGAGGTAGAGAGGAGGAAGAAGAGGAGGCCAGTAAATGTTAATAATGCATCCCAAGCTCTTTCTCTCTCTCTGAGGAGGAGGGAAAAGGAAGAGAGGAAGATGAAGACCAAGAAAGAGACGAAATTAAATTTCCGCAACGCTTCAACCCAATTTCGAGTCTTTAATGAAATATGACCGCTCTCTGTTACACTTTGGAAAATGCTCCTCCTTTCTCACCCCACCCACCCCCTCTACCCTCAAAAACTTAAACAATTTAAACCGTACTGAGAGCGAAAAAAAAAATCCTCGCAGTGGGGGAAGAAAAAAGGTTATAAGAAAAAAATGCACGTTACGCTTTCCCGCTCGTAGGGAGCGCGAGAGAGCAGATATGTGACAAATGTTTTTTAATTTACGGACCGTCGGAAAACTGTAATAAAAATACCAACTATTGTGAGAGGGGGAGGCCGTTTTTATGCACCAAAAAAGAGAGATTGAAACGAAACAGAACTATTTCACACGTCAATGCCCCTCATTTAGTTCAGCATTCCGCCGGCGAAGAAGAATTTGGCGGGAAACCGCATCTCGCGTCGAGTCGAGAGAGCGCGAGATTAATCATTTTTAAATTGCACGTTCACGAGTGCGCGCTCTCGCTGGAGGGAGGGCAGCTCTCGCCAAGCACCCGGACAGGAATCCGAAGCACTCGTTTCTTTTTTCCCTCCCAACCGAGGAAGTTTTTCTTTTTTTATTTCATCAAGCCTGAAAAATTAAGAATTCGTCGTGGTGAGAGCGGAGGTAATTGGAAGCGCATTCCCCGGCTGTAATCGGGCGTGGGCCCGGGGCCCGCGGTCTCCCCCCAGTCATGTGCGGTATCCAACGCAAGCGCCAGGTAGCATACTCCAACCCCTGCAGAAAGAGGCACATTATTTTTGTCACGATTCTCGGCTTTAGCACACACCGTTAGTTTGGGTACACGCGTGGGTGAGTTCAAGTAGCCATTCCTTCTCCGTCAGCTTGGCAACGGATGGGGCACGAAAGGAGCGTGAGGAGCAGCCGCAGCATCACTTCGGAACACCGGGAGGAGGATGCTCCAAAGACCCTTTATACGTCGGCCAGAGATACTTTACGTTCTGGCCTCTACCAGCAAGGGAAGTCGGGGAAACAAATGGCAAAAAGAAGCATCTAATACCGGCGCCCTTATTATTATGTTTTTCGTTATCCAAGAGGAAAAAGTTCTTCAGAAGGAAGAGAAGAGAGCCGCCAGAGAATTTCGTAAGCAGCAGTCTTGAAGCGTTTATTGAGCAGAAGGGTAATGCATTCTGTTGCAGGATCCATCAACAGAGGAGAGGAAAGGATTTCCTTAGAGCATATCTTAAAATGAAAAAAGGAGGAGTAATACAAAGAGATAATGTGCATCTCAAGAGAAAATAGTTCCCTGTTCTTCTCAGCTTAGTACTTTCGCTGCAAAACAACTTTCACATTTTGCATTCCCACTAGTCAGACTCTTTATTTCTTAAGAATTTCTTTATTTTCAGATTGAGGTGTACAAATCATGCAAAAAAAAAGAAGTCATATATGTTTAAGGAGTGTGTGACATTCGACGTTAGATGTCGAAGAAAGTTTTCTAAGTAGGCGTCTCTGTCTGCAACATTAATTGCCAGAGAAATAGGAAAATTTTTATCAATTGCATTTCCACATTGCGTGGTAAATAACAACGTGAACTAAATTAAAGACCTCAATCAAATATTTATAAATCTCGATTTTCACCAGTAATATTTAAAGAATTCTGGAAGCTAATGCATTGCTATGAAACTCATAGAATATTGCGAATATTGAAAGAATTACGAACACAAACATCTAAAACACACACGCACTTAATTTATTAAACGTCTCAAATAATAATCCCAACTTACATAACTCTCTATCTTATATAAAAAAAGATTTGGTTGGTTGGTTGGTTGGTTGTTTTACCTCTGAGCGGCACTTTTCTGCACACCATGGGCTAAATGGCCAGGTCACATGGACCCCGAAGGCTCAGAGAAGGTTGGGAGAGGGGACCCACTGGAACAGCTGTTGGGAGACAGATGATAACCTCCCGTCAAGGCCATCCAGCGTGTTCTTTAACGTGCACAGGGTATGGCTCTCCCACACACGGGGCCACGGTTTAACGTCCCATCCGACTGACGGCGGCCTTTCCAATCCCATCGGTGTCCCCTACTGACCGTGGGCAGGGCGGGAAATTTTGCGGAGATAAATCTCAACGCCGACCCAGCAGGGACTCGAACCTGAGAACTGCAGATTACGAGCCTGGCGCGCAACCGACTGAGCCACCCCCGCCCCTAAAAGAAGGTGACTGTGTGTGTATGTGTGTGTCTGTGGTAGCCATAACTTATCTAGAAATCAACATAGAGGCTTCAAACTTTCATAGAATGTTTCCACTTGTGTTCCGGATGGCAGTGCCAAATTTCAGGTCGAAAATCCAAAAGGGGGACTTGCTAGAATCAAAAATATTCACCATGCTATTCCTACGGAAAACGATAATCGCTGTCAAATCTATTGTTGCCATTTACTGCTCCCTAACTGTGAAAGTAAAGTGTTAAAATAGCATTTAAATCTGCTGCCGTTGCCAGATTCCCAACATTTCAAAAGCCATTATTGAGGCATTCCATTGCAGCTAGGGACCTGATATTTTCTAACCCAACATGGGGTCAAGCAAGGGGAACCCGCCTACGAAATTTGGGACCTCTCGGTGAAGTACAGTCGCTCAAAAAAGTATCCGAACTCTATGGTTGATTACAGAATTCAGAAAAAATATCTCGCAACGATTTTTTTTAGAAATTAGTGATCTGGCAACCTTCGTGACACGTGACAAAAGGTTGCCAGATCACTAATTTCTAAAAAATTCGTTGCCAGATATTTTTTCTGAATTCTGTAATCAACCACAATGTTCGGATACTTTTTTGAGCGACTGTAGGTGATCATATTATTTTGATACTAGATCGTGTGGGCTCACTCACGGAAATATTGAGCGTGTGCAGTTACCTTTCACAGCAAAGTGGAGCGTGTGCAGTAACTGCACACGCTCCAGTTTGCTGTGAACGGTAACTGGAGCGTGTACAGTTGCTGTACACGCTCCAGATATTTTTCCTGAATTCTGTAATCACGTGACACGAAGGTTGCCAGATCACTAATTTCTAAAAAAAAATCGTTGCCAGATATTTTTTCTGATTTTTTTTTTAATCAACCATAGAGTTCGGATACTTTTTTGAGCGACTGTACGTCGGGAATAACAGAATGCCAAAACCTCACGAAAAAAATACATATCTCGATCGTTTGCCAGGGCTCTGAGAACGCGTCGAGTCAGCAATGACCTTTGGAACACCGGATAATTCTTCGTGTTTAAACTGTAATAAAATGTCGGGGGGGGGGGGATACTCACAAACTAACCTTTAGTGCAGGAAATAACAAAATATGCAGATTAAAAGATAGACACGAGCCGTCACAATTTGTGTAGAAACGAAGCTGCTGGCCAAGTGGGGGTGGGGGTAGCTCAGTCGGTAGCGCGCCAGGCTCGTAATCTGTAGTTCCCAGGTTCGAGTTCCAGCTGGGTCAGCGTTGAGATTTATCTCCACAAAATTTCCCCGCCCTGCCCACGGTCAGTAGGGGACACCGATGGGCTTGGAAAGACCGCCGTCCGTCGGATGGGACGTTAATCCGTGGCCCCGTGTGCGGGAGAGCCATACCCTGTGCACGTTAAAGAACACGTTGGATGGCCTTGATGGGAGGCTACCATCTGTCTCCCAACAGCTGTTAAAGTGGGTCCCCTCCCCCAATCTTCTCTGAGCCTTCGGGGTCCTTGTGGCCTGGCCATTTAGCCCATGGTGTGCAAAAAAGTGCCGCTCAGAGGTAAAACAATCCAATCCAATCCAACTGGCCAAGTGCGAATCTGGTTTTTAAACCAATCACTGTAGCACACGGGAAACGCTGTGCAGGAAATTTGGACCGTGCGGAAAAATATTACGGGAGCCATAGGGCTGCAAAATCTGTGGTAACTGAAATAAAAATCTCGACAGCTTGCGCAGAAACTAAGCTACGGGCAATGAATGACAGAGCACGCTGACGTCAACGATCTAAGCAAACACCGAGCAAATTTCTTCCTGTTAAAAATCTGTGCTAAAGTGTCGGGAGAGGGGGGGGGATTACAAAATTTACCTTTAGTGCAGTAAAAATAAGAATATACAGATTAAAAGTCACACCCGGGCACCGTTCAGCTAGTATAAAATAAAAACTTCCCCTGAAACAGAAACAGCTGCTTGCCAGAGGTCGGAGAGGAACCTGTCACTTTATATGCTGCAGAGATCTGTGAGAAAGACGAGACCTCAGCAGAAAAAAACACGAACGTCCGTGCCTTACCCAGGGCTCGAACCCAATTCTTGTGATCAGTGACCAAGTACGTTAACCACTTGGACACGGGTTGGGTTGTTTTACCTCTGACGGCACTTTTTTGCACACAATGGACTAAATGGCCAGGTCACAAGAACCCCGAAGGCTCAAAGAAGGTTTGGGGAGGGGACCCACTGGAACAGCTGTTGGGAGACAGATGGTAGCCTCCCGTCAAGTCCATACATCGCGTTCTTTAACGTGAAACTGGGCGGGGGTGGCTCAGTCGGTAGCGCGCCAGGCTCGTAATGTGTAGTTCCCAGGTTCGAGTCCCAGCTGGGTCAGCGTTGAGATTTATCTCCGCAAAATTCCTCGCCCTGCCCACGGTCAGTAAGGGACACCGATGGGCTTGAAAAGGCCGCCGTCCTTCGGATGGGACGTTAAGCCATGACCCCACTGTGCGGGAGAGCCATACCCTGTGCACGTTAAAGAACACGCTGGATGGCCTTGACGGGAGGCTACCATCTGTCTCCCAACAGCTGTTCCAGTGGGTCCCCTCCCCCAACCTTCTCTGAGCCTACGGGGTCCATGTGACCTGGCCATTTAGCCCGTGGTGTGCAAAAAATTGCCGCTCAGAGGTAAAACAACCCAACTTTAACGTGAACAGGATATGGCTCTCCCGTACACGGGGCCACGGCTTTACCTACGACCCCGTGTCCCCTACTAACCGAGGTTACGGCGGGGAGTTTTGCGCACAAATTTCGGATTAATAAAAGTGCGTTGTGGACTCAGAAAGGTTGAATAAACATGTGTTAGACTTCCGTAAGTAGAAATGTATCATTTTAGGTCAGGTGGTTGTAACTTCGATGTTACAATAGCCTTGAGGAGAGGCTTCCTTCTGTCTCCTATCAGCTGTCCAGTATGTCCCCTTCGCAGCTTCTCTGAGCCTTTCGGATCCTTGTGACCTGGCCATTAAGCTCAATTTGTGCAAAAAAAGTTTTGTTCAGAGGCAAAACAATCCAACATACATGTTTTTAGGGACACTCTGTTTATCACCATGGCTGATATAGTTTACTACATTAGACATGGTGATATACAGAGTATATTTTAAAACGTGATGGACTTTTCACTATTCTTAAAAAAGGACCGACTTTTCAGTATTCTTAAAGCTGTAAGGACTTTTCACTTTTCTTAAAATATGAAGGACTTTTCAGTATTCTTAAAACAGGACGAACTTTTCACTATTCTTAAAACAGGACCGACTTTTCAGTATTCTTAAAACAGGACGAACTTTTCACTATTCTTAAAACAGGAAGAACTTTTCACTATTCTTAAAGCGGTAAGGACTTTTCACTTTTCTTAAAACATGAAGGACTTTTCAGTATTCTGAAAACAGGACGGACTTTTCACTATTCTTAAAACAGGACTGATTTTTCACTTTCTTAAAACAGGCAGAACTTTTCACTATTCTTAAAATAGGACGAACTATTCTTAAAATAGGACGAACTTTTCACTATTCTTGAAACAGGAAGGACTTTTCACTGTTCATACAACTGGAAGTATTTTTCCTCACTCTTACAACTGGAAAGACTTTTTATCCCTCTTAAAACTGGTAAGGATTTGCATCCTTCTTATAAGAACTCACCTACTGAGGGAAGTATGGGAGTTGATACTGAAATAGGAAACGTTTTAGTTACAACACTAACCTATTAAGCAGTGATGCCTAATCAGTAGTCCGCAGGGTATTGATAACCCCGAAGGCATTTTAAATCACCTTTTAAAGTCCTCGTGGTTTTAAATTTTCATACATCTGAGTGAAATATATTTACTTCATGTTTCGTTGTAATAAGAAAAAATTAAAGGAAAATATCATTGTTATGCAATAAAAATAAAGTAGGATAAAAATATTGGAGGGCATGTGAAATTTGAAAATCAGAAGGTAAACTATTTGGAAGTTATGTGACATCACAAAATGTTAAATATCAAACGAGATATTTTTTTCCATTTCAAATTCTTCGTCCATGTCTCGTGATAAAGTTTAAATAAAATAAATGCCCCCTCAAGCAGCTGCTTGCCACAGAGGTCTGACAGTTTATATGCCAGAGTAGAAAGTCTGAGAGGATGGCAGGCCCTCAGCAGAAAAACGACACAAACAGCCATGCCTTACCCGGCGGCTCGAACCCAGGTCCCTTAGATCAGTCGCCAAGCGCGCTAACCACTCGGCCATGGGACGGCTTGATAAAGTTTAAGCGCAGTCTAATAAAAAACAAACACGTAACCATGGGAACCATTGGTACATAATCAGAAATAGATTTAAAACAGCAATCGTTGCTATGTTAACCTCTCAAATTTAGATTTATAGTTTTTTTTTAATTTATTTATTAACAAACCCATGCCATGTGCTATCCATATTGTAAAAAAAAACAATCTCATAAAATATTTTTTGGGGGGTGTATGTTTGACACCCCCATTCAGAAATAATTTTCTCTAAGTGTCCTATCTCAATGCTGAGGAGAAATTGATTCCACAATATTACCACTTATAACAGAAAAGTTTTCCAATTGCAATAGCAAATGAGTTTTAAAAATATAAGCTGAATTTCGACCAGCGAAAACTATCTATTGCATTCCATATTTCATTCTTGGACCATTTGCTTAGCATTTCAAGTGACAGGTAGAAACAAACTTATCTCAAAGGAGACCATTACCAAGTCCCCCTTTGCCTTGAATGAGACTCTACAGTTTGTTTCATAACGAGCTGGTAGGGAATGGAGACTTCGGTTTTGATTGATAGCGAAAGATGAACAAAACTGTTTCCATCTCGTAAGACCTGTCAGAGAGTTACAATGTCGATTTAAAAGTTTCAGCTGCAAAGAGAAATAAAATCAGTCTGTTCCAGCCTGTTACCCATCGAAGGAGTAAGGCTGTCTCTGACTTCACCACACAACGCATCACGCACGACGCCACGTCCACACCTGGCCATCGACTGTGTTGACCACCGAACAGAACCACCCCGCTCATCACGGCGAGCCGAGGCGGCAAAACATGAATTATTTCTCCACCTCCCCTCCCCGAGGCAGTACACAGAGCTACACTTGTAACTAACACACGCGAACATATGCACTCAGGTAGAGAGATACGCGCGTGCAAGGAGATTAACAAAAAATAAATGACGCCCTCGGCCACCTTCCTGCGGTAACCTGGCAACCATGTTGTCACTTGTATCCCCACAGGAGTTGCTCACACAGCAGGACGTCCGTGATTGAGGATGATGTATGTTCTCCCATTATCCCTCATTACTCACGTGCACTGCAGCACAGAGACGCAAGAGCACGAGAAATGAGCTCTCAGTCCATGCAACTGCCCACCGTAGAGCAACACACAATACCAGTCTCAAGCCAACTTCAGTCGTTGAACGTCACCAGTCTGTATATACACTCGAACATACAAACAACACTGGTTCTGCGCGAGATTGCTGCCGCTTCTTCTCGTGTTTACAGAGAGCGGTCTCGTGGATCTATGGTTGCCGAAGACCCATCATTTGTCCAATCCTTGGTGAAGCATAAAATGCAAGAAGAAGATCATAAGCGCATTCTGTTGATCATATGATGGGTGTTCTGCTCATTGGATAGTATCAGTAAACAACTTCTATATTTGAACAAAACGGGGGCACAATGAAGTTGAAGCCTGCAACTTCGAAGCCTGTTTCAATTATGGCAAAGCTTCAACGACGGAAGGCCTTCGAAAACCATCAGATTAATTGAAGGTTTCAAAGCAATTTTTAATTTAAGCCATCATAAGTTGTTTCTACAACACTACTGGAACACCAGAATTTACTATAAATGGAATTGCGAATCAACAAATATTACTCGGTTTGAATTATTTATGTAAATACTGAAATTATGAGGTCCTTAAGATGAAGACTAACAACACCTTCTACAAGAGAACAAAGATATGACGTCATCGCGATCTAGGTTTTTTTTTTTATATATATATTTCCATTATTATTATTACTGGTGAACTTTTATACCAATATTTACATTAATGTATATTTATAAATATATCTTATTAAGAAAGGAAATTATTTGTATTTATTACCATTATTACAATATTTGTGACTGTTCATCGTTTACTTGTTTTTGCAACGAACTTTAGCATTTATATAGCCGAGTGGTTAGCACGCTTGGCTACTAAGGGACCTGGGTTCGAGCCCCGGGTAAGGTATGGATGTGTGTGTGGTTTTTCTGCTGAGGTCCTGCCATCCTCTCAGACCTTCTACTATGGCATATAAACTGACAAGCTCCTGTCAGACCTCTGTGGCAAGCAGCTGCTTGAGGGGGTATTTATTTATTTATTATTAATTATATCGCCAGGGAGATTTTGCATGGATTTTAGCGCTAGTGAATGTTTTTTTTTTGGTACAATTGTGCTGTAAAAAAATATTAAGAATTGTCTATATCAAGGGTGGTACAGTCGCTCAAAAAAGTATCCGAACGCTATGGTCGATTACAGAATTCAGAAAAAATATCTGGCAACGATTTTTTTTAGAAATTAGTAATCTGGCAACCTTTGTGTCACGTGACACGAAGGTTGCCAGATCACTAATTTCTAAAAAAAAATCGTTGCTAGATATTTTTTCTGAATTCTGTAATCAACCATAGTGTTCGGATACTTTTTTGAGCGACTGTAGGTGGTCATATTATTTTGATACTAGATCGTGTGGGCGTCGCGATCGTGTGGATCGTCACGGAAATATTGAGTGTGTGCAGTTACCGTTCACAGCAAACTGGAGCGTGTGCAGTAACTGCACACGCTCCAGTTTGCTGTGAACGGTAACTGGAGCGTGTACAGTTGCTGTACACGCTCCAGAGTTCAGTTGCTGTACACGCTCCAGATATTTTTCCTGAATTCTATAATCACGTAACACGAAATTTGCCAGATCACTAATTTCTAAAAAAAAATCGTTGCTAGATATTTTTTCTGAATTCTGTAATCAACCATAGCGTTCGGATACTTTTTTGAGCGACTGTACAAGTCATATTCAATACTCCACTCAACTGGCAGAAAACAGTTAAATACCTTGGTGTTACTTTACATCACAAGCTCAGATAGGATTAACACATTAACAATGTTTTGCAAAAAGCAAACGTGGTTAGATGTCGGCTTGGTCCTTTGATGGGGAGGAATTCTATCCTCCCCATTGATCATAAACCGCAACTCTATCATACTGTTCTTAGACCAATCCTAACTTATGCAGCCCCCATGTGGTCTAACACGACTGAGACAAATATTAAGAAGATTCAGAGCTATCAAAATAAGATTCTTAGACAAGCTGTAAATGCTCCATGGTTTGTAACCAGCAGACAAATACACGGAGATTTAGGTGTGCAGCATATTTACACTTATATAAAGCAGATTTCTAAAGAAATTTTTCGAAACTGCAGACACAAATCCTCATGAATGTTTTTTGAAATATTTTGAAATTTGATCACGATCTCATGAGTAGATTCAAGAGATCTAGACCTTTGGTTTTCGAATTGGAAACCTTTTCGGTCTGACTCTCTATGTTATCATATTTATCACTGTTTTTTTACTGCCCTTTGGGGCTCACCCTTTTTGTGATTCTTTTCTTGATTTTTGACTCATACCATTTATTGGACACCTTCAGATGGAAAAGGTTATGGGATCCTAGATCCTGGTACTTTGAAAAATCCTAATTATGCTGTATATTATGCATATGGTGGTGGGTTGGGTTGTTTTACCTCTGAGCGGCACTTTTTTGCACACCATGGGCTAAATGGCCAGGTCACATGGACCCCGAAGGCTCAGAGAAGGTTGGGGGAGGGGACCCACTGGAACAGCTGTTGGGAGACAGATGGTAACCTCCCGTCAAGGCCATCCAGCGTGTTCTTTAACGTGCACAGGGTATGGCTCTCCCGCACACGAGGCCACGGCTTAACGTCCCATCCGACGGACGGCGGCCTTTCCAAGCCCATCGGTGTCCCCTACTGACCGTGGGCAGGGCGGGCAATATGGTGGTGCAAATAGGGTTCTAGAGCAACGTGGTTTGAATTTTTTCCTCTTTATTTTGATTTTTTTTAATTTAATTTATTCAAAGCCAATTTTTGTTTTTAACTACAGTCTTATGTTTCAATAATAAAAAAAATTAATACCCCCTCAAGTAGCTGCTTGCCACAGAGGTCTGAAAGGAGCCTGTCAGTTTATATGTCATAGTAGAGGATATGAGAGGATGACAGGACCTCAGCAGAAAAATGACACACACATCCATGCATTACGAGGGGCTCGAACACAGGCCCCTTAGATCATTAGTCAAACGTTCTAACCACTCGGCCATGGGACCGCGTTATTGACCGCGTTGAACGGGTCAAACCGCGTTATGGGACCGCGTTGAACACTGAATGTTAAATAACATATTATCCTAAGAATATGACGTGAATTAGAAACAAATAAATACCCCCTCAAGCAGCTGCTTGCCACAGAGGTCTGACAGGAGCCTGTCAGTTTATATGCCATAGTAGAAGGTCTGAGAGGATGGCTGCACCTCAGCAGAAAAACAACACAAACATCCGTGCTTTATCCGGGGCTTGAACCAACCCCCTCAAGCAGCTGCTTGCCACAGAGGTCTGACAGGAGCCTGTCAGTTATATGCCATGGTAAGAAGGTCTGAGAGGACGGTAGGACCTCAGCAGAAAAACGACACAAACAGCCATGCCTTACCCGGGGCTCGAACCCAGGTCCCTTAGATCAGTAGTCAAGCGTGCTAACCACTCGGCCATGGGACGGCTATGCGTCTAAACAAAGCAAAAAATGAACAATGACTTTGTCTACTATTTAAATATCTAAATGAAGGAATACATTACATGGCTGTAGAAATCACAAAATAGAAAGTGGAAAGCAAGCAATAGGAATATACAGTCGCTCAAACAAATATCCGAACACAATGGTTGATTTCAGAATCACGTGACACGAAGGTTGTCAGATTTTTTTATGAATTCTGAAATCAACCATAGTGTTCTGATATTTTTTTGAGCGACTGTACCTCTTTTTATCTTTAGCAATTTCCAGGACTTATAAGATATTTTTCATTAAGAAAAATGCTTCTCGGAATCCAATCGGGGCCCTCTGATCTGGCCCCTACTGGTCTCGGGCATACGAACTATCAACATCTCGGCAAGTACGAACTATCAACAGAACAAGTATTTTCAGCGGCAAGTGCGAACTGTCAACAGAACAAGTATTTTCAGCGGCAAGTACGAACTATCAACAGAGTAAGTATTTTCAGCGGCAAGTACGAACTATCAACAGAACAAGTGTTTTCAGCGGCAAGTACGAACTATCAACAGAACAAGTATTTTCAGCGGCAAGTACGAACTATCAACAGAACAAGTGTTTTCAGCGGCAAGTACGAACTATCAACAGAACAAGTGTTTTCAGCGGCAAGTACGAACTATCAACAGAACAAGTATTTTCAGCGGCAAGTACGAACTATCAACAGAGTAAGTATTTTCAGCGGCAAGTACGAACTATCAACAGAACAAGTGTTTTCAGCGGCAAGTACGAACTATCAACAGAACAAGTATTTTCAGCGGCAAGTACGAACTATCAACAGAACAAGTGTTTTCAGCGGCAAGTACGAACTATCAACAGAACAAGTGTTTTCAGCGGCAAGTACGAACTATCAACAGAACAAGTATTTTCAGCGGCAAGTACGAACTATCAACAGAGTAAGTATTTTCAGCGGCAAGTACGAACTATCAACAGAACAAGTGTTTTCAGCGGCAAGTACGAACTATCAACAGAACAAATATTTTCAGCGGCAAGTGCGAACTGCCAACAGAACAAATGTTTTCAGCGGCAAGTACGAACTATCAACAGAACAATTATTTTCAGGGGCAAGGACGAACTATCAACAGAATAAATATTTTTTAATGACTCGAACTACTTTCAAAAATCAGTTTTTTTTCTGTAGACTACAAACTAAATTTCATTATCCACAATCCTCTAATTATTCGTTTAATCAATCTGACCGAATTCTTTATTACTTTCTGAATTCCCCACCAATTCTCATCTCTTCCTTCTTCCGCTTGCAGAAGAAGAAGAAGCTTTGCTTCAGCAGAATCGTGTTTCTGACTTCCCACGTCTTATTTACTCTATTTAGTTTATCAGAGCATCTTCTGCCCTCAAAAGTCATTGTATGCAATTCAATGCAACTCTTGCAATGTAATGACAGATAAAGAACTTGCTCACTTCGGTCAAGTCCGATGTCTACTCATATGAGAATATCTCTCTTTTTTTTTTCTGCTTCTCGTTGTTCGAAATCCGAGTAATTTTCCCCCCATTCAGAATAAGCGACTTTAAATTCCAGTAATACGAAGTTGTAACTGATATACAATATAATGTCCTTCTTTTCACCTCCTCAAAAAAAAAAATGGCTTTAACGTGTTGGAAAGGCGCCAGCTTTGCCATTCAAGTGATGCAACGATACAATAGAGTGTGGTGGCATAGTCCAGATTATCTGAATTTTTTTATTTTATTTAAAATGGAGTACTTTTGTTACTTATGCTTTTCGACAACTAATTTGCATTTTGCATCAGTTAGCGAGACTTAAACAAAGGCTGGAGATCAACATCTTTCTTTTTTTATTATCTGAATTTTTTTATTTTATTTAAAATGGAGTACTTTTGTTACTTATGCTTTTCGACAACTAATTTGCATTTTGCATCAGTTAGCGAGACTTAAACAAAGGCTGGAGATCAACATCTTTCTTTTTTTGGGGGTTTCCTTGCATCATCTTCTATTCTTCTCCAAAATCAGAATTCTCATAATCTTATTTTAAACTTCTACTCCTCATCAGTCCTCTTCAACCATTTTCCTTTTCATTTCTTCCCCTATGTTAGTATTAATGCGTACTGATAGGTTCCTGCGCTGCGGGGAAGTCACGCTGTTAGTAGGGCCTCTTCATAAAAATAAATTTTACAAAATTTTTATCGAAACTTGGTATACTATTTAAAGGAAATATCCCTGAATATTTTTCTACAGCTTTGAACGTATGATAAAGCATCTTAACCCTTTCAGGACCATAAGGTTTCTGAGAGTAAATATTAGTATGTAACTGTTTATTTTAGTTTGTTTAGACGTAAAATAAATAAAAATCATAAGAAAAATACATAACAATGTGTAGTTTTTTTGGAATTTTATGGGAAATATTTTTCCCAATGGACTATAAAGGTAACACAAATTATAGTTAGGCTTATTATGCAATGTCTTTTATTTATTGGTTTATTAGAACAAAATGTTAATTAAAATAATACAAAATTATGAAATAAAATTACTATACAAAATGATGTGCTAATTATGATATTCTGCGAAGCAATTTCTTTTGATAGTGAGGCAAAGATGGTAATTGCACATAGTACATATATTATGCGTCCTGACAGTTCTGTTTTTGTTTTCTAAACGTTCCCGTTTACATAATTGCGTTCGGCATACGTTCTATTTTGACATTCTGTATAAAAAAATGAAGATAAGGTTATAATTAAATACGACAATCACCAATTTTAAAATGGGAAAAATGTTTCCCTTAGTCGTGAAAGGGTTAAACAATGCGCTTTCTTTTCCCTACTGAAAATTCCTCTCATTGTTACCTGTGGAGAACGCATTTTCTCAAAGGCTATTTTTTAGTTTTCTGACAAATGCCCAAGTTCGAAGCTCTCGTGGTTTAATGAATTGTTGGCGAGGGAACCCACTGGACAGCACATTGGGTTGGGTTGTTTTACCTCTGAGCGGCACTTTTTTGCACACAATGGGCTAAATGGCCAGGTTACAAAGACCCCGAAGGCTCAGAGAAGGTTGGGGGAAGGTCTCTAGCTTCACGTTAAGATTTTATCCTCTAATCACCGATGAGAAAAATGCTTGGTGAGAAAGAGGGCGTCGTTGACCTCGGAAAGGCTGCCATCTGTCGCATTGGATATTAATGAATAATGTTTACAATGTGACAAATTTACAATGTTTACAATGTGAATAAAATTTACACTATATGTTTAACTTTTGGGTAAGTGCTTTATAGGTAAATACCTTTTAAAAATACTGAATCGTGTGAATCGAAAAATGCACACATTTTATGCCGCTAATTCTAATCGTTTTAGTTTTACATAAAATATCTGTGGGTTGCAAAAATTTAAAAATATTAAGAACTACAGAAAATCCTAAAACATAGGTATTAATGAAACCTAATTAAAAATTTCGATAACTGAGAGCTAATGTGTTTTCACAAAAGGGTCCTGATATGTGTGTGTTGAGGAAGGAGTCCCCCGAGATTTTCCGCTTTGCAACTGCTTTTTATTATCACTACTAGCATCGTCATCATCCTTGTCTTCAATCATCTATCATCGTGGATGGGGTTCACATTTCAATATGTCCCACTTTCGGAAAGCTGAAACGGGTACAGTCGCTCAAAAAAGTATTCAAACATTAGTGTTGATTATAAAATTCAGAAAAAAATATCTGGCAACGATTTTTTTAGAAATTAGTGATCTGGCAACCTTCCTGTCACGTGACACGAAGGTTTCCAGATCACTAATTTCTAAAAATATCGTTGCCAGATATTTTTTCTGAATTCTGTAATCAACCATAGTGTTCGGATTCTTTTAAATATATATAATGCGTATGAATATATAATGCAATGAATATGGAGCGTGTGCAGTTACCGTTCACAGCAAACTGGAGCGGTTGCGATTAATGTTCACAGCACATTGGATCGTGTGAGCTCACAAAAACCTGGATCGTGTGGGCCCACTCACAGAAATAATGAGCGTGTGCAGTTATCGTTCACAGCAAACTGGAGCGGTTGCGGTTAATGTTCACAGCACATTGGATTGTGTGAGCTCACAAAAACCTGGATCGTGTGGGCCCACTCACAGAAATATTGAGCGTGTGCAGTTACCGTTCACAGCAAACTAGAGCGTGTGCAGTAATGGCACACGCTCCAGTTTGCTGTGAACGGTAACTGGAGTGTGTACAGTTGCTGTACACGCTCCAGATATTTTTTCTGAATTCTGTAATAAACCATAGTGTTCGGATATTTTTTGAGCGACTGTAGGTGGTCATATTATTTTGATATTAGATCGTGTGGGCCCACTCACGGAAATATTGAGCGTGTGCAGTTACCGTTCACAGCAAACTAGAGCGTGTGCAATAACTGCACACGCTCCAGTTTGCTGTGAACGGTAACTGGAGTTGCTGTACACGCTCCAGATATTTTTCCTGAATTCTGTAATCAACCATAGTGTTCGGATACTTTTTTGAGCGACTGTACCTAAAAAAAAGAGTATTTCTTCGTGTCAACTTCTGTCTGACAAACTGGAAACGAGTTTGCTGAACATCCGCTAAATTAATTAAGAGAACATTCAAATCGAAATCCCTCCACAACGTGGCCTCGTGATGTATTATGAGTTGATTTCAGGAATCTTTCTTGTTCCTTAAATGTCAGAGTCAGACGATGACGGCCAATGGAATACTAAAAACTCGATTCTGGGCATTGCCACCAGAACACTTGTTCGCTAATCGAGCATCATTCATTATTCCTGCCAGCGGTCACAGCGCGACCAAATGTTTTGTTTTCTCTGTTCGCCGGTGAGCACATGGGAAAGGTGACAGTTGCTGCACGAGGGGGGGGGGGGTACGGATCCCAGAGACAGAGACAGGCCACTCTTCCGACGGTGGCGGAACGAATCAACGGATTTTGTTGTTCGCTTCGTCGGCTCTAGTGAACGCTTTAAGCTGAAGATGAAAGCCAGATTGAAACACGCAAATATTTGTAGAGGAAGAAATTTAAGTTTGTTTTTCTGAAGAAGAATCTCCACTACGGTTTTTTAATTAACCTTTCCTATTTGCTAACCCATTGTATATACTTATGAAAGTTTTGGGTGAATCACAAAAGTACTTTTTTAAAGTGCGCCAAGTATTAATATCCCATGCGACAGACGGCAGCCTTTCCGAGGTCAACGACGCCCTCTTTCTCACCAAGCATTTTTCTCATCGATGATTACAGGATAAAATCTTAACGTCAAGCTAGAGACCCTCCCCCAACCTCCTCTGAGCCTTTGGGGTCTTTGTAACCTGGCCATTTAGCCCATTGTGTGCAAAAAAAGTGCCGCTCAGAGGTAAAAAACACAACCCAATGTGCTGTCCAGTGGGTTCCCTCGCCAACAATCCACTAAACCACGAGAGCTTCGAAATTGGGCATTTGTCCCAACTATGTTATTTAGGTGGCGAAAATCATTCTTCTTTTTTTTTAAAAAAGCTCGAATTTACCCTTTAAATAACGGAAGTTGTTGGGTTGTTTTACCTCTGAGCGGCACTTTTTTGCTCACCATGGGCTAAATGGCCAGGTCACAAGGACCCCGAAGGCTCAGAGAAGGTTGGGGATCCACTGGAACAGCTGTTGGGAGACAGATGGTAGCCTCCTGTCAAGGCCATCCAGCGTGTTCTTTAACGTGCACAGGGTATGACTCTCTCGCACACGGGCCACGGCTTTCCCATCCTATGGACGGCGGCCTTTCCAAGCCCATCGGTGTCCCCTACTGACCGTGGGCAGGGCGGGGAGTTTTGCGGAGATAAATCTCAACGCTGACCCAGCTGGGACTCGAACCTGGGAACTACAGATTACGAGCCTGGCGCGCTACCGACTGAGCCACCCCCGCCAGAAATAACGGAAGACTTTCGGCACAATTCATTTGCAGAGCTACAGTATAAATTTAGACCATATTGGAAACAAATTCTTGACACGGCTCAAAATTCGAAAAGTTCCCGTATTCCAGATAAGAATTATGTGACAGAATTAGCAGATTAGAGTAATGCAGATCATTTCGACAAGTTCTTTCTCGGCTGCATCGCAGTTTTAATGTCAGTGTTTTTAGGCCTCGATCAGCACACGAAGGTGACTTGTGGTGCCCTCCACCAGATGTAGTTATTGTCCTGTATAGTGGACGTCGGATGGCATCATTCAATCATACTCAAGCACGAAGAACTAGAAGAAATGATAACTTTAGCTATTAAGCTCAACAGAATGAAGTTTTACATCTTAATATCTACAACATTAATCTTAATGTTTCCAATAGTAGTCCCAAACGTTTCCAGTGTCAGGGATTCACCGATACCATTCTTTCTACGACTCTCTGCTCTTTGCAGTCAGATACGCTAAGCCACTATACCAGGTACCAGTGGCGGCTCGCGTATAGGCACTGTGGAACTGCAGCACCCCCAATTTCAACTTGATATTATCGATAACATTTAATATAATGAGTCCTTTTTTCTTTAATTCTTTCTTTATAATTGTACAATATATAATCCTTAAGCTTAATGTCAGTAGCCATCCCCCAGTTTATGAAAAAGATACAAAAATCTTTGTATGGAACTGTGCGCTTCACAGTACTAGCGGCGAGGTGTTTGACTGTTGGGCGCATGCGCACATAGGAAGCTACACGCGAGGCTGCAAGGGAAAGAGAGCACTGTCGTTCCCGCAGTGCCGACCCTGGCGTGCTGGTTGAAGGTAGTTTTTTTTTACTCCGCGTGTGTTTTGCTTAAAAACCGTGTACCATATTCTAGAATGTGATAAAGTGTAGAATTAGATTATTATCCTGCTTCCAGCTATTCTATTTGATTCATTTTTTTTCGCGCAAATTAAAACAAGTAGAATGGATTTCATTTTTAAATGAATAGATTAAGCTTGAACTGTAACAATTTAGGTTAAAGTAAGTAAAAAATGTTTGATTTTGTTCTTTTAGGATTTTATCAAGTTTCTGAATAAATTTTCTTTTTATACATGTTTGTTTCCTTTTACACAATTTTAAAACAAAGGCTAAAAATTTTCTGGAGCAGCACCCCCACTAATTTTAGCTGCGAGCCGCCACTGCCAGGTACGGTCTAAAGACACTTGGGGCGGGGTCAGTCGGTAGCGCGCCAGGCTCGTAATCTGCAGGTTCGAGTCCCAGCTGGGCCAGCGTTGAGATTATCTTCGCAAAACTCACCGCCCAACTTTCGGTCAGTAGGGGACACCGGTGACTTTGCAAAGGCCGTCGTCCGTCGGATGAGACGTTAAGCCGTGGCCCTGTGTGCGGGAGAGCCACACCCTGTGCTCTTTAAAGAACACGCTGGATGGCCTCACTAGAAGCTTACCATCTGTCTCCCAACAGGTGTTCCCCAACCTGCTCTGAGTCTTCGGGGTCCTTGTGATCTGGCCATTTAGCCCGTTGTGTGCAAAAAATATACCGCTGAGAAATAAAACTACCAAACATCTACGATATCATATTTTTTTTTTATTAAATTTTATTTCTTAAAATTCAAGTGGTAGCTGCTTATTATTAACACTATTGTAGCCAAATTTAAAATATTCATAAATGATTTATTATAGTCATAGTTGGGTTGTTTTACCTCTGAGCGGCACTTTTTTGCACACCATGGGCTAAATGGCCAGGTCACATGGACCCCGAAGGCTCAGAGAAGGTTGGTGGAGGGGACCCACTGGAACAGCTGTTGGGAGACAGATGGTAGCCTCCTGTCAAGGCCATCCAGCGTGTTCTTTAACGTGCACAGTATGGCTCTCCCACACACGGGGCCACGGCTTAACGTCCCATCCGACGGACGGCGGCCTTTCCAAGCCCATCGGTGTCCCCTACTGACCGTGGGCAGGGCGGGGAATTTTGCGGAGATAAATCTCAACACTGACCCAGCTGGGACTCGAACCTGGGAACTACAGATTACGAGCCTGGCGCGCTACCGACTGAGCCACCCCCGCCCCCTAAATTTCTTTAGAAACAGGCTAAAACGTTAGCCACTTTTTGAGTTCAATTCTCCTTTTAATTGATATAAAGCAAAATCATAACGAGTACAGGGAAAACGATTTTCTGTTAATGCTAAATCGTATTTTCCCATTCCTGAAGTGATTTCAGCAAAATTTAATACTCTCATGTACCTTGAGATCAAACTCAGTCTTAACATAGATTAGTAAACAGACTTGACATCTTGCCATTTCAATAACCATCATTTATGACTTGCCAGCGGTGTGTTTCAAGTGTAAGAAAACTTTATCTCTCTGTGTGCTTCAGCAAAGGAAGCATCATCAAAACTTTGCCTTGAAATGCAAGATAAAGTCTGTTTCATCCCGACACGATGCTGCAAATCCTGTACCAAAGAGAGAAAAGGTGCCAGCAGTGATAAGGTGTGATGGTGAGTGGACCAGCCCGAGCGAAGGGGAGAGGCCCTTGGGAAGCTCAGGAGCAGAGGGAACCACTTTCCATTTGCGCAATGTGACGGAGTCCTGACCATCCGCTACCTCCCTGCCAGTGGTCCCTCGGGTGTCGGTAGGTCCCTCGTCCGGCGACGCTTCATTAAAATGTCAACCGGTTCTCCGAGAAGTGATAGGGAGCATGTGGCGGCTCCGCTCCCAAGGGCGGGGGTACAATCGTTGCCTTTACAAGCAGCTGTCAACAGGAATTTGCGTAAAATGAGGACTCAGCGCTGCAGGCGACGGCTATTTACGAAAACAGCGGAGTCGGGTTTTACCGTTGTCGGCAAGCGGTTGTCACGAGGGGCCTGTTTTAACGGGCCCAATCTCGACTGCCCCATATACTTAATGCTCCATAAATTGAATTGACACTCTCAATCGTACAAATGAATTTGATTTCTCGCGGAGAGCCCGCGCCAATGGCTCGCCCTAACGTGATTAGGAGGAGAGAACGGGCGAAGGCCGTGCTCCGCCTCCCAACGTGCCAGGCGGACGCGTGAACGGACGCTCAAAAACAACGGTGCAAATTGAAGCAAATTTCCGAATTCAGTGGCAGACGGTGCGGGCTTTTCTGTAGCCGACTCGTAGACGTGTGACCTGCAGGCGGATGCTGCAGGATTCAACGTGAGCAGAAAGTTGGATGGATGTTGAATTGGGGATGCTGAGAAAGGAGAAGATGGAGAAGATGTTAAACTGGGCATCTGAAGGAAAAAGACGGAGAATTGCATTGGCGCTTTTATTTTTTTTATTTTTAGTGAAGGTAAAAAAAATGCCTGAATTTGTGTTAAACAGTTTTTTTGTTTGTGTAGGCACATCTGTGGATCATTAACAATTTCTTTATATTTGATAGCGAAGCCATCATAACTTAAACTACAGTCGCTCAAAAAAGTATCCGAACACTATGGTTGATTACAGAATTCAGAAAAAATATCTGGCAACGTTTTTTTTAGAAGTTAGTGATCTGGCAACCTTCGTGTCACGTGACACGAGGTTCATTGTCACGTGACAAACCTCGTGTCACGTGACACGAGGTTTCTTGAACCTAGGGAGAAACAGTCAAGAAGAAGATGGCTTCCATTTCTATGGATTACCACTTTCCACCATTTTCTTCATTTCAGCAGTAAATGAAAGAGATGTTGAAAATGCGATAAAGACATTGCCCGATAAGAAATGCTGTGGTACAGTCGCTCAAAAAAGTATCCAAACACTATAGTTGATTAAAAAAATCAGAAAAAATATCTGGCAACGATTAATGATCTGGCAACCTTCGTGTCACGTGACACGAAGGTTGCCAGATCATTAATTTCTAAAAAAAATCGTTACCAGATATTTTTTCTGATTTTTTTAATCAACCATAGTGTTCGGATACTTTTTTGAGCGACTGTACCGTCTAGATTGAGGGAGAGGTGTATAAAAGAAGAAAAAAATTATTTAATCATTTGAATTAAATAAAATAAATAAATACCTCCTCAAGCAGCTGCTTGCCACAGAGGTCTGACAGGAGCCTGTCAGTTTATATGCCACAATAGAAGATCTGAGAGGATGGCGGGACCTCAGCCAGAAAAGAACACGAACATCCAGGCCTTGAACCCAGGTCCCTTAGATCAGTAGCCAAGCGCGCTAACCACTCGGCCACGGGACGGCTAAAAACTATGGAGGTGAGCGCTTATTAAATGAAAATTAATAGCACTATTCAACTGTTTCCGTCTATCAATTGTCTTTAGCGTCTATAATAATTTTGCCCAACAATTTTCAATTCCCATGAATTTTTTGTAGTATTTTCAGTTTCAAATACAGGATGATTTTAATTTTTTTCTTCAAATAACCATAATTATTTTTCATGTTTGAAATAAAATGCGATACGAAGAATTAAAGCGTTGGTTTATCGGCATGCATTTCTGTCCGCATATTACGTCAAAATTTTGTGTTTTCTGCAATCAGCCTCGGGCTCAGTAATCATCAAAATTGTCGGACTCTTTGGTGCTAAATTGGCTTACTCTTTGGGTGAAAAAATATGAAATTTATTTACAGAAATCGAAGACATGGTTTGTAGAACACGTTTATAGACATGGTTTATAAAATATACTGAATAAGATATGGATGTTTTATTTACTTGTGATGTCTAGTTAAAATCCACGTTAAAATTTTTCTCGTGTTTAGCAGGTGTCTGTTGCAACAGAAATTCAGATGACCTCTATTTGACTCTCAAGAAATCCAGGATGACTTCTATTTGAAGCAATTCGGAATGACCTCTATTTGACTTTGTCAGAATGACCTTTATTTGACTTTGAAAAAATCCGGAATGACCTCTATTCGACTTTGACGAAAATTCAGAATGAGCTTTATTTGCCTTTGACCAAATTCGGAATGACCTTTATTTGACTTTGAAAAAATTCGGAATGACCTGTGTTTTACTTTGAAGAAATTCGGAAAGACCATAACTGCAACGAAGGGAAATAAATTTAGTTCGGAATGACCTTCGTTTGACTTTGAATAGAAATACTGATGACCTCTATTTGACTTTGTCAGAATGACCTCTATTCGACTTTGACGAAAATTCAGAATGAGCTTTATTTGCCTTTGACGAAATTCGGAATGACCTTTATTTGACTTTGAAAAAATTCAGAATGACCTGTGTTTTACTTCGAAGAAATTCGGAAAGACCATAACTGCAACGAAGGGAAATAAATTTAGTTCGGAATGATCTTCGTTTGACTTTGAATAAAAATATCGATGACCTCTATTTGACTTTGAAGAAATTCTTGGATTTCCAACATCTCATTTACTGTTATCTAAAACGCCCTTTTCTTTCTAGTTCCTTATCCGTGACAGCAGCAGCTTGTCAATTTCTCTCCATAAAGCTTGAAGAGAATTTCCACTTTGTTTTTTTGAAATCCGTATTCATCGCTGGAAATTAGATTTTCAAATTTATGTTTCTGTCGTGATTCGAAATCTGATATTTAAACAAATATTAAGCCAACATTTAGGTTGCGTTATTTAATCTCTTAACGGCACTTTTCTAGTTGAATGGTGCAATTGGCCAGGTCATAAGGATCCCAAGAACTGAGGACTGACTGAATGGGGAAAAGGCATCCAACGAACAGCTGTTAAAAGACTGGTGGAATCTTCCTGCCAAATGCAATCCAGTGGGTTGTTTAAAGTACACATGGCTTTATCTCCCATCCGACGGGAGGGGGAAGGGGGGACTCAGTCGGTAGCGCGCCAAGCTCGTAATTTGCGGTTCCCAGGTTCGAGTCCCAGCTGGGTCAGTGTTGAGATTTATCTCTGAAAAATTCCCCGCTCGGCTCACGGTCAGTAGGGGACACCGACTGGCTTGGAAAGGCCGCCGTCCATCAGATGGGATGGGGTGGCTCAGTCGGTAGCGCGCCAAGCTCGTAATTTGCGGTTCCCAGGTTCGAGTCCCAGCTGGGTCAGCATTGAGATTTATCTCTGAAAAATTCCCCGCTCGGCTCACGGTCAGTAGGGGACACCGACTGGCTTGGAAAGGCCGCCGTCCATCAGATGGGATGGGGTGGCTCAGTCGGTAGCGCGCCAAGCTCGTAATTTGCAGTTCCCAGGTTCGAGTCCCAGCTGGTCAGCATTGAGATTTATCTCTGAAAAATTCCCCGCTCGGCTCACGGTCAGTAGGGGACACCAATTGGCTTGGAAAGGCCGCCGTTCATCAGATAGGATGGGGTGGCTCAGTCGGTAGCGCGCCAAGCTCGTAATTTGCAGTTCCCAGGTTCGAGTCCCAGCTGGGTCAGTGTTGAGATTTATCTCTGCAAAATTCCCCGCTCTGCTCACGGTCAGTAGAGGACACCGATGGGCTTGGAAAGGTCGCCGTCCATCAGATGGGATGGGGTGGCTCAGTCGGTAGCGCGCCAAGCTCGTAATTTGCAGTTCCCAAGTTCGAGTCCCAGCTGGGTTAGCATTGAGATTTATCTCTGCAAAATTCCCCGCTCGGCTCACGGTCAGTAGGGGACACCGATGGGCTTGGAAAGGTCGCCGTCCATCGGATTTGATGGGGTGGCTCAGTCGGTAGCGCGCAAGCTCGTAATTTGCAGTTCCCAGGTTCGAGTCCCACCTGGGTAAGCGTTGAGATTTATCTCTGCAAAATTCCCGCTCGGCTCACGGTCAGTAGGGGACACCGATGGGCTTGGAAAGGTGGCCGTCCATCAGATGGGATGGGGTGGCTCAGTCTGTAGTGCGCCAGGCTCGTAATTTGCAGTTCCCAGGTTCGAGTCCCAGCTGGGTCAGCGTTGAGATTTATCTCTGCAAAATTCCCCGTTAGCCCCACGGTCAGTAGGGGACACCGATGGACTTGGAAAGATCGGGATGGGACGTTAAGCCGTGACCCCATGTGCGGGAGAGCCATACTCTGTGCACGTTAAAGAACACGCTGGATGGCCTCGACGGGAGGCTACCATCTATCTCCCAACAGCTGCTCCAGTGAATCCCCTCCCCCAACATTCTCTTCGGGGTCCATGTGACCTGGCCATTTAGCCCATGGTGTGCAAAAAATTGCCACTCAGAGGTAAAACAACCCAGCCCATCCGACGGACGGCTGCTTTTCTAGGCCTACTAGTGCTCCATTTCACCAATAGCAGAGTGGTAATTAGCTGAAAAAATCTCATCACAGGCATGAGAGTGTTGCCAACGGATCAACTTTCCAATAAACAAACAGTAATTTCTTTATTATTCCGATTACAGCCAGTACTAAAATGTTCCCAAGTGACCATCTCTATGCAGCTGAGTCAAACTCATCACCGTTCCTGACAATCTGCTTTCCTGAGCAAAGCGCTGAGAGGCTTTCAGCGAATAACGAAGGTAAACATCGCAGCATCTTATTAGAGATGGATGAAACGTTCAGTGGCAAAAGGAAACACTCGTGAGGATAAAAAAGAGGCAAATGATTCATTATAAAGCAAAAACTTGAGTGATGGTCAGGACTGCGACTGCCAAAGGAGAGGAAACTTACCTCTCGGCACTCGATGTTCTCACCTCATTACATGAATGGCAAGGGAGAGATCTCAGTGATCATTGGCTCAAAACACTTCAGCGGAAATTCTGCGCTTTCAGGAGAAGGAATCTCGTTAGCAGTTCCTTGCTAAGTGTTTTAGACACGAGGCAAGCAACGAAGCCAAATAAACTAAATTCACTTCGGGGGGGGGGGGAGAGAAATAAGGACTTTTCGAATAAACAGTGGCATTAGCTTAACAAGCTAAGGTTAAGATCTTGTGATTTGCTTTACCCATCACCGTTAGATGCTTTAGATTTCTTAAAGTGTAAAAGAATATCATCAATGTCGTCATCTCTGTTATGCTCTTAAATGTAGGCAAGTGTTGGCCTAATGGTTAGTACGGTGAATTTCTCACAAACATCAACCGTAACTGCAATGCAGGAAATAAATTAAGTTCGGTTGTTTTACCTCTTTGCGGCACTTTTTTGCACGCCATGGGCTAAATGGCTAAGTCACATGGACCCCGAAGGTTCAGAGAAGGGGACGGGGGTGCTCAGTCGGTAGCGCGCCAGGCTCGTAATCTGTAGTTCCCAGGTTCGAGTCCCAGCTGGGTCAGCGTTGAGATTTATCTTCGCAAAATTCCCCGCCCTGCCCACGGTCAGTAGGGGACACCGATGGGCTTGGAAAGGCCGCCGTCCGTCGGATGGGACGTTAAGCCGTGGCCCCGTGTGCGGAAGGCACATACCCTGTGCACTTTAAAGAACACGCTGGATGGCCTTGACGGGAGGTTACCATCTGTCTCCCAACAACTATTCCAGTGGGTCCCCTCCTCCAACCTTCTTTGAGCCTTCGGGGTCCATGTGACCTGGCCACTTAGCCCATGGTGTGCAAAAAAGTGCCGCTCAGAGGTAAAACAACCCAACAACCCAAGTGGTGGCCTAATGGTTAGTACGGTGAATTTCTCACAAACATCAACCGTAACTGCAACGCAAGGAAATAAATTAAGTTGGGTTGTTTTACCTCTTTGCGGCACTTTTTTGCACACCATGGGCTAAATGGCTAAGTCACATGGACCCCGAAGGTTCAGAGAAGGTTGGGTTAAATACAAACGAAATATTGGAACTTTCATAACTGAGAAATATTAAATGAATACTGTTGAAAATCGGGATTTAGAAAAATTTCGTTAAGATCTTTAATTTATCCTCAGCCACATTTTTCTATAAATAAAAAAATAATAAAATAAATACCCCCTCAAGCAGGAACCTATCAGTTTATAATGCCACAGTAGAAGATCTGAGAGGATGGCAGGACCTCAGCAGAAAACAACACGAACACCCATGCCTTACCCGGGGCTCGAACCCAGGTCCCGTAGATCAGTAGCCAAGCGTGCTAACCAATCGGCCACAGGACGGCTCAAAGAATCTTAATTTGCGAATTATTAATCCACAAAGTCAGCTTGCCATTGCTATAGCATGGAAATTTTTTAATCACTTGGTAGGGCAATGAAAATGCAGTATATCGATAAAGCTTTAATCGCCTGAGGAAGGATATCATCGTTGCTTTCATCATTCGTTAATTTCGTGTAATTTCTTAAGAACGGCATTGCTTTTCAGCGATTTTTTTTTTTGCAACACAAACTTGCGTAACTAGTTAAATACAAACGAATATTATCGAAAATCGAGATATTGACAAATTTGATTGAGATCTCTATCTGCTATTACATTTTTCAAAAAAAAATTGCTTTAGGTTGGGTTGTTTTACCTCGGAGCGGCACTTTTTTTTGCCCACCATGGGCTAAATGGCCAGGTCACATGGACTACGAAGGCTCAGAGAAGGTTGGGGGTAGGGGACCCACTGGAACAGCTGTTGGGAGACAGATGTCCGTCAAGGCCATCCAGCGTGTTCTTTAACGTGCACAGGGTATGGCTCTTCCGCACACGGGGCCACGGCTTAACGTCCCATCCGACGGACGGCGGCCTTTACCAAGCCCATCGGTGTCCCCTATTGACCGTGGGAAGGGCGGGGGAATTTTGCGGAGATAAGTCTCAACGCTGACCCAGCTGGGACTCGAACCTGGGAACTACAGAATACGAGCCTGGCGCGCTACCGACTGAGCCACCCCCGCCCATTGCTTTAGGAGTTTAGAGCTTTGACGTTAGCTTACCACTGATATAACATAGGGCTGTAATTAAACTTTTATCTATATTCAAAGTTTTTCATATTTTAAATTTCTTCGGGACAAAAGTGTGTAGCTAAACATTACAGAGATATGTAATTTTAAATAAATACGAAGAAAAGACTTTAGCAGAAAGGCAACACAAAGAAATAACTATCCACATCTGCAGATATAAATGTCTGTATCCTTAACTATCCTTATACGGGTTGTTTTACCTCTGAGCGGCACTTTTTTGCACACCATGGGCTAAATGGCCAGGTCACATGGACCCCGAAGGCTGTGAGAAGGTTGGGGGAGGGGACCCACTGGTACAACTGTTGGGAGACAGATGGTAGCCTCCCGTCAAGGCCATCCAGCGTGTTCTTTAACGTGCACAGGGTATGGCTCTCCCGCACACGGGGCCACGGCTTAACGTCCCATCCGACGGACGGCGGCCTTTCCAATCCCATCGGTGTCCTCTATTGACCGTGGGCAGGGCGGGTTGGGTTGGGTTGTTTTACCTCTGAGCGGCACTTTTTTGCACACCATGGGCTAAATGGTCAGATCACAAGGACCCCAAAGGCTCAGAGAAGGTTGGGGGAGGGGACCCACTGGAACAGCTGTTGGGAGACAGATGGTAGCCTCCCGTCAAGGCCATCCAGCGTGTTCTTTAACGTGCACAGGATATGGCTCTCCCGCACAGGGGGCCACGGCTTAACGTCCCATCCGACGGACGGCGGCCTTTCCAAGCCCATCGGTGTCCTCTATTGACCGTGGGCAGGACGGGTTGGGTTGGGTTGTTTTACCTCTGAGCGGCACTTTTTTGCACACCATGGGCTAAATGGTCAGATCACAAGGACCCCAAAGGCTCAGAGAAGGTTGGGGGAGGGGACCCACTGGAACAGCTGTTGGGAGACAGATGGTAGCCTCCCGTCAAGGCCATCCAGCGTGTTCTTTAACGTGCACAGGGTATGGCTCTCCCGCACACGGGGCCACGGCTTAACGTCCCATCCGACGGACGGCGGCCTTTCCAAGCCCATCGGTGTCCTCTATTGACCGTGGGCAGGACGGGTTGGGTTGGGTTGTTTTACCTCTGAGCGGCACTTTTTTGCACACCATGGGCTAAATGGTCAGATCACAAGGACCCCAAAGGCTCAGAGAAGGTTGGGGGAGGGGACCCACTGGAACAGCTGTTGGGAGACCGATGGTAGCCTCCCGTCAAGGCCATCCAGCGTGTTCTTTAACGTGCACAGGGTATGGCTCTCCCGCACAGGGGGCCACGACTTAACGTCCCATCCGACGGACGGCGGCCTTTCCAAGCCCATCGTGTCCTCTATTGACCGTGGGCAGGACGGGTTGGGTTGGGTTGTTTTACCTCTGAGCGGCACTTTTTTGCACACCATGGGCTAAATGGTCAGATCACAAGGACCCCAAAGGCTCAGAGAAGGTTGGGGAAGGGGACCCACTGGAACAGCTGTTGGGAGACAGATGGTAGCCTCCCGTCAAGTAGACGGGGTAGAACGGTCAGTAGGGGACACCGATGTGCTTGGAAAGGCCATCTCTCTCTCCCAACAGCTGTTCCAGTGGGTCCCCTCCCCCAACCTTCGGGCTCCATGTGACCTGGCCATTTAGCCCATGGTGTGCAAAAAAGTGCCGCTCAGAGGTAAAACAACCCAACCTTTTTGTAAAACCATTTCGGGATGAGTTCAAAATTTTTTATGTCTGGTATTAGTTGAGGTGTATTCTAGTGAGGTCTGATGAAAGTCACAAATGCGCGAATTAAGGTATCAATGTCATATTTGCCATAACATTTCAGAATTAAGAAAACGGTGCGATTAGCCTTTCTAACAATGTTGTTATAGTGGTCGCCAAAAGTTAACTGTGATGAAAATAGCACTCCCAAGTTTTTCTGTGTCTGTACATTTGTAATTGGATCATTTGTGAGGCTGTATGTGTAATGAGGATTCTTGCTTCCAAGGTACAGAACACTTGATTTGTCTTTTGATATAGGTAGTTCGTACTTTAAATTCTATTGGTAAATGGAGTCACAGGCAACAATGAAGAGGAATATGATAACTACATTCTTCTTCATTGTTGGAGGTGCAAAAGATATTAATGTCATCTGCGTATGCTGTACATTGGATGAGACGGAGAATGCCAAGAATTTCAGAAGTGAAGATTATGAAGAACAATGCGCCTGGAACGGACCCTTGTATGACTCCACTGTCGATGTTCTGATGGAGGATAAACTGTTCCCAACTCGAACTTGGTGTGTTCGATCAGCAATCAGGTTGGAAGGAAGCCTTACAATCAGACCAGGTATACGAAGGCTGAGCAATTTTTGAATCAAAAGGGATCGTTTCAACTTATAGAAGGCCTTTTCAAAGTCCAGGAAAATGACGTCAACAGGGATATTACTTTCTTATAGTGAGGTCCACGAATGCGTAATTTGGAGTAGCTGAATCGTTGTAGATCGGTTAAGCAAGAATCCGAAATGTTCATTAGGTATAATGTTTCGCGATTGTACGAAGGGTAACAGCTTATGAAATACGAGTCTCTCCTTAAGCTTAGGTATTTTATTGGTGATTGAAATGGGACGATAGTGGCGAGGATTTGATGCCTCACCATTTCGGTTAAAAAAAGGCACAATTATTGCATGACGCCAATCCTGGGGGATATTGCCACAAGCATATATAGAAGAGTGCTGATAAGGTTGAAAAACATTGGTGGCAACCCATCAGTCCTGGGGCAGAAGTAGTAGGGTTGTGTTGGGTTGTTTTTCCTCTGAGTGACACTTTTTTGCACACCGTGGGCTACATGGACAGGTCACATGGACCCCGAAGGCTCAGAGAAGGTTGGGGGAGGGGAACCATTTGGAGACAGATGGTAACCTTCCGTTAAGGCCATCCAGCGTGTTCTTTAACGTGCACAGGGTATGGCTCTCCCGCACACGGGGCCACGGCTTAACGTCCCATCCGACGGACTGCGGCTTTTCCAAGCCCATCGGTGTCCCCTACTGACCGTGGGCAGGGCGGGGAATTTTGCGGAGATAAATCTCAACGCTGACCCAGCTGGGACTCTAACCTGGAAACTACAGATTACGAGCCTGGCGCGCTACCGACTGAGCCACCCCGCCCCCTATGATAATCATGATACTTTTGTATGATAGCATGAAAGCAGGCAAATATATATAGTATGACTGCATGAAAATGCTTACACAAATTCGTATATAGTATGACTGCATGAAAAATTTCACACAATTTCAAAAATAATGTAACTGCATGAAAGAGGATAAAAAAGTTCATGTATAGCATGTCTGCGTGAAGAGTTTACACAAATTCATATATAGTATTAATGCATGAAGGTGGTTACACCAGATATACACTGAAGAGCCAAAACATTATGACCACCTACCTAATATGCTCTTGGTCCTCCACGTGCCGCCAAAACAGCTCTTTCCCGGCGAGGCATGGACGTTACAAGATTTCTAAAGATGTCTTGTGGTATCTTGTTACACAAGATGTCTTGTACACGTTACCAGCAGATGATCCTTTAATTCTTGTAAGTTACGTGGTTGAGCCGCCGCAGATCGGATAAGCTGTTTCAACACAAACCACAGATGCTTGATTGCATTGATGTTTAGGGGATTTGGAGGCCAGGGCAATACCTGGAAGTCTCCCTCATGTTCCACGAACCATTCTCGAACAATCCGGGCAGTGTGTCATGGCACATTATCCTTCTGAAAGAAAGCACTACTAGAGGGGAATACCGTTGCCATGAAAGGATGTACAGTCGCTCAAAAAAGTATCCGAACACTACGGTTGATTACAGAATTCAGAAAAAATATCTGGCAATGTATTTTTTTAGAAATTAGTGATCTGGCAACCTTCGTGTCACGTGACACGAAGGTTGCCAGATCACTAATTTCTAAAAAAATCGTTGCCAGATATTTTTTATGAATTTTGTAATCAGCCACAGTGTTCGGATTCTTTTTTGAGCGACTGTACCTGGTCTGCAATGATGTTTAGGAAGGTGATAATAGACGTCATAATTTCCTGCACATGAATGACTGGATCTAGAGCTTCCCAGCAGAACATTGCCCAAAGCATTACACTTCTCCACCGGCTTGATTTCGCCCTGCGGTGCATCCTGGTGCCAACACTTCCCCAGGCAAACGACGCAAACGTACCCAGCCATCCACATGGTGGAACAGGAAACGAGATTCACGGACCACACGGCCTTCTTCCAATCATTCAAGGTCCAGATTTGATGTTCTCGTGCCAATTGTAGGTGCTTTCGACGGTGAACCGAGGTTAGCATGGGCACTCGGAGCGACCTACAGCTATGCAACCCCATTTTCACCAGGGTTCGATGTACTGTGTGTTGTGACACGTTTACTCCCATCACCAGGAAATCACAATAAAATTACAGGCGAGTTGCGCCACAGTATCCCTTCTGTTGGATCGTACAGTCGCTCAAAAAAGTATCCGAACACTATGGTCGATTACAGAATTCAGAAAAAATATCTGGCAACGATTTTTTTAGAAATTAGTGATCTGGCAACCGTCGTGTCACGTGATTACAGAATTCAGAAAAAATATCTGGAGCGTGTACAGCAACTGTACACGCTCCAGTTACCGTTCACAGCTCACGCTCAATATTTCCGTGAGTGAGCCCACACGATCTATATCAAAATAATATGACCACCTACAGTCGCTCAAAAAAGTATCCGAACACTATGGTCGATTACAGAATTCAGGAAAAATATCTGGCAACGATTTTTTTTAAGAAATTAGTGATTAATAACCTTTGTGTCACGTATCACAAAGTTTGCCAGATCACTAATTTCTAAAAAAAAAATCGTTGCCAGATATTTTTTCTGAATTCTGTAATCGACCATAGTGTTCGTACTTTTTTGAGCTACTGTACCATACGGGATAGCTTTCACTCACATCTAGCATCGATGAACCGTGGTCAACCGTTCGTGGTTTTTCCCTCCTTGGCCCACTTTTTGAAGGTACTAACCACGGCTGACCGTGTGCATCCCATAAGCCTTGCCTTGCCGTCTTCCAAATGCTCTGACCCAGTCGTCTGGCCATTACAATTTGACCTTTGTCAAACACAGTTAAGTCCGCTGCCTTTCCACCTGAAGAACAAGAATAACACTGATTAACAGAGCTCAGTGTCAGGTGTTATTTATACGGTTTCATGACCTTCACACACGTCGTCGGTTACCTGCAGTTGCTTCGATTTGCCTAAAGACGAGATGGTCATAAGGTTTTGGTTCTTCAGTGTATGGATGACGTGACATATGAAACCACGTACGTAAATGGAACTTTCTGAAGGCGTTTACTCCACATTCGGTAATAATGTAACTGCATCAAATCATGGGGTGGGGGTGGCTCAGTCGGTAGCGCGCCAGACTCGTAATCTGTAGTTCCCAGGTTCGAGTCCCAGTTGGGTCAGCGTTGATATTTATCTCCGCAACATTCCCCGCCCTGCCCACGGTCAGTAGGGGACACCGATGGGCTTGGAAAGGCCGCCGTCCGTCGGATGGGACGTTAAGCCGTGGCGCCGTGTGCGGGAGAGCCATACCCTGTGCACGTTACAGAACACGCTGGATGGCCTTGACGGGAGGCTACCATCTGTCTCCCAACAGCTGTTCCAGTGGGTCCCCTCCCTCAACCTTCTCTGAGCCTTCAGGGTCCATGTGACCTGGCCATTTAGCCCATGGTGTGCAAAAAAGTGCCGCTCAGAGGTAAAACAACCCAACAACCCAACCTGGCCATTTAGCCGTTGGTGTGCAAAAAAGTGCCGCTCAGAGGTAAAACAACCCAACCCACTTGGCCCAGCGTTTAGATTTATCTCCGCAAAATTTCCCGCCCTTCTCACGGTCAGTAGGGGACACCGATGGGTTGGGAAAGGCGGCTGTCCATCGGACGGGAACGGGATGTTAAACTGCTGACCCATGTGCGAGAAAGCCATACCTTGTGCACGTTAAAGAACATGATGGATGGCCTTGACGAGAAGTACCATCTGTCTCATAACAGCTGTCCAGTGATCCTCCCCCCCAACTTTCTCTACGACTTCGGGGTCCTTGTGACCTGGCCATTTAGTCCACTGTGTGTAGAAAAGTGCTGCTCATTGCTAAAACAACCGAACTTGAAAGGATTTTATGCATTTACATGTTTCGCTAAATTTAGAAAGAGTGTGACCGCATGAAAACACTTAAAACTAGAGTCCAGATGTCGCCACTGTACGAAAGCACTTACAACTAAAGCCCAGATATTTTTGTTGTATAAAAGCGTCCCGTGGTTGAGTGATTAGCGTGTTTGACTACTGAGCAAAGGAACCTGGGTTTGAGCCCCAGGCAAGGCATGGGTGTTTGTGCTGTTTTTCTGCTGAGGTTAAGTCATTCTCACTAATCATCTACTATGGCATATAAATTGAAAGGTTCCTATGAGATCTGTGTGGCAAGCAGCTGCTTGAGGGGTAATAGATTGATTGATGAAAGCACTTACATCTAATTCAGTCAATTCTCGTTAACTCAGATCTCAAGGAGAAATGAAAAACTTCGAGTTTTCGGACCTGTGTTAAAAATACACATAAGCAGTTACCTGAAAACAGAAAACTACCGGAATGTTTTTGTTCCTACATTAAAATAAATAAATACCCCCTCAAGCAGCTGCTTGCCACAGAGGTCTGACAGGAGCCTGTCAGTAGTAGAGCCTGCCATAGTAGAAGGTCTGAGAGGATGGCAGGACCTCAGCAGAAAAATTATACACACATCCATGCCTTATCCGGGGCTCGAACCCAGGTCCCTTAGATCAGTAGCCAAGCGTGCTAACCACTCAGCCATGGGACGGCTTTTAAATAAATGAATACCCCCTCAAGCAGCTGCTTGCCACAGAGGTCTGACAGGAGCCTTCTCTGTCTCATGCTTCTTCTTTTTATTTATCACAATTTAGCTGTTTCAATACCATTGCTCTTTAAAATGGTTGACAAAGTACTGTTATGAATTCTTTAGCAATGTCTTTTTTTCTTCAACAGCTGTGATCACTTTTGCTCTATCACTTAATGGCAATGCATTAAATTTACACTTTGTGCCATTGCCTGGCTGCAAATTGAGATTAAGCTAGTAATTTCTATGACGAATGGGTGGAATGCTCATCTGTCAGCAGTGCAAGGGTTGTGGCATATCAGCAAAAAGGTTTCTTATAGGAAACGTATGGAAAGTGTGACTGCATAAAAACGCCAAATATTCAGATAGTAGAAGTGAAGGAATGAAGTTGGGTTGTTTTACCTCTGAGCGACAATTTTTTGCACACCATGGGCTAAATTGGCCAGGTCGCATGGACCCCGAAGGCTCAGAGAATGTTGGGGGAGGGAACAGCTGTTGGGAGACAGATGGTAGCCTCCCGTCAAGGCCATCCAGCGTGTTCTTTAACGTGCACAGGGTATGGCTCTCCCGCACAAGGGGCCACGGCTTAACGTCCCATCCGACGGACGGCGGCCTTTCCAATTCCCACTGGAACAGCTGTTGGGAGACAGATGGTAGCCTCCAGTCAAGGCCATCCAGCGTGTTCTTTAACGTGCACAGGGTATGGCTCTCCCGCACAAGGGGCCACGGCTTAACGTCCCATCCGACGGACGGCGGCCTTTCCAATTCCCACTGGAACAGCTGTTGGGAGACAGATGGTAGCCTCCAGTCAAGGCCATCCAGCGTGTTCTTTAACGTGCACAGGGTATGGCTCTCCCGCACAAGGAGCCACGGCTTAACGTCCCATCCGACGGACGGCGGCCTTTCCAAGCCCAGCGGTGTCCCCTACTGACCGTGGGCAGGGAATTTTGCGGAGATAAATCTCAACGCTGACCCAGCTGAGACTCGAACCTGGGAACTACAGATTACGAGCCTGAGATTTATCCCTGCAAAATTCCCCGCCCTGCCCACGGTCAACAGAGGACACCCATGGGCTTGGAAATGCCTCCGTCTGTCGTATGGGACGTTAAGCAGTGGTCCCGAGTGCGGGAGATACCTCATACCTTGTGCAGGTTAAAGATAAAGAACACGCTGGATGGTCTTAACGGGAGGCTGTCATCTATCTCCTAAACAGCTGTTCCAGTGGGTCCCTTCCCGCATCCTTCTCTGATCACTGGGGTCCTTCTGATCTGGCCATTTAGCCCATTGTGTGAAAAAAAGTGCCGCTCAGAGGTAAAACAACCCAACCCAAATCCCTTCCCCCATCCTTCTCTGATCCCTGGGGTCCTTCTGATCTGACCATTTAGCCCATTGTGTGAAAAAAAGTGCCGCTCAGAGGTAAAACAACCTAACCCAAATCCCTTCCCCCATCCTCCTCTGATCCCTGGGGTCCTTCTGATCTGACCATTTAGCCCATTGTGTGAAAAAAAGTGCCGCTCAGAGATTAAACAATCCAACTGTACTCAGGTGAGAGTAACTGAATGAAATAAAAGGAAACGAAATCTCCTTTTCAAGCCCAAAGAGATCTTTCCATTAGAAACCCAACAGAAGAGACCTTTAACGGAGAAGAGACATCTAGAGGATGAGAGCACCCAGAGGAGGAGGGATGTCCTGCAGATTTCTCTCCATTAAACTCGATAACAACTGTTTATCGAGTCAAACTCGATAACAGCTCCACCACCGAGACAGCAATACAGATACATATTAACTTAACCGTTTCTGGTACGAGAGTGTCATAGGTTCGTGTCACTCTTCTTGGACAAGCTCTGACCCCGAAAGTGATGAGGGTGGCACCATCAGCCAGGTGTGGGTCCCGCCGCCAGTGATCTATGGGGGGAGAACGAGGCGTGCTGGGCACCTCCCCCCGCTGCCCCAGGTGTGAACCCCAAGTAATCACTCCGGCAGCACTTTCATTACTGCAACACTCTTCATTACTTTTCGACTGTACTGCAGCGGCGTCTTTGTTCTGGCATTTCTCTCTGAGCGCCGAGACGGCTGACAAATCAGCGCTATAAATCAAAGCTGGGCTAATGTGGCTAATGTTTTAGAGCCGCCTGCTAGGGGCGAACGAAGATGGCGGCCGCAATTAGCGGAGCGCGGTGGGCGCCCCCTGGGCACGGCTGCCAATGACACAGACTCTCAGTGATGGATGAGTATTCAACTGCGAAGGACTGGTAATAATTTTTTCGTTGCCTCCTAGAAGTACTTTACATCTTATTGGAAGTTATCGTGTCTTCTCTTTTTTATTTCGTCTCAAAATTTGTCGACTCGTTTCGTCTTCTTTTCTTATTGTTATTGTTAGTCTTCCTTTTTTACCTTTTCTGTTCGCTCTCTTTCTCTGATTTAACTCTTCATTTCTCTAAGCAGATGTTTTCAGTGCTTCGAAGTTGAGGCAAAATATCACTGGTGACTTTCATCAATCGCAAAAAAAGAGGTAATGGATAACGTTCTTGTTTTTTTTTTTAACTCGTTTTCAGAACACGAGCTTTTGCTCTCACCTGATTATCCGTCTGTCTCTCCTTCTATAGGCATTCAACTCTTTCTGTTTTAAAATCAACTTTCTGTCCTTTTTCCGAAATTCAACTGTTTCTGTATCGAAATCAGCTCTCTGTCTTCCTGTAGGCATTCATTATGGTCTCCACAATGGAGAAACTGTTTCCGTTTTAAAATCAGCTTTATGTCCTTGTAGACATTCAAATGCTTTTGTTTTAAAATCTCTATCCTGAAAATATTCAACTGCTTTTGTTTTAAAAACATCTTCCTGTCTTTCTTTCTTCGGGGCGGGGGTGGCTCAGTCGGTAGCGCGCCAGGCTCGTAATCTGTAGCTCCCAGGTTCGAGTCCCAGCTGGGTCAGCGTTGAGATTTATCTCCGCAAAATTCCCCGCCCTGCCCACGGTCAGTAGGGGACACCGATGGGCTTGGAAAGGCCGCCGTCCGTCGGATGGGACGTTAAGCCATGACCCCATGTGCGGGAGAGCCATACCCTGTGCACGTTAAAGAACACTCTGGATGGCCTTGACGGGAGGCTACCATCTGTCTCCCAACAGCTGTTCCAGTGGGTCCCCAACCTTCTCTGAGCCTTCGGGGTCCATGTGACCTGGCCATTTAGCCCATGGTGTGCAAAAAAGTGCCGCTCAGAGGTGAAACAACTCAACTGTTTCTGTTTTAAGAGCTAAATGAAATTTCCTTCGGGATCTGTTACTCATTAATGAATTCGTATTTTCTTAATTCCATTACTTATAATTTCCATTAATGAAAGGTACTAAAGTCGGAAAATTGTAAAACTTTAAAAATATATTTCCTTTCAATCATTCAAATGTAGAAAATTTATTGTAAAATATCCGAAGAGTATATCGTTATTATGTTTTTTACACGTCACACAGCATATGCTGCTGAGTTGGGTTGGGTTGTTTTACCTCTGAACGGCACTTTTTTGCACACCATGGGCTAAATGGCCAGGTCACATGGACCCCAAAGGCTCAGAGAAGTTGGGGGAAGGAACCCACTGGAACAGCTGTTGGGAGACAGATGGTAGCCTCCCGTCAAGGCCATCCAGCGTGTTCTTTAACGTGCACAGAGTATGGCTCTCCCGCACACGGGGCCACGGTGTAACGTCCCATCCGACGGACGGCGGCCATTCCAAGCCCATCGATGTCCCCTACTGACCGTGGGCAGGGCGGGGAATTTTTGCGGAGATAAATCTCAACGCTGACATATGCTGCTGACGAAATTTCATCGGTAATGTTGAGCAGAATCTTGAGGAACAGTTGCTCTTTGGTTCTCCATTGTAGAGATCATAATCATGTTTTTCCTTTTAGTTTGTTGTTATTTCTTGTGTACAGTCGCTCAAAAAAGTATCCGAACGCTATGGTTGATTACAGAATTTAGAGAAAATATCTGGCATCGATTTTTTTAGAAATTAGTGTTCTGGCATCTTTCGTGTCACGTGACACGAAGGTTGCCAGATCACTAATTTCTAAAAAAAATCGTTGCCAGAAATTTTTCCTGAATTCTGTAACCAACCATAGTGTTCGGATACTTTTTTGAGCGACTGTAGGTGGTCATATTATTTTGATACTAGATCGTGTGGGCTCACTCACGGAAATATTGAGCGTGTGCAGTTACCGTTCACAGCAAACTGGAGCGTGTGCAGTAACTGCACACGCTCCAGTTTGCTGTGAACGGTAACTGGAGCGTGTACAGTTGCTGTACACGCTCCAGATATATTTCCTGAATTCTGTAATCACGTGACACGAAGGTTGCCAGATCACTGATTTCTAAAAAAAACATCGTTGCCAGATATTTTTTCTAAATTTTGTAATCAACCATAGTGTTCGGATACTTTTTTCAGCGACTGTACCTCTGCATGTACATTTTGTGTTTTTGTAATAAAATATTAGACACTATTTTATTAGACACTATTTTGCCCACAATGGGTTAAATGGTCAAGTCACCCGGCAACCCCGAGGGCAAAACCCCCGAGGCAATGGTCAAACCCCGAGGGCAAAATGAGGGAGTGGGGGATTCACTGAGCAGCTGTCAGGAGACAGATGGAAGCCTATTCTTTAACGTGCACAAGGTATGGGCTCTCCCACACACGGAGCCACGGCTTAACGTCCCATCCGACGGACGGTGGCCTTCATAACCCCATCGGTGTCCCCTATTGACCGTGGGCAGGGCGGGGAGTTTTGCGGTTCCATTGGGGAAAGGACATATCCTCCGTACATGGATAGGCTTCAAAATGGAAACTTTTGTGTCCTTCGCGATTTCTAGTGGGGAAAAAACATGTCATCCATACCTGAATAGGCTTCATAATAGAAACTCTATTGCCCCTCACGCTTTCCAATGGCGAAAGGCCATATCCTCCACACATGGATAGGCTTCATAATAGAAACTCTATTGTCCCTCACGCTTTCCAATGGCGAAAGGCCATATCCTCCACACATGGATAGGCTTCATAATAGAAACTCTATTGTCCCTCACGCTTTCCAATGGCGAAAGGCCATATCCTCCACACATGGATAGGCTTCAAAATAGAAACTCTATTGTCCCTCACGCTTTCCAATGGCGAAAGGCCATATCCTCCACACATGGATGGGCTTCATAATAGAAACCCTATTGTCCCTCACGCTTTCCACTGGCGAAAGGCCATATCCTCCACACATGGATAGGCTTCATAATAGAAACTCTATTGTCCCTCACGCTTTCCAATGGCGAAAGGCCATATCCTCCACACATGGATAGACTTCATAATAGAAACTCTATTGTCCCTCACGCTTTCCAATGGCGAAAGGCCATATCCTCCACACATGGATAGGCTTCATAATAGAAACTCTATTGTCCCTCACGCTTTCCAATGGCGAAAGGCCATATCCTCCACACATGGATAGGCTTCATAATAGAAACTCTATTGTCCCTCACGCTTTCCAATGGCGAAAGGCCATATCCTCCACACATGGATGGGCTTCATAATAGAAACCCTATTGTCCCTCACGCTTTCCACTGGCGAAAGGCCATATCCTCCACACATGGATAGGCTTCATAATAGAAACTCTATTGTCCCTCACGCTTTCCAATGGCGAAAGGCCATATCCTCCACACATGGATAGACTTCATAATAGAAACTCTATTGTCCCTCACGCTTTCCAATGGCGAAAGGCCATATCCTCCACACATGGATAGGCTTCATAATAGAAACTCTATTGTCCCTCACGCTTTCCAATGGCGAAAGGCCATATCCTCCACAAATGGATAGGCTTCATAATAGAAACTTTATTGCCCCTCACGCTTTCCACTGGCGAAAGGCCATATCCTCCACACATGGATAGGCTTCATAATAGAAACTCTATTGTCCCTCACGCTTTCCAATGGCGAAAGGCCATATCCTCCACACATGGATAGGCTTCATAATAGAAACTCTATTGTCCCTCACGCTTTCCAATGGCGAAAGGCCATATCCTCCACACATGGATAGGCTTCATAATAGAAACTCTATTGTCCCTCACGCTTTCCAATGGCGAAAGGCCATATCCTCCACAAATGGATAGGCTTCATAATAGAAACTCTATTGCCCCTCACGCTTTCCAATGGCGAAAGGCCATATCCTCCACACATGGATAGGCTTCATAATAGAAACTCTATTGCCCCTCACGCTTTCCAATGGCGAAAGGCCATATCCTCCACACATGGATAGGCTTCATAATAGAAACTCTATTGCCCCTCACGCTTTCCAATGGCGAAAGGCCATATCCTCCACACATGGATAGGCTTCATAATAGAAACTCTATTGTCCCTCACGCTTTCCAATGGCGAAAGGCCATATCCTCCACACATGGATAGGCTTCATAATAGAAACTCTATTGTCCCTCACGCTTTCCAATGGCGAAAGGCCATATCCTCCACACATGGATAGGCTTCATAATAGAAACCCTATTGTCCCTCACGCTTTCCAATGGCGAAAGGCCATATCCTCCACACATGGATAGGCTTCATAATAGAAACTCTATTGTCCCTCACGCTTTCCAATGGCGAAGGACCATATCCTCCACACATGGATAGGCTTCATAATAGAAACTCTATTGTCCCTCACGCTTTCCAATGGCGAAAGGCCATATCCTCCACACATGGATAGGCTTCATAATAGAAACTCTATTGTCCCTCACGCTTTCCAATGGCGAAAGGCCATATCCTCCACACATGGATAGGCTTCATAATAGAAACTCTATTGTCCCTCACGCTTTCCAATGGCGAAAGGCCATATCCTCCACACATGGATAGGCTTCATAATAGAAACTCTATTATCCCTCACGCTTTCCAATGGCGAAAGGCCATATCCTCCACACATGGATAGGCTTCATAATAGAAACTCTATTGCCCCTCACGCTTTCCAATGGCGAAAGGCCATATCCTCCACACATGGATAGGCTTCATAATAGAAACTCTATTGTCCCTCACGCTTACCAATGGCGAAAGGTCATACACTCCACACATGAATAGGCTTCATAATAGAAACTCTATTGTCCCTCACGCTTTCCAATGGCCATATAAGGCCATATCCTCCACACATGGATAGGCTACATAATGGAAACTGTTCTGTCCTTCACGTTTTGCACTAGGGAAAAGGCATATCCTCCATATATTGATAGGTTTCATAATGGAAACTGTTGTGTCCCTCACGTTTTCTAGTGGGGAAAAGGCATACCCTCCATACATGGATAGGCTTCATAACGGAAACTTATGTATCCTTCACATTTTGCATTAGAGAAAGGACATATCCTCCATACACCGATAGGATGGAAACCGTTCTCTCCATCACGATTTCCATTTGGGAAAGGGCATATCCTTCACATATGTATAGGCTTCATAGTTGAAACTATTGCGTCCCTCACGTTTTCTAGTGGGGAAAATGCATACCCTCCATACATGGATAGGCTTCATAATAGAAACTGTTGTGTCCCTAACGGTTTCCATTGGAGAAATGGCATATCTTCCATACATTGATAGGCTTCATAATGGAAACTGTCGTGTCCCTCACGTTTCCCATTGGGGAAAGGGGATATCCTCCTCAAATGGATAGACTATATAATCGAAATTGTTGTTTTCCTAAAGTTGTGCATTAGCGAAAGTGCATATCCTCCATACACAGATAGGCTTCATAATGGAAACTGTTATGTCCCTCATGTTTTGCATTAGGGAAAGGGCATATCCTCCATATATTAATACGTTTCATAATGGAAACTGTTGTGTACCTCTCGTTTCCTTGGGGAAAGAGAATATCCTCCATACCTGGATAGGCTTCAAAATGGAAACTGCTGTGTCCCTCCCGTTTTCTAGTGGCGAAAGGTCATATCCTCCGTACATGGACAGGCTTCATAACGCAAACTTGTGTATCCCTCACATTTTGCAATAGAGAAAAGACATATCCTCCATATACTGATAGGATGGAAACTGTTGTATACCTCACGTTTTCCATTGCGGAAAGGGCATATCCTCCATATAAGGATAGGTTTCAAAATAGAAAGTATTGCGTCCCTCAAGTTTTCTAGTGGGAAAAGCGCATGTCATTCATACATGGATACTAACAGCTGTTCCAGTGGGTCCCCTCTCCCAACATTCCGCGCCCTGCCCACGGTCATTAGGGGACACCGATGGGCTTGGAAAAGCTGCAGTCCGTCGGATGGGACGTTAAGCCGTGGCCCCGTAAAATACCCTGCGCACGTTAAAGAACACGCTGTATGGCCTTGACGGGAGGCTACCATCTGTCTCCCAACAGCTGTTTCAGTGGGTCCCCTCCCTCAAACTTCTCTGAGCCTTCGGGGTTCATGTGACCTGGCCATTTAGCTCATTGTGTGCAAAAAGTGCCGCTCAGAGGTAAAACAACCCAACCCAACCCATCTCCCAACATTCTCTGAGCCTTTGGGGTCCCTGTAACCTGGCCATTTAGCCCATTGTGTGCAAAAAAGTGCCGCTCAGAGGTAAAACAACCCAACCCATACATGGATAAGCTTCATAATAGAAACTGTTGTGTTCCTAACTTTTTCCATTGGAGAAAGGACATATCCTCCATATATGAGTTCTATTGAGTGATTTTTTTCGAAAACCAAACTGATAATCTGAAATCACTTTTTTTCACGAGAAAACTTTGCAATTGACTACATACCACTTTTTTAATCACCTGAAGAAATATTGCCAAAAGTGAAATCGGTCTATAATTTTCCATCTTTTTTTTTATCTCGATTCTTATAGAGTGGTAATACCTCAGATTGCGTTAATTAATGAAGAAAAATACCTTTATTAAGACAAATGTTACAAATGTGTGTTTAAAGAGGTGCCATAGTATTTGAAATCCTTTTGATTGGCTAGCAGTTCTACCAATCTGTACAGTCGCTCAAAAAAGTATCCGAACACTATGGTTGATTAAAAAAATAAGAAAAAATATCTGGCAACGATTTTTTTTTAGAAATTAGTGATCTGGCAACCTTCGTGTCACACTGTAGGTTCTCATATTATTTTGATACTAGATCGTGTGGGCTCACTCACGGAAATATTGAGCGTGTGCAGTTACCGTTCACAGCAAACTGGAGCGTGTGCAGTAACTGAACACGCTCCAGTTTGCTGTGAACGGTAACTGGAGCATGTACAGTTGCTGTACACGCCCCAGATATTTTTCCTGAATTCTGTAATCACGTGACACGAAGGTTGCCAGATCACTAATTTCTAAAAAAATCGTTGCCAGATATTTTTTTCTGAATTCTGTAATCAACCACAGTGTTCGGATACTTTTTTGAGCGACTGTAGGTGGTCATATTATTTTGATACTAGATCGTGTGGGCTCACTCACGGAAATATTGAGTGTGTGCAGTTACCGTTCACAGCAAACTGGAGCGTGTGCAGTAACTGCACACGCTCCAGTTTGCTGTGAACGGTAACTGGAGCGTGTACAGTTGCTGTACACGCTCCAGATATTTTTCCTGAATTCTGTAATCACGTGACACGAAGGTTGCCAGATCATCATCATCATCATCATCATCATCATCATCATCATCATCATCAAGCAGCCATGGGCTACGGAGGTCCAACCAGACCATGCAATTTAGTTCTCCAAGCAAGTCTATCCCGAGCTACATCTACTGCATCTGGCCACTGCACACCAATTCTAACAAGGTCTTGTTTGACATTGTCTGCCCACCGCATCCTAGGTCTCCCCTTCTTTCTGAGGCCTTTAGGCACACTGTTCATAACCCTATTCGCCAATCTATAGTTATTCATACGGGCAACATGGCCAAACCAACGGAGTCTCTCTCTGCACAATATGCTGCTTAAAGGAGGTTGCAAACTCCTATGCCTAATCTCATCATTAGTTACAAAGTTGAACCACCTAATGCCCAAGATACTGCGTAAGCATCTGGAATCAAAAGCATCTAGTTTCCTGTTATCTTGTTTACAAAGTGTCCACGTTTCACTACTATAACTAACCCTAGAAAGAACCAAACTATTATACAGTCTAATTTTAGTCTTTAGGTGTATACGCCTATTTCTCCACACTCTCCATAGGTTCTTAAAAGTCCCGGCAGCAATCCCTATTCGTATGTTAATCTCATGCCGCACATCACCATTATCTGTTACATAGCTCCCAAGATAATTAAACTGTGACACCTGCTCAAGACTGCAACCATTCAGATTAACTGAATCACAACCTGCCTGACCAATTTTCATCACTTTAGTTTTCTCTCTGTTTATAACCAAACCTACTCTACTACCAGTCTCATCAACAGCTCGAATGAAAGAGTTCATCTCATCAACATCATTTGCCAAAACGGCTAAATCATCAGCATAATCTAAATCAGAAATTTTCGTATCTCCAGCCCATTTAAGGCCAAAATCTTTCCCTTGAAGTGAATTTCGCATAACATAATCAATAACCAAGCTAAAGAGAAAAGGAGACAAAATGCACCCTTGTCGAACACCAGAAGTAATGCTAAACCAATTGCTACAAGCCTTACCAACTCTCACACACGACTCAGTGTTATTATAGAGAGCTTTCATAATGTTAACTAACTTGTCTGGTATACCATATGATCTCACAATCAACCACAAATTATGTTGATCAACAGAGTCGAAAGCCTTTTTGAAATCAACAAAGCTAGCAACCAAAGGTTTCTGAAACTCTAAACATTTCTCAAGAATCTGCCTAAGTGAAAATATCTGATCCACACATCCCCTACCACTTCTGAATCCACATTGCTCATCACGCAATTGACTGTCAACCAGATTCTTAATTCTATTAAGCACAATCATGGAAAGAACTTTACCTGGAACAGAGAGTAGGCTGATACCCCTATAGTTATCACAAGAACTGCGATCACCTTTTTTGAAAATAGGGATAACAATAGCTCTGGTAAAATCCTTAGGAACCATGCCTTTATCATAAAAGATATTCAGAGTTTCAGTCATCCAAGTGGTAACCGAAACATTCCCAGCTCTAAGCATTTCCGTAGTAATTTCATCTACCCCTGGGGATTTATGAAGTTTAAGTTTAGAAACAGCCAAAATAACTTCAGATTGTGTTATAGGTCCAACATTAAAGCCACCAATGCATCTATAATCATTGCAAACAATGGGAGTAGAACTAACTACATTGTTTAGAACATCACTGAAATGCTCAGCCCACCTAGCCATGACAGAATCCTCCCCTTCTATAACCTTACCTTGTTTATCCTTCAATCCTTGTATACCTGTCCATTTTCTACCACACAAAACATTAACTATCTGGTACAGCTCTCTGCTGTTGTGCTGTCTAACTGCTTCCTCGGCTTTGTCAGCCAAACCATCAAGCCAAAGATTCTTATCAGCAGCTAACTGATCCTTTACAAGTTTATTAAGGTCTCTGTAATGCTTTCTATTAGGACTAGTAGGGTATTGATTAAGGGCATTCCAGCTGTTCTTTCTTTCCGAAATAAGCTCAAGTGCCTTATCACTCAGATAATTCTGCCTCTTCTGCTCCTTTTTTCCTAAAAGAGTACTGTTAGTGTCCAAAAAAGCCTGTTTAAAATGATCCCATTCTTCTTCAACTTCAGTAGTAAGCAAACCATGACTGTCATAATGACTAAGTAACCTATCATGGTAAGCTTTGGCTATAACTGGATCTTTCAGAGCTTCAGTATTAAAAGTAAATTTTTTAACCCTAGCACAACATTTTTTAAGTTTAAGTTGCAACACACTTTTAACAAGGTAATGGTCAGATCCAATTTCAGCTCCCCTATATGCCCTGGTATTTCTAACAGAACTAGCCCATTTGCTGTTAATTAATATGTAATCAATCATATTCTTATGCAGCCCATCAGGTGAAACCCATGTGTACTTATGTATGTCGCGGTGTTTGTAATAAGTGTTAGTTATTCTGAATCCATTGAGTTTACTTACCTGTAGGAGACGTTGCCCATTGCCATTGCAGCTACCAATACCAAAAGGGCCTATTACTCCTCCCCAAAGGGCACAGTCAGCACCAACTTTGGCATTGAAGTCACCAAGAACAAGGGTAATATCTCCTTTCTTGACAGAATTCAAAATATCCTGAAGTTGTTCATAAAACCTATAATTCTGATCCTCATCGGTATCCTCAGTGGGGGCATAACAGCAGATAACATTCAAGTCTTTAACGATTGTCTGAAATTTTGCTGTAAGAAACCTTTCATTAATGCACTCATATCCTAGAAGAGCATCACTAGCGTGTCTGCTTAGAAGCAGACCCACGCCTTGGTGATGCTTATTGTCGTCCCTCCCTGAAAAGAGAAATTTAAGATTATTTTTAAGAATCTGACCTTTATCTGTCCATCTGGTCTCTTGCAAGCCGAGAATATCTAAATTATAACGGTGGAATTCTTGTGTGAGGACATCAAGAGAAAAAGCTCTGTGCAGAGTCCTCACATTCCAACTACCTATGGAGAGAAAATGGTTCGTGGGATGTTTAAAGAAACTATGTTTATTGAGAGAGGGAATGCCGACAATATCAAACAGCCGCCTAATCGCAGACATGGGGCAAAGACCCGTTCCCCCACTACTAAAGGCTGAAACCATCTACACTGGAAGACTTCCTCCAATGTAGAATTTGACGATGCCAATAGAAGCAAAGAGTTCAGGTGCCTGCGATGACTTCTGCTCAGGATTATCCACCAGCTGATAAACATATCCTGTGAATCTATTCACTTGGGGCTGTCAACCCACAAACAAACAGAAAACACAGCGGAAGATTTTCCCTCCACACAAGCCCACCAGTGCAGCAAAATCAGGATCCATAATCAAGCTCAGAGCCATATATCTGTCCAGTCCAGTAGGTTTATATTGTCAGCACCAGGACCCTGTGTGGTTGACCACTCCTCAGCAGGGTAGAAAAAAAAGAAAAGTAGCCATAGTTGTCCAATTTCTAAAAAAATCGTTGCCAGATATTTTTTCTGAATTCTGTAATCAACCACAGTGTTCGGATACTTTTTTGAGCGACTGTAGGTGGTCATATTATTTTGATACTAGATCGTGTGGGCTCACTCACGGAAATATTGAGCGTGTGCAGTTACCGTTCACAGCAAACTGGAGCGTGTGCAGTAACTGCACACGCTCCAGTTTGCTGTGAACGGTAACTGGAGCGTGTACAGTTGCTGTACACGCTCCAGATATATTTCCTGAATTCTGTAATCACGTGACACGAAGGTTGACAGATCACTAATTTCTAAAAAAATCGTTGCCAGATATTTTTTCTGATTTTTTTAATCAACCATAGTGTTCGGATGCTTTTTTGAGCGACTATACCACAGCATTTCTTATCGGGCAATGTCTTTATCGCAATTTTAAAAATCTTTTTCATTTACTGCTGAAATGATGAAAGAGTTGGAAAGTGGTAATCCATAGAAATGGAAGCCATCTTCTTCTTGACTGTTTCTCCCTAGGTTCAAGAAATGCTCACTAAAAGTGTATTAACTAGCATAACATCCTTGCATTTCAAAATAAAATTGCAATAAAATTATTATTATAATAATAATGTTTATTGACTATATAAACATATAATACACTTAATAATAAATAAATAATGTTTATACAACATAATGAGTTAAAATAAAATCCACAATTCGGTATGAACAATTGAACTGATATAAATAAATTCATGTAATGTAATATATGTATTGTGAAATCAAATGCAATAAAATAGAAGTCATATAAGAACAACCAATGAGCTTTATGCTCTTACAGGTTTTCAAATTAAATTATTAGTTATTAACGATATGAATTTATAATACAGAATTAAAGGTTTAAGAGTGGAAAAATTAATAATTTTAGATTTATTCATTAATGATGTGAAATGAGGTAAGTCACTTAGGTTGTTGAGTTATTTTACCTCTGAGCGGCACTTTTTTGCACACCATAGCCACAAGGACCCCGAAGGCTCAGAGAAGGTTGGGGGAGGGGACCCACTGGGACAGCTGTTAGGAGACAGATGGTAGCCTCCCGTCAAGGCCTCCAGCGTGTTCTTTAACGTGCACAGGGTATGGCTCTCCCGCACACGGGGCCACGGCTTAACGTCCCATCCGACGGACGGCGGCCTTTCCAAGCCCATCGGTGTCCCCTACTGACCGTGGGCAAGGCGGGGAATTTTGCGGAGATAAATATCAACGCTGACCCAGCTGGGACTCGAACCTGGGAACTACAGATTACGAGCCTGGCGCGCTACCGACTGAGCCACCCCCGCCCCGTAAGTCACTTAACAATGAAATAAAGACTCAATATTGTGTATATGCAATAATCTTTGCTTAATTTTTATTTTAAATATATTTTCATTTCTTTCTTCCCTTATATTTTTCGGTAATTTATTGTAACAAAAATACAAGAAAACACAATTCTTAAAGACCATAAGACCAGTAGACAATTTCTAACAAAAATACAACATAACAAGTATAAAATATTAGACTTTTCTTAACATGAATACAACATTAGACCATTCGTAATTTGGGTCAAATTTCAAAATTTGTGTTACTAATAATCGTAGTAACAAGAATGCAACATAAAAAAAAAATCATTTGAACATTCATAACAAGACTACAGCATAAGACCATTCATAACAAAAATACAAGTAAGGTCGTAGATCATTCATAATAAGAATACAAATAAGACCAGACCTAGCCGGGATCTAGAAAAAAAAAATGAAGTAGTGCGAAAAATCACAATCGAGCCGAAAAAATGTAAAGGATGTGTGGTAGGAGGTTGACTTTCCAATGAAGCCTAACATCCCCCCCCCCCCTTCGTTTTACAGGTATTTAAAAAAATTATTGAAAAAAATGCATGAAATATAAAAAATAAAATAAATAAATATCCCCTCAAGCAGCTGCTTGCCACAGAGGTCTGACAGGAGCCTGTCAGCTTATATGCCATAGTAGAAGGTCTGAGAGGATGAGTAAGTTAAATTTTTTCATATCCCTTACTTGAATTTTGAGAGGCGGTGTTGGGGGGGCTCAGTCGTGCATCCTTTGATCCGGCCCTGAATAAGACCATTAGACAACTCGTAATAAGAATGCAAATTAGATAATTATTCGTAAAATAATAAGTATAAAATACGATAAATCGTTTTACGACATATCGTATTAATAATTACGATAAGTCGTTTTACGACATATCGTAAAACGTATATGCAGAAATGCATGTCACAAAACCAATTGAAATTTTTCGTATTACAGGTTATTATAAACTTTAGAATTATTTGAAAACCAAATTAAATTCTTAATCGTATTTAGAACGAAATATATGAGAAACAATAGTAGAAACTGAAAATATTTCATTAGCATCCTAATGTGTCGGTGATGGCTCAGTCGGTAGCGCGCCAGGCTCGTAATCGGCAATTCCCAGGTTCGAGTCCCGGCTGGGTCAGCGTTGAGATTTATCTCCGCAGAACTCCCCGCCCTGCCCACGGTCAGTAGGGGACACCGATGGGCATGGAAAGGCAGCCGTCCGTTTGATTGGCCGTTAAGCCGTGGCCCCATGTGCGTGAGAGCCATACTCTGTGCACGTTAAAGAACATGCTGGATGGCCTTGATGGGAGGCTACCATCTGTCTCCCAACAGCTGTTGCAATGAGTCCCTTCCCCAAATCTTCTCTCAGCCTTCGGGGTTCTTGTGACCTGGCCATTTAGCTATGATCTGCAAAAAAAGTGCCGCTCAGAGATAAAACAACCCAACCAGCATGTTCCTTATACGCATTAGCCTTCCATCAAGGTCATCCAGTATGTTCCTTACATATCTAGGGTGTGGCTCACCTGCACACGTGTTGAGATTTATCTCCGAAAAATTTCCCCGCCCTGCCCACGGTCAGTAGGGGACACCGATGGGCTTGAAAAGGCCGCCGTCCGTCGGATGGGACGTGAAGCCGTGGCCCCGTGTGCGGGAGAGCCATACCCTGTGCACGTTAAAGAGCACGCTGGATGGCCTTGACGGGAGGCTACCATCTGTCTCCCAACAGCTGTTCCAGTGGGTCCCCTCCCCCAACCTTCTCTGAGCCTTCAGGGTCCTTGTGGCCTAGCCATTTAGCCCATGGTGTGCAAAAAAGTGCCGCTCAGACGTAAAACAATCCAATCCAACCTGCACAGGTGAGCACGGCTTTACGTCCCTTTGGTCAGACCGCCGCCTTCCCATCAATAATGGTGAGGGGGTGGCATTTACCCTCGTGTCGGTATCTATGAGTAATATATTTTCCTCTTTGAGGCCAGCTGCCAAAACTACAATTTTCCATTTGTTAATTACCATTATCCCAAAATACTCGTGCTCGCTACGTTTGCTTTTATACACTTCTAATATTCCAGCAACAAAAATAACTCTGTAGTTGTCAAAATCAAGAGAAACTTTGCTCCGGATCGTTCTGTGACAAAAATAACTCTGCATCACTGTTGTTCAACGTTTATCTTTTAATCGGAAAGATTCGACGAAAACTCAAAGAATGTTGTAAGGCGAAGGAGAACGCCATTCGTCTAAAGATTTCCTGACTCTGTTTTGTTCTCATCCGCACCCTTCCCTCTTCAGCATCATCATCACCTGTCCCGCATCCATCTTGTGTCGGAAATGCTATCAACAGAAAGGGTAAGTGGCCGTTCAATCCCTTGCTTCGGGTGGAGTAGCTTCGAGCAGTGCACGAGACGCGAAGAGGATCCTCCTCCTCCACGGAGGTCCGATCACCTGGTCTTGGAAGGAACTCTAAGATGAGCTGAAGAAGACGACGGATCGGTAGAGGCAGGAGATGCATCGTTATTCTAAAACCCTTCTCAAAGATGATGCACGCTCTTGACAAACAACGGTAGCGTCATAAAGGTTCAATACGAGTTCCTGCGCGAGCTCTAATCGACGCGTGAATATTGAATGCCTCCGATCTTAGGTTGGAGCTCATGCGACGTCAAACTCTTCAGTCCCCCGCGAAAGCGTCATCTCTTCAATCATGGATTTTTGCTCGCGACGATGTGAACCAGCGAGGGAAAAGCCATAAGACACCGCAACGAGGATGTGGGATATCTGAAGAGGGGTTTTGGTCAGAAGAAGAAGAAGAAGAAGGGGATATTGTTAAATCCTTTCGCTTCGCCAGCTGTCGGATGTCGAAAATAGTGAACAAAACTGAAGAGTCGGAACTGGGAATTGACTTTTAAGTGAAGAAGATAAATTTGTTTACCGCTGGAGCATTTGTTATGCGAAAAAGTACCAATCGATGTGGGATTATCGGTTTCGGAAGTGATAACAGATTGGAAATCGGTTTTAATAGTATTAGCACTCAATATCTTCTACAGAAAGGAGTTAATGCTTCGGATGACTTCTCAATGGGACCTCTCACAGACAATAATGATGACTGCGGCTGTTCATCGGTGATACTAAATAAAATTAATAATTAATATTATTTAAAATAATAATAAAAATTAATTATATTTAGATTAATAAGTAACATAGATGATAATATTAAATTATGTGCTTATAATTATCAGTTGTTAAAATACTTAGCGTGATCAAACAATTTCTGAAACACCAACATTTAATACATTATACTTGCTATGTACTACACTATCGTACCATAATATTCGAGAATTTCCATTTTAATGGCAATCTTCGAATCTCTATAACATCTAAAATATGTATTCAATGGAAAAATGTAACTGAAGATAAATTGAAGATCATAATCAAATCTATTTAAATCTCGATTTTCAACAATATTCGTTCAGACTTTAAATAGTTATGGAAGCTGGACCATTTAACAATAAATTATGTTATATAAAAATCATTCAGAATTGTCTAATATTGAAAAAAATCACTACTCTCTCTTCTAAAACGTCCGCAAAATTCCCCCGCCCTGCCCACGGTCAGTAAGGGACACCGATTTGCTTGGAAAGGCCGCCGTCCGTCGGATGGGACGTTAAGCCGTGGTCCCGTATGCAGGAGAGCCATGCCCTGTGCACGTTAAAGAACACGCTGGGTGGCCTTGACGGGAGGCTACCATCTGTCTCCCAACAGCTGTTCCAGTGGGTTCCCTCCCCCAACCTTCTCTGAGCCTTCGGGGTCCATGTGACCTGGCCATTTAGCCCATGGTATGCAAAAAAGTGCCGCTCAGAGGTAAAACAACCCACCCCGCATGGATGGATGTGTCGTTTTTCTGCTGAGGTCCTGCCATCCTCTCAGACCTTCTACTATGGCATATAAACTGACAGACTCCTGTCAGATCTCTATGCAAGCAGCTGCTTGAGGAGGTATTTATTATTTTTTTATTGCTGTCCCATGACCGAGTGGTTAGCGCGCTTGGCTACTGATCTAAGGGACCTGGGTTCGAGCCCCGGGTAAGGCACTGATGTGTGGGGCGGAGGTGGCTCAGTCGGTAGCGCGCCAGGCTCGTAATCTCTAGTTCCCAGGTTCGAGTCCCAGCTGGGTCAGCGTTGAGATTTATCTCCGCAAAATTCCCCGCCCTGCCCACGGTCAGTAAGGGACACCGATGGGCTTGGAAAGGCCGCCGTCCGTAGGATGGGACGTTAAGCCGTGGTCCCGTGTGCAGGAGAGCCATACCCTGTGCACGTTAAAGAACACGCTGGGTGGCCTTGACGGGAGGCTACCATCTGTCTCCCAACAGCTGTTCCAGTGGGTCCCCTCCCCCCAACCTTCTCTGAGCCTTCGGGGTCTATATGACCTGGCCATTTAGCCCATGGTGTGCAAAAAAGTGCCGCTCAGAGGTAAAACAACCAAACCCAACTCTTCTAAAACGTATTTTTATTGTGATTTTTTTTTATTTTTATTAAATGACTTGAAACTATGGTTATTAAGTTTTAATTAATTTCTTAGATAAATACTGATGACGCATTACTGCTGTTAAATATTTTAGATGGATTTGATTATGATGTTTAATTTATCGTCAGTAAATTTTCTCATTAAATGCGTATTATGAGAAGTTTTAGGTTTTCGAAGATCGAGTATTTACTATTATTTTTATTATTAAACCTTGAGTATTTATTATTATTTTTATTATTAAACCTTGAGTATTTTTTATTATTTTTATTATTAAACCTTGAGTATTTATTATTATTTTTATTATTAAACCTTGAGTATTTATTATTATTTTTATTATTAAACATTGAGTATTTATTATTATTTTTATTATAAAACCTTGAGTATTTATTATTATTTTTATTATTAAACCTTGAGTATTTATTATTATTTTTATTATTAAACCTTGAGTATTTATTATTATTTTTATTATTAAACCTTGAGTATTTATTATTATTTTTATTATCAAACCTTGAGTATTTATTATTATTTTTATTATCTAACCTTGAGTATTTATTATTATTTTTATTATTAAACCTTGAGTATTTATTATTATTTTTATTATTAAACCTTGAGTATTTATTATTATTTTTATTATTAAACCTTGAGTATTTATTATTATTTTTATTATTAAACCTTGAGTATTTATTCCATGTCAAAGACCTATATTAGTGATTCCCAAATTGTGTTTCGCGGTCCCCTTAGAAGTTTGCGGGAAAATATTAGTAATGGTGACTGCAATAAAAAAAATAGAACGAAAACATTTATATAATTTTTTCAATGTAGTTTTTAATTATCTATTTTTGCGATAAAACATTTTCTTCTTATATTTATAGGAAAATCAAATACTGAAAGAGATTATATCTTTCTTCACTGGTTAAATAATAATAAATAAATACCCCCTCAAGCAGCTGCTTGCCACAGAGGTCTGACAGGAGCCTGTCAGTTTATATGCCAGAGTAGAAGGTCTCAGAGGATGGCAGGACCTCAGCAGAAAAACAACACACACATCCATGCCTTGATATTAAAAATCTGTCTTAAAAAATTCTGCTGTGTCCACTATATAGCAGTCTCTGCGTTTCCTCATTTCCTTAAAGAAGGGTTGGGTTGGGTTGTTTTACCTCTGAGCGGCACTTTTTTGCACACCATGGGCTAAATGGCCAGGTCACATGGACCTCGAAGGCTCAGAGAAGGTTTGGGGAGGGGACCCACTGGAACAGCTGTTGGGAGACAGATGGTAGCCTCCCGTCAAGGCCATCCAGCGTGTTCTTTAACGTGCACAGGGTATGGCTCTCCCACACACGGGGCCACGGCTTAACGTCCCATCCGACGGACGGCGGCCTTTCCAAGCCCATCGGTGTCCCCTACTGACCGTGGGCAGGGCGGGAAATTTTGCGGAGATAAATCTCAACGCTGACCCAGCTGGGACTCGAACCTGGGAACTACAGATTACGAGCCTGACGCGCTACCGACTGAGCCCCCCCCCCCCGCCTTTAAGAAGCATCTACCTTAAAACTAAAGCTATTTGGCAATTTGCGAATAATTCTGGACTGAAATCCGTTCAAAGGACATTATGTTCACTCTCAGTGCAAAAAATAATCGACGTATTTAAAGTTCTGAAGTTATTCAAGTGGTAATTTAAAGATTGTCAGTTATTTTTCACAATTAGTGAACAATACATTCAATGTGGTTTCTGAAGTCCAAAACGTGAATTGTGACTGAAATTAAATTGAGACAAAATCCAGCTGAGACGATATTTAGTATATACAGTCGCTCAAAAAAGAATCCGAACACTATGGTTGATTACAAAATTCATAAAAAATATCTGGCAACGATTTTTTTAGAAATTAGTCATCTAGCAACCTTCATGTCACGTGACACGAAGGTTGCCAGATCACTAATTTCTAAAAAAATACATTGCCAGATATTTTTTCTGAATTCTGTAATCAACCGTAGTGTTCGGATACTTTTTTGAGCGACTGTAGGTGGTCATATTATTTTGATACTAGATCGTGTGGGCTCACTCACGGAAATATTGAGCGCGTGCAGTTACCGTTCACAGCAAACTGGAGCGTGTGCAGTAACTGCACACGCTCCAGTTTGCTGTGAACGGTAACTGGAGCGTGTACAGTTGCTGTACACGCTCCAGATATTTTTTCTGAATTCTGTAATCAACCGTAGTGTTCGAATACTTTTTTGAGCGACTGTACACCCTCGAGACTCTCTCTGTGGCTTCCGATGCTGCAATGGGCTGAAGCAATAATGTCAATCAAGATGGGATCCTGGTTTTGTCATGTGACGAATGGAGCTTCTGCTTCGGTAGAAATGGCTTCGGATCACGCATGCAGAGCACGGAACGGACTACGGAGTCGACGCAACTGCGACAGCGTTATATGATGGAGGACAGGCTGGAAGACAGAGATGTAATTGCACTTTATGCAAAGCTGTGTTCAGTTGTTTGACCTTTGAGCGACTGTACTTTCTGAACACAATGCATTAAATCGCCAGGTCACGATGATCCCGAGTTGTGTAGGGACAACTGTTAGATATCAGATGGAAGTTTTCCATCAACGCCATCCAGCATGCTCTTGACGTGAAGAGGATATCTTACACATGGGGAACGGCTTAACGTCCAATCCGATGGACGGCAACCTTTCCAGGCGCATTGGTGTCTCGTTTGAGACCGAGGGAAGGTCAGCCATCGAAAAGGTGGAAAAATAAGGATTTAAATTAAATAGCCGTCCCGTGGCCGAGTGGTTAGCGCGCTTGGCTACTGATCTAAGGGACCTGGGTTCGAGCCCCGGATAAGGCATGGATGTTCTTATTGTTTTCTGTTGAGGTCCTGCCATCCTCTCAGATCTCCTATTGTGGCATATAAACTGATAGGCTCCTGTCAGACCTCTGTGGCAAGCAGCTGCTTGAGGGGGTATTTATTTATTTTTTATTATGCGCGAAGATTTAAATGATTTAATTTGTCGAAAGTCATCCTCCTCCGTTTCCTCCAGCAGATTACTTCAAATTGAGTTCGGCCAAGGGAACCTCCAGATTTGGTCATTTCTTTTTTATATTTATTTATTGTACCAAAATAAATAACCTACTCTCTACACTACCATAATTAAAACTCTGTAAATAACACTGAGTCGTGTGTGAGAGTTGGTAAGGCTTGTTGCGATTGGTTTAGCAGTTTTAGTGGAGTTAGACAAGGGTGCATTTTGTTTCCTTTTCTCTTTAATTTTGTTGTTGATTATGTTATGCGAAATTCACTGCAAGGGAAAGATTTTTGCCTTAAATCAAATTTCTGATTTAGATTATGCAGATGAGTTGGCTCTGTTGGCCACTGATGTTGATGAGATGAATTCGTTCATTAGGACTGTTGATGAGACTGATAATAGAGTAGGTTTGGGGATAAACAAAGAAAAAACTGAAGTGATGAAAATTGGTGAGGCAGATGGTGCTTCAGTTGCTTTAAATGGCTGTACTATTGAGCAAGTGTCTCAGTTTACTTGGGAGCTATGTAGCAGATACTGATGATGTGCAGCATGAGATAAATAGAAGAATCGAGATTGCTGCTGGGACTTTTAAGAATCTATGGAGAGTGTGGAAAAATAGGCGTATACACCTAAAGACTAAAATTAGTCTGTATGATAGTTTGGTTCTTCCTAAGCTTAGTTATGGTAGCGAAACATGGGCCCTTTGTAAGTAGGTTAACAAGAGACTTGATGCCTTTGATTCTAGATGCTTATGCAGTATCTTGGGCATTAGGTGGTTTGACTTTGTAAATAATGATGAGGTTAGAAGAAGGAGTCATCAACTTCCTTTGAGCAACATATTGTGCAGAGAGAGACTGCGTTGGTTTGGCCATGTTGCCCATATGCATAGCTACAGATTGGCAAACAGGATTATGAACAGTGTACCTAAGGGTTTCAAAAAAAGTGGGAGACCTAGGATGCGATGGACAGACAGTGTCAAACAGAATCTTGCTAGAATTGGCCTAGAGGGCCAAATGCAGCAGCTGTAGCTCAAAAGAGACACGTCTGGAGAGGAAAATTAGACATTCTGGTTGGACCTCCGTAGCCCATGGTTGCATGAGGATTTTGTATGTAGGTTTTTTCTGCTGAGGTCCTGCCATCCTCTCAGATCTTCTACTTTGGCATTTAAACTGACAGGCTCCTGTCAGACCTCTGTGGCAAGCAGCTGCTTGAGGGGGTATTTATTTATTTATTATTTACTCTGTACACTTCTTTTTATACAATTTAATGCAAACACACTGAATTAATATTTTTTAGTCTTATTAAAAATTCATTTTAAGCGATCCGTCTAACCCCGGAAAACCTTGCGGCTCACTTCTAATTTCTTTGACTAAACTTTTATATCAGTCGTGGCTAAGACTACGAGCCACCACTTCTTTTTGTGCAGACAGCGAGCTGCTGATGACAAATAAATTTGCAAAAGGGAAAAATAACGTATAGGGGATAATTCTCATGAAAATAATTATTTTTAATTAAATTATGTTTATGTTCCACTTTAGTTTTTTAATTTTTCATTTATTACACATCCGTTATTGATTATACATTTCTTTGGCGGCCTGCCCTTCCATTTCAGTTTTCTTTACGGTCTTTCAGCTGAAAGGGGCGGGGGTGGCTCAGTCGGTAGCGCGCCAGGCTCGTAATCTGTAGTTCCCAGGTTCGATCCCAGTTGGGTCAGCGTTGAGATTTATCTCCACAAAATTCCCCGCCCTGCCCACGGTCAGTAGGGTACAGTGATGGGCTTGTAAAGGCCGCTGTCCGTCGGATGGGACGTTAAGCCGTGACTCCGCGTGCGGGAGAGCCATACTCTGTGCACGTTAAAGAACACGCTGGATGGCCTTGATGGGAGATTACCATCTGTCTCCCAACAGCTGTTCCAGTGGGTCCCCTCCCCCAACTTTCTCTGAGCCTTCGGGGTCCATGTGACCTGGCCATTTAGCCCATGGTGTGCAAAAAAGTGCCGCTCAGAGGTAAAACAACACAACAACCCAAATTCAGCTAAAAGGTTGTTTTAGTTGCATAACGAAATGATTTTGTCAATTCATAGTCATCATCATCATCATCTTCAAAGAGCCATTGTCCTTATTCTTCTGCAATTCATAATACTAGTAAAAAAATGTATATTTTTGATTCTTAAATGAAAAAATTTTTTTCGGTTCCTTACAAATATATATATTTTTTTAATTTGTTAGTCATTGGAAATGTATGGTTTCATTTTTAAGGAAAGAATTTTTAGTACGACACTTTAAGAATTTGATTTCTTTTGTAGTTGCATTTGGCTAAGTGCAACTAGAAAAGTAACTGTACACGCTCCAGTTTGCTGTGAACGGTAACTGGAGCGTGTGCAGTTGCTGTACACGCTCCAGATATTTTTCCTCAATTCTGTAATCACGTGACACGAAGGTTGCCAGATCACTAATTTCTAAAAAAATCGTTGCCAGATATTTTTTCTGAATTCTGTAATCAACCACAGTGTTCGGATACTTTTTTGAGCGACTGTAGGTGGTCATAATATTTTGATACTAGATCGTGTGGGCTCACTCACGGAAATATTGAGCGTGTGCAGTTACCGTTCACAGCAAACTGGAGCGTGTGCAGTAACTGCACACGCTCCAGTTTGCTGTGAACGGTAACTGGAGCGTGTACAGTTGCTGTACACGCTCCAGATATTTTTCCTGAATTCTGTAATCACGTGACACGAAGGTTGCCAGATCACTAATTTCTGAAAAATTCGTTTCCAGATTTTTTTTCTGAATTCTCTAATCAACCCAAGTGTTCGGATATCTTTTGAGCGACTGTATCAATAACCGATATTTCATTTCCTTTAAAGCCCATCGCATTTTTACACTTTATAAAACTTTCATCGTTTCAATTGAAACGTCCTTTTGCACTTGAAACCTGCTCATCGTCACTCAAACAGTAAACAAAACTCCACTTGCACAAACAGCAGCGCTTCTGAAACAGAGAAGCTCTTGCATTGAGATTCAGCACGATCTCCAGACGACATAATAAGTCATCTTGATAGTCTCTCTCTCTCTCCATTTCATCTTTCACGACATCGTATTCAACTGATACCAGTAGCGACACATTAGTCAGTTTCCCCCGTTACTTTTTGTGGCAAGTTCACGTAACTGTGTCATACGTTAAATGAACTTCCGGTCGGGAAAATGTACCCGCCCAGTACATTAGAATGTATTAAGAGCCGTGCGAATATCAGCGACGAACTGACAAAGGCCGGGCAGAGCGGCATAGGTCGTAGCGGAGCGCCATACTCGTCTCCGCCACGTGCCCAAGGAGGGCCTTTTAAGTCTACAACTGGAGATCCATTAGTTTCGGTAGAGAAGACGAGAGGCAGAAAAAAAAAGAATAAAAGTGAAAAAAGAGATGAGATCTTGTGTACGAACTCAGGCGGGCTACATCCGGAGACGCTAATGCAGACCGCTGGCACCTCGGGCCCACACACAATACCTGGAGGCGGCAGTAATTACGGTAGCAGCGCCCTTTGTTCATCAAGCAATCGATACAGTGCAGGACGGTCGGTCCGTTGAAGCCGTTGCTGCCTCTGAAGCTGCTCGGTGGGGACAGATACCACCACCTGAGGATGAGGATGATGCGGAGGAGGAAGAGGCAAGTCCTCAACTGCAACGCTCCCTCACTGCAGAGAAGCAGATTGTAACTAAGAGAATCACTCACCTTGTTGCTTACTGTATTGAACTGATTGTAATAAGGATATTTTTTTTTGCCAAACTGCTGTTGGCTTTTTTTTTTTTCATTTGGTAAAGCAGAAGGTGATCAATTGCGATTGTTCTGCGCTTATCTGAGATGTTTAAGAGCAAGCAACTTCTAGTCGTAAAAATGAATAGAAACAACTTCTAGTGGTAAAAATGAATACAAACAACTTCTAGTCGGAAAAATGAATAGAAACAACTTCTAGTAGTAAAAATGAATAGAAACAACTTCTAGTGGTAAAAATGAATAGAAACAACTTCTAGTCGGAAAAATGAATAGAAACAACTTCTAGTCGGAAAAATGAATAGAAACAACTTCTAGTGGTAAAAATTAATAGAAACAACTTCTAGTCGGAAAAATGAATAGAAACAACTTCTAGTCGGAAAAATGAATAGAAACAACTTCTAGTCGGAAAAATTAATAGAAACAATTTCTAGTCGGAAAAATTAATAGAAACAACTTCTAGTCGGAAAAATGAATAGAAACAACTTCTAGTCGGAAAAATGAATAGAAACAACTTCTAGTCGTAAAAATGAATAGAAACAACTTCTAGTCGTAAAAATGAATAGAAACAACTTCTAGTCGTAAAAATGAATAGAAACAACTTCTAGTCGTAAAAATGAATAGAAACAACTTCTAGTCGGAAAAATGAATAGAAACAACTTCTAGTCGTAAAAATGAATAGAAACAACTTCTAGTGGTAAAAATTAATAGAAACAACTTCTAGTCGGAAAAATGAATAGAAACAACTTCTAGTCGGAAAAATTAATAGAAACAACTTCTAGTGGTAAAAATTAATAGAAACAATTTCTAGTCGGAAAAATTAATAGAAACAACTTCTAGTCGTAAAAATGAATAGAAACAACTTCTAGTCGGAAAAATGAATAGAAACAACTTCTAGCCGGAAAAATGAATAGAAACAACTTCTAGCCGGAAAAATGGATAGAAACAACTTCTAGTGGGAAAAATGAATAGAAACAACTTCTAGTCGTAAAAATGAATAGAAACAACTTCTAGTCGGAAAAATGAATAGAAACAACTTCTAGTCGGAAAAATGAATAGAAACAACTTCTAGTGGTAAAAATTAATAGAAACAATTTCTAGTCGGAAAAATTAATAGAAACAACTTCTAGTCGGAAACAATGAATAGAAACAACTTCTAGTCGCAAAAATGAATAGAAACAGCTTCTAGTGGTAAAAATTAATAGAAACAACTTCTAGTCGGAAAAATGAATAGAAACAACTTCTAGTCGGAAAAATGAATAGAAACAACTTCTAGTGGTAAAAATTAATAGAAACAATTTCTAGTCGGAAAAATTAATAGAAACAACTTCTAGTCGGAAAAATGAATAGAAACAACTTCTAGTCGTAAAAATGAATAGAAACAACTTCTAGTCGGAAAAATGAATAGAAACAACTTCTAGTCAGAAAAATTAATAGAAACAATTTCTAGTCGGAAAAATTAATAGAAACAACTTCTAGTCGGAAAAATTAATAGAAACAATTTCTAGTCGGAAAAATTAATAGAAACAACTTCTAGTCGGAAAAATGAATAGAAACAATTTCTAGTCGGAAAAATGAATAGAAACAATTTCTAGTCGGAAAAATGAATAGAAACAATTTCTAGTCGGAAAAATGAATAGAAACAATTTCTAGTCGGAAAAATTAATAGAATCAACTTCTAGTGGTAAAAATGAATAGAAACAACTTCTAGTCGGAAAAATGAAGAGAAACAACTTCTAGTAGGAAAAATGAATAGAAATAACTTCTAGTCGGAAAAAATGAATAGAAACAACTTCTAGTCGGAAACAATAAATAGAAACAACTTCTAGTCGGAAAAATGAATAGAAACAACTTCTAGTCGTAAAAATGAATAGAACCAACTTCTAGTCGGAAAAATGAATAGAAATAACTTCTAGTCGGAAAAAATGAATAGAAACAACTTCTAGTCGGAAACAATAAATAGAAACAACTTCTAGTCGGAAAAATAAATAGAAACAGCTTCTAGTCGGAAAAATGAATAGAAACAATTTCTAGTCGGAAAAATTAATAGAAACAACTTCTAGTCGGAAACAATAAATAGAAACAACTTCCAGTCGCAAAAATAAATAGAAACAGCTTCTAGTCGTAAAAATAAATAGAAACAACTTCTAGTCGGAAAAATGAATAGAAACAATTTCTAGTCGCAAAAATTAATAGAAACAACTTCTAGTCGGAAAAATGAATAGAAACAACTTCTAGTCGGAAAAATGAATAGAAACAACTTCTAGTCGGAAAAATGAAGAGCAACAACTTCTAGTTTGAAAAATGAAGAGCAACAACTTCTAGTTTGAAAAATGAAGAGCAACAACTTCTAGTCGTAAAAATGAATAGAAACAACTTCTAGTCGGAAAAATGAATAGAAACAACTTCTAGTCGGAAAAATGAAGAGCAACAACTTCTAGTTTGAAAAATGAAGAGCAACAACTTCTAGTTTGAAAAATGAATAGAAACAACTTCCAGTCGGAAAAATGAATAGAAATGTGGAAATATTCGTGTGTTATGAATTCGCAATGGGAAATAATTGTGAAAAGATGGAGACGAGTTCTAAATAGGACCACTCTATACTTCTTAAATAAGTTAACAAAAATCAACGTAGGGTCCTGGAGACGTGTTTCCATAGTTCAGTCTTTAATCTGGCTGTGGCCAGAATTATAATTCTAAAACCTAAATTTCGTTTTAGGCGTCTTCCTGATCTTCTATCTCTCCTAGTTTCCCTGGTGATTTCAAAACAAGATTTTTTCTTCAAGGCAGCCATTTTATTTTGGGGTCGGATGTGGGAAGAGATTTTGCCTCCATGCATCTCTAACACCGTGATGCGGAGGAGAGACCAAGGTGGCAAGATAAATGCTCACAAACACTATTGTAGAGTCCAGTCCTGGATCTAGTAAAAATAAATATAAAATAAAAATAACTGGATTTCCAATTCAGAATAACATTTCCCTCTTCGTTTTGCGTGTGTTTAAAAAATTTCTATGAAAAATGAAAGATTTATAAATAAGTTCTATAATTTTTTTGCTTCTATTAAGAATTCGGGCCGTCCCGTAGCCGAGTGGTTAGCGCGCTTGGCGCGAGTGGATCTACGGGACCTGGGTTCGAGCCCCGGGTAAGGTATGGTTGTGTGTGTTGTTTTTCTGCTGAGGTCCTGCCATCCTCACAGACCTTCTACTCTGGCATATAAACTGACAGGCTCCTGTCAGACCTCTGTGGCAAGCAGCTGCTTGAGGAGGTATTTATTTTTTATTTATTAAGAATTCAGAATAATAGTAAGTGTTTACTATCATTCTGAAAGGGGTGGTCATGTCACTCATGCTCCCCACCCCCCTGGTAGAGCCTAATCCCAAGTCTTTAACAAGTAGTTACTCGTTCTCAATTTTCTGATCAGAGAAAATGCGATGATTCAGCAATTTTTCTTCTCCGTTCTCAATGGCTTACGGACTTGGAAGAAATTCTTTCCTGCAATACACAAGAAATCAATCAGTTTTTTTTTTCTACCAAACTAACGTATAGTCGCTGAAAAAAGTATCCGAACACTATAGTTGATTACAGAATTCAGAAAAAATATCTGGCAACGATTTTTTCTGAATTCTGTAATCAACTATAGTGTTCGGATACTTTTTTCAGCGACTGTACTTTAGCTGCAACATACTTTTTACAACATATTTTTAGCTGCAACAGTTTAATTCCAAAGCACAATTTATCAAAATTTGCATGCGTAAACCTGATATTTTCTTGGACAATAAACTTTATACTATTAAATTTATATAAAATTTTTATTAGCGTAATATATTTTAACAGGAAACTTTATACGTAATGAAACCCCAAAGAGGCGATTCTTTCAATATTAGTTCTAGATCAGTGATGCCCAACGAGTGACTTGAACAAGTTTAATAGCTGTACATAAAATATTTGGGGCGGGGGCGGCTCAGTCGGTAGCACGCCAGGATCGTAATCTGTAGTTCCCAGGTTCGAGTTCCAGCTGGGTCAGCGTTGAGATTTATCTCCGCAAAATTCCCCGCCCTGCCCACGGTCAGTAGGGGACACCGATGGGCTTTTAAAGGCCGCCGTCCGTCAGATGGGACGTTAAGCCGTGGCCCCGTGTGCGGGAGAGCCATACCATGTGCACGTTAAAGAACACGCTGGATGGCCTTGACGGGAGGCTACCATCTGTCTCCCAACAGCTGTTCCAGTGGGTCCCCTCCCCCAACCTTCTCTGAGCCTTCGAGGTCTATGTGACCTGGCCATTTAGCGCATGGTTTGCAAAAAAGTGCCGCTCAGAGGTAAAACAACCCAACCCATAAAGTATTTGAAACTACATCTGGCAGTTAAAATATAACTAAAGCGCTTTTATGATATAATTTTAAAGAAAGTGTATTTATATTTTAATAAGGAATCATTTATTAAGTTCCTTATAAATAAAAACCTTACCTCCGTAAGCAATCATATAGTTCGCGAACTACGTGCAGGGCAACTCGTGTCTACAAGTAGACTCCACACTACAAAACGTTGAAAAAACGTGATTTCTTTTATTTTAAGAAATTGTCCTTCATTTTTTGTGGTTGTAATTTCACTTCGTAAGATAATTTATTTGATAATTAAATGTTTGGAGCTAAGTTTTTTTTTCTACTGACACTTAGTTAATATTTCAATTTTTCTCCATTTCATTTCTTCTATTACACGTGATATACTGTATGCAGTTTTCGAAACTGTAAGATTTAATTTCGCTGACATCTGCAATTATATTGTAATATTTCTTTTAACTTTAGCATCTAATTGCATTATTTTGCACATGTATTAATTGCCTTATAATAGTTATTAAATGTACCACCCGAAAATACAGTTTTTCATTTTTTCTTTTAATTGCGTATGAACATTTTGCATTCCATTTACCTAATCTACTGTGGTGGGGTGACTCAGTCGGTGGCGCGACAGGCTCGTAATCTGTAGTTCCCAGGTTCGAGTCCCAGCTGGGTCAGTGTTGAGATTTAAAAAAATTATAAATAAATACCCCCTCAAGCAGCTGCTTGCCACAGAGGTCTGACAGGAGCCTGTCAGTTTATATGCCATAGTAGAAGGTCTGAGAGGATGGCAAGACCTCAGCAGAAAAACGACACATACATCCATGCCTTACCCGGGGTTCGAACCCAGGTCCCTTAGATCAGTAGCCAAGCGTGCTAACCACTCGGCCACGGGACGGCTATCTCCGCAAAATTTTCCGCCCTGCCTACGGTCAGTAGGGAACACCGATGGGCTTGAAAAGGCCGCCGTCCGTCGGATGGGACTTTAAGCCGTGGCTCCGTGTGTGGGAGAGCCATACCCTGTGCACGTTAAAGCACACGCTGGACAGGAGGCTACCATCTGTCTCCCAACAGCTGTTCCAGTGGGTCCCCTCCCCCAACCTTCTCTGAGCCTTCAGGGTTCTTGTGACCTGGCCATTTAGCCCATTGTGTGCAAAAAAAAGTGCCGGTCAGAGGTAAAACAACCTAATCTACTAGGCATTGTGTATAAAAAAAACTCATCCTAAAGTTGAGCAAGAGTCACCTGATTCGGAATATAACTTCATCTCATCAAAACTTAGTGCAACAAAAGGGTTTAAACTTTAAAAAAATTCATCGCCCCTCTCCAAAAATTAAATGGATTAATATGTAATGCTAAGCAAGCGCAGGACGTTCTTAATAGCCGTTATTTCCGACCTGGTACAACAATGCATGATGACTTAACAACTAAATCATGTTCATACAGGACTACGGTTGACCAATAGCTACAACAATGCACGTTGAGGTAACAAATGGGTTGTTGGGTTGGGTTGTTTTACCTCTGAGCGGCACTTTTTTGCACACCATGGGCTAAATGGCCAGGTCACATGGACCCCGAAGGCTCAGAGAAGGTTGGGGGAGGGGACCCACTGGAACAGATGTTGGGAGACAGATGGTAGCCTCCCGTCAAGGCCATTAAGCGTGTTCTTTAACGTGCACAGGGTATGGCTCTCCCACACACGGGGCCACGGTTTAACGTCCCATCCGACGGACGGCGGCCTTTCCAAGCCCATCGGTGTCCCCTACTGACCGTGGGTAGGGCGGGAATTTTGCGGAGATAAATCTCAACGCTGACCCAGCTGGGACTCGAACCTGGGAACTACAGATTACGAGTCTGGCGCACTAACAATAGACTCTCCGATTAATGACGCTTCAAGTGATTGAGAATATTATTATTATTGAACGATTGATGTCATTTTAATATTTTTGGAAAACAGTTTACGTTTTGACTTTTAATTTTAAGCTTTTGCATTCTTCATAATTTTCCAAATACTTAAATGCTTAAGTCACAAATTTCATTTAAGGATTTCTTTCCCCTCTGGCAATCCGTATTGCTTAATAACATCAAGCCATTGCCTTTAACAGACGCCAATTCCCAACCTCTTTTGATGCCCCATTTTGCTCGGAAAGGCCGCCGTCCGTCGAATGCGACGTAAAGCCGTGGCACAAAGTTGTGAACGTTAAAGAACACACTTAATTGCCTTGACGGGAGGCTTCAATCTATTTTCTTCCCCCATCCCCCAATCTTCTCTGAGACCTTGGGGTCCTTGGGTTGGGTAGTTAATTTGGGTTGTTTTACCTCTGAGCGGCACTTTTTTGCACACCATGGACTAAATCGCCAGGTCACATGGACCCCGAAGGCTCAGAGAAGGTTGTGGGAGGGGACCCACTGGAACGGCTGTTGGGAGACAGATGGTAGCTTCCCGCCAAGGCCATCCAGCGTGTTCTTTAACGTTCGGTTGCTTTACCTCTGAGCGGCACTTTTTTGCACACCATGGACTAAATCGCCAGGTCACATGGACCCCGAAGGCTCAGAGAAGGTTGTGGGAGGGGACCCACTGGAACGGCTGTTGGGAGACAGATGGTAGCTTCCCGCCAAGGCCATCCAGCGTGTTCTTTAACGTTCGGTTGCTTTACCTCTGAGCGGCACTTTTTTGCACACCATGGACTAAATCGCCAGGTCACATGGACCCCGAAGGCTCAGAGAAGGTTGGGGGAGGGGACCCACTGGAACAGTTGTTGGAAGACAGATGGTAGCCTCCCGTCAAGGCCATCCAACTTGTTCTTTAACGTTCGGTTGCTTTACCTCTGAGCGGCACTTTTTTGCACACCATGGACTAAATCGCCAGGTCACATGGATCCCGAAGGCTCAGAGAAGGTTGGGGGAGGGGACCCACTAGAACAGCTGTTGGAAGACAGATGGTAGCCTCCCGTCAAGGCCATCCAACTTGTTCTTTAACGTTCGGTTGCTTTACCTCTGAGCGGCACTTTTTTGCACACCATGGACTAAATCGCCAGGTCACATGGATCCCGAAGGCTCAGAGAAGGTTGGGGGAGGGGACCCACTAGAACAGCTGTTGGAAGACAGATGGTAGCCTCCCGTCAAGGCCATCCAGGTGTTCTTTAACGTTCGGTTGCTTTACCTCTGAGCGGCACTTTTTTGCACACCATGGACTAAATCGCCAGGTCACATGGACCCCGAAGGCTCAGAGAAGGTTGGGGGAGGGGACCCACTGGAACAGCTGTTGGGAGACAGATGGTAGCCTCCCGTCATGGCCATCCAGCGTGTTCTTTAAAGTGCACAGAGTATGGCTCAACATCCCATCCGACGGACGGCGGCCTTTACAAGCCCATCGGTGTTCCCTACTGACTGTGGGCAGGGCGGGATATTTTGCGGAGATAAATCTCAACGCTGACCCAGCTGGGACTCAAACCTGGGAACTGCAGATTACGAGCCTGGCGCGCTACCGACTGAGCCAACCCCGCCCCTAGGGGTCCGTGGGATCAGGGCATTTAGCCCATTGTATATAAAAAAAAATGTGACGCTCGGAGGTAAAACAGTTCAACCTTTAGTGCCTAGTATCTTTTCTATGAGATATTTTTAAGCAAAAAGAAATAGGTTGTGACTGAAGAATCCAAATCTTTGATGATTTGTACGAAGAGCTGGATTTGTATCCGTATCAAGTAAACACAACAATTGCGAAAGCAAACCACGTCGCGTTTAGACGCCTGATGACGTAATTCAAGATAAGCCAAAACGAAAATAGCCTCGTGACTGTGGAGAGAGGATATGAGTGACACCGACGGAAAAAAATTAATGGGAGATCGGAGATCGTTATTTCCCCTTGAGCAGAAACTCATTTCCGCACTCATAAGCAATGCCACCTTGATATCCTAGTCCAGTGGCACACCTCATTCCTCAGTCATTAGGATTCGCTCATCCAGCGTTAGAAGACAAGCTGGCACGGATCAGATGATGCGGAACGATCGCGAGTTGGGTTGGGTTGGGTTGTTTTATCTCTGAGCGGCACTTTTTTGCACACCATGGGCTAAATGGCCAGGTCACATGGACCCCGAAGGCTCAGAGAAGGTTGGGGGAGGGGACCCACTGGAACAACTGTTGGGAGACAGATGGTAGCCTCCCGTCAAGGCCATCCAGCGTGTTCTTTAACGTGCACAGGGTACGGCTCTCCCGCACACGGGGCCACGGCTTAACGTCTCATCCGACGGACGGCGGCCTTTCCAAGCCCATCGGTGTCCCCTACTGACCGTGGACAGGGCGGGTTGGGTAGTTTTACCTCTGAGCAGCATTTTTTTGCACACCATGGGCTAAATGGCCAGGTCACATGGACCCCGAAGGCTCAGAGAAGGTTGGAGGAGGGAACCCACTGGAACAGCTGTTGGGAGACAGATGGTAGCCTCCCGTCAAGGCCATCCAGCGTGTTCTTTAACGTGCACAGGGTATGGATCTCCTGCACACGGGGCCACGGCTTAACGTCCCATCCGACGGACGGCGGCCTTTCCAGGCAAATCGGTGTCCCCTACTGACCGTGGGCAGGGCAGGGAATTTTGCGGAGATAAATCTCAACGCTGACTCAGCTGGGACTCGAACCTGGGAACTACAGATTACGAGCCTGGCGCGCTACCGACTGAGCCACCCCCACCCCCGCTTCCAGGAAGAGGAAAAAACATAAGCAAGTTTAAAACAAATAAATATTTTGCGTCTATGGAGATTATTTAAAACAATAGAGAAAAATAAAATAAATACCCCCTCAAGCAGCTGCTTGCCGAAGAGGTCTGGCTGGACCCTGTCAGTTAATACGCCATAGCAGAAGGTCTGTGAGGATGGCAGGACCTCAGCAGAAAAACAACCATGCCTTACCCGAGGCTCGAACCCAGGTTTCTCGTATCAATAGCCAAGCGCTAACCACTCAACCACTGGACGATTTGAAAAATAATTAAATTAAAATATTTTTTAAATACCTCATTTTTCTGCCTCTGCGCTAAAAAGTAATTCGATATAAATCCTTAAAATCTCCGATTGTTAAATTTCTGCTCCCATTTCGGGAGACAGAAGGTCACAACGGTCCCAACATGAGAAATGTCCACTTCACACGAAAAACTCGATAACTCGAAACTCGATAAACTCGTCATTCGCGTGGCGGGGGTGGCTCAGTCGGTAGCGCGCCAGGCTCGTAATCTGTAGTTCCCCGGTTCGAGTCCCAGCTGGGTGAGCATTGAGATTTTTCTCCGCAAAATTTCCCCCGCCCTGCCCACGGTCAGTAGAGGACACCGATGGGCTTGTAAAGGTCCCCGTCCGTCGGAAGGGACGTTAAGCCGTGGCCCCGTGTGCGGGAGAGCCGTCCTGTGTACGTTAAAGAACACGCTAGATGGCCTTGACGGGAGGCTACCATCTGTCTCCCAACAGCTGTTCCAGTGGGTCCCCTCCCCCAACCTTCTCTGAGCCTTCGGGGTCCATGTGACCTGGCCATTTAGCCCATGGTGTGCAAAAAAGTGCCGCTCAGAGGTAAAACAACCCAACATAGGGTTAAAATTTATCACCGCAAAACTTTGTGCAAAACATAAACAATGCCCCTCACAGGTAAAACAACCCAACCGAAATCCTGATTTGTACAATTAAAAGTTACACTTTTTCTGAACATTGGGCCAAATCACTACTGTAAATATATACGTAATTGACCACGACATTTTATCATCAAAATATTAATTTTCTAGCATAAATAAATTGCTTTCAATATTCGTTTAAGTTTTACATTTCCAACATTTTCCCCTCTCAAAAGCTGCTTTTAAAGTTTTTAGGTAATTCCGAAACTGCGAATATTAATATTTAATCAAGACCAATCCGAAAGTGATTCTTAATGCTTCATTTAAAACAAAAATATTGAATGTCACCAGAAGGATAGATAAAAATCAAAACATTAGCTCATTTTTTAAAACAACCTAAAAAAAAAGAGTTGAATTGCACTTGACTATGACACTTTATTATAAAGGGTTGAGTAAGACTTGCCTAATTGATAAATTCTTTGGATTTTCAAGCAGAGTAATATGAATTCAGTTTAAGGCTCCGTTCCAGAAATCGCCTTTGGTACAGTCGCTCAAAAAAGTATCCGAACACTATTAGTGATCTGGCAACCTTCGTGTCACGTGATTACAGAATTCAGGAAAAATACCTGGAGCGTGTGCAGAAACTGTACACGCTCCAGTTACCGTTCACAGCAAACTGGAGCGTGTACAGTTACTGCACACGCTCCAGTTTGCTGTGAACGGTAACTGCAAACGCTCAATATTTCCGTGAGTGAGCCCACATGATCTAGTATCAAAATAATATGACCACCTACAGTCGCTCAAAAAAGTATCCGAACACTATGGTTGATTACAGAATTTAGAAAAAATATCTGCCAACGATTTTTTTAGAAATTAGTGATCTAGCAGCCTTCGTGTCACGTCCACACTTTGGAAGGCTAATGAAAATAAGTTGCTTTTGGAAGGCTAATGAAAATAAGTACGTTCTTCGTCACGTAGGAAATTAGTGATCTGTCAACCTTCGTGTCACGTCCACACTTTGGAAGGCTAATGAAAATAAGTTGCTAATGAATTACCCCCCCCTCCCCCCCCATATACTGATCACAGGGGGATACACCATGCTACTGATCAAGGGGGTATTTCGCTAAAGCCAAATACCCGCTGTGATCTCCCTGAAAGAGTTCACATCGCTAAGGAAGTGCTTGCAGGAAAAGTAGGCGATTATTTTTAGTGCTTCAGTATTCTGTCATCCGTTCAATTGTCAAGATCATTTTTGGTTCACGTCGTTGGTCTAATTGTCTTCAGTTTCCGGTTCCTTTTGAACTGGACAATATCAATTAAGGAGCGATAAAACGTCCATCCGCAGCGCTAAATTGTCGACAGGAACGATGAAGTGTCGATCAAGAGCGATGAAGTGTCGATTAGGAGCGATGAAGTGTCCACAGGAGCGATAAAGTGTCGATTAGGAGCGATAAAGTGTCGATTAGGAGCGATAAAGTGTCGATTAGGAGCGATAAAGTGTCGATCAGGAGCGATAAAGTGTCGAACAGGAGCGATGAAGTATCGACAGGAGCGATAAAGTGTCGATCAGGAGCGATAAATTGTCGAACAGGAGCGATGAAGTATCGACAGGAGCGATGAAGTGTCGATTAGGAGCGATGAAGTGTCTGTCGATCAGGAGCGATAAAGTGTCGACAGGAACGATGAAGTGTCGACAGGAGCGATGAAATATCGATCAGGAGCGATGAAGAATCGATCAGGAGCGATGAAGTGTCGAACAGGAGCGATAAAGTATCGATCAGGAGCGATGAAGTGTCGAACAGGAGCGATAAAGTATCGATCAGGAGCGATGAAGAATCGATCAGGAGCGATGAAGTGTCGAACAGGAGCGATGAAGTATCGATCAGGAACGATGAAATATCGATCAGGAGCGATGAAGTGTCGAACAGGAGCGATGAAGTATCGATCAGGAACGATGAAGTGCCCATCACGAGCGATGAAGAGTCGACAGGAACGATGAAGTGTTCGTCACGAGCGATAAAGTCTCGATCAGAAGTAGGAGACCACTTACCCAGTACGGACTCCTTTTGATCTTTGAAGCGATGTTTCTGGTTCCACTGGAACCAATCACCTTGGCTAAAAAGTGTTCCCATAAAGGATTCCCGCGTTCTCGATGTGTCTTAGTTTTAAGCAATAACTTTGGAAAGGTGGCAAGAATTATCATCATATCAGTAATAAATACATATTTCCCTTTTATTTAAAACCTCGAGGATGAATTGCATAAACTTCTGAAAACCAAAGCTGTGCTACAATCAATTAAACTACTCGCAACATAAATAAAAAAAAATAAAATAAATACCCCCTCAAGCAGCTGCTTGCCACAGAGGTCTGACAGGAGCCTGTCAGTTCAGATGCCATAGTAGGAGATCGGAGAGGATGGCAGGACCTCAGCAGAAAAACGACACAAACAGCCACCCGGGGCTCGAACCCAGGTCCCTTAGATCAGTAGCCAAGCGCGCTAACCACTCGGCCATGGGACAACTAGCAATTCGCAACAACTAGTCATTACAACTAGTTTGTCGTTCACTCATTATTGATTACTGCCAATAGTCTTCATAACATAATAATGCTGCAAGGGACTCAAAATTCTGAGCCAGGTATATTGTTTTGCAATCAAATAGTCAATGCAGCCTTTTCGAATGAAATGAAATTCGCTAGATAAAGGCATCATCAGTTTTACCTTACAAATCAGGGGGCGGGGGTGGCTCAGTCGGTAGCGCGCCAGGCTCGTAATCTGTAGTTCCCAAGTTCGAGTCCCAGCTGGATCAGCGTTGAGATTTATCTCCGCAAAAATTCCCCGCCCTGCCCACGGTCAGTAGGGGACACCGATGGCTTGGAAAGGCCGCCGTCCGTCGGATGGGACGTTAAGCCGTGGCTCCGTGTGCGGGAGAGCCATACCCTGTGGACGTTAAAGAACACGCTGGATGGCCTGACGGGCCTTGGCTTTTGACGGGAGGCTACCATCTGTCTCCCAACAGCTGTTCCAGTGGGTCCCCTTCCCCAACCTTCTCTGAGCCTTCGGGGTCCATATGACCTGGCCATTTAGCCCATGGTGTGCAAAAAAGTGCCGCTCAGAGGTAAAACAACCCAACCTTACAAATCAAACTTCTCTCCTTCGATTCAATACTTAACACATTTCTCGCAACACTTCGAATTTACAGCAATTGTTCAATTCATCGTTCGAAGTACAAAAAAAAAACCCTTATCAGTATTCATTGGGAGACATGCAAATTATGGCAGCAACACTTGAGTATTTGAGAGTTCCCTGCTACTGCATGAAGGCCGACCTCGTAGGGGCAGAGCTACGGCCTCGTCCCTCGCGCGCCCGCCGTTCTCCCATGATTCAGTAGTGTGGCTAACCGAAGTTCCCTCCCTCACACCCATTGAACGCGGCCTTAAAGACCATAAATTATCGCTAAATCTGCCGCGCTCAGCAGATAGATTAATCTCGCGCCCAGGAGTGACCCGTGACTCAGCTGCACGGGACGTGATCCGGAGTCTTTCCCGTCCTGGGACAGCCATTCCCGAGAAGGGGCGATAGAGGGGGGGGGGGGGGGGGGAGGAGACCGCGGGAGTGGGCAATGAATTTGTTTGTCGGAGGGGAAGACAGCGACCTCTGATGATGAACGTCTGTCTGAATCGAGTCACATGATCTCTGCGAAGGGAGAAATCTTTGCGGAGAGGAAATTGGTCGATTGAAAAGAGTCGCGATCATCAGTGTTTGTCACTTTGAAGCGAACGAATTGCAACTGCGGTCATCACCTTGCCAATAACTACTTGTTCATGAAAATGAGTGGGTGACTTTTTTAAATATTCTTCTCTTTTGCGTATTTTAATTACGACAGTGAATTGTGAAACGAAACTGGTCATGTTTTTTTTTTATTTAATTATTAAAATTTCAAAAATTCTTGCGAAATGTAATGAAGCGCAGCAAGCTTTTTGATCCTTTGCGACCGAAACGAATCGGTGACGATATGAACAATTTGAATCTTTTGGGACTGATGTGAATCGGTGATGATGTAAATAATTTGAATCATATGGGACCGAAATGAATCGGTGATGATATGAACAATTTGAATCATATGGGACTGAAACGAATCGGTGATGATGTAAATTATTTGAATCATATGGGACCGAAACGAATCGGTGATGATGTAAATTATTTGAATCATATGGGACCGAAACGAATCGGTGATGATGTAAATAATTTGAATCATATGGGACCGAAACGAATCGGTGATGATGTAAATAATTCGAATCATATGGGACCGAAACGAATCGGTGATGATGTAAATAATTCGAATCATATGGGACTGAAACGAATCGGTGATGATGTAAATTATTTGAATCATATGGGACCGAAACGAATCGGTGATGATGTAAATAATTTGAATCATATGGGACCGAAACGAATCGGTGATGATGTAAATAATTCGAAACATATGGGACCGAAACGAATCGGTGATGATGTAAATAATTTGAATCATATGGGACCGAAACGAATCGGTGATGATGTAAATAATTCGAATCATATGGGACCGAAACGAATCGGTGATGATGTAAATAATTCGAATCATATGGGACCGAAACGAATCGGTGATGATGTAAATAATTCGAATCATATGAGACCGAAACGAATCGGTGATGATGTAAATAATTCGAATCATATGGGACCGAAACGAATCGGTGATGATGTAAATTATTTGAATCATACGGGACCGAAACGAATCGGTGACGATATAGCAATTTGAATCTTTGGGACCGAAACGAATCGGTGACGATATAGCAATTTGAATCTTTGGGACCGAAACGAATCGGTGATGATGTAAATTATTTGAATCATACGGGACCGAAACGAATCGGTGACGATATAGCAATTTGAATCTTTGGGACCGAAACGAATCGGTGACGATATAGCAATTTGAATCTTTGGGACCGAAACGAATCGGTGACGATATAGCAATTTGAATCTTTGGGACCGAAATGAATCGGTGATGATATGAACAATTGGAATCCTTTCCCAATTGGAAATAAATCGATAGCAATATCAATTCATTTCAGCTTCAGATTGTTCCACCTTTTCTCGTCTGCCCGAACTGTTTTCCATTTCGCTTCAGTTTCAACGTAGCTGAAATCCCACAAGAAGAGGAATGAAGCGAGCGAGCGATTTGAGTTTCGTGTTTCCCGCAAGGCGTTGTCGACGCCCCTAAAACATCTCATTCATTAACAGCAAGGTCAAACCATCTTGCTTCAAATTACTAAGTCATATCTTCTATTAAAAAAAGTACAGTCGACAGGTTGGTTTTTTTATTTTCGGCTCTCATTTAGTTCAAATGGGAAAAAGAAAAATCGACAACTGATAATGACCAACTGATAATTACACTTGCTTTCTTGGTTTTGATCTTCGTGATTTTTTTTTTTTCAAAAATATTATTTTTTAAATTTCCCGTTTCGTTTTTGTTTCTCGGTCTGAGGTTTTCTTCTTCCCAGTAGAGTTCTTCGATGATCTCACGAATCCTTGGTGTTAATGACGTAAACAAAAACAAGAAACTGGTTTTGGTGGCATCGCTTAGGAACATCATCCGCCTCTTGAAGCAGCAATTATCATAACTTTGGCATTCGGTCCTTGCAGGGCTATCGAGCGAAGAATGGACTGCATTTAAGAAAATATTACATACGTCAATTAAAATTCGGATTACTTACAAAAATCTGAAGGTCACCAAAGGGTACAGTCGCTCAAAAAAATATCCGAACACTATGGTCGATTACAGAATTCAGAAAAATATCTGGCAACGATTTTTTAAGAAATTAGTGATCTGGCAACCTTCGTGTCACGTGATTACAGAAATCAGGAAAAATATCTGGAGCGTGTACAGCAACTGTACACGTTCCAGTTACCGTTCACAGCAAACTGGAACGTGTGCAGTTACTGCACACGCTCCAGTTTGCTGTGAACGGTAACTGCACACGCTCAATATTTCCGTGAGTGAGCCCACACGATCTAGTATCAAAGTAATATGACCACCTACAGTCGCTCAAAAAAGTATCCGAACACTATGGTTGGTTACAGAATTCAGAAAAAATATCTGACAACGATTTTTTTTTTAGAAATTAGCTGCTGTCTTTCTGCTGAGGTTATTTCTTTCTCTCATATCTTTTCTGTGGTATGTTAAACTCAAAGGCTGGAGTCAGATCTCTGCGGTAAGCAGCTGCTTGAGGAGTAATGATTTCAATTACTATAATCAAGGCCAAGTCTCCCACTTTGCCGTCCCCCTCAAGCCCCAAAGGGGGGATAGAAGTCCCTTTCCCCTTCGAGAATGCTAACCGGAGAGGACGAAAAGGAGAATTTTAAATATATATTACACAGAATTGTCAATAAATTTCTAAAAACTGCTAAAGCGATGGGGAATATATTCGGAACTGCGTTCCGGTCGATCATGCTCCCACCCCATCCCCGTTCACTCGAATCACTTCCCCCCCCCCACCTTTTATTTGTTTCTTTATCCAGACCAGCCTGAATTTCTTTCAAATGACCACGTATAGGGGAACTTATAACCTCACCTCTCCCTCGAAGGCTAAATATCGCATATGTTTTAAAACAATCCTCAAAAATTCGTAGACTCAAGCATATTAATTCTCCCCCTCCCTCAACCTTCCATTAGAATTTTCTATGTACAGTCGCTCAAAAAAGTATCCGAACACTATGGTTAATTACAGAATTCAGAAAAAACATCTGGGAACGATTTTTTTAGAAGTTTATGATCTGGCACCCTTCGTGTCACGTGACACGAAGGTTGCTAGATCACTAATTTCTAAAAAAACGCTGCCAGATATTTTTTCTAAATTCTGTAATCAATCATAGTGTTCGGATATTTTTTTGAGCGACTGTACATTAAGCATCTTTTACTTATCCCTAACGATTATTTGTTTAGCCACATTTCGGTGATCCATTCTTAACTTTTCACATTCAGTGAATGTTTAAAAATAATAAAAAAAACAATTTATAAAACAATAAAAAAAACTACGATGATGATAATATCTCTGCAGTGGAAATGGTTTTCGGTATTTTGAATTGCAACACGCATAATGGAATCGTTGAGCCTAAAATCAATTTGAAATTAAGAAAGGAAATATAAGCCTGAGCAGCTAAATGGAGGGCTCCTCAAGGAGCATAAATGGTCCAGGGAATGAGAGAGAAATGGCTCAGATATTCAAAACTAACAGTTTATGAGAATGAGGAAACGCAGACGGTTATGTCCTCTTTGCAGTGGCATCTAAAGGAAATGTCGCTCTTTCTGGCTGGCTGGACGATAATGATCGAGTTTGTGGATCGAAAACAATTAGCAAAGAGCTTAAGGGGAAAAAAATGTTTACGAATCAATTAAGGGCGAAAGAGAAACTGCAGAGAAGTAATGACGCAAGAAATGCTTTGCCGGAAATGGAGATAGGAGCATAACTCACACTTTCGGATGCTGTGGCCGGAGAGAGTTGGGTTGGGTTGTTTTAGCTTTGAGCGGCACTTTTTTGCACCACCATGGGCTAAATGGCCAGGTCACATGGACCCCGAAGGCTCAGAGAAAGTTGAGGGAGGGGGCCCACTGGAACAGCTGTTGGGAGACAGATGGTAGCCTCCCGTCAAGGCCATCCAGCGTGTTCTTTAACGTTCGGTTGCTTTACCTCTGAGCGACACTTTTTTGCACACCATGGGCTAAATGGCCAGGTCACATGGACCCCGAAGGATCAGAGAAGGTTGGGGGAGGGGACCCACTGGAACAGCTGTTGGGAGACAGATGGTAGCCTCCCGTCAAGGCCATCCAGGGTGTTCTTTAACGTGCACAGGGTATGGCTCTCCCGCACACGGGGCCACGGCTTAACGTCCCATCCGACGGACGGCGGCCTTTCCAACCCCATCGGTGTCCCCTACTGACCGTGGGCAGGGCGGGGAGTTTTGCGGACATAAATCTCAACGCTGACCCAGCTGGGACTCGAACCTGGAAACTACAGATTACGAGCCTGGCGCGCTACCGACTGAGCCGCCCCGGCCCATAGCCGGAGAGACTGAATCCCTTCCTTGCTTCAAATATGAGGGACAGCTTTCCTAAAAGGAGGGATTCGCAGCTCATCAAACACAACCGATGAACACACTCGTAATGAGAGAAGAAATCGGGAAAATCTCTGTTATTCCTTGGATTCTGTTGAAATATTTTACACTGCGCAATTATTTAGAAATCATACGTATATTCATGACATAAAAGGGGGCGGGGTTGCTCAATCGGTAGCACGCCAGGTTCGTAATCTGCAGTTCCCTGATTCGAGTCCCAGCTGGGTCAGCGTTGAGATTTATCTCCGTAAAACACCCTGTCCACGGTTAGTAGGGGACACCGACGTTCTTGGTAAAGGCCGCCGTCCGTCGGATGGGACGTTAATCCGTGGCCCCGTGTGCGGGAGAGCCATACCCTGTTCACCTTAAAGAACACGCTAGATGGCCTTGACGGGAGCCTACCATCTGTCTCCTAAAAGCTGTTATAGTGGGTCCCTTCCCCCAACCTTTTCTGAGCCTTCGGGGTCCTTGTGACCTGGACCTTTAGCCCATTGTGTGCAAAAAAGTGCCGCTCAGAGGTAAAACAACCAACAACCAAAACCATGACAAAAAAAGTGAAATATTAGCGGCGTTCTAAACTCTGAATGATATTTCATTTAAAACGCACTTGTAAACGGATTTAAGATTCTTAACTTCATTGCGTCAGGTTAACATTGTCGTCAGTAACAATCCACTTGCAGAACGAACTTCAAGGGATTGTTGAATAAGGAAACTGACTCCCTGTTGACATAACGGAAAACCATTTATATGAAATAAGACACAAAGTGTACTTTACAACAGAAAGTCTATTTTCAAGAAATCAAGCTTTAGGTAAAAAAAAAATGTTACGTAAGGTAAGAGAAAAAATTCCCAAGAGCTTGTTGCATTGTGGTCACATAAAGATTTAAAAATTTTCACAGCGTTAAAATTTTTTCGAATTCAAGAAGTCTAAAATATAATATCGATGTTAATTTAAATTGGTAGAGAAATAGTAAGGAATGATTCTACTCCCATTTTTCTGGGGGCGGGGGTGGCTCAGTCGGTAGCGCGCCAGGCTCGTAATCTGTAGTTCCCAGGTTCGAGTCCCAGCTGGGTCAGCGTTGAGATTTATCTCCGCAAAATTCCCCGCCCTGCCCACGGTCAGTAGGGGACACCGATGGGCTTGGAAAGACCGCCGTCCGTCGGATGGGACGTTAAGCCGTGGCCCCGTGTGTGGGAGAGCCATACCCTGTGCACGTTAAAGAACACGCTTAATGGCCTTGACGGGAGGCTACCATCTGTCTCCCAACAGCTGTTCCAGTGGGTCCCCTCCCCCAACCTTCTCTGAGCCTTCGGGGTCCATGTGACCTGGCCATTTAGCCCATGGTGTGCAAAAAAGTGCCGTTAAAAGGTAAAACAATCCAACCCATTTTTCTAGAATAGAAGCATTACTGGCTTTAACGTTGGCCCTAAATCACAATCTGAAGTTACGTTGCTTATCCCCTCTGTTACTATATGGCTGACTGAAATTTTGAATATTTATTTGACAAAGGTGTTGATTGAAGGATTTTACCACAGCTATCATTATTCCTATTTTTAAAAAAATGATCGCAGTTCTTCTGATAATTACAAGGTATTTAGTCTACTCTCTGTTCCAGGTAAAGTTCTTCGCGTTATTGAGCTTAATCGAATTATGAATTTGGTTAATGAGCAGCTAGAATACTGTTCAAATATTTTCACTTAGGCAGATTGCTGAGAAATGTTTAGTTTCAGAAAACTGTGCTAACTAGCTTTGAGTAATTTCAAAAACGCTCATGACTCTGTTGATTGTCATAATTTGTGGTTCATTGTGAGCTTGTATGGCATACCAGTCAAGTTAGTTAACATAGTGAAAGCTCTCTATAATAACACTGAGTCGTGTGTGAGAGTTGGTAAGGCTCGTAGCAATTGGTTTACCATTGCTTCTGATGTTCGACGAGGGTGCATTTTGTCTCCTTTTCTCTTTAGCTTGGTTATTGATTATGTTATGCGAAATTCACTTCAAGGGAAAGATTTTGGCCTTAAATGGGCTGGAGATACGAAAATTTCTGATTTAGATTATGCTGATGATTTAGCCCTTTTGGCAAATGATGTTGATGAGATGAACTCTTTCATTCGAGCTGTTGACGAGACTGGTAGTACAATAGGTTTGGTTACAAACAGAGATTAAACTAAAGTGATGAAAATTGGTCAGGCAGGCTGTGATTCAGTTAATCTGAATGGTTGCAGTCTTGAGCAGGTGTCACAGTTTAATTACCTTGGGAGCTATGTAACAGATACTGGTGATGTGCGGCATGAGATTAATAGACGAATAGGGATTGCTGTCGGGACTTTTAAGAATCTATGGAGATTGTGGAGAAATAGGCGTATACACCTAAAGACTAAAATTAGACTCTATAATAGTTTGGTTCTTTCTAGGGTTAGTTATGGTAGTGAAACTTAGACACTTTGTAAACAAGATAACAGGAAACTAGATGCTTTTGATTCTAGATGCTTACGTAGTACCTCCTTTAAGCAGCATATTGTGCAAATATATTGTGCAGATATTGTGCAGATATAGACACCGTTGGTTTGGCCATGTTTCCCATATAAATAATTATAGTTTGGCGAATAGGGTTATGAACAGTGTGCCTAAAGTCCTCAGAAAGAGGGGGATATCTAGGATGCGATGGGCAGACAATGTCAAACAGGACCTTGTTAGAATTGGTGTGCAGTGGCCAGATGCAGCAGATGTAGCTCAGGATAGATATACTTGGAGAACTAAATTGCTCGGTCTGGTTGGACCTCCGTAGATCTTACGTGCAAGAGGATTCTGTATGTGTAAGAATGATACCAATCAACGATACCAAAAGATTAGTAAGAATAATTCCAAGAATGAGGGGCAGCACATATCTGAAAGGGAATTAATGTCACAAAACAATAAAATAAGGTGTTCCACAGGGCTCGAAGGTACTGGGGAGGAGTGTAAAGGAACTTCCATGAAGATAGTTTTGTCTTTTTTTATTTTTTAAAAGATCGTTAAAATGGAAAGGAATACCCAAACTTGAAATGCACTTCTCCCACCTACCTAATATTTTTAAAAGTAAGCTCATGTTCCATTTGGTACTAGGGATGGTATTTTGGCCAAAGAGTGCAACTCTTAGTACGTATGTATACCGTTTTACATACCTTATTGTATCTGGGCAACATCTGGGTACCTAACATGCCACAGAATTACTGTATCTGGGCAACATCTGGATGCCTGACATGCCGAAGAATTATTGTACCTGGGAAATATCTGGATACTTGACACGCCAGAGAATTACGTACCTGGGAAATATCTGGATACTTAACATGCCGGAGAATTGCGCACCTGGGAAATATACTTGACATGCCGGAGAATTGCGCACCTGGGAAATATACTTGACATGCTGGAGAATTACGAGCCTGGGAAATATCTGGACACTTGACATGCCGGAGAATTGCGCACCTGGAAAATATATGGATATTGGACATGCCGGAGAATTACACACCTGGAAAATATCTAGATATTTGGCATGCCGGAGAATTACGCATCTGAGAAATATCTGGATTCTTGACAAGCAGGAGAATTACTGTACATGGCTATATCTGAGTATCTAATGTGCTGGAGAATTACTATACTTCGGCAACAGTTGGATACCTGACATGCTGGAGAATCACAGTACCTGGGCAATATCTAGATACCCGAATGCAAATGTAGTTAATGTGCTGTGGTACCGCTTGAAAAACACATCTCTTACTCTAAAGAAATTTCACTTTATTTTCTTTTTCTAATTTCTCATTGAGAAAAAAAAAGGGAGGTGGATTATTAAGATCAGAACTGATAATGTAAGATCACCTAATTTTTTTCTTAAATATCGGATCGTGATATTCGTTTCTTGAGACAATCTCTCATTTTGAAGGACGTCCAGTAATTGGTTTCAGAGTTCTGACAATTTTTCGAATTCTCTGCTCCTTATCATTTTATCGTAACCGGATACAATAGTTGGCAAAGAAACCTGATCCTTGCTTCATTACTGGAACCCTCTGAAGGAGACCAAAAATCTTTTTTTTTTTACCTTTTAACGCCAACTGTTCCTTTTAATCATCCCCATCTCGTTATTCTTATTACTCTGCCGTCATTGTTATCATTCTTCTTATGTTACTGTTGGCACATTGTTTGTTTCTTCTCTTACTGTTCTCCTTGATCATTGTTAGTTTGTTTCTACTGTTACTGTTCTCGCTTATCATTGTTCGTTTCTACTCTTACTGTTCTCTCTGATCATTGTTTGTTTCTACTGTTACTGTTCTTTCTGATCATTGTTTTTGTTTGTTTCTACTGTTACTTTTCTCTCTGATCATTGTTTGTTTCTACTCTTACTGTTCTCTCTGAGCATTGTTTGTTTCTACTGTTACTTTTCTCTCTGATCATTGTTTGCTTCTACTCTTACTGTTCTCTCTGATCATTGTTTGTTTGTTTCTGCTCTTACTGTTCACTCTTATCATTGTTTCCTTCTGCTCTGACTCTTTGCTCTGATCATTATTTGTTTCTACTGTTACTGTTCTCTCTGATCATTGTTAGTTTGTTTCTACTGTTAATGTTCTCTCTGATCATTGTTTGCTTCTACTCTTAGTATTCTCGCTGATCATTGTTTGTTTGTTTCTACTCTTACTGTTCACTCTTATCATTGTTGTTTCTACTGTTGCTTTTCTCTTTGATCATTGTTTGTTTCTACTGTTGCTTTTCTCTTTGATCATTGTTGTTTCTACTGTTGCTTTTCTCTTTGATCATTGTTTGTTTCTACTGTTGCTTTTCTCTTTGATCATTGTTTGTTTCTACTGTTGCTTTTCTCTTTGATCATTGTTTGTTTCTACTGTTGCTTTTCTCTTTGATCATTGTTTGTTTCTACTGTTGCTTTTCTATCTGATCATTGTTTGTTTGTTTCTACTGTTACTTATTACATTTTTCCTCCTGTTTGATTGAGTGTTGATAATTGTTTATCTTGATTTGTTATCATTGGTATTGTTAGTCTTCTTGTTATTGTTATCAATTTATTTCTTCCACTGATATCATGATCACAATTATTAGATTGTTATGCACATTTTATAAGTTGATGACACAATAAATAACCTTTATCTTAATAAACTGCACTTAAAATTTCTATTTTCAACGCAAAGATTTTGAAACGGATTCGTGTCGCAAGAGTTTCGTACATGAATAAAATGTGCGATAAAAACAAAAAACAAATTAAGATTCTGATTTGGCATTCGAGGTTAATAAAACATAGCAACAATTATATAAAATCCTTATTGAGAATTAAGAATTGAGATACTGTAGCCTGCCTGTAGTTTGATTTTTCGTAACAAGTTTGTTTTTGAAGTTAGAAATCTTTAAGCAGTCTGTAGAGCGACCGCCAAATTCGAGTCCTACCTGCGTCGGCGCGGAATTCATCTCCATCCTCCCGCTCCCCCTCTCCCTGCACTCGATCAGAAAGGGAACGCCGATGGGCTTGGAGAGGCCGCTCTCCATCGGATGGGACGGTAAACTGGCTCGCCGTGCGCAGGAGAGCCATACCCTGTGCACGTTAAAGACCACGCTGGATGATCTTGAAAGGAGACTCCCATTTGCTCCCTAACAGCAGTTCAGTGGGGTTCCCTTTCCCCAACCTTCTCTGAGCCCTTGGGGTCCTTGTGACCTGGCCATTTAGCCCATTATACACACAAAAGAAGTGCCACTCAGAAGTAAAACAACCCCAATAGAAAAAATTTTCCTCCAGGCAATATTTGATTGCTGAACAAGTGTGTGTTTCTCGGAATTTCTTTCTCAGTCCTTTAAAAGTCTCGAAGTACGCGCGTGAGTGCATGACAATTAAGCGTAAAATTAACACAAGTTGCTAATGCACGGTTGAAACTCATAGGCAAAATTTCCCTCTTACATTTCGAAAAATTAAAAAAATAAACATGTATTATTATTATTATTGTCGCTATTGTTAAGTTCTTATTATTGCTATTATTGTCATTATTGTTATTTTCGCTATTATTGTTATTATTATTGTCGTTATTGTAATTATTGTTATTACTGTTATTATTCAGTTATTTATTCATTTTTGCATGGGTCCGAAACGAAATGTAATAAGCTCACGATCTGCAACCGAAACCAGTACTGAAATCATTCCCAATGCCAGTTTTGTCTGAATATTCGGGGTGGGGATAACTCTCACCCTCCTCACGCTTCTTCCCCCTTACACCTTTATAATGTGGTCTACATATTAAATAACAATATCACTGCTAAATAGGGGCGGGGGTGGCTCAGTCGGTAGCGCGCCAGGCTCGTAATCTGTAGTTCCCAGGTTCGAGTCGCAGCTGGGTCAGCGTTGAGATTTATCTCCGCAAAATTCCTTGCCCTGCCCACGGTCAGTAGGAGACACCGATGGGCTTGGAAAAGCCGCCGTCCGTCGGATGGGACGTTAAGCCGTGGTCCCGTGTGCGGGAGAGTCATACCCTGTGTACGTTAAAGAACACGCTGGATGGCCTTGACGGGAGGCTACCATCTGTCTCCCAACAGCTGTTCCAGTGGGTCCCCTCCCCCAACCTTCTCTGAGCCTTCGGGGTCCATGTGACCTGGCCATTTAGCCCATGGTGTGCAAAAAAGTGCCGCTCAGAAGTAAAGCAACCCAACCCTTCCGATACTTTTAGTCGAGCAATCCACATCCCGGTGGACAGAGAGAATCTTTAAATTGTAGACAAGTGCGTTACACTTCTCTACAATTTAAAGATTCAAGGATATGTGCGTCGTCTTTCTGCTGAGGTCTCGCATATCTTCTCCATTGCTCATTAAACTGACAGGCAGCTGCTTGAGAGGGTTTTTCTCTTTAGTGTAGATCGGTTTTCAAGCAGGATGTGGATCATCAATTTATTTCAGCGCCATAAGAAAGGTGAAGCAACCTGGGTTTATGACTCGGGTATACAGTCACTCAAAAAAATATCCGAACACTACGATTAGATCTAATTTCTAAAAAAATCGTTGCCAGATATTTTTTCTGAATTCTGTAATCAACCGTAGTGTTCGGATACTTTTTTGAGCGACTGCAGGTGGTCATATTATTTTGATACTAGATCGTGTGGGCTCACTCACGGAAATATTGAGCGTATGCAGTTACCGTTCACAGCAAACTGGAGCGTGTGCAGTAACTGCACACGCTCCAGTTTGCTGTGAACAGTAACTGGAGCGTGTACAGCAACTGTACACGCTCCAGATATTTTTCCTGAATTCTGTAATCACGTGACACGAAGGTTGCCAGATCACTAATTTCTAAAAAAATCGTTTCCAGATATTTTTTCTGAATTTTGTAATCAACCGTAGTGTTCGGATATTTTTTTGAGCGACTGTAACAATGGAAGGAATCTCGTGACACGGTATTATTTTTAACGAAACATTTCATTACTTAAAAATGTCTTTTAAAAATGTGTGTCTGTTCAAAATAAATGTATATGTTAGAATTATTGCAAATTTATTCCCAATTAAATATTTATATACACACAAAAGTATGTAAAAAATCGTACTTTGCTTTCAGTGATTTAAAAAACGAACATGTAATTTCTACAGCTATTTTTTTCGGAAAAAAGATTTAGATTTCGCATTGCTTATAGAAAAATTCAGTGAATAATATTCTAAGAAGTTTCTTCTACTAAATGAAAACTTGAGTTTTTATTTGCTAGAAGTATTGGTATGGTTGTTGTTGTTGTTGTTTTGCTAGAAGTAAAGAGTTATACAACTTTCTTTATCATTTGAACTTAGGATGTCATTTGAATAATTTCTCAAAATCCCGAGTAAATGTCTTCAAAAAAACAAACAAAAAAAAAACATGTAATTTCTTACATCGTAAATCCCAAATTGACTCTCTGCTGTTCCTCATTATTTCGAATGCAAATATATATGCAAATACTGAAGATTGAAGGAAGTGAATAAAACAAAATAATACTTTTATATCCCCCCCCCACCCCGTCCCTTCTTATTTAGTGAACGGGAAGCGAACTGTTTCCAATTATACTAATAATTCCTCTTTCGGCATTATTTTGCTGTTAATGTATCCAAAAATCAACGAAATGTCGGAACGAAAGTTTCGAATAGAATCATCTTTGCCTGCTTGTGATGATCGCCACTGAACTGTAATGATTCGAGACTCGAAAGCGAAGAACAAATGGCGAACGAAAAAAATTTTGCGTTTATTTCAGAAATAACGAGTAATTATCCTAATGGTTCAAAATTTTAAAAGCTCTTCTTCGTCGTCAAAGCATTCAAGATATCCTTCAATCGCCCCTCTTCTTCTGAAGTCATCTTTACCCTCTTTAACGAGGTTCATGTAAAGAGTCTGATTTTAAAACTGGGATCGAAGGAGTGGGGGGGGGGGGAGAAAGGTTACAGGCTTTATCGAGTATCGCAATCAGATCTCTATTGCCGAGGGACGTGAGGCGTGGACCACATCCACTTCATCAGGGAAGAGGAGACGGAGGCGGGAGTGTTAATAGTGATGGAGATTTTCATTGGCAATCGCATCGGAAACGAAATGTTCCCCAAATGATGTGCACAGTAGTTGCGTAGCGAAGTGAGTCCCTCGGCAACCCCACCGACTTCATCGCAAATCACGAACCACATAATTCGAAAACTCGGTAGATATCTGTGTGCGTGTAATGTACATGTATTGCATGTGTAATGAGTGAACGGACCACAATCTGGAGAAGAATTATGGGGAACGAATTGACTGCAAAAATGGAAAATGAATGGTAACAAAAATTGGAAGACTTTTTTTACTCGTTTCTTTGAGTTCGAGTCGCAGTTCTGCCTGATTTTATATTTATCTCCGCTAACCTTCCCCCCCCCCCTCCGCCACCATCACCTTGTCCTCGATGGTAAAGAGTACATCGGCAGGTTTGGAAAGACCACCATCCGCTACCATGACATGTTATACGAGGGTCGTGTTGTTTTACCTCTGAGCGGCACTTTTTTGCAAACAATGAGCTAAATAGCAAGGTCACGAGGACTCTGAGGACTCAGAGAAGGTTGCAGGGAGGGGACAGATGATAGTCTCCCGTCAAGGCCATCCAGTGTGTTTTTTAAAGAACACAAGGTATGGCTCTGCCGCACACGGGACCACGACTTGACGTCCCATCAGAAAGACAGCGACCTTTCCAGGACCATCGGTGTCCCCTGATGATCGAGGACAGCTCTGGGAGTTTTATGGAGATAAATCTGAACTCTGACCCAGGTCGGACTCGAACCTGGGAATTACGAGCATGGAGCGTTACTTGCTGAGTCCCCCCCCTCCCCCCATATGAGAGAGAGAGAGAGAACCATTGCTGTGCGTGTAAAAAGGGCCCACTGATTGGGTTTGGCGGGAAGCTTCCATCTTTCTCCCAAAGCGATCCAGTAGGTCGCCTTCCCAGAATCCTCTTCCATAATAAAATGTGTACTTAGGCCAATACTGACTACTTAAAATAAAATGCAGACCGCCATATATTGAGAAGTTACTGATTTGGCTCAATATGATTTCGACTTGAGGAAATTTTCTCCACTACTAACAAAAATTGAATCACAGCACACATTACATAAATAGGCATAATTTAATGAACAATTACGTATATATTAAAAATAAATAGCCCCTCAAGCAGCTGCTTGCCACAGAGGTCTGACAGAAGCCTGTCAGTTTATATGCCATAGTAGAAAGTCTGTGAGGATGGCAGGCCCTCAGCAGAAAAACGACACGAACAGCCATGCCCTACCCGGGGTTCGAACCCAGGTCCCTAGGATCAGTAGCCAAGCGCGCTAACCACTCGGCCATGGGACGGCCCGAAAAAAACTGTTCCCCAGGTGATTTTATATATCAGTTATTATCAATGCTCAAATAAACTTTTCGGAGAATTTAACTTGATAAAGAAATTTATATTTTAATATTGTTTGAACCAAAATTCCCCGCCCTGCCCACGGTCAGTAAGGGACACCGATGGGCTTGGAAAGGCCGCCGTCCGTCGGATGGGACGTTCAGCCGTGGCCCCGTGTGCGGGAGAGCCATACCCTGTGCACGTTAAAGAACACGCTGGATGGCCTTGACGGGAGGCTACCATCTGTCTCCCAACAGCTATTCCAGTGGGTCCCCTCCCCCAACCTTCTCTGAGCCTTCGGGGTCCATGTGACCTGGCCATTTAGCCCATGGTGTGCAAAAAAGTGCCGTTCAGAGGTAAAACAACCCAACCCAACTGTTTGAACAATTTAATGTTAACCAAATCAAACACAATCCAAATCGTATTCCAACTTTAATATTTATCTGATGAGCATCTGATCAACACCTCCTATAACAGAAAGCCAGAGGACCAATTTATGACGTCACTTAGTAATCCTAATATTCTAATATTATTACTGGTGAATTCTGTGATAATTTTTATACTAATGTTTATCTATAAATATGTTTTATTTATGAGAAAACTTATTTGTATTTAATGGCATTATTATATTTGATAATTAATACGAAAATTTTCTTCCTAAATAAAATATATTTATAGATAAACATTAATATAAAGATTAGCACAAGAATCCACCAGTAATAATATTAGAGTCAAAAATATAAGATATGTCTACATGGTAGGACTACGTAAGTGACTTCATAAATTTGGTACGTTGGATTTCTGTTATAGGAGGTGTTGATCTGATGCTTATTACTTAGATCAGAATGAAGGAGGAAGTAGTCTAAGATGGATTTTCCCCTCCAATATTCCTCTCCTTAAGCTCTCCTTTACACAACCATAAAATAAATTCCTCCTCAAGCAGCTGCTGTCACACAGGTCTGACAGGAGCCTGTCAGTTTAATAGACATAGAGCTCTGCCAGGACTGCTGCACAGGTGTGGTATGCTGAGCTGTCAGGGCTACACCTCAGCATAATAACAACACAAACATCCCTGCCTTATCTCCGGGACTCGAACCCAGGTTCCTTTGATCTTTAGTGAAGTGCGTTAAACACTTTACAAAACCTTACGAGCAGAAAATTACCTTGATAAAATAATGGCAATGCACGAAATTTGAAAGATATTTCATCACACAAGTAAGAATACAAATATTGTTAAAATCAACTCAGTCAGTTATCGGTTTATGCATAATGCAGTGCTTCTTTAATTTAGAGTTGATAAAATCCTAGAATACTCAAATATTACCGTGATCACTGGACATTTCTTATTCAAATTTTTTTGCTCAATTTCAGACGGAATAACATTCTGGATAAAGCGAGTACTAGTAAGGTGCGCTGAGGGACCGCATAAGAGCAGGATTTTTTCTAAATGACAATATTAATTGTTATCTACGGGTTGGGTTGTTTTACCTCTGAGTGACACTTTTTTGCACACCATGGGCTAAATGGCCAGGTCACAAGGACCCCGAAGGCTCAGAGAAGGTTGGGGGAGGAGACCCACTGGAACAGCTGTTGGGAGACAGATGGTAGTCTCCCGTCAAGGCCATCCAGCGTGTTCTTTAACGTGCACAGGGTATGGCTCTCCCGCACACGGGGCCACGGCTTAACGTCCCATCCGACGGACGGCGGCCTTTCCAAGCCCATCGATGTCCCCTACTGACCGTGGGCAGGGCGGGGAATTTTGCGGAGATAAATCTCAACGCTGACCCAGCTGGGACTCGAACCTGGGAACTACAGATTACGAGCCTGGCGCGCTACCGACTGAGAAACCCCGCCCCTGTTATCTACGGGTTGGGTTGTTTTACCTCTGAGCGGCACTTTTTTTCACACCATGGGCTAAATGGCCAGGTCACATGGACCCCGAAGGCTCAGAGAAGGTTGGGGGAGGGGACCCACTGGAACAGCTGTTGGGAGACAGATGGTAGCCTCCCGTCAAGGCCATCCAGCGTGTTCTTTAACGCGCACAGGGTATGGCTCTCCCGCACACGGGGCCACGGCTTAACGTCCCATCCGACGGACGGCGGCATTTCCAAGCCCATCGATGTCCCCTACTGACCGTGGGCAGGGCGGGGAATTTTGCGGAGATAAATCTCAACGCTGACCCAGCTGGGACTCGAACCTGGGAACTACAGATTACGAGCCTGGCGCGCTACCGACTTAGCCACCCTCGCCCCTACTTCCAAAGGAATTTTTATTCAAAGTGTAGTGGAAAGTTTTCTATCCACTAACAATAACGTTTATAAGTTTAAGAATCAAAAGAATTTTATATTTGAAAATTAATTACCCTGTTTTTAGCCATTTCTTTTCTCTTAGACTTTAAAATATTTCTTCTGACAGAAGTTTTATTTTCATATTATTATCTTTTATAGCCAGGGTGCTGCCATGGCCATTGATGATCGCTTTGGATAGTTTTCCATCTTAATTTTTAAGTGGAATAAGTCTGCAATATTAAATATCTTTTTCCGTGGCCACATTTTTTTATCAGCTCAACAACATACACCGCAATGAGTTTTCTCTCTCTTTCTTTCTTTTCTTCTCAATTGGGGGATGTTCATTTTAAGCACATTAAATTCCATATCAAAGCGCCAGGCTCCTCATCTGCAGTTCCCAGGTTCGAGTCCCAGCTGGGTCAGCGTTGATATTTACCTCCATAAACTCCCCGCCCTGCCAACGGTCAGTAGGGGACACCTATAGGCTTGGAAAGACTGCCGTCCGTTGGATGACACATTAAGCCGAGGCCTCGTGTGCCAGAGAACCATATCTTGTACACATTAAAGAACACGTTTGGATGCCCTTGATGAAAGGCTGCCACATCTGTTTCATTTTAGCTGTCCATTGGGTACCCTCCTCCACAACCTTCTCTGAGCCATCCGCACTGCCCACGGTCAGTAGGGGACACCGATGGGCTTGGAAAGGCCGCCGTCCGTCGGATGGGACGTTAAGCCGTGGCTACGTGTGCAGGAGAGCCATACCCTGTGCACGTTAAAGAACACGCTGGATGGCCTTGACGGGAGGCTACCATCTGTCTCCCAACAGCAGTTCCAGTGGGTCCCCTCCCCCAACCTTCTCTGAGCCTTCGGGGTCCTTGTGGCCTGGCATTTAGCCCATGGTGTGCAAAAAAGTGCTGCTCAGAGGTAAAACAACCCAAACAACCCACGAGCAAAAATGCAAACACCCACGTCTTTCCTCAGGTCAACAATACAGCCTCGGTTCCAGGTATTTTGCCTCCCGTTTAAGACACTGTTTTTTAGAATTCCTCCCTACTGTTTTTTCTGGGAAATGAGTTAAGCCCAAGTACAGTCGTTCAAAAAAGTATCCGAACACTATGGTTGATTACAGAATTTAGAAAAAAAATATCTGGCAACGATTTTTTTAGAAATTAGTGATCTGGCAACATTCGTGTCACGTGACACCAGTTCACTAATTTCTAAAAAAAATCGTTGCCACATATTTTTTTCTAAATTCTGTAATCAACCATAGTGTTCGGATACTTTTTTGAGCGACTGTAGGTGGTCATATTATTTTAATACTATATCGTGTGGGCTCACTCACAAATATGAAGTGGGAAATATTGAGCGTGTGCAGTTACCGTTCACAGCGTTGCTGTGAACAGTTGTTGTGAACAGCAAACTGGACAGACTGGACAAACTGGACAAACTGGAACAGCAAACGCTCCAGTTTGCTGTGAACAGCAAACTGGAGCGTGTACAGTTGCTGTACACGCTCCAGATATTTTTCCTGAATTTTGTAATCACGTGACATGAAGGTTGCCAGATCACTAATTTCTAAAAAAAACGTTGCCAGATATTTTTTCTGAATTCTGTAATCAACCATAGTGTTCGGATACTTTTTTGAGCGACTGTACGAAAGGCAAGTCTTCGGGTGGTCCCAGGAAAATATATTTGAAACTAAGATAAAATAAAATTTTTTATATTTATTACAGGTTATAAAACAAAACATAATGATGATATATTTGCGTTTATTGTTAATAATTCAAAAAAAAATTTTAGAAATGCTAAAAAAATCTTAGAAAAAAATCTAGAAAAAATCTCCTCTAAATGATATTAATGGGAACGGAAGTGACGATGGATAAGGGGGGGGGGTGTAGGAGGGAAGGAATTTTCTTTACATTTTCACCTTAGTTTTAAAAGTTTTTTTTTTTAAGTCGAGAAATATGCACGACTTTGCCTTCCCGTGGCCGAGTTATTAGCGATCTTGGCTAGTGACCAAGGGGATCTGGGTTCGAATCCCGGTAAGGGATGGATGTTTGTGTTGTTTATCTGCTGAGGTCCCGCCATCCTCTTAGACTTTCGACTATGGCGTATTAAACTGACAGGCTCCTGTCAGAACTCTGTGGCAAGCAGCTGCTTGAGGGAATATTTCTTACCCTTAGTAGCATCTTAAAAGAGCAGCATGACCTCCCCCACCCCCACTAAACTCGGCCCTGCATTCAAAAATGTACATGATTTTCTCTAATTCACATAAAGAAACTAAAAAGTTGGGAAATTAAAGCAAATTTGCGGCACATTTTCATTCACTCTTTGCTGCCCCTGAAATTCCTCCCCCCCCCCCCCGAGGCCAGTGTCTCGTGTGCTCGCCCCACGAACCGGCCCCGGTCAAATGCGATATTTTAACTTTCATAACCGATTCCACCCTTCAGGGACATGAGCTAACAATCGGGATTCATCTTTCTCATCCGATGACTAATTCTTGCCATAATTTGGAAGAATGGAAAATTGCTTCTCCTGCCACATTGGCTACATTCAGGTAACAAACGATAAAAAAAAAGGGACGAAGACTACTTACGTATATTTCCAAGAATGACACTTACAACAAAATATCCTATTAAAGTTTTATGACATCACATTAGATGAGGATGCACGAGGAAGTGGTCCGAGATGTGCCATCATCCTGCAGAGCTTTCAAACTGAAACAGAATTTACGAAATTACAACGTCGTCGACTTTTATCTCTGGAGATCAGCCATTTGCGCGAATGGCAACCGGTCATTTCGGGATGGCAACGAACACGAGCTGCCTCTTGATTGCATCACCGCTTGGGCACGAGGCACACGTACGCATGAGAGGGCGCGCACGAACATTAGGAAGACACGGCAGAAAAATGCCGACGCGGCTGCTTCACGTGGATGGAAAGGTGTCAAATTGCCTCGGCGGTGTGATGCCCGCCACTAAACTACTGGATGCTTGATGTTGTGGGTTGAACTTGGGTGCCTGGAAAGAAAGCCGCTTTACGGATGTTCTCATGCCTTTCCTCGTGAGGGCATCTGCTACTACCAATATGTGGAGCGCGGAGTATCCAAAGACAGATGGCATGTCAGCGAAAGCATCACCTGGCCACACCTTATGACGAGTGACCCGACAGGTCACAGAAACAGTCGACACCACCACCTGGTCTGGTTTCTTTTTTTTTCTAATCAATTCCCTACCAAATCATCCTCAGCATCAGTTTTTCGTTCTGTTTTTCCCGCTCTACTGAGAGAGGTTGCCAGCACCGGCACGCTAGAACCACGACGTGGTCTCCTAAGCGAACGCTCCCAACTAGTGTGATGAGCAGCTCAAGTCGCCGCTGCCTTTATAGCAGGGGCCCCAATAATTACCTGGACACGGCGGCAAAAGCACCTTGTGTTGGTCCTCTAGAGCTGCAAGTGTACAAGGCAGCGCCGGACACAATCGCACGCCTATTTACAATATGCCTTTCACCAGAGCTCGGCTGTTTTGTGGCGGGAATAAAGGCCTTACAGAAGCCTGCGTCTCAATGAATCGCAGCTTCCCCTCTCTAAAGAGCTCTCTCTCTTCTCTCTGCTCTCTTCAAAGCCAGCATCTATGGCTGGAGCTCTCTCTCTCTTTTTTTTCTCCTTCGCTCTCTATCAAAGGATACAATTCCAATCGCCAGCTCAACGCATAACGCGACTCTTTTAGAATCTAGAGCGCTCCGAATCCGTCACGTGGAGCAGCGCACAATCGGAAGCTTTGCACCCAAACAGGTGGTGTAATGAGAGGGCCTCTCCTGTTAGTACATGCTCTCCAAGTATGAGCATTCGGCAGGTGAGGTTCGTCTCTTTGCTCCAGCGAAAGAGCAACTTCAGGTCAGCTCTCTGCGTGAAAAAAAAAAGTTTCTCCTGAAGGTGAAGTCAACGCTGGTGAAGTGATTTCGCAGAAAGTGAGTCCACTGCACTCGTTCGCTTTTGCATCCGTTTAGAAGGCGTGCATTTTGAAATTACATCCAAAATTCGTTTTGCAAAAAGGGTGCACGTGTCAAATCATCACGCGCAGACCAATGACGGACTAAGAAAGTTTTGGGGCCAGAATACTTGCAATTTTGACCTCCCCCCCGCCCTCCTCGTGCTATCATAAATGAAACGTAAATAAGTAAGAGCACCGATCTTAGTCCTCCTTTTGTTGGGTGTAATATTGTTGTTACCGTTTAAAACTCCCCGCCCTTCCCACGGTCAGTAGGGGATGCTGATGGACTTGGAAAAACCGCCGTATGCCGGATGGGACATTAAGCCGGGGTCCCGTATGCAGGAGGGCCATACCCTGTGCACGTTAAAGAACACGCTGGTTAGCCTTGACGGTAGACTTACCATCTGTCTCCCAACAGCTATTCCAATGGGTCCCCTCCCACAACCTTCTCTGAGCCTTCGGGGTGTACTCAGAGTGAGTGCCACTCAGAGGTAAAACAACCTAACCCAACCGTTTAAAATTTTCCCAAGTTCAAAAATAATAATAATAAAAGTCTTAATTCAACTAGAATAAAGTACAGAAAAAAAATTTTTGGACGGGAGTGACTCAGTCGGTAGCGCGCCAGGCTCGTAATCTGCAGTTCCCAGGTTCGAGTCCCAGCTGGGTCAGCATTGAGATTTATCTCCGCAAAATTCCCCGCCCTGCCCACGGTCAATAGGGGACACCGATGGCCTTGGAAAGGCCGCCATCCGTCGGATGGGAGGTAAAGCCATGACCCCGTGTGCGGGAGAGCCATACCCTGTGCACGTTAAAGAACACACTGGATGGTCTTGACGGGAGGCCATCCAGAAAACTGTCTCCCAACAGCTGTTCCAGTGAGTCCACTCTCCCAACCTTTTCTGCATCTTCGGGGTCCATGTGACCTGGCCATTTAGCTCATGGTGTGCAAAAAAAGTGCCACTCAGAGGTAAAACAACCAACCCAAAAAATGCACAAAAGCAAACACCAAAATAAATACCCCCTCAAGCAGCTGCTTGCCACAGAGGTCTGACAGGAGCCTGTCAGTTTATATGCCACAGTAGAAGGTCTGTGAGGATGGCAGGACCTCAGCAGAAAAACAACATGAACATCCGTGCCTTACCGGGGCTCGAACCTAGGTCTCTTATATTAGTAGCCAAGAAATATCGTCGCTACAATTGAAACCAAGGGGGGAGGTTCATCAAACCAGTTTCAGCCGTAACTGGCATAGTGGTTAGGCAGCTAGCGACTGTTCCAGCAAGGCAAACTTTGTGTGTTGTGTTAGCTATAACTAAGGCAGTGGTCAGCAGTGACTTCGGTCTTAGTAGGGCATGTCCTTGTATGAGAAGGCCTGTATTAAGCTAGGAGTAGCTTCCAGGATTCTTCTCTGTCCTATATGTCGCAAATAAAAAAAAAAAAGTTTCATATGCATAAATTTAAACTTGGCGGCATTCTCATAGCATCAATACTAAAAGTTGCTTGACATTGAAATACATTGAAATCAAATTTGCATTTTTCTCTGTTAGAAAGCAAAATACAACGAATTAATAAAAATAACAAGAACAGCATTAAATTGCAACGAAAGAGAATAGGATTAGTTTATTTTAAATAATGGGTTAGATGTTATCAGCAAAAGTTTGGCGCCTTATTTTCTTGATGGCCCTGCGCCGTCCACATGGTCGTACAGTCGCTCAAAAAAGTATCCGAACACTACGGTTGATTGCAAAATTCAGAAAAAATCTCTGGCAACGATTTTTTTTAGAAATTAGTGATCTGGCAACCTTCGTGTCACGTGATTACAGAATTCAGGAAAAATATCTGGAGCATGTACAGCAACTGTACACGCTCCAGTTACCGTTCACAGCAAACTGGAGCGTGTGCAGTTACTGCACACGCTCCAGTTTACTGTGAACGGTAACTGCACACGCTCAATATTTCCGTGAGTGAGCCCACACGATCTAGTATCAAAATAATATAACCACCTACAGTCGCTCAAAAAAGTATCCGAACACTATGGTTGATTACAGAATTCAGAAAAAATATCTGGCAAACGATTTTTTTTTTTTAGAAATTAGTGATCTGGCAAATATTTTCATTCAGCACTCGCATTTAGTGATCTGGCAACCTTCGTGTCACGTGACACGAAGGTTGCCAGATCATTAATTTCTAAAAAATCGTTGCCAGATATTTTTTTCTGAATTCTGCAATCAACCATAAGTGTTCGGATACTTTTTTGAGCGACTGTACCAATGGTAAGCTAATGCCATGCAGTTCTGAAAAGTACGCAATGTTGCGCAGAATATCAATGGTGATAAAAAAATATCTGAATCAAATTTCTCTAAGCTTTAACATTTCGGGAGTTATGACAGATGGAATATTAAGATTGTCGATGGATTGTAACTTTTTCTTTCCTGAAAACTGAAGAACACCTTCAGTTATGCTCAGCTTCTAAAATCACGCACACACACTTTAGTAAATGTTGGGTATAAAAGTTATTCGTTTTTTTTCAGTGGCGTACCTGAAAACCTTCCCCCCCCCCCCGCAAAAAATCTCAAGCCTCTCCTTCCCCCCACTTTTTTTTTTTATTTAATGGGCACAGTTAAGCACTTGAATTTTAACTTTTTGGAAACGTAAAACATAAATATCTCGCACATATTTCGGTTTTTGGTAAGACGACTCTTTGGAATGAATTATTTTTGCAACTTTTCTCATAAAATATTGTTTCTGTTGCTTTGAGACGGACACAAGTAAAATTCGCATTGAAATGCTTGCGCAAGGTTCAACTAAATTATTTTGAATACGATTAACTTTCCCTTCTATTTAAAAAAATGATATATGCTGCAAAGGAATAGGGGATTTTTTTTAAAGTAATAAATGTTAAAAAAAACAGTAAAAATTTTAATTTGCTGATTCAACTTAACATGCAAATTCTCTAATATTTTGATAGGGTATCCTCACAGACCTTCTACTGTGGCATATAAACTGACAGGCTCCTGTCAGACCTCTGTGGCAAGCAGCTGCTTGAGGGGGTATTTATTTTTTTTATTCATATACAATACTGTGCAAATTAGTTGGGACAATAGGAAAATGCAGTAATAACAATATTTATTTGTTTAATAGTGTAGATATTTAATAGTGAATGTGACCCCCCTTAGGTTTAATTACTTCTTTCACCCTCTCAACCATTGATGCCACTAGCTTTCCACACATCTCCTTCACTTCAGGGTCGTGGTATTGTAGCTCAAAAAAGTATCCGAACACTATGGTTGATTACAGAATTCAGAAAAAATATCTGGAAACGAATTTTTCAGAAATTAGTGATCTGGCAACCTTCGTGTCACGTGATTACAGAATTCAGGAAAAATATCTGGAGCGTGTACAGCAACTGTACACGCTCCAGTTACCGTTCACAGCAAACTGGAGTGTGTGCAGTTACTGCACACGCTCCAGTTTGCTGTGAACGGTAACTGCACACGCTCAATATTTCCGTGAGTGAGCCCACACGATCTAGTATCAAAATAATATGACCACCTACAGTCGCTCAAAAAAGTATCCGAACACTACGGTTGATTACAAAATTCAGAAAAAATATCTGACAACGATTTTTTAAGAAATTAGTGATCTGGCAACCTTCGTTCACGTGATTACAGAATTCAGGAAAAATATCTGGAGCGTGTACAGCAACTGTACACGCTCCAGTTACCGTTCACAGCGGTAACTGGGAATTACAGTTGCTGTACACGCTCCAGATATTTTTCTTGAATTCTGTAATCATGTGACACGAAGGTTGCCAGATCACTAATTTCTAAAAAAATCGTAGACAGATATTTTTTCTGAATTTTGTAATCAACCGTAGTGTTCGGATACCTTTTTGAGCGACTGTACACTGAAGTTCGCTGCGGTCGTCAATGCATTAATTTGGTTTAAAAAATGATTCCTGTGTTCGAACTAAATCATCTGGTAGCCAACGATCGTACATAAAAGAAATATGGAAATCAATTCGTGCTTTTTCTTTGGACTTTATTGAAAACAGGTTGAACAATAAAAAAAAAACCTCTGACTGCCTGCAAAAAAAATCGTCTCCCACATTTTCCCCGAAAAAAAAAATATTTTATGCTCATTGATAAACGAAAAAAAAAACAGTGAAATAATGAAAATAAGAATGGGATATGATAAACCATTGGATAAAAAAAAATAACAATTCAAGTACGGAGTGTTATTTTCTTATTGAGAGAGAATCCAAGTTAAAGATGTTATCAGCCGATGGCTTTTGTGTAAGATTTCTAACAGCGAAATAAGACAACTTTCACCCGAAAATAAATAATTCTTCGCCTTTAAATCATCGCATTCTCGAAAGCCATAAAGCTGGGCGAACAAAGCTAAGTGGTCTACTTTTCTCTCCATTGAAAGCATCCTAAACATTGTGCATTTTTAACTGAAGAGGTGATAAACCTTTTCAATGAGAGCACCATGGCGGGTTTTGCTGAAGTAGCTGCAAGTGAAGGAGGAAAGCTGGAGGAGAGAGGCGCGAGACAGGCGAAGAGGTGATGCAGAGGAGACGTCACACCACGTGACAGACAGCTGGTTGGCCACGCCCTCTGACACGCCCACCCACCAGATGGCAGCACGTTCCACAGACTCGGTATTGGCCCCGCTGTGCACTCTTTCTCAAACAGAAAAATCTGATGAAGTTATTGTCGATTTAGAACCAGTGTTTTAACCTTTTAACGAAGATTCTGAACGAGACAGTTTCGTCTGAAAGAGGTTATTATTAATATAATACACTTCGAAATCAGATCCTTATCAGAAATTAGACTTTTATGGTCTTTTTTCTATTAAATCTTCGTATTCATTTCAGATGTCTAGTTCCAGTTCACTTTTGAGCTGTTAAAATCGCAGTATTAAATTTAATGGGAAAATTAAATAACTGGAAGTTTCGTTTAGGGATATTTTCAGAGAGAGGGAGTAGGGCGTTTAGAAAGTAAAATATAAAAAAAAATATTTATAAAATTAGTTGCGGTGAATTTTATAAATGAATGTCGTAGAATAACAAATGGAAAAAGAAAAAATTCGCCGAGAAATTCATTTCTTAAATTTTAATCTTTTTAATTTTTTCACTGTGCTGGAATTTCGGTAAAGAAGAACTCCTTCGGTCTCTTCTGTTTCGTTAGCAAAGATCGGGAGCAATTTAGTTTTCGCAAATAAGAGGTAATAGCAGTCGTGTAATTGGGGCGGGGGTGGCTCAGTCGGTAGCGCGCCAGGCTCGTAATCTGTAGTTCCCAGGTTCGAGTCCCAGCTGGGTCAGCGTTGAGATTTATCTCCGCAAAATTCCCCCACCCTGCCCACGGTCAGTAGGGGACACCGGTGGGCTTGGAAAGGCCGCCGTCAATCGGATGGGAGACCATCTGTCTCCTGTTGGGAGACCATCTGTCTCCCAACAGCTGTTCCAGTGGGTCCCCTCCCCCCACCTTCTCTGAGCCTTCGGGGTCCATGTGACCTGGCCATTTAGCCCATAGGTGTGCAAAAAAGTGTCGCTCAGAGGTAAAACAACCCAACCCAGTCGTGTAATTGCAGATTCCGACATGTATTGCCATGTGTGTCATTTTGCACACAACGGAGTTAATGCCAGGTTACGAGGACCCAAAGTGCTCAGAGAAGGTTAGGGAGGGAGATCCAGTGGACAGCTATTAGAAAGCAGATGGACGCTATCCTCCCGTCAAAGCCATTCAGAGTCGAATTTAATGTGCCTGTTCTCCCTCACGTAAAACCATGGCTTAATATCCCATTCGTGGACTCTTCCCATTGGTTTGATTCTTTGCATCGAGGAAAACAGAGGTAAACGGAAGAAATCTCCAAAGTTTTGGGACTCGAACAGGAGAATACCAGGTCACGAGTCAACTCAAAGTCTCCTGTATCATATTAAGCCTAGACAGTGCAGTAACAGAGGAATTATACTACATTTTAATTTTTAAAATTATACTGGTAGTTACAGATTTTTAATAACGTAAAAAATAAATTGGTTTACTTTATGTACCTTAAAAATAAATATATTTTAGCAAATTTTAATCACTTTAATTTTTATGCATATTTAATTTCACCCCTTCTCTCCCCCCCCCCCATTTTTTTTTATTCAACGTTTACCCGTGCCTCGTGTATCAAGGTGATCTTGGTCAATCTTCGACCCAAATAGCTTTTCTGCCTTGCCAGTTACACCTCGAGCTCCTGTTATTAACCACATGACGGAATTCTATCCTTATCCTGTTTTCAAAAGAAATAATCCAATGTTTTCACTTTTTGTGGCCTGCCTATAGGCATTTAACTTTCTTGTTTTTAGGCGATAAATTTGAAAAGCTTTTCGATTAGATAGGGTTGGGTTGTTTTACCTCTGAACGGCACTATTTTTTTGCACACAATGAGATAAATGATCAGGTCACAAGGATCCCGAGAAGGTTGGAGAAGGGGGAACCCACTGGAACAGCTGTCGGGAGACAGATGGTAGCCTCCCGTCAAGGCCATCCAGCGTGTATAGGTTATGGCTCTCCTAAACACGGACCACGACTTAATGTCCCATCCGACGGACGACTCCCTTTCCAAGCGCATCGGTTCTTCCCTTTCTAGCCGAGGGAAGGGGTGAGAGGGCGGGGGAACAGTTAGCGGAGAAGAGGTGAAAGTGTCACCAACCAGTTTTAAATAGCTTCCTGTATGATCAGGGATTGCGTTTGTTTTCGCCATGCTTATTGCCAATTCTTATCAGCTTAAGAGAAAAAAAGAATTGATACTGGCATTGTAGATCAGAGAAAGAGAGTTATAAAGAGCGCTCCTAAAGATTTGGAGGAGAGAGGAATATACAGATTGACGAGAGGTGAATAATGCTAAACAGGACTTGATTGAAATTGTGGCTCTGGTGGCTAAAGATAAAACGGTACTTGATTGAAATTGGGCTCTGGTGGCTAAAGATAAAACGGTACTTGATTGAAATTGGGCTCTGGTGGCTAAAGATAAAACGGTACTTGGTTGAAATTGGGCTCTGGTAGCTAAAGATAAAACGGTACTTGATTGAAATTGGGCTCTGGTGGCTAAAGATAAAACGGTACTTGATTGAAATTATGCTCTGGTGGCTAAAGATAAAACGGTACTTGTTTGAAATTGGGCTCTGGTGGCTAAAGATAAAACGGTACTTGATTGAAATTGTGGCTCTGGTGGCTAAAGATAAAACGGTGCTTGGTTGAAATTGGGCTCTGGTGGCTAAAGATAAAACGGTACTTGATTAAAATTGGGCTCTGGTGGCTAAAGATAAAACGGTACTTGTTTGAAATTGGGCTCTAGTGGCTGCAAAATGCAAAAAAAATGCAATACGGAAAAGATGTAGTTAGAGAACAAAATCGTTGTCTGGTTGACAACGATTTTGTATTCAGTGTATCCAGTGGTTGCATGAGGATATGTATTAGGAAGGTAAAACTAGTTTTTGACGATTGATGCAAGTTTTCATTTAGTTTAAATGAAGTATTATTTTTTACAATCAGTTATTTCACAAACTAAGTTAGATTTCAGTTTTAGTTGCGAAACATTTCGGGGGAAATATTATTTTTAACTATTCTTGTTTTCGCATTTAATTTCACGAACAAACAAAATAAAAGTGTCAAGAAATCAAATCAAGACAGAAGAGAATTAGTTCTGTTAATAAATTAATAATTAATCGAACAGCGAGCGAATGGATTATTCAGCGGACGAAAGTTAAAGATAATAAGAAAAAATAATGACATCCCAAAGTTTAATTATGAATGGAAGAGCGAATATGTTCCCTTGGAGACAGAGCATCCTCCTCAACGCGTGGTAGCTGAGACCGAGGCTGGCGTTCTAATAACTTGGCGCACGCAGCACCACCAGTTACAATGATGTCGGCTCGCCACAGGATACAAACAAAAGAGTCTCAGTTTTGGAAAAGATTCAGCGAGCAGTCAGTCGCCCACGAAACTTCCCGTTTACCGAAATGTGTAATATGATTATCAGTTGGGCGACGTCTCTTCCCATTGACGTAGTCCAGTCGTCGCAGCTGGGCCTTCCTTTGTGGGCTCCTCCCGCAGCATTCCGCAGCCCCGGCGCGTGCTTCGGGAGCGAAAGGTGTCACCTTACTTGGGCCATCCACTTTGTGCCGATGTGATTAAAACCGAGCCTTTGGCACAGATGGTGCAGGGCAACAGCCGGCGCCATCTATTGAGACGCAAAGTTTCGAGGCAGACACTGAGAGTTATCCAATATGCGCTCTCTCCACACACCATACACTGGTAGTGGTGCGGAAGATTTCCAAATAACGGCGGCCGCCTTGCGAAGAGAGGAAGAGGCGCTGTTCAAACACATTCTACGACTTGCAACATTAATTGAATCCGTTAGAGCCTTTCCTCGACGCCGCACCAAGCCGTCAACTGCAACACGACAACAGAGAACTAACTCCTCCGCATGGCTGGCGGATGCTACGACTGTGCCTGCACATTCTCTGTAATACGATACACCCAGTCGCGTTAAGCTGTAAACGTGTGCTTTGGCGGTGTTATGCTTTCGGTAATGGGACTGGAATCCGAAATATGCTCTATCTCGTTTGCTTCCCTAGATGGAGAGATAGGTATGGGAAATAAATCTAATTCCCCCCCCCCCCTAAAGGTTCTAAATAGATGTCGAAAATGCGAATTGGGTTTAGGTGTGAATTACTCTCGCATAAATACGGCCATATGTGGATCAAAAAAGTCAACAAATGGAGAAATTGTCGCTGAATGCTTCGTTTTTTTAATGCATGCCTTAACGTCACGCTGAGGAAATGCTCGAATTTTTTTAGCGCCACGTCCCTAAAATAACAAGGAAAAAATGTAACGACTCTGAGATGTTTTTCGTTCGTAATTTCAGAAACACGATTTTAATGTCCCTTTGGAAATATAAGGATTGTAAACTTTTCTTCAAATGTAAATTCAGAGCTTCTTAACTTTTAAAGGAAATGTTTCTTGCAAAAAATAAAGCCTAAAGATGTGAATTGAATCTTTGCAAAAATTTTCATTTTTCAACAAGATTTATTTAATTATTGCCAAAGTCGCAATTTTTTCGCGATATTATTGCCATTTATAAGAATTTATTTGGAAAGCAGAAGATATAAATCATAATTGTTGTATAACTGTTTACTAAAATGCGTATATTTTACAGAAAATTTTGAAACAGTTCCATATTATCTGAATAGAAAATTACACTCAGATAACTATATAATTTACAGTTATCTGAATATTTCTTTAGTACTATGTAATAATTACATTCAACAACTTCTTCAATGTGAATTTTTTTAAGAGTATAAGTAGTGTAGTAGTTGGGAGTTCTTGGCCAATGTTAAAGTATAGGGAATCCCAGGTCCTGCCATCCTCTCAGACCTTCTGCTATGGCATATAAACTGAAAGGCTCCTGTCAGACCTCTGTGGCAAGCAGCTGCTTGAGGGAGTATTTATTATTTATTTTTATTTATTTGGTTTCGCCAATATTGTTTCCCATACAAGGATATAATTTGCATTTTTCTGCTCTGCTTTCGTTGTCAATCTGTTTCCTTCTATGCCATTTTTTCTGATCTCCGACCTCTACCAAGACCACCTTGATACACAAGGCCTGGGACAGTCTTGAACAAAAGGAGGGAAGAAAGGAGGAAATTAATTATGCATAAATATGTAATTGAGTTAATTAGTTTAAAATTTAAGTTATAGCCATTTATTTTAAAACTACAGTAGTGAAAATGAAATAATTTATTCATTAGGATTTATTAAAATATTTGAGAATATTATAAAATTAATTGCCAAATTTTTAAAATTAAATAACTATCAGTTGAATTTTTAGAAATGGATATATAATTGAAACTTACATTTTTTAAAATTAGGTCTTCTGTTACTGCAGTGTACAGGCATGTTGTATCGAGATAGTCTTGACTAAATGGCCGAGTGGTTAGCGCGCTTGGCTACTGATCTAAGGGACCTGGGTTCCAGCCCCGGGTTAAGCATGGATGTTCGTGTTGTTTTTCTGCCGAGGTCCTGCCATCCTCACAGACCTTCTACTGTGACATATAAACTGACAGGCTCCTGTCAGACCTCTGTGGCAAGCAGCTGCTTGAGGGGGTATTTATTTATTTTTATATGTTAACCTATGGCAGACTTTTGGAGAGTTGAAATTTCGGGAAGGCGCTCTGCGTGAAAAACAAGACACGAGGGGTTTTGTTGGGAAAATATCCTGAAACTCTGTCTTCTTGCCTTTTCATTTAATATTAATATTATTTTAACTTAATTTTTGCAGTGATGTACGGGTTTATTTTCAGTTTTAGTAACCCGCCAACTTACATGAGAGTTTTTATAAGCTACTTCGCAAAAAACATTACATCTTCACGATCTATTGTTATTTTTTATCACTGTTAATCCCCAAACCGATTGATTCACCCCAAGATAAATATGAACTGAGTGTACAGTCGCTCAAAAAAGTATCCGAACACTATGGTTGATTACAGAATTCAGAAAAAATATCTGGCAAAGATTTTTTTTTAGAAATTAGTGATCTGGCAACCTTCGTGTCACGTGACACGAAGGTTGCCAGATCACTAATTTCTAAAAATATCGTTGCCAAATATTGTTTTCTGAATTCTGTAATCAACCATAGTGTTCGGATATCTTTTTGAGCGACTGTAGGTGGTCATATTATTTTGATACTAGATCGTGTGGGCTCACTCACGGAAATATTGAGCGTGTGCAGTTACCGTTCACAGCAAACTGGAGCGTGTGCAGTAACTGCACACGCTCCAGTTTGCTGTGAACGGTAACTGGAGCGTGTACAGTTGCTGTACACGCTCCAGATATTTTTCCTGAATTCTGTAATCACGTGACACGAAGGTTGCCAGATCACTCATTTCTAAAAAAATCGTTGCCAGATATTTTTTCTGAATTCCGTAATCAACCATAGTGTTCGGATACTTTTTTGAGCGACTGTACAAGTTTGATTGGACCCAATCGAGGGGGAGAAAGAAGCTAAAGAGGAAATTGTTGTCGTATTTTGAACTTCAGATTTTAGAATTAGCAGCATTGCGTGCAGTGTAAATTTTTTAGCAGTTTAGCTTTTGTTTAATTGTTGTTGTTTGTTTTTAAAGGTATGGGCCCCGCATTTGCTAAAACCGGGGTCTGATCGTGTATACAAGCAGGGACGTACCCGGGGGAAACCAGGGGGTCCGTGTACCTACCCCACCCTGAAAATTCGGTCGTTTTATACGAAATCTCAAGCATTTGAAATCCAAAGCAATCAGCTACAAAATTTTACGTACCATACAGAATACCACTTTAACCTTTCCTGTCCTGTGGAATATTTTTAGTAATAGGGAAACCCTACTTTAAACCTACTTTTTACCTCCTCCCCATCCCGACATATACTAAAACTGAGTCCTGAACGAGTGCCCGTATGCACATAAAATCCGCATGCAGCCATGGGTACGGAGGTCCTAAAATCAGTCCAGTCTAGTGGGTATATATGGTCAGCATCAGAGTCTAGTGGGTATATATGGTCAGCATCAGAGTCTAGTGGGTATATATGGTCAGCATCAGAGTCTAGTGGGTATATATGGTCAGCATCAGAGTCTAGTGGGTATATATGGTCAGCATCAGAGTCTAGTGGGTATATATGGTCAGCATCAGAGTCTAGTGGGTATATATGGTCAGCATCAGAGTCTAGTGGGTATATATGGTCAGCATCAGAGTCTAGTGGGTACATATGGTCAGCATCAGAACCCTGCAAAGTTGACCACTTCTCAGCAGGGCAGAAAAAAAAAAGGAAAAAAGCGACCATAGATGACCAGTTCAGTAGGCCACACTAATCTGGCAACCCTCCCCTTTCATTCATTATTAAAAAATACCCATATTTTAAAACGCTATATTTTATTTAAAAAATCAATTGTGTGTCTATTATGTTTATCAACAAAATTAATTGGGTGTAAAAAAGTCAGCCACTCTAAATTTTTTCTTTTTGTTCAACCGACTTCAGTGTGGGTGCCATTTCTAAATTGATATTCAAATTCCTTCCACATTCGACTCAAAATGTCCGAGTGTTATAAGGGGCGGGGGTGGCTCAGTCGGTAGCGCGCCAGGCTCGTAATCTGTAGTTCCCAGGTTCGAGTCCCAGCTGGGTCAGCGTTGAGATTTATCTCCACAAAATTTTCCGCCCTACTCACGGTCAGTAGGGGACACCGATGGACTTGGAAAGGCTGCCGTCCGTCGGATGGGACGTTAAGCCGTGGCCCCGTGTGCGGGAGAGCCATACCCTATGCACGTTAAAGAACACGCTGGATGGCCTTGACGGGAGGCTACCATCTGTCTCCCAACAGCTGTTCCAGTGGGTCCCCTCCCCCAACCTTCTCTGAGCCTTCGGGATCCATGTGACCTGGCCATTTAGCCCACGGTGTGCGAAAAAGCGCAGTTCAGAGGTAAAACAATACAACCCAACCCGAGTGTTATAATTGCAACATCTGAAGCGATTCTTTCCTTTAAATGCCGTAAATTGAAAATATCTTTGAAATAAAAGATGCTCTTAATACATCTACAAAGAAATAAATACGGTGGCTTTCAAATCGGGACTTCTCTAGGGGTCAGGGAGCAGAAGATGTGTCCACCTCAAACAACCAAGCGATTCGGAAATTTCGTCTTTTAAGATATTGCACTGCGTACCGATTCCACAGCGTCAAAACATCATCTTAAATAATAGCAGAAAGGAAAAATAGTTAAACAGTGAAATGTCGGTATAACGAAGTCCTATGGGAGTCCAAAACATATTCGTTACAATAAAATTTCGTTACAGGGAAACACAATAAGAAAAATGTCAGAGCAATGTTACAAAATAATAATGACGAAAGTAACTAGAAATTGGAGCTCTGATGATTAAAACCAAACCCAACAAAAATCGAAAAGTGTGCTTCGTATTGTCGAAAGATCGGTTCGGTTGTTTTACCTCTACTTTTTTGCACACAATGGGCTAAATGGCCAGGTCACAAGGACCCCGAAGGGTTCAGAGAAGGTTGTTGGGAGGGGACCCATTGTACAGTCGCTCAAAAAAGTATCCGAACACTATGGTTGATTACAGGATTCAAAAAAAATATCTGGAAAAGTTTTTTTTTTTAGAAATTAGTGATCTGGCAACCTTCGTGTCACGTGATTACAGAATTCAGGAAAAATATCTGGAGCGTGTACAGCAACTGTACACGCTCCAGTTTGCTGTGAACGGTAACTGCACACGCTCCAGTTTGCTGCGAACGGTAACTGCACACGCTCCAGTTTGCTGTGAACGGTAACTGCACACGCTCAATATTTCCGTGAGTGAGCCCACACGATCTAGTATCAAAATAATATGACCACCTACAGTCGCAGAAAAAAGTATCCGAACACTATGGTTGATTACAGAATTCAGAAAAAATATCTGGCAACGATTTTTTAGAAATTAGTGATCTGGCAACCTTCGCGTCACGTGACACGAAGGTTGCCAGATAACTAATCAACCAATAGTGTTCGGATACTTTTTTGAGCGACTGTACAGCTGTTGGGAGGCAGATGGTAGCCTCCCGTCAAAGCCATCCAGCGTGTTCTTCAACATCCACAGGGAATGGCTCTCCAGCACACAGGGTCACGGCTTTACGTCCCATCCAATGGACGGCGGACATTCCAAGCCCATCGGTGCTCCCTACTGATCAAGGTGAGGACTGGGATTTTGCGGAGATAAATCTCAACGCTGACCAATGTAGCACTCGAAGGACGTTCCAACTGCAAAATCAAAAGGGAGCAGGGAGGAAACTGAGAAGAGACTGAAAATGTTTTCGCTTTACTGAATATTTCGTTATTCCGGATTCCGTTACGCCGAAATTTTACTGTATCTTGAGAAATATAGCAAAATGTTTCAAGACGAATATTTTGTGATAACATACTAAATACGATTGAAATCTAGGGTTAAAACTTATTCAAAGAGTTACGAAGCATCCTCAATTGACCGTGTCTGTTTTCAATAAAATGTTTACTGAATATATCATTATTTGTTTTCCTTTGCGATATGGCAATGCCTCAGGACTTTAAAAGGTCCGAGAGTCCATTTTAGAAAACATTCAGTTTTACTAATGAAAGGATATCCTCTTTCGTATCTAGTTTCGAGCTCTTTGCACAGCCTCCCGTCCCTGCGCGAAGAATGATGCCCCGCAACCTGCTCAATCATCCCCACCAACTGATGCAAAACAAACGAACGCAGAAGTATTGACTGCGAGGCATCTTCCAGCATCTCTCTTCCGCTGCATCTGATGCATGATTCCGGATGCAATCTGCGCCCAGACGAGAAATCCTTCATCCGCTGGCTTCACCGCAGAGCACCTGAGATGAGCAGTGAAAACGTCCTCATCAATCAAAATAACCTGTCACCGCAGTTTTAACATTCCCTCCATTCATCGCATTGGGAAAGAAAAAGAAATCGTTTTACCGTATTAACATAGCACTTGATGCTCCGAATGGGAACAGTCATCCCGATGCAGTCTCTCGCATCTCCGTGGTGGGGATGTCACACCTCCTCCTCCTCCACCTCCTCCTTCTCCTTCGCACCTTCAATACCTCTTTCTCCTCCTTACAGGAAAAAATATTCAGGAAAAATATCTGGAGCGTGTACAGCAACTGTACACGCTCCAGTTACCATTCACAGCAAACTGGAGCGTGTGCAGTTACTGCACACGCTCCAGTTTGCTGTGAACGGTAACTGCACACGCTCAACACATACAACTGCTTCATTTTAAATTATATACTGATCGAAATTTCTTGTCCCTTGTTACAGATATTATCCTTTATATATTCTCCCCCCCCCCGTCTCCTACTTTGATAACGTCAATGAGGAGTTCCTAGTCCAGTCATCCCTCCTCAGCTTCAGTCTCTCGACTTATCCCGATAGTGCATTCGCAGTTAGATGCTGATCCAACTTTCTTGTCTTTAAACGTAGATATTAGGTACAATCGCTCAAAAAAGTATCCGAACACTATGGTTGATTACAGAATTCAGAAAAAATTAATGATCTGGCAACTTCGTGTCACGTGACACGAAGTTGCCAGATCACTAGTTTCTAAAAAAAAATCGTTGCCAGATATTTTTTCTGAATTCTGTAATCAACCATAGTGTTCGGATACTTTTTTGAGCGATTGTACCTATCATTACTCAGTCCCTCAATAGCATCACCGATGAGATTCTAGTCTAGTCCCTCCTCCTCCTTATCTTCACCTCATCGTCATCATCATAATCACCATCTTCGTCATCATCCTCTCTACTGATTCAATTAAATCATCTACCATTATATACTGATCGAAATTTCTTGTGTCTCGGTACAGGTATTACACTTATACTGCCATTCCCATCCCCCTTTACAACATCGCTTAGCCCTCGACAACATCGCCGATGAGTTCCTAGTCCAGTCAGAGAATAAAATTTCAGCGAAGCGATCGAAAACATCTTTCCCTGCAACACTTTTGATTTGCTTTTTTTTCAGTTTTTATTGTAAATAACGGAAGGAGGATTAAAAAATGCTTTCTCCGTAGAAGGTTCAAAATCGTCGTTAGTGTTAATGAGCTTATATGGGGTTTTCCAAAAGGGACTTTAGGATGTTGTTTTGCAATAAAGAGGAAAACACATGGAATATATCTGATTTGTTTATTGTAAATTAAAGTTTCATCGATTACAATTAAACTTGAAAGATGATGTCATTTAAATGTCCACCACGGCTACGTTTACAGGCATCGATACGAACCTCATAATTTTGTAAGATATTCTCAATCATTGAGACATTAATCTCTCTTATGACTGCTCTGATGTTATCTTTTAAGTCTGGTATTCTATCTGGTTTGTTGACGCAAACTTTACTTTTCAAATAGCCCGAAAGAAAAAAAAATCCAATGGTGTTAAGTGGCAAGATCTTGGCGGCCAATTCACATCTCTATTTCGTGAAATTACACGTCCAGGGAATTTCGTGCGTAATAACTCTACGTTCGCTCGTGTTGTATGGCTCGTAGCACCATCTTCTTGAAAATAAACATCAGAAATGTCAATTCCATCAATTTGAAGCCACAAAAATTCTGTAATCATCGCATTATAACGCTTTGCATTCACCGTATAACAGCATTGCCACGATCATTTTCAAAGAAAAATGGGCCAATGATTCGTCCAGACCACAACTCACACCAAACCATACATTTTTGTGCATGAAGTGATTGTTCGTGAATAATTCACGAACATCGGATTTTCCTCCCCCCAAAGTCGACAATTTTGTTTATTGACACTTCCACTTAACGTGAAATGCTCCTCATCGCTGAAGATGATTTTATGTGAAAACTGAGGATCCGTTGCTCTTTGTTCTAACATCCAAGCAACAAAATTTCTGCGTTGCAAATGGTCCATTTCCTTCAGTTCCTGCGTTAACTGAATCTTATAAATACGCAAATGCAAATCTTTATGCAAAATTCGCCATAAACTGGTTTGAGCAATGCCTAATTCTTGAGAACGTTGTGCAATTGATGTTGAGGGTCATTCGCGATGCTTTCACATACAGCAGAAATGTTCTCAGCAGAACTTGCATTTTTTGGTCTCCCTGAAGATGGTTTATTATGAACAGATCCAGTTTCTTCAAATTGTTTCACTAAATTTCGAATTGCTTGTTCAGTTGGACGATTGAATGCGCCGATAAATCACGAATTTTGCGATGTGTTTCTTTTACTGAACATCTATTTCCATAACAAGTTTTAACGATTTCAGTGGGGCGGGGGTTGCTCAGTCGGTAGCGCGCCAGGCTCGTAATCTGTAGTTCCCAGGTTCGAGTCCCAGCTGGGTCAGCGTTGAGATTTATCTCAGCAAAATTCCCCGCCCTGCCCACGGTCAGTAGGGGACACTGATGGGCTTGGAAAGGCCGCCGTCCGTCGGATGGGCCGTGGCCCCGTGTGCGGGAGAGCCATACCCTGTGCACGTTAAAAAACACGCTGGATGGATTTGACGGGAGGCTACCATCTGTCTCCCAACAGCTGTTCCAGTGGGTCCCCTCCCCCAACCTTCTCTGAGACTTCGGGGTCCATGTGACCTGGCCATTTAGCCCATGGTGTGCAAAAAAGTGCCGCTCAGGGGTAAAACAACCCAACCCAACGATTTCAGTACGTTATTCTTGTGAGAGCGACGCCATAGTTAGATTTGTATATAACTGAAGTTAGGGTATGTGAAATTCCACCTGAAAACAACAAAACATTTTAAGTTATCGGCATTCACAATACTAAAGCCCCTTTTGGAAAACCCTTCATAAAGCACAAGGCCTGGGATACTCTATCGATATCTTCATCGCTGTGATGTAACACCAATCCTAAACACTTCTCCCTTCGACTCCATTCGCTACAAATGCCCTCTATCTCATTCCCTTTCGCAGCCTATTCAATGCTCTTTATATTCTGAGCGAACGCCCCTCTCTCATCGTCTGATTCCTCGAGCACGCTGAGATGCCGCTTACTAGAGTTCAATTCCGGCTCACGAGTTCTCAGGCTTAAAATAGCACAGACGGTCTCGCTCAAAACTAAAATTTCAAATGAAATCAATCCAGCATTAACTGTTTCGTGACGAAGTGAATCCACTACTGGGTTTGCCATGACAAAGGAATCCGGTACTAGGTGTGATGTGAAGACGTGGATCCACTACTAAGTGTGCTCTGACGAAGGTAATTCAGTACTAGGTATGCTGTGAAGAAGTGATTCCAGTACTAGGTGTGCTGTGGGGAAGTGAATCCAGTACTAGATGCGTCATGACGAAGGGAATCCAGTACTAGATGTGCTGTGAAGAAGTGAATCCACTACTAAGTGTGCTCTGACGAAGATAATTCAGTACTAGGTGTGCTGTGAAGAAGTGAATCCAGTACTAGGTGTGCTGTGGGGAAGTGAAACCAGTACTAGGTGTGCTGTGGGGAAGTGAATCCAGTACTAGATGCGTCATGACGAAGGGAATCCAGTACTAGATGTGCTGTGAAGAAGTGAATCCACTACTAAGTGTGCTCTGACGAAGATAATTCAGTACTAGGTGTGCTGTGAAGAAGTGAATCCAGTACTAGGTGTGCTGTGGGGAAGTGAAACCAGTACTAGGTGTGCTGTGGGGAAGTGAATCCAGTACTAGATGCGCTATGACGAAGGGAATCCGGTATTAGGTGTGCTGTGAAGAAGTGAATCCACTACTAAGTGTGCTCTGACGAAGATAATTCAGTACTAGGTGTGCTGTGAAGAAGTGAATCCAGTACTAGGTGTGCTGTGGGGAAGTGAATCCGGTACTAGATGCGCCATGACGAAGAGAATCCAGTACTAGGTGTGATGTGAAGAAGTGAATCCACTACTAAGTGTGCTATGACGAAGGTAATTCAGTACTAGGTATGCTGTGAAGAAGTGAATCCAGTACTAGGTGTGCTGTGGGGAAGTGAATCCGGTACTAGATGCGCCATGACGAAGGGAATCCAGTACTAGGTGTGATGTGAAGAAGTGAATCCACTATTAAGTGTGCTCTGACGAAGATAATTCAGTACTAGGTGTGCTGTGAAGAAGTGAATTCAGTACTAGGTGTGCTGTGGGGAAGTGAATCCGGTACTAGATGCGCCATGACGAACAGAATCCGGTACTAGGTGTGCTGTGAAGAAGTGAATCCACTACTAAGTGTGCTCTGACGAAGATAATTCAGTACTAGGTGTGCTGTGAAGAAGTGAATCCAGTACTAGGTGTGCTGTGGGGAAGTGAATCCAGTACTAGATGCGCTATGACGAAGGGAATCCGGTACTAGGTGTGCTGTGAAGAAGTGAATCCACTACTAAATGTGCTCTGACGAAGATAATTTAGTACTAGGTGTGCTGTGAAGTAGTGAATCCAGTACCAGGTGTGCTGTGGGGAAGTGAATCCGGTACTAGATGCGCCATGACGAAGGGAATCCAGTAATAGGTGTGATGTGAAGAAGTGAATCCACTACTAAGTGTGCTATGACGAAGGTAATTCAGTACTAGGTGTGCTGTGAAGAAGTGAATCCAGTACTAGGTGTGCTGTGAAGAAGTGAATCCACTACTAAGTGTGCTCTGACGAAGATGATTCAGTACTAGGTGTGCTGTGAAGAAGTGAATCCAGTACTAGGTGTGCTGTGGGGAAGTGAATCCGGTACTAGATGCGCCATGACGAAGAGAATCCAGTACTAGGTGTGATGTGAAGAAGTGAATCCACTACTAAGTGTGCTATGACTAAGGTAATTCAGTACTAGTTATGCTGTGAAGAAGTGAATCCAGTACTAGGTGTGCTGTGGGGAAGTGAATCCGGTACTAGATGCGCCATGACGAAGGGAATTCGGTACTAGGTGTGCTGTGAAGAAGTGAATCCACTACTAAGTGTGCTATGACGAAGGTAATTCAGTACTAGGTGTGCTGTGAAGAAGTGAATTCAGTACTAGGTGTGCTGTGGGGAAGTGAATCCGGTACTAGATGCGCCATGACGAACAGAATCCGGTACTAGGTGTGCTGTGAAGAAGTGAATCCACTACTAAGTGTGCTCTGACGAAGATAATTCAGTACTAGGTGTGCTGTGAAGAAGTGAATCCAGTACTAGGTGTGCTGTGGGGAAGTGAATCCGGTACTAGATGCGCCATGACGAAGGGAATCCGGTACTAGGTGTGCTGTGAAGAAGGGAATCCACTACTAAGTGTGCTCTGACGAAGATAATTCAGTACTAGGTGTGCTGTGAAGAAGTGAATCCAGTACTAGGTGTGCTGTGGGGAAGTGAATCCGGTATTAGATGCGCCATGACGAAGAGAATCCAGTACTAGGTGTGATGTGAAGAAGTGAATCCACTACTAAGTGTGCTATGACGAAGGTAATTCAGTACTAGGTATGCTGTGAAGAAGTGAATCCAGTACTAGGTGTGCTGTGGGGAAGTGAATCCGGTACTAGATGCGCCATGACGAAGGGAATCCAGTACTAGGTGTGATGTGAAGAAGTGAATCCACTACTAAGTGTGCTCTGACGAAGATAATTCAGTACTAGGTGTGCTGTGAAGAAGTGAATTCAGTACTAGGTGTGCTGTGGGGAAGTGAATCCGGTACTAGATGCGCCATGACAAACAGAATCCGGTACTAGGTGTGCTGTGAAGAAGTGAATCCACTACTAAGTGTGCTCTGACGAAGATAATTCAGTACTAGGTGTGCTGTGAAGAAGTGAATCCAGTACTAGGTGTGCTGTGGGGAAGTGAATCCGGTACTAGATGCGCTATGACGAAGGGAATCCGGTACTAGGTGTGCTGTGAAGAAGTGAATCCACTACTAAATGTGCTCTGACGAAGATAATTTAGTACTAGGTGTGCTGTGAAGTAGTGAATCCAGTACCAGGTGTGCTGTGGGGAAGTGAATCCGGTACTAGATGCGCCATGACGAAGGGAATCCAGTAATAGGTGTGATGTGAAGAAGTGAATCCACTACTAAGTGTGCTATGACGAAGGTAATTCAGTACTAGGTGTGCTGTGAAGAAGTGAATCCAGTACTAGGTGTGCTGTGAAGAAGTGAATCCACTACTAAGTGTGCTCTGACGAAGATGATTCAGTACTAGGTGTGCTGTGAAGAAGTGAATCCAGTACTAGGTGTGCTGTGGGGAAGTGAATCCGGTACTAGATGCGCCATGACGAAGAGAATCCAGTACTAGGTGTGATGTGAAGAAGTGAATCCACTACTAAGTGTGCTATGACTAAGGTAATTCAGTACTAGGTATGCTGTGAAGAAGTGAATCCAGTACTAGGTGTGCTGTGGGGAAGTGAATCCGGTACTAGATGCGCCATGACGAAGGGAATTCGGTACTAGGTGTGCTGTGAAGAAGTGAATCCACTACTAAGTGTGCTATGACGAAGGTAATTCAGTACTAGGTGTGCTGTGAAGAAGTGAATTCAGTACTAGGTGTGCTGTGGGGAAGTGAATCCGGTACTAGATGCGCCATGACGAACAGAATCCGGTACTAGGTGTGCTGTGAAGAAGTGAATCCACTACTAAATGTGCTCTGACGAAGATAATTCAGTACTAGGTGTGCTGTGAAGAAGTGAATCCAGTACTAGGTGTGCTGTGGGGAAGTGAATCCGGTACTAGATGCGCCATGACGAAGGGAATCCGGTACTAGGTGTGCTGTGAAGAAGGGAATCCACTACTAAGTGTGCTCTGACGAAGATAATTCAGTACTAAGTGTGCTGTGAAGAAGTGAATCCAGTACTAGGTGTGCTGTGGGGAAGTGAATCCGGTACTAGATGCGCCATGACGAAGGGAATCCAGTACTAGGTGTGATGTGAAGAAGTGGATCCACTACTAAGTGTGCTCTGACGAAGGTAATTCAGTACTAAGTATGCTGTGAAGAAGTAATTCCAGTACTAGGTGTGCTGTGGGGAAGTGAATCCAGTACTAGATGAGTCATGACGAAGGGAATCCATTACTAGGTGTGATGTGAAGAAGTGAATCCACTACTAAGTGTGCTATGACGAGGGTAATTCAGTACTAGGTGTGCTGTGAAGAAGTGAATCCAGTACTAGGTGTGCTGTGGGGAAGTGAATCCAGTACTAGATGCACCATGACGAACAGAATCCGGTACTAGGTGTGCTGTGAAGAAGTGAATCCACTACTAAGTGTGCTCTGACGAAGATAATTCAGTACTAGGTGTGCTGTGAAGAAGTGAATCCAGTACTAGGTGTGCTGTGGGGAAGTGAATCCGGTACTAGATGCACTATGACGAAGGGAATCCGGTACTAGGTGTGCTGTGAAGAAGTGAATCCACTACTAAGTGTGCTATGACGAGGGTAATTCAGTACTAGGTGTGCTGTGAAGAAGTGAATCCAGTACTAGGTGTGCTGTGGGGAAGTGAATCCAGTACTAGATGCACCATGACGAACAGAATCCGGTACTAGGTGTGCTGTGAAGAAGTGAATCCACTACTAAGTGTGCTCTGACGAAGATAATTCAGTACTAGGTGTGCTGTGAAGAAGTGAATCCAGTACTAGGTGTGCTGTGGGGAAGTGAATCCGGTACTAGATGCGCTATGACGAAGGGAATCCGGTACTAGGTGTGCTGTGAAGAAGTGAATCCACTACTAAATGTGCTCTGACGAAGATAATTTAGTACTAGGTGTGCTGTGAAGTAGTGAATCCAGTACCAGGTGTGCTGTGGGGAAGTGAATCCGGTACTAGATGCGCCATGACGAAGGGAATCCAGTAATAGGTGTGATGTGAAGAAGTGAATCCACTACTAAGTGTGCTATGACGAAGGTAATTCAGTACTAGGTGTGCTGTGAAGAAGTGAATCCAGTACTAGGTGTGCTGTGAAGAAGTGAATCCACTACTAAGTGTGCTCTGACGAAGATGATTCAGTACTAGGTGTGCTGTGAAGAAGTGAATCCAGTACTAGGTGTGCTGTGGGGAAGTGAATCCGGTACTAGATGCGCCATGACGAAGGGAATCCAGTACTAGGTGTGATGTGAAGAAGTGAATCCACTACTAAGTGTGCTATGACGAAGGTAATTCAGTACTAGGTATGCTGTGAAGAAGTGATTCCAGTACTAGGTGTGCTGTGAAGAAGTGAATCCACTACTAAGTGTGCTATGACGAGGGTAATTCAGTACTAGGTATGCTGTGAAGAAGTGAATCCAGTACTATGTGTGCTGTGGGGAAGTGAATCCAGTACTTGATGCGCCATGACGAAAAGAATCCAGTACTAGGTATGCTGTGAAGAAGTGGATTCACTACTAGGTGTGCTGTGGGAAAATTAATCCAGTACTAGATGTTTTGTGAGGAAGTGAATCCAGTGCTAAGTGTGCTATGATGAAGGAAATTTAGTATTAGGTATGCTATAAAGAAGTGACTCCGGTACTAAGTGTACTGTGATGAAGTGAAATCATTACTAATTGTGCCGTGACAAAATAAATTCAGTACTAAGTGTGCTACAGCGAAGTTAATCCAGTACTGTTGCTGACCGTTGATACCTACTAGACTGGACTTGTTTATGGATTTGAGCTTGATTATGGATCAGTGATCTGGCAACCTTCGTGTCACGTGACACGAAGGTTGCCAGATCACTAATTTCTAAAAAAACTTTGCCAGATATTTTTTGTGAATTCTGTAATCAACCATAGTGTTCGGATTTTTTTGAATATATGTAATGCGTATGAATATATAATGCAATGAATATGGAGCGTGTGCAGTTACCGTTCACAGCAAACTGGAGCGGTTGCGGTTAATGTTCACAGCACATTGAATCGTGTGAGCTCACAAAGACCTGGATCATGTGGGCTCACTCACGGAAATATTGAGTGTGTGCAGTTACCGTTCACAGCAAACTGGAGCGTGTGCAGTAACTGCACACGCTCCAGTTTGCTGTGAACGGTAACTGGAGCGTGTACAGTTGCTGTACACGCTCCAGATATTTTTCCTGAATTCTGTAATCACGTGACACGAAGGTTGCCAGACACTAATTTCCAAAAAAATCGTTGCCAGATATTTTTCTGAATTCTGTAATCGACCATAGTGTTCGAATACTTTTTTGAGCGACTGTACAATATTCTCTGAAACAACTCGGATGCGAAAAGTTACAAATTCTCCAACAGAATTTGTCCGAATCCTAATCATCAGGCCTTGGCGAATCGCGGAACTTTCAGAAGTCTTGGTTGGTGTGAGAGCGAGCTCTCCATCTATCTGACCGATGCTGTCGGAGAGCGACGGCGCTGTCGAGACCAATGCAGAGTGTCATCGGCACAGAGAGAGCGAACTGATCCCCCTTTCCATCCCTCCCTCCGTGGGAGCACACTGGGGGGAGCTACCGAGTCTATTGTGTGTTTCTCTCTCGCGGGTCGGAGAGCTGCGACGAGTAGAGGACGGATGGACGAAGGGGGAACGCTTGAAAGGGACGGAAGTTCGCCCGCCAAGAAGCTGTCCACACAAAGTGATCTGCCCGTAACCATGGGGACACGCCAGCATCTCCGTGACCTCTGCCCGACATTTACGAACTTCCCCCAGCATCTCCCCCTCCCCCTCTTCTAACTCCCTCTCGTTCTCCCTGCTCCCAGCAATGCTCGCGAGCAACGGACTCGCTCCCGGACCATGAATGCCTGTCGGGACGACGAGGGAGATGAATACGACACACGCTAAGGGCGGTAAAAGAGGAGGAGGGGGGAGGGGGGCGGCCGAAAGAAGGGGAAGAGACTGTCGCAGGGGTTGGGCCGCATTAATGCCTCCAGAAAAACTGCCTTATTTGCCTGTGTTCCATTCAAGTTACGCACTGCAGGATAATCTACGCGTTATTTTCCACCATATTCACGCCCCAAGGTCACGACACCAAGAGGTCAACCAAGGGCTCTCCAAAGGTAATCATGCATAATGGCTGTGAGCGCACAGATCCCTGCTGCATCCCAAGCAGATTGGACATCTACACACGCCTGCGAAAAGGTGGAAACAGATGAGACAAAAGTTTAAGCCTCTTCTCAGTGGCTTTCGTATTAGTCTCGATACTCCCCTTCCCATTGGAGCATTCAGGAAAAGGACAGATTTGGTTTTATTGTTGGAGGGTGTGTTCGTGTCATTTGCAGACCATCAGTCGATACAACAGAATAAACTGACTCTGGAAGGGAAAGAATAACGCGGAAGCGTTAAATGGATCTTTTATTGCGCCATTCGTAAACATTACTTATTTTGGCACCACAATGAAAATATTTTTATCATTTGAACAATGTTCTGAGAGACTCGCATCAGAAATTAGCGTTGGGGAGCTCCAGGATTGAGAAATAAGAAAATAAATATTTCTACAGCTCGATAAGAAAATGAATAGTTCAACATCTGGAGATTGTTTTACGCATATGTACAGTCGCTCAAAAAAAAATAACCGAACATTATGGTTGATTACAGATTTCAGAAAAAATATCTGGCAACGATTTTTTTTTTTAGAAATTAGTGATTCTGGCAACCTTCGTGAGAGAGAATGACACGAAAGTTGCCAGAAATTCCATGTCAGAAACAACAAGGGTTCAGAGAAGATTATGGAAGAGGATCCACTGGTATCCATTGAGCTAAACAGAAATTCACAAACTCGAAGGATTCAGAGTAGCGAAGGGCTCAGAAGAGATTAGGGAAGAGGATCCATTGGTATCCCATAAACTAAACACAGATTCAGAAACTCAAAGGATTCAGAGACGATTATGGAAGACGATCCACTGGTATCCAATAAGCTAAACACAAAGTCAGAAACTCCAAGGGTTCAGATAAGATTAGGGAAGAGGATTCACTGGTATCCCATAAGCTAAACAGAAAGTCAGAAACTCGAAGGGTTCAGATAAGATTAGGGAAGAGGATTCACTGGTATCCCATAAGCTAAGCAGAAAGTTAGAAACTCTAAGGATTCAGATAAGATTAGGGAAGAGGATCCACTGCTATCCCAAGGCTAAACAGAAAGTCAGAAAATCCAAGGGTTCAGATAAAATTAGGGAAGAGGATTCACTGGTATTCCATAAGCTAAACAGAAAGTCTGAAACTCGAAGGAATCAGAGAAGATTAAGGAAGAGGATTCACTGGTATCCCATAAGCTAAACAGAAAGTCAGAAACTCGAATGACTCAGGGAAGATTAGGGAACAGGATCCACTGCTATCCCATAGGCTAAACAGAAAGTCAGAAAATATAAGGGTTCAGAGAAGATTAGGGAAGAGGATTCACTGGTATCCCATAAGCTAAACAGAAAGTCAGAAACTCGAAGGAATCAGAGAAGATTAGGGAAGAGGATTAGGGAAGAGGATTCACCCATAAGCTAAACAGAAAGTCAGAAACTCGAATGACTCATGGAAGATTAGGGAACAGGATCCACTGCTATCCCGTAGGCTAAACAGAAAGTCAGAAAATTCAAGGGTTCAGATAAGGTTAGGGAAGAGGATTCACTGATATCCCATAAGCTAAACAGAAAGTCAGAAACTCGACGGAATCAGAGAAGATTAGGGAAGAGGATTCACTGATATCCCATAAGCTAAACAGAAAGTCAGAAACTCGAATGACTCAGGGAAGATTAGGGAACAGGATCCACTGCTGTCCCATAGGCTAAACAGAAAGTCAGAAAATCCAAGGGTTCAGATAAGATTAGGGAAGAGGATTCACTGGTATCCCATAAGCTAAACAGAAAATCAGAAACTCGACGGAATCAGAGACGATTAGGAAGAGGATTCACTGGTATCCCACAAGCTAAACAGAAAGTCAGAAACTCGAATGCCTCAGGGAAGATTAGGGAACAGGATCCACTGCTGTCCCATAGGCTAAACAGAAAGTCAGAAAATCCAAGGGTTCAGATAAAATTAGGGAAGAGGATTCACTGGTATCCCATAAGCTAAACAGAAAATCAGAAACTCGACGGAATCAGAGACGATTAGGAAGAGGATTCACTGGTATCCCACAAACTAAACAGAAAGTCAGAAACTCGAATGACTCAGGGAAGATTAGGGAACAGGATCCACTGCTATCCCATAGGCTAAACAGAAAGTCAGAAACTCCAAGGGTTCAGTTAAGATTAGGGAAGAGGATTGACTGGTATCCCATAAGCTAAACAGAAAGTCAGAAACTCTAAGTTTTCAGATAAGATTAGGGAAGAGGATTCACTGCTGTCCCATAGGCTATACAGAAAGTCAGAAAATCCAAGGGTTCAGATAAGATTACGGAAGAGGATTCATTGGTATCTTATAAGCTAAACAGAAAATCAGAAACTCAACGGAATCAGAGACGATTAGGAAGAGGATTCACTGGTATCCCACAAGCTAAACAGAAAGTCAGAAACTCGAATGACTCAGGGAAGATTAGGGAACAGGATCCACTGCTATCCCACAGGCTAAACAGAAAGTCAGAAAATCCAAGGGTTCAGATAAGATTAGGGAAGAGGATTCACTGGTATCACATAAGCTAAACAGAAAGTCAGAAACTCGACGCAATCAGAGACGATTAGGGAAGAGGATCCACTGGTATCCCATAGGCTAAACAGAAAGTCGGAAACTCCAAAGGTTCAGATAAGATTAAGGAACAGGATCCACTGGTATCCCATAGGCTAAACACAAAGTCAGAAACTCCAAAGGTTCAGTTAAGGTTAGGGAAAGGACACAAAGTCAGAAACTCCAAGGTCAGAAACACAAGTGTTCAGTTAACACAAGGGTTCAGTTAACACAAAGTCAGAAACTCCAAGGGTTCAGTTAAGGTTAGGGAAGAGATTCACGGGTATCCCATAAGCTAAACAGAAAGTCAGAAACTCTAAGGGTTCAGATAAGATAAGGGAAGAGATTCACTGGTATCCCATAAGCTAAGCAGAAAGTCAGAAAATCCAAGGGTTCAGATAAGATTAGAGAAGAAGATTCACTGGAATCCCATAAGCTAAACAGAAAGTCAGAAACTATAAGGGTTCAGATAAGATTAGGGAAGAGGATTCACTGGTATCCCATAAGCTAAGCAGAAAGTCAGAAACTTCAAGGGTTCAGATAAGATTAGGGAAGAGGATTCACTGGTATCCCATAAGCTAAACAGAAAGTCGGAAACTCCAAGGGTTCAGATAAGAATAGAGAAGAAAATTCACTGGTATCCCATAAGCTAAACAGAAAGTCAGAAACTATAAGGGTTCAGATATTATTAGGGAAGAGGATTCACTGGTATTCCGTAAGCTAAGCAGAAAGTCAGAAACTCCAAGGGTTCAGATAAGATTAGGGAAGAGGATTCACTGGTATCACATAAGCTAAACAGAAAGTCAGAAACTCGAAGGAATCAGAGAAGATTAGGGAAGAGGATTCACTGGTGTCCCACAAGCTAAACAGAAAGTCTGAAAATCCATGAATTAAGATAAGATTAGGGAAGAGGATTCACTGGTATCCCATAAGCTAAGCAGAAAGTCAGAAACTTCAAGGGTTCAGATAAGATTAGGGAAAAGGATTCACTGGTATCCCATAAGCTAAACAGAAAGTCAGACACTCGAAGGAATCAGAGAAGATTAGAGAAGAGGATTCACTATTGTCCCACAAGCTAAACAGAAAGTCAGAAACTCGAATGACTCAGGGAAGATTAGGGAACAGGATCCACTGCTACCCCATAGGCTAAACAGAAAGTCAGAAAATCCAAGGGTTCAGATAAGATTAGAGAAGAGGATTCACTGGTATCGCATAAGCTAAACAGAAAGTCAGAAACTCGACGCAATCAGAGACGATTAGGGAAGAGGATCCACTGGTATCCCATAAGCTAAACAGAAAATCAGAAACTCGAAGGAATCAGAGAAGATTAGGGAAGAGGATCCACTGGTATCCCATAAGCTAAACAGAAAGTCAAAAACTCGAAGGAATCAGAGAAAATTAAGGAAGAGGATCCACTGGTATCCCATAGGTTAAAGAGAAAGTCGGAAAATCCACGGGTTCAGAGAATATTAGGGAAGAGGATTCACTGGTATCCCATAAGCTAAACAGAAAGTCAGAAACTCGGAGGAATCAGAGAAGATTAGGGAAGAGGATCCACTGGTATCCCATAGGCTAAACAGAAAATCTGAAAATCCACGGGTTCAGAGAAGATTAGGGAAGAGGATTCACTGGTATCCCATAAGCTAAACAGAAAATCAGAAACTCGGAGGAATCAGAGAAGATTAGGAAAGAGGATCCACTGGTATCCCATATGTTAAACCGTAAGTCAGAAACACCAAGTGCTCAGAGAAGATTAGATAAGATTATATACTGGACTGCAGTTAGGAGACTGAACACACTAACAAAATCAGTGTTAGACCTACATATATTTTCTCCTACATAGACCAGTCAAATTCAAGGTCAAATTTGAGGTCATGTTCCTGTTAGGCACCCTAGAGACTGGAAGCGGGAGTTGGCTCCGTCAGTAGCTTGTCAAACTCGAAATCTTCAATTCCAAGTTCGAGTCCCCCTTGTGTCAGAGTGTAGATTTTTCTCCTCTAATATCTATTCTGCCATCGGTGAGAAATGGATTAATGATGGGCTTGGAGAGACTGCCGTCCTTTGGATTGGACATTGAGCTGTGGCCCCATGTACTGGAAAGCCATACAGTGTGCACCTTATAAAGAACACACTGGATGATCTGGCAATCTTCGTCCACGAAGGTTGCCAGATCACTAATTTCTAAAAATAATCGTTGCCAGATATTTTTTCTGAATTCTGTAATCAACCACGGTGTTCGGATACATTTCTGAGCCAATGTAACTCCTCGCTACTTAGCGATGAGTTGCAGATGACGAACTATGGTTGCTGATGAGTAATCAAGTCCGAAAGAGAGCCTGCGAGTGTTTGCCGATGGATGAGCTTCAACAGCGAGGCAGAGAACGTTGCGATATCAGCCATCGCGATCGCTGCTTACTTTCGAGGTTCCTAGTAAGCAGGCTTTGAATAGGCTTAGGCGGGGCGGGGGTGGCTCAGTCGGTAGCGCGCCAGGCTCGTAATCTGTAGTTCCCAGGTTCGAGTCCCAGCTGGGTCAGCGTTGAGATTTATCTCTGCAAAATTCCTCGCCCTGCCCACAGTCAGTAGGGGACACCGATGGACTTGGAAAGGCCGCCATCCGTCGGATGGGACGTTAAGCCGTGGCCCCGTGTGTGGGAGAGCCATACCCTGTGCACATTAAAGAACACGCTGGATGGCCTTGACGGGAGGCTACCATCTGTCTCCCAACAGTTGTTCCAGTGGGTCCCCTCCCCCAACCTTCTCTGAGCCTACGAGGTCCATGTGACCTGGCCATTTAGCCCAATTTGTGCAAAAAAAGTGCCGCTCAGAGGTAAAACAACCCAACCCAACAAGCTTAGGTAGCAGGGATGGAGAATTCCCCCTCTCTCCCAAGGAAGAGGAAAGCCCTTGATCTCTGTTTGCATTCGAATCCCACACCTCTAATTACGACACTACTCTGACATCATCACAAACTATAAAAAACGTAAGATAATATCCAGTTTGTAAATGTGCCAAAACCACCTCACAGATCCTTCTACTATGGCGTATTAAACTGACATGCTCCTATCAGACCTCTGTGGCAAGCAGCTGCTTGAGGGGGTATTTATTTTTATTTTTTATTTTTATGGAATAATGCAAATTTTCACACACTCTTAATCAACACCTTTTAACAAAAAATTAAAGAGAGATGCAATGCACGAACAATGTGAATACTTCCAGAGAGAGAGAGAGAGAAGTGGAAACCTTATCATCATCATCATCATCATCTCGTGAAAGGTTTTTATCTGCAATGGAAACCTTGCAGAAGCAGCTTAATGAAGCAAAATATAGGGCTTCCGGTCCTTCGTGATGTCATACGAATTCTCCCTCCGCGGTGGATGACATCACGACTGCAATCCTCGTCCTTCTGCTGAGAAGAGCAGCCTCATAAGACAGGAGACGGATTAACAAGTTGCCGGTCGCTTCCTCGCTGTTCAAAATTCCAACAAACCACTTTCAACATTTAGAGAATGAGAAAGTCTCATCTTGTCTCTACTAATCAGCCCACCTCCCCTGCCCACTACCAGGGGCGGCGATATCGCACGTGCGACAACACAGGCAGTGCCGTCTTAACAGTAGGGTAGTCCCCTGGGCAAAGCAATACACTGGGCCCCTACCGAGTAATTTATACACTCTGCCAAAATATCTCTCATGAACAATATGGCAGCGTGGGGCCCCTGGGCAACTGCTCAGTGTGCCCCTGTCTTAAGACGTCCGTGAGCACAGGACGACATTTTTTTTTTTTGAGGGTCGACAAATTTGTCAGTAAAGACACGCGCAATAAATTACGATCTCATTTTTCAACAAAATAATATTCAAATGGTTTTAAAATGAGAATAATTTTAGCTAAATTATTCATTAATAGCTAACAACAGACACGGAGAAATGTGCGGCAGATGATTGGGTTGTTTTACCTCTGAGCGGCACTGTTTCGCACACCATGGGCTAAATGGCCAGGTCACATGGACCCCGAAGGCTCAGAGAAGGTTGGGAAAGGCGACCCACTTAAACAGCTGTTGGGAGACAGATGGTAGCCTGCCGTCAAGGCCATCCAGCGTGTTCTTTAACGTGCACAGGGTATGGCTCTCCCGCACACGGGGCCACGGCTTAACGTCCCATCCGACGGACGGCGGCCTTTCCAAGCCCATCGGTGTCCCCTACTGACCGTGGGCAGGGCGGGGAATTTTGCGGAGATAAATCTCAACGCTGACCCAGCTGGGACTCGAACCTGGGAACTACAGATTACGAGCCTGGCGCGCTACCGACTGAGCCACCCCCGCCCCAGGCAGATGATCGAGTTCGCTCTTTGAAGTCCTCCTGCCCACTACGTGTGTGAATTCAAGTATCAGTCATTTCTAGAGTTATCGAAACTGGATCATTTGCAGCAGCCCCTCTTACGATCATTCTGAACATATTTCTTCAAAAAGAAGAAAGGGTACATGAAATGAGGTTTTTCTTTTTTTTGCTTTTTCCAGCCTCTAATAGTGAAAATTAAGATTAATGGCTGACTGGAAAAATTCAAATAGTAAATGGATTCTTTTTTTTCTGAGCAGCATTTATTCTGAATCTTCTTTTTGGTCTGTCCTTAATAAAGAGGACGAAAAATTGGGAAAAGTCAAATTTCAATTATATCTTAATATCTGTGTTTTTTTACGGGAGGAACATCTGGCAACCTTCGTGTCACGTGACACGAAGGTTGCCTGATCAATGATTTCTAAAAAAAAAAATCGTTGCCAGATATTTTTTCTGAATTCTGTAATCGACCATAGTGTTCGGATATTTTTTAATATATATAATGCGTATGAATATATAATGCAATGAATATGGAGCGTGTGCAGTTACCGTTCACAGCAAACTGGAGCGGTTGCGGTTAATGTTCACAGCACATTGGATCGTGTGAGCTCACAAAGACCTGGATCGTGTGGGCTCACTCACGGAAATATTGAGTGTGTGCAGTTACCGTTCACAGCAAACTGGAGCGGTTGCGGTTAATGTTCACAGCACATTGGATCGTGTGAGAATTCTGATCGATCGTGTGGGCACACTCTCGGAAATGTTGAGCGTGTGCAGTTACCGTTCACAGCAAACTGGAGCGTGTGCAGTAACTGCACACACTCCAGTTTGCTGTGAACGGTAACTGGAGCGTGTACAGTTGCTGTACACGCTCCAGATATTTTTCCTGAATTCTGTAATCACGTGACACGAAAGTTGCCAGATCACTAATTTCTAAAAAACATTGCCAGATATTTTTTCTGAATCCTGTAATCAACCATAGTGTTCCGATATTTTTTTGAGCGACTGTACGTTGTTTATCAAAATAGGGATATGGTAAGTTCAGACGAAATCCTCGAACTGATTTATGTTTTTTGTTGCACCCTTCAGTTTCCTTTGACTAGCGCCCACAGAAAAAATAATATTTTCTCGATTTTCTGCTGCACCTTTGTGTTTCAGTTTCTCCAGTACACAAAGAAATAAGATTATTTTCTCTGTGGTTACAGTACTTGGCTATTGATCACAGGGACCTGGGTCCGAGACTCGGGTTAGGCATGGATGTGTTATTTATCTACTGAGATTGTGCCATCCTCATGGAGCGGGGGTGGCTCAGTCGGTAGCGCGCCAGGCTCGTAATCTGTACTTCCCAGGTTCGAGTCCCAGCTGGGTCAGCGTTGAGATTTATCTCCGTAAAATTCCCCGCCCTGCCGACGGTCAGTAAGGGACACCGATGGGCTTGGAAAGGCCGCCATCCGTCGGATGGGACGTTAAGCCGTGGCCCCGTGTGCGGGAGAGCCATACCCTGTGCACGTTAAAGAACACGCTGGATGGCTTTGACGGGAGGCTACCATCTGTCTCCCAACAGCTGTTCCAGTGGGTCCCCTCCCCCAACCTTCTCTGAGCCTTCGGGGTCCACGTGGCCTTGCCGTTTAGCCCATGGTGTGCAAAAAAGTGACGCTCAGAGGTAAAACAACCCATCCTCACAGATCTTCTACTACTGTTACATCTCTGTGGCAATCAGCTGCTTGAGGGGGCTATTTAGTTTTTATTTATTTAATTTTATTTTTTTGCTGCGCCCTTGTTTTCGTTGCCTTAGTGGACACAGAAACAATATTTTTTTTTTATCTTTTACCCTTATCCTTGAGTTTTCTTTGCCCTATTGGACACAGACACAATATTATTTTCTTAGTTTATCCTTGAGTTTTCATTGCCCGAGATAAGATTATTTCTGTCTGAAACAGTTGAGATGACGTCAGTGCGATGCTGCAGGGATCGACAGAGGCAGACAAGTTCCTCCTGCTCTTCTCATCTGCTGAAGACTCCATGCCAACTAAAAACGCTGCCAGAGAGCAGACACGATGTCAGGGAGACCGAGAGCCCAGCAGCGACTGAGAAATTGCTAACAAGAAAAACGGAAACAAAAAAAAACCCTCCCCATCTGAGAGAGTAGCGTAGCTAAAAACCGTTCTTCGGCTCAGCTACTGGCCGTCCGCACAATGAGAGCACTGCTCTCCCCCACACGAGCCGCGGGCTTGCAGCACAAAGCCCGCTGTCACTCGCAGCTGAGAGCCACTGGATACCTTGTACATTGCAGAAATTGCATTATTTTTCTGTCAGTCGTCGTACGACAAAAACCCGAGCACAACTCAAATTGCTTCCTAGACGAAGACGGCTTCCTCCCTGGGTTAGCCTTTGTCTCTGCCGAAGCGGAGGGTTTACCCCCCCCCCCCCCCGCCGCCCGAGGGCACGGCGTCGCATTCCTGCGGACATCGGAAAAGAAACGACCCGCCGCCACCTACCTGATGTGGCAACCTCCACGTGTGTCGAGATCACGTGACGGATCACGTGACCTCCCCGAGGCGTCTGCCGACGCGAATAAATCAGACTAAGTAATTACCCTTAATAAAGTGCGGGGAGGTGTGAGGTGCCGCGAGGGGGACAGCCGACCACGCCTCTCCGACTGAAGGGGAGGGGATCGGCGTGGGTATAGTTTCGAGATGAGCTGAGGAAGATCGTTAGTTCGCTAATACCCACAAGGCCAGCTATCCGATACTTAAAACGCCTTGTACGAGGTGCTCTAAATGTGGTTTAACACGTGTTTTGCGTGCCAGGCCTCGTTAAGAGGAGCTCGGTCAGTAGAGCTGCAATCTGCGATCGAAGAGATTAGATGCTGTGACGAGATGAATACCATCACGTCGCAAACGCTATTCGTCAAGTGGCGACGGATTACGCGATTTTCGTAACCAAAAGAGGAAGAAGATTTCAGTGAAGGGAATCGAGCAACTCGGGATGCCTCAAGTGGTGGAGATTGAAATGAAGAGATTTGTTGAGGGGGTCATTGCCAAAAATGCTGGTAGATGTGAAAAGCAGTACAGTCGCTCAAAAAAGTATCCGAACACTAAGGTTGATTACAGAATTCAGAAAAAAATATCTGGCAACGATATTTTTAGAAATGAGTGATCTGGCAACCTTCGTGTCACGTGACACGAAGGTTGCTAGATCACTAATTTCTAAAAATATCGTTGCCAGATATTTTTTTCTGAATTCTGTAATCAACCATAGTGTTCGGATTTTTTTAAATATATCTAATGCGTATGAATATATAATGCAATGAATATGGAGCGTGTGCAGTTACCGTTCACAACAAACTGGAGCGGTTGCGGTTAATGTTCACAGCACATTGGATCGTGTGAGCTCACAAAGACCTGGATCGTGTGGGCTCACTCACGGAAATATTGAGCGTGTGCAGTTACCATTCACAGCAAACTGGAGCGTGTGCAGTAACTGCACACGCTCCAGCATGAATGCTTGTATCCTTTTTCTGCTGAGGTCTCGCCATCCTCACAGAACCTGGAATAGCTATGTTACCTCGAACAGAAAGTAAAGTAATTCACCTATAATTATCACAAGAACTGCAATCACCTTTTTTAAAATCATCGCGAAGCTAATTAATATTTTGGGACAATGATAGCTCTAGTAAAATCCTTGCGAAGCTAATTAATATTTTGGGACAATGATAACTCTAGTAAAATCCTTAGCAACAACACCTTTATCATAAAAAAATATTCAAAATTTCAGTCAGTCTTGTGACAACACAAGTGTTCCCAGCTCTATGCATTTCAGTGGTGATTTCATCCACCCCAGGAGATTTATGCAGGTTTAATATAGAAATAGCCAAAGCGACTTCAAAATGTGATATAGGGTCAATAATGTGATATAAGGTCATTAATGTATCTATCCTCATTATAAACAAAGGGAGTAGAAATAATCACATTGTTTAGAACATCTCTGAAATGCTCAGCCCACCTAGCCATCACAGAATGCTCACCTTCAACAACCTTGCCGTGTTTATCCCTCAATCCCTGTGTACAGTCGCTCAAAAAAGTATCCGAACATTATGGTTGATTACAGAATTCAGAAAAAATATCTGGCAACGATTTTTTTAGAAATTAGTGATCTGGCAACCTTTGTGACACGTGACACGAAGGTTGCCAGATCACTAATTTCTGAAAAAATCGTTGCCAGATATTTTTTCTGAATTCTGTAATCAACCATAGTGTTCGGATACTTTTTTGAGCGACTGTACCTGTCTGTTTCTTCCCACGTAAAACATTAGCAATCTGGTACAACCTCCTGCTGTTGTGCTGTCTAACTGATTCTTCTGCTTTGTCAGCCAAGGTATCAAGCCAAAGATTCTTATCAGCTGTTAACTGATCCTTTACACGTTTATTAAGCTCGTTGTAATGCCTTCTGTTAGGACCAGTAGGGTGTTGATTCATATTAATCCTGTACTTCTTTTTTTCAGAAAAAAGTTCCATAGCCTTATCACTCAAATAATTTCGTTTCCTCTGTTGCTTTTCGCCAAAAAGAGTACTGCTCGTTTCAAGAAAAGCATAGTTAAACAGATCCCATTCTTTCTCAACTTCAGCAGTAAGCAAACCACGATTGTCATAATGACTAAGTATCTGATCGTGTTATGCTTTGGCTACATCTGGATCTTTCAGACCTACAGTGTTAAAAGTAATTCTCTTTACCTTAACATTTCTTAACTTTTCAGTTGCAAGATATTTTTGACCAAGTAATAACCAGACCCAATTTCGGCTCCCCTATACGACCTGATATTTCTAACCAAATTAGCCCATTTGCTGTTAATTAAAATGCAATCTGTCATATTCCTGTGCAACCAATGCGTATTTATTTATAAATATCCCGGTGTTTGTAGTACATGTTACTTACTCGCAAACCAAAAACTCGTTTATTTACCTGTAGGAGACGTTTCCCATTGCCATTGGAACAACCAATGCCAAAGGTCAGAATCAGTATCAACTTTAAAACTTTCTATACGTATAAACGTATAAACTAAAACTTCTGCCCAAAGGTCAGAATCAGTATCAACTTTAGCATTGAAGTCATCTAGCACAAGATAAATATCTCCCTTCTTTAAAGAATTCAAAATATCCTGAAGCTGGCTGTAAAACGTATCCTTCTCACTCTCATCAGAGTCCTCTGTGGGGGCATAACAACAGATGACATTCAAGTCCTTAATTTTAGTTTTAAATTTTGACGTAAGAAGTCTTCCATTAATGCACTCATATCGTAGAAGAGCATCATTGGCGTGTCTGCTGAGAAGCAAACTTACACCTTGGACCATACCATAGCCTTATCACTCAGAGAAATTCAAAATCAAAGTGTCTGACTTTTTCCTGTCCATCTGGTCTCGAAGCCGAGAATATCAAGGTTTTAAACCTAGAGTTCTCTGTGAGGACGTCAAGATAATAATCTCTGTGTAAAGTCCTCACTTTTAACGTACCTGTAGAAAAAAAATTATTGGTAGGATTTTTAAAACTAGATTTATTGAGAGAGGTAGGGCCAAGAATATCAAACAACCCCCTGACATGGATTGGGTTGGGTTGTTTTACCTCTGAGCGGCACTTTTTTGCACACCATGGGCTAAATGGCCAGGTCACATGGACCCCGAAGGCTCAGAGAAGGTTGGGGGAGGGGACCCACTGGAACAGCTGTTGGGAGATAGATGGTAACCTCCCGTCAAGGCCATCCAGCGTGTTCTTTAACGTGCACAGGGTATGGCTCTCCCACACACGGGGCCACGGCTTAACGTCCCATCCGACGGACGGCGGCCTTTCCAAGCCCATCGGTGTCCCCTACTGACCGTGGGCAGGGCGGGGAATTTTGAGGAGATAAATCTCAACGCTGACCCAGCTGGGACTCGAACCTGGGAACTACAGATTACGAGCCTGGCGCGCTACCGACTGAGCCACCCCCGCCCCCCCTGACATGGAGCAAAGACCTATTCCTCCACTGTTAAAGGCTGAAGTCACTGATGCTGGTAGGAATTTCAGGCACCACCTTTTCCATATGGCCTGCCTGAGACACCATATGGCCTGCCTGAGACACATTACTCCAGTTTAGGAATGATAATGCCCACTAGCTAAGTGAGGGTTCAGGTACCTGAGATGGTCGTGATAAGGATTATCCACCAGCTGATATAAGGTATCCCATGCCTCTGCTCATTTAGGGCTGGCAACCCACAAGCAAACAGAAAACACAGCGGTAGATTCTTCCTCAACAGAGGACCACCAGTGCAACAAGTCCAGGACCCATAATCAAGCTCAAACCCATAAACCAGTTAAGTCTAGTGGGTATAAATGGTCAGCACCAGGACCCTGTGAAGATGACCACTCCTCAGCAGGGATGAAAAAGAGAAAAAGTGACCATAGATGACCAGATCCGTAGGCCACAGTGAGCTGCCAGCCCCCCCCCCTTCCGTTCCCTTCCAAAAGAGAATATTTCTTTTGAAAGGTACTAACGGCCTGCACCACAAGAAGGCGGGGTTGGACATCAGGTGCGAGACCTGGCCGCTTCTGTGCATCATCACAGCGGATTGAAAAACAGCTCTCCTTCCAGTTTATGCCTAGCTACCATTTACAGACCATCTCATCAACAGCTCTAATGAAAGAATTCATCTCATCAATCTATAAATATTGTTCTATAGCATAATGCAACTGTTAAGGTGGGTAAACATGGACACCAGATTGAGTTCGATGTGGGCATATAATCGGTGTGAGGAAGAATGGGTCCCCATATATGCAACTGCAGAACGTCTGGATTTCCGTGTGCGACCAGGGGTGGGGGTGGCTCAGTCGGTAGCTCGCCAGGCTCGTAATCTGTAGTTCCCGGGTTCGAGTCCCAGCTGGGTCAGCGTTAAGATTTATCTCCGCAAAATTCCGCGTCCTGCCCACAGTCAGTAGGGGACACTGATGGGCTTGGAAAGGCCGCTGTCCGTCGGATGGGATGTTAAGCCGTGGCCCCGTGTGCGGGACAGCCATACCCTGTGCACGTTAAAGAACACGCTGGATGGCCTTGACGGGGGGCTACCATCTGTCTCCCAACAGCTGTTCCAGTGGGTCCCCTCCCCCAACCTTCTCTGAGTCTTCGGGGTCCATGTGACCTGGCCATTTAGCCCATTGTGTGCAAAAAAGTGCCGCTCAGAGGTAAAACAACCCAACCCAACCCGTGTGCGACCATCGCATGTGTATACCAGGACTACATCAAAACCAGCAAAATCTGCAGCAGCTTGGGAGAATTGGTCATTGATGTTCGAGGTAAGTGCTGCCTCTCCTGTATCGTATACGAGAACAGAGAGGAAGAGTGCAGATGATGCCATTTACATTCAAGAACAGGGCAACTACAAAGATTTGTGAAAAGACTATTCGACATATGATGGAACGACTGCTCCATGGCAGCCAACGCCCACATTGAGTAACTTCGTTAACAGTACAGTCGCTCAAAAAAGTATCCGAACACTATGGTTGATTACAGAATTCAGAAAAAATATCTGCCAACGATTTTTTTTAGAAATTATTTCTAATTTCAAAATAACTTCAGACTGTGTTATAGGGCCAGCATTAAAGCCACCAATGCATCTATCATCATTGCAAACAATGGGAATAGAACTAACCGCATTGTTTAGAATATCACTGAAATGCTCAGCCCACCTAGCCATGACAGAATCCTCACCTTCTATAACCTTACCTTGTTTATCCTTCAATCCCTGTATACCTGTCCGTTTTCTACCACACAAAACATTAACTATCTGGTACAGCTCTCTGCTGTTGTGCTGTCTAACTGCTTCCTCGGCTTTGTTAGCCAAGCCATCAAGCCAAAGATTCTTATCAGTAGCTAACTGATCCTTTACACGTTTATGAAGATCTCTGTAATCCTTTCTATTAGGACTAGTAGGGTATTGATTAAGGACATTCCTGCAGTTCCTTCTTTCTGAAATAAGCTCAAGTGCCTTGTCACCCAAATAATTCTGCCTCCTCTGCTCCTTTTTTCCTAAAAGAGTACTGTTAGTTTCCAAAGAAGCCTGTTTAAAATAATCCCATTCTTCCTCAACTTCAGTAGTAAGCATACCATGACTGTCATAATGACTAAGTAACCTATCATGGTAAGCTTTTGCTATAACAGGGTCTTTCAGAGGTTCAGTATTAAAAGCAAATTTTTTAACCCTAGCACAACACTTTTTAAGTTTAAGTTGCAAGACACTTTTAACAAGGTAATTGTCAGATCCAATTTCAGCTCCCCTATATGACCTGGTATTCCTAACAGAACTAGCCCATTTGCTGTTAGTTAATATATAATCAATCATATTCTTATGCAGCCCATCGGGTGAAACCCATGTGTACTTATGTATGTCGCGGTGTTTGTAATAAGTGTTAGTTATTCTGAATCCATTGAGTTTACTTACCTGTAGGAGACGTTGTCCATTGCAGCTACCAATACCAAAAGGGCCTATTACTCCTCCCCAAAGGTCAGAGTCAGTACCAACTTTGGCATTGAAGTCACCAAGAACAAGGGTAATATCTCCTTTCTTGACAGAATTCAAAATATCCTGAAGTTGTTCATAAAACCTATCCTTCTCATCCTCATCGGCATCCTCAGTGGGGGCATAACAGCAGATAACATTCAAGTCTTTGACGCTTGTCTGAAATTTTGCTGTAAGAAACCTTTCATTAATGCACTCATATCCTAGAAGAGCATCACTAGCGTGTCTGCTGAGAAGCAGACCCACGCCTTGGTGATGTTTATTGTCGTCCCTCCTTGAAAAGAGAAATTCCAGATTATTTTTAAGAATCTGACCTTTATCTGTCCATCTGGTCTCTTGCAAGCCGAGAATATCTACAATACTAAATAATTGAAAAAGGAATATTCAAATATAGTTAACATACCAAAAAATTCGGTTTCTTAATTTTTAAAAATCTAATTTTTTTACCTTTTTGAAATATTGAAAAGAGCAACCGGGTCCTGTGGGACCTCTCTCTGGCAACTTGCCTTCTGATCCCCATTGCTTTCCAACCTCCATTAATCTATGATGATTTTCAGAGCACGTTTCCTAACACTGCATGCGGTATTTTCCATTATTTGTCCACATATAAACTATTGCCAGTTGCTTAATGAAACTAAATCTAACATAGTGTTCTTCTTTTTTTTAAGACGAACAACCAAAATAAAAATCCAGGCAGTCGCTTCCTTTGTACTCCATTTAGCACGATTGTTAATGAGTTACAAGCATTACGGCAGTCGCTGTATTAGGATCTCCGCTGACCGTCCAACAGGAGGATGCTGCCGGGGCTATAACACTTCATCAGAGCTATCCATGGACGGCAGGCGCCCCCCCACCGCTAATTAGGCATCTGAAGCACCGTTTCAAGCCGTACTCTCCTGTAGATCCGAAAGGAGGCGTTGTGCGCGAGCATTAGTCTCTTTTGAATCTGAACGCTGTCTTTTCACGAGAGGCACTACAGGTGGGGGCAAGCAAATTAAATTTGCGGCACGCGCCAGTCTGCAAAGGGGGGAGGAGAACGGAGGCCGTACAAGAATGCACCACGAGACACAGAACGCAGTCGGGTGCCCATTGAAGAGCTTCGCCCATTAAAGACTTTTACCTCTCTTTCTCTTTCCACGCGCGCGAGTTCACTTTCTTTTCTCGGCGAGCTTTCCTGCAGAACTCTCTCTCTCGTCTCGTGGGGGCCCCCGCGACACAGCAGGTCGACGCGAAACTCTTTCGCCGGAGACCACGCCATCATTATTTTTGATAATTTTCCTTCTGGCCTGTTTGTCGGTTGATGAGGGCCGCCTTGGTGCGTGCGAGTGTGTGTGTGGGCCTCTCCTCCATTCAGAGCCGAGAAGTGCGCATGATATATGGAAAAGCCCCTCCCTTCAACAAGAAGCATTACGAACATCAAAGACTGGAAGTTCTGATGTTTGCACAATTTGTTTCAAGTGCCGTTGAATGAAGCCTCTTTTGCCACCAATAAACAGAAAACTCTTTTCTCCGACTCTTGAATTGTTCATCCGACAATGGAACAAGTCTCGCGCTCAGCTCGCATCCAAACTTTCTCGTCTGCCTCTTCTTTTTCGTAGGTATGGAGATGATGATTATATCTTGCGGATGAACGTTCCTCGTGGTTTCGGATGACGACAAAGCTAAACAGAATGGGATTCTTTTAATTTCAGTTGGAAGAGTTTTAAATTTGGGGAATAAAATGTTTCTTTTTTTTTCCCCCCCGAACTGGCGTCGAACCCATGCAGAGGGAGACAATAAAGTTGAAGCAGCGAAAGAGGCGACACCTCGCGAACGGATTTTACTTCAAATAATCATTTGCTTAAGTTGAATAATTATAAAAACAAAATGTGGAAACTAAGAACTTTAAACTCCTTCCTAATATGCTTCACTAATTGCTACATATTTCGAAAAGAGTCCGTAAAGTTTTTACCAAGTTGTTAGTCCATTAATTACCAGTTGGCTTCTGGTAATCATAAAAGCACTTTTATGATTTACTCAGTTTAATGTCATCTAAAGATACAAGAATTGCTGTTAAGCGACTAATTGGTTTTTATCATAATTCATAATCCTTTTCTTCGGTCTTGTATATTGCTGTATCTCTCTATCGTTAAAGATTTTTCTTATCCGATATTGTTGTTCTGCTGTTGTTATTAGTTTGTTGTTCTCATATATTCATCATATATACCTTATTCAATTGTTACCTCCATTTCATTCCCCGCCCTGCCCACTGTCAGTAGGGGACACCGATGGGCTTGGAAAGGCCGCCGTCCGTCGGATGGGACGTTAAGCCGTGACCCCGTGTGCCGGAGAGCCATACCCTGTGCACGTTAAAGAACACACTGGATGGTCTTCACGGGAGGCTACCATCTGTCTCCCAACAGCTGTTCCAGTGGGTCCCCTCCCCCAACCTTCTCTGAGCCTTCGGGGTCCATGTGACCTGGCTATTTAGCCCATGGTGTGCAAAAAAAGTGCCGTTCAGAGGTAAAACAACCCAACCCAAACCTCCATTTCAAGGGGGCGGGGGTGGTTTAGTCGGTAGAGCGCCAGGCTCGCAATCTGCAGGTTCGAGTCCCAGCTGGGTCAGCGTTGAGATTTATCTCCATAAAAATTCCCTGCCCACAGTCAGTAGGGGACACCGATGGGCTTGGAAAGGCCGCCGTCCATCGGATGGGACACTAAGTCGTGGCCCCGTGTGCGGGAGAGACATACCCTGCGCACTTTAAAGAACACACTGGATGGCCTTGACGGGAGGCTACCATCTGTCTCCCAACAGCTGTTCCAGTGGGTCCCCTTCCCCAATCTTCTCTGAGCCTTCAGGGTCCTTGTGACCTGGCCATTCAGCCCATGGTGCGCACAAAAAGTGCCGCTCAGAGGTAAAACAACCCAACCTCCATTTTAGGTCTTACTGACGTTGTTTCAGTTTGTCAGTTGCCCACTTAGGAATTAAAATTGTCATTGATTCTTCTTTTCGCACTTAAAGATTTAGATTTGGGTTGTTTTAGCTCTGAGTTACGCTTTTTTTTTCTCATACAATGGATGGAAGTGGGTATTGGCTGAGTTGGGTAAGGAACCAGTCTCGTAATTTGCATTCCATAACTTTCGATTCCCAACTTTATATTTCAGAAATGTATCCTGCCTTTGGTGAGAAAGTTTACCCCGATGAGCTTAAAAAAAGGTCATCATCGGTCGGATGGGACGTTAAGCCATATCTCCGAGTGCGGGAGGTCTATGACCTGTGCACATTAAAGAAGACAACCCAAATCTTCACTGGAGCTGCCATCCATCTCCAAACAGCTGGGGGCGGGGGTGGCTCAGTCGGTAGCGCGCCAGGCTTGTAATCTGTAGTTCCCAGGTTCGAGTCCCAGCTGGGTCAGCGTTGAGATTTATCTCCGCAAAATTCCCCGCCTTGCCCACGGTCAGTAGGGGACACCGATGGGCTTGGAAAGGCCGCCGTCCGTCGGATGGGACGTTAAGCCGTGGCCCCGTGTGCGGGAGAGCCATACCCTGTGCACGTTAAAGAACACGCTGGATGGCCTTGACGGGAGGCTACCATCTGTCTCCCAACAGCTGTTCGAGTGGATCCCCTCCCCCCAACCTTCTCTGAGCCTTCGGGGTTCATGTGACCTGGCCATTTAGCCCATGGTGTGCAAAAAAGTGCCGCTCAGAGGTAAAACAACCCAACCCAACCCAAACAGCTGTCCAGTGAGTCTCCTACACCCAACCCTCTCTGAGACATTGGGGTCTTTGTGACCTGGCAATTTAGCCCATTGTGTACAAAAAAGGTGCTGCTCAGAGATAAAACAATGAAATCCAATACAAAGCGAGCTAAATGATCAGGTCACATGTACCCACAAGGGCTCGGAACTGAATACGGGGATTCACGGGACAGCTTTTAAGAGGTTGAGGGAAGCTTCGCGTGTTCCAGCGTGTTCCTTAACCTTCACAGAGTATAATTTTCCTCTTCATGGGCTACAGTTGACGTCCTCTCTATGAACAGCGACTATTCTAAAAGCCCCTAGGTACAGTCGCTAGAAAAAATATCCGAACACTATGGTTGATTACAGAATTCAGAAAAAATATCTGACAACGATTTTTTTTTAGAAATTAGTGATCTGGCAACCTTCGTGTCACGTGGTTACAGAATTCAGAAAAAATATCTGGAGCGTGTACAGCAACTGTACACACTCCAGTTACCGTTCACAGCAAACTGGAGCGTGTGCAGTTACTGCACACGCTCCAGTTTGCTGTGAACGGTAACTGCACGCGCTCAATATTTCCGTGAGTGAGCCAACACGATCCAGGTCTTTGTGAGCTCACACGATCCAATGTGCTATGAACATTAACCGCAACCGCTCCAGTTTGCTGTGAACGGTAACTGCACACGCTCAATATTCATTGCATTATATATTCATACGCATTATATACAGGGTGAATCTGAAAAAGTGGGCAAAACTTTACGGGGTGGTAGAACGCAGCTATACGAGCAATATTCGTCATAGAATGTATGATCGGAACGCAAACGGCGAGCCGCTAGGTGGCGTTGGAAATGGTATAAAAGGGTCGGTCCTCGCACCCAACGGCATTTCTACCGTGGATTGCCGAGAGGATGGCTGGTTATACTAACCACGAAATGGCGGATATGCACTTTGTGTACGGTGCGGCGGACGGGAATGCAAGTGAGGACCGACCCTTTTATACCATTTCCAACGCCACCTAGCGGCTCGCCGTTTGCGTTCCGACCATACATTCTATGACGAATATTGCTCGTATAGCTGCGTTCTACCACCCTGTAAAGTTTTGCCCACTTTTTCAGATTCACCCTGTATATTAAAAAATATGCGAACACTATGGTTGATTACAGAATTTAGAGAAAATATCTGGCATCGATTTTTTTAGAAATTAGTGATCTGGCAACCTTTGTGTCACGTGACACGAAGGTTGCCAGACCACTAATTTCTAAAAATATCGTTGCCAGTTATTTTTTCTGAATCCTGTAATCCACCATAGTGTTCGGATGTATTTTTGAGCGACTGTACGACATGTAATAAGACTTATAGTAAGCAGAAATATAAGCATTTGTTCTGTGACTTTTAAGAATTTGTAGATATTTTGGAATAATTTTGGCTTATACACGTACAGACGAGGCTTAGATCAGTTCTAAATTCTCTTATGATCCACCATTACAAGAAGATTCCACCTGGGAAGAATTTTTAACTCCAAAAACTGCAGTTCAGTTAAAAGGTTGGGTTGGGTTGTTTTACCTCTGAGCGGCACTTTTTTGCACACCATGGGCTAAATGGCCAGGTCACAAGGACCCCGAAGGCTCAGAGAAGGTTAGGGGAGGGGACCCACTGGAACAGCTGTTGGGAGACAGGTGATAGCCTCCCGTCAAGGCCATCCAGCGTGTTCTTTAACGTGCACAGGGTATGACTCTCCCGCACACGGGGCCACGGCTTAACGTCCCATCCGACGGACGGCGGCCTTTCCAAGCCCATCGGTGTCCCCTACTCACCGTGGGCAGGGCGGGGAATTTTGTGGAGATAAATCTCAAAGCTGACCCAGCTGGGAATCGAAATTCAGCTAAAAGTGTTATGAATGCCTGCAATGGAATTAAGAATCTATGTACTTCTGACTGTAAAGAGCTTTCTTTGCAGTGATCCAATGCATTGGAAGTCATTCCTGATGCATGAAGTTTCACTGCTTTAGCAGAGAAGCGCAACTTTTCAGTGAAACTATGTGTTGACTGAGAAAACAGTGCAAACCAGTTTAAAATAAATTAAATCAGTTTTAGCTATAAACCATCAAGATAAATTTATGTAATTCAATTTCATTCTTCTTTGCACAAAGCGTAGGAGAAACTCTACGGGACCTAAAAATAAATCTCTTTGCTTTTACCTCTGAGCGACACTTTTTTGCACACAATGGGCTAAATGGCCAGGTCATAAAGACCCCGAGGACTCAGAGAAGGTTGGGGGAAGGGGACCCACTGGAACGGCTGTTAGGAGACACGGCTGTTTAGAGCCTCCCGTCAAGGCCATCCAGCGTGTTTTTAACAGTGGGTTGTTTTATCTTGTATGTTGAATTACAATCTTGAGTATATTCTGCATATATAATATTGTTACATATTTTTTGTTGTATTTCAATATTTGCAAACTGTTGTTGAATACGTAATAAACAGACAGAGAGTAGAATCAACTGATTTAATAACTAAGTTAATAAACTTATATCAATAAAAATAAAGTTTCAATTTCTTACTTGAAATAACCAATTGATAATAGAGCACAACATTCGAAAATCGAATTACAAATCATAAAAACATGGGCAGAAATCTTACCCACCTAATTAAAGATCACTTGAGAAAGAATTACCTTTTTCACGATACAAAAAGATTCTCTGTCGTACTGAAGATATTAGTCTTAAAGCCCCAAACATTGTTAGTTTATCAGTTCGCACAATACATAAAGAAACCGGCTTTTGAACTCGTCGTTTTTGAAACGCAGGCAGCTCTTAGCATAACACTGAGATATGCGATTGATTACATTATTAAAAAAAAATGGAAAATTACCACTTAACCGGGTAGGTTGTGGGTTGGGTTGTTTTACCTCTGAGCGGCACTTTTTTGCACACCATGGGCTAAATGGCCAGGTCACATGGACCCCGAAGGCTCAGAGAAGGTTGGGGGAGGGGACCCGCTGGAACAGCTGTTGGGAGACAGATGGTAGTCTCCCGTAAAGGCCATCCAGCGTGTTCTTTAACGTGCACAGGGTGTGGCTCTCCCCACACGGGAACCACGGCTTAACGTCCCATCCGACGGACGGCGGCCTTTCCAAGCCCATCGGTGTTCCCTACTGACTGTGGGCAGGGCGGGGAATTTTGCGGATAACCGGGAATGTAAAGTGGTATAATTAGTATGATGTTGACCGTCCGCGTAGCAATGCATTCATGAACAAGGCGAGGAAGGCTATCGTACAGCTCTATAATATCCACCTGAGGGATGGAATGCCAAATAACGCGAAGTCGCTGTTCCATATCAGTGACAGTGGTTGGCGTATCTCTTGGGTGTTGTTGGAGCTGTGGGCCCATCATGTCTCAGACGTGTTGAATAAGTGAAAGGTCCGGCTAGCGTGCTAGCCATGGCAGTACCTGAACGTTTTGCTCGTGTAAATACCACAGAATAATCCGGGCTGTGTGGGGACGGGCGTCATCTTGCTGGTAAAAAGTTCCGTGATGCTGAACAAATGGGACAGTCACTGGCAGAAAAATGTTGGTAGCATATCGTTGGGCAGTTAGAGATCCCCTTACGATGACTAGTTCTGACTGAGATGTTCGACAAATGGCACCCCACACCAAGACACCAGGTGCTAGAGCTGTACGACAATGTCGCATACACTAGGTAGCGTTCGTTTCCTCTGGATGACGGAGAACACGTTGACTACCGCTGTGCTGATCAAGGCAAAAACGGGATTCGTCAGTAAACGGTCCTCCACTCTTTTTCGTTCCAGTTCTGTCTGACGCGATACCATTGAAGACGAGCTTGCACGTGGGCAGATGTGAGGGGCAAACGCAGTGCAGGACGATAAACTCGCAATGAAAACTGTAAAAACCAGTTGTTTACCGTCCGCCTGGTAGGTGTTCGAAGTGTCACCTGTTGCCAGTCCATTTGCATTTGCGTTGTAGTAGCGAATCTGTCATGCAAAGCCATGCGTCGCAAATGGTAGTCTTGTCGCTTCGTGGCCATATGTCATCTTCCTGATCCTTGTCGCTTCGTGGCCATACGTCATCTTTCTGATCCTTGTCACTTCGTGGCTGTACGTCATCTTCCTGATCCTTGTCGCTTCATGGCCGTACATCATCTTCCTGATCCTTGTCGCTTCATGGCCGTACGTCATCTTCCTGATCCTTGTCGCTTTGTGGCCGTACGTCATCTTCCTGATCCTTGTCGCTTCGTGGCCGTACGTCATCTTCCTGATCCTTGTCTCTTCGTGGCCGCATGTCATCTTCCTGATCCTTGTCACTTCATGGCCGTACATCATCTTCCTGATCCTTGTCGCTTCGTGGCCGTACGTCATCTTCCTGATCCTTGTCGCTTCGTGGCCGTACGTCATCTTCCTGATCCTTGTCTCTTCGTGGCTGTACGTCATCTTCCTGATTCTTGTCGCTTCGTGGCCGTACGTCATCTTCCTGATCCTTGTCTCTTCGTGACCGTACGTCATCTTCCTGATCCTTGTCGCTTCGTGGCCGTACGTGATCTTCCTGATCCTTGTCTCTTCGTGGCTGTACGTCATCTTCCTGATTCTTGTCGCTTCGTGGCCGTACGTCATCTTCCTGATCCTTGTCTCTTTGTGGCCGTACGTCATCTTCCTGATCCTTGTCGTTTCGTGGCCGTACGTCATCTTCCTGATCCTTGTCGGCGTGTGCTGGATCCTTCTTGAACCCACTGGCGCCATATGTGTACGAGAATACTGGATTGTGGCCAAACTTGTTGACCACATCTCTATACGACAAACCAGCTTCTATAAGCCGATGTTAACTGTTGGAACGGCTGTCGACGTTTGCGTAAGGGCACCTTTATCCGTTTAGAACAATTTTCCACAACGTCTTTTCAACCAGGGAGCTTTGGTTGCTATTAGCTGCGTTTGACTGCTCCGCACCCGTGTATTTCTTAAAACTTAAACATATTCTCATGAATGACAATTCTAACCATAAAATCATAACAAATTCAAACAATGTCTGGACTTTAATCAAGATTTTATATCTATTTTTTTTTTCTATTTTATTTCTCACTGTTACCATCCCCCTTTCTTTCCCCTACCTTTACCTATTATTTTTTATCACTGTTATCTTATTTTATTGTGTCTCATTTCTATTTACTCACCTACTTTTACATATTGGTAACATCCCAGGCTCGTAGTCTGCAATTCTCAGGTTCTGGTTCCAACTGGGCAAGTAAAGATTTTCCTCTGTCAAATTCCCCGCCTTGCTCACAGTGAATAGCAGTCACTGTTGGGCTTGAAAAGGCTGCCGTCCGTCTGATGGGACGTTAAGCCGTGGTTCCGGTATGGGAGAGCCCCCACGCACCTTAGAGAACACAGTGGATGGCCTTGACGGGAGGCTTAACCCCGTTTTCCCAACAGCTGTCCAGTGGGTGAGGGGAACGGCCCCTCACCCAACCATTCACGAAACCACGAGAACTTCGAACTTAGATATGTGTCCCAAATATCTGATATTTAAGTAACGAATATCATATTTTTAAAAACAATAGAGCTCGAATTTACCCCTTAAAAAATGGAAGACTTTCGGTACAGTTCATTACAGAGTTGCAGTAAGACGTTAGACCGTAACGCTACCTAGCCACATTGGCAACAAAGCCTTGGCACGGTTCAAAATTCGAAAGTTCCAATATTACAGATAAGAATGAACTGACAGATATAGCTAATATTATAATAATGTAGAAGATAGGAATTTTCTCAGCTGCTTCGCAGCCATAATGTCAGTTTTCAACCATTTTTATTTCCACGACGGGGGAAATAGGAAACACAAAAGAGAACTAATAATCGATAAACGCCGTTAAAAGTAACACTTCATTCGGATCAAAATGATTGTGAACCCATTGCTCTAGGCCAGGATTTCCCAACGGAAACGTCGTTGCCCTTTGGAATTGAAATGTATTGAACAGAATATCGAATAGTTCTAAGAATAACAGAGATATGTATGTTTTGTATATTCATGTTAGAAATTCACGGATGCAAAATACTGGTAAATTTGTATTATTACAACTAGCTTTATACAGGAAAAAAGCGTTAGAAAGGGTAAAATGTGGTCGCCGGGCCAGAGACTCGTATATCATACTGGGTTGTTTTACCTCTGAGCGGCACTTTTTTGCACACCATGGGCTAAATGGCCAGGTCACATAGACCCCAAAGGCTCAGAGAAGGTTGGGGGACCCACTGGAACAGCTGTCGGGAGACAGATGGTAGCCTCCCGTCAAGGCCATCCAGCGTGTTCTTTAACGTGCACAGGGTATGGCTCTCCCACACACGGGGCCACGGCTTAACGTCCCATCCGACGGACGGCGGCCTTTCCAAGACCATCGGTGTCCCCTACTGACCGTGGGCAGGCGGGGAATTTTGCGGAGATAAATCTCAACGCTGACCCAGCTGGGACTCGAACCTGGGAACTACAGATAACGAGCCTGGCGCGCTACCGACTGAGCCACCACCGCCCACATATCCTTTGAGCTAAGTAACTTCCATGTTACGATTATTATGCTCTTAACGTAATTTCCTTCGTTGGTAGAGTCTAAGACCTCTCCTTTGCTGTATAAATATAATCTCCACTGTTTGAATTTAACGCTTTTATTTTTGAACATCATAAATAATATCCACTTGATCAATTATTAACAAACATTCGTTTAATAGTTTTTTTTTAATCTTCTCAAACATTTCTTATTTTTTACATTAATACTTAATGCATTGAAATTCTTTGATAGACTGAAAAAGAAATTTTGGTGGTCACTTTAACTTTTATGCACGTTAAAATTCCCTCTTTTCGTTCAATGTCTGTCCGGGCCCGGTTGGGTTGGGTTACCTCTGAGCGGCACTTTTTTGCACACCATGGGCTAAATGGCCAGGTCACATGGGCCCTGAAGGCTCAGAGAAGGTTGGGGGAGGGGACCCACTGGAACAGCTGTTGGGAGACAGATGGTAGCCTCCCGTCAAGGCCATCTAGCGTGTTCTTTAACGTGCACAAGGTATGGCTCTCCCGCACACGGGGCCACGGCTTAACGTCCCATCCGACGGACGGCGACCTTTCCAAGCCCATCGGTGTCCCCTACTGACCATGGGCAGGGCGGGGAATTTTGCGGAGATAAATTTCAACGCTGACCCAGCTGGGACTAGAACCTGGGAACTACAGATTACGAGCCTGGCGCGCTACCTACTGAGCCACCCCCGCCCCACCGGGCCCGGACAGATTATGCACATGTTGATAGTTACTATCAATAAATGCATATTTGTGATTTCTTATTGTTTCAACATGAATCTGTAAATGGATCAACGTGAATCTTTACCCTTGATAAAAGCGTGTTGGCTTAAAAAAGAAACAATACCATATCTTTACAATATACTTTTTACAAAAGTAATAGAAAAAAACTTATAAAAAATAGAAATTAAAAAGATTTAAAAAATACCTATCTTCCTATATGTACCCTTAAAAGTAGAAAATAAACCTGAAGCATATCGATGGGGCAATCGGTCACTGAGTTCGTATTCGCTTCAAAGGAAGATAGGGCGCCGGTAATATTTTCGACTATGTAAACCGGCGCCCTACGCCGGTTTACCTATTTATTTTGATACTAGATCGTGTGGGCTCACTCACGGAAATATTGAGCGTGTGCAGTTACCGTTCACAGCAAACTGGAGCGTGTGCAGTAACTGCACACACTCCAGTTTGTTGTGAACGGTAACTGGAGCGTGTACAGTTGCTGTACACGCTCCAGATATTTTTCCTGAATTCTGTAATCACGTGATGCGAAGGTTGCCAGATCACTAATTTCTAAAAAAAAATCGTTGTCAGATATTTTTTCTGAATTCTGTAATCAACCACAGTGTTCTCATACTTTTTTGAGCGACTGTAGGTGGTCATATTATTTTGATACTAGATCGTGTGGGCTCACTCACGGAAATATTGAGCGTGTGCAGTTACCGTTCACAGCAAACTGGAGCGGTTGCGGTTAATGTTCACAGCACATTGGATCGTGTGAGCTCACAAAGACCTGGATCGTGTGGGCTCACTCACTGAAATATTGAGCGTGTGCAGTTACCGTTCACAGCAAACTGGAGCGGTTGCGGTTAATGTTCACAGCACATTGGATCGTGTGAGCTCACAAAGACCTGGATCGTGTGGGTTCACTCACGGAAATATTGAGCGTGTGCACTTACCGTTCACAGCAAACTGGAGCGGTTGCGGTTAATGTTCACAGCACATTGGATCGTGTGAGCTCACAAACACCTGGATCGTGTGGGCTCACTCACGGAAATATTGAGCGTGTGCAGCTACCGTTCACAGCAAACTGGAGCGGTTGCGGTTAATGTTCACAGCACATTGGATCGTGTGAGCTCACAAAAACCTGGATCGTGTGGGCCCACTCACAGAAATATTGAGCGTGTGCAGTTACCGTTCACAGCAAACTGGAGCGTGTGCAGTAACTGCACACGCTCCAGTTTGCTGTGAGCGGTAACTGGAGCGTGTACAGTTGCTGTACACGCTCCAGATATTTTTCCTGAATTCTGTAATCAACCGTAGTGTTCGGATACTTTTTTGATCGGCTGTACCTTGCCTTGGTCCCATCTCACCTCTCTCAAGCTTTGCTCAGTGATCGATTGCCCCATCGATATGCTTTAGGTTTATTTTCTACTTTTTAGGGTATATATAGGAAGATAGGTATTTTTTAAATCTTTTTAATTTCTATTTTCTTTGTTGTCACTAGGAACCTCCTACCTTCGAAAACTTTGACTTATGACTCATAAATATCGAGCACATTTACCACCCTTTTGGATTCAGGTTTGAGGTTGCCCTTGACATTGGAGACGTCACAGTCTTTAATTTGAGATACGACTTGTTAAAGTTTACCCCCGTTAAAAACCGCCCTCCTCCATTTTATCAGGGGAAATAATTCGAAAGAGTTTACGACCGTCATTATACGAGCTTTCATTTCACACCGTAACTCTGTAGGCCCTTGAGTTCCAGTGTTATAGTGGAACGACTTTCATATTTCTCATTTTTAGGGGGGGGAAGAAAGCGTGGCGGATCATTAATAATAATAATAATATATTTATTCATCATCATCGTCATCTCACAAAATACAGATGTAGAGAGATTTTATACATTTGACCCCCAAAGCTAATAGCTTATCTGAAGGAAATAATGACTCCGCAAAATTCCCCGCCCTGCCCACGGTCAGTAGGGGACACCGATGGTCTTGGAAAGGCCGCCATCCGTCGGATGAGACGTTAAGCCGTGGCCCCTTGTGCGGGAGAGCCATACCCTGTGCACGTTAAAGAACACGCTGGATGACCTTGACGGGAGGCTACCATCTGTCTCCCAACAGCTGTTCCAGTGGGTCCCCTCCCCCAACCTTCTCTGAGCCTTCGGGGTCCTTGTGATCTGGCCATTTAGCCCATGGTGTGCAAAAAAGTGCCGCTCAGAGATAAAACAACCCAACCCTACCCAGGAAATAATGATGAGCATTAGTTTTCATACATAAGTGAACATTAGTAAAAAAGAGCACAAAAGTCGTATAGATACAGGTTTTCTCAGGATTACAGATTAACAGACATTCTTTAAATAGTTTTTAGCCTTTAACTTAATCTCACTAAAATTAGTTGAGTGATTAGCGCGCTTGGCTACTGATCTAAGGGAGCTGGGTTCGAGCCCCGGGTAAGGCATGGATGTACGTGTCGTTTTTCTGCTGAGGTCCTGCCATCCTCTCAGCTCTACCTTCTACTATGGCATATAAACTGACAGGCTCCTGTCAGACCTCTGTGGCAAGCAGCTGCTTGAAGGGGTATTTATTTATTTTTATTATAATATATCTTGGTAACTACGGTTAATGATCCCCGGCACTTTATACTCTTTAAGATTTTTACCGTAATTATTAACAAAATTCGGGATTTGAAAATAATTATTGGTCTGAATTCTGGTCTTCTTCTCATGTGTAATTTGTATTTTATATGTGTCATTGAAGAAGTTGTCCAGAATAATGCCACATCAAAAGAGATTTTGGACTGAAAGAATATTTAGGAATGAAAATCTTTCACTTGCGTTTGAAAAATTATCTCTAAGCTTGTATGGAATTATATTTTTTGCTATAGATGACGGCAATTTTTCTTTTTTTTTAGGTTAGTGATGCCAGTTGTTCCATATATTGTAATTCCATACCTAATTAAAGATTCACATTCTTTTATAGTCTATGGCACTCCCCTCATCATAAGCTTTCATTTGCCGTATAGTTCGTTACGTTCCGCGCTCGCATTCAGGAGATACAGGGAACAATCCTTTTCACATTTCCCCTTTTTCAAGGGGAAGAAGGCATGATGCGTCAGTTTTTCACAGCGTACGACATTTCCCGCATCAGAGACTTCATTCGACGTATATAGCTTGTTACTTTTGGCATTACGTTCTGGAGATTGGGTTGGGTTGTTTTACCTCTGAGTGGCACTTTTTTGCACACCATGGGCTAAATGGCCAGGTCACATGGACCCCGAAGGCTCAGAGAAGGTTCGGGGAGGGGACCCACTGGAACAGCTGTTGGGAGACAGATGGTAGTCTCCCGTCAAGGCCATCCAGCGTGTTCTTTAACGTGCACAGGGTATGGCTCTCCCGCACACGGGGCCACGGCTTAACGTCCCATCCGACGGACGGCGGCCTTTCCAAGCCCATCGATGTCCCCTACTGACCGTGGGCAGGGAGGGAAATTTTGCGGAGATAAATCTCAACGCTCACCCAGCTGGGACTCGAACCTGGGAACTACAGATTACGAGCCTGGCGCGCTACCGACTGAGCCACCCCCGCCCCTGCGTTCTGGAGATATAGCGAAACAATTGTTTCGCATTTCCCCTTTTTTAGGGGGGAATAAAACTTGGGGAGTCAATTTTTTATAGTCTACAACACTCCCCGCATCACAAGCTTTCATTCGACACATTGCTCGCTAATTTTTCGCATTCGCATTCAGGAGATAAAGGGGAACAATCATTTTCATTTCCCTCATTTTTTAGGGGGAAGAAAACACGGAGGGTGGATATTTCGTAACCTTTGACATTCCCCAAGTCGGAAGCTTTCATTTGACATTTGACTTTATCTTGTTGCTTTCGGTCTTTGCATTCTGGAGATATAACTTAAGAACAGTTTTCACATCTTCCTTTTTTTACGGGGGAAGAAAGCACGGGGGTCAATTTTTTTATAGCCTATGACACTCCCGGGTCAGAAGCTTTCATTTGAAACATAAATCATTAAGTTTCCCCATCGCGTTCGAAAGGTAGGGTGGAACAACATTTTGTCAAGTCCACAAACCGACCAACGGTCAAATGAGAAAGCCAAAAGCAATAGGAGCCATATATCAGTCCAGTCCAGTCGGTTTATATGGTCAGCACCAGGAACCTGTGTAGTTGACCACTCCTCAGCAGGGTAGAAAAAAAAGAAAAGTAGCCATAGTTGTCCAGATCAGTAGGCCACACTAATCTGGCAGCCCTCCCCTTCCGTTCACTTCCACAAGAGAGTATCTCTTTTGAAAGGTACTAACGGTCTGAACCACGAGAAGGCGGGGTCGAACATTAGGTGCTAGGCCTGGTTCTATGCATCATCACAGGGGATTGGTGTATAGCTCTCCTTACAGTGACTACCTAGCTACCATTAGAGGTAAAAATAAGAAAAATGTGTTTTTTACATAAATGCAATTTTTTTTCTCTAAAACAATTTGGCATTTTACAACCCAAAAACACTGAACAATGCATTTGACATTAACAGAGAAATTTTTTAAAAGTATAGATGAGAATAAAAAAACTGTAATAATATTGAAATACAGAAAGCATTTGACTCTGTAGATCTTACTTGACCTTGGCGTAAGCTTTCTGTTTGAGGTATTAGAGGACATGCTTTCTGAAAGTTATCTCTATGGCAGAAAACAAGCTACTTAAATTAACGATGAAATAAGTGAGTTTACGCCAGTTAGAAAAGGAGTACCTCAGGGATCTGTTTTGGGACCAGTTTTGATCCTAATCTTCATTAATGATCTTTGTGAAATTATATTTAAATGCTTCTTTGATTTGTTATGCAGATGATGGGCAATAGTGTATTCTTGTGATACTATATGTAAACACGAAATTAAATATTGAGAATGATTTAATCAAGATTCATAACTGGTTTAAACTTTATAAATTATCTTTAAACACTCACAAAACTAAGAGTTTATATTTCGAAATGCATAAAACTGATTTTGGTTTTAACGTTAATGTTATTCATTTATCTTTAGAATCAACTGCATGCAATTAATTCGACGACAGTTTCCTTGTGTTTTATCCCAATATTTTAAATACCGTCATTTAGCTAATTATCAAAATATTCCACTTTTAAATATATCTTCTATTCTTTCTCACCATTAAATTCATAACGGAAACCTTTTCCGATCGTTCATTTGATTACACTTGACAAAATAAATGTGACAAAATAAATGTGACACTACACAAAGGGAAAAAAAATATCTGACCTGACCTTGACTCCCTCATCCGTAATGTTCATATATTTGTACTGCTTCGGAAGTGGGTTCGAACCCCGGGTAAGGCATGGATGTATGTGTCGTTTTTCTGCTGAGGTCCTGCCATCCTCTCAGACCTTCTACTATGGCATATAAACTGACAGGCTCCTGTCAGACCTCTGTGGCAAGCAGCTACTTGAGGGGGTATTTATTTTATTTTTTATTCGGAAGTGGGTGGGGGCATAGCGTCATGTATTAAATATATCTATTAAATATACAGGGTGAATCTGAAAAAGTGGGCAAAACTTTACGGGGTGGTAGAACGCAGCTATACGAGCAATATTCGTCATAGAATGTATGGTCGGAACGCAAGCGGTGAGAAGTTAAAAGGTAGTTTTCCACTGTCACATTTAAAGAATGAACACAAGAAGGAGAAGAGATACTTCAGAAAACATTTTATTAACAGGAATGTAATTGAGGTACATGCTCAAAGAAATTGCTCAAAAGAGCTGCCGTCAGCTGTAATGCAGGCTTCACACCTGCGGGATAGGGACCGACGCACATTTGCGAAGACACCAGGCATTTCCCGGTTATACCCTTTTATACCATTTCCAACGCCACCCAGCGGCTCGCCGTTTGCGTTCCGCCCATACTTTCTATGACGAATATTGCTCGTATAGTTGCGTTCTACCACCCCGTAAAGTTTTGCCCACTTTTTCAGATTCACCCTGTATTTATGTGAGATAGGGATTTTTGAGATGGGTTCACATTTGTATCTTGCCTTGGTCCCAACTCTCACCTCTCTCAAGCTTTGCTCGAAAGTTCTCTTTAATGCTAAAAAATTTGACGATTCCTTCCCTACTCTATAAATAGATCCACTCAAGCTTTGCTCGAAAGTTATCTTTAATGCTAAAAAATTTGACGATTCCTTCCCTACTCTATAAATAGATCCACTGAATCCATCTCACTCTCCAGAAGCCAACTGAGAATTTATCTTACCTCTTGAAGAATCCCGATTTGGGCCAAATGGACAGAGAGGAATGTGACACTCCTCTCCACGATTCGAAAACAAGCATTCCGCAGTGTCCGTGCTGCGGCCACCGCGAAGATTTCTCTCCTGCCTCGACACCCCCCCCCCTCCCCCAAGCAGCGTGGGTGCATAGCGTCGTGACCTTGTGAACTGGTCAGGTGAGAGAAGCTTCGGAGATGAGGGAGCCGGGAATGATGGGAAACAGGCCCAGGTGTGCGCCATTGAGGAGGGCCTCCCGCGGCGACATACCTGGGGTGCTCGGTGAGTCATTCGACGCTGATGTCTATACTGGACCCGACACTCGGGAGATGCCCCGACATTCAGCCTCGTATTCGGTCTCTCGTGGGGCAGGGGTCACTCAAGATTCTCACGATGCTAATAAACGTAGAAAAACAGCCTTAGGCTTCCGCTTAATTTTTAATCGCTGAAATGCTTGCTTTGTTTTATTACGGTTATCAATTTTATTTATTTTAGAAATGTTTTATCGATTTATAAATCACATTCTGCTTCACTTATTCACATTTAAAAAGCGTTTCGTTATTCGTCACTGTTCGAAGACGGAAAAGTTTTGAAGGGGAGGAAGAAAGGAAATTCCCAAAAATTAAAAGTGGCGAAAAACGTCATATTTTTTTTATATTTCTTAAAAATTTAAAGTTTTATTAATATACTAGAATTTGGTGTCAGAATTTCTAAAAGCTTTGGATTTAAGTCTCACAGACCTTCTACTAAATAAATAAATAAATAAATACCCCCTCAAGCAGCTGCTTGCCACAGAGGTCTGACAGGAGCCTGTCAGTTTATATGCCATAGTAGAAGGTCTGAGAGGATGGCAGGACCTCAGCAGAAAAACGACACACACATCCAAGCCTAAATTCCGGGGCTCGAACCCAGGTCCCTTAGATCAGTAGCCAAGCATGCTAACCACTCGGCCACGGGACACCTTCTACTATGGCACATAAACTGACAGGCTCCTGTCAGACCTCTGTGGCAAGCAGCTGCTTTACGGGAATTTATTTCATTTTTTTTTTTAGTGCATTAACCCTTTCACGACTAAGGGAAACATTTTTCCCATTTTAAAATTGGTGATTGTCGTATTTAATTATAACCTTATCTGCATTTTTTATACAGAATGTCAAAATAGAACGTATGCCGAACGCAATTACGTAAACGGGAACGTTTAGAAAACAAAAACAGAACTGTCAGGACGCATAATATATGTACTATGTGCAATTTACCATCTTTGCCTCACTATCAAAAGAAATTGCTTCGCAGAATATCATAATTAGCACATCATTTTGTATAGTAATTTTATTTCATAATTTTGTATTATTTTAGTTAACATTTTGTTCTAATAAACCAATAAATAAAAGACATTGCATAATAAGCCTAACTATAATTTGTGTTACCTTTATAGTCCATTGGGAAAAATATTTCCCATAAAATTCCAAAAAAACTACACATTGTTATGTATTTTTCTTATGATTTTTATTTATTTTACGTCTAAACAAACTAAAATAAACAGTTACATACTAATATTTACTCTTAGAAACCTTATGGTCCTGAAATGGTTAACAAAGGTAGGGCAGGATCTAGGGGGTGGGGGGCAAGTTCCTCCCCCCGAAAATGTTACTATGGGTAATAGTGACAAAAAAAATTTACCTTCTCTACATTTCGTGCATTTTTAAAGATCCCTAGAATGGAGGATGAAATATTATAATAATAAAAAAATAATAAATACCCCCTCAAGCAGCTGCTTGCCACAGAGGTCTGACAGGAGCCTGTCAGTTTATATGCCATAGTAGAAGGTCTGAGAGGATGGCAGGCCCTCAGCAGAAAAACGACACAAACAGTCATGCCTTACCTGGGTCCCTTAGATCAGTAGCCAAGCGTGCTAACCACTCGGCCACGGGACGGCTCAGAAATATTATACTGCACTAGAAATCTAGTCTCTTCCCTCCCCCACTTTTGCTTTTTTTTTTTCAAGCTCGATTGAGTTTCTTAGAGCCACTTCCTTCCATTATTTTCTACATCATCCGGACCTGGGGCAGGGGTGGCTCAGTCGGTAGCGCGCCAGGCTCGTAATCTGTAGTTCCCAGGTTCGAGTCCCAGCTGGGTCGGCGTTGAGATTTATCTCCGCAAAATTCCCCGCCCTGCCCACAGTCAGTAGGGGACACCGATGGGCTTGGAAAGGCCGCCGTCCGTCGGATGGGTCCCGTGTGCAGAAGAGCCACACCCTGTTCACGTTAAAGAACACGCTGGAAGGCCTTGATGGGAGGCTACCATCTGTCTCCCAACAGCTGTTCCAGTGGGTCCCTTACCCTTCTCTGAGCCTTCGGGGTCCTTCTGACCTGGTTATTTAGCCCATGGTGTGCAAAAAACAGTGCCGCTCAGAGGTAAAACAACCCAACTCATCCGGACCTGAACAGAGGTGTCGTAAGTGAATAAAATAAAAATCAATTATTCCTCAACCGTTTGCCATAGAGGTCTGAGAGCGTACTACGATATACAGAAAGTCTGTGAGAAAAGCGAGACCTCAGCAGAAAGACGGCATAAAAAAAAAGAAATCTTCCATGCCTTACACGGGGATCGAACCCAGTGATCAATGTGGAGAGTGTTGGCCCAGTTGGTAGAAACGCAAGGCTCGTAATATGAAGCTCCCAGGTTCGAATCCCACCTGTGCCAGCGTCGAGATTTATCTCCGCAAAACTCCCTACCCTGTTCTCGGTCAGAAGGGGACATCGATGCACTTGGAAAAGTCACCGTCCGTCAGATTGGACGTACAGCCGTATACTGTGTTCGGGTAAACCTGTGCACGTTAAACAACACACTGGAGAGCCTTAACGGAAGCTACCATCTGCCTCTCGACAGCTGACCAGTGGGTTCCCTCCCCCAACTATCTCTGAGCCCTCGGGGTCCTTGTGACCTGGCCATTTACCCCATTCTGTGCAAAAAAACTGCCGCGAAAAATCATCAAAATGTTAATTTTGATGATTTTTCACGACAGCGAGCTTTTACAACGACATATTTATGTGAGGCAGGATTTTCAGATTATGCTGCAACCAAATCAAAGTCCAGGAACAGACTCGACGCCACACCAGATATGAGAATTCAACTTTCTAATATTGTGCCTGATATCAAAAGAATTTGCAATTCAAAGACCCAAAAACATCGGAATCATTAAGAACGTAATTTTACAATATATATATACGATAGTCACATTTTACTATTTTTGTGTTTTTTATTAAATAATTACCATTGAAGACGCTTAGATTGGATTGTTTTACCTCTGAGCGGCATTTTTTTGCACACCATGGGCTAAATGGCCAGGTCACATGGACCCCAAAGGCTCAGAGAAGGTTGGAGGAGGGGACCCACTGGAACAGCTGTTGGGAAACAGATGGTAGACTTCCGTCAAGGCCATCCAGCGTGTTCTTTAACGTGCACAGGGTATGGCTCTTCAGAACACGGGGCCACGGTTTAACGTCCCATACGACGGACGGCGGTCTTTCTAAGCCCATCGGTGTCCCCTACTGACTGTGGGCAGGGCGGGGAATTTTGCGGAGATAAATCTCAACCGCTGATCCAGCTGGGACTCGAACCTGGGAACTACAGATTACGAGGCCTGGCGCGCTACCGACTGAGCCACCCCCGCCCCACTGAAATCGTTAAAACTTGTTATGGAAATAGATGTTCTGTAAAAGAAACACATCGCAAAATTCGTGATTTATCGGCGCATTCAATCGTCCTGCTGAACAAGCAATTCGGAATTTAGTGAAACAATTTGAAGAAACTGGATCTATCGGTCAGATGGGACGTTAAGCCGAGACCTCGTGTTCGTGAGAGCCATAACCTTTGGACGTTAAAGAACACGCTGGATGGCCTTGACGGGAGGCTACCATCTGTCTCCCAACAGCTGTTCCAGTGGGTCCCCTCCCCCAACCTTCTCTGAACCTTCGGGGTCCATGTGACCTGACCATTTAGCCCATGGTGTGCACAAAAGTGTCGCTCAGAGGTAAAACAACCCAACCCATTCGTCGATGGGACGTTAAGCCGTGGTTCCGTGTGTAGGTGAGTTAAAGAACCCACTTGACGGTAGGCTATCATCTGATTCCTAACTGTTGCCTTTCTCTGAGCCCTTGGGTACGTTTGACCTGGCCGCTTAACCTCCTGTGTCCTAAAATGGCCCCTCGAGGTAAAGGAACACAACTCCCTCAATGCCCGCTAATAATCGTTTTGCTTCTATAACCACACACAAGTATTTGAAAAATTCCAAGGTTTATTCAGTCACTTAACTTCGAGACAAATCAAGTGTGAAAGGCGAAAAATTAAAATAAAAAAATAAATAAATACCCTCTCAAGCAGCTGCTTGCCACAGAGGTCTGACAGGAGCCTGTCAGTTTATACGTCATAGTAGAAGATCTAAGAGGATGGCAGGAACTCAGCAGAAAAACATCACAAACGTCCATGCCTTACCCAGGGCTCGAACCCAGGTCCCTTAGATCAATAGCCAAGCGCGCTAACCACTCGGTGCGAATTAAAAAAAATCGAAATTCAACCGTTCTTTGGTTTTCAAAAATTAAAGGCAACTGAAAAATACTTTATCCTGAATCAAACTGACTTCATAACAAAACTGTGGCAATTATCACCAAAATAGTAAGTTATTTCGTTCAGACTGTTAATGTTGTTGCCACTGAATTGAGTTTCTTCGCAAACTTTGCCCTTTCGGTGGGTGGTTTTTGTTGCACGGCACTGGGAGATGAACATTGGTCATGCATATTATACATAGACACTAACAGTCTCTTCGCTATGCAGACAGACGTAGAAAATACCCCCCCCCCCTCCCCTCAAATCTCCCTCTTCATCCTCCTCCAGCGCGTGGATCCCTCCCTTCCCTGCGGAGGTGCATCATCGCCACATTCCGGGGGAGTTTGCAGGCTTGGATGATTGATCCCGTGAATCAGCGCTCAGAACATCTCGGCTTTCAGCCACCACTAATTGAAAAAATGATAAGTTCGGTTACCAAGGCGGTGAATCTGCGGTTTCGTCGGCGATGCGAGCCTATCTCGCTTTATTAATAATCGACCCGGTGCGGGAGGAGCCAGACGCCGCTCCACTTCATTACGGGCCGGGCATGGTGTAGCAGCGCCATCTGCTGATCGTTCCTGACTCCAGAAGAGAACGAAGAAGGATTCGTCTCCGCGAGACTGTTGCACAAAGGAGCGGCGGCAAGGGTCGGCACAAGAGGTGGCAACTTTTCATTCCGCACAGACGGAACGAAAGAATAATCAGAGTCGTCATATTCGCCATCACAAAAGATGACTAGAGGTCTCATGGCACGAGGCTAATGCAGCATCCAGCTCACCGAGGCTCAATGGATCGCCAGTGACCCACCAGAGAGAGATGCAAATCCAGCATGAGGAAGTTTATCTCAACTTCTGAAGATCTTAGGCAAAAGGGAGATGCGATCGATAAAGAGAAATAAAAAGCTGCAAGTGATTATAAGCAGAATGCTCTACTGTTTACTTCACAGAGAGAGATTAGTTATGCATTCTGTCTTTCAGATCTCCCATGGCCGAGTGGTTAGCGCGCTTGGCTACTAATCTAAGGGACCTGGGTTCGAACCCCGGGTAAGGCATGGATGTATGTGTAGTTTTTCTGCTGAGGTCCTGCCATCCTCTCAGACCTTCTACTATGGCATATAAACTGACAGGCTCCTGTCAGACCTCTGTGGCGAGCAGCTGCTTGAGGGGGTATTTATTTATTTAGGGGCGGGGGTGGCTCAGTCGGTAGCGCTTCAGGCTCGTAATCTGTAGTTCCCAGGTTCGACTCCCAGCTGGGTCAGCGTTGAGATTTATCTCCGCAAAATTCCCCGCCCTGCCCACGGTCAGTAGGGGACACCGATGGGCTTGGAAAGGCCGCCGTCCATCGGATGGGACGTTAAGCAGTGGCCCCGTGTGCGGGAGAGCCATACCCTGTGCACGTTAAAGAACACGCTGGATGCCCTTGACGGGAGGCTACCATCTGTCTCCCAACAGCTGTTCCAGTGGGTCCCCTCCCCCAACCTTCTCTGAGCCTTCGGGGTCCTTGTGGCCTGGCCATTTAGCCCATGGTGTGCAAAAAGTGCCGGTCAGAGGTAAAACAATCCAATCCAATCTGTCTTTTAGAGAGAGGTTTCCAACTGAAGCCTCCGAGACCTTAAGGCTCTAAATTATGCACTTTGTTCGTGCGACCCACGCCAAATTATTTCGTTTCGCAGAGAGAAACTGGGTTTAGGATTTGGCATCAAGAAAAAGATGGAAACTTCCTTTTCAATGAGTGGTTTGCGTTGGAGAGGCTGATAAGAGACATCGCGATGGGGATTAAGGCCTTTATTACAGCTGCGGGAGATTAAAGCAGAGCACTTTGATACACAAATTAATTCACATAGCATCATTGATTTACAAAGCTTTATCACTATCACTGTTAGTCTTTTTTTTCCCCATAGCCTTGGATGCGATGGGCAGACAATGTCAAACAGGACCTTGTCAGAATTGCTGTGCAGTGTCCAGATGCAGCAGATGTAGCTCAGGACAGACTTGCTTGGAGAACTAAATTGCACGGTCTGGTTGGATCTCCGTAGCCCATGGCTGCTTGAGGATGATGATGATGACGATGACTGTTAGTCTGTTTTAAGTATTATGATGATAATGAGTGCAGAGGAAATATTGCCTTGAGGTGGGAGGGTTCCGAACCTAAGACCCCCTCATTGACATTGCCAGGTGCCCTCTGACCGCTCAGACAACACTAATATTTATATTAAGATTAATTTATAAATATACCATATTTAGAAGCTAAATTATTCGTATCTATTAGCATTATTATAATTTCTAATAAATAGGAATAATTTTTCCTCTGAATAAGGTACATTTATAAATAATCGCTACTGTAAATAGTATATCTGGCCATTTTTTTTTCAGAAATTAGTGATCTGGCAACCTTTGTGTCACGTGATTACAGAATTCAGGAAATATATCTGGAGCGTGTACAGCAACTGTACACGCTCCAATTAGCGTTCACAGCAAACTGGAGCGTGTGCAGTTACTGCACACGCTTCAGTTTGCTGTGAACGCTCAATATTTCCGTAAGTGAGCCCACACGATCTAGTATCAAAATAATATGACCACCTACAGTCGCTCAAAAAAGTATCCGAACACTTAGCCGTCCCGTGGCCGATTGGTTAGCACGCTTGGCTACTGATCTAAGGGACCTGGGTTCGAGCCCCGGATTTAGGCTTGGATGTGTGTGTGTCGTTTTTCTGCTGAGGTCCTGCCATCCTCTCAGATCTCCTACTGTGGCATATAAACTGACAGGCTCCTGTCAGACCTCTGTGGCAAGCAGCTGCTTGAGGGGGTATTTATTTTTATTTATTTATGGTTGATTACAAAATTCAGAAAAAATATCTGGAAACGAATTTTTTAGAAATTAGTGATCTGGCAACCTTCGTGTCACGTGACACGAAGGTTGCCAGATCGAGTGCTGAATGAAAATATTTGAATCAGGGACGAGCGAAAAAATAACCAGATGGAGCACGAGATGTTGATCATTTTATTAGCATATATAGGTATGCAATAAAATGGATATTCAGCTACTTACCACAGATGTCTGACAGGGTTGGGCTGTTTTACCTCTGAGCGGCACTTTTTTTCGCACATCATCATCATCATCCTCCTCAAGCAGCCATGGGCTACGGAGGTCCAACCAGACCGTGCAATTTAGTTCTCCAAGCAAGTCTATCCTGAGCTACATCTACTGCATCTGGCCACTGCACACCAATTCTAACAAGGTCCTGTTTGACATTGTCTGCCCACCGCATCCTAGGTCTCCCCTTCTTTCTGAGGCCTTTAGGCACACTGTTCATAACCCTATTCACCAATCTATAGTTATTCATACGAGCAACATGGCCAAACCAACAGAGTCTCTCTCTGCACAATATGCTGCTTAAAGGAGGGTGCATACTCCTTTACCAAACCTCATCATTAGTTACAAAGTTAAACCACCTAATACCCAAGATACTGCGTAAGCATCTGGAATCAAAAGCATCTAGTTTCCTGTTATCTTGTTTACAAAGTGTCCAAGTTTCACTACCATAACTAACCCTAGAAAGAACCAAACTGTTATACAGTCTAATTTTAGTCTTTAGGTGTATACGCCTATTTCACCACACTCTCCCTAGATTCTTAAAAGTCCCGGCAGCAATCCTTTTTTGCACACCATGGGCTAAATGTCCAGGTCACAAGGACCCCGAGGACTCAGATAAGGTTGGTGTAGGGGATCCACTGGAACAACTGTCGAGAGACAGATGGTAGCATCCCGTCAAGGCCATCCAGCGTGCTCTTTAACGTCCAAAGGTTATGGCTCTCACGCACACGAGATCACGGCTTAATGTCCCATCCGACGGATGTTGGCCTTTTCTAGCCCATCGCCATTGTTAGTTTATTACAGGCATGTACTGTATTTGTTACGTACAGTAGTAAATGTCTTCGTCAAGTTGTAAGGGTGAATGTTAAGTAAAATATTATACCAAAAATCTGGCGTCAATTAGAAATTAATTACCACAAAAATATGGTTTTAAGGAATTAATGGTTGAAAGCATGTTACTTTTTATAAGGTTAATTGAATGTCGAAATGCTCAATAACTTTCTCTTGTTGTTTTTCTACCAAGGTCCTTTGTATGATGGCAATAACCGGAAATCCCTCCATACAATTGAAGGCATATGAATTTAAGCAACGACAAAAATGAACAATGACAGTGTCCACATTATTTAAATGTGTGAAAGAAAAAATATGGTAGAAAACGAAAATATGGGGAATAGAAGTGATGATCTCGAATGGGGGTCTCAACGTGGGGTGGGGTACGCGGTAAAATATTTGGGGTACGCCGTGAGAGCGCAAAAGTCGCTAGATCTAGTAACAAAGTAAAAATAACCATTCTTATACTATAACTATAGTTTTATCTATCCATACAAGGGGTATGCCAATTACATACACATTTGCAAGAGGTACGTGAAGCATAAAAGGTTGAGAACCACTGATATATATGTTTTATTTTATTCCCATTCTTATACTATAACTATAGTTTTATCTATCTATACAAGGGGTACGCCAGTTACATACACATTTCCAGGGGGTACGTGAAGCATAAAAGGTTGAGAACCACTGATATATATGTTTTATTTTATTCCCATTGTTATACTATAACTATAGTTTTATCTATCTATACAAGGGGTACGCCAGTTACATACACATTTCCAGGGGGTACGTGAAGCATAAAAGGTTGAGAACCACTGATATATATGTTTCATTTTATTCCCATTCTTATACTATAACTATAGTTTTATCTATCTATACAAGGGGTACGCCAGTTACATACACATTTCCAGGGGGTACGTGAAGCATAAAAGGTTGAGAACCACTGATATATATGTTTTATTTTATTCCCATTGTTATACTATAACTATAGTTTTATCTATCTATACAAGGGGTACGCCAGTTACATACACATTTCCAGGGGGTACGTGAAGCATAAAAGGTTGAGAACCACTGATATATATGTTTTATTTTATTCCCATTGTTATACTATAACTATAGTTTTATCTATCTATACAAGGGGTACGCCAGTTACATACACATTTCCAGGGGGTACGTGAAGCATAAAAGGTTCAGAACCACTGATATATATGTTTTACTTTATTCCCATTGCTATACTATAACTACAGTTTTATCTATCTATACAAGGGGTACGCCAGTTACATACACATTTCCAGGGGGTACGTGAAGCATAAAAGGTTGAGAACCACTCACATATATGTTTTATTTTATTCCCATTGTTATACTATAACTACAGTTTTATCTATCTATACAAGGGGTACGCCAGTTACATACACATTTCCAGGGGGTACGTGAAGCATAAAAGGTTGAGAACCACTGATATATATGTTTTATTTTATTCCCATTGTTATACTATAACTATAGTTTTATCTATCTATACAAGGGGTACGCCAGTTACATACACATTTCCAGGGGGTACGTGAAGCATAAAAGGTTCAGAACCACTGATATATATGTTTTACTTTATTCCCATTGTTATACTATAACTACAGTTTTATCTATCTATACAAGGGGTACGCCAGTTACATACACATTTCCAGGGGGTACGTGAAGCATAAAAGGTTGAGAACCACTGATATATATGTTTCATTTTATTCCCATTCTTATACTATAACTATAGTTTTATCTATCTATACAAGGGATACGCCAGTTACATACACATTTCCAGGGGGTACGTGAAGCATAAAAGGTTGAGAACCACTGATATATATGTTTTATTTTATTCCCATTGTTATACTATAACTACAGTTTTATCTATCTATACAAGGGGTACGCCAGTTACATACACATTTCCAGGGGGTACGTGAAGCATAAAAGGTTGAGAACCACTGATATATATGTTTTATTTTATTCCCATTGTTATACTATAACTATAGTTTTATCTATCTATACAAGGGGTACGCCAGTTACATACACATTTCCAGGGGGTACGTGAAGCATAAAAGGTTGAGAACCACTGATATATATGTTTCATTTTATTCCCATTCTTATACTATAACTATAGTTTTATCTATCTATACAAGGGGTACGCCAGTTACATACACATTTCCAGGGGGTACGTGAAGCATAAAAGGTTGAGAACCACTGATATATATGTTTTATTTTATTCCCATTGTTATACTATAACTATAGTTTTATCTATCTATACAAGGGGTACGCCAGTTACATACACATTTCCAGGGGGTACGTGAAGCATAAAAGGTTGAGAACCACTGATATATATGTTTTATTTTATTCCCATTGTTATACTATAACTATAGTTTTATCTATCTATACAAGGGGTACGCCAGTTACATACACATTTCCAGGGGGTACGTGAAGCATAAAAGGTTCAGAACCACTGATATATATGTTTTACTTTATTCCCATTGTTATACTATAACTACAGTTTTATCTATCTATACAAGGGGTACGCCAGTTACATACACATTTCCAGGGGGTACGTGAAGCATAAAAGGTTGAGAACCACTCACATATATGTTTTATTTTATTCCCATTGTTATACTATAACTACAGTTTTATCTATCTATACAAGGGGTACGCCAGTTACATACACATTTCCAGGGGGTACGTGAAGCATAAAAGGTTGAGAACCACTCACATATATGTTTTATTTTATTCCCATTGTTATACTATAACTATAGTTTTATCTATTTATACAAGGGGTACGCCACTTACATACACATTTCCAGGGGGGTACGTGAAGCATAAAAGGTTGAGAACCACTGATATATATGTTTTACTTTTTTCCCATTGTTATACTATAACTATAGTTTTATCTATCTATACAAGGGATACGCCAGTTACATACACATTTCCAGGGGGTACGTGAAGCATAAAAGGTTCAGAACCACTGATATATATGTTTTATTTTATTCCCATTGTTATACTATAACTATAGTTTTATCTATCTATACAAGGGATACGCCAGTTACATACACATTTCCAGGGGGTACGTGAAGCATAAAAGGTTGAGAACCACTGATATATATGTTTTATTTTATTCCCATTGTTATACTATAACTACAGTTTTATCTATCTATACAAGGGGTACGCCAGTTACATACACATTTCCAGGGGGTACGTGAAGCATAAAAGGTTGAGAACCACTCACATATATGTTTTATTTTATTCCCATTGTTATACTATAACTATAGTTTTATCTATCTATACAAGGGATACGCCAGTTACATACACATTTCCAGGGGGTACGTGAAGCATAAAAGGTTGAGAACCACTGATATATATGTTTTACTTTATTCCCATTGTTATACTATAACTACAGTTTTATCTATCTATACAAGAGGTACGCCAGTTACATACACATTTCCAGGGGGTACGTGAAGCATAAAAGGTTGAGAACCACTGATATATATGTTTTACTTTATTCCCATTGTTATACTATAACTACAGTTTTATCTATCTATACAAGAGGTACGCCAGTTACATACACATTTCCAGGGGGTACGTGAAGCATAAAAGGTTGAGAACCACTGATATATATGTTTTATTTTATTCCCATTGTTATACTATAACTATAGTTTTATCTATCTATACAAGGGATACGCCAGTTACATACACATTTCCAGGGGGTACGTGAAGCATAAAAGGTTGAGAACCACTGATATATATGTTTTACTTTATTCCCATTGTTATACTATAACTATAGTTTTATCTATCTATACAAGGGGTACGCCAGTTACATAGACATTTCCAGGGGGTACGTGAAGCATAAAAGGTTGAGAAAAACTGATATATATGTTTTATTTTATTCCCATTGTTATACTATAACTATAGTTTTATCTATCTATACAATTGATACGCCAGTTACATACACATTTCCAGGGGGTACGTGAAGCATAAAAGGTTGAGAACCACTGATATATATGTTTTATTTTATTCCCATTGTTATACTATAACTACAGTTTTATCTATCTATACAAGGGGTACGCCAGTTACATACACATTTCCAGGGGGTACGCCAGTTACATACACATTTCCAGGGGGTACGTGAAGCATAAAAGGTTGAGAACCACTCACATATATGTTTTATTTTATTCCCATTGTTATATTATAACTATAGTTTTATCTATCTATACAAGGGGTACGCCAGTTACATACACATTTCCAGGGGGTACGTGAAGCATAAAAGGTCTTCTTATCTTTAAGAACTTCCAGTCCAGTTTAAATTCTATTCATTTGACAATATCAGTTAAAGAACAGAATTCAATTTCTCGAAATGCACTCACCGGGGTGGGGGTGGGGGGTCCTACTGGTCTCTGGCCCTCTGGCAACGCTTCGGCCTGAATCAATATCAATTAAATAATCATCAATGGTAATCAAGAAGCTTAGATAACAAATCATTTTATAATTTTTATGATTTATTTTTGAATATTATTTTAATTTTTCAGATTTTTTTATCTTTCATAAAATATTTAGGCCGCCCTGTGGCCGAGTGGGTAGCGTGCTTGGCCACTGACCTAAGGTATTTGTGTTCGAGCCACGGGTAAGGCATGGATATTTTTATAGTTTTTCCGCTGAGGTCCCGCTATCCTCACAGAGTTTCTACTATGACGTATAAACCGGCAGGTTCCTGTCAGATCTCTGGGTCAACCAGCTGCTTGAGGGATATTTATTTATTTTTTTTATTTATTTACAAAATATTTCATTTTTTATTAATTTTCCTGTTTTGCCTTGGTTGCGGCAATTCGATTTTAAATTCTTTTTTTCTATTTTCAATTTTATTAAATCGATATTCACGGAAAGAAATTATCTTTTAACGTCACTCTAAAAAAAATAATACAAATGCTTCTCTTTCTTCGCCACATCCCCGTTTCGTATAACTTACTTGAATGAAATTGAAACTTGTCCCACCCCAATTTGCCTCCCCTGTGCAGAATGAAAGGTCACACGTATTGCGACGTCTGCTGTCACAACACATTCAAGTGGCTGGAAGATATTGATATAATTATTTAATGTGAATCGGTTTGACTCGCATAATCCTGTTACACGAGTCACGAGCATTTCATAGCGGCCCTCCTAAAGGCAACCCAACGGAAGTAATCCTGCGACGAAATCGGATTGCCGCCATATTTCCGCTTGGCTGAGGTGCCTCCGGACCGTTAGGGATGCTGATAGGACGGGATCACCGGGCTGACCTGCTCATCCCGAGGAGAGAGAGAGAAGTAACGAAGACCCTGGCTCAAGCCAAGCTCCCCTCCGCGAGCTCTTCCAGATGACTGATCCCGCTGCTCCACGTAGAGATGAGATTTGTTCATCCCTAAACCTAATAAGAAGAATACAGATGGAGATTTACGAATTCTGACACGGTGCACTTATCTTCTTCTATCGGCTCTAATCATTGCCCTTGGACTCGGACATGCGCTTTGTCTGAAGTTCTATAAATTGGACGCAAGCTCTGAGGGAAAAAACAGTCATTTTCCCCTGCCCTGCCAAAACGTTAGAGAATTCCCATGTTTTGTGAATGGCAGTCTAACTCCGAAACTTTTTAACTTCTAAAATATGCATTTGATGGAAAAACGTGATTGGAAATAATTTAAATATGGTTGCAAATTTAAAATAGATGAGCATTTAGCGTGAGTATAAATAAGTATAGTTTACAATACAAATTATAAAACAATGCAGATTGTTACAAAAGCATGGCCGAGTGGTTAGCGCGCTTGGCTACTGATCTAAGGGACCTGGGTTCGAGCCCCGGATAAGGCATGGATGTGTGTGTTGATTTTCTGCTGAGGTCCTGCCATCCTCACAGACCTTCTATTATGGCATATAAACTGACAGGCTCCTGTCAGACCTCTGTGGCAAGCAGCTGCTTGAGGGGGTATTTATTTTTTATGAATGAAATAACTTATAAATAAACTACTATCGTACATAAAATAATAACTTTTTCCTACAGAACAGTTAAGACCAGCTCTGTCTATTCGACCAAATTATTGCCTCTTCACTTTGATTGCCATGTCTCTTGGATATCTTTACACGTAAACAATCCCTTTATCTCACTGGTTTTTACACTAATAAAACTAAACAATCACCCGCACTCACCACATAAAAATTTCTCTTCTTTTTGTCTCTCGTGCACTGACTAAGGCTTGGGTTGGGTTGTTTAACCTCTGAGCGGCACTTTTTTGCACACCAAGGGCTAAATGGCCAGGTCACATGGACTCCGAAGGCTCAGAGAAGGTTGGGGGAGGGGACCCACTGGAACAGCTGTTGGGAGCCTCCCGTCATGGCCATCCAACGTGTTCTTTAACGTGCACAGGGTATGGCTTTCCCGCACACGGGGCCACGGCTTAACGTCCCATCCGACGGACGGCTGCCTTTCCAAGCCCATCGGTGTCCCCTACTGACCGTGGGCAGGGCGGGGAATTTTGCGGAGATAAATCTCAACGCTGACCCAGCTGGGACTCGAACCTGGGAACTACAGATTACGAGCCTGGCGCGCTACCGACTGAGCCACCCCCGACCCCAAACAAATGGAGAGTAGCACGTCGAGATATTCGAACATTTATGATACACATTTTTCTTTTTCTTTTTGCCTGTCGATAATGATTTCATTTCTGTTCACCATTCCACATTTATCCAGGAATTGAAATTGTGGCGCCAGCTTCAGTGTGTGAAGAGTGTTGTTACTTTGTTTAAGAAAATGGAAAAGGGTAAATGTTTTTTTAATCGACATCACTGCATCTAAGTACCCTAAACAAAAAAGTTAAGGACAACACATGCGAAAAGTATTAAATACTCAGTAAAAGTATTTCTATAATAATGAGCCTAATTCAAAATTTCCAAACTTTGAGAAAAAGTTAACGAGGAGAAAATGTTGCTAAAGATCTCAACGAAGTCTTTAAAAATCTCGATTTATCACAGATCTCATTGAAATCTCTAAAAATTTCGATTTTCAGCACCGTTAACTTAACATTTAAAGAAGTAATGGAGGAGCTTAAACATTGACGGAAAATAAAAATAAATAAATACCCCCTCAAGCAGCTGCTTGCCACAGAGGTCTGACAGGAGCCTGTCAGTTTATATGCCACAGTAGGAGATCTGAGAGGATGGCAGGACCGCAGCAGAAAAACGACACACACATCCATGCTACCCGGGACTCGAACTCCGGGTCCCGTAGATCAGTAGCTAAGCGTGCTAACCACACGGCCAAGCATTGACAGAAATGTTATTCTGTTTTATCTGAAAACTAAATCGAAGTAGAAATAATAACTGTTATAGCCAAATGTTCACTAAAATATATCTATTTCTATAATTATATGTACAATTCATCAGCTTTTACCGGGTATTTACATACTTTTCAGGCACTATTATGTTGCATTTATTCATATGATGGGTTGGGTTGTTTTACCTCTGAGCGGCACTTTTTTGCACACCATGGGCTAAATGGCCAGGCCACAAGGACCCTGAAGGCTCAGAGAAGGTTGGGGGAGGGGACCCACTGGAATAGCTGTTGGGAGACAGATGGTAGCCTCCCGTCAAGGCCATCCAGCGTGTTCTTTAACGTGCACAGGGTATGGCTCTCCCGCACACGGGGCCACGGCTTAACGTCCCATGCAACGGACGGCGATCTTTCCAAGCCCATCGGTGTCCCCTACTGACCGTGGGCAGGGCGGGGAAATTTTGCGGAGATAAATCTCAACTTTGACCCAGCTGGGACTCGAACCTGAGAACTACAGATTACGAGCCTGGCGCGCTACCGACTGAGCCACCCCCGCCCCAGTAGCAGCAGCTGGCAGTTCTTTTTAATACCGCTAATGATCAGCCCGCTTGGCTGTGTCCTTTTTTTATTCCCTGTTTTGAGTTTTTTTTCTGCCGAATAAATTAAGTCTCCGTCTTGGAGACGTATTAAAAATATCATTTCTTTTTCATTACAGTCACTGACGTGTTTACAACAATATCACTTAATTTCCGTAATATATGATTTTGTCAATTTTTATATCGTTTAAAAAAAAAAATATTTGTTTCACTTTGTCGTCTGTCTGTCTGTAGACATCTAACTTTTTTTTGTTGCTTTTAGAGATAAATTTAAAATTCTTTTTTTGGGTTGGATAGGTATTGATGAAATGCTACGAATTCGCACTTTAGGAATTTCTCAGAAATTTAAATCGCGCCCTCTAACGGAGGAAATTTTTCAAAATTGCAAATTTTTTTTTGGGGGGTGTGGGGGGGGTTGGACAAGACTCTCCCAACCTCTTATATACTAAATTCTCAACATTTATAAAATCCTTTAAAAATAAGACCATTGGCAGGTGTTCTACTCTCGCAAATGAATTGAGGCCAGTCGGCGTGAAGGAAATTAGCTGCATGAAGCAGGGAAATCCTTTCCCTTGGGGGGGGGGGGCTCAGTCGGTAGCGCGCCAGGCTCGTAATCTGTAGTTCCCAGGTTCGAGTCCCAACTGGGTCAGCGTTGAGATTTATCTCCGCAAAATTCCCCGCCCTGCTCACGGTCAGTAGTGGACAACAATGGGCTTGGAAAGGCCGCCGTCCGTCGGATGGGACGTTAAGCCGTGGCCCCGTGTGCGGGAGAGCCATACCCTGTGCACGTTAAAGAACACGCTGAATGGCCTTGACGGGAGGCTACCATCTGTCTCCCAACAGCTGTTCCAGTGGGTCCCCTCCCCCAACCTTCTCTGAGCCTTCGGGGTCCATGTGACCTGGCCATTTAGCCCATGGTGTGCAAAAAAGTGCCGCTCAGAGGTAAAACAACCCTACTCGCAAATGAATTGAGACCAGTCGGCATGAAGGAAATTAGCTGCATGAAGTAGGGAATTCCTATCCCTTGGGTAGAGAATTAACTGCTTGAAATAGGGGATAAGGGAATGGCGGGGATTAGCTGCATGAAATAGGAAAATATTTTCGCTCAGGAAGAGAATTAGCTGCTGGAAGAAGGTGGTAAGGGAAGGGATTACATGCATGGAATAAGAAATTCTCTTCGCTTGGAAAGGGAATTAGCTACTTGAAGTTGGATGAAGCAGAATTGAAGGGGATTCGCTGCATGAAAAGGAAACAAGGAAAAGGGAGTAGTTTCGTAAAGTAAAGAACGACGAAGAGGATTAGCAGCGTGAAGTAAAGAACAAGGAAAAGGATTAATTGCGTGAAATAAAGGAAAAGAAAAGGGATTGGTTGTGTGAAGTAAAGGACAAGCAACGGGATTATACGTGTAAAGTAAAAGACAAGGAAGGGGATCAGCTGCGTGAAGTAAAGGACAAGAAAAGGGATTAATTGCGTGAAGCTTGGATAAATGAAAGGAATTTAACTGGGTGAAGTAAAGGACAAGGAAGGGGATTAACTGCGTGAAGTAAAGGACAAGGAAGGGGATTAACTGCGTGAAGTAAAGGACAAGAAAAGGGATTAATTGCGTGAAGCTTGGATAAATGAAAGGAATTTAACTGGGTGAAGTAAAGGACAAGGAAGGGGATTAACTGCGTGAAGTAAAGGACAAGGAAGGGGATTAACTGCGTGAAGTAAAGGACAAGAAAAGGGATTAATTGCGTGAAGCTTGGATAAATGAAAGGAATTTAACTGGGTGAAGTAAAGGACAAGGAAGGGGATTAACTGCGTGAAGTAAAGGACAAGGAAGGGGATTAACTGCGTGAAGTAAAGGACAAGAAAAGGGATTAATTGCGTGAAGCTTGGATAAATGAAAGGAATTTAACTGGGTGAAGTAAAGGACAAGGAAGGGGATCAGCTGCGTGAAGTAAAGAACAAGAAAAGGGATTAATTGCGTGACGAATGGATAAATGAAAGGAATTTAATTGGGTGAAGTAAAGGAGAAGGAAAGGGATTAGCTGCGTGAAGTAAAGGACAAGAAAAGGGATTAATTGCGTGAAGCTTGGATAAATGAAAGGAATTTAATTGGGTGAAGTAAAGGAGATGGAAAGGGATTAGCTGCGTGAAGTAAAGGACAAGAAAAGGGATTAATTGCGTGAAGCTTGGATAAATGAAAGGAATTTAACTAGGTGAAGTAAACAACAAGGAAGGGGATTAGTTGTGAGAAGGGACAAGGAAGGGAATTAGCTACGTGAAGTAAGGGATATGGATGGGAGTACATGCGTGAAGTAGGGAATGCGAAAGGGGATAATCTGTGTGAAGCATTTGCTAATTCTTTGTTCTCGCCCTTCCCTTTAATGGGCTCTTAAAAGGAGGAGGTCAGTCAGTTGAAAGGAGGTCAGTCAGTGCAATGAAAACCTCACTTAATTCACATGCTGCCTACAACTTGAGAAAAAAAAACGAGATCGGAATCCGCAGCAGATGCGTTGTTTAGCATAAATATTTGGAAACGAAAAGATAAAATTCAAGTGTGGTAATCGTGAGAGTCGTAATCTGGATCGAACTACGGAGATATCACTCATTTGTAAAAAAAACGTTCTTAAAACATTTGCTTTCCTCTTTTTGTGTGACAGGAGCCTTATCAGTGTAAGGAGCATGTTGATCAGAATCTATGAAAAAAACGACACAAACAACATAAATCAAAAAGAAAATTTATATACAGTCCTCAAAACTGAGGCTTTTTAAAGCCACAATCAAACAACGTTAACACTCGATTTAAATAAAAAAAAAACCCAACATATATTTATTTTGGTAAATATAACTTAAATCGACACCGGCATTATAAAAATAATCTTTATCTTTTAAAACAGAGACTTCTAACCAATCATTCCCGTTTTCAATACAAATAAAAACCTCCTTCACATTTTAACGACATGACCGACTCCCTACTCTTAAAACCGAATGTCTTACATGCTACCAAAAACTTGGCTACCATTTAGCCCTTCCGTGTACCTTGCAAACGACAGGAGTGTGGAAAGCTGCTTCTGTTGGTTCTGTTGCAGTGCCTCTCCCCTGCCCCCGTCCCCCCCTTTCTCTTAGCTAGGTGTATCAGAAGCAAGGGAACCCGTACAAAGCAAACAGAAAGCCGGGTCCCTCGCTCCATTGTGTGAAGGTAATATCAGGCCGCCCGCTTGTAGGCAGCCTTCGCCAGACACTTTATTAATTCTCCGGTTTCCGCATCCATCGAATGCCGCAAAGGGGAAGGGAAGAACGGGGTGGGTGGCTGCTAATGGATCGATGGCACCACCAACCCGTAGAGGTGCGACGACGGTGGACCTCACGAGGCGGATCGATCCCTCTGGCACCTCATTAGTCGTAATTTTTACCAACACTGGATTTCTAGGCTTAGGGAGAGAGAGTCTTCTGTGATTCGAGGCCTGCATCGATTGGCTCATTGCAGAAGGAGGGGGGGAAAAACAGAGCGTTCGTGTGCATCAGGCCGTACCTGGCTCATCACTCACACGGGGACTCTATTATCAACCACTCGGCAACACTGACTGACGGAGCTGCGAGCTCAGCTCGGTCGCCGTCTCGTGGCAACGATTTCGCCAGCGAACTGTTGGAGCGTGTTCTATTTAATCGTAAAGAGGGGAAAAAATTAATACTCGGCGATTAATTTAGCCACCTTTTAAGTGTCATAATTGCTCGACAAATCATAAGATAAGACTAAACTGTCTTCGACCAACTTTAATAATACTTTGATGTCTTTCAATGCACCAAGTTGCTTCAGAGTTTCTTCTGTTCATCTTTTTTTTTTCGTGCCTCTGATGTCACGAAACGCGAAAATAATAAAATGTACTGCTGATGCTTCGAAGCGTAAATTTAGCACACTTGAATCAGACGGAAAAGTGGGTTGGGTTGTGTTACCTCTAAGCGGCACCTTTTTGCACACCATGGGCTAAATGGCCAGGTCACAAGGACCCCAAAGGCTCAGAGAAGGTTGGGAGAGGAGACCCACTGGAACAGCTGTTGGGAGACAGATGGTAGCCTCCCGTCAAGGACATCCAGCTTTTTGTTCGGATATCTTTTTGAGCGACTGTAGGTGGTCATATTATTTTGATACTAGCTCGTGTGGGCTCACTCATGGAAATATTGAGCGTGTGCAGTTACCGTTCACAGCAAACTGGAACGTGTGCAGTAACTGCACACGCTCCAGTTTGCTGTGAACGGTAACTGGAGCGTGTACAGTTGCTGTACACGCTCCAAATATTTTTTCTGAATTCTGTAATCACACGAAGGTTCCCAGATCACTCATTTCTTAAAAAAAAAAGTCGTTGCCAGACATTTTTTCTGAATTCTGTAATCAACCATTGTGTTTGGATATTTTTTCGAGCGTTAATTAAAACCTTTAAAATAATTTTCATATGAGACCATTTACGCAAACGCATTTTTTAGAAGTTTATGCAATAGTTCTGTAATAATTCAATAATCCCATAGTGTTCGGATATTTATTTGAGCGATGGTACCACTGGAGTCGTCAACACGGGTCTCGTGTCTCCTAAGTCGACCGTTTATTGTCCACAAAACAACATTTATGCGATCAATTTCCCGATGCGAATTACAACTAAATATATCCGAAAAAATATTCGAAATTCAAAACTGAGACAACCTGGAGCACTTTTGAAGGAAACTGAGTAGCCCTGGACTTGAGTGTTGATTCCTAGCTTTATTTGGTCTCTGATTTCTCAACTTCCGTCAGTGCAAATGGAGACTACAAAAATTGCATCGCTGTCCTCTTCTCATCATTCTACTGGATGGGGATTTCACACAGCAAACAACTAATTACAGCGAAGCTGTTTGAATTATGCCGTAACAGCGGATTGGATTGGATTGTTTTACCTCTGAGCGGCACTTTTTTGCACACCATGGGCTAAATGGCCAGGCCACAAGGACCCCGAAGGCTCAGAGAAGGTTGGGGGAGGGGACCCACTGGAACAGCTGTTGGTAGACAGATGGTAGCCTCCCGTCAAGGCCATCCAGCGTGTTCTTTAACGTGCACAGGGTATGGCTCTCCCGCACACGGGGCCACGGCTTAACGTCCCATCCGACGGACGGCGGCCTTTTCAAGCCCATCGGTGTCCCCTACTGACCGTGGGCAGGGCGGGGAAATTTTGCGGAGATCCGTAACAGCGGAAAAGAACGCGGGAAAAAGCCCTCCCGTCAAAGCCATCCAGCGGGTGCACATGATTTCGCGCCACATGGGTTGGGTTGTTTAATCTCTGAGCGGCACTTTTTTGCACACCATGGGCTAAATGGCCAGGTCACATGGACCCCGAAGGCTCAGAGAAAGTTGGGGGAGGGGACCCACTGGAACAGCTGTTGGGAGACAGATGGTAGCCTCCCGTCAAGGCCATCCAGCATGTTCTTTAACGTGCACAGGGTATGGCTCTCCCGCACACGGGGCCACGGCTTAATGTCCCATCCGACGGAGCGCGGCCTTTCGAAGACCATCGGTGTCCCCTACTGACCGTTGGCAGGGCGGGGAATTTTGCGGAAATAAATCTCAATGCTGACCCAACTGGGACTCGAACCTGGGAACTACAGATTACGAGCCTGGCGCGCTACCGACTGAGCCTCCCCCCCCGCCCCCCCACATGGAGCCATGATTTAATGTCCCTTCCAACAGATGGCGGTCTATCCTAATCTTGGGAGGGAAGGCAACCTTTTAAAGAGATAAATTTCAAATTCGTTTGAGCTTAATAAGTTTAAGGAAATATTATTATTCGTATTTTTCCAATCATCCATTAGTTTGAATTTTAAACTTCAGAGCAAGCTAAAGTCGGAAAATAACAAACTTCATTTCTCTCAAAATAAGCACTAAATATTCTCCAGAGGCGGGGACTTGAACATTATTTACTTTAACATTTTTAATATATAATTTTTATAGTACTTTATAATAAAAAAAAAATAATTTAGAGGCCACAATAGGCTTTAAGAATAATTCAATCCCAGTAAATTGTAAAATTCTGGGCTATTTTAAAAAAAAAATTATAAATAGCTGTCCCATGGCCGAGTGGTTAGCGCGTTTGGCTACTGATCTAAGGGACCTGGGTTCGAGCCCCGGGTAAGGCATGGATGTATGTGTTGTTTTTCTGCTGAGGTCCTGCCATCCTCACAGACCTTCTACTATGACATATAAACTGACAGGCTCCTGTCAGACCTCTGTGGCAAGGAGCTGCTTGAGGGGGTAATTTAAAAAAAAATTTAAACAAAAGACGGAATAAAATTTTACTTAAGCTAAAGAGCATATCTAGAAACGTAAATAAAAAAGCTGATGCGTAGTATCAAAGTCGTGAGAAGATAGGGGTTGTTTTTACCTCTGAGCAGCACATTTTTTTGCACACAATGGGCTAAATCAGTGGCGGAACTAGGGCGGGGAAATGCCAAAGGGACCGGTGATAGGCCCTGACTGGATTTCGAGAAATATATATTTTTTTCAAAGCAAATGTTACGTCAACTTAGTTACTAAAAATACAGCTCACAGGCAAAGCACACCTAACTGGGATTATCCTAATAATAAGTCAGTGCAATATACATTTGCGGAGCATAATTGGCATCTTGCTGAAAGGGGAAATCGCATCAGCAAGAAGGAACGGAAGTAGAGATATGCAAATCACAGAAGGCAATGGCTGGACTGAAAGCTGCTAAAAACACCAAAGGTATATTTGTAGTATTTTCTTCCCGGACTCCTTTGTTATGATTCTTAGAGACACCACCTCTATTTTCCATGTTCTTTCTTCATCTTCTCTAACACTGAAATAGTGGACAACGCCATTTTTCATATGCGATAGGGGGCGGGGATGGCTCAGTCGGTAGCGCGCCAGGCTCGTAATCTGTAGTTCCCAGATTCGAGTCCCAGCGGGGTCAGCGTTGAGATTTATCTCCGCAAAATTCCCCGCTCTGCCACGGTCAGTAGGGGACACCGATGGGCTTGGAAACGCTGCCGTCCGTCGGATGGGACGTTAAGCCGTGGCCCGGTGTACGGGAGAGCCATACCCTGTGCACGTTAAAGAACACGCTGGATGGCGTTGACGGGAGGCTACCATCTGTCTCAAAACAGCTGTTATAGTAGGTCCCCTCCCCCAACCTTCTCTGAGCCTTCGGGGTCCATGTGACCTGACCATTTAGCCCATGGTGTGCAAAAAAGTGCCGCTCAGAGATGAAACAACCCAACCCATATGCGATAGGCTTACGATTTTAAGAAAGTGTTAATGAGGATCTTTGACATTCCGTCAAGCCTATAAAAAGTAATATATTTTCTACTAATAAATACTTAAAATAATTTTTTTATGGTACCTAATTCCCGTCACTGTTATTGAAATATTTGGGGGCCGAAATAGTGTCCTGCCCTAGGTCCCGTGACCTACTTGTTACGTCCCTGGGCTAAATATCCAGATCACAACGACTCCTAGGTCTCAGAGAAGGTTGGGGTTGGGTTGGGTTGTTCTACCCCTGAACGGCACTTTTTTTGCACACCATGGGCTAAATGGCCAGGTTACAGGGGAACTCGAAGGCTCATAGAAGGTTGGGGGAGGGGACCCACTGGAACAGCTGTTGGGAGACAGATGGTAGCCTCCAGTCAAGGTCATCCAGTGTGTTCTTTAACGTGCACAGGGTATGACTCTCCCGCACACGGGGCCACGGCTTAACGTCCCATCCGATGGACGGCGACCTTTCCAAGTCCATTGGTGTCCCCTACTGACCGTGGGTAGGGCGGGGAATGTTATGGAGATAAATCTCGACGCTGACCCAGCTGGGAATCGAACCTAGGAACTACAGATTACGAGCCTGGCGCGCTACCGTCTGAGCCACCCCCGCCCGTTGGGGGAAAGGATCCACTGAACAGCTGCTAGGAGACAGATGGTAACTTCCCGTCAAGGCCACCTAGCGTGTTCTTTAAAGTGCCCATGGCTCTCCCGCACACAAAATCCATGGTTTAAAATACGTAAGGTTTGATGGAAATTAAGCACGAGAGAAAATCCTATTCGATACCTTATCTGTAGTCCCCAGGTTCGAGTCCCAGCTGGGTCAGCGTTGAGATTTATCTCCGCAAAACTCCCCGCCCTGTCCACGGTCAGTAGGGGACACCGATGGGCTTGGAAAGACCTCCGTCAGTCGGATGGGACGTTAAGCCGTGGCCCCGTGTGCGGGAGAGCCATACCCTGTGCACGTTAAAGAACACGCTGGATGGCCTTGACGGGAGGCTACCATCTGTCTCCCAACAGCTGTTCCAATGGGTCCCCTCCCCCAACCTTCTCTGAGCCTTCGGGTTCCATGTGACCTGGCCATTTAGTCCATGGTGTGCAAAAAAGTGTCGCTCAGAGGTAAAACAACCCAACTATTCGATACCCGAAACAACACAGGTTGTTCTCATGACTGCAGAGAAGGAAATTGAAAACATTTCAATCGCTTGGTGTGCTCGGCGCTCAGAGAAATAAATCTGTATAGTTGGACTTTGAAAGGTAGGAAACATCTGTTAGCTGAACAACTTCAAATAACAGATAACCTTTGTAGTACAGACGACGCGTTATTATCGTGAAGGTCTAAAATGATCTACCTGGAACAGCTGCATCGTTCATTCATTGGCTCATTCCTTATGTGGAGTAATTGTAGGAGAGAGATTTCATTCACTGCTGATAATACGATTGCGCTCAGAAAGAGAGAGAGAGTTGACAAAAGCTGGCAAGAGTCTGTCTGCTGTTGGATATCGAATTTCGAAGTATTTTATGCGGAATCAAAAGCTGTTGTAGTCTGACTCAAAGCTTGGCGTGATTCGGCCGAGAAGCGGATTTTCAACATTTGTATGAAAGTTGATTATTCGATGCTGCTAAGTTGTTGGCGTTGGTCCCAACGAAGTCGAACAAACAAAGCAGCGTCGGCCGCACATGTGACGGTCAGGAGCCAGGTAGGAGCTGCAAAGGAAGCTCCGCTTAACCGCACGCAAACTGGGTAGCCTTTGATGGCACATAGATGCAACAACGTTCACGGAGACCCGGTTGAAGAGTATTGTTACACGAAACAGTCACGATTGGAGACCGTTTGTCGTCGGGCTCTGTGTCGGGACGGAAGGCCATTGCGAGCCACGTTCTCAAGTGCAGAGGATACTTGGAGTAGCCAGAACAGAAACCTCGGTGGCGCAGATTGACTCGCCGGGACGAGTAATGAAGGGATTGCATGAGAGTCAGCAGTTGGCGACGCCGTTAGCTTTGTTGGCCGTGGGCAGCTGACCGTCACGGTAGCCATTGTATAGAGAGGCAAGCAGACTGGCTTGCGTGACCGCAGCCGGCGGCAGTGGACAAAGGCCACTCGCTGGCGAGCCATGAGCCGCCCTTTATGGCAGTCAACTGGTGGTCTCCAGAAATACAACCCTCCCTGATGATGCTCCTCCTCCTCCTGTGATGGAAGAGAATGGAGGGATGAGCAGTGGGAAATAATTGTAATGGAAAGCAAACGACGCCACTTAACGCAGGAAATCATTGCGATCTGTTTCGTACCGATTTCGTTTCCTGCGCATCGTCGCTAGGGAAATAAACTAGCGATTAATTGCTCTATGAGCAGAAGCTCCAATGAAATATGTTGGTTAGTAATCCTCAGCTGAGAGTTCAGTCTCGATAGTTAATATTGAAGTTTTGTGTTTCATCTGTAAAGATGACCGAAGTTCAAGGAACTCTCATTGTGAAATTGACAAGTCGATTAAAGATTAAAACTGATACTTTTTCGTATATAAAGAATGGTCATACACTGATCCATGGTAAATACACAGATTACCTGTAGAGATAGACTTCAAACATTAGTTAAAAAGTTCTGAAACTGGGACTCGAACCTGGGAACTACAGATTACGAGCATGGCGCGCTACCGACTGAGCCACCTCCGCCCCCTCGTAATCTGCACTTCCCAAGTTCGATTCAATTCAATCCAATTGTGGCAGAATTGAGCTTTATCTCCATTTAGTCCCGTCCTGCCCTCGATGGAAAAAGTGAACGCCAATTTTCTAAGAAAGGCCGCCGTCCGTCTAATTGAGCCGTGGACCCTCTGCAGGAGAGCTGTACGTTGTGACCGTTTAAGAACACGCCGGATGGCCTCGATGGGGAAATGTCCACCTGTCACCTGTTAGTTCATTGAGTCCCCTTCCCCGAACCAACTCTGAAGACTTGGCTCCATTTTGTGTACAAAAAATACAGCTCAGAGACAAAGCAATCCTAACTGAGATTATCCTAATAATAAGTCAGTGCAATATACAATTGCATAGCATAACTAGCATCTTGCTCAAAGTGGAAATCGCAATACCACTAAGAAGGTGGGGCGGGGGTGGCTCAGTCGGTAGCGCGCCAGTCTCGTAATCTGTAGTTCCCAGGTTCGAGTCCCAGCTGGGTCAGCGTTGACATTTATCTCCGCAAAATTCCCCGCCTGCCCACGGTCAGTAGGGGACACCGATGGGCTTGGAAAGACCGCCGTCCGTCGGATGGGACGTTAGCCGTGGCCCCGTGTGTGCCAGAGCCATACCCTGTGCACGTTAAAGAACACGCTGGATGGCCTTGACGGGAGGCTACCATCTGTCTCCCAACAGCTGTTCCAGTGGGTCCCCTCCCCCAACCTTCTCTGAGCCTTCGGGGTCCATGTGACCTGGCCATTTAGACCATGGTGTGCAAAAAAGTGCCGCTCAGAGGTAAAGCAACCCAACACACATCATATCTAAGGCGTATTAAACTGACAGGCTCCTGTCAGATCTCTGTGGCAAGCCGCTGCTTGAGGGGATATTTATAGGAGACTACTGCTAAAGTTTCTCCCTTTTCACTAGTGAAAGAATATGGATTAAAAACTTAAGTTTCGAGGATATTACTCTAGAGAGGATACCAGACAGTTCATAAAACGATATCAATTAACGAGGAATGGCTTAACGGAAAAGGACGTGGAGGATTCAGATTTTGATTGATGACGCTTGAAAACACCTTTTCCGCTCTCGTGCGATGGATGCTGTGGAGAAGAGATTGCAAATCCATCTCTTCGATGCTGCTAGTCGCCATCACAAAAATAAGGACGGCAGAGCTGAAACAAACTCAAGTTTATTTCTAGCCAATTAAACACCGCAACAAAAAGAACAGTCCAGGTTAAAAAATCAGCAAACTTTAGTAACAAATATATATTCTTCTTTCCAGAAAAGAAAAAAAAAAATACGAGAAATAAACATCCATTACAGCAAACTAGATTTTTATCCTCTTTTTTTTTTCCATTCTTTCTTTCCATCCTTGAAACGAAAAATTCTTCTATTCTTAATGGAAGACAGCTACCGCTATACTTTCGATTACTACGCACTCGTGCAGTAATGGACTTGGAAGATCTTTCCGCGTTCCCGTCTGCAGAACGATGAATCGCAGAGGGATTGCATCCACCCGACTCTGCGGAGATCAAATTATATTCTCAAATATATTTATTCCCTACTATGTGTGCCCGTAAAGATATAAACTGAGTTCTTTACCCCCTCCTATATTTTCAGCAATAACAAAAAAGAATTCTAAAGTAATGCAAAGAAATTTTTTAAGACGGTCTTGTAGCTAAAAAAAACGTCACGCTCGTAATCTGATGGTCCCAGGTTCGAGTCCTCATTGTGTCTGCATTCAGTTGTGTTGTTTTACCTCTGAGCGGCACTTTTTTTGCATATAATTTTTTGCCTAAATGGCCAAGTCACAAGAACACCAAAAACTCAGAGAAGGTTGCAGGAAGATGACTCACTGGACAGCTATTAGGAGACAGATGGTAGCATCCCGTCAAGACCATCTAGCGTTTTCTTTAATGTGCAGAGGGTATGGCTCTCCTATACATCATCATCATCATCATCATCCTCAAGCAGCCATGGGCTACGGAGGTCCAACCAGACCGCGCAGTTTAATTCTCCAAGCATATCTGTCCTGAGCTACATCAGCTGCATCCGGCCACTGTACACCAATTCTAACTAGGTCCTGTTTGACATTGTCTGCCCACCGCATCCTAGGTCTCCCCCTCCTTCTGAGGCCTCTAGGCACACTGTTCATAACCCTATTCGCCAATCTATAATTATCCATACGAGCAACATGGCCAAACCAGCGGAGTCTCTCTCTGCACAATATGCTGCTTAAAGGAGGTTGCAGACTCCTTTGCCTAACCTCATCATTAGTTACAAAGTTAAACCACCTAATACCCAAGATACTGCGTAAGCATCTAGAATCAAAAGCATCTAGTTTCCTGTTATCTTGCTTACACAGCGTCCAAGTTTCACTACCATAACTAACCCTAGAAAGAATCAAACTATTATACAGTCTAATTTTAGTCTTTAGGTGTATACGCCTATTTCTCCACAATCTCCATAGATTCTTAAAAGTCCCGGCAGCAATACCTATTCGTTTGTTAATCTCATGCCGCACATCACCAGTATCAGTTACGCAGCTCCCAAGGTAATTAAACTGTGACACCTGCTCAAAACTGCAACCATTCAGATTAACTGAATCACAACCTGCCTGACCAATTTTCATCACTTTAGTTTTCTCTCTGTTTATAACCAAACCTACTCTACTACCAGTCTCGTCAACAGCTCGAATGAAAGAGTTCATCTCATCAACATCATTTGCCAAAAGGGCTAAATCATCAGCATAATCTAAATCAGAAATTTTCGTATCTCCAGCCCATTTAAGGCCAAAAGCTTTCCCTTGAAGTGAATTTCGCATAACATAATCAACAACCAAACTAAAGAGAAAAGGAGACAAAATGCACCCTTGTCGAACACCAGAAGTAATGCTAAACCAATTGCTACAAGACTTACCAACCCTCACACATGACTCAGTGTTATTATAGAGAGCTTTCATTATGTTAACTAACTTGTCTGGTATACCATATGATTTCACAATCAACCACAAATTATGACGATCAACAGAGTCGAAAGCCTTTTTGAAATCAACAAAGCTAGCAACCAAAGGTTTCTGAAACTCTAAACATTTCTCAAGAATCTGCCTAAGTGAAAATATCTGATCTACACATCCCCTACCACTTCTGAATCCACATTGCTCATCACGCAATTGCCTGTCAACCAGATTCTTAATTCTATTAAGCACAATCATGGAAAGAACTTTACCTGGAACGGAGAGTAGGCTGATACCCCTATAGTTATCACAAGAACTGCGATCACCTTTTTTGAAAATAGGGATAATAATAGCTCTGGTAAAATCTTTAGGAACCATGCCTTTATCATAAAAGTTATTCAAAATTTCAGTCATCCAAGTGGTAACCAAAACATTCCCAGCTCTAAGCATTTCCGTAGTAATTTCATCCACCCCTGGGGATTTATGAAGTTTAAGTTTAGAAATAGCGAAACTAACTTCAGATTGTGTTATAGGGCCAACATTAAAGCCAACAATGCATCTATCATCATTGCAAACAATGGGAGTAGAACTAACCACATTGTTTAGAACATCACTGAAATGCTCAGCCCACCTAGCCATGACAGAATCCTCACCTTCTATAACCTTGGCTTGTTTATCCTTCAATCCCTGTATACCTGTTCGTTTTCTACCACACAAAACATTAACTATCTGGTACAGCTCTCTGCTGTTGTGCTGTCTAACTGCTTCCTCAGCTTTGTCAGCAAGGCCATCAAGCCAAAGATTCTTATCAGTAGCTAACTGACCCTTTACACGTTTATTAAGTTCTTTGTAATGCTTTCTATTAGGACTAGTAGGGTACTGATTAAGGACATTCCTGCAGTTCCTTCTTTCTGAAATAAGCTCAAGTGCCTTATCACTTAAATAATTCTGCCTCCTCTGCTCCTTTTTCCCTAAAAGAGTACTGTTAGTTTCCAAAAAAGCCTGTTTAAAATGGCCCCATTCTTCCTCAACTTCAGTATTAAGCAAACCATGACTGTCATAATGACTAAGTAACCTATCATGGTAAGCTTTAGCTATAACTGGGTCTTTCAGAGCTTCAGTATTAAAGGTAAATTTTTTAACCCTAGCACAACACTTTTTAAGTTTAAGTTGCAAGACACTTTTAACAAGGTAATGGTCAGATCCAATTTCAGCTCCCCTATATGCCCTGGTATTTCTAACAGAACTAGCCCATTTGCTGTTAATTAATATATAATCAATCATATTCTTATGCAGCCCATCAGGTGAAACCCATGTGTGTTTATGTATGTCGCGGTGTTTGTAATATGTGTTAGTTATTCTGAAACCATTTAGTTTACTTACCTGTAGGAGACGTTGCCCATTGCCATTGCAGCTACCAATACCAAAAGGGCCTATTACTCCTCCGCAAAGGTCAGAGTCGGTACCAACTTTGGCATTGAAGTCACCAAGAACAAGGGTAATATCTCCTTTCTTGACAGAATTCAAAATATCCTGCAGTTGTCTGTAAAACCTATCCTTCTCATCCTCATCAGAATCCTCAGTGGGGGCATAACAGCAGATAACATTCAAGTCTTTAATGCTTGTCTGAAATTTTGCTGTAAGAAACCTTTCATTAATGCACTCATATCCTAGAAGAGCATCACTAGCATGTCTGCTGAGCAGCAGACCCACGCCTTGGTGATGCTTTCCATCCTCCCTCCCTGTAAAGAGAAATTTAAAGTTATTTTTAAGTATCTCACCTTTACCTGTCCATCTGGTCTCTTGCAAGCCTAGAATATCTAGGTTATAGCGCTGGAATTCCTGCATGAGGACATCAAGAGAATAATCTCTATGTAATGTCCTCACGTTCCACGTTCCTGCAGAGAGAAAATGATTAGTAGGATTTTTAAAGAAATTAGGTTTATTGAGATTGGTAGGGCCAACAATATCAAACAGCCCCCTGATCGCAGGCATGGGGCAAAGACCTGTTCCTCCTCCGCTAAAGGCTGAAGTCACCAATGCTGGTAGGAACTTCAGGCACCACCTTTTCAAGTGGACTTTTTCAAGAGCCATATGGCCTGCCTGAGACACATTACTCCAGTTTAGGCTTGACGATGCCCAACTAGCTAAGTAAGGTTCAGGTACCTGCGATCGCCTCTGATTAGGATTATCCACCAGCTGATATAAGGTATCCCATGCCTCTGTTCACTTAGAGCTGGCAACCCAGAAGCAAACAGAAAACACAGCGGCAGACTCTCCCTCAACAGAGGCCCACCAGTGCAGCAAGTCCAGGATCCATAATCAAGCTCAAATCCATAAACAAGTCCAGTCTAGTAGGTATAAATGGTCAGCACCAGGACCCTGTGAAGTTGACCACTCCTCAGCAGGGTTGAAAAAAAGAGAAAAAAGTGGCCATAGATGACCAGATCAGTAGGCCATACTGAACTGGCAGCCCTCCCCTTCCGTTCCCTTCCAAAAGAGAATATCTCTTTTGAAAGGTACTAACGGCCTGCACCACGAGAAGGCGGGGTCGGACATTAGGTGCTAGACCTGGCCGGTTCTGTGCATCATCACTGGGGATTGGTACACAGCTCACAGGAAGATATACCAGAAAGAGCCACGGCTTAACGTCCCATCCGACGGACAACGGCCTTTCCAAACCCAACACTGACCCATACCTACCCAGGGGAGAGGGGTGGTTTTGCGGAGGTAATTCTGAACGCTGGCCCAGGTGGGACACGAACCTCAGCCAAATCCCGTCCCCTGCCTGCTTTAATATTTTCCCTGTTCTGCCTTCAGTGTGAAAGGAGACACCGATGGGCTTGAAAAGGTGCCATTTGTACATCGGAAGTTAATTCTTCAGTACAGACTTCTATACTGATATAAGAGAAAACTGGGAAGAATTCAACAGCCGTGATGTCAAACTACGAAAAAACAGTTCTGACCTCATGAATTTAAAAGCTATTGAAATTCTAATGGTACGTCTTCCTAGAGGAAGCTTTGAGCTTTCATAAATAAAAACCGGCTTTAATTCACCTTTTAAGATACCACTTAAATAACCTAAGTCACGGAAGTCCTGGCCCACTTGTACAGCAGAGCCACGCTCTGTGCACTTTAGAGAACAGGCTGAATGGGATGGATGGCAGACTGCCATCTCTCTTCTATCCAGTGGTTCCCCTTCCCAGCCATGGGCCCTTGTGACATAACCGTTTAGCCCAAGCCTGGACAACTTTTTTAACTGAAGGGCCACACAGAAAACTAAAATGGATGGGAAGGTCGCCAAAGAAATATACGGCCTGACCATCCATTTCAGGTGCAATGCTCATGGACACAAAAATTGCAAATCCATGAACAAGCTTGGAACATCGGTGAAACTGTGCATGAGAGAGATGTTACAAGGTATTAATGATTAATTCTAACGTTACAAGGTACTAATGAATTAAGTAGATGTTACAAGGTACTAATGAATTAAGTAGATGTTACAAGGTACTAATGAATTAAGTAGATGTTACAAGGCACTAATGAATTAAGTAGATGTTACAAGGTACTAATGAATTAAGTAGATGTTACAAGGCACTAATGAACTAAGTAGATGTTACAAGGTACTAATGAATTAAGTAGATGTTACAAGGTACTAATGAATTAAGTAGATGTTACAAGGTACTAATGAATTAAGTAGATGTTACAAGGTACTAATGAATTAAGTAGATGTTACAAGGTACTAATGAATTAAGTAGATGTTACAAGGTATTAATGAATTAAGTAGATGTTACAAGGCACTAATGAATTAAGTAGATGTTACAAGGTACTAATGAATTAAGTAGATGTTACAAGGTACTAATGAATTAAGTAGATGTTACAAGGTACTAATGAATTAAGTAGATGTTACAAGGTACTAATGAATTAAGTAGATGTTACAAGGCACTAATGAATTAAGTAGATGTTACAAGGCACTAATGAATTAAGTAGATGTTACAAGGCACTAATGAATTAAGTAGATGTTACAAGGCACTAATGAATTAAGTAGATGTTACAAGGTACTAATGAATTAAGTAGATGTTACAAGGTACTAATGAATTAAGTAGATGTTAAAGGCACTAATGAATTAAGTAGATGTTACAAGGTACTAATGAATTAAGTAGATGTTACAAGGTACTAATCAATTAAGTAGATGTTACAAGGTACTAATGAATTAAGTAGATGTTACAAGGTACTAATGAATTAAGTAGATGTTACAAGGCACTAATGAATTAAGTAGATGTTACAAGGTACTAATGAATTAAGTAGATGTTACAAGGTACTAATGAATTAAGTAGATGTTACAAGGCACTAATGAATTAAGTAGATGTTACAAGGCACTAATGAATTAAGTAGATGTTACAAGGTACTAATGAATTAAGTAGATGTTACAAGGTACTAATGAATTAAGTAGATGTTACAAGGTACTAATGAATTAAGTAGATGTTACAAGGTATTAATGAATTAAGTAGATGTTACAAGGCACTAATGAATTAAGTAGATGTTACAAGGTACTAATGAATTAAGTAGATGTTACAAGGTACTAATGAATTAAGTAGATGTTACAAGGCACTAATGAATTAAGTAGATGTTACAAGGCACTAATGAATTAAGTAGATGTTACAAGGCACTAATGAATTAAGTAGATGTTACAAGGTACTAATGAATTAAGTAGATGTTAAAGGCACTAATGAATTAAGTAGATGTTACAAGGTACTAATGAATTAAGTAGATGTTACAAGGTACTAATCAATTAAGTAGATGTTACAAGGTACTAATGAATTAAGTAGATGTTACAAGGTACTAATGAATTAAGTAGATGTTACAAGGCACTAATGAATTAAGTAGATGTTACAAGGTACTAATGAATTAAGTAGATGTTACAAGGTACTAATGAATTAAGTAGATGTTACAAGGCACTAATGAATTAAGTAGATGTTACAAGGCACTAATGAATTAAGTAGATGTTACAAGGTACTAATGAATTAAGTAGATGTTACAAGGTACTAATGAATTAAGTAGATGTTACAAGGTACTAATGAATTAAGTAGATGTTACAAGGTATTAATGAATTAAGTAGATGTTACAAGGCACTAATGAATTAAGTAGATGTTACAAGGTACTAATGAATTAAGTAGATGTTACAAGGTACTAATGAATTAAGTAGATGTTACAAGGCACTAATGAATTAAGTAGATGTTACAAGGCACTAATGAATTAAGTAGATGTTACAAGGCACTAATGAATTAAGTAGATGTTACAAGGTACTAATGAATTAAGTAGATGTTACAAGGTACTAATGAATTAAGTAGATGTTAAAGGCACTAATGAATTAAGTAGATGTTACAAGGTACTAATGAATTAAGTAGATGTTACAAGGTACTAATGAATTAAGTAGATGTTACAAGGTACTAATGAATTAAGTAGATGTTACAAGGTACTAATGAATTAAGTAGATGTTACAAGGCACTAATGAATTAAGTAGATGTTACAAGGTACTAATGAATTAAGTAGATGTTACAAGGCACTAATGAATTAAGTAGATGTTAAAAGGCACTAATGAATTAAGTAGATGTTACAAGGTACTAATGAATTAAGTAGATGTTACAAGGTATTAATGAATTAAGTAGATGTTACAAGGTACTAATGAATTAAGTAGATGTTACAAGGTATTAATGAATTAAGTAGATGTTACAAGGCACTAATGAATTAAGCAGATGTTACAAGGTACTAATGAATTAAGTAGATGTTACAAGGTATTAATGAATTAAGTAGATGTTACAAGGTACTAATGAATTAAGTAGATGTTACAAGGTACTAATGAATTAAGTAGATGTTACAAGGCACTAATGAATTAAGTAGATGTTACAAGGTACTAATGTATTAAGTAGATGTTACAAGGTACTAATGAATTAAGTAGATGTTACAAGGTACTAATGAATTAAGTAGATGTTACAAGGTATTAATGAATTAAGTAGATGTTACTAGGCACTAATGAATTAAGTAGATGTTACAAGGTACTAATGAATTAAGTAGATGTTACAAGGTACTAATGAATTAAGTAGATGTTACAAGGTACTAATGAATTAAGTAGATGTTAAAGGCACTAATGAATTAAGTAGATGTTACAAGGTACTAATGAATTAAGTAGATGTTACAAGGTACTAATGAATTAAGTAGATGTTACAAGGTACTAATGAATTAAGTAGATGTTACAAGGTACTAATGAATTAAGTAGATGTTACAAGGTACTAATGAATTAAGTAGATGTTACAAGGCACTAATGAATTAAGTAGATGTTACAAGGTACTAATGAATTAAGTAGATGTTACAAGGCACTAATGAATTAAGTAGATGTTACAAGGTACTAATGAATTAAGTAGATGTTACAAGGCACTAATGAATTAAGTAGATGTTACAAGGCACTAATGAATTAAGTAGATGTTACAAGGTACTAATGAATTAAGTAGATGTTACAAGGTACTAATGAATTAAGTAGATGTTACAAGGTATTAATGAATTAAGTAGATGTTACAAGGCACTAATGAATTAAGCAGATGTTACAAGGTACTAATGAATTAAGTAGATGTTACAAGGTATTAATGAATTAAGTAGATGTTACAAGGTACTAATGAATTAAGTAGATGTTACAAGGTACTAATGAATTAAGTAGATGTTACAAGGTACTAATGAATTAAGTAGATGTTACAAGGCACTAATGAATTAAGCAGATGTTACAAGGCACTAATGAATTAAGTAGATGTTACAAGGTACTAATGAATTAAGTAGATGTTACAAGGTACTAATGAATTAAGTAGATGTTACAAGGCACTATTGAATTAAGCAGATGTTACAAGGTACTAATGAATTAAGTAGATGTTACAAGGTACTAATGAATTAAGTAGATGTTACAAGGTACTAATGAATTAAGTAGATGTTACAAGGTACTAATGAATTAAGTAGATGTTACAAGGTACTAATGAATTAAGTAGATGTTACAAGGTACTAATGAATTAAGTAGATGTTACAAGGTACTAATGAATTAAGTAGATGTTAAAGGCACTAATGAGTTAAGTAGATGTTACAAGGTACTAATGAATTAAGTTGATGTTACAAGGTACTAATGAATTAAGTAGATGATACACGGTACTAATGAATTAAGTAGATGTTACAAGGCACTAATGAATTAAGTAGATGTTAAAAGGCACTAATGAATTAAGTAGATGTTAAAAGGCACTAATGAATTAAGTAGATGTTACAAGGTACTAATGAATTAAGTAGATGTTACAAGGTACTAATGAATTAAGTAGATGTTACAAGGCAGTAATGAATTAAGTAGATGTTACAAGGCACTAATGAATAAGTTGATGTTACAAGGCACTAATGAATTAAGTAGGTGTTACAAGGTACTCAGAACGGCAGGTGTGAATTAAGTAGATGTTACAAGGTACTAATGAATTAAGTAGATGTTACAAGGCACCAATGAATTAAGTAGATGTTACAAGGTACTAATAAATTAAGTAGATGTTACACGGTACTAATGGGTTGGGTTGTTTTACCTCTGAGCGGCACTTTTTTGCACACAATGGGCTAAATGGCCAGGTCACATGGACCCCGAAGGCTCAGAGAAGGTTGGGGGAGGGACCCACTGGAACAACTGTTGGGAGACAGATGGTAGCCTTCCGTCAAGGCCATACAACATGTTCTTTAACGTGCACAGGGTATGGCTCTCCCGCACGGGCACAGGCCACGGCTTAACATCCGATCCGACGGACGGCGGCCTTTCCAAGCCCATCGGTGTCCCCTACTGACCGTGGGCAGGGCGGGGAATTTTGCGGATGTAAATCTCAACGCTGACCCAGCTGGGACTCGAACCTGTGAACTACAGACTACGAGCCTGACGCGCTACCGACTGAGCCACCCCCGCCCCAGGTACTAATGAATTAAGTAGGTGTTACAAGGTACTAATTAATTAAGTAGATGTTAAAGAAATAAATAAATACCCCCTCAAGCAGCTGCTTGCCACAGAGGTCTGACAGGAGCCTGTCAGTTTACAAGGTACTAATGAATTAAGTAGATGTTACAAGGTACTAATGAATTAAGCGCACTGTTACCTGCGTGCATATTAGGGGTGTGTTTAGAGGATCCCAAATGGACTCTCAGTACTAGGTATGACCCCTGTTGACAAACGTCGAGGCATTCTTTCTGCAAATGGAGATTCAGTGTGTCCAGTCCTAGCTCTGGATTCTGCAGCAGATGTCAACACAGAACATTCTATACGTGCTCTATAGGGGAGAAATCTGAGGACATAAAGGGCCAAGGTAGGGAGATGACATCCTGTAGACACTGTTGGACAACACCAACCATATGGGGACCGTCAGGATCTGACAACCGCGCCCTACTTCAGGGCTGCAATCTGGTGTAAACAACAACAACAGGAAACATATGGTAAATCTGCCTGTGTGGTCGTGCATGGCCCTGAGTGAATGTTTTATAGCCATGACACCAAGCAGAAGTATTCTGCTGTGTACAAGGGTTGAGTGTAGCCAGTGGAGGACTTGTATACATGAAGATGTAGAGTGATCCGATCCGAAAGTCAAACGATTACCGGATGGCAGTGGAAAATAAGGAAAAATATAGCAGATAGACGACTTACTCGGGTGCAGGCGGAGGCCTCCACCCGAGTCATAATTTTTCTGTGGGTATAACATTGTGTCCCGAGCAGAGAATTTTATGTGGGTATAACAATGTGGTGTTCTGTGGGATGTATACTCTGTGATTTATCTGTGGGCCGATGCCCTGTGAACTGAAAGTGTGCCGCCCAGCCCACGGTCAGTAGGGGACACCGATGGGCTTGGAAAGGCCGCCATCCGTCGGATGAGACTTTAAGCCATGGCCCCATGTGCGGGAGAGCCACACCCTGTGCACATTAAAGAACACGCTGGATGGCCTTGATGGGAGGCTATCATCTGTCTCCCAACAGTTGTTCCAGTGGGTCCCCTTCCCCAACCTTCTCTGAGCCTTCGGGGTTCATATGACCTGGTCATTTAGCCCAATGTGTGAAAAAAATTGCAGCTCAGAGATAAAAACAACCCAACCCAACTGAAAGTGTGTGGTGGACTGAATTGTCATGTGCGTTTAAATTGGTACTACACAAGGTAACCTGAGATAAGACATAAGCTCTATAGTGCCGATAGGTGTTTAAAATAAGCGTGCAACTCCCAACTCCCCGTAACTTGTCTTAAGAAATAAATGTGTTAAGATATCTGGCTGTTTAGTATTAATTGACATAGCAGATATAGAGCTATCTACACAAATCAAGAATAGAATTAATAAAACGAGGGGGCGCGTAACAAGCATTATAAAACTTTACAGGGACGTGCACTATCCTGCTGAAAAATGGCAGCAGGAAATATAGGCAATGGGGCACCTGAATGTCATTGATATATTGTTGAGCTGTCAAATAAAATAAATAAACAAATACCCCCTCAAGCAGCTGCTTGCCACAGAGGTCTGACAGGAGCCTGTCAGTATATATGCCAGAGTAGAAGGGCTGAGAGGATGGCAGGACCTCAGCAGAAAAACAAAACGAACATCCATGCCATACCCGGGGCTCGAACCCAGGTCCCGTAGATCAGTAGCCAAGCGCGCTAACCACTTGGCCACGGGGTTCCTGGCAAACACTAAGGTAAAAGGTACTCTGGATTCATAACTGATGTCACCCACACCAGAGTTTTGCCTACCTCACACATCAGCTATTTTTTTTAATAAAAGCAGGACAGGTAATGTTAAAAGTTCATTGTAGAAACTGTCGACAACAGTAAACTTCCTGACCAATCAATTCCTAATAACTTTCAGCATTAAATTATTCTGCATAATTATATCTCTGAAATCAGGTCAAGTTATAGGGATATTAAAGAATGGGTGGGCTACATCTAGCGTACATATGGATTAATAAATGAAAGGATATTTTGAAAAAGGATTTAATAGTAAAGTTAAAGAATTTTTTACTTTCAAAGGAGTAATTAAAAGTGCATATATTTCCAATCACTCTCATTGTAAAATGAGATAAGTCAGGTATATTATAATAAAGGTATAACAGTCTACTGTCACATCTTTATTGCATGTGACTGCAGATTTTGTTTTAATTTTGTTACAAATGTATTCTATAATCATATTAGAGAATATTTGAGGGGATATCTGTCATTTCATCTATTATGTGAATATAAATATGTTAAACACCACAAATGCATACAATATTGTTTTCTAGTTAACTTCAAAGTTTATCCTCTGTACTGACCACTGGTTTGGATTTTACAGCTGAAGAAATCCAAAAATTATCACAAAAATTTGAGGTTTTTTGATTTTACTGATATGTAATGGTAAAAGTTTATTGTAGAAATTGTCGACAACAGTAAACTTCCTGACCAATCAATTCCTAATACCTTTCAGCATTAGTATAATACCAGGTGCTGTCTATATAAACAAATTTATGCCTAATAAACTGAAAATTACAGTAAGAGGAAATTGTCTGAAACAATAAACTTATTACTGGAGTTGTTTTCAGGCTCAATTCCTGGACTGGAATATTTCAAACCTTTAAACTTTCATTCATAAGAGTGTTGTTTTAAATGATTTTCAGCTCAGTATGATTTTTCGCATTTTATTTTACATTATCACCTTATAGTGGCATTACCAAAAGCACTTTATGGTTAGTACTAGCAGTGGAATGCTATTAGATGGTTAGCATTAGCTTTCAAGGTGAACTATATATGATAAAAGAAGCTAGAAATATTGAGAAAAACCAGCTTACTGGTAGAATAGGTGCATTCCTTGGGAGAATTCCTTCTTTTAACCAAGGATTTTTATTGAAATCTTAGAAAATACACTGATTATAGAATTGTTTTGAATACAATTATAGCTTTTACTTTCGAAGGTAAAAAGTCTTCAGTTTTGAATAAAATTTTTTAGTGTATGGTGAACAGTATTCCTGGTGTTTGGATTTTTGTTTTAATGTTTATCATTCATCAGAGGTTTTTTTTGTACATATTCTCAATATTTCTTTTGTATACATAGGTGTGTGAACTCCACTTTGCACTAGCTGATGTTGAAAGAGAAACCAGCATGTTTGACATGAAAACTGGGAGAAAGTTTTCTGACCTCTAAAGTATCCATATACTGATGGAGAGGTACTGTTCAACTACTTTTAAAGCATCCACAAATACACTTTAAAAAAAATATTACGCCCAAAACTGAAATCATTGCTGACCACTACCTCAGTCAGAGCTTGAAGTAACAGAAAGTTTACCTTTTATGACAGTGCATAGTTACTAATCATTATGACACTTTAGGAGAAATAACCTTTGATTGTTTATGAAATAGGAATAAAAATCACTGCACCATATATTTTATAGTATATTTAATGAGTATTTTTTTTTTGACTCAACTGTTAGTACTTGCAAAAAAATTAGTATGAAAAAACTTATTTTATTTCACAAAGAAAGCATATCCTCCTTTTATAACACTGGCATCGAGTAACCCTACGTCTGGTGGTTATGTGTTTGGATCTCACCTGGCTCAAGGTAATTTTTCCACTATACTCATTATCATCATAATACTTAAGGAGTTTGATAGTGATTAAATGTTAGTAAATCAATGAGGTACTGTGGATTAATTTGTGTGTGTTACTTTCACTTTGAGAAAATTATATTAAGATTTTTATACAATTTGATATTGTGTTAAAGTCAAAATGCTGATTGTCTAATTTCACACCTTAAAAATTACTCTTATGAGATTTAATATAATTCAAAAATTTATGTTTGGTAATCTCAATCATGTTACAAATTTGATATCAGTGGTTGATATTTTTAAGTAAATATTTTATTGAGTCCAGAATCCAATGTCTTAATTTCACCCAATGCAAATAATTTATTTTAAACTGTTAAATAAAGATAATTAAATAAAGAAATTATTAATCTTCATTCATCTTTAATATCTGGAAAACAATTTCCACAGGCTTTGAGCGAGTAATTGAACATGGATCTTCTATAAAGCATGCTGTTTGATTTTTCTTATTACACGAGTCTTTGGATTGTCCATCTGCTCGTGTACTTGGTTAGTCTGCAAATACCTGAAAGTACCTAATGTTAAAAAGTAGGTTAAGAAATATCAAATTTGGAGGGAAGTAAAAATAGCTGGTTGTCATTTTCATCAGTTAGCATGAAGCTTTTTGGAAAGTAATGATACACTGTAATGGAAAAGTCTCCACAACATCATAGACCCACCTTCAAATAATTATAGCCCAATAAATACAATGGTGGAAAACCCTTTGGAATGGTGTGCTATTGTTTCAACCATTGTTTTTTAGACACAAAAACTGGTTAACTTTATTGTCAAATGTTTTGCAATATTTTAGTGGAAATTTTATTGCATGCAAGCTGCAATAGCTATTTTCAGTTCCTTTAACTATATTTTGCTACTGTACAGGGTCTACTAGATTTATTTCATTTTTATTTTACTGATTTCATGTCTTTTGTGGCTAAATCTATGATCAAAGGGAATCTCTACCTGCACTTGTCAGTAGGTTTTTTCTTAATATTGTGTTTAGTGTTACTTTTGAGTGATCTTTTGCCAATTCCACAACATTTTCACTTCCCACTATACTCTTATGGCTGGACCCCTGAAGATAAATTATATTTTTGGTTTTCTTTAAATTTTTTTATCAATGTATCAAATACTTGGGGGGATGCTTTTGTTTGGACAGCTATTCAGTATGGATGCAGTATGTGACAGTATATGGTTTTCTTTCCAATCCATTTCATTGCTTCTGTTATACATGCATTTAGTGGGGTATGAAATTTATAATTTTCTGTTGGAACATATACCACCAGTTTCTGGATGAAATGATCAACTGAAACTCATTAAACTGCAAATAGAATTTTCTGAATATTATTTTTCCTTCATTACTTTAAATTGAGAACATTATAAGCAGAAAACTTAAGTGTCAATCTTTGGTTTTTGTAAAAGCCATGGGAGATTTAGGAAGTTAATTTATTCCTTGATTTTCTTTAATATATATGCATATCTTGTGGCTTCTTCTGCCTTGCAAATGTAGGATTTTTTAAATTTCTAATAGTGATTGCCAATGGGTGTTTGATATGCCTATGAACTAGCCTGGTCAACAGATCAATAAGGTTTTCTGTATCATTGGGGGATGTCAGTTTCTGCTTGGAGGGAGATGATTGACTATGTTATTAGAAACCTTGTACTGGTTCTGATACATATTTTCTTCTTCCAAGTTCTTTGTTAATAATTGGTTTCACACTGATAGTGAGTTCAAGTAATATTAAAATTTTAGTGTAAGGATATGTTTATAAAGGAAATATACCCTGTTGCTCTTAGCATTTGAAAGCATCTTCACCAGATATGGCAGTTAAGATATGCATAATAGTTAATGACTTAAATTTAAAAAACTCTGCAGAAGGTCAAGATTAGAATAATGTTTTTATTTAATATGTTTCCAGGCATGTTAAGTATATGCTCTTTACAAAATAGCAAAACATTTTTTTCTGTTCTGTATATTTTTGACCCCATACAAATTTAAAATTATTTTGTCGACTTGCCTTTGGGAAGTAAGCCTATTAAGAACCTACTGGTGTAGTTTATTTTTGCCACTTCATCAACCTTTATTTAAATGACATCTAGATATTTTTTTAATTCTTCAATTTGATTTGCACATTTGGAGTATACTGAATCATTTGAAACAGCTTGACCTCTATAAAAATATAAGAAAATTTTAGATGCTAATTCTATCTATTCAATGTTAGTAAAATGTTCAATAGTTGATATATATTGCTTGTAGTACTTTATTTTTACTTAATTCAAGTTTTGCAATGTCATTAAATCTGAGTTGCTGATGATGCTACAATTCAACTAATTATATATATAGCTGCAAATTTTACAAGTTAAATCTTTTCTTATTACATGTATGTACAAATATATTATCATAAATATTTTCAATTCTGTGTTATAAAAGTCTGTGTTTGCTGCCATGAAACTACCCCATATACACTCTGTTAATTATGACCACCCAATCCCATGTTATGTCAATGGAAAGATAATTTCAAAGCTCTGTAATTTCTAAAATAAACATTTCATGGGAAAATATGACTGAATATATATAAGTTAGAAATCTATCTTAATTTTCTATATTCCAATAATATTCATTTAGTATTTAAAGAGGCTTCGCTTGGTTACTAACCTGGGTTCGAGCCCTAGGTAAGGCATGGTTGTTCGTGTTGTTTCTCTGCCGGGTTTCCGCCATCCTCACAGACCTACTATGGCATATAAACTTACAGGCTCATGTCAGACCTCTGTTATAAGCAGCTGTTTGAAGGGGTATTTTATTATATATCAACATCTTAAACAGTAATGCGCATTCTGCAGAGTTGGTGAAAATTTAAATAATTGTTATATTTTCTGCTAAAACTATGCTAATAAAATTTAATATGGGATACTGTTTTGAGATTAACTTATTTCAACTACTTCCCAGATCAATATTTTAAAACAGCCATTGTTCATATTAAATATCCCAGTTTTCATAATTCTTTGATTTTTAATGAACATAGATTTAGATAAATTTGATTGAGATCTTTAATTGATCTTCATTTCATTTTTTTTTCATAAAAGCTCATTTTAAAAGTTACAAAGGTTTGACATTAGCTTTCCATTGACATAACATGGAATTAGGTTTCATAATTACTGAGTGTATATGGATATTTCAATGTGACCTTTACATTGTATAATACTCATTGTATTTTATATTTCTGTTGTATTTTGAATCTGTTCAAACCTTTCGACCACATGTATTTAGATGTTGCTTTCATGTTTCTTCAGAATTTTTTTTTCCTATTATTAAAGTTTATTATGATAGCAAAAAGGATAAAAATTTCTATGTTATGTGAAGAAATTAGTTTTAATATGCATTAGGGTGAAAAAGTTTGGGAAAGCAATTTTTCTTTTCTTTTTATTTAAAAGTCATAGTTGTCCTAGAAACAGTTTTTATTAATGTGATGCATTTTAAAAACAGCTTTCATTATTAAACTATTTTAAAAAAAAGAGTTCAACTGGGATGAATGGAATATCATAAAATTTTCCTTTTCCATTTAAATAGTATTGCACAATATTAAGTTCCTTCATATTGCTTAAAAATTCTCCCATATGATTGGTGAATTTTCCTGTTTTAATTGCACAATTTTCTTAAAAATAAAGTAAACAATGAAATATTTGTTTCATTGTAATGTGTATTCTATATATATTTGTTTTCTCATATTGTAAATAAAAGTATTTTTAATATGGAATTTGTTGGTTGTTTTTCTTAAAATATGCAATATTGAAACATACTGTTTTCATTAAATAATGTTTTAGACCTCATATATATATATACATACATATTTGTGAAAAAAATAGATATCTGTGGTATTTTGTAACAAGTAGTTTTTTTTCTAAATATATTTCGCTCTTCTAGAATCCTTTAAGAGTGAAAATTTAGTACTTGTTCAATCGATCGTTTGCAAAATTCGTTAAAAGTTTTGAAATTTCCGAACATTTAAAGAGTGTTATTATCTAAATAATAATTTAAAGCTATCTGTATAATCGGAAACGGTAATTAATGGTTTACAATACTAGTCAAAGCAAAAAAAAAGTTATCTCTAAAAAAAAAATTAGAAAAATGTGGGATTTTTTTTTAATTATATGAAAACAAATTATTTTAATGATTTATTAGTGAATATTCAAAATCTAAATGAGAAGTTCTATTAACAAGGATAAGCTATCTCTCAATCTATTCTGCCGGCAGTCCGGTCTAGTAATGCTGACGTCACAAATCAGTGGTACGGCCTTCTCCTCTAGGTGGTGTTGGCCAGGCTCGTAATCCCAGTATGTAATGTAGTTCCCAGGTTCGAGTTCCAGCTGGGTCAGCGTTGAGATTTATCTCCGCAAAATACCCTGCCCTGCCCACGGTCAGTAGGGGACACCGATGGGCTTGGAAAGGCCGCCGTCCGTCGGATGGGATGTTAAGCCGTGGCCCCGTGTGCGGGAGAGCCATACCCTGTGCACGTTAAAGAACATGCTGGATGGCCTTGATGGGAGACTACCATCTGTCTCCCAACAGCTGTTCCAGTGGGTCCCCTCCCCCAACCTTCTCTGAACTTCGGGGTCCATGTGACCTGGCCATTTACCCCATGGTGTGCAAAAAAATGCCGCTCAGAGGTAAAACAACCCAACCCAAATACTGAAACACAAGTGCACTCTTTCCTTCCACTGATTTAACTGCTGTCTGCTATGGTGGCTTTTATTGGGGATTCGGGACCTCAGCACCTCTCTATTTCCGGTTTTATGTGACATCATTCTGTCGTCACTGGAATCATTTGCATAGGACCTTCTGTGTCACGTGTGGTATTGATTTGGTGTCACTACATTCATCCTCTATAGGTGCTGCAATTTTTGTGTCCATGAGTGTAAAATCAATAACTATTGTATAACGAAAGCAATAAAATAAGTGAAACATAAATAATTTAATTTCATTAAAATTAATTATTTTTGAGAATTCACTTCGCCGAAGTTGGACTTCTTGTCCTCTATACGTCTTTCTTCCCTTTTACATTTTATCATCAGTAGCCTGTTAGCCAGTTTCCCCAGGTGAGCATAAAAGTGTCGCCCAGAGAAAAAATAACCAAACCTCTCCTTTTTTTTTCCTGATCTACGGGACCTGGGTTCGAGCCCCGGGTAAGGCATGGATGTATGTGTTGTTTTTCTGCTGAGGTCCTGCCATCCTCTCAGACCCTCTACTATGGCATATAAACTGACAGGCTCCTGTCAGACCTCTGTGGCAAACAGCTGTTTGAGGGGGTATTTATTTATTTTTTATTATTTGCATAACGTTTTTGCATAACTTTTTCTTAACGTATTTGCATAACGTTATGAAACTGTTGCAATAAACCCCTCTCCCCAGGGGGAGAGGGGATTATTGCAACAGTTTCAGGCGCGCTACCGACTGGGATCAGTCGGTAGCGCGCCAGGCTCGTAATCTGTAATTCCCAGGTTCGAGTCTCAGCTGGGTCAACATTGAGATTTATCTCCGCAAAATTTCCCGTTCTGTCAGTAGGGAACCGATGGGCTTGGAAGAGGCCGCCGTTCGTCGGATGGGAGGTTAAACCGTGGCACCGTGTGCGGGAGAGCCATACCCTGTGCACGTTAAAGAACACGCTGGATGGCCTTGACGGGAGACTACCATCTGTCTCCCAACTGCTGTTTTAGTGGGTCCCCTCCCCCAACCTTCTCTGAGCCTTCGGGGTCCTTGTGACCTGGCCATTTAGCCCATGGTGTGCAAAAAAGTGCCGCTCAGAGGTAAAACAACCCAACCCAAGCCTTGAGAGGCTTCAATCCATCTATTACCAGCTGTCCAGTGTCTTCCTTTCTCCTACACATTGGGGCGAGAGTTGGCTCAGTCAATAACAAGCGGCTCATAATCTGTATTTCGAAGGTTCAAGTCGAACCTGGGCCAGTGTCAAGATTTATTTCCGCTAACCGTGTCAGAAAGAGGAACCAATGGGCTTGGAAACACCGCTGTCCATCGGATCGGACTATAAGAAGTAACCCCATATGCAGGAGAGCAATACCCTGTGCATATTAAAGAACAGGATGAATGGTCTGGACGGAAGGCTATTATCTGTCTCCTAACAGCAATCCAGTGGATCCTATTTTACAAACCTTTCCGAGCTCTTACGGTCTTTGTGACCTGGCCATTTAGCTCGTTTCAACCGAACTCTCCTACCGATCTCTGAATTCTGAGTCTTCGGTATTTTTTCGGACACATATTTTTCGGTCATGCACATATGTGTACAGGTGTCAAAATACATCTATTTATTATGTCTAACATTGTCGGTTTGTTTGTTTTTTCATTACATACAAAAATACAAATTTTCGAGAAACGAAAATGACGTTAATTGTACCCGATTTACTCGTTAACTCTGACTTAACTGTTAACGTCAGAGAACATTCGCCGTCTTATTTTTATCCAAAGAATGGATAAAAGGAATTGCAACGAGGAATTGTGCGGTATCTATGAGACATTCTGTATAATTTAGAGTTTCTTTCGTTCAATGAATTTCGTGAGAATATTTCATCTAACCATTTAAACAAATCCGTAATCGATTTGAAACACGATCCTATCTCGTAAATATGCATTTTGTTTCAATTTACGCAGATCAATTAAAATCCAACTCAGAAAGTCATTGAGGTGAATTCATTTGGAAATTTAGGTTAGAACGGCACTTTTTCGCACACCATGGGCTAAATGGCCAGGTCACATGGACCCCGAGGGCTCAGAGAAGGTTGGGGGAGGGGACCCACTGGAAGAGCTGTTGGGAGACAGATGGTAGCCTCCCGTCAAGGCCATCCAGCGTGTTCTTTAACGTGCACAGGGTATGGCTCTCCCGCACACGGGACCACGGCTTAACGTCCCATCCGACGGGCGGCGGCCTTTCCAAGCCCATCGGTGTCCCCTACTGACCGTGGGCAGGGCGGTGAATTTTGCAGAGATAAATCTCAACTCTGACCCAGCTGGGACTCGAACCTGGAAACTACAGATTACGAGCCTGGCGCGCTACCCCCCGCACCCTGGAATTTTAGGAAATTATCAGATCATTTTATTATCAATGTTCTAGTGTCGCATATTTGGTTTAGTAATAACACGTATTTAAAAACATTTTTTGTTTTCTTTTGAGTATGTATTTCGATGAAAGAAATATTCTGGTAAAAATGGCTGGACATTATGTCTTACAGTAAAAGAAATATGACGTGAGAACAACAATTTTAAGAATATCTCTTCTTGGATCAATCACTTGCCACAGAGATCTGATAGGAATATGTGAGTGCTACTCACCAATGAAAAGTTCTATGAGATGGTGAATCCCTATAAAGCATTAGCACGATCGGTAAAACAGCGATTCACAAATCCAATACCCAATAATTCAGAAATAAATTAAAATAGATATATCCCACCACGGAATATAAGGACGATAAGTAAAAATAAATTACCTTTCAGGTGGCCGCTTCATACACTATAATAAATACACTCTAGAAAAAATCTGTGAGGAAGTAGAGAGAGACCTCAGCAGAAAGGCAATACATGAAATGTCCTGTTTTATCTGCGGTTCCAACCCAGGTCTCTTTGGTCAGTAGCCAAGAACACTAAAGAGCCTGAAAAAAAAATCTCTTTATAACTATAAAAAGAATCTAGAGAAAAAAAATTAAGGGGTGGGAACTTATTTGTGCCGAAACGTCGTTCTTCTATATAATTTTGGCGCTTATTTCAATGATCTTTTGAAAAAAAAATAACTTGCAAAATATAAAAAAAAAATACCCCCTCAAGCAGCTGCTTGCCACAGAGGTCTGATAGGAGCCTGTCAGTTTATATGCCATAGTAGAAGGTCTGAGAGGATGGCAGGACCTCAGCAGAAAAACGACACATACAGCCATGCCTTATCTGGGGCTCGAACCCAGGTCCCGTAGATCAGTAGCCAAGCGCGCTAACCACTCGGCCACGGGTATGCATTTAATATTATTACACCTTCTTTACACCTGAGAAAATTTTCAAACAGAAGGAGGGGTGGGTATTTTAAAATATTGGTCAAATTTAAATTTAATAGTAAACGTGGATCGCCATTTGCGTTAACAAAATTCTGTAAAACCATAAAAAATATTTAATGTAAATAAAAAACAGCCATTTTAAAAGAACTTATGCTTTAAAATCTATAGAAATCAATGTTGATGCCAATAAGCAACTGGTGAGTGCACAGAAAATAATACTGAGAAGTGCACAGTGATATCTACTCGTATGATAGAGGCGAAATATCAAATCATTACATTCATTTATGCCAAGAAGTAATTCTAAATCATATACTATTGCTTAATAATCAATGTATTGCATGTCTTATTTAGTCTGTTATTATTCCACATGTTCAGGAAAACACACGTTATTCATTTCCACATGTTTAACTGTTCCACACAGTTAACATTTCCACGTTATTCCACATATTATAGAAAATCTTCATGCAGCCATGTGCTACGGAGGTCCAACCAAACTAATTTTCCTCTCAAGACGTGTCTGTTCTGAGCTACAGCTGTTGCATTTGGCCACTCTACGCCAATTCTAGCAAGGCCCTGTTTGACATTGTCTGCCATCACTTCCAAGGACTCCCCCTTTTTCTGAAACCCTTAGGCACACTGTTCATAATCATATTCGCTAATCTATAATTATGCATACGGGCAACATGGCCAAACCAACGCAGTCTCTCTCTCTGCAAAATATGCTGCTCTCAAGAAGAGGTTGATGACTCTTTCTTCTAACCTTATCATTACTTACAAAGTCAAACCACCTAATGCCCAAGATACTACGTAAACATCTAGAATCAAAGACATCAAGTTTCTTGTTATCCTGCTTACTAAGGGTCCATGTTTCGCTACCAAAACTAACCTTAGAAAGAACCAAACTATTATACAGCCCTAATTTTAGTCTTTAGGTGTACATATCTATTTTTCCGCACCCTACATAGATTCTTAAAAATCCCTGTGGCAATATTTATTCTTCTACTTATCTCATGCCGCACATCACCAATATCTGTTACATGGCTCCCAAGATAATTAAACTGAGACACTTGCTCAAGAGTGCAACTGAAAGCACCCACCATCAGCCTCACCAATTTTCATCAATTTTAGTTTTTTTTTTCTGTTTATCACCAAACTTACTCTATTAACAGTCTCATCAACAGCCCTAATGAAAGAATTCATGTCATCAACATCAACCTTCCCATGGTCGAGTGGTTAGCGCGCTTGGCTACTGATTTAAGGGACCTGGGTTCGAGCCCGGGTAAAGCAGGCTCTTTATTTCGTTTTTCTCAGGCCTGCCATCCTCTCAGACCTTCTACTATGACATATAAACTGACAGGCTCCTGTCAGACCTCTGTGGCAAGCAGCTGCTTGAGTGGGTATGTATTTTTTTTTAACATCATTAGCCAGCAGAGGCAAATCATCTGCCTAATCTAAATCGGAAATTTTGAAATCCTTTGACCATTTAAAGCCAAAATCTTTCTCTTGCAAAGAATTTCGCATAACATAATCAATAACCAAACTAAAGAGAAAAGGAGACAAAATGCACCTTTGTCTAAATCCACTAGCAATGCTAAACCAATCGCTGAAAGAAGTACCAACTCTCACATACGACTCAGTGTTATTATAGAGAGCTTTCATTAAACTAACTTGTCAGGTATTCCATATGATCTAACAATTAACCACAGATTATGTCGATCAAGAGTCAAAAGTCTTTTTGAAATCAACAAAGCTAGTAACCAAAGGTTTCTGAAACTCTAAACATTTTTCAAGAAACTGTCTAAGTGAAATATCTGATCAATACATCCCCTACCACCTCTGAATCCACACTGCTCATCATGCAGTTGTCCATCAACCAAATTCTTAATTCTATTAAGTATTATCATGCAAAGAACTTTACCTGGATCAGAAAGTAAATTCCCCTATAATTATCACAAGAACTGCAATCACCTTTTCTAAAAATTGGGACGATAATAGTTCTTGTAAAATCCTTAGGAACACCTTTATCATAAAAAATATTCAAAATTTCTGTCGGCCATGTGACTAAGCATTTCAGTGGTGATTTCATCCACTCCTGAAGATTTATGTAGCTTTAATTTAGAAGTAGCCAAAACGACTTCAGAATGTGATAAAGGGTTATCATTTAAAGCGAGTACTGCATCTATTCTCATTACAAACAATGGGAGTAGAAATAATCACACTGTTTAGAACATATCTGAAATGCTCAGCCCACCTAGCCATCACAAGATCCTCACCTTCAATCACCTTACCATGCTTATTTCTCAATCCCTGTGTACCTGTCTGTTTCTTCCCACACAAAACACTTATCTGGTACAACCCCCTGATGTGCTGTTTGACTGTTTGCTTTGTCAACCAAGTTATCAAGCCAAAGATTCTTATTGCTGTTAACTGATGCTTTACACGTTTATTATTAAGCTCATTGTAATGCCGTCTGTTAGGACCAGTAGGGTCTTGATTCATATTATTCCTGCACTTCCTTCTTTCAGAAATAAATTCCATAGCTTTATCACTCAAATAATTTTGTTTCCTCTGTTCCTTTTTTAACCAAAAGAGTACTGTTGGTCTCAAGAAAAGCCTGTTTAAACTGATCGCATTTTTTCTCAACTTCAGCAACAACGATTGTCATAATGACTAATTAGCTTATCATAGTATGCTTTGGCTACATCTGGATTTTTCAAAGTTTCAGTGTTAAAAGTAATTCTCTTAATCTTTGCACAACATTTCTTAAGCATCAGCTGCAGGACACTTTTGACCAGGTAATGATCAGACCCAATTTCGTCTTCCCTGTATGATCCGGTATCCTAACTGAACTAGCCCATTTGCTGTTAGTTAAAATATAATCTATCATATTCCTGTGCAACCCATCAGGTGAAACCCATGTATATTTATAAATGTCTCGATGTTTCTAGTATGTGTTAGCTATTTGTAAACTATTAAGTTTACTTACCTGTAGGAGACGTTCCCCATTGCCATTAGAATTATCAAGGCCAAAGGGACCTAAAACTCCTGCCCAAAGGTCAGAGTCAGTAGCAACTTTAGCATTGAAGTCACCTAGCACAAAAGAAATATCTCCTTTCCTCACAGAATTCAAAATATCTTGAAGCTGGCTGTAAAACGTATCCACTCGTTCTCATCAGAGTTCTCTCTGTGGGCATAACAACAGATGGCATTCAAGTCCTTAAATTTTAGTTTTAAATTTTGCTGTAAGAAATATTTCATTAATGCATTCATATTCTAGAAGAACATCACTGGCGCGTCTGCTGAGAAGCAAACCTGCACCTTGGAGATGATTTCCATCCTCCCTGTCGGAAAAAAGAGAAATTTAAAGTTATTTTTAAGTATCTCACCTTTACCTGTCCATCTGGTCTCTTGCAAGCCTAGAATATCTAGGTTATAACGCTGGAATTCCTGTGCGAGGACATCAAAATAACTTCTGTATAACGTCCTCATGTTCCACGTACCTGCAGAGATAAATTATTAGTAGGATTTTCAAATAAAGTAGGTGTATTGAGAGAGGTAGGGCCAACAATATCAAACAACCCCCTGATCACAGGCATGGGGAAAAGACCTGTCCCTCCAACACTAAACGCGGAAGTCACCGATGCTAGTAGGAACTTCAGGCACCACCTTTTCAAATGGACTTTTTCAAGAGCCATATGACCTGCCTGAGACATATTACTCGAGTTTAGGATTGGCGATGCCGAACTAGCTAAGTGAGGGTTCAGGTACCTGCGATGGCCTATGATCAAGATTATCCACCAGCTGATATAAGGTATCCCATGCTTCTGTTCACTTAGGGCTGGCAACCCACAAGCAAAGAGAAAACACAGTGGCAGATTCTCCCTCAACAGAGGCTCACCAGTGCAGCAAATCGAAGATCCATAATCAAGTTCAAATCCATAAACCAGTCCAGTCTAGTGGGTATAAATGGTCAGCACCAGGACCCTGTGAAGTTGACCACTCCTCAGCAGCGTTGAAAAAAGAAAAAGTGGCCATAGATGACCAGATCAGTTGGCCACACTTGAAAGGTACTAACGGCCTGCACCACGAGAAGGCAGAGTCGGGCATGAGGTGCTACACCTGGCCGGTTCTGTGCATCATCACTGGGCATTGGCACACAGCTTCTCTTCCAATATGTGCCTAGTTACTATTTACAGACCATGTCCATTTTCGTTAATTCTATGTTTCCCCCCCCCCCATTCTTCTATTTGATTCAAAATAGTTAAAAGTGTGTACTTGTTCTACACTGCTGCTATTTTAAGGAAGTTGAATAAAACTGCAAATATCTCAAGAAATCCTTTTTGGAATTTAACGAAAGTTTCAGAGGATATTTAGCGTGAAATAACTCACATTTATGGGTTATTAAATTTGCATTTCACAATGCGAAAGACTGCGATATGCAAATTAAGCTGGCCATAAAAGCAGCTTCAGGACATGGCGCTTTTCATTTCTGATTAAGAACGGCTTTATTAGAGTGGTTCAGATTATAGTTTCATTAAAATGAAAAGGAGGAACCATTTGGTTGATGGTCAGCGGTGGAGAACCATTGGGCAGATGGTAGCAAGGCAGTCACATATAGAGGTAGCCAGATTCATTAATGTGTCGTAAGGTGTATTTCCCAGACTCTTGAGATGTTTTCAAGACACTGGAACATGCTCTAGAAGGATGAGCTAGGGTAGGTCCAGAACAACAGCTCAAGATGATCGTTTCTTGTCCGTAACTGCAAGGCGCAACAGAATGATGTCAGCATGCCAACTTGCATATAAGCTGTCAGCTGCTACAGGAAAAATAGTAAGAGTAACTCTACACCGACGACTTCATTAAAGAGGGTTAGGTGATGCTAGAAGACCAGTTATGCATACATTAACCTTCGCTCGGATGGCATGACTGTAATGGAGCAGGTAACACCTCAATTGGAAGTGGACAGATTCTCTTTCCAGATGAATCACGATATAGCGTAAGTAGTGATTCTCGTAGCCAATGCATCTGAAGAGGTCATGGGATACATTATCAACCCCTTGAATATCGTGGAAGGAGCCATTTTGGTGGGAGTGGCTTGTTGGTCTGGGAGGTATCACTATCAATGGCCACACTGATCTGCATTTCTTCTTAGGAGTAATTCTAGCTGCACTAAGATGGAGTGACGAGATCCTAGAGCCTTACTTGAGACTTTTTATAGGTGCCATTGGGTCAAAATTCATTTTTATGGATGATAATCCTCGTCCACATTGAGCTCAGATAGTAGAGGAATACCTTGATTGATGACATCCAGAGAATGGATTGTCTAACAAGATCCCCAGACCTAAAGGGGTAATTATAGCTTTATTAAGTCAATCTTTCAATATCTGCAGTGACCTATAATTTTTCATAATTGTTAAAACAACAACCCAACCCTCACTCTTCCTTATTTAAATTATCTGCATATCAACTTAAAACAAATTCAAATAATATTTAACATATTTTAATGCTTGTACCATGTTTACAAAACGTTCATACCTGTTAAGTAAAAATTTTATCTCAGTCGTTTAATGACAATCTTTTTCTAACATACTAGGAAGACAAAATTAATCTCGAGGACCCCTTTGGGTCCGCGGACCACACTTTGAGAACCAGTGTTCTACAGAATAGAGATCGAACAGATAACGGTGATATTGGGCAGCCTTGCATAATTCCCTTCCTCATTATTATTGGTCCTTGATCGGTTAATTGGGATTTTATGGCGCATTAGCAACTAAGGCTATAATACACCAAATGAGATAAGAGGGTAAAAAGACATAGAACCCACAACCAAAGATAAAAGCCTGCGCTAAAAGAAGTAAAATTAAATATACGAAGTAATAAATAAATAATAAATACCCCCCTCAAGCAGCTGCTTGCCACAGAGGTCTGACAGGAGCCTGTCAGTTTATATACCATAGTAGGTCTAAGAGGTGGCAGGTCCTCAGCAGAAAAACGACACATGCATCCATGCTTTACCCCGAGCAGAACAATAAATATATATATACACAAAAGTAGGAAAATCCATACCCAAGTTAAAAGACCCAGGTGTGGCAGAAAATAAATACAAAACCATAAAATTATAATCTGTTAAAATACCCAAGATATCATTAAAAAACAAAAATTGGGGGGGGGGGGGTAAAAGCGAATGACCCAATAAAAGATGTCCGAGTGTAGGAAGCTCGGACATAAAATCGTGAAAGCTAAAATAAATATGACGTTTGAGGTTAAAATCGATTAAAATAAGTTTGACAGTTAAAATGGTGTCACAAAACTAGCACTTAGGTTCGTTGTCCGCCTATAGAAGAACCGAATGTATAATAAAAGAATGACCTAAGCAGAGCCGAGAAATTACAACTTCCTCCTAGTGATTCCTGCGAAAAGATGACTGCTGTGGTTTCACAATATGTATGATCTCAAAGAGCTTGTTAGCTATCTGTTCAGACCAACATCTCTGCCCCTATATCCAGAGCTCGATGGTAAAATGTTGCTGGAAAGCCAGGTAAGGAACTGGCAGCTAGACAGGAACATGGCCGACTTGGAAGCAGCATCTGACAAGTCATTGCCCTGATATCAACGTAACAGGGTACACACAAAAAAGAAAGGTTGAGGTGTCTGACATATGATGGAGCTGCTGGCAGATATTAGAGAGAGCTTGCTTAGAAGAGCACCTTAGGAATACTTCTGCCACTGGACGAGGTGGTACTGCTTCACGAGTTGTGAAACAAAACTCTTGTAGCCACTGAAAGAAATTAGATACATACCTCCGAGACTGGAATGCTACTTTGGCAGTGACATCTATAAACTTATTGGAAGGTCGATCTTTCTCCAGGATCGATAGATAATTAGTGATACATGCAATTATCACCAATTTTCCGGACTTTATCTCACACGACCCTAGAATTGGTCTATGGGTGATCAAAGACATTTATTTGATAAAAATATTCCTTCTGGCTGTGGTGCGGGATAAAATGGAATTTTGCCCTGTACCACTTGAATGCTTCAAGGTTGCAAGATGTCGGATATATACAACGCCCCCCCCCCTCAAGCTTTGTTCTCAGCCTGAATAGCTGCAGTGCAAGGAGGATTCTATCAGTTTCGGAGATCAAAGAAAGATTCAAATTTCGTGGAACAGTCGAGGCAGCTGATTGGATGATACAGTCTATCATCTCTGCTCCTTCAATATTGATTGGCTCTTGGCTGACTGAGTGTTGGTCGAACTCAGAGGAATACAAAACCATTCCAGTCAGGCTGATCAATCTTTCACCATGCTACGCATGAAGACGTAAGCCCCCCCTCCCCCGTACCAAAGATGGCACATACCACAGGTAGGGCAATCACTACCTTAAGGATTTTCCTCTATCACCCATGTAAAGAGTGGAAACATCGAGGAGCAGTTGGTGAAATCAATGGCAGTGAATGTACGGGTTGCGGAGTGAAGGTACGTACTGATACCTGTGTTCAACAGGGAGAGTGCTCAAGAGCTCCACCCCTACCATTGGTGTCAGTACTGTTCTAAAAAGGACTGTGTCCATTGAAGTGTCCCATGATATGAAAGGGGGATGGCAACTGCAAAACAGTCATCAATTTCTTCCCAGAAGACACAGCCGAGAGTCAATGGAAGACCAATGAAGAGGCAAATTGCTACCACCTCTAAAGTGGGTTGGGTTGTTGTTTTACCTCTGAGCGGCACTTTTTTGCACACCATGGGCTAAATGGCCAGGTCACATGGACCCCGAAGGCTCAGAGAAGGTTGGGGGAGGGGACTCACTGGAACAGCTGCTGGGAGACAGATGGTAGCCTCCCGTCAAGGCCATCCAGGGTGTTCTTTAACGTGCACAGGGTATAGCTCTCCCGCACACGGGGCCACGGCTTAACGTCCCATCCGACGGACGGCGGCCTTTCCAAGCCCATCGGTGTCCCCTACTGACCGTGGGCAGGGCGGGGAATTTTGCGGAGATAAATCTCAACGCTGACCCAGCTGGGACTCGAACCTGGGAACTACAGATTACGAGCCTGGCGCGCTACCGACTGAGCCACCCCCGCCCCACCTCTAAAGTGGAGGTTAGGGGGTGCGACCTGGAATGGAGAATGGTAGCTCACGAGCATTGCAATTTTCCTGTGAGCTGAACCATCTCCATCTCAGTTCCAGTGAACAAGTGAAAAATATCGGATCATGGGGTCAACGATTGTCCCCAAGATGATAATAGAATAATAGGCTTCGCAGCAGCCACACTCGCATAGCAAAGTTTCCCAGTTTGAATGGTGAAGCAACAATCTTTCCCGCTTCTGGATACGAGATGTTCTGTATTATTTTGACATGTTGGACCTTGCTCCTCCTTCCATTTGGGAAGTTGTTTGTAGTACACCAAATAGACACCACAGCAGTTTACACAGCTTGCTGTTTCAACTCTGCAGTCGGAATCAAGGTGATCCTGACTGCCACAGAAAGCACAGGTAGGCTATGCCAACAAGCTGTGGGACCATGACCATATCTTTGGCACTGATAATCGCACACAGGGCTGGGGGATATATGGTCTTAACTTATCCTGCCTTGACGGTGTAAGCAGATGTGGCGAGATGAAAGTTAGAATTAGTAGCCTTGTGGATACTAATTTCCCATCCCTGTGAACTAAAACTGAGTGCACTGTGGTCACTCCTTGGGCAGATTGAGATCCTCTCGAAGCTGAGAGTTTGAGGATGCCTCACTCGAGAATCATTACACATAACAAATTCAGAGATTTGTGGGGAGACAGGGTAATAGCCATCCCAGCAAATGATGCTACTTTCAGGAGGAGCTACGAATGTTTAGGGCACAGTTTCCACGTCACCAGATTTTAGGAGCTTGAGAGATTTCAGTGTTCCTGCGATGCTTTCCAAGTCCTTACTGACAAATAAAAGACGTCTCCAAGTACCTGCTCCCCTGTGAAATGGATGAGCAGGAATTGTGGTGCAGAAGACAACAATGATGAAGTAGAGCATTTTGTTTCTTTGGATGTTTTACCTCTAAGAGGCACTTTTTTTGCACACATTGGGCTAAATGGCCAGGTCACAATGACCCCGAAGGCTCAGAGAATGTTGGAGGAGGGGACCCACTGGAACAGCTCTTGGGAGACAAATGGTAGCCTCCTGTCAAGGCCATCCTAAGTTTTCTTTAACGTGCACAGGGTAGTTATATGTAGGGTATGGCTCTCCCACACACGGTGCCATGGCTTAATGTCTCATCTGATGGATGGTGGCCTTTCCAAGCCCATCAGTATCCCCTTGGGCAGGGCAGGGAGTTTTGCAGAGATAAATCTCGATGCTGACCCAGCTGGGACTTGAACTTGGGTACTGCAAATTACAAGCCTGGCACGCTACCAACTGAGCTACCCATATTCCTGAAGTAGAGGAAAAGGATAACAAGGGTTGATCCTCAGGTCAAAAACTCTTAGCAGACGAGACCAAAGAAATTTTCGCTTACAATTGTTATGAATTTGCAGTTCAGTGCACATGGTCCCCACTCACCACGGAGGCATTCAGGGGGACATCCGATTGGGCAGTATACCCACACAATTAGTGAGCAGAATCTTCACAAAGTAAAAAGAAATGGAAACAATAAAGCAAAAGTAGGAAGAAACTCAAACCTCTATCCAAACATGGGCAAGGTACTCACTGCACAATTGACCCAAGCAGGTCCAGCCAATGAGCCAACTGATCTTGGAGGAGCTACTCCAAGACCTCCCACTTACCTGAAGCAGAGGCCAAAGTAGTGTGCAGCAGCATCCCTGTGATGAACAGGCTCCTTAATGGCAAGACAGGACAATGGTAATCCCACTAATCACGAGCTGAGGAGAACAGAAGAGTCCCCAAACAACTACCAGGATCCTCCTTTCCAGAAACATGGATCACATTGCACAGTAAACACGCAGGAGGGCAATGAGGGTCCTGTGAAAGTTGAGTTACCTTACCTCTAAGCAGAACTTTTTCTGCACACTATGGACTAAATGGCCAGGTCATAAGGACCCCCAAGAGTTCAGAGAACATTGGGAGAGGGGACCCACTGGATAACTGTTAGGAGACATAGTAGCCTCCTGTCAAGACCATCCAGTGTGTTTTTAACATGCACAGGGTGTGGCTCTCCCGCACACGAGACCACAGCTTTACGTCCTGACAGACAGCAGCCTTTCCAAGTCCATCGATGTCCACTACTAACCTAGGACTGGGTGGGAATTTTGCGAAGATAAATCTCAACACTGGCTGGGACTCGAACCTGGGAACTGCAGATTACAAGCCTGGTGCACTACTGATTAAGCCTCCAACACCACCCCTCTGAAAACTTTATAGGGTAGTCACCTCACCATGGACAGGAGTGCACCAGGGGGACTATTGGTTCTATTTAGCATTTTCAGAATTAGTTATTGTTTTTCAATCTATGTAAAGATTATGTTTATGACATTTTTTACCTTTCCTCTGTTAATAAGTGCTTCGAGATAGTGATGTCTGAGTAAAATGCTTCATTAAAATCTATAATTTTTTTCGTTTTTCTTAATCATTAAGTATGCAAGTTGTGTAAATGCATTTTTCAAACTGAGTTGCGAGAACCTTAGAAGGTTGGTGGCAGCTAGATGAAGTTGAATGTGTAATGTATAAAACCTACTTCGTTCATTGTAAAAATTAGAGTTAAAGCTCAATACGTTATAAACACTTGCTTCAGAAATTAAATCACAACATACAAGTATTTTTTTTCCGCTCGCTCTCTCTTCCACTCAGTGACATGAAAAGGATAGCCTCAAGCCCTCCTCTTCCTCTGCAGTGTTCCCAGCTAACTCTAATCCACAAACACCTCTCTCTCCCTCCGTTTGTCAATCAGACACTCGAAGAACCGTAGTTTACCAGAACTTCCTGATGCTGCACCCTATATCATTGCCTGGAGCATTCTGTTGTGAGAATATTCTTATCTCAATTAAAGTTACTTTCGTCAATGGTAAAGGAATGCATGGGGCAAATTCCGTCATTGGTAAAGGACAGGGTGAACAAATTTCATCAGGAGTAAAAGGGGGCCGCGAATAACTCCATTAGTGGTAAAAGGGATTGCGAACCTTTCTGTCAACGGTAAAGTGGGTGGTGACTGGAAAATGTTTGAGAACCCCTATATAAATGAATCACAACTTTGTTTCATAGTCAGGGAAGTGTTGTATTGCATTTTAAACTTAAAATGTAAGAAATTCAAAATCGGTTATATATGTTGAATTTTTTTTACCTTTGATTTCCAGTAAAACCCCTTTTTTTTATTTTACCTCAAGGTTCAATTTTTATAGGCATTGCCTTTTCAACAGTTTGGGATTTTTCGAGGGTGAGATAATATATATCCGGTTTCCTGTTCATGTTCATTAGGTGTGTTATCTAAACTATCATCAATGCCCATTTCCTATTTTTTTTTTGCGATTAATACCGGAAAAAGTTGCAATCGATGATTTATTATTGTTTCCTATAATCACTTATCAGATTAATTTCCTGAGCTGTATTATAATTCAAAAAACGAACAGGGTGCAATGTTTAGAACACAATTATGAAGAAGCATTCATATCACAACCATTTTATTACCATTTGCTGTTAAACTTCGTTTCCGATGAGAACTTACACAAACTTTGTTCTTTTGTCCATATCAAAATACATAAACTGAGCAATTATTAATCACATATTTTATTCTTACGCTCAGATTTGTTCTTTATGAACGAAATAAAAATTTGTTCCAAAAGGTGTAACTGCAGTTTAATAAACCATCAGGAACCTGACTTTACTCTTCTTCCTTGATGAAAATGATTTATGATCTCTTGTACATGGCAACAGAATCAAAATCTTTGTATTCAGATCTCAAGAGGTAGGATTCCACATTTCATTTTATTAGTAGGAATGTTACAAATTTATATAACAAAAATTACTCTCTCAATAATAACCATTAATATTCACTATTTAAAAAAATGTTCTTATTTATATCTAATCTCATAACAATATATATGTGACTATAAAATTAATAAAACGATCGCTGATAACCCTTTTTAAAACAGAGCACTTCCTTGAAATAAAATATATTACCCTTCATTAAAATATATAATTATTATTTCATCAATTACTCCAATTTTGTTTTTGTAAAATTCAATATTCCACGAGATTTTACAAATATATAAAGTTTACAGAAAGAGAATTATTTCAGTAACAGAGTGCGACTACACAATTATAACGTTGTGTAGCATTTTGTCAATGTCCGCAATACTGAATTACCATTGTATCACGGCACTCTTCAATCTTCTTTCTTGACAGGAGCTACGAGACGAGATGTCACGTCCCAATAATAGAGAATCTGAGCGGCAAGGACACCGTTAGCTAAGGATGCCACGATGAAAGTGTAAATGATGACGGGGTCCCCTGTCTCCTGGATAGAGGTGAAGATTCGAGCACATGACCCCAGAAACAAAAGGAATACTGTGATTGCCGACAACTGCCCTGTATGGCCATTCTGGAAATTCTTGATAACTTGGATCATCTAAAGGAAAATAATGATAGCGATTAAATATGTTTTGGTTACAATCTTATGAATGCTTATTATTAAAAATAATGCTGATATTACAAAAATTTGACAAATTAAGAGTTTTGGAATTTTTACCCCCGGTTAACGATTAACTGAATAGTTTTAATGGCAAAACAGACACTCAATACGATGTACTATTAAAAGTTTCCGACACTTCCATGTTATGTGAATGGAACACTCAAATCTTTCTAAATCTGACACTGTGAACAATATTTGTTTAACATTTAAAGATTACAGACGCTGAAACATTTAACAGAAGCGTTGCTGGTTGAAATATTTACCTCAAAAGTTAAAAGCACAAATATTCTTAAACAAATCGTTCACTAAAATATTACTTTAGTTTGAGTAATGATTCTTTCAGTTTATTAATTTTTAAAAAGTTTTGTTTTGTTTCAACTTCAGTAACTCTTTAAAAACTAAGTGAATATGGAGGAAAATTGAGATTTAGAAAGTTGCGTAAAATCTTCAATTTATCTCTAGTGATATTTCCTGCCCTAAAAGCTCATATTAAATCCTTCAATGTGGTTTTCCATTCACATAATCTAGTGATATTTCCTGCCCTAAAAGCTCATATTAAATCCTTCAATGTGGTTTTCCATTCACATAATACGGGGGTTTCAAACGCTTTCTTGAAAAAAAAAATGCCATGGGTAAACTGGCATATATTGATATTTACATTGATGTTTTCTGATAAAAACATGATGGAAACTTTTCCAAGAAAACAGGTTGGGTTGTTTTACCTCTGAGCGGCACTTTTTTGCACACAATGGGCTAAATGGCCAGGTCACATGGACCCCGAAGGCTCAGAGAAGGTTGGGGGAGGGAACCCACTGAATAGCTGTTGGGAGACAGATGGTAGCCTCCTGTCAAGGCCATCCAGCGAGTTCTTTAACGTGCACAGGGTATGGTTCTCCCGCACACGGGGCCACGGCTTAACGTCTCATCCGACGGACGGCGGCCTTTCTAAGCCCATCGGTGTCCCCTACTGACCGTGGGCAGGGCGGAGAATTTTGCGGAGATAAATCTCAATGCTGACCCAGCTGGGACTCGAACCTGTGAACTACAGATTACGAGCCTGAAGCGCTAAACTGAGCCCACCCCCGCCCCCCAAGGAAACAGCGTCATGTGCCACTTCGCTAAGTCAATTAACAAACATTTTTTTTACCAGAAGCAACGTACAAACGTGCTTACTTGCATTACCGAGTGTACGTACAAATAGTGCTTACTTGCATTACCGAGTGGTCTGTCTTTGCTTTACTCCAGGCAATTTGATATCATCAAATATGCAATTTTGTTGCTCAACAAATCACCAGACTTTATGGTTCATCATCATCCTCAAGCAGCCATGGGCTACGGAGGTGCAACCAGACCGTGCAGTTTAATTCTCCAAGCATATCTGTCCTGACATCTGCTGCATCCAGCCACTGCACACCAATTCTAACAAGGTCCTGTTTGACGTTGTCTGCCCACCGCATCCTAGGTCTCCTTCCTTCTGAGGCCTCTAGGCACACTGTTCATAACCCTATTCACCAATCTATAATTATCCATACGGGCAACATGGCCAAACCAGCGAAGTCTCTCTCTGCACAATATGCTGCTTAAAGGAAATTGCAAACTCCTTTGCCTAACCTCATCATTAGTTACAAAATTGAACCACCTAATGCCCAAGATGCTGCATAAGCATCTAGAATCAAAAGCATCTAGTTTCCTGTTATCTTGTTTACACAGCGTCCAAGTTTCACTACCATAACTAACCCAAGAAAGAACCAAACTATTATACAGTCTAATTTTAGTCTTTAGGTGTATACGCCTATTTCTCCACACTCTCCATAGATTCTTAAAAGTCCCGGCAGCAATTCCTATTCGTCTGTTAATCTCATGCCGCACATCACCAGTATCTGTTACATAGCTCCCAAGGTAATTAAACTGCAACACCTGCTCAAGACTACAACCATTCAGATGAACTGGATCACAACCTGCCTGACCAATTTTCATCACTTTAGTTTGCTCTCTGTTTATAACCAAACCTACTCTACTACCAGTTTCATCAACAGCTCGAATGAAAAAGTTCATCTCATCAACATCATTTGCCAAAAGGGCTAATCATCAGCATAATCTAAATCAGAAATTTTCGCATCTCCAGTCCATTTAAGGCCAAAATCTTTCCCTTGAAGTGAATTCCGCATAACATAATCAATAACCAAGCTAAAGGGGAAAGGAGACAAAATGCACCCTTGTCGAACACCAGAACCAATGGTAAACCAATTGCTACAAGCCTTACCAACTCTCACACACGACTCAGTGTTATTATAGAGAGCTTTCATTATGTTAACTAACTTGTCAGGTATACCAATATGATCTCACAATCAACCACAAATTATGTCGATCAACAGAGTCAAAGCTTTTTGAAATCAACAAAGCTAGCAACAAAACGTTTCTGAAATTCTAAACATTTCTCAAGAATCTGCCTAAGTGAAAATATCTGATCCACACATCCCCTACCACTTCTGAATCCACATTGCTCATCACGCAATTGACTGTCAACCAGATTCTTAATTCTATTAAGCACAATCATGGAAAGAACTTTACCTGGAACAGAGAGTAGGCTGATACCCCTATAGTTATCACAAGAACTGCGATCACCTTTTTTGAAAACAGTGAAAACAATAGCTCTGGTAAAATCCTTAGGAACAATGCCTTTATCGTAAAAGATATTCAAAATTTCAGTCATCCAAGTGGTAACCGAAACATTCCCAGCTCTAAGCATTTCAGTAGTAATTTCATCTACCCCTGGGGATTTATGGAGTTTAAGTTCAGAAATAGCCAAAATAACTTCAGACTGTGTTATAGGGCCAACATTAAAGCCACCAATGCATCTATCATCATTGCAAACAATGGGAGTAGAACTAACCCCATTGTTTAGAACATCACTGAAATGCTCAGCCCACCTAGCCATGAGAGAATCCTCCCCTTCTATAACCTTATCTTGTTTATCCTTCAATCCTTGTATGCCTGTCCGTTTTCTACCACATAAAACATTAACTATCTGGTACAGCTCTCTGCTGTTGTGCTGCCTAACTGCTTCCTCAGCTTTGTCAGCCAAGCCATCAAGCCAAAGATTCTTATCATTAGCTAACTGATGCTTTACACGTTTATTAAGCTCTCTGTAATGCTTTCTATTAGGACTAGTAGGGTATTGATTAAGGACATTCCTGTAGTTCTTTCTTTCTGAAATAAGCTCAAGTGCCTTATCACTTAAATAATTCTGCCTCCTCTGCTCCTTTTTTTCCTAAAAGAGTACTGTTAGTTTCCAAAAAAGCCTGTCTAAAATGGCCCCATTGTTCCTCAACTTCAGTAGTAAGCAAACCATGACTGTCATAATGACTAAGTAACCTATCATGGTAAGCTTTAGCTATAACAGGGTCTTTCAGAGCTTCAGTATTAAAGGTAAATTTTTTAACTTTAGAACAACACTTTTTTAAGTTTAAATTGCATGACACTTTTAACAAGGTAATGGTCAGATTGAATTTCAGCTCCACTATATGCCCTGGTATTCCTAACAGAACTAGCCCATTCAGAAACATTCATAACAGAACATCCCCAGACAGCGAGTGGCCCCTACTACCATCCCCTCACGTTTGGGCCATGAATTCAGGGACACCCTGTATACGTATGCTGATCGATATTTTTCACAATCTTCTCTACATATTTCAAAAGAAAAAGTGAAAATGTAAGCTGTAAGTAAACACTGCTCTGAAACAAATCGGCAGCAAGAATAAATTCCCCTTGTCCGTTCGAGTTCAAAGTAAAGTGATCCTTGAGCTTTTTCAAATTTCGAAAATGTAACACATTTTGACGACAAACTCGCAAATGTAACACATTTTTCTTGGATGAGATGCAATGAAAAGATTGTTCAAGAAAGCCAATGCCCCCATCTCCCAACAAATGCTCGAAAAAGAACTTCGATTTTTGGTTGCTTGTTTTCAGATCAATAGCATTGTCAGATATGCAATTTCAGTAGTAATTAAACTAAAGTGTTTCAGTGTTAGTACTTCAAATAATTCACTAGATACGTTACATTTGTAACTGAAACATATTTTGGAAGTTGTTTCACAATAACCTAAAATTGAACACGCTGCATTTCTTGCAGAGTCATACCATTTTATAGTACCACCAGAGGCGGATGTATAAATGGGATATCAGAGTTTCAGTCAAAGGCATAAGCTGCGAAGTTCCCGGATTGGAAACCCTAACAGCCCTTGCGTGAATTCTCCTCGTTAATTGCAATGGTGATAAGATCTTTCTCTAGAATGACTTATATAAAAAGAAAATTGCGGACAAGTATTACTTGAAAGGTTAAATTACATCAATATCTATTTCCGTTCATAAAAATCAATTTAGCGAAATCATTAACATGTGATAACGTTATTAAAGATAACGCTACTCCAAAATGTAGAAAATGATGGGGGGGGGGGAAGCTCTTCATTATAATCTCTCTCTTCGTAATCTGCAGTTCTCAAGTTCGAGTCCCAACTGGGTCAGCATTGAGATTTATCTCCGCAAAACTCCTCGCCCTGCCCATGATCAGTAGAGAACACCGATGGTCTTGGAAAGGCCACCGTCTCGTCGGATGTGAAGTTAAGCCGTGGCCCCGTGTGCGGGAGAGCCACACCCTGTGCGTGTTAAAGAACAAACTGGATGGCCTTAACGGGAGGCTATCATCTGTCTCCCTACAACTGTCCCAGTGGGTCCCCTCCTCCGAACTTCTCTGAGCCTTCGGGGGCCTTTGTGACCTGGCAATTTAGCCAATTGTGTGCAAAAAAGTGCCGCTCAGAGGTAAAACAATCCACTCTTCACTACGATTTTGTAGTAAATTTTTGTTTCATAAGGTAAAAAAAAAAAATCTTTACATAACTTCAAAAATGTACCTATAGAGACGTCTAAAACAAAAATTATCCAAGGGCACCAAACATTCGCCACTGAGTACTAAGAAAGTTTCTCCCCCTCCCACTTCAGTAAGACAACAACTTTGGCCACACAATCCAAATCATCAGTAGAGGATGAAATTTTTCGCCTTCGCCTGAGCACTAAAATAACATGATGATTCCCAAAAGATCTGACTCTATAAAATTCACAAATTGAACAGTCTAGCATCTTTAATTCGGTAGCACTGGGATACATGCTATGCCGCACCATAAATTTTTCCCAAACCGCGGATTGTCGCCTTTCATTTTCGTTATCAGCAGGTGAAACATATTACGCAGCGCCTGCCAAATTTCAAGAATTCATCGCTTTCTTATTAGGTTATAAAAAATATTTCAAAAGCTAAAAGTTTAAATCTTGTAATAATTAGGTAAAAATAATTTCATAAATTATAATTTTCGATACTAAATAATAATTAAAAAACTTTTCCTTCTCTTTTTTGATGTACAACTGTTAAGGATACAACACCAAAAATCTCGCACTATCACTTACTTCACTGAGTGTGATACTCCTGGCGTCTGGTTTCTTTAATAACTCCACTTTTCCCTGAATTGATTTGGTTTTATATCACGCTTAGCTATATTGCCATTATTCAGATTCTTGCTGTTCGTTTTGTCGTCATTACCGATGGCGAATGAACACTTTTCCTACCACATTTCATAAATTAAGGAGGGCGTTCAAAAAGTTCTGATACGCGCCTGTAGATTTGCACTCGTTCCTCCTTAATTAACGAACTACGCCTTGTTTGAAAGCTTCTCTAAACTTGTCATTACCTGTTAAAACAAATGCCATGCCATCATTTCTCTCTTCGCTGGTGGAGCGTAAGTTCGGTCTGCAAAATCTGTGCTTTGTTGCTAAGGAGCCAATAGAGATTTTGCATTTTCACATGGATGCAGCTTGGGGACGACACGAAAAAATTTCATGCCGATTTATCACAAGTATATGAGGATCATACCGATTCATATGGCACTGTTACGAGACGGATGCGAAAATTCAGAGAAGGACGGCAGAGCTTTGAAGTTAAGCATGAAGACAGAATTCTCTTGTACATGAAGACAGAAAGAGGCTGTGAACGAGAGAACCATCGCAGCTGTTCGTGAATTAGTGAAGGAAAACCCACACATCACCGTTCAGCAAGTAAGTTTAGATGTCAGTGTGAAAACAATTATTTATCAACATTTAAAGTTCCGAAAAATCTGTGCCAAATGGATACCCCATAAACTGACAGAACAACAGAAAAGGGCTACAGTCGACTCGTGCAAGGAGATGCTGTATTTGAACCTAGTGGCCCCAAACGGTTAAAAGACATTATCACAGGTGATGATGAGACGTGGTTTTATTACTATGAAATGGTTTTATTATTATACAACTTTCAAAAAGATCAACAACCATGTTTGGGTTGCAGATGATGAATCGCATCTCCAAATCCTCCAACAAGACTTTCGCTCAAGGAAGAGGATGTTCACAATTTTTTACTTCCAAAAGAGTGATAGCCATGGACACCTTAACTGAAAATATGACTATAAATGGCCAATACTACACTAATATTGTTTTGCCCAAAATGTTAAGGAGACGAGGTAGCAGCGTGCAAAAAGTCATATTAAGGGTTCTCCTCCTTCTCGACAATAGCAGTGCTCACAAAATTTGGTAAGTTACGCCCTATCTAGAGCAGGAAAAAAATCAACAGTTACCCCATCCTGAATATTCACCCGATCTTGCGCCATGCGATTTTTAGTTGTTTCCAAAAATTAAAAAGGAACTTGCTGGGAAGCCCTTTTCAAGGGTGCAACAATTTGCAAAAGTATTCCCCAACAAGCGTTCCAGAATTGGCATAGATGTTGGAAGGAAGTACTTTGTTTGTTGAGGTAAGTGCAATGGTTTTTGTTCCACAGATGGATGTCAAGAATGTTTTGGTTGGTTGGTTGGTTATTTTACCTCTGAGCGGCACTTTTTTGCACACAATGGGCTAAATGGCCAGGTCACAAGGACCCCGAAGGCTCAGAGAAAGTTGGGGGAGGGAACCTACTGGACAGTTGTTGGAAGACAGATGGTAGCCTCCCGTCAAGGCCATCCAGTGTGTTCTTTAACGTGCACAGGGTATGGCTCTCCCGCACACGGGGCCACAGTTTAACGTCTCATCCGACGGACGGCGGCCTTTCCAAGCTCATCGGTATCCCCTACTGACCGTGGGCAGGACGGGAGTTTTGCAGAAAAGAATGTTTTGAATACCCCTTGTATTCAAGTTTTGAATACCCTTCGTATATTAGGAACTACACTACCAAAGCACGTGATGACAAGATTTTTCATTAGAAACGTAATTCTGCATGCAGTGCTTGTAGTGACAAAGCAGCAGATTCAACAACTACAATGAAAACAAATTTTCTCCAGTTATACTTTTTAAATACATTAGTAACTTATAACTTTAAAAAAAATTCGTAATAGTAGAGAACGGACTCCTAGACCACAGTTCACAAGACTAAAGATACTTGAGTATATATATAAATATACAGGGTGAATCTGAAAAAGTGGGCAAAACTTTACGGGGTGGTAGAACGCAGCTATACGAGCAATATTCGTCATAGAATGTATGGTCGGAACGCAAACGGCGAGCCGCTAGGTGGCGTTGGAAATGGTATAAAAGGGTCGGTCCTCGCACCCAACGGCATTTCTACCGTGGATTGCCGAGAGGATGGCTGGTTATACTAACCACGAAATGGCGGATATGCACTTTGTGTACGGTGCGGCGGACGGGAATGCAAGTGAGGACCGACCCTTTTATACCATTTCCAACGTCACCTAGCGGCTCGCCGTTTGGTTCCGACCATACATTCTATGACGAATATTGCTCGTATAGCTGCGTTCTACCACCCCGTAAAGTTTTGCCCACTTTTTCAGATTCACCCTGTATACAGAAGGAGTAAAAAAGATATATGGAAGGAGTAAATGAGAGAAGCTTGCAGGGCGAATACATAAAAATACATAAAAATTAAATATTTTTAAAAGAGTTCCATTCCAACATTTCAGCAAGTTCGAGACCCATTCCACCTTCGTCATAGCTCAATAATGAAGGAATTCTTGCGATTTTCAGAATTTTTTACATCTTTGATTACTAGTATCCGGAAGAGATTTCCTTGATGTTTGGAGTCCTTGTGATCTGGTTATTAAACCTTTTCCACAAAAAAGTGACTTTCAGTTGGAAAACAACTCTTTCATGGGTCTCTTAAGAGTTATTATACGAATCCTCCATTGAAAACAACTATGATCATTTCGATTGGCAGTTGTTCAAAATTTAGATGTTGCAGACAGAAAAAATAGATATTGCTAATATAAAACACAAGCAGTACTCATCCTTGGTTCCACATCTGATGGTGGTAAGGTATTAAACGATACAAAATATTCTCCTATGAGAAGATAATTATTTGTTTTGTGCATGCGAAGTATGTTATGAAGAAATAGACACCGCACTGTTTACAAAATAGTGATTCAATTACAGCATAGTAGTAAGCATAACAGTGGAATCTAAGAGTGTTAACTTTTCTCTCTATCATTATCGTGACTGTTCGTAGACCCTACCTAACATTAAAGCTTCATTTCGAATCAGAGCAATATGCTATAAACGAAAAACGTGCTACTGTACCATATTTCATATATTTAATTTAAAAAAACGTTTATACATGAATCTCGTTATGAAAACTTTTCTTGTTGTTTTGGATTTAGCAAGAGAAATTATATTAAAAATATAAGAAAAAACCCCAATAAGGACTAGCTCTATGTAAGCCTTTTAGTCCATTAGCATCGTAAACGTAGTTCTACATGGAGAAGTGTGATGCCACTGTGGCAACGCTCCACGCCTCCAGGCAACCAATTTCTCAGGTGCAACGGCACTTACTGCGCGGAATGGGGGGCGTGCCGGATCTGAAGACCGTCCCTCCTCCAGGGGTCATCTGCAATGATTTATCGAGAGGATAGCGTCCGGCGGAATACACATGTCTGAAGCGGTGAAAAATGCATCGCGGGAGGAAGCGATGGAAATACCAGGTAATTACATGGTAGAAGCAAACAGAACAGTCGGCGGTAGTCAGTGCGTTCCTCACCACTGATTTCTCACAAATCGGACTGCACGACCTCCTTCCCCAGTAATCAGCTTCTACAGAGGTGAATTTTTCTTTTTCCTTCGTTTTTTGATAAATTACATTCTCTTCAGTCTTGCTACGTTACGGTGAGAACTGAGCATCGCTTTATCCACGACAATGATAATTAACACAGTAATTCAGTGCCACTCATCGCAAGATATAAGCGTAATAGATCACGTGGGTGAAGTAAAAAGCAATTTAATGCAGTAGGTGTAGATTATCACAACCCACCCAGTATTCTGGGAAAAAAATTGTTATTTATAAACACTGTTTCGCAATATCAAACATAAATATTGCACTAAAAAATACACTTGCAGACACCTTTAACATTTCTGTTTTTGTTTCTTTTTTTTTTTCAAATACAATTAAACACAAACAAATCCAAAACACAGTAATTTATTGACTGTTTAGCAGGCAGTTACAATTCCAATACGTTTCAGAATCCCAGTTAATGATTTCGGACAGATGAAAGCATCCTGTCAAGGTCATTTGCATTCTGCCTGCACCTCAATGATTATTTCAACAGACTTATTTCGAAAAGTAAGGTCTCTCTCTCCCACAGGTCTTCTCCCGCACGAAGGCAAGATCTAATGAAGTTCTCTGGCTAGTGGATTGTGGTTTCGTGGCAACTCCCTCAAGGTGTAGTGCTGTCTCTGTATAGCGGAACACCGGGATTGCCACACATTACTAAGTTGTTCTTTTAAGGGCATAGGGTATGATTCTCTAGGCACAAGGGACCATGCTTAATGTCCCATTAGACGGATGGAGACCTTTCCAAGCCCACCTGTGTTTCTCACCGAGGGCAGAGTGGTGAGTTACCAACTCCTGCTCCGGTGGAGGATTATCTACCTATACTTTAAACTTAATATCGCCCCCCCCCCTTTATTCCATTAATGGCTTTTTCCGTCGATATTTACAATCATAACCAGGCTATCATCGACAAGAATAGGCTTGGCATAAGTGCTCTGAATGACTGGCAAGCTAATATTTTCAGTTTAGTATTTAAACACGACACAAAACTCAGTGGGGGGAAAAAAGTAAAAAAAAAACAGCTCATGAAAAATGATTTTACAATCCCATTTAAAATTAATGGACAATCCGTTTTTCAATTTGTATAAAGCATAAACCTGAATTCAAAGAATTTGAATGAACAGGGTTCTACTACACTAGAACCTTTTCGCCTCTAGTAATACAAGCATTCATCAGCGTATTGTCATGTGCATCACGTTGCAGTTTGATAAAATTTGTCACATTTTCGCGGATACTGCAAACGAAACATTGCGGTTGTAAAATATTATACACTTATCCGTAGTAGCTGTGAATTTACTGTACCTACACATCGAGATAAGCGACACTATGGAACTCATCTTCTATATTAAGCATCTATACGAGATTCAAGTTTTCCTCTCAATCTGATATCGATATTATGCGTAACTTCATGGCCTCTCTCAGTAAACTTCGTAATCCACAAGAATTCGTCACAGAAAGAAAAAAACAACATTTTGTACACTGTCCGAGTGGTTAGCACGCTTGGCTACTGATCTAAGGGACCTGGGTTCGAGCCCCGGAGTTTAGGCATGGATGTGTGTGTCGTTTTTCTGCTGAGGTCCTGCCATCCTCTCAGATCTCCTACTGTGGCATATAAACTGACAGGCTCCTGTCAGACCTCTGTGGCAAGCAGCTGCTTGAGGGGTTTTTTATTTATTTTTATTTACAGCAGGAATGCGACATTTTCCTTTCACTCTTGAGCGTAAATAAGGCTGCCATGATTGAATAGTATTTTTTGCCTACGATTTGAAAATATTGGAGAATGGAAACTGCTGCAGTATAAAAATATATTCTTTGCAATTTAAATTCCTACTAATCTAAATGGTTTAGTTCTTTACAGGTAAGTCAATTTTGGCTTCACGTAAGATTCAATAATTGGATGTTTATATCGACTTCTTGCTGCAGACTTTCCCTATCAGTCTCTTCTGTGTGGATTTACACCAGATTCTTTGCATCCTTGTGATATTCGTGACAGAATGGGGAGAGGTTTAAATTTTATTTCTCCATATTAATCCAACTTCTTTATACCAATGCATCACACATTGGAGCTCCAAAATCAGTTTTGATATCAATACTGTTATGTTAAAACTATCCTAGGTTTTCTTTTTTAAATCAAATTTGGACACATTTCTCTACAACTTTTACATACTTTTCCAAGAACCTAAATTGTTCGGATTTTTTCAGCTTCAGTTAAATAATAAAAAAGGATGAACAAGCACACTCAAAAATATTTTAGAGCTTTAGATGAAGTTACTTGGATATTAGGAACTCGGTGCACACAGCCTAGACAACAACGAAAATTTCCAATACCAATTACGACAATGCCCAGTTTGGGAGCGTAGATTTAGACGCTGTAGTTTACGTTCATTCTAAGAGCTTGTCGTTTCCATCCTCTCTCCCAGTAGTTAGAAGTTGACGTAGAAAGCGACCGGCCGTCTGACAACAGAGCTTAATGAGTCATGTGGAGACCCCTGCAGCCGTGTCATTCGCAGCAGTGGCGCGCGGCCACATGAAAGGGCCACATTAGGAGCCCTAATGTTGGAGGTGGAGCCGGGCACGTGCACTACCATGCTGCTAATCAGGGCCTGCAACCGCCCTGCTCCATCACTACCATATGGAGGCACCCCGGCAATCAGGCAGATTGGAGCGCATCCCGAGCTAAGGCCGCCCGCCGTGTCGCTCGCCCAGTGGCCGGGGTCCGCTGCTGCTATAACATAGCTCACAGCAATCGCGCGATGGTAAACCGAGGACACAACTTAAACAACGAAAGAGGTGTAGAGGATTTGAAGAGAAATAAGGCTATGTCCAATTCGAGATGTTATAATGAAAAGTCTCATTATAGTTCTGCATGGTAAGCTGTGACAGTTCAGCATCGACGATCCAGCATCTAAAGGTTCAATTTTTCACGAAAGCGTTTTGGAAGTTTGTGGATAGCAAATAAAACACTCTTTCGTATGCATTCGATTTGCTTTTAGCATAGCAACTAAAACATTTCGTTTGTATATACTAAACAAGTCCACTGCTTCAAGCAAAGTTGGTAAAGAGAATGCATTGAAAATCTATTAGATGGGATTCTTATCAAAGATACCAAGCATTTTTTTAGAGTGTGCAATTTGTTTATTGCCATTTACACGGCTTAACATCACATCTGATGGACGACACAGTTCAAAGTTCTCTCGTAGTGTCCTGTTCCATAGAAATTTTCAACGATTAGGAACTACACTGGTGGACGAAATAAAGGTAACAGTTATAAAAACCAGTTACTTCTCCCTGCTTACAAAACAATAGAATTATTTTTCATGTTTTTTTCGGGGGTGGGGGGTAGAAGTTAAATCCCTCCCCAAGTTTATTATTATTATTTGCATTTTTATGCTCTTGAAACATTTAGCAATTACCAAGCACTGATGCAAAGTATACAATTGTTTTTTAAACTGCTTATTTGCTGTTTTTTTAATATTAACTTATAGATTAACTATTTTTTTAATCTTTTGAGAAAAAAAATTTAAAATATGTCACTGTCTGTGAGGTATAACAGAGATCTGGATAGAAGAAATCAATACAGAGTATAATCACCTCTGAAGAATATCGCCATCCCAGGCTCAATATGAGGGTGTGTTCAGTGACAAATCCCATTCCTGTACGAGGGCTAATTTTAACTCATGGAGGCTATGCACTCCATGAGGCTTTGGAGGTGATTGATGATTTGTGATAAGCCTCCGTAAGGTATGCCATACAAGTCCGGTGGGGTTGACATCTGGAATCTAGATAGCCACTCCATTCTTTGGATATCTTCGGTTTTCCGTTACTCCTGCACCAGCTGAACTGTATAGGATGGGGGTAAGAATTGCCCCACATAAACAGAAAAATCGAGGCTGGCGGTGTCGTTACAAAATCGCACATAGGTTTCAAGGATCTCTTGTCTTTATCTCTGAGCAGTGAAGGAGATTACCGAACACTTCACGTATTCGATATGAACTATGACCCTGACAACCACCAACACAGCCACCACTTTCCCAGATACTAGAACGATTGCATGGGTTCCTCGTTCTCTTCGAATCAACATCTGGAACGTGGCCGGAGGCTGAATCGCGATTCATTATAGATGAGTACTGTAGCCCATCGCTCCAAGTGACATGCTGGAGACACATATAGAAACGGGATTTCTCGTGGGTAACGCTAAGAATGAGGCAGCCTACTTAGAGGGATAGAATATATTCTCATTAAGCTTTCGAACAAGTGTTCTCCTTTATATCGTCTTTCCCGAGGCCACAGACAGCTTGGAAGACAAGACGGCGTGATGTCATCTTAGTATTCCGAATTGCAACATTAGGCTACCTGAGACACTGCGCTACCAGAAATCAACACAAGATGTAATAAGCGAATTTAAAATTTTGTACTTATTATTTGTCTTGTTTAAAAAACAATAATAGTATTTTTACATTCTTTTTTATTATTATTTGCTGTGTTGTGCTAAAAACTCAGTACCCATACAATAATTTATCCTTTACAGCATCGCTGTAATTTTCATATATTACGGCGATTGCACAAATGCGCATGCGCTGAAATACAATAGCAATGAACTGCAATAGTCAGGGCACCAATTTCCAGTGGCCCGTTACACATGATTGGCTGATTCAACCACTAGTCAAGACCTTGTCATTTAGCAGTGAAATGGAGAAGACTAGAACAAAGATTATTAATTATGAAGAAATCAACGCTACTGAAATCATATATATTACATTTCATATAAACAAAATATAACCATGGAAACTAAATTCTAACCAAATTTCTATTCTAAAGCAAAGGTTCAAAGCACTGATTGCCTGCGCCAAACATGTCGATGCGGCCAAAAAGTACATGTTGTCGAGAAAGAAGTTTGGTAAGTAATAATTTTACCTGCCAGATTACCTAACTTTTAATGTTCGAGAGATTTGGATTAACATTTAAAATAACTGACATTAATGAAACCGTCCTGTTGTAATGATCTTAATTTTTTGTATTGGGAGAAAATGGCTCATGAATCGATAAGCATTTTATATGCTGTCATTCAGTATGCACAAAAACTGCAATATCCAATCGAAAAATTTATGACTCTGAGAGCAATTTTAAGGTAAATTTGTTATTAAGAATAAGTTAAAGTATTTACAGTTAGAATCATCCGATATCGTCGTGTTTTTGTTTTAGAGATCGTAAAATGACTGTGACTACTGACGTTTCAGTTTTCATTTGTGTCACATGAAGTTTGCGAGAACTTGCGAGCCAATTGCTTAGTATGTATACGCTAGCAAGTATGCTGTCAAAGTTTAGTATATGCTTAGTATATATATGTGTGTAGCTAGATATGTATATGCTGTTAGTATGCTGGTAGATGGTATATGCTGGTATTTATGCTGTCAAAGTTTAGTATGATAAACCAGTGGCAGTTCTCCGCACAGGCGCAAGAAGCCCGCGCTTTTTTTTTTTTAACGTTTTGTTAATTGATAAAAAAAAATGAAATAATAATAACCATAATAAAGGCGTTTCTTTTTTTCAATTCATGCATTTTAGTTTAACATCCTTGAAAAAACATTATTTGAAATTTTTAGGGGGGTCTCAAAATCAGGTTGCGCTTGGGGCCCCCAAATGATTAATCCGCTGCTGTGTATACCTACCTAATCAGAATTTATACGCGTGTGATCGCAAATTTAAAATCCGTTCATAAAATTAATGCTGAACACTACAGGAATTAAAACACTTCAATTTATAATGTTAGTAATAAATGCTACGCCAATCATCGTACATGAGCTTAGATTTCGTTTTTATTTGCGATCACACAAATGTTTCATTTATAACAGAATGTTTTTTTTTAAATGCTTAAAAATTACCGTTAGAGGAAATTCCTTGGTATATTTAGATAACGTACATGTTAAGAAGTTTAAAAAATATTAAAGTCGCTTTTTAGTCGGTCATTTTTATTTTGATACTGAAGCATAGATCTGTATATATGTATGTCCCTTCCGCTATATGGGTATAAGGATTCAAAGAGGCCAAATGCTCTATTTTTCTAGAAAATAATGTAGTAAATGAGAGAGATAAAATACAATTATATTCAGAAAACTTTTCAGTCTCAATTATGTTACGAATTAGGTTCTTTGGATTTATTTCTTCATGTTACGCTTATAAAACGAGAAGTGCTATATAATTATAACAGATATATATTCAGTAGCTTTATAAAGGAATAAAATAATTACTGAGAAAGAATGTCAATAAAATACACTAAAGAGAAAATCTGTGAAGAAGGCAAGACACCTCAGCAGAAAGACAACACATCAGAGAAAAACATTCGGGACTCAAGCTTCGGTCTCTTACTCCACATCCAAGTACACTAACAACTCGGCAACGGCGACAGTCTTAATAGAAAATTCTCCCAGTGTCCGGCATTAATCAGCTTATTTAGAGGCTCCGTTGTGAAACGTCAAATGATGCCGTTACTCTTTTACTTATACACTGATATCATTTTAGACGCAGGACACACATGCACAATGATTCGTGCAGAAAGTATGAACAACCAGCCACAAACTAAAACTACTTTCTGCCTAAGTTAATGTTAACATTCTAAAAGAGAAAACAAATTGTTGGGTTTTGACTACCAATGTCTAGTTTGTGCAATTCAAAACAGGAAAAAATAAAACTAAATATTATGCTACACTTCACGACTCACGTAATTATGAAAACTCTTTAAATCTTTCCTTTGCATTTAACCCTCTTAACCCTTTTATCAGTTATAACGTACACTACATATAAGTGTTAACTTCGGGCATTTTCCTTCTCGAAAATCATAACGAGCAAAATAGGCCACGTTTATTAAGACCTGTAGCACACATTCCTGCACGACTCAGACGGACGTATGAGGCTGCAGTCAGCTCCTGCCATTCGTAGATTACAGATGGCGGTCAGAAACTGAGGTGCTCCACCCATCAATTAAGAGACGGGTAAATTATAGTAATTAGGCTGACATAGCTGACACAGACCAACCCACAGGACCAGGAGAAACTTCAACCTGTGGTCTAAGGGTGGAGCGGCCTCACAAGCATACCACAAACAGGGAAATTATTTTAGATTGCTGTTCAACGTTTTCATTCATTAGCCGAAAGATGCCACGGGCATGTTGCCCGTCACTACGTCATTAGATAATGACGCTACAAAGTAAATAGGGGATACGTCTAGCTACACCGAATAATAGGCCACAGCAGTCAAGAACTTCATTCAATAAACCGGTATAACACAAAGGCAGAAATAATAGTGATGTGTAGTGAATAAGTAATACTACTGATATCTGACTTAAATGTTTCCGTAATAAATTTACAGAAAATGTATGCATCTATGACCTTGACAGCTTTTGTTCTAAAGAATAAAACATGTTTGCAGAATATACATATTTACGCTCTTTACAATTATGTTAATTTTACACATCGAGACTAAACATACATTGTACTGCTCTAGACACTTTCAATATTCATTGAAAAAAAATGAAATGTATAAAAAACATACTGTTTGAATAAAGTGCAACTATACATATTAAAAAGGCATTAATTATTTTTTAATCTCAACCGTATTTTACAATAGGGTGGTTAAATGTCATTTGTTCTTATACCAATATTTGCAAGTTTAAGCTTATTACATAACAATAATAAATTAAGGTAGGAAAAGATGTTAATTACCATAATTAGGCCCTACCTGGTATTGTGGTTAGCGTACCTGCGAGCTTGTGTGTTTGTATGTTGCATGAAAAACCAGGGCGAGTTCAGTTATTTGGAATCCCAGCTTCTTTTTTTAGAAAACTATTATTTTGTAAAATACAAAACCAAAAAACTACCATCTGCATTTTTACACACAACGCATGAAATTTTTGCATTCAGAATTTACAAAAGTACCATTATTTCAAATTATACTGTAAAACAGTTAATAAGGATGCCTAAACTGAGTGTATAATTTTGGGAACATAATCGCCATATCAAAAGGAATCTAATGCTCAGGTCAGGGTTTTTGAACTAATTTAGTTCGACAACCACTGGTGCAATTATTCGCAATTTTCCGTTAAGGGCATGCAGAGCATTCTTTAACGTACGAAGTTATGGCTCACTTCCAGACAGGTTGGGTTATTATAACGCTGAGCGGCACTTTTTTGAATACTGGGTAAATGGCTAAGTCACAAGGACCCCAAGGGTTAAGAGAAGATTGGGGAAGGGGATTCACTGGACAGCTGTTAGGATACATATCGTAGTCTCCGGTCAGGGCCATTCGACGTGTTCTTTAACGTGCACAGAATGTGACTCACCTGCACACGGGGCCACTGCTTAATGTGCATCCGACTAACGGCGAGCCATTTAGCCCATGGTGTGCAAAAAAGTGCCGCTCAGATGTAAATGTAAAAGACTAACGGCGACCTTTCTAAGCCCAAATGTTCCAAACAACTCTTTCTCGCTGAAAGCAGAAAGGGGGTTAGCGGAGAGAATTATTAACGCAGGCACAGTTGGGACTAGAATTTACACTGAGCAGCACGGCTTAATGTTCCAGCAGTCTCTTTTTCAGAGGAAAGGTCGCGGGTACGTTATCAGCATCTGTTACACCCGCTACTGTAAACTTCAAGTTTCGGTCCTGACAACCTTCCAAACCCTAATCACTCGTGCCCCAAACGCAATGGGGGAGAGTTAGCTTAAAACAGCCAAGCACCTGACTCCTCGCGGATTTGGTTATTTATCTCGCTGTGCGGCAAAAAAGTGCTGCTCACGGATAAAAACAACTGCCTCAAGCAATAACTTTTAAATAACAAAAACACTTCCACATTAGCACGAAACATAATTTAAGCGGCATATATTTCGAACAGTACCAACTTCTCTTTACTATTATGATATACATTGAAAAAAAATTAGTATAGATTTCTCCTTAGGTGGGCGGAGTTTCCTCAGTCGGTAGCACACCTGGCTCATAATCTAATGTTCATAGGTTTTTCCTAACTGTATCAACATTAGAATTATCATCACTAATCCCCACCCTGCCCTCGGTATAAAAGGGAACAGTAATGAGATTGGAAAGATCGCCGTACATTGGATGTTAAGTCGTGGCTGTCTAGCGTGTTCTAATACAGAATACGCTAGACAGCTTTGATGGGAAGTTTCCATGTTTCCTACGAGTTGTCTAGTAAATCCCCTTCCCCAATCTTCTTGGGCCCTTTTGATCTTTGTAGCCTGGCCATTAGTTCATTTTGTATACAAAAGTGCTTCTCAGGTGTGAAACAACCTCCTTAGATGTTGCATTTTTTCCCCCATTGGGAAAAGATTTTGGCTTTTGAGGGTCACCTTCCTGCTGAGACTTTTGAGAGACTGCATCCTCAAAAGTTTTGTCTACTGCGATTACAACTGGTACGCTCTTTAGCACAACTCCGTAGTAAATGCTACCTGGAGATATTTTTACAGCCGTTCTACTTTCTGCAGCACTTTTTTCCACTTTCTGAGATTTTTGGACAAGATATAATTTTTGCTTTTGGAGGTTTATGAAGTTAATATAGGGGCCATATACTAAGAGAATTATTAAATAAGAACATAAACTATCAGTTAGTTTGCTCATCCTTTCAAAACGAACAAAAGTTTCGAATATATTAACAATCCAATATTTAAAAAAAATCAAAAAAAAAAGCGAGGAAACAACTTTTAAAGAATTAAACATTTAAAAATTCCACTTTTCCAAAAATTTCTGGCGTTAACACTTGACAAAAATGTCAAAATTGTTTTAAAAAACCAATGAAACTAAAATCGTCTGAGCATTTTTATATTTACAAGGTAAAGCTCATATCTTTCTTGTTGAAGTCATTAATAATAAAAAAAGCAGCATAATACTAATTTTGTGCGTTCAATTTTATTTAGTGAAGACGCCATATATTTACGAAGTCACAAGGGTGAATAACTTATTCTTAAGAACGAAATATTTATTCACAAGGATAATTATTATTCAACTATTCAATTACAATCCAAATATGAAATACTTATTCACAACTTAATATTAATTATTCATAGGGGTGAATAAAAAATTCTGTATTTACGCATCAATCTGTTACCCTGATGGCTAATCCAACAAATATAGAAGGATCAAACTATATCATTGTCAATTTCCAAAATTTCACATTACGTAAATAAATGTAAATATTTAGGTTTAATTTAGTATAATCAACGACGCACACAAACTGTCTATTAATGCTTCTGAATATTGTGATTAGGCAATGGCAGTTTACCGCACAGGCGCAAGAAGCACGCGATTGGGGCCTCAGTATCGGATGGGCCTAAAAAAAACCAAAAAGAAAACTAGTTTTTTTCTTATTTTTAACGTTTTGTTAATTGATAAAAATATAAAATAGTAATGATAATAAAGGAGTTTTTTTTAATTCATGCAATTTAGTTTAATATCCTTAAAAAAACATCTGAAATTTTTAAAGGGGGGCCTCCAAATGCTTCATCGGCTGCTGTGATTAGGGGGGAAAACATTGAATTACATGAATAAAATTAGTCGCAATACGTGCTTGAAGATAGTTTTCTATTTTTTTGTTATATAAATACTGAGTTTTTGTCTACTACTTGATTTATTTGCATTTTAAATTCAGATCTCATATATCTTAAAACAAGAACAAAGTTTGCGAAAATAATTTTGATATCGAAAATAACTAATTCAGCTACAACTTATTTGTTATTAAAGCACAATAAAATATTAAATCTCCTCTCAAACATGAATTACTACTATACAATGCAAATTATCATAGAGAAAATCTGTGAGAGAGGCAAGAAATTGGCAGAAAGGCAACATAAGCAGCTACAACTTACCTGGTATTTGAAAAAGGTGTCTTTGAACTAAATGTTACAAAAAAGTTTCATCCAGAGTTTTGCAACATCAGTGAAAACAGAATATTTTAAATGACCCTTTTCCTCTTAATCTCTAGGTATAACGTATGCCATCCAGAATTCGGTAGGAATAACTTCGTAAACGAAGACTGAAGCAAAAAGTTGGTTCCGAACATAAAAGTGCCACAAACTTCAGTGGCGCCATCTCTTGAGCAGTTTAAATTACTGATATACGGATAATAGCATAGTGAACTCTCCTACAGTACTGAAATTTTTATGATTCATTGTAAAATTTAGAGTATGACACTTAAAACGAGAAATATAGTTCATTGCCAGCTATTATTTCTTCGACACAATGTATTTCCTGCAATTCCGTAAAGAAAATCAAATCACCTATTTTGTCTGTTTAAAATATTAAAGCTTTATCATTTTCATATGTCAACTCCCTCTAAAGTAGGAATTAAGATTAGAATATTCTCAAAATGCTAATCACAATATTTCATTATTACCTGTTCAGAAAAGAATTTTTCATTTGCCTCTTAAATTATGAATATCTACGGATGGAGAGAGAAACAAGGAACAAAATGAAAAAATACCTTTTCACAAAAAAAATCAACAAACAAGACTTAGAAAGTAACTCCCCATTCACACTAAATATAAAAACAAATCATCTGTTATACATATTTCACCTACACACATATTTCTTCCATTTGCTTCGTCAATGGGAAATACAAATACGAATGATTCATAGTACGGCAAAACTTGATGAATTATAATATAAAGTATTCTACTTCGATTCTTTGGGGGCGGGGGTGGCTCAGTCGGTAGCGCGCCAGGCTCGTAATCTGTAGTTCCCAGGTTCGAGTCCCAGCTGGGTCAGTGTTGAGATTTATTTTATCTCCGCAAAATTCCCCGCCCTGCCCACGGTCAGCAGGGGACACCGATGGGCTTGGATAAGGCCGCTGTCCGTCGGATGGGACGTTAAGCCGTGGCCCCGTGTGCGGGAGAGCCATACCCTGTGCACGTTAAAGAACACGCTGGATGGCCTTGACGGGAGGCTACCATCTGTCTCCCAACAGCTGTTCCAGTGGGTCCCCTCCCCCAACCTTCTCTGAGCCTTCGGGGTCCATGTGACGGCCATTTAGCCCATGGTGTGCAAAAAAGTGCCGCTCAGAGGTAAAACAACCCAACAACAACTTCGATTCTTTGACAACAGAGCGTCTCGTGCTCTGAGGCGATGGCCTCAGGTAGCAAATGTATTTTGGGACAGCAAAATTATTTGATTTGGTTCTCAAGTAAGTTTTACAATTATAGCATGTAACCGTTAAAATTTTGGATGTGGAGACGGCAATTACCCCCTTTAAAAGACTCAATAATTACTATATTTCATAAAATCTACCCATTATTATTCATATAATCAACAGTAAATAATAATAATAAATTGTCCCTCAAGCAGCTGCTTGCATTAGAGGCATTTTAGAATTAAGATAGATTCAGTATAATACGCCAGTCAGCATAATATACCATAAAGGTCTGTGAGGATGGCAATACCTCCTCAGAAAGAACACAAGAATTGCCATGCTGTATACGACGCTCACACCAAGGTACATTTGATCCGCAGCCAAAACACATTAACATAATGCAAAATTTGCATTCTATTTATGCATTATCAAATGTACAGAGACAGGGCACAAATTCCACATGATATCTTACTTTTACTCTCTTTTACTCTAACAGCTGTCCAGTGGTTCTTATTAATATGACGGGGAAGGGGGGGGGGGCGAAAAAATAAAACTATGAGCAAATTTTTGTTATTTTTTATTGAAACTACTAAAAACTAAGAAGCTCCAAAAACATGCAAAATACAATTTTTATTAAAACAAAAGCTCGAACTTTTCCCAATAAGGCGACATCATATAGCATCGCTTCAGGCATTAATATGCTACGCTACAACCCTGTTTCGCATCCCGATGGCAATTTTAGATTTTCAAAATTAAATGTCAGATCAAAGACCAATTAACGTTAAAGAAAATAGTCTAGAGCAGGTGTGCACAAACTCCGGCTTATTTTAACTTGCACAAACTCCGGCTTAATTTAACTTGTACAAAAATTATATCTTTTGCCAGCATGAAAAATTGGATAATGTAAAATATTTTATTTTTAATCTGGCTCTACTACAGTGAATAGTGTTTTAATAAAATATAAATTTGAATAACATTATAAAACTAGATATAACGTCATTAAAGTCGATGTTCGGAAGCACATTTCTAGGATCTAAACCTATCCTACACACACTATTCTTACATGCCAACCATAATTTTGACATCAAAATAAACTTTATATAATATCTATTACCCATAGCAAAACAATATTCTTTTATTTGGCCGGATGCCAAAAAAGCTTGCGCATCTCTAATCTAGAGCAAAGAATGCTTTTCAAACTGTGTGCCGTAATCCCCCCTCTCCCAAGGAGCAGTGCAGAATCAACAATGTGGCCACATCAGTTTTAACTTCGCCAGGATCATTTACCTGATACATCAAGTGAAGGAAAGAAAAGCCATACGAAAGGAAATACAGGTGGAAAAATTCAAAAATATAATACTTATTATTTAAAACAGATGCTGCCAAAGTGGAAGGTCGCAACTCCCAGGTAAATCACGAGAAGCTTGGAAATGGATCGCAAAATTCTGAAGAACTGTATTTAAAATAATTAAATATTGTCACGAGTGAAATTCACTTGGTGGTTGGCGCTTGCTTGCCCTGACCATTCCAAAAGTATTCCACTACCTTCTCCTCCTTTACTTAGTTTAGTAGAACTTTCTGGTGCTGTACTGTTTACTATTGTCCAGAGCAGTGGTTCACAACGTGGGCCACGCCAAACTTCTAAGGGACCACCACGAAAAAAATGGATCATTAGCGGGTTACAGTTGGTTTCTGAGGGGGCACCCAAAACTGTCAGAATAAAATATTACTAATGAAATATAAAAATATTTATTATTTTCACGACAAATTTATAATTTTACACATGGCTCTCTGGAATACCATACTGCGTTCATTATTTAATTTTTTTTCAGTACATTAACGATAAATAATGAAAAATTTGCCTCAGCTACAAAGATCAAACTTAATGCAGTGTCAATTATCAGAATATTTTTTGTTAGCAGCTTTGATGCTATTATACATTTTATGTCTTTAGGATGTTTTAACTCTGAACGGCACTTTTTTGCACACAATAGGCTAAATGGCCAGATCACAAGGACCCCAAGAGCTCAGAAAAAGTTAGGGGAAGGGCACCAACTAGGCAGCTGTAGGGAGACAGTAGACTCCCGTCAGGACATCCAGCGTGTTCTTTAACGTGCACAGGAGTCCATGACTACGTCCCATCCGACGGACGATGGCCTTTCCATGGCCACCAGTGTCCCCTACTGACCGACGGTAGGATCGGAAGTTCTGCAGAGATAAATCTCAACGCTAGCCCAGGGAGGTATCGAACCTGAAAACTGCAGATTATGATCCTAGCGCGCTAATAGCTGAGCCACCACTACTATGTCTTTAGGTATTTTCTTTGTACTTAGAAACAAAGTACGGATTATTAGAAAAGATACATAAAATTTATGTTATAAATGAATAAAGATGGTAAAGTACATTTTTTTCAACTAGCAGCGGCTATTGGGGGGGGGGGGGACAGAGGTAATGAAGCTGGACATTGCCACCATACTTCATAGCAAAAAAAAATTAGAAAACTTAAAAAATACCAACTCCCTATATGCGCCTTAAAAAGTGGAAAAATAAACTTAAAGCGTATCGATAGTGCAATCAGTCACTGAGATCGTATTCACTTCAAAGGAAGATAGGCCACGGCAATCTTGTTGAGTAGGTAAATCGGCGCCCTATCTTCCTTTGAAGTGAATACGAACTAACTGCACAATCGATATTTGTGAGCGATTGATTGCACCATCAATTTGCTTGAGGTTTATTTTCTACTTTTTAGGGCACATGTATATAGGAAGATAGCTATTCTTTAATATTTTTAAATTTATTTTTTGTCAATAACAAGAAGGCACCTTTAGAAACTTTAATATACGACACATAAACATCGACCACATTTTCCTCTTTTTTTGGAATCGTGTTTGAGGTAGCCCATGACACTGGTGACGTCACAAGCTTTAAATTTGTGAAAAACTCGCTATGGTCGACCCCCGCAAAAATCCGCCCCCCCTTTATCGTGGTATGCAGATTTGGATGAGGATTGGATTTGTGGGGGGGGGGGGGAATTTAAATAGTTTACGACGGTCCTCATATGAGCTTTCAATTGACACCTACCTCATAATTTTAGGCCCTCGCATTCGGAAGATACAGAGGAACAATCGTTTTGATATTTTCCCGTTTTAATTTTTTTATAATTTTTAGGGGGGAAGAACGCACGGGGTCGATTTTTTATAACTTATGACACTTCCCGCGTTACAAGCTTTCATTCGACATATACCATTAAGTTTTATTCATCGACATTTAAATCATTAAATTTCTTCATCGCGTTCGAAAATTATGGTGGAACAACTGTTTTGACAAACGCACAAACCGACAAATGACGAACGAAAAGCAAGAAAGATAGGTAAAAAGGTTGAGAAACACTGCTCTAGAGCTGTGAGTATATTCTTATCTGAATTACATTCGTCTCTGATAAAGGAATGTGAGGCAAATTCCGTCAATGGTAACGGGGGGTAGGGGACAAATTCCATCAATACTAAAAGGAGGCAGCGAAAATTTTAATCAACGGTAAGGGGATCATGCAACTGAAAAAGTTTCAGCGACAATTGGTCTAGAGCAGGAATAGTTCATTTTCAAGTGGGTCGGATTTTTTTTTTTTTTTTTTTTTTCATACTTGAATTTGGGTTTCTTTGAGTGGCAGAGACGAAGATAACAAAAAATACAGAAAGAGTGAAGAAGACAAAACACGCACATGGAGCTACAGGGATCAAAACAATCACATAGCTATATTTATATCGAATGTTCATTATTTTTCACCCGACTTTCTGTAATTTTTTTATTTCTGATAGAGAACAAATATATCTCACGCTTTGCTTTTTTGCACATATTCTCCACGGTCTTTTTTTTCTTATTCTCATGGGAATTTCTTTCACGTCCTTCCTTTTGAGATGATGTAGTTATGATCTATATTATCAGTCGTCTATCTAACCAATTACCCTTACAACTGAATAATCAGTCACAATTTTAATGTCGGTTTACAAATGAAAGTGCAGCCGTTTAATTCGGAACACTATGATTAAATTTCAAGATTTTATGTTTGCGACAGAATGATTTATTAGGTAGCCTGCCTAAATTAAATTTCTTTAAAAAATATAAACTTGTTCAAAATTATTAAAGTTACAATTCTGATAAAAGAAGAAATATTACACTACCTCTGACCTATTTGGTTCTAGAGTTAGAAATGATGGGCTCCGAACTTGGAAAGAAGATCAATGCTTCCATTGCAACTTTACACGTCGAAATTATTAGCTCCATTATACAGCACTCCGAAGGGAACTGCAGCATTTCGAAAAGCGTCATTGCTACCCACATTCGCGACTGCCCGTAAGGGCTAATTAGGGAATAGTGCGACTTCTCTCCAATTTCAGAGCCGCCAGATTTCCTGCGTATAATGATGCGAAATGGGACCTTTCCTTACACATGAGTACACCCGCCCGGTCATTCGCGTCATCTGTTCTCGGTTGATGAGCTGGCTGTACGATTCCTAGTCACTTAACCGAGTTGCCGTTTAATAGAATCGACACTGCCACCACGAAGCGTTTTTATAATTCCAATATGGAGGATACAACATCTTCAATTCAAATCAGCCAGATCTCAGAAAATACTCGGTATATATATATTACATTTTTAAACAGGACACAATATACTGTATACAAATGAGTTCAAATATGTTAATATTTTGACTATTGAAATTGATCTTCATATTCAATTAAGCTATTCATTTACTAATGGTCAGAATGAATTTGAAACTTCTAGATGTAACAAAGAGAGTTAAAGAAAAATTTCTCATATTTTTAGAATGGTGAGATGAAATACAATAGTGAGTAGAAGAGAAGCAACATAAATTCATGTTTTACCTCTGTGCTGCGTGTTTTCTGCATAATGTGTGCGTGAACGGTATAATATTTGAAAACGCTTATTTACATTTAGTACTATTAAATATACACTATTTGAACAGTAACAAATAAAAAAACCAACAAATAACCAAATAAAAAATAGGATACGATATGTCTAACTATGATGACATTGCTAAAACAATATATATTTTACAATCAGTGCACAATGAAGATGACTACTACCACCTAACGTATGAACCTATTCAAATTATCTAAAAAGAATTCTTTACTCCACTGTTTGCCTAGCCACTATTGAATTTCGTATAATTTCACACAATTCAGTGCTTTTAACTTTGACGAAGTAAAATAGTTCTAAACTGTCTGTTGTTCATTAATCATTATGGCTTTTTCTAATTTCTATTGCAAACAATTTGCGCCTGCATAAATTTTTTTTGTGTGGCTCCCAGTAGGTTCGTATTTGCGCAACGTCACCCAAAAGGGGTTCAAATTCCTGCAATGCCATTCGCAACTAAAAAAATTTTGTATTCCTGCTCTAAATTTTCGCGAAGCTAATCTTTAAGCTAGTGACTATTGCAAATGAAAAGCTAATTTGTTAAACAATATTTTTACCTGCCGAGGATCTAGAAAGTTTGCGAATCAGTTTATGAGGCATATTGACGTAAGATTTCTGAAATCAAACTTAGATTTTAATGGAAATTTAGACTAATACAAACGAATAAGGAAGATGCCGCCTCAGTGGTGCAGTGGCATCGCGTTGGTTTGTAATGACACTGCAACTGTTGGGGTCCGGGTTCAAGTCCTTGGCTGGCATGGTTATTTTTTGCTGCGCTGTTAGCTCTAACCGAGGCAATGGTCAGCAATGACTTTGACCTTAGCGAAGCATGTCCTTATATGAGAAGGCCTGTACAAACTATTTGTTTCTAGGAGCGTTCTCTCTCCTATACGTTGCAAATTAAACATATATGAATAGTCGGTAATCATTCGTGTCCTAATTGTACGGTTCATAAATGCACATTCTACGCTATACGTCACAAAAAAATAGTCATCGTTAATGTGGACGTACACTATCGAATTTTGAAAGTAGGCTATTTATGAAGTGAACATAAATTAGAAATTAAGCATTTTGCACCAACAATTTTTCAAAATTAGCATTTATATATTTTATGAAACAGTATACTTACAACTCAGCTGTATTTAGTTATATACTAGTCTAAAAAGCTAAAGTTTTTGCTGCAAATGAGATAAAATAATGTTTTTATTAGTCTGAAAGAACCGAGTCTATCTTGCTGCCGATTCAAAAGAGACTTCATTTTATTACGATGTCGCGAGACAAGATTGCATTACAATGACATGAATATAATTTTCAGTTAAAGGATAGAAATGTAACTTGTTACGGTTGACGATTTTATTAATATAGGAATTCAGTATTACCTATTTTTTCTGGAAAATAAACGAAATCAAACCATTCAGTTGATTTTTACTTTGGGATGACAGTCTATAATAATCTCTCTTGATGCTATACCACTTGCTACTTAATAATATGTATCACAGTCGGATTTAGACAAAAAACGCTGGGGAGAGCCGGGGGGGGGGATACACAATCGAACCGGAAAAAGAGAGAAGAAGGGGGCCAAGAGATTATTTCCAATGAAGAATTTCCACCTTCGTTTTACAGGTGTTTAAAAAATTTTCTTGAAAATTGCATGAAATATAAATATTTATGCCTCTATTAACCCTTACTATCAATATGAAAGGGGCGAGGGGTCATGGCCCCTTTGCCCCACTCCCAGATCTGGTCCTGATATTTATATTTACATATATAAAAAAAAAATCTCAATCCGTACCGTGTAGAACAGAATCTATAATCGTGTAAAACGAAACTGTTTGCATTTTCTTGACCATGTAAAACAAAACTGGCTGCATTTTCTTGACGGTGTAAATCGAAATTGCTTGCATTTTCTTAACCGTGTAAAAGGGGCGGCTCAGTCGGTAGCGCGCCAGGCTCGTAATCTGTAGTTCCCAGGTTCGAGTCCCAGCTGGGTCAGCGTTGAGATTTATCTCCGCAAAATTCCCCGCCTTGCCCACGGTCAGTAGGGGACACCGATGGGCTTGGAAAGGCCGCCGTCCGTCGGATGGGACGTTAAGCCGTGGCCCCGTGTGCGGGAGAGCCATACCCTGTGCACGTTAAAGAACACGCTGGATGGCCTTGACGGGAGGCTACCATCTGTCTCCCAACAGCTGTTCCAGTGGGTCCCCTCCCCCAACCTTCTCTGAGCCTTCGGGGTCCATGTGACCTGGCCATTTAGCCCATGGTGTGCAAAAAAGGGCCGCTCAGAGGTAAAACAACCCAACCCAACTTAACCGTGTAAACCGAGGGATATGTGTACTAAACAAAGGTCAATTTTATACATATCTGAACTTATTCTTGACGAAATATCTCTGAAAAGCCTTGAATAGTCCACGTAAAGAAAAGTCTACTGAGAAAACACGAGAAATTTGTATCTTGACCGATATACTACGTTTCGAAATTTTTATTTATTACATTATTTAAAAATTATGGAGTGCTCATTGTATGACTGATATCTAATCAATAATTGTAATATTTTTAACTTTCCGTACACCCGACAGCCTCAACATGTGGGTTTTGCCTTAAGAACAATATATGCTGGATGCGAGGAAAACAAGTCTATTGGAAATGTTCACAACCCTCAAAAGAAGTAGAAATTTTTCACGACACTCATCCTTGCATCTTGTTAAGCAATTTTGAATTTCTTCGTCAATCAATATTGAGCAAAAAGTAAATACATTACAAAGACAGTGAACTCTTTCGTTGTCAGTTTTAACACGTGAGTAGAACAGCGGAGGAAATGCAGAATGATGTTCAGAAAAAAGAACCTCAAGTCTTAAAGACTCAGAATGTTATTTTGCTGTCCATCTCCATATTCCAGTGGAGCGCCGTTAGGAGGGTAACCCCACCGAAGCTGGGACTATAGTGCGTGACCGCGGCATGTCATCACCCTTGCCGGCCCTGCAATTACTGTGGAGACGTGCGCCTAGCAAATTGCCACTTGTCCTCGCCAAACATAGTCATCAGGCCTCCCGGAGTCCCCAGCCCCACCACAGGAGGCACAAATTAATTCCGCCACACTGCGGCCTCGTGGACGGTTGGTATCAAGGGCGCAGGCGCCGAGCTGTCACTGCACTTAACGGCCTTTGAAGCTGGTCGACATCTGAGGCTAAGATGGACGGAAACGCACTTTGCCTTCAAAGCATACGTGCCATAACGAGAAGACATGAACATAGCTATGAAAGCAGTGCAACAGTATCTCTACCTAGAAACTTGATTACAGAAAACGATAGTTATACACCACACACTTGAAAACAAGCTGCATTATTCGTTAATAGTACTCATTCTAGTTTAATAGCTTAATTTCAATGAAATTAGATATATCCAAATTTGCGGACATGCAGAATGTTCTCAAAGGTTCACATGTTCAATGCACAATGGTAAATATTCAGTTAAAGATTCAAGTAGTGAACTTTGCGACTATTTGGTTCACAAAAAGTCAAAACACTATGTCTATAATTTGTATCTTCAATAATGTAATCATTACACCCATTAAGCAAAATAATTACATGACGCTTTTTTTTACACTAAAGAAAGCTACTCAGATTTCTAAGAATAATTTATTACAGAAAATATATGGTTTATGTTAAGATGTCATTGATAGTAAAATAAATAATACTATGTGCTATAATAATAAAATTTTAATTAAATAAATACCCCATCAAGCAGCTGCTTGCCACAGAGGTCTGTCCTGTCAGTTTATATACCATAGTATAAGATCTGACAGGATGGCAGGATTTCGGTTGGGTTGTTTTACCTCTGAGGGACACTTTTTTGCACCCATGGGCTAAATGGCCAGGTCACGAGGACCCCGAAGGCTCAGAGAAGGTTGGAGGAGGGGACCCACTGAAACAGCTGTTGGGAGACAGTTGGTAGCCTCCCGTCAAGGCCATCCAGCGTGTTCTTTAACGTACACAGGATATGGCTCTCCCCCACACGGGGCCACGGTTAAACGTCCCATCCGACGGACGGCGGCCTTTTCAAGCCCATCGGTGTTCCCTACTGACCGTGGGCAGGGCGGGGAATTTTGCGGAGATAAATCTCAACGCTGACCCAGCTGGGACTCGAACCTGGGAACTACAGATTACGAGCCTGGCGCGCTACCGACTGAGCCACCCCGCCCTGAGGATGGAAAACCTCAGCAGAAAAACAACCCATATATCTATGCCTTACCCGTGGCTCGAACCCAGGTCCCTTAGATCAGTTGCCAAGCGCGATAACCGCTAAAGAAAACAGGAAGGAAAACATCCTTAGATTTTCTTGGTGTCTACTTAAACACAATCTCATTACTTAAAAGATACCTTGTAAGTAATGAGATTGTGAGTAATGAAATTGACGGGATGTCTGTAAGATACCTTGTACAATCTGGTACAACAAGAATTAATTACCTAACCATCATTCACTATGCAAGCCAATTAACACTTATTTGCCATTAAAACATATTCTAGAAAATAGAAGCATTACTGAGTCAACTGGTATGACAAAAATTAAAAAAAAATGGTTGATAAGGAAATTTACTGTAAAAGTAATAGTTATTAAGAGATAAAAGAAATGGTAATTAGTAACCAGGAAAACGTGCATCTAGAAGGCAAAAACATTTGTGATTAGAGTTAGGTTGTTCTACCTCTGAGCGGCACTTTTTTTGCACACAATGGGCTAAATGGCCAGGCCACAAGGACCCCGAAGGCTCTGAGAAGGTTGGGGAGGGGATCCACCGGAACAGCTGTTAGGAGACAGATGGTAGCCTCCCATCAAGGCCATCCAGTGTTCTTTAACGTGCACTGGGTATGGCTCTCCCGCACACGGGGCCACGGCTTAATGTCCCATTCAACGAACGGCGGCCTTTTCAAGCTCATCGGTGTCTTCTACTGACCGTGGGCAGGGCGTGTAGTTTTGCGGAGATAAATCTCAACAGCTGGGATTCGAATCTGGGAACTGCAGATTATGAGCCTGGCGCGCTACCGACTGAGCCACCCCCGCCCCTTTGTGATTAGAAATAACTGTCTAGTAGAAATTGTAGGCAAATTTGAAAATATGAGGAACGATCAGGTAGAATAATCAGAGATAAGTTCGATGCAGAGAGTAAATTTCAGATAGGAGACAAAACTTGGAAGTGTTTAATAAATACCTCCTCAAGCAGATGATTGCCGCAGAGGTCTGAGAGGAGGAACCTACCAGTTTAATAAGCCATAGAGAAAATCTGTGAGGAAGGCGAGACCTCAGTAGAAAAACAACAAACATTCATGCCTTACCCGGGACGAGCCCAGGTCCCTTTGATCAGTAGCCAAGCACGCTAACCACTCGGCCACAGTCCGGCTTCAGGATAATAGGTTGGGTTGTTTTACCTCTGAGCGACACTTTTTTGCACACCATGGGCTAAATGGCCAGGTCACATGGACCCCGAAGGCTCAGAGAAGGTTGGGGAGGGGACCCACTGGAACAGCTGTTGGGAGACAGATGGTAGTCTCCCGTCAAGGCCATCCAGCGTGTTCTTTAACGTGCCCAGGGTATGGCTCTCCCACACACGGGGCCACGGCTTAACGTCCCATCCGACGGACGGCGGCCTTTCCAAGCCCATCGGTGTCCCCTACTGACCGTGGACAGGGCGGGGAATTTTGCGGAGATAAATCTCAACGCTGACCCAGCTGGGACTCGAACCTGAGAACTACAGATTACGAGCCTGGCGCGCTACCGACTGAGCCACCCCCGCCCCAAGGTGACAAAGATTTCCCCTTCTTGGTATGGTAGGTGAAATTTGTGGTCATTGCCTGTGTGGCGTGGTCGCTGGAGTAACGGACATCCCCAGCGTAATGAAGGAAGAAGGGTTCTGGGATGTCCCCAGCAGATTCGTACTGGACGTCAAACAGTTGAGTTGTGCGTCTCTCGAGGGGAAGAGTGACTCTACCTGCGGTAATCAAAAATATTCGATCAGATTTGAGATCAGAGACCTGAGTAGGGCTTAATGGATGAATAGGCCTGAGTTAGCCGTTAGTCTGTGCGACTAATGAAATTTTGTAAAACGTCTGTATGACCGACTAATTTTATTTAGATAATCTGTGGGACTGATTATGTAAACGGGCTGTATGACCATGCAAATTTGTTTAACTAGTCTGTGTAACTTGCAAAAGTGCAAGGTTAACACTAAGGGGTGATGATCGATCAACTTCCAAATGCGCATCCCGACAACAATATGATAGCACTAATGTTAAGGACCGAATCAATTTCATTTACATTATTCACTGTCTGCCGAATTATTCATCAGTTAAGAGACTTATTTGGATTTATTACATCTTCTCCTCTCTGTAAAGTCGGCATATTGTAGCGCAGTTAATGACTCATTGAAACACAATCGGACGGACATTGGATTGAATAAATCCGCAATTCTGATTTCAGTTTAAATGCTAATGTCAAGTGTTCCTAATAAATCGCTACGACTGACGATAATGCCGACAGTGTATTAAGGAAAAAGCCAGGGACATCACATATTGGCCTAGTATTGCCAGAATTTCTCTTGAGAAAGGAATGAGGAACGTCCCAACCGCCCACCCTACCCTCGGTGAGAAAGGGGACACCGATAGGCTTGGAAACACTGTCGTTCATCGGACGGTACATTAAGTCGTAGCCCCGTGTGCTGGAGAGCCACACCCTTTGCATGATAACGAATACATTGGATGGCACTGACAGGAGTATACCATCCTAACAGTTGTCCAGTGGATCTTTTTCCCCAACTTTCTCTGAATCACTGGAGTTCTTGTGAAATGGCCATTTAGCTCATTGTATGCAAAAAAAAGCCGCTTAAAAGCAAAACAACCCAATCAGTCTCATAAATAGCTCTAATGAAATACATCATTTTATCTTATCAATATCATTTGTCAAAAAAAAAAAAAAAAAATAATTAGCATAATCTAAATTTCTAAACCATTAAAGGCCCCATCTCCCCGTTTGCAGTGAATTCCGTATAACATTATCAATGACAAATGAGAAAAGGGGGGCAAAATGTACCCTTATCAAACTCCAGTAGTGATGTTACCAGCAATCAGTACTATGGGACTTAGTGAAAGTTCGACTACTCCTCCTATAAGTTGAAACATTTTCCTTAGTTTTAACAAACACTAATGATATCACACAAAAGCGGGATCTTAACATTCGTTAAGCTAACATCCGAAAAAAAAATAATGTGAACCATTCCTCTTGTCAACCTTTTTCAGCAAATAAATTCCTCTTCCAGACAGTATACTTGATCGCTAGCCTTATTTATCACGGAGAAGCCACCTTCTGCGCAACGGTCCCAACTTGTCTCATAAGCAAACAAAACATACTGTGCCTGATGAAAGAGCTCAGCGTACAGTCTCGATGGAAGGGAGACGGGAAAAACTTCCCGTTATCAACAGACCTACCCCTTTAGTCAACGTAATTCATTTGTATGATGTAATTTTATATGCCCTTCCTTGCTACTCGACCATTAAGATAAATCTGATTTCAGCATTCACGCAGTGGTCGTTGGAGGACTTGCAACCCGCTGACAGACCCCGATTTCTAGACCACCGGCAGTCCTTAATCATACATTACTTTCTCATAACTCATTTGTCCCAATCCTTTCGGATCAGCCTTTCGAGTTTTCCACTTGATATACCTCCGAAGAGCATTAGTCCAGAGCCCCTGGCGAGGCAGTGTTTTCCTGTCTGTTAAATTGGCTGCGCTTAATTGTGCAGCGGCCGTGAAATGGCGTTAGCCAGCCCCCGAGTGCTTTTTTTTAAAACTTGCTTGTAAGATGAAACTCTTTGACGACAACAATGCCGGTGGGAAGGCAAGCACCGGGAGTCTGCTTGGCCTATTCACGCCGCCGCTGGAAACAATCTTTGTGGAGTCACAGTCGACTGCGTCCGCCGCTCTACGGCCATCTCACGTCTCGCACCATAACAAAAGACCTCCGAAATAGATGCGGGCGATTTAAAATTAACACCCTCCCCCACTCTGCTTCCTGCCGCGGAATATTTATTGCATCCACTGCACTTTACAAACCACTCTTTTGTGTTCTACACGACACTCGCAGTCGAGATGATAGCTAGAATAAACATGCAGCCAAAAGAACCATAGATCCTTTAATGTTACTAGGGGGCGGGTAGTTACTATGCGAGATAACTCTAAAACACACTGCACGGTGTTTTTGCGATGGCTACTTCAACTAGCATTCGATTGCAAATCTTAAGGAAAAATATGCACACCTCTGAAATTCTGGAGTCTACGTTTGTTTAAACCGCAAATATTTAACTGTTTTAAAAATTTTTTTTTTTGCTTCCCAAAAGGTTTCAATTTATTTTGAATGAATTTCAGTTATAACAAAATTAAATGTCTATTAAAGCTAAAAATCCCGATTTTACCGGTTTATTTAATTTTTTTTTTTTTACTATTTAGCAAAAAAAAAAAGGATATTTATAAAGCATTTATTGGCTCCTTTTTATTTCCCGCTCATTATTTGCATATAATAACAGTTGATATCTTGCTTCCTTTTGATAGTTGCATTTTGAGAATATTTGTCGTGTCAAAACCCGAACTATTGGGGCGAGGGGTGCTTAGTCGGTAGATAACCAGGCTCGTAATCTGCAGTTCCCAGGTTCGAGTCCCAGCTGGGCCAGCATTGAGATTTATTTCCGAAAAACTTCTCGCCCTGCTCTCGGTCAGTAGGGGACACCGATGAGCTTGGAAAGGCCGCCGGACGGGATGCTAAGCCATGGCGTGTGGGAGCGCCATATCTTGTGCACGTTAAAGAACACGCTGGATGACCTTGACAGGAGCTACCATTTGTCTCCCAACAGCAGTACAGTAGGTTTCCTCCCCCAACCTTCTCCGAGTCCTCGGGGTCCTTGTGACCTGGACATTTAGCACATTGTGTGCAAAAATGTGCAGCGCAGACATAAAACAACCCATCCCGAGCTGTCAGAGCTTGGGCGCGGAAGAAAGTAATTTGAATTCATATGTCTTGCATAAAGCAAGGGATTACTCAGAGATCTCTCTGACGATTTACATTGAGAGGTTACTGTCAGACCTCCATAGCAAAAGTCTAACTATGTGGAGATGTTTATTTTTAGTTTTATACTGATACGATCGTTAGAGAGAGAGAGAGAACTTCTCGAGTTTTTTTTTTTTTCGTTTTCTGCTAGGGTCCCGTCATCCTTATCAAACAATGCAATGTCGTATAAACTAACAGGCTCCTGTCAGACCACTGTGGAAAGCAGCTGCTTGAGGGGATATTTATTTATTTTTTAATTTTTAAACAGCTGAATGCCAAATCCACAATAAGACTTATGGACACTTGTCAGGAACAGCAGATGAGGTTTTCCTCAAACATATCCAGAGTCTCATGTAAAAAAAAAATAAATGATTCCTATCAGACCTTCGGGTCCAATTCCGGTGAGATATGAAATGCTACTGAAGTTACTAATCGTGTTGTCGAATTCGGGACTCATTTCGCAGTCAGGTTCGAGTGGCTAAAAGTGAACTCGTGCAAAAATCTAATGACCGTAGGAGTTTCTAAATGTCAGGTTCTGGAGATTCAAATTATGCTTAAACAGCAGAAATCCTCATAAATTGCGCCGTAAATGAACCTAGAAAGGTAAAATACTTCTATAATACGGGACTATCTAGGACTTTTCCTTCTACGATATTTCATTCTAACATGGAAAACATGAAGAAAATTTATTTCGTTTCGCCTTTAGTTACCACTCACAGAGCACTATCCTATTACGAATACACAGCATGTCCTCACTCAGGGTTGGATACGGGGGGGACATATCCCCCTTTTCACAATGTTAGTAGGGGAAATAGAGGTAAAAATTATTAAACTTATTTATATTTCGTGCCTTTCTAAAGGAATTTTTTAAAGACCTGTGAAACGGGGAAGGGAAATGTTATACTGCATTGAAAATCCAGTCTCTTGCCCATCCTCCTCCTCCTCCTCCCCCCCTCCACTTAGATTTTTTCCTAGGTCACGGCCTGTCCCCACTCATTAATGTTTTAAAATAGAATTATACGATCTCACTTTCTGATAATACACTGCTGGCCATTAAAAGTGCAACACCAGGAAGAACTCATTAGATTGTCCCGAAATATGCAAGATGGTAGCTCATGGGAGAACATGTAAATGATTCAAAGTGCAACACATACGCACATCATGTGTGACAGTAACGCCCCCTGGAATAATATAAAAAAAGGGAATAATTATGGAATAATATTATAATTATTGAATAATATTATTTATAAGGGATATAATAATGGAAGTGGTATAAGAGGAGATTATAAAGATCCAGTGTAAAGCACTGGAATTGTGTTTACTCCTAGTTATTGCGCACTAAAGAATCAAGTATGCCCCGTCGAAAAACACGGCATACATACGACCAGGTTTCCGACTTTGATCGAGGGACAATTGTGGGATTACGGGAAGGCAGATTATCGCACTGAGACATCGGTGCTCATGTTGGACGGAATGCTGTCACAGTGATGAGAATATGGTGTCAGTGGGCAGAGGAGGAACGAACTCACCGATGTGAGGGATCTCTATGGCCCTGTCACACAGACGAACGAGAAGACAGACATCTAGTGCGCATGGCTATGAATGATCGTACAGACACATCAAACACCTTAGATCAACAGTTAGGGTGTGTTGCACATCGTACAGTGTCCACACGTACGATTCGACGTTGTCTGCAGTATCGGGGCCATTGACTCTACAAACGCAGGCGTACGAGACTACAATGGTGCCAAGAACATCGCGCATGGATGTGCGAATGGTATGGCATCGTCTTTTCAGACGAATCCCCCTTCAGTATACAGTACCATGATGGACAAATCCTTATCTGGCAGACCGCAGCGACAGGCTCGGTGAGACATGCATGATGCAGCGCCATACAGGTCTGGCCCCTGGTGTTATGGTATGGGGTGTTATTGGACTCCACTCATGCACGCATTACCGCTACTTTGAGCAGCCAGTGTTACACCACTGAGATGTTGGAGCCTGTGATCATACCTTATCTTCAGGGGCTCTCTGGAGCCATTTACCAATAGGACAATGCCCGACTATATGTGGCATGTATCATCCAACAATTCCAGGATAGCCACCATGTTACACTTCTGCCTTGGCCTGCGCGTTCACTGGATCTGTCCCTAACTGAACATGCCTGGTCCATGATCTCACAATTAGCACACCGGACACCAGCAGTTGCTACAACAGATAAACTTTGGTACGTATCAAAACTGCATGGACTGATATTCCGCAAACACACATCCGACGTCTCATCCTCTTAATGCCAGACCGTGTAGCAGCAGTTATTGTCGCTCATGGTGGCTACACAAGATACTAATTTCTTTTTTTTTCCAGAAGTCTAACCGAGTTGTATTTGTAATCATTTCATCATCGTAACATAAGCTATGTATTCACTAAATATGGCTTTGATATCTCTTGTCTTTCCTGGTGTTGCACTGTTAATGGCCAGCAGGGTATATATCCTTTGATCACTGAACTAATAGCCGTCGATCAAAATGTCAAACAACAAAGGCTGTGAAGGGACCGAATTCTAATTTCTAATGAATTCGAAAGGTTAAAAATCTGACTGGACATATGCAAAACTTTTTGTCGCATTAAATACAAAAAAAAAAGGTTAGTATATATGGTCAGCACCAAGATCCTGTGTGGTTGACCACTCCTCAGCAGGGTAAAAAAAAGAAAAGTAGCCCAGACTAGTAGGCCACACTGATCTGGCAGACCTCCCCTTCGGTTCCCTTCCACAAGAGACTTATTGTGGAATTAACAGCAAATAGGCTAGTTCTGATAGAAATACCAGGTCATATAGGGGAGCTGAAAATGGATCTGGCCATTATCTTGTTAAAAGTATCTTGCAACTTAAACTTAAGAAGTGTTGTGCTAAGGTTAAAAAAGTTACCTTTAACACTGAAGTTCTGAAAGACACAGTTACAGCTAATGCTTATCATGATAAGTGTCAGGCTTGAGGCCTTTTTAAATATTTTTTTGTGTTTTGTACATTATTTTGTATTTTACCAAAGAGACATATGCTATGTGGGGGGCTTCCGTCCAGCAACTGGAATGGTAATCGATGTAGCAGTGTCAGGGGGATGGAGGTCACCCACTGCTGGTGCCCGCTGACAAGTGACCCTGGACCTGGGGGTCAGCGACCTTGCCACATGGCTGAAGCGGAGAAGGGAGAAGAGTGTTGGCAACGACGAAGAAGGGAGAACCTGTGGAAGGACGAGCGCATTAAGATGCAAAATTGTAAAGCTCGTGAGTGCCGACTGGAAATAACGGCATTGGACTCTGTGAAAACAGATGAACAGGCATAAGTAAGCTGGTGATGTAATGCTATGTAACTAAGCATATGTCCTTGTCTATCAAGCGTGTTTGTGAGTGTTCAATAAATAATGGTTATATTAAAGGCTGGAGTTGAACCATTTTATTGGGGAGGAGCCTCAGTATTGAGTCCCTGAAATTGCAATAAAATCTTTGATTTTATCTGAAAGACCCTTTCACCCGTCGCGTATTGTGATCGAACCAGAGGGACATTCCTAAGGGATTCCAACAGACAGACGACCGAGAGAAGCAACATCACAAAGTGGCGCAGCCGCCAGTACGCATCAGAGGTGAAAGCAGTGGCCAAGGGACCTGAAGGGTTCTGCATCACAATCGAGCTGTGAAAAGAAGCTGCGAAGGTGCCAGAAGAGTTCAATATCCATTGCGAGCTGTCCAGAACAAGGCTGATACTGCCAAGAGTGTCCTGCTGTGTGCTTCAGGCAACAGAATAGCTGTGAAGGTGCCTGAAGAGTTGTTCATCACGTTCAAGCTGGGAAAAAGCTGGGAAGGTGACGGAAAAGTTCAACATCCACTGTGAGCAGACTAACTCAAGGCTGATATTGCCAAGAGTGTTCCGACTGGGTGCTTCAGGTGGCAGACTGACGAGGCGGTTCGTTCCTGTCGTCACATCGGAGGTAAGTATCCTCTTACTCTAGTGGTGCCCCTAGGGGGAATTGGTTTTGATTTTGTGAGCTCTGTGCGTTTATAAGTGTATAAAGTGATTATAAGGCCATAGGCCAGATTCTTGTTGTACTTCGTATAATCAAAGCCAATTCGAGGAGAGAGGACTTTGTTGTAGTCTAGGGGCTCCCTCCTTGGAGGAGGGTCTAACACTCTCTCCGACAAGCAACAGTATTAGCTGCCTGGTGTGAAGCCAACCAGGTACCAGGTAGCGATACCAGGTAGCTACCAGGTAGCCCAGGGTACCAGGTAGCGATGGCTAGTGAAGTGAGTGAAGCGAGTGATATGGCCTCTCAAGGGAAGAGTGCCATTCTTAAAACAAATGAACTGTTCGGAGAACTAGACTCCATATTAAACAGTAGTGCAAGTAAGGTGACTAAACAGCAAGGAGCTGAGATTAGAAGCCTGTTCAGTAAGCTACAAGATGTAGTGCACGAACAAGAGTTGAAAATCAGTAACCTCGAGGGAAGGTTATCTGAAAGAGAAACGACTGCCATAAGTAAGGCGTCAGTCTCAAAAAGCTATGCTGAAGTGACAAAATTGGCATTAAGAATGTCAAAAAGATTGCAAAAGGCGGACTGATAGAATGTACTGATGTCAAAAAGATTGCAAAAGGCGGACTAATAGAATGTACTGATGAGTTTGTTAAGAAGATATTGAAAAATGAAATTCAGAAGAATATAGTCTTAAAAGACAAATGTGCGGCAAGAGAGCACAAAATGAAACTGCCACAGATCATAATATATATGATGTTGATGGCGATATTGAAAAGGAAGCTTTAATGGAAAGAATTAAAGCACAAAATGTAGCTTTTATGGAAGCCTCAATGGAGGTGAAGTTCTCGATAAAGGGCAAAAACAATACTGGATAGTGCAGGTTGACTCAGAGAGCTTTAAAGTATTTATGAAAGAGAAAAAAGACAATGTAGGTTGGTCTCGTCTAAATGTCAAAGAATACCTAAAAGTGGTTAGATGTTTTAAATGTAATAAATTTGGTCATTTCCAGACCAATTGCATAGAAGAACAGAACTGTGGAAAACTCTGGCACTGAGACTGTAAAGAAACAGTCTTAAAATGTGTCAATTGTCAAGCAGCTAATGACAAATACAGATTAAAGTTAGAAGTCCAACATTCCAGTTTGGAGGGGCGGGGGTGGCTCAGTCGGTAGCGCGCCAGGCTCGTAATCTGTAGTTCCCAGGTTCGAGTCCCAGCTGGGTCAACGTTGAGATTTATCTCCGCAAAATTCCCCGCCCTGCCCACGGTCAGTAGGGGGACACCGATGGGCTTGGAAAGGCCGCCGTCCGTCAGATGGGACGTTAAGCCGTGGTCCCGTGTGCGGGAGAGCCATACCCTGGGCACGTTAAAGAACACGCTGGATGGCCTTGACGGGAGGCTACCATCTGTCTCCCAACAGCTGCCCCAGTGGGTCCCCTCCCCCAACCTTCTCTGAGCCTTCGGGGTCCATGTGACCTGGCCATTTAGCCCATGATGTGCAAAAACGTGCCGCTCAGAGGTAAAACAACCCACAATTCCAGTTTGGAGATGAAATGCTCATGCTATAGAAGAGAGCTTGAATTATTAGTCAAGCGCATACTTTACTAAAATGCACTTGTCTAAAACAGTTCAAATAAATCTGCATCATGCCAGAGCTGCAACAAACAGACTTGTACTATATATGGAAGAAAAAGATTTCGAAATAGCACTAGTACAAGAACCTTATATTTATAAGGATAAAATAAGGGGTTTCCCAGCAGGGTGGAGGATCTTTGGAGCACCCTACCCAATGCCAAGAAGTGCAATTGTAATAGGAAAACGAAACATAAGTGCTACAGAAATCTACACATCTAGAAACGTTGTGGTGATCACAGTAGATAAAGGTGATCGGAGATGTGTGCTGATCTCGGTGTACTGTTCACCGAAGGATTCTTTTGAATAAAGTTTTCAAGTCATTTCTAACATAGCTCAGATATACCCTGACTGGGACATAGTCCTAGGAGGGGATTTTAATGCAAGCAGTAGTCTCTGGGGTCCCCAAAGGGAGGACCAAAGAGGTAAAGAAGTATTAGAATTGTCCATCAAAATGGATTCACAATTGTAAATGACCCTAACAGTGTGTGTGTATCCAACATTTACCAGTAGTCTGGGTAATAGCTGGATTGATATTACTTTACATAATCTTGAATCAAGACTTTGTCTCAGAATGGACAGTGGAAAACGAGATCAGTTGCAGTGATCAAGCATATTAGCTACTCATTAAAATTCACAAATTCAACTACAAATACTAAACAGAGATATTCTTTTAAAAAACCTAGATTGGTTTGAATTCAGAAAGAACCTATTTCAAAAGATAGTGTGACTAGACAAAAAAGCATGCAAAAATGGCAATCCAGATGGGAACAAGAAGATACGAAAGGAAGACATACATTTAGATTTTTAAAGAAAGTGTCTATCAAAAGAACTTCAACAGATTTCTTTTTAAATCAGATCCTTACTGATCACGGAAATTTTCCGAAATATTTTAATCGATTCAAGATAAAGAACTGTTCATATGCTTGTGTTTCCCGAGAAGCGGGAGCCATTCATTATATTTTTGATTGTCCTCATTTAGCTATGATAAGAGGAAACAACCTAATAAGAATTGGTCCTGATAGATTAAATCTTCAGTGGGAGATGGAAGCATTACGGTCTCAAATTAGAGACCTTATGAGATTTGTTTGCGGCAACGGTCATATACTCGTGATTATAGACTAATGGGAGGGGACTGGATCTCCAACGGGAATAAGAAGATTATAATTTTCAAAACGGTCTAAAATTCCGAAGAAGAAATTAGAAGATAAAAGATTGACTTCTATGGACTAATGGGAGGAGATAAGACTCTCCTCCTACGGTGACGAGAAGATTATAATATTTGAGGTGAACTAAACTTCAAGAAGAAGGACTTAGAAGACAGAAAACTTTGTAGCCAATTGTTACTTTGCATTTAATGAAAATGTATTATTTATTTGTTTATGTTTTGTAAAGGGTACCAGGTAGTACCCTAAGTGTATATACTTGTATATATGTTATTGTTTAAATAAAGAGAAAGATGTAAAAGAAAAATGATGGTGTTCTTCCAGCGAACCCGGGGGGGGGGGGGTCGCGGGGAACAAAATTTTAGAGTAGCTCCGATTTGCCTGTAGTGCCGTATTTGGCGGGGCAGGCATCCATTAATTTTAGAGAGTCTTACTCTAGGGGTGAGTAGTTAGATACGGCAGAAGCCTGTACGAGCTAAAATGGAGCTTAGGAGCAGTCGCGATAGGGCAAGGGATGAGTTAAGGCGAGGCTACACAGACACAGAAAAGGATAGCGCGCAGGGTGGTGCTTCAGGGAGTGCCCTGGGAAGCGATGAGGTGACAATAGACAGAGAGTCTGATGCTGCGGAAGACATGAGAGGGTTGAAGGATTAAAACAATGACAACGATATGGATATGCTGCGGAGCGGGAGCAGAAAGCAGAGAGCTAAAGAGCAGAGAGCTAAATTGGAGATGATTTTGAATTAGAGAGGATGAGGTTAGAGATGCAGCTGAGAAGGGAAGAGAGAGAGGCAATGGAGAGGGAAAAGGAGAGAGAGGCAGCAGAAAGGAAAAAGGAGAGAGAGGCAGCAGAAAAGGAAAAAGAGAGAGAGGCGGCAGAAAGAGAAAGGGAAAAGGAGAGAGAGCATTAGTATAGAATGCTGGAATTACAAATGAGGAAAGCAGGTGAGGAAAGAGGTGATGTGCGAACGGTGGCAGTTTCCACTAATCCAGCAGATGCGCGGCTGGATTACTGTGTTAACCGGAAGCCCTAAAAACTCAGAAGAGGTGATAAATCTCTTTGAGACAGCAGAAAGGGGATTTAAGATATATGAAGTACCAGAGGAGTTTCAAGGCAAAGTCATCATTTCTTTTTTTAGACGGTAAATATGCAAACCACGTTTTTCGAAAATTAAGTGCAGAGGATTTTACAAATTATAAGAAAGTTAAAGAGGCCGTACTAAAAGAGTTTAAGCTCACTCCCTCTGCGTACAAGAGGAAGTTTGAAACTATCACGAAAGAACCGAATGAGTAATATAATCAGTTAGCCTCGAGACTCAGAAATAACTAGGATTACTACGTCCGCAGTAGGAAGGTGAAAACATTTGAGGAGCTTATGGACCTAATAGTGTCGGATAAGTTACGTTGTTCTAATAAGTTGCGTTTTCCTACGTGATAGCCTTCCTCAAGACACTCGTGCTTACGTGGTACAGAAAGAGGCGGAGTCATGGTCAAAAGCAGACGAAATAGCCACGTGGGTGGAGATACACTCAGCCAGTGTGACAGAGGACAGAAAACAGACAAAAAGCTTTACTAAAGTGAATGGATGGCCACAGCGAATAGGAGATACCCGTGGTAATAATTTCCAGCGAAGGGAGAATCTTAGGACAGACAGTCGATTCAGGCGCAATATCTCGGATAATTATCCTAGCAATAAGGGTTCACAAGGGTTGATAAGAAAATGCCATAAGTGCGGATCACAGGAGCATTTGATGCGTGTTTGCCCAGTTCGATCAAAGGAGTCCGGTGCCAGTAATCATCATCCAAAAGGGAACCGGGTGAGGGAAGTTGATTCACATGCGGTAAAGGAGAACAACGAGGCAATGATAGCCAGAGTTAAAATGCCTTTAGGTGAAATTCTCAGGAGGGAGAAAAGGTCGAAGTGTGATAGGACGATTCCTGCTGATTATAAGCTGGGTAGATTTAGATGCGGCGATAAAATGGCGCAAGCAGTGGTCGATTCTGGGGCAGAGATAACGGTGGTCAGAAAAGGCATGCTAGAGGAAGAAAAACATATGGTGAAGAGCCACATAATAGTACGTGGGCCCTTCGAAGAGACGAAATGAGCAGAGGTAATGGAGCTTGTTTTGGGCCTCATAGAAGAGACTGATTCGCCCAATGCCAGGGGTGTAAAAGTAATATGCGCGTAGTTGATGGACTACGAGAAGAAGTGCTGTTAAGTGCAGAAACATTTTGTGATCTATTAGAGGAAAAGGAAAATGTACCAAGGACTATACAGCCCAAGGTACAAGCTGTTAATCAAGAGGCCGATCAACAGGAAGGTGAGATACGAGAAGAGGAGCCTGAGGACGTAGGAGCGAAAATAGAAACCCCTGAAGAAATAAACCCTCTCGCTACTAGTGATGTGAGACTTTTAAGATTCAGCAAAGGAATGACCCCTCACATAGAATAGCCCATAATGAAGCAAAAGAGAAGAACAATAACTATTTTTATTTGGACGATTTGCTATACCGTAAGGACAACGTATTAGGAGAGTAGGTGAGTCAGCTTGTAGTACCAGTTGAAAGACGTCAAAAGATTTTAGAACTGGCACACGAGTCCGTATTTGGTGGTCATTCAGGTACTAAAAATTGTCGGGAGCGGATTAGATATTCTTTCTTTTGGCCTTCATGCAAGGAGGATGTTAGAAAGTTTTGCGACTCCTGTCTGAAGTGTCAGTTAATGGAAAAGGTCAAGAAACAGGATAGAATCCCCTTCACCCCTATAACGCACCCGAAATTACCCTTTGAAAGGGTAAATCTGGATGCTATTGGTCCAATAGACCCACGATCTGCAAAAGGGCACAGGTTCATATTGTGTCTGATTGATCAGCATACTAGATGGCCTAACATCACTTACAGCAAAGAACACCTGCGATGCTATGTTAGAGATATTTCAGCGGACAGGCATACCTTCTGTTATCGCAACAGATAGGGGGATAAATTTTACGGCAGAATTAACTCAAGAAATGGAAAAGAGAATTGGAGCTTCACCTCGATTTTCTACTCCAGGATATCCTGAAAGTAACGGTTTAGTCGAGAGATTTAATCAGACTTTGAAAAACATGTTACACCACGTCATTAGAGAGGAACCCAGGCAGTGGCACAAGACCGTGCCATTTTTACTGTGGGCGTACCAGGAGGTACCCAATAGTACTACCGGTATATCTCCATTTCAGTCGATGTATGGGAGGTACCCAATAGTACTACCGGTATATCTCCATTTCAGTTGATATATGGGAGGCAACCAACAGGGAACTCTCAATTCTAAAGAACAGCTGGACTAACGAGCAAGTCATGCTGTGGGTATTCCAGTTACTGCTGCTCAATATCTTCAGGAATTAAAGATCAGGCTAGAAATAGCAGCATCACAGGTTAAGGATCTAGCAGAAGAGAATCAAAGGATTTGGGTTGGGTTGTTTTACCTCTGAGCGGCACTTTTTTGCACACCATGGGCTAAATGGCCAGGTCACATGGACCCCGAAGGCTCAGAGAAGGTTGGGGGAGGGGACCCACTGGAACAGCTGTTGGGAGACAGATGGTAGCCTCCCGTCAAGGCCATTCAGCGTGTTCTTTAACGTGCCCAGGGTATGGCTCTCCCGCACACGGGGCCACGGCTTAACGTCCCATCCGACGGACGGCGGTCTTTCTAAGCCCATCGGTGTCCCCTACTGACCGTGGGCAGGGCGGGGAATTTTGCGGAGATAAAGGAATCAAAGGAAATATGCATATTATTACAATAGGAGCACTCGGGTTAAGGAGTTTAAAGAAGGAGATCAGGTGATAGCTTTAACGGCAGACTCAAATAACAAGCTGTATGCCAGGTGGATAGCCCCAGAAACAGTAGTGCGAGGCATATTTCCGCACAGTTATGAGGTAAGGTTACCAGATGGGGCAACCAGGCATGTTCATGCGAATAGGCTGAGAGAATTAAAAGCTCGTTGTAATGTGGTAGGGGTGATCTTTGATGAAGATACCGAATTTGGAGAAATAAAGGAAATGACTAGAGCAGCAGCACAAGAAAGAGGGAGCAAGGTCGGGCTACAGCCGATGAATTATGCTTTTCCGAACCTGTCAGCAGAGCAAGCAAAGGAACTGCATGAGCTATTGGACGAGTTTCCGAGGTTTTTTTCAAATCGTCCGGGCAGATGCAAGCAAGGGCAGCATAACATAAGATTAATAGAGGACAGTCATTTGAAGACGCTACACAGGTACAAGGTACCACATGCGATGCGAGAACAGATAGAAAGACAGATAAATGAATTGCTGGAAGCAGATATGATAGAGCCAGCCAGCACAGAGCGAATTCACGCATTCCATTGTGTGCGTTGCAAAAAAAAAATGGGACCATGCGGTTATGCTGTGATGTTAGAATGGTGAACGGTTACACAGTACCTGATGCTTTTCCCATGGCCCATGTACCTCATTTATTATAAAGGTAGGCGCTGCTAATTACATCTCTACAATAGACCTGTTTACGTGGGTACTGGCAGATAGAGCTGGCAGAGGGAAGCAGGCCGCTAACTGCTTTTTCTACTCACATGGCTCAGTACCAATGGAAGGTTCTTCCGTTTGGTTTGATTGGAGCGGCTTCCTGCTTTCAACGAATAATGAATTCCATAACTAGCTGGGCATCAGGATTATTCGTTAACTTATCTAGTTGATGTAGCGATTTATTCCGAAACCTGGACAGATCACATGAGGCATCTGAAAGAAGTGCTAATGAAATTAGAAAACGCAAGACTTACAGGAAACTTATCAAAATGCTGTTTTGTCCCAAAATACGGTGAAATATCTAGGACATATAGTGGGGTCAGGCACCCATAAACCTGACCCGGAAAAACTTGTAGCTATACATCGTTTGCAGATCCCCAAGATGAAGAAAGAAATCCATGGAGCTTTAGGGCTGTTTGGGTACTATAGGGATTATATTGCCAGGTTCGCAGAAATAGCAAAGCCTCTAACAGAATTAACTAGAAAAAAGGCTCCCGAACGAATTATCTGGACAGCCGAAGCGAATAAAGCATTTCAGACCCTGAAAGAAAGGTTATGTACCGCTCCAGGTATTGGATGTACAAAGCATGGGGAACCCTACATAATGTATGCTGACGCATCTAATTATGCGGTAGGGGTGTGCCTCGCCAGACAGATAATAAGAATAATATCAAAACTGTAGTTTATGCCAGTCAGAAATTGACAGACACACAAAGAAGGCGGGCAACCGTTCATAAAGAAGCTTACGCAATTATCTTTGGATTAAAAAAGTTTGAATCGTGGTTATTTGGTGTTCCAGTGAAGGTTATCTCCGATCATAATCCTCTGACTTATCTAACAACGGCGAGTCCACAAAGTTTGAAACTGCAAAGATGTTCGTTAGCTCTTCAGCAACATCAGGTATCCATTGAGCATCGTCCTGGTTCCCAGCTCAAACATGCAGATGCATTGTCTAGACTCGAAGTCACTGATGAGCAAAATTGTCTAAGGGAGGATACATTAACACCTTTTACAAATTCAAGGGGTCAGAACGACGCCAAAGTCGACGACTTTCAGCCTACAGAGTCAGAGGGTAGTTGATATCTCAGTAGCCACGAAAGGTGTGGGTAGTTTTTCACCTAGTAGTTCACCTGTAAACGAGTGAATCCCGCGAGGACGGCCTACCTTCGTCAAAGACAGAGAATTAATCTATAAACTGTTTACTCTCATACAGCTATTTCAGTCACTGTTTTTTTGTTGTTTGAAGTAAAAAGACAGTATTTAGACTCAGTGCACCGGGATATATCTAGAAGTTATTTTATATTTAGGTGCAGTGTACATATATCAATGCCAAAGTTGGTACTGACTCTGGCCTTTGGGGAGGAGTAATAGGTCCTTTTGGTATTGGTAGCTGCAATGGCAATGGGCAACGTCTCCTACAGGTAAGTAATCTCAATGGATTCAGAATAACTAACACTTATTACAAACACTGCGACATACATGAGTACACATGGGTTTCACCCGATGGGCTGCATAAGAATATGATTGATTATATATTAATTAACAGCAAATGGGCTAGTTCTGTTAGGAATACCAGGTCATATAGAGGAGCTGAAATTGGTTGGTAAACAGTTGTGTGTGCATTTACACTTCCATTAAGCGAAAAGTGCACCTCATCAGTCCACAGGACGTTTGACAGCTAGTTCGCATTGTTTTCCATCTGTTGAAAACCCCAATTTGCAAATTCATAACATCTCTTGAAATCGGTTGGTTTCAGTTCCTGTACGTGTTGGATTTTGTATGGATACCTCTTGAGTATGATCCTGAGTGATCGCCACACAGTCCCGTACAAAATGCCAGTTCGTCTTGAAATTCCACGCGCACTGCATTCCCCACGTGTGGAAGCTGCCGATTGTGTGTCGGCCTCGTGTTCGACCTCGTGCACAACTGCAATAGTTTTTCGGGTCTCCCGCTTCTTTAACGTGCTTCCAAACTGCCAGTGTCCTCAAACCTTTTCATCATAGCTATCAGTAAGGAACACGACATTGGTCCCTTTCCACTTCTAATACCCCGCATCAAACGATAGGTGCGCAAAGCCGCACTTGCACATTTGGAGTTCTGATAATACATCTTAACTAAGAGTTCTTTATCTCATAATGATAACATGCCTCACCTTGGCAGAACGTTTAACTTCGGTAATAAACGTTAAATGCTGAAAGTTTAATTTCAGTATTCACATCTGAAATTTACGTACCTCACGGCAAGGTCAGATTGATCAATGTTCACAGTCTTGCACCGTTTGAGGAGCGGCGGTTGGCAGATCTGTTTAAATAGCAACAGGCAGGTTCAAGGTGTTGTAAATATGGTGAAATTAGCCTCCAAAGAAGGGGCTCCCTACGCCAGTCACAATGGAATAGTGAGATAGCGGAAGCATAAGAATCTGCCTCTCAGCTATCCCACACAAAAAAAAATTGTACTTTTCATTCTCAGCCTCGAGAGTGGCAACTTTGTCATCCTCTGTGACAGAAAGTCAGCCTTGGAAGCTCTCCAGAAGAGAGACAGCAAGAGCTGCAATCCGTTCCTCATCTAGATCAAGGAGACTTGCACCATGGTCACTTCTGTACATCATCGAATAATTCGATATTGAAGACTGGGTCAGCAATAATATTCCTTGAAGAAATATTATTACTGAAGTTAAACGTTCTGCTAAGGTGAGGCATGTTATCATTACGAGATAAAGCACTTTTAGTTAAGCTGTATTATCAGAACTCCGAATGTGCAAGTGCGGATTTGTGCACCTATCGTTCGATGCGGGGTATTATAAGTGGAAAGGGACCGATGTCTTGTTCCTCACTGATAGCTATGATGAAAAGGTTTAAGGACACTGGCAGTTTGGAAGCACATGCAAGAAGTGGGAGTTCTATTCAGGACAATGTAAAATATAGGGCATTAGACCTTGCAGAGGAGGCCAATGTTCTGAAAGAAGTCAGTGACCATATGGAGGCACTCTCGCTGCAGTTTCGCATTGTCGTTGTTGCCAAGAAGTGTGGTAATGGTGTATTCAGTGGTTCCGATAGCATGAAGCTCCCGGAACAAAGCTTCTCGTTCGGCATTGTAGCGGGAGCAGTTGAGCAGAATGTGTGATACAGTCTCAGGTGTGTTGCAAGTGGCACAATCTGGGCTGTAAACTCTGCCAAGTGTGTGAAGTGTAGAGTTGTTGTAGATGACACCAACTCAGAGATGATGAAGGAGGGTCTCCTCAGATGTGCGGAGATTACCGAGGTTAAGAGCAGTGAGAGAAGGTTCAACCAGGTACCTGAATGAGGAACAGCTGCTGTCCTTCTGCCACTGAGCAAGACAAAACTGGCTCATCATATGTGAGACAGAGCACTTGCAGTCGCTGAGAGAGAGAGGGTAATTAGTTACACACACCTGACTCTCCAGCGCTTCCTTCGCGGTGTAATCAGCAAGCTCATTGCCAGGTATTTCTACATGGGAAGGGATCCACTGGAAATGGACTGTGATTCCGGCAGAATCATGGTGCAAGTCTCCATGATTTTCTGGATGAGGAAGGGATTTCAGCTCTTGCTGTCTCGCTTCTGGAGAGCTTTCAAGGCTGACTTACTGTTACAGAGGATTACAAAGTTGCCACTCTCGAGGCTGAGAATGAAAAGTACAGCCTCAAGAATAGCATGAAGGTGGAGGAGGTTAGATGTGGGAGACGGAAACCTCTGGTGATGCCAGTATCGGCGATGGCAAAGGCAGAGGCAGCACGTTGCCTCTCCTGGTCAACAGATCCATCAGTGTAGACCTCAGTACATCTCACATATCGTTCAGTGACATAGGAGGTGGAGAGAAGTCTGATGGCCAATGGATCAGAGTCGCTCTTCTGACCAAGAGGAGGGACAGTGACATTGATCATAATATCACTGTTCTTCATGGGTGGAAGGTCAGGGAAGAGAGTATTGCCAGCATCCAGCAACTGTCCCTGCCAGTTCGTGCACTTGGAGCTGACAGGAAGGACTCGGTCATAGAAGTCCTTGGTGGACAGGTTGATGGCAGAGTGAGGCCTGTCGTGCAACTTCCTGAGAAGCTCATGGTTAGAGAGCAGGGAATGGAGCCTTGAGAGATGACACAGTATATCTCTCTTCCAGTGCAGGTGGAAAGGCATGTCATCAGCCTCTGTAATGACAGATGCATTAGGTGTGTTAGGGCAGAGTCCGAGGCAGAGGCACAGAGATATAGTGTGGACAGTGGCCAACTTGCTGAGCAGTGTAGCAGATGCATTGCTCAGAAGGTGACCACTGTAGTTGATGCGAGAGAGGATCAACTGTCAGTACAAGACCAGGAGGGTCTTGCAGGAACTTCCCCAGTGGGTACCAGCAAGGAAAGACAGTATATTTCTCTGCGCAGTAGCAACTGTCTTAAGATGCTGGATGTGAGGCCCCCAGTTCAGCCTGCTGTCCAGGACCACACCAAGGACCTTATGCTGATGGACGGCCTTGATGTAATCTCGCCCAAGCAAGAGGTCAGGGAAGGTGGGTGGAAGGCGTCTTCTCATCAGAACCATGGCCACAGTCTTATCAGTGGAAAGAGTGAGACTTAGGTTTTCGAAGAATTTGACAACCATGTCCACAGCTTGATTCATCAGGAGCTGAGCATGGTAGGGGTCCTGGCTAGGGAACCAGATGCAGATATTGTCTGTGTAAATGGAAATACCCATTCTATCCTCGGAATCGTGAGGGCAGGCCTGACAGCAAGATGTTCAGTAACATCGGGCTGAGGACACCCCCTTGAGGTACTCCATGATTGATGGTGTGGGAGATGCTGAGCGTGTTGTCCAGCTTCATGCAAACAATCCTGTTGGAGAGGTACGCTGTGATCCACTTGATGATATTGCCTCTGAGGCCGAGATCATGGAGCCTGCAGAAAATATCTGAGTGGGACAGGGAATCGTATGCCTTCTGGATGTCGAAGAAGACAGTAACAGTAGTCTCTCCCATGGCCCGCACCTGATCAGCAGCAGAGATTAAGTCGATGAGATTGTCCGACATGCATCTCCTTTTGCGGAAACCTGAGAGGCTGTCAGGGAGGAGGCCATTGGACTCTAGAAACCATTCAAGGTGTCCAAGGACCAGTCTCTCTAGGATCTCGCAGAGGCAAGACGATAGAGCAATGGGCCTGTAAGAGGACAGCTCAGTGGTGGGTTTCCCCTGCTTCAAGATAGGCATGATATGTTTTGCCTTCCATGAATCAGGTACTGTGCAGATGGTCCAGGAGTGATTGAAGGCTTTAAGAAGCACAAGCTTCTTAAAGCTCTTGGTCAGAAGAGCGACTCTGATCCTCAGGTAACAGGTTAGCTAACTGAGTATAGCTGACACCATCAGGGCCTGGGGCTGACGAGCACTTTGAAGCCCCAATAGCAGAGGTGAGTTCCTGCAAGGTGAAAGGATCATTATAGCAAGGCTCAGTTCCAGAGCAGGGCTGCTGAGCCATATCCTGATCAATCACCGGAGGAGCAGGAAGGTAAGAGGTGAAGTGCTGCAAAAAGGCATTAGCAGTGGCAGCTAAGTCCTACCCACGGGATAGGGCAAGGTTATGGAAGGGGAGGGCAAGCTGCGGCTTCCCCGTAAGGTTCCTGATGAACTTCCAGACTTTCCCAGAAGTGGTGAAGACATTGACACCTTTCACGCCGGTTAAGGTACCTTCTGATCGCAGCATGTAGCCTTCTAACATGAAGAATGTCTGGAGATCTACCAGAGCGGCCGGTGCACCTTTCAGCTCAGCAGCGAATGGTGTGAAGCTGCTTGTAGTGGATATCTGGAGGGGAAAGATGCCCGGGTGTAGAGATCATAACTGTGCAGGCATCAGAGGCAGCAGTGATAGCCTCCGACACTGCGCTGAGATCTGTAGAAAGAGCTGGCAGTCGGTAAGCTTCGACGTTCTTCATGGGGCTGCACGTCCCTTGGGAAGCAAGGAGATGTGTAGCGGGAAGTGGTCACTGCCCCAGGTGTCAGGATCAACTGACCAGCTGAGGCTTTGACCAATGCTGGAAGAGCAGAGGGTCAGATCAATGGAGCTGTAGGTACTCAGAGGTCTGTAGAAAGTGGGCAATAAAGAAATTGTGCTGCAAGATGACATTCTCGATATCCTCCCCTCACTGATCACTGATGTCTCTGCCCCAGGATGGGTTGTGGGCATTAAGGTCCCCACAGAGAATCCAGACCTGAGGGCACTGTGATAGATTATCCCGTAAGGTGGATACAAGAAAGGCAGTGGAAGGCCGGATGTAACCGGATATCAGGGTGATATCATGGCTGTTCAACTGGATGTGGCATGCTACAAAATCACTGCTCACATCAGTGAAAGTGAGATCAATAGCATGATGAGTGACATTCTTGTGCACAAGAATCGCCACATTGCGGGACAGTGAATGACTCTTGCTCGTGTGCACAATATTGGGATGGAAGACATAGTGATCAGGAACGCTGGCCTCACAGAGAGCAAGGATGGGAACTGACATGATGTTGATGTAGTTCCAGACGTCAGCAGCCTTGCTCCTGAAGCCCCTGCAGTTCCACTGAAGGATGGAAGGGATGTTAGTCACTCCGTTGGCCATGCCCATTGTCGGGTGGTAATAACGAACCTTGCAGAAAAAGCTAGTCAGCACTGAGTGTCTAGCAGTCTACAAAGTGCGAAATGAGGGAGGCCAACTGATTGAGGATCGTCAAAGTTAAGAGGTCGAGACTCCTCAGGTAGTGCGGAGGTTACGACCTTGATGACATCCACAAGTAGAGGTTGGGTTGTTTTACCTCTGAGCGGCACTTTTTTGCACACCATGGGCTAAATGGCCAGGTCACATGGACCCCGAAGGCTCAGAGAAGGTTGGGAGAGGGGACCCACTGGAACAGCTGTTGGGAGACAGATGGTAGTCTCCCGTCAAGGCCATCCAGCGTGTTCTTTAACGTGCACAGGGTATGGCTCTCCCGCACACGGGGCCACGGCTTAACGTCCCATCCGACGGACGGCGACCTTTCCAAGCCCATCGGTGTCCCCTACTGACCGTGGGCAGGGCGGGGAATTTTGCGGAGATAAATCTCAACGCTGACCCAGCTGGGACTCGAACCTGGGAACTACAGATTACGAGCCTGGCGCGCTACCGACTGAGCCACCCCCGCCCCACACAAGTAGAGAGAGAATGGTGAGCAGAAGAACAGTGTCCCTGTGGTCCTTCCTGAAATCCAGATGCATCAAGGAAGAGAAGGGCTTCTTCAGATCAGGCCGACAGCAGCTCCTGGACCGCTACAGCTGTTGGTGACAAATGTAACTATTCTGGCAATAAATTTTTCGATATTAAAAAAACCCATGTCTTTCTGTGCATTTCTGTGAAAACGGCATCGTGCTACTGTCTATACTTTTCGAATTATTGCATTTTTACTTTTTCTGTTACTTTTGGATCACCCTGTATATTTTTTTGTGTTTTGTACGTTATTTTGTATTTTACCAAAGAGACATATGCTATGTGGGGGGCTCTGTCCAGCAACTGGAATGGTAATCGATGTAGCAGTGTCAGGGGGATGGAGGTTACCCACTGCTGGTGTCTGCTGACAAGTAATCCTGGGCCTGGGGGCCAGCGACCTTGCCACATGGCTGAAGCGGAGAAGGGAGAAGAGTGTTGGCAACGACGAAGAAGGGAGAGCCCATGGAAGGACGAACGCATTAAGACACAAAATTGTAAAGCTCGTGAGTGCCGACTGGAAATAACGGCAATGGGCTCTAAAAACAGCTGAACAGGCATAGTAAGCTGGTGATGTAATGCTATGTAACTGAGCATATGTCCTTGTCTATCAAGCGTGTTTGTGAGTGTTCAATAAATAATTGTTATATTTAAGTAAAGGCTGGAGTTGAACTATTTTATTGGGGAGGAGCCTCAATATTGAGTCCTTGCAATTTCAATAAAATCTTTGATTTTATCTGAAAGTCCATTTCACCCGTCACGTATTGCGATCAAACCGGAGAGACATTCCTAAGGGATTCCAACAGACAGACGACCGAGAGAAGCAACATCACAATAAGCTACTTAGTCATTATGACAGTCACGGTTTGCTTGCTACTGAAGTTGAGGAAGAATGGGATCATTTTAAACAGGCTTTTCTTGAAACTAGCAATACTCATTTAGGTAAAAAGGTGCAGAAGAGACAAAATTATTTGAATGATAAGAAAGCACTTGAGCTTATTTCGCAAAGAAAGAACTGCAGGAATGTCCTTAATCAATTCCCTACTAGTTCTAATAGAAAGCATTACAAAGAGCTTAATAAATGTGTAAAGGATCGGTAGACAGTTGATAAGAATCTTTGGCTTAATGGCTTGGCTAACAAAGCAGAAGAAGTAGTTAGATAGTACAACAATAGGGGGTTGTACCAGATTTTCAATGCTTTGTGTGGTAAAAAAACGGACAGGTTTACAGGTATTGAAGGATAAACAATGTAAGGTTATAGAATGTGAGGATTCTGCCATGGCTAGGTGGGCTGAGCATTTCAAGATGTTCTAAACAATGTGGTTAGTTCAGCTCCCATTGTTTGCAATAATGATAGATGCATTACAGGCTTTAATGTTGACTCTTTTTTAACAGTCTGAAGTTAAATTGGCTGTTTCCAAACTTAGACCCCAGGGGTAGATAAAATTACTAAGGACTTTTAAGTCCTTAGTAATTCCGAAGTCCCCAGGGGTAGATAAAATTACTAAGGACTTTTAAGTCCTTAGTAATTCCGAAGTCCCCAGGGGTAGAATAAATTTTTTAAGAACTTTTAAGAGTCTATGGAGAGTGCGGAGAAATAGGCGAATACACCTAAAGACATTCAATTACACTTTATAATAGTTTGGTTCTTTCTAGGGTTAGTTATGGTAGTGAAACTTGGACGCTTTGTAAACAAGATAACAGGAAACTAGATGTTTTTGATTCTAGATGCTTATGCAGTATCTTTGGGCATTAGATGGTTCAACTTTGCAAGTAATGATGAGGTTAGGGAAAGGAGTTAGTAACATCCTTTGAGTAGCACATTGTGCAGAGAGAGACTCCGCTGGTTTGGCCACGTTGCCCGTATGCATAATTAAAGATTAGCGAATAGGGTTATGAACAGTGCGCCTAAAGGCCTCAGAAAGAGGGGAAGGCCTAGGATGCAGTGGGCAGACAATGGCAAACAGGATCTTGTTAGAATTAGTGTGCAGTGGCTCGATGCAGCAGATGTAGCTCAGGACATATATGCTTGGAGAACTAAGTTGCACGGTCTGGTTGGACCTCCATAGCCCATGACTGCTTGAGCATGATAATGATAAATGATAAAAAAATATCCCTACTCCTCTTATCGCTTTGACTATACAATTCTTCCTCTTAAATACAATCGTTATCGAATATCAATAGTAAGCTGCTTCTGCTGCTCTGATGAAATTTAATTATGATGTCAAGATTCCTTCTTTTTGTGACACTATCTTTAATGTGCAGCCTCTATTCAGACACATCAGTCTTGGTTTTAGGAAATGAGATTGTGGATGAGTGAAAAATCTCTTTGGAGAATAGACAAGATTTATTAGAGTTACGTGCGTCTGCAAATCATTATTGTCAAACCTCTACCTACAAGCTGTAATAATACTAGTTAATTGGTGAATAATCAGAAATTCTTTCGTGGAGAAGGGGGTGGCAGTTAAATATCAGTGGAAGTCGAAGAAAGAAATGTTATTAGGTAAGACGATTTTTATTCACATCCGAAGCGATTAAAAGTAGCTATAATGGAATAATACAATGATTAAAAGCAAATTAATGCACGGAGAATGTCAAGGTCCGAAGCCGCGGCGGACCCAAACGGCGAAATACCAGATAATCCGGAAGTTTTAAGAGATTACCCACAGATCCCTCTACTATGGAGTATTAAACTGATAGGTTCCTGTCAAACCTCTGTGGCAAGCAGATGCTTGAAGAGGTATTTATTTTTATTTATTTAGATACATGAACGGCGAAAGAGTGATTAATAAGGCTATCGGATTGTGTGAGCTGGCGCCACTCTACATACAAGGCAATATATAAGGAAACGCGCTGAATTCAACAGGCAGTCTTTATGCAGTCATGTAATATCCGTTCAGTCTAGATTCAGTCATTATCTTTGGCAGTGAACACTGGTTTGTGCTCTGCGATTTGCCGTCAAGCATTTGCCTCTCGTGTTGGAGAGTCATAGTATGTATATATGAATGTTTGGTGCAGCACCTTCTTCGTTTAATAATAAAGTTATGTTTATTGTTATATAAAACCTACATCTACTTTTAATTCTATCAAATTTATTGGCACGACTAATGACATTTCATTTTATTTTTTCATTTTATTCAAATTATATTAATATATTCGTGCGGCACGGCAAATTACATGATATATTCCTGCAGCCTAGCAAAGTACACAAATTGCATTCTTTAAAGGTATACAACTTTGTTAAACACATTGTTATAAATACTTATTTATTGAATATTTAATACACTTTTTTAGTGAATACTGTCCAAAGTGGGGCGGGGGTGGCTCGTAATCTGTAGTTCCCAGGTTCGAGTCCCAGCTGGGTCAGCGTTGAAATTTATCTCCGCAAAATTCTCCGCCCTGCCCATGGTCAGTAGGAGACACCGATGGGCTTGGAAAGGCCACCGTCCGTCGGATGGGACGTTAAGCCATGGCCCCGTGTGCGGGAGAGCCATACCCTGTGCACGTTAAAGAACACGCTGGATGGCCTTGACGGGAAGCTACCATCTGTCTCCCAACAGCTCTTCCAGTGAGTTCCCTCCCCCAACCTTCTCTGAGCCTTCGGGGTCCATGTGACCTGGCCATTTAGCCCATGTCGTGCAAAAAAGTGCCGCTCAGAGGTAAAACAACCCAACAACTCTAAAACAACTGTCCAAAGTCCAGGCACCTCAGGGCGGTGTTTGTGCAGGTATATAAGTGGAATTTCTTTTCTAAATTGCATAGTTTTTGCACAGCACTAACCAGTTGGTTTCGCAAACACACAGAGCATTTATTTTACTGTTTCGCAAAAAGGAAAACAAAATGTTTCAAAAATGCACAAAGAATCTAATTTGAACAATTAATATGAGAGTCTGATATTGTTCTTCGCATACGGCCCTGATTGGAAATATTACTTAATGGGTTGTAGTAGTTATATACATTTGTTTGGCTATAAAATATTTAATATAATACTTATAAGCTATAAAGCAAATTAACTATAAGGTTAAACAACCCAAAAACAAATTTAAAATGATAATGGTAATTTAATTATAGGACACAAATTTCATTTGTTTCAGCTGTTTTTCCCACAGAACATTAAAATTTCCCTGCTATGTATCATTATTAACATCATTATGCATTTGCATCTACATATATCAAGTATTTGGCACTTGAAGCTTATAATAGTTCACAAAGTAGCCCGCCAAATAAAATAATTGCCAATCCCTGATATAGGATGCTTATCATTAAAAATTAATGATAATTATAATTTTTAAAAAACATTAATAATTAATGATAGGCACTCTGTATTAATAACTCACGTTAATTATTAACGATTCTTTACTAAATTCTCATCAAACTTATTAAATTCTAATATAACAAAAATATTTAGAAATATTAACCACGTAACAATATTTTTACCATTTTCTGCTGATATTAAACAATTATTCTAAGAGTTTGTTTAAAATATCTGGGGGGAAAAAAGCATTTTTCCGTTATTTTAACTTGGGTCTTTAATTTTAAACAATTGCCCATTAATATTTTTAAAAAATCAAATTTTGAATATTTAGCACAAATTACCGAAATATAACATCGTAATTATTGCTGGTATTAAAAGAAAAAATAATAACTCTTCTCGTGCATACTACTTGTCACCGAGATATGATAGGAGCATGTCAGTATAATAAGCTATAGAATGTCTGTGAGAAAGACTAGACCTCAGAAAAAAAAACGACTATTCAGAAAGGAAACGTTTACGCCTTACCCGGGATTTGAATCCGGGTCGCTTTAACATTTGGTCTATTTTTTGCTGATGTTGCCAAGTGAAGTATTCTAATACATCACGTTATTTAAAATCTTCTATTTCCACATACAAGTTTTCTCCTAACTCTAAACAATAAGTAACTTGTAACCGTTAAACCAATAAAATATTGTGTACCTAAATATACAGTACGAGTTTCAGGAAAAGCAAGTTTAAGTATTCAAGGACAATTATTTAACAATAATTTCACTAAAGAGCATTTTTTTTTTCGTTATGCTTCAAATTAAGCACTAAAAGACACCCAGAAATAAATACGAAAAAAAAGGGAAAAACAAATATTTAAATAAAAGCAAGTCTGAAAAAGAAAACGCATGCATAACAAATGAGTCGTTCATCAGGCTTCTCATTTTGCTCCTCATCGTTTTACAAGAACATCCTCATATTCATAAATCGTTTCAGACACATCTCCTCCCTTTCATATACATAATCATCTCAACTTCATATATTCTTCAACCTTGCCTACCCAACACTTATGAGGCCTTCCTCTCTTGACAGTTTACGGTAGACAAAAAAACTGTAATCTCCTCAGTAACATTAATAACACAAAAAATTACTTGGTTTACTACTTTTTTTTCTTCTTATTTTACTGCCTCAGTGTGTCTTTTACCATGATTTCCCTCCACCACAAAGTTTACCTGTAATAGCAAGGCAACAAGTGTCCCAATAAGCTACAATACCAGTTATCTATCCACCTCCTCCTCCCCCATGTGGGCCCAGCCTCTCCATCAGTCGCCTACGTGCGTCTACTTCAAAAATCTCTCCATCTTGGAGTGCAGTGCAAGTAATTATTGAGACGCAGCAAACCTGTTATTAGTCGAGCTCACTCTGTTCGCCTGCTTAAAACAAAGCTCTATAATTTTGAAGCTGACAGTTGAGCACCAAGTAATAGAGGTCTGCCAGTGTCCCGCCCTCCAACGCCGTCCCACGCGGCTGCCAAATAACAGCGGCTTCCACATCCTGGATCCTGGAACCCAGGAGGAGGGGCACGCATGACTACTACGTCCACGAATAATTTTCATGGGGACGAAACACGCAGCTCACCTCTCGCCCTTCATTACCCTAGGATGCCACAGCACCAACTACTCATGCGTTACTACAGCTCAAGAAGCAATTACATCTCGCAGCGATTTATAGTGTCACTAGTTGCTGGTGCCACATGACAGAATTTTCCTTGCTGAAGGGATACTTTGGCGAAATACGATTATTCATGGAAGACATGATGTTTCACGAACTAAATTATACTAGGAGTGCTAATTAAAGATAATTATCGGGAGTTGGTAGAAAAATAGCGAAATTTGCGATTGTTATTTTGGTGTTAACTTTCTTTCTTAAATACCTTTCTGCTTACTTCTTTTTTAACTTTCGCAATGAAAATACCAGAGGTACATAACTTGATAATACATGCAGCTAATTTTAATCCCACAAGCCTTAGTGTAAAAGGAGGTAAAATAGACTTTGTATGCAAACCCAAATGGAAAATAATTTATAAACCAAGGGAAAGCTGAGAAGAATCTGTTTTTTACAGCCAAGGATAGCTTAACCAAATAGTCTACCTTATACACAAAACTTTTCAAACAGTACGCTTTTGCTCAAATTAGGGACTAAAAATTAATGTTTTTGTTGGGTTGATTTACCTTTGAGCGACACTTTTCTTCACACAATGAGCTAAATAGCCAGGTCACAAGGTCCCCAAGGGCTCAGAGAGGGTTGGGGCGGGAGGGCTGCTGGGAGACAGATGGTAGCCTCCGGTCAAGGTCATCCAGCATGTTCTTTAACGTGCATAGAGTATTGCTCTGAAGCACATGGGACCACAGCTTTGCATCTCATTCGACGGACGGCGGTCTTTCTAAGCCCATCGGTGTCAGTAGGGGATTATTATATTATTATATTAAAGTACATTTCATTACAGTAGGGGAACCTGCAGTTCCCAGGTTCGAGTCCCCCCAGGGCTAATATCGAGATTTATCTCCGCAAAAATCCCTGCCCAGATAAATCTCGATACAAGCCCAGGAGGGACTCCAACCTGGGAACTGCAGATTACAAGCGTGGCGCGCTACCGACTGAACCATCCCCGCCCCAGGTTAGTTTTTGTACACAATCTCAAAGACCGTATTGGCCATGAACTCAAGGCAAGAATTTCATTATTATTCTCTCAATTTGTACACTGTATAAATGACATGACATTCAATTTATATATCATTACATTATATAATAATAAAAAATTTAAGTATTTAAATTTTACACGAGAAATATGTCATACTCAGCAGTAATCAACTGAAAATATAATTAATGTCCTCCAATTGAGTAAAAACTCGTATTTTGGGGCAAATTTTATTTCATCAACGTGTAAATTATTACCAATATATAAATATTTATACACAAATAGAATATTATTTATAATTACAAGAATAACATATATGATTATACGTTTTCAAAGAAAATAAAGTTTCTCATTTTCTGCATTTTGCACCCTTTAACACTAGTAATTCGTACTAAAGGATGATAAGAAAATGAAAATAGTAGTATATTATTAGTCCTATACAACGCAAAAAAGAATTTCTCATTTATCCTTTAAAATGAAAAAGTTGCGTTGTCTCATCTTCTAAAATTAATGGCAAATCAGTCAGTGCATATAAAACAATTTATTTATTATTTACATACAGTGGACCTTCGTTATAGCGCTGCTCGCTATACCGCGCACTCGGTTATAGCGCGGGCGATGTTCGCGATAAGTTCAAACATGTTTATACAGGTCCGTGCGGCGTTAGTGAGTATCGCATTTTATTGTTACTGCGTATAGAGTAATTGTGTATGTATTGAGTTCCTGCATGTATTTTGAATAGTGTTTAATTATTGTATGCATGATGAGTAAAAGAAAAGCTTACAGTGTGAAATTTATTGTGTCGCCACCGCGCCGCTGGGTATAACGCGGTTCACCTTATAACGCGGGTGTTGTTTCCCGCCGACATGCGCGTTATATCGGGGGTCCACTGTATTAAAAATTCTAAAATGAATCACTTTTAAAAAATAAAGAGAGTGCTGTGTGCGGGAGAGCCATACCCTCGGTGAACGTTAAAGAACACGCTGAACTTTGACTGGAGGTTTCCATCTGTCTCCTAAACAGCTGTCCTGTCCAATGGGTCCCCCTTCTCCCAACCTTCTCTGAGCCCTCGGGTTCTTGTGATCTAGTCATTTAGTCCATTGTGTGCAAAAAAAGTGCCACTGAAATGTAAAACAACCCAAGCCACCCACCCACCCATTCCTGAGGGTGAAGGGATAAATTTTTGCTGCCAAACCCCTTGATCATCACACTAAACCAATATCAAATTTCAAGTTCAAATAGCCCGTTTGCCATATTCGTTTAAAGTTTTGAAATTTTCAAGTTTTTCTACCGTTAGAGGGCGCAATTAAAACTTTTAAGAGATTCGAAAAGTGTGAATCGAAATATTTCATCAATATCTAGAAAAAGCAAAGAGAATTAATTTACAATTGGAAAGTAGCTAAAAATAAACAATTATCTCTTTAAGAAAATGCATTTTGGCACTTCCCAAGAGGTAAGGGGGAAAAAATCATTGTTATCAATGAATTTTTAACTTCGTAACTTCGTAACCTTCACATTTCGCCACCAAAATTTCTAACATAATTACATCGCTTGCAATATTCGTTTAAATTTTTGCCCCTTTCAATATTTTTCTACCTTCAGAGGTAGCAATTATATCTATTGGGATATGTCGTAAGTTATTTATTCAACAATACCTATCCAACCGAAAAAGAATTTTTAATTATCTCAAAAAAAGTTTAATTTCTACAGAGGGACAGACGGCAAAGTAAAAACTTCAACTCGGATTTTTTTAACGAGCTAAAAAAGCAGTTATTTCTAAAACCAGTAAATTATGATACCTATTTTTATACTAATTTAATAGAATTTATAGGGTTGATCATTAAGAAATTAGCCATATATAGTATAGAACAATACATTGGCATATTATTAATGTAATCATATTTTCGTGTTTTTGATAAATTCTCTTTCATTATTTATCAATTTCTGTTAGTGCTAAAGAATCTGCTTACTAAGTATATGTAGTATATCTGCACTAATGTCTTACGTATATGGATATTAATTAAAATAAAACCTGTTGAAAATTGAGTATGCTTCTTAAATGTCCTAATTAGATTTGATATTTCAGTTTTTTAAAGTATTTCAATGTTTGGAAGATATAAAGTTTTCTAACTTCTAATATACCTATTTAGTTTAGAATAAACACCAACTAAATTAGTCTCCTCACTTTCATAACACATGAAATTAAACACATATTATTAAGTGTTTTTTATAACACACTTAATAATATGATTGTGCGCCTACTGAAGTGGTTCAACTTTAGAACAAGTGTTAGTGTCTTAAGTACGCCATGATAATAGTCCATAAAATAAATATGATTTGACCCAAGAAAAATAAATATTTTTAAGACAGAAACATCTACAAAACTTCTTATATAATAGATGTAAGATATAACAAAATTTTTTTCAAAACATTTATTATTGGATCTTCCAGTGCATTTTTTTTATCTATATAAACTCCTAAACATTTATAGGAATCTACGCCCTGTTTTTTTTCCGAATGAACAATCATCCTTCATACTACGATATATAACAAATATATGCTGTATATGCAAGAAAACTTTAGTTTCAGTGTCGAATCACTGTTCTATAGGTAAATTATGTGTAAAAGTATAAATATAAAGTAGTCCGCATAATCTACTCTATTATATTAATATATATTCATAGAAAAAAAAAGTTTTCAAGAAGAGCGTGTTTCTTTTAATTAGTGATCAGAAACCCAAATTCCCAGCCCTTACATTGGCTTCGAAAAATTTTAAATGACATCTGATTTCTAATAACTTAAAAAAAAAATGAAAATGTATGAATTTGCTATATGTCATTCCAAATTAGCTGCGAGATATTTATATTTAACATGTTTCGTGCGCTATAACAGACAAACTGCACAGTTTGGCAATAAAAAATTCTTGCTCAAAGATTAAATCTTTATTTAAACCTCGATCTCCCAGGGGTTTGAAAGTCGTGAGGTAGATAGTTAAATAAGATTTAATCTTTGAGTAAGAATTTGCAAAAGGGGGTGCATTTGAAAAAACAAACATCTAAATGCAGTTTCTGATTAAAATTTCAATCGTGGAGAAACAGAACTATTACTTTAAATAAACTGAAATAGGCATATCTCACGAAAAAAAAAAGGCCCAAATTTCCAAAAGCATTTAAATATCTTAATTGCTCACTTCTAGCGACCTTTTTGCTTTTTCCTCGTTAGTCTTAGCCTAAAATAATTAAAAAAAATAATGATCGTATGTTATTCAGAATTATTTCATTTGATTTCTTTCGGAAAACAAAAGAAATTTTTGATGCTGTATATTATCATTTCCTTATATGATCTTTAAAAAAATACTACCTTGGGATATAGTGGCAATCCCTCCCGTTGCGAGACCGACGGTTTATTGTTAACAGGAATCAGATAAGTCCATCATTCTGTTTTACTATCATTTACAAGTATTACATACAAGACGGTTAAAATTAAAGTACGTCAATTTGGCCGCAGGTAAAAAAAAACGTTAATTGTACGAAGAAATAATTTGGAATGGGCAATGTTGAGAACACGTAGAAAGGTATAAAAATAAAATTTCGAATAAATATCCTTATTTGTCTATTAGAGAGGAGTCCTGAAATCATAATTTTCAAATGTTTCTTCTATTTGCGAAAAAAATTAAAATAATAATTTCTTTTAATGATAATTTCAATAGTAGTAAAAATGAGCACCATTCAGCCTTCGATTATTTTCTAAGTATTATCTTTCATTATTGAATCGATCTAAGCATTTATAACGATATTATTCAAGAATTTTCAGTTATTATTATTATTTCTTCTTAGTTTCTATTATATGTTCTTCTATATTTCGTTCCAAATAACATTAAGATTTCAATTTGATCCATACACAATTACAATTATTTTAAAGCTTATGTCTCGTGGCCTAGTGGTCAGCGCGCTTGGCAACTGATCAAAGGGACATGTTTCGAGCCCCGGGTAAGGCATGGATGCTTGTCTTTCTGCTGAAGTCTCGCCTTCCTCACAGATCTACTATGGCATACAAACTGACAGGCTCCTGTCAGACCTCCGTGGCAACCAGCTGCTTGAGGGATTATTAATTAATAAATAATACTACGAAATATTTAAAAAGCTGTTTAGTGCATGAATTTCTGTACATATATTTTACAATGTGTCAGAATTTCTCCCCCCAACCGATTTTAGGATCAGTAATTATAAAAAGTTTTGGGTCTGAGCTCAAAATTTTAGATCAAACTCATCTGTGGTTCTTTAGTTTTCAAAAAATATCAACTTCATACTTTAAATGTCATTCCTACACTACTGAAATAACTTTCGATTCTTGTCTTAGGTTTTAGAAATGTATAATTTTCAACAATTAGTTGTGTCCGTTTTCCGAATTAGTACATATAGAAATTTGTTTTTAAAATCTTAAACATCTAAATTTTTTTACTATCCTACAATTTCGATGGGTACAAATCGCCGTAAAGAAGTACTGAATGGGCAAACCCTTTCTCGGGAAATCCAATTTATAGTTTTTTCCTTTGAAACCAACTATGCTAATTGCAATCTGGAGTAGTTTTAACTATTCGAAATTTGCGGATTACCTTTGAAATTCCATGTCACCTGGCCATTTAGCCCATGGTGTGCAAAAAAGGGCCGCTCAGAGGTAAAACAGCCCAATCTAACCCAACCTTTAAAATTAAAACGACCAAGCCAAATAAACCCACAAGCCCATAAAATACATAGTAGTTTGAAAAAAATGATAAGTAAATAATCACAGAAGCACAAACAATAGTATCAACACATAAAGCAAGCAAATGGGCTCATTCCTTTTCGTTCGACGAAGCCCTTACTGTGTAGCTTAATGAAATGGATTTTCTGCCTCCTTCAACCTGTCAACATACAGTTTTAACCTGTTTCGCCTTACAGAGCTAATGGAGGCTGGCTTTTGTTCGAAACAAAAGGGAGAGTCTGAAGGGTCAGCCTACTCGGTGGAGATCGTGGCAAGGTGATAGTCTAATTTGTCAGGAACCTCAGGAGCTGGTATGTGGGCTGATCCTTACCCGGGCCACCTGGGGAAGGGGCGGTACAAACTGTAACCGGCTCGTTGATTGCACTTCTTAACGTAGATTGGATATCTTTACTTCCATACCGATGCGGCCCTTTGTAAAGTCACAAGAAGCTCCGTAGATAAACTTAACACGGGGCATTGCACAGCGGTATTAGGTATTAAGGTGGATACTTGCGAGCATATGCCATTGTAAATTATGATGCTGCAATATGCTTGCAGAATTTTGCTCGTTATTTTGTAAAACATCATAATATGCATGTACATTATGAGATATGTAACATTCAAATAAATTCATATTTGCAATAATTAATACTTATTTACTGATCATATAACTTTCCTTAATTGATAACACAGTCAACAAGGATTTCCAGGGGAAGTTTTTAGAAAATTTCGATATGCTAATTTCGGAAATAAAGCAAAAAATAATCCATCACGTCTAGATTTTTGTTTTACATATCTCATATATATATCTTGAAACGTTGTCCATCTGTCTTTTCAATATGCATTTGGAGACCTCTTATATCGAACCATATTTTCATGATGATTCCCGAGATCTTGGGGAAAGTTTTTGTCTCCGATAGCTCCAACAAACTTTCTTCCAATCAAGAAAAAAAAGAGAGAACTCCTCCTAAATAGTTAGAGCCAAAACCACCATATTCACTACGCTGCTTTCTCTTTAATAAATTTCAAGACAACCCCAAACTTTCTCTTCCCCTTCCTCCGAAAACAGAAAAAAAAAATGGGAAAAGTACTAAACTGGATTATCCAATTCTGTATGCACTTCCTCTCATAACTTAATGCAAAGGTTTGACCCACGATCTTTCTTTTTCCCCCTCCAAAAATTTCCCCCTCCCAAAAAAGGTCAAAACTTCTCTTATACCTAAGGCCTAAAACTACTAAATTCGATGGCTTCCTATGACCATAGTTTAAAACAATATGTTTGGCCCACAAAAATCTCTCCCCCACCACAACCCACTCCAAACAAAGAGCAGTTTCCCAAACTTTTTTTTGAAGGACCAATTCTTATATTAATGTTTTGTTCATACATTATTTTTTGGTATGCAATATAAATATACTATATAAATAATTCGTCGTTTCTTCCCCTTAATTTATTTTTTAAGTGGTTGCTGCGGATCGCAATTCGGGAACCCCTGATCTAAATTTTCCAAACGCTTATCCCCTCCCTAAAAAAAATGCGCAACGAATTATCTGTCTCAGGTGAAAGTTGAGAGCGGAGAACACGGTGGGATATCTCAAAATTATTTCACCTTTCTGCCCACCAAAAAAAGAGAGAAGAAACTGGAAAACTTCGCGTAGTGATGTAGGTCGGGTTGGGTTGTTTTACCTCTGAGCGGCACTTTTTTGCACACAATGGACTAAATGGCCAGATCACATGGACCCCGAAGGCTCAGAGAAGGTTGGGGGAGGGGACCCACTGGAATAGCTGTTGGGGCACAGATGGTAGCCTCCCGTCAAGGCCATCCAGCGTGTTCTTTAACGTGCACAGGGTATGGCTCTCCCGCACACGGGGCCACAGCTTAACGTCCCATCCGACGGACGGCGGCCTTTCCAAGCCCATCGGTGTCCCCTACTGACCGTGGGCAGGGCGGGGAATTTTGCGGAGATAAATCTCAACGCTGACCCAGCTGGGACTCGAACCTGAGAACTGCAGATTACGAGCCTGGCGCGCTACCGACTGAGCCACCCCCGCCCCTAGTGTTATACGATCGTAAATGAAACGAGTATTATGTCAAATGGAAACTTACGAAGTGGGGAGTGTTAGTCCTATATATTTTAAAGAAATTCATGTTAAAAGTCCCGAGCAACGCTAGTTAAACGGCTAGGAGAGTAAAGATGCTAAACGTTTCAAAAGCATAAAAATGCAAAATAATTTTCGAAACATTGGGAAGAGTTTCACCCCCCCCCCCTCTCTCTTAACTCTCCCTTAATACGCCACTGGCTAGCAGTATATATAAACAAAAATACTTTTATTTCAATTCAAACACTGCATCAACACAAGATTCGTGACCATGCAAAATCATACAGAAAATTTAATACAAACTACAATGGGAGGCCATTTGTGTTCGAAAGTAGTCTATTAGCATAAGCAAAGTAACGGCTATTATTTATAAAGACAGTATAAAATGGGTTTAAAGCTCGAAATTGGATTGCATTATAGATATCAGACACGAATTCGATACTAGTATATTTTATAGGGTAAAAACTATTGATAATTTATATGGCATCGTTAATAATGATTTAAAAATTTATGCAAAATGATTTAGAGCTAATAAACTCCAGTTAAATATAGGCAAAACTAAATATATCTTATTTGGCCGAACTGTAAAAACTGCAAATCTTTACCTACAAAAAATATGCATTGATGGAAATGCAGTCGAAAGAGTTACAAAATTAAATTCTTAGGAGTATGGCTTACTGGCTTAAAATGAACATGCTACGTACATTAGGGAAAAAAATTCCAGAAATATGGTCTTATTAGAAGCTATAAATTCGTGTTTCCTTTTCGAATTAAATTGCAATTATATAACTCCATTATTTATCCTCATTTACATTATTGCATTTTGATATGGAGTAACACAAGTAAGAGGAATATTCACAAACTACTATATCTTCAAAAACAACCTTCGTGAGAACTCTGTATAATCTAAATTTTAATGAATATGTTACCGCTAAAGCTCGAAAGCCGTTAATGTGCACATAATCATCATCATCCTCAAGCAGCCATGGGCTACGGAGGTCCAACCAGACCGTGCAATTTAGTTCTCCAAGCAAGTCTATCCTGAGCTACATCTACTGCATCTGGCCACTGCACACCAATTCTAACAAGGTCCTGTTTGACATTGTCTGCCCACCGCATCCTAGGTCTCCCCTTCTTTCTGAGGCCTTTAGGCACACTGTTCATAACCCTATTCGCCAATCTATAATTATCCATACGGGCAACATGGCCAAACCAGCGGAGTCTCTCTCTGCACAATATGCTGCTTAAAGGAGGTTGCCAACTCCTTTGCCTAACCTCATCATTAGTTACAAAGTTGAATGAACCACCTAATGCCCAAGATACTGCGTAAGCAACTGGATTCAAAAGCATCTAGTTTCCTGTTATCTTGTTTACAAAGTGTCCAAGTTTCACTACCATAACTAACCCTAGAAAGAACCAAACTATTATACAGTCTAATTTTGGTCTTTAGGTGTATACGCCTATTTCTCCACACTCTCCATAGATCCTTAAAAGTCCCGGCAGCAATCCCTATTCGTCTGTTAATCTCATGCCGCACATCACCAGTATCTGTTACGTAGCTCCCAAGATAATTAAACTGTGTCACCTGCTCAAGACTGCAACCATTCAGATTAACTGAATCACAGCCTGCCTGACCAATTTTCATCACTTTAGTTTTCTCTCTGTTTATAACCAAACCCACTCTACTACCAGTCTCATCAACAGCTCGAATGAAAGAGTTCATCTCATCAACATCATTTGCCAAAAGGGCTAAATCATCAGCATAATCTAAATCAGAAATTTTCCTATCTCCAGCCCATTTAAGGCCAAAAGCTTTCCCTTGAAGTGAATTTCGCATAACATAATCAATAACCAAGCTAAAGAGAAAAGGAGACAAAATGCACCCTTGTCGAATACCAGAAGTAATGCTAAACCAATTGCTACAAGACTTACCAACTCTCACACATGACTCAGTGTTATTATAGAGAGATTTCATTATGTTAACTAACTTGTCTGGTATACCATATGATCTCACAATCAACCACAAATTATGACGATCAACAGAGTCGAAAGCCTTTTTGAAATCAACAAAGCTAGCAACCAAAGGTTTCTGAAACTCTAAACATTTCTCAAGAATCTGCCTAAGTGAAAATATCTGATCTACACATCCCCTACCACTTCTGAATCCACATTGCTCATCACGCAATTGACTGTCAACCAGATTCTTAATTCTATTAAGCACAATCATGGAAAGAACTTTACCTGGAACAGAGAGTAGGCTGATACCCCTATAGTTATCACAAGAACTGCGATCACCTTTTTTGAAAATAGGGATAACAATAGCTCTGGTAAAATCCTTAGGAATCATGCCTTTATCATAAAAGATATTAAGAATTTCAGTAATCCAAGTGGCAACCGAAACATTCCCAGCTCTAAGCATTTCGGTAGTAATTTCATCTACCCCTGGGGATTTATGTAGTTTAAGTTTATAAACAGCCAAAATAACTTCAGATTGTGTTATAGGGCCAACATTAAAGCCACCAATGCATCTATCATCATTGCAAACAATGGGAGTAGAACTAACTACATTGTTTAGAACATCACTGAAATCCTCAGCCCACCTAGCCATAACAGAATCCTCCCCTTCTATAACCTTACTTTGTTTATCCTACAATCCCTGTATACCTGTCCGTTTTCTACCACACAAAACATTAACTATCTGGTACAGCTCTCTGCTGTTGTGCTGCCTAACTGCTTCCTAGGCTTTGTCAGCCAAGCCATCAAGCCAAAGATTCTTATCAGCAGCTAACTGATCTTTTACACGTTTATTAAGTTCTCTGTAATGCTTTCTATTAGGACTAGTAGGGTATTGATTAAAGACATTCCTGCAGTTCTTTCTTTCCGAAATAAGCTCAAGTGCCTTATCACTAAGATAATTCTGGCTCTTCTGCTCCTTTTTTCCTAAAAGAGTACTGTTAGTGTCCAAAAAAGCCTGTTTAAAATGATCCCATTCTTCCTCAACTTCAGTAGTAAGCAAACCATGACTGTCATAATGACTAAGTAACCTATCATGGTAAGCTTTCGCTATAACTGGATCTTTCAGAGCTTCAGTATTAAAAGTAAATTTTTTAACCCTAGCACAAAACTTTTTAAGTTTAAGTTGCAAGACACTTTTAACAAGGTAATGGTCAGATCCAATTTCAGCTCCCCTATATGCCCTGGTATTCCTAACAGAACTAGCCCATTTGCTGTTAATTAATATGTAATCAATCATATTCTTATGCAGCCCATCAGGTGAAACCCATGTGTACTTGTATAAGTCGCGGTGTTTGTAATAAGTGTTACTTATTCTGAATCCATTGAGTTTACTTACCTGTAGGTGACGTTGCCCATTGCAGCTACCAATACCAAAAGGGCCTATTACTCCTCCCCAAAGGTCAGAGTCAGTACCAACTTTGGCATTGAAGTCACCTAGAACAAGGGTAATATCTCCTTTCTTGACAGAATTCAAAATATCCTGAAGTTGTTCATAAAACCTATCCTTCTCATCCTCATCGGCATCCTCAGTGGGGGCATAACAGCAGATAACATTCAAGTCTTTAACGCTTGTCTGAAATTTTGCTGTAAGAAACCTTTCATTAATGCACTAATATCCTAGAAGAGCATCGCAAGCATGTCTGCTGAGAAGCAGACCCACACCTTGGTGATGCTTATTGTCGTCTCTCCCTGAAAAGAGAAATTTAAGATTATTTTTAAGAATCTGACCTTTATCTGTCCATCTGGTCTCTTGCAAGCCGAGAATATCTAAATTATAACGGTGGAATTCTTGTGTGAGGACATCAAGAGAAAAAGCTCTGTGCAGAGTCCTCACATTCCAACTACCTATGGAGAGAAAATGGTTAGTGGGATGTTTAAAGAAACTATGTTTATTGAGAGAGGGAATGCCGACAATATCAAACAGCCCCCTAATCGCAGACATGGGGCAAAGACCCGTTCCCCCACTACTAAAGGCTGAAGCCATCTACACTGGAAGACTTCCTCCAATGTAGAATTTGACGATGCCAATAGAAGCAAAGAGTTCAGGTGCCTGCGATGACTTCTGCTCAGGATTATCCACCAGCTGATAAACATATCCTGTGAATCTATTCACTTGGGGCTGTCAACCCACAAACAAACAGAAAACACAGCGGAAGATTTTCCCTCCACAGAAGCCCACCAGTGCAGCAAAATCAGGATCCATAATCAAGCTCAGAGCCATAGATCTGTCCAGTCCAGTAGGTTTATATGGTCAGCACCAGGACCCTGTGTGGTTGACCACTCTTCAGCAGGGTAGAAAAAAAAAGAAAAGTAGCCATAGTTGTCCAGATCAGTAGGCCACACTAATCTGGCAGCCCTCCCCTTCCGTTCACTTCCACAAGAGAGTATCTCTTTTGAAAGTTACTAACGGTCCGCACCACGAGAAGGCGGGGTCGGACATTAGGTGCTAGGCCTGGCCGGTTCTATGCATCATCACAGGGGATTGGTGCATAGCTCTCCTTCCAGTGACTACCTAGCTACCATTTACAGAACCTAATGTGCACATTACCTAGCTAATCTGCAGATTAACTTATTTGCTCCGTTAACGTGCGGAATCAAGAGTTTTCCGCATTTTACCTAGGTAATGTGCACATTAACGGCTTCCGTATCGTTAAAGTTCAAAAGTTTGTTTCTCTCATTTCCTTTCCCTACTCCTTCCCCCCTCTCCCTCCACTTTTAGTTTCGTTCTCACTTGGCCTCCGCTCATCCGGGGCGTTTCACGATAATTCGGAACACGGAGTCACGTGACCCGAAGATTGAGACTCAAGAGATTCATCACTTGACAGATTCGTTCTCACTTGTCCTTCGCTCATTTGGGGCGTTTTTTATAATGCGGCAGGCGGTGTACTGTAGAGTTAGATACGTTATCTGAATAATAGGATAGTTAAAAAACGAAAAAGTACAATGTACCGGCTATTACCAATTCCGATAATAGCCGATACGCCATATTTTATTTTCACTTTAACGAGTGCCTAGTAGGTAATGTGCAGATTATCTAGGTAATTTGCAGATTACCTAGGTAATTTGAGAAATGAAACAATTTTCGGCACGTTAACGGATCACCCTAGTTAATCTACACAATACCTAGATAATCTGTAGAATAACTGATTTCTGCACTTTAGCGGTAACAAATATACTAAAGAATTTTTTGAAAAAGCCAAAATTCTACAACTTCCGAATCTACACAAATTAAATATAGCATTATTTATGTTCTGTGCTATTAGATTAAAAAAATAGGATATATATTTCCAAAGGAAGTGTTATCATTACCCAGGTCGACAGCAGCTTGACCTAGAATTACCATTATGTAGAACAAATTATGGACAGGATCACTAACCTTTCAGGGGCGGGGGTAGCTCAGTCGGTAGCGCGCCAGGCTCGTAATCTGTAGTTCCCAGGTTCGAGTCCCATCTGGGTCAGCGTTGAGATTTATCTCCGCAAAATTTCCCGCCCTGCCCACGGTCAGTAGGGGACACCGATGGGCTTGGAAAGGCCGCCGTCCGTCGGATGGAACGTTAAGCCGTGGCCCCGTGTGCGGGAGAGCCATACCCTGTGCACGTTAAAGAACACGCTGGATGGCCTTGACGGGAGGCTACCATCTGTCTCCCAACAGCTGTTCCAGTGGGTCCCCTCCCCCAACCTTCTCTGAGCCTTCGGGGTCCGTGTGACCTGGCCATTTAGCCCATGGTGTGCAAAAAAGTGCCGCTCAGAGGTAAAACAACCCAACCCAAAACAACTAACCTTTCAGGGAGCGAAAGTTTGGAATAATTTAGATAATAATTTGAAAGAAGTTGAAAAGTATTCGGCATTCAAACGTAGCTTGTTACCTACGTTAACTCATTAATATTTTTGAATGCTTAAAATGCTGGTGTCACAAGTTTATGATTTAATGTAATTTAGTTAGAGTGCTTAGTCTTCTCAAATTATATATTGAATTTTTTAAATGTCTCTTTTCTGTTTTATGTGAATTGTATTATATTAACTAGCATAACATCTTATTACAAAATAAAATGGAAATAAAAAGTATTACTATTATACAATGATTTGGGCCAGCCATCCCATGGCCGAGTGGTTAGCGCGCTTGGCTACTGAGGGACCTGGGTTCGAGCCCCGGGTAAAGGCATGGATGTCTCTTTTCTGTTTTATGTGAATTGTATTATATTAACTAGCATAACATCTTATTACAAAATAAAATGGAAATAAAAAGTATTACTATTATACTATGATTTGGGCCAGCCATCCCATGGCCGAGTGGTTAGCGCGCTTGGCTACTGATCTAAGGGACCTGGGTTCGAGCCCCGGGTAAAGGCATGGATGTATGTGTCGTTTTTCTGTTGAGGTCCTGCCATCCTCTTAGACCTACTATGGCATATAAATTGACAGACTCCTGTCAGACCTCTGTGGCAAGCAGCTGCTTGAGGGAGTATTTATTTTTTTTTATGATTTGGGTTACCTCTATGCCAGTTGTTCTCAACCTTTTATGCTTCACGTACCCCCTGGAAATGTGTATGTAACTGGCGTACCCCTTGTACAGTTAGATAAAACTATAATTATAGTACATCAATGGTTAATTTTACTTTGTTACTAGATCTAGTGACTTTTGAGCTCTCACGGTGTACCGCAAAAATTTTTACCGCGTACCCCACGTTGAGAACCCCTACTCTAAGCGATACCTTTTTGCTCACAATATAAGGTCAGGTCAAAAAGATCCCCAAGAGCTCAAAAGTTTGGGAAAGGACGCATTGGACAGCTGTTGGAAAAAAATTTCCGATTTTTTTTTTTATTTTTTTTCACTCTATTAGACAATGATTTGTCGAGAAAATTTTAAGATAACGGATAAATTAAATATAACACACATTATAGGATGACTTTTCTATTATTACGTTAATGTTAATATTTATAGGTAAAAATAAAATTTTACCACTTTATGATGGCAGCTAAATTACAGCCATTTTATGGTGAAAGGTTACACCTTTTACCTTTTTGCATTAAGTTACATCATAAATCGTGTACGTTCACACTCCTCAAAAAATTACTTACTTGTGCTGCCATCTAGTGATAAGATATGATTTTTTTCTCCTCTGAAACATATCTTTTTAATGTAATAGAGTTTTTAGAACAATTCTTAAAGTAGAACACCTATAATCAACACTATGTTCGGCAATTATAATTACTTTCATCGAAATATAAAACTTGAAATTAGAAACTCTAGAATGTATCACATTATACTAACTGTTCAAACTGACATAGGAGATGTTATTCTTTCCTAATTTATATAATGGGGATACTCTACAATTTCAAACTAAATTTTCTTAAAATTATTTATTAAAAGACAATTTTTGAATTTGTTAAAACAATTATGCTATTCTAAAAAGACCTTAAAAATAACAATTTATGTTATTCATTTTGTGAAACTATTGTTCTTATATATTCACACCATTCGTATTTCATTCATTTATATTACAAACTTCTACGAGTTTTGAGTTACAAAATATTTTTTCAAACACGCAGGATGTAGGCATTTCGTGTTCAAGGCTTAATTTCTTTTGTTAAAGCAAAATTGAATTAATTGAATTTCGATAAATAAATTGTTATTTTGGGCTGTAAATGGTAACTAGACATAAACTGGAAGGAGAGTGTATACCAATCCCCAGTGATGATGCATAGAACCCGCCAGGCCTAGCACCTAATGTCCGACCCCGCCTTCTCGTGGTGCAAGCCTGTCTAGCACCTAAAATACATTGTTATTTTGGGTTGTAAATAACAAATAAATTGTTATTTTGGGCTGTAAATGGTAACTAGACATAAACTGAAAGAAGAGTGTATACCAATCCCCAGTGATGATGCATAGAACCGGCCAACACGAAGTGAGAGGTTTACCTCTCTTGGTGAGTGAGTCACAACCTGTTAAGCAACCCGCACATGGTTGTTTACAGCCAATGTCAGTGCTCAGGGAGACTGCAAATATCTTCCAAAATAAATATTTTCGTTATTGTTATAAACTTGGAGCTGGTTATCATTCTGCAATTCTCCAACGTCGAAGTCCCAATAACCGAATGAACCAAATGCTTACTTCCTTAACTGCACCGTGGATAAATTACATTATACTAACCCCAGGAACCGACAAGGCCGTTAGTACCTTTCAAAAGAGGGCGGGCTGATCAGTGTGGCCTATTGAACTGGTCATCTATTGCCACGTTTTTCTTTCTTACCTGCTGAGGAGTGGTCAACTTCACAGGGTTCTGATACTGACCATTTATACTCACTAGACTGGACTGATTTATGGCTTTGAGCTTGATTATGGATTCTGGACTTGCTGCATTAGTGGGCCTCAGTTGAAGAAAAATCTGCTGCTGTTTCTGTTGCTTGTGGGTTGCTAGTCCTAAGTGAACAGAGGAATGGGATAACTTATATCAGCTGGTGGATAATCCTGATCTGTGGCCATTGCAAGTATCTCAACTCTCACTTAGCTAGTTGGGCATTATCAATCCTAAACTGGAGTAATGTGTCTCAGGCAGGCCATATGGTTCTTGAAAAGGTCCACTTCAAAAGGTGGTGCCTGAAGTTCCTACTAGCATCGGTGACTTCAGCCATTAGTGGAGGAGGGACAGGTCTTTGCCCCATGCCTGCGATCAGGGGGTTGTTTGATATTGTTGACCCTACCTCTCTCAATAAATCTAATTTCTTTAAAAATCCTACTAATAATTTTCTCCCTGCAGGTACATGGAATGTGAGGAAGTTATACAGAAATTATTTTCTTGATGTCCTCGCACAGGAATTCCAGCGTTATGACCTAGATAATCTAGGCTTGCAAGAAACCAAATGGACAGGTAAAGGTGAGATACTTAAAAATAACTTTAAATTTCTCTTTTTTCCGACAGGGAGGATGGAAATCATCTCCAAGGTGCAGGTTTGCTTCTCAGCAGAAGCGCCAGTGATGTTCTTCTAGAATATGAATGCATTAATGAAATATTTCGTACAGCAAAATTTAAAACTAAAATTAAGGACTTGAATGCCATCTGTTGTTACGCCCACAGAGAGAACTCTGATGAGAACGAGTGGATACGTTTTACAGCCAGCTTCAAGATATTTTGAATTCTGTGAGGAAAGGAGATATTTCTTTTGTGCTAGGTCACTTCAATGCTAAAGTTGCTACTGACTCTGACCTTTGGGCAGGAGTTTTAGGTCCCTTTGGCCTTGATAATTCTAATGGCAATGGGGAACGTCTCCTACAGGTAAGTAAACTTAATGGTTTACAAATAGCTAACACATACTAGAAACATAGAGACATTTATAAATATACATGGGTTTCACCTGATGGGTTGCACAGGAATATGATAGATTATATTTTAATTAACAGCAAATGGGCTAGTTCAGTTAGGATACCGGATCATACAGGGAAGACGAAATTGGGTCTGATCATTACCTGGTCAAAAGTGTCCTGCAGCTGATGCTTAAGAAATGTTGTGCCAAGATTAAGAGAATTACTTTTAACACTGAAACTTTGAAAAATCCAGATGTAGCCAAAGCATACTATGATAAGCTAATTAGTCATTATGACAATCGTTGTTGCTGAAGTTGAGAAAAAATGCGATCAGTTTAAACAGGCTTTTCTTGAGACCAACAGTACTCTTTTGGTTAAAAAAGGAACAGAGGAAACAAAATTATTTGAGTGATAAAGCTATAGAATTTATTTCTGAAAGAAGGAAGTGCAGGAATAATATGAATCAAGACCCTACTGGTCCTAACAGACGGTATTACAATGAGCTTAATAATAAACGTGTAAAGCATCAGTTAACAAGCAATAAGAATCTTTGGCTTGATAACTTGGTTGACAAAGCAAACAGTCAAACAGCACATCAGGGGGTTGTACCAGATAAGTGTTTTGTGTGGGAAGAAACAGACAGGTACACAGGGATTGAGAAATAAGCATGGTAAGGTGATTGAAGGTGAGGATCTTGTGATGGCTAGGTGGGCTGAGCATTTCAGATATGTTCTAAACAATGTGATTATTTCTACTCCCATTGTTTGTAATAAGAATAGATGCAGTACTCGCTTTAAATGATAACCCTTTATCACATTCTGAAGTCGTTTTGGCTACTTCTAAATTAAAGCTATATAAATCTTCAGGAGTGGATGAAATCACCACTGAAATGCTTAGTCACATGGCCGACTGAAATTTTGAATATTTTTTATGATAAAGGTGTTGTTCCTAAGGATTTTACTAGAACTATTATCGTCCCAATTTTTAGAAAAGGTGATCGCAGTTCTTGTGATAATTATAGGGGAATTTACTTTCTGATCCAGGTAAAGTTCTTTGCATGATTATACTTAATAGAATTAAGAATTTGGTTGATGGACAACTGCATGATGAGCAGTGTGGATTCAGAGGTGGTAGGGGATGTATTGATCAGATATTTCACTTACAGTTTCTTGAAAAATGTTTAGAGTTTCAGAAACCTTTGGTTACTAGCTTTGTTGATTTCAAAAAGACTTTTGACTCTTGATCGACATAATCTGTGGTTAATTGTTAGATCATAGGAATACCTGAAAGTTAGTTTAATGAAAGCTCTCTATAATAACACTCTGTCATGTGTGAGAGTTGGTAAGGCTTGTAGTGATTGGTTCAGCATTGCTATCGGAGTTAGACAATGGGTGCATTTTGTCTCCTTTTCTCTTTAGTTTAGTTATTGATTATGTTATGCGAAATTCACTGCAAAGGAAAGACTTTAGCCTTAAATGGTTTAAAGATTTCAAAATTTCTAATTTAGATTATGCAGATGATTTGGCCCTGTTGGCTAATGATGTTGAAGAGATGAATTCTTTCATTAGGGTTATTGATGAGACTGGTAATAAAGTAGGTTTGGTGATAAACAGGAAAAAAAAACTAAAGTGATGAAAATTGGTGAGGCAGATGGTGCTTCAGTTGCTTTGAATGGCTGCACTCTTGAGCAAGTGTCTCAGTTTAATTATCTTGGGAGCTATGTAACGGAAAATTGTAATATGTGGCATGAGATAAATAGAAAAATAGGTATTGCCGCTGGGATTTTTCAGAATCTATGGAGAGTGTGGTAAAATAGACGTTTACACCTAAAGACTAAAATTAGGCTGTATAATAGTTTGGTTCTTTCTAAGGTTAGTATGGTAGTGAAATATGGACCCTTTGTAAGCAGGGTAACAGGAAACTTGATGGCTTTGATTCTAGATACTTGCGCAGTATCTTGGACATTAAGTGGTTTGACTTTGTAAGTAATGATGAGGTTAGGAGTCAGCAACCTCCTTTGAGCAGAATTTTGTGCAGGGAGACTGTTGGTTTGGCCATGTTGTCCGTATGCATAGCTACAGATTGCCAAATAGGATGATGAGCAGTGTGCCCAAAAGGCTTCAGGAAAAGAGGTAGACCTAGGATGCGTTGGGCAGACAATGCCAAACAGGAGTTGCCAAATGCAGTAGCTGTAACTCAGGACAGATACTTGTGGAGAGGAATATTATACAGTTTGTAGGACCTCCGTAGCCCATGGCTGCATGTGGATTCTGCATGTATATATGTAAAGCTTTTATTTAAGAGCCAGCACAATAATTATTACATTTTATTTACACAATACTGAGGTAGATTATGTTACACAGGGCTGTTTCCACAGGCCCTCCCTTTGGGGAGGGGGAGACTTCCCCCAAAGTTAATCAGAAATGGCAAAACTCGAAGCGACTTTGTAAAATCCACGCGATTTCTGAAAATTGGGATTTTTCTTTACTTTGGCAAAATTAAGGGGAGTTGGCAAAATTAAGGGGAGTTAGCACAATCTGGACAACTTGGCAAAATCTAGGGTAGTTGTCAAAATCGAGTCAACTTGGCAAAATCTTGGGGAGTTGACAAAATTCGAAGTGACTTGGCAAAATTCAGGTGAGATGTGAAAATTGGAATGTTTTCTGTAAAATCAAGGGGAGTTGGCAAAATCTAGGGCAGTTGGCAAAATTTAAATCCACCTAGTAAAATCAGACGAGTTGTGAAAATTAGGATTGATTTTGTGAAATTAAGAAGAGTTGGCAAAATCGAGATAACGTGGCAAAATCGGGACAACTTGAGGAAATCTTGGGGAATTCTTTAGGAGAAAATTCGAAGTGACTTCACAAATTCAGGGGAGAGATAAAAAATTAGGATTTTTTCTGTAAAATTATGACGAGTTTGAAAAATCTAGGCAATTTGGCAAACTCTAGGGCAGTGGCAAAATTCGAAGTCACTTGGCAAAATACAGTAGTGAAAATTGGTGATTATTTTTGTGAAATTAAGGGTAATTGGCAAAATTTAGGGAAGTTGCCAAAATTCGATGCCACTTGCTAAAATACAAGCAAAATTGTAAAAATTGGGATTGTTTTTGTGCAATTAATGAGAGCTGGCAAAATCTAGGGAAGGTGCCAAAATTCGATGCCACTTGCTAAAAAATACAAGCAAATTGTGAAAATTGGGATTGTTTTTGTGCAATTAAGGAGAATTGGCAAAATCGAGGGGAGTTGCAAAATTCGAAGTGACTTGACAAATTCAGAGATTTAAAATTGGGATTTTTTCTATAAATTATGGCGAGTTGGCAAAATCGAGGCAACTTGGCAAAATCTAGGGAAGTTGACAAATTCGAAGCCATTTGGTAAAATATAGGCCAGTTGGGGAATTGGTTTTGTAAAATTAAGGATAGTTAGCAAACTGGACAACTTGGGAAAATCTCAGGAAGTTGGCAAAATTTGAAATGACTTGACAAAATTCAAGTGATGTGTAAGAATAGAGATTATCTTTGCAAAATGAAAGGGTGAATGAAATGAATGATAAAAAGAAGCAAAAATTACCTGAAAGACTTCACAGAGAGAAATTTACCAAGCGAAGAGCAAAGAAAGACACGAAAGAACGTACGATTATGTAAGTACATATTATATGTACGTGCCTTCCTCTCGGCGACACTCGAATGACCTTGGTAAAACATAGACTTGTGGCGCCACTTTATATATACTCACCTTAGACTGAGCCACCCCGCCCCATTTTCGCCTCGTTCTTGTAAAAAACTTCATTGGCAATGACTTTGAAATACTACTATTAATGCCATTTTGACATTGTAGACATCGCAAAGAGAAAATTTCTTTAACTAAGGTTGACACATATTAGGAAAATATACTTACCAAAAAGTATGCTTTGATGAAAACTGTACTTGCACTGACATTATTTGCAAACAAAAGTTATTATACAATAACAAAATTTTTTTGCACATATATTATTATATTACCATTATAGGTAAAATAATAAATAAATATCCCCTCAAGCAGCTGCTTGCCACAGAGGTCTGATAGCAGCCTGTCAGTTTATATGCCATAGTAGAAGGTCTGTGAGGATGGCAAGACCTCAGCAGAAAAACAACACAAACGTCCATGCCTTATCCGGGACTCGAACCCAGGTCCCTTAGATCAGTAGCCAAGCGCGCTAACCACTCGGCCACAGGACGGCTCATTATAGGTAACTTCCTACATTTCTAACCCAATTTTGAAAGGGGCGGCAATAGGCTTCATTGGTAGCGCTCCACACTCTAAATCTGATGTTCCCATGTTAGAGCCTATACTGGTACCTGCATTGAAATTTGCTCTACTAATTATTAGATAAAATATACTTGAACATCACAGTGCCAAAGCTATGTTATAATAAAAACTGTGCTTGCTCAAAAAAAATTACTGACGTGCTTGAAAGACCTCTGCTTATCAACATCAAAACGGTCTCGTGTGCAGACCTGTGTATGTTAAAGTACATATTGGATTGTCTTGATGCGAGACTCATCTCTGTTCCAACAGCTGTCCACCGTATTCCCCTTTCCCAGTTGGGCGAGGGTGGCTCAGTGGTAGCGTGCCAGGCTCGTAATATGCAATTCCCATGTTCCAGTAACACCTGAGCCAGTGTTGAGATTTATCTCCACGAAACTCCCTACCCTCGGTCAATAGGGAACACCGACGAGCTTGGAAAGGCCGTCATCTGTTCGATGGGACGTTACACCGTGCGGCCCGTTTGCGGGAAAGCCATAACTGTGCACGTTAAAGAACACACTGGATAGGCTTGACGGGAGGCTACCATCTGTCTCCTGTCCAATGGATCCCCTACCGCAGCTTTCTCTGAGCCCTTGAGGTCCTTGTGACCTGTCCATTTAGCCCATTGTACGTGCAAACCTGCCGCTCAGAAGCAAAACAAGCCAATACAATTTTGAAGAAAGACACCTCATTCAAAAGTCTTTGCACTGAAACTTAAAAATGAAATTTCAGAAGTCCTCATGCACTTATGAAGTTATGATTTTTCAGTTACATCAGTTTTAATCATATTTCACAGAAGAAACTGTTAGATCGGTTTTTCAAGAACAAAAACATTTGCACTTTTTTTTTAAACAAACAAAACCACTGCTTTATTCGATAAATTAGTTTATCGAATAAAGCAGTGGTGTTCATTTTATTCCACTCGCGCACTTATCTAGGGAAGAAATCATGGGCCACTACACTAAGTCAAATAACAAGCATTCTTACAATCTTAACGCGCACTTATCTAGGGAAGAAATCATGGGCCACTACACTAAGTCAAATAACAAGCATTCTTACAATCTTAACGCGCACTTATTAGTTAGGGTTACATTACTTTATTAGTCGCGCCCTTATTACTTAGGGTTACATAGAGGGAATCTGTTTTCCAAATTTGGGACCTACCTGTAAAGTATCTGGAGAACTATGGAAAACCGAAATTTTTTAAACCAGATAAAACTTAACAACTTGCATAGCAATTAAGCCATCAGAAACCATAAGGCACGTGATGGTGTCAGCAAGTAGAAGAAAGACATATATTCTCTACTGGGTGTCCGCACGGATACCACTCTCATTATGATGATGATTCTAGTCTCAACTTTCCCTCACCTGCTTTGCGACCGAAATGTTTCATAATGGTATTCTCGCTACTATTCTATTCGTAAAAATCAGCTCAAGCTATACACTCATTTAAATATTTAAAAAAAATTTTAAACTGAATTCGGAGGCATTTATTCGTCGGGGACAGCCTTTAATCCAGGGACGTATGGTTATCCCAGTAAAATATCTATTCACACTCTACCATCGAAATTTCCAATTTCTACAGCACATAAATCACTTGCAATATTCATGAGAAGTTTTCTCTTTTACATATTTATGACATCTAACGATGCAAATTAAAACCATCTAAGCATTTGAAAAATGCAAATTACATTTCTTTGCACCAATTCAACTAAACATTTTTTCCCAATTATCTCTTAAAACTAAACAATTGTGTTGACCCTACCCCTGGGTATATGGGGGTAACTTATTGTTACAAATGCAAACTTCACGATCTTCATCATTCTACCATCAAAAATTAAAATTTCTAGTATAAATATATCGTTTGAAATATTCGTTTAAAAGTTTGCAATTTTGAACTTTGCCCACAGTTACAGAGAGCAATTTAAAATTTTGGGAGATTCTGAAAATGCGAATCAAAATGTTTCATTAAAACCATCTAACACAAAAAGAATTTTTTATTTATCTGTAAACAAAATTACTTCATCGCGCATATAAGCTCCTAAAAATGGTTTTCAATAAACAGAAATTCAGCACGTGAAATATTTGTGTATGAGTTGATAAGAATCGTTCGATTTCCTGGAGAAAATTTTTAATATTCTCGAAGATCAAAGTAGCAAGAGCCCCTCCACTTTGCCATTATTTGCGAGCAAATAGTTAGACCACAGTTAGGTAGTGTTGTTTTACCTCTGAGCGGCACTTTTTTGCATACCATGGGTTAAATGGCCAGGTCACATGGACCCCGGAGGTTCAGAGAAGGCTGGGGGAGGGGACCCACTGGAACAGCTGTTGGGAGACAGACGGTAGCCTCCCGTCAAGGCCATCCAGCGTGTTCTTTAACGTGCACAGGGTATGGCTCTCCCGCACACGGGACCACGGCTTAACGTCCCATACGATTGACGGCGGCCTTTCGAAGTCCATCGGTGTTCCTTACTGACCGTGGGCAGGGCGGGGAGTTTTGCGAAGATAAATCTCAACGCTGACCCAGCTGGGGCTCGAACCTGGGAACTGCAGATTGCGAGTCCGGCGCGCTACCGACTGAGACACCCAAGACCACAATATTCTGTTGTTTAACTATTTGCAAGACTAACTACTTCCTACTATGTAAGTCATCTATATGTAATATCGCAATTCTATGAAATTCTCTGTGACACTCTATATGGAAGATCTCTTCGATTAAGTTTAGATAAGTGCATAAAATATTTGATTCATAACAACGTCATTCAAACGTTTAAACAAATAATTTTACAAGTTATATAATTTAATACATATAAAGTGAATTAATATAATGAAATTAATTGCATTTTGAGGTTATTCCACCTGTACGAAGAAATCAGTAAATTGTGTTTTTAACTGACAGAGGAGCAACTTTTCGTCAGTTTTCGAAGGTCAGTTATTCCGTTCACATTTTCAATACTGTGTTGCATCATACTACACGAACTACAAGTAGTGATGAAAATAACGATATAGAGGAATACAAAGAAGAAACGAAAAAAATTAATAGACACTATCAGCAAAAATATGCTGGGTGAGTTCATTTCCTTTCCAACTTTCTTCAAAAATGCTTCTGATGAACTGGAAGCCTCTAAAGTGCCCACCCTCTATCTGGCAGTATTATGGAAACTAAAGCTTCTAACTATGTTGGAGGCTAAATCCAAAGACACGGAATTTCTCTGAAATTTAAAGAAGAAAGCTGCAGGAATTTTGTGAGAAAAATGGGCCATAACATTAATCCATAAATTAGCAACTTTCTTACACCCAAAAAACAGCGTTGAGATTTATCTCCGCAAAATTTCCCGCCCTGCCCACGGTCAGTAGGGGACACCGATGAGCTTGGAAAGGCCGCCGTCCGTCGGATGGGACGTTAAGCCGTGGCTCCGTGTGCGGGAGAGCCATACCCTGTGCACGTTAAAGAACACGCTGGATGGCCTTGACGGGAGGCTACCATCTGTCTCCCAACAGCTGTTCCAGTGGGTCCCCTCCCCCAACCTTCTCTGAGCCTTCGGGGTCCATGTGACCTGGCCATTTAGCCCATGGTGTGCAAAAAAGTGCCGCTCAGAGGTAAAACAACCCAACCCAACCCAAAAAACAAGGGCTTGAAATTTCTTACTGAACTAGAATAATTACAAGCGTGAAGGCTAATAAAGATTAACTCCGATGAGCATGAAAATAAAAGTGAACCTCTAAAGAAGAAGAAAAAATTAAAAACAGGAAATTTCGAAGAGTATGAGGATTCATCCGATGAGGAAGCCTACGCTGAGAGAGCCATTCGAACACGGCTTCACACAGAGATGAAGTGTTCAGATATGGATGTATAAAAGTCCAGGCTACAACTTTTGAGTTGCTTCCTTGGTGAAGCCAGAAATTTAAAAGCAAGACGTTCAGTATATACAGTAAAATTTACAAATTTTTCCAGGGGGTGGGGGATTTGAGGCGGGGAAGACTCAGTCGGTAGCGCGCCAGACTCCTCGTAATCTGCAGTTCGAGAACGAATAAACCTTGTAATTTGCAGCTCAAGAACGAATTTTCATATTTCAGTAAAGTTGCCTATTTCATTCATTCCATCCCAGAATCCAGTGGCTGTCAGAGAGATGCTTTTCTACTGCAGGGCGCGTGATACAAGACCGGCGCACTTGCCTAAAACCCAGCTCAATGATGACATCATATTTTTTAACAGAACCTTCCATAATAAAAGCTATTGTCAAACATTTGAACCTTCTTCGGAATTTGGAGACACCAAATGTATGTAATTTAAATATTTAATAATTTAGTACCTTAATGATTAGTAGTTTGCATTGGTTAAACGTAAAAAAAATAGTTTTTTATGTAAACAGCATAAACTAAGTACAAGTTTCTTTTTAATAGGGCTTGTTCCGAGTTCACTCAGGTTATTCTCTACCGGAAATCACCTCCAATATCCTTATACTTATTTTTTTATCTTCATAGAGGGTAAAATAATGCCAAAACCGACAATGGAGACATTAGAAAAAATTATGAATTAAAGTATTTTATATATTGTAAGGATATTGTAATTTTTCAGGAATTTATACCTGAAAAAAAAAAGGCATGTATTAATTTCATAACCGTTTCCCAAATATTACCATCCCATGTTCTAAATTGAAATTAAAAAATCATTATTTAAATAATATTTATTTAAGAAATACAACTTACCGATTTTTCCACGCCGCCCTCCCCCCTTCACCAAGGGGGCTCAGTCACTAGTGCCCAGGCTCCTCGCAATCTGCAGTTCCTAGGTTTAGTCTCGCCTAGGTAGCATTGAGATTCTATTTCCGCAAAACTCCCCAGCCTGCCCTCGGTCAGTAGGAGACACCGATCGGATAGGGCCGTCTACCCGATGGGACGTTAAGCATGGTTCCATGTACTCGAGAGTCAGAGGTAAAACAACCCAAACAGGCGGATCCAGAAAATAATACTAAAAGGGGGTGGGGGCGGCGAACTGGAATGCCCTTACGGTACTACATATTTCCCTTCGTTTCATTAGTATTTAAAAAATTTTTTTAGAAAATACGTGTAATATATATATGTATACAGGGTATCCCTGAATTCGTGGCCCAAACGTAAGGGGATGGTAGTACACACCGAACCCACCAATATTTGTCATAGAATATGTGGTCGCAAACGCAGTGAGGAGTCGGAAATAAAGGACAGACACAGAGGTTTCCAGAGTGACATTTATTGGAGATCATTACAACAAATGCTCAAACGTCTGCCCACCAACGTTGATACAGGCGACACAACAGAGGAGTTGTGATCGGCTTACCTGCTCGTAAACACCGGGCTTGTCGCGCACATCAGCGGCTGCGACGGACAGTCGGGCTACCAGATCCACTGCGGACTGCACGTACGTCGTACATGACACTCTTCAAATGTCCCCACAGAAAGAAATCGATACAAGAAAGATCGGGCGATCTGGAGACTACGGGATGGAACCACCGCGCCCAATCCATCGGTTCCCAAATGTGGTATGAAGATGCTGACGCACGTCCATGCTGAAAAGGGTGGGTGCCCCATCGTGCTGGAACCACATAAGGGCACGGATTGCGGCTGGAACATCCTGAAGCAATTCCGGCAAAACCTGTTGCAGAAAAATATGGTACGTTTGCCCATCGAGGCAGTCCGGCAGCAGGTACGGTCCAATTAAGTAGTCATGCACGATCCTTGCCCAGACATTGACAGCGAACCTTTGCTGGTTCGAATTTGGACGTGTACCATGGGGATTCTGGGCAGCCCCCAAATGAGCATTATGGACATTCACTACGCCTTCATGTGAGAATGTGGATTCATCTGTAAAGAGCACATGCGCGGGGAAATCGGGATATGTGGCACTTTGCTGCATGCGCAGGGGATAATCAACAGCTGTCAATGCCTGCACTCGCTGCAAGCGATAGGGGTGTAGCCCTTCTTCATGCAGTACTCGCCAGACACTGTTCCGATGCACACCCAGGCTCCAGGCGGCAGATCGCGTGCTTGTACCTGGGTTATCTGTCACCATACGCAAGATGTCCTCGCTCATAGCTGGCGTTCTGACCGTCCATGCTCGTCCAACATCATGTCGACTGACGTGGAAGGTACCTGCCTCAGACAGCTGGCGGTATAGTCATGCAAACATTTTATGATTTGGCACACGCCGCATAGGATATCGCTCACGGTAGAGTCATTGCGCCTCTCTACCATGCGCTCGGCTACGCCATACATCAGGTGCATATCAACATTCTCTGCGTTCGTTGGGTTGGGTTGTTTTACCTCTGAGCGGCACTTTTTTGCACACCATGGGCTAAATGGCCAGGTCACAAGGACCCCGAAGGCTCAGAGAAGGTTGGGGGAGGGTTGGGTTGTTGGGTTGTTTTACCTCTGAGCGGCACTTTTTTGCACACCATGGGCTAAATGGCCAGGTCACATGGACCCCGAAGGCTCAGAGAAGGTTTGGGGAGGGGACCCACTGGAACAGCTGTTGGGAGACAGATGGTAGCCTCCCGTCAAGGCCATCCAGCGTGTTCTTTAACGTGCACAGGGTATGGCTCTCCCGCACACGGGGCCACGGCTTAACGTCCCATCCGACGGACGGCGGCCTTTCCAAGCCCATCGGTGTCCCCTACTGACCGTGGGCAGGGCGGGGAATTTTGCGGAGATAAATCTCAACGCTGACCCAGCTGGGACTCGAACCTGGGAACTACAGATTACGAGCCTGGCGCGCTACCGACTGAGCCACCCCCGCCCCATCTCTGCGTTCGTAAACTGCTCCATCTCGTGTCCGGTCGATGCCGAGAATGCTGGGATTTGGCCAATCCTGCGCCCCCTACTGGCATCGGGCTGCATTTGCGGCCGCATATTCAATGACGAATATTGGTGGGTTTGGTGTGTACTATCATTCCCTCACATTTGGGCCATGAATTCAGAGACACCCTGTATAATATTTTTTCCACCTCCGCTTCCGTTATTAACATTCTCAAGAAGGTCATGGATCCAGCCCTGATTACACAGATTTCGTTTACTCGCAAACATATATCAGACAAACCTTGAATGTTATTAAGTAACCAATAATGCTGATAAGACCTTGCGGAGGCAGTTACGGATAGAACTTTTGTTTTCAGCACAGGGCTCTATGCATCTCTTTTTGCATTTTGCAACTTTTTCCACCGTTAGAGGGGGCATTCTTTTTATTTCTCAGTTATACTGTCTAAAATAGCTTATTCAGAGAATTTAACTCTCCAACACTGGTACATCCAAATTAAAACTTTGACCTCGAAGAACCCATTGCCTCCAAAATTGGGAAAAATTTCGGAGATCTACAGCTCAAAATGACCCTGGACATCAATTTTTAAGCCCTGTAGCACCGGTAGATCTAAATTTTATCTTTGATTTCGAAGAACCCAGAATTCCATAACAGTTCTCAGATCTACAACCCCAAACACCAATTTTCACATTTCTAGCACTGAAGGATCAAGGTATGACCTCTGCGTCCTTTAAGTGACTTCTATTTGACTTTGAAGGACACGTCCGGGCGGTCAAATTTACTTTTCCAGAGGTGCATATTACCCCTAGGTGCAAATTTTCAGAGCTCTATCATTTCTGTATAATAATTAGAATCAGTGTGATCCCCTGTCAATCAGCCAGCCAGTCAGCCGTCAGTCAATCACTCGCAATCATCTATATACACTGCTGGCCATTAAAAGTGCAACACCAGGAAAGACGAGATATCAAGGCCATATTTAGTGAATACATAGCTTATGTTACAAGGATCAAATTATTAAAAATGCAACTCGGTTAGACTAGTGGAATAGAAGGAAATCAGCATCTTGTGTAGCCACCATGAGCGGAAATAACCGCTGCTACATGGTCCGGCATTGAGAGGATAAGACATCGGATGTGTGTTTGGGGAATGTCAGTCCATGAAGTTTCGATACGTAGCCAAAGTACATCTGTTGTAACAGCTACTGGTGTCTGGTGTGTTAGTCATCGTGAGATCATGGACCAGACATGTTCAATTGGGGACAGATCTGGTGAGCACGCAGGTCAAGGCAGAAGTGTCACATGGTGGCTATCCAGGAATTGTTGGATGATGCATGCCACATGTGGTCAGGTATTGTCCTGTTGGTAAATAGCACCAGAGAGCTCCTGAAGATAAGGCAAAACCACAGTTTCCAACACCTCAGTGATATAATGATGGCTGTTCAAAGTACAGGTAATGTGTACTTGGCACATGCATGAGTGGAGTCTAATGGCATCCCATACCATAACACCAGGGGCTGGACCTGTATGGTGCTGCATCATGCATGTCTCACTGAGCCTCATGCCACAGTACCACTAGATACGGATTTGTCCATCATGGTGCTGCATACTGAAGCAGGATTCATCTGAAAAAACGATGTGATGACATTCGCACATCCATGTGCGATGTTCTTGGCACCACTGCAGTCGCATATGCCTGTTCTGTAGAGTCAATGGTAGCCAAAGCAATAGCTGCCTAGCAAAGATGACCCAATGCTTCCGTTCAGGTTGGTATATATGAGACACCCTGCTGAGGAATGGTTGACCATTTCTCAGCAGGGTGTCTCATATATACCAACCTGAACGGAATTTAAGTCCGAGCTTGATTATGGATCCTGAATTTGCTACATTGGTGGGCTTCTGTGGAAGGAAAATCTCGTGCTGTGTTTTCTGTTTGTGGGTTGACAGCCCCAGGTGAATAGACTCAAGGGATATGTTTTATCAGCTGATGAATAAATCTTTAACAGAGAAATGAACAATGTTATTTTGTGCAGGCACCTGAACTCTTGTTGGCAAGAGTTCAGGTGCCTGCGACACCTGATCACTTGTCAGCAAACCTGCAGGCACCTGAACTCTTGTTTCTACGTTTATCGTCAAATTCTACATTAGAGGAAGTCTTCCAGTGTAGATGGCATCAGCCTTTTAGTAGTGGGGGAACGGGTCTTTGCCCATGCCTGTGATCAGAGGGCTGTTTGATACTGTTGGCATTCCCTCTCCCAATAAACATAGTTTCTTTAAACATCCCACTAACCATTTTTTCACCATAGGTAGTTGGAATGTTGGACTCTGCACAGAGTATATTCTCTTGATGTCCTCACACAAGATTTCCACCGTTATAACCTTGATAATCTTGGGTTGCAAGAGACCAGATGGACAGATACAGTAGCGGTCATAAGGAGGGGGCTTTGGTCCCCTCCAAGAGACCTGCAAGTGTTTCATTTTTTCATTTCAACAGTCAGCCAATTTCTTTTTCATGAAGGCAAATCCCTGACGCCTTCAGTATCCCATGAAGGCAAATAGAAGGACATATAAAGGATTTTGTGCTCCAGAAATGACATTTTTCATTACGAAATCCTTCACGTGTACCCCTGCAGGATTCAGACTTATGACCGCCCCTGGACAGATAAAGGTCATATTCTTAAAAATAATCTTAAATTTATCATTTCAGAGAGGGAAGATCAAATATCTCTCAAAGTCATAGGTTTGCTTCTCAGCAGACACGTTAGTGATGCTCTTCTAGAATATGAGTGCATTAATGAAAGGTCAGCTAAATTTCACACAAGCGTTAAAGACTTGAATGTTATCTGCTGTTATGCCCCCACTGAGGATGAGGATGAGTAGGATAGGTTTTACAGACATCTTCAGGATATTTTGAATTCTGTCAAGAAAGGAGATATTACCCTTGATCTAGGTGACTTCAATGCCAAAGTTGGTACTGACTCTGGCCTTTGGGGAGGGGTGATAGGCCCTTTTGGTATTAGTAGCTGCAATGGACAACGTCTCCTACAGGAAAGTAAACTCAGTGGTTTCAGAATAACTAACACATATTACAAACACCACGACATACATAAATACACATGGGTTTCACCTGATGGGCTCCATAAGAATATGATTGATTATATATTAATTAACAGCAAATGGGCTAGTTCTCTTAGGAATACCAGGTCATATAGGGGAGCTGAAATTGGATCTGACCATTACCTTGTTAAAAGTGTCTTGCAATTTAAACTTAAGAAGTGTTGTACTAAAGTTAAAAAATTTACTTTTAATACTGACGCTCTGAAAGACCCAGTTATAGCCAAAGCTTACCGTGATAGGTTACTTAGTCGTTATGACAGTCATGGTATGCTTACTACTGAAGTTGAGGAAGAATGGGACCATTTTAAACAGACTTCTTTGGAAACTAACAGTACTCTTTTAGGAAAAAAGGAGCAGAGGAGGCAGAATTATTTGGGTGACAAGGCACTTGAGCTTATTTCAGAAAGTAGGAACTGCAGGAATGTCCTTAATCAGTACCCTACTAGTCCTAATAGAAAGCATTACAGAGAGCTTAATAAACGTGTAAAGGATCAGTTAGCTACTGATAAGAATCTTTGGCTTGATGGCTTGGCTGACAAAGCCGAGGAAGCAGTTAGACTGCATAACAGCAGAGAACTGTACCAGATAGTTAATGTTTTGTGTGGTAGAAAACGGACAGGCATACAGGGATTGAATGATAAAAAAGTCATAGAAGGTGAGGATTCTGCCATGGCTAGGTGGGCTGCGCATTTCAGTGATATTCTAAACAATGTGGTTAGTTCTACTCCCATTGTTTGCAACGATGATAGATGCATTGGTGGCTTTAATGTTGGCCCTATAACACAGTCTGAAGTTATTTTGGCAATTTCTAAACTTAAACTACATAAATCAACAGGGGTAGATGAAGCTATTATTATCCCTATTTTTTTTAAAAAAAGGTGATCACAGTTCTTGTGATAATTATAAGGGTATCAGCCTACATTCTATTCCAGGTTCTTTACATGATTGTGCTTAATACAATTAAGAAACTGGTTGAAGGGCAATTGCGTGATGAGCAATGTGGATTCAGAAGTGGTAGGGGATGTGTAGATCAAATATTTTCAGTCAGGCAGTTTCTTGAGAAATGTTTCGAATCAGAAACTTCTTGAGAAATGTTTCGAAATGTTTCTTTCTTGAGAAATGTTTCGAATCAGAAACTTCTTGTTATTAGCTTTGTTAATTTCAAAAAAGGTTTTTCACACTGTTGATCGCCAAAATTTCTGGTTGATTGTGAGATAGTATGGCATACCTTATAAGTTAGTTAACAAAATAAAAGCTTTCTATAATAACACTGAGTCATGTGTGACAGTTGGTAAGGCTTGTATCAAACTGGTTTAGCATTGCTTCAAGCCCATGCCTCGAAGCAATGCTAGACATAAAAATTCGACTAGGGTACATTTTGTCTCCTTTTCTCTTTAATTTGCTTATTGATTACGTTATGTGAAATTCACTGCAAGGGAAAGATTTTGACTTTAAATGGTCTGGATAGCTGAAAATTTCTGATTTAGATTATGCTGATGATTTAGCCCTTTTGGCAAATGATGTTGATGAGATGAACTCTTTCATTCGAGCTGTTGATGAGACTGGTAGTAGAGTAGGTTTGGTTATAAACAGAGAGAACTCTAAAGTGATGAAAATTCGTCAGGAAGGCTGTGATTTCGTTAATCTGAATGGTCGCAGTTTTGAGGAGGTGTCACAGTTTAATTATCTTGGGAGCTATGTAACAGATACTGATGATGGCATGAGATTAAGAAACGCATAGGGATTGCTGCTCGGACTTTTAAGAGAAAATAGGCGTATACACTAAAAGACTAAAATTAGGCTGTATAACTGTTTGGTTCTTTCTAGGGTTAGTTATGATAGTGATTTTTGTTGTAAATAAGATAACATGAAACTTGATGCTTTTGATTCTAGATGCTTACACAGTATCTTGGGCATTAGGTGGTTCAACTTTGTAAGCAATAATGAGGTTAGGCAAAGGAGTTGGCAACCTTCTTTGAGCAGCATATTGTGCAGAGAGAGACTCCGTTGGTTTGGCCATGTTGCCCATATGGATAATCATAGATTAGTGAACAGGTTTATGAAGAGTGTACCTAAAGGCCTAGGATGCAGTGGGCAGACAATGTCAAACAGGACCTTGTTAGAATTGGTGTGGAGTGCCAGATTCAGCAGATGTAGTTCAGGACAGATCTGTTTGGAGAATTAAATTGCACAGTCTGGTTGGACCTCCATAGCCCATGGCTACTTGAGGATGATGATAATGATTTCAGTTTATTTTGACCAAGATAAAAAGTCATACAGTTCTTTTTTGTAGCGATCTGTTCCATTCAAAGCGGTTACTGTAGCAGAGAACTGGTGTTTCTCTATACCGTATTGTTACCTATTATTACTATATTGTGTTACCTAAAAAAAGGGCTAAAATTTACACCAGTTTGTGGTTTAAACACCTAAAATAGGGTAACACTACACTCCATTTTAGTTTCAAGCAATGTCTTAGTATATTGCACCATAAAACCTCAAGCTGAAGAACAACCAATCTATGCCCCTTTACTACTATACCAAATCGGTACAGAATTTACATACTATTATATAAGTAGAAAATCAAATTTCATTCTTCTAAATAATCTAATATACTTTACCTGTTACATTAATAACATTTTAAATCACTGCACTTCATAGTAACAACCTTTTGAACACTATTATGTTGTAAGTCAACATGGCATAAAGGAAAATTGTCTTGAGAGGGATGGGACCTGAGCATCTGGCTCAAGACAATTTTTCCTCTATGCCCATGTTAACCCACAGCATAATAGTGTTCAAAGGTTGTTCCAAAATAAACCATTTCTGAGAAAATGAGACCAAAAATAAATAAAATATCGAAAACAAATTTGACCCTTTCTTTACTAAGCAATAATAAAGAAACTAAATTTTATGAAAAACATATACATGAACAAAATTAAGATTATTTTTCAAATATTGTAAATGCATATTTGTGTTTTTCAATCATGCAAACGCATATATCAAATAAACTCAATGGATAAAAAATGAGAGGTTACTATTCAACAGTAACAGAGGGCACACCAGTAATAAACACTTCCTACAAATAGCTGTGCGTTACGGAGTTCATATAGTGACAAGAAGTGGTTGTGTGCCACGTGTGTGTTAGTACTCCGTGAAACATGGGTCGCGCCAAATTTGTGAATGAGTGGCAAAAAGGTGTTATTGTGTTTGGCCAAGCCAAAGGGCATAGTGTAAGAAGTTGCTGCCTTTGCAGGTGTGTCAAAACATACTGTCCAAAGGGTCTTCCAGCAGTGGTGTATATCGCAGTCCACCGCTAATCATCGCCAGAACTGCAGCAGAAAATCTGTGCTCACCAATAGGGACCACCACAGTGTGTCATGCACTGTTAGCACAAACTGCTTTGCAACATGGCAGGAATTGCTGCAGTCAGTCAATGCAGGCCTACAACAAGCTGTTTCCAAACAAACACTCTGAAGGGACTGAATGCCATGGATACCTGGGGCAGAGTACCACGGAAGAGACCCATGTGGAAGAGACCTCTACACAAGGCTGCATGGCTATAGTGGGAGCGGCACCACAAACACTGGACTGTCAACTCTTGGAAGTGTGTGATCTGGTCGGATGAGTCACGTTTTTGCTTGTACTTGAATAATGCGAGGCAATGGGTACATTGTAAGCTGTGAGGAAATAGGTAATTTGGTTGCAGTGACTCACAGTTGAACCAGAAGGGTTATATGGAGCTACTGGACGACCATATGTTGGCTTTTGTGCAGCATCTCCACAGTGAACACCAGAAGGATACCCCAATATTCCAAGAAAACAATTGCAGCGTGCACAGGTCTTGAAATGTGTAAGATTGGCACAATGAAAGCATTCTGAAGCCTTCAAACATCTTGGCTGGCCCGCCAATTCCCCAGATTTGAATCCCATAGAAAACTTGTGGGGCTATTTGGGGCAACGAGTAAAGTGCCGTCCCAGCCATTGGCCAATCTGGTCGAACTCCAGCATTTGCTGCTGGAAGAGTGGATGAATATTGATGTGCACTACATCCACACATTGGTGGCATCCATGCCAGACAGGATTTTGGCTGTTCTTCAGTCGCACAGAGGCGTTGCACACTATTAGGTGACATTCAGCCAGGGATGACTAATTTTTGTCTAGTGAGTTTACATTAAACTACCATAACTATAAATTTAAATGTGGCAGCATTTTTGAAATACAAGTATCAAATTCAGCATATGTACTTTGGTCCGTTTCTATGGTGGAAATGTTGAAAAGCTACATTTTGCCTTAGTTCAATTGTGTCAAAAATCTAACAGACCTGCACATTTATTCCCATATATATTCTTAAAATCAAATCTCTCATTTTCAGGAGAGGCCAAATCATTAAAATACGGTGGTATCAAATTGAGGATCGATTGTCTTAGTTCAATTGTGTTGAAAATCAAACAGAATTGCCCATTTATTCATATAAATATTCTTAAAAGCAAATCTGCGGTTTTCAAGAGAGGCCAAATCATTAAAATACAGCAGTGTCAACTTGTTTCAGTGTATAGTTTTGGCGTCAAGAGCGACAGCTTAACGTGTGCCAAAAATTCAGAATCAAACACAACTGAAGCTTCTATGAATACCGCAAATTTAAAAAAATAACAAAATAGTACACCAGTTAAAAAATTCTAATATGAAAATGTTTCAGATTGCGAAGTAAAATTTTATAAACACATATTAAATTCAAGATCTAACATATGTATATAAGCCGACTGCGTGAGAATTGAGGCAATACTTCCTACTTCTGTGTTTTTTAAGATATAAAGTTGGTTAAAAACTAGATTATCTAATTGGTGCAGTGAAGCCTTAATGTTTATGGCTCTTAATAAACATATTCTAAATCATAATACGCAATAACTGATGTTCTGATGGTAGTGTCTTAGGTTTCATTAACTGATGTATTAAACTTTTTTATATATACTACAGGAAATAAAAAATGCAACACTTGCAAGAAGTTATGCAAATGTGATGAAATTTAGGGAGGCGATAGCTTCCCTAAATTGCCCATAGACAACTCCACATTTCTTGTCTAAGAGGCATAAGTGTGGTGCAATGACAATCTGTCGGGAGCGAGATCGTCGTTGACTGAGAAGGCTTGTACAGAGAAATAGAACTTCCTGTGTGTAGCAATTGACCAATGCATTCAATGAAGGTTGTTCCCAACCCATATCTCAGCAAATTATGCACAGGGAATTGAAGAGGATCAGTATTTATCGCATGCCTATATCGAAAACACTGATTTCTATGAAGAAATGAAAAGTTCATCTACAGTGGTGTCAGGTACACCATGACTAGACACCAGAAGACTGGAAAAAAGTCATGTGGTCTGACGAGTCATGGTACACCTTGTTCTGTACTGATAGTAAGCAGAGAGTTTGGCGGAAGCCCCATGAAGCAATGGACCCAGCTTGTCTTTTAAACACAACTCAAGGTTCTGGAGGCGGTGTCATGGTGTGGGGCACATTCTGTTGGTATGAAATGGGTCCCCTGATATTCTGGAAGGTCGGGTGTCCTCCAAGGATTATCTGAACATTGTTCTTGGGCCATCTGTAATGTTGACTTTTTATCCAGCAGGTGACGACTGTTTCATGGACAGCAATGCTACTCTCGATCGTGCAAGATGTGCTCAGCAGTAGTTCAGCAAGCATGGCAGTGACTTCCACCATAATCCTTGGCCACTACAAAGCCTGGATCTGAACCCAATTAAGAATGTATGGGATTAGAAAAACAGATCCGGGAACAAAGTCCTCTTCTGTCAAATCTGAGCCAGTTAAAGAATTGTCTGGTGAATGCCTGGTATGCTGAAGATGTAAAGGCACTCCAATACCTTGTGGAATCTATGCCAAACCTCATACGTGCTGTAATTCCGGCTAAAGGAGGTCCAATTCGGTATTGAATAAAGGTTTCTAATTCAGTGGCCGGTTGTGTAGGTACTAATGCTTAATTTCTAATTTATATTAAGTTCATAAATATCCCTCTTTCAAAATTCGTCTTCAAATCCAATACCGTACCTTACAGATGAGTATTTTTTCGTGACCAAAAAGAAATGTATGATAAATTAATCTGCTTATCTTACTTAGTGCAAATAAAGTACAAAATAAAAAAAATGCTTATTATTACTGCTTAACTGAAATTTGAGATAATTACGTATAAATAAAACTTTCAGTGTAAGTTTTATTCATATCAAGGATTTTTTCAGAACCTTTCCTCCCAAAAGTTGTTGGTTTCGATTTACACGGTGATTTCCCGGAATCTATTTTGAGAGATGGGTGTATATATTGAATGCCACCTTTTCCATTATTAGAAATACATAATTTTTTTCATTATTACAATATGTACAAATATTACTATCATTTGGGACAGATCGGGGAAATGACCTTCCCACTTGGTGATTTTAATAGCCGAAATGGAGGAGAGAGAAAAAGGCAAATATATATCACACATGTTTGCAAAAATATTTCTTTTAAAAGATCACTAGAAAGGATGGATAAAATATATTGAACTATTTGGAATATTTTAAGAAAGCAAAATACCGAATAAAGTTATCATAAAAATTTTCCAACTGAAATTTTGAAACAAATTTCGATTCACTCCAGTCACTTCTCCATACCTTAACTTTCTTTTTTCTAGATCAGGGACTGATGAGGAAGGGGTTAGGTGATCTAAGTTGCATGCTGGACTGATATCTATTGATTGCCACAATACATATATATTCTGTTCCACAATCCAACCTTGATTCATGAAAGAATTTTTTTCCCCTATTATTACAAGTAAATTCAAAAGCCTTAGGCAAAAGGTCTTGTCTAGAGTTTTGTTCATATTATACACAAAAAATAAGTTAGGGAATGTTCACTAATGATACCTTATTCGTAAGCTCTCGATTTACACTCTAACGCACCAGAAAAAAAAACACGTTTACGTTATTTATCACAAAGTATTACACAGAAAAATTAAAAATTGAAAACGGCGAACTCCTGTAAATTAAAAATTGCAAATCACTTTCACAGAAATACCGTAAAGAAATTTTCAATCAATGCGGGAAAAAAAAGGATCAATGACACCAATTAACTACTGCAAATCGCATTTATGCAAAGCAACACAACATATGATAGCTTAGGTCTAAAGCTTAGATGAGATTAATTTTCTTAATCTTTCTATTGTGTAATAAATGCGAGGTTCAATAAAGCACCAAGTACATATCGGAAGCACTTTCTTTTTCACGTCGTTTCTATCAGTAATCTGGCATTTGATGAGGAGTGGATGACACTACAAATATTTATCTTCTCAGTATTCATATACTACAGGATATGTGTGGGATAAATAGATCACTTAATATCCTATCTCTAAATAGGAGCTGGACAGCAAAGCAAGGATGCATGTTGTGCTCGTTGCAGATCAGGGAACACACGGAGGCTGAACAAACGAGCTTTTGTTTCCGACCTATGTTTATTGAGTCACCATGTGCTCTTAATGATACCTTGGATACAGAGCTTGTCATTCTTTGCTTCTGCAATCAATCAACGCAGATAGGGAGTCTCTGCTATTTGACTACTCCGCCCCCACATCGTCTACCTGAAGCGGTAAATCATTAAATGCACGATGGTACGAAATAAGTAAACAGCTTTTACTCTTTTAGAGTATGTTAGAAGTTAGAATGAGACCTTTAAAATACTCATTATATTCTATTCCGGAAATTATTAAAGTAATAGTAGTAATAAGAATATATGTAAAATAAATGAGCATCTGCATCAATTTCGAATGATCCCCACGGTTAGAGTTTCACTATTTAGAATTGCAGTATACTACCAAATATTAAAACTTAAACGACAATGAAAGTGCATCCAAATTGATACAGACACTTTATTATATTCTTTTTTGTGAAACTTTAACAAATGCTTTCAATAGGGCACATAATTAACTGTCGTTTATTTTCATGTTTCAGTAAAATATTGCCCAAGGGAAAAAAAAGGAGATAAACAACAATTGAAGGGAATAAAATTAATCCAGACATAAAAGAAAAATAGAATTTAACATTCAAATCGGATATCAATAAAGTTTTATAAAATTAAGATCAGATAACTTTCAGTAATACAGAATGCTTGTTTGGGAATTTAAATAATAAAAAAAAAAATATAAATACCCCCTCAAGCAGCTGCTTGCCACAGAGGTCTGACAGGAGCCTGTCAGTTTATATGCCACAGTAGAAGATCTGAGAGGATGGCAGGACTTAAACGTTTCAAAAAAAAAGATGTCAATCTCTCAAAATTCCACTCGTAACAATTCCTTTTTTCATTTGAGAAACTCCAGTTCTTCTGTTTTAACAGACCTATTGGCAAACACAACATCTGCAAATTGTTTCGCCCGATCCTTTTGAGTTTTATTCAGTTTGATATTTAATCATAAAGAGAAACTCAAACGGTTTCTTCAAAGTCATTTAAAATGAACGAGGAAGTCTAAGGGAGTTTTATAAAATATTTTTAATCGCTAAAGCTGCAAAGATATTGAAAACAGTTTCGGAATCCGTAGAAGTCGAGCTTTTCACTATTAATAATCATAAGTTTACTTACATAGGCACTCTTTATGGTCCCTAAATATGCAAGAAAAAAAATCGTCAAAAAGGCATTTTCTTTTATTTTGCAATATTCTTACTTATTAATATTACCCCCATTGCAGAGTAAGAATATTGCAAAATAAAAGAAAATGCCTTTTTGACGATTTTTTTTCTTGCATATTTAGGGACCATAAAGAGTGCCTATGTAAGTAAACTTATGATTATTAATAGTGAAAAGCTCGACTTCTACGGATTCTGAAACTGTTTTCAATATCTTTGCAGCTTTAGCGATTAAAAATATTTTATAAAACTCCCTTAGACTTCCTCGTTCATTTTAAATGACTTTGAAGAAACCGTTTGAGTTTCTCTTTATGATTAAATATCAAACTGAATAAAACTCAAAAGGATCGGGCGAAACAATTTGCAGATGTTGTGTTTGCCAATAGGTCTGTTAAAACAGAAGAACTGGAGTTTCTCAAATGAAAAAAGGAATTGTTACGAGTGGAATTTTGAGAGATTGACATCTTTGTTTGTTGAAACGTTTAAATTCCCAAACAAGCATTCTGTATTACTGAAAGTTATCTGATCTGAATTTTATAAAACTTTATTAATATCCGATTTGAATGTTAAATTCTATTTTTCTTGGGGGAAATATATTCATGCAGGATCTTAAATCTTAAGAAATTTATTATAGTATGAGTGGGTGAGATATGTGTGACGCTACGATATAAAATATAAACGCAGAATTAATAACCGTCAAGATAAGTTTTAATACACCGAAGAATAAGAACTTTATATAACACCTGCAATACAGATAAAAAAACTTTAAAGCATCGGGGTTTGTCATTTTTTTCTCGGACAGCATTAAAACACGGACATTTTCAGAAAAGTGCAGGTAAAAGATTGTTTATAAAATTTAACACCGATATGAGATGCTTATAAATACACTATAAAAATGAAATGCGTATTATATTTTCAATTATTCGCTGTAATAATAATACTAGCAATCAAAGCCCGATTTAGATACAATATGTTTAGGACAAACAAAGAGGTCTCATGCACCTGGAGTCTGGGGATAAAAGATGGTAGGAAAAAACAGGTGTTTCTAATAATGATTATATAATTACAAAATATATTAGATTTTAAAATTTTAGCGGTATGGCAAATGCTAGTGAAAGAGTATGCCGAAACATATATTCGACAAGGTTGCGGAATTTGTGAATTTAACTCACCAACAAAATCATGCTATTTATAAATCGCCTTTTCGGCAGGAATATGTAAACATTTCACAACTTTTTTTTGCTCGTTTTTGAAAAACGAGCTATTGTTTCACTTTGTCATATGTCAACAGCAGGCGGACAGATAGATCAGCCAATAGTTCTAATTCCCGCAGTTATAGAGCACTAAAGTTGGAAAATGGTAAAACTTCAAACGAATATTGTAAACGATCTATTCATGCTGCATTGGATTGGATTGTTTTACCTCTGAGCAGCACTTTTTTGCACACCATGGGCTAAATGGCCAGGCCACAAGGACCCCAAAGGCTCAGAGAAGGTTGGGGGAGGGGACCCACTGGAACAGCTGTTGGGAGACAGATGGTAGCCTCCCGTCAAGGCCATCCAGCGTGTTCTTTAATGTGCACAGGGTATGGCTCTCCCGCACACGGGACCACGGCATAACGTCCCATCCGACGGACGGCGGCCTTTCCAAGCCCTTCGGTGTCCCCTACTGACCGTGGGCAGGGCGGGGAATTTTTGCGGAGATAAATCTCAACGCTGACCCAGCTGGGACTCGAACCTGGGAACTACAGATTACGAGCCTGGCGCGCTACCGACTGAGCCACCCCCGCCATTATTCATGCTGCAAGTTCGAAATTTGGATGGTAGAGTATGCTGGTCATAGGGGGTCAAGTGGTAGCTGCCCTCAATTTGCACTAAGAGCACAGATTTGTCCCTTTATCCCTGTTTTACCTCTGAATGGTATTTTGGGAACACGGGCTAAATGGTTAGATCGCAAAGATCCCAAGGGCTCAGAGTTAGGTAGAGGAAAGGGACTTAAGTTGGGTTGGGTTGTTTTACCTCTGAGCGGCACTTTTTTGCACACAATGGGCTAAATGGCCAGGTCACATGGACCCCGAAGGCTCAGAGAAGTTTGGGGGAGGGACCCACTGGAATAGCTGTAGGTGGTAGCCTCCCGTCAAGGCCATCCAGCGTGTTCTTTAACGTGCACAGGGTATGGCTCTCCCGCACCCGGGGCCACGGCTTAACGTCCCATCCGACGGACAGCGGCCTTTCCAAGCCATCGGTGTCCCCTACTGACCGTGGGCAGGGCGGGAAAGGGATTTAATGGACACTGTCAAGAAACAGATGAAGTCATCAGTTAAAGCCCTCCGACGTGTTCTTTTATGTGCACAAGGTATAGCTCTACTGCATATGGGTTGGGTTGTTTTACCTCTGAGCGGCACTTTTTTGCACACCATGGGCTAAATGGCCAGGTCACATGGACCCCGAAGGCTCAGAGATGGTTGGGGGAGGGGACCCACTGGAACAGCTGTTGATAGATAGATGGAAGCCTCCCGTCAAGGCCATCCAACGTGTTCTTTAACGTGCACAGGGTATGACTCTCCCGCACACGGGGTTACGGCTTAACGTTCCATCCGACGGACGGCGGTCTTTCCAAGTCCATCGATGTCCCCTACTGACCGTGGGCAGGGCGGGGAGTTTTGCGGAGATAAATCTCAACGCTGACCCAGCTGGGACTCGAACCTGGGAACTACAGATTACAAGCCTGGCGCGCTACCGACTGAGCCACCCCCGCTCCTTTAAAACTAATAATTAGAATCTTTTTCGTTTACAATAAACGTTCAAATTGTGAGAGTACATACAAATCTGGATCAAAGGCGGGTTTCTACGCATCTTCCTATATATTTGATACACATACATTTCTACTTCCGAGTTAGTTGCACTACCCTTTGTTCTAATCTTCATCAATTTTATCCTAAGACATGAAAGCTTTCATTAAAAACAAAGCATTGCTTTAAATCTAAACCTTCCGTATCTAGTTATATTTTAAAATGTATATATAAGATGAAAAGAATGACGGAAAGCAGCATAAGTTTCGCAAGTCAGCTTTTCATTTGTAAACGGAAGCAATAATTCACGACAATATAACATCTCTGAGCCATAGCATTAATACAAATAAAAACACTAGTGAACACTAATAACTAATGAAAAATGACATATTTATATATATGTGGGCATAGATAATATTGGATAAGTATAGCAGATGGATGGAGATGCTTTATTGCAGATACCCAAACCATCCATTCCCTAGCCCCTCACTCTCCGATGTATCATTTATCTTGGCGCAGTTTCAGCCGCTCTACCAATATTCAACCAAGTTCTGGCTCAACGCCGCAAACCGATTAATCAACTACTCACAGACAACAAATGCTGCCAGGTGTATGGTAACGAGGAGGAGGGGGAAAAAAGCGTGAGAGCACGAGGGGAAGGAGAGAACGGCTGCGGTACTATTTGGCCCGTGCGTGTATTTGGAGAGCGAAACATGCCTGTGGATCATTGACATCCCATAGCCTTGCATAACTGATGGGAACCGATTAATCACTGCAGCAATTTCATTATCTCCGTCTCTTGCCTTGAAACGAAGAGTACTCCTTTCAGGCTAAAACCAGGGAATAAAGCGATTCCAATAATGGATGGTCACTGGGTAGCTCGATGCGATTAGACGCGTCGCAACTCAGAGTATCACTAGTCGCATGCTGAAAAACAGTTAAATTGGTAGATGATGGCTTCTACCACAAAACTTTAATAATAAAAAATGCGGAAAAAAAATTAGAAGTGAACGACGGAGAAATTAATAAAATGGTTATGAAGTATATTTTTATTTGTAATACGAGTTGGTTTACATATTAGTTTTAAAATTTAAAAGTATCACTTTTTTTATATTAACAAATATTTTTCATGATCAAGAGAAATAACATTTACATATCACCCTATTGAAGCTTAAAATGATCCAACTAACCATGACCTGAAGCATGATAATAGCGAGTTCTAATAAACTGAACAATTATTAGTAGTTTGTAAACGAATGACACTGAGATTCTGCAATAACCATTATACGGAGGGCGCTCAAAAAATTCTTGACGTATCTGCAGATTTGTACTCGTTCCTCCGTAGTTAACAAATTACAACTTGTTTGAAAGCTTGTCTAGACTTGCTATTACGTGTTAAAAATAAAGGCCATATCATAATTTCTCCATTCGCTGGCGGCGCGTCAATTTCGGCCAGCGCAATCTGTACGTTGTTGCTGTGGAGCCTACTAAAGACGGGGAAAGACGCAGCTTGGGGACGACGAGCAAAAAATTCATGCCGATTTATCACACGTATATGGGGGTAATGCCTGTTCATATGGCACTGTTATGGGATGGATGCCCAAATTCAGAGAAGGACGGCAGAGCTTCGAAGACCTCCCTCGTGCACGGAAAACCGAAGAAGGCCGTAAACGGGAGAATCATCGCTGCTGTCCGTGAACTTATTAAGGAAAACACACACATCACCGTTCATGTAATAAGTTTAGATGTCAGTGCATCGATTGGCAGTGCGGAAACAATTATTCATCAATATTTAAAGTTCCGAAAGCTCTGTGACAAATGGGTGCCCACAAACTGAAAGCACAGCAAAAAAAACTAGAGTCAACTCGTGCAAGATGCTAGCAATGTTTGAACCTAGTGGTTCCAAATGGTTAACAGATATTGTTAAGTTGATTTTAGTTTTATTATTATACTACTCCCAAAAAGATCGACAACTATGTTTGGGTTGTGGAAGATAAACCTTATCCCCAAATCCTCCGACAAAGCTTTTGCTCAAGGAAGAGAACTTTCACAATTTTTTTCAATTCCCAAGGAGTAGTAGCCATGGAGACCTTATCTGAAAAATTGATTATAAATGGCCAATATAGAACATTGCTTTGCCCAAAATAATTAAGGAGGTGAAGAAGCAGTATCTAACAACAAGCGTGTCAAGGGTTCTCCTCCTTCATGACAATGCCAGTGTTCACAAAACCCGGCAAGTTATAGCCTATATGGGGCAGGAAAAAATTAAACAGCTACCCCATCCTGCAAATTCACCCGTTTTTCACCATGCGATTTTTGGTTGTTCCTAAAAATTTAAAAGCAACTTGCTGGGAAGCCCTTTTCAAGGGTGCAAGACCCTTGCAAAATGCACTGATTTAGAGTTGCAGAGTATTTCCCAACAGGAATATCATCAAGCGTCCCAAAATTGGTGTAGACGTCTGCAACTTTGCACAGATGCTGGAGGAGAGTACTTTGAAGGGCAATAAAAGTGCAATGATTTTTGTTCTGCAAATGATGTCAAAAACCTTTTGAACGCCCCTCGTAATCGATTGTAGAATATTTTAATGTAATAAACAATACGTAGGGTGATGAGTTTTGCTTTCTAGCAGCTGTCTTCAGCCATGAGGTTCTTGTGGCTTTATGTTTAGCCATTTGTGCAATGAAAAAACTAAAAGAGAGGAAAGGGGTGGGGAAAATTTTCACAACTCACCTGCATTTTTCAAAGTGGCTTTGAATTTTGCCAACTAGCCATAATTTCATAAAAAAAAATCCCAATTTTTACATCTCACCTGATTTTAACCAAGTCACTTTGAATTTTCCTAACTATCCTTAATTTCACTGAACCAATTCCAATTTTCACAATTCGCCTGCATATTAAAAGTGGTTTCCAGTTTTGTAAACTCCCCAAGATTTTGTCCAGTTGCCTCGATTTTGCCATCTCTCCTTAAAACTCTACAAAAACAATCACATTTATACATCTCTCCTGAATTTGCCATGTCACTTAAAATTTTTCAAACTCCCCAAGATTTTGCCAAGTTGTCTTGGTTTTGTCAACTCTCTTTAATTTCACGAAACTAATCCCAATTTTCACAACTCGCCTGTATTTTAAAAGTGGATTCGAATTTTGTCAAGTTGCCATAATTTTACAGAAAAAATCCTAATTTTTTACATCTCACCTGAATTTTACCAAGCCACTTCGAATTTTGCTAATTTTCACAACTCGCCTGTATTTTACCAAGTGGATTCAAATTTTTCCAACTTCCTCGATTTTACCAACTCGCCATAAATTTACAGAAAAAAAATCCCAATTTTTATATCTCACCAGATTTTTGCAAAGTCACTCCGAATTTTGCCAACTTGCTGTAATTGTACAGAAAAAAAATCCCAATTTTTACATCGCACCTGATTTTTTCAAAGTCACTCCGAATTTCGACAATTTCCCAAGATTTTGTCAAGTCACTTCAAATTTTGCCAACTCCCCATAATCTTACAGAAAAAAAATCCCAATTTTTACATCTCACCTGAATTTTGCCAAGTCACTCCGATATTTGCTAACTCCGCAAGATTTTGCTAAGTTGTCCCGATTTTGCAACCTCGCCTGTATTTTAATAAGTGGCTTTGAATTTTGCTGTCAAGATTTTCCCAATTGCCCTGGATTTGCCAAGTTGCCTCGATTTTGGCAAATACCCTAGATTTTGCCCAGTTGTCTAGATTTTACTAACTCCCTATAACTTTACAAAAAAATCCAACTTTTCACAACTCACCTGAATTTTACAAAGACACTTCGAATTTTGCCAACTCCGCCCCCATCCATCATTTTTGCAACCTCCGCCCCCATTCCCCCATAGTTACCCCCCTGGGTTTGCGTTTAGTAAGATCCAAGACTGATAAAGGTACACAGCATTCCAATAATACACCAAAGAGCCAAAATATTATGGCCAGCGCGTCTTTATGCAATCAAAGAAACTGCAGGTGAAACTGCAAATCAAAGAAACTGTAGTGTTATTCGTGCTCTTCAGATGGGAAAGGCAGCGGGTTTAAGTGAGTTTGACAAAGACCAAATTGTAATGGCCAGACGACTGGGTCAGAGCATTTCAGAGACAATAAGGCTTGTGGGGTACTCCAGTCAGCCGTGGTTAGTACCTCCGAAAGTGGTCCAAGGAGGGAAAAACCATGAACCTCCGGCAAGGTGTGGGCTGACCACGGCTCATCAATTCTAGAGGTGAGCGAAGGCTATCTCGTAATGTACGAGCCAATAGAAGGGATACTGTTGCACAACTCACCCATAATTTGAATGCTGGTGACGGCAGTAATGTGTCACAATACACAGTACATCAAACCCTGCTGAAAATGGAGTTGTGTAGCTGCAGGCCACTCCGAGTGCCCATGCTAGCCTCTGCTCACTATCAAAAGTGCCTACAATGGGCACGTGAGCATCAAAACTGGACCTTGAATGATTGGAAGAAGGTCTGGTCAAATGAATCTCGTTTCCTGTTGCACCATGTGGACAGCGGGGTAGGTGCATGTTATTTACCTAGGGAAATGTTGGCACCAGGATGCACTGTGGGCTGAAAACAAGCTGGTGGAGGAAGGGTAATGCTTTGGACAAATGTTCTGCTGGGAAACTCTGGGTCCAGTCATTCATGTACAAGAAACTATGACATCTACCACCTATCTAAACATCATTGCAGACCAGGTACATCCTTTCATGGCAACGGTTCTCCCTCTAGTAGTGTCTTCTTTCAGCAGGATAATGGGCCATGCCACACTGCCTGGATTGTTCAAGAATGGTTCGTGGAACACGAGGAAGACTTCCAGTTATTGTCCAGGCCTCCAAATCCCCAGACATCAATCCGATAAAGCATCTGTAGTTTGTGTTGGAACAGCATATTCAACCTGCAGTGGCTCAACCAAGTAACTTACAAAAGTTAAAGGATCTGTTGGTAACGTGTTGGTACCAAATATCACAAGACACCTTTAGAAATCTTGTAGGGTCCATGCCCCACTAGGTAAGAGCTGTTTTGGTGGCACATGGAGGACCAACATCATATTATGCAGGTGGTCATAATGTTTTAGCTCTTCGGTGTATACTGATTCAAACTGATAATCAGGAAACAGCCCCTAAAAGTTTAACCTCGATTAAAGGCATCCCAATGAGATGCTATCTTGTTGTTACTCCATGTGCAATCGTAGAAAAAAACGGATTTCTTTAAGTTTTCACCGAGCTTTGTTTCCAACCATCCCCTTCCCTGAAAAAGGGTAAAGTGTACACAACTGTTCCAGTATATCTTCTGAACACGTAGGCCAAGCACGAGTTTTGACAAATGAAAACTTGCGACTTAGAGAATGTCATCGGCTACAAAAAAATTTACCCTAATGTTTTCGTTGTCCCCCCCCCCCCCTCCTCTAAAAAACACGGGGAAAGGTGTACATAGTAATTCCACTATATCTTCAGAGTGCAATGAGTTAGATCTCAAATGAAATCTTGATGCATAGGGAGTATCATGGCTTACCTCAAGTTCCATTTCCCTTTCTTCTCTTCATAAAGGTGGAGAGAAAATTCAAAGTGATCGATCACTATCTCAAATGAAAGGTAATGCCATCGAGAATGCCACTGGCTATCCCAAATTAGGCCACCTCTTTCTCCCTATCCGCCCCCAAAAATATTGGTGTGCATCATAATTAACACCAGATAATGGACATCCTATGCTGAAGTCCCTGTGTGGGTCTTTGAGAAATGATTTGAGTTTTTTGACACTGTTTTCCACAGGTAGCTAACAGAACAATTCACATTTTACATACAGTAATTATAAAAAAAAAGCAGTGTGTTGAATTAATCTTAGTACAGTATATTTTCCCCTACTAGAGTTGTACTTTCAAAACATTCTGCCAATTCCATAGGATTTTAACTTTTATTCATGAATGAATAATCAAGTTCATAAAACCAAATATTAGCCAGTCATGTGTATTAATAATCATCAGATTAATCATACTTGAAATTCAATAACAAGTACTTTCATAATTCAACCTTAGTCATACTGTTAAATGGAAACATAAATACTTGAAATAATTAGTTGAAAACAATTTGTACTGAACCAATTTTTTTCAACTAATTATTTCAAATGTTTCTTGTCTACAGGACGTTTTCTTGTGATATGTTATTAAGAAGTAGAATGTCCTTAATTTGTGAAAGTTTGATTCATAAAAAAGCTTGAGATTATCAATTACAAAGCTACAAAAAATGTATTCACTAAAATTCCCCACCATAAGGGAGTGGGTGAATATACTGTATAAACCATTTCTGAACAACACTTTTGTCAAGAGAGTAGTGAAGCAGCAATTACACCTGCAGAGTGTAATTGCTTACCTGTCTTAACCTGTCTTACAGACTGTTATATGGTTTTATGTCTGTAGTATCAATCAACTTGAGCTGAGGAAGAATGAAAACTTAACAATTTATTCTGAATATTGATAGAATTTAAAATACTGGGCTGTCTGACAATCTAGGGCAAATATTAATAACTAATTATTATACTAGCACATAGAGGACACATTATATCATATCATATGTATATGCCAGACTTCATTCTTCAGTTTCCAAGGGAAGAAACCCCATGTGAGCATACTAACTTCATATTCCAACTGTCCTCCATTGCCACACTCAACTCATGGACGACTTGACAACAACCTCATTGCTTCACTCATTTGCTCCTGCGTCCCTTTGTCTTTTCTCATTACAGCATCCACTCAGGCCCCCTGGGCTCAAACACATTAGCCTAGCACTTGTAGTTCAATCCACCCTGACTGCCCCAGACAGCTCCCACTCATTAGTTGACACTACATTAATAAACTTTTGATTTTAAAAACAAATTTTGTTTACTTTGCTGCTTTTAAGATTATTTTTATTGCTCCTTAAATATATACCACAATTAAAATGAATAATAACTATTTTGAAATTACCAGAAATGAAACTCTATTACATTATATGTTAGAAACTCCTGTCATCAAACAGTGGCTATCTCAAATGACACCGATTGTGGAATTATACTGGAATCCTTAATTTTTAAAAGGTAGGACTTATTTTAGTGCTATTTTTAATTATACTTAATAGAATTAAGAATCTGGTTAATGGGCAATTGTGTGATGAGCAGAGTGGATTCAGAAGTGGTAGGGGATATATTGATCAGATTTTTTCACTTAGGCATATACTTGAGAAATGTTTAAAGTTTCAAAAACCTGTAGTTATTAGTTTTGTAGATTCAAAAAGGCTTTTGGCTCTATTGCTATCATCATAATTCATGGTTGATCATGATATCATATGGCATACTAGACAAGTTAGTTAACATAATCAAAGCTGTATATAATAACATTGAGTCATGTCTGAGATTTGGTAAGGTTTCTGGTTATTGGTTTTAGCATTGCTAGTGGAGTTAGACAAGGGTGCATTTTATCTCCTTTTCTCTTTAGTTTGGCAATTGATTATGTTATGTGAAATTCTTTGCAAGAGAAAGATTTTGGCCTTAAATGGTCTAGAGATTTCAAAATTTCTGATTTAGATTATGCAGATGATTTGACCCTGTTGGCTAATGATGTTGAATAGATGAACTCTTTCATTAAAGTTGTTGATGAGACTGATATAGATAGGTTTGGAGATAAACAGAGAGAAAACCAAAATGATGAAAATTAGTCAGACAGGTTGTGTGTGGTTCAGTTATTTTAAATTGGTTGCACTCTTAAAGTAAGTTCTTGATTTAATCAATCTCAGTAGCTATGTTACAGATAATAGTGGTGTGAGGCACATGATAAACAAGAGAATAGGCATTGCTGATGAGATTTTTAAGAAACTGTGAGGAAATATATGTATATACTTAAACACTAAAATTAGGGTACACAATAGCTTGTTTCTAAAGTTAGTTGTGGTAGTGAAACTGTAAAAAAGATAACAAAAACTGCATAAACTGCACATGAGCCAACCCTAGATCACAATAGACATGCATGAGTGCCATTGCAATGCCATCATTGACCTACAGATTATGGAAGCTTTCTAAACTGTGAGAGTTCCCTCACCCTGAAGATTTCAAACATAGGGATTCTAAGTAATCCAATTTGTGAGTAGTTGTTCAGACCATGGGGAAAGTGGGGGATAGGTTCAAGTTGGATACACCCATTTAGATCCAAATTTGCAACCTTCAACTCTATAAAAGAATTTAGAGACAAAATAGTAGGCAAAGGTGTGACCTTTGCCTAGTATTTTGTGTGGAAATGGTCATGTGACCTTCAGGCCATTAGTGTGTATGTGAACCCATAGTCAAACACAGATTAGGAAATGGGGACAGACACACACCTTTAATGCAGTTAAAGAACTAATATGAAAACAATTCTTCCTTTTCCCTCCACCTCCTTTGTTTAAAAGGACAAAAATACTGTAAAATTTGGGAATACATTTTATAAATAAAACCTGAAAAACCTAAAATTCAAATAAATTCTGAAAAAAGCTGAGCAGTTCATAGCTCTATATCTCCAGTAAAGCTTCCATTGCCTATTCAGTAGTTTAATATTTAGATGACCCATAAAAAGTCTTGTTAACTAAGTGTATAAACTGAAAATTAAATGAAGAACTAGATATCCTTTATAAAACTGTGCTCAATCACAAAAAAGTGGAAATGTGTGGGTGTGGAGACAGCCAGGTGACAGAAGTAATGTCTATATCCAAAAGTGCCATACAGGACTGACACTTGACATTATGGTGTGGGGAGCCATTAGTTACAACAGCTGGTCACCTTTGGTTGTTATTATGACAGTTTGCCAGTATGTTGAAACTGCTACAGCCTGTGCTACTGCCATATCTACATATAATGCCTAATGTACCTTTTCCAACAAGATAATGCATGGTCACATACCACCATGATCACATAATGCATGATGCATATCACCTAGCTCTCTATGCAGGAACTGCATGGAGACCCCGGTAGTATCTGATTATGCATTATCCTGTTATAATAGGGTAAGGTAATTGAAGGTGAGGATTCTGTCATGGCTAGGTAGGCTGATCATTTCAGTGATGTTCTAAACAATGTGGTTAGTTCTACTCCCATTTTTTGCAATGATGATGATAGATGCATTACTGACTTTAATGTTGGCCCTATAAACACAGTCTGAAGTTATTTTGGATATTTCTAAACTTAAACTACACAAATCCCCAGAGGTAGATGAAATTACTATAGAAATGCTTAGAGCTGGGAATATTTCAGTTACCTCATGGATGACTGAAATTTTGAATATCTTTTATGATAAAGGCATGGTTCCTAAGGATTTTACCAGAGCTATTATTATCCCTATTTTTTAAAAAAAGGCGATCATAGTTCTTGTAAAAACCATAGGTTATCAGCCTACTTTCTGGTCCAAGTAAAGTTCTTTGCATAATTGTACTCAACAGAAATAAGAATCTGGTTGAAGGGCAATTACATGATAAGTAATGTGGATTCAAAAATGGTAGGGGATGTGTAGATCAGATATTTTCACTCAGACAGTTTCCATGTTTAGAGTTTCAGAAACCTTTGGTTACTACCTTTGCTGACTTCAAAAAGACTTTTGACTCTGTTGATCGCCATAATATGTGGTTGATTGTGAGATCATATGGCATACTAGACAAGTTAGTTAACATAATGAAAGCTCTGTATAACAAATGATTATATTATGTGAAATTCACTGCAAGGGAAAGATTTTGGCCTTAAATGGTGTGGAGATCTGAAAATTTCTAATTTAGATTATGCTGATGATTTAGCACTTTTGGCATATGATGCTGGTGAGATTAACTGTTTCATTTGAGCTACTGATGATACCGGTAGTAGAGTAGGTTTGGTATAAACAGAGAGAAAACTAGAGTGATGAAAATTGGAGGCAGGCTGTGATTCAGTTGATCTGAATAGCTCTGCTCTTGAGCATATGTCACAGTTTAATTATCTTGAGAGCTATGTTGCTATCCTGGTATGTTACAAATACTACTGATGTGCAGCATGAGATTAACAGATGAATAGGGATTGCTGCCAGGACTTTAAAGAATCTATGAAGTGTGTGGAAAAGAGGTGTATACACCTAAGACTAAAATTAGGCTGTAAAATAGTTTAGCCATCCTGTGGCCGAGTGGCTAGTGCAATTGGCTACTGATCTAGGGACCTGGGTTTGAGCCCCAAGTAAGGCATGGATGTTTGCATTGTTTTTTGCTGAGGTCCTGCCAACCTCACAGACCTTCTACTGTGCAAGTACACTGACAGGCAAGAACTCTGTGGCAAGCTGCTGCTTGAGGGGGTATTATTTTTTTTATTTGTAACAGTTTGGTTCTTTCTAGGGTTAGTTATGGTAATGAAACTTAGATGCTTTGTAAACAAAATAACAGGAAACTTTATGCTTTTGATTCTAGATGCAGTATCTTGGGAATTAGGTGGTTCAACTTTGGGCTGAGTTGTTTTACCTCTGAGCGGCACTTTTTTGCACACCATGGGCTAAATGGGCAGGTCACAAGGACCCCAAAGGCTCAGAGAAGGTTGGGAGACAGATGGTAGCCTCCCATCAAGGCCATCCAGCATGTTAACGTGCACAGGGTTTGGCTCTCCCGCACATGGGGCCACGGCTTAACATCCCATCCGATGGACGACAACCTTTCCAAGCCCATCGGTGTCCCCTACTGACCGTGGGCAGGATGGGAGTTTTGCAGAGATAAATCTCAATGCTGACCCTGCTGGGACTCGAACCTGGGAACTGCAGCACCTGGCGCGCTACCGACTAAGCCACCCCCGCCCCAGTGGTTCAACTTTGTAAGTAATTATGAAGTTAGGTAAAGAAGTCAGTTACCTCATGGATGACATTTGAGCAGCACATTGAGCTCCTTTGAGCAGCACATTGTGCAGAGAGAGACTCTGTTGGTTTGGCCATGTTGCTCATATGCATAATTATAGATTAGTGAATAGGATTATGAACAGTGCGCCAAAAGGTCTTAGAGAGGAAGGCCTAGGATGCGGTGGTAACACAATATCAAACAGGACCTTGTTAGAATTAGTGTGCAGTGACCAGATGCAGCATAGGACAGATAAGCTTGGAGAACTAAATTACACAGTCTGGTTGGACCTCCATAGCCCACAGCTGCTTGAGAAGGAGGAGGATGAAAATATGCCTGGTGGGTTGCTCCTCAGCATGCCAGTCATGTGCACTTGCCTGAATAGCTCTTAAGGATAGTGTCCAAATCAGTCAAAGACAGCTTCTTTACATTGAACTTATGGTGTAAGGCTTAAGATCAGCAATAGAGGATAATTGTTCAGAAGTTAGGAGCTCGGTGGTCAGAGCACCTGCCATGTTATCAGGAGTTGTGGGTTCGGATCCCACCTGGCTAAGGACTATTTTTCATCTACCTTTGTCATCATATGAATAAATACAGCACATCATAGTGTAAATTACCCAGCATACATACATTCAATGACTGAGGTTTGACCCATCTCATTATACATATAAAAATATGTAAACCCAACATTAAATGTCTAATTTAAATAGCTCATCTATTACTTAATATTTGGCATTTATTTCCTGAATGACAAATTCACTTTAGCATTTCTATCACACTCAAAGACATCCAATTAGGTAGCTGTACATCAAATTCTTATCAACAGCCAATATGATACCAATTTGAGCAATTTCCTTCTTCATAAAAACACATTAATAAGCAGCAGCATGATTGTTTTATTAGTAGCTATTATCTGAAATGTTAATACATAATTTTCTAACCACTAAAATTTGGTGTTTATTTGAACTATATAACAATACTGTTTAATGATTATTAAAAAAAGCTTCATTAAAATAGTACATATTGCTTTAGTCAGCTCTTATTGGAAATCCAAATTTTCATTGATTGCCTGCATACTGCATTATTATAAATAACATTTGCAATAGAAGCTAACCCAATAACACATATACACATTATATAAACTTTTTTTTTTCTTTTTCCTCCTTACATACCAATTACTTATCAAAAGTTATCAGTAATGAGTATACACATGAGTAATGAAGAGCTTATGTGATATAATAGTAAATATTGTTGAGTTTTCAATAATCACCTTGAGATGGCATTGTAATCAGTGATATGATCTATCTATGCCATAGCATTGTGGGCAGCTTCATAACTGGCGCAAGCCATGCCTTACAAGCAGTGTGGCAAATGATTGACACTTGGATGGTAATGTCTGAAATTTCTGGGCATACTTAGAGCTTGCCCTTAATATCGATGAAGCCTATACTCTTGGTATTATTTTGCTAAATACATATTGAAATAAAACTAAGATTCTTCAGAAAAAAAAGTTGATGTAAATTAAATCTTTTATTCATTCTAATTCAGAATTTAATATATCATATTTAATAGAAATATTGGTGGAGCCTAGCCCTTCTGGCCCCTAATAACAAGCCATCCCTGCAGATAACCTGGACCAGCTTGAAATTTCACAGGGTCTGGTGCAAAGATCTATAAATTATGCAACACTATTTTAGCCATGCACCCCTTGGATTACCAATGTAATGCTCCATATTCCCTTCTTCTCATCTCCCTTAATGCTTTCCTTTTTGCAAGGTTGAGTGTCATATTATGCAGAAAGAGACTATGCTGGTTTGGCCAAGTTGCCCATATGCATAACTATAGATTAGCGAATAGGGTTATGAACAGTGGTTTGGTTGTTTGGGGTTTCATGGCACATAGCTCAGGACAAATGTGTTTGCAAAAATAAATTGCACAATCTAGTTGGACCTCTGTAGCCCATGGCTGCTTGAGGAAGATGATGAATGAACATAATAAGTGAGTACGGTATTAGGTTAATTATAACTGATAATGTAATGAATGAACTGCTTTTTGTCATAAGAAGACGAAGTGTGTACCTTCTCCCTTTTTAAACTTTAAATACATATAATTCTGACAGATTGCTTTCAAAAATGAACTGCAGAACTTCAAACACTGCTTAATTCATAGGAATTACTTGACGAAACACATTTTAATTTCTTCATACAAATCAATCCCATCCAGATCACTTTCCATGCTAAATGCAAATCTTGACAGTTTTTTTAATGAGATCACTTGTATCCATACTTCTTAATTTTTTTCACGTAATACAAAAAAAAACAACTATTTATGAATTCTCTTTGTAAATTTCATATTTTAGTTTTAATGACATTAAAGCATTGTCAACTATTTTTTTTAAAAGTAATTAATTTGAAAATTTTCTTTGATATCTGTTACTGGCTTATCAGTCCCTTCATAATCAAAATGTATGTTCTTCCATTCCTATATGCACTTTTTATAACTGTGGCTTAATACTAATTTTTATTGTAAACATTTTTTGCCGTGATAATTGGGGATGTAAATCCTGAATTCCTGTAACCTTGAAAAAAGATACACGTTCCTTCAAATGGACTGTTGATTTTTCACTATGCATAACTATAGATTAGCGAATAGGGTTATGAACAGTGTGCCTAAAGACTGCAGAAAGAGGGGGAGACCTAGGATATGGTGGGCATCCTTAGATTATGGTGGGCTTTCTTTGTCAAATCTATGTGCATAACAGAACTTTGCAATAATTTACTTACCATGTTAACTTTAATAAATCATACCCCATTTACTAAACTTATAAAAAATTCATGTGACGTAAGCTCTTCATCAACTGTTAAAATTTCGCATTTCATATTGTTACCCACTGTTTTCTGGGTAAGTTCATTCAAAGTTGCATGAAAATCAGTGATTTGTAACCTAATACACACACCGGCCACTGAATTAGAAACCTTTATTCAATACCAAGTTGGACCTCCTTTTGCCTGAATTACAACATATATGTGGTTTGGCATAGATTCCACAAGGTGTCAGAGTGCATTACATCTCCAGCATACCAAACGTTCACCAGACAGTCCTTTAACTGGCTCAGATTTGGTGGAAGAGGATTTTGATCCCTGATCTGTTTTTCTAACATGTCCCATACATTCTTAATGGGGTTCAGATCCAGGCTTTGTGGTGGCCAGGGAAGATGGTGGAAGTTGCTGTCATGCTTGCTGACCACTGCTGAATAAACCTTAAATGATGGGCAGTAGATTGTCATCCATGAAATAGCCAGCACCTGCTGGATAAAAAGTTAACATTGCAGGATGGACTTGATCGGCAGCAATGTTCATATAATCCTTGGAGGACAACCAACCTTCCAACAATATCAAGGGACTCGTTCTGTACCAACAGAACGTACCCCACACCATGACACTACCTTCAGAACCTTGAATTGTGTTTACAAGGCAAGCTGGGTCCATTGCTTCATGAGGTTCCCACCAAACTCTCTGCCTATTGTTGGTACAGACCAAGGTGTACCACGACTCGTCAGACCACATGACTTTTTTCCAGTCTTCCAGTGTCCAGTCACAGTGTTACTGATACCAATGTAGACGAACTTTCCAGTTCTTCCAAGAAATCAGTGATTTCCATACAGGTATGCGACTGCTAATACCAATCCTCTTTATCCCTGTGCATAATTCGCTAAGATATGGTTGGGAATAGCCTTCATTGAATGCTTTGGTAAATTGCTGCACATAGAAAGTCTTGTTTCTCCATACAAGCCTTCTCAGACAATGGCGATCTCGTTCCTGACAGATTGTCATTGCACCACACTTATGCCTCTTAGACAAGCAATGTGGGTAATTTTTCCACTGATTAAAAACCCGAAATATCTCACCTTTTTAGAAACCAGTCAGCTATGATGTTTTTAAAATCGTTGCTCCAGCCAGATGGGCACCCACAAAAAGTCCTTTATTGACGTTTGCCCAAGTGACGTTTACATACATCTGCGTAAAGGTTTCTAATTCAGTGGTCGGTGTGTGTAGCTTTTACAATTTCCAATCTACATTCTATCTCCTTTTGGATAAGGCTTAGGATTAAGATATTTCACATATTGTTTCAGTTAGTCCAGCATGATGTAGAGCCTGCAGATATAGTGCAAATCTTTTGCATTTTACCAACATATGAAATTTCTATAACTGAAGACTTGGCAGGACAAAGTTCAAATTATGGAGTTCACTCCCACGACAAAGTTCAAATTATGACTTCTACAAGGACTATAAAAAGTTCAGAAGTTTTCATCTGTACACCATGATATGCCCCTTTCATATTTGTCTCCTTGTCATATCTTTGATCATGACAATAAAATAAATCTAGTCCTTCTGAGTCAGCAGATATTTTATTTTTTCAGATAACCCTTTACCTGTAGTGTCACCAAGAGTTTTTAAACATATAAAACATTCTTGAATTTCAACAATAATGTCATTTTTAGCCATGAAAAGTAAAATTACTGAGAGCTGTTCTTAATGGGAAATATCAGCAGTACAATCTACAAATATTGAAAAATATTTGGCTTTTATTTTTCATTTTACTTTCCTTGCCATGCCAGCAATTAACTTCTCTACATAGAACTGCATGTGCCAAATAAGTATGTGATCTTTTGCTCTCTAAACTTTTAGGCCTGGTACATGCAAGATGTTCTTTCATTACAGGATCAAACTTGGCAATTAATTCAATTAAACCCAGAAATTTCCATTATGAGGTATAAATAATGTATTGTTACTTCCCCTGAATGATAAATTATGTTCAGCTAAATATAGGATTGCTGTGACAATTCATTTGAATATATTTTTCTATCCCAGAGTTTTATTTTCAATAAATTTTCCTTCTTTGTCAATTGCATTTTTAAGTTTTTTTTTTGTAGTTTGAAGTTATATATTCATTGCTTGAAAGGGATCTTTCATGAATTTTCAGACAATTGCTTAAGTGAATTCAATAGCAAAATCCATCATTGCATAAAGACATGTGCACTGCTACAGGAGTAAAATAATTGCATGTATAACAATAGACTCTAATTTTTGACTGTGAGTAAACTAGTCATCTTCTTTCCCATGTCTCTCAATTTGTAAACTTAGAATATATAATTCTGACATATAATACTGAGTAAAGGAATATCATATCTATTTCTTTTAGATTCATTTTTAGCTAAATTAATATTTTTATTCAGACAGAGCCATGTTTAACAATATAAATTCTAATCTGATCAGTTATCTGAAGAGACCACATTCCAAGATCTTCAGTTTCAAAAGATAATACAATTTTAATAACATTTTTATTTCATGAGCTTATTTCACTCATCATTGTGAAACCTTACTGAAATTAAGTCTAATGATATGAAATAAATTTATTAAGAAATATTACATAAGATGAATGAATATCAGAAATTTATTTCATATTTAGTATATCTATGTTGTCATTCTGAATTTTTCACAATCTAAGTGTCTCACTAAGTGGTATTCGTCATTGGAGGGGGAGGGGGCATCAAGAAAGAAGTTTGAATTTTTAGTGACAAATTATTTTTAACTCATTTTAAAAGCAAACCAGCTACAGTTTTCAAACTGTCATCTATCTGTCTCTCCATCAACATTCAGTTTTTTTGCTTTTAGAGATAAATGAGATATTCCTTTACATTGGATAGGCATTAATGAAATATTATTATTCACATTTTCAGAATATTCCTTTAGTTTGAATTTCACCATTAGAGTTCACCACATGTGGAAAATGATAAAATATTTTCTCTTTGAAACTGTTTTTTATAATTAGAAGTGATTGGACTATTTAGTTCATTAATGTAGGCAATATGGGCACCAGAAAGCAAAATTTATGTCTGTACTAAAAATATTAGAAAGGGGCATAAATCCAATATTCTTACTGCAATAAGATTTAATCACCATTTTATACAGTCACTATTGCAAGTTTATTAATGAAAAAATTTTCACACAATTTCTCTGATTATATAATGTGATTGAATACCAATTTCCCTGTTGGCATTGATAAATCAATAAATATTTTGTGGAAAAAAATTTCGTCAACATACGGGATTCGAACCCGCATCTTTCCAGAAACATGCCAGAGTATCCTCCCAGTTGAACTAATGCCAGCTTGTTTTTTCCCACTAATTTTAAGACTAAACTCTATCACCAAGATTTTTGGGCCAACCATTGGCACCATCTCAGCATGATGTTGAGCCTGCAAATATAGCGGAAAACAGGCAAAAATCTTTTCCACAAAACATTTATTGATTTATCAATGCCAAAAGAGCAGCAGGTAATGCTGTGTGATTATCATCTAAGTTTAAATCATTAATAATGCTAAATAGCGTGATGAGACTATTATTTATTTCCATCTCACTCTGTGCAATATAAAAGTTATAGTTGCCACCCAAGAACATAGATGGTGCCAATGGTTGGCCCGAAAATCTCGGTGATAAAGTTTAGTCTTAAAATTAGCAGAAAAAAGACAAGCTGGCTATCAGGCTAGAGGCCTTTTTAAATATTTTTTTGTTTTCGTTTTGTACGTTATTTTGGATTTCACCAAAAAGGCATATGCTACGTGGGAGGCCCTCCATTCCAGCAACTGGGATGTTAATTGAGGTAGCAGTGTCAGGGGGATGGAGGTCACCCACTGCTGGTGTCCGCTGATAAGTGACCCTGGACCCGGGGGTCAGCGACCTTGCCACATGGCTGAAGAGAGAAGGGAGAAGAGTGTTGGCAACGACGAAAGGGGAGAGCCAGTCAAAGGACGAATGCGTGAAGACGTAAAATTGTAAAGTTGGTAAATGCTGACTGGAAATAATGGCATTGGGCTCTGTGAAAACAGCTGAACAGGCATAGTAAGCTGGTGATGTAATGCTATGTAACTGAGCATAGGTCCTTGTCTATCAGTCATGTTTGGAGTGTTCAATAAATAACTGTCATATTTAAGTAAAGGCTGGAGTTGAACCATTTATTTGAGGAGGAGCCTCAGTATTGAGTCCTTGAAATTGCAATAAAATCTTTGATTTTGTCTGAAAGACCCTTTCACCCATTGTGTATTGCGATCAAACCCGAGGGACATTCTCAAGGGATTCCAACAGACAGACGACCGAAGAAGAAACATCACACTGGCATTAGTTCAACTGGGAGAATACTCTGGCATGTTTCTGGAGAGATGCATGTTCAAATCCCGTATGTCAGTGAAAATTTTTTCCACAAAATATTTATTGATTTATCAATGCCAAAAGAGCAGCAGGTAACAGTGTGATTATCATCTATGTTTAAATCATTAATAACGCTAAATAGCATGATGAGACTATTATTTATTTCCATCTCACTCTGTGCAATATAAAAGTAATAGTTACCACCCGAGATCATAGATGGCGCCAATGGTTGGCCCGAAAACCTCAGTGATAGAGTTTAGTCTTAAAATTGGCAGAAAAAAAGACAAGCTGGCATTAGTTCAACTGGGAGAATACTCTGGCATGTTTCTGGAGAGATGTGGGTTCGAATCCTGTATGTCAATGAAAATTTTTTCCGCAAAATATTTATTGATTTATCAATGCTAAAAGAGCAATAGGTAACACTGTGATTATCATCTATGTTTAAATCATTAATAACGCTAAATTGCGTGATGAGACTATTATTTATTTCCATCTTACTCTATGCAATATAAAAGTAATAGTTGCCACCCGAGATCATAGATGGTCCAATGGTTGGCCCAAAAATTTCAGTGATAGAGTTTAGTCTTAAAATTAGCGGAAAAAAAACAAGCTGGCATTAGTTCAACTGGGAGAATACTCTGACATGTTTCTGGAGAGGTGCGGATTCAAATCCCATATGTTGGAGAAATTTTTTTCTGCAAAATATTTATTGATTTACCAATGCCAAAGAGCAGCAGGTAACACTGTGATTATCATCTATGTTTAAATTTCCCTGTTACACAAAAATAGTAATAGTTTTTTTTTATTTTTTCCATGTTACTGAGACCATATTTTTAAGCAACCATAAAGAAAAGTATCATTTAAAAATAATAGATATAATAACATTTATTATCATTAACTGAGTTTTATTTACTTTATATCGATGCACATTAAAAAAAGTTCCCCTCACAAATGTGTCTAAATGTCGACTCAACTTAAAACATTTGTACTGTTTTATATATATGTAAGCAATAAATGCAACTATTATGCATGTTAGTAAGTTTCAAAAAGAACACTCTCTAATACATGAAATTTATTTTTAACAACAATAAAAAATAGAAACTATGAACTGAAATTTATACTTTCCATCCCTATGGATAAAAATCAATTACTAAATTATATTTTGCTCCCACAGCATGCTCTTCTGTCCAAAACAAAAACTGATGTTGTCCTGGAGTTAAATTATATTATTATCTTAGCCATAGATTAGTTGACATTTATGGAAAGCTGTATTAGAAATTGTTAGTTACAAAGTATTATGATAAATATAAATAGGGAAAATCTTCACGTATGCAGACTTATTAAAGAGAATCTATTCAAGTGATAGTTCGGAATTTAAAATATTTTGCCAAAAACCTACAGAAACAATATTTTTTGCAAATACTGATTAAAAAACACATCCAGAACATAAACAGTTTGATATCAGATATAGCATTGAAACTTTAATTAGTTTTGTAGAAGAGAGATATGCCTTTCAAACCCACTACTCGCCTGCAGGTGACTGTAAACCTCGAATAAAAATTTAGAGCATGTAGGGTCCAGTGCAGTCGTGCCGATTGCACCACCATCAAGCCAGCCCTGCAGATAACATATTGTAAACCTATTAATTTAAACCTACAAGGAATTAAAACCTACAAGGATTAAAGAATATATAGCATTCTAGACAGAATTGTCAGACTTACCTTCCCAGATACAACAACTGGTACATTGGCAATCTGCATGCTCCAAAGCACAGACATGGGGATCATCCCACTGAATAATAAATAAACAGCAACACTATACAGAGCTACAAATGCATTAGCTTGACGAGCTCGCCTGCTGTAGTAGAGAACAAGGAAGCCAATGATAGCTGTCTCAACTAATAAAAATAGTGATTCACCCCATGAGCTGAAAAAAAAATTCCTAAAATTATTTCCATTATTCAAACTAGATATGGTATTTAATATTATCATATACAGATTTAATTGCTAAGACCACATTTCATGTCTTAGTATCTTCAACATTAGTATATACTCTAGAACAGTAATTTTCAAATGCAGCCACCAGGACTTTGGCCAGGATAAGAGAATGAATCTTAACTAGGATTTGGGGGGGGGGGGGGGATTTGGGTGATAATTTCTGAAGTCACAACTTGTTCTTTGATAATATCTATGTGAATCAGTAAATTACAAATATTGCACATTAATGACACAAATGAATGAATGACTGAATATCAGCAAACTGAATAAATTTCCAATACTTAAGCTCTTGTGTACAATTGTAATATCATCAGCATAAGAGACAACATTAACTTGAAATTCCAATGAGAAAAAAAAATCATTGAAGAAACCAGAAATAGGTAAGGTCCTATTTAGACCCCTGAGGTACAGGGTTTTATATCAGCAGTATGTCACTTTGTGATTATCAATATGAAAAAACTATTTTCTTAAAGACAGGTATATATGATTTGAATCACTTCCAGACCATTCCCCCATTCTTCTAATAACTATTGCATAAATCTTTAACTATATCTACGAAAATTGCATTTTTTTTTAGAATTATCAATTTCTCCAACTGGCATTGTAGTTAATTTTAAAATTATATCTTCAGTGCAAAAAGTATCCCAAAAACCAAACTGAGCATTATTAAATAAGAATAATTATTTTAAAAACTCTAGCAGTCTCTTTTCATTATTTTCCCAATTACCTTATGCAACTGATAAAGTCAAATTAGTCTGTAGTTGCACATATTTCATTTATCTATCTTTTTATAAATTGGTATAACTCTGGCCACTTCTAAGACATTGAAAAAAATTTATTCTGAAGAAGATGCAGCAATAAGAGCAACTAAAAAATTCATACTTACTTCATAATAATTATACTTCATAATAATTTTAAAAATTTGTGAGTTAATATTATCATATGCTATGAATTTATTTCACTGAAAGCAGAAATTATTTTACAATTTGTTAATTCCAACTATACTGAATTTTTATGATATTTCAAAAGTGAAATATATTCAGAATTTTGCGTTATCATTAATATTAACAACGTGCTCATTGAAATTTGGAGCTAGAGATGAAAAATCCAAAGTAGATGGAAGACAAATATTCCCTTTTATTATACGTAATATTCTGTTAACACAATCCCATTTTTTTTGTGTTACCTTCCCACTGCATAAATCGATTTTCATAATATTTATACTTAACTTTCGTAACTGAAAGCATTCTGTATTCACAATGGTCAATTTTATTATCTATAAGTTAAAAGCATTCTATGTTTTATCTCTAACGTTATAATCAATTCTGGGGTGATTCAAGGACAATCATTAATTCTTTTGAATCTTTTTTAGAATTGTTTTGTTCCCTCCATGTACACTGATTTATTTCAAAATTGATTCTGTCAGCAAACTGATCATAAACATTGTTAATAACCACATTATCCCCTGCACAGTATTGTAACTTGAAATTTGTTATTCTAGATTCTAGTTCTATATAACAGATTATGTTGGAACTGTAATTTTTCTTACTGAAATTATTCACATTGTTCCTTTTTATCTTTAATAGGATAGTGATCAGTTATGTCCTTTATAAATATTGCATTTCCATGAGATCAGTAGGTTGCTCTGTTCAAATAAAAATGTGATCAAAACTAGACTCATTTGTTACAGGAGTATAATTAGTAATTAGCGGTAAAAAATCAAATTCATATAAGGTATTTAAATAAAATTGTATATTTTATTATCTTGTAAAATATCAATATTAATATCACCTATAATTACACTATTTTTATATTTAGTTTCTTCACAAATTCATTAATGGAATAAAGATGAGAAAAGATCTGAAGTACATTATAATTCCATCCAATTTATTAAATTCCCGAGATTCAAAAACATGTCATAATCTTCACTATTATACATAAACATTTCATCTTCTTTTGCACAAATTTCACTAAGTATTAAAGTATCAATTTTGAATTCAGTGACATTGAACAATATTAACAATTCATCAATGGGCATGAATACTTCTGATATTTAATTGTATAATATCATAAAAACCTATAGAATCTCTATAAATATACTGTAAGAATTCATCATCAGACTGCATTAAATTTGATAAAGACTCACCATAAACACTACAGAAATCACTACATTAGTGCAAGTCTAGCTCATGCACTAAAAATAAAAAGAGAGATTTAGATTAAAAAAACTTAGGAAATAATTTGGAACAGCAGAACTGAACTGGAGATGTCTCACTCAGACTTTACCCTAATAATGCTAATTGTTTTCTTCTTTCCTAAAGAAACTTTTTCCACAAAATTATTTCTTCCTTCTTTTATCCGAACAAATTTATATTAAAAAAAATACCCCTCAAGCACTCACTTGCTACAGAGGTCTGATAGAAGTCAACCAGTTAATACACCAAGTAGAAAGTCTGTAAAAATGGCAGGACCTCAGAAGAAAAACAAAACAAACATCCATGCCTTACCCAGGCTCAAATCCAAGATCAGTAGACAAGGATGCAAACCACTCAGCAATGGGATTATAGTTAAAGTTAATTTTGAATTGTTTTGACTTATATAGCAACTTTTTATTTACCCATGTAAGGTATTCACCAATATAAATTTTTGTGTACATAAATTTCTTTGACACACCACCTGATGACATGAGCCATTATTTCTTTGCAGCCATCAAAAAATTCTGTTGGTCTTTTCTCTTAAATTGCATAATTGGTTTGATTTTATTTTTTACAGTAGTTGGTACTCTATGCATATTAACAACCTCTATTTTTTTCTCATATACTCAAACTTTTTGAATTCTACTCAGAATTTCATCCCAATTTTCTCTCTCATCCTCTGCTACTCCTTTAATTTCCTAATTCGTATTTTTAGAATATTGTTCTAAATAATTTAATTGAGATTTAAATCTACTATCATGCTTTGCAGATTTCTATTTCCACTTTTCAATCTCTGATTTTCTTTATTTATTTGCAGCAGTTTAATTTGAAATCCTCAGTTACCTTTTTTAAGTTATTTATTATTAGTGAATTGTATTCGATAGATCTTTTCTATTGCATGTATTTTTCAAACTTTCCAACAGTTTCAATTTCTACTATTTGAAGGCACTAATATTAGAAAAGGCAAAACTTTAATATTATCAACAGTCTATTCATCTAGAAATCGAAAGTGGTAGGGTGAGATGATCACGGGGTTTGAACTGACAGTAAAGATTTGACTCCACCCCAAGGAAGGATTCTACTCTTTTAAGAGAAAAATATAAAATACTTTTTTGGTTGGATAAGCATCAATAAAATATTACTATTCACATTTACCTAGTCTTCCATTAGTTTAAATTTCCACTGTTGGAGGGTGTTAAAGTAAGAAAATAATAAACTTTATTCTACTTAAAAGTGGGAATTCTATATTTGCCAGAGACAATTTGTCTTTCTCGCTATAAATACTAAATTCTGTTGTTAGTAAAGTAACATATTTTGTTATCATCATCCTCAAGCAGCCAAGGGCTACAGAAGTTCAACCAGACCATGCAATTTAGTTCTCCAAGCAAGTCTGTCCTGAACTACATCTACTGCATCTGGCCACTGCACACCAATTCTTATAAGGTCCTGTTTGACATTGTCTGCCCACTGCATCCTAGGCCTCCCCCTCTTTCTGAGACCTTTAGGTACACTGTTCATAACCCTATTCACCAATCTATAATTATTCATATAGGTAACATGGCCAAACCAATGGAGTCTTTCTCTGCACAATATGCTACTTAAGGAGGTTGCAAGCTCCTTTGCCTAACCTCATCATTAGTTACAAAATTGAACCACCTAATGCCCAAGATGCTGCGTAAGCAACTAGAATCAAAAGCACCTAGTTTCCTGTTATCTTGTTTACAAAGTGTCCAGGTTTCACTACCATAACTAACCTAAGAAAGAACCAAACTATAATACAGTCTAATTTTAGTCTTTAGATGTATACGCCTATTTCTCCACACTCTCCATAGATTCTTAAAAGTCCCGGCAGCAATCCCTATTCGTCTGTTAATCTCGTGCCGCACATCACCAGTACCTGTTACATAGCTCCCAAGGTAATTAAACTGTGACACCTGCTCAAGACTTCAACCATTCAGATTAACTGAATCACAGCCTGCCTGACCAATTTTCATCACTTTAGTTTTCTCTCTGTTTATAACCAAACCTACTCTACTACCATTCTCATCAACAGCTCGAATGAAAGAGTTCATCTCATCAACATCATTTGCCAAAAGGCTAAATCATCAGCATAATCTAAATCAGAAATTTTCGTATCTCCAGTCCATTTAAGGCCAAAATCTTTCCCTTGAAGTGAATTTCGCATAACATAATCAATAACCAAGCTAAAGAGAAAAGGAGACAAAATGCACCCTTTCGAACACCAGAAGTAATGCTAAACCAATTGCTACAAGACTTACCAACTCTAACACACGACTCAGTGTTATTATAGAGAGCTTTCATATGTCAACTAACTTGTCAGGTATACCATATGATCTCACAATCAACCACAAATTATGACAATCAACAGAGTTGAATCAAAGGAGAGCAACAAAAGAGCTAGCAACCAAAGGTTTCTGAAACTTTCTCAAGAACATTTCTCAAGAATCTGCCTAAGTGAAAATATCTGATCCACACATCCCCTACCATTTCTGAATCCACATTGCTCATCACGCATTTGACTGTCAACCAGATTCTTAATTCTATTAAGCACAATCATGGAAAGAACTTTACCTGGAACAGAGAGTAGGCTGATACCCCTATAGTTATCACAAGAACTGCGATCACCTTTTTTGAAAATAGGGATAATAATAACTCTGGTAAAATCTTTAGGAACCATGCCTTTATCATAAAAGATATTCAGAATTTCAGTCAGCCATGTGATAACCGAAACATTCCCAGCTCTAAGCATTTCAGTAGAAATTTCATCTACCCCGGGGATTTATGAAGTTTAAGTTTAGAAATAGCCAAAATAACTTCAGACTGTGTGTTATAGGGCCAACATTAAAGCCAACAATGCATCTATCACCATTGCAAACAATGGGAGTAGAACTAACTACATTGTTTAGAACATCACTGAAATGCTCAGCCCACCTAGCCATGACAGAATCCTCACCTTCTATAACCTTACCTTGTTTATCCTTCAATCCATGTACACCTGTTCGTTTTCTACCACACAAAACATTAACTATCCGGTACAGCTTTCTGTTGTTGTGCTGCCTAACTGCTTCCTCGGCTTTGTCAGCCAAGCCATCAAGCTAAAGATTCTTATCAGCAGCTAAATGATCCTTTACACGTTTATTAAGTTCTCTGTAGTGCTTTCTATTAGGACTAGTAGGGTATTGATTAAGGGCATTCCTGCAGTTCTTTCTTTCTGAAATAAGCTCAAGTGCCTTATCACTCAAATAATTCTGCCTCTTCTGCTCCTTTTTTCCTAAAAGAGTACTGTTAGTGTCCAAAAAAGCCTTTTTAAAATGATCCCATTCTTCCTCAACTTCAGTAGTGTAGCATACCATGACTGTCATAATGACTAAGTAACCTATCATGGTAAGCTTTGGCTATAACTGGGTCTTTCAGAGCATCAGTATTAAAAATAATTTTTTTAACCCTAGCACAAAACTTTTTAAGTTTAAGTTGCAAGACACTTTTAACAAGGTAATGGTCAGATCCAATTTCAGCTCCACCAAGTATGACCTGGTATTCCTAACAGAACTAGCCCATTTGCTGTTAATTAATATATTATCAATCAAAATCTTATGCAGCCCATCAGGTAAAACCCATGTGTACTTATGTATGTTGTGGTGTTTGTAATAAGTGTTAGTTATTCTGAATCCATTGAGTTTACTTACCTGTAGGAGACGTTGCCCATTGCCATTGCAGCTACCAATACCAAAAGGGCCTATCACCCCTCCCCAAAGGTCAGAGTCAGTACCAACTTTGCTTTGCCATTGAAGTCACCTAGAACAAGGGTAATATCTCCTTTCTTGACAGAATCCAAAATATCCTGAAGTTGTCCGTAAAACCTATCCTTCTCATCCTCATCGGCATCCTCAGTGGAGGCATAACAACAGATAACATTCAAATCTTTAACGCTTGTCTGAAATTTTGCTGTAAGAAACCTTTCATTAATGCACTCATATCCTAGAAGAGCATCACTAGCGTGTCTGCTGAGAAGCGGACCCACGCCTTGGTGATGCTTATTGTCATCCCTCCCTGAAAAAAGAAATTTAAGATTATTTTTAAGAATCTGACCTTTATCTGTCCATCTGGTCTCTTGCAAGCCGAGAATATATAAATTATAATGGTGAAATTCTTGTGTGAGGACATCAAGAGAAAAAGCTCTGTGCAGAGTCCTCACATTGCAACTACTATGGAGAGACTATGGAGAGAAAATGGTTAGTGGGATGTTTAAAGAAACTAAGTTTATTGAGAGAGGGAATGCCGACAATATCAAACAGCCCCCTAATCGCAGACATGGGGCAAAGACCCATTCCCCCACCACTAAAGGCTGAAGCCATCTACACTGGATGACTTCCCCCAATGTAGAATTTGATGATGCCAATAGAAGCAAAGAGTTCAGGTGCCTGCGATGACCTCTGCTCAGGATTATCCACCAGCTGATAAACATATCCTGTGAATCTATTCACTTGGGGCTGTCAACCCACAAAGAGAAAACACAGCGGAAGATTTTCCCTCCACAGAAGCCCACCAGTGTAGCAAAATCAGGATCCATAATCAAGCTCAGAGCCATAATTCCATTCAGGTTGGTATATATCAGGGGTGTCACACTCAATCTTGAAAAGTGCCAATTTTTCTTTCAAAGTATATCAGCGGGCCAGGATTTAATTAAACACTAATTTTATATAAAAAATGGCATACTGCATTATATTATTATTATAGGCTTACTCAATTTAAAAAGAATACATACTTATGACAGAGATAAGTGCATGTTCAATAGGTATCTGTACCTATGTGTTCAACGTATAGAAAAACTATTCATGAAATTCGAGTATTATTAATTGAGGTCGCGGGCCGCATCTAAATGCCCCGGGGGGTCACACTCAATGTGAAAACCGCTGGCCGCTCATGGCCAGCGGGTCCTATCTTTGACATGCCTGGTATATATGGCCAGCACCAGGACCCTGTGTGGTTGACCACTCCTCAGCAGGGTAGAAAAAAAAGAAAAGTAGCCAGAGTTGTCCAGATCAGTAGGCCACACTAATCTGGCAGCCCTCCCCTTCCATTCACTTCCACAAGAGAGTATCTCTTTTGAAAGGTACTAATATTCTGCACCATGAGAAGGCGGGGTCGGACATTAGGTGCTACGTCTGGCCAGTTCTATGCATTATCACAGGAGATTGATGCATAGCTCTCCTTCCAGTGACTACCTAGCTACCATTTACAGACCAATATACTTTGGAAGACCAGACCAGTTATATTTTGGAATAAAAAGAAGTTATACTTGCTTTCTTCTACTTGTTAACATCTGCCTAAATCATTGTTCCTGAACTTAATAAATGTAAGGTAATATAAGTAAGACAAATAAAAATCAACCATGTATAACAAATTAAAGTTTTTTGTGACAGTCATAAGAAGTTTTCAAAACACAAAAGCTGAGCTCTAATTAAAAGCATTGTAAATCAAATCTAGCAAAATATCTTGACTGACTGAAGAATATTTTGAAGCTGGATTCAGTTTAGCCATGGATGAACAGTGTGTGCATGAATTTCCATTTAACAGACATAACTTACTCTGTTATTATTGATTAAAATGATAGGATAGGTTTGCACTACATTGCAAAAAATTGAAATACTTGAAAATAAACAGCAAATTACATAAACTTGAAATAAATTTAAACATTATTACCTCCATAATGTGAACCCTTAATTTGCAATGTACAGGATGGTTATAATTAAACTGACAGAACTCAGAGCGATGTAGAGAAGGATCTACTCGATGGATCACAGCGAAAAGTGGTAGATACCTGAATAAGAATGTGGGTAGAGAATTTGTGAATAAAAAAAATTAGTATTAGTGCCACCAGGTGGCATGGGTGCACTAAAAATATGGCAGAACGTGCTAATTTCTTGTGACATAGCAGCCAATCACATGTAATAGTTGCATGAGGCACACTATAAAATGTGATGTCTTCCCTGTAATCACTAGAAGGAACCATGGGTATCTGCAAGGACAGAGCTTTGCTAGTGAAACTCTTGCCAAAAAGGCAGTAGCATTACGCTGCATTACATGAATATCGTCATCTGAAAGATATAAGGAAAGGACCTTATACATAAGGAAAGGACTGAAGAATATGATACAGAAATTCAGAGAAACAGGAGAGTTGGGTGTGGCTCCGGGTAGAGGCCGGTGGCCTGTTGCAGAAAGCAATGTGGAAGACATCGCACTTACCACTGCAGAAATCCAGTCACAATCAGAACTACCCATAGTTAGTGCGAGACAGGTATCCCAGCAACTGCAACTTCCATGGTCAACTGTCCATATAATTATACGTCCATCCTGAAATGATATTCTTATAAAATTCATAGGGTGTCCAACCATGTGGCCCTGAACAGCAACCGACTTCGCATTTGCAATTTCTGGTGAGGATGCAGACCTTTGAAAGTCTTATGGACCGATGAGGTGCATTTTGAGAATATGCACAACTGCCAATTATGGGAACTATACATCCACATGCTGTGCATGATGTAGCCCTAGACTCCGACTATTATTACTGTATGGTGCGGGTTTACCCAAACTTTATAATTGGATGGTTTTTCGTTGAGATCACAACCCCATGTGTCAAACTTTATAATTGGATGGTTTTTCCTTGAGGAGATCACAACCCCATGCATCGATCAGGGAATGGGCCATGTTACACAGATCTCTACTGCAAGATTATTCTGGCTTTGCAAGGAAGAAGTTTCTTAACTCCATAACCTTCATGCAGGATGGGGTGCCACCCCATATTGGACATACAGCAACATAATTGTTGCATACCGCATTTGGTGAGGACAGAAAATTTTCTCAAACGTTTTCCAATGCTTGGCAACCATGTTCCCCCAACCTAAACCCATGCAATTTTTGGTTATTTGGTTATTTGAAAAGCCGGGTTTGCCAAGGCAATGTTGAATTGCTTGCTGAACTGAAGGCAAAAATAACACAGCATGTTGCAGCCATTCCCTGAGACTGTTTCAAGCAACCATGGACCATGCCGTATTACATTTCCAGCACATTTTGCATATGAATGGTTCACATATTGAGAATCTTGATTTGTACAATAAAGGTTATGTTGTTCAACTTGGTATTTTCTTTATTTTAGCGCACCCTAATTTTTTTTTATTTGCAAATTCTCTACCCCATGTTATTATTAAGGTATCCACCATTTTTCGTTGTGATCCGTCAAGTAGATCCTTTTCTACATTGCTCTTAGTAATGTCAGTTTAATAATAGCCACCCTGTATATCAGGCAAACATACTGACCTGTCCACATTTGTCGAAATGTGGATCCGACATATTTAGAATTGTATTGGCTGGTTACTGCATTCCTCCTGAGACAGCCTAGACAGTTGTACAAGGAGGAAAAGTCCAGACTGTTCGGACAGCATACAATCCAAACTTTTACTCCTTGTAGAACTGATGAAGGTCTCAGGAGGAACAGTAACCAAGTCAATACAAGTATGACTAATTAACTTGAGCTTCACCGCACCAATTACTCCATTAGTTGTCAATGAGCTGACTGTTTTTTCCCAATACTACATGACTAGTACAATGCCTACAGTGTTTATAGAGTTACTTTAATCTTTATTTAATTCTGCACACTGTGTTTATACCTTCAAAAATTAAACATAAAACTTTTTCATATGAGACATAAAATTGTAAAATACTGCAAAATTCTCCTTCATTGAAATTGCTCGCCCATCTGCAAGACTACTGTCACTACTGCTGAGTTGATCCATTCAGTGTTTGGGGTAGTTCCTAATATCTTGCTGTTGAGCTGGTGTTCACATTTTCCTATCCTTCTGGCCTTTTCTTCTTTGTCTATCAATAATCTCCATGGTATGGGGATATTATAATTTTATCATTAATTTACTTTTCCTTATTCTTGTAAATCATCAATTGTTTAGCTATATCTAGTTGATAATTTGTAATGATGCTGCTACTATTTTAACATTTTAAAAATGCGGATATCAGTCTTCTTTAATTGTTCTTCTTAATAATGCTATATTTCCTTTATTATGTTTTATATTCCATTTGTTTTCCTTCATTCGTGCCTTAGTAGCCCTTTTAGTTTTACCTATATATGGTATAGTATTTCCAGTATCTTTTTCATTTCTTGGCACCTCATATACTCATTCAACCTTCAGTTTATCTTGATTTTTTTTTTTTTATTATTATTTCTTGAATCAGGGTTTAATTCATTCTTGTTATTACTTTTCTGTTATATGGTGTGATAGCCTCATTTATTTATTTTTTCAACCATGGTAAATTTGGAATACTTGTAGCATACTTAATTCTATTACTCTGCTGTCTTGCAGATGGTTGCGAGTTAAAATTTGTTTTTATCTTAACTTCTTTTTCTAATTTTTGTTATTAATTTTTCTGGATATCCTGCTTGCTGCAATACTGTTATGATTAGGGCTTTTTCCATATAATATAGTTTAGATGTATTGGCATAACTACAATTTCTAATAAACATAGATCTTAACATTGCTTGTTTCATGAATTTGAATCAAAAGGTATGAATATGGATGGAGCTGTTGATTTGTAATAAACACTTATGTGATATGAAGTTCTCTTCATTAGTAGTAAAATATCCAGTTGACAGTTACTTTTCATATGTTAATTCAATGGTGAGAAATACACTACTCATATTTTTTCTGACAATTTCAATATCAAGTTTTGGACTATAGTATATAAGTATACAATTGCCAATGTACCTTTTATAGCATAATATTTCTGTTTATTTGTTTTTAATAACTATTTCTTCAACATATTTTATTGCAATATCAACTAACAAACCAGAAAGCAGTGAGCCCACTGTGATACAAGCTTGTTGGTGTATTGTGTTATTAACTTTGAAGTAGTTGCATTTACACAAATATTATAATGTTCTACTTTGGATATTTTTTCAAGTTTTCCTAGTTCTTCAAGTTTTGCAACCTGCACCATATGTGTGAATGGCTTCCCTGGAAGAAAAAATTTATATTCCAGTACATTGGTACAACTGGTCATACCAATAATGCAGGAGAAACTTGAAAAAATAGACAAAGGTCCAATGGTGAGACCCAAGGAATAATTAGAACATGAAAGTAGTTGCATTAAAATAAATATTCTAAAGTTGATAACACAATCTAGAAACAAACTCAATGTATTTCAACGGGTTCACCACTTTCTGGTTTGTTAGCTGATACTGCAATGCAATACATAGAAGAAAAAGTTATTACAAACATATTAATGATAAATATGAAAGTATTAGAAAAGATATGAGTGGTGTGTTTTTCACTATTCAATTAAGATGTGAAAAAGAAACTGATGATCAACTTCCATATCTGGACATTTTACTACAAAAAAAGAGAAATTTATATCATATAAGTATATACCATAAACCAACAGCTTCATCCATACTCATACCTTTTGATTTGAACCAATACAAATTCATAGAAAATCAGTATTAAGATCTATGTTTATCAGAAATTGTAGGTCATTCAACCTTTGTAGGTATGCCAATACATCTAAATTATATCATAAAGAAAAAGCACTAATCACAACAATATTGTGGCAAGCAGGATATTCAGAAAAAAATAATAAAAAATTTAGAAAAAGAAGCTAAGATAAAAATTAATTTTTAGGCTCACAATCACGTGCAAGGCAGCAGAGTAACAGAATTAAGTATACTACAAGTATTCCAAATTTATATGGTTGAAAAAAGAAATACGGCTATTACACCACGTAATAAAAATGTCAGGGATATTCTCTCTGTGGCCATAGTGGTCATTTGCGTGGGTGAGACATATGCACAAATAAGCCTAAGGGCTCACGTATGCAGCATTTCTATTTACACTTTTATTACATACATCTATGTGCATTTATCTGAGTCATACAGTGCATGCTTTGCACTATCAGGATCACCATGCAACAGCCATACCCTACTCCAACAATGATTCTATTCAACTGGTTCTTCCTTGAGCCACATACAAGTCTCCTCCTCATTTTATAATTTGGGGATGAACAGCATAGAGAGGGTTTAGCCCACACCCCTTGTTACAACAATGCTCTCTCTCACCCAACAGCTCATGATGACACTCACGGCCTTCATAAACAGGCTGCTCCCCACTTGCAAACGGAGCTGCATACATATGTCTGTGAAAGAGACACACAGCCCTCACTCCCTCTCTACAAATCTGTAGCACATCAACATTGATTCATAAGTAAATAATCACCATTTGTTCATAAAGTGAATAATCAAATTTCACTTATTTCTTGTAAGAAAATTGCCTTATTTATTAAATAAGTTCATTTATTATTTCTTTGGTTATTTCAAACCCACTGCACATTATTCTCAAATAATTATTGCTGAAATTCTGTAATAGAATACGCATAGAATTCTGTAATATTTATATACAAAGAAGCCAACTAGACATGGGCAGTGATGACTCAGATGGTAGTGTGCCAGGTGCACAAGCTGGAGTTTACAGATTTGAGTGCCAATTGAGCCTGAACTGTGATTTTACTCTGCTAACTCCAACTCTGCCCTGTGGAAAAAAAGAACATATGTGTGATTAAATTTTCATGTATATACAGGGATGGAACAAATAAGTCAGGAAGCCTGGGGCAGGACACTTTATTAAGGCCTCAAAATTTTCAATAGCAGTAATTTTTGTATACTGCTATTTTTTTGAGTTGTTTCATAGTTGTCAATTCCATTATACTACTTATTTTGAACAATTTTTTTAAAAATATCATTAATCTAAAACCAATGTTAGTTTAACTAAAGGCTTATATTTACTGCAAGTCAATATCTCTTGAGCTCAATGCAGTTGCTGAAGACTGAATATTAGGTAAAATATTATACTGGGAATATAATGTGAATTAGAAATTAGGTACCATAAAAATTAGGTTTCCAAAGATTTACTGGTGGAAAATAATTGCTTTTTATGGGGTTAATTGAATATCAAAGTCCTCAATAACACTCTCATATTGTTTTTATACTAACTTCCTTTTTATGACAATAAAAACAGAAATACTTTCCTACATTTGAAAACATGCACACAAGCAATGCAAAAAATGAACACTGATGTTATTCACTATTTAAATGTAAAAATAAATACGGGTAGAAGCAAGGACATTGCAGGAAAATTTTAAAAAGTTATTGAAGCTGAAATATTTGAAAGCAGATGCTACTATTACATTCTTCCTGAACACTGTTTCAAAATTGATGAAAAATGAAAAACATTACCCAAACTTCTAAAATTAGATTTATTTAGCAAACAATTTTGTCAAGATCAACCAGATCAGCTGGGACAGTACGAGTCCCTCCCTCAACTTTCTTTCTGTTCCTATAGGAGCATGGAAGGTCACGCCCTACCTGCATTCCAGAAGAATTAGATCTGTTGTGCTGATTGAACAACTGGACAGAGCCAATAGCGAGGGCATATGGAAGAAAAGGAAGACCTGTCTGTAAAGACAGGTCTTCCTTTTCTTTCATAAATAATAAAAATTTTCTTCCATAAATATTTAAAATAATTGTAAAGAGGAGAGAAACAATGAGAAGAAAATTTAAAGTTGTGCTCGGTAGGCATGCTCAGCGAAATCAGCACTGGCGATCCTTACCTACAGGCGTCAGGTATAATTTGTAAAACGTAGAAAATAGCAAGAAACTTGTGCAGAGAATAGTAATCTCTGGCAGGGTAATTTGTTGCATATCTTGACAAAGGAATAAAGTGTTTGTCATTGTCATTTAAGTTCAGTGTTTTGAATCTGATTTAATCAAGGTACCAGAAAAACTAATATTTTGTCAAATTCATGTAAAACATGTGTATGCCGCCTCACATCCAGTACTGTATACCATTCGGAAGTTGAGTTTACGACAAATTTATTACAAGTTTATGGTAAATTCTTATAGTAGCAACACTGAAGTTATAATTTCAGTTTGCAGAACTCTTTAAATATTAAACAAATATTGCTCAAATTCAGAAGTTCATTCTTATTTCAATAAATGTTTTGTGGAGAAAATTTTGCGAATAAATGGGACATGAACCCACAACTCTCCAGAAATATCCCAGTGTATTCTACCATTGAACTAATGCCAGCTATCTTTTTTCCATTTAGAATGACTTTTCCCTCTTCCCATGATTTTCAGCATCTACACTTGGCACCATCTATGATCTCAGGTGACAACTATTTTTTTATTGTGCTGAGTAAGAAGGAAATAAATAATGAAGTCACTTCACACTATTACATTATTAATGATTTAAACAATAAATGACAATCACAGTTACCTATTGACTTTTTAACATCTATAAATGAATAAATTTTTTCCACAAAACATTTATTGATTTATAGATGTTATAAAGTCAACAGGTAACTCTGTGATTGTTATTTATTGTTTAAATCATTCTTATTTAATTAATTTGGAGATTTAATTAATTTTTTTAGGTTTCGATTTCTTGGGTCAATTTGCTACAAAATACTTCATGCAAAGTCTGGGAGCTAAGAATTGTTTTCCATTCTCATAACATGAAAATGTCCCAATATTTTTGATAATTTTAAGTAATTTTTTCATTCTTAGAGCAAAAGAAGCTAGAAACAAAAATGTTTAAATTTCAAATAATATAAAACAAAATTTTGTCGATGTAAATATGATCGTCTTTCACAGTTCACTATTATACAATGCCAATTTGGATTATGTTTTGCACAATACAATATACAAAATATAATTTATGTTTGTTAAACTTTCTGCTTGTGTAAGGAAATGTATGGAATTACCCAATGTTAGGAAGATACTTTTGGACCTCTGTATAAGCCTGTGCCTAAAAAAGCATGGTGGCAATTACCACCAATCTCACAAATGTTCTTTAAATTAGCATATTTTCCATTTTGGTCAAAAAAATTAATGAAATTTTGAATTAAATGCTTAAATTTCGTAACAATATAATCTATTTCTGTTAGCTGGTATTTGGCAAAAAAAAATTCTAGTTTACAATAATTTTCTTGGAAAAAATTAGTTTGCCAATTCACGGGGACCTGAACCCATGTCTCTCCAGATTCATGTCAAAGTAATCTAACCACTGAACTAGAATGGGCATGTCTAAAATGTAAAATGGTCAATAATGCAACTATATCCATCATCTCATATGTGACCAGGAATGAAAACTTCCAATGTTGCTCTGAATAGGATTGGTTGGTTGACCTCTGAGCAGCACTTTTTTTGCATACAATGGGCTAATGGCCAAGTCGCAAGGACCCTGAAAGCTCATATATCTCTAGTTCATACCTTGAGCTGGAGATACATGTCTTCAATGCGTGCAAGTTGTCTCAGATCAACCACTCTCTGCTGTGTTGTACTGAGGGTAGAGGGAACCCACTAGAATAGTTGTTGGGAGACAGATGCTAGCCTCTTGTCAAGGCCATCCAGCATGTTCTTTAACATGCACATGATATTGCTCTCCCACACACAGAGCCACAGCTTAATGTCCCATCCAATGGATGGCAGCCTTTCCAAGCCCATCTTGTTCCCTACTGACTGTGGGCAGGGAGTTTTGCGGAGATAAATCTCAATGCTGACCCAGCTGGGACTCGAACCTAAGAACTGCATATTATGAGCCTGGTGTGCTACTGACTGAGCCACCCCTGCCCTTCTCTGAATAAGATGTAAATAAGAAAGTCACTCACACACAAGGTATTATTAATGAAATAATCAACCAACAGTAAATACACAGAGTTTACTGTTGGCACATAAGTCAAATCAATAGTTTTTGTGGAAATAATGAGTTTGCCCATGAATTCGCATACTAATTTTTTCCACAAAAATTATTTATTGATTTATTGACTTCTGTGTCAACAGTAAACTCTGTGAATTTACTATTCGTTGATTATTTCTAAAGTTTACATTTTCATTTGACTGAGCACAGTTGACAAAAAGCCTAGACAGTCTTCATAGTACAGAACTGAGAAAAAAAACTATAGGATTTTCAGTATCTGGTCATGTGATAAGGTATAATTCTCTGCTTCAACACTATCATTACCATAATTTAGCAGTATTTGCTACCTAGAATCAATTCAAGTACTTAAAAAAAATTTACCATCACCTTCTTGCAGTAGGTTCAATTGCTAACATATTGTTCACATTTGATCATCCCCTTGCATTGTTATGGTAATGATATATTTCCTTGATAAGCTGCTGCTGGCATTCAGTAGTAAAGTATCACAGGAGATGTCCTGTAGACATGAAACTCATGAAATAATAAGCTGAAAAAAACTGGTTCCAACTCACAGTAAAACCAATTTTTTTTCAGCTTATTATTTCATGTTGCTGGCATATTTATTACCTATCAGTCTGGTCTACAGAGGTATAATAGTAGTTCCATGTAGCAGAAGTACAGTTTATACAGAAATAAAAAATATTTACTTCTGAGAATGCCCAAGTGTATGCAAAATATGTTAAGTCCATGTGTCATTTTAAATTTTGTAAACTTTAAAGTATTTCAATGTCATTTTTACAATTTTTATTAAGTATACTCAGTGAAATTATCACCTGGTGTTTTTATTTTTATTGTGTGTGCTAACCTGGTTCAACAATGGTGCATATAAGTGCAGAAAATAAATATGCCAGCAACAGCTTATCAAGAAAATATATCGTTCCCATAACAATGCAAGGGGATGATCAATGTGAACAACATGACAGCGATTAAATCCCACTGTAAAAAGGTAATGTTTAAATTTTTTTAAATATTCAAATTGAGTAAAGGTATTAAATACTGCCAAATTACAGTAGTGTTCAAGCAGAATATAAAATATAACTTGCTCATTTCAAGTAAAAAATCATTTTCTATTATTCAAAAAGAAATTTTCTTGGTATTCACGTGTATTATAATTAATTTGATCCACTATTTTTAATAAATTTTTATTTGTCTTGCCAGATCTTTTTTTGCTATATCATTCTGAAAAAAGTCTTATTAATATATTCATCACATTTGTTCAATATTTTATTTTCATAAAAGACAGAAATTCTATTAATCTGACATATAATATGACCTATTTCTGTTCATTAGTTATTTGGCAAAAAAATGTTCCAAAGATAATTTTTGTTTGATTGAGTAGAAAATATAGGTGGCTTATGGATGTAATCGTTTTTCAGGCTGGTACTCAAATGGTACTTGCCTCAAATCAATGTTGAATGTCGAATGGTACCAGCTGAATGATTTGAGGCTCGACCTCGAATGGGTTAAAACTATCTGCTATTCCAAGATGGCATTAGACATTCATGCTTGAAAATGATTAAGCATAACAGATCTTGCTACTTTTGGAGGCTACCTCATTTGCATAGTTGTATGTGCTGCATGGAATTTTTGTTATTTAATATTCATACAAATAGTACACATATATACAGTTTCATCTTACATTATTTTTGTTGGGAATGTTTTATGTTCTAGATGCTTTTGTGATTCATATTTTAGCTTTAATGACCAGAGTATTATTATTTGATACAATAAGGCATGGGTATTTTTTGTGTTCTGCAGAGATTTGACCTTCTTCACAGATCTCATGTATGGCACATTAAACTTTTAATTCAGGCTCCTGACACACTTCTGTGGCAAAGAACCACAGAAGTTTTAATTTTTCTAGGTTCAAAAAGCGAAATATTTTATTTTTGTGGTCCTATGTATTTCCCTTATGCTCAGAAAATCATAATGTAATTAATTAACATATTTCTTTTTTAACATACTATCTTACTTATCAAGGAATTTATGTAGTGATTTCAGCAAATGGAGATTTAAACCTCTGTAGAATATTTTTAGTTTTTCCCTTTAAGTTTTGGAACCAGTAAATTTATGGAAATTCCAAAAACATATTTATTTTAAAAAAATATACAAAAGCACTTTATATTTTTGCATTTAAAACTGAGTTTTAATTATGTTAAACATGTATAACTTAGTTTTGAGATTAATCACTGTTGTAACTTACCTAAAAGGATATTTTTTTGCAAAACTGTATGAAGCAGCTGAAGTTACTCCTAAAAGTTCTAGTAAAACACCAAAAAAGCTAATTCCCTCTGAACTCTGTGCTTTAAAAATTTTTAGGATCTGTGGAACTTTTACTGCATAAAAACAAAAAAGAGAAATAAATCAATTTAAAAGGAACCCTTATCAATAATACAGCTTTTGTCTTATATCATGCAAAATATCTTACTTTGTTGCAGTCATTATGTCAGTTGTTGTCAGTTATTGTCATACAGATACATAAAGTGTCACTTTAATAATATTTGCATAAAAGGCCATAAATGTATTTTAATTATAAAAAACATTTCTTATGCAGTGAAATTAAAACACTGTGAAAATGACTAGCTAATAAAAGATTACAAAAAAAAGCACTACACAGAAATATAACTTTATTTAAAAAATTAGAAATTTGGTAGGTAATGTTTCTAAAAAAAAGAGAAACAGTATAATTACAAATGCAGATTATTTGAAACATTAACCCATAGGAAATTATGAGTGGTTAGGACTTCCAATTTTCTTTGCATATAGACAGGACTGTCTAAATAAGTGGCCTACACAGCCATTAAGAAGTTAATCTGTAGCCCACAAATGTCTTTCACCTGAATATATGTGACGATAAAGCTTCCCATTACTTAACAGAATTTAATAATACATTTAAAATGGACAAAGAACTGAACTAGACCTAAAGAACAAAAAACATTGTAGCTTTTCAATTTCTCTGTCCTTTGTGCAGAAAAATATAAAATACAAAATAAACAAGTAACATATGATATAAATGAATGTTTTTGGACCTTATGTGTTAAATTCTTTATCTGTGGGCTTGTACTTCAAAAACTCTGTACACCAAAAATGAGGATATATATTCAGTTATATATATTTCACTTTCTGCAAATGTTGCAGTAAATATAGCCTCTAGAAGCAGGTTAGAAGTTGAACAGATGTGAATTACAGCATTACAGTTTTTAACAAAAAAGATAGTCATCTAAAGCAATCAAGGTTTGGTGGAAAAAATTTCACCACCATATGGGACTCAAACCCACATCTCTCCAGAAACATGCCAGAGTATTCTACCATTGAAAATGCCAGCTCTATCTTATCACTTAGTATGACTTTTCACTCTTCCCATGATTTTCAGCACCTACATTTGGCACCATCTATGATCTCGAGTGGTAATTATTCCTTTTTTATTGCTCTGACTAAGATGCTATAAGATGAAGTCACTTCATGCTATTAGAATGAAGTGACTTCATCTCTATGCTGGCAAAAATTTTTCCACGAAACCTTTATTGATTTACAGATGCTAAAAAGTCAACAGGTAACTCTGTGATTGTCATTTATTGTTTATATTTCTAAAGCAATCAAAGACAGTCATTTAAAACAATTTACTTAAACCATTTTTTAAATTTAACATCCACAAACAAACATTAAACTCATGCATCGTTAGACATAAATTTTAGTTTTTGAATGCAATAAAAAGTGGTCTAAAGTTCGTATATAATACATATATACATAATCCTTGTGTAGTCATGAGCCATGACCCATCCAACCAGACAGTATAACTTAGCCGATAAATATTGCTATCCTGACACATAGCTGTGCATCTGGACATGCAGGCCAATTCAAACAATCAGGCAGACATATCAAACATGAAGGTCATGTTTGACATGTCTGCCCAACACATCCTAAGTCTCCCCCCTTTTTCATAGGTCTTTTGGCACACTATTTACAACTCAATTCACTAATCTGTAGTTTTGGAAGCTGGCAATATGGCCAAACCAGAATAGTTTCTCTTTGCACACAAAAGTGATTTGCTGACTCCTTCACCAAACTTCATCATTATTCGTATACTCAAACCAACTAATGCCCAAGATGCTTATGTATACTGTGTAAGCATCTAGAATCAAAGACATCAAGTTTTCTGTTATCTTGCTTACGAAGTATCCCTATTGCACTACCATAATAAACTTTAGAGAGGACTAAACTATTATACAGCCAAAATTTATTCTTTAGATATATATGCTTATTTTTCCACAATCTCCATAGATTCTTAAAAGTCCCAGCAACATCCCTATTCTAATGTTTTATTTCTGTTACACAACCAAGATAATTAAACTAAGAAATTTGTTCAAGAGGCCGTTCAAAAGAACTGAAGTACTACCTTCCTGACCAATTTTCTCACCACACCCACTCTATTACCAATGACATCAACATCTCTAATGCAAAACTTCTACTCCAAGAGAGAAAAAGTTCATTTCCCAAAATTGTAAAGTTTATTTACCAAAAGAGCCAAATCATCAGCATAATCTAAATAAGAAATTTCCAAATCTCTAGACCAGTGATCTTCAAACTTTAAGGGAATGAGAACTCTTGCAGCTAATTTATTTTCGTAGGAGCCCTAATAGAGAACTCTCTGTAGCAATAGGAGAAATTAAAAAGAAAAACAATATTTGTATAACACTATTTGTATCTTATTGTGTCATAAAAAATTACTTCTCATATAAATTTTCCTATAAAATATTAGGGGTTAGCATTTTATAATATATAAATATTAAGTGTTAGCAATTTATAATTTTGTTAACTTAATTCTGGGAGGTATGCTTAAGTATTCGCATCATATCTCCAGATAACACTGGGGTCCCATGGAACAGTTTCAGTTTGAAGAACACTGCTCTAAACCATCTGGGGCCCCAACCTTGCCCTTGCAGTGAATTGGTTATACAATAACCAAGAGAAATGCCCAAAATACATTGTCAAACTCCAGTAATAATGCTACATCATTTAACGATTTACCAGCTCTCCCATGATTCAGTATTGTTAAAGAAAACTATTGTATGTTAACTAACTTATCAAGCATGAAATAAAATCTCATTATCAACCAAAAATTATTATTATAACCATTAATTATAAAATCCTTTTTGAACCTAAAAATGCTGCTAAAGCCACGTTTTTAAAACTCTAAATATTTCTCAATAATCTGTTTAGGGCAAACTATTTGATCTATGCAACACTTAATCACTTTTGAACCCACTCTCTTAACTCTTTAATGCTCATAATGGCCCAAAATAGATGAAAATTATAATGACTCAGTTCAAAAAGTGGTTAAAGAGTTAATCTCAGTTCCCCAACAGATGAATGCTTAATTTTATTAAGCACAATAATGCAAGGTATTTTACTTAGAAAACCTGTGCCAAATAATTATTGCAAGCACTGTAATCACTTTTTTTGAACACAGGGATAATAATACCTCTGGCAAAATCCTTAGGAACAATATCTTTATCTTAAAAATATTCAAAATTTCAATCAGCCATATGACAACAGAAATGTTTTCAGCTCTAAGAATTTCACTAGTATAATTTCATCTACCTCTAGGGAATTGTGTAGCTTTAATTTTAAGAGAGCCAAAGTAATTTCAGATTATATAATGTAGGGCCAATATTAAAGCAAGTAATGCATCTATCTTCATGATTAAAAATGAGTAGGAATACACCACAATGTTCAAAACGTTTCTGAAATATTCAGCCTCTATCCATGAGAGAAACCCTCTTTCAGCAAATTTGCTATTCTTATCCCTCAATCACTATATAGCATTCTGTTTTATCCACAAAACATTTGCTATCTAGTACAATTCTCTATTTGTGTGCTTTCTAGCTACTTTTTCTGCTTGTTGTATATCTCAAAAATTCATACATGCAAAATACAAATGGTGGAAACATAAATACACAAAACTAAAAAAAATAGAGCATGAAAAATAAAAACCACACACATAAGTTTAGATATTACATGTCCAGGTCCAAGGAGCCAAACTGCCTGTCCAGATTCCATTTAATTACCAACATCATATTTAGGTAACCAATAATGGGAATAACAATCAATTCTTAGTATAACTTAATGTATCAATAATAAAATAAAGGGTACATTCATTAATCATAAATAAAAGATTTAAATAATTGACCTTAAAGCAGGACTCATAACAGTCAATATACATGTATGTATGCAATTTCTTTTTGAAGACAGTCAAATTGTTCAATTTTCTCATATACAGTGGTAAGGAATTGTAAAAATTTGGTACCAAATAAGCAAGTGCCTCTGGAGAATATTCTTCTTCGCCAATGGTATTTCAATCATTACTCCTTTCATTTGTAAATTGCATTCAATACACTTATTCTCTATCCACTGCTTATTTTGATATAAAACCAATAGAATTTTATACATATAAATATTTCTAATATGATGAAAATGAAATAAAGGAAATGGAGCTAAAGTAGAAAAATTAACATTAAACATTAACTTAAATATTTTTTATGTACCATAAATAAATGATTCTTATCAGCTTTCACCTGATCCTTTACATGTTTATTAAACTTTTAGCATGCTGTCTGTTAGGACTAGTAGGGTGTTGATTCAATTCATTTCTGAATTCCTTTCTTTCAGAAATAATGCCTTTCAACTGTCTCAACTGCCTTTCACTCAAATGACAGTTTCTTTCATTCCTTTCTACCTAAAAAGTACTGTTGGTTTCAAGACCAGCCTGTTTAAAATAGTCCCATTCTTACTCATCTTTAGTAGTAAGCACTATGACTGTTATAATGACTAAGGAACCTATCATGTTAAGCTTTTGCTTTACTGGGTCTTACAGAGCTTCAATAATAAGGTAATTCATCATTAGCACAACATTTCAAAGCTATAAGTAAGATATAAGTAAGTAATTCAGTTGTAAGATATTTTTAACAAGGTAATAGTCACACCCAATTTCAGTTCCACTATATGACCCTGTGTACCCAACAGAGCTAGCCCATTTGCTGTTAATACATAATCAATCTTATTCCTATGCAACCCATGTGTATCTATAATAACCCAGTGTCATAGTGTTAGTAATTCTCAAATTGTTAAGTTCATTTATTTGTAGGAGATATTCACCATTGATATTGCAACTACCAATACCAAAAGAACTTACCACTCCTACCCAAAAGTCAAAGTTAGTACCAGCTTTGATATTGAAGTCACTCAATGCAGGATTAACATCTTTGTGGCAGAATTCAAAATATTCTGAACTGATCCAGCATTTGTTCTCTAAGGTTCCCCTCCAGCAGAGAATATGCCCTTTGAAAGATACTTTATGACCTACACCATGAAAGGTGGGGTTATGGTTTAGGTGTAAAACATACCAATTCTATGCATTATTACAAGGAGATTGATACACCACTCTCCTTCCAGTGTATGCCTAGCTACCATTTACAGGTACAATCAAACTGAAAATTTATTATACTGTACTATTCACACTAAATTTAGGGCATTATGAAACAGAAACCCATGATGTAATTTTATCTTTTTGACAAATTCAAAAAAATTCACTTTAGTTTTGATGAACTATAAAAGATGCATACTGTTTAGCTGTAAACACTACAGAAGATGAATATTTCATTTTCTGGTTACCTTTCATCACTAGTTGTTTTGCTTCAAAATTTGCCTTTTTGAAGCAGGCATTCAAATGCCACTTCAGCCTTTTTATATTGGTTGGTTGTTTTTATTAGTTGGTTTTTGTTGGTTGCTTATATTGATTGATTATTTGGAGTTTATAGTGCCAGGGTTTTATATCAGTTTGAAACAACTATTTTGATAACCAAATCTAAATATCCTTTACTATTTTACATTTTATTATTCACATTTTTCTATTGTTGAAAAGGTTTACGTAAGACTTAAAACCATGCATTTGATGAATTTATTTACTTCTTCATAAAATTAAAATTGTTATTTCTTATAAAACAATTTGAGAAAAATGCAATATACCCTATTAAAATGATGATATTTAAACTAAGGCTATATTTTTATTATAGTCCACCAAAATGTAAAAGAAAACTAAAGACCATTCCTTTAAAATTGAAGAAACTTAATTAACAATCATACTCTAATATAAAGCAAACTAGGTATAAATTCTCTTTTTCATTATGTATTTACTAAACAGAATGGAGAAAAAAAAGTGTTCAAGGTTTTGAAATCAGGTTCTATATAGGTAGGGACTTAAAGTTTGAATGCAACAAATTTTCTGTTGAAATTTCAACAGGTCCCTTCATTACCATCATCCCCCCTCTACCCATTCAATGAAGTACAAAAATAAAAGCTGTTTTAAACTCAAACTTAGGTTTTATCATAGATAGATAATTAAATTTTTAACATAATATGGGGAGAAACAGGGAAAACCCATGCACAAAATTCTGGATCTAGCAATCATATATTTGGGGAAATACAGGGGCCCAAAACATGTTCAGCTAAATCTATTTCAACAGTTTGTGTGGTGATTAAGCTCTTACACTGAACCACTGGGGATAGCTGGAAAATACCATGAGATACATCAATCCATCATTAAGTGTTCCATACAGAAGGAGATTTGGCTTTTGTATATAACCAGGTCATTACTGATGGAATTAAAAAGTTTTAAAAAGTACATATATGCACTCTAAAGAGTAGAAAATAAGCCTAAAACATATCAATGGTGCAATCAGTCACTGAATTCATATTCACCTCAAAAGAAGATAGGCACCAGCAATCTCACTGAATAAGTAAACTGATGCCCTACCTTCCTTTGAGGTACCTTCCCTGATTCTTTTCCTGACTTTGTTAATATTGATCCCCACAAAATTTCTGTCCCTTTTTATGGAGAAGGGAGAATGGTATGAGGTATAATTCAAAGTATATATATATTTCAGTCCTCCAATGAGCTTTCATTTGACACCTAACTCATAACTGTATGCCCTCACATTCAGAAGATAAGTAAAACAGTGACTTACAATTTCCTTTTTTTTCTGGGGAGAAGAAAGCAACGGGGGTATATTTTTAATTCCCGCAACATTCCCTACGTCACACTTTCAGTTGACATACAACTTATTATGTTTGGCCCTCGCTTGCAAAAGATATAGTAGAACAATTCTTTGCATATATATTTTTTTTTGGGGGGGGGGGGTAGGCATGGGGATATTTTTATAACCTGTGACACTCCACGTCACAAGCTTTCATTTGGCACATAGTCCACTATTTTTGGTACTCGTGTTCTGAAGATAGAGGGGAACAATCGTTTTCATATTTACCCTTTTTTTAGGGGAAGAATGCATGGGGGTTCCTTTTTTTACGGCCTATGACACTCTGTTTCACAAGCTTTCATTTGACACATAAATCATTATATTTGTCCATCATGTTCAAAAGATGTGGAACAACTGTTTTGACAAATCCACAAACTGACATGATTAGTGACAAGCACTAGGAAGATAGATAAAAACAAATAACCACTTGGTGGCACTAAGGTTGAAATGATGCAAGACCACTGTGTTGAATTCAAGAAAATAATTGAACATTCCAGAAAGAATGATCTATATACATAACTGAATCATAGACTAAATGATGTTCATGCCCCATTATAGCATATGTGGTCAGCTGTTGTCCTGTGAGATAGGTGATACATTCAGTGAATTTGCATTCTAATTAATCTGCATAATTCATATTTATACCAAAGTCAACTTCACTAAAATATTAGTATATGGTTTGAGTGGTAATTTATGTTATAAACTAAACACTAGGTATTCTTGTGTATTGCTGTGGTTCTTACATGTTCCCAGGTGATGTGGTTGCTGAAAATACAATTGTCGATAAGTGTTCAGTTTGTAAATATAGTATTGTAAAGTTGATTGTGTTAATAGTGTAATATTGGTTAATAATGGATTACTGGCACAGATTAGTATTGTAAATAGAAATCTGTATATATGCTCACTCAGCTTTCCTGCTTCATAAACCTATAACTAATTTCTCCTCATACAAGTAAATTGGTATTGAAGTTAATAAATGTTTAACTTTTCCAATTTAATGGAAAATTAAATATGCTGAAATATAAAAAAATCTATATCACCATTCTGATCACATTATAAGAGCCTGATATACAATATTATTGTTATTCTTTTAAAACAAATCTACTCTGCTTATTTAGATTAGTTAACAAATATTATAAAGAGCAGCACAGCTCTTGGAAAATACTAGTCATTCCATTAGTAATCCCATATGAAACAATCTAAGTATGCAAGCAAAAATACTGAAATGTATCACTATTGAATTAACTAATAAGAAAATTTTAAAACTATATTTTATACCTAAAGTTGATCCCAGGATAATTCCTGCTCCCAAAGCCTTACTCAAGGTCTGTTTTAGGCATTGTACTACAAAAACAATATCAGTGTTAAAAAACAAAAAAGAATCTTTTTCAAAATTAAAAAAATTACAGTTTCAAACACTTCATAATAAATTTAAAAATCAGTACAATGAATAAACAATTTCAAACAAAAAACTTTCTCCATAAACAAAAGCCATGACAAAATATACACTACACTTTAGAAAAATATGATCAGACAAGTTCGACTAAATCAGCAGTTCCCAACCTTTTTTGAGTCGCAACCCCATTTTATAGAGGCAAAGTGACCCACAACCCCGATACATTAAAAATAGTCTTTTTAATAGGGTAAATAAAAACACATCAAAAATAGATTTTTCAGTATAATATAATTCAAAATAATGTTAACTTACAACATATTTAATGTGATGATTGAAATTGTAACTCATTAACAAGCTTAAAAATTCACTGTTGAGTTTTCGTTAATGCCAACCTCATGTCATTCTCTACATTTATTCTGTTTCTTGTTTTGGTTTTCAATTGAAGAAGAGTTGAAAATCCACTCTCACAGAGATATGTAGAAACAAAGGGGAGTAATTTTTTGTTGTTTCATGAATTTTTTTCCCTTTTTAAAATTTTCATAGCCCACTACTGCCCGGAGACCCCACAGAAAACCCTTCACGACCCAATTTGGGGTCGCGACCCATGGGTTGGGAACCACTGGACTAGATTCTTCACACCAAGCTAATAGCTTTGAGTTGGTGAATGAAACATCTAGCAGAAGAGTAGAATATTTCACATCCTAAAAATTATTTTCAAAGCCAAGAGTCATACTGGTGCTCAAGACCTTAACTAATGCAATGTTAATCACTCCTCAGCAGGGTGAAAAAAATGGCTCTAGAACATTGATCAACAGACCAAACTGGTCTAGAAGCCCTTTCATTCCAACCTCCTTCAGAAGAAATAATCTCTCTTTCAGAATATGTTAATACTGAAAAAGTCACTTTATGTGATTAATCAAAAATATTAATAAACAATTATCTTACAACACCTTGAACATTCAACACATGTTTAGATATTTAAGTCAGTAATCAAGTGTTATTTCCCTTTCAAGACAAAAAAAATTAATTATCTATAACTTAAACTTGTTGATGCACATTTTATGTCAATATATGCAGTTTTTCAGAATACTAATAATAGTGACACAGTGTGGAATTGGAAGCTAGAGAAAATGAAAATGAGATATGCTGCTGCTTTGAGCTGCAAGATATTTTTTAATTTCTCTCTCCAAAATCTGCTGCTTTTCCATCAAAATGTTTAACCATCTCCATCTCAGAGCCTGATATATCAGTTTCATCTTTCAAATTCTAGTGATGTGAAATTAAAACATCACTTCCAAATTACAAGGCTGTACATTTTCTTTCCCAAATAGAAATCAATTTTTTTTTTAACTATTTCTAATCTAATATTTAAAATAACACTTAAATCTATGATATATATATATATTTACCTGTTGATTCCACTTCAATAAATAATGATAAGGTTTAAAAATAAATCTGTTTTGCATCTACAGTGTTCATACATGTATGATTAGGTGGTGTCACCCTAAACAGTAGAAAGCATTAGTTACTGCTTTCTTCTGCTGTACATTATCAATTGGTTTTGGTTAGAATGGCCTTGATACACTTTACTGTCTAACAAAGTTGTAATGATTTCCAAAATATCTGTTTTTATTACTACTGGAAGTTACATCACTTTGGAATGACACACATCACTTTCAGTCAATATTTTAGTAGACTTTTATTTTTAAACTTGGAATAGTAAAATATTTTTACTCTTGTTTCAAGAATCATTTTTTATTGCTTCTCAAATACATATTACAATTAGAAAACAGAATTAATTTTAAACTTGATCAAAAATGAAACCACAAGAAGTCAAATGGCAACTTATGTGAAAATCTAGGATTAAGAATTAGCCTGAAAACACGATTTTTGAAAGGTAAGACTTATTTTAGCAGTATTTTTAATTATATTTTAACTAAACATACTAATTAACATTAACAAAATTGGAATTTTTAACCAATTTTTGCAAGAATTTTAAACATAAAGTTTTTCAAAGTAATTATGCAGATTTATATAAAATGATTCATTCTCAATGTTCCAGTTGAACTTTATATATTTTAAAATGTTTTTATTCAAAATTTTTTGTAGTTATTTTTCTCTTCTTAGATATATTTTCAGTTTTTATTTAAATCTTGTTTCTAAAACAAAATTAATTTTTATAACACTTACTTCACTGAGACTTAGTCAATCACCAAAAATCTCAGCATATGGATTGTTATTTCCATAAATGACTAAAAAATTTTTAAAAAAACTAAATAAATAAAAGATTTAACTACTAATAGAAATATTATGAACTATTTATATTAGAATAATAAAATAATTTAGAAAAAAAATAGTAATAAAAAATGATTCTTGAAACAGTAGAGTAAAATATTTTACTATTCCAAGTTTAAAAATAAAAGTCTACTAAAATATTGACTGAAAGTGATGTGTGTCGTTCCTTGATGATGCAACTTCCAGTAGTAATGATCTGGGGCAATCGATATGACATATTTCTGTCCATTAGTTACTTCAAGATGAAGTTCAAAGTTGTTTATTTACTGATCCAGGGCGGGGAGTTCTGCAGAGATAAATCTCAATGCTAGCCCAGATGGGACTCGAACCTGAGTTTTCTTAAGAAAATTTCACTGAAGTTAAAATGGGAAAAAAAATATCCTAAAATTTTGCAATATTATGAAAAATAATTATAAAATTTAACTTTTTTCTTTAAAATGTTTATTATTTTATTAATCACAATTAAATAATCTTTCTTTTGGTATATGACATGGCATATTTCTTTTCATTAGTAACTTCAAGATGAAATTCAAAGTTGTTCATTTTCTGAAAATAATTCAAAATTAATTCAGCCACCATAGTGAACTCAGTTTCAGAAGTCTGGCAGGTTAAAGCTTAATAGTTAAAATACTTCAGTACACTATTTCTTATATCAGAATAATAAAAAAATAAAGTTTTTCTTGTTTTACCATTTATTTCAAGTTGTTATTCGGTGAATTCTGTTGAAAATAATTCATCTTCTTGATAAATAGTTGTCTTTTACTTTTTTTCACACTGGTTATTTATTTCATGATCATGTTGGTCAATTATTTCATGTAATGAGTCAAAAATTATACTTTAAGTAGAAATTCAACTAGACTGCTTCACTAATGACTTGCAGCTTCATTTATTTTCATCATGACTTTCAAAGTAGAACAAATCAAAGTGGAAGAATCAAAACTCCAGCTGTTAAAATGATACCAGTAACAAAGTGATATCTCATTTGATTTTCTACAGTAACTCTTAAAAGTCCAAATGGCTTCAGGTGTTGATGTGGTTTGGATCTCTGGAATTTTTTATAGTGATACTTGAAATATACTAACTACAATAAAAAATCTATATTGCATACCTGCTGTCAAGTAGGCTCCCACATCAGGCAGATTTGGAAGTTGTTTGGGTTGTTTTACATCTGAGTGGCAGTTTTTTGCATACAATGGCCTAAATGGCCAGATCACAAGGATCCTGAAGGCTCAGAGAAGATTTGGGGAGGGGATCCATTGGACAGCTGTTAGGAAACAGATCATAACCTCCCATCAAGGCCATCCAGCATGTCCTTTAACATGCACAGGATACAGCTCTCCCACATGAGGCCATGGTTTAATGTCCCATCTGAGACAGCAGCCTTTCCAAGTCCACTGATGTCCCCTACTGATCAAAGGCAGGGAGTGCTGCAGAGATAAATCTCCATGCTAGCCCAGATGGGACTCAAACCTCGGAACTATATTTTAAGAAATTATTGGCCCTTAATAAAGCTTAATAGTACAATCCTTAATTTGAATTTAATAACCGTACTTATAACTAAAACTATACGGATATGAATACAGCAATTATTGGTACAATGCTTATTAGCAAATGTCAATGCCTAGCATAGACTCAATGGCATTTGCAATGTTGACACCCATATCAAGATCTCTCCATTTAGAACAGTGGAGATGATATATTTCTTGTGTGTAGTTCTTCCAGCATGATCTTTATGATATAAAACAAAATGTGTGTCAACACTGTAACTCTAAAACCCAGAATGCTGAAACTTTACATGTATACTTCAAGAAATCAAAGGGTGTACACTCCAGGAGTTTTATTTCTTTCCCACCTATATGGGTTTTCCCAAATTTATCATAGAATTAATATTACAGTTCTTTTCATTGTTGTTAGAAATGAGTAACAGGCACTTGCTTTTTCATTTTTCATTGTTAATAAAAAAAATTTGAATAGCTTTCTCATTGTTGTAAAAACTAATGTAAAAGCATCCACAGTGATGTCAATGCTTGGCAGCAGTTTCCAGCACCCTGTAATTCTGTGGATGCTTGACCAATTGGTCACAGATTTGGTAAGCTAGGTTTTTTGTGTTTGGTGAGATCAGATTCCTAGCTGCCAGGGATCAGGATTAAACCTATTGTGTTTGAAATCTCTGGGGGCACTGCAGTCACCTTGACTACCTTGAAAGTGGAGTAGCATGTTATCTATGAACATTTTTGAACTAAACTTTTGGCAAAGATGTAAGTGGCATAATAGGCGTATTGTCACAAGGGCATGGACACCAATATACATTGTTTCTTCTCTCACTCCATGCACTAGCTTAAATATGCAAATTGTTATTAAACTTTATTGACAGACTTTGGTGTCCAGTAAATCCCCAGACACTTGCTGATTGGTCTCAAATTTGGTATGCTGCTCCCCTGTATGACCTCGTGTTAGGTTAAAAAAAGGGATCCCTACCTGTAATGGGATTAACCTCTTTGCAAATGCTGGGGATCTGGCAATGGATGAGGGGGAGCTGGCATTGTTTTGGCTACATTGTTACATTGTGAATTTGTGAACTGGGCAGAAAAAGTTACCAATGATGAAGCAAGGTAAGCTCCCAATCGCATTTCACTCTGTAAGTGTGTAGAACATGCTTTTCTCTAATTGCAGAGTATAAATAATGTAGACATATGCATCATTCCTTATGACAGCAACAATGTATTTGCTACTAATATTGAATAAAATATAACTTGCAAATATTTGGACATTCAAAAATTCAGATCTTCAGTGTTCAGATTTCAGAGCATTTTTTGTACTAGTTTGGTACATTGGTATTGCCAATTGCTAATAAACTTAGAGTGTTAAATTTTCTAACACACTTTACTAATTTATCAAGAGAAGGATATATTTAATCATTTTTCTAGCCTTTCAAACATTACTAATTCATGAAATGATGACTAACACACTTTACTAATTTATCAAGAGAAGGATATATTTAATCATTTTTCTAGCCTTTCAAACATTACTAATTCATGAAATGATGAGCTGAAAAAAAATTTTGGTTTGCCATGAGTGGGATTCAAACCGTCTCCAGGAAACATGCCTGTTATGCTACTTCTACACCACCAATGGCTAACCTTTTCTTAGCTTATGTGACCTTATTTATTTACTACTGAATTACTAATTCATTTTGTTACAAAGTTTCTACTTCATTTTAACAAGTTTACATACATATATATGTGTGACAAGCAAGTTCTTTGTTGTCACTAATCTGCAAAACTATGCCAAAAACAGTCAGCCATTGAGATAACAATTTAGTGGTACAATCAACTTATTGAATTTATTCAGTAGTAAAGAATCACTGAATGTGTCTTGTAGACATGGAACTGCTGTGAGTGAGATTCGAACCCATGTCTTCTGGAAACATGCCAGTTATGCTAACCACTACACCATCATCGGCAAATGTTTTTTCTTCAGCTGATGTGACATACAAACTTTCTGGATTTTTTTATTTGATTCGCACAGTGGCTTATTTTCATAAATATCATTAATGGTTGCCTAATATTGAAATAATCAGTATGCAGACTTTTAAAATGCATATTTTATTAAATGGCTTAAAACAATACTTATTTAAGTTTAATTAATTTCTGAGGTAAATTCTTCTGATTCACATTAAACTTTCAAAGTCTAAATTAATCCAATTTTTTCAGCTTATTATTTCATGAGGTATGGCATTTAATTTATTCATATACATAAGTCAAACTCATGTATTGATAGATTGCCATTTTTATGGGAATTGTCCCAGAATAGCTATTATGTTCAAACTCCTGGTATAGATTCATCATAATAATGTTTTTGCAGGAGCAGAGCTACAGTAAATATGATACCAGATGAAATAAAATTTCAATGCCCCAACCGACACTCCCCAAAATTTTATAAGTAAAAAAAATTTGGTTGTCTGTTACAATTGAAACTATTGTCTACTATAAAACTTTTCTTGATATTATATATATATTTAATATATATTTAATTAACATCAGTACCCAGAGTGCCACCTGTACCATGTCATCAGGCGATTGCCTGCCCCTTGCGACGGCCCTGTATTTTTGCTTAATAAAAACATATTGTAAACTTTGGAATTATTATACAATCATCGGTGGTTATCTAATTTGCAATTATATGATAAATGAATACACTTATTGATAATGTTAACGTATACTCATAATACGTGAAGAATTCTTGCATTTTCTAGCAATTTAACATTTCCTTCCGAAATACATTATATTTACGAAGCAAACACAATTCTATATTTTCATTACGATCTGATTCAGAGATGTCCGGAAGAGATTAGAGCGACACTTTTAACTCGTACATTATTTTTCAAAAAAAAAAAATTCTTACCATCAAGTAAATTAAATTTTACAAAAAATTCGTCAAAACATCTTTCTGAAAAAAAGAGTGCCGTCAGCTGATGAAATAGTTTTTCCATCTCATAAGCAACAATCTACTTTTGCCTAACTTATACTTGATTCACTTGATTACACAGCAAGACAGCTGGAGGGGAGACTAGCGATGCCAATTTCTAGAAACCGAAAAAGACCTCTAGGTAAAATTACTAGAGGTAGAACTGGCAACGGAGGTCATGATCATGTACAAATTCGTAAGCCTACTCCATTGAGGTAATATTTCTAGAGACAGGACTGGCAACAGACACCATGAGCATGTACAAAATCTTAAACCTACTCCTCAGTGAAGCAGAGAGAGAGGAGTGTTTGATTACCGTAAAATGCCTGTATTGAGAGACATTTGCAGAAGACACGATAGAAATTTCAATGAGAAACTATTGAAAAATACTATAGCAGCAGCAAGTCGACATTTCATACGTTAGTAATTTACGAATATTGTGAATTGCTTTTAAATTTAAATTGTTAAAGCAGAGAGGCCTAAAAATAAATAAATAATTTTAAAATACCGTTCTGTCCTAGTATAATATCAGACGTAGTTCACGATTTTTTTCATAAATGAAACTAATAATATTTACATATGAAAAGAATGCGATTTATAGATTCAAACAGCATGAAATTAATAGAATATTTTCGTGAATTTTGTTTCGAAAAGCAATATTGAACTTAGACATCAATTTTATGACACTTTTGCTTTGCATTTTTTTTTTTTGCCAAAATAACACAAATTTGTAGTAAATAATCATAGGATAAGTCCTGTAGACATGGAATCATGAAATGATGAGCTGAAAAAAAAATTGTTTTTGCCATGAGTTTGATTTGAACCCCACGTCTCCAGGAAACATGCCTGTTATGCTACCACTACACCATCAATGGCTAACCTTTTCTCAGCTTATGTGACCTTATAAACTTTCCGGATTTTATTTCTTTGATTCGCACTAGTGACGCCATCTATCCTTTATGAGTAAACAATTTTTTTTGTTCTCAAATGAAACGCCTGAAATAATGATTTTACAATTTTGCATGTGATAAATGAAGCCTAAAAATTTGCTCTTCATATTTGATAAAAAATTTTATGAGTTGAAATTCTAAGGCTTGTCAATTGTGATTGAAGCTCCACTGTCTCTCTTTAAGCAGCGCTAATACTATCTGTTCCCGTCCCATGGCCGAGTGGTTGGTTAGACTGATCTAAGGGACCTGGATCTAAGGGGATCTAAGGGACCTGGGTTCGAGCCCCGGGAAAGGCATGGATATTTGTGTCGTTTTTCTGCTGAGGTCCTGCCATCTTCACAGACCTTCTGCTATGGCATATAAACTGACAGGCTCATGTCAGACTTATGTGGCAATCAGTTGCTTGAGGGGGTATTTATTTTTTTTTTATTATTTAATACTATCTGTTCCCAGCACTTTACTGTTTTAAAAATAAAGCTCCAGAAAATGCCACAGTGGGATTAATTAATGATGCTGTGCCAACTTTATTCACATTTGTAGCAAATGCCTGTATTCAGAGACACTTGTAGAAGATATGATAGAAATTGCAATGAGAAAAGATATTGCCTATAAAAATGATCAGTCATGCTGTGTAAGAGGTTCTAGAAAATTTAAGAGAAAGTTGATGTCAGTGCAAAATGAAATCCAGAGTTTAAAGAAATGCTGTTACTGTCAGCTAAAAGTCAAGCAATCAGACTCTTCTATTTTAAAAGATAGATTTGTTTAAGGCTCAAAAGCTCATCAAGATGAAATTGAGACATCAAACCCTGTGTTTCTAGATATAACTTTAAACGTGTTCAGAAATTCACAGCAAAAATGCTGAAAGAAGCAATGTCATATTTTATTGCCAAGAGGTAAATAGGTTTATCATGATATTTTCATTCTCCAGAGGCTTATTAAAAATTAAGGTTCAAATTTTTTTTTTATTTTTAAAAAGGCTTATGAATTTGTAAGAGAAAATATTCTTTCCCAATAGCTCCACAATTCTAACTTCGTGAAGAACTGTAGATGGCCTCCCTGGATTTATTGAAGTTTTCTGCATGGAAAATTTTACTGATAGTAAGCAGAAGCATATGATATTCACTTTATTATTTGAGAAGTCAATTAGGAAACAAATACTGTTCAATGGCAAATGCTATTGTGGATATGTAGATTATGGTAATAATGCTAATGAAAAAAATTCACATATAGCTTCTGAAACTCTAATTTTTATATTTGTTTCAGTTTTACGTAGCCAGAAAATCCGCATAGGTTATTTTTTTAACAGTTGGTTTGTGTGACTCAAAATATACTTTTAGTTGCAAATTCAGCCAGGACCATATTTAATTCTTTTTAAACTATAAGAAGAAAAGAGGGAAACTATAATAACCTAATGATCTTTAGTTCCAAAGTGCACAAATGCAGTTAATAATTAACCGGCTGATAATTAATAAGAAAAATGGCAATTGTATAACATTCAATGAAATTAAAATCGTTGGCAGCAATAATGAAATGTCCGGTGACATTTTAGGTGTTTCTCACATGTGGATAATATCAAGCAATCATAGTAGAGCAATGAAGGTCATTGTGTCTCTTTTCTCTGAAATTGAAAAATGTTATTATAAGCTGTCTTTATAGCAAAACAATAATGAAAAATTTCTTGCATAGAATGTAAATTAGCATTAATTGACTCTGACCAAATGCAGTCTTCTGTGTCTGCACTTATTAACCTTTAAAAAGACAATTTTTTTCTTTAAGAAACAACTTTTGAGCCCTATCATTAAAAACTAATGAATGAAATAGTTCATATTACATATCAAAAGAGGAAGCATTTAATTCTGGAAAAAAAATGGTAGGGAAGCATAAAAAAGCATGTTGCAGGTTCTTTTGTAGGGATTTTTGGAAACTGAGTAATCGGTTTGCCACTTTAAAGGTTAATATTAAAAATTGAGGTTTTCTCACCCTTCTCACAGTATGTGTGTGCAATTGAAAAATTACTGAACAGTGTCTTCCAGCAGAAAACTTTATATTCTCAACAACAACCATTTCATTCCTAATCAAAAAATTCAGGTTAATGTCCTACATAGGCTTCAATGTATGTTGGTGCTCATATCACAAAATAGTCATATCAGTTATAGGAAATTGGATATGGAAGTTGACAATCATGCTTATAATATGAAAAAGAAACATTACAAAGGAATATGCTAAAATTAGACTTCACCATTTAGAGACACAAATGACAGAAAAATTAAAAGGCATCATATTAGAGCAAACATCTAAATTTGCACAAAACACAGTGACAAAAACATACTTTGCAGTAACTTCATTTCTTATATTATGTGTGTGTGATATGAATTTCCTACTGCCTCAGCTGAAATGAAAATAGTTTGCATTTTTGTTTTCTTTTTTTTACAGCATGAAATTTCAATTATGTCGTTTGTGTGTATGTGTGACCTTGGATTTCCTTTTACCTTGGTTGATATAAAAGTTTACAAATTTTGTATTTTGTTTCATGAAATTTCAATCGTGTCATTTGCGTGTTTGTGGGAGTGGGGGCTCGCCTTTCCTTCTGACTTAGTTCAAATGAGAGAAAGTGTAAATTATTGTTTTATATATATATGTAGCATGCAATTTCAATTATGCCATTTGTGTATGTGTGTGTGTATGACCTTATGACATTTGTGTGTGTGTGTGTGTGTGACCTTGGATTTCCATCTGTCTCAGCTGATATAAAAGTTTACAATATGTGGTTTTTGTTGCATGAAATTTCAATCATGTCATTTGTGTGGGGTGGAGGGTGGGGCTTGCCTTTTCTTCCCCTTAGTTGAAATGAGAGAAAGTGTAAATTATTTATATAATTATAATAATTTACACTTTCATATATATAGCATGCAATTTCAATTATGTCATTTGTGTTTGTGTGTGTGACCTTGGAATTTCTTCTGCCTTAGCTGATATAAAAGAGTACAATATTTGGCTTTTGTTCCATTAAATTTGAATTATGTCATTTGTGTGTGTGTGACCTTGGATTTCCTTCTGGCTTAGCTGATATAAAAGTTTACAATATTTGTTTTTTCATAGCATCAAATTTCAATTATGCCATTTGTGTGTTTGTGTTGAAGGGGGGCTTGAATTTCTTTATTCTGCAGCTGAATAACAAGCTTATAATGTTTGGGTTTTTTTATAGCATGAAATTAAATTGTGTCATTTACTGGGAGGAGATTTGATTTCCTACCTCAGCTGAATTAAAAAAAAGTTTACCCTCTCTGATTATTTCTTTCAATTTTTAATAAAAATTCATATTTTTTTAATGAAAGAAGAAGATAATTTTGACTTTTCATGTTTTTTTTTAATGAGGCGTGGTTTTGCACTATTAAGATCTTTAAATTTTGAGGGCTTTCACTTAAGGTGAAAGATTTGGTCATGTATTAGATTTTAAAGTATGTTTACCATTGTTCCTGCTTTAATCGGGCTCCAATAAAAGTCTGCTAAGTTTACAGTCATTTTAGTTCAGTTTTAATCACATATTAAGAGCATATCGAATTTTTTTTAATTTTCATACAATACATCGGTTTTAAAGAGAAGCAGTTTCAGGCGTCTTCGCTTTTCATGCGATATAAATCAATAAGTGTGAATTATTAAATCTATTTTGCTTTAATTACTACACTGGAATAACCTCATTGAAATAAAAATCAAAAAACGGTAAAGTTCTGCCTCATTTAAATCATTTGTTAAGCATTTTTAAATAGTCTTCATCGTTGTTCGCAGCCAATTCGCAAGGCATCATGGGTATCTTGCCTCACTAAGCAGTCAGCAGACAGCCGTCTGTGATCATGGCAGTCAATGCTACGGGAATCGGAGTCCTGTCTCTAGAATTACTACCTCAATGGCCTACTCCTCAGAGAGGCAGTGAGAGAGGCGTGTTTGGATAGTGTAAACAACGTAAACAAATCTTTTACCACGCTCTTAAACTTACATGATTTGTGTGCTAACTACTGAAAAGTACTGTAAAAACAGCAATTCGACATTTCATAGGTTAGTAATTTACGAAAATTGTGAAATGCTTTTAAAATGAAATTGTTAAAGCAGAGAGCCTAAAAAATAAATAAATCATTTCAAAATACCATTCTGTCCTAGAATAATATGAAATGTAGGTCACGATTTTTTTTATGAATGAAACTAATAATATTTACATATGAAAAGAAGGTGATTTACAAAATTGAAACAGCATGGAATTTGCAGAATATTTTCGTGAATTTTGTTTCAAAAATAAATATTTAAACTTAGACAATTATTTTATGAGACTTCTGCTTTGCATTTTTATTTTGCCAAAATAATACAAATTGCTTTTTTTTTCCTCAAGCGAAACGCCTGAAATAGGGATTTTATAATTTTACATGTGATAAACGAAGCCTCAAAATTTACTTTTAATATTCGAAAAAAAAAATTATGAGTTGAAATGCTAAAGGTTTGTCAATTGTGGTTGATGCTCCACTGTCACTCTTTAAGAGGAAGTGAAAGCCATATACTTGCAATGGTAAATATTTTGGGTCACAACTACACAGAAACGAAAGATTTCTCAAGTTAGAGAAATTGTAGGGGATTGCAGAACTTGAAAATAAAATTATGGCTGAGCCAAAAATGGAAAAAAAGAGAAAATATTTTTAGATATACGTTTTTTCACTTGCAAATTTAATCATGAAATATATCCCCTTACAGACACTAGATGGCGCTACTCTTCCTACTGTAGCATTTCATTACTGTAAGAGGCAATACTTTAGGAAAATAATTTATTTTCTGATCACATTTCCTCAAAAAATTAACAGCCATAATATGTATTACATTCCATTCTTTAAACCTAATTACCTAGATTTTATATTATATGCTTCTTTATATACGAATATGTGATCGAAGAGTCGCATAGCTATGTTTTAGTCGGCAGTCCGCCGTTCTAGCAGTTGCCTCAAGTGACTCCAGGCACCTCAGGCTACTGTGGTACCCCGATCAAAGCAATAAATATGTCACCACGGAGGCGACCCCCGTCGTCCTCCCCCTCCCCCAACCGAACTTGGACACTCTAGTGAGATGCATGTCCATTGACTCTTCACAAGGTCACTTGGAGTGGGGCCTCGGTTGCAAAATTCTAACAATCGGTGGTGGGAGCACACGAGTTTTGTGTTATTATCCGTGATTATCGTGATTATCCACCGAATTCTTGCTTCCATTCAAAACCAAATAACGTAAACTTTTCCTTAGCATGAGTCCTGATGTATTGATTGGTGACGATGATTTAGTAGAGGTTATGTCCGTCGCCTGCAGTAATGTAAAAAAAATTGTATTGGTTTATGAACACACACTATCAGTATAAAATTAAAAAATTATGAATCTTGTTTCCTCTCCACAAACCATAAATATTATATTCGAATTCAGGGTCAATCAGCCATCGGAAATGGTATGATTTTTTTTTTTAGTGTGAGACCGATTCGAAAAATAATATGAATTGAGAGAAATATAACTTTCTAGGAAAATATTTAGTCCAAATTACATAAATTTTTGCATGAAATTTGTCATCCTAGATAATTTTGATCCCAAAAGCTAGAAGAAATATGCCACTAAGAGAGCCACGGTATATTCCTGATGCTATTAAAAACTAAAAATTAATAACTAAACAGACTGAAAACGTTTCAAGTGCTAATAAGTAAGCAATAAGAAAATATCTCAGGTTTTAGATGCTGGCGATGTTAAACCAGAAATTCAGTGAAATACTCAATAAGCTTTGTACACATTGAAGACGGTGGGGGTGGCTCAATCGGTAGCATGCCAGGCTCCTATTCTGTAGTTCCCAGGTTCGAGTTCCAGCTGGGTCAGCATTGAGACTTACCTCTGCAAAACTCACCACCTTGCCCTCAGTCAGTAGAGGACACCGATGCGCTTGGAAATACCGCTGTCCATCTGATGGACGGCGGTATTCCTGACCATCTAATAAAGTATGACAGGAAAATATTCTATAAACAAGAAACACTTCAAATAATTTACCTGAAAAAAATTTAGTTGCCCTGAATGGATTCTGGGAGATTGGATTCCAATCTCACTTAGGGCAAACATTTTTTTTTTAACTAATTTTTTCAAATGTACTCTAAATTTTTGAACATGCCAGGAGTTCTGAGAAAATCAGAGACTAGAAAACGAAAAATACGAAATCTAGAGTTCATTGGTTTAGATTCTGGTAAACTTTCATAAAAAAAAGTTCTTCAATCAGCTGCTTGCCAGGGCGGTCTGGCAAAACCCTGTGAGGATAACTGTATCACAAGTATTATTGTGTGGAAGGCGAGACCTCACCAGAGAGACAACACAAGAAACGAAATATAATTTCCCTATCCGAGGCTCGAACCCAGGTCCTTTTCATTAGTAGTCAAGTAAGCTAATCCCTTGACCATCGGAATTAAATCTTTTGATCACAATACAAAACTCATATATATATATGATTCATACATATATTTTATACATATGTATATATTTAAATATTAAATTACTAAATATAGACTACATGAAATATTTCGATGTGGTCTAATTTTTTTAATTTTTTGGAAGAATGACTTATAACTGAAACTGTAATATATAAATATAAATAAAACTGAACTACAAATATATGTAAAGAATTATTCATCTGAAAAAAATTATTGCTGACGCTGCGGGTAATAATTTTTTTTCAGATGAATAATTGTTGAATTCCATATCTACAGGTTATCTGTGAATTAACTATAGATATGTAAAGAAGTTTCGCCTTTATTATTACGGCAAAAGAATTACTCAATGAAACTAAAAACATTCAAGAGCAAAATCGTCGTAAGAACTGTTTCAGCTGTGAAAAGCAAATGAAATCGAAAGCTCAAAAAGAAGAAACTCCCTCGTTGGAGCGTTCTCCTCCTAGTTGAGGCTATTTTTAGAAATCAGTCGGACCCTCTTTAGCACAAGCGGAAGCTGTCTCATGTCCTCCCTCCTGTGGATCCCACCCCCTAGGAATCGGACAAAATTCAGCTCCATCTGTTGAGCGAGAATCAGTGTAGAATCGCCTTTCGCTTCACCTTAAGCAGTCTGCAAGCAACCCCCCCCCCCCCCCCGCCTGTGATCATAGCTGCCAATGGTATGGACGGTACCTACGTAATGGGAATGCCTGCCTGCCAATTTCAAGACGTTAAGCGAAAGCAGCGTTAGTTACAGTTTCGTCCGCTTGGCGCTGGCGATCCACTATTTTGCTTGCTACTTGCTTCTTAACACTTCGTTATTACGCTGTTTACCGCTTGCTTCAAAAGCGGATTCTGATACGGATTTGTTTATATGTGATTATTTACCATTCTGTCTACTTTCTGCTGTTTTGAACTAGAAGTCTGAACGATGATGCAGTATTGTGTGATGTTTTGCAGAAGCGAAACTCATTTTCTATCGAATCTCTTCCAAACTGGATTTTCAAGACAGGTGGCTGCCTCAATATGTCGACAACATAACGATGACATGAGTAATGAGGAAAAGAAAATCTAAGATCACTTTTGAATAAATAATATTTTGGAAATGCAAAAATCTTTACAATATATGGAACTGAGTTAAGTGCTCTAAGAAAATATTAGAGAATTTCTGTGTTATGTAAATGGGAATCTAATTTCGAAGCTCTGTAACTTCTAACATATTCATTAAATGTCACTAAAAATAAATTCAAGATCATAATCTTATCTATTTAAATCTCGATTTTCAATAGCATTCGTCTAGCTAGCATTTAAGGAATTATGGAAGCTAGAATATTTCACAACAGTAATGGGTCATAAATTTTTTTTCAGATATTAATTAAAACTTAAATAATAAATATTTTTTCAAGTCATTTAATAAAATATAAATTTTAAAGGCTGCATAATGATTATTTCGATGTTAGATAATTATGAATGATTTTTATAAAACAACATAATTTATTATTAAATTTTCCAGCTTCCATAACTCTTTAAATACTGAATGAATATTGATGGTAAATCGAGATTTAAATAAATTCGATTATCTTTAACTTCAGTCACAGTTTTTCATTAAATGCATCAAATGTGTATATGTGAAATCTGAGTTTGTGTTTATTGGCCACCTGAAAATTGAACTACTTTATATAAAATCGCCAATTAACGTGATAAAAAATAACATTACTTTATAACAAGCAAAAAAACAGGAGGTGCCCTATAGGTGGGAGAAGTAATTGAAACAAAAAGACTAACATATAAAGAGTCAATTCTGTGCTGAAGCATAAACTTTGTGCTATTGCATTTAAAAAACTATTACTTTTAATCTTTAATTTTTTTAGCAAATTTTCCATTTTATGCTTAATTAAAAAATCGAGTATTAATATCAAAATAATTTTGCCTAAAATGGCCGAGTGGTTAGCGCGCTTGGCTACTGATCTAAGGGACCTGGGTTCGAGCCCCGGGTAAGGTATGGCTGTTTGTGTCGTTTTTCTGCTGAGGGCCTGCCATTCTCTCAGACAGTCTACTATGGCATGTAAACTGACAGGCTCCTGTCAGACCTCTGTGGCAAGCAGCTGCTTGAGGGGGTGTTTATTTTTATTTTTATTTTTTAAATCTATTGCTTTATAAAGTTCCCTTAACAATGAGCTCTATTGAAATAGTAATTAAAATTATTAAATTAGATAAAGAATTGCTTTGGAAAAAATTTAAATTTTGTTCTTTAAAGAATTACCATTAAATAATATTTTTGGTTAAACATTTAAAAATTTGGGATTTTAATGGATAATAATTTTCAATTGTAACACGATTATTTTTAAACATATTTTTCCTTATGGAGAGTTTAAATCATTATTACCGTTGTATCTCTGAGAAACATTCTAGTTTATTGTATTTGATTAACCATCTGTCTGATTCTTTACCATATGACTTCGACCAGATCGCTGTATACTTACCGTTAGCGTAGGTTAGCTGACCGCGGAACGGTGCTGCCCTCATGTGGTAAATTCTGAAGCTTCCTATGCGTGCTTGCTAACATGGAGAATCGCGGAAATCGGCAAGTATTCTCATTACACAGGTACCAGTATGACTTTTACTCAAAGTAGAGTTATTTAATTAACGGTGCTGCCCTCATGTGGCAAGTTCTGAAGCTTCCTATGCGTGCTTGCTAACATTGAGAATCGCGGAAAACGGCAAGTATTCCCATTACGTAGGCACCAGTATGACTCTTACTCAAAGTAGGGATATGTAATTTGAAAACGTGCAATAAAATATTTGATGAATAGAAGTATATATTAAAACAGTGACATCGAAAGTAGTAGCATAAATGAGAGTTCTGGCACAGCAAAAGGGGCTCGAGAATTCTATGAAAATCCATGGGGAAAGTTATGGGGGATAAGGGGGAAAAGTATATTTCTTGTGGTTTTTTGTGAAAACATGTGTGAAAATTAGAAAAGAAAGGGGTGCTTTTTTAGCATGTGAAAAACTAATTTAAGTTTTTTGGGGAGATGAGGTTTAAACTAATTTGTGAATTAGTTTGAATGAATTAGGTTCAAATGAGGTGAGTGTGTATGAGATAAAAAATGATGTGTTTTGTTAATTTATCATACACTTCACTGGATACAGCAGAATCAAAACTTTTATCTAAGCAAAGTCCAAAGTATTAATTCTGTTATCAAAGAAGAATATTAAAAGTTTTATCCAAAAGTGAATAAATTTCTTATCATAGAAAAATATTAAAACTTTTAATCAAAAATGAATAATTATTTTGCTACAAGAATATTAAAACTTTTATCTAAGTAACGTTCAAGTAATAATTTTGCTAAAATAATATTAAAACTTTTATCTAATCAAAGTCCAAAGTAATAATTCTGCTATCAAACCGAAACTTTGTAAAGTGTATGGTAATTTAACATAAAAGAATATTAAATTTTTTTTTATCTAAAACCAAAATTGGATCAATTTCTTATCATAGAAGAATATTAAAACTTTTATGTAACCAAAATCCAAGTAATAATTTTTCTATCAAACAAGAATATTAAAACTTTTATCTAACCATAGTCCAAATAATAATTTTGCTATCAAACCGAAACTTTTATCCTAAACCAAAACTGAATAAATTTCTTATCAAACAATAATATTAAAAGTTTTATCTCGCAAAGTCCATGTAATAATTTTTTCTATCAAACCGAAACTTTTATCTGAAACCAAAGTCCAAGTAATAATTCTGTTATCAAACCGAAACTTAAAACCAAAACTGAATAAATTTTTTATCACAGAAGAATCTTTTACACTCTGTGGCAAGCAGTTGCTTGAGGGGGTATTTATTTATTTTTTTTTATATCTCAATCAGATTCTGGATAAAAAAAATCAAACTTTTAATTGCTAACGAAAACCAATGCTGAATATTTTATCTTTCCGTTCCAGCTTTACAATTAAATCTATCTAAATAAAAACGAACTTACCCTTCTCTCTTTTTGTCTGAATATTTCTCTTATCATAGAAGAATAAATATTCCCTTTTCCAAAAGATGGTAGATAAAAAGGTTGGTATCGTTTTCGCTTTACAATTAAAATCTATCATAACTGTGTAACAAACATACTTACCTTTCAGGAGAGAAATCTTAGCTTCAGGAGAGTAACACAAACTGATTTTTCTTCCAGCTGAGAGCGTTTAAACACTCAACCGAACCCAAACCTTAAAACCAAAACTGAATAAATTTCTTATCATAGAAGAAATATTCAGCTTTGGTTTTGATTAGGAAATGAAACTTTTATCCAAAAATAGAGTAATACAATTTTGCCTAAATATTTCTCTTATCACAGAAGAAGAAATATTCCCTTTTCGAACGTAGAAAAAAATTTATTACCAAAAGTTTTATTTGCTAATCAAAACCAAAGCTGAATATTTCTTCTATATGCTTGCCGCATGAGATATATATTGCTTGCCGCATGAAGAGTTTCTCTCCTTGTAACGCTCCAAATAAATGCAATAATACTTAAGTTTTATGCTCCGGATAGCTGATACGGGCGCCAGGCCATATTAACAAATTCCAACAAGTAGAATAAGTTGATTTTATGGTTCAAAATGCCAGCGAGCGTTAATGAGTAAGAATCAAAATGATTGTCAAGTAAATTTAAATGTAATTCAAAAATCCTTAATTCGCGTTGCTCAAGAGAAAAAAACTGTATAGACTCAAAAGGTTTAAAATAACAAACAGATTTATTTCCAAAATAGTTCAACTCACCAAGACATCAATGAAGAAGATACAACTCCAACTCCTGTGCTACACGCACTGTGCTTGGTGCTACACACCTTGTGCTTAGTGCCTCTGCACTAACTGCTCTTAGTGCTTCTGCACTAACTGCTCTTGTGACTCGCAGGTCACCTGTTTAAAACAAGAGCCGGACTGCATGCCGGGAAATACATTAACATAAAATGACGAACGACGCAAGCTATGACGCAAGAGGGGGCGTGTCCTTGGCACGCGTTTTAGCGGTGACAGTCGGAAGATCGGAGTTGCGCGTGCGCAACTCACAACTATTGGAAATGAGCGCTGTGATGCCAAAAAGGAAATAAAAATCCCCAAAATGATAAATATAACGTAAATTAAACAAAACTGGTTAAGGTAAAGCAAAAGTGAACGATGGGGCATCACATCCTGAAGGGTAAAGTAGTTTTTTATTTAGATATATTTAATTGCTTGCCGCATGAAGAGATGATTGTATGTTACCGTGTCTAGAATCACGTATTTTTCTCGAAATGATAGGAAGCTGGTTATCAAAGAAAGAGTTTATCAAGTCAACACAAAGGTCAACACGAGGCAAGTAAACAGACAGCCACCACTGCAGATCGCCGCTAATGGCAAGCTGAAATAGGAAGATTCATTTTTTAAACTTGCAAATAAATGTAGTTTCTGATTGTATTTAAAATATATTTTTAACCAAGAACTAAAAGTTTTCCTTTTAGTGGTTTCAAGGTTCCTTTATGCTCTGAGACAATTGCACAATATACGCGATATAATTCATTTGGCACCCTATTTAATTTAAATCGTATTACGATATCAGCAGTTGTTGACAATTCATATAGACGTGATTTGTATTTGCTGACATCGAAGTGGAATCTCGGATATAGTTTCATAAAATCTTGGTAACTGACTTGTGTACCCGAGTCGATATCCATATTTTTTGCAGCTAAAACGCTGTTGTAAACTCGCACGTAGTTTAAAGTGTTGGGTTCAAAGTTGCACTCGAAATCTTCTTCGGGAAATTGTTTGCTATTCACTCTGATCTCAATCCGTTCTAGTAACATGTGATCAAACACCATATTGTTTCTGGTTTGATTATTTAATCATTAGACTTTTGTAAGATGGCATAAATATGGACAGGTTTGTTTTGAGTTGTAGCAACCTGCCAACTGACATGAGAGTCAATTCGAGTATCAGATTTGTACAGTCTGCATGATTCGCAAAAGATTTCATGTGGATTGCTGCTTGCTAACTGAGATTCTAGTTTTGCAAGTACTTGTAGTGATGGTTCCACTTTTGGAATAAACCAAGATACGTGAGATATTTCAAATTTATACAACGTAGCCTCAACTCTCTGAATAATGTCTTTGTCGTCACTTTTTTCTAGTTTTATGGTATGTTTTACACTGCAAAACACTTTATCCACGTCTCGGCAGAATCGAAACAGCCGATTCAGTGGTAAGAATAAACTACATTTTGATTATTTTTTGTAATTTCATAACTGTCCGAGAATCCTTGAATGAATTCAGGATTTTTCTTCAACGCTTGTGTAAAATCCTTTATCTTATTATTCGTGTCCAGTTTATCTTCGCCTCCGTCATACAAATACTAATTCCTTTTCGAACTGTGCGGTATCTTTGAACCACATCATACTTGTGGCAGCACCGTGTGAAAAGTCTTCGGTAAAATCAATTAAATTGTGAATTGTGATCGTCGATCCTGTCAATTCAATATCTTCCAATTCGCTGTTTTCTATGTAATATTGAGCTCTCTTAAAAATGTTGTACCCGTTATTGACCATCGTAACTACAATACGGCCGCCGATATCAAACCCATCTGATTTCAGTATTTTGCCTCTGACGTGTATATAACTGTTGTGCGGATGTAGAAAAACGTCCATATCTTTGGTAAATGTTTCGTATTTTTCGAGATTTTTAACATTAACATTGGTTTCTCGATATTCTAAATACTCATATTTTGTCGTGGAATTATCGTCTATTGTGTCTTCGAACAAATTCCAGTAAGTAGCTTCAACGTTCATCCTATATTTACTTTATGACTTTATGATTTTTAGGCCATTTCCGTAAATTAACTGATTAAGAATATTTCTACTTTTAAGGGATATTTTCTTGTTTTTTCGAACGATAGGCGACGGATGTGCATAAAATATTTTAATTCGCTTTCTCAGTATCTTCATCTTTATTTGGGTATGATATGTAACATGTAAGTCAAGTTTTCCTTGTTCAAGTCAATTACTTTATTATTCCGATCGGTTACTTTCATTCTAACTTTGTAAATGTAATCAGTTTTATTCAGCGGTAAATATATGGGGAAAAATGGATGTGTGTCGATTAAACTGTCAGGCGGTGTTTGAGGCACAAAACTGTACAACACGTCGCTCTTCTGGTTATTGAGATAGGAAGATTCGACAATAGAACAGTGAATTAGAATGCGATCGACCCCTCTCGTTATGTTGGGTGGGAACTTTCCTTCGTTTTTTGCTGCATCGATAATTTTCGATTCGAACCCTAGTATTTCTCGTAATTTTCCTTCAGAAAAATCTATTTTATATCCTCTTGCCAAACGAAAAACAAATCTTAATGTGGGGAGGTTGCTTTCTAATATTATACGGCTAGGATCCCCAAAGACATTTTTTAAAACATCATTAAATCCGTCTATATCGTACATTCCATTCGGGAAAGTTATTTTATTCCATTGCCTTCCATTGAAGTATTTCAGAATGTTATTGTTATATTTATCACTGATGTTGTACCAGGAATACCACATATTGCTACTGATCATGCTATCTCATATTCACCATTGAGTGTGATCGGCGTTTCATAATTAATTTCCAAATCTTTGGGGTTGTATGCCGTAATAGTAGAGGAATTGATAGTTATGAGTACTATCTTTATTAATATAGTGTAGTACTATGTAGTGTAGTACATAAACCCACATGAGACAATACATCATATGGGCTTATGTTATTATTCCTTCGTTTAATGTAATAGATGCAATAGTAACCGCATTTTACAGAGTAATTTGCTTGAATTTGCGAAGAGTTATACACGATCGGCTTTGAAGATGTAAATAAATAGTGTTTTATTTCTTCTGGTGGCGATAAACCCAATAGATCAAAGTTCTCGAAGTAAGGTAACTTCGCATCATTGAAATAAGCTACTCAATGAGTTCCTGAACCACGGGAAACACCAAAGTTCATTATACCATTTTCGTTCTTGAATATTTTTGTTGGCAAAGAATCGATAGAGTATACACCACGGAATCCTTTTTCGTTTTTCATTATTTTTTCGATATCTAAGTTACTTAATGGCTCTTTTTTTTTAAATCCCTGAGCAATTTGTTTTCTTGGAATGTACAAACCTTTTCCCTTTCTTTTATTTTTAGATAAACCAGCTGCTCTTTGCTTTCCAGTAATGTATAACCCTTTTCCTAAAACTTTTTGTGCAAGCTTAGTACCAGCATATCCCGCAGCTCCAACTGCAGCTGCTTTTCCCAATGCTACGAGTGCAGGTGTTAAGAACGGCAGAAATCCACCTTGCTGTGTTATACTGAAACGAAGTCGAACTGGCATTGTAGATTTTTTCAGTTTAATGATTTGTCTCTCGTCAGTTTCAAAGTATCGTTACCTTTCTTCTGTAGATCAAAACTTAAAATTATAGGATTATTATTTACAAATGCACTCTTCAATTTTTGCTTTTGTACAGGCGTTAAACTAGTTAGATAACTGTGATATATTATACTTTATTTTATAAGTATCACGTACTTATATTTTATATATAAAAATTAAGCATGTATTGTGTAAAGTGTGAAACGAAAACTTTAACGATAACGTTGAATATGTCACTTAAGAATAAAAGAGTAATGATGAGAGGTAGATGTCGAACGTGTGAAAAATGAAGCATAAATTTGTGAAACAGAAAGGAAAATATGTAAAGGTGGAGATATAGTAAGCTGGTTTCAAGAAAAGTTTAATCCACCCGAAAGGCACATTCCAGGTTACCAGTATTGTGGAACTTTTACGAAACTGGAGAAAAGGTTAATGCGAGGAGATCCTGGTATTAACCGTGTGGACAAAGCCTGCAAAAAGCACGACATTTCTTACAGTAAATCTGCAGAAACTAAAAAGAGACACGAAGCCGACCAAGAATTATTAAATGATTTGGATGAAATTCAGAATCCAACTTTAGGAGAAAGTATTTCAAGAACGATGATCAAATCTATCATTAAAACAAAGAAACGGTTCGGTTTAGGACACAGGAAATAAGATGCTTTCTTCCGTTTACTATGATCCATTAAGGGGATTTTCCGGTATAAAAGATCTAATGCGCAAAACTGGATTGACGGAAAAAGAAGTAAAAAAATTTCTCCAACAACAAGATGTGTACACGTTACACAAACCCATTTATAAAAAATTCCGAACCAGACCAGTTTATGTCTCGAATGTAGACAACCAGTGGCAGATTGATTTAATCGATATGCAAAAATTTAAATTTCAGAATAACCATACGAATTACATTTTAACCGTGATTGACATTTTCAGCAAATTCGCCTGGGCAATACTTTTTAAAAAGAAAACGGGTAATGAGATTACCAAAGCATTTGTCGAAATTTTTAAACAACGTAAGCCATCCAAGTTACAAACGGATAAGAAAACTGAGTTTATCAATAAAGAAACTCAAGCATTGTTTAACCAACGAGGTGTCCATTGGTTTGCCACTGAAAGTGAGACTAAAGCTCAAATTGTGGAACGATTTAATAGGACTGTAAAGACAAAAATGTGGAAATATTTCACTGCCAATAGCACTAGAAAATGGATCGGTGTTCTACCAAAACTCGTTAAGAATTACAATACTTTTTTTTTTATTTGCGACATATAGGACAGAGAAGAATCCTAGAAGCTACTCCTAGCTTTTTACAGGCCTTCTCATACAAGGACATGCCCTACTACGACCGAAATCACTGCTGACCACTGCCTTAGTTAGAGCTAACACAACACACAAAGTTTGCTTCGCTGGAACAGTCGCTAGCTGCCTAACCACTATGCCAATTAAGGCTATCACAGGTCAATAAAAATGAGCCCAAAAGAGGCAAGCTTGCAGAAAAACAGATAGTGTGTATTTTAATCTGTTCGGTAAAAGAATTAAATCTATTACAGCCCCAAAATTTAAAATTGGCGACATAGTGAGAATTGCCAAGTACAAGACACTGTTTAAAAAAAGTTATCTGCCCAATTTTACAGAAGAGATTTTTGAACTTGCTCTAGTGCTTAATACAGATCCCATAACCTATAAGATCAAGGATCTGAAAAGAGAACCAATCATTGGTTGCTTTTACACCCAAGAAATGGTGAAATACGAAAAGCAAGATGACATTTATAAAGTTGAAACCATTCCGAAAACTAGAGTGAAGAATAATAAAAAAGAGTATTATGTTAAATGGTTTGGTTATAATAATACATTTAATTCCTGGGTCAAAGAAGATGATCTTTTTAAATAAAGCAAATGGAAATTCAAAATTTTGACTTTTAAGCAGATGACAAATTCTTGAACAGAGACGTATTAGCGCCTCTCTGACCTTTTAGACTTTTAATCTGTGGTCCATCGGGCTCAGGGAAGACGAACCTTTGGTTGAATTTAATATTTAAACATCTCTACTATAATAAAATCTTTTTATATTCCAAAGATTTAACCGAGCCGAAATATCAGTTTATGCAACAAATATTCGACGATTTGCACGAAATTTTGGAGAAAACATTTGGCGAAAAAATATCAATTGCAACTTTCTCTTCCAGTAAAGAAGATATCGTCAAGGTCAATGAACTGGATCCCGACATGTAAAATTTAATTGTTTTCGACGATTTCGTAACGGAAAGAGATCAAAAACTCATCGAAGAATTATTCGTCAGAGGAAGGCAAAAGAACATATCATTGATTTACCTGACACAGAGTTATTTTTCGACTCCAAAAGACATTCGACTACAGTGTAATTATTTTATATTCTTTAATATGCAGAACAAGAGAGAAATGTTGCAGATACAAATGGATCATGCAACAGAAATCAGGAAAGATATTTTTATGCAGTTTCAAAGCTACACGATTTCTTATTAATCGATAAAAAAAAAGTGACCCCAAAAACAAACCGGAAGTGACCCCAAAAAGACCCCAAAGGTCATGCACAAAAACGCCCCCAGAGACCCCCCTAATGGTCAGAAAGTGACCGGAAGTGACCCCCAGGTAGTGGTCAGGGAGACCCTCCCTGGGGTCAAAGGTCACAGGAAGTGACCCCAAAGGAACCCCAAAAACGCCCCAGTGGTCCGACAGGCCTCTCAAGTACAGAAAAAACTTTGGTAAATAAAGATGAATTACTTGACAAAGTTTGGCGTCATCAGCTCTGAGACCGGTTCCGAAAGAGGACCAGTGGGATTTCCAGATGTCGGTTTTAAATTGACACACGATGGGGACTATGACGTGAGTAATAAAAAATTGATAAATGTAGCCAATCCCGAAGAGGGTTCGGACTCTGTGGCAAAACAATATCTACAAAAAGGGTCTCTCTCCGGATATCATAGTAATAAGACGTTTTTTTTTGCAGTGCTCCGTGACTTTGTGATTCAAGATGGATTTTATGAAGGATTCACGTTTAAAGTTGTCTTTCAAGATAAAACATGAAGGACTTACGTATGAAACAGTTGTCAAAAAACTGGCTTCAGATTTTGGACTTTCCAACATTGATATTGCCCAAAAGCTTAATACTTCAACAACAGTGATCACCTTTACCTCTGAAGAATCTGCAGATTCTTTGCGTGTGATCCTCTCAACTTCTTCAACGGTTCATCCGTGATCGTCAGTAAACTTGGATTACCAATGAAAAAGGTACTGATATCAAAACTTCCAATTTTAAAGTTGTCTTTCAAGATAAAACATGAAGGACTTACGTATGAAACAGTTGTCAAAAAACTGGCTTCAGATTTTGGACCTTCCAACATTGATATTGCCCAAAAGCTTAATACTTCAACAACAGTGATCACCTTTACCTCTGAAGAATCTGCAGAATTCTTTGCGTGTGATCCTCTCAACTTTTTCAACGATTCATCCGTGATCGTCAGTAAACTTGGATTACCAATGAAAAAGGTACTGATATTAAAACTTCCAATTTTAAAGTTGTCTTTCAAGATAAAACATGAAGGACTTACAAGTATGAAACAGTTATTAGGTATGAAACAGTTGTCAAAAAACTGGGCTTCAGATTTTGGACCTTCCAACATTGATATTGCCCAAAAGCTTAATACTTCAACAACAGTGATCACCTTTACCTCTGAAGAATCTGCAGAATTCTTTGCGTGTGATCTTCCCAACTTCTTCAACGATTCATCCGTGATCGTCAGTAAACTTGGATTACCAATGAAAAAGGTATTGATATCAAAACTTCCAATTTTCGTTTCAAATAAACTTGTTCTTGCCGCCTTAGAGCCCTTCGGAAATGTAAATTGCATCGCTGATGAATTTTCAGATATCTTGGGGTTAGAAACCATACGAACGGGCACAAGAGTTGCCGAGGTGGAAGTTAAAAAATCTATACCTAACTTTCTTAAGATTAACAATTTTACAGCAACAATCTTTTACACAGGCATCACTAAAGTGTGTAAATGGTGAAAGCAACCATCACATTTTATCAAGGATTGCCCAACTTTTTCCAGTCGCAAAAAACAACTCCCAGAACCTTCTGTTGATAATCCACAGAACACATCTCCTTCCCAGAAAGAGACTCTTGATTCCACAGTTGAGACACCTTCAGTTTGTTCCCTCAGGATGGAACTTCAGTCTCAAACTGATCTGCCCTCTGAACTTTCATAGTTTCAAGAATCTCAGATTAAGGACTCTAATTCCATTAAAAGAAAACATATCTCTTCATCATCTGATTCAATTTATTCAGAAGTAATGGGAAGACAGGTGAATACAATCAAAAAGCCTGCTAAAGTTGAATTTGACCCACCATTGATTTCTGAACTGAAATAATTTCTGCTTCATAAAAATCCTAATGCTGCTACACTGTCTGAAAATGACTCTGAAAATGCTTTGGAAACTTTTGAGGATGTGATTGATCTTCTGAAGTTTATTACTGATGCCACTACTCATCCAATGCCACTACAAAAAAACTATGTCGACAACTTGACCACTGTTCAAAATATTCCAATGAATACATTGGTGAGAAATAAAGATGGGCTTTACGTTCCACAAAGCATTGTATTCGACGGGCATAGTTTCAATTCACAAAAAAACGAAACAAATCCTTGATATTGCCGATCCCGAGTCTGATTCTGCTGCTGTAACTAAGGGATATTTGGAAAAAGTCGCATTAACTGGCGAGGATATCTTTAATGCGAACAATAAGAGAATAGGAAATCTCGGGGAACCGAGGCACAACAGAAATGCGACAACAAAAAGTTACGTTGATGGCTTGACAAAGTTAGATCCTAACCCATCCAATTCTCTATTGAGAAATGAAAATGGACTTTTTGCATCAAGTGGGAACAGTTTTAATGGCGATGCAAATGGGAAACGAATTACGAATGTTGGCACCCCAATTGTAAACAATGATTTTGCTACAAAACTATACGTTGATAAAAATATTGTAATTTGCCTTACCTATGGTGATAAAGAAGTGAAAAAAGACATATTGCAGTCTCATCCAATTATACAGATAAACACAAAAACGACCTACTAACGCCACCTATTTTCAAAGATAATTACCATCTATGCATTTCTAATGGATATATAAGCAAGGTAATCTGCTGCACAACAAATCCCTCTTTTAGTATAAACTTTGACGATCAAAAATTCATTGAAGTAGTTAGACCACAACTTTAGCAGTTTTTTCTGTTATTCCAGTGAACAAGAAATTTGACAGGGGTAGCAAGATTAGTGTTTCACTTGCTAGACACTACCCAGATCCAAAAGAAAGAAGAAAAGTACCTGGAGGTCTTGTTTCAGACTTTCATCACTGGGTATATGTCTTTATTGTATATGAATAAAGATGAAGGACCTTAAGCAATTACACAATATTATAGATGAAATCTTGAAATCGCGAGCTACTACAAAATCGAAAATTGAAGATATTATTTTGGGAGAGGAACGAGTTAAGGAGACCCTCGAAAAATTTCACAAGCCAGTGGTCGAACGGTTAAAAGGCCTGGAAATTGTGCGTGAAGAAACCATGAAAAACATACAAGATGTAGTAAAACCTTTAGAGCCAGAAGGGCCCACTGAGATGTCAGAAAAAACGTTCGTTTATAATCCAGATTGCAACGTGCAAGATGAAATATTAAACCAATATAAACTAAAACTTCCGAGTGATATCTTACAGGCGAGAAACCCCATTCCTGAGCTGAAAGAAATGATTTACCAAACAATCGGGCATCTTCAGAAACTGGGGGCTACAGAAACCAAACGCTCTGGTAGAACTACTGAGAAATATCGAATTATCGATAATCACATTGAGGCACTTAGAAAATATTTAAAGTCGATTAAAATGATGCTCACAGTAATAGAAAGTCAACAGTTTGGTTCTGGACTATAAAAGAGTTTCGATGACATATGCGAAAAATTATCAATCTTGGTTGCGAGTAAACGAGCTGGAAACACCAGTACAGAAGTAATAAATGAAATTGTCGAAATTATGGATATTTTGCTAAAAAACGATATTATTGACAAAAAGGAACATAAGATTATGTTCAATAGCATCGGTATTGTTTAGAAATTTACTCTTGGATGCACACTACAGTCATGTCTACTTCAACTTCGGATTAGACATGACTATAGTGTCTTCAGATTTGTTTTCAGTTCAATGTTTTGTAAATAATATCGCCTTCTATAAAATACATATCTGAGGTTCGATAATTTCCAAAAGCATATGTGTCAATCCCATTGACATGTCGTTTTCTGTATTCTTGGGATAAAGCAATTTTTTTAACTTGGTATACTTGTATATCATGTTGCTCAGATCGAAATTCTGTTTGTTGTGTATATAGGATTTTTTCATCAAATAGACATTGTCGTTTTTAATTCCAATAGCTGCTTTTTTGGGAATTGGAGTGATTATAGAACATAATTTTGGTCTTAATGCAACAATCTCTTTGATTGGAAGACCTTTTATTCGTCTTTAAATTTTCCTGGAACCATTTTATTTGATTAACTGCATAATGCATCGTTTCTGGGGTAATTTGAGAAATCAAAGTAGTCTGAATTAAATTTCTGATATATGACATCTGTCTGTATGTCGACGCAGAAGCAATCAGTATCTGTAAATAACAATTCTGCATAGAATTTTGGCTTCAGAAAATTGTAGAAGTAATTATTCATGTGTAATTTACTCAACTCCAAAATCGTTACACCAATGTAATATGGTTTATCTAATATAATGTTTTCTTTTTCATATGGAGAATTACGAAATTTTCTGCAAGTTTAACACAAGAAACGTACCTAGGATTTGCAATTAATTTTTTAAGCTTTTCTTCAGTATTCACAATGTGGCATTTTATTCTCTTTCTCTTATTTTCTAAGCATTTACCATATATAGCATTGTTCATCAGTTTGAAAAAGTCTTTTTCAAGATTGGCATTAATTCTTTTAATTGTATTAAAATCTATGTAAGGTTTCAGCCATGGTTTTTGATCAAATTCCAAGATTCTATGCACCTGTTTCACCCTCAATCCCAGTTACACATAGAGTTTAAGTAACTTATAGTGAACGACATAATTTTGCTTGTCGAACAGATTTGGAAATAAGAATGAGACATTACTATTAGAAAGTTTCAATTTTTCAGGAGCCAAAGGAAAATAATTGTGTAAATAGTGTATGTGTGCCGGATATTCTAGATCAACTTCGAAGAAATAACCATTTTTGCTGTCGTCTGGAATATTAAACAAATCAATATCATTTACCCATTTGAAATTACCAGTTGGAAGAGGTTGAGACATTGCCCAGCCATATAAATTGTTTGCATCAAAGTACATGATATAGTTTTGTGGTTTGCTTCTCTCGTATGGATCTACTAAAGGATTGTTGGCCTGTGCAAATCTCTTAGACACTAAAGATCTTCCTCCTCGCAGAGCTTTCTATGAAAAAATACATATCACCTTTTATAAGTCCCAGCTCAATTTCTGTCATTTTTAAACAGGCAGATTAGGATAAGCCAGGAGAGCTAAAATAATGACAAGGATCGAGTTGGTAGTTATTCATACACGAATTTCTGTAGTTTTCAAATACATCTCCTAGCAGTAATATATCAGTGATCATGTACAGATCGTGATATTCCCCAAAGGTAGAAATAGAAAAGGCTTTCCATAAAATTTGAGCTCTTTCGTATTGTTCATTGTTTTGAAAATTCTCTTTGGATGGAAGTGACGTTTGCAAAAACTGAGCACTCTGTTGCAAGTACTAATATGGAAAACTTCCTTTGCTTTTCAAAAGTTCTTTCTGTGAGTCATTCAGATTATGTTGTCTGCAGTATTGACTTAGGATGCAGAAATTTTCCACATTTTTCGACAGTGAATCCAGTGAAGAGCTGAGGAACATGAATGAATCAATAAACTTAATTTTACCGCATTTAATGCATATATATTTTTCTGTAGTTTGAGTAATACAAGAAATTTTTTTCTTATCTTTAAATTTCCACAAATCTTTTACTATAAAGTGGTCATCAAATCCTTTGAGATTATGAAACAACACTGGTATTTCAAGTGAGAATTTGTTTTGAACATTACATTTGTTGTGAACAGCACCTGTGTATTTTCCAGTTAAGTGATCGTGGTCTCTTACTCTATCAGTTCCTAGAATTTTCCCACAGATATTACAATATTTTGCTCCAGGAAAAATTTGCCAATCAAAATCAGTCATCTTAACATTTCTTTTCTTCAAATCATTGATCAAAGTTTCGGCTTCGATCATTTCATTCAAAAATCTTCTGTACATTCTGGTTTTTATCAGTTTACCTTCGGTCCAACTATAATATATGCAAATCGTGACGGTACTAAATACTTAGTTCGCATCCTACATGGATTATTCTTATTTCTTCTACATTTCGAAAAGCATTCAAAGTCTGCATAAATCAATACGGGTGGTTCAAACCGTTTTTAATTGTATGGAATTTCGTACTATTCGCTTCGGGAAACATGATAGTTTGTAAAGTGTTTGATTTGAAAATATCTACGTTATTCTTTAATAAATCGTCGCGAGTGAAATTATAAAGACAGTATGGGCAGGGATAGGATTTACCATTATGTCTTGAAAGGTAAGTTGTAACCCTACTAATATTTTTAATCCAACAATAGTGAGAATTATTGCCGTCTTTTAAGAGAAAACGTTGTATGGGTTCTTTAACAGGAATCTGTGATATATATATATATAATGTATGCAAACCATCTTTCTTAGAATTTAAAACATTTATAGAAAGATTATTTAAAACCTCGAACTTCGGGATTTGATCGAGGATTACTGGATAAGTCAATGAAGATGTGTCTAAGACGTTTTCAAATGTTTTATATTTTTCCACACGTTGTGGATGGTCTTTAGCAGGATGTAGAGCTGATAACATTGATCACAAGAAACATTTCTTGTGGTAGTTTTTAACATTCACTATTCCTTTTGTAGATTTCAAATGTTCTGATAAATTTACGAAAGCAGATGCACCAACTGCATTATACTGAGACATTTGAATTTCCATAGAAATTATTTTGTCAAACACCCATCCACTTCCCTTTTGCATAAAATTTTCGAAGTCGTTATCAATTTTCTCATAAGCATTTTTGAGTAATTCATTGAGATAGGTAGGCAAACTGATTATTTCGTTACATGTCGAAAAATTTGCATATATTTCTTTTTGTAATTCAGGATCCGTTTGCTTTTTAAATTTTATTTTTAATATGAATCTAACTTTTAGAGGCTGACTAAGTTTTTTGTGAATTATACGTTTCCATTTATTGTTATTTTTCTCCAGGAAACGTTTTATGTCTTTTCTGACATTTATGTTATCAATTTTATATGTGCGAAACGTTTTCCGAAAAGCACTGCTTTTATTTATATGATATTGATTCAGATGATGATTGTAACTGTCTTTTCTGTTAAAGCTAGAATTGCAAAATTCGTATTTTTCAAATGTGCGACAAGTGCATGCAGTTTTCACATGACGATTCATATTGAATTTGCGAATAGATTTCCCACATTTGGTACAGTAGCTCAAAAAAGTATCCGAACACTACGGTTGATTACAAAATTCAGAAAAAATATCTGGCAACGATTTTTTTAGAAATTAGTGATCTGGCAACCTTCGTGTCACGAAGGTTGCCAGAAACCTTCACGAAGGTTGCCATAATTCGTGTCACGACACGAAGGTTGCCAGATCACTAATTTCTAAAAAAATCGTTCATCCAATTCCATCATCGCCAGAAACCTTCACGAAGGTTGCCATAATTCGTGTCACGACACGAAGGTTGCCAGATCACTAATTTCTAAAAAAATCGTTGCCAGATATTTTTTCTGAATTTTGTAATCAACCGTAGTGTTCGGACACTTTTTTGAGCGACAGTACATTGAATAGTTGCGCTCATCTTTGAGTTAGCAGTTATACCCTCTTTATTATATATATAGTTGGTAAAACTCATGGCCTAAAAATCATGGTCCGATAATGCAAAAAATTAAAATTTTTAATTAAGCAAAAAATTAAGCGAATTAATTAAATTTTTGAAATTAATTAATTTTACTAGTGAAACAGTGTAAATTTTCTTTTAAGGGTTTCTTTTAATAGTCAAACTTTGAGAATTGTTTTGGGTATAATAAACAATGCAATGATTCCAAACTTTTTGCATGTTATTAAGACATGTTTATTGTATAGAAAAAAAAAATTTTAAGTAAAAATATTGTAATGGTCATCCTGTGGCTCCTCATTGATTGACCTCAGCGCGAAAGACACGCCCTCCTGGTATAGTGCACAGGACATCGCAGGAACATATGAGAACAAAATTATTAACAGTTTTACAAACTTTGAGACATTGGCTATAGCGTAGCATAGAATTTTTCGAAATTCGAAAAATTGGGAAAATGATGACATTTTGAAAAAAAAGGTGATTCTTTTCCTTTAAAAAAAGGCATTAAATTGCTTGCTAAAAATCGAATAATTAAAATATCAAAACATCCTACGCTGGGTTTTAGATAATACGTTTTTTGCATTTAAAAAAAAATATGTAAATCGGATTAATGGTTCCCAAGACTCTACCAGTTAAAAAAATATTTTGAGAAAAACGAGTTTAAAAATTAGCGGCCTCTTTACCGGGATTGAGACGACCTCGTATTTGTTGCTGTAACTTCGTAAGGAGTTCGAATATTGAAAACTGTTTCAGGACCATATTCTACACTTCATAAACTTTTCGAAAAATGCCAAAAAAATCGATTTGTTTGAAACCCGCAGGGTGGAGTCCCCCCTTAAATAAAAAACTTTGAGTAAACCTTAGTGTTTAAAACTATTTAATTCCGTTCAAAAAGATTTGCTATAACTCTTTCCAACTTATTGTTTTTACTCCTCAGTTCAACTCAGCTGTGTTCATTTCGATAACATCCTGCATTACATCTCGTGACCTCGCACTTTGACCTCATTACAAAACTGAAGATGAAGCTGCATCGAGTTAACGATCTTTCCAAATTCTCGACAGATTATATCTGACGTGGCGGCAGCTGGGTGCGGTCAGTGATATATTTTTAATGAAAGTGTTTCAATTATTCTTTCTTTAGGAATTTTTTTTACCTTCTAATTGAATTTGATGAAATGTTTTTAAGAGAAAATTTCAATTAATCCGTTCAAATGTTGTTGAAGATCCTAAAAATTCTGATCTTAATTTTAATGATCATTTTTACTTCACGAGACATTCTTTTCAAATTTCTGTAGTGAATGCTGGACTTAGTTGAATCGCTGGCCGCCCATGCCAATGGGCGACCAGTGATTCAACTAAGCAACTTTGAAAAGAACAAACAAAAATAACTACTTACTCTTTTTTAAAAAAAAAAGTCAATGCATTGTTTTTTTTATACAAAAATAACTACTTACTCTTTTACTAAAACTGACTTCGAATCTCTTTCGGGAGGGGAAAGTCAAAGTGACTTGGAATCGCTTCAGACTCTTCTTAAATACTCAACAGAACCAAAACTGAATCTTGAACTTTGATTCTGAATAAAAAATTCGGTTTGATAGCAAAAATTATTACTTGAAGTTTGCTATCAAACCGAAATTTTTATTCAAAATCAAAGTTCAAGATCCAGTTTTGATTCTGTTGAGTATTTAAGAAGAGTCTGAAATGATTCCAAGTCACTTTGACTTTCCCCCCCTGAAGAGTAAGTACGATTTAAATAGATTTAATTGTAAAGCTGGAACGAGAATTATTACGTGGACTTTAGTTAGATAAAAGTTTTAATATTCTTGTAGCAAAATTATTACTTAAACATTGATTAGATAAAAATTTTAATATTCTTCTATGATAAGAAATTTATTCAGCTTTGGTTTTAAATTTCGGTTGAGTGTTTAATAAAGGTCTCAAGCGATTCGAAGTCAGTTTTAGTTCCCCCTCCAGTATAAAGCCCCAATCTAAGTAAGTACGATTTAAAATTATTACTTGAACATTGATTAGATAAAAATTTTAATATTCTTCTATGATAAGAAATTTATTCAGTTTTGGTTTTAAATTTCGGTTGAGTATTTAAAAAAGATCTCAAGAGATTCGAAGTCAGTTTTAGTTCCCCCTCCGGTATAGAGCCCCAATCTAAGGTAAGTACAATTTAAAATTATTACTTGAACATTGATTAGATAAAAATTTTAATATTCTTCTATGATAAGAAATTTATTCAGTTTTGGTTTTAAATTTCGGTTGAGTATTTAAGAAAGGCCTCAAACGATTCGAAGTCAGTTTTAGTTCCCCCTGCGGTATAGAGCCCCGATCTAAGTTAAGTACGATTTAAATATATTTCATTGTAAAGCTTTAATCGTAAAGCTGGAACGGGAATTATTACGTGGACTTTAGTTAGATAAATGTTATAATATTCGCGTAGCAAAATTATTACTTGAACATTAATTAGAGAAAATTTTTAACACTCTTTTATGCTAAATTATCATACACTTCACAAAGTTTCGGTTTGATAACAGAATTATTACTTTGGGCTTTGATTAGCTAAAAGTTTTAATATTACCGTAGCAAAATTATTACTTGAACGTTGCTTAGATAAAAGTTTTAATATTCTTGTAGCAAACTAATTATTCAGTTTTGATTAAAAGTTTTAATATTCTTCTATGATAAAAAATTTATTTACTTTTGGATAAAACTTTTAATATTCTTCTTTGATAACAGAATTAATACTTTGGACTTTGCCTAGATAAAAGTTTTGATTCTGCTGTATCCAGTGAAGTGTATGATAAATTAACAAAACACATCATTTTTTATCTCATACACACACACCTCATTTCAACCTAATTCATTTAAACTAATTCACAAATTCGTTTAAACCTCATCTCCCCCAAAAAAACTTAAATTAGTTTTTCACATGCTAAAAAACACCGCCGTTTTCTCTAATTTTCACACATATTTTCACAAAAAACCACAAGAAACATACTTTCCCCCCCCCCCATAACTTTTCCCATGGATTTTCATAGAATTCCCGAGCCCCTTTTACTGTGCCAGAACTTTCAATCTCACTTTTACTGTGCCAGACTGGATTCCACTGCAGTATAACATTCCTCGCTTTGTTTTGTCTTAAAAAAAAGTTCAAAAAATTTCTTGAAAATTTTATGAAATATACTATCTATGCGTGCATGCTAACATAAAGAATCGCGGAAATCGGCAAGTATTCCCATTATGTAGGCACCAGTATGACTCTTACTCAAAGTAAGGATATGTAATTAACGGTGCTGCCCTCATGTGGCAAGTTCTGAAGCTTCCTATGCGTGCTTGCTAACATTGAGAATCGCTGAAAACGGCAAGTATTCCCATTACGTAGGCACCAGTATGACTCTTAACTCAAAGTACGGATATGTAATTTGAAAACGTGCAATCAAATATTTGATGAATACAAGTATATATTAAAACAGTGGCATCGAAGGTACGGGAATCCAGAGTCCCGTTTCTAGTATTACTACCTCAATGGTTTATTTTAGGTTAACAATATATTGGTGCTTTTGCATAGTATTCAATGTATTAATTTTAGAAGATTGAATTTAGGCTAAATAAAATAAGAATCAAATTAATTCTTTGTAATTTCTTCTTAATTTTGGGACGGTCACACTGAAAGCTATACAATGCCAACATTTGTACCCTTCTCGCTGGCGATGAATTCTAGCTCGAACTTTGTCGGTCTGAGCCAACATCACGTAGAACACAAGGCCATTCCACTGAGTATGACAACAGCATTAGTGGACTTAAAAATATACAAATTTTTGCATACTTATTTCTACTGGTAAGTTTTAAAATTACTCTTTATAATAATTTATACTTACAAATATACATTATTTCGAAGAAGAAAAAGTATTTGAATATATCAGCATTATCATATGCTAATACATACGAATAATGTTTTTCTAAATAATGTATATTTATAAACATCAATTAGTTTCACTAATTCTTAATATAAAATTCCTAATATTTCTTTTACTCTATGATAAGGAACATCTGTTAAAAATATATTTAATTGCTTTACAAATTTTAGTAAATTTTGAAATAAAATGCGTATTTTTAAAAAATTGCTTTTTTTATCTATATATTACTGAATTTGCATATAAAATTTATGTTTGGCTTCGTGCAGTGAATATAAATGTAAAGAAAAATTCATTCATTGTAAAAAAAATGCTTTTCTGTTTCGAGTCCCAAATGTTCCAGCATTTAGATTCATATCTGCTGACCCAAAAGCTGTCCTCTGCCAGAAAGGAAGCACCAATGGGCTTGGAAAGGTTACCATCCATCAGAAAAGACATTAAGCCATGGCCTCATATACAGGAGAGCAATACACTTTTCACATTCAAGAACACACTGAATGGCTTTGATGAGACTATGCCATCAGTCTCCTAACAGCTATCAAGTGGGTTCCCTTCCCCCAACCTCCTCTAAGCCATTAGTGTCCTTGTGACCTGACCATTTAGCTCATTGTAAGAAAAGTGCTGCTCAGATGTAAAACATTCAATTCCTCTGTTGCATATGGATGGGATCATGGCTCAACGTCCTATACGATGGATGGCATTTTCAGAACTGTCAGTGTACCCTTTTCTCAATGAGAGCAGGATGAAGTTTTAGAAGAAATAAATCTCAAAGTTGGTTGAATGGGACATACAAATGGAAATTTCAACAAGATCCAAATTGTGTTAAACAGTGAATGACACAGTTGTTCAATATGTTCATTTCAGTTTGTTTCCCCTATAATAGGAAAGATCAGTAGAAACACATTTTGTTACATGCAATGCTCATACATTTTATATTCTGTTCCCATCAAAGATTAAATTACATAAAATTTCCTAAAAAATTATTATTTCTACTCTTATGATTTCTGGAGCAGTGGTTCTCAACTTTTCATCGGTCGCACTCCTCCTCGTATAGATAGATAAAACTACAGTTATAGTTTAACAATGGAAATAAAACTTTGTTATTAGATCTAGCGACTTTAGAGCTCTCACAACGTACCCCAAAAAATTTTACCACTTAACCCCAAGGGGTATGTGTACCTAGGTTAAAAACCCCTATTCTAGATTATTGATTTTAATCTCATTAAATGTAATTTTTTTAATGCATAATAAGAAAAAAATTAGTTAACATAGGAAACAGTTAGCATGTTGCACTGTGATTTTGATATTTTAGTTCCGCTATTACATATTACGAGGCCGGTAATTAAAAGAAATAAGGGGGAGGGGGACTCAAAAAATGTAAAAAGAGTGGGATCAATAGACTGGATTCCACTGCAGTATAACATTCCTCGCTTTGTTTTGTCTTAAAAAAAATTGTTCAAAAAATTTATTGAAAATTTTATGAAATATGCTCGAGTTTATAAATATTTTGTCTCTGTAACCCTTACCCTCTAGATCCAACCACATACAATACGCATTTTTTATGTATAGTTTATCAATGTTAAAAAAACTCATTTCAACTATTTACTGGCTACATATATAAAAAAAAATTTAGAAAATGATGTAATGATTTCTTTTGCTATTATTCCATTCATTCAAATTTATCTATTTGTATTAAATGTTTGTGATAATTAAAGCAACAATTATATAAAGGAAAATAACTCTGCCACAGTTATTCAATTAATTGCCGAAAGAAAATCTTTATTAAATCGAAATAATATAAATGCACTTTCCTGAAATATATAATTAATAGTAGAAGTAGTAAATATTATAGTAGAAACGAACAAAGTATGCGAAAACTAGGCTTGATTGTGGCAGTACAGGGTTTGTTTTGGAAGCATCAACATGGCCACCACCCTGCTGCGGACCTTGGACGGGAAAAGCACAATTAGGGCATCTCCTCTCATTCTTATCTTCGTGCTCTCCCTCAGTCGCCTACCTCAATGCTATCCCCTGAACTCACAGACTGCGTCAAACAGTTATAAAAGTCTATTTTTCTTTTCCATTAAAATAACTTTTTTTTGCAGTTATGACGAAAATTTGTAATAGTAATAATTAAAACTTTAGGTTCTACTCAAATATAAATAGTTTATTTCATTTTTACACTTTAAAAAATTCAAGTCGAATATGCACTGTGTGTTGGGAGGCCAATTTTGGTTCCTGTCAACTCTTGATTGATACCCTGTACACCGGTTGTAGATGTCGGCGCACGCGCACCTAGAATTGCGGCAGCATAAATAAAGGCTAGGGAAATTTCGTATCTGGTCAAGCAATAAGCATAGAGTCATTAAAAATAACGTAAATTAAATAAACTTTGCTAAATACGTTAGCACCAATCTATTCATCCAACATTTTATGTGGTAGAATTTTTTAAATCCCTTTCTTTTATAACTTTCGTTTTTCTTTGCAATGAAATATTTTATGCTTTCTAAGTGTATTATATATATCTAATAATTTTTTGCGTATTATTCAATTTGACCATAATCATAATCTGTTAATAATATTCAAACAAGAGTTATTTTTTCATCATGTAAAGTAAATAAACTAACTTTACTTGGCACAGTGTTTATGTGCACAAACATGTCCGTCCTATGCTTCACCTGTTCTTATGGCGAAACTCGTTTAGGGTCTCTCCTCTTTTCTATATTACTTGGTTGCAATCATGGAGGTAGGAAAAGGGGAAGGCGCCCTTACTATATCTTAGCATAGGTCGCTAGTGTAGCTGCGCAGGACAGTGGTAGCCATGTTTTTGCTACTCAGAAAGCCGCAGCTGCACGTCAATTGCAAAACACAGTCGTATAAGAATAATATGACCACCTACCATAGTATATGTATGGTAAGTGGTCAGGGGTGTAGCCATGGGGGGGGGGGGGAGACTCCCCCCAGAAGTAACTCGAGTTGGCAAAATTCGAAGCGACCTTGTAAAATCTAGGTGAGTTCTGATAATTTGTAATCTTTTTTTTGTAAAATTAAGGGGAGTTGTCAAAATCGAGGCAACTTGGCAAATCTAGGGCAGTCTGGAAAATGGAGAGACGGCAAAATTTAGAGCAGTTGGAAAAATTCGAAGCCACTCAGTAAAATACAGATGGATTAGCAAAATTGGGACAACTTGGCAAAATCGTGGAGAGTTGGCAAAATTCAGGTGAGATGTAAAAATTTGGATTTTTTTCTGTAATATTATGGCGAGTTGGCAAAATTTAGGGAGTTGGCAAAATTCAGGTGAGATGTAAAAATTGGGATTTTTTTCTGTAAAATTATGGTGAGTTGGCAAAATTCGGATTGACTTGGGAAAATCTAGGGGCAGTTGGCAAAATTCGGATAGACTTGGCAAAATCGTGGAGTTGACAAAATTCAGGTGAGATGTAAAAATTGCAATCTTTTTTCTGTAAAATGATGGCGTGTTGGCAAAACCGAGGCAACTTCGCAATATTTAGCAGAGTTGGCAAATCTTGGGCGAGTTCGGAAAATTCAGGGTGACTTTGCAAAAATCAGGTGAGATGTAAACATTGGCATTTTTTTTTCTGTAAAATTGTGGCAAGATGGCAAAATCGAGGAAACTTGGGAAAATTCGAATCCACTTGGTAAAATACGGGCGAGTTGTGAAAATTGGCAAAATTCGAAGCCACTTGGTAAGATACAGGGAAGTTGTGAAAATTGTGCCTTTCCTGTGCAATTAAGCAGAATTGATATAAATCGAAGCGACTTGGCAAATTTAGGGAAGATGTAAGAATTGCGATTTTTTTGGTAAAATTATGGAGAGTTGGCAAAATCTAGTAGAGTTGTGAAAATTCGAATCCACTAGGTAAAATATAGGCGAGTTGGCAAAATCTAGGGTAGGTGGCAAAATTCGAATCCACTTGGTGAAATATAGGCAAGTTGTGATAATTAGGATTGGGTTTGTGAAATTAAGGAGAGTTGGCCAAATCAAGGGAAAATTCAAACTGACTTGCTACAATTCAGACGAGATGTAAATATTGCGATAATTTCTGTAAAATTATAGCTAGTTGGCAAAATTGGAAGTGAAATGTGCAAAATGCAGAAGAGTTCTGAAAAACTGCATTTTTTAGACAAAATTTAGACATTATTTGTTCAGTTGGTAAAATTTGATTTTCGAGTTGGAAAATTTTTCATTTCTCCCCCCCCCTCAACCATAGTCCTTCGCTACGCCCCTGTAGGTGGTCATATTATTGTGATATGACTGTGTATATCCGAATGCTTTATACGAATACTGCTCAATAAAATCGCAATTGTTTCATGTACCAAAAAGGAATTATTTCGCCGAATATTGCTAAATCGATTTTTTTTCTTGGAAGGTCAAGAGATGTTTTATATATAAAAAGATACTTTTTTTCCCGCTTCAGTTTTGCGTTTGTTTACGTTTTTAAACACAGTTGTTTAATTCTATTTAAAGTTAGCAATAACAAATTACATATCAAATGAAAGCTACACCATCTTTTTCATAATAGGGATTGATTGTAGAACTACATATATCCAGTGCAGGTTTCACTACATATATCAAGTTTCTATATTCAGAATAAATTGTGATAAGTCAAATCTCTTATATAAGAAAAAATGTAAATATTATCAAAAAAAAATCTCTTTGGAATAAAAAGCAGGAACTTCGGTGTGAAATATCCAGACTTTAATATAAGCTTAAATACTGAATATTGTTTGAAATATAAATTTAGCTTTGATTATGAACTTTTATTTATCTTCAGTCATATTAGTCCATTAAATTACATGAATATCGTTGAAAATGTAGATTTAAATAGATTTGATTATGATCTTTAATTTACCTTCTGTGGCATTTTTTCATTACATGCATATTTTAGAAATTATAGAACTTCCAAGTTAGGTTCTCACTGACATTGCGGAAATTCTGTAGCCTTTCGAAAGGGTTCATCAAAAGCATAGGAAATGAATAATGTACGCATTATGTTCTCTTCCATTTTTTATTATTTCTTTCTCTGAATTTATAACGAACCTTTATTTAATCGGTTTACATTTAAAACACTAGGAAAGTTTTGCAACCCTCTTCCCCAAGTTTTCACTATCTCTCCTCCCGTAAATCCTAACTATGCTACTGTCATAAATAGTTGAAATAACAAAATAGTTTTCAATTTACAAAGCAAAACTTTAGCATTACTTCTTATCTAAGAAATGTTATCCCTTTGATCTTTTTCTCAGGTTTGTTAATGCATCATTTATTTAACGCAATCTGTTGTTCTTTAACACAGCGATAGTACGCTTACGAGTAGCAACAATATGGCGACACTCGGTTACAGGTTACAATTTTCAAGCGATAGGGCGTCTCCCTCTCTTCCTACCTCTATATTTGCAACAGCAACTATCGCCGAGGTTATAGAAAATACTAAGGATATATTCTGCGAAGTGTTGTTTATGAAAATGTTTACGACCAGAATTTCATAGTTGCTTTCAAGAACTCCCAACATGAAATGGAATTTTGAAAATTTTAATTGGTAAGTGATTTGGTTTACAGTTGAAATCTCACTGATATCTGAGTGACAAAATGATTCGGTTTATAGTTGGCTTTCACTGATATTTTAGTGGTAAAATAATTTGGTTTATAGCTGATATCTCACTGGTATTTAAGTGCTAAAATGATTTAATTTTTAGTTAACATTCGTCGATATTTTAGTGGTAAAATGATTTGGTTTATAGTTAATCTTTCGCCCATATTTTAGTGGTAAAGTGATTTAGTTTGAAATTGACATTCGGTTAGATTTTAGTGATAATTGATTTGGTTTATAGATGAAATTAAGCTGATATTTAAGTGGTAAAGTGATTTGTTTTTACGGTTCATAATCCGCTATCTTGGTAATAAAATTATTTGGTTTACAGTTCACATTTTGGTGACATTTAAGTGGTAAAATTATTTGGTTTTTAGTTCATATTTTGCTGATATTTAAATGGTAAAATGACTTAAATTTGACATTCGCTATTTTACTGGTAAATTGATTTAGATTAGAGTTGACATACTACTGATATTTAAGTGGTAAAATGATTTGGTTTAATTTGAAGTCTCATTGATATTTAAGTGTTGATCTTATTTGGCTGATATGTCATTACATATGAATGTAAAATGATTTCGTTCAAGCTGGCATTTCATTAATATCTAGAGTGAGAATGTTTATACCATTAAATGTAATTCAAATATTATGAATAGTTGTTTTTTTTTAGCTTAATTTGACATGAGGGATAAACAGTCTAATTATGGCAAGAAAGATATCAAATTTCTCATATGTCTTGTGGCGCGCTGACATAAAATGTTATAGGTTGTGTGGGGTTTCCCATTGAGGCTAAATACATAGAAGGATCCCATGCAAGTTAATATACATTACTGAAGCAATTGAACTTTTAATGAAACCTTTAAAGGTATTTTAGGTCATTTGCATAATTAAAATTTAAACGCTGTAGAAAAGTATTCCCCCATTTATGCTGAGCATGATAATCCAAATATGAGAATGGTTTGGTAGTAATTGCATTTAATTGCTAAATTAATTTTTGAATTTTGTAACTGAGCATACGCATTGTGTGCTAATTATGTAATTCAGAAAAAATATTTGATACATCATTTTAGTAAAAGACCACTTGGAGAAATGTTTTTACCCATTAATTACACTAGACAACAAATTGAAACTTTCTTAAATAACATTGGTCAAATAGAATGTTTTTAACTAATTTTGTGATTCTGAATTCAATTATGGCTGTGAAAAATCTGCAGCAAGTACTTTTTTTTCCAAATTTGAATGAATACGTACATCTGGGAAATGAAAGTAAATGTGACTATTTTATTAAATTGCAACTTAAAACTCATTAATTAATTACATGATTAGAGTGAAAAAAATTAACAACATCATAGTTATAGACCACTGAATATAAAGTAACAAATAAATTAATATTGAAACGCAAAATAAGAAAACATGGGGGTCTTTATATTTAGAAAAAATTCATTTTTGCCTGTTATGTGCCTAGGAATCTTCCTTCTGCAAGAACCAGCAGTAGGTCACTCATTATTGCTGAGTACCACCTGCCTTGGTATCTCTCCTCCATGGTTCGGATATCCTAGTGAAATCTTTCCCCTTACTTATCAGCTCCCAAGTTCTTGGGAAAGAAGTCGAAATGTGAGTGCAAGAAATGGATCTTCAAAGACATTCAGCAGCCATGATTTTCATAGTTTTTGAGATCTCGAATGAGCTGATAGGTAGTTTTCCTCTTTGTGATTCCCCAGAAAACCCTGGACCACAGATGTGAAGGATTTCCATGCAGCGCTTCATATTCAGTTTTTCTACAAAGACAGTATCATTCAGTAGCTTCCTGATCTGAGGACCAACAAAGATTCCATCTTTGAGTTTGGCATCCCTTAGTTTTGGAAAATTTTCCTTCAAGTTCAAAAACCCTTTACCAATTTTGTCCATAGCCTTTACAAAGTTTTTCGTAAGCCCCAGTCTGTTGCGTAGTGGTGGGAGCAGAACTTCAGAGGGGTGAACTAGAGGCTTATACCTCACATTACTCTTTCCAGGAATAAAAACATATCTTTTGGGCCAGTCTTTTGTAGTGTTCCTATCTGGCTTTACTGTCCCACAAACACAGAAAACAACAAAATTTTGTGAAGCCCAAGCAAGACAGAGATGACTTTTTTGTCACCACATATTGTCCACTTAAACTGGTCATACTTAGAGCAGTGAGTATTTTTTCCATGCTTTCATAAGTTTCCTTCATTCCCACAGTGTGTGTCACTGGAATGGAAGGATTTTGGTTTCCTTTATGCAAAAGATTTTAAGCTGAATTTTGACGAATCTATAAATAGACACCATTCCTTAGGGTCGTGAGATATTCTAATTTCTTCCATCAGCCATGAAATATCTGTGTAGAAACACAAACCATCGTGCATCTCTTAATAAGCAGAAAAAGCGAAATTTCTCATTCTGAACAGAGAAACTCTGTTTTGCCACATTGGCCAGAAGATTCCACTCTTGATCCAAAAATCTCAGCTTGTTGTTTGGAATGTCCTAGGTTTCGAAGATCATTTAGTTGAATCAGATGAAGATCGTCTAACTTTTTAGTGGTGTAAGTAGGATCAGATTCTGTATGTGCCTCAGTCTTCCTCTGATGAATGTGAATCTATCTCCTCCCAGTTGGTTGGAAGTGTTGGTATAGGAAGATCTCCTTGAGGAACTGGACTTATGGCTGAAGGCACATTTGGATATTGTATTTTGCTTTTGTTCTTTTTTGAAAAGCCTGACACTTTAGTTAAGAAAATATAGCAATCATGAAAGTGACTACTTGGCTCACGCCAAACCATTGGAACTGCAAAACCATTCACTCAGGCCAACAAAGCACGAAATGCAGCACACATGTGGAGTCCCATGTTTTGTCCTGATCTCCAACATGACATCCAAAATACAAGTTATAGGCTTTCTTCACAATCTTTGCCCAAAATGATCGTGGGATTTTAAATATAATTTGTGCACACATAACAAAATTTATCTGGCACATTAACACATCCACTACGCTGCCTGTGTGCCATCTAAACGCCAAAATTCACTCTTCAACGTACAGCACGTGTTCCTCCTACAATGAAAACAAGAATGGCGATCTGAAGTTAGGTTACTTTACATCACGGAGGTCTTCCTACTTCCATGCTTTACATATTTTCTCCCACTTTGCAATCAGTGTTGCCAGCCACAAAAAGTAAAATATCCAGTATCCTCCCAGTTGCCTGGTGTTGGTATAGAAAGATCTTAATAAGATTCAAAATAACCAATAACATAAAAACGTGACGTGTTAGCCATTTTTAAGGCCAAATCTGAAAACACCTGAAAAATAGTTAAAGACAGCTACAATTGTACATATTATAAAATCCTTGTAAACTAGTGTTCTTTTATCCATTTTTTTTTAAATCCTGGATTTGATGTCAAAAATTCCGGAGAACGTTTGTACGAAGCAGAGTATGAATGCTTAATGAATTTCTTTGTTGTAGACTACTAAAGTGGGAGTGATATTTCGTGAATAAAATGCAAAGTTAGATTATTCAATAATTAATCATTCTGGAAAAAATACAAAATAATTTAATTTTTTAATTGATATAACTAATGATAAATGACATATTGTTTTTGGCATATCGGTAAATAGCCTCATGCTTATAAATTAGAATGGCTTTAAATATTAAAGTGTTTAACAAAATATAAGGATGAAAGATGATAATATATACAGTACTGTGCAAATTAGTTGGGACAATAGGAAAATGAAGTAACGAAGACACAACTAAAATATTTATTTGTTTAATAGTGTAGTTAATAGTGAATGTGACCCCCCTTAGCTTTAATTACTTCTTTCACCCTCTCAACCATTGATGTCACTAGCTTTCCACACATCTCTTTCACTTCAGGGTCGTGGTACCACACTTTCTATCATTTGGTTTTCGTCTTGCAATCCATCTTAGATATGCGTGCTTTAATAATGGCCCACAAATTTTCAATGGGGTTTAGATTGGGTGAATATCCTGGCCACCCCAATACCTTCAAATATTGCTGGATAAAGAAGCTCTTAGCAACCTTAGAATTGTAGCATGGACTTTTCATGCAGAAAACAATATATCCTATTGAAATACCCCATCGCCATTAGGAAACAGCTTCTGCAGTGTTGGGACCATTTTCACCTCCAGAACGCCTATGTAGAGTTTGCTGTCCTTCATTCCTTCAACTGGGTGAAGCATCTGTGGCCCGGAAGCTGTGAAACATCCCCAAAACATGACCTTGGATGGGTGTTTGGGGGATTGCTGGATGTGGCCGGTTCGAAGAGGTTCTCCAGGCTTCGCTTGTCCCAACTAATTCGCACAGTACTGTAGCATTATTCAGTTCTGATCAGTCCATTGTTTGATAAATTATATGCAATTAGGTTCAGAACTATTTTAAGGTTTCCTGGCTTTCTGTTTCGTTCCCGAAACAGAAAGCCTTTTTTTTTTACACCCTGTCGTTATCATGTGACATATGGCCTTCTCCGTAAAGAGGGCTGATTCAATGCATGAATTTTTAAGGTCGAGTGAATAATTCTGATGAAGTATTGTTCGTTTTGGCATTACAATATGTGAAGAAGGGTTAAAGCGAAAAGAAAAAAAGCGATTTTGGAAGCACTTAATATGCCAAAAACGGATGAAGTTTAAGGAATATCACAGTTTGTTCAGAGATTTAGTTAATGATGACTCTAAAATTTTCAACTGCTTCAGAATGACTCATGAAATATTCAGCAAACTATTTAATTACTTGAAATAAGATTTGGCAAGAGAAAAGTAATTTGACAAGACCATATCCTGGCGCTCAATTAAAAAATGACGCAAAGAAAAAAATATTTAATTATTAGTTAAGTAGAATGCGTGATATCTCTGATAATGCATTTGGCATCTTAATTTGGCAATTCCGAATTTTTGAACGAAAATTATGCATGTTACCAGAACAAGTAAACATTGTTGTCAGTACTTGTTGCTGTCCGCATAACTTCTTAAGAAACGATAGTTACTATTAGACTGAACATGAAATAGAATTTTCTGTCAATGATGCTGAAGCATTTACAAGTTTAAGCTGAATTGATGGAAATGCTGCTGTGGAAGCTATGGAAATAAAAGAACGCTTTAAAAATTACTTTGCATCAGATAAGGGTTCTGTCAGCTGGCAGAATAAGATCACGAGAGGAAGAATATTCACCTAAATGCCTTTTAGGCAAAACGTTTCTCTGCTATTGTAAACAAATAAAAAAATTATTTTACTCTCCCTCATTTGTAAACATTTAAATAAGATCGCGAAAAAAAATTTTAAATAGAAAAGGAATTTTAAAGAATAAACATTTTATTAATGTTAAATTTATTATCATTTAAATATGGGGTTATATTCTACTTCAGAAAAATCGAAATACGAAAAATCATTCACTTGTGATTAAATTGTTCAAATATTTCGGTCCCTCTTGGGGGCATTCTTTGGGAGGTATAATTTTTTTATATAATTTTTTTTGGCAATTTAATCTTCGGATATGATACACGAAAGCAATCCAAAGACCATCCTTTGATTATGTTCCGAGTAACGAATTTTTCGTCTCTTGTTTTCTGAAGTAGAACCTTGAAAAACAATAACAACATTAAGATGACCATGAACATACAAAATCGTATCAGAATAATATGACCACCTACCTAATGGGAATAACCACCCTTAGTGCGGATGACAGTGGCGAGACAGCGTGGCATGGACGCAATGAGGCCCTGGAAGATTGCCAGAGGCACACGTGCCCATTCAAACTCCAGCAGAGTATGGAGGTTCTGGAGATAACGTGGTTGTGGGTCTGCACGCCGAACCTATTGATCCAAATGGTCCCACAAGTGCTCTATGGCAGTGTTTCCAAACCTGTGTTCCGCGACTGTGGTGCAATACAGTTTTCACTTTAAATCTAATTCTCAACCACCGCTGCCGACTACTGAGCATAGAGAAGATAAAGTTGGGACCGAAACTGAAATGCAAGCACAATACTCCCATTGAATATATTTGTAATTTTATTGTAACCAATAAAATGTATGAAAAATAATTTAGTTCTTTTTTCTACATCCATGCATTTTACTTGTTATGTTGGAAATAATAACTTGCATTATTGAATGTAGGCCTATTCCTTCATTGGCCAGCATTTCAAAATTTTAAGTCACTAAACTGTTAAATGTATAGTGGGTGTCCATAACTCAAATGTGATTTGGGAATGTGGTCCTCTGGTGTAAAAAGGTTATGAACCACTGCTCTATGGGATTGAGATCCGGTGATTTCGCCGGCCAAGGGAGAACGGAAAATTGGTGTTCAGGGATCCATCCAGTAGTACCAGCAGTCCCAGGTCATACCAGAGAAACATTCCCCAAACATGCACACTGCCACCGATGGCTTGTACTTGACCAACAAGCATGTTCAGGTGTTGTTCTCATGTGTCTGACGCCATATCTGCCACCGCCCATCACTTCTGTGGAGTAGAAATCATAATTCGTCAGAGAAGGCAAACTTTTTCCATTCTTCCACTGTCAAATAACGCTAGTTCCGTGCGAACTGCAGGCATCATTGTCGATGGACCTTGGTTAACATGGGCACCTTTACACAGCATTGACTACAGAGACCCATACGTAACAGAGTTCGCTCTACTGTTATCGGGGACACATACCTGGTTGCCCCAGCGTTGGCCACGTTCTCCTCTGGGGTCCATGGCCTTTGGGACTCCACAGTTTTGACGTCTGGAGGTACTCGGTGTACCAGCGGTCCATTCTAGGTACACCCTTACTACAGTACTTCAGGAACAGCCCATGAAGTCCGCTGTTTCCAAGATGCTTCCACCTTTGGCACTGTAGCTGATGATCATTCCTTTTTGAACGTCTGTCAAATCAATACCTCTGCCCATTATGTTAACGTTACGCACTATGGCTCATCTGTCCAGGCTGGCTGCTTATATCTGTGTGGTCGACCTTGTCATGTGCACTGTGATTCCGTGGGTGGTCATATTATTCTGATACGACTGTGTATATCTTACTCGTGATTCACCGTATTATCTTGAAAGTCATGGCCGAGTGGTTAGCGCGCTTGGCTACTGATCTAAGGGACCTGGGTTCGAGCCCCGGGTAAGGCATGGATGTGTGTGTGTCGTTTTTCTGCTGAGGTCCTGCCATCCTCTCAGATCTCCTACTATGGCATATAAACTGACAGGCTCCTGTCAGACCTCTGTGGCAAGCAGCTGCTTGAGGGGATATTTATTTATTTATTAATATGAATTAAATAAAGGAATATCCCATGATTTTTCCGATCTTTTCCCAAATACTATCTCTGTGCAATTGATAATTATAATTAGCATTTTTAAGGTTATATATTTCATTGTACTCTTGTACCATTAAAATAAAATTTTCCCTATTTATATTTTTTGTGATCGCGAAAAATTTATAAATTACTAAAACATTTCCTGAACAAAAATGTGCGCGTTCTGTTTAGCCTACGTGAGGATACACTTTGCCCACAGAGCGCAGTTTCGATACAGTGAAACAACGCTTTCTCTTGTTGCGCACATATCAAAATTGGTGGTCAACGCCCTAAATAAAATAAGAAGGGTGGCGAAGCCCATGGCATTGAAATTGATTTAGGGCTTAACGTCATTAGCTGGCACGGGAAATGCCATTTGGAATCCTCCCTCTTCAATCCGTGGGCGACATTGTTGCCAGGGCCGATGTGTCCGTTACTTTCCAGTGAGCGCTGTCTCATAGAGAATGCAGGGGAGAAGTTTTCAGTTGGGGTACTACCTACCGTACATGCGGCCGTTGCCGACAAGGGTCATGAGTGTCATCTCCAATGGTACAGCATTTTTTTCATGAAGAGAGAACTGCCTTTCAGGATGACACTGCTTCCTTCCACAGAGTACACGAGTCCCGTGGTTTGAAGAGCAAAACTTTTTCACATATCATGGCCACCACATATCAACCTGCTGGAAAATCTCTGGGAACATCTGGAACGAAGTCTCAGGCACTTTTCCAGCTCCATAAACAAGAAATTGATCACCTTTCTTGTGGATGAATAGTGTATCCCTCTTGCTGATTTCCAGACACTGGTAGACTCTATGCCATTACACATACAGGCTGTACCCTACTCACGTGATGGTTCAACACTGCATTAGGAATTGACGTTTTTTCTTGTCCGTTACTTACAGGGGTTTATCAAAATAACGGAAACACAGACGACGGCTGGAGTACACTCAATGCGCCATATGCATATCACAGGGACGATGTCACCTGCGATGTGAGGTATATAAATGGGAGAAGCACGATGTCGGCTATCATGTAGCAGTGTTATGGTGTAATTGTTGACAATGTCAGATCTGAGTGACCTCCAAAAAGTATGATAATTGGTGCACATCTTGCAGGAGTTTCAATAACCAGAACAGCAGAAATAGTAGGATCTATCGAAATTATGACTACCTAACAAAAAGTACAGGGAGTTGCCTCCAAACGTGCAAATTGTGGAAGCATACAAAGTTGTCAGATAGGCGAATGTTGGCACAGATTGTACAACGGAAGCACAAGACCACAGCACCACAAAGAACAGCAGAGTTGAACACCAATTTGAATGATCCCGTTTACATCAAAACAGTTCATTGGGAACTTTGCCAGTATTTATGGGTTACAATCCACACTCTTCTGATTACCAACATCAATTCAACAAAACATGCAAGATGGTGCAAAGCACATAAAAACTGGCAACGTGTCATCCAGTCTGAATTGTGCTACACATTGTTTCCCACCACTGGTAGTGTACGCCTGGGAAAATCTGCAGGAGCACCCAGACTGTTTAACATGGAGGTGGATCTCTGATGCGGTGGGGTGCTATATCATGGCATTTTTTCGGGCCATTAATTATTCTTCAGGGTCATATCACATCCGCAATGTACAAATCCATTCTCGGGGACTACCTGCACCCAATGTTGTGGGCATTGTTCCCTAACGACTGTCCTTGATTTTAAACGGATAATGCACACATGCATTGTGCAAACATGTCAAGTGAGGTTTGCAGAGCTTGAGGATGAGGTACAGCAGCTACCCTGGCCACCTCAATATTATTGATCATTTGCAGTAATATCTGAAGTGCTAGATTAGATCACACTTTCCACCTCCAACATGACTGGCACAGTTGGGTCATATTTTACAGGAAGAATAGTACCATATTCCATTACCTTATGTGCATGACTTGTATGTCTATTCCATGTCGAATTGCGTCTGTTCTGAACGCCCGAGGCAAGGAGTGTCTGAGAGAGAAAAGAACCAGCTTCCATAGCGAATAGGCGTGAACTTTTCGATTGCAGCGCCCTCTAAACATGCCAAAATCGCGTATTGCAGTGAAGCCACCTACTAGGGAAAGGAGCGCGTTCCATGCGTTATTTTTTTCACTGCCGAGCAAGGTTTTCAATTGCGAACACCACGTGACTATTTTTGCACACAACCTTACTCTAAAAAATGTTCATTACCTAAATGTCTCCTTCATGAGGCACCATTATAATTTTTTTTCGTTTAGAGAAAATAACGAGGAATCAAAATTATTTTTCTTAATAAAACCCCATTTTGCAAAATAAGTAGAAGCTGTGCCCAACAAGAAAATTTTAATATTTTGAACACTCTATAATATTTAGTATAACAAATTGGCATTTATGTGTCAATACACGATAACATGCTTTATATAATTATGCATTATACAATTGCAGATATTTTCAATAAATATCATATCGTTTCTTAGTTGTATAAACTGTCAACAGATGGCAGAAGGCACTTCTCATATCGACCATAAAAAAGAACCACATTATTAGAACAAAGTGCAGAAAGCTACATACATCGATATGCTCTAGGGAGCACAAACTGCATCATACATTGACTTATATATTTACAAGATGATTATATTAATTTACCTATTTAAAAAATTCTGCAAAATTACTCAAACAAACATACGGCTTTTCCAAATATGGCAAAATGCACTCATGAACGGGATGAAATATTCATCGAATAACTTTAGGATCAGCTCCCACTGTATGCAAATTACCATGGATGTTACAGATTGTGGAGAAATAGGCGTATACACCTAAAGACTAAAATTAGACTGTATAATAGTTTGGTTCTTTCTAGGGTTAGTTATGGTAGTGAAACTTGGACGCTGTGTAAACAAGATAACAGGAAACTAGGTGCTTTTGATTCTAGATGCTTACGTAATATCTTGGGTATTAGGTGGTTTAACTTTGTAACTAATGATGAGGTTAGGCAAAGGAGTCTGCAACCTCCTTTAAGCAGCATATTGTGCAGAGAGAGAGACTCCGTTGGTTTGGCCATGTTGCCCGTATGCATAATTATAGATTGGCGAATAGGGTTATGAACAGTGTGCCTAAAGGCCTCAGAAGGAAGGGGAGACCTAGGATGCGGTGGGCAGACAATGTCAAACAGGACCTTGTTAGAATTGGTGTGCAGTAGCCGAATGCAGCAGATGTAGCTCAGGACAGATATGCTTGGAAAATTAAACTGCACGGTCTGGTTGGACCTCCGTAACCCATGGTTGCTTGAGGATGATGATGTTACAGTTTGAAACACTTATTAAACGTTTCAAGAGTAAGACAAATCATAGCTGCAGCAGGCTAAAATGATTGCACTGCACAGATCGCCCCTTACATAACAGTAATTTTTTTGTGCATGCACACCAATTTGCCACATTCAGCTTCGGAAAAATTCCGCAGAGCAGCGCAAATTACGCTTGTGCAAAGCTGGCTTTCTCCTTAGACGTTCTTTGCCAGAGTTGGGCTTACAGCTTAATAAAATGTTCTCCACAAACAGTAAGCTTTTCCAATATTTTGATAAAACCCTGTATATATTATAAAAGTTCTAGATTTCTATAAATATATCTGCAACGACTGTGATTAACGTGAGATTTCAAAATATCAGTAATGAGATAATTAGAACTGTTTCCAATGGTGTACTGACAGGTTACCCTAGCAGCCACTAATTAGAATTTCCTCTCCTTGAACCTTGTGGACCAGAACTGTCTCCAACCCTGAGCTTGGCCATGAACTTCGTTAACGTGATCACCACAGTCGTGAGCGAGTCATTCTTTTCCATCCAAGCAGCGATTTCTCGCGATAAGCCCAACCTACTTTTTAACTCTTTTAAGACGAAACGTTTCTAATATTATTACCTTTTTTTTAAATTTTCCTAATTTCTTTGCGACATTTACATCATTTTTGCAATAGAAGGGAAAATGAATCATATTCAAAATACGGAAGGTGAAACAATGCAAATTTTGTCCGTCTGAAAACAACTGAAATAATATTTTATGAAGGTTGCAAAAATAATTCATTCCGATGTCGAATTGCATTATGAAATCTGAAATATATATATTTACTATGCACGTTTTCAAAGTTAAAATCCAAGTATATTATTGTACAAGTTAAATGACCCCCCCCCCCCCCCCTGCAGACATTTATTGCATGGGGAAGGGGAGATTTTCTGGTAACGCACTGTTTTCCAATTTTGCATATATTGGACCTTTTAGATTGGCACTTTATTGCTACAAGGAACAAAAATTCAATTTTCATGTGATATTAGATGAAAAAAGTATTACTTCTAAAAACTCGAATTCATCTTCATACATTTTAATTTCATAGTTTTCGTTCTTACATATGCTTCGCGAACCGCACAAGATGTTCCTACAAGCCATTTTCTACCCACCCTTGTCTTCGATAATAGCTGAATCTCCACTTGCCACTCACTGGCGCACACGGAAACTTCTAGTATGCAGCATCTTGTAGCTGAATCTTCCTCGAATTCACGTGATATATTACGCTCTCTGAAGAGTTTTCTTTCTAGGCATTAACTCACTTTTATCTGAACTCTGTAGTCAATATCTCTGAAATTCTCCCCAATATTCAAGGCTAATTTAATTATTGAATATGAATAAAAAAAATTTCAAATCAAGGCTGATATTTTAACGTTAATCAATGCAATTTTTCTGTACATATGATCTCTTCACCTGAAAATTAAAGATATTGTGAAGATCCAGAGGAAAAGCGAGAGTTAAGAAAACGTGCTTTCTTAATCACTGAATGCACTTGCTCTTGATTAAAATGACGGACAGCAAGATCATTGTCTCTGTCGAAGGGCTTTCGTTCCACTGCTGATGCATCTTTCTGAAGAAAACAATGAGGCAAACGAATTAATGTTTTTATGTTAACACATCTGAGGTTAGTAGAGCACAAAATCACAAAATAGGCATGATTGGTACTTGAGGGTTTCAGAATTTTTCTGGTTTGTGGACAACACAGATTCATATATAAACTGCATGTAACTCATTTGCAACAACAAAAAAGTGAATACCTTATAGATTAAAAATATTCTAAATTTTAAGAGAATGCAACAGTTTTATTCTGTGGCTATGCAAGATGATATGAATGGAAATAGCATATATTTTCTAAATCCCTGAAAAATTTCAATTCTTGCAACCCACTTCCCTTTCCCACGCATACATTGGAAATATCTGGGTACCTAACTGGTTTTTGACTACCAAAATGCAAGGGCCTCAGACTGGCTCATTCACTAGTATCTGTTTAATAATCAGTATAAGATAAACAAGTTAAAATAAATTTTATTCTAAAAACATTGTAAAAAAAAGCAGCATTTCTAAAATACACAGTTGAGTGTTTTACCTCTGAGCATTACTTTTTCCCACAAAATGGGCCAGGTCAGAAGCACCTTTGGGTTGTTTTACCTCTGAGCGGCATTCCCAAAAGACAGTGGTCTTTCCAAATCCATTGGTGCCCCCTAATGATGATGGGCAGGGAGGAGAGTTTTGCAGAGATAATTCTCAATGTTGGCCCTGCTGGAACTAGAACCTGGGAACTTCAGATTATGAGCATGGTGTGTTACTGAGCCCCCCCCCCCCCCCTTATTCATAGGACCTCTCTAAGTAACCTACTTCAAGGCCAGCCTCAGCCATTTGAGACACTTCATTCTCTGTCCTTTTAAATTAAATGATAGGTTTTAACTTCTTTGTTTTTTAACAGTTGCATAACATTTAACAAATACACCGAAGACCAAAACATTATGGCCACCTGCCTAATATGATGTTGGTCCTCCACGTGCCACCAAAATAGCTCTTACCTGGTGAGACATGGACGCTACAAGATTTCTAAAAGTGTCTTGTGGTATATCTGATACCAAGTTACAAGCAGATACTTTAACTTTTTTTTTAACCTTTTAACTTTTTAACTCATGTAAGTGGTTGAGCCACTGCAGATGATATACTGTTCTGACACAAACCCCAGATGCTTGATTAGATTGATATCTGGGGAATTTGTAGGCCAGGGCAATACCTGGAAGTCTTCCTCGTGTTCAGCGTACCATTCTTGAACAATCCGGGCAGTGTGGCATGTGCATTATCCTGCTGAAAGAGGCACTACTAGACGGGAATACTGTTGCCATGAAAGGATGTATCTGATCTGCAATGATATTCAGGTAGGTGATAGACGTGATAGTTTCATACACATGTATGACTGGACCCAGGGTTTCTCAGAGCATTGCCCAAAGCATTACAATTCCTCCACCAGTTTTTGTCCCATGGTGCATCCTGGTGCCAACACTTCCCCACATAAATAACACACATGTACCCGACAGTCCACATGGTGCAACAGGAAATGAGATTCATAGGACCAGATGACCTTCTTTCAATCATTCAAGGTTCAGTTTTGATACTCACGTACCTATTGTAGCCACTTTCGATGTTCTGCTTGGCCAGATGGTTCAAGTATCAGCTGCCCAAGCAGATAAAGATTAGCTCTATTAAGTCTACCAATATATTTCTTTCTTCTTTTGCGGTAACCTGACCAGATTCCACCATGTTCATTCCAGTTGCAGTGACAAAGGGAGTAGAGGAAGAGCATGCCGAACCGAGGTTAGCATGGGCACTTGGAGTGGCCTGCAGCTGCTATGCAGCCCCATTTTCAGCAGGGTTTGATGTACTGTATGTTGTGACACATTACTCCCATCACCAGCATTCAAATTATAGGTGAGTTACACCACAGTATCTCTTTTGTTGGCTGGTACCATATGGGATAGCCTTTGCTCACCTTTAACATCGGGGGCAGCTCTGTCGGTAGAGCGCCAGGCTTGTAATCTGCAGTTCCCAGGTTTGAGTCCCAGCTGAGTCAGCGCTGACTTATCTCCACAAAACTCCCTGCCCACGGTCAGTAGGGGGCACTAATGGGCTTGGAAAGGCCGCTGTTCATTGAATGGGATATTAAACCATGGTCCCGTGTGTGGGAGAGTCGCACCCTGTGCACGTTAAAGAACACATTGGATGGCCTTGATGGGAGGCTACCATCTGTCTCCCAACAGCTGTACAGTGGGTCCCCTCCCCCAACCTTCTCTAAGCCTTCGGGGTCCTTGTGACCTGGCCATTTCGCCCATGGTGTGCAAAAAAGTGTGCTCAGAAGTAAAACAACTCAACCTCTAACATCAATGAGTCATGGTCAGACCACTTTTTGAAGGTACTAACCATGAGCACCTCACAAACTTTGCCGTCTCAGAAATGCTCTGACCCCGTCGTCTGGCCATTACAATTTGGTCTTTGTTAAACTCACTTAAGTCCGCTGCCTTTCCCATCTGAAGAACAAGAATAATACTGATTAACAGAGCTCAGTATCAGGTGTTATTTATACCGTTTCATGATCTTCACACATGCAGTCGTTTACCTGCAGTTGCTTCAATTTAAATAAAGACATGCTGGTCATAATATTTTGGCTCTTCGGTGTAGATGCATACATAAAAATGATGTATATTAACAAAGCTGGGTTCCAGATTGGGAAAGATTCTACAACTTAAATTCATAAACAATGTCAATGCACATTTCAAGCTGTGAACAAGCTCAACAACACAAAAATATACTATTGCTTTTACACATGCTAATAATTTTACTTTTCCATTAAGAGCATATTAAATATAATTAGAATTTACCTTTAGTATGGGTTGCTTTACCTGTGAGTGGCCTTTTTTTTCACACGATTTAAATTGCCAGGTCACAAGGACTCCAAGGACTGAGAGAAGGTTGAGAGGGGTGGGGGGGTAACAACTGTTAGGAGACATATGGAAGCTTCCCATCATGACCATATACCTGGGATGCAAGTATGAGGAAAATAAGCACAACACAATGAACAAGGATACATTGCATATCGTGTAAACTTGTGAGTCATTACATTTCTCCACATCTGGTGAAACTTGCTGCTTTTTTTTTAGCCATATCGTGCACTTTAAAAAACCAGCATCTTTTTTAAAGTGCAAAATATGGCTCTTCCTCACACAGGGCCTATGCTTTGCATCCTATCCAATGGACACTGTCTTTTCCAAGCCCATAGGTTATCCCCTAACGACATCATGGGTTGGATGGAAAGTTTTGCAGAGGTAAAGTGCAACGCTGGCCCAGGTGGGATTCAAACTTGGAAATTGCATATTACAAGCCTGGCATGCTACCAACCAAGCCACCCCTACCATTAGATGTCACATTATATTACGCATATGTTTAGAAATTATCAGGTGAAATTTTGCCCAGCGAAGTCAACTCCTATGCAATAATGCATGACCTCACTGACATCACTTTTTTTCAAAATATGTCAGGTGATTTTTGACAGTAAATTAAAAGAACAGTATGGTATCCTCAGCAATTGAAAAAAAAATAATAACATTTTCCTTAACTACATCGTTCAAAACAATCTTCTTCGTCACTTAAAATCTATCAAAATTATTATTATCCTCTTCCCCACCACACACAATTTAAATTTTCACATGCAGAAAATTTAATAATTTACATTAATCAAAATTTGTAACATGTATGTGGTGCCTCATTTTAAAGGGCTATGTACAAACACTACATGGTGAAATTAATATATTTATGTTGCATCCCTCACAGTACACCTAAAACATGCTAATTTAATTTCATTAAACTTATCTTAAAGAACTCGATGTCACACCACTTTGCAAGCACCAAATATGTAAGGTGTGAAATGCAGTATGGATTGTTTTAATTCCTTTAATGATGCATTTCTCAAATCACATATAGAGATATAGTTGTCTTTAAAAACTATCCTATTTCTCGTTCACAGATCGGAGAGGTAGTCTATGCAGAATTAAGTTTATGCTAATTTCACTCTTAAATATGTGTTTCTTCTTAAGATGTAAATGCTTTTAAAACAGTTAATGAAAAATTTCTCTTAATGCAATTTGAACAAACTTCAGCAAATATGCACTGTCATCAGTGATAAAAGCAAGTGCAAAACAAACATTGCTTTTCATACTTCAATACCTGCTCTCATATTTTTTGAATCACGAAAACAGAATGAGTTGGACTCAATTTTTCAAGCCCACTTGGGCACAAACCATTTCAAAAATTATTGAGCCCAAATCTGATTTGGGGGAAAAATTTCTTTGATGCATCATAAAAACATGTACAGAGAAATGCATGTTGCTGATTTTTTCTACTCTTTGTATTACAGGCTATTACAAATTAAATATATATATATAATAATTTTATGACAAATTTGAAACCTTAATGCCATTTATAACAAAAAAAAAAATGAAAAATATTAGTAGAAATTGAAAATTTTTGGGTAACATCAATATAAATGCTATGAGTCATTCATTTACTAAAGCTAGAGAATGCATAAAAAATAATCAAAGCCACATGGTGCTTATTTTAAATTCTAAACATTGATTAAAAGGTTGAAATCATAATCAGAAACATTTTATAATTTGTATATTTTTTTCTTACAATTAAAAGAAAAATCAGAAATTTAAATTATTCTGAGCCTTGAGATTGCCCAAACCCAAAGTCATCTATGTTAATTTCAGCCTAGACCTGGTAGGGCTTGAGCAGGCTCAGTCAGAACTCATCTAAGAATAGAAGCAGACTATAGATTCCACCATTTTCAGAATGGTTATATATAATATAATGGTTAATTATAAAAGACATGACTTGTAATCCACCATTTTTCACTATTATTTATGGTATGTGTTTTATCATTTTCTTAATTTGGACTAATACCTGATGTAACCATATCTTACTTTATATTTTTAAGAAATGATCTTTTAATACTAGGACGATATATATTAAATGATATAATTAAATTATAATATTTTAGATGATCAAATTTAATTTGCTAATATTGTACACTGTGGCTTTTTCATTTCTCAGTATGCGAGTTCTGTGCTTAGCATATGGTGGAAGCTATGTTTCGTGTTTATTTAGTTGTGTTCATTTTTTAAGTGGGCAGCCAAATTTTATGTTTACTGATATATATTGTTTCCTAAAATTTTTTTAAACATGTCTATTGTTTTGAATTTTAAGTGTTGAACCAAGATTCCATATTTAACAATATGTACTATCTACAAAGATGGTGGAAGCAAATGGAACTACTTTTACACATTGGTTTGAGAAACAAGCTAACAAAATTTTAGCCAGTAAGAATTCTGAAAAATTAACGGATGATACAAATAATTAAAACACACAGAAACTGAGTAGTGTACTGCTACAGATGAACTGTCTATTGAAAATTGCAATAAGTGCTGAAGAATGTGCATTTGAAGTCACAGTCCAGGGTACAGTCTGGAGACCAAAGAATATTTGGCTGGTAATTATGTATATAATGTGATGCCACTGGTTGCAACTACAAGATGTCACTGTAGTAGTTGATATTAGATGGACTGCTTTTTTTTTTTATCTCACTAAAAAAAAACAATGAAATAATGTGTTCAACTTTGTCATCTGTCTGCCTGTCTGGTCTGTAGATATCGAACTTTTTTGCTCTTACAGATAAAAATTATTTTTGTGTTGGATAGGTATTGATGAAATATTATGATTTGTATTTTCCGAATCTCTCAAATGCTATAATTGCACCCCCCTACTGCTGAAAACAATAGAAAATTTTAAATGAATATTGCAATGTATTTATTCTAGAATTTTTAAATTTTGGTGGTGGAATGTAATGGTCATGAATATTTCATTGGCAACAAAGAGTTGACCCCCTTCACTCCCAGGGTGGGTGGAAATTCAACTGCTTTTTTTTTAAAATTGGAAAACTCTTTTTTAGTTGGATTGGCACTAATAAAATATAATTTGCATTTTTTAAACCCTTAAATTGTTATCTTATGGTTCACCAAATATGCAAAGGTCAAAACTTTTCACAAATGTTGCAAGTGATCTGTTTAGGTTAAAAATTTTGGTGGTAAAGTGTCAGGAGATATTCCACTGACAGCAACAATCTGCCCCTTTTCTCAGAAAGGTAGAGAAAAGCAACTTTTTAAATAGAAAGATAAAAAATAAATACTTCTTCTGTTGTTTAAGTACTAATAAAATACTACTGTTTGCATTTCCCCCGTCATCCATTAGTTCAAATTAAAACTTTTAAGAAGTGAAAAAGTAAATGAAAAACTTCATTATCTTTGAAAACAAGATTACCATAGGCATCAGAGGCGATATGTGTTCTAGTATTTTACTACTGAACAGATCTAATATTAGGGGAAGATTAACTTTTTTTGTTGTTGCAGTTAACAGTTCTGATGTTAAACTATAAGCATCCTTAACAGAGATGATGAAATAGATGCTGTAAATTTATCATTGACTTTGCAGATTACTTAATTTTAAGAGATTTAAGTTAAATTTTTAAAATTTTTAACAACAAACTTATGTAGATAAGCAAAAAGTTAAAAAATTAATGTGGCGACACATTTTGTGGCAGCACAAATTTGCTTCATCTGGCCAGATCATTGATACTGACCTAGTATATCCTTGTTCATTATGTGCTCGTTTTCCTCATACATGCATCCCAAGTAAATACTTTTTTTTTCCCAGTTTCTTATGGCTGATTTCTTGATAATTTATTCTTGCAGTCACACAAGTTAGAGTGCAACTTCTTCACTGCCTATTCTAGTTGTCCTAAGTTTTTAAGTACACCTTTCAGCAGTGGCCAATTGAAAACTGGTGCTACACTAATTTGATGCTGCCAACAGATAAAGTAAAATTTATTCCTAATTTGTATTATCTTTTGATGGTTCATGCAGCTAAAAACTGCACATCATATTACATATTAAATATATATTTGATGTTCATACTAACAGTGTAATTAAATATAATCTAAGGGAAAATAACAGCTGACAATGCAATGACATTTGCAATGTTGACAGCAAGTTTTGCTAAACCTAGAGAAGTGTAATGGCTCACAAGGTTTACACGATATGCAGTTAAAGATCTTCATTTAACTTCCTTAGAGCTCAATAGTCTCAGTTTAAGTTTGCTTGCATTGCACTGTAACACCTTTCCAAAACTTCATGCAGGCTCCCAGAGATATTCATCATACCTTGGTGATACTGAACTATGACATATCCTGTTAATCCTCTCCATCACAGCCACCAGGATCATCATCATATCAACTTTTATTTTCCTTTTAATTACAACTGTGTTCACTAATTACTAATAACCTTTTTTGGCTTTTTTTTAGTGTAGAGAAAGCTGAATTATACAGTGCAATATACATTACACACTTTCATATGTTGCAGTGTTAAAATATATAATGCTGTTGGTTTCTAATCCCTCTTCTTCCATAGGGCTTTAGTCTCGTGGATTGCAGATTTGCTGTTCATGGTAATATTTAGGAGTGTAACTACTGATCAGCAAGGAACTACCTATATTTTCAGCTCATTTACAAAAGCATTACTATTCTCACTTTGTTGTCTATCTATCTGTAATCAACATTTTTATCTATAGAGATAAAATCTTTTCGCATTGGATAGATACTAATGAAATATTACGTTTCACAATTTTTGAATCCCCTAACAGTTTTAATTTCCATTAGAAAGCAGTACTAAAGTAGTGAAATGGAAAAATTTAAAATCTATAAATTACCCACTCATGCTAAATTTTGGTGGTACAGTGTGATGCTCAATAGGTTTGCTCCTTATGGTTCCTCCTTTACCCCTGGGAAATTAGCAAAACATAACTTTTTTTTTGTTTTAAAAGGAAAAAAAATCTGAGTTGGAGCTGAGTGGTTAGCACGCTTGGCTACTGATCAAAGGGACCTGGGTTCGAACCATGGGTAAGGCATGGATGTTAGTATTTTTTGCTGAGATTCAGCTATCTTCAGACTTTCTACTATGGTGTATAAACTGACAGGCTCCTATGAGACCTCTGTGGCAATCAGCTACTTGAATGGGTATTTATTTTTACATACTATTTGTATTTTCACCTATTAATTCAAATTTCCACCATTACAGATACTAAAGTTAGATATTGACAAACTTCATTCTATATGAAAACAACGTTCCATATTTGTCAAAGGAGATATGCTATTCTTCTAGTTTAAAGATCAGTGTTACTTCACAATTATACTTTGAAGAAAGTGATCCAAACATTCATGATCACAGTTGCCATGCAAAAGCCATTATATATTATTAAGTTTCAAAGTGATATTATTTCTATGCCACAAACATACGGTAATTTATATTGTAAATCTAATATAAAAAAAAGAAAGGGCATCACTACAACCATCCTAGCTTAGAGTAGTATATACAACCACCATGTACCAAAGACATTAAACCAGGAACATGAAATAGGCAAGTTTGTCTGGCCTGGAAAAGGAATGGAGGAGTATCAACATTTTCACATGATTGGGAAACAGCATTTAATTTAAAAAGTTAATGTTCATTCTTATAAAGAAACTAAAGGAAACCTGAATTCAATTCATTCTTGATATTGATATCTTTGATTTCATTCTTGATACAAGAAACTTTGCTAATTTTCCATGATAATTGTGTAAATAAAAAAAAATGTTGAACTACTATTTCTGAAATTCTCATACAATTTAACTGACATAATGCATTAATGTTCTGGCTCATGAAATGTCTCTGTTATTAAAAGTGGTTAAGAGTGGTCAACCACACAGGGTCTTGTTGCTGATCATGTATAACCAACCTGAATGAAATTATGGAACTAAGATTGATTATGGATCCTGAACTTGCGGCACTGGTGGGCTTCTGTTGAGGGAAAAATCTTCTGCTGTGTTTTCTATTTGTGTGTGGGTTGACAGCTATGAGTAAATGGATGCACAGGATACCTTATATCTGCTGGTGGATAATACTGATCAGTGGCCACTGCAGGTATCTAAACCCTTGCTTCTATGGGCATCACAAAATCTACAGTGAAGAAAGTTCTACAAACATAGGTGGCTTCAGCCTTTAGTAGCAGGTAGGGTCCAACTTTGTCACATGACTGTGATTAGGAAGCTGTTTGATATTGCTGGCACTTCCTCTCTCCACGGTACTTGGAATGTGAGAACTCTGCACAGAGATCATTCTCCTGATGTCCTCACACACAAATTCCATCATTATAACCTAGATACTCTCAGCCTTCCAAGAGACCAGATGGTCAGATACTTAAAAATACCAGCTGGGTCAGCGTTGAGATTTATCTCCGCAAAATTCCCCGCCCCGCCCACGGTCAGTAAGGGACACCGATGGGCTTGGAAAGGCCGCCGTCCGTCGGATGGGACGTTAAGCCATGGCCCCGTGTGCAGGAGAGTCATACCCTGTGCACGTTAAAGAACACGCTGGATGGCCTTGACGGGAGGCTACCATCTGTCTCCCAACAGCTGTTCCAGTGGGTCCCCTCCCCCAACCTTCTCTGAGCCTTCGGGGTCCATGTGACCTGGCCATTTAGCCCATGGTGTGCAAAAAAGTGCCGCTCAGAGGTAAAACAACCCAAAACAACCCAACTTAAAAATAACTTTAAATTTATCTTTTCAGGAAGGGCTGACAGCATCAAAGCATAGGTTGGCTCTCAACAGACACCCTAGTGATGCTCTTCTAGGGTATGATTGCATTAAGATTTCTTACAGCTAAATTGAAAACTAGGATTCAAGAATGTTATCTGTTGTTATATCCCCATAGAGGAGTCCAATGAGGATGAGAAAAGATAGGTTTTATGGAACTCGTTAGGATATTTTGATTTCTGTCAAAAAAGGGTTATTATTCATCCTATTGGTGATTTCAATGCTAAATGTTGATACTGACTCAAAACTTTTCTTTTTTTGGGGGGTCCTTTTGGCATTGGTAGTTCAATGGCAATGCAGTACATCTCCTATAGGTAAGTAAACTTAATGGTTTGAGAATAACTAATTACAAACACTATGACATACATAAATTCACATAGGTTTTCCCAGAGAGTTGTGTAAGAATATGACTGATTGCATATTAACTGCTCAAATGGGCTAGTTCTGTTAGGAATACCAGGCCATAAAGTAGAGCTGAAATTGGATTTGACAATTATCTGGTTAAAAGTTATCTTACAGCCAAAGCTGAAGAAATGTGCTAATGTTAAGAGAATTCCTTTAACACTGAAAGAACCATATATAGCCAAAACATACCATGATAGGCTACTTAGCATTATAACAATCAGAGTTTACTTACTACTGAAGTTGAGAAAGAATGGGACCATTTTAAACAGGCTTTTCTTGAAACTAACAGTGCTCTTTTGGGTAAAAGGAGCAGAGGAGATAAAGTTATTTGAGTAATAAGGCACTGGAGCTCATTCCTGAAAGAAGGAACTTCAAGAATAACCTTAATGAACACCCTACTAGTCCTAACAGGAAGCATTACAAAGAACTTAATAAAAGTGTAAATGATCAGTTAACAATTGATAAGTATTTCATCAACTGGTTCTCAGCTCCAGTGAGTTAACTGATTTGTTTACATTTAAATTCACCCATGTATGTTTTTAATAGGTGCAAAAAAGTGTTCATAGTTCTATTTTTTATTGGAGGTTTTGGGTCAATATAACAAAAGCAGTATTTACTGCAACTGTATTCAGTAATAAAGCATCACAGAAAAATGTCCTGTAGACAAGAAACATTTGAAATAATTATCTGGAAAAACATTTGGTTTTGCCCTGAGGCAATTTGGTTGTCAGATTCCCAACATAGATGGCACCAGGAGTGAATCAACAAAATAAGTGGCAATGTCTATGTCACAATGCTGAAAAAATGATTAGCTGCTGGTGGTATAGTGGTTATCATACCCAGCATGTTTCTGGGAGATGGTTCAAATCCCACTCAGGGCTAAACCAATTTTTTTTTTTCAGTTAATTATTTCAAGTGCATCAGTATATTTGTTTTTATATTTTAGTATATTCTGTGGTTTAAAACTGTTTCAATGTCTCAAAATTACTTTTATAATTTATCAAATATATTTTACAAAGTGAAAATTTGCTTTAATATATGATCAGCACATAATATCAACATTTTCTTTTGATTTGCAACTTTTAGTGCCTTAGTGCAGTCTGATGGATTTTTAACATATTTTTTTCTTGCTACTGTTGTTATGCCCCTACAGAGGACTCCGATGAGGATGAGAAAAAATAGGCTTTATGGAAATCTATATGGAAAGTTAGATCTTCCAGAGTTTTAGGAAACTGCAGATTTAAAACTCGAATTAAAATGTGTTATATATATATACAAAATCTTCTGATAAACATTTTTGATAAAGTTGATACATAAAAATCGTGCTTTTTTCCCCCTGAAATATTTTGCTGATTTTAATAGTGAATCAGGCAAATTTTTAAGCTTCTCTAATTCAGAAAGCCAGATAGTGATTCCAAGTAGAGTATAATATTAGTGATGTAATTTTTTTCACTTTGTTAGATCTACAATTATTTTTTCCCTGAAATATATATTTAAATTAGAAAGAATAATTAATTTGTAACTTAACAAAAACAAACAATTATGACCTCAAATGACTGCTGCATCCAGAAATATCAGATTACAATTTTAATCAGAAAACTCAATTTAAAAAAAAAAATGTTGGGTCTTATTGTACTGATGTTTTGAATTTGGTTGAGAGTAATTTCATAACTAGAATTTGGAAATTGTGATTTTTAAATGAAATTTTTGCCAGCTTTGAAATTCAACTTTTCCTAATAGTACCTAATGCAAATTGATCTGGAAATGATTCCATCTCAATTTCAATACTTAAATTTTATATGGCTTTAAATTTTTTTTTCACTATTTTATCTCTTTTTATATAATTATCTTGTTTTTAAAGGCATATAAATTTTTGTGGTACTACTACTACTAGTCTTAGTCTGCTAATCAGAAAAAAATGCAAGCATATGCATTACTGCATCATTCACTAAAAATTGAAAAAAAAAAAAACTAAATAAACCAAAGATTAATAAAATTATTCTATATCACTGTAATGGCTAAAAAAGCTGAGACAATTAGTTGGAATTATTATTATTATCTACAAAATTACCTTGGTTTTTTTCCTTGGGTAGATATCCACCAATAAATAGGTGAGTCAATTGTCCTTTGGTGAGGTAGTAAAGTCCTCAATATTATGAATACACCATGTTCTTGATTTTGCCATTGTTCTTATTGGGGATTATGTTACAAGGTTGACATCAGTTTTGGATTGGTACAAAGAAATTAAATATGCTGTTGGAATTTATGATTTGCTGTGCAAGTTAACCAAAGCAACAATATGGCACTCTGACATGTAAAAGATAACAGTCCTAAGCTCTCATCCATCACCCCTACACTTTGGAAAAGGTAAATGGACAATATTTTTTTTAATCTGAAGTGGAAACCAAAAACAAATAGGTAATTTACTAGCTGAATTCAATATTGTTTTCCCAACCATTCAATTTATGTACAAAGCAGAGAAAAATGGATCAATAAACTTCCTTGATGTCAATATCCAGAGGCACCCCCAATCTGTCGAAATCCAAGTACACCAAAAATTTTCATTTGTCCCTAACTTCATCCCTAAGGACTCTGCCCACCCCATAAATTACCAAAAATCAGCATTCCACACCCTATTTTACAAACCCACAGATACTGCTCCACAGAGAAACTCTTGCAGCTGGAAATAAAATACATTATGAAATTAGGCAAACAAAGTTACAATCATAAATTTCTAAATAATATTTTAAAAAAGGTACAATTACAACAAAAAGCCTCTTACCTTTTCCACCAACACAACCCATTGGAAATAAATTTATTACCCCATTCCTTCTTACCCACACCTCACAGAGTCTTTGAAGAAAATTATGAGGGAATTTAATTATACTGTGAATATAACTGTTCAAAACACTATCTCAAACATAATTAGAAATGACCACAACTAAGAAATGCCTTCAGGTGGCATTTATGTCATACATATTGAGGATCTAAAAGAATAACTACATCAGAAAAATAAATATGTAGGCAAAACCTACATATTATTTATTTAGTCAATTCTCAACCCAACTGGCAGAACATCAGGAAGATTATGCAACGGTTAATCAACACCAAAATTCAATGATGCAATTTTATTATTCTCCCCCCCCCCCCAACACACACATGAAATTTCAACTAAATTTTGCTGAAAACCTTATAAGTAAATAGAAATGAAAACTGTAATGATGAAATAATTCCACCAACCTCAGCATGGAAAATAATCCTCAATAATTACTCAAGCATTAAATTAGGCAAAAACTCTTCCCTCTATACCTACTTCTACATGCACACTTGGAAAAACCCACACCACCACACCACTCATAATATCCCTTACTTCTGTATAAAGCCCTCACCAATATAACATAACTTTAAAATTCTATTTCCCTAACTCCTCAACAGAGGTCACAAGTACTACCCCCCCCCCCCCCCCCCACTTCCACTCAACATGCTCTAAGCCTAACATAAACACTGACCACAGTACACTACCATCTGTGTCTGCAGCAAAACAACTATTCCACCTGATGATGCATTGGAGCAATAATGCGAAACATACAGCACATATGTGATAAGATACATTATTTGCTTTTCTGGAAATGTTGTGACATATGCTGGAAATCTACAAATGCTTTGGTTAAGATGTGTAGGAAATCATAAATTCCAACATCTTGCACATAATTCACAAGAACAACAGCAAAATCAAGAACATAATGAATTCATAATAATAAGGACTGTACTGCCCACCAGAGGACAATAGACTCCCCTATGTATCGGATATCAACCCAAGGAAAAACCAAGGTAATTTGTATATAATAATAATTCCAACTAATTATCTCAACTTTTTAGCCATTATTGATATAGAGTAATTCTATGAATTCTAAGCTGTCCTGGTGGCAGAATGGTTAAAACACTTGTCTATTAATCAAAGGGATCTGAGTTTAAGTCCTGGATAAGGCATGGATGTTTGTGTAGTCTTTCTGCTGAGGACTCGCCTTCCTCACAGACCTTCTACTATGGTGTATTGAACTGACAGGCTCCTGTCAGAACTCTGTGGGAAGCAGCTGCTTAAGGAGGTATTTATTATTTTTTATTTACTTTTTATTATTAATTTTAAATCTGCACTGCTTCCTTTTAAACCAAAGATTTAAGCAATAATATAAATTTAGTAATTTCACATTAAAATAATGAAATACTTTAGAAAATACGGCAAAACTAATTCTTTAAAAAATTTACTGTTAAAATGGGAAGAAATACAGTAAAATTTTTCATTAAAAGTTGATAAAATCATCCACTTTTTTGATTTTGTTTTTTGTAATTTTATTAATTACAATTAAATGCTATTTCTTTTGGTATACAACATAACACATTTCTGCTGTTTGGTTATTTGGCAAAATAATTCTAAACTTTACTTTTTTTTACCATGCACACAGTTGACAAAAAGACAAGACTTTTCTTCAAGTATCTCAATGGGAAAAAAAAAAAACAATAATTTTTCCAGTTTCAAGAAAAGGTTTTCCTATTATTCAGAAAGAAATTTAATTTCTATTTCTATATATTATAATTATTTTGGTTCTTTTTTTATTTGCATAGCCTAATCCCCTTTTTTGCCTCATCACTCTAAAAAAAAGTCTTATTTATATAATTGTCTGAAAAAGTCTGCTTATAATTTTATTTACATATTTTCATAAAATTCAGAATTAAATGCTGTTTAATTGAGTATAATAACATGCTCTATTTCATTAGCAATTTGGCAAAAAAAAAAAAGCTTTAAAGTTCACTTTTTTTTTGACAGCCTAGTTGGGAAAAAACCTTGATACAATTCAACTTTTGAGGCCTGAAATTGTAAGGATTAACAGTGCTCAAAATAAGAAAAATATGATTTAAAACAAAAGTTCACTCTTACTAGTTTTTTCTTTCTGGCTTTTCTGTGGATATCCAATAATGATTCTGATCTTTTGGTTTTCTAGAGAGAGAAAAATTGTAAAAAGAGTGAAGCTAAAAATGCAATTATGTACAGTTTAACGCACTATATTTGATCAAAACTATGACAATACCTAAAATTATATACTTCGAAATGAAAAAAAAATACATGTTAATACATGTGTTCAGTAATCTTAAAAGGATTTTAAAAGTGTTTAAATTTGATTTGATTGCATTTTGATAAATTTTCTGGTTTTGTACACAAGTGGTTACATTTTTATGACCAAAATTATTTACAAAGTTCATTCCAGGACAGTTTACCACACATCACAGATTTTAATGACCTTTTGCCTAAATGTTAATACACACAAGATGTCTAATTGTCCGAAATATTTTGAGTCAAAAAATTTTTTGTACAGAGTTATAATCGTTTTTCTTTTTCCTTTCTTTGCTTTTATGGTAGATGAGAAGACCAAACTTGGCATACTGATGTAGAATTCGATTACAAATTCATTAAAAAAAAATAATTCAATATAGTTTTGAAAAAAAATTGAAAAAACCGAAAATTTTGAAATGTGAAAAAAAGTGATGTGGCCCCATCATCCTCCTCCTCCTCCTCAAGCAGCCATGGGCTATGGAGGCCCAACTAGACCGTGTAATTTAGTTCTCCAAGCAACTCCGTCCTGAGCTACACCTGCTGCATCTGGCCACTGCACACCAATTCTAACAAGGTCCTGTTTGACATTGTCTGCCCTCTGCATCCTAGGTCTCCCCCTCTTCCTGAGACCTTTAGGCACACTGTTCACAACCTTATTTGCCAATCTATAATTATCCATAAGGGCAACATGGCCAAACCAACGGAGTCCCTCTCTGCACAATATGCTGCTTAAAGGAGGATGCCGACTCCTTTGCCTAACCTCATCATTAGTTACAAAGTTGAACCACCTAATGCCCAAGATACTGCATAAGCATCTGGAATCAAAAGCATCTAGTTTCCTGTTATCTTGTTTACAAAGTGTCCAAGTTTCACTACCATAACTAACCCTAGAAAGAACCAAACTATTATACAGTCTAATTTTAGTCTTTAGGTGTATATGCCTATTTCTCCACACTCTCCATAGATTCTTAAAAGTCCCAGCAGCAATCCCTATCTGTCTGTTAATCTCATGCCGCACATCATCAGTGTCTGTTACACAGCTCCTAAGATAATTAAACTGTTACACATCCTCAAGATTGTAATCATTCACATAAACTTAATCACAGCCTGCCTGACCAATTTTCATCAATTTAATTTTCTCTCTGTTTATAACCAAACCAACTCTAGTACCAGTTTCATCAACAGCTCGAATGAAAGAGTTCATCACATCAACATCATTTGCCAAAAGGGCTAAATCATCAGCATAATCTAAATCAGAAATTTTCGTATCTCCAGCCCATTTAAGACCAAAATCATTCCTTTGAAGTGAATTTCGCATAACATAATCAATAACCAAACTAGAGAGAAAAGGAGACAAAAAACCCCTTGTCGAACACCAAAAGTAATGCTAAACCAATTGCTACAAGACTTACCAACTCTCACACACGACTCAGTTATTATAGGGAGCTTTCATAATGTTAACTAACTTGTCTGGTATATCATATGATCTCACAATCAACCACAAATTATGACGATCAACAGAGTCAAAAGCCTTTTTTAAATCAACAAAGCTAGCAACCAAAGGTTTCTGAAACTCTAAACATTTCTGAAGAATCTGCCTAAGTGAAAATATCTGATCCACACATCCCCTACCACTTCTGAATCCACATTGCTCATCATGCAATTGATTATCAACCAGATTCTTAATTCTATTAAGCACAATCATGGATAGAACTTAACCTGGAACAGAGAGTAGGCTGATACCCCTATAGTTATCACAAAAACTGCAATCAAACTTTTTTGAAAATAGGGAAAACAATAGTTCTGGTAAAATCCTTAGGAACCATGCCTTTATCATAAAAGATATTCAGAATTTCAGTCATCCATGTGATAACCAAAACATTCCCAGCTCTAAGCATTTCAGTAGTAATTTCATCTACCCTTGGTGATTTATGAAGTTTAAGTTTAGAAATAATCAAAATAACTTCAGACTGTGTGTTATAGGGCCAACATTAAAGCCACCAATGCATCTATCATCATTGCAAACAATGGTAATAGAACTAACCACATTGTTTAGAATATCACTGAAATGCTCAGCCCACCTAGCCATGACAGAATCCTCACCTTCTATAACCTTACCTTGTTTATCCTTCAATCCCTGTATACCTGTCCGTTTTCTACCACAAAAAACATTAACTATCTGGTACAGCTCTCTGCTGTTGTGCTGCCTAACTGCTTCCTCAGCTTTGTCAGACAAGCCATCAAGCCAAAGATTCTTATCAGCAGCTAACTGATCCTTGACATGTTTAATAAGCTCTCTGTAATGCTTTCTATTAGGACTAGTAGGGTAATTTATTAAGGACATTCCTGCAGTTCTTTCTTTCTGAAATAAGCTCAATTGCCTTATCACTTAAATAATTCTGTCTCCTCTGCTCCTTTTTTCCTAAAAGAATACTGTTAGTTTCCAAAAAAGCCTGTTCAAAATGGCCCCATTCTTCCTCAACTTCAGTATTAAGCAAACCATGACTGTCATAATAACTAAGTAACCTATCATGGTAAGCTTTAGCTATAACTGGGTCTTTCAGAGCTTCAGAATTAAAGGTAAATTTTTTAACCCTAGCACAACACTTTTTAAGTTTAAGTTGCAAGACACTTTTAACAAGGTAATGGTCAGATCCAATTTCAGCTCCCCTATATGCCCTGGTATTTCTAACAGAACTAGCCCATTTGCTGTTAATTAATATATAATCAATCATATTCTTATGCAGCCCATCAGGTGAAACCCATGTGTATTTATGTATGTCACAGTGTTTGCAATAAGTGTTGTCACTATCACCCCTCCCCAAAGGTCAGAGTCAGTACCAACTTTGGCATTGAAGTCACCTAGAACAAGGGTAATATCTCCTTTCTTGACAGAATTCAAATAATCCTGAAGTTGTCCGTAAAACCTATCCTTCTCATCCTCATCAGCATCCTCAGTGGGGGCATTACAGCAGATAACATTCAAGTCTTTAACGATTGTCTGAAATTTTGCTGTAAGAAACCTTTCATTAATGCACTCATATCCTAGAAGAGCATCACTAGCGTGTCTGCTGAGAAGCAGACCCACGCCTTGGTTATGCTTATTGTTGTCCCTCCCTGAAAAGAGAAATTTAAGATTATTTTTAAGAATCTGACCTTTATCTGTCCATCTGGTCTCTTGCAAGCCGAGAATATCTAAATTATAATGGTGGAATTCTTGTGTGAGGACATCAAGAGAAAAAGCTTTGTGCATAGTCCTCACATTCCAACTACCTATGGAGAGAAAATGGTTAGTGGGATGTTTAAAGAAACTATGTTTATTGAGAGGGGGAATGCCGACAATATCAAACAGCCGCCTAATCGCAGACATGGGGCAAAGACCCATTCCCCCACCACTAAAGGCTGAAGCCATCTACACTGGAAGACTTCCTCCAATGTAGAATTTGATGATGCCAATAGAAGCAAAGAGTTCAGGTGCCTGCGATGACTTCTGCTCAGGATTATCCACCAGTGATAAACATATCCTGTGAATCTATTCACTTGGGGCTGTCAACCCACAAACAAACAGAAAACACAGCGGAAGATTTTCCCTCCACAGAAGCCCACCAGTGTAGCAAAATCAGGATCCATAATCAAGCTCAGAGCCATATATCTGTCCAGTCCAGTGGGTTTATATGGTCAGCACCAGGACCCTGTGTGGTTGACCACTCCCTAGCAGGGTAGAAAAAAAAAGAAAAGTAGCCATAGTTGTTCAGATCAGTAGGCCACACTAATCAGGCAACCCTCCCCTTCTGTTCACTTCCACAAGACAGTATCTCTTTTGAAAGATACTAACAGTCTGCACCACGAGAAGGTGGGGTCGGACATTAGGTACTTAAAATGACAGCTACTTCGGAGACATCTGATTAAGACATTGTAATCAAAAATTTAATCTTTAAATGATAGAATTAGTTTAGCACTATTTTTAATTAAATTGAAGTAATTTGATAACTGTCATTCATAATTTGTAATTTTTAAGCTCAGTTTTTGCTGTTTTCATAAAGTTAAACTTTTCCATAGCAGTCAGTATCTAATGCAAATTGATCTGGAAGAGTTCAATCTAAATTTCAAAGTTGGGTTAAATAAACTATACCTGCTTTGAAAGATTTTTAACTTTTTCACAGCTCTTTATTCCTTTTTCAGTTATATATTTTTCAGCTTTTATTTATCTTGTTTTTAAAATAAAAATATATATATTTTTGTAACACAATAGAAATATTATGAATTTTAATTTTAAAGTAATAAAATACTTCAAAAAACAGGGCAATTTAATTAAAAAATTTTTTATACTGAAGTTAAAATGCAAAAAATGGTAGTAAAACCTCAAAATTAAAAAAAAATGCTTAAAAATTTTACTTTTTTTTTCTTTTTTAAACTGTTCTTTATTTTCTTAACCCAAATTTAATGCTCTTTCTTTTTATATTAACATGGTTGGTTATTTGGCACTGAACAGAGTAGGTTTCTCAAAATACTGTACCTAGATGAAAACTACAAAGAGTGAGTAATTTTCTTGATTCAAGTAAAAAGTTTATTTTTCTGCTATTCAGAAAAAAATAGTCTTTCAATTCATATGCATTATAATTATTTCTGTGAATTAGAGATTTTTTAACTATTTTTTTCATTTCCATTGCCAGGTGCATTTTTTTTCTACATGATTCTAAAAACAGTCATATTAAAACTTGCTCTCATTTTCGTTAAATATTTTGTTTTCAGAAAATCCAGAATTAAATGCTGATTAATTTGGCATAAAACATACCATAATTCCTTTCATTAGCTACTTCATAAAAAAAAAAGCTTTAAAGTTCATTTTTGACTGAACAGTTTTTCAACTGTGTTCAGTCAATTCCTGGATACATACTTGATAAACACTAGATTATTTAATATTTTTACTTATTGATTTGTGGATGTTAATTTTTTATCATAAACAATTACAAAATTCATATGAACATAATTGTACCCCTGTATGTGTTCCTGAACCACACGTCAGGGAAACACATTTAACTTTTACACATAATCACATAATTACAGTGATTATGTATAAAAATTAAATGTATTAACTTGTCACTGTGCTATGAATATTAATTTTAAGGTCAGTGAAGCTCAATACATTTCTCATGCCCAAGTGAAAAAATATAGTCTATGAAATCCCAATTACTTCTGAATACATACTAATTCACCTCAAAATTGTCCATTAATCAAATACATAAAAAACCAAAATCCTGGAAGTTTTAGGTTCCAAAGTTTCTGGTTTTCAGAGCTGCATACTCTCTCTCCATAAATATCACATTTAAGATTACTTAATGACAGACATGAAAAAAATATTGCTATCAAACACTCAAACAAAGGAAAATACTTAATTGAAATAAGTTAATAAAAACTGTTTTTAAAATCAAAGAAATAAAAAAAAGAAAAAGAAATTTAACTGAAGTTTCAGCACTTACATTATATTCAACTAACTCCTCAGCTACTACTTCATCCTTTGCAAAAACAGGATGAGAATCGTTCTTTTTGTCCTATAAAAAATAAAATTTATCAGTTACTGCATACTGACACAACAAGATTTATATAAATATCATTATATTACATAACATCTGTCTATTAACCATTAGCAAAACCTAACTTGTTCATAAAAATTAAGCTAGAAAGAACTTAAATAATAAAGAGTGGTTAAAAGAAATAAAAGTTTTAATTAAAATTAAAATTTAAGTCACCATTGATTTAAAATCAAAAGTTAAAAAAACACAAAAATCAGAATCCTTATTACAAAGACTTTATTCTCATAATCATCATCCTCCTCCTCAAGCAGCCATGGGCTACGGAGGTCCGACCAGACCGAGCAGTTTAATTCTCCAAGCATATCTGTCCTGAGCTACATCTGGCCACTGCACACCAATTCTAACAAGGTCCTGTTTGACACTGTCTGCCCACCACATCCTAGGTCTCCCACTCTTTCTGAGGCCTTTAGGCACACTGTTCATAACCCTATTCGTCAATCTAAAATTTTCCATACGGGCAACATGGCCAAACCAACGGAGTCTCTCTCTGCACAATATGCTGCTTAAAGAAGGTTGCAAACTCCTTTGCCTAACCTTATCATTAGTTACAAAGTTGAACCACCTAATGCCCAAAACACTGTGTAAGCAACTAGAATCAAAAGCATCAAGTTTATTGTTATCTTATTTACAACAAGTTTCACTACCATAACTAACCTTAAAAAGAATCAAAATATTATACAGCCTAATTTCAGTCTTTCAGTGTTTATACCTATTTTCTCTTAAAAGTCTGAGTAGCAATCTCTATGCATCTGTTAATCTCATGCCATTACCAGTATCTGTTACATAGCTCCCAAGATAATTAAACTGTTACACCTCCTCAAGATTGCAACCATTCAGATTAATGGAATCACAGCCTGCCTGATCAATTATCATCACTTCAGTTTTCTCTCTGCTTATAACCAAACCTACTCTACTACCAGTCTCATCAAAAGCTCGAATGAAAGAGTTCATCTCATCAACATCATTTGCCAAAAGGGCTAAATCATCAGCATAATCGAAATCAGAAATTTTCAGATCTTCAGACCATTTAAGGCCAAAATCTTCCCCTTGCAGTGAATTTTGCACAGCATAATCAATAAGCAAACTAAAGAGAAAATGAGACAAAATGCACCCTTGTTGAACAACAGAAGTAATGCTAAACTAATTTTGCTACATGACTCAGTGTGTATGATAGAGCTTTCTTTATGTTAACTAACTTGTCTGGTATGGCATACGATCTCACAATCAACCACAAATTATGATTATCAACAAATCGAAAGACTTTCTGAAATCAACACAGCTAGCAGGGTCCTGGTGCTGACCATTTATACCTACTAGACTGGACTTGTTTATGGATTCCTTATATCAGCTGGTGGATAATCCTAATCAGAGGACATCGCAGGTACCTGAACCTTACTTAGCTAGTTGGGCATTGTCAAGCCTAAACTGGAGTAATGTGTCTCAGGCAGGCCATATGGCTCTTGAAAAAGTCCACTTGAAAAGGTGGTGCCTGAAGTTCCTTACCAGCATTGGTGACTTCAGCCTTTAACGGAGGAGGAACAGGTTCTTTGACCCCATGCCTGCGATCAGGGGGCTGTTTGATATTGTTGGCCCTACCAATCTCAATAAACCTAATTTCTTCAAAAATCCTATTAATCATTTTCTCTCTCCAGGAACATGGAATGTGAGGACATTACATAGAGATTATTCTCTTGATGTCCTCACACAGGAATTCCAGCGCTATAACCTAGATATTCTAGGCTTGCAAGAGACCAGATGGACAGGTAAAGGTGAGATACTTAAAAAATAACTTTAAATTTCTCTTTACAGGGAGGGAGGATGGAAAGCATCACCAAGGTGTGGGTCTGCTGCTCAGCAGACATGCTAGTGATGCTCTTCTAGGATATGAGTGCATTAATGAAAGGTTTCATACAGCAAAATTTGAGATAAGCATTAAAGACTTGAATGTTATCTGCTGTTATGCCCCCACTGAGGATGCTGATGAGGATGAGAAGGATAGGTTTTACGGACAACTTCAGGATATTTTGAATTCTGTCAAGAAAGGAGATATTACCCTTGTTTTAGGTGACTTCAATGCCAAAGATGGTACTGACTCTGACCTTTGGGGAGGGGTGATAGGCCCTTTTGGTATTGGTAGCTACAATAGCAATGGGCAACGTCTCCTACAGGTAAGTAAACTCAATGGATTCAGAATAACTAACACTTATTACAAACACCGGAACATACATACATGGGTTAAAAAATTAACTTCAGATTGTGTTATAGGGCCAACATTAAAGCCAGTAATGCATCTATCATCATTACAAACAATGGGAGTAGAACTAACCACATTGTTCAAAACATCACTGAAATGCTCAGTCACCTAGCCATGACAAAATCCTCACCTTCTACAACCTTACTTTGCTTATCCTTCGATTCCTGTATACCTGTCCATTTTCTACCACACAAAACATTAACTATCTGGTAGAGCTCTCTGCTGTTGTGCTGCCTAACTGCTTCCTCAGCTTTGTCAGACAAGCCATCAAGCCAAAGATTCTTATCAGTAGCTAACTGATCCTTTACAAGTTTATTAAGCTCTTTGTAATGCTTTCTATTAGGACTAGTAGGGTACTGATTAAGGACATTCCTGCAGTTCCTTCTTTCTGAAATAAGCTCAAGTGCCTTATCACTTAAATAATTCTGCCTCCTGTGCTCCTTTTTCCCTAAAAGAGTACTGTTAGTTTCCAAAAAAAGCCTGTTTAAAACGGTCCCATTCTTCCTCAACTTCAGTAGTAAGCAAAACATGACTGTCATAATGACTAAGTAACCTATCATGGTAAGCTTTAGCTATTACTGGGTCGTTCAGAGTTTCAGTATTAAAGGTAAATTTTTAACCCTAGCACAACACTTTTTAAGTTTAAGTTGCAAGACACTTTTAACAAGGTGATGGTCAGATCCAATTTCAGCTCCCCTATATGGTATTCGTAACAGAACTAGCTCATTTGTTGTTAATCAATACATAATAATATTCTTATGCAGCTCATCTGGTTAAACCCATGTGTACTTATTTATGTGTGTCCCAGTGTTTGTAATAAGTGTTAGTTATTCTGAAACTATTGAGTTTACTTACCCGTAGGAGAAGTTGTCCATTGCCATTGCAGCTACCAATATCAAAAGGGCCTATCACCCCTCCCCAAAGGTCAGAGTCAGTACCAACTTTGGCATTGAAGTCACCTAAAACAAGGGTAATATCTCCTTTCTTGACAGAATTCAAAATATCCTGAAGTTGTCTGTAAAACCTATCCTTCTCATCCTCATCAGCATCCTCAGTTTTTACTTCTTTAGTGGGGCTGTTATGCCCCCACTGTTTGTTTAACTCAGTGGGGGCATAACAGCAGATAACATTCAAGTCTTATGAATGTTCGAGAAACATATTGTAGTATTTTTCCTTTCTTTAAGGCTTATTATGAATCACATGCTATGGGAGCAAAGAATGAAATAATCTGCAGCATAAGTTGATGGCTGAAAGCATCTTTCTTAGCAGTGACTGCTGCAAAAGCCAGTGTGTGAGTAATGCCAGAACCATCTCATAAGCCTGATAAATACTAGATTATTTAATAATTTGTAGATGTCCATTTTTTGTTATAAGTAATTACAAAATTCATATGAACAAAATTTGTCATAAAAAAGTTTTATTCATATGGAATTCTTGCAATTTCAACTTGTATAACAGCTTTTGTTTTTCATTCTTTAGCTTGCTACCAAGCTGTTACAGAATAGTTTATGTATTAATATGTTAACTAAGGTTATATGCACTCAATTGCTACTTTATGAACAGTTTGTTAAATTTATGTTGGGTTGTTTTACCTCTGAGCGGCACTTTTTTGCACACCATGGGCTAAATGGCCAGGTCACATGGACCCTGAAGGCTCAGAGAAGGTTGGGGGAGGGGACCCACTGGAACAGCTGTTGGGAGACAAATGGTAGCCTCCCGTCAAGGCCAACCAATATGTTCTTTAACGTGCACAGGGTATGGCTCTCCTGCACACGGGCCACGGCTTAACGTCCCACCCGACGGACGGCAGCCTTTCCAAGCCCATCGCCCATCGGTAAATTTATGTTCCTGATACATTCAAGCATCTTTAGTCTGGTAATCTAATGAACTTTTTAAATATTATTAATTTAATATTTAATAAATATAATTTAATCTGTGGTCCAGAAGCATTCATGGTTAGCTACTTTTTAAGAAATTTTAAAATAATTAAATGCTATTACTGAATTAAAAATGAACTTAAGCACTTAGGAGAATATTCAGTTGTGTAAATTATATGCCTTTTATTTCAAAACCTTTTCTTTATTTCACCATCAGTCATCACAATTCATTTTATGTTTAAAAAAAAGCAACACTGAATGAAATATACTGTAACACAAAAACATGTTTGAAATGGTGAATGATAAGAGAGGTATAAGTGCACCCAATCCCCAACTAACATGACTTCAAAAAAAATTGTTTAAGGTGAAAGCATGCTAATCAGATAAAAAAATTTCACAAAAATAATGTAAATGGGGAGGTGTTTCATAATCCTAGCCTGACTGGCATATTTTTAATTTCATTTCTTTGTTATGATTGTACTTTGGTTAAAAGCTTTGTGCTTATAGTTTATGTATATTGCATCTATGAAATTTATTTTTATAGGAAAGAAACAATGATAGAGGAAGTAATAAAAAAAAAATGCTAAATGCAGTTTTATTTAGTACATAGTATGTATAGATGATTGCCAAGTAATAAAGACGAAAAATAAGAAATAAGGTGAATTGGTATATGAATAACTTGTCATTGGTCAGCACCAAATAAAATGTTCACTATTGTTTACAAATCTATTACATGTTTTAGCTGTTTAAATACACAATTGGTATATGAAAATGTGAAATATCTTTTTGGAACTGCTGAAATTATGAACAAGGATAGATCAGATGGGTGAGAAAAGTAAGGCATCCAAAGTATCTTCTAATATGGTAAATGCAATAATGTGAACAAAGAAGTAGCTGAGAAATTGTGTTAGACTGGGTTTACTGTACTAATACTTTTTTATTGAGCAAAATAAGTAACTAGGAAAACAACACATTGCCTCTGGCTAATATAGAACTCTTGTTTTGAAAGAGAATGAAATTTACAACTTTAATAATAAAAATAAATACCCCCTCAAGCAGCTGCTTGCCACAGAGGTCTGACAGGTGCCAGATTATATGCTGTAGTAGAAGGTCTGTGAGGAGGGCAAAACCTCAGCAGAAAAACAACACAAGCATCCATGCTGGGACCTGGGTTAAACCCAGGTGCACTAACTTAGCAGCTCCAAATGTGGAAATTAAGACTAATGGTACTTTCCTAGTGTTAAGGGGGGGGGGGGGAACCACTACTGTTAGAGGAAAACCTTTGACCACTACACTCTACTACTAAGATTTCAAATCTTTAGCCTCAATAGATAGTTTGTTAGTCAGTTGGCATTACTGTATTCAAAGTGATGAGCCTTTAGCAGTTGAAATGATCTTGTCACACACTAGTCTCACTCAAGCATTCATTCCTTTGTGTTGCGTCAGCTATGTCGTTTTCCAAAAATGAATGTGTATTTATTGTTGACTTATTGTGCATACAAATCTTACAAATGTGTGTGAGAGGAGTTTGAGTTGAAGTTTCCTCAGTCTGCAGTTCTCAACAAGTCAATAATATCTCATTTGATTGATAAATTTCATCACACTAGGTCTGTACAGGATTGAAAGAGCACAGGCTGGCCATCACTGTTAACTGCCGAAGTTCTTGATGATGTGTCTCAGCGTTTAAATCGCTCATTCAGAAAATCTTTTAGAAAGTTATCTTCACAAGTTGGACTGTTACCAACTACTGTTTTCAGGGCTACAAAGAAGTTAAAATTTCATGCCTACCACATTGGTGTCGTTCATGAGCTGAAAGAACCAGACCATGAAAAATGCTTATGGTACCGTTGTTGGTATCGTTCTTTGGTTGATGAAAATGGAATTGAGGTGTTGGACCATGTTTATTTCAGTGACGAGGCTTGGCTTCACTTGGATAGGTATGTGGACAGTCGAATATAGAGCAGTGAAAATCCTCACACTTTTCATAAATGACCATTACACGCACAGAAAATTGATGTTTGGTATGAAATTTCCCATCGTTGTGTGATAGGACCTTTATTTTTTTGACTCAACTGTAACTGGTGAAATTTATCGTGACCTCATCCAACAGTTTATTGCACTATTGGATGTGAATGAACGAGAGTGTTGTTTCAAAAAGATGGCACGACCGCCCATACTGCAAATGACACAATGGTATTGTTGCTGAAATTTATTGGTGATCATTTGATTTCAAAATATTTGTGGTCCCCAAGATCCCAAGATCTTACTCCTCCAGATTTTTTTCTTTGGGGATATCTCATATGTGTAGCATTTCTAAACAATCCTCATACACTTGAAGGCTAACATTGAGAGATTTTAAAGACAACATAAGAAACGAACATTATGAAAGGTGGTTGCAAATGTCATGAAACAGGTACGAACCTGCATCCAGGTTGAGGGAAATCACTTTCAACATCTGTTGTAAAGGTAGTTGCTAATTTGCATCTTTTGAAAATTGTGTCTTTTGTCAAGTTTAAAAAGAAAAATACAATAGAGGGTTGCATCCTTTTTGAAACATCCTGAATAAGGAGACAATTTGGAGGAACAGGGAAGAAAGTATCATTTAGGACAATTGAACAAAATAATTATATTTTAGAGGTTACTGTAAATACTTCTCTTAATATTAATCAATTTTTCAAAAGTTTGTAAAATAATATAATTTTCAAGTAAACCTCATTCAATACTCATTATTCCATCTTACATCAATGTGCCATTAAATTTATTAAAAAATAAAATCAGATAAGGTGCCATTAACATTTGAACTTGAAATCATAATTCTATAGTAATCATTGTAATGGATTTTTCATTGCTTAAAAGCTATAATGTAAATTGCTATTTTAATTATCATTCTGCATTTTAATATAGATGGAATATGTTTTTCCATGCTAATACTTCTGACACTATTTTAATAGTATATTAAATATTTTCCTGTGGTGCATTTTTTATTCGAAATTTTCAGAATAACTGGATTTATTTTAATTATTGCTTTTAGAAAGATTATCCTCAAAATTTTCCTTTCAAGTAGCAATGGGGCTTGAATTTCATATGATAATTATTTGGAAAAATATCAGTGTATTCTTAACATTTTCAAGTACTTTACAGACTGATATACTAGTAATAATTCCAAATTCCACAATAATAGGATTTTTAAATCTTTGGTTATATTCTCTCCAAAAATTTCCCATTGACTGGAATTAGCACTCTATGTTCATATAATAATTAACTGGCAAATATTCAGCATAATTCCAACATTTCATAATGTGCTACAACACTTGCACAGCAGCAAAAGGTGTTTCAAACTTCAGGATAATTTTTATATAAATGGTTAATTTTGTTGAAATTTTACCAATTTTATAATGCTACCTTGGAAACATTTGCCACCATTCAAGTTACTGAATATTGTGCACAATCCATGTGCAAACATGAACATAAATTCTTGAAGTTGCAGTAGGAAGGAAAATAATCCTTCGCCCATACTTGAAAATACCTTAGAGCCAGTCCTGGACATGTACTACAGCAGCTAAGCTGCGAACAAATAAAAAAAATTAACTGACAAAGGAATGTTATGATGTGATATCACTGGTATCATATTTTACATTGGTGTTTACAACAACTTTTCTTACCTATAGAAAAAATTACCATTCTGTATCTTTGTTCAACATTGCTTATCTATCCTATTTTTTTGCGACTTACAACCCCACTCTCACGGTAACAGAGTAATATGACATTCTCAAAATCATTTTGAATCAAACCTTTCTCCTCAATCATTTTGTCAACTATATTTTTTACCTTTCATTTTTTGTACAGATTTAGAAGTGAACTTAAAATTGTTGTATTCTTTCATTTGGCTTGCTAATGTCTATCAAGTATCAACTAAAATATTCTGTGTATGTTCGTTTAGCTTTAGAGGTTCAGGTAGGTGTCATTGTGAAACTGAAAATTAGTTGATGTAAAGATTTTTATCAATCCAGTAAAATTTACTACATTAGAGTTAGGTTTGCAAGCATTTTCAGTTCTTCCCCTTCCTTCCCTTTGTGGATTGGAGCCTCCTTCACATGACTTCAAGCATTCCACACTTCAAATATTTAAAAAACAAAACAAAAAAAAAAGTTAGAAGGAAAAAATTATTACACAGAAAAAACCTACTGCACTTATGAGCAGTATATGACGGAACACCAGAGCGATATTAAGCATAACAAAAACCTAACATAACACTTACACAAACAATACTTGATAATAATATTAAAGTAAATAAAATTCAATATAACCCAATAATAGCCCCTCCAACTAAATTTCAACTGCATTACACCGAAACCATAATGATAAATTTTCATAAAGACACACTGTACAATACAGAAATTCCTACCCTGCCCATAGCATGGAATCTCCTGCTGCACAAGCAACTCACCTCACGAGATGTGCAGATCAACATAAATGTGCTAAAGAGACTCGCATAAATACCAGCAGTCTCCATCTCACTGCAATCATACCTGAGAAAGCCCCAAGAATGGAGGGGGGCAAAAAGCACAGTAAAGTCTTTTGAAATTTTAAAACCTTTTAAAATTAAATGTTTTAATGTTGTTTTTAATTGATTAGCCATCCTGTGGCCGAGTAGTTAGCGCGCTTGGCTACTGATCTACGGGACCTGGGTTCAAGCCCCGGATAAGGCATGGACGTTTGTGTCTTTTTTCTGCTGAGGTCCTGCCATCCTCTCAGACCTTCTACTGTGGCATATAGACTGACAGGCTCCTGTCAGACCTCTGTGGCAAGCAGCTGCTTGAGGGGGTATTTATTTTTTTTTAATTGAGTGCATGTTAAATATTTTTAAATGCTCTTGAGTGTGTGTCACAGTCATCATAACCTGTAACAATAACTGTTCTGAACTGAAACCCAAAATATGTGTGTGCAAGAGTTAAAAACCAAGGATCTTCAGCATAACAGTTATATGTTAAATTAAAAACCAGCTGAAGAATGTTCAAAGTCAAGTGCACAGGATAAATACCAGACTGGTAAACAAAGCTGCCATAACATTATAGTTTCAAAAAGGTGAAATGTAACAGCAACAACTTAGGAAGAGCAACATCTGGAGGAAATTATAATCTGTGCCAGCTGCCATCAAGGTTCAGAACTGGTAATATGTTTTCTTGTCTTTCATCAGCTTTGTTTGTAAAGGAGGATTTAAGGTTTAGAATTAAATAAAGAAAAGTACACAGCTAATAGTATAACTATATTATCATGACATATACTGTACAATCAATTAGTAAAAACTCCTTATAACTCAAAATTTGAGGAGTGCAAAGTTATTACAATTCATTGTGGGTTTTAACCCACAGTGTGATAACTTATTGCAACATATGTACCAACTTATTTCTTAGCCTAAATTCAAGTCATAAATGTAGCATTATATATTTACAATTGATACACTTCCCATGCAATTGATACACTTCCCATGAGAGATTTTTTTATCACAATTATTAATTAAATGATCGCAATAAAAAACCTCCCACAGGAGGAGTTTATCAATTGCACATCCCTGATCCCTTAAATATATTGCAGGGCAAAAATAAGTATATAGGTAAAACCTTTGGACAGTATAAGGACCGTATGAAAGAACACCAGCAAGACTTATGAAAATTAAATCCTAATACAGCATACACAAAAACCATAATTGATAACAAAATCATAATTCAAAATATCGAATATAAACCTTTAGCTGCACCTAAAATCAAATTTCAACTAAATTACGCAGAAAAATTACTAATACACATGCACTTGGATAATATATGTAATACTGATATCCCATCTTTACCTTCAGCATGGAATCTCCTCTTACAGAACCAATTAAATCACAGCGTATACAATGACGTAACATCGACAGATCATGACGCAGGAAGTTAAACAAGTATAATGTGAATTTGCCATACATAATTTGAGTCTGAGGACGCCATGATGACTGATTAATGGTGAAACGCATAGCTCGTTCCCACCTGGGTGTACCGCAATGGTTACAGCCATTGACATCTTGGTACAGGTAGTTATATTTTAACAGATTTTAAACTCAGTGATGATTTTAACTGTTTAAAATAGTAACTCTAAACGTTAAGGTAAGAGGACAGTGCAATAGTTCTTCTATAACTAAACTCTGTACCAAAGTATAGCATAATTAATTGCAGCATAACTATTCAGTGTTAACCTTCAAACTGCTCTGACTGAGATCTCTGCTAAATAACTGATGTTATGGCTTCATCATAGCAAAGTGCAGTTAGAAGAAATTCAGCATACTGTAATGCAATTATATCTAATGACTGTATCACTGATAAGAATATCCATATAACATCATGCCTACAACTTCCAAGGACTGGTTTCTTTACTTAATAACATCTTTGGCTACATGAGATGTCTACAACAGGTTTAGCAACTGCACCAACACATGAGTTTTGGACATATTGCAAGGAACAAGTGTTTGTGACTTCAGATTGCACTGAAACAGCAAGTATAGTAGATACACCCGCCTATGAAATATAGGTAATTATGTTTACAATTTTATTGTCCAGTATACATTGTAAATATATAATGCTATATTTATGACTTGAATTTAGGCTAAGAAATAAGTTGGTACATATATTGCAATAAGTTATCACACTGTGGGTTAAAACCCACAATGAATTGTAATAACTTTGCACTCCTCAAATTTTGAGTTATAAGGAGTTTTTACTAATTGATTGTACAGCATAGATCGTGATAATATAGTTAAGGTTTAGAAAATAGAATAATTTTGAACAGGATTTTGCACAGGAGGCCATATACCTTGGATTATGAAAAAGGTTGTAAAAATGTCCACCTGAAGAACCATTTATTTTAAAATGTAATACAGCTACATATCATGTAAGATTAAATTAGTTAATTTATCACATTATCTAAGTGATTTTAAAAGCTTTAATGTATATCAGCATAGTATATTCTAGGATGTTGCCATTGATAATTTGATAGGAAGCCAGTTCAGGCTACAGTTCTGCTTAATATGATAAATGGAGTGAAGTAGATGAAAGCACTACTTGTTTGTGACTACTTGTTACCATCTTATGTACATAGGCCTATGTGTTCACCACTTGAATCCACAATATTGTGCAATTGATAAGTATCAGTGCATCTTATATAGTGATAAAACAGTATATAAAACCATACATAAATGTAGTGAGCTCTACATTCCAGATAAAAACTGTAAAACACATAAATATTTTTTAAAAGAAAAAAACTGTTTTAAAAATAGCTGGGTCAAATTATTAGAAAGATTTAAAAAGTCTTTAGAAGAATTAGAACTTTTTTATATATGTTTAGCTTCAAAGCTTTTGATTATATCCTTTTTGGCAAAATTATTAATATTTATAACAAAAAAAAAAATACCCCCTCAAGCAGCTGCTTGCCACAGAGGTCTGAAAGGAGCCTGTCAGTTTATATGCCAAAGTAGAAGGTCTGAGAGGATGGCTTGGGTTGGGTTGTTTTACCTCTGAGCGGCACTTTTTTGCACACCATGGGCTAAATGGCCAGGTCACATGGACCCCGAAGGCTCAGAGAAGGTTGGGGGAGGGGACCCACTGGAACAGCTGTTGGGAGACAGATGGTAACCTCCCGTCAAGGCCATTCAGCGTGTTCTTTAACGTGCACAGGGTGTGGCTCTCCCACACACGGGGCCACGGCTTAACATCCCATCCGACGGACGGCGGCCTTTCCAAGCCCATCGGTGTCTCCTACTGACCGTGGGCAGGGCGGGGAATTTTTGCGGAGATGAATCTCAACGCTGACCCAGCTGGGACTCAAACCTGGGAACTACAGATTATGAGCCTGGCGCGCTACCGACTGAGCCACCCCCGCCCCATGAGAGGATGGCAGGACCTCAGCAGAGAAATAACACATACATCCATGCCTTACTCGGGGCTCGAACCCAGGTCCCTTAAATCAGTAGCCAAGCGTGCTAACCACTCGGCCATGGGATGGTTAGATCAGTAGCCAAGCATATCAAATAAATAATCAGCAGTACAAGCTGATTAGATGATTTGGAAAAAGAGGGAACAGAACCTAACAATTAAAACTTTACTCTCCCATGCTCTATATGAACATGTAGTAAAATAAAGATGATAATCACAGTGTTACCTGTTGCTCATTTGGCGTTGATAAATCAATAAATATTCAGCGGAAATTTTTTTTTTGCCGACATACTGGATTTGAACCCACATCTCTCCAGAAACACGCCAGAATATTCTTCCAGTTGAACTAATGCCAGCTCGTCTTTTTTCCACTAATTTTAAGACTTAACTCTATCACAGAGTTTTTTGGGCCAACTATTGGCGCCATCTATGATCTCTGGGGGCAATTATTAATATTGCACAAAGTGAGATAGAAATAAATAAGTCTCAGCATGCTATTAGTGTTATTAATGATTTAAACATAGATGATAATCACAGCGTTACCTGTTGCTCATTTGGCGTTGATAAATCGATAAATATTCAGCGGAAAATTTTTTCGACATACAGTATTTGAACCCGCCAGAGTATTCTTCCAGTTGAACTAATGCCAGCTCGTCTTTTTTCGCTAATTTTAAGATTTAACTCTATCACGGAGTTTTTCGGGCCAACCATTCGCACCATCTATGATCTCTGGTGGCAATTATTAATATTGCACAGAGTGAGATGGAAATAAATAAGTCTCAAGCGTTATTAATGATAATTAGTACTGCTCTAAAAGTAGCCTTCTCCACCCAAAAAGTCCCACCATTGCACTATATGATTATCTCTATACAAAGAATAACAGATGGTATACTAACTGAAGTATCCAATTTGGAACTTTCACTTAAACACCGAGAAATAATCCCAAGTTGATTCTTGGATTCTGAAGGTGCTAACGTCATCCATTCTTCTCTTTGTAATTGTTCACTTTGTGGGATACTCTGAAAAACAAAAATATTATTATATATTGCTGACTTCTTAAAAATCACTATTAATGAAAAATATTAATAAAATTTTTTAAGTTAGGAGAAAATTTATTTTGAAATGTCATAAAATCATGTCTTGAGCCAAATGATTATATGAAACCAAGAAATTAAGCTTGTGAATTATTAATGATGAATATTATAATTAAAATGCATCTGTAACATGGAAGTGGATGCTTTTTTAAAACTTCAGATGCTTCCCATAACCTTGACCAATTCCAAAAAATTCATCCTATCTGCACTTGTTCTTTATGATGAGGAAAATGTTTTAAAATCTGAAATTAAACCAGAATCATTCTTTCAGATTTCATCATTTGGAAAAAAACAGTTAAATGCTACTAATGAATTTATATTTTATTTACTTATTATTGCTATTTTAACAAGTTAAAATGTTAAGAAATTCACTTAAAATATGTAAATCAAATTACCAAACAATACGAAAAAAAAACATCATTTTAGTTTCACACTGAATTATCAGAACTTTTTTTTTCAGTGGTTGTCCTTACACTAAGAGTTCCAACACATTGTGTCATCTAACAAAAAAACAATATGCAGAAATGGCAGATTATACATTCTGTTACCTGAATTAATGAAAAATTTCTATGTCCAGTACTAGAAAACTTATTTTAAAATTCTATATATGAAATACTTTTATCAAAAAAAATATATATCTGTGGTAGAAAGCTAAGCCAAACCAAAAACCTTTATTTACAAAAAGGAATATATTCCAACACTGAAAAAGCCATAAAAAATATTTAACATTGCCAGGTCTAAGAAATTTTGCCAGTAAACAATAAAATCATCTTCATCATATACCAAATGGTTACATCAGAGGGTTTTATTTTAAAGTAGCTTTTATAAGTTTAGGGAAGAAATTGCTTTCCCTCCCAAATTCATAGACAGCATTCTTAGGCACTAGTATTAAATTATTTCAGTTTCAATAGCTCTTTAACTCTTCAATCCAAGAAAATTGATGTTGGCCCAAAGTAACTTTAATCTGAAAGATTTCTAGTAGTCATAACAAGTGGTAATGAGTTAAAAATGTGGGGGAGGCATTAAAAAGTTCCATTATCTTTATTAAGTATTACAAACCCGAGTGAACACTTAACCCTTGAAGAGCCAGAAAACACTAATTCCCAGAGAATTTTCTGCAAGCTTTTATACTTTTGCTAAAAAAACTTCCTTTTAAGTTTTTTTTTTCAAATTAAGCAATAAAATTAACAAATTATATCACAGACAAAAGTATGACCAAGTTCTGTCAGTTACTTTTAGATAAAATTCCACAGTTCTTTTAATTTTGACATTGAAAACATATGATAATTAATCCAGCAGTTTAAGGATTAATAGATAAACAAGAAACAATAATATATGAGGGTGGATCATTTACTTCATATACTGATGTCACTTTTAGTCTTCATCACTGGAGTCTGTAGGTATTTTCTCCTTCTCAAAGTGTTCCCCATTAAAAATTATGCACTTAGCCATCACAAACAATTTAATGAAAGTGTTCAGATCGTGGTTGAGGCAGCTCAAGCCTTCTAGTCATTTCCAAAGTGACAGCCATTTAACACTGTTTTCAGCTTTGGAAACAGGTGAAAATCGCAATGTGCAAGATTGGCAGAATAAGGAGGATGTTCTAGCCTCTAAGCTCCAATATTAGTTACAAAGTTTAAACCAAAGCAACAGTATGGGACTTCATGTTGTAATGACCCCCCCCCCCCCCCCCTCTGGAATTCTGGTATTTTTCACAAACTGCATTATAAAGTTTGGTTCGATATAAGTTCAGCATAAGTTTCCTTATCACTATTGACTACATGGCATAAAATGTGTTGCAAGAATGTCTTTGCGATTAAAAAACATCACAGCCATTTGTTTTCCGGCCACCCTCAAGCTTGAAATTTCATACGGTAATTTGAGTACTTCCATTTGTTAGATTGACATTTTTTTCTCAGATCATGGTGGGAAATCCAAGTCTCATCTCTGGTCAAAATATGCTATAAGAATATTTTATCTTCCTCTTCAAACCATTCTGACCTGCATCAACAAGTTTTTGCTTTTATTCAGGGCTCAGAATATGCAGGATCCAATAAGCAACAAATCCTTGACATTTTAAAGTGCTCCATCACTATTGGGCAAACACTGACATAAAAAGAGGCCCATACTTGCTGCTGGTGTATGCAAGGCTATTCTGCATTTCATTGAGAATATCTGAGGCTGGGGCGATTTGTTGCACATATCTTGGATAATCTTCCACAGAATTGTGCCAGTCTCTAAAGCATTTGTTCAACTTGAAAAATTGCACTTCATTTCAAGCACTGTTCTCCATGAACTTGAGTCATTTCTGTGACTGTGCACCATTTAGGCCTCACTAAATACAGTAATGTATTTAGTGAGGTATAAATTAGTATTTACTGCTGATCAGTTTCCACATCAGCTATAATATGCAAAACACACACACAAAAATGAACACTTTTCCAAAGCAAAAACACGACAGACTGACTATGTACTGTTCTGCTGCTACTTGCAACCATATCATGTTTCAACTTGCAACATTGCATGCATGATTGAGCCCTTGAAGAGTAGTTGTGTTATCATATCATTTATTAACTCAACTGAAAAGCTGCTGATTGTTGGCAATGGCAAACAATTACAAATTATCCATCTATATAAATTATCTATCACCAGCATTGAATGCATCTACCACATTGCAGCAAAAGGAAAGGATTTTCTAGAGTCCTGTCATCCATGCTATTCAAACCACAGCAGTACTCTTGCCAATAATTAAATTGGTTGGGTTGTTTTACCACTGAGCAGAGCTTTTTTGCACACCGTGGGCTAAATGGTCAGGTCACAAGGATCCCGAAGGCTCAGAGAAGGTTGTGGGAGGAGACGCAGTGGAACAGCTGTTGGAAACAGATGGTAGCCTCCCATCTAAGGCCATCCAGTGTGCAATTACGAACCTGGTAGGCTACTGACTGAGCCACCCCTGCCCCAATATTACTTAGTGACTTAGGTGAAACAGGCTTTCTAAAGCTCTTGCTTTCCAATATTTCTGAAAAATTTTTAGTGTAAAATATATCATCTCAGTATCTGCTAGATGTCATTTTTCTGTGCAGTGTATTTCAAGCTTATCACAAGCTCTGAAGACTGCCTGGTAAAATTCCAACAGCATTTCAAACTTAACATCTATTCTAATCCATGAGCAATTTTAACACGATAAGTGACGGTACAGGACTGGGTTACTTTTTATTTTATGCTACACAGTGATGTACTTATTCCCTGCATGTAAAAGTAACTTATATTGTTGTTTGTTTTAATAATCTAATATTTAAAGCAATGAAAATGTCAAGAAATAAGAAACTACTCATCATCATCATCATCATCCACAAGCAGCCATGGGCTACGGAGGTCCAACCAGACCGTGCAATTTAGTTCTCCAAGCAAGTCTATCCTGAATACTCAATCTGTTTGTAAGTAAAATTATTTCACACTTTATTTCAGGAGGGGAAAATTCATGGGAGTCTAGTCACCTAGGCAACAAAATGTTTCATGCTGGCACTACAGAATTTCCATATCATAACAATTCTCACAACAGCTGTCTCCTAAATTCCATATGCCTGGCTTCCAGAATTTATACAAAACTTTCCAGCCCTATCTTATGTCTATAATATATATATTTTTTTTTTACTAGGGCACACATTATGTTTCAAATGCCTCAATTCATTCTTGAATTTTAAATAAGTATGTATTATTGAACTGTCATGCATTAACCCTTCTAATGTCCAGGATGTATATATACATTCACAGAATTCACAATGAGAGGTGAGGGCATATATATCTGTTTTTAGTACAACAAAAATAAATCAATCTTTTAAAAATAAAAATTGTCATTTTAAAAATTTTGTATATATTACTTATAAAAATATATAACTCAGGCTTGATAAATAATATTTTCTTTTTTCATTTGATGCATATTTTATTAAACTATGACATAAATAATTTGTTAAAGCCAATTGACTGAAATTTCTTAGAAGTGATATAAGATATTGTTAATTTATTTGTTAACACTACTTTATGCTGAAGCAATCCTTAATTTAAGTTCAGAAGTTTGATTTGAACTATTATCAACAAATTTTTCCTTAAAGTTTCTAAAATTTCCTGGTAATTAACAAAAAGAAAAAATGCTATTTTTAAAATTGGCAGAGTTGGAAGTAATTATGAAATATGTACCTATTTTTCCAGTATAGCACTATAAAAAGTCATATTAAAATTAATATGTTTCTACAATATTCAACTTTTCTACTTCAATAAAATTCCGAATTAAATTCTCTTTAATTTGGTATACAATACTACCTATTTTTGTTGATTAATTACTTATTAAAAATATTCTAAAGTTGACTTGCTTAGTGGACCCTGCAACAAGCCTGGACTTTTCTCATAGAATGGTATAGAGAAAAAAATTACGAAACGGGAGAAATGTTTACTTTAACCAAGAAAATTATATTTTTTTTGTTATTCAGAAATAGTCTTTCTATTCATATGCATTATAATTATTTCTTTTTGTTAGTTTTTTAAATAAATTTTTATTTGCATTGCCAGATGCATTATTTTAACTACATGACTCTAAAAAAAAGTCCCATTAAAATAAAATTAGTCATTTTTTTGTCAAATATCTTATTTTCAGAAAATCAAGAATTGAAGGCTGATTAATTTGGCATATAAACATGCCATAATTCCTTTCATTAGCGATTTGGCAAAAAAGTTCTAAATTGAAATTTTATGGCTCAGCACAGGGAAAAACAGCTTGGCCTCTGGATGTAAACCAATTTTTCAGGCTGGACACTGGAAGGGTTAAATTACAACAACAACTTTTTAACTCCTCCTTTTGCATTAATTTTTTTTTTTTGAAAGAGCGATTAAAAGTTTGATGATTAATTCATCATCATCATCCTCAAGTAGCCATGGGCTACAGAGGTCCAACCAGACCGTGCAATTTAGTTCTCCAAGCAAGTCTTATCCTGAGCTACATCTACTGCATCTGGCCACTACACACCAATTCTAACAAGGTCCTGTTTGACATTGTCTGCCCATCGCATCCTAGGTCTCACATACAAAATCTTCATGCAGCCATGGGATACGGAGGTCCAACCAGAATGTATAATTTTCCTCTCCAGACATGTCTCTTTTGAGCTACAGCTGTTGCATTTGGCCACTCTAGGCCAATTCTAGCAAGGTCCTGTTTGACATTGTCTGCCCATTGCATTCTAGGTCTCCCCCTTTTTCTGATACCCTTAAGTACACTGTTCATAATCCTCTTTGCTAATCTGCAGCTATGCATATGGGCAACACAGCCAAACCAACAGTCTCTCTCTGCACAATATGTTGCTCAAAGGAAGTTGATGACTCCTTCTTCTAACCTCATCATTACTTACAAAGTCAAACCACCTAATGCACAAGATACTGCATAAGCATCTAGAATCAAAGGCATCAAGTCTCTTGTTATCCTACTTACAAAGGGTCCATGTTTCGCTACCATAACTAACCTTAGAATGAACCAAACTATTATACAACCTAATTTTAGTCTTTAGGTGTATACGCCTATTTTTCCATACCCTCCATAGATTCTTAAAAGTCCCAGCAGCAATCTCTATTCTTCTATTTATCTCATGCTGCACATCATCAGTATCTGCTACATAGCTCCCAAGTAAACTGAGACACTTGCTCAATAGTACAGTCATTCAAAGCAACAGAAGCACCATCTCCCTGACCAATTTTCATCACTTTAGTTTTTTCTCTGTTTATCACCAAACCTACTCTATTACCAGTCTCATCAACAGCCCTAATGAACAAATTCATCTCATCAACATCAGTAACCAACAGGGCCAAATCATCTGCATAATCTAAATCAGAAATTTTGATATCTCTAGACCATTTAAGGCCAAAATCTTTCCCTTACAAAGAATTTTGCATTACATAATCAATAACTAAAGAGAAAAGGAGACAAAATGACCCTTGTCTAACTCCACTAGCAATGCTAAACCAATTGCTGCAAAATATACCAACTCTCACACACAACTAAGTGTTATTATAGAGAGCTCTCATTACACTAATTAACTTATCAGGTATTCCATATGATCTAACAATCAACCACAAAATTACATCGATCAACAGAGTCAAAAGCCTTTTTGAAATCTATAAAGCTAGCAACCAAAGGTTTCTGAAACTCTAAACATTTCTCAAGAATCTGCCTGAATGAAAATATCTGATCCACACATCCCCTACCACTTCTGAATCCACACTGTCCATCACACAGTTGTCCATCAACAAAATTATTAATTCTATTAAGTATAATCAACCAAAAACTTTACCTGGAACAGAAAGTAAACTAATTCCCCTATAATTATCACACGAACTGCAATCACCTTTTTTAAAAATTGGGACAATGATAGCTCTAGTAAAATCCTTAGGAACAACACCTTTATCATAAAAAATATTCAATATTTCAGTCAGCCATGTGACAACACAAATGTTTTCAGCTCTAAGCATTTCAGTGGTGATTTCATTCACCCCCGGGGATTTATGTAGTTTTAATTTAGAGATAGCCAATGCAACTTTGGAATGTGATATAGGGCCATCATAAAAGCCAGTAATGCATCTATCCTCATTACAAACAATGGGAGTAGAAATAATCATTAGAACAGTAATTATTAGAACATCTCTGAAATGCTCAGCCACCTCATCATCATCATCATCATCCTCAAGCAGCCACGGGCTACGGAGGTCCAACCAGACCGTGCAGTTTAATTCTCCAAGCATATCTGTCCTGAGCTACATCTGCTGCATCCGGCCACTGTACACCAATTCTAACAAGGTCCTGTTTGACATTGTCTGCCCACCACATCCTAGGTCTCCCCCTCCTTCTGAGGCCTCTAGGCACAATGTTCATAACCCTATTCGCCGATCTATAATTATCCATACGGGCAACATGGCCAAACCAGCGGAGTCTCTCTCTGCACAATATGCTGCTTAAAGGAGGTTGTAGACTCCTTTGCCTAACTCATCATTAGTTACAAATTTAAACCACCTAATACCCAAGATACTGCGTAAGCATCTAGAATCAAAAGCATCTAGTTTCCTGTTATCTTGCTTACACAGCGTCCAAGTTTCACTACCATAACTAACCCTAGAAAGAACCAAACTATTATACAGTCTAATTTTAGTCTTTAGGTGTATACGCCTATTTCTCCACAATCTCCATAGATTCTTAAAAGTCCCGGCAGCAATACCTATTCGTCTGTTAATCTCACGCCGCACATCACCAGTATCAGTTACGCAGCTCCCAAGGTAATTAAACTGTGACACCTGCTCAAGACTGCAACCATTCAGATTAACTGAATCACAACCTGCCTGATCAATTTTCATCACTTTAGTTTTCTCTCTGTTTATAACCAAACCTACTGTACTACCAGTCTCATCAACAGTTCGAATGAAAGAGTTCATCTCATCAACATCATTTGACAAAAGGGCTAAATCATCAGCATAATCTAAATCAGAAATTTTCGTATCTCCAGCCCATTTAAGGCCAAAAGCTTTCCCTTGAAGTGAATTTTGCATAACATAATCAACAACCAAACTAAAGAGAAAAGGAGACAAAATGCACCCTTGTCGAACACCAGAAGTAATGCTAAACCAATTGCTACAAGACATACCAACCCTCACACATGACTCAGTGTTATTATAGAGAGCTTTCATTATGTTAACTAACTTGTCTGGTATACCATATGATCTCACAATCAACCACAAATTATGACGATCAACAGAGTCGAAAGCCTTTTTGAAATCAACAAAGCTAGCAACCAAAGGTTTCTGAAACTCTAAACATTTCTCAAGAATCTGCCTAAGTGAAAATATCTGATCTACACATCCCCTACCACTTCTGAATCCACATTGCTCATCACGCAATTGACTGTCAACCAGATTCTTAATTCTATTAAGCACAATCATGGAAAGAACTTTACCTGGAACGGAGAGTAGGCTGATACCTCTATAGTTATCACAAGTACAGCGATCACCTTTTTTGAAAATAGGGATAATAATAGCTCTGGTAAAATCTTTAGGAACCATGCCTTTATCATAAAAGTTATTCAAAATTTCAGTCATCCAAATGGTAACTGAAACATTCCCAGCTCTAAGCATTTCCATAGTAATTTCATCCACCCCTGGGGATTTATGAAGTTTAAGTTTAGAAATAGCCAAACTAACTTCAGATTGTGTTATAGGGCCAACATTAAAGCCAACAATGCATCTATCATCATTGCAAACAATGAGAGTAGAACTAACCACATTGTTTAGAACACTGAAATGCTCAGCCCACCTAGCCATGACAAAATCCTCACCTTCTATAACCTTGCCTTGTTTATCCTTCAATCCCTGTATACCTGTTCGTTTTCTACCACACAAAACATTAACTATCTGGTACAGCTCTCTGCCGTTGTGCTGTCTAACTGCTTCCTCAGCTTTGTCAGCAAGGCCATCAAGCCAAAGATTCTTATCAGTAGCTAACTGATCCTTTACACGTTTATTAAGTTCTTTGTAATGCTTTCTATTAGGACTAGTAGGGTACTGATTAAGGACATTCCTGCAGTTCCTTCTTTCTGAAATAAGCTCAAGTGCCTTATCACTTAAATAATTCTGCCTCCTCTGCTCCTTTTTCCCTAAAAGAGTACTGTTAGTTTCCAAAAAAGCCTGTTTAAAATGGCCCCATTCTTCCTCAACTTCAGTATTAAGCAAACCATGACTGTCATAATGACTAAGTAACCTATCATGGTAAGCTTTGGCTATAACTGGGTCTTTCAGAGCTTCAGTATTAAAAGTAAATTTTTTAACCCTAGCACAACACTTTTGAAGTTTAAATTGCAAGACACTTTTAACAAGGTAATGGTCATATCCAATTTCAGCTCCCCTATATGCCCTGGTATTTCTAACAGAACTAGCCCATTTGCTGTTAATTAATATATAATCAATCATATTCCTATGCAGCCCATCAGGTGAAACCCACGTGTACTTATGTATGTCGCGGTGTTTGTAATATGTTAGTTATTCTGAAACCATTGAGTTTACTTACCTGTAGGAGACGTTGCCCATTGCCATTGCAGGTACCAATACCAAAAGGGCCAATCACCCCTCCCCAAAGGTCAGAATCAGTACCAACTTTGGCATTGAAGTCACCAAGAACAAGGGTAATATCTCCTTTCTTGACAGAATTCAAAATATCCGAAGTTGTCTGTAAAACCTATCCTTCTCATCCTCATCAGAATCCTCAGTGGGTGCATAACAGCAGATAACATTCAAGTCTTTAATGCTTGTCTGAAATTTTGCTGTAAGAAACCTTTCATTAATGCACTCATATCCTAGAAGAGCATCACTAGCATGTCTGCTGAGCAGCAGACCCACGCCTTGGTGATGCTTTCCATCCTCCCTCCCTGTAAAGAGAAATTTAAAGTTATTTTTAAGTATCTCACCTTTACCTGTCCATCTGGTCACTTGCAAGCCTAGAATATCTAGGTTATAGCGCTGGAATTCCTGCATGAGGACATCAAGAGAATAATCTCTATGTTATGTCCTCATGTTCCACGTTCCTGCAGAGAGAAAATGATTAGTAGGATTTTTAAAGAAATTAGGTTTATTGAGATTGGTAGGGCCAACCTACCATCACAGAATCATTACCTTCAACCACCTTGCCATATTTATTCCTCAATCCCTGTGTACCTGTCTGTTTCTTCCCACATAAAACATTAACATTCTAGTACAATCCCCTGCTGTTGTGCTGTCTAACTGCTTCCTCTGCTTTGTCAGCCAAGCTATCAAGTAAAAGATTCTTATCAGCTGTTAACTGATCTTTTACATGTTTTTTAAGCTCATTGTAATGCCTTCTGTTAGGACTAGTAGGGTGTTGATTCATATTAATCCTGCACTTCCTTCTTTCGGAAATAAGTTCCAGAGCCTTATCACTCAAATAAACTCATTCTCATCAGAGTCCTCTGTGGGGGCATAACAACAGATGACATTCAAGCCTTTAATTTTTGTTTCAAAATTTTTTCTACGAAATCTAGTAACCTTTCATTAATGAAAGATTAATTACATTTTTAAATTAATTACTTTGGCTACTGGTAAACTATATTTTTACACTGGTGGACAAAATGAACTTACAACTCTGTTATGCAAATGGTATGCTACGTCAGAGCTCTACAACTATTAAGTTATAAAAAAAAGTTTTTTTTGTTTAAAATGTGATGAATCCCAATTATATATATCAATATCTCTATTTTCAACAATATTAATTTGATATTTAATGAGTTATGAAAGTTTGAATATTTAACAATGTCAGTCCAAAGAAATTATACAAAGCTGATGAATACTGAAAGATTAATTTGCACAAACTTCTAAAATATACTTATTTTAAATAACTAAATCATATGAAATAATAATACTTATTAAGTCTTAGGTCTGAAATAAATTCTTATGACTGGCATTGCTATTATTAAATATTCAAACTTCTATAACTTATGAAATACTGAACAATTGTTGAAAATCGAAATATTGATATATTTGAGAGTTCTTTATCTGCTATCATGTTTTTAAAAGAAGCTAGAAAACTTCGACAACAGATTCTGATTTAAATAATATAGGATTGTAACTTTTGTCCATCTATGTATAGAGCATGAAAATTTAGATGTTATACTTTTCAAGTTTTGTCTGGTAAGTATAAGGGTCATTCCGTGTCGATTCAACCAGGCCAGTTCACCGCCCATCAGAGATTTCAACGATCTTTGGCATAAATGTTAGTATACATAAAATGTCTAATTGCCCAAAATATTTTGATTCAAAAATTTTTTGTACGGAGTTATAATCATTTAACTTAAGGGAAAAATATACAATTTTTATTACCCTAAGCGAATAAACTTTTCTTAATTAGATTTTATTTTTTGCCACCTCAAGTAATTTCTACAATTTATGCAGTTCTTACTATATTTTTCTATCTCCACATTTGAAATCAAATGACATCTGAATCATTAGTAAGGATTTCAAAACTGCTATGCTTGTGATATTGGACTGGCCCTGTATATTAAGCCCTATATATTATATTCACTTTTATACCAAAAATGTTCATAGTAAAACAATCAAAACCCACAGAAGTTGCGTATTTTATGCGTCTTATCTCTGAAAAAAAAGTTTCCCGACTATATTCCTGAAGAAACTTGTAAACAAACATATTTTCATTAATATATTTTGATGAAGAACAGTGATGATGACAACAGTTAAAATGTGCATTTAATTTTAATTGAGCAATGCAAAAAAAAAAAACATTACTCAAAAGTAGGTTAATTCTGTTGTTTTTTTTTGTTTTCAGTATCACTAAGGTGACCAAATGTCCCAGTTTTTAGCAAACTGTCCCTAAACAAATTTTTTGGGAACCTAAACAACTCCGTTTCTTTTGATAATATACAGTCCATTCTTCTCCATTTTCATGAATTTAATTAATGAGTTTTTAAAATAACGCAGTCACTGTATTAGGGCTATTTTTGCAATTTGCATGGCCACTATTCTTACCTATTTTCCTAAATTTTTTTTAATCTGCAAAGTACAAAACTGGCACAAGCATAGCATGTAAGTGTTCTGTGTCATGAGAAAAGTAATAGTTCTGTATGGTTACTGTCAATTTACACAGCATAACAAAAATCTTTATGCACTTAGAGTGGGTGATTTATTGCACCCGACCCCGCCTTCTCGTGGTGCAGACCGTTAGTACCTTTCAAAAGAGATACTCTCTTGTGGAAGTGAACGTAAGGGGAGGGCTGTCAGATTAGTGTGGCCTACTGATCTGGACAACTATGGCTATTTTTCTTTTTTTTCTACCCTGCTAAGGAGTGGTCAACCACACAGGGTCCTGGTGCTGACCATATAAACCCACTGGACTGGACAGATATATGGCTCTGAGCTTGATTATGGATCCTGATTTTGCTGCACTGGTGGACTTCTGTGGAGGGAAAATCTTCCGCTGTTTTCTGTTTGTTTGTGAGTTGACAGCCCCAAGTGAATAGATTCACAGGATATGTTTATCAGCTGGTGGATAATCCTGAGCAGAGGTCATCGCAGGCACCTGAACTCTGCTTTTATTGGCATTGTCAAATTCTACATTGGAGGAAGTCTTCCAGTGTAGATGGCTTCAGCCTTTAGTGGTGGGGGAATGGGTCTTTGCCCCATGTCTGCGATTAGGGGGCTGTTTGATATTGTCGGCATTCCCCCTCTCAATAAACATAGTTTCTTTAAACATCCCACTAACCATTTTCTCTCCATAGGGAGTTGGAATGTGAGGACTCTGCACAGAGCTTTTTCTCTTGATGTCCTCACACAAGATCTCCACCATTATAATTTAAATATTCTCGGCTTGCAAGAGACCAGATGGACAGATAAAGGTCAGATTCTTAAAAATAATCTTAAATTTCTCTTTTCAGGGAGGGACGACAATAAGCATCACCAAGGCGTGGGTCTGCTTCTCAGCAGACACGCTAGTGATGCTCTTCTAGGATATGAGTGCATTAATGAAAGGTTTCTTACAGCAAAATTTCAGACAAGCGTTAAAGACCTGAATGTTATCTGCTGTTATGCCCCCACTGAGGATGCTGATGAGGATGAGAAGGATAGGTTTTATGAACAACTTCAGTATATTTTGAATTCTGTCAAGAAAGGAGATATTACCCTTGTTCTTGGTGACTTCACTGCCAAAGTTTGTACTGACTCCGACCTTTGAGGAGGGGTGATTGGCCCTTTTGGTATTGGTAGCTGCAATGGGCAACGTCTCCTACAGGTAAGTAAACTCAATGGTTTCAGAATAACTAACACATATTACAAACACTGCGACATACATAAATACACATGGGTTTCACCTGATGGGCTGCATAGGAATATGATTGATTACATATTAATTAACAGCAAATGGGCTAGTTCTGTTAGAAATACCAGGGCACATAGGGGAGCTGAAATTGGATCTGACCATTACCTTGTTAAAAGTGTCTTGCAACTTAAACTTAAAAAGTGTTGTGCTAGGGTTAAAAAATTTACTTTTAATACTGAAGCTCTGAAAGACCCAGTTATAGCCAAAGCTTAATATGATAGGTTACTTAGTCATTATGACAGTCATGGTATGCTTACTACTGAAGTTGAGGAAGAATGGGATCATTTAAAACAGGCTTTTTTGGACACTAACAGTACTCTCTTAGGAAAAAAGGAGCAGAAGAGGCAGAATTATCTGAGTGATAAGGCACTTGAGCTTATTTCGGAAAGAAAGAACTGCAGGAATGTCCTTAATCAATACCCTACTAGTCCTAATAGAAAGCATTACAGAGAACTTAATAAACGTGTAAAAGATCAGTTAGCTGCTGATAAGAATCTTTGGCTTGATGGTTTGGCTGACAAAGCCGAGGAAGCAGTTAGACAGCACAACAGCAGAGAGCTGTACCACATAGTTAATGTTTTGTGTGGTAGAAAACGGACAGGTATACAGGGATTGAAGGATAAACAAGATAAGGTTATAGAAGGTGAGGATTCAATCATGGCTAGGTGGGCTGAGCATTTCAGTGATATTCTAAACAATGCGGTTAGTTCTATTCCCATTGTTTGCAATGATGATAGATGCATTGGTGGCTTTAATGTTGGCCCTATAATGCAATCTGAAGTTATTTTGGCTGTTTCTAAACTTAAACTACATAATTCCCAAGGGGTAAATGAAATTACTGCAGAAATGCTTAGAGCTGGAAATGTTTCAGTTACCACTTGGATGACTGAAATTCTGAATATCTTTTATGATAAAGGTATGGTTCCTAAGGATTTTACCAGAGCTATTGTTATCCCTATTTTCAAAAAAGGTGATCGGAGTTCTTGTGATAACTATAGGGGTATTAGCCTACTCTCTGTTCCAGGTAAAGTTCTTTCCATGATTGTGCTTAATAGAATTAAGAATCTGGTTGACAGTCAATTGCGTGATGAGCAATGTGGATTCAGAACTGGTAGGGGATGTGTGGATCAGATATTTTCACTTAGGCAGATTCTTCAGAAATGTTTAGAGTTTCAGAAACCTTTGGTTGCTAGCTTTGTTGATTTCAAAAAGGCTTTCGACTCTGTTGATCGTCATAATTTGTGGTTGATTGTGAAATCATATGGTATACCAGACAAGTTAGTTAACATAATGAAAGCTCTCTATAACACTGAGTCGTGTGTGAGAGTTGGTAAGGCTTGTAGCAATTGGTTTAGCATTACTTCTGGTGTTCGACAAGGGTGCATTTTGTCTCTTTTTCTCTTTAACTTGGTTATTGATTACATTATGCGAAATTCACTTCGAGGGAAAGATTTTGGTCTTAAATGGCCTGGAGATACGAAAATTTCTGATTTAGATTATGCTGATGATTTAGCCCTTTTGGCAAATGATGTTGATGAGATAAACTCTTTCATTCAAGCTATTGATGAGACTGGTAGTAGAGTAGGTTTGGTTATAAACAGAGAGAAAACTCTTGAGCAGGTGTCACAGTTTAATTATCTTGGGAGCTATGTAACAGATAATGGTGATGTGGAGCATGAGATTAACAGACGAATAGGGATTGCTGCCGGGACTTTTAAGAATCTATGGAGAGTGTGGAGAAATAGGCGTATACACCTAAAGACTAAAATTAGACTGTATAATAGTTTGGTTCTTTCTAGGGTTAGTTATGGTAGTGAAACTTGGACACTTTGTAAACAAGATAACAGGAAACTAGATGCTTTTGATTCTAGATGCTTACGTAGTATCTTGGGTATTAAGTGGTTCAACTTTGTAACTGATGATGAGGTTAGGTAAAGGAGTCTGCAACCTCCTTTAAGCAGCATATTGTGCAGAGAGAGACTCCGCTGGTTTGGCCATGTTGCCCGTATGGATAATTATAGATTGACGAATAAGGTTATGAACAGTGTGCCTGGAGGCCTCAGAAGGAGGGGGAGACCTAGGATGCGGTGGGCAGACAATGTCAAACAGGACCTTGTTAGAATTGGTGTGCAGTGGCCAGATGCAGTAGATGTAGCTCAGGATAGACTTGCTTGGAGAACTAAATTGCATGGTCTGGTTGGACCTCCGTAGCCCATGGCTGCTTGAGGATGATGATGATGATCTACTGAGAATTATCCATCATACCTATTATAACATTCTACAATTACTTTAGTTAAATTTTCTGTAGAATTACACTCTGGAGAAGAAATGTTCCACTTTCAGTAATCTGAAATTGGGACATTTAATACCTTATCCCAGTTTTTACCATTGAAATCTGGTCACCATTATGTATCACTCAACATTTGCATTGCTAAATTTATTTTATCAAAAACTGGGCTTTTTGTTTGCTCGTCTGTGCCAAAGGATATGAACTTTCATCAACAGCACCATTATAGCTGTGAGTAGCAGTCGATTGGCAGTTGGGAGTTACAACGCCGCATTCAAATGCAAGCAGCAAAGTGTGTTGGTAGCCTTTCCATTTAGTGCACAGGTGGAAGAGTGTCAATCGATCCCCTGAAGTGCATCATTAACAATAACATTGATACAACTCTCTTTTTTTTTCTTGTTATCAAAGAAATGACCATACTCCAAATTTTGTACATTTCTATGGAGTACAATGTATAACACGTAAGTTTTAATTTTTTATCTATATGGTCACATCACTTTTTTCACACTTTAAAATTTTCAGTTCTTTCAACTGTTTTTTAAACCTTAATGCATTTTGAAAATTTTATTTTTTTATTGAATTAGTAATCAAAATCTACAACAGAACACAAAGTTTGGTCTTCTCACCTACATAGAAGCAAATAAATAAATAAAAATAAAAATGTTTATATCAATTTGTATATTTTTCCTTTAGGTTAAATGATTATAAATCCTTACAAAAATTTTTTTGTCTCAAAATATTTTGGGCAATTAGAAATTTTATGTGTACTAACATTTATGCCAAAGATCATTGAAATTTTGGTTCATTTGACATGGAATGACCAATAAATAAATCACACTAACTCATGGCATCAGAAAATTTTACAAAAAACTAATATTAATACCCACAACTACCACAAGTGCAATCAGGAAGTACACACAAAACACAAAGACATAATTCAGAGAATAAAATTACTCAAGAATATATAAGTTGATTCCTTTCAGTGTTTCAAAACAGAATGATGTAGCATATATGCAGTATTTCGTAGAAAAAAGCTTTATAACACATGAATAAATCATAGCACTTACAAATTGAAGAAAATTAATGATTGCATGATAGAATGAAAAATACAAGCTGGAATTAAATAAAAATTTACCTATATTTACAAACATTCTGCAATGACAAACAGATGTGATTGATTTCATTCCAACAATTAGAAGTTTATCAGCAAACTGGTTTTCTTAGGTCTGGGTCTCAAATTTTATTTTTCAGAAAGTTTTTTCCTCCTGAAATTATGGCTGGTTTGCTGCACATTCCACGTCTTGAAAGTTGATGTATCAGATGAGTTGTTATCACAAGTTGCTGATTATTGATATTGAAAGGAATTTTTGCTTAATAAATGTGGTATAACCATAGGGGAAGTCCTTTGGTAACATTTTCCATGGAGCACTTAGCTAGAGTATTTAAGTGTTGCAACCACAGAGTTCTATGCTTATGAGAAGTGGAACTCCTATGGATAAGCCATTAGGTGCCATAGATCAGTAAAGAGGTAGTGTTGTGGCCAAATAGTCAGGAAAAAACCAGAATCATATCTCAAATGCATGCATCTGTTTAGGTCCCTATATATGTTATAAAGGTATTATAAAAAATATATTTTTTCATAAATAAAACCCAAAGACTTCAAGATAATTACTGTACACATACTTCTTACTGTAGAAATATATTTAACAGTTGAAAAACCACTTTTAAAGAAACATGTTCCAAGTGTAACAAACTTGGGTTGTTTTACCTCTGAGCAGCACTTTTTTGCTTACAATGGATTAAATATCCAGGTCACAAGGACCCCGAGAGAGGTTGGGGAGAGGGGACCAACTAGACAGCTCTTAGGAGATAGAGGAGAGCCTACCATCAAGGCCATTCAGCATGTTCTTTAATGTGCACAGGGTATGGCTCTCCCATACATGGGGGGGGGGGGCATACATGGGGGGGGGACCATGCTCATCCAGGATTTGCCACACACCTCACTGACGGTTGTGATACTGATATGTAAGTGGGCAAGGACATATCCCAGGATGTCAACTGGATGCACTCAAATACCAATCCTATCAGTCTCCCAACTATGGATGAGTCATTATGCTGCCAGTTCCTTTGAACTGTCAAATAACAGGGCAAATGGTTGCTGGGGTTGGATGTGGACCAGCCAGAAAACACCTGGCACAATGCCATGCAGTTTCCTGGGCATTTTATTGACACTTGCCCAGGAGCATACAGCACTATCTCATAGTACTGATTATTGGAGTAGTCTGCCATTTAGGTCTTCAACTGGTACCTTACAAGCACTATATCACATACTGCCATGCCTGATTTTTATCTCACTGAGCAGATGCTATGTTACTGTCATCAAATGCATATGTCTGTGAATCTTTCTGCAGCATTATACAATATTTTGTAGTAGTTAAGCATCAAGTGCCCAATTTTCAATGATTGTCTTTTATAGCCTTTCATCCACTCATTTTATTCGTACCATATGTCATTTCCTACTAATTACAAGATGCCCTACAGCTTTGCAATTTACCTTTTTTCTCTATCCGTCCCTGCTGCCAAGTTAGATTTGTTAACTTCCTAAATTTGCTGCTAGGGGCACTCCAGTCACTGTCATTTGATTGTGCATGGCCACTTTCCTATAGATAGACCTACCATTTGCTTCTCTTGGGCCCTTTCTTAAAAAGGTATTTAGGGGTTTTAGGACTTTCCTTTGAATACTGTACACTACACCAAATTGTGATTTTCCAATCATGTGTTTCAAACTTTGGTAAATCAGAAATAGGCAGTTAAACTTTACAGAAATAGTAAAATGGCATTAGTTAATTTAACTTTTAATTCTGTTAATATTTCTGTTAGATCTGTAAATAAATAACAATGTCATCAACTGAATATTGTAAAGCACCACAATACATTTACAAGAAAAAAATACACATTTCCCTTTCGGCAGTATCTATTAATCAACATATACATAAGCTTTCTTAATAAATCAATTTTAAGGACCCATGGGAAGAACATCAAACCAGACATAATTTCAGAAGGAAAAGAACTTTCTAGAACCAGATTAGCCAAACTTTTTCACTGGGAGCTACTTTTAATTTAGGATTTCTTTGGAGGGGGTCTGGTACTATTTTGTCTAATGCCAACTGCCATAATGCCATTTTGTCCAATGCTGATTCGTCTAAAGGGGACAATAGGTCTAAAGCAATGTTTCGTCTAATGGGAAAAAATGTCCAAAGGCCAATTTGTCCAATGAAACAATTCATCCAAAGCCAATTTATCCAATGGGGCAATTCATCCAAAGCCGATTCGTCCAATGGGGCAGTTTGTCCAAAGTCAATTTGCCAAATGAGAGGAAATTTTTAATATTTCATACTTAGTATTCTGAATCAAAAATTTCTGGGTTTTATTATTTTGTAATTTTGCCTTTAGCACTTTTTCTTGAAAACAAAACTTGTTTACATTATTGCTAGGTTTGACCTTCCTTCCATCTATCAGTGCATGCAAAGTCTGGAACCAGGCAACTGTGCCCTTTAAATTTGGGTTTGAGGTAGCCCATGACATTGGAGACATCACAAGCTTTAATTTGAGATATGACTCATTAAAGTTGACCCCAGCAAAAATCCAGTCCCCCCAAACATTTTATGAAGAGGAAATTTTCATATTGTCCCTGTTTTTTAGGGGGGAAGAAAGCATTGGGGGATCAATTTTTCATAGGCTATGACATTCTTTGTGTCGGAAACTTTCATTTGACATATAGCTTGTTACTTGCGGCATTCGCATTCTGGAAATATAGCAGGACAATTGTTTCACATTTCTCCTTTTTAGGGGGAAAGAAAACATGGGGGATCAATTTTTTCTAATCTACTACACTGCCTGCATCACAAGCTTTCATTCAACACATAGCTTATTTTTCACACTCGCATTCAGGAGATATAGGGAAACAATCGTTTTCATTTCCACCCTTTTTGTAGGGGAGAAGAAAGTATAGGAGGCCAATGTTTCATAACCTACAACATTCCGCATGTCAGAAGCTTTCATGTGATGTACAGCTTGTTACTTTTGGCTTTGCTAGCTTAAGAATTGTTTTCATGTTTCCCCTTTTTTAGGGGGGAAGAAAGCATGGGGTCAATTATTTATAGCCTAGGACACTCCCCGCATCACAAGCTTTCATTTGGCACATAAATCATTAAGTTTCTCCATCGTGTTCAAAAGATATGGTGGAACAAATGTCAAAGTGAAAAGCAATAGGAAGATAGGTAAAAAAAGGGGGCCAAGAAACTGGATCGCCATTGCAGTATTATAACATTTTACCTCCATTTGAGAGATCTTTAACAATTTCTTAAAAAATGAATGAAATATGCACAGGTTTAACCCTTCCTGGGTCAAGGACATCTATAGACTTTTTTTGTACAACATATTAAATTTGGCCTGTAAATGGTAGCTAGGCGTAAACTGGAAGGAGAGCTGTGTACCAATCCCTAGGATGATGCACAGAACCGGCCGGGTCTAGCACCTAATGTCCGACCCCGCCTTCTCGTGGTGCAGGCCGTTAGTAACTTTCAAAAGAGATATTCTCTTTTGGAAGGGAACGGAAGGGGAGGGCTGCCAGTTCAGTGTGGCCTGCTGATCTGGTCATCTATGGCCACTTTTTTCTTTTTTTCAACCCTGCTGAGGAGTGGTCAACTTCACAGGGTCCTGGTGCTGACCATTTATACCTACTAGACTGGACTTGTTTATGGATTTGAGCTTGATTATTGATCCTGGACTTGCTGCACTGGTGGGCCTCTGTTGAGGGAGAGTCTGCCGCTGTGTTTTCTGTTTGCTTCTGGGTTGCCAGCTCTAAGTGAACAGAGGCATGGGATACCTTATATCAGCTGGTGGATAATCCTAATCAGAGGCCATCGCAGGTACCTGAACCTTACTTAGCTAGTTGGGCATCGTCAAGCCTAAACTGGAGTAATGCGTCTCAGGCAGGCCATGTGGCTCTTGAAAAAGTCCACTAGAAAAGGTGGTGCCTGAAGTTCCTACCAGCATCGGTGACTTCAGCCTTTAGCGGAGGAGGAACAGGTCTTTGCCCCATGCCTGCGATCAGGGGGCTGTTTGATATTGTTGGCCCTACCAATCTCAATAAACCTAATTTCTTTAAAAATCCTACTAATCATTTTCTCTCTGCAGGAACGTGGAACGTGAGGACATTACATAGAGATTATTCTCTTGATATCCTCATGCAGGAATTCCAGCGCTATAACCTAGATATTCTAGGCTTGCAAGAGACCAGATGGACAGGTAAAGGTGAGATACTTAAAAATAACTTTAAATTTCTCTTTACAGGGAGGGAGGATGGAAAGCATCACCAAGGCGTGGGTCTGCTGCTCAGCAGACATGCTAGTGATGCTCTTCTTGGATATGAGTGCAATAATGAAAGGTTTCTTACAGCAAAATTTCAGACAAGCATTAAAGACTTGAATGTTATCTGCTGTTATGCCCCCACTGAGGATGCTGATGAGGATGAGAAGGATAGGTTTTACGGACAACTTTAGGATATTTTGAATTCTGTCAAGAAAGGAGATATTACCCTTGTTCTTGGTGACTTCAATGCCAAAGTTGGTAATAACTCTGATCTTTGGGGAGGGGTGATAGGCCCTTTTGGTATTGGTAGCTGCAATGGCAATGGGCAACGTCTCCTACAGGTAAGTAAACTCAATGGTTTCAGAATAACTAACACATATTACAAACACCGCGACATACATAAATACACATGGGTTTCACCTGATGGGCTGCATAGGAATATGATTGATTATATATTAATTAACAGCAAATGGGCTAGTTCTGTTAGAAATACCAGGGCATATAGGGGAGCTGAAATTGGATCTGACCATTACCTTGTTAAAAGTGTCTTGCAACTTAAACTTAAAAAGTGTTGTGCTAGGGTTAAAAAATTTACCTTTAATTCTGAAGCTCTGAAAGACCCAGTTATAGCTAAAGCTTACCATGATAGGTTACTTAGCTATTATGACAGTCATGGTTTGCTTAATACTGAAGTTGAGGAAGAATGGGGCCATTTTAAACAGGCTTTTTTGGAAACTAACAGTATTCTTTTAGGAAAAAAGGAGCAGAGGAGACAGAATTATTTAAGTGATAAGGCAATTGAGCTTATTTCAGAAAGAAGGAACTGCAGGAATGTCCTTAATCAGTACCCTACTAGTCCTAATAGAAAAGATTACAGAGAGCTTAATAAACGTGTAAAGGATCAGTTAGCTACTGATAAAAATCTTTGGCTTGATAGCTTGGCTGACAAAGCTGAGGAAGCAGTTAGGCAGCACAACAGCAGAGAGCTGTACCAGATAGTTAATGTTTTATGTGGTAGAAAACGGACAGGCATACAGGGATTGAAGGATAAACAAGGTAAGGTTATAGAAGGCGAGGATTCTCTCATGGCTAGGTGGGCTGAGCATTTCAGTGATGTTCTAAACAATGTGGTTAGTTCTACTCCCATTGTTTGTAATGATGATAGATGCATTGGCAGCTTTAATGTTGGCCCTATAACACAATCTGAAGTTAGTTTGGCTATTTCTAAACTTAAACTTCATAAATCCCCAGGGGTAGATGAAATTACTACAGAAGTGCTCAGAGCTGGGAATGTTTTGGTTACCACTTGGATGACTGAAATTTTGAATAACTTTTATGATAAAGGCATGGTTCCTAAAGATTTTACCAGATCTATTATTATCCCTATCTTCAAAAAAGGTGATCGCAGTTCTTGTGATAACTATAGGGGTATCAGCCTACTCTCTGTTCCAGGCAAAGTTCTTTCCATGATTGTGCTTAATAGAATTAAGAATCTGGTTGACAGGCAATTGCGTGATGAGCAATGTGGATTCAGAAGTGGTAGGGGATGTGTAGATCAGATATTTTCACTTAGGCAGATTCTTGAGAAATGTTTAGAGTTTCAGAAACCTTTGGTTGCTAGCTTTGTTGATTTCAAAAAGGCTTTCGACTCTGTTGATCGTCATAATTTGTGGTTGATTGTGAAATCATATGGTATACCAGACAAGTTAGTTAACATAATGAAAGCTCTCTATAACACTGAGTCGTGTGTGAGAGTTGGTAAGTCTTGTAGCAATTGGTTTAGCATTACGTCTGGTGTTCGACAAGGGTGTATTTTGTCTCCTTTTCTCTTTAGTTTGGTTGTTGATTATGTTATGCGAAATTCACTTCAAGGGAAAGATTTTGGCCTTAAATGGGCTGGAGATACGAAAATTTCTGATTTAGATTATGCTGATGATTTGGCCCTTTTGGCAAATGATGTTGATGAGATGAACTCTTTCATTCGAGCTGTTGATGAGACTGGTAGTAGAGTAGGTTTGGTTATAAACAGAGAGAAAACTAAAGTGATGAAAATTGGTCAGGCAGGTTGTGATCCAGTTAATCTGAATGGTTGCAGTCTTGAGCAGGTGTCACAGTTTAATTACCTTGGGAGCTATGTAACTGATACTGGTGATGTGTGGCATGAGATTAACAGACGAATAGGTATTGTTGCCGGGACTTTTAAGAATCTATGGAGATTGTGGAGAAATAGGCGTATACACCTAAAGACTAAAATTAGACTGTATAATAGTTTGGTTCTTTCTAGGGTTAGTTATGGTAGTGAAACTTGGACGCTGTGTAAACAAGATAACAGGAAACTTGATGCTTTTGATTCTAGATGCTTACACAGTATCTTGGGTATTAGGTGGTTTAACTTTGTAACTAATGATGAGGTTAGGCAAAGGAGTCTGCAACCTCCTTTAAGCAGCATATTGTGCAGAGACAGACTCCGCTGGTTTGGCCATGTTGCCCGTATGGATAATTATAGATTGGCGAATAGGGTTATGAACAGTGTGCCTAGAGGCCTCAGAAGGAGGGGGAGACCTAGGATGCGGTGGGCAGACAATGTCAAACAGGACCTTGTTAGAATTGGTGTGCAGTGGCCAGATGCAGCAGATGTAGCTCAGGACAGACATTCTTGGAGAATTAAACTGCGTGGTCTGGTTGGACCTCCGTAGCCCATGGCTGCTTGAGGATGATGATGATGATTAAAATTCGATTTTTTTTTTAATTGCTGTTTTAAAATTTTCTTACATATATCTTTGAAAAATACATAATTGAAACTTAAAAAATAATATTTTCTTTTTTAATTTGATGCATATTTTATTAAACTCTAATATAAATAAAACTCTATATGGTAGATAGGTAGTCACTAGAAGAATACTTATGCACCAATCCCCTGTGATGATGCATAGAACCGGCCAGGCCTAGCATCTATTGTCCGACACCGCCTTCTCGTGGTGTAGACCATTAGTACCTTTCAAAAGAGATACTCTCTTGTGGAAGTGAACAGAAGGGGAGGGCTGCCAGATTAGTGTGGCCTACTGATCTGAACAACTATGGTTACTTTTCTTTTTTTTCTACCCTGCTAGGGAGTGGTCAACCACACAGGGTCCTGGTGCTGATCATATAAACCCACTGGACTGGGCAGATATATGGCTCTGAGCTTGATTATGGTTCCTGATTTTGCTGCACTGGTGGGCTTCTGTGGAGGGAAAATCTTCCACTGTTTTCTGTTTGTTTGTGAGTTGACAGCCCCAAGTGAATAGATTCACAGGATATGTTTATCAGCTGGTGGATAATCCTGAGAAGAGGTCATCGCAGGCACCTGAACTCTGCTTTTATTGGCATCGTCAAATTCTACATTGGAGGAAGTCTTCCAGTGTAGATGGCTTCAGCCTTTAGTGGTGGGGGAACGGGTCTTTGCCCCATGTCTGCGATTAGGCGGCTGTTTGATATTGTCGGCATTCCCTCTCTCAGTAAACAGAGTTTCTTTAAACATCCTACTAACCATTTTCTCTCCATAGGTAGTTGGAATGTGAGGACTCTGCACAGAGCTTTTTCTCTTGATGTCCTCACACAAGAATTCCACCATTATAATTTAGATATTCTCGGCTTGCAAGAGACCAGATGGACAGATAAAGGTCAGATTCTTAAAAATAATCTTAAATTTCTCTTTTCAGGGAGGGACGACAATGAGCATCACCAAGGTGTGGGTCTGCTTCTCAGCAGACATGCTAATGATGCTCTTCTAGGATATGAGTGCATTAATGAAAGGTTTCTTACAGCAAAATTTCAGACAAGCGTTAAAGACTTGAACGTTATCTGCTGTTATGCCCCCACTGAGGATGCTGATGAGGATGAGAAGGATAGGTTTTACGGACAACTTCAGGATATTTTGAATTCTGTCAAGGAGATTTTGGGTTGGGTTGTTTTACCTTTGAGCGGCACTTTTTTGCACACCATGGGCTAAACGGCCAGGTCACATGGACCCCGAAGGCTCAGAGAAGGTTGGGGGAGGGGACCCACTGGAACAGCTGTTGGGAGACAGATGGTAGCCTCCCGTCGAGGCCATCCAGAGTGTTCTTTAACATGCACAGCGTATAGCTCTCCTGCACACGGGGCCACGGCTTAACGTCCCATCCGACGGACAGCAGCCTTTACAAGTCCATCGGTGTCCCCTACTGATGTGGGCAGAGTGGGAAATTTGCGGAGATAAATCTCAATGCTGACCCAGCTGGGACTCGAACCTGGGAACTACAGATTATGAGCCTGGCGCGCTACCGATTGAGCCACCCCCGCCTCTGTCAAGGAGATATTACACTTGTTCTAGGTGACATCAATGTCAAAGTTGGTACTGACTCTGACCTTTGGGGAGGGATGATAGGCCCTGTTGGTATTGGTAGCTGCAAAGGCAATGGCAACGTCATCTACAGGTAAGTACACTCAATGGTTTCAGAATAACTAACATTTATTACAAACACCACGACATACATAAATACACATGGGTTTCACCTGATGGGCTGCATAAGAATATGATTGATTATATATTAATTAACAGCAAATGGGCTAGTTCTGTTAGGAATACCAGGTTATACTTTGGTGGAGCTGAAATTGGATCTGACCATTACCTTGTTAAAAGTGTCTTGCAACTTAAACTTAAAAAGTGTTAAAAAACTGAAAAATTTAACTTTAATACTGAAGCTCTGAAAGACCCAGTTATAGCTAAAGCTTACCATGATAGGTTACTTAGTCATTATGACAGTCATGGTATGCTTACTATTGAAGTTGTGGAAGAATGGGATCATTTTAAACAGACTTTTTTGGGCAGTAACAGTACTCTTTATGGAAAAAAGGGGCACAGGATACAGAATCATTTGAGTGATAAGGCACTTGAGCTTATTTCAGAAAGAAGGAACTGCAGGAATGTCCTTAATCAGTACCCTACTAGTCCTAATAGAAAGGATTACAGAGAGCTTAATAAACATGTAAAGGATCAGTTAGCTACAGGTAAGAATCTTTGATGGCTTAGCTGACAAAGCTGAGGAAGCAGTTAGGCAGCACAACAGCAGAGAACTGTACCAGATAGTTAATGTTTTATGTGGTAGAAAACGGGCAGGCATACAAGGATTGAAGGATAAACAAGGTTATAGAAGGGGAGGATTCTGTCGTGGCTAGGTGGGCTGAGCATTCCAGTGATGTTCTAAACAATGTGGTTAGTTCTACTCCCATTGTTTGTAATGATGATAGATGTATTGGTGGCTTTAATGTTGGCCCTATAACACAATCTGAAGTTGTTTTGGCTATTTCTATACTTAAACTTCATAAATCCCCAGGGTTAGATGAAATTACTACAGAAATGCTTTGAGCTGGGAATGTTTTGGTTACCACTTTGATGACTGAAATTTTGAATATCTTTTATGATAAAGGCGTGGTTCCTAAAGATTTTACCAGAGTTATTATTATCCCTATTTTAAAAGAAGGTGATCACAGTTCTTGGGATAATGATAGGGGTATCAGCCTACTCTCTGTTCCAGGTAAAGTTCTTTCTATGATTGTGCTTAATAGAATTAAGAATCTGGTTGACAGTCAATTGCGTGATGAGCAATGTGGATTCAGAAATGGTAGGGGATGTGTGGATCAGATATTTTCACTTAGGCAGATTCTTGAGAAATGTTTAGAGTTTCAGAAACCTTTGGTTGCTAGCTTTGTTGATTTCAAAAAGGCTTTCGACTCTGTTGATCATCATAATTTGTGGTTGATTGTGAGATCATATGGTATACCAGACAAGTTAGTTAACATAATGAAAGCTCTCTATAATAACACTGAGTAATGTGTGAGAGTTGGTAAGGCTTGTAGCAATTGGTTTAGCATTACTTCTGGTGTTTGACAAGGGTGCATTTTGTCTCCTTTTCTCTTTAGCCTGGTTATTGATTATGTTATGTGAAATTCACTTCAAGGGAAAGATTTTGGCCTTAAATGGACTGGAGATACGAAAATTTCTGATTTAGATTATGCTGATGATTTAGTCCTTTTGGCAAATGATGTTGATGAGATGAACTCTTTCATTCGAGCTGTTGATGAGACTGGTAGTAGAGTAGGTTTGGTTATAAACAGAGAGAAAACTAAAGTGATGAAAATTGGTCAGGCAGGTTGGGATTCAGTTCATCTGAATGGTTGCAGTCTTGAGCAGGTGTCGCAGTTCAATTACCTTGGGAGCTATGTAACAGATACTGGTGATGTGCGGCACGAGATTAACAGATGTATAGGCATTGCTGCCGGGACTTTTAAGAATCTATGGAGATTGTGGAGAATAGGAGTATACACCTAAAGACTTAAAATTAGACTGTATAATAGTTTGGTTCTTTCTAGGGTTAGTTATGGTAGTGAAACTTGGACGCTGTGTGATAAAGATAACAGGAAACTAGATGCTTTTGAAAATAATTTAACTGGTACTAAATGTGTTAAAAACACATTTTTAAATTTGTGGTAAATAAATCTAAATATCTTTAGTAGAAAACACCTACCTCTTAAAAACTAACTCTACTCTTTACCATGCCATGGGATACTCCTACCTTGCTAAACAGTGACCAGTATTCAGTGGGCTCCATAATAAACACCCCTGTTCTAGAAGATATGATTTGAGACCCAGATCTAAGCTTAATTTGTCTGTCAAAATTTAAAATATGTGCAATGAAATTTATCACATTTGCTTGTAATTGCAGAATCTAAAATATAAGTAAACACTAATTGAATTCCAGTTTGTATTCTTCATTCTATGATGCAATTAGTATTAAACTTCCTAAATTTGCAAATGCTATGAATACGATTTTTGTTTTGACTTGTTTTACTACTGACAAGCTCATCTCATAAAAACACTGTATATTTGCTACGTCATTCTGATTTCCATTTAGCGAAACATCAAAAGGGATCAATTCTATATATTTTTGAACTACACTGTTTGTCAACAGTTAAGCATGGATTAATAAATTGTGCATATCTAAAATATATTTAGACAGATTCAATCAAATTTAACCAGAAAATACAAAGCTAATGATATGATGTTATTGAGATTTGGGACAAAATGATTTATATATATATATCCTAAAAAAAATTTAATAGTGTAAAAAAAATGAATTTTAAACAAAAAAAATATGTCAATACGGAATGTGACCCCCCCCTCCCCTCCAGCACTAATAAAGGTCTGACAACTTTGATTTATGCCCTCAATAAGGTAATCCAGAGAATGAGAGGGCAATAAAGTTCACTGAGTAATAACAGCAGTCCAAGGTCTTGGAAGGTTTCAGAAGAGGTTTGAAGAATGGCAATATGTCTCCAAGGACATCCCATAAATGTTCCATTAAACTGACACCTGGAGAGAATGCAGGGCACTCCATTAATTAGATACTTCCGTTTTCAAAACACTGGTTGGTCAGTCTTGCTCTCTTTCAGCAAGCTTTGGGTTGTTTTACCTCTGACTTGCCCTTTTTTGCACACAATGGGCTAAATGGCCAGGTCACAACAACTCTGAGGGCTCAGAGAAGGTTGGGAGACGGGACCCATTGGACACCTGTTGGGAGAGATGATAGCCTCCCGTCCATGCCATCCAGTGTGTTCTTTAATGTGCACAAGGTTTGGCTCATTCACACCAGAGCCACAGCTTAACATCCCATCTGATGGATGGCAGCCTTTCCAAGCCCACCAGTGCCCTCTTTCAGCAAGCATTATTTTCCATAAGAGGAAATAATCATTTACTGCATCAGCATATCTTGATATAGGGATCAAAGATCTCATCCCATAATCTCAGAGCATTCAAAAATCTCCAAATATATAGAGCTCAATACAACCACTGAATGAAAATCCATCCCACACAGTCAGACCTCCACCACCAAATGCACTTCTCTGAAAAATATTATAGGGCTGGTTCTCATTTCTCTCCAGAAGAGTTACCTGCCGTTTGATTGTAGAGAAAATCTAGCCTCATCCATGAACAGGAAATAATTTTATTGCTCTCAGTCCAGGCTACAAGATCATGGCACAATTTCAAGTGGGCCTGTATGCATATGTAAGTTAAAGGGACCCACAATAGGTCAGTGGATATGGAGTTCAACGAGGCTTCTGGTCAGAATTGAGACAGATATCTGCTTTCCTATGGATGCAGTGAGATCTAAAGGCAGAATTGCTGGCATTGCCCTCCTGTTCCACCAGGACAGTAGTCAAATATAGTGATTATTTTGAGGGTTGTAACCAGATGTCCTGGAACAGGTATTTGGATAAACATTTGTTGTTTGGAATTGCTATCATAGCCTCATGACAACAGAATGGTGGACATCGAAGAATATGGCCACCTCCATGATTGTTTGATCAGTTTCCAACAGCTCTCCATCATTTTAAGTTGTCTAAATGTTATCTTTGAGGCATCATGAAGCAATCAGCTATTTAAGACTAACAATGTAGCATTTCAATTTGAAATGATTGATCATCTACTGAAGTTATCTTTCTAATGTGATATCTGTTTTACATATTCTGTGAAGTTATATGAAATTTACATGTAGATTTTTCTAAACTACATATCACATAAGTACATTAAAATCTGTTATTTATCTCTAATGATTAATTTTTATTCCAATTTTGGTGATCCATGCTTAACTTTTGACAAATAGTGCATTTTTCACCGAGACAGCTTCTATTATTTGAAAAAAATTGACATTCATACAATTTCTTGTAATTTTTTCTTCATGTGTTTTGCTCTTCTTTCAATATCATTAACTATGTTATACACAGAATCATTTGTTCCCTGTGCTGCTGGAAGTGGACCAAAAGGCATTTCTGAGTCTGAATCATTACTCTCACTTCCCATATTATTGAGAAATCCTGGAGGAAGAACTGGCCCAATGACTGCAGTAGAGTCATCTTGCTCTGATCCTGAAAGCTGATCAGAAGATTCTCCTTCACCTTCAAGGTACTTGTTTTCTAATAAATGTAATGGGCATTGTGGCCCAATAAAACTTTCTCCCCTATTTGAATTTGTTTTCCCTACTTCCAAAGAATTATTTGAAGTGCTGTCTAAATTCACTCGATTCTGTACAGAAGAAAGAGTTGTAGAATCTGATGTCTCTCCACTTGCTCCTATTTTTTTAAAACCTGATGGAACACAAAAAAAAACATATTTTAATATCCACCATAAAAATAAATGCAAAATGCCTTTAAGCATAACTTTTTTTTTAGACAAATTTATGCCAAAAATAACAAAATTACCATGCAAAAGTTACGGGCCTTATTTAAAAATACTATAAAATGTTCGTGCAGAAACTTAAAAACCATTATATACTGCCATTTTATCCTTGCACTGGTATGTCACAAATTCTCTGCATTAAAATTTAAAATGCACTAATAGTATTATCAAGTTCTTTTTCAAATGGAAACCATGGTGCTCCATTGGGGGTTACTAGGAGTTTCACATGAAAGCATGCAATTTATTTCAGTTGGAATATTACAAAGTTCACTTCTCAGAGATAGCGTGCATTTTTGAAAGGCTGGGTGCAATTTGTCTTGGGGTCAGGTGCAAATTGTCATTGCAGGGCCTCCTTGTCATCTGATAAGGTATAAAAGACTTAGAAATTAAATTCACTGTAAATACAAGAAAAATGCATTAAAAAATAGTGATTTCGGAAAATGGTAAAAGATAATATCGATAAGCATGCTATCTCACAAATAACTCTCACCTTCTTTCAATTTCTTGAAATTGCTAATTTTTTAAAACAACCTAAAGTTCTCTGTCATTGAGCAATAAATTTTTAAAGTTTATCTTTCAAATTATTTGCATGTTAAAAGTTTTTAGAAGAAAACTTAGAAGTTTTTCAGAGAAGGACCCCACCTGCAACAGACACTGGAATTGCCCTTCGCGACATATGGAAAGAAGCTCTAAACAGCCCTATGTCACCATAGAGTGTCACTTCACCAAAGATGGAGTGTTGTCATTGCTCCAAAAAGCTTCGAGTTTTCTCCTAAAAACTTTTAACATGCAAATAGTTTGAAGGATATACTTAAAAATTTCATTGCTCAATGACAGAGAATTTTCATCATCATCATCATCAACCTCAAGTAGCCATGGGCTACGGAGGTACAACCAGACCGTGCAGTTTACTTCTCCAAGCATATCTGTCCTGAGCTACATCTGCTGCATCCAGGAACTGCACACGAATTCTAACAAGGTCCTTGTTTGACATTGTCTGCCCACCACATCCTAGGTCTCTCCTTCCTTCTGAGGCCTCTAGGCACACTGTTCATAACACTATTCACCAATCTTTAATTATCCATACAGGCAACATGGCCAAACCAGCGGAGTCTCTCTCTGCACAATATGCTGCTCAAAGGAGGTTGCAGACTCCTTTGCCTAACCTCATCATTAGTTACAAAGTTAAATCACCTAATATCCAAGATACTATGTAAGCATCTAGAATTAAAAGCATCTAGTTTCCTGTTATCTTGTTTACACAGCATCCAAGTTTCACTACCATAACTAACCCTAGAAAGAACCAAACTATTATACAGTCTAATTTTAGTCTTTAGGTGTATACACCTATTTCTCCACAATCTCCATAGATTCTTAAAAGTCCCGGCAGCAATTCCTATTCGTCTGTTAATCTCATGCCACGTCACCAGTATCTGTTACATAGCTCCCAAGGTAATTAAACTGTGACACCTGCTCAAGACTGAACCATTCAGATGAACTGAATCCCAACCTGCCTGACCAATTTTCATCACTTTAGTTTTCTCTCTGTTTATAACCAAACCTACTCTACTACCAGTCTCATCAACAGCTCGAATGAAAGAGTTCATCTCATCAACATCATTTGCCAAAAGGGCTAAATCATCAGCATAATCTAAATCAGAAATTTTTGTATCTCCAGTCCATTTAAGGCAAAATCTTTCCCTTGTAGTGAATTTTGCATAACATAATCAATAACCAAAGAGAAAAGGAGACAAAATGCACCCTGGTCGAACACCAGAAGTAATGCTAAACCAATTGCTACAAGCCTTACCAACTCTCACACACGACTCAGTGTTATTATAGAGAGCTTTCATTATGTTAACTAACTTGTCAGGAATACCATATGATCTCACAATCAACCACAAATTATGACGATCAACAGAGTCGAAAGCCTTTTTGAAATCAACAAAGCTAGCAACCAAAGGTTTCTGAAACTCTAAACGTTTCTCAAGAATCTGCCTAAGTGAAAATATCTGATTCACACATCCCCTACCACTTCTGAATCCACATTGGTCATCATGCAATTGCCTGTCAACCAGATTCTTAATTCTATTAAGCACAATCATGGAAAGAACTTTATCTGGAACAGAGAGTAGGCTGATACCCCTATAGTTATCACAAGAACTGCGATCAGCGTTTTTGAAAATAGGGATAACAATAGCTCTGGTAAAATCCTTAGGAACCATGCCTTTATCATTAAAGATATTCAAAATTTCAGTCATCCAAGTGGTAACTGAAACATTCCCAGCTCTAAGCATTTCAGTAGTAATTTCATCTACTCCTGGGGATTTATGAAGTTTATGTTTAGAAATAGCCAAAGTAACTTCAGACTGTTATAGGGCCAACATTAAAGCCACCAATGCAACTATCATCATTGCAAACAATGGGAGTAGAACTAACTACATTGTTTAGAACATCACTGAAATGCTCAGCCCACCTAGCCATGACAGAATCCTCCCCTTCTATAACCTTACCTTGTTTATCCTTCACTCCTTGTATGCCTGTCTGTTTTCTACCACATAAAACATTAACTATCTGGTACAGCTCTCTGCTGTTGTGCTGCCTAACTGCTTCCTCAGCTTTGTCAGCCAAGCCATCAAGCCAAAGATTCTTATCAGTAGCTAACTGATCTTTTACACGTTTATTAAGCTCTCTGTAATCCTTTCTATTAGGACTAGTAGGGTACTGATTAAGACATTCCTGCAGTTCCTTCATTCTGAAATAAGCTCAAGTGCCTTATCACTTAAATAATTCTGCCTCCTCTGCTCCTTTTTTCCTAAAAGCGTACTGTTAGTTTCCAAAAAAGCCTGTTTAAAACAGTAGTAAGCAAACCACGACTGTCATAATGACTAAGTAACCTATAATAGTAAGCTTTAGCTATAACATTCTTTCAGAACTTCTGTATTAAAGGTAAATTTTTTAACTTTAGCACAACACTTTTTAAGTTTAAGTTGCGACACACTTTTAAAAAGGTAATGGTCAGATCCAATTTCAGCTCCCCTATATGCCCTGGTATTCCTAACAGAACTAGCTCATTTGTTGTTAATCAATACATAATCATATTCTTATGCAGCTCATCTGGTTAAACCCATGTGTACTTATGTGGTCACAGTGTTTGTAATAAGTGTTAGTTATTCTCAAACCATTGAGTTTACTTACCTGTAGGAGACGTTGTCCATTGCTATTGTAGCTACCAATACCAAAAGGGCCTATCACTCCTTCCCAAAGGTCAGAGTCAGTACCAACTTTGGCATTGATGTCACCTAGAACAAGGGTAATATCTCCTTTCTTGACAGAATTCAAAATATCCTGAAGTTGTCTGCAAAACCTATCCTTCTCATCCTCAGTGGGGGCATAACAACAGATAACATTAAAGTCTTTAACACTTGTCTGAAATTTTGCTGTACGAAACCTTTCATTAATGCACTCATATCCTAGAAGAGCATCACTAGCGTGTCTGCTGAGAAGCAGATTCACGCCTTGGTGATGTTTATTATTGTTCCTCCCTGAAAAGAGAAATTTGAGATTATTTTTAAGAATCTGACCTTTATCTGTCCATCTGGTCTCCTGCAAGCCTAGGTCCTTGCAAGCCTAGGTCTCTTGCAAGCCTAGGACCATCTGGTCCTTGCATTCCATGTTCCTGCAGAGAGAAAATGATTAGTAGAATTTTTAAAGAAATTAGGTTTATTGAGATTGGTAGGGCCAACAATATCAAACAGCCCCCTGATCGCAGGCATGGGGCAAAGACCTGTTTTGTGGCTCAAGACAATTTTTCCTCTAAAATTTGAATTGACTTCAAAGTGCTGATTTATTAGTAGATATTGAATATGTCGAGTTTATTCCATTATTTGTCTTGTAAGACATGCTTTCCATCTATATGGCAAATAGAAAACTGCTTGTTTCTAAATTGCCTGAATAGCACCTACATGTGACATAATAGAAATGTTCATAGCGTTAGAGGAGATCATAGCATTAGAGGAGATCTTGATCAGCGGCCGGTAGCTCAGTGGTCCAGAGCACCTGATAGTTATCAGGAGGTCGTGGGTTCAAATCCCACCTGGCTCAAGACAATTTTTCCTCTAAAATTTCAATCGACTTCAAAGTGCTGATTTATTAGTAGATATTTAATATGTCAAGTTTATTCCATTATTTATTTTCGACTAATATACACTGAAGAGCCAAAACATTATGACTACCTGGTAAACATGATATTGGTACTCCACATGCCACCAAAACAGCTCTTACCCGGTGACTACTACAAGATTTCTAAAGGTGTCTTGTGGTATCTGGTACCAACACATTACCAGCAGATCCTTTAACTCTTGTAAGTTACGTGCTTGAGCCACCGCATATCAGATATGCTGTTCCAACACAAACCACAGATGCTAGATTGGATTGATGTCTGGGGAATTTGGAGGCCAGGGCAATACCTGGAATGTATCCTTCCTCATGTTCTTCGAACCATTCTCGAACAATCCAAGAAGTGTGGCATGGCGCATTATCCCGCTGAAAGAAAGCACTACTAGAGGTGTATACCACTGCCACAAAATGATGGTTTGCAATGCTGTTTAGGTAGCTGGTAGACATCCTAGTTTCCTGCACATGAATGATGGGACCCAGAGTTTCCCAGCAGAACACTGCCCAAAGCATTACACTTCCTCCACTGGCTTGTTTTCTTTCCACAGTGCAACCTGATGCCAACACTTCCCCAGTAAATGATGCACACATACTTGGCCATCCACATGGTGCAACAGGAAACAAGATTCATAGGACCAGATGACCTTCTTCCAATCATTCAAGGTCCAGTTTTGATGCTCGCATGCCTATTGTAGGCACTTTCAACAGTGAACACAAGTTAACATTGGCACTCGGGGCAAACTGCAGCTATGCGTCCCCATTTTCAGCAGGGTTCGATGTACCATGTGTTGTGACACATTACTCCTGTCACCAGCATTCAAATTACGAGTGAGCTGCACCAAAGTATCCCTTCTGTTGGCTCATACCATATGGGTTAGCCTTCACTCACCTCTAGCATCGATGAGCCATGTTTGGCCCACACCTTGCTGGCCAAACATGGTTTTTCCCTCCTCAGACCACTTTTTGAAGGTACTAACCATGACTGACAGTGAACACCCCACAAGCCTTGCCATTTCGGAAATACTCTGACCCAGTCAGCTGGCCATTACAGTTTGGCCTTTGTCAAACTCACTTAAGTCTGCTGCCTTTCCCATCTGAAGAATAAGAATAACACTGATTAACAGAACTCAGTATCAGGCTGGTTGGTTGTTTAGGGTATTATGGCGCAGAAGCAACGAGGGCTATATTGCACCAAACATACACAAATAAAGAGCTAAAAGACGTTTGTCCCACAACCAAAGTTAAACATAAAAACCATAAAAGTGTAAAGCAATAAAGACAAAGTACAAAAAGATAAAACGAATCTGGGTGTAAAAAGCCCAGGATCATCAAAGTAAAAAGGATAAAGCCATAAAATCACAGTCTGCTAAAATAACCTGTAAAACCAAAAAAGGCAAAGACAGATGGTAAAAAAGAGTTATCAGATAAAAGATGGCCGAGTGCAAGAGGCTCGGCCATAAAATTGTGGAGGGTAAAATACATTCTACATTCAAGGTTAAAAGCTGGACAATGAATTACAATATGCCTAATGGTTAAAATGGTGTCACAAAACTCGCACTTAGGTTCGTCATCCGCCCGAAGAAGAAATGAATGATAAACGTATGACCTAAGCAGAGCCGAGCAAGTACAACTTCCTCCTTGTAATTCCTGTGAAAACAAGACTCCATGGTTTGACAACATAATAATGTGTGACAATCCCAGTGTTCCACTATACAGAGACAGCACTACACCTTGAGGGAGTTGCCACGAAACCACAATACACTAGCCAGAGAACATTCTATAGATATTGCCTTCTTAGATCATGGGTTTGATCTTGTAAAGCTTGTTGCCAACCTGTTCAGACCAAGATCTCTGCCACTGTGCCAGAGCTTGATGAAAAAACGCTGCCAGAAGTTCAAGTATGGAAGCAGAGAGTCGGAGAGGGGCGTGGCTGACTTGGTAGCAGCACCTACCAAGTCATTGCCTCTGATCCTGACATGCCCAGACACCCAACAGAAGAGAACGGTGGTGGTGGCTGCCAGACAATGGAGCTGCTGGCAGATCTTGGAGAGAACAGGGTAAGGCCAATGCCTCACTGAGATCAAAGCCTGTAGTGAGCTAAGCGAGTTAGTGTAGAGGACACACCAACGATGATGCTTAGCTGTTATGTGGTGCAACACTTATAGCATGCAACTCTGCAATGAAGATGGAACACTGCTGTGGGATCTGGTCTGCATTGATTACATCACAGCAGATCATGGCTGATCCCACAGATGTATCGGACTTCGAGCCATCTGTGAAGACTGGCAAGAAGTCTGGGTGCTTAGCCCAATGGCTGGCAAAGAGTTGCTGATACACACAGCTGGGTGTAAAGGCCTTCCCCGTCCTGCAAAGAGAAAAATCGCAGGAAGGGGAAAACAGTGAGCCAAGGTGGAAGTGGCTCGGCTGTTGACTGTGATTATCGAGACTGGTGTTAATGTCTCACAGGTAACCTCGGACACACAAACCGAAAGGACAAATGGCAGTCAGTTGATTCTGGTATAACATTACCCACCGGGGACTGAAAACGCAGTCACAAGTAGCATGGCCTGGCAGGGATTGCAATTTCACTGCATACGGTAGGGACAACTGCCGACAGTGAATATATAATGATGGTTCATCAGTCTCTAAACATAGAGACTTTGGACCGGTGAAGTGCGGAAGGCCCCCATGCAAACACAGAGGGCCTGATGGTGTAGAGGGTCCAGCACCTTCACAACTGAATCCCAGGCAGAGTCGTACACCTGGGATCTGTAGTCCAGTTGGACCAGACAAGTGCACGGTAGAGACGAAGCAAACAACATTGGTCTGCCCCCAAGAAAGGGAGACCTTGAGGATGTTCAATGCCCGCGTGCACTTGGACCTCAGATGTCAGATGTGTGGTAAAAAAGGTCAATTTCCAGTCGAAGATGAGACCGAGAAACTTGATCTCTGCCACAACTGGAATGATGTTACCCCCGAGGCACAGCTTGGGGTCCAGATGATTATGCTTGTGGCAAAAGTACACGCAAGCGGTCTTCTATGGGGAGAAACAGAGCAAGGCAAAGCTCCTCCACTGTGAATGGTCTTTTGTAAGACTCCAGACCATTTAAATGAAGCAAAGAGTGTTCAGCCTTGCTTTTCTGGGCCAGAAACTCGGGGGAGTAGGAGGATAAAGAAGAGATAGAGGAAAATGACTCCCCCAGAGTGTCGGCAATTACTCAAGAATCAGCAATTACCTGTCCATTGTGCTCCAGGATCGATAATGAGTGGGACAAGTACTTCCCACCCATCTTCCAGACCTCATCCCACACAACCTTAGAATTGGTCGTGCGGGTGATAGAAGATGTATATTTGATTCAAGATTCCTTCAGGCTCTGGCGTCAGATGAAACGGGCTTTCACCCTGACGTGTTTGAATGCTTCAAGATTGGGGGACATCAGATATCTCCCCCCTCCAAGAATTGTTCTGAGCCTTACGAGCTGCGATGCAGTTGGGATTCCACCATGGTTTTGGGAACTGTGGAAACTGAGTCGAGGTCTGAGGAATAGTAGAGGCAATTTGCATGGACGATGCAGTTCGTCATCTCCTCCACTGCAACATTGATTGGCTCCTGGCTGACAGAGTGCTCATCGAGCTCAGACAAGATGGTGCACACCATGGGGAGGTGATCACTTCCATATGGATTGTCCTCGACATCCCATGTAAAGAGTGGAAGGATCAAGGAGGAGCAGATAGTGAGATCAATGGCAGTGAAAATGTGGGTTGGGGAGTGGAAGTAAGTACTGACACCGGTGTTTCAACAGGAGCCACTGCTTCAGGACCACGCCTCTCCCATTGGTGTCAGCACTGCCCCGGAGTGGATGTGCCCATTAAAGTCCCCCATGATGAAGACGGGGGAAGGCAGCTGCGAGACAAAGTCATCCCGGAAGATGATGCTTCCAGGTGGTAAATAGACAGAACAGAAAGTCAACAAAAATCCCACAAAAGAGGCAAATGGCAACCACCTCTAAGTTGGTTGTGAGGGGAATGACCTGGAATGGAGAATGGCTGTTCTTGAGGATGGTGACACTCCCACGAGCTGGACCATCTCCATCCCAGTCCCGGCGAAGAAGAGAGAAGTGCCAGATAGTGGGATCGTTGGCTGTCTGCAAGTATGTCTCCTGCAGGCACATGCAGATGGGTTCGTGTGCCTCAGGAGGACCTTAATGTCATCAATATTCCTCTGGAATCCATGACAGTTCCATTGTAAGAGTGGGTCATCTAAGGTCTTTGAAGAATTGGCGGATAACTTATGGTTTATTTTAACCATCACTAGCAACGGTTTGGAAAAACAGGGCAGTCTGTGTCCATGTCCTCGAAATCATCTGAGTAACAGGGATCAGAGACCGCCAAACGAGACGGTGGTAAAATTTTCTTTTCGGGTCCCGGTGGGGGCACCTTAGGCTTGGAAGGTCTTGCTATCTGTGGAGGAGGCCTTCCAGAGGTGGAAGTGGAAGGCACAGACGCAGGAATAGAAACACAGGTCATCCACTCTATATGTGATCAGGTGCTTGGGTCAAGAGGTACTTGGCAGAAGGCGAGAACCTGTGTCAAGAGGTACTTGGCAGCAGGCAAGAAAGATACTGCTGGTGGGACACTGATGTCTGTCTACACTGCAATGGAAGCCATCTTAACGACAGGCTTTCCGATGACCACACCAGCATAGGAGACCTTGCCAAGTGGGGTGGGCAGTGCAGCGAGCTTCCTCTACCTCTGTATAACTGATGTTATGGAGGATCTTTAGGCACTGTACCTCTTTCTTCACCAGCCACTTTGGACAGTCACGGGAGTATGCCGGATGTTTGCCATGGCAATTTACACAGCATGCTTTTTCTGCTGTGCAGTCAGGTTCAAGATGATCTTGATTGCCACAACAAGCATTTTGGGATTCAGTGCCCATTGTCCGCACCCACCACGGAGTCCAACTAGGAGATGCCCAATCACGCCAGGGCTGCCCGGGCACCATACCCACACAGCCTGTGAACCAAGCCCTCACAATGAAAAGAAAAAGAGAAACGGTGAGAAGCTCATCTGAGTTCCCACAACAGAAAATAGCAAAAATTTAATAAAGTGAGGAAAGAACTGGCCTCACAAAAGAAATAAAACTATAAAATTAGTGAATGTATGGGAAAACTCGCAAACCATTACATGGAAGTGGACAAGGTTACTCACTGATCTGCATGGTTGAACCTAGCAGGACCTGCCCATCAGCCGACTGATCCTGAGGGGGCCTCCCCAGGACCTCCTGTTCTCCTGACCCCTGAAATTCACTGCTTAGCCCCACAACAGACAGGTTCCCCAATGGCAAAACAGCCAAAGACCCCACCAGTCATGAGCCGGGGACCCCGAGCAACTGCCAGGGTCCTCCTTTCCAGGGACACGGGTCTCCACGTACGACAAAAATGCGGGCGAGCGTTTAGGACCCTGTGAAGGTAACTGATCCAGCAGAACAGGTGGTCCCCTCACCACAGACAGGAGCTCGCACCAAGGGGTCAGTATCAGGTGTTATTTACACTGTTTCATGATCTTCACAGATCATTGTTTACCTGTAGCTGCTTCAATTTGCATAAAGATGTGCTGGTCATAATGTTTTGGGCTCTTCAGTATATAATTTAATTGTTTTTATTCATCACGGTTTCCAATGTTAAGACTTAATTGCTTAGTGCGATCTATTTTGTTACTATATCAATATGAAAACATCTTATTAAAATTAATATGTTTGTAAATTTTTTATTTTCATAGGACTGTTTAATTTGGTATATGACATAGTCTGTTTCTGTTGATCGGTTATTTGTTTTTTTAAATTCTAAAATTGATTTCTTTGTCATCATTTCTGTCCATTAGTTTTTTTTAAATAAATTTTTATTTGCTTTGTTAGGTGCTTTTCTTTACTACATGACTCTAAAAAATCCTATTAAAATAAAACTAGTTGTCTTTTTCGTTAAATATTTTATTTTCAGAAAATCGAGAATTAAATGCTGATTAATTTGGCATCTAACCACAGATTAGGGTAACTCCCTACAGATAGGACACTAATGAAAAAACATGACCTGACCAATCTCAGCACCTCTTTTGCCAGCAATACTGAGTTACTCAATTCATACTTGATGTTAATGGGTACACGTCTTTCCTTGCTTGTGAGTGCATTGAACTGGTTGAATGCACATCTAATGCTTGCAATGTTGATGTAGGGAGCCGCATATTGGAGGCTAATTTCATTACGAACCAACATTAACTTAAACTTAGATATATTGGCAAGGAAATGTAATTTTTTAAATAAATTTTTATTTGCTTTTCTAGGTGCCTTTAGTTACTACACGACTCTAAAAAAACCTATTAAAATAAAACTAGTCCCGGACATGCTGACAGGCTCCTGTCAAACCTCTGTGGCAAGCAGCTGCTTAAGGGGGTATTTATTAATTATTTATTATGAAGTAGTAGTATGTGTTTTGTTGTAAGTGTGGAAGAAAAGGGCAAAAGTTTATAATGTGGGGTATTAAGTTTTAAAAATGAGTTTTTATGGGGTGTTAGGGTTTTAGGTGAATAGTTTTTGGTGAAATGTATAAAGTGAGTTTTCAGAGGATTCTACTATAGTGTGTGTGGGGGGGGGTATGCTTGGGGGAAAGAAAATTGGAAGTTTCTCCATGTGGAATGAACATGTGTATTTCGTTATAGTAGTTTGGGATGAGTGTTTTTTAGTAGTTCTGTGTAGTATGGTAATTATTACTGTATTATAGTGATTTATTAATTTTGTTACACATTTAGAAGTCTTTTAAAGTTACATATAAGATTTATTGTTAACATGTGGAAGCATTTGGCAGCTTTTGATGTAAAATTTTGGGTATTGTAAAATTGTCGATGTGGAAAAATGGCAGTTTTTGATTGGGTCAGAAAGGTTAATGAGCAATTTAGGGGAGGGTTATTTGAGCTATTTTATTTGTTGTCTCTGATGAGATTATTTGGTTTTGGATTTTTTTTCATAATTCGGTTGGCAGTGCACTGTTTCTGACTTTCATGTTTTTCATTTTGTGTTGTCTGTGAGTACATTATTTAATTTTGGGGGCTTTTTTATAATTTGGATGGTGGTGCACTGTTTCCGATTTTCATGTTTTTCGGTTTGTTGTCTGCAAGGATATTATTTAGTTTCAGGGGCTATTTTATAAATCAGATCGGTGGTGCATTGTTTCTGATTTTCATACTTTCTGGTACATGTTGTCTCTGATGAAATTTGTTTTTGAAGGCTTTTTTATAACGCCGGTCAGCAATGCATTGTCGATGTTATTGGTTAGTTTGTGGAAATATATTTGTAGAGTGTTTTAACTAACTATTGGAAAAAGAGGTGGGGGGGGGGGGATATTTCAGGAATTTGTAGTATATGGGATGGCAAATTTGTTGCAGTTTCATTGTTTGTTTTTGTTTTTCTGATAATTTTAATTTCTTTAGTAATGCATGGTTGTGAGGGATGTTTTTTAGTGGAATCGTGAAGTTTTTTGTTACATTGTGTTTGTTTACAATGCAAACTACCATTACTATGGTAATGATAGTTTGCGTTTGACATAAATTTGAGTTATCATTACCATGGTAACGAAAAAAGCAATCTTTTTTCTAGAAACCCCTATTTGGGTTAGGGCAGGCATGGCCAACATATGGCCCGCGTAATGAATTTATGTGGCCCGCGAACAATTTTTCAATATTAGCATTTAGCTTCTAGTAATTAATCGAATGAATTCTCGATACTTCTATATTGTTTAAAAAACATTCCGTTATAAAGAAAATCTTATTATTATCAAAAATTATTATCAAGATTGAATGATTTACATTTGGAGGCTGTGTTAAGAATAGCTACTACAAGTATAGAACCAGATATTAAAAAAATAATAAGCGATGCAAACCGCCTCACACGTCGCATTAGTTATTATGTTAATTTGTTGTATTGATTTACTTAAAATTATTCATAAACAAATTTCATAATAAAATTTTGTTTACTTAAAGAAATAAGTGTTTTGTTTAACATTTTTCAATTTTAATATTTCGTCCGGCCCGTGAAAATATTTTTTTTTTCCAATCCGGCCCGCGGGCAAAAACAGTTGGTCATGCCTGGGTTAGGGTCTGGGGGATTGTGGGAATCAATGAAAAGGACCGTTTCATTACATTGTGTAAAAAAAAATGGCAGTCAAGGACCATGATGTGCACTATTGCTGCAACTTTTTAAACTTAAGAAATAAAAACTTTTTATGTTCTACAATTACTAATAAAATATTCCTCACTGCATTTTCCCCCATCATTCATTAGTTCAAATTAAAATTTTTAAGGAGAAAAAAAGTAGGCAAACAAAAAATTTTATTCTCTCTGAAAATGAGATTCCCATATGCACCAGAGGCAATATGTGTTCTTGTACTTTAAGAGGTTCATTTAAAAAAAAAAATCAGTTTTAAAACAAAGTGATGATAATTGGTCAGACAGGTTGTGGTCAGTTAATCAGAATGGTTGCACCCTTGATTAAGTGTCTGGATTTAATTACCTTGGGAGCTATGTAAACAGATACTGGTGATCTGTGGCATGAGATAAAGAGAATTGCCACTGGGACTTTTAAGACTCTATTGAGAGTGTGGAGTAATAGGCATTATACACCTAAAGACCAAAATTAGGCTGTATAATAATTTGCTCCTTTCTAAAGTTAGCGAGTGAAACATAGCCCCTTTGTAAACAAGCTAATATGAAACATGATGCCTACACAGTAACTTGAGCATTAGGTGGTAACTTTGTACGTAATGATGAGGTTAGGCAAAGGAGTCAGCAACCTCCTTTGAGCAGTATATTGTGCAGAGAAAAACTATGTTCATTTGGCCATGTTGCCTGCATGCATAATTATAGATTAGTGAATAGGGTTATGAACAATGTGCCTCAAGGCTTCAGAAAGAGGGGAAGATCTAGGATGTGATGGGCAGACAATGTCAAAAGGACATCATTAGAATTGATCTACAGTGCCAGATGCAGCAGCTGTAGGTCAGGGTAGTCATGCTTGTAGCTAAGGGTAGTCATGCTTGGAGAACTAAATTGCAGTCTGGTTAGACCGTATCCCATAGCTGCATGAGGATTTGTGTGTATATGTATACTAGATAGCAACCCATGTTTTTAATACATCTTTTAATAAGATCATAATCCATGAATATAACTGAATCAGCATATATTTACATATTATTTTTTATTTTACATTAAAACCCCCCAAATCATTCCATATTTTCTGAAAACATAGTGAGAAATAGAAAATACTGGGCCATTGTACTTTTGCTGTCCCATGGCCAAATGGTTAGTGTGCTTGACTACTGATCAATGTAACCTGGGTTCAAGCCCCAGATAAGGCATGGATGTTTGTGCCATTTTTCTGCTGAGGTCCCACCATCCTCAGAGACCTGTGGTATATAAACTGACAGGCTCCTGTCAGAGCTCTGTGGCAAGCAGCTGCTTGACAGGGTACTTACTGTTGTCACCATACATCCCCTGTGAGGTGAGTTCACTGGGGTTGACCACCCGAGTGTGATTTTCCATATGTAGCTTTGCTTTGAAATGTACCAGAAAAAAATAAAATCTACTTTCACCCTTGGTCAAAATACACTTTTGCTTAAGTGCAACACACAATACATTTGCATATTCTTCAAGATATATACAATTAGGGAAAACTAATAGATAAAAAACATTAAAGCAAAACATTTTAGAGAATGAGTGTTAAATTAGAAAAAGAAGACGGCCGTGTGTGTGTGTGTGTGTATGGGGGGGGGGGGGGTTAAAAGATCAAACGAGACCACTACAGGTTTAATTCAGGGGCTTAGTAAGCCCTGGCTTGATTTCTCGATTTTTGTAGAATACGAAGGATCCGCAAAAAGCACCCAAACACGTACCCAGGAGTTAGTTTAGGAGGAGGGGTCCAAGAATTCAATTTCGGGCATTCAGTCACTGTTTTTTCATCAAGTGTTCAGAGCAACTAATAGTGCATTGAAATGAAATATTGCAAACTCCTTCATTTAAAATACGTGCATAAAACAGTTCAAAATTATCAAATATAACTTACCAGGAGGTAGCGCAGGACCATAAACACTTTCTTCCATTTTGTAAACGAAACTTCAGTTACGGTTAATTCACATTGAACATGTTGATAAAAAAAAAATGGAAAAAAAAAAGTCATAACCTTAGATCATAAATAGAGTAGACGAATCATCGCTGTTGGGTGGGTTGTTTTACCTCTGAGCGGCACTTTTTTGCACACCATGGGCTAAATGGCCAGGTCACATGGACCCCGAAGGCTCAGAGAAGGTTGGGGGAGGGGACCCACTGGAACAGCTGTTGGGAGACAGATGGTAGCCTCCCGTCAAGGCCATCCAGCGTGTTCTTTAACGTGCACAGGGTATGGCTCTCCCGCACACTGGGCCACGGCTTAACGTCCCATCCGACTGACGGCGGCATTTCCAAGCCCATCGGTGTCCCCTATTGACCGTGGGCAGGGCGGGGAATTTTGCGGAGATAAATCTCAACGCTGAACCAGCTGGGACTCGAACCTGGGAACTACAGATTACGAGCCTGGCGCGCTACCGACTGAGCCACCCCCGCCCCCTCATCGCTGTAGTAACTCCGGTAGCCGAGGTGTGCCGATATCGGAGAATCGTTTTTGACGTGACACATGACAAGAGGTAATCTCCACATACACTGCTGGCCATTAAAAGTACAAAGAAATCAGTACCTTGTGTAGCCACCATGAGAGGCAAATAACCTCTGATACACTGTCCAGCATTGAGAAGATGAGACATCGGATGTGTGTTTGAGAAATGTCAGTCCATGCAGTTTCGATAGTAGCCAAAGTTCATCTGTTATAGCAGCTGCTGGTGTCTGGTGTGCTAATCGTCGTGAGATCATGGACCAGACATGTTCAACTGGGGACAGATCAGGTGAATGCGCAGGCCAAGGCAGAAGTGTTATATGGTTGCTATCCAGGAATTGTTGGATGATGCATGCCACATGTGGTCGGCATTGTTCTGTTGGTAAATGGCACCAGAGAGCCCCTGAAGATAAGGTACGACCACAGGCTCCAACACCTCAGTGATGTAACACTGGCTGTTCAAAATACCGGTAATGCGCACGAGGCGCGTGCATGAGTGGAGTCCAATGGCACCCATACCATAACACCAGAGGCCAGACCTGTATGGCGCTGCATCGTGCATGTCTCACTGAGCCTGTCGCCGCGGTACCGCCAGATACAGATTCGTCCATCATGGTGCTGCATACTGAAGCGAGATTCGTCTGAAAAGATGATGCGATGTCATTCGCACATCCATGCGCAACGTTCTTGGCACCATTGCAAACGCATACGCCTGTGTTTGTAGAGTCAATGGTAACCGAAGCAATGGCCGACTAGCAGAAATGCCCGATGCTCAGACGATGTCGAACCATACCTGTGGATACTGGTTGATGTACAACCATTCAACACAACCTAAAAAGGGCGCCTTCACACTTGCCGTTTGCCGTGTTGCAAACGCACTGTGACATCACTCGCGGCTCCTCGCCACTCTGCAAGGCGCGGGTGTAGCCTTCACACTTAAACGCGCGGTCTGCAACAAAGAATCAAGCTCATTAGTTCTCGCTGCAAATAACATGGAATGCGTACTTTGTTTTCTCTGCGAGATCTACCACGCTTTCTTACATTTCTTTCACTCTATAGTAAACATTATGTCCAGCAAAAAAAGTTTACTCCTTCGTAACCGGTTAATATCACTTGCCTCCCATGGCCGAGTGGTTAGCGCGCTTGGCTACTGATCTAAGGGACCTGGTTTCGAGCCCCGGGTAAGGCATGGATGTATGTGTCGTTTTTCTGCTGAGGTCCTGCCATCCTCTCAGACTATAAACTGACAGGCTCCTGTCAGACCTCTGTGGCAAGCAGCTGCTTGAGGGGGTATTTATTATTATTTTATATATTAGTTAATCATAGGCGAAGTAATAAAAAATATCGCACTAAATGGGTCGCGAGATTTTTAATGACAGAAAGAGATTAGGCGATTTTCAAAATTTAATCCTTAATATTCAACAGGATGACACTGCTACAAAATATTTTTTGTGTATGACACTTGCCGTATTTAAAGAGATTTTGGTTATTGTTTTTTGCTGTTTAGCTAAAGAGGTTCGGCTATTTAAAACAGAGGACAAGAAATTGTGGAAATCAATTTCTGCAGCTGAAATATTGGAACTAACAAATAAGGCAAGATGCATTTAGAATTATTCTTAGCTCGTTTTCCGAAGTAGCTAACGTTTTACCTCGTGGTCTGTTTGTAGAGAGTCAACTATTTTTGTTTGTAGAGGTAAATTAAAAATCCCTTTTGGGTTTGACAAGATTGATGAACTATTACGGTGATTCACACTTTTTCAAATCTCCCAAAAGTTTTAATGGCGCTCTCTAATAAACGATGGAAAGTTTTGTAAACTGCAAAATTTTAAATGAATATGAATATAGGCTGCAAATTTTGGTGGTGGAATATGAATGCCATGATGTTTGCATTGATAACAATGAGTTGATTATGAGCGGGGGGGGGGGGGGTTGCTTTAAAAGACACTGATGAAATATTATGATTCATGTTTTCAGTTCCTGAGGTAAATGCGAAATGCGAAATTTTTAATGAATATTCCAAGCGACCTCTTTGTATAGGAATTCGAAATTTCGGCTGTAGAGTGTCAAGAGATATTGCACTAACAACAACGACTGACAATTTCTTTTGAAGTAAATAATTAATCAGATTGTTTGAAAAAAATATAATTGAAGGGTAAAGATTAAGGAAGAACACTGTTCTGTTTTGATATAATTATTATTTAGCACTTTCTCCTCCATATTATTCTTAACGGGATTTTAAATAGGATTACTGTAATATAATATAGGTGAAATGTTTTCTTTTAAAAGTTTTCTCAAAGGTCCACACAAATCCTGGTCCCAATGTATATTATTTGTCACACTAAAAATTAATGTCTTGACAGAATGGGAATCATAGGTATGTTCACGTAATGCAATACGGCATTATTCAGAACATCTAAGCTTTCCTATTCTATAAATATTTTAAAATCGATTTCAAGTTTCAGATATTAAGAATAGTGCATAAAACGGTATATAACTTTAAACAGTATATAAAACCTCTATTCCAACATTCCATATCAGAACTCAATCATTACTATTAAAATTAATAATGCGACTCCACTTAAAACATAATAATCACCCAATTCTAACCTCCCTCTTAAATAACAAATTAAAAGCCCCATATAAACAATGTCTTCAACACTTACCTATTTTCAATACCATCTGTACAATTCACAACAAAGGAGATGTCTTTGTTAATGAACCCACCTGATCATTCAGTCAACCAGTCACACATGATACCATTCCTAATTTAATATCAAAATCTTCCCTCACCTTCATGCCAAAAATACCTAACTGACTCTTATTGTCATACCCATTATACAAATTACTTTCCAATCTATACTGATGGCTCCTATGACCCAATCACCAAATCATCATCTGCTGCTTTTTATTCCCCAGAAAAAAAAAAAAATCTTTTCAAACTTAAAATTTGACTCTTACACTCATATCCTCCATTCTGAACTCTCTGCTATTATATTCGCCATCAAATGGATAAATGACAACCTCACACACACAAATGTCATTCTCTACTCTGACTCTAAATCAGCCCTCCAAACTCTAAAAGACTACTATTACACCTGCTACCCTGTCTTACTTACCGATTTTTACTACCTATTAACACAAAACACTATAAAACAAAACTCAATAACACTACAATGGATTCCAAGCCACTGTGGAATAGATGACAACTATTGGGCTGATTACTATGCTAAAAAGGGCCTCTCCCTCTCTGCCATTACCCCCAACACATCACTTCTTTGTAAACTTCAAAAATGAAACACAAAACTTTGAAATTAAATCACTAGAAAATGTTTTCCTAGTATATGGTCCCATCTTCAATAGTAGTAGCATAAATGAGAGTCCTGGCACAGTAAAAGGGGTTCGAGAATTCTATGAAAATCCATGGAGAAAGTTATGGGGGATGAGGGAAAAAGTATGTTTCTTGTGGCTTTTTGTGAAAATATGTGTGAAAATTAGAAAAAACGGAGGTGTTTTTTAGTATGTGAAAACTAATTTAAGTTTTTTTTTAAAGATGAGGTTTAAACTAATTTGTGAATTAGTTTAAATGAATTAGTTTGAAATGAGGTGTGTTTATATGAGATAAAAATGATGTGTTTTGTTGAGTTATCATACACTTCACTGTATACAGCAGAATGAAAACTTTTATCTAAGCAAACTCCAAAGTATTAATTCTGTTATCAAAGAAGAATATTAAAAATTTTATCCAAAAATGAATAAATTTCTTATCATAGAAGAATATTAAAACTTTTAATCAAAGTCCAAGTAATTATTTTGCTACATGAATATTAAAACTTTTATCTAAGCAACGTTCAAGTAATAATTTTGCTACAATAATATTAAAACGTTTCTCTAATGAAAGTCCAAAGTAATAATTCTGTTATCAAACCGAAACTTTGTGAAGTGTACGATAATTTAACGTAGAAGAATATTAAAATTTTTATCTAAGCAACGTTCAAGTAATAATTTTGCTACAAGAATATTAAAACTTTTATTTAACGAAAGTACACGTGATAATTCCCGTTCCAGCTTTACAATTAAAGCTATTTAAATCGTACTTACTCTTCAGGAGGGGAAAAATCAAAATGACTTGGAATCGCTTGAGACCCTTCTTAAATACTCAACAGAACGGAAACTTTAAACCAAAACTGAATAAATTTCTCATCATAAAGGAATATTAAAAATTTTATCTGATCAAAGTCCAAGTAATAATTTTGCTATCAAACCGAAATTTTTATCCAAAAAAAAAGTTCAAGATTCTGTTTCGTTTTAAAGTTTCGGTTCTATTTATCTAAGCAAAGTCTAAAGTATTAATTCTGCTATCAAAGAAGAATATTAAAAGTTTTATGCAAAAGTGTATAAATTTCTTATTACAGAAGAATATTAAAACTTTTAATCAAAGTCCAAGTAATTATTTTGCTACATGAATATTAAAACTTTTACCTAAGCAACGTTCAAGTAATAATTTTGCTACAAGAATATTAAAACATTTATCTAACAAAAGTCCAAGTAATAATTTCCGTCTTAGCTTTACAATTAAATGTATTTAAATAGTACTTATCTTAGATTGGGACTCTATACCGGAGGGGGAACTTAAACTGACTTCGAATCGCTTGAGTCCTTTCTTAAATACTCAACTGTAATTTAAAACCAAAACTGAATAAATTTCTTATCATAGAAGAATATTAAAATTTTTATCTAATCAAAGTTCAAGTAATAATTTTGCTACAAGAATATTAAAACTTTTATCTAAGTCCACGTAATAATATTCAGTTTTGGTTTTAAAAAAAAAATAAATACCCCCTCAAGCAGCTGCTTGCCACAGAGGTCTGACAGGAGCCTGTCAGTTTATATGCCACAGTAGGAGATCTGAGAGGATGGCAGGACCTCAGCAGAAAAACAACACGAACATCCATGCCTTACCCGGGGCTCGAACCCAGGTCCCGTAGATCAGTAGCCAAGCGCGCTAACCACTCGGCCACGTTTTAAACAATAATATTAAAACTTTTTATTTAACGAAAGTCCATGTAATAATTCTGTTATCAAACCAAAACTTTTATTCAAAACCGAAGCATATGATAATTTAACATAGAAGAATATTAAAATTTTTATTTAAACAAAGTTTAAGTAATAATTTTACTATCAAACCGAAATTTTCATCCAAAACCGTATCACTCGAGACCTTTCTTAAATACTCAGCCGAAATTTAAAACCGAAACTGAATAAATTTCTTATCATAGAAGAATATTAAAATTTTTATCTAATCAACTTTCAAGTAATAATTTTGCAACAAGAATATTAAAACTTTTATCTAACTAAAGTCCACGTCGTTCCAGCTTTACAATTAAATCTATTTGAATCGTACTTACTCTTCAGGAGGGGAAAGTCAAAGTGACTTGGAATCACTTCAGACTCTTCTTAAATGCTCAACAGAACCAAAACTGAATCTTGAACTTTGATTTTGAATAAAAATTTCGGTTTGATAGCAAAGTCCAAGTAATAATTTTTGCTATCAAACCGAAATTTTTATCCAAAACCAAAGTTCAAGATTCTGTTTTGGTTCTGTTGAGTATTTAAGAAGGGTCTCAAGTGATTCCAAGTCACTTTGACTTTCCCCTCCTGAAGAGTAAGTGTTATTTTTGTGTTTTTTCGAAGTTGCTTAGTTGAATCGTTGATCGTCCATTGGCGTAGGCGGCCGTCAATTTCTCTAAGTCCAGCATTCACTGTAGAAGTTTGAAAAGAATGTCTCGTGAAGTGAAAAAGTTCGTTAAAACAATCTTACTGATCAGATTTTTTAGGATTTTCAACAACATTTGAACGGATTAATTGAAATTTTCTCTTCAACACATTTCATCAGATTCAATTAGAAGGTTAAAAACAAAACGTTCCTAAAGAAACAATAATTGAAACATTTACATTCGATTATCTGACTGCATCCAGCTGCTGCCACGTCAGAAATATTCTATCGAGAATTTGGAAATATCGTGTCACACGTTAACTCGATGTAGCTGCATTTTCAGTTTCGTAACCAGGTCAAAGTGAAAGGTCATGAGACCAGATGAAAAGCAGGATGTTATCGAAATAAACACAGCTGAGTTGAACTGATGAATGAAATGATAAGTTGAGAAGAGTCGTGTTTTTGAACAAAAATAAACCTTAGTATTTAAAACTATTTATTCAGACAAAGTTTTTTAGTTAACCCTTTTGCTACCGTTCCGGCGTACCAGCCGAATCCCTTTCGCTACCATACCGGCCTGTCGGCCGGGAGAAGGTAGGTTGAACGGATGAACTCTCCCTCCCCTCTTTGTGCATCTCCCGCTCAGAGGGTTCAAACGACCATCAATTAACATCTAAAACAAACTGCCTGCATCCCTCCAGGCAACAGGGGGAGTCTAAGAGGCGACTGCAGAATGTGGTGTGTTTATTTCCTTCTTGTAACTTGCATTTCAACAAAAAGCAAAGGAAATATGGAATAATTCTTTCGGATTTGAACGGGAGATCAAAAAGTGTTAGGACTGAATAACTTACTTCATGCATTGATAGGTTCTCAAAAGAAACAGAAAGTAGAAATAGTTGAAATAGTTAAATGTTTGACCAAGAGGGAATCAAATTCACAATTCTACAATTTCTTAAAAGCGCTTTTTATAGAAAAATGTGATTATTGGCAATCACATTTGAAGATCTGACTGCGGTCTGCCTAAATACCTACTTTGATATTTTTAATATTTAATGAGTTATAGAATCTGGAATATTTATTATTTACTTACCTTGTTAACCAAAAATCATTCAAAATTCATATACTGTTCAATCATTACATATGCAGCTAAAATATACATTTTATTAAAGCTTACAGAATGTTTCTTTTTCATTTTTATGTGTTGGATTAATTTTTCAGGTTTTAGTTGAGTACATTTTCCAGCTTACAAAATTATTTGGATACTGAACAATTATTTGTGAATAATTCTACATTTAAAGAGATTTGATAGAGACTCAAGTATAACTATAGTCATATTTTGACCATATTAATATTACTTAAGAAGTTACTGATATCTCAATATGACTCCATATTCAAATAACATCAGAAAAAAGTGAAAAATCAGAAACTTTCCTTTCACTTTTTCTTGAAGAATAAGCAAATTCTCAGTTTAAAACAATGCCAATTCTCAATAATGTGAAAATATTAACGCCCACGTTCATTTACTCGACGACCTGGACAAACTTAATTTTCGCATCCCTGGTCTAGAGATATTGCTGCTAACACGAAAATTTTTAAAATAATCGAGAAAACACCCACAAGGTAACATTTTTTTCTGAATCAACCACTTTATTAGCAATTAACAGATTAGCAATGTTTTTAACCTTTACTGACACACTTACCTGGGTGATTCTAAACTGAACTCAGATGTGGAATGCGAAGAGTTTCTAGAGACTCCAGAGCTAGGATATCCAATGTGGCACCTCACATCCTTCGCCGCAATGAAGGTGCTCCTGTTGTTCCTCTCTGGTCGGAACAAGATTATATAGAACTTCGGGAAGAACAAGAGCACTAATGCCATGATGACACTGAAACTGATACACAGGCACATGGTGATCACTTTCGAGATGCTGCCGAAGTATATGGGCATGAATGCCGTCCAGATCACCAACGTCGTGTACGTGGTGAACCTGATGAACTTCGCCTCATTGAAATTCTCTGGAACGTTACGAGTCTTGACAGCATACATAGTACACATGGCGATGAGGAAAAAGTCAAACCCAAGGGGAGCTATGATGCCCAGAGGCGTGGTGTTGCAGATGAGTCTCACTTTGTACAGGGTCGGGTATGAATACATGTAGTTTGCAGGCTCCAGAACCAACATGGCCGCTATGATTCCCGATTCGATGGAAATGAGGATCCAGGTGAAGATGACCTGAGCAGTACCGCTCATGAAGCATGGTTTCTTGGTGATGATCTTTTTCTTACTTTCAGCCAAGATGCGAGTGACGCGGTTGGTCTTGGTGAGTAATGATGCATACATCATGGCGAAGCTCAGTCCTGGTAAGATGCGAGTTAGGAAGCACGATGTCTGGGTTGGCTTGGCCAGCAAAGGGAACACACACCCGTGCAGAGATACATCCCCACAAGGATGATGTAGGAGAGTTCTCGCGTGGATGCTTTCACAATGGGTGTATTGTTGTGTTTGATGAATACTGCCATGGTGAAGAATGTGGCAATGAATCTCAGGGTGCCTATGGACATAGCAACAATCGCTGTTGTGTCAGTCCACTGTATGTATTCCACTGGAATCCGATCACACCATGAGAGAGAAATTAAAGAGTATAATTATTAAAACGATAAAATTAAAAACAACTTCTTGTTTTTATGTTTCTAAAGCATCTTTTAGAATTTAACATGTATGTATATATCAATAATTATAGTTTAATAAAAACATCAATTTCACTTTCAGTAAAATTTTTTTCATTGGACATTGTGATGTTGCTTCTTCGGTTGTCTGTCTATTGGGATCACTTAGGAATGTCCCTCCAGTTCGATCGCAATACGCGACGGGTGAAAGAGTCTTTCAGAACAAAAATCAAAGATTTTATCACAATTGCAGGGACTCAATACTGAGGCTCCTCCCCAATATATTGGTTCAACTTCAGCCTTTATTTAAAAATAACAATTATTTATTGAACCTTCCAAACATGCTTGATAGACAAGGACATATGCTCAATTACATAGCATTACATCAACACCAGCTTACTATGCCTGTTCAGCTGTATTCAGAGAACCCAATGCCGTTATTACCAGTCGGCATTTCCCAGCTTTACAATTTTACGTCTTCACGCGTTCGTCCTTCGACTGGCTCTACTTCTCCTCGTTGCCAAACCCTTTTTTCTTTTATCTCTCTGCTTCGGCCATCTGGCAAGGCCGCCAGCAGTTGGGTGACCTCCGTCCCCTCCGGGCACTGCTACTTCAATTAACTCTCCAGATGCTGGGACAGAGGGCCTCCCACGTAGCATATGACTTTTTGGTGAAATCCGAAATAACATACATAACCCGAACAAAAAAAAAAAAATATTTAAAAAGGCCTATAGCCTGACACCTCCCTTCCAGAAGTCAGTAGTTACTCCTGTTAACTGCTGAATAAAAGGTCAAGTTGAATGCTGAAAATCAGAGTTCATTTTCGCGTAAATCTTAAGTCGCTTTATGAATTCTATAAATTCTCTGCGAATTGGCACATCTTTTGCACATCTATGTACACCACACTTAAATATAAAAGAACTTCTAGGTATATCCCGGTGCACTGAGTCTAAATATTGTCTTTTTGCTTCAAACAAAAAAACCCCTGGTGACTGAAGTAGTCGTCCAAGAGTAAACAGTTTATAAATTAATTCCCTCACTAATAACTGTCTTTGATGAAGGTATGTCGTACTGGCGGTGTTCATTCGTTCACAGGTGACATCCCATGTGAAAGGCTATGCACACCTTTCGTGACTACCTAGATATCACCTTCCTGTACGTACCCTCTGACTCTATAGGCTGAAAGTCGTCGACTTTGGCGTCGGCCTGACCCATTGTTACCTTCAATTGCCGTGTTCGCCCCCTCCCCTGCATAATTTTGATCATCGTAGACATCGAGTCTGACAGATTGCTGCATATGTTTGGGCTGGGAGATAGGACAGCGTTGATTGGACGGTCTCCATGGAGCATACATTTCCCTTTTTCTAACTGGAATTTCTCTACCTCTTTCATAGTAGCTTCCTCTATTGGCCCACGGCTCGTGGATTTTCCTCCTGGGGTTACCAGTTACAGGCCTTCTCTCCTTCTTTCTAATTAGCTTACCATGTGCTTCCACACTCAGAAGTACCTCTTTCCGCAGATTTGCTACTACTGCGCATAGCACTTTAATTTCTCCGCCACTCCCAGTGCTATTGTCTGTGCCATCAGTCAAACTTAAAGGCAGCTCTTTTACCTCTGTCCTTTTGGCATCACCAAACGGTCCATGCAACAACAGATGGTCTTTTACCGGGTGTTTTTCTTCGTTCAGCATCCCATTTCTGATAACTGTCAAGTCTGCCCCCGAATCCACGACTGCTCTAGCTGTCTTGTCGCCACCTCTGATCCGAACCTCTTTATAATCTACTGGGATACGTATCTTTCCCTGTTCCATTACTCGTCTGCTTGGACTTGGTTTTGAATGTGTGGTAACCCTTCCTATCGTTGCCTCACAAACATCTTCAGAATTCTGATCCAAGGTGCTAACTTGGTATACCTGAGTTCGACTCTCACAGTCCCCAGTTCTCAGTGGGCAATCTCTCATCAAATGTTCATCGGATCTACATTTATGGCACCTCCTTACCTTTGGGACATTTCTATATTCGGCTAAATTAACTGTCGGTTGATACCTTCTGCTCGAATAATTTTTCTCTGAGTCTATCCTCTGCTGGGGAGAAACAACACATTCTGCATATTGTCTACGCCTTAACTCGTTAAAAGTTTGGACCACTTCCGTTCCGTTTACACTGGCTAGATGGATTTCTGCCCACGTTGCTATTTCGTCTGCTATTGCCCATGACTCCGCCTCTTTCTGTACTACGTAAGCATGAGTGTCTTGAGGAAGGCTATCACGTAACTTATCCGACACTATCAGGTCCATAAGCTCCTCAAATTTTGTCACCTTCCTACTGCGGACGTAAAAATCCCAGCTATTTCTGAGCCTCGAGGCTAACTGATTATGTGACTCATACGGTTCTTTCGTGATAGTTTCAAACTTTCTCTTGTACGCAGAGGGAGTGAGCTTAAACTCTTTTAATACGGCCTCTTTAACTTTCTTATAATTAATAAAATCCTCTGCACTTAATTTTCGAAATACATGGTTTGCATATTTACCGTCTAAAAAAGAAATGATGACTTTGCCTTGAAACTCCTCTGGTACTTCATATATCTTAAATCCCCTTTCCGCTGTCTCAAAGAGATTTATCACCTCTTCTGGGTTTTTAGGGCTTCCAGCTAACATATTTCTCAGTTATATAATAACCAGCCTCGCATCTGCTGGATAACTAGAAACTGCTACCGTTCGCACATCACCTCTCTTCTCGTTTGCATCCCTCATTTGCAGTTCCAGCATTCTATACTCATGCTCTCTCTCCTTTTCCCTTTCCGTTGCCTCTCTCTCCTTTTCCCTTTCCGTTGCCTCTCTCTCCTTTTCCCTTTCTGCCGCCTCTCTCTCTTCCCTTCTCAGCTGCATCTCTAACCTCATCCTTTCTAATTCAAAATCATCTCCAATCCTTTCTTTAGCTCTCTGCCTTCTGGTCCCGCTCCGCAACATATCCGCATCGTTGTCATTGCCATAATCCCTCAACCCTCTCATGTCTTCCGCAGCATCAGACTCTCTGTCTATTGTCACCTCCTTGCTTCCCAGGTCACTCCCTGAAGCACCACCCTGCGTGCTATCCCTTTCTGTGACTGTGTAGCCTCGCCTTAACTCATCCCTTTCCCTATCGCGACCGCTCCTAAGCTCCATTTTAGCTCGTACAGGCCTCTGCCGTATCTAACTACTCACCCCTAGAGTAAGAGGATACTTACCTCCGATGTGACGACAGGAACGAACCGCCTCGTCAGTCTGCTACCTGAAGCACACAGTCGGAACACTCTTGGCAGTATCAGCCTTGCGTTGGTCAGCTCCCAGTGGATGTTGAACTTTTCCGTCACCTTCACAGCTTTTTCCACAGTTCGAACGTGATCACAACCCTTCAGGTACCTTCACAGCTATTCTATCGCCTGAAGCACACCGCAGGACACTCTTGGCAGTATCAGCCTTGTTCTGGTCAGCTTACAATGGATTTCGAAACTCTTCCGTCACCTTCGCAGCTTTCCTTCACCTCTGTTGCATCCTGTCGACTGTGCCACTTTGTGATGTTGCTTCTTCGGTTGTCTGTCTATTGGGATCACTTAGGAATGTCCCTCTGGTTCGATCGCAATACGCGACGGGTGAAAGAGTCTTTCAGAACAAAAATCAAAGATTTTATCACAATTGCAGGGACTCAATACTGAGGCTCCTCCCCAATAAATTGGTTCAACTTCAGCCTTTATTTAAAAATAACAATTATTTATTGAACCTTCCAAACATGCTTGATAGACAAGGATATATGCTCAATTACATAGCATTACATCAACACCAGCTTACTATGCCTGTTCAGCCGTATTCACAGAACCCAATGCCGTTATTACCAGTCGGCATTTCCCAGCTTTACAATTTTACGTCTTCATGCGTTCGTCCTTCGACTGGCTCTACCTTCTCCTCGTTGCCAAACCCTTTTTTCCTTTATCTCTCTGCTTCGGCCATCTGGCAAGGCCGCCAGCAGTTGGGTGACCTCCGTCCCCTCCAGGCACTGCTACTTCAATTAACTCTCCAGATGCTGGGACAGAGGGCCTCCCACGTAGCATATGCCTTTTTGGTGAAATCCGAAATAACATACAAAACCCGAACAAAAAAAAATATTTAAAAAGGCCTATAGCCTGACAGACATCTTTCAAACAGTTTTTTACTAAGTGGATTTAATTCATCTTCAAATTTGAAACGTAATTTACCTATACAAATTATAATGCTATACCTTAGCGTTCCAGATTTATTACAGAGCAATCCTAAATACACCGGTAAATATTATAATGCTAAATTTTAAGGAATTGAGCAGTGTATAAAAAATGTACTTGCAGAAAGAAAACCAAAAACTGGAGGAGTTTGATTCTTATTACCATTTGCCAACGATCCAAATGTGCTAAAGGTATCAATATTTGTTTTCAGTGGTTTCTTCGAAACTACCAAATCCATAAAATGCTTTAATCTAGATAAATTGGTACAAAGTTTACTAAAAAACTGTTGCGTGCAGTTTGAAATATTTTGTCATTTTAATTTATTAAAAGCAATTTTTATATTTTAACGTATTAATGAATACGCTACTATAATACTAAAGGAACTCCTTATTTATAACATGGTTATGAAACTTGTTTACATGAATGATCACAATATGGGGGTGCTATAACAGAAAGTTCATTCAAAAACTTCAAGTATTTCAAAATAAGATGTTGTGATGAATTGTGTCTCCCCCGTGGTTTGTTGAACACAGAATTGAAGAAATTAAAAGTCACGATGTATGTATGCATCCTGACTTTAGGGTCATATCTATAGAAATCATAGCTAATCAGTTAAAAATGGACCTTGGCATTTTAAATCTATGTTGACATGTTAGCGCCTTAATTTGCAGTGCTTCAAACAAGCGAATTTTAGTGACAAATTACATTATGAGAGAATTTGATCACTTACATTTTAATACTATAGCTATAGAGATAATATTACATTTTAATACTATACATATTTGCCAAAGGTCGCCAACCTTCAAGTGTTGCATTTTGTTTATTTAAGTATCAACAAAGGTACGTCCTTTTAAGTTCATGGAAAGATTTAAATCTAGTTCCAAATATTAATGGTTTTAAGTGCCAATGAAATAACTCTCTCTCCTATCAATCAAAAGTGAACGCTTATAGGATGGTGAGGTATCGTAACATATATTAAACATACTGAAACATTTTCATATTATGTTAATGAAAAACCTCATTTAAAAATATAAATTTTACAGAAAACTACCCCGTGAGATAAATTATAGATGCCAATAAAATTTATGCAAATCGCGATTTCAGTCTTTCTGGGGAGGTTCCTTAAAACTCTATTGCTGACTTTATCCCATCCAGTTGCTTTTGTTGTTTTTAACCTGGAGATAATTCCACGAAGTTCAGAATAGGAAGCAAACTTGAGACTCGAGTTGTGCTGTTGAGTGTTAAAATCTCCGACTGTTTTTTTAGGGGAAAAGATGAAATCCTCGTCACAGAGTTCATCATTTGGCATAAATTGTTTTCCTAAACAGGAAGCGAATGCTTCTACTTTGTCCTTATCATCGTAGACTAAACCATTTTTTCCATGGAGAACAGGATTTGTTTTTTTCTTCCTTTAAGAGCTGAGATCATTTTCCAGAATGAACTGTGTACTAGATTAAGCGAGCTAAGCTTGACCGCCCATCAATCATTCCAAAATTCTTGAAGTCTCTATGAAGTGTACTCTCTTCTTGAAGTGTACTATGTTTTAGGTTGTAGATGTCCTTGTCATGCATATCCCACGTCCTCTGCCAGATTTTCCTGTCTTTATTCTTTTTTTTTTCTTTTCGATATCGGGTGGAAGTTTTTCAGGTTTGAGTTCCCTTTTAATGCACAGTGTTTGATTTTTTTAAGTGCGTCTTGAATTGCTCCTTTGCGATTTGTAATTTCAGCATCCAGATTTATGTGTTTGACTTTTTTTAATGTACCAGGGACTGTTTTATTAATAATAATACTATATCTATTCCAGTTTACTTTTTTGTAAGTAGGCAGCTCCCGTATTCCCTGCAACTCTAATTTGAGCAATACCAGAATGATATCTGATGAGAGTTTATTTAAAACTTGCAGATGATAGTTAAGAATGAAATTTTTTGAAGAACAATGTCCAGCATGTACGGTCTAAAATGACTGACATGGGGAAAGTAAGTAGGGTCTTGTGTGCATCCACTATTATGCCATTTCTAGAGGAGCACCTAAATAATAATCTACCGTTTGCATTTAATCTTTTGCTATGCCAGCTAGTAAGATTTGAGTTTAAACCCCAGCCACAAGCGTTGGGAATTTATTTGAAAAGACAGAATCCATATCTGCAGTGCGGAGAGGAGCATTCAGGTTTGTATGCACTTATTCGCAGAATATGTCTATATTGTGGATTTTCATGACAAACAACTGTGGCTTCCAGAGTGATAAGGTTGCCAAGAGGAAATTCGCACTGCTTGAGATATCTTTTGATAAGAACAGCCGTTCCTTCTCCTTTGCTATGAAGTTGGTTGGTCTCATAGTTTAAGGGTTCTCAAAGTGGGGGTACGCAGTAAAATTTTTTGGTGTACGCTGTGAGAGCTGAAAAGTCGCTAGATATATGTTATACACATATATGTTTTATTTTATTCCCATTGTTATACTATAACAATCACATAACGTTTATCAGATAACGTTTCGAATAAATATGTAAGATAACGTATATCAGATAACGTTTCGAATAAATTTCCGTCGAAGAAATCTTCGTTTTAAAAAGAATTTCGTTTCGAACACATTTCCGTGGAATAAATTTCCATTTCGAACAAATTTCAGATTCTAATAAAATATTCATTAGGAATACATTTTCGTTGAACAATTTTCTCGATATCCGATAAGCCAGATGGGAGAATGTACGCGGCGTGAGATGCTGGGCCAAGGTCAGATGATCGAAATATGGGTAAAGACGTCACTGCCCGCATATATTCCGTAGAGTGGTTTGATCACATATGCAACGAAACTTGGATACGGATAATTTTTTGTTCAACTCCTTGAAAAGGAAATGTTTTTTTTTTTCTCAAGTTAGAAAAACCAGTGAAGATCTCTTTCTGCGTAGATTGGAGGATTCAATCTGATTCTGATTGGAGATAAGGTGTTCGATGGATTTCAATCCGAGTACGTATTACTCTGCTGACTAATGTGGGCAGTGCACAATATATTATGATTCTGTCAATTGAAGAAAGAACCGTTTTCTTAGTGCACAGTGGCGTATCCCAGGAACAGTACACAAAGTAGAATAGTCAGACATCTTACGCTAAAAATAAATGATTCAACGCTCTCTCCATGCATGGCCACCACTTTTGACTACCACTAGAGACGAAATCCGCATTTAAACGCTCTCAGTGGATAAACGAATAATGCTAACGCAGATAGAGAATGTAACCAGCAACAGAAATGTGATGTTAACGTTGATAGCGGTTAAAATCTTGGATTCAATAAGATATACAGGATCATGAGCAAACATTACTGCATTATTGATGGCTGATATCAGTAAATAAAAACTCTTGAGATATTGGATAAAGAAATCCGATTTGAACGTTGAATGATGATATTCACTTTAAGAAAAAAATATGCTTTGGAATAAGGACACAAATTAAAAAAAAAAGAAAAAAAAAAAGTAAACCTTGTGTGAAGAAAGCGCTCTTTTTGCTGACAAAGCAGATATAAGCGGAATTATTGGAATGTTACATAGAAAACTGGAATTAAATCTGTTATAATTTCAGTATTGGAGATCACAAAGTTCGCGAAGTGACGTATAGAGAGAGTTGGGTTGTTTTACCTCTGAGCGGCACTTTTTTGCACACCATGGGCTAAATGGCCAGGTCACATGGACCCCGAAGGCTCAGAGAAGGTTGGGGGAGGGGACCCACTGGAACAGCTGTTGGGAGACAGATGGTAGCCTCCCGTCAAGGCCATCCAGCGTGTTCTTTAACGTGCACAGGGTATGTCTCTCCCGCACACGGGGCCACGGCTTAACGTCCCATCCGACAGACGGCGTCCTTTCCAAGCCCATCGGTGTCCCCTACTGACCGTGGACAGGGCGGGGAATTTTTGCGGAGATAAATCTCAACGCTGACACAGCTGGGACTCGAACCTGGGAACTACAGATTACGAGCCTGGCGCGCTACCGACTGAGCCACCCCCGCCCCATAGAGAGAGTTAATGGGTAATAAAAAAGAACGTCTTCCCTAATTACCGATTATTACATTTAGAAGAAAAACTTAACTCAGAACAAGTTGCATAACTTGATTTACTTAAATTGCTGTCTTATATTTAGTACGGCATAATTCTCAGAACTGCTGAATATTTTTTTCACAGTATAATATTTCCAGTTCATTATTAGTTATTAATAAGAAATGGACTGATTTCTTTTATTCGCAAAAATATTTCGGAGCATTGCAAAACCTCGACACATTAAGTAGTCAATATAGATGGATGCTGAAAAAGATTTGCGACTGTGGATAGAACTTTTGTCTGCAGAGCTTTAATTATTGCAATTAATAAAAGTGAAACATATTAATGGTGAAATAATCTACTGCAATCTTACTACCTTCAGGGCAGGATAAGTCTCCTGAAACTTCTGCTCAATATATAAATCAATTTTGTAATCTTCCTTAAAATAAATACTTATCCAGTTAGAGATTTCATCATCGGAATGCTTTATTTCATGTTTTAATATTTAGACCGCATATAAGAAAATTGGTACTTTTATTCCTTTAAATTGTGTATTTCGGTTATTCACTAAAAACACATATCTTTGGAAGAGAAAATTTCTATATAGCCCATTAGAATTAATTAAAAGTTTCGTCATATATAAAATGTTTGATATGGATTGCAAGCATTTCATCCCTAAATATCAGAGCAATTAATATTTCTCTCGAATACATAGAGATCAGTAAAATCTTTGCATCTTACTTCTCTTCAGACCACTAATACACCTACCTCATATTGCTCCTTTTCTCTAGTACTCAATAGACGGTATCTGGTCGTTCTCCAGATTAAGAGACGTAGAAAATTAGAGCTTAGAATCAAGGTGGACTCATCAGTAAATATTAAATGAACATTTCTCTGAGCTCCAATTTTCATGTTCACGACACCACTTGAAACCTTTTCGTCATTAATTTGTGGTGGACAGAAATCTCGGTTAGTCTTGTATTACTTGTCTTCTACAACCTTCGAGATATGCTTGGTTCGAAGTGAGACAGTAATTCTCTTATGCCATCTGCCACCGAGAGCCAGATGACGGTCGTCTGCTTGTGTTATGTCTTTCATCCAACATTACATAGGTGCAACATTACACATCCCTTGTTTCCATATCATATTACGTGACCATTACAATCTACCGCCAGCAACGTACCATTAAACGCTTTCCACCATAATGAATCACTCATATGATGCCTATTCATTTGATTGTCAAACATTCCTCAGGCGTGTCTAATTTCCGTGTACAACGAAATGGATTCAGCCTGACTCACTTAGAAATACTGGGGTAGGACTAGTGTTGCCAACCCCGCTGATTCCAACTGAAATATCTGATGTGCAGGTTATGACTTTAGCCAGACGAACGTTTCTTGTTTTTTCTACCTTCCGATTTAACTGATGCACCTTTTGGACCCAGGCGAATATTGTGATACATTACATCTAGACAGGTGAGATGCATAGAAGAAAAAATAAAGCTACGGCATCAAAGAAAGATGCCCACACATAAGCATATAACACTGTTTATTATCACAATAGCTTCAACATTTCGTTCGATAAAGTCGCTTCTAAGAATATGAGTGCTAATGAAATATAAAGGGGTACAACCTGCTTGCTCCTAGGATGAACAGTATTTGGTCCTCTTAAATTCGTTGCAGTGACAACTATTCATCGAAGGTAACGAAATCATTAGACCTCGTTCGTCGAAGTGAGTTACGAAGTTGGCGTTCAAATTATAAGGGCTTATATACGTTCTTTTAGATGAGTCTCAACCTGGTAAAAATTCAACTGTATAAACCTCAGTCAAATATGCAATTAACTAACAGCATAGATATTAAAAGTATTACTTTTATAAGAAAAAGCTACTAGAGTGTACGAGGAGGCTAACGAAAATACAAAACAATGATGCGTGAGTGTCTGCAAAGGTCTGCTAAAATCCCATAAAGCAGGAAATAAATATAAATTCAAGAAGCGTGTTTGAAGAACGATTAATTTTTTTTCAAAATTTATTATTATTTAATTTTTTTAAATAAAGTTTTGTTTTTTAAAGAACTTTTTTGTTTTAAATATCCTAACAATTCACCCAAACGCATCCTTTAATTCTCAGTGGGCACCTCCGGGTGGAAAAAGTCTTTTCTCATTGTTTAGAAGCTGGTATAATGAATACGATAGTGTATTAGAACCCATTATTTAGGTCTTCATTAATCGATTATGAGCTCGAACAGTTCTGGAGACGACCATGCATAATAACAATGGCTGATGGAAATTCAAATTTCGGAAGAGGATGGATGTTTGTAATTAGTCTCATAAAATGTGTAAAATTATTTTTGAATATTTGTTTATATTTTTCCCTAAATATCAGATAGAAAGAAGCAAAAAAAATGGGGCGGATAAAATCTTCTCCCAAACAAAATGTCCATTTTTTTCTGTAATGGAATGTTGGTAACACTAAGATTGGGTGGCACTTAATGGATTCAAGGCACTCCTAACGTCGTTCGACCATATGTATTGATTTGCTTAAAAGCGAAATTTGAACAAATGATTTTTATCTAAATTAATTTTAGTGCGTTTAAACATTACATATCATTTAACTTCAACTTGTATTACCATACAAGTTGAAACCTCCGGTTAATGGTCATTTTAAAGGCTAAATTAGTCCGAGAATACTACAAAATATTATAATGGTGATATAATTCTACATTTCAGTGTGGATGCATGAAATGAATGCAGGAGGATGACCATTTGTACATTTCGCCAAAAAATCCTATTTTCATTAAAACTTGGAGATATCATTGAGATATATCCGTAACATATCACTCACCTCAGCTACTACGACACATTTAGTGATCGAACGACAGATATTTATTTCAATTTCTCTGTTGTATAAAATGAGTGGTAGTTTATAACAATTTTACTTTCGTTGATATGTATCAATTATCTTAGTGTTCTTTTTTCGTTATTTATCGGTTCTTCAAACTTGGTTACATCATATCTCTTCAACCCTTGACCCATCTTAACCAATTATTCACCAAATGAACTCTAATAATGCTGGGAGTGTCACAGGTTATATATAAATCGTTTCGTCCTGTTTCTTCCCTCCACTGAAAAAGGACATATGAAATCCAGTGTGCCATTATATCTTATATTCAGAGTAACGAGTAATATATTAAATTATAGTTTGTGACTACGGGAGTGTGATTATGTTATGAATATTTTTTTCTTGCCTTTTCAATCTTTGATCAGACCCACAAGGCAATATGCTTATCTTTAGGTTATAACAGAACAAACGACAGTTCCATCACCGGGACTCGAACCCGGCCCCATCTAGGTCACCACGAAACAATGCACGATGTACTGCGCCACTGAGGCGGAAATCTCTCGTGCATTCTTCCCTCAAAACAGGAGCTAAATGTATAAAGAATGGTAAATCTTTCGACAGAATAGCAAAGTAACTACTTATGTGTTAAATGAAAGCTTATGATGTGTAAAGTGCCGTAGGGTAAAAAATTTTCCATCATATGCTTTCTTCTCTCCTGACAAATGAGAAACGTATATAAATGATTGTTGCGTTGCATCTTCGGAACTAGAGAACAGAGAGAAATAGTTATTTGCCAAAAAACATATATACACACTATTTGTCAAATGCAAACTTGTGACGTGGGAATTGTCAACGTTACGGATCATTTATCATCCGGTCTTTCTTCCCTCCACAAAAGATTGAGGGGTTGGATTCTGTAAACTATTCCTCTACTCTATCGTTCGTAGCGTACAGGCTGCGCTGAGGACCAAAAATTATGTCCCTCTTTCTTCCGCTCAAAACGAGTCACGTAAATTTTACGGGGTAAATCTGTAAGAGTCGCATGCCAAATGAAAGCATAAGACGTGCAGAGAAGCATAGGGAATGCTGAATTTTTTCCTTCGAAGTAGGGGAAAGATTGATGCATTTCTTGACAAACGTTTTCCTTGAGTCCTGAACGAGCGGTTGTACTATTGTGTAAATGTTTTATATTGTATGAGGAGCTAGGACAAGCCTCAAATGCTTCTAGGTTATTTCTCTCCTATTACCCTTAAAAAAAAATAAACATTTCGATGAGAAATTATCATTAAAAATCAAAATGTAAAATATTGAAGTTAAGGAAATTTAAAATATATTTATATCTTCCCATGTTTGTTCTAAGATTAACTTATATATGCTCACTGAATTATGACCATTTCCCTCCAAGTTATGTCAGTGGAAGCTAATTTCGAAACTCTATAACTTCTAAGAAAGAGTTTTGTAACAGAATGGGACTGAAGGTAAATTAAAAGTCTCAATCAAATCTATATAAACCTCGTTTTTCAACAATATTCCCTTAGTATTTAAAGAGTTATGGATGTTTAAATATTTAACAAAAGCAATGCCTAGCATAGCCGTCCCGTGGCCGAGTGGTTAGCGCGCTGCGCTACTGATCTACGGGACCTTGGGTTCGAGCCCCGGGTAAGGCATGGATGTTCGTGTAGTTTTCTGCTGAGATCCTGCCATCCTCTCAGATCTTCTACTGTGGCATATAAACTGACAGGCTCCTGTCGGACCTCTGTGGCAAGCAGCTGCTTGAGGGGGTATATATTTTTTTTTATTTAATGCCTAACATTTAGAATTTGGAAGTTCAGACGCCCTTAGTCAAAATTTTAGATATTGTAAGAAAAAAAAAATATTATTTTTAAGCGTTCGCAAATTTGAATGTCACGCCCACTTTTGTGCAGCTCATCGTCGCCTGGTAAGTGAGAACTTTACCCGTTTTAAATTTTTGTCACGCCATTCCTTATAGTTCCTTTATAGTTCCACTGCTCTGAGTAACTGAAATTAAAAAAAAATACCCCCTCAAGCAGCTGCTTGCCACAGAGGTCTGACAGGAGCCTGTCAGTTTATATGCCAAAGTAGAAGGTCTGAGAGGATGGCAGGACCAAATGAAATTAGCTGTTTTAATATACTGGTAAAATTATCCCTATTTTTCAAAATATCACCTACCTTTTAAACTATGCTACATATGTTGAGTTGATACCCCTTTAGTTTGTACTATTTGCATATGTATCGAAAACCACACTACTGAAGTGGAACTCTTCGCGCTGAAAGTGCTCAATAATCTTCCCTCGTGTACAATCTGTGAAAAATCATCTTGACATGATAACATGAAAGTTAACGCCGAAATTAAGTTTAACCTAAAACATATTTACCGGAAAATCACTTTCAATGTGGAAGGGACATAATGTGATTTAAGAATTAATGAAATCACAGTGAAATTCATTTCGATTAATTTATAAAAGACATCGGAATAGAATAAATCTGAAAAGATCTAATTTGCTTATATATCTTACACAAAATTTATTCCATTATCAGCTCCCTATATCTCAACTGGCAAAGCAAAGATAGCTTGAAGGTAAGGTAGCAATGCTAACAAAGGATCCCAAATGAAATACCCGTACTGTGAGATGTTTGATTCACCGTTATTCATACAAATTCAATTTCGCCAAAATTTTCGATTGCAAATTGAATCAGCGAATAAATCTAACTAGATTGTTCTAAAGCAGGAAATCAAGCTCGTCAACATTTGCAGGCTTCTTTATATTTTAAATATTGGTATCCTAGGACTTGCACCATATTTTAAGGCGAAGCTTGACTCAGTCGACAGCGTGCCAGGATCGAACCCCTGCAGTCCCCAAGTTCTAGTCAAACTGTGTGAGCATAGAAATTTATCTCTGCAACCCCCCAACCAAATATACAGACCCTGCCCTCGTTTAGAAAGAGGACGCCATTAAGCTTGGAAAGGTGTCAATACACATATCGGTTGGGACGTTATGCCGTGTCTTCATGCGCCAAATAGCTATACCCTGCATTTCAAAGAACACGCTGAATGGCCTTGACCAGAGGATTCCATCTGTCTCCTAACAGCTGTTCATCCTCTCCTTTCAGCCCTTATGACCTGGCCCCTTAAACCATTGAGTGCCAAAAAGTACTGCTGAAAGGGAAGGGAAATTGTTCATGTTTGTGTAATATACACTATTATTTTGACCAGTGGTTCTCAACCTTTTATGCTTTACGTACCCCCTGGAAATATGTATGTAACTGGCATACCCCTTGTATAGATTGATAAAACAATAGTTATGGTATAACAATAGGAATAAAATAAAACATATATCAGTGGTTCTTAACAATTTATGCTTTACGTACCCCCTGGAAATATGTATGTAACTGGCGTACTCCTTGTATAGATAGATAAAACTATAGTTATAGTATAACAATGGTAATAAAATAAAAGATATATATCAGTGGTTCTCAACCTTTTATGCTTCACGTACCCCCTGGAAATGGGTATGTAACTGGCGTACTCCTTGTATTGATGGATAAAACAATAGTTATAGTATAAGAATGGGAATAAAATAAAACATATATCAGTGGTTCTCAACCTTTTATGCTTTACGTACCCCCTAGAAATGTGTATGTAACTGGCATACACCTTGTATAGATAGATAAAACTATAGTTATAGTATAACAATGGGAATAAAATAAAATATATATCAGTGGTTCTCAACCTTTTATGTTTCACGTACCCCCTACAAATGTTTATGTAACTGACCTACCCATTGTATAGATAGATAAAACTATAGTTATAGTATAAGAATGGGAATAAAATAAAACATATATCAGTGGTTCTCAACCTTTTATGCTTCACGTACCCACTGCAAATGTCTATGTAACTGGCGTACCCTTGTATAGATAGATAAAACTATAGTCATAGTATAGCAATGGGAATAAAATAAAACATATATCAGTGGTTCTCAACCATTTATGCTTTACGTACACCCTGGAAATGTGTATGTAACTGGCATACCCCTTGTATAGATAGATAAAACTATAGTTATAGTATAACAATGGGAATAAAATAAAACATATCTCAGTGGTTCTCAACCTTTTATGCTTCACGTACCCCTACAAATGTCTATGTAACTGGCCTACCCATTGTATAGATAGATAAAACTATAGTTATAGTATAAGAATGGGAATAAAATAAAATATATATCAGTGGTTCTCAACCTTTTATGCTTTACGTACCCCCTAGAAATGTGTATGTAACTGGCATACACCTTGTATAAATAGATAAAACTATAGTTATAGTATAACAATGGGAATAAAATAAAACATATATCAGTGGTTCTCAACCTTTTATGTTTCACGTACCCCCTACAAATGCTTATGTAACTGACCTACCCATTGTATAGATAGATAAAACTATAGATATAGTATAAGAATGGGAATAAAATAAAACATATATCAGTGGTTATCAACCTTTTATGCTTCACGTACCCACTGCAAATGTCTATGTAACTGGCGTACCCCTTGTATAGATAGATAAAACTACAGTTATAGTATAACAATGGGAATAAAATAAAACATATCTCAGTGGTTCTCAACCTTTTATGCTTCACGTACCCCTACAAATGTCTATGTAACTGGCCTATCCATTGTATAGATAGATAAAACTATAGTTATAGCATAAGAATGGGAATAAAATAAAACATAAGTAGGGGGAAAGTAGGGGTTCTAAGCCAGTGGCGGATCAATGTTAATCCTATGGGATCCGCCACCCATGTGTTTTAAGCTGGTGGCGGATGATTATCAATCACATTAGTCATGCAATGTCAAAAAGAATACCTCCCTCCAGTGATGTAATAATCTGAAATTATATTATTCAGTTAAATTGCAGATAATCCATTCGTAATTTCCACCGACATCCATCTTGGTTTCCACAAACCCCGAAATTTTTTCGAGTCCACCATTTAGAAACCTGGCGTCACCACAAACTCCCGTGATTTTGCCGGTTGTCCACCATCTTGGTTTCTACCCTCATCCGCATTTTTTTTTCTAAGTCCAGAGCCGCCAAATTTGAATCCTGACGTCACACGGGCCGTGTGACTCATCTCGTAGTTAAAACTCTCATGGTCTCAGAATTCTCCATCCTAATTATGGAGCCATCTAGTGTTTAACGAACGTACCCATATTTGAAAAAAAAAAACTCTTTCCCAGGCGGGTTTTGAACGCGTTATCTTATGGAGCAGAAGCTTAATCTGCGGGCTAACGCACCCGGATATAGCTTGTTACTTACGCGGGTTGCTTAGATGTGTCTGAAGTGGGGATAAGCGTTCTTTATTAAACAATCTCGGTTAGTTCTATTTCCTTCACGAGTTTTACATTGATGTATTTTTATTAACATTTTTTTTATTTTTATTAATGTATGTTTTTTTTTATTTTTATAACCGACGTATTTTTATTTCTTTTTTAATTCGTGATTATCCTCGTAAATCAACCCCACATATATTTCTATACTTTAATGTGGTAGTTGTATATTTCATGTATTTATTCCTTATTAATTGAACATTTATCCATAACTGATACCCCCTTTATTAATATGCAACCTCTTTATTAAACACTTATAAAAAGTTCCATCCCCATCGCACGGCTAACCTAGTAATTTCCACCGTCAAACTATTTAAGTCCAACCAAACTTTCGGTGGCAACCCTTCTCAGAACGGCTGATGCAATCCTCCAAATAATTACAAAGTACCTTATTCATATAATTCTAAGTCCTGCAACGTGCATTTCGCAACAAACGTTCAGTACCTCACACCTACAGGGACACGTTTTACTGTCGGATGGTTTTACAAACTTAAAGACCCTACGTATTTAAAAAAAATATATTATTCCAAACGGAAGAATCGCACATCTCTGTATAATAATTCGTATTTTTTAAATATCCACATATTTTAATCTTGTATACTCATGCCAGTAGTCTTATCGGTTCATAGCTAAAGGGTGAGTGGAGATTGAACTCGGATGAACGCTATTTGCTACTGATTATTTATTTCCTTCATTTAATGCAAGAGTTTGAGTAAATAGTCCTTTGAACCAAATGGTGCCACTATCTTTTTTTTTATATCCTCCTGAAAATCATTAATTTTCATACTAAACCATTTCAAAAAAAAAACATCTTAAACGGTTTTTAACATAGTCCTGTGTAAAGTGTGTGTGTGGGGAGGGGGGAGTCCTTACTCTGAATAATTATTATCAGCATATATGGATATACGTTTCCCATTCTGCATCAACAGACGAAGCAATAAGTTTATATCTTTCTCTCACATTTTTATTCTCGAGCACGTTTCATAGGAAGACATCACAGTAATCATTGCTTGAAAAAATAACTGTTTTCAAAAAGTCCCATTTATCGAGCCCATATTCTGTCGGTGGCTGATGTTTTCCCTATCATTCTGCATTTTCACAGAACCACGATTTATTGATTGTCGTCGGTATCATAAGCATTATTTCAGCAATCTGAGAATAGCCCTACCACTTGCGCAACATAAAATAAACTTTTTTTTCAAGTTCACTTATTCCCTCTGTATAATTATTAGTGGTATATTTCATTAGGAGTGATTTTTTTATGTTCATCACATACCCCTCCTGCGGACCACGTTTTATTGACGGTTGCAAATAATCTGAGACTTAAATGTAGCAGTAATGAATATTTTATACCACAGGTTTTACACTGTTTGATCTGTATAATAATTATCAGCGTTATTTATTTGGAAATATTCCCCACTCTGTGAAAACAGTCCACGCAATATATTTTTAACCTCCTCCCAATTTTACCACGTTTCATAGACAGTAATAAATGTTTTAAGTTCCGAATAGGGCATTACACTCCTTGCTCTGAAGGAAGACTTTTTTTTTTTACTGCTCATCTCACTCATCATGAGGGACCACGTTTCATTGACGGATGACACCACGTAGGTGACCGTGAAAATGTTTGTAATATTTCTCCATATTGGGAATTCCTTGCTTTTGTCGGTGGCTGAATTCACTCATGCTGTGTTTAAAAATATTTATACTCGCCAGGCTGTATGAAATGTTTACATTGTATCTCACACTTCCTCCATGTCTCGCTAGGAACCATGTTTTAATGACAGATGGTACCGTGAAAGTAACCTAGTAATTCTATTTTTCCATAATGGAATTTACACTCTTAACTCTGTATAATGCAGATCGCAATAATATACTAGTAATATATATAATTTTCATATCTGTGAATCACATTCTTCGCATATCTGTCTAATACCATTCTTAGCATCAAGAAACGCTCTGAATGACCTTGACAGGAGGATTTCTCTCCTAACAGCGGTCTAGTACCCTTTCTCTATCGAAATATGAGCCCTTTGCTACATGTACTAGGCAATTTAATTAAATTGAATGCGTAAAAGAACCCTCAGAATTTAAAAAAAACCACACATCACGCCAACAAGCTGGCCAGCTTGTTTTAATGACAGTAGCCAACAAGCTGGCCAGCTTGTTGGCGTGATGTGTCATTTCAGCAGATCACGTGAACAGGTCGAAGCGGGAGTGAAGGGTTTTTTTTTTCACGCTTTTAGTTTGCAAAGACACGTCGTTTCTTGTACGCTCTACGTGAGAACAACAGCATAAGTATAGAGGCCCGATCAGAACATATATATCAAAGCATAGTTAGGTGGATTTTTATGTTGCGCCGAAGCTTTCTCATTTCGCTGGATTAATCCAGGTATGTTGAGAGGGTACGTTCGAGTGAGACTTATGTATTATTTTTTTTAGTAGGTTATTGTATTTGACTATTGTCTTCTATTAACGCGCATTCGTGTTGGAACTAGTTTTTTTTTACTTAAGCTGTAAATGGTAGCTAGGTAGTCACTGGAAGGAGAGCTATGCACCAATCCCCTGTGATGATGCATAGAACCGGCCAGGCCTAGCACCTAATGTCCGACCCCGCCTTCTCGTGGTGCGGACCGTTAGTAACTTTCAAAAGAGATACTCTCTTGTGGAAGTGAACGGAAGGGGAGGGCTGCCAGATTAGTGTGGCCTACTGATCTGGACAACTATGGCTACTTTTCTTTTTTTTCTACCCTGCTGAGGAGTGGTCAACCACACAGGGTCCTGGTGCTGACCATATAAACCTACTGGACTGATATATGGCTCTGAGCTTGATTATGGATCCTGATTTTGCTGCACTGGTGGGCTTCTGTGGAGGGAAAATCTTCCGCTGTGTTTTCTGTTTGTTTGTGGGTTGACAGCCCCAAGTGAATAGATTCACAGGATATGTTTATCAGCTGGTGGATAATCCTGAGCAGAAGTCATCGCAGGCACCTGAACTCTTTGCTTCTATTGGCATCGTCAAATTCTACATTGGAGGAAGTCTTCCAGTGTAGATGGCTTCAGCCTTTAGTAGTGGGGGAACGGGTCTTTGCCCCATGTCTGTGATTAGGGGGCTGTTTGATATTGTCGGCAATCCCTCTCTCAATAAACATAATTTCTTTAACCATCCCACTAACCATTTTCTCTCCATAGGTAGTTGGAATGTGAGGACTCTGCACAGAGCATTTTCTCTTGATGTCCTCACACAAGAATTCCACCGTTATAATTTAGATATTCTCGGCTTGCAAGAGACCAGATGGACAGATAAAGGTCAGATTCTTAAAAATAATCTTAAATTTCTCTTTTCAGGGAGGGACGACAATAAGCATCACCAAGGCGTGGGTCTGCTTCTCAGCAGGCACGCTAGCGATGCTCTTCTAGGATATGAGTGCATTAATGAAAGGTTTCTTACAGCAAAATTTCAGACAAGCGTTAAAGACTTGAATGTTATCTGCTGTTATGCCCCCACTGAGGATGCCGATGAGGATCAGAAGGATAGGTTTTATGAACAACTTCAGGATATTTTGAATTCTGTCAAGAAAGGAGATATTACCCTTGTTCTTGGTGACTTCAATGCCAAAGTTGGTACTGACTCTGCCCTTTGGGGAGGAGTAATAGGCCCTTTTGGTATTGGTAGCTGGAATGGCAATGGGCAACGTCTCCTACAGGTAAGTAAACTCAATGGATTCAGAATAACTAACACATATTACAAACACCGCGACATACATAAGTACACATGGGTTTCACCTGATGGGCTGCATAAGAATATGATTGATTACATCTTAATTAACAGCAAATGGGCTAGTTCTGTTAGGAATACCAGGGCATATAGGGGAGCTGAAATTGGATCTGACCATTACCTTGTTAAAAGTGTGTTGCAACTTAAACTTAAAAAGTGTTGTGCTAGGGTTAAAAAATTTACTTTTAATACTGAAGCTCTGAAAGATCCAGTTATAGCCAAAGCTTACCATGATAGGTTACTTAGTCATTATGACAGTCATGGTTTGCTTACTACTGAAATTGAGGAAGAATGGGATCATTTTAAACAGGCTTTTTTGGACACTAACAGTACTCTTTTAGGAAAAAAGGAGCAGAAGAGCCAAAATTATCTGAGTGATAAGGCACTTGAGCTTATTTCGGAAAGAAAGAACTGCAGGAATGCCCTTAATCAATACCCTACTAGTCCTAATAGAAAGCATTACAGAGACCTTAATAAACTTGTAAAGGATCAGTTAGCTGCTGATAAGAATCTTTGGCTTGATGGTTTGGCTGACAAAGCCGAGGAAGCAGTTAGACAGCACAACAGCAGAGAGCTGTACCAGATAGTTAATGTTTTGTGTGGTAGAAAACGGACAGGCATACAAGGATTGAAGGATAAACAAGGTAAGGTTATAGAAGGGGAGGATTCTGTCATGGCTAGGTGGGCTGAGCATTTCAGTGATGTTCTAAACAATGTAGTTAGTTCTACTCCCATTGTTTGCAATGATGATAGATGCATTGGTGGCTTTAATGTTGGACCTATAACACAATCTGAAGTTATTTTGGCTGTTTCTAAACTTAAACTTCATAAATCCCCAGGGGTAGATGAAATTACTACGGAAATGCTTAGAGCTGGAAATGTTTCAGTTACCACTTGGATGACTGAAATTCTGAATATCTTTTATGATAAAGGCATGGTTCCTAAGGATTTTACCAGAGCTATTGTTATCCCTATTTTCAAAAAAGGTGATCGCAGTTCTTGTGATAACTATAGGGGTATCAGCCTACTCTCTGTTCCAGGTAAAGTTCTTTCCATGATTGTGCTTAATAGAATTAAGAATCTGGTTGATAGTCAATTGCGTGATGAGCAATGTGGATTCAGAAGTGGTAGGGGATGTGTGGATCAGATATTTTCACTTAGGCAGATTCTTGAGAAATGTTTAGAGTTTCAGAAACCTTTGGTTGCTAGCTTTGTTGATTTCAAAAAGGCTTTCGACTCTGTTGATCGTCATAATTTGTGGTTGATTGTGAGATCATATGGTATACCAGACAAGTTAGTTAACATAATGAAAGCTCTCTATAATAACACTGAGTCGTGTGTGAGAGTTGGTAAGGCTTGTAGCAATTGGTTTAGCATTACTTCTGGTGTTCGACAAGGGTGCATTTTGTCTCCTTTTCTCTTTAGCTTGGTTATTGATTATGTTATGCGAAATTCACTTCAAGGGAAAGATTTTGGCCTTAAATGGGCTGGAGATACGAAAATTTCTGATTTAGATTATGCTGATGATTTAGCCCTTTTGGCAAATGATGTTGATGAGATGAACTCTTTCATTCGAGCTGTTGATGAGACTGGTAGTAGAGTAGGTTTGGTTATAAACAGAGAGAAAACTAAAGTGATGAAAATTGGTCAGGCAGGCTGTGATTCAGTTAATCTGAATGGTTGCAGTCTTGAGCAGGTGTCACAGTTTAATTATCTTGGGAGCTATGTAACAGATAATGGTGATGTGCGGCATGAGATTAACAGACGAATAGGGATTGCTGCCGGGACTTTTAAGAACCTATGGAGAGTGTGGAGAAACAGGCGTATACACCTAAAGACTAAAATTAGACTGTATAATAGTTTGGTTCTTTCTAGGGTTAGTTATGGTAGTGAAACTTGGACACTTTGTAAACAAGATAACAGGAAACTTGATGCTTTTGATTCCAGATGCTTACGCAGTATCTTGGGCATTAGGTGGTTCAACTTTGTAACTAATGATGAGATTAGGCAAAGGAGTTTGCAACCTCCTTTAAGCAGCATATTGTGCAGAGAGAGACTCCGTTGGTTTGGCCATGTTGCCCGTATGAATAATTATAGATTGGCGAATAGGGTTATGAACAGTGTGCCTAAAGGCCTCAGAAAGAAGGGGAGACCTAGGATGCGGTGGGCAGACAATGTCAAACAAGACCTTGTTAGAATTGGTGTGCAGTGGCCAGATGCAGTAAATGTAGCTCAGGATAGACTTGCTTGGAGAACTAAATTGCACGGTCTGGTTGGACCTCCGTAGCCCATGGCTGCTTGAGGATGATGATGATGATGATGATGATGATACGTATGAGCATGCATAATCAAACAAAATGTACTGGAGATGATAGAATACCTTCAAAATATGCTGGAATGCCTTCCACTTAGAAAAATTTTGAAAATATTCTCCCATCCACTGCAGTGTGTGCGTATTAACTGTTATTCCAAATTCACTGCATATAGTGTCTTTCTACCAACATTTGCAATGTGTGCGTATTTACAAATATTCTGCCATTCATTTTACTGTTTTTTCAAAGCAATTTTACCAACCATTTCCTTGGTTTTTTTTAAATTCTGAGGGTTCTTTTACGCATTCAATTTAATTAAATTGCCTAGTACATGTAGCAAAGGGCTCATATTTCGATAGAGAAAGGGTACTAGACCGCTGTTAGGAGAGAAATCCTCCTGTCAAGGTCATTCAGAGCGTTTCTTGACGCTAAGAATGGTATTAGACAGATATGCGAAGAATGTGATTCACAGATATGAAAATTATATATATTACTAGTATATTATTGCGATCTGCATTATACAGAGTTAAGAGTGTAAATTCCATTATGGAAAAATAGAATTACTAGGTTACTTTCACGGTACCATCTGTCATTAAAACATGGTTCCTAGCGAGACATGGAGGAAGTGTGAGATACAATGTAAACATTTCATACAGCCTGGCGAGTATAAATATTTTTAAACACAGCATGAGTGAATTCAGCCACCGACAAAAGCAAGGAATTCCCAATATGGAGTAATATTACAAACATTTTCACGGTCACCTACGTGGTGTCATCCGTCAATGAAACGTGGTCCCTCATGATGAGTGAGATGAGCAGTAAAAAAAAAAGTCTTCCTTCAGAGCAAGGAGTGTAATGCCCTATTCGGAACTTAAAACATTTATTACTGTCTATGAAACGTGGTAAAATTGGGAGGAGGTTAAAAATATATTACGTGGACTGTTTTCACAGAGTGGGGAATATTTCCAAATAAATAACGCTGATAATTATTATACAGAGCAAACAGTGTAAAACCTGTGGTATAAAATATTCATTACTGCTACATTTAAGTCTCAGATTATTTGCAACCGTCAATAAAACGTGGTCCGCAGGAGGGGTATGTGATGAACATAAAAAAATCACTCCTAATGAAATATACCACTAATAATTATACAGAGGGAATAAGTGAACTTGAAAAAAAAGTTTATTTTATGTTGCGCAAGTGGTAGGACTATTCTCAGATTGCTGAAATAATGCTTATGATACCGACGACAATCAATAAATCGTGGTTCTGTGAAAATGCAGAATGATAGGGAAAACATCAGCCACCGACAGAATATGGGCTCGATAAATGGGACTTTTTGAAAACAGTTATTTTTTCAAGCAATGATTACTGTGATGTCTTCCTATGAAACGTGCTCGAGAATAAAAATGTGAGAGAAAGATATAAACTTATTGCTTCGTCTGTTGATGCAGAATGGGAAACGTATATCCATATATGCTGATAATAATTATTCAGAGTAAGGACTCCCCCCTCCCCACACACACACTTTACACAGGACTATGTTAAAAACCGTTTAAGATGTTTTTTTTTGAAATGGTTTAGTATGAAAATTAATGATTTTCAGGAGGATATAAAAAAAAAAAGATAGTGGCACCATTTGGTTCAAAGGACTATTTACTCAAACTCTTGCATTAAATGAAGGAAATAAATAATCAGTAGCAAATAGCGTTCATCCGAGTTCAATCTCCACTCACCCTTTAGCTATGAACCGATAAGACTACTGGCATGAGTATACAAGATTAAAATATGTGGATATTTAAAAAATACGAATTATTATACAGAGATGTGCGATTCTTCCGTTTGGAATAATATATTTTTTTTAAATACGTAGGGTCTTTAAGTTTGTAAAACCATCCGACAGTAAAACGTGTCCCTGTAGGTGTGAGGTACTGAACGTTTGTTGCGAAATGCACGTTGCAGGACTTAGAATTATATGAATAAGGTACTTTGTAATTATTTGGAGGATTGCATCAGCCGTTCTGAGAAGGGTTGCCACCGAAAGTTTGGTTGGACTTAAATAGTTTGACGGTGGAAATTACGAGGTTAGCCGTGCGATGGGGATGGAACTTTTTATAAGTGTTTAATAAAGAGGTTGCATATTAATAAAGGGGGTATCAGTTATGGATAAATGTTCAATTAATAAGGAATAAATACATGAAATATACAACTACCACATTAAAGTATAGAAATATATGTGGGGTTGATTTACGAGGATAATCACGAATTAAAAAAGAAATAAAAATACGTCGGTTATAAAAATAAAAAAAAACATACATTAATAAAAATAAAAAAAATGTTAATAAAAATACATCAATGTAAAACTCGTGAAGGAAATAGAACTAACCGAGATTGTTTAATAAAGAACGCTTATCCCCACTTCAGACACATCTAAGCAACCCGCGTAAGTAACAAGCTATATCCGGGTGCGTTAGCCCGCAGATTAAGCTTCTGCTCCATAAGATAACGCGTTCAAAACCCGCCTGGGAAAGAGTTTTTTTTTTTTCAAATATGGGTACGTTCGTTAAACACTAGATGGCTCCATAATTAGGATGGAGAATTCTGAGACCATGAGAGTTTTAACTACGAGATGAGTCACACGGCCCGTGTGACGTCAGGATTCAAATTTGGCGGCTCTGGACTTAGAAAAAAAAATGCGGATGAGGGTAGAAACCAAGATGGTGGACAACCGGCAAAATCACGGGAGTTTGTGGTGACGCCAGGTTTCTAAATGGTGGACTCGAAAAAATTTCGGGGTTTGTGGAAACCAAGATGGATGTCGGTGGAAATTACGAATGGATTATCTGCAATTTAACTGAATAATATAATTTCAGATTATTACATCACTGGAGGGAGGTATTCTTTTTGACATTGCATGACTAATGTGATTGATAATCATCCGCCACCAGCTTAAAACACATGGGTGGCGGATCCCATAGGATTAACATTGATCCGCCACTGGCTTAGAACCCCTACTTTCCCCCTACTAACATATATCTGTGGTTCTCAACCTTTTATGCTTCACGTACCCACTGCAAATGTGTATGTAACTGGCGTACACCTTGCATAGATAGATAAAATTATAGTTATAGTATAACAATGGGAATGAAATAAAACACACAGACATATACATAACATATATTTTCGACTTTTGAGCTCTCGCGGCCTAACCCAAAAACTTTACCCCGTACCCCACATTGAGAACCCCTAAATTAGACTATAAAATATAGTCGTACCGATAGGAGACCTCTGAACAGTAAGTCTATAATAGTCACTATTTAGAAAGTCACTATATAGAAACCAAAATATTTATTCACGTTGTGAATAAAATATTGTGGCTCATAGGGTTGTCAGGATGAGACAATATTTTTACGTTCTAATTATTTAGTTCCTTAACGTTCTTGAAGACAGGTTTCGAGAACGTGCAGGCCGAAATTTATTATCGCCGAAAACGAAATATTTCATACAGATGTAAACCTTTTTAAAGCAGAGCCGTCCAACCCAAACTTATCGAATATTCATTGTCACTCTATTCTTAAAGAGCAGCAAGCAATATTCTGTACCTGAAACAGAAAAAAAAAACAGTTCTAATGAGCAATAAAAAGGAATGAAAAAAACTATGTTTTTAGCAAATCAAATATCTTGGTTAAAAAAACAAAAATATGCATTTTTAATGAGTACTTTGAATTGGAAAAATAATTTACTTATTCACATAAAAATATTTGGTCAATAATTGAAAGAACTGAGCGAGATTTTGTATATTACTTGATTTATGAGCCGCTGTTTCAATCAAGGAGTGTCTAAGGGAGAAGAGAGCTAACTTCCATAGACGTAATGTAAACTTTTCGATTGCAGCGCCCTCTAAACATGGCAAATTCGTGTATTGCAGTGAAGCCACCTAGCCAGGAGAGAAGCCAGTTCCTTGCGTTATTTTTCCACCGCCCAGCAAGGTTTTCAATAGCTTACACGACGTGACTAATTTTACATACACTTTGTTCAAAGTGTCCATTTCTTAAATTTTACCATCATGATTTTCTTTTCACAAGGATTAGTTAAAATTATTTTCTTTAATAAAATCTCATTTTGTAAAACAAGAGGTAGCTATGCTCAATATAGAAATTTTAATATTTTGAATATTCTACTATATTTAATATATTATAATAAATTGAAATTTATGGCTTAATGCGAGACAACATGTTTTGTTTAATTATATTTTATAGAATTTAGGATATTTTTAATTAAAGTCACACCGAGTTTCTTACTTGTATAAACTCTCAATAGATGGCAGCAGGCACTTCTCGTATCAACCATAAAAAAATTTACTATTAGAACAAACTGCAGACACCTAAATATGTCGATATGCTCCAGGGAACACCAAACTGCAACATACATTGACTTACATGTTCGCAAGATGATTAAATGTATTAATTTACATATTAATTTTAAAAATTCTGCAAAATTACTCAAAATAAACATACAACGGCTTTTCCAGGTATCGTAAAATATACTCCTGAACGGGATAAAATACTCACTGAATAACTTTAGGGTCAGCTATTACTATGCCAAACAATCATGGGTGTTAGACAGGTTGAAACACTGATTAAATCGCTATAAATATACCAAGAGTAAGACAAACCACAGCTGCAGTGGACTAAAAATGATTGCACTGCGCATGCGCAGATCGCCCCTTACAGTTGTTTTTGTGCATGCACATCAATTTGCCACGTTCAGCTTCGGTAAAATTCCGCAGAACGGCGCCACTTACGCTTGTGCGAAGCTAGCATTCTTCTCCTTAGACCTTCTTTGGTTTCAATAATGGACAAGTATAAATAAGCGCAATAGCTTTTTTTTAAATTGTTTTCGTGGCTTCCACTGGTAACCACGAACCTAGATTTCTCCGTTAATAGCCAAAGAGTTGGTGGATTAAACGAAAGCTATTTCTTAAAATAAATTTATTTGTTTCCGTAGTGGTAGTTTGGTCTACGACAATTTCTGTGGACAGTAACTGAGAAGGACAATTCGGTAGATGAGAATTCGGGATATAAGACAATTCGGTGGATGAGAATTTGAAGTCTACGACAATTCTGTGAATACAGCAATTCAGTGGAAATAAAAAAAACATTTAGAAGTAATTTTAAATTAAAAAAATAATAATAATAAATACCCCCTCAAGCAGTTGCTTGCCACAGAGGTCTGACAGGAGAATGTCAGTTTATAATGCTACAGTAGTAAGACTGAGAGGATGGCAGGACCTCAGCATAAAACAACACGAACATCCATGCCTTACCCGGGGCTCGAACCCAGGACCCTTAGATTACTAGCCAAGCGCTCGGACACGGGACGGCGATTTTTGTTAATTACTAAACCTAATTAAAATACACTTTCGATTAGTGAACAAAACCAATCCTTCTCGGAAGTCCAGCACTACGTAAAACGAAATTATTTATAACTCAACGTAATCGATAATTATATCTGTTCTCTCTAATCCGACCTACAATAAAAGGTATACATCTATTCTCTATACTCCGATATTCCACAACATCGGATTTTTTTAAAGTTTGTTTCTTCTAAATGAAGCAGTTAGAAGCCAAAAGAATACTGTACAATTTGCATAAGACTTCAAATATACTCCTTAATCCGATCCTCAATAAAACAAAATTTCTAATATTTTTTTTTTCTTACTGAACGAAAAAAACGAACGCAAAGTACCAGTTGAGTAAATCAAAGCAGCCGATGTTTGGTAAATCTATTCCCTCTTATTCGACGCTTCTTAAACACTCTTGCATATTTTTAGCACTTCCTGTTCCTTCTAAATGAAACAATTGGAATTCAAAAGAATGTACGCCAGGGAAGTAGACCGCATAAGACTATTATCATTCTCAATAATCCGATACTCAATAAAACGAATATCTTTAGTCATTTTTATCCGAAAAAGCAATATGATATTAACAGAATGCATTAGAGGAAAGAAGCGATATTTACAACTCTACTCCCTAATTTATTACCAACCCTAATCCAACTTATGTTAAACCGGAATTTCATACTTCTATACCTTTCTGTTCCTACTAAACGGAACGATTGGAATTCAAAGGAATATATTTCAAGAAACTAAACCGCACAACACTATCGTCAGTCTCACTAATCCGATACTCAATAACATGAATATATTTAGTATCTTTTATCCGAACAAAACATTAGGAAATTAACGGAATCAATTTAGGAAAAAGACATGACAATTTCCTCTGGAGTTTAAAACCGACATTAGTTGAACTGGATTTTGATATTTTTATCCCTTTCTATTCGTAGTTTTAAAGTAATTGGAAATCTATCGAACCCATGTCAAGGACCCAAACCTCACAGAACTCTAAATCAACACTGAATAAAATTAAATATTTTGGACATTTTGTTTCTCTTGAACGAAATAATTTAAAGTGACAGAGCTTCAATTGGTGAAATGAACATTCCAAATTGTGAACATTCTAATTATACATATTCTATTTTATGAGGTAAACAGATTTTCGTTTACATCTTCAATCGGGAAGACAACTTCTGTTAAAACGCTGATTTGGGATGGATGGGTGAACGAAGTTATTGCGCGTTCCAATAAAGGAAATGTTTTTCTTTTCGTATGATCATAGTTATTGTAAAACTTTGTTTCCACCCTGTGTAATAAAAAATGAAATTCATAATCTCAATAAAAATACGATAAAATAAACATCGAAGATTGAAGATATGCAATTTTGCTTTATATAGATTTATACCAATTTCCCAGATTAATTTGCAAATGGTTGCTAATTGAGAATTCGAATGGAGAACTGTCTATTTAATAACTAACAGTAATTGATAATTTAACTACTAATTGATATTTGTTTGATAATTAATTTGATAGTAGAGAAAATTATAGCTAATTGTCTCGTGAACGTTTCCATGATAGAATGCCGAATGCAAAGGTGTCGAGGACAAAAACAAGGAGAAGAAAACGCCGCCTGTGTACATCATCGAGAGCAAAAGTGCCGACTGCTTATAACGCCCCCTTATGAAAAGAGGCTCAGTAATTTGCTTCGAGCAGCTTCTTTAATAATAACGAGCTATTGCTACCGATCTTCCTATTGCTTTTCGCTACTGTGTGGATTTATTACAACAACTATTCATTCATATTTTCGGGGTGGTTTTTGGCTGAGTCTGTAACGCGCGTCTCGTAATTTATTGTTTCTAGTTTCATGTCCTAATTGTGCCAGCGATGAGATTTATTTCCACGTTTTAACTGAAGGCTCTCCCTCTCCTTGTTAGACCCCCCCCCCCCCCGATAGGTGACCACCTTGTCGTGGTGGGGGGCCTAGGGCCCAGCAACCCGGCTGAAGGCTGTGCCGACCGGATTGGTCCCCCGGTTGGACATGGCTAAGGCCAACCGAGGTCGAAGATGCTGCTGGCCGGCTTGATTGCCGGTCGGATGGTGACGGTGTCGGAGACCTCACCAATCAGGAGCTCAGTAGAGCTGTTCGAGGGCTCTGCTGAAAGGTCTTGCCCCGCCTTGTAGGCACGAGTCCTCAAAAAAGTCTGGGTCTTACTGAGTCCCCACCCCGGGTGCCGATCGAACTTGGATCTATATATCCTTGTACATTTGCAAACCGGGAATTGATTAAAGTAAGGTTTCTTCCGGTGGTCAGCTTTCCTTTTATAGAACTGCTGCCATGTGAGGCTGGGGTTGAGGTGCGCCTATAGGGTGTATTCCTTGCCCCCGACTCTAGATAAGCACGGCTCTTCATAACCAGGTAGTGCTGTACAAGCGGAACCGAGAATTGCCGTGGTTGCATAAGATCGCAACAAAAGAGATTCTCCTTGTTAGAAAAGGGTTAAAAAATGGTAAAAAAAGTGCATCTGAGCTTGATCAACACTTGTCAAAAGTCAGTGTAATGCCGAAATAACCGAAAACAAAACTCTTCTAGAAGCGCATTCCCTGTGAACAGAAAAGTAAAACGGACGAAGTGTAAAAACTCCAGTCACCACATTTATGGATCCCGTCTCTATTCCGGTTTTCAGTAGACCGATCATTTCTTCCTTATTGAATTTCTCTCAACATAATAAGTCTAAAATCAAGCCAATTCACAGAATGGGGGGAAAAAAGAGCCAATACTCTTATATGTGAATTTTCTCTAATCTGGATCTCAATACATCGCAGCTTTTTAAATTTGAATTCTCCGAAGCGAATAAGTCGGAAATCAAACGAATGAACTCCAGAGACAAAGCCACCAAGAAATATATCTGATCTCTCTAATACGGACTTCGAAAATGGAGAATTTTGCTGCTGTTTTGATTTTTAATTCCGTTTTTCCCAAATGAATCAACTGGATAACTTTCTCCAATGTAGGTTGGACGATGCCCATAGAAGCAAGAGATATGTATATTATCTGTAAATATGGCACTTGGCCCCTATCTTGGTGTTTAATTTTTTCTAGATCCGGGCCTTTAATTACGTATGACTTGGTTTGTGTACGATTAATTCAAAAGTCTTAACCAAAAATGGAATGGAAATGTTTGTTTGTTCGCGACTTGTGGGGAGCGAATTTTGCATCTCCTTACATTTATGTCGTGACCACCCCTGTGTGGTTTGAGGGTGGTTGTACTTTAGGGAGGAACCTAAAAATGAGGGGGTGATGACAAAGCCCTCTGTTTCATCTGGATCAGCATTTCGGGGAAAGTGGGCCTGATGCCGAAATTTTTATAATCATAAAAATGATGGGGTCTGCCAATCCCAGGCCTAGGCTGTTCGCCTATCTCGGTGTACACGAACTAGACCAACAGACAAAACAAATAAGCAGATCGATGTGAGATTACTTACTGGGAACAATTATTTAAATGTAATCTTATTCTCAGTTATAGTCAATTTATTTTAATTCAAGTGGATTTCACACAAATGCCAAAAAAATTCCTCTTTCACGCGCTGCACCGTTATTGGGGAGCATCACAATTTACGGCTCAAACAAAAATGGTCGAGATCAGCATGGCGGCGACAAATTGTCATTTAACATCGGGGAGACCAGATCAGGAAAGAATGACCCTGCCTCATTCCTTTGTCCTGTGTGGACAGAAGAAAATGGGTCTCCTTGTACAGTCGCTCAAAAAAGTATCCGAACACTATGGTTGATTACAGAATTCAGAAAAAATATCTGGCAACGATTTTTTTTAGAAATTAGTGATCTGGCAACTTCGTGTCACGTGACACGAAGTTGCCAGATCACTAATTTCTAAAAAAAATCGTTGCCAGATATTTTTTCTGAATTCTGTAATCAACCATAGTGTTCAGATACTTTTTTGAGCGACTGTACATATCAAGTTGTCGTCCTTTAGGTCGGTGTCGGGATCCTACTGCTCATCAGCAGAATTGCCTCTTGCTAGTGTCCAAAGTTGCGCACCTCGATACCGGGGAAGAACATGCCTGGTCCTTTTTCGTGAATGAGGTAGAAGCAAGTACCGTCGCCGAAAATCAACTTTTCACACCGAAAGTTCAGAGAAGAGTGTCCAAAAGCGCGCTCCTTTCCTTGCTCTCTAGCTTCGCCATGGGCTGGGAAAAGAAACACCTGGGTTGCCGTGGCAGGTGGCGATTGGGGCATGCTGAACCGAACCGAGCGTCAGGCCACCCACATGACACTTATTTTTCTTTTCAGTCGAGTGATTGCTGCCAGATGGGACCGCTTTTTGGCCGAGTTTCCTTGTCCTAGGCGTGCGAGCTACATTCGTCTTCGACATGAAAATTCGGAGAGCCAAGATGAACGAAGATGGGAAGCTAAGACCTAAAGAACAACAACATGGCGGATGGGACTCACCCCATACAGATATGTTGTGTCCACATTTTGAAACAAATGTGAGCATTTATCCACGGAAATATGTAAGGTAGTAAGGATGTAAGGATTTAAGGTACCTCCCCAATAACGTGCAGCGCGTTTCGTAAAAGTTAGGGGCGGGGGTGGCTCAGTCGGTAGCGCGCCAGGCTCGTAATCTGTAGTTCCCAGGTTCGAGTCCCAGCTGGGTCAGCGTTGAGATTTATCTCCGCAAAAATTCCCCGCCCACGGTCAGTAGGGGACACCGATGGGCTTGGAAAGACCGCCGTCCGTCGGATGGGATGTTAAGCCGTGGTCCGTGTGTGCCAGAGCCATATCCTGTGCACGTTAAAGAACACGCTGGATGGCCTTGACGGGAGGCTACCATCTGTCTCCCAACAGCTGTTCCAGTGGGTCCCCTCCTCCAACCTTCTCTGAGCCTTCGGGGTCATGTGACCTGGCCATTTAGCCCATGGTGTGCAAAAAAGTGCCGCTCAGAGGTAAAACAACCCAACCCAACGTAAAAGTTAAATGAGCTTCGTTACTGAAGAAACGCAGCTCATGTAATGTAGTGTTTACAGCTAAGATTTTTTTACTTTATTTTTTGAGAACAATATTTGAATATAAAATCTTAAATTTATTGATTGTGCGAAATCAAAAAGTAAATCAAACGCTAAGGATCAGATAATTTTTTATTAGTACATTTTTATTTCAAAGTAAATCGTTAATGGATCGTATCCGGATCGCCCAGAATCAGAGCTCTCTGGGCTGTCCGGATTGCGAATAATAGATTCGGATGCCTCTGAACGGACCGAAAGACGTAGACCGGAACCGTTGCAGTGTTCGAATTTTCGAATTATATCTCGGTGCGGTGTGTTTTCGAATTTTCGAATTGTGGTGCCTCTGAGATGGTGATGTGCTTTTTGAAATTTTACCGGTAGCTGACTTTTCGAAATTGTATATGATTTTCACAAATCGAAATAATCAAAATTCAGATTACCGTTTATTTATGTCAGAAATATAAATGTTTGTAAAAATTTTAACAAGTTACATTCATAACAATTTATATAACTTGTCGAAACAGGTTACAGATACATCAAAAACGGTTGCAATGCAGTTCAAGACATAGTAAAATACAAACTAGTATTTACTGGAAGTAACGATCAGAGAATTTATCTGCAGACTTGTAGATAAATATTATAGAAATAAATGTAACAACAATGTGCAATACATAATACAATGTATTAGACGCAGTAAATGCAAACTTACATTAATTACAGAAGATTTCTAATAGGAATTGTATAACTTGTAATAAAACTTCAACGGAAGTTTGAAATGTTCTAAATCTGACAATTGTAAAATTGTCAGTTAGAAACGGAAAATATAATTAACCTTCAAGAGAGATTAAAAGCGATCAGTGAAATATGCAGTCAAAAAGACGGCAATTCCCAAAAAATGTTGAAATTTAAATTGCAATCTCTAAAATCCTAAACATACACTAAAGTTTAAATAAAATATTAAATTATTTCTACATATCCTGCCGACCAAGGGCTCCACCAGGGTTGGATACCCGATCTCGTACAATGCTATTAGGCAATTTAAGTGAAGGTTTAGCTAACTAAATTTCACTTGTTGGAGCTAAGCAAAAACATGTCGACTTCTTCAATGTCTGAGCTCCAAGTCCGTCGAACTCCACTTAAAGCGAAATATCTGATTAATTACTTTGGTCTATACAGAAATTACAGTGGTAGATAAAATTTGAACGAATGATGTCAAAAATAAAGACCAAATTTCAAGCTCCTTGTAAAATGACACTAAAATATAACTTCAAATCTGAATCTTCAAAAGATTCTTTCAGTATTTAGAATATATGAATATTAATTTGCTAGGTCCGATTGAGCATATTTTTTGCAAACGATCAAAACTAAACGAATCGTTAGAGAAACTTCAAACAATCTGTTTTGCTCCATTATCAATTTTGATGTAAAAGTTTTCTTTTCGCTTGTGATTTTGAAGAATTTTTATGACTGCCAATGTACACATCTAACTGGATAAGAAGGAATGAGCAGCTGTCGATAAAAATGGGTTTGGTTATTTAACCTCTGAGAGGCACTTTTTTGCCTACAATGACTAAATGCCAGGTCACAAGGACCCCAAGGACTCAGAAGGTTGTGAGAAGGGGGTCCCACTGCACAACTATTACGATAGAGTGATCGCAGACTTCCATCAAGTCTTTAATTTTCCCAGGGCAGGGTTCTCCTGCACAGAGGAGGTACAGTCGCTCAAAAAAGTATCCGAACGCTATGGTTGATTACAGAATTCAGAAAAAATATCTGGTAACGATTTTTTTAGAAATTAGTGATCTGGCAACCTTCGTGTGCAGTACACGAAGGTTGACAAATCACTAATTAAAAAAAATCGTTGACAGATATTTTTTTTCTGAATTCTGCAATCAACCATAGCGTTCGGATACTTTTTTGAGCGACTGTACATCCCATCCGACGGACATCGGCCATTCCAAGCTCATCGGTGTTGTCTACTGATAGAGAGGAGGATGGAGATCCTTGCCGCTGAGCAAGACGGTACTGGCTCATCAGATGTGAGACAGAACTCTTGCAGTCTCTGAGAGAGAGAGGGTAGTTAGTTACACACCTCTGACTCTCCAGCGCCTCCTTCGCGGTGTGATCGGTGAGCTCGTTGTCAGGTATCCCTACATGGGAAGGGATCCACTGGAAATGAACCGTGATTCCGGCAGAAGTAACCTTGGAGCAAGTCTCCATGATCTTCTGGATAAGGAAGAGGTTGCAGCTCTTGCTGTCTCGCTTCTGGAGAGCTCCCAAGGCTGACTTGCAGTGACAGAGGATGACAAAGTTGCCACTCTCGATCCTGAAAATGAAAATTGCAGTCTGAAGAATAGCGTGAAGCTCCGCACAGGTGGAGGAGGTTAGATGCGGGAGAAGGAAACCTCTGGCAAAGGCAGAGGCATAACGTTGCCTCTCCCGGTCCACAGATTCATCTGTCATATCGTTCAGTGACATAGGAGGTGGAGAGAAGTCTGATGGCCAATGGATCAGAGTCGCTCTTCCGATCAAGAGAAGGGATAGTGACATTGATCATAAGATCACTGTTCCTCAAGGATGGAAGGTCGGGGAAGACAGTATTGCCAGCATCTGTCCCTGCCAGCTCGAGCGTCTTTATTTTAATGAGCTAAACAGTTAATAACACAGATTAAAATATTCAATACTGTAATTTCTCTTACTATTGCACTTCGGTGCTCATATCTTTGCCTTAGTCAATAAAGGCAATCTGTATCATCTGGACCGAAAAGTTACATATTTCAAAGACTTTTTAATCTTCCGGATTTCACGTTAGAAATAATTTTCAAAAATATTATCCCTGGGAAGGTCACCTTGACACACCAAGCCTGGAAAGTCATTGGTGAAAAAGAAATGAATTAGATAGCCATAAAAATTAAAACGATTTAGTCTAAAATTCAAACAAACTAGACTTATTTTAAACCTATTTAAAATGTAACAATTTATTCATTACGACTATGTAAAAATATATATGAATATTTTAAATATTTAATTACCAAATTTCAAAAAATCATTAACTACCAGGTTGAATTTTAAGAAATGAATTTCAATTCCAGGGCTCTCTCTCTCTATATATATATTCATTTCAAATTTATTCTTCTGTTACTGCATTGTCCGGGGCGGGGGTGGCTCAGTGGGTAGCGCGCCAGACTCGTAATCTGTAGTTCCCAGGTTCGAGTCCCAGCTGGGTCAGCGTTGAGATTTATCTCCGCAAAATTCCCCGCCCTGCCCAAGGTCAGTAGGGGACACCGATGGGTTTGGAAAGGCCTCCGTCCGTCGGATGGGACGTTAAGCCGTGGCCCCGTGTTCTGAAGAGCCATACCCTGTGCACGTTAAAGAACACGCTGGATGGCCTTGACGGGAGGCTACCATCTGTCTCCCAACAGCTGTTCCAGTGGGTCCACTCCCCCAACATTCTCTGAGCCTTCGGGGTCCATGTGACCTGGCCATTTAGCCCATGGTGTGCAAAAAAGTGCCGCTCAGAGGTAAAACAACCCAACCCAACTGCATTGTCCCGGCTTGGTATGATATAGGAGGCTTTGGTTCTAGTCTCCAAATATACTCTATAAGTACACATAGTCTCTATATATCTCTATGGCTACCGCGCTTGACTACTGATCTAACGAACCCGGAGTTCGAGCCCGAGTAATGCAAAGATGCTCTTGTTTTTCTGCTGAGTCACGCCACCTCATTTGATCTTTACTAATGCGTAGAAACTGACAGGCTCCTGTGAGACCTCTGTGGCAAGTAGCTGCTTGAGGGGATTTTCATTTATTATTTATTATGCACTCTCACAGATGGTCCATTGCGTATTCTGCTGAATAAAACAAATAAAATAAACTCTCTCTCAAGCAGTTGTTTGTCACAGAAGTCGGAGAGGAACCTATCACTTCGGAAGATGGAAGGCATTCTAATGGGGGAAGGGGGGAATGCTAGTAAAAGCAAAAAATTATAAAACTCATTTTAAATAATTTTTTAAAAAATATCTAAAATGGAAGACTGCAGTCCTGTCTAGATGACTCTGATCACTGGTACACATAATATTTGTTCAAAAACTAATTTCTACGTTTAACTGCTTACGGGACAAAGCCTATCATTAATCGCTAAGTTGGGTTCCTCTATGGGATATGTATTCCACACTGAGGGCTAAATGGCCAGGTCACAAGGATACCGAGGCTTCAGAGAAGGTTGGTGTTAGGGGACCCAAAGGACAACTGTTGGGAGACAGATGGTAGCTCTCCATCAAGGCAATCCAGTGTGTTCTGTAACAGGTCAGGGTATATTTCTCCCGCACAAGGACCACGTCTTAACTTTCCATCCGACGGATAGCGGCATTTCCAAGCCCATTGGTGTACTCGATTGACCGAGGGCGGGGAGTTTTGCGGAGATAAATCTTAACACTACTCCAGCAGGGGCCGAACCTGGTATCTACAGATTATGAGCCTGGCGCGATAACGACTGAGCCATTCCCACCACAAATGTTAATAGCTAACGCAACTCAATTTCTTTGTTATTCTCTACAAATTTAATGAAAGATGTAAAATTTTAAATTTTTAAATTTTTTGTCTAATTCTAAATATTAAAGTTTAAAATTGTTTTTTGTCCGATTTTACTAGATACAAAAGGAGCCCATTTTTTTACTATTGAAATCAAACACTACATAGAATGCATTTCTTTGCTCTTTGTGAATGTATAATTGTCTACCAGCTAAATTATAGAACAATTATATTAATAAATGCAATTAATAAAGAAATGACATCACATAACAGTAAATAAGGTGACACATTCGAATAAAAGTGACTCAACTGACTTTGATTCTTTTCCTTTCCCATTGAATTATTCTTTCCTTTAAGGGTTCCATCTATTATGAAAGAAAACAAAATTCACATTTCAGAAGTCCAATTCAAGTTCAGTTTCATTTAATTTCAGTTAAAACTTCATATAAATAACAACAGTTTTGTGGCATTAATTATTCCTCGAGAAGAAAAGGCATTACAAGAAATCAGAGCTCAAGATGGATAGACTTGACTAGTGCGCATTCGCTGATCTTATTCTTTTAGTATTTCTTTACTTACGAATGTCGTTGGGGGTGGCTCACTCGACAGCGCGCCAAGCTCGAAATGTACAGTTCCCAGGTTCGAGTCTGACTGCGTTGGCGTTGAGATTTATCTCCGCAAAACTCTCCGTCAGTAGGTAATACCGATTGGCTTGGGAAGGCCGTCGCCCATCAGATGCGACGTTAAGCCGTGGCCCGTGTGCGGAAGAGACCTATCCTCTGCACGTTAAAGAAACGTTGGATGGCCTTAACGAAAGACTACCATCTGTCACCTAACAGCTGTTCCAGTGGGGGCCTCATTCCTCCAGCCTCCTTTGAGCCTTCGGAGTCCTTGTGACCTGGCCATTTAGCACATGGTGTGCAATAAAGTGCTGCTCAGTGGTAAAGCAACCCGAGCCAACTCAGAGACAGACGGCGTGGAGGTACGTTCAAATTTCGGGTCTCAGTTTTACTTGCATTAGGAAAATTTCTCTGATTAATCCCGATTCTACCCACAGTGGAAAGGGGATAACTGATGGGCGTGGATGAATCGCTATCCATCGAATGAGATGTGAAGCCGTGGCCCCATGTATAGATTGTACGCTTTCCTGCTGATCGGGTTATGATACTTTTCTGTGATGCCAAATTCAGTTTCCAACAAAAGTTATCTGCACTGTTCAAACTCTTACGAGGTATCATTGTTGACGCTTGGCCGAGATATCATTTAATAGTTAGCCACAACCTAGTTGGGTTGTTTTACCTCTGAGCGGCACTTTTTTTGCACACGATGGGCTAAATGGTCAGGTCACAAGGACCCCAAAGGCTCCGAAAAAGTTTGGGTAGATGACCAACTGGAACAGCTGTTGGGAGACACCACGTCGTTAATCCTGTTAACTACCAAAGGTTACCTGTTAACTTTCCAAGGTTTCTGAAGTTTTTGAGAAATTTCTTCTTTCTATGTGGAATGTACAGACAGACAAGATCACATTGATTGTAAACAGTTCCATTTGTTTTACTGTCGTACCTCGTTTTGGTACCTCGTTCTCGCTAATCGAAATCCTCGAAGGTTATCTTTCAATAGTGAGGGTCTTTTAAAATAATATTTCTGGCTGTTAGAATATCACCATAGAAAATGAATTAAAAATATAAACAACTCTGTACTTGTTTCACTTACACATAATAAAATATGTAATTATTTTATTCATATCAATTTTTCAATTGTAATCTTAACCTCATGATACTGCCCCTTTCAACGGATTGTATCAGAGCAATACTACTTGATGCGTAAAGCCTGGACACTCTGGGGCGGGGGTGGCTCAGTCGGTAGCGCGCCAGGCTCGTAATCTGCAGTTCCCAGGTTCGAGTCCCAGCTGGGTCAGCTTTGAGATTTATCTCCGCAAAATTCCCAGCCCTGCCACGGTCAGTAGGGAACACCGATGGGCTTGGAAAGGCCGCCGTCCGTCGGATGGGACGTTAAGCCGTGGCCCCGTGTGTGGGAGAGCCATACCCTGTGCACGTTAAAGAACACGCTGGATGGCCTTGACGGGAGGCTACCATCTGTCTCCCAACAGCTGTTCCAGTGGGTCCCCTCCCCCAACCTTCTCTGAGCCTTCGGGGTCCATGTGACCTGGCCATTTAGCCCATGGTGTACAAAAAAGTGCCGTTCAGAGGTAAAACAACCCAACCTGGACACTGTAGTAACAGAAGAATTGATTTCAATATATATATATACACTGTATATACATATATTTATTAGCAATTAATTAAATACTACTATTTTGTTTGTTTACTTGAATATATGAATAATATGTTTCGTTTCATTTTTAATCATAGTAATTAAAGTATTTTTCATTTATTTCAAAGCTCCTTTGCCAATCTTCTTAACATATTTAAATTACAGTACATATAAGTAATAAAAATCTATTTTTCAATTATAAGTTTCTAACTTCGATGGACACATATCTAGATGGTTCTTGCATATGCAGCAGCTGAAATGTTAATATTCAACGAATTAGAAAAGATAATGCAATTCCAGGATAGTACATAGAAATGTGAAATAGCACAATATATATAATATATTGAGGTGAGTAATAATATACTATGTAAGGGTTGTGAATATAGGCCCTTCACACTCAGAAACGCATTAAACCTTTTCAATCCCGAATCAATTTGATTAACGACGTTTGGAGTACGATATTATTGCTATTTGAACTCAAATAAACATCTTTTGCCAAAAATTTTAAAATAATGAAAGTATCTTTTATGAGTTGTATTTTTTTTCCTTTCTCATAAGTGAAACAATTTCTGAAGAAGTGTATTATTTAACCCCAGCATCCCAGCAATGGCTGCTGTATAGCTTTCAGTGGTACACGAAATTGAATCTTTTTCTTCGGTACGTCGACACACAAGTGTGGCCATTATTCAGTCCTCGAGAGATGCGGGCCTCATCGCTGAAGATACATCGTCACTCAATTCAGCACTTTCGTTGCACCACTTCAATCTGGCAATCCTGTGGCTTCTAGTGAGTGGCATGCAGAGGAGAGGGCGCCTCCCTCGCATACCAGCTTCGTTCAGACACTGATGAATAGTACTGAGAGATTCAGGCAGTATCCTTTCAGTCGGTGTGTTACTGGATATCTGTCGGGTAGTAGCGTTTCTGGTACTGCCAGTCACCCGACGAATCAACCGATCATCCCTATCCCTAGTCATTCAAGGATGACCTGATGAACGATAACATAAAACACATTCCTGTATCCGTTGCTGCCAACAGTATAGTGAACTGTTTACAAGTCACCTCCAAAGTGAACTGCAGTTCGTCGTGTAGACCATTCTACTTCACACAGGCGATCATAGACCCTGCTCAACCTCGCTGAGTTGATTAAAAACCTATCTACGACGAACAAACTGCATTAGCCTTCGATGGTTACCAGATATATAGGCCAGGTTCAGTTTTTTTATTATATATTGTCTTAGCCCATAAACAGAGTAGAAGGAGCATGATCGTGATGTTGCAACGCCCAACATGGAAAGCGATGGTATCAGTGACTGATGGAATGGAAGCTTTGGGAATGGTGTTTCCGTGCTGTGGACTTGCTTATTCCCAAAGATTTATCAAAGGAGGAACAATTACATTTCACAGGTGAATTAAGCAAATCTAACTTAGATCGTTACTTCAGATATTTATGACTATTATGGTTAAATTATTTGCTTAAAACAAAATTATTAAAACATTTTGCTTTACTCGCATTCAACCATTCAATGTTACTTTTAACATGGGTAAAAATTTCTGTAAACGTAGAAATATTGACTACTTAATTATTTTCTCAGGCTGGAAGCATTATAATATGATCTCTTAATCACAGGTGTTTCCCAATTATTAAAATATTCCCCCACACAAGAAAACTTCAAATGATATATGATATTCCATATGGAATAAAATTTTGAATCTTTTGTTTTTAAATGGGGAAGGCGTTCTCAGCCTGTAGCAAGCCAAGTTCGTAATCTGCAGTTCCCAGGTTCGAATCCCAGCTGGGCCAGCATTGAGATATATCTCTGCAAAACTACGGGCCCTGTCCATGGTCAGTAGGGGACACCGTTGGACTCGGAAAGGTTGCCGTCCTTTGTATGGGAATTTAAGCCGTGACACCGTGTGGGGAAAAAAACCATACCTTGTGCACGTTAAATAACACCCTGGATATTTTCGATGGGAGTCTACAATCGAAACCCTAATAGTTGTCCAGTGGGTTCCTTTTCTGGCCCTTGTTGTCCTTGTGACCTGGCCATATTGCATTGTGCACAAAAAGAGCCACTCAAAGGTGAAACACCCAACAACTCCTACATTATCATATGTCTGACAACATTACTCCCGTCAAACACCGAGACTCCGATGCTAACAGCGTTGGGCATACTTTTAGAAATGGCAGCAAAAGACAGTCTGTTGATTTCCACATTTTTAACTATAGTTGCATCAATCCAGAGAGTGTCAAAATTAACACCTTTATGTTGTCGGTTATATCTTATGATTTTCCTATTCCTTGGTCATGTGTTTACAAGTGGCTGATTTAAGACAGCTGAATTCCCATAACAGTGATGCAAATGTAAGCAAGGTATAAAGTCACATGACACGTGACCTTGTACTTTGCTTAAATTTGCATCACAGTTATGTGAAACAACGCAGAGTTTCTAATATTTTGGCCAGCCAGTGCAAATGTATTATTACAATAACTTTAATTACGGTCACTCAGTACTAACAAGTAGCAATATTATGTGAGTTTCTTCCGCGTTATACGTCAGTAGTTAATTTTAAAGCAAACTTAGGTAAGTTTTAATTAAATAAATGTTAAATACCTGCTGGATGATCTTAATGACTTCTTGAACTATAAACGTTACTAGGCTTTTAAGTAAATATATGAGGAAAAATTATATATATTTGTTATTAGTATGAATTTATCAAATCATCATTATCAAAAAAGTCTGAAGCGAAAGTACCACTACGAATAAAGATACCATAAATTAAAGTGATGGCTTCCGTTTAAGCCAATAACCTGATTGAATATTTTTCTGTTCGAAAACTCTAGGTCCGTGGTTTTCAGTGGAAGCCACAAAACAACTAAAAAATATAGCTATCTCTCCTTTTATAATACCTTTCATCGAAACAGCGGCTTAAAACAAATAAAATACAAAATCTCACTCAATTCTACCAATTTTTTACCGAATCTTTTCAAATGATTTTGCCAATTCTAGGCACTCGTTAAAAACTTATATTTTTGTGTTTTAATCAAGATATTTATTTCATTAAAAACATGTTTTTTTCTATTTATTACTTATTAGAACTGTATGTTTTCGTTTTTAGGTAGAGAATTTTTCCTGCAGCTCTCTAAGAATGTAGCAACAGTGGATATTCACTACGTTTGGATTGGACGGTCTTGCTTCATTCGTTTTTGTTTGACACGGTTTGTATTCGGAGAAATACAGTACTTAATTTTGGACGATGATCAGTTTTCCTTCGCATGCTTTTAAAACGTATCTTCGAGCACGTAAAAGAACTTAATGTTTAAAAGGTGACATTATGGTCATAACAAATAGGGTCCTAACAAACCTATGAGCAACAATATTTATTTACAGCATGAATAAATATTTTGGTTTCCATAGTGACTGCCACAGACTTACTCTTGAGATTTTTTTCTACTTGCACGACTATATTATACGCAAATAACAGTGTATACTATAAAAAACATGAACAATTGTGCTAACCTTTGAGTGGCACTATTTTGCGCTCAACGGTTTACGTTGCGAGGTCATAAGGGCTCAGAGAAGGTTTCAGAAGTGGAGTCACTAAAAAAATATTGTAAATGTCTATATTGCATTTTTCATTATCGTTTTAGATGAAATGAATTAGTTGGTTTCAGTGAAACTGTTTTGGATTTCTCCTTCATATCATTTCATTATTTCAGTGGGTTCCTCAAATTCGCATTTACTCAGATAAACAAAAATATATTCTTTATTTCTATTTAAGCTAAAAAAAATAGCTGGTTTATAATTATGCCTAATCCAGAATGCATTATTTTACTCTAAGAAATATTAATTAATGGAATTGTAATAATTTTCATTTAAATCAGTTTTATTACTCCTTGAATAACGGAATGAGAAGATCTAGATTATTTTGCTCGTGACGTCATATTACATGAAACGTAGACAAAGAACTAGTATTGAAGAAATTGTAGAATGTTAAGGGCAGCAGATACTGTGCATTCATTTTCCTTCCTAAAAAAACTTGCTTTAAATTTTTGCACACTTCACATCACGTCTTGAGCTTCAAGAAACTTGGAAAACAAGTTTCTCAAATATTCCGTAAGAATGCCTTTTTAAATCAAAGTGCGTTCCTTGCTGCAAACGTTACAACCTCTTACTAAAGTAACACTCGAAACCATACCCAAGAGGCTTTATGTACAACTGAGTAGACAGAGAGGATTAGTTAATGGAGACTGAGTAAATCGAGATGCGATGAGTTTATAGGAGGTGCAAGGTTTAACTAAAGTGGATGGGATAGTTATCAAATAAAATGATCCCGAGGATTTATCAGTAATAGAATAAACTTTAAACGACCTAATTAAGATGGTCAGATGCTAATAGTTACAGCTTTTTAAATTCTGAAAAATATTCACACAA